>CM046876.1:622384164-627184164 GCA_025667525.1 Glebionis coronaria | reverse complement strand
AGCTACTTTGAGTTTTATTTTGTAAATCTAATTAATATACAGTCTTTTAGTTTGGCAGATCTTTATTAAAGTAAATCGTTATTTTCGTTTAATCAAATTGTATTACATTTTTTTTAAATAATTCTTAGTTTTAATAAAATGAATAATAAATAAAAATAAAATATAAAAAAATGTTTTCATTAAATTTAAAAGTTAAATTAGTTAATTTTTATAATTAGATTTAAATAATTAATTAAAAATAGTTTTTAATTAGATTTGTTTTAAAGTAATTTGTAATAAAGTAAAATTGTTTTAAAGAGTTTAATTAGACTTTTAATTAGTTTAAAAGTTGTTTTAATTAAATAGATTTATTTTTAATAGATTAAATCTTTAAGATTTTTAATTAGTTTAAATTAGTGTGTTTATTTTTAGTAATTGTTTAGATTTACTTTAAATTAGCGGGGTTTAACGATTCATGCACTTTAGGATAGTTTTAAATAGCTTAAAATTCGTAGACTTTAATTTTAGTTTAAAAACCAACGACACATTCAAATCGATTGTCCAAATCAAAACGAAACGTCTCAAATTCACTCGATCTTCGTGTACAACGAACTTGGTTCACTCACGTGTTTAATCGTATCCGTCTTTGACTTATTTTTGGTTAATTAATTTTTCCTAAAGGTAATTACCTAAATTTGTCCTATAACGTATATGTGTTAATCCACGACACATCAAGCAGCAGCATCCATTACTGCTCAATCTGATGTATAGTGTGATCCTAATAAAGATCTCTTTGCATTGCTTTCTGTCCATCCATAGTAGCAGCAGCATCCATTACTGCTCAATCGGATGTATAGTACGATCCGGATAAAGATCTCTTTGCATCACTTTCTGTCCATCCATAGTAGCAGCAGCATCCATTACTGCTCAATCGGATGTATAGTGCGACCCGGATAAAGATCTCTTTGCATTGCTTTCTGTCCATCCATAGTAGCAGCAACATCCATTGCTGCTCAATTGGATGTATAGTGCGATCCGAATAAAGATCTCTTTGCATCGCTCTCTGTCCATCAATAATAACAGCAGCATCCATTACTGCTCAATCGGATGTATAGTGCGACCTAGATAAAGATCTCTTTGCATTGTTTTCTATCCATCCACCGTAGTAGCAGCATCTATTACTGCTCAATCGGATGTATAGTGCGACCCGGATAAAGATCTCTTTGCATTGCTTTCTATCCATTCATAGTAGTAGCATTATCCATTACTGCTCAACCGGATGTATAGAGCAACCCGGATGTAGATCACTTCGCATCGACGTCACCCTTTTGTTTCTGAGCATGTCTAAAATAAACCTGTATACTTAAGAACATCTCTTCACTTAAAAGATAACTACGTTTTTAGTAGCTTTGAGGACAAAGCTAAAATAACAGGGTGGTGCTATAAAATCCATGATTTTACCATGATTTGATGTAATAAAGTGTCACCCAATAATCCTAGAACACTCTCTCATATGTTTTATCTCTTTAAGATGTGTGTGAACTTGTCCAATGAGTACTTATACTTTTGCAAACCATATCTATTGTAATAAGTTACATAACTTAAATCATGTACTTGAAAACTAGAAGAACAAGTAATGAAATGTATAACTAATTATGTATACATAACATTTAACAAAATTTGAGAACAATGTCACATCATGTACAGATATCCGTGTATGTATATGTGTACATCGTATGCATACTACACATCTTGGACTAGCCCAAGATCCTTTCTCTTTATGTTCTAGCCCAACACAAGCCCACAACAAGCCCATCTCTTCTTTTGATTAGCCTTACACGGCACACATCCACTATGTGGAAGACGAAGAGTTGCCTTGGTTTTGGAAAAGCCAACACTTGGCACAATGACTCTTACCAAGGCAATCATACCTTTTGCCTTGCCCTTCTCTTTCTTCTTTAAGCCGAAAATACACACAGAGACTTTTCATTCTCTCATGCAAATCCAATCTCATTTCTCTCATCTCCTTTCTCTCACAAATCATACGAATACATCCAAGAACATACATTAACTTCACTAGATCTTTGTCTTATCTTAACTACTAATCATATAGTAGTATCTCCACCTTTGGAATCACTATAGCAAGCCCTAGCTGAATCCTTAAGGGACACGGCTTGGTTTATAGTTAGGGTTTTCATCTTCATCAAGATTAGATCCCTAATCTCCTTTGTTCTCTAGATCTTCCTTGGTAACTTTAGCAAGAAAGGTATTACTCATTATGCTTTCTTCATTTTACTTGCATGCATTAACATCCACCTATAAACACATGTAACAAACTTGTTAAAAATCAAGATTTGATAAAACCATGACCTTAAAGGTCACGACATATTTTGGAATACCATTAGTCATGGTTAAAAACTTTTTATAAAGAAACCTATGACTAGTATTCTATGTTTAAACTTGATTAAAAATCATATTAATCATTTTATGAATTTAAATGTAGTCGTGGGTTACAAATCTCACTTTTTGGGATTTTGGTTAACTAATAATCAAAATCTCATAAGTAAACTTGTGTAACTCAAAACCATGAAAAACCATGACCTTAAAGGTCACGACATAATTAAATGGACATCTAAGATTTATGTACTAAGTTTTAAACAAGGGAATATGTATTTATACATGTATAATGGACTACTAAAAATCACTAAAACACTTTATGTTTATAAATATAGCCGTGGGCTATATATATCCTTGGATGGATTTTAAATGTACATGCATGTCTATGTAGAACCTAGATCTAGTGTTAAGAACATAACTTAACCTAATAAACATAAAACAAGCATAAAGATCTTATGGGAACATTTGGGGAAAAACAATATATCCGTGGGTTATATGTTGTTTTCTTGGATTCATGATAACCTTTGAAACATGCAATAAACCTAGATAATTATGTTGGACTTTATAAGTATTTATAAAACACAAAACTAGCTAAAAATCTCATCTTGGAAACACCAAGATTAAATTATAGCCGTGGGCTATATATGTGTATACATGGACTTGTGATTGATTTTTAGGTTTAAACATAGTTTAGATCTTATTTTGGGACACTTATAATTACATGCAACTTTAAAACAAATCTTGACTTATCTTAATAAGCTATAACTTAATATAGCCGTGAGTTATAAGCTCATATTAGAGCTTATGACTTTCATGCAACCTTGTAACAAAACTAGATCTCATTTGATACACCAAATAAAACAAACCATGGATTTTATTATTTTATTAGGGCTTATAACTTGAATTTGATAAGCTAATAATAAGCTTATAAGAAAATCCTAGATTATTACTTACATAATATGAAAAAGTAATATAAATGGACTAATCAAGCCCATACAACATTAGCCCAAGACTTAATGAGCCCAATAAGCCCATTTAACAAATCTTAGTACCTTAATGGACTTAAGAATGTGTTTAGGCCCATTTAATTAATTAGTGGACTTAAAAATGTATTTAAGCCTAATAAAGGTTTCAAAGGCCCATTTAACAAATTAGTGGACTTAAAATGTATTTAGGCTCACTAGATGGCCCATTAGATCTATTAGCCCATTTAATAAGCCCATTTAATGTTTTGGATTATTTAAATAAAAGTTTTTATAATAAAATATAAGTTATAAAAACTTTTGGACTAAAATGACAATTTATGAAACTTAAGGACTAAAACCATGACATATGAAACTTGTTTTGATAAACTATTAAACGCAAGGACTAAATATGTAATTATCCGAAAGTCTAGGGTTTAATAAATACCATCCGTGGCATATTAAACCCTAGGGACCATTTTGGAAAGTTTCTAAAAGTTGTTTTGTCATTTCATAACCCTAAGGACCACTTTTGTAATAAGCCGAAACATAAAGAAGCCCTAGGGACTGTTTTTGCCATTTTATGAAAGTTATAAAACTTAGTTATAACTAGGAGGACTAAATCTGCCATAACCCAAAAGTATAACAAGCCCTAGGTGCTAAATATGTATAATCCAAAAGTTTTACTTTACTTAAAATAGGGAGGGACTAGTTTTGCCATATTTCGAAACTTTAACATACACTAACCCTTAATCTATTTTAAATTAGTAAAACTTAAATAAATCCTAAACTAAAAGGATTTAAGTGGTAAATTCCTAAACTTGCAATTTATAAATTATTTTATAAATGTTAAATAATTTATAGGAACTTTAAAGTTAAATAAAATATTTATATTTTACTTTACAAAAATAAAATATTTATATTTTGCTTCATGAAATAAATTGTATAGACAATATGGATATGTATAATTAAATACATGTACTTATATACTTCTATGAAATAAAATTATATGAACGTTAAATAAATTGAATGCAAATACGTATACTAATATTATAAGTGAAACATTTTATGTTTACTTAAATATGAAACTTAATTGTAAGTTTAAATGGTTATTATTAATACATGTACTACGGACACAAACTAATATCATAAGTAAGATATTTTATGTCTACTTAAATATGAAACTTAAATACAAGTTTAAATGGATATTGTTAATACTTGTACTACAGTTATTCAGATAAATACTGTAGCATTAATAAACTGATTAAAAATATGTAAAAGCATACACATACGTTCCTTGTATTATCTATTAAGACTGTACTATTTGATTAGGCATAGCTTGTGGCGTGAGCATTATTTGGATATTTATATTATACAGCTATTGCCAACTCCCAGGTGAGTTTACAGCCCTATATAAACTATTGATAAACTTTTCCTATACGGGGGAGAAAACATGCAACTATTTTATTGGACATAACAGAATTGTATAAACTTGACTACGAGTGACTATTATAGAAACTGTTAAATTATTGTAATTGCCCGAATGTTATAAATATATCTATTTGGGATTGACCATCCCCATTTGGGTGAGTCATGCTCACTGTGCCTTGGCCGGGACAACAGATGTATACCTTGTTGGAACTGGGTTTGGGTGTCTTTTTGTAGGACACCAAGTTCTCATCTGTTGAGGACTATGGAAGGTTAAGATTTAGTTTCGAGTAATAGAAAATGTAATCTACCTTTTAGTAAAAATGCTTTGTGCATTATGACTACTATAATTGATGTATGTCCAAACTAATCTTGATTAAACTTGTAAATTCACCAACTTTATGTTGACCCTCTAAGCATGTTTTTCTCAGGAAAATGAAGTTAGTACGTGGTGTGTGCATGGACTCAAGCATCATTGTAATCTGCATTGTAGGACTCGTCAAGGGTTCTATTTGGGGAAAATAAACAATCTACTTTTATCATGTTAAAGACAATTTTTATAAATTTGTACGATAACCATGTAATATGTTTTTGAATAATCTCTTATCTTATGCTCTATGAACTATGAAAAAGTAATATAAATGGACTAATCAAGCCCATACAACATTAGCCCAAGACTTAATGAGCCCAATAAGCCCATTTAACAAATCTTAGTACCTTAATGGACTTAAGAATGTGTTTAGGCCCATTTAATTAATTAGTGGACTTAAAAATGTATTTAAGCCCAATAAAGGTTTCAAAGGCCCATTTAACAAATTAGTGGACTTAAAATATATTTAGGCCCACTAGATGGCCCATTAGATCTATTAGCCCATTTAATAATCCCATTTAATGTTTTGGATTATTTAAATAAAAGTTTTTATAATAAAATATAACTTATAAAAACTTTTGGACTAAAATGACAATTTATGAAACTTAAGGACTAAAACCATGACATATGAAACTTGTTTTGATAAACTATTAAACGCAAGGACTAAATATGTAATTATCCGAAAGTCTAGGGTTTAATAAATACCATCCGTGGCATATTAAACCCTAGGGACCATTTTGGAAAGTTTCTAAAAGTTGTTTTGTCATTTCATAACCCTAAGGACCACTTTTGTAATAAGCCGAAACATAGAAGCCCTAGGGACTGTTTTTGCCATTTTATGAAAGTTATAAAACTTAGTTATAACTAAGAGGACTAAATCTGCCATAACCTGAAAGTATAACAAGCCCTAGGTGCTAAATATGTATAATCCAAAAGTTTTACTTTACTTAAAATAGGGAGGGACTAGTTTTGCCATATTTCGAAACTTTAACATACACTAACCATTAATCTATTTTAAATTAGTAAAACTTAAATAAATCCTAAACTAAAAGGATTTAAGTGGTAAATTCTTAAACTTGCAATTTATAAATTATTTTATAAATGTTAAATAATTTATGGGAACTTTAAAGTTAAATAAAATATTTATTTTTTACTTTACAAAAATAAAATATTTATATTTTGCTTCATGAAATAAATTGTATAGACAATATGGATATGTATAGTTAAATACATGTACTTATATACTTTTATGAAATAAAATTATATGAATGTTAAATAAATTGAATGCAAATACGTATACTAATATTATAAGTGAAACATTTTATGTTTACTTAAATATGAAACTTAATTGTAAGTTTAAATGGTTATTATTAATACATGTACTACGGACACAAACTAATATCATAAGTAAGACATTTTATGTCTACTTAAATATGAAACTTAAATACAAGTTTAAATGGATATTGTTAATACTTGTACTACAGTTATTCAGATAAATACTGTAGCATTAATAAACTGATTAAAAATATGTATAAGCATACACATACGTTCCTTGTATTATCTATTAAGACTATACTATTTGATTAGGCATAGCTTGTGGCGTGAGCATTATTTGGATATTTATATTATACAGCTATTGCCAACTCCTAGGTGAGTTTACAGCCCTATATAAACTATTGATAAACTTTTCCTCTACGGGGGAGAAAACATGCAACTATTTTATTGGACATAACGGAATTGTATAAACTTGACTACGATTGACTATTATAGAAACTGTTAAATTATTGTAATTGCCCGAATGTTATAAATAGATCTATTTGGGATTCACCATCCCCATTTGGGTGAGTCATGCTCACTGTGCCTTGGCCGGGACAACAGATGTATACCTTGTTGGAACTGGGTTTGGGTGTCTTTTTGTAGGACACCAAGTTCTCATCTGTTGAGGACTATGGAAGGTTAAGATTCAGTTTCGAGTAATAGAAAATGTAATCTACCTTTTAGTAAAAATGCTTTGTGCATTATTACTACTATAATTGATGTATGTCCAAACTAATCTTGATTAAACTTGTAAATTCACCAACTTTATGTTGACCCTCTAAGCATGTTTTTCTCAGGAAAATGAAGTTAGTACGTGGTGTGTGCATGGACTCAAGCATCATTGTAATCTGCATTGTAGGACTTGTCAAGGGTTCTATTTGGGGAAAATAAACAATCTACTTTTATCATGTTGAAGACAATTTTTATAAATTTGTACGATAACCATGTAATATGTTTTTGAATAATCTCTTATCTTATGCTCTATGAACTATGTGCTATCGATCCACCCTTATGACATCTCTGTTGATAATTCCGCATATTTTGACCCGGCCCGGGTGTCACATCTACCGACTCACTATCATCATCTACGGTGAGTTTAGTATCCGAGGCCATAGGCGTCTTCATTGGTCTATAGTCCTCTAATCCAAATTTCTTTAGCATTTCTTTAATGTACTTAGATTGATTAAAGAATATACCATCGTCCATTTGTTCAATTTGGAGTCCTAAAAAGAAGTTGAGTTCTCCCAACATGCTCATTTCAAACTCATCATGCATGATTTTGGCAAAGTCATCACACAAGCTTTGACCAGTTGAACTAAATATAATGTCATCAACATATATTTGTACGATTATGAGGTGAGAACCTTTCTTCTTTGTAAAGAGTGTATTATCTACCATTCCCATGGTATACTCATGTTTTACAAGAAACGCTTTAAGTCTATCATACCAAGCTTTGGGTTCTTGTTTAAGACCATAAAGAGATTTCTTAAGCTTGTAACCATGATCCAGTTTCTCAAAATCAATGAAGCCAGGAGGTTGAGCCACATATACCTCCTCATTTATCAAACCGTTAAGAAACACACTCTTTACATCCATTTGTTGAAGCTTAAAATCTAATGCACAAGCACAAGCTAAAAGGATCCTAATGGACTCTAACCTTGCTATCGGTGCATATGTCTCATCATAATCAATCCCTTCTTGTTGATTATAGTCTTGAGCTACAAGTCTAGCCTTGCTACGAGATACAACATCGTTCTCATCTAACTTATTCCTATATACCCACTTGGTTCCTATAATGGTAGTACTTCTAGGTGGAGGAACAAGTTCCCAAACATCATTAGCAAGAATTGATTTCTTCTTGCATGGCAATGACCCAACTCTCATCCATCAAAGCTTCTTTAACATTCTTTGGTTCAATCATTGAGACAAAACAAAAGAAGTTACTTTGATCTTGGACTTGAGATCTAAGGGTCCTTGGATTTAAGTCGCCTATGACATTTTCGAGAGCATGATCCTTAGATTCCCTAATGTTTACTCCCTTTTCAACATTAAGGTCTTCAATTCCTAATTTTCTAACCTCTTTGGCTTTAAATATGTCTAATTCATTTAAGTCATCATCTACCAAAGGTGGTGTCTTAGATGAAGGAGGGGTTTCATCAAATGTCACGCTGAGTGATTCTTCAATTACACTCGTGGTTCTATTTAGGACTATGTAGGCTTTACTAGTTTGAGAATAACCTAGAAAGATACCTTCGTACGGCTTTTGGTCGAACTTAGTAAGGTAATCTTTGGTGTTGAGAATGAAGAACTTGCTTCCAAACACCTTAAAGTATTCTACTGAGGGATTCTTACCTTTAAGAATCTCATACGGGGTCATTCCTAGAAACGGTCGAATAAGAGTTCGGTTGAGAATATAGGTTGATGTGTCTATGGCATTGCACCAAACATTTTGAGGCAAAGATTGCTCGTTTAACATTTTCCTACTCATCTCTTAGATGGTTTGATTCTTCCTTTCAACTACCCCATTTGATTGTGGAGTGCGAGGAGCCGAGAAGTTATGGGTAATACCATGAGCTTCACAAAAGGCACCAAATTGCACTACATTATCAAATCCCTACCATGATCCGTCCTAATAGAGACAACTGAACATCCTAGTTGATTTTGGATACTTCGACTAAAGGTTTCAAATTGATCGAAAGCTTCATTCTTAGAAGCCAAAAATCTAGTCCAAGTGAATATAGAATAGTCATCAACTATAACTAGGGTATAAAGGTTACTTCCATAACTTCGTATGGCGGAAGGTTCAAAGAGATCCATATGTAGGAGTTCTAGGCACCGAGAGGTCGAAACCAAATTATTGGCCTTGTGACTTGAGTGAACTTGTTTCCCAACTTTGCAAGCATCACAAAAGTGACTATCAAACTTAATCTTGGGGAGATGTCTTACCAACTCCTTAGAGACTAAAGATTGAATTAAACGCATATTAGCATGACCTAATTTCCTATGCCAAAGAGTAGAACTATCATCTAAATTTACTAGACATAAGTTGTCTTTTGACTTCCTATTGACCTTCATAACATAAAGCTCATGCTTTCTAACACCTTTTACAATGATCTTTCCATCTTTTACGATTTCACTATCATGTTCCGTAAAGATGACCTTACACTTATTGTCACAAATTTGACCTATACTTAGTAAGTTAAATCCTAGATTATCTACATGTTCCACATTTTCGATGGTCATAGAGTCAAGAGAAATCTTACCTTTGCCAATGATGTTACCACGTAGCTTACTAGCGAAAGTGACGTTACCTCTATTATATGGTTTGTAGGTAGAGAACAAACTTTGATTACCCGTCATGTGTTTAGAACAACCACTATTCTTAATCCACTCGTCGGCTTCCAAATCGATTCCCAAGCATATCTAGGTAACAACACACAAGATCAAACATTTGGTCCCCAATATATCATGGGTCCAAAGTTGTTAGTTGATATGTGTAGTAATACGTCTTTTAGGAAAAAGAGCGTAAATAGGGTAAGTATTAAGCGTACGTTTAGGAAAACGTAAACACTTATGACCCTTGGTTGTGAGTTGGTTCTCAAGGAGGCTTGGTGTGTGTGTTAAGACTTGATTAACTTTGAGATTAATATTGATGAGAGAATGGAGAAAAAGAACAAAAATGATGACGGATACAATTAAAATTCAACTACGACGAATGACGTAAACGTAAAACCGTAAAACGTGACGAAATTTAAAAAATACCCTAAAAATCATAGAAAATCAAAATAAATCCTTAAAAATGCAATTAGAGTTTACCAAAAATCAAAACTTACTCAAACTTTTTATTTAATTAAATAATAATTTTGTAATGCTAATTAAAGCCCTAAAAATCAATTTAATTAATAAAAAGCCCAAAATAATTTTTTTCAATTTGTAAACATCTAAAGTAACTTAAATAAACTAAAAAGTATTTTTGAAAAGTTTAAAACTAATTAAAACTATATAAAATGATTAAAAATTTAAATTAAATATTAAAATAATATTAAAAATTCAAAATTTATAAAAAATTCTAAAAACTTGTATACTAACTTATTTTAACTTAATAAAACCAGAAATGAAAGTAAAATGACCAAATTACCCCTAATGGGCCTCCAAATGGGCCAAAATAAAAAACAGAATGCTTAATGGGCTTATAAAGTCTCAATAAGAAAAATGTTAACCAAATAAGCCCAAAACTTCCAAATAAGCTTAAAATTCAATTTTAAACACAAAACTCTAAAGGCCCAAAAGCTGAATCAGTGCTTATCACAGCTTAATAGAATTCAGCTTATTATTAATGGGCTTTTTGGCCTATTAAGCCATAAGCTAATGCCATAAGCTGAAATTTGACACACATCCTTCTTATGAGATTATAAAGCTGTTTGTAAAAAGAATTTTTGAAAAAGCTCAAGAAATAAGCCTGAAATAGCCAAAGCTCTCTACACAAAATGACAAAATAGTCATTTTTGAGTTCTAGACCACTTCAAGAGCTGATTCAAGTTGAAAAAGGTTTTAAATCACTTAAATAAGCTTAATAAACAAAAAGATTTTAAATAAGCACACTCAATAAGCTGGAAAAATCAATAAGCTGTTTTGGAAAAAGACAAAGTAGTCGTTTTCTAGTCAAAAGCTGAAACCAAAATTTGTAAACCTCAAAACAGACTTATAAGCTGAAAATAATAAGCTCTATAACAAAAAACAAGTTGTTGCACAATAGAATAAGCTAGAATAGCTTAATAATAAGTTGTTGACCAATTTACACTATCATTGGGAAAGAGTTCCCACTGCTTGACTTTTTTTACTTGCTTTTTAGAGAGTTTCACTTGGTGTTATTGGGTAATAAGGGCACCCATACAACCGGTGAGTTGTAGTGAGTCAAAATCAAACAGAAAAACACAAAATCACCCAGCCAATTGATACAATTTAATCAAACAGTGCACAAATATGACACAGACATGAAAATAAGCAGAACTAATGATATTAAGCTATGTTTAAGCAAGAATATGCTAACCAGAGTTCACCAAATGCATACAACAGCTTAAACAAACTTAAGTCAACACAAACAAACTGGTTTCATGCAATAATTCCAAGATTTGAACTGATTTTAGGCCTAAGTAATGTTACTGATATGACAGTGAACAAAGATTTGAACTTTGCTGGTATACTTGACCACAAGATGAACTTCAAACCCTCAAATCCACTCAACAGGTTACACAAACTTTGTTTTAGCACTTGTTAGCCCTAGTCTAGCATTAAATCTAGGTGTTCACAAGATCACAGTTCAAAATGACCTAAAATAAGCTTGATATGCCAATGATTCAGATTCAATATTAAAAAGCACAAGATTATGAAATATCAGCACACAACCACTTTAATAACAGATACAAACTCAAAACACCCCTACACAACTACTCAATCTTAAATATTAATCAAATAACATGCAATCCCAAACAGCCTTGTAAATTCTGAAATCCAAATTTAAAAAAGGAAAAATGTTTTTGAGACTTGAATAAGCTTAAACATGCATCACAATAACATTATCATGCACATAGAACAATATTCATGCATCAAATAACAATAAACAACAGTAGGCACCTAAAATCACTTAGCACAAGTATTTTTAACAAGAAAATTAAAAGAGATGGAAAGGATTGTGAACCTGTCTTGCTTTACATCCAAGCAAGGCCAGCAATGCTTCCTTGGACTTGGCCAACAACTAGGCTCAAGGCAAGGAGTCTTGAGTGGACTGGAATGAACTCCTTAACTACAACAGTTAAGGGAAATGCCAAAGAAGGCTTATGACCTTGGACTGTGATGGAACAAACAAGAGCAAACAACCTTGATTCTTGATAAACTAACACCACAAGCAGGCCTATGGTATGAGTTAACCAAAACTCAAGGGGTTAGAACAATAGCAGTTTAATAATGAAACCAACAACAAGAAAATTAAGACATATTTCTTTGAAATGTTTGTCCCCACCCTTGAGCTTTCCCAAACCACGACATCGCTTCTCTATGATAATCTCCTTATCAGGGAGGAATGATCAATCAATGGCTCAAAAACACTCAATGTTGAACCCAACGATGAGATGGCATTTATACATGATCTCATCGTTCCTTTCAGGCTTTAAATGCATAAAAATGTCATAAAATACCATATGTATGCTTGTGTTTGTTTACTTGTGTATTTTAGGTATGGATATCGTGAAAAAGACAAAAGATCACAAGAAACAAGGAAAACGAACATGAGAAACGAAGCCGTACAATGAACCGGGCCCTAGTTTGTGAATTATCAAAGACAAACCCTAGAAGACTTGAAGATGTACAAGATTGAGCCCTCATTTATGAAGAAATGACACTTAATACCCTTGTATTTTCATAATTACAAGTTTGGTCCCTTAAGTTTGTCAAAATTACAAAAAGGTCCTCTAAGTTTGAAGAATTGGCAAATTTAGTCCCTCAGCAATGCTAAATTGTCAATAATGGTCCTTCATAAAGTCCAAGATCCAATGAAACCCTTGAAGTTCAAGAATATTAGACTTCTAGTCCTTTTAAAATGGATTAAATATCATAAGGACTGAAGTTGTAATTAAAATAAAGTTTAAAAAGCCCTAAAACCCTTTTCTAAAACTTTTTGTGGCCAAAACATGAATTCAGAAAGTTATATTACAAAGGGAAACGAGTTTGCTAAGAAAAGAAACTTGCTATACACTTTCTGCCAAAGACTAAGTGTTTAAGTTGCCAAGTTCAAACATTCAGACCACAAACACGCGCCAAACACCTCCTCCCCACCTTTTTCGGATCAAACTTACCACTATTCACCCTTCTTCACCCCCAGAACTTACTCCACTTAAACAAAGGGTAAAATGAAATTACCCAGGCACACGCTTAACTCACACACACACGAACTCATCCCACACCAAAATTCCCAATCCCCACTCACCAAAGGGCCTCACCATTCAAACCCCTCCACCAATCATGTGACACCCTCCTCTCCAAGCAAAGCCACGTGTCCAAATCAACGAATCACACTCATTACTTGGCCCCAAAGCTAAAATGAACACTCAGGATCATTTTGGACTGCTCAACAACAACAAACGTCTAGAAGCATTCAAGGGTATTCTGGAGACTTCATAGCCTAGGGTTTTGCATTTTTCTACCTTGTAATCGTCTATTTAAATACTCCTCAACATGTGAGAGAGCTTTTGTTCCAGTTTTACTCTTTAAACATTGTAATTCCTTTTTAAAATTTATAAAAGTTTGGTATTTTAAAAAAATTGTAATTCCTTTTTATGTCTTTGAAAGTTGGTGTTGTTTAAGAGTGAAGCTGAGTTCCATTTTATGTTATAAAGGTGTTTTGATCTTTGGATTGAAGCACGTTTTGATTTGAACAAGTTTTCAAGTTTGAAAAAAGTTGAAAACCTTGTTCCTGTTTGGTTGAATTTGATTGTACTAAGCCATACCATTTGCCTTAAGCTCTTGCAAGATTGTTGACACCAAGCTTGTAAAGGGATTTAAGCCCTTGGTTGGTCTGTTTGCTCTTTGTGTTAAAGAAATCAAGTCCTTGAGGTTCTTCTTTGAACCATCAGCCAAGGCCTCATATCATATCCTTTGTTCAAGGATCTTGGTCACTCTCTAGCTGTTGAGAGTGGTCCAAGGAGCATAGTTGATCCTAGGAAGTTGTGGGGGATAGGTATAAGCTCTATTTCAGTTTCCTATAAAAAAATTCATGTTCATGTCTGTTCTGAGTTTTGCCATATGATTTGGTGTTCTTGTTCTTGTGCTTGTGCTTTGTGTTTTATTGTTTGTTTTTGTTAGTTGTCACCTAGGTAAGGTATTTGTACCATAAAATCAGTAGGTTGTGTGTTGGAATCAAAAGTTTGTTTGAGAAGGGGCTAAAACATGGTTGTTTGGTTTTTGGGATCATAAGGCCTTGTTGCCTTGTGCCCTTGGTTCTTAGGGTTTGGATAGTCTATACAAGTCATTTTTAACTGGTTTTGGTCCTTGGTTAAGTCTAACGTAGTTTGGAAAAGGATTTCAAAGTTTTGGAAAAATCTGAAAATATTGGTTCGAAATTGGTCAAACACATCAGATCCAATAAAATCTTTGTTTGTTGGATCTATGGTCTGAATTTTGGTTTGGGAAGAGTTTAGGTGATAAGCCATTTGTGCAATATTTGTTTGTTGATTTTGGTGGCTTATTGTGGGTGCTAGAGCTTATCAAAGTTGGCTGAAGTGGTCATTTGCATCAGCAAAGTGACCACCTCAGTTTAGGCTTGCATTTGTTATTCTAGTGTATGCCTTGTTGTGCAACTGTTTGAATCTTGTTATTGTGCTGCTTGTGAGTGCTTCTTGCTATTTGGTTTGCTTATTTACTAGCTTATAAGCTAACTGGCTTATTGGCTTGATTTTTTCAAAATTTGTCAAGGTTTGGTCAACTGACCACTTGATTCACAAGGGCTCAACCTTGAGTTCTTCACAAAAGTTGCTTAAAACAAGCTTATAATCAATCCTTGATCATTTGGTAAAATTTGGTGGACTTTAACTTTTGGTCAAATAAGCACAATTTGGCTTATTTTTCAGAACTGCTTATTGGTACATGCAACAACTTGGTTTTTGTGATAGGTGTCATTTTTTTGAGCTTAATATCATATTTGAAAAGTTACAAGTCTTTTGGTTAAGCTTTTGCTAGGAAACTAGCTTATTTTGCTTTTTCAGCCAGCTTATTGGCTTCCACAGCTTATTTTACTTGGCTTTTTGTGATTTTTCTTATTGATTATTCTTAGTTAAACTATTTGTGAGCTTTTGCAAAAAGAATCAGCTTTTGGAACCCTCAAGAACTCAAACCCGACTATTTTGTCGTTTAGTGAAAAAGTTCTTTTCAAAGTTCTGGCTTATTACTTGAGCTTTTTCAAAATTTCTTTTTGCAGATTGGTTTAGAATCTCAATAAGATGTTGTGTGTTCAATTAGAGCTTATGGCATTAGCTTATAGCCTAATGGGCCAAAAAGCCCATTAAGAATAAGTTGTTGACTTATTAAGCTGTGATAAGCTCATTTTTAGCTTTTGGGCCTTTAGACTTTTGTGCTTAAAATCAAATTTTAAGTCAGAGTGGTGATTTTCAGCTTATTTGGTTGAGTTTGATTTTATTGGGCCAAAAAGCCCATTTAAGTGGACTATTTTTTATTTTAGCCCATTTAGGGGCCCATTAAGGGTATTTTGGTAATTTTACTTTCATTTTCTGCTTATTTAGGTTAAAATAAACTAGTTTGCAAGTTTTTAGAATTTTTTATAAATTTTGGATTTTTAATTATATTTTAATATTATTTTATTATTAAATTTCAATTTTTACATTTTGCAGTTTTTATATTTTTCTTAGGTCTAATACATTAAAATAGGATTTTTGCAACTCTTAGATTAATTTTATCATCATTTTCTTAATTTCTAGAATTATTTTAAGGTTTTAATAGTTTTTTTATCATTTTAAATAATTTTAATTAGTTTTAAAATTCATAAAAATAGTTTTTATTCCTATTTAGTCATTTTAGAGGTTTACAAAGTAAAAAATCTTTATTTGGGCTTTTTAATAATTATTTTGATTTTTAGGGCTTTAATTAGCATTTAAAAATTAATTTTTAATATATTAAAAGTTTTGAAAAAGTTTTGATCGTTTGTATACTCTTAGTTTATTTAATTTGATTTTTAGGAATTTTTAGAATTTATTTTTATTTTGGCACTTTTTATGGTTTTTAATTTAGTCGTCGTAGTAATAATTTTCACGTATCCGTCATTCTAATTTCTCATCCCCTTCTTCTTCGATATTAATCTCAAATCATTTACGAATTATTCACACACATCTACCTCCTTGGTAAACGAACTTTCACCTTTGGGTCATTAGTACACGGTTTTCCTAAACCGTCGTATTTAATACTTTCCACTCATATACGCTCTTTTCCTAAAAGACGTATTTTTACCACAATCATTTTTGGCGCTGCTGCCGGGGAGGTGTGTCATGATTAATTTGTCATTTTGTTTTTAATATTAGCCATAAATAGTAATTGTATTAGTAGCACTCTACTAATACGTATTATCAGTTTTTTTCGTTTTCTTGTGAAATTATTATTACTATATTGTATTAAGTATCACAACAAAATCAAAATATCTCCAAAAGTGTGCAAACACAACCTTAATTGGGATTTGATCTTCTAATTATTGTATTCGAATCTCAAACAAAAAGAAAAAGGCAAAAATAGATAAATACTTTCGTGAAGCTCGATTTTGAAAAATACAAACTATAAGGTGGGTATAAGGCGGGTATTATAAAATATACCCTAAGGAAAAAGGCTCTTAAGTGCTTCGCGCTGCCTCGTTTCCCCGCTTGCTTGTGAGTATTTTGAGATTGAAAGCTAATCGAGGGTTTTGCCGCCCAAAGTATTATTACGTATCATATATATTTGCTTGGTTTCTTTGTGATTAAACCCTCTTGAACAATTTGGTTTTCACCAAAGTTCTAAAGTCATTCGAAGGCGTTCACTCCACGTGATCGTTTTCATTCTTTTGAGGCTTCTTTAATCAAGAGTTTTATTCGAGGAGAGATTTGGTAGATTGTTGTCTACAAATATACACACAAAATCCAAAAAAATTAAAAACAATAAAAAACACAAAAAAAAAATTGAAAATTCACAAAACACCCAAAAAGAATCTTCTTTGCTCACCTCTCATTCTTCGTCAAGTTTATGCTAACTCGTAATCAAGCAAAACGAGCTCGTAAACGTCGTCAAAGTCAAGGAAATCAAAGTCCTTTGATTGAAGAACAAACTCCAATTGTCGAACCCGTTGTAGAAACAATAGACGTCATGGCTAATCGTACTATGATGGAGTTGCTTCAAGCACCCACCGAGGGTTTTGGAGAAGCTATTGTAATTCCCGCCATCCTTGCGGAGAATTTCGAGATTAAGACGGGTTTAATGTCTATGTTGAAAGCAAATAAGTTTAGAGGTCATGAGAAAGACAACCCGCATTATCACATAAAGGATTTTAATCGTCTCACCGCAACAAGCAAGTTTAGAATGTTCCACATGACGCCATTAAAATAATGTTGTTTCCATACTCGTTAGATGGACCCGCTAAAATTTGGCTCGAGAAAGAACCGCCAAATTCGATTTTGACATGGGGTGATCTCGTCTCTAAGTTTGTGAACCAATTTTTTCCACCATCTAAAACAATACATTTGAAAAATGAGATTTCAAGGTTTACACAACGTAATAATGAAAGTTTTTCAATGGCATGGGAACGATTTAAGGAAATGTTACATGAATGTCCACACCATGATTTTTCGGAATTGCATCAAATATATACTTTTTATAATGGGCTTAATGATAATGAACAAGATTATTTGAATGCCGCCGCGGGTGGTAATTTTTTGTGCAAAACGACCGATGAGGCTTTAAAGATTATCGAGAATAGATCTAAGGTTTATAAACCTCGTAACACACCAAGTGTTGCCAATATGGGTTCGTCATCGTCTCATAACATGAGTGCCTTACATGATGAAGCAAATGAGGAAAATCGGTTTTTAGATAACGCTTATGACTCATTGGAAAGCACAAGATGCTTTGAATTACGCTTCGGTTAAAGCGGTTGAAAAGAGTTGTTTATCTTGTGGTGGAGCTCATGATCTCTCCGAGTGCATTACCGCCGGTGGTAACACTTCGAGTGCTTACGTAGCAACGGGAACTTACAACCAAAACGGCCAAGGTTCCCGCCCAAATCAAGATCCATCAAATCAAAATGCTAACAACTATCGAAACAACAATCAAAATGGTGGTTATCAGGGAAATTCACGTAATTATAACAAAGGGAATTATCAAAGTGGGAATGGACAAGTTTCAAATCAAAACCAAAACCGTGATTTTCAAACTACTACACAAGGTTTTCAAAATGATCACACCAAAAATCTTCAAGGAGAATTTTTGAATTATGTTAAAGCAAATGATGCTAAGTTTGATAACATGCAACGTGAGATGATTAGCTTAAGATCCGAGTTGAAAAACGAGCTTAAAAACGAACTTGCTAATGAACTTAAGACTCATGCTAATAAAATGGAAGGAAACGTTCAACGTCTTCAACAAGATCAACAAAATATGGAACAAGGACAACATGAGATTAAGCAAGAATTATTAAAAGTGGATGCTAGGCAATCAAAATTTGAAGACCGAATGGCAAAAATGTTTGAAGCAATCATGTGTAAACCCTCTTCCTCGGGTGGTCTTCCTAGTGATACCATTGCAAACCCGAAGGGAGAAATGAAGGTTATTACTACACGTAGTGGTAAAACTTTCAAAGAACCAATCTCTCGTCCAAGTACTTCTACGGAGAAGGAAATCGAGAAAGAGCCCGAGGTGATGGTCGAAAAGAAGCATATCACAAGCCCACGAAGAACCGCTCATACCGCACCTACGGTTGAACCAATACCAATTATGGAACCCGAGATTCCAAGGCCATTGCCTAATGTCCAACCCACACCACCCTTACCTTACCCTTCGAGACGTAACAAGGAAAAAGCACAAGAACGGAATAATTATCAATTTTAGCTTTTTATGAAAATGTTTCGTGATATACATTTTAACATAAGTTTTGCCGATGCTTTAATCATGATGCCTCGATTCACTGCAAATTTCAAAAGTATGTTGAATAGCAAAGTGAAGTTACAACAATCGTCTAGTTGTTCATCGGTTTTTCTAAGCCGCATACCCCAAAAAGTCGGTGATCCCGGTAAACTTTTGATTCCATGTGCAATACAAGATATGGAGGAATGCTACGCCTTGGCCGATCTTGGTGCTAGTATTAATTTAATGCCTCTTGAGATTTTCAAATCGCTTTCGCTTCCGGCTCTTACTCCTTCGAACATGTCTATCGAGATGGCCGATCATTCTACGATTTTAGCATGTGGACTAGCCGAGGATGTTTTCGTCAAAGTTGGAAAGTTCTACTATCCCGTGGAATTTATCGTTGTAGACATTCCTATCGATCGAAAAGTTCCTCTCATTTTGGGTCGTTCATTTTTGGATACATCGAGAGCACTTATTGATGTTCATGCTCGGAAAATCACCCTTCGTTTCAACAGGGAAGAACTTGTCATCAATGCAACACAAAAATCCAAGCTTTCTCATGTCTATTCTATTGCTACTTTAAACCATGGTGATTCAACCAATGTCGTTTGCAAAGAATCTTCACCAAGAGTTTTAGGAAATGTCAACAAGAACGATTTACCATTTCCTTCACCGGTGGAGGTTATGAGTATGAAACCTACAAAGAAGAAACCGTCAATACTTGAATCGAAAAATCTTTCGCCTCACCTCGAACATTCATTCTTGAAAAGTGTTGATAAGTTGCCGGTTCCTACGGAAGATCTTTCAGATGACGAATATGTTGACCCCGATGGAGAGGTTTTCTTTGTCGACAAATGTTTTGAGAACTTACCACCACCAAAACCAAAACGGTTTTCAAATGTGAGAATTTTTAGTGTGACTAACATCATCTTAGAAACACCAAATGTTTTCGACATAATCAAAACGGGTTTTCATAAGGAGAGTTTAAAAGATAAAAAAGGAAAAGATTTTAAAGTTGATTTAAAAGGTTTTTCTACAAATCTAACTACGTCATCACCACGTGTTTTGAGTTCGTCTTCTCCTTTTGACGATGCTTTGGGTGGTTTTAGTATGGGGGAAGCCCCTTATGTTCCCTCATCCTTCTCCACCGAGGACGAGATATTCGATCTCGGAATTGCTTATAAAGGGAAATCTCGGTCTTCCACCGATGCAATAAATGGAAACTATATCTATTGCTTGGTACGAGTCTACCTCGAGTAGCTCAAAATTTTGTCTTACCAATTGTCTCACCCTTCTACTTCTCATCTATTTTCTTCAAACTCTTTGAGTTTTCAGCACGTTTTGAAGTGGCGTTGGTTTGTTTATCCAACGAAAACGAGAACGCCATCTTCGATCCCGGTATTTTGCATCATTAAAGGACTTAGTCCTTAATACCGGTTGCTTTTTGGGCCTTGTTTATCATGTAAGCCCCACTAAAAATTGACCATACCAAGTTTTTTCCTAAATGTTAACATTTTGAGGGGATCGAGTCAAGCTCATGACTCGGTAATCAAAAACGAGGTGCCTCGCGGGGGAGATCCCATGCTTATCCTTTTTATGCTTTCTAATAAAATAATGAGAGGGGATTTGTGCCCTTCCAACTTGTTGTCTCGTGGTTGTTTGTGAATGTGTTATCTAGTTCATCATCATCGCCACGATTGAAGACTCTCGTGTTCGTTTACGTGAGCCTCGATCGTTTGCTTGAAGAAGTTTTTCACGAATCCATGACATATCCTTTATTGTTCTAACAATTATCTTTTAGCATAATTAATAAACGTCTTTAGATATACTGTTGATCACCCTTTCCATGCTAGATCCTAAGCATTCAATTCTTCGTCTCTAGTATGGGGGTGCTCCATCTTTAGACTCGAAACATTGAGGACAATGTTTAATTTTAGTATGGGGGGTGAATAGATACTTGCTTTGCTACGCCCTCACGTTTTCCAACTTTCAACGTTTTGTTTTGTTTTGTTGCTAATAAGGCTAAAAATGGCCCAATTTTAAAAAAGAAATTAGTTTTCATAAGTGTTTTTAAGACACGAATGTATATTTTCCGATGGGTAGAATAAGATCTATTTTTTTACTTGACGGGAATTTGGAGCCCTTTACATTCCTTAACCCGCTCGAATCAAGTTTTGCTAGACTTTATATAGGGAACTTTAAAACGCGAAAGTCTTAGCTCATTCGGGTTAAGAACAAGAACTTTTCGCAAGTTCCTATAATTGATCCTAGAAAGTCACTTATCAAGGGAACTATAAAATGCATTCTCTAAACTTGAAAAGGTCTAAGAAAGTGCAAGATCCTATAGGTGGCTTGAAAACCCAAAACTTTGATTTGATATAGTTTTTATGAAAGCTAATCCAAATTTGGCTTAATTTTGACTTGCATGGCTAAGTTTTCACGAGTCTCTTTAATTAGAGGTCTTTAAATAGTGAAGAACGAGAGATGATAGAGTTAGACAAATGATCATGCTAAACGTAGAACATGAAAATTTTCTTTCAAAAACTCATATGTTATTAATTGTGGCTTTTTCTCCTATAAGATCAATGCATTAGGAATAAAAATAATTGCAATAAGTAAGGTCGTACGATTTAAAAGGTTACTTAGCTTCTAGCACAAGATCGTTTAAAAGTTGCTCGGGGTTGAATAGAGTTCATAGCCAAGGCATAACTTATTGAAGCGGGATGCGAAGATTGGTGAAGATCCAAAAAGGCCCTAACAAGGCATGATGAGCTCTATTTGTGCTAAAGATCCAAGATGATGTGAAGTATCATTGTTCCTAAATCAATATGAAGGATCGAGACACACGACGAAAAGCAATTACTCCCCTAAAGATCATGGAGAAAGTCTATCCAAAAAGACCCTTACAAGGTATGAGGATAAATATATCCAAGTCCTAAAAGGAGGCGGATCGTTGTATATCAAAATCCAAAATAACGATTGAAGAAAAATGATGAAGTCGTGGTCCAAGTATGAAGAATCTATCAAAAACGTCATGTGAAGAAATTCCAAAATATGAAGAGAAGACCATAATTTCAAGAACGTCTTCCCAAGATTTGAAGTATGAAGTACATACCAAATATCGGTCCGAGAAAGGTCTCAAATCGTGAAACGAGTTATGTGAAGATATGAACTTAAGGAGATACACGAGAAGCCGTTTTAAAAGATTTTGTCCTTCGGCTAACTATCACTTAAATCGTGCTACTTTACTTTCGGACTAATAAATACTCAAATAAGTCAATATGAATCACTTTTGATCCATGAAAAATAGTTAAAAAATTCTAGAAACCCATTTCCTTTCATAATAACTAGGATTGCGGGGAGAAAAATATTACACAATTTGGACGTATGAGTAGTGTTAGCATTGTGACTTGTACCAACAATGATCCTGTTTTTGCACTTAGCATGGAATGTATGACAATCAAGGATGACGAACTTTACTCTATGGGACATTAACTTGTTTCTATTCATTGACCCTAAAAGTCAAACACGTGATGAAAATCATACATTATTTCTTTACACATCTTCGTAGTAGTGTTGCAAGTTTTTACTTTTCAATAAAGGGTAATAAAATTCAATTTTGGAGATGCTTAGATACTTTATTTTAGCATTGCGTGAGAGCACGGCAATGGCTTAGTATGGGGGAGTGATGAGATGGCATTTATACATGATCTCATCGTTTTTTTCGGGCTTTAAATGCATTAAAATGTCATAAAATACCATATATATGCTTGTGTTTTTTTACTTGTGTATTTTAGGTATGTATATCGTGAAAAAGACAAAAGATCACAAGAAACAAGGAAAAATGAACACGAGAAACGAAGCCGTGCAATGAACCGGGCCCTAGTTTGTGAATTATCAAAGAAAAACCCTAGAAGACTTAAAGATGTACAAGATTGAGCCCTCATTTATGAAGAAATGACACTTAATACCCTTGTATTTTCATAATTACAAGTTTGGTCCCTTAAGTTTGTCAAAATTACAAAAGGTCCTCCAAGTTTGAAGAATTGGCAAATTTAGTCCCTCAACAATGCTAAATTGTCAATAATGGTCCTTCATAAAGTCCAAGATCCAATAAAACCCTTGAAGTTCAAGAATATTACACTTCTAGTCCTTTTAAAATGGATTAAATATCATAAGGACTGAAGTTGTAATTAGCATAAAGTTTAAAAAGCCCTAAAACCCTTTTCCAAAACTTTTTGTGGCCAAAACATGAATTCAGAAAGTTAAAAGGAAACGAGTTTGCTAAGAAAAGAAACTTGTTATACACTTTCTGCCAAAGACTAAGGGTTTAAGTTGACAAGTTCAAACATTCAAACCACAAACACGCGCCAAACACCTCCTCCCCACCTTTTTCGGATCAAACTTACCACTATTCACCCTTCTTCACCCCCAGAACTTACTCCACTTAAACAAAGGGTAAAATGAAATTACCCAGGCACATGCTTAATTAACACACACACGAACTCATCCCACACTAAAATTCCCAATCCCCACTCACCAAAGGGCCCCACCAATCAAACCCATCCACCAATCATGTGACACCCTCCTCTACAAGCAAAGCCACGTGTCCAAATCAACGACTCACACTCATTACTTGGCCCCAAAGCTAAAATGAACACTCAGGATCATTTTGGGCAGCTCAACAACAACAAACGTCTAGAAGCATTCAAGGGTATTTTGGAGACTTCATAGCCTAGGGTTTTGCATTTTTCTACCTTGTAATCGTCTATATAAAGACTCCTCAACATGTGAGAGAGATTTTGTTCCAGTTTCACTCTTTAAACATTGTAGTTCGTTTTTAAAATTTATAAAAGTTTGGTATTTTGAAAAAATTGTAATTGCTTTTTATGTTTTTGAAAGTTGGTGTTGTTTAAGAGTGAAGCTGAGTTCCATTTTATGTTATAAAGGTGTTTTGATCTTTGGATTGAAGCACGTTTTGATTTGAACAAGTTTTCAAGTTTGAAAAAAGTTGAAAACCTTGTTCCTGTTTGGTTGAATTTGACTGTAGTAACCCACATCGTTTGCCTTAAGCTCTTGCAAGCTTGTTGACACCAAGCTTGTGAAGGGATTTAGGCCCTTGGTTGGTCTGTTTGCTCTTGTGTTGAAGAAATCAAGTCCTTAAGGTTCTTCTTTGAACCATCAACCAAGGCCTCATATCATCTCCTTTGTTCAAGGATCTTGGTCACTCTCTAGTTGTTAAGAGTGGTCCAAGAAGCATAGCTGATCTCCCTAGGAAGTTGTGGGGGATAGGTATAAGCTCTATTTCAGTTTCCTATAAAAAATTTCATGTTCATGTCTGTTATGAGTTTTACCATATGATTTAGTGTTCTTGTGCTTGTGCTTTGTGTTTATTGTTTGTTTCTTTTAGTTTTCACCTAGGTAAGGTATTTGAACCATAAAATCAGTAGGTTGTGTGTTGGAATGAAAAGTTTGTTTGAAAAGGGGCTAAAACAAGGTTGTTTGGTTTTGGGATCATAAGGCCTTGTGGCCTCGTGCCCTTGGTTCTTAGGGTTTGGATAGTCTATACAAGTCATTTGTAACTGGTTTTGGTCCTTGGTTAAGTCTAAAGTAGTTTGGAAAAGGATTTCAAAGTTTTGGAAAAATCTGAAAATATTGGTTTGAAATTGGTCAAACACATCAGATCCAATAAAATCTTTGTTTGTTGGATCTAGGGTCTGAATTTTGGTTTGGGAAGAGTTTAGGTGATAAGCTATCTGTGCAATATCTGTTTGTTGATTTTGGTGGCTTATTGTGGGTGCTAGAGCTTATCAAAGTTGGCTGAAGTGGTCATTTGCATCAGCAAAGTGACCACCACAATTTAGGCTTGCATTTGTTATTCTAGTGTATGCCTTGTTGTGAAACTGCTTGAATCTTGTTATTGTGCTGCTTGTGAGTGCTTCTTGCTATTTGGTTTGCTTATTTGCTAGCTTATAAGCTAACTGGCTTATTGGCTTGATTTTGCCAAAATTTGTCAAGGTTTGGTCAACTGACCACTTGATTCACAAGGGCTCAACCTTGAGTTCTTCACAAAAGTTGCTTAAAACAAGCTTATAATCAATCCCTGATCATTTGGTAAAATTTGGTGGACTTTGACTTTTGGTCAAATAAGCACAATTTGGCTTATTTTTCAGAATTGCTTATTGGTACATGCAAAAACTTGGTTTTTGTGATAGGTGTCATTTTTCTTAGCTTAATATCATATTTGAGAAGTTACAAATCTTTTGGTTAAGCTTTTGCTAGGAAACTAACTTATTTTGCTTTTTCAGCCAGCTTATTGGCTTCCACAGCTTATTATACTTGGATTTTTGTGATTTTTCTTATTTATTATTCTTAGTTAAGCTATTTGTGACCTTTTGAAAAAAGAATCATCTTTTGAAACCCTCTAGAACTCAAACCTGACTATTTGTCGTTTAGCGAAAAAGTTCTTTTCAAAGTTCTGGCTTATTACTTGAGCTTTTTCAAAATTTCTTTTTGTAGATTGGTTTAGAATCTCAATAAGATGTTGTGTCTTCAATTAGAGCTTATGGCATTAGTTTATAGCTTAATGGGCCAAAAAGCCCATTAAGAATAAGTTGTTGACTTATTAAGCTGTGATAAGCTCATTTTCAACTTTTGGGCCTTTAGACTTTTGTGCTTAAAATCAAATTTTTAGTCAGACTGGTGATTTTCAGCTTATTTGGTTGAGTTTGATTTTATTGGGCCAAAAAGCCCATTTAAGTGGATTGTTTTTTATTTTAGCCCATTTGGGGGCCCATTAGGGTTATTTTGGTAATTTTACTTTCATTTTCTGTTTATTTAGGTTAAAATAAACTAGTTTGCAAGTTTTTAGAATTTTTTATAAATTTTGTATTTTTAATAATATTTTAATATTATTTTATTATTAAATTTCAATTTTCACATTTTGCACTTTTTATATTTTTCTTAGGACTAATACATTAAAATAGTATTTTTGCAACTCTTAGATTAATTTTATCATCACTTTCTTAATTTTTAGAACTATTTTACGGTTTTAATAGTTTTTTTTATCATTTTAAATAGTTTTAATTAGTTTTAAAATTCATAAAAATAGTTTTTATTCTTATTTAGTCATTTAGAGGTTTACAAAGTGAAAAGTCTTTATTTGGGCTTTATAATAATTATTTTGATTTGTAGGGCTTTAATTAGAATTTAAAAATTAATATTTAACTAATTAAAAGGTTTAAAAAAGTTTTGATTGTTTGTAAACTCTTAGTTTATTTAATTTGATTTTTGGTAATTTTTTGGGAATTTAGAATTTATTTTTATTTTGGCACTTTTTACGGCTTTTAATTTAGTCGTTGTAGTAATAATTTTCACGTATCTGTCATTCTAATTTCTCATCCCCTTCTTCTTCAATATTAATCTCAAATCATTTACGAATTATTCACACATATACCTCCTTGGGAAACGAACTTTCACCTTTGGGTCATTAGTACACAGTTTTCCTAAACCGTCGTATTTAATACTTTCCACTCATATACGCTCTTTTTCCTAAAAGACGTATTTTTACCACAATCACCCAACTTTTTGGAAAAATCAGATTTTTGAAAACTTTTGAACAAATTTGCATAAACTCAAAACCAAACTTTAAAACTTCAAACCACAAACTTAAATCATTCAACAATAACAGAAAAATTAAATTGGGACTTGGTATTCGTCAATAAGTTCAAACTTTTTTCATTCCATGAAACAAAGGTTTACAGACTTTAACCAAAGGAAAACCAAGAACAAAAGCTAATGTTATTAGCTAAGGGCTTTATATAGAGCCTTACAAGTCCTAAACTGCTGAAAAATAAACTAGAAACCCTAGTGCTTGAAGTTCCACATTTGCCCTTGAAATTTGAATATTGGTTGACTGATTTTGGACATTTATGAAGAACATGTGATGCCAGTTGGTGAATAAGTGATCCAAGGGGTCCAAATGAAGCTTAGGAATAAAGCAGAGTGTGGGTCGTTGATTCTTTGCATGTTTTGTCATCTTCCCAAAAGTGTGCAGCAGGGCATGCTTCATGTGACCAATGTGATGAGGTGGCATCAAGTTTGTGGGTGGGGTTATGTTCATTAGACCCTTAATCAAGATTCTAGAGTTGATTAGGGTTTAATTTCACATGGTTAAGAAAAACCCAATTGTGTTCTTGAGGTGAATAGTGGTTGTTTTGATTTAGTTTTATGTTTAAAAACATGTTAAGGCGCCAACTAATTAATAACTAGTTAAACCGGATTAGTGGGATTGTGACGTGGAGAAATGATGGCATGTGATTGGTGGATTTGGTGAGTGGGGTGATGTGGCATTGTGGGATTGGTTAAGGTAAGTTCTTGTGTCGGCCAGTATTAACCCTCCATCTTTCTTTTTGTTTTCATTTCAGTTTGAATATGCAAAACTGATTTTCCTTTGTAAGTGAAGTTTTAAACTTCACACTTTGGCCACCAAAACTTTCAAAAAGATATTAAAGGACTTGTTTTGCCATTTGATGATATTTGAAGGGTTGTTTTTGGCATGTGTTCATTCTTCAAGGTCTTCACTTGTATTCTTGTCTTCATGAAGGACTAAAAATGACAAGTCTTCAATTTTGAGGGACCATTCTTGCCAATTCTTTGAAGTTGTGGGTCCTTTTTCTAAATTTGACAAACTTTAGGGACCAAACTTGTAATTATGAATAAACAAGGGTATAAAGTGTCAATTCTTCAATAATGAAGGACCCTTCTTGTTCAATCTTCAATTCTTCAAGGACTTTTCTTGGAAAATCAACTCTAGAGTCCGGTTCATTGTGCGGCTTCGTTTCCCGTGTTCGTTTTTGAGTTATTCTTGTGATCTTTTGTCATTTTCTCGATATCTGTACCTAAAATACACATTCAAGCATATATATATATGGCACTTTTTATGATATTTTAACCGTTTTAAGCCTGTTTTGGATGATGAGACTATGTATAAAAGCAGTCTCATCATTAGTTCCAAACATCCCTTGCATTTGGTTTGGATGCATGAATGGAGGACACACGCCCCATGGAGAAATACATTGTTGGCAATTATTACAATTATTGAGACAATTCATATGATTATTTTGATGTCCATTTTTTTCTTAGGAGTGTTTGATCTTGACCTGGATTCATTATTGTTTCTAGATGTTCAAGTTTTACTACTAGGTCTTGACTTAGAGTGATCATTCATTTGAGGTGTTGTTATTCTATTTCTAGGTCTTGACTTGGAATGATTATCTCTTATAGGTGTTGGTGTTCTACTTCTAGGCCTTGAATCATTACGTACTCTCGGAGGAGTAGATGATTGTCTTGAAAAATTTCTCATTCCCATTAAAGGTTTACTTAAAGGCTTGTAGAATTTATCAAGTTCCTTTTTCTCAATTATAGGTAATTCTACATTATTAACAACAAGATGTTTTGACCCTTCACCTAAAATGGAGTTTTCAGAAAGTTGAGAATTTACAAGAATTCTATCTTCTATCCGCGGTACCTTATCAGGACCTGCGGTTCCATAATTATAAGGAACTGCACCATACTTTGGGGATCCGTGGATAAAGGGTAGTTTTTCTAAAAAAAATAACTTGTTTTGGTTTACTAGTGAATGCTTCACTTGTGTTAAAACCTAAGCCTAGTCTTTCTTTAGAATGAATTTGCTTGTTAAGCATGTCATCAAGAGCACTAGTACCTTTCATGAACTTTTCCAATTTAATGGAGGTACTCTTGAGATCTTCATTCTCTTGTCTAAGATGCTCACAATTTAAACAATCTAAATCAACTTACTTATTTTTTTTCAAGCTTAGCTAATTTTTCTCTTAGCTCACTAATCTTATTTTCAAGCTCGGTCTTAGTTGATTTTAGCACTTTGTTCTTTTCAATGAATTTTAAACTTAGTTTGCATAGGTTGTTATATTAACCTTCTAATTCTAAATTGTCTAGTGAAGAACTATCATTGCTATAATATTCGGTATCAGAATGTACCTCTTTAGAAGAATGGGCCATGAGACACTTTTCGTCTTTTGCATTATCGTCACATCCTTCGCCACTATCGCTCCATGAACCGCCAACGAAAGCCGTGTGATTCTTCGCGAGATGGCTTGGGACAATTACTGATGAAGAGGTTTAGGTCACCACATCTAAAGCATTTCTTATTACCATTGTCATTTTTTACAAATCGGTTTTTGGAAAATGCTTTCTTGTCATTGCTTAGTTGTCTAACATGTTGACCTCGCCTTTTGAGGAACTTCTTGAAGTCTCGAACCGCCATAGCATATTCCTCATCATCATCTTCCGAAGAGGAGCTATCATGATCACTTTGTACCTTCTTGGCTTTGAGTGCTAGAGACTTTCTTTCACTCTTGGTTTTCACCATTTCCGTGTCCTTCAAAATTATCATTTCATGAACTTTTAGATTGCCAATAAGTTCATCAAGTGATAACGTAGTGAGGTCCTTTGATTCTTCAATTTTCGTGACTTTAGCTCTCCAATTTGGATGCAACGACCTAAGAAACTTCGTAACATTGTTCTTGCTAGAAAAACCTTCATCATGTGCTTTTAGACTAGTAATAATAGTATTAAACCTAGTGAATGCACTATCAATAGTTTCATCTTCTAAGATGACAAATTGTTCACATTGTTGAACAAGAAGATCGATTTTACTTTCTTTGACTTTACTATTACCTTGGTGGGTTACTAAAAGAGTATTCCAAATATCTTTAGCGGTTTTACACATGAAAATCCTTTCATACTCTTTCTTAGGTAAAGCATTATAAATCACCATTTTAGCCTCATTATTTTTAGCAAGTTTCTTTTTAGTGTCATCATTAGAATTTTCAAAAGTTACTAACTCTTTCTTTTATAAACTTAATTGTATTGATAAGGTAAAAAAATCACCATTGGTAATAACATGCCAAAGATCTAAATCTTTTGATTTCACATAAGTCTCAAATCTATTTTTCCAATAAACAAAACTATCGGTTTCAAAAAGAGGTGGTCTTTGCATAGATTGCCCTTCTAGATACTTGTTGGAATTCATAGATCGATTCAAGTTTTAAAATACAATATCTTTTAAAAAATCTTGAGCAACCACGCTCTGATACCAATTGTAGAAACTAGAAGGAGGGTTGAATAGTTTCTTAAATTTACTTGTTAAAAGAGGTTTTCAAAAATCCTTTTTCAAAAACTTAGGCTTGAGTAATTATATGAAATCTTCTTATACATAATATGAACAAGGGATAGTGTAACTAAACTAATAATCACAAGTATATGCAAGAAAAGAATAATGAATGTAAAGAGATAAGGAAAAAAAAGATCAAACCAAACACCAAGGATTTATAGTGGTTCAGCAACGAAGCTCACTCCTCGTCCCTACTCCACTCCTCGAGTACTCCTTACTCGAGAGTTCACTAATCAAAAAACTCCTTAAGGTGGAGAAACCGTACACAACGTCGCTTAACCAATTTTCGACTCTAAGCTAAAGGTCTAGCCCTAATCTTAGCTAGGACCAATCTACACCAATATACTTTGAGGGCTAAGTATTAACCTTACTACATACACAACTTCCAAATAGACACAACTACTTGGATCTTCACAACACAACTTCCAAATAACACAACTACTTGGATCATCACAACACAACTAAAATGAACAAATAAAACTTTATCTTCAATAGATCTTGAGGTAGACTCAACACTTTAAGGATGAAAGAGTTCTTCTCTTTGCACTTGGAGAGGAAGAGATTGGGAGGAGAAATATTCACTTCTAAACAAGTACTCCCTCCGGTCCCTTATATGATACTTGATGAAAATTATAATAATGAAAATACATTTAAAACCTAATCCATTCATATATTTTGCATCAAGTATCATATTGCACAAATAAATATATTTAAGGTCAAAGTTGCAAAATTAAGACCAAAAAAATCAACACTAGACTATTAATATGGGACGGAGGGAGTAGTAATCAACTAAATAACCAAGGATTTGAATGATTTAAGAAGTATGTTTGAATCTGGAAATGTATGTGCAAAAGAGGTAAAGAGAAAATCTAAGAATGGTCTACTATTTATAGTGTAAAGCCCGCATCTAAATGCCATGAATAGTACACTACGTAAACATACGAAACAATTAAATCTTTCCTTTTATGTCATGAACACGTGTCACGAATATTAAATTCAGAAACTACGTACGTGTTAGTGCACGATAATTATTAAGTACGTATAAATACACGATAATTATTAATCCTAATAATTATAATCGCGGGCATGTAATCACGAACATTAAAACACGAACATACGAACTAAGTATATATTTATTATCACACGATAAATATTGATTACGTACAAGTATTATTTATAACACGAACTAACACGAATATATTAACGAATGAACACGTAAATTATTTAAACATGAACAAAGCACGGTAAAGCCCTTTGGGCTTATGTTAGCCGCGGACACAAGGAGAAAGAGGGGGCCCATCCCAACTTGATTTTTAACTAAAAAGGAAAAAGGAAAAACACCGAGTTTCATTCATAGAAATTTCATAAAAAATAAAAACCCTAGCCTTGCCTTCTCTCTCTTGCCTCCGGCTACAAGGACACCACAAGGGTGTTTGAGTTGATTTGATTGTTGATATTCGGGCTATTCGTGTTAGTGTTCTTGTCCTCGTTCAATCACATATTCGGTAAACATCAAAACCTTCATCTAGTTAATTATTTTCCTTTTATTATGACTTATGTGTTATAAAAAATAAAAACATGTTAACTAATCAAGAAAACATGAGTGGGTTGGTTTTTGTGGGGGTTTTGTTCGGCCGACACACGCAAACCGAGAGCTAGGCTCTCGGTGGGTTCGAATGGCACCAACAGCCGAGACCAACGGGTCTCGACGTGGCTTGGGTTGCTCAGCCGCAAGGAACAAAGGACCCCAACTTGCGTCAGGGTGGCCTTTGGTTTGTTTTGGGTCACGGCGCAGCACAGCAGCACCACCGGCTTGAGCCGGTGGCTGTTTTGTGTGGAGCAGTGGGAACCGCTGCCTAGGCAAGGGGAACCACCGGCTTGCAGCCGGTGGGAAAATGGCTCGAGCAGTGGCACCGGATAGGCCGGGTAGCCACTATTGGGGTTTTGGTTCGGTCCGGTTCAAGGGGTTCGGTCCACTTCATGATTCAGTGTAAATTAAAACACGGGTTCGGTCACGGGATTAATTTTTACAAGTTATGCATTTTTACAAGTTATATTATTTTTCAATTAAATTAATTAAAAACGTGACTAGTTATTAATTTAATTTAATCATGACTTAGGTTATATTATTTTTAATAAATAATACATGTTTTTAATCTAAGTATTTTTACCAATTAATTTAGACTATAGTATTGATTAATTATTAAAACATGGACTATAATTAATTAATAAATCATGACTTAGGTTATAATTAATAAATTATTGATACATGATTAACCTAAGTATTTTATAAGTCTTAATTTAATTAAACCATGTCTTTATTTAATTAAATCATATGACCTATAGTTTATTAAATTATCATGACATTATTAATAAACTATAAAGTATGACTTATGATATTTAACTAGTAAACATAAGCTTATATTATTAGCTTATTAATCCAGCTTATTTCTAAATATGGAAACTTTCTATTTCAGGAAACTTACTATTTTTGTAAACTTTCTTTTTTTAGAAACTGATCTGTTTTTAGAAACTGGTCTATTTTTTGAAAAATTATATTTTTGGAAACTTTCTATTTTTGGAAACTTTCTATGTTAGGAAACCTGCTATTTTTAGAAAGTTAATTATTATTACACAACAAGTATAATAATACAAGAATACAAGATAATACTTAATCAGAATACATGAAATACATGATTAACACAATATAGCATTTAAAGCAGTAAACAAGACAAGAACGTATAAAACAAGCTAAGAACATGCTAGAACCAGTAACGTACTCAGTAATCAGACAACTTATACATGTCCCTTATTTATGTAGCATTAGTGAGGTCGAAGTAGGACTATTCGTCCTTTCGTCTTTCCTCGTTCACTGGACACAAGGTACGGATTTTCCGTCCTTTAGTATGGACATTCTTTCCTTATTAGGATTCCGCGTTTGCAGCCAACTATTTTCCCAAGTATATGTTTTTTATGTTTGATTACTTATGTTAGTTTAAATGCCTAAGCCATATACATGCACGACCAGTGTCACCTAGTATGGAGGTACCATAACCATAACACTAGAGGCACCAGTGTAATGACTTCCCTACCACGGAGTGATTGCTCGTGGCGTCCCTTTTCAGTTTTGGCCATATATATTATATTATCATGTGGGCGAATGGTTGCATCCTAGTTACATGTTTTACAGGATTTCATGGTGAATGCGATGTGTGCCTTGCATCCTTTCACAAGGAGTTGACCCCTCCTACCCAGACTATTTAATTAGAGGCAACCCCTCTAATTGCATGATGAGGTCTCCCCTCCAAGTATTCATGCACGGTGGAATCTCATGACATATATAGGCTATTGGCTATTAATACAATTTTCATATAAAAACGTAAGTCTTTTCAAACTATTAAACCAATTTTATAAACATGTTCCAGGTTTCCAAGACTTTTACATTTCCGTTGCTTTTCAGTCTTATTTATGTTTCATCCATTCATACTATGTCATATATCTGTTGACTGAGCGTATTTCTCAGCCGTTACTTTCCTTTCCATGTCCCAAGACGACAGGTACCAAGGACAGACTTGAGCATTTGGAGGACGTGAATAGGATGGAAGCTGCCTTAGACTTCTTCTCCTTTTTGTCTTCTTTAACTTATGTTCGTTTGGACACATGTTTTGTCCTTCTCAATTCATTTACTTTATTTATGTTTGGTCTTATGTTTGGGAACCGATGTTTAATTCCGGTTTTCCCTTTTGGTCAAGTATGTTTTAGTACATATTACCTTGCATGCTTTGATGACACACCATAAATACGCGTAACGGTCCACTTATCAAAGTGGGGTGTTACATATATGGTATCAGAGCCCAAGGTTTCGACCTGTAGGCTCTAAAACTTGACCTGTGACTAGTGGGTAGTCACCAGGAGCTTCCTAAGCTACCGCTTGTTATTCCACGCATTGATATTTTCAGCACCTTGTTGTTTTAAGCATGATGTTTTCATGTATTGTTTTGCTGATATGGATCGAACAACCGTCATCCATACTCAGTTATGTGTCATTGTTTTATGCATGATGCTGCCTTGTGAATTTTGGCTAATATGGACTGAACCACAGTAGTTCATACTTGGTCACATAAATTTTCTATTAAGTGTTGATAGATGACTTTCACTTATTTATGTTTCATGTATCATTGTTTGCAGGAATTTTAACTAAGTAATGGTTGGTACAGGACTGGCCATATTCAGTCGCATGTGCTTTTAATCGAATCATTTTGTGTTGATGAACCAACCCATAGACGTTGATCCTTGTCATATCATTTTGTTTTGGTGAACCGAACATAGGCGTTCATCTAAATGCCATGAATAGTACACTACGTAAACATACAAAACAATTAAAACTTTCCTTTTATGTCAAGAACACGTGTCACGAATATTAAATTCAGAAACTACGTACGTGTTAGTGCACGATAAATATTAAGTACTCATAAATACACGATAATTATTAATCCTAATAATTATAATCACGAGCATGTAATCACGAACATTAAAATACGAACATACAAACTAAGTATATATTTATTATCACACGATAAATATTGATTACGTACAAGTATTATTTATAACACGAATATTTAACCACGAACTAACACGAATATATTAACGAATGAACACATAATTATTAAAACATGAACAAAGACCGGTAAAGCCCTTTGGGCTTATGTTAGCCGTGGACACAAGGAGCAAGAGGGGGCCCAACCCGACTTGATTTTTAACTAAAAAGGAAAAGGAAAAAACATAGAGTTTCATTCACATAAATTTTATAAAGAAAATAAAAATCCTAGCCTTGCCTTCTCTCTCTTCCCGTCGGATACAAGGACACCACAAGGGTGTTTGGGTTGATTTGATTGTTGATATTCGGGTTATTCGTGTTAGTGTTCTTGTCCTCATTCAATCACATATTCGGTAAACATCAAAACCTTCATCTAGTTAATTATTTTCCTTTTATTATGATTTATGTGTTCTAGAAAATAAAAACAAATAAAAACATGTTAACTAATCAAGAAAACATGAGTGGGTTGGTTTTGGTGGGGATTTTGTTTGGCCGACACACACAAACCGAGAGCTAGGCTCTCGGTGGGTTCAAATGGCACCAACAGCCGAGACCAAGGGGTCTTGGCGTGGCTTTGGTTGCTCAGCCGCAATGAACAAAGGACCCCGAATCGCGTCGGGGTGGCCTTTGGTTTGTTTTGGGTCTCGGCGCAGTGCAGCAGCACAACCGGCTTGAGCCGATGGTAGTTTTGTGTAGAGCAATGGGAACCGCAGCTTAGGCAGGGGGAACCACCAGCTTGCAGCCGGTGGGAAAATGGCTCGAGCAGTGGCACCGGGTAGCCACTGTTGGGGTTTTGGTTCGGTCCGGTCCAAGGGGTTCGGTCCGGTTCATGGTTCGGTCTAAATTAAAACACGGGTTCGGTCACGGGATTAATTTTTACAGGTTATGCACTTTTACAAGTTATATTATTTTTCAAGAAAAATTAAATTAATTAAAACATGACTAGTTATTAATTTAATTTAATCATGACTTAGGTTATATTATTTTTAATAAATAATACATGTTTTTAACCTAAGTATTTTTACCAATTAATTTAGACTATAGTACTAATTAATTATTAAATATGGACTATAAGTAATTAATAAATCATGACTTAGGTTATAATTAATAAATTATTGATACATGATTAACCTAATTATTTTATATGTCTTAATTTAATTAAACCATGCCTTTATTTAATTAAATCATATAACCTATAGTTTATTAAATTATCATGACATTATTAATAAACTATAAATTAAATGACTTATGATATTTAACCAGTAAACTTAAGCTTATATTATTAGCTTATTAATCCAACTTATTTCTAAATATGGAAACTTCAGGAAACTTACTATTTTTTGAAACTTTCTATTTTTAGAAACTGATCTATTTTTAGAAACTGGTCTATTTTTGGAAACTTTCTATTTTTTGAAACTTTCTATTTTTGGAAACTTTCTATTTTATAAAACCTGCTATTTTTAGAAAGTTACTTATTATTACACAACAAGTATGATAATACAAGAATACAAGATAATACTTAATCTGAATACATGAAATACATGATTAACACAGTATAACATTTAAAATAGTAAACAAGACAAGAACATATAAAACAAGCTAAGAACATGCTAGAACCAGTAACGTACTCAGTAATCAGACAACTTATACATGTCCCTTTTTATGTAGCATTAGTGAGTTCGAAGTAGGACTATTGATCCTTTCGTCTTTCCTCGTTCACTGGACACAAGGTACGAATTTTTTGTCCTTCAGTATGGACATATTTAAATTATTAAGATTCCCCGTTTTCAGCCAACTGTTTCCCCAAGTATATGTTTTATATGTTTGATTACTTATGTTAGTTTAAATTCCTAAGCCATATAAATGCATGACCAGTGTCACCTAGTTATGGAGGTACCATAATCATAACACTGGAGGCACCAGTGTTATGACTTCCCCGCCGAAGAGTGATTGCTCGTGCCGTCCCTTTTCAGTTTTGGCCATATATATTATATTATCATGTGGGATGAACTAGAATAAACCTATAGTAAACAAGATGCTTCTGTTATTTTCAATATGCATTTTAAGATACATTCTTTGACTCAATATGGTATGGCTTTGTCTGAGTATTATCACAAGTTTAATGCTCTGTGGAGGCAATATGAATCTCATGTCAATTTGAAAGAGTGTACTTGTGCTAACTCAGCTCGACTTAAGGCTCATAATCAGCTTATTAAGCTGACGCGGTTTCTTATGGGATTAGATGAGGTTTATGCTCTTATCAAAAGCATAATTCTCACTAGTGATCCTATTCCTGATGTTAAGGGTGCTTTTGCCACTCTCTTTAGGGATGAATCACATAGGGGATCTCATTCCCAAGGTGATTCTAGAGGGAATGGTACTAGTGTTGCTTTTGTTGATAGACCTAATAAGGATAGACCTAAGAGCATCCACTATGGTATTTTAAGAAGAAGTCTAAAATTTAATAAAGAAGTCCAAAACTTTTTTTGCCATAGTGAGAAACCATTTCATGCCTAGGTGTCATGAAGAGGTTTAGGATCTTGACAAGGTCTAAAACTTTATGTGCATTTAATTCATGTTATAAACTAAACAATTTATAATTTTCAAAAAGTTTAATCCATAGTGAGAATGGGTTCATGATGTAAAAAGGTTTAAATATTAATGACATTATATGATGTGGAAATTTTATAAACCTATACAAAGGTTTACCATAGTGGTTGCCCTAATAATGCTAGGCCTAATAATCTCTCTTGGAATAATATTGGTTCTAATAATTCTGCTAAAAATCTTAATAGACCATCTTCAGTCTGTACTCATTGCAACATGAATGGTCACACTGTTGATAGATGTTTTGAACTTGTTGGATATCCTCCAAATTTCAAAAATAATAATGTTTTTAATAAAGGAACTTCTAGTAATAACGTGGTTTCTTCAAGTAAAGATCAGTTGGTTGTTTCATCTAAGACTTTTACAGATGAACAGTATAGACAATTGATGGAACTGATAAGTAATAAGACTAGATATGGGAGTACACTTGCGAATGTTACAGGTACTAACTGTGGTGTTAGTTTCTGTTCTTCTAGATTTTTCAATTATAATACCAATATAAGTACTTGTAGTGTTTGTATAAGTCAGCATATGACTTTTACTTTTGTTGGTATGTTTAATATTGTTGAGGTGTCAAAGCTTAACATGACTGTTGGTCACCCTAATGGTACAAAAGTTTTGGTGACACATATTGGTAGTATCAAACTTACTAACACCATTGTTCTTCATGATGTTCTGGTTGTTCCATGATATAAAGTTAGTATGTTTTCTGTTCAAAGATTAAGTAAAGATAATAAGTGTAGGGTTATATTTGATGAGAACTCTTGTGTGATTCAGGATTTTGTGCTAAAGACCTAAGTGGGGACTGGTAGAGAACAAAATGGTCTGTATTTTCTTAATACAAGTAAAAGAATTGAAAATAATAATATTCAATTTTGTTGTTTGTCTAACTGTATTTGGCATAATAGGCTTGGTCATCCTTCAGACCAAGTCTTACAAGTTCTTAAACAAAAATTGAATATTGATGTAAATAATAAGAGTGAGGTTTATGAGGTCTGCCATAAGGCAAAGCAAACCAGAGAACCTTTTCCTTTTAGTAAACATAAGACCATGCATCTTGGTCAGATTGTTCATTTGGATGTATGGGGACCATACAAGGTTTCTAGTAAAGAAGGTTTAAAGTACTTCTTCACACTAGTTGATGATTTTACTAGGGTTGTTTGGATATTTCTGTTGAGGGGGAAAATGAAGTTTTTGAACAAATTGTTGGATTTTATAACTTGATTAAGAATCAATTTGATCAATCTATTAAGATTTTTAGAAGTGATAATGGAACAGAGTTTGTGAATAATAATATGTCTGTTTTTTTGTAACAATAATGGAATTATTCAACAAACTACTTGTTCTTATACTCCTCAATAGAATGGTGTAGCTGAGAGAAAACATAGACATTTGTTAAATGTTGTTAGGTCTCTCATGTTCCAATGTAATTCCTCTAAACATGTGGACTGAGTGTATTCTAACTGGCGTTTACTTAATTAACAGGACACCTAGCTCTGTGTTATCTCGAAAAACACCATATGAAATGATATATAAGACTGAACCTAATCTCTCTCATCTAAAATGTTTTGGTTGCCTTTGTTTTTCATCTGTCTTAAATAATACTGATAAGTTTTCCTCTAGGCCTGAGAAATATGTGTTTATGGGTTATGCTTTTGACAAAAAAAGGTTATAAATTGCTTAGGTCTGAGAAATCTGTCTTGAATAATACTAATAAGTTTTCCTCTATGTTTGAGAAATTTGTGTTTATGGGTTATGCTTTTGATAAAAAATGTTATAAATTATTTAGTCTTGAAAGTAAAAAATTCTTTTACTCCAGAGATGTTAAGTTTTATGAAACAGTGTATCCTTTTAAAAACAAGTTAGAAAACAAAGATTTTCAGTTTGAGTTGCAAAATGTAAATGGTATAAGCTTTTTTAATAATGATCTAGAGGAGGATTTTTCAAATGATCTCTATGATGATAAGAGAGATATTGAGACTGATAGGAGTGAAGGTACAGACCAATCTTCACTTGGAGGTACCGAGAATACTAATGATACTAGAAAGAGTGATGAGGGGCAGTCTAATGATAGTACATTAGAAGAAGCCACAAGTGAAAATTTAGAGAGTGCAACACTTGATGACAATAAAATTTGAGAGTGCAACGCTTGATGACAATGTAGAGTCTAAGGGTGATGACACAGTATATCAAGAGTTTAATGAACAGTTTTTTAATCCTATATAGAGTGTGGTTAGAAAGTCTGCTAGGAAAACTAGTATGCCTGTTAAAATTAAAGATTTTCAAGTCAATACTAAAGTTAAGTATAACATTGATAATCATGTCAATTACTCTAGGTTGAGTACAAAACATTTTAATTTTGCCAATAGTCTTGATAAAATTAGAGAACCTAAAACTCATGCGGAAGTTGTTAAGGATAATAGATGGATTGAAGCTATGAATCTAGAAATGGAAGCCTTAAACAGAAATGGTACTTGGGTTATAACTGATATTCCTCAAGGGAGGAAAGCAGTTGGGCATAAGTGGGTTTATAAAGTTAAATATTTGTCCAATGATAAAGTTGAAAGGTTTAAAGCCAAAGTTATGGCAAAGGGTATTAATCAAAAGAAGGTATTGACTATGAGGAGACATTCTCTCCAGTAGTTAAAATTGTCACTGTTAGGTGTATATTAACTTTGGCATTTAGTTTTAATGTGCCTTTGTATCAATTAGACATTAATAATGATTATCTATATGGTGAATTAGAAGAGGATGTCTATATGACTTTACCAGAAGGTTATTTTGATAAAAATGATAAGAGTGTTTGTAAACTTGTCAAATCTTTGTATGCTTTAAAACAGGCTCCTAGAAAATAGAATGAGAAACTTACTTCAGTTTGAATGAGAATGGTTTTGTGTAGAGTAAAAATGATTTTTCTCTATTCACTAAAAATAAAAATGGAGTGTTTCTTGTTTTATTGGTATATATTGATGACATTGTTATAATTGGAAATAATGTAGCTGAAATTCAAAGTGTTAAGGAGTTTTTGGGTTCTAAGTTCCTTATCAAGGATCTTGGTAAGTTGAAATATTTCTTGGGAATTGAGGTCATTAAATCAGATAACAGTTTGTTTTTAACTCAGAGGAAGTATTGTTTGGAGGTACTTTTGGCATGCTTGCATGCAAACCATGTGGCACTCCTATAGAAACAAAAGTTACTTATGTTAAAACTAAACCTGTTGAAGATAAACTTCTGACTGGTATCAATAATTACCAGAAACTTGTTGGTAAATTGATTTACTTAACACATACCAGACATGACATCACTTATGCAGTTCATGTTCTTAGTCAATTTATGCATGCTCCTTAGAATCACATTTGAAATTGGCATTTAGAGTTTTGAAATACTTAAAAAACTCTCTAGGTAGAGGTATATCTTTTGTTAAAGGTAATCTTGAACTTAGTGTTTTTGTTGATTCTGATTGGGCTAAGTGTAAAGCTATAAGAAGATATGTAACTGAGTATTCTATATTTCTAGGGAAATCTCTTGTATCCTGGAAAAGCAAGAAACAATTTATGCTTGCTAAATCATCTACTGAAGCAGAATATAGAGCAATGAATATTGTTACTTGTGAAGTAATTTGGATACTCAAAATCTTGGCTGAGTTGAATGTAGATATCTCTCTTCCTGTTCCTTTACATTGTGATAACAGCTCTGCAATTCAAATTGCTGCTAATCCTGTTTTCCATGTGAAAACAAAACATTTTGAGATTGAGCTGTTCTTTCTGGGGGAGAAAGTTGGTGATGGTGTTGCTAAAACAGTGAAAATCAAGTCAGAATGTAATATGGCTGACATTTTCAATAAAGGGTTGAGTGTTTAGGATCATGATAAGTTTTGTGATTTGCTTGGTTTATATGACATATACAGGAGTTAGTCAATAGGGGAATGTTAAATGTATACTCTTGTATACTTCTGATATACCAACTCTTGTACTCAGGGACTAATATTGCTAAACATCCAAACATAAGGGTAAGTAAGGTAAGTTTACTATTATTTTCTATATTTGTTAGTTTGTTATTTCACAGGGACTTGAGAGTGCAATTACATGGGAATTGAAGGACTGTGCTGCAAAGTAGTAGTATATAGTTTTAATTGTTAGGTTAGATTCATCATTTCATTATCTCTCTCAAAGTTTCACATAGTTGTTTGGAGTTCTTGTTTTCTGGGTTGTAATCGTTCAGTATTGATCTCTATCTTTGAGATCTTATTTTGTTTCTTTCAGTTGTATTCGTATGATCACAAACCCAGGATTTATATTTGAAGTAATAGCCTGAGGCAGTTAATAATAAAAGGGGTGGTTGATTGAATAGTTTCTGACTTTCTGATGTTATCTTGATCTTTGTATAAATTTCCACGCACCATTATCTTTTGAATGCCTCCGACCTTGGTTATTTACCAACTTATAAGTTGTGGGTTCATGTTTCGTTAGAGGCACGAATAAAATATATTGTAACATATGTCACGTATGTTGTGAAAAAAATGTCGTTTAGAAAAAAACAAATGCAAGTCAATTTGGTAATCTTAGTTATTTTCTAAGAAATGTTTCAAAAAAATTTAACTTGCGTAACATTTTTGAATTTCAGTTTGGACTTTGGAAAACTCTTAGGGCACGTTTGGTAGGGAATTTTAGAGATTAAAAATTAAGTAAAGAGTTGTATTCTTGGAATGAAATCGAAGGAAATGATTTATTGAATTCCTTTATTTGGTAGCGAAAAATATTTGAAAAAAAATACTAATGCTAAAAAATTTCGTTTAAAAAACTATAAAATGGAAATAATAAATAAATAATAATAATTAAAACATATTATTATTATTATTATAAATAATAACAATAATAAAAATATATAATATATAAAAAATAAATAATAATATTAATAAACTTTAATAATGTAAATAAAAATAATAATATTAAAATATTAATTATAAATATTAATAAATAACATAAAAAAATTAATAATAATAATAAATAAATAAATAAGTGAATAAAATAATAATAATAATAATATATAATATATAATAAATATATATATTAATAAAATTTAAAAATAAAAATAAAAATAAATAATAATAATAAAATAATGATATTAATAATATTAATAAATAACAATAAAAATAAGTAAATAATTATTATTATTATTATTATTATTATTATTATTATTATTTTATTAGAATAATAAGATTTACAAGAAATTAGTAGGAAGTCGAGATATTATTTGGGCTTCCACTCCTTTATTATTATTATTTTTTTTTAAAATATTATTTGGACTTTTTTTTATTATTATTTTTATTATTATTATTATTTTAATTTTAATAATCACTTCATTAGAATAACAGGATTTACAAAAAGTTAGTGGGAAGCCGAGATACTATCTGGGCTCCCACTCCTTTAGCAATAGCAAAGCTAATCCTATTAAAAATATAAGCAGCAGCACGTGATCCAAGGTCTTGAGTCATAGAGAACTTTCGGATTCGCTTCAGTAGGGACACAACATCATTCTTAAGTTCCCCAAAAGAAGAGAATGAAAATGGAAGAAAACTGTAACCAATATCAGCACACTTAGCCTCGTACTTGACGCGCTTACGTCGTGCGGCTTCATTCACAACACGACCGGGCATAAAATCAACCATTCCTGTTTGCGTCAAAGGTGATGACCCTGTCAAATCCACACATACATCGAGCCCTCTGTCCCACGAGTACAGCAACAAATCAGCTAGACGTAAAGATTTTTCTCGCCCTCCACCAAGTCCGATATCAACTTCTTTACCAGCCGAAATCCCCGACCGAAAGCAGATGTCAACAAGGGTATCACGCACCACATTTCGCCTATGTTTAATACCAACATTACCAGCACACGATACAGCATGATCTCTATAGATGTCCCCCGTAAAGACCCTCGAGCAAGCTGAGCACGGTCTGGAAACAGAGAATATAGGAACACCCAACCGATAACATAATACACACCGATAAGTTCTGCTGTTCATAGTCTGTCCCAACCCAGATATCGGAATCACCCTAAGCCAGTCAGAGGTATGATCTTCCATTTGAGACTTCCATAGAGCCATCTGTCGTGTAGAAAGGGAAAAAGTAGATTCGGCCATCAGAGTAACACGTGTGAAATATATATTATTATTTATTCAACCATCACTTTATTAGAAACAAAAAGGGATTTACAACAAACTGGATGGGAGTCGAGATACTATCTGCGCTCCCACCCCTTTAGCAATAGGAAAACCTATTCTATGGAAAATATGTACAGCAGCACGCGCTCCAATGTCTTGAGCCTTAGAAAATCTCTGGATCCGCTTCAGCAACGCAACTACATCTTCCTGTAACTCACCTAGAGAAGAAAAAGAGAAAGGAGGAAACCCATATCCGAGAGCAGCACACTTAGCCAAATACTTGCATCGTTTATGTTGTGCAGCATCAATCATAACTCGGCCAGGAACAAAGTCATTCATCCCCGTACGAGTCAAAGGAGAAGAACCAGCCAGATCAACGCACACATCTTTACCTCCATCCCAAGAATAAAACAAAATATCTGCGGGACGTAAGGCATTATCAGGTCCTCCATCTAATCCGATATTAACTTCCTTTCCAACAGATATCCCTGAACGGTAACATATATCAGCAAGAGTGTCACGTACCAAATTGTGACGATGCTTAATCCCAACGATGCCAGTACACGATACCGCATGATGCCCAAATATATCCCCATCAAATACTCTCGAACAAGCTGAACAGGGCTTCGAAACAGAGAACAAGGGAATACCTAAGCGATAACACAAAACACATCGATAAGACCTCCCGTTCATAGTCTGACCTAATCCCGGGATAGGAACTGTCCTAAGCCAGTTAGACGTATGATCCTCCCTCTGAGATGCCCATAAAGCCAACTGACGAGCAGATAAAGCGAAAGTGGATTCTGCATTCTTAATAACCTGAGCAAAATATATATCTGCCATTTTCTTCATGAGTTTGGGGGCAGCGACCTCACTCGGATTACTTAGAAAATCAATCTCCATAACCGAGTTAAACACACGTAAGGCATCATCAAACTGGAGTCCATAAGATCTAATATCAGTGTGTTGGAGTAACTTAGACTGCAAAACAGCTGACTGTAACCGAGAAGCAAGAAAAGCATAATGCAATACATCACCCGCAAAATAAACACCCAACCCTCCAAAGGAAAAGGGCAACGTAGAAAGTCTCCACTGCCAATCACCAAATCCCGTTCCAGAAGCAATAACGATACGCTCCAAAGAAGAACGGAGCGCCAAATCAAAAGAACTTTGGGCAGACTTAAAAGCATAGGGTGAACAAGTACGCATAGCAAAATATAACTTGGAAATACCGGCACATGAACGAAGAAGCAGCAACTCACATTGAGGGTCATTAATTTTGGCCACATCATCCATAAGCTCAATAGTCTTAACAACACGTTTCAACACAAGATGACTACAAAAATCAAGATCTACACTCGCAGGCCCCCCAAGTAACTTAACACCGCGCGTAGGTCGAGCAATATTATCTGGGAACACACCAATAAACTTGCTGCGAGGATCCTCGGTCGGCCAAAAAACTTCAGTCGTATCAATATTCAGATGCATTCCATACACGGGGCCATCCTTCATGATGCACTCCAAAACTTTCCCCACAACCAAAGTATCCCCAATAATAGTACCATCATCCAAATGCCAGGCCTGTAAAGAAAGAGAAAATGATTCCTGAATCTTACATATCAATGGTTGAAGTACAAGAGCAAAGAGTAACGGGCCAAGAGGGTCACCCTGCTACACCCCCTGACATGACCTTAAAACATGTTCCCTGTAATACAGCCTTGTCGGACTAGAATAACAAAAGTCCACCCAAGACGAGATGGAGGGACAACGAAGACGAACCTCTCGCAACATGACCTCTCGATCAACCAAATAAAAAGCATTTTTAAAATCCACAAGTAACATCGACAAACCGACATCATCACCATATCTCTCAAGTAAACGATTCACAGCATGAAGAATAGCCTCACTCCCTCCCGACACCCCCACCCCAAACTGCAAATCACCAAAGTACCCATCCAAAGAATGACCAACCTCATAAGCACATACCTTGGAAACAAGTCATCTCCAAACAGTACCAACAGCAATGGGACGAATCCCACCACCCGGCTTAACCAACGGAGTGAGAGGAGCACTGGCGATAAACTCACCCAACACCTTGGGACATCGCCCATCAAGAAAAAGGTTCACTACTTGGGTGATAGAAGAAACTAAATCATCAGAAATAGCAACCACAGAACCACTCAAACAATCCTATAAGGTGTTGGGCCCGCAACCCATCCCGCCCACAAGACGTACCTCGGGGAAAACTCTTGATCATGTCAAGAACCCTAGATCGAGAAACAACAAGGAGATGAAGATCAAGAGAAATATCTGGCAAAGAAGGAGCATGAACAAAAGGGTGCTTATTTTTTAGGTCTTCAAGAGTAATATCATTATAAGGAGCCACACCAGATGAGGAAAGAACTCTAACAGGCGCAGAATAATGCCCATCAGAAATCTTCCGTCTACACTGCTTAATATTCTGCTCAACCAACCCACTATCCTTACAAAGAACATCAGACAAAGCGGGAGAAGGTTCAGCCAAACACTCCCTAAGAAGCTGTAAACTACCATCCAACGTCTTCCAAGAACGAATAGCATTAGTAATATACTCCTCTTGCTTTTTTCTCTTGATAACGGACCTACACTCCAGATTACTTCTCGGACGAAAGGTTTTAAGCAGAAAAAGAGGCAAAACAAGCAAACGAACCCAAGAAGATATGTCATCAGGCTTGTTAACCACCCTGTCCATGGCCCCTTTCAAGGCACGAGAAAAACCCAAACGACACTTTGGAGGGATAGATTTAACAGTACGAACCCTTTTAAAAATAAGCTATCAAGAGTCCCCAAATCAAAACCACAATGCGAGTCACGAACTTCATCACCACCACTAACAAGATGCAAAGTACAAGATGGAACGGGAGGCTTAGGGAGGTCATAAAGAACAAAGTGAACAATACCATCACCACAATCAGGAGGTGGTACAAAATCCGAACCCTTACCATGCCGACACTTAGACCGAAACGTGTGCGTAGTTAAACAACCACCACATAACCAAATCCCCATACTCTTAAAGGTTAACTCGGCCCTCTCATAAACAACCAAATCGGATAGAATGGAATGTTTGGTACAAGCTAGCGCATCGCCTCTAAAATGTTTATCACGAAGATGAATAATCAAAGACGACTTAGTAAGCCCATTCCCACTACCATCTCGACATCCGTTAAGACCAACAAACGGACAATGGAACCGAACAATCGCCATGACACCGAACAATTACCAAACGTAATCTAAAGCGAACACCACCAGACCCCTCAAACAACCTACCAAACGCCACAATCAAAACAACCACCGCAAGCTACCTACACAACCAAACAGGCCAAAAACAAACACTCAGCAGGCAACCACCGATCACCCCTGAACCTAACTCAGCAGGCCAAAAACAAACACCCAGCAAGCAACCAAACGAACCCACAACACCCTAAACGAACCATAGGACCCTGCACCTACCCAGCAATCCCCTTAAACGAACACAGGCCCCTAACCAAACGAACCTACAGGGCCTAACCAAACGAACCCACAACCACCAAACAACCAGCAACCACCAAAGAGCAGCCACCAAACAGCAGCCACCAAACAGGACCCTAACCAACAGCAGCCACCAAACAGCAGGACTAACAACCACCAAACGAACCACCAAACAGCAGCCACGCCTAATCCTAACAACGAACCCACAAACTCCTGAACGAACAGCAGGACTAACGAACAGCAATCAACAGCAGCCACGCCTAAACGAACCCACAAACAATCAGCAACCAACAACAACCACCCCTGAGCCTAACAAGAGCCCCCACCCGCAAATCACCCCCGAACCCCACCCGCCAACTTAGTTAATAATGAAAATGAAACCAGGAAGGATGATGAACATGTCAGGTGGTCCCCACTCAAGAAAACCAGTAATTAAGGAATCCAACAAAGAAATTAAATAACGTGATAAGAAATTGATGACAGCGAAAAAAAGGATGAAAAACTGTTAAAAAGGTTCAATAAACGAAAAGGAGATGATCGAGATAAAAAAGGAGAAGAAGACAAACGGTTAAAATAAGCCTTTTGTAATGCGTACAATTGAAGCAGATAAAAAAGCTCAAATAAATTAAAGGATAAACAAACGAGAGAAAAGTTTGACCAATTTATTATTGTTATTAAAAGATGAAGAATGTGTATGAAAGGTTCGGATTGTGGGGACCGGAAAAGCTTGAAAGTGGGGACCAGAGAGGTGGATTGTTTTGGAGAGGTGGATCGCCCACACAAACGAGAGAAAAGTTTTGTGGATTGTTTATTATTATTATTATTATTATTATTATTATTATTTTTTTTTTTTTTATTCCGAAATTCCAATTTTATTAATCACACAAAATTGCAAGGGAGCCGCGAAACAAGCTGCGCGCCCACCCCTTTTTGAATACAAAAACTAAGCCTAGACATCAAAAAACCGCCACTCCTCGCGTCATTATTATTATTATTATTATTATTATTATTATTATTATTATATAAATAGGCAATGGTTTCCATACCAAACATAGTGGAAATGATTTCTACACAAATTATAAATGATATAATTCCCTAACACTGTTCTCAAGTGTTTTTTTAAAAGAATGGAAGACTATGGAAAGGGGAATTAAAAAAAATGATGTTCTTAAGTTTTTTTTAGAAGGAAGGATAGGAGGAAGGAAGGAAAGGTGCTTGCTTTTTTTTTTTTTTATATCTGTTCCGCCCAATTTTGGGAGGATTAGGAAGGGAACACGTTGGGCTTGTATAAATTTACGTTTTTATCCTCATTATTCATGCACTTAACTAGTGTTTCAACGTTTTACAGCAGCTATTCTAAACCAAGAACTTGATACTACCAGTGATTGACCATCTATATCTTCCTAACCCACAAGTTGTTTTGTGCTATGGTCTAAACATTCATTTATTTCTTGATGTCGAGGGTGTGATTTGTCTCTAAAAAACGAACTCATAAACATTTCCACTAACCTTGGTTAAGCTACAATCAGAAGTCTTGTCTACACCTTTGTACCGTCATTAACTTCCTCACTTATGAAGCTTTCTCAAACATCTTTGCTTCCCAATACATACTCGCTAACATAACATAAATCCGCCGTGACTCGGGACCAGTTCCAGTATTTTAAACGCTGCTTGTTCACATATCTCAACGTTTCCATGATTTTTACTAGCGAAAAACAATGGTTCTCAAATATCTAATAGGTTGAATGCTAAAAATGAAACCATCAGAATGTACAGGAATCAAAGACTTGTGTGTGGTGTGTGAGCGTAGGAGTAGGACTAATTCTGACCCAATTTCTTTTTTAACATTATAGCTAGTTTTGGATAGGTCTTAAATGGCTGGTTGTCTTTCACTATGCTCAAAATATGTTTTACAGTTGATAATGTATATAGGAATCAAAGAGGAATCAGATCATGTAATTGGATTAGTAGTAACCACTAACCAGCAACCTTAAATTCAAAACTAACCAGACGTGCTCGACATCTCAGCTTCTCAATAGCCAAAACAGCGTGTAGAACTAACCAAAAGATGAAACTTGTGTGATAACAGATAACCGAATCTGCGTGATATGTCGTGTGACGTACGCGTCTTCACAGCTTGAGTGGAGTGAAGGTGCACTTTGTAGTTACTTTGTAACAACAGTAGTGTTGCATTTAAATTCATTTTCAATGACATTGAAGATTGAATCTTCACACAGGTTAAGTTGTCTAAGCCTCCATTATTCCGAACCAAGTCTGCACAATGTGTACCATAAACATCTTGCATTTTTTGTAAGCCGTAATGAACTTTGATTGAACTATTTTTCAAACTATTTTTTTTGGGTATATGAAATGATCCAACTTTCAAACTACTCTTTTTCGGTATATGGAATGATCCAACTTTCTTTATGCATTTCCAATCAAGACTTCACAATAGGCGGTCAAGAGAATGCTTCATGAACACAAGCGAGTTTCATCAATTATTATTTACAAATTTGCTATAATTAACATGAAACAGTCATCGACTAGTCATGAGAATGTATTTACAAATTTGCTATAATTATTATTGATGTGGGTTGAATCATGCTGGTACCCTCTTACATCAACATCATATACTATTGAGGATATATTGGTAAATTTGTTATTTTCTACCTCTTTTCTTTTTACTAACAAACTAAAACTCAAGAACACAAACCGTAATAATCACTTTCTTCACAATACCATCTCCTACTTCGCCCTTACCATCCCATCTCTTTCCATTCCTTTAAAAAGTGACTCGAAAACAGAGCGTAAGAATTCAACTCTTCACTTTTTTTATTTCTCTATCAACCAAATAATGGAAATGAAATCATTTCCATTTCACTACTTCCAATTCTGTCTACCAAAACACACCCTTAAGACCATGCCACAACTCTATCCAAAGCTATAAAACAAACAAACTACTAAAATGCTGATGTCAATTTACGGCATGTTTGGTTAAGCTTACGAATTAAGCTTATGTACATGTTATATAAGCGATTTATAACTTATATATAATAAGCTTATAAACTTTTATTAAGTGTTTAATTTAGCTTATATAATTAATAGGTAAAATGAAACAAAAGAACACGTAAAAAAAAGTAATTATTAAATAAAAATATAAATGTCTTTATATATAATATTCTTGAATAAGCTCACATACGTTTATATAAGTCACAAATTTTTTGCTTATCAAACCCTCTTATATAAACTTATAGAATTTAGATAAAATGATTTAAGTGCTTAAAGTTGTTAAAACCTACTTATATAATCTTAACCAAACACTTAATTTCAACTTATAAGTTTATATAAGCAAATAAGCTTATAAACCCACTAAATAAGCTAAAACAAACACCCCTTACTTTCAGGAACTGACATAATAAGACAAAACAAAGACATGTACAAATGGTTCCACCACATATCCAACGTTTTCGTAACATAGTTGTACTTGCAAGTGCAATCATAATGTGTGAAACAAATAATAATTGCTCATCGCTCCTAAGCTGCTTGTGAAACGGGCATTAACAATTACAACACTCACCGTTCCTATATGTTCCTAAACGCTATGGTCAAACACACCTAATAGCTTAAGTGTTGACAAAACAAAAGACAAATATGAACATATATCATTCTGCAATTAATTTGAGATTGAGAATATACACGGTACGTTAAAAATTGGATGCCCGCACCAAAAACATGACCTTGGGACATTTGGTGCAACTTTTTGAAAGCTGGGGACTGTATCCACAATCCATTAGAACCTGGGACTAACGATGTAAGAAATTGCATAACATAAGACATGAAGTATATTAATGCTAACACAAATACCAACTTAATTGTGGAAGAAATTGCCACTGGTTTAGCCTAACTGGCGTGGTCTTGACCACATTTATTTTTATACGGCCAGCAAGTTTTATCCATACTATTTAGATTCAATACGAGTCTATATATCAATCAGCAGGTCATGTTTTTCAGGATCTTGTTTTGCAGGGGTGGTAGTATCAGTAGATCATATTCATCGGGTTCTTGTTCTTCAGGATCTTGTTTTCCGGGGGTGGTAGTATCAGTAGATCATATTCCCTGTGATAAGATTGATTAATGCAAAATGTTAGTCAAATAAGGAGTGTGAGACTTTAATCAAAAACATTTAAATTCTTCCAGTTTTATGACAGTATAAAAGGTGTGTCCACTATATACTCATGATTTCTTTGTATAAATAAAAAAAAATTAAAAAAGATAGAAAACAGGAAAATTGCAAATTAACGCAGCATTCACCATAGCTGACACTGTTTAGGTTTGCTTAGAAGAATAAGGCCATCCTAGAGGGCGGGTGAATCCGGCGACTGCCTAAGGCCTGGACCCCAAAGTTACGTGACATGTATATAACAATATAATATTTGTATATCAAAATAAATACACAGACACTTGCTATTTAACATTGGCTTTTAGGACCTCATTTACAAGTTTTTTCACATAAAAGTTTAACAAATAAACACTGTGCAATAAAGAATGCTCTACAAGAACTACTTTTTCACGTTAATAATAGTTCTCAATGTCATTGAGGCCTTAAATTGAATTTTACGCCAATGATGGTCCTGATGAGAATGTCATATGAAAATATCTATAAGATAAAAAGTGTATAAGCTTCAAAGCAGTCTCCATTAACCAGATAACAGTTTTGATAAGCAATACACAATATCCATTTCTTTCTCCCACTTTTATATCTCTTTTTTTCCAGAACCAGAAACATTAATTACTAACTCCCTCCTGAAGCTAGTGTCCATCTTTCTAATTTTAATTTGTACTAAAGACACGTGTAGGCAAATTATGTAAACAAAAATACTCTTTTTAGGACGTATGAGATAACTGAAAGTGCACCTGTGGTCTTGGATGCATGCACTAGGAAATGAGTCCGTGGTGGGCTGCCACTGCAATGAGTTATAATGGAACTTATCCCCGATACTCAAGCAAGACAAATATATAGCTGTAAAAGAAAATAAACATAACTGAAATGTTATAGTCTTAAAAAGATGTATCTGTAGATATAAATGAAAAGAAGAAAATGAGGTAACCTTTCTTTGGATGCTTCACACCATAGGGAGTAATCTGTGATACAGCCAAACCTTTCTTGGAGCTATTTACCACAACAATCTCAACTCCAAACTGAAAATAAATATAAAGCACAACTGAGGGTTATGCAAATTGCATGAGATATCATTGACCAAGTTTTTAATCAGTTTATCATAAACTTAATACTTCAATAGACGTGTGACTCTGCAGTTTTGGAAAATATATAAAGGCAATTGAGTTGCTTACGAAATCGGCAGCTGCCTGCAAAGTGACGACATCGCCCCATCCATCCCTATTCATATATTAAAACTTTAAATTCAAAAGTGTAAAATTTCAATTATGAATGCTAAAAACGAAAAGAACATAAACATTTACCGATACACGTGAACAATGTACTTTAAGTCACAATCCGTATACCGCTCACATTTTAAGAGGAGCTGATGCATGTAAAGATAAAGATTAGATTATCCCGTTAATATAGTAGATATACTAATTTTTAATCAGAATAACAAAAACCCATTATAATTATTCAAAGTATGTATTAATGTGTTATTGTCTTTGTGTGTACCTGATTAATCACAAACCCCTTAACCGTTTCGTAAGGCCATTGTGAAGGACCTAGTTGTTCTGAAATCGCCTTGAACTGGAGAACACATGTGAACACTGAATAATAATTTTGTATAAAATTACATCACCCATCAAGTATGGCACAACATTTACCTGGCTCTCACTATCATTTACAGTAATTTCCCCAGCAAAACCATAAAAGGTGCACCTAATAAAAGCTCAAAGTGTCAGTCAAAGTATAAACTGAATAAAGCCAAAAGCCAAGCAAGCACATATAAGGTAATTATCAAAAGCCTGAAATACAGCGAAATATAAGCTTTCGTATTTTAACCTTAAAATAAAATTAACCTAACCAAGCAGAGAGCATGTATTTGGTGTAAATTAGGTCATAAAAATGATATTACCTTTTCAGCAATCTGTGGTAATCTGGAGAATATGTAAGTCTTGGGTCCATGAGAGTAGGCTGAAAACACACATAATGTCAAAACTAAGGCCAGGTCAATTGAGTAAAAAACTACTGTATTACACCCTGGGGCAAAAGCGCAAGCCTCGCGAAGGAGAGGCACATACATTTTACGTGCACAGTTTAAATATTTTTTACTACCATTTTATACACAGATACCGCATTAACAACAAAATAACCAAGCCTTTGCATAGATAGCCCAATTAAAAGCGTCGAAGGCAGCCTTTAGGCGTGCCTCACAGCACCTTCCGGAATATCAGGCACTGATTCGACTTGCCTTGCGCCTTAGGCACTTCGAGGCGCCCTTTCTTTAAACACAACACATACTAACCTTTATGACACACAATATAACTGTAAACCCCAAAAGAAGTATTGCCTTGATGGGGCTTTATGTCCTTAAAGATAGTTAAGCTATATGAATTTATAGCTAGCTTCAGATATGATAGAACTAGGAAAGTTTCGTATGCACTTTCAAACTAATTTTGCTTCATGAGATGTGCGTTTCAGCATAGTGAATGGTTATAGGTTAACAAGCAAGATAAACTCATTTTGATGGCCGGAATGAATGGTTGCTTAATTATTAGAGAGTCTTGCCACAGGCTAAAAACAGTGCATTTACAAACCACAAGCTAAAGATATAACAAAATAACAGAAGAAACTTTCACTTACCTCTTCTATAGGAACAGTTGGAGACCAATCTCTAGCTAGCGAAATCTCATCTGTAGACAGGTCTTTTAGGACAAGACCACCATCTTCCACAGTAATGATTGGTATAAAGGGGTTGCCATTAATGAGATGCCAACAAGCATTTATTCTAGTAGCAAGAAACATCTTTTGGGAGTTGTAAATCCCTAGAATAGTCCTAATACACTTCTCTGCGGTAATTTCTTTTCCATGCAGGCAGCTGCAATAAACCAATAATAAAAATAAATTTCTAGAATAATTATCTAAATTGGAGCTGTCATTTGATATACTAACCCTTCAAGTTCCACGAGATTGGCAAGGTGAATAGGTAGATCAAGGGGATCACCTGAGCTATAATACGTTGAAGAAGCATTTTCTAATTCCCGCAATACACATCCAGTAGTACAGAGAACGGCTGTAGGATCCTTAATAAGATCTTTGATGTCATCCGGGGTTTTTCCATTTTTAGCGAGGTAATAGAAGATTGACGCATCAAATAAGACAACTGATGGTTCTTTAAATCCCAACTGTGTTCGATAAAACGTCAAGGTATCAACAGCGTGCTTTCGAGTCTGTAGAAGAAAGTAAAAACGAAATCAGGACAAAAAGTTATAGTGATGAAATTGAAGACAAACGTATTGTTGAAAAAAATCTCATCAGCATTCCCGAAAAATTTGATCCAATTATAGCAGTCCCAAAGATCTGAAAACTTTCGGCATTCATGTTTTGCTAAATTCTCTCAAGTCATATGAGCAGCGGATGACACGTCAACCCGGCAAGGCGATCGAGAGTGCATTCCAATCCAGCTTGCAAGGCGACAAGAGACCACAACCAAATTCTGGAAGATAGAATTCATCCTGAGGTGGTCATGGAGGGAAAAAATTTGGAGGCCGTGGACGCGGACAAAGTTACGGAAGTTTTAGAGGCCGAAGCAACTTCGACAAAAGATCATTGGCGATGGAAACTCTCACAAGTGTTCCATTTGCAAGAAAGACAATCATGAAGAACAAGATTGTGGGCACAAAGGAAAGTTTAAATGCACTAACTGTGATCAATTTGGTAATATTAGAAAAAATTTGTCGACAAAAGAAGGCGCATCTTTCAGAAGAAAAAAATAAACAAGAAGACGGAAATGTTTTTTTTGCCACTCAGTTAACATTGAAAGAAGTGATGCGTTGTTTCTTAAGAGTGGTTGTAGTAACCATATGACCGAAGATGAAAGTACTTTCGTCGATATTGCCGCTGCAGGAAACTCTAAAGTAAAATGGGAGCAGGTATCAGACATATTGGTGATGTTTTACTAGTTCCCGGCCCCACAATGAACAAACAAGGTTGTAAAACTTGATAAATGGTACTTGAGCAGTTAATTAGAAACATTAACACAATATTCAAATACTCCAAACCGAGTTAACAATGAGTTTTGACCGATTTACAACGAGTTTGATCGAGGTTTTGACCAATCCGATTCGGCTCAACTCGCCTCGGTCATTGACGGTAGCGAGTTGAGCCGGTTTCTAACATAAACCAATACCTCACAACTTTATTTAACATGTTTGCCAACCAAGTAAAATCAGTAACGAAACTGAATTTAACATAAGAGTATGGAATTTCGTACAAAAACCGATACTCAAAACGAACAATACGGCATCAGATTCACCCTAACAAACATACATTGAAGCTAAATAACAACAGTAAGGAACTAGTATTAAAACCAAAACCATAGTATAAAATTACATAATCATATAGACCTAAAAAAGAAGCAAAAGACACTCTATAATTAGAGCAGTTTTTGAATCGCTTAAATCTCGCGCCTAACATACATACATAAACTAAAATGACAAGATAATGAAGCATACAGCAACTAATTCGATCCAAAGTTAAGCAACTGGAATAAAAAAAACGTAGATAAATGATAATAATGAAGCATAAATTGATGGAGAAGCGACGAGGTTACCTCAGCGATACGTCGTTTCTTGTTAATACTGTCTCGTTTCTGGGATTTCATCTCGTATCACATGAAAACCTAACACAACACAAGCATCAGCTATTTGAATGAAAAGTAACACCTAATAATAATAATAAGCAAAATCGAAGATGAAAGCTTAGCCTTAGAAATCAAGTATTAAAAATAAATCAGGTGTATAAAAAATGTATTGTACGTTCACGCGTCGATCAATTGAGCCACATGAAACAACTAGTGAACAGCAAAGTACCCCCGCCCCTGTGTATTAAAATGATAATTAATTTCAAGAAACCGTGAATGTTAAATGTTTAACAAGCAGCGAGTTTGACCTGTGCAAATAAAATAACATTGTTTTCGCAGACCGCAAGTTATGGAAGTTCAACAAACCGCGAGAATGACATAAAACTTTTCAATGAAGCGCGGCAACAGATGATATGTTATACACAAAATACACAACTTCTGCTCAATTCAGGCACATTCTTGGGCATTTGTATCCTAGATGATTCTTACACGCTTAGGGCACAGATTCGAGGCAAAAAGTTGTCACGAATTCACTTGAACAAACTAATGGAGGGGAGCAGAAACAATCCAATACTAGAAGCAGTCACCTATTCCGAAGCATTTTGTGACTTAAACATTTTTAGCAAACCAAAGCATCATCCGCTTTCCCAAACGCAATCAAACACTATTATTAAGTCAATCAAACCCTAGACACTCGATATGAGAGTGTTCCTAAGCATAATTAAGCAATCCTAAGACATTTCGAAACGCGAAACAATAAAAAAATCAAACAAACCTATAAGATTTTCGAACCTAAGATGATCATTAGCGGAATGAATCCCAATGACACCTCAATTACAAGTTTGAAGCAATTTCAATTTTTATAAACCCTAAATCTGATTCTAATCGATTTCGAGCGTGTTTTAATTCAATTCCTTTAAACTACGTGATCAATTAGATGATATACAATACCTTACTTAGCACCAGAAGCCACTAGAGAGAAAGTTTACAAATCAACAAGTCTAACTGATTGAATGGCTAACAAGGTGGTAGGTATTTAAAGGAAATGTGGTTAGTTACAACACGTGGCAGACGGTTAGAGAGAGGGTTGACTTTTTCTTTGACTACATTTCCTTTTGTTTTAATACTAACTTGGTTTCCATTCTCCAACAAAAGAAAAACTTAATTGGCAGTTTTAATAAGAACAATACCCGTGTAAATTGTTATTTATAGCAATGTTTGGGTGCGTTTGGTGGGGATATATGGGAATGATGGTATAGGTGTCATAGTCATGATGTTTGTTATGGATTAATTAGGGCCTGTTTGGTTTGAAGTTAGGTTTTACTTTGGATGTAAGTTTAGGGTGCGTTTGTTATGCGGTAGATAACTTTAGCTTTAGGTCTTAAAGTGAAAAAATACGTTTGGTAAAATTTAGTGTCATGAAAATTTGGGTTGCAGTCTAATTTTTAAAGCTATGTGAATTCTCATGTAACACATGGGTGTAGAGTTTTCATCCTTCATTTGTGGGTCCATGTGCATCTAAAACCACAGCTTTTATATATTTTATTTTTTATTATTAGTTTTTAATATATAAATATAGTTTATAATTTTTATATTATTTTTTAAAATCAATATTAATATAATATATTATTTTATTCTCTCTCCATCTTTTCTTTCAACCCAAATATTTTCTTCTAACCCTACATTAAATCCTAAACCCATCTATAAACCAAACGGGCCCTTATAAAGTGGAGGGTTTAGGATTAGATATTGTTAAATGAAAAGTAGTGTTTGATTAGTTAAAAGTTTAAAATATTATTTTATTTTAATATTTAAATACACATAAAATAGTATGAAATTTAAATTAATTTATTCTTGCTATATAAAAAGTTTTACTTAAAATAAAAAATAATTAAATTAATACAAAAATTAACAGATTTCAAAGTCATGTCAGAAAGTCAGGGGGTAGAGACTACTTTTGCAAAAACCCTTAATTGAGGTTATGTGTTACTATTGGGTAGCCGAATTAAGGTAACCAAACAATTACTTTTTCTTTAATTCTAAACCTACAATAGTATAACCAAGAAACAAACATACCCTTATTGTTTCAAACCCATATTATCTACTCGTATCAAATATGATAGAGGGTATGTTGGTATCTATAAATTCTATCATATATTTTATCAAATTTAATCACAAAACAAATAATTTTTTATTTTAATTTTTTCTCTCTCATACTTAAAAATTACAGTACAAACTTAAATCAAAATTAGCCACATCATTACACATTCTTCAATTTTTTTTTATTATTTAATAAGTCCACTAACATTTGATACTCATGCTCTAAAAACCAACCAAACATAATTAATGAAATTATCATATCGATTCTGATACATTCTTCATATCAAAGTCATACCTATAGTGATTCCTCCTAACAAATCAAACGCACGCTTAAAAACACTCGGCCGGTTGACTCGTGAATCGATTCGAAAACCAAGTCGAATGTAATTGGGTTTTTGCTTATTTGGTAATCAAATTGAACCTTCGGTTTTTCACTTATCTGACTTCACTCGGTTTGAATGTAAGATAACTTATTAACCTATATATTATAGAGGGGAATCACGGTTCTCAATGAACACTGATTCCCCTCACATACTCAATAAAGTATATTTTCTTTCCCTCTCACAGGAATGCATCTCCCTCACAATCTTTGCACACAGTTCTCACACACCATTCCTCGTCCCGTTGCAAACGAATTGTATCCCCTTCATCCCTTCATTAATGTTGATTGCCCTTTGCCCCTTCATGATTAATTTTCCCTTTTAATAAATCTCTCATAAACGATTTCCCCTTGCCCATTAAATTGCCCCTTTATTAAATCTCTCATAACTCTTCACACAACACAAACGTGTGTGTGTGTGGTGACCCGATCTAATGTTGATCGTACTGTTCATATTGATCGGATTTTATGTTTCACCGGTTGCTATTTTCGTGGTCTGTGTATGTGATGACCCGGTCTGATCTTAAACGGATGTTTGATCTATATACTTTTGAGTCGTTGCTATTGTCGTGTGATTGGTTAGTTTCCTGAAAACCATAAATTTACTCAGGTTTGGTGGTTCGATTATCTTCTTATAATTTCGTGAATGAAGTGTGCGTTTATGCCTCGGATTAGCTTATATGCCTACTGATAAACTACATACTATCGGTTTTTCATTTTCCGGCATTGGTTGCTGCTGGGTATGTGATTTTAGGGGCTCTGGTTCCTTTTGTTAATTGTAAATGAGAATTACTTTCGGTGTTTCACACTTATCTGTGCAATTTAGATGGTGGCTACTACCTCAAAAGGTAGCAGCTTGCAACTGTGATTGCAGCCATGGCTTATTAGCCCCAAATCACCTCGATTGTAGCATATATGAGTCTCCTTTTGGCTTGGCAATTCAGATTTTGAATTCGTTCTCCTCGATGACAAACGTAATTCTCCTCTATTATTCGTTGCTGTTTCTCCTTATTATGCTTAAAAAATGAACAATCAAGGTGGTACCTTTTGTTATTCATTTTGTGCGGTAATAGCAGGCGAGGTTGGTGAGCTTGCTGGCAAGGGTAATGTATCCTCAAAACGAACTGAATTACCGACATTATTTTTGTTTCACACCTACCAAGTTACTATAAGTTTTTTTTTGCTATGGTGATACTATTGCTTTTGGGCGTTTATGATTTTGCATGCACAATGAGTTGTTGGACTGTGATGGGTGCCACCTAAACGTAGCTTGTGTTAGAAGTTTAGTGCAATTGTAGGATATGGTCATACTTATAAATGTGTTTAAAGGTAGGGAGTGTACACCCATTAAGTCCCTGACCTCCCTGGATTCAATATAGTGGTTTACTGATGATTCCTATCAGAGGCTAGATTTGCGTGTGTCAGCGGCTAGATTTTGCCTTGTTAGCGGTTAGGCTTTGGCTTGTCAGCGGCTAGGCTATGCATGTCAGCGACTAGATCATCAGTGGGTGGGTTATCTTGTAGGATATGTAAATCTTGCTTATGTTTTAGAGAGAGAAAGAGATAGAGAGATGATGGAGTTCACACACTTCTAGAGAGAGAAATAAAGATTACTATGTGTAAATTATGAAAACCACCACCCTCTCCATCAAAGGAGGGGTTTATATACCCAAGCCTTGTAATGGGCTTGGGCTTACAATATTGGGCCGGCCTACGCATGTTGTAGGCTAGGCTTGGCTTTGTTTGTTTAATAAAGATATCTAGACTACGAGCTACTACTTAATATATTGTCGGAGTGACCGAATCTTCCTAAATACGTAAAAATGTATTTCCAACAATCTCCCCCTAAGGGAGGTCACTCCAAACAAGGGTGTTACCCTAGTTACAATAATAAAATAAACCTAGCATACTATGCTTGTCTTGAGCTCGTAGTCTTCGTCTTTCTTTTCTTTTTCTTTTCTGGTGAACATGCTGATGTGATCTTTGATATCAATCTTTAGCATTAATCTCTTGCCTTGATCTTGTGCATCCATCACTTATGATCTTCGCCTCCTCGTGACATCATGACCCACATACGTATACCTTTGTAATTCTTGAAAGCTTCAGAGTTCGATACAACGGAAGACTTGACTTTTAGGCTTTTTAGAATTAGATGAAATATTAAGTGCATAAAGTATAAGCATGCGGGGACGATTTCTTCTTGGATTTCGCAACGCCACCGTCTTCAAATGCCGCAACATAAGTACACACGAACGAAATGGCTTTGAACATTTCATTCTAATTCGGTAGCATTTTACCTCCGGTCGGTGAAGACCGTTGGACGATATAAAATATCGTACTTGTGGCAGGTAGATTTAATTAAAAATCTCCTTAACAAGATTTCGCGGGTAAACCCGTTCTCTTTACTCGACCGTCCAAACCTGACTGCGAACGTAAAGAGTGAATCATTTGGATAAAATTATCCGCATGATTGAAGCCGTCAATTCTGATTCCTGGAACAAGTTTGATTCATTAAAGAATCGCACCATCGTTGCTTTCCAGTTGTCACGAGCTTGATTCATATTGAATCTTGCAAGTTACCTACCAAGTGCTGTTTGAGGTTAACACTAGAAGGATTTCCACTCATCACTGTGAACACTAAGGTATCACTCTGAGTGTTCTGGCAAGATCACTTAGATATTGCGTAGAGGCCTGGAACGTGTTTAAATTTAATTAAGAATTAAACAACTGTTGATTTCCAGTTATCACAAGTTTGATTCATAAAGAATCGCACAAGTCACCTACCATGAGCTTTTTGATATTCGCTCAAGATGGATTTCTATCTTCATTGTAAATACTTTCGTATTACTTGGATGTTCAGGCAAGATCATGAAGATTTTGCGTAGGACTCTTAAGATCTTTCTTACTTTTCACAGAGTGTGAAGAAGCAAGGAATTATGGAAGTGTGTCCTAATGAGATATTTGATGATCTCGATCGTGCATTTTGGATGTTAGTGATCGGAGGCTGGAGAGGAGTGCCACCATTTCAATACCAATTTATTCAGAGTGAATAAATCAACAGATAATGCATTGTCTCCGTGTGATTAAAACAAATATCTTTTAAGAGATATCTGAGTTAGCTGGGATGGGTTTTGCATTGCATCACTGGGTCCATGATGTCTATCTTCAATATCAAGAATCATTAAAAATGATCTCAATAGCATATGTATTGACCCGGTTTCTGCCTAAGGTTGTAAGAAGGGCTTCTTTCTTTACACCCTTTATCTTTACAATTCTTTTTCATTCTTCAACCCCTTCAATGCTTACCAATACGTCATAACTAGCACCTTGTTGTGATTGTTCCAGTGCTAACTTAAGTACTTGGTCGGCATTCAGCTACATTCACAATCTTTTCTCCAACTTTCCTAAGGACTACTATTTCTAGCTATGGAATGTCCTTGGGAAGATTCCTCCGGTTCTAGAAGAATCATAGGACTTAAACTATCCTACCATCCTTATGTCACCACAATCTTCATCGTCGTGAAATAAATGGGTTTTGGGTAAGTATATGTCACCATGAAAATCCATTTTGATATGCAAATCCGTTTTGCTCCCCCTTAACATATACCACGATATTCAAAAACATTTCGCATATGTCGGGATGAGCCAGCACATTAAGTCAAAGCATTTGTGATAATTTCCCATATTAAATCACATTTTCTCCCCCATATTAAAAATATTAACCCAATCGATGTTTTTAATATCAATTGATTTAATGAAGTTTTAACAACGGTTTTGGGAAGAAAAATGCAAGTCCGTTTTATCTTCATGATACCAAATGTATGAGATATGATACCGATTTGTAACATGATCACATATTCACCATATTAGAAAAAATTGACAAGGTTGGACCTGATTGATGAGAACATCATATGATAAGATCAAATGGTTCTTGTCAGCATATGTTGGTCGTCTCGTCACGTCTGAAGTCATCTCTTTACACCACGTGTACGATTGGTATTGTTGTCTTGACACCAACTTGTGCACTTGGCACGTTCGGTATCGAAGATTCTGAATGCTTGACAATTGCTCCCCCTCAATTGTTGACCCGTGTTCTATTGAAAGAGCTGTAGTCACCGTTTGAGTAGTCGCCCATCGTCGAGTATGTAGATACCAAATGTAGATAGCTATGGTTGTAGAGATGATAACTTCATAAAAACAAGAGTTCTCTTGTTTTAACAAATAAATGCACTGAAACGTACATAGATTTTTGTTAGACCAAGTTATAAAGTAAACTTGATCCCTTAGAAGGTTTTAAAGTAAACCTTGCCCGAGAAAATTAATTCCTGTTGTGAGCCAAAGCTTTCATAAGAAATACTTGACTTTAATATGAAAACCGGGTTGCAGTCAGAAATACCTACAAGCCATAAGGGCATGTTTTATGAAATATTTACAACTTTTATACGAACCCTATTTATGGCGTCGTGTCAATATTAATCGACATTTCTAAGGCCGTAAATATTATCGTACCAAAAGACATGCCTTTGAAAAATAAAGTAAATTTTTTTTGGATTTTTGTGAATTTTTCAATTTTTATGGTTTTATATTTTTGTATTTTACTTTTGTGGATAAAAATATAAACAATATATACGAATGATCACCAAGGATACGGAGAATAGTTTACCATTTACCACCACTATTCTTTCGCTTCATCTGCCAATTCCTTTAGAGTCTCAGGCGAGAAGGTTCTCATTCCTAGCTTGTCAGCCAAAAATTCAATTCGGGCGCGATCTAAAGCCTTCGTGAAAATATCCACCAATTGATACTCAGATCGGACAAAGTAAAGCTCGATTACTCCATTTTCCACTTGCTCCTTGATGAAATGGTAGCGAATGTCAATATGCTTCGACCGGGAGAATTGAACATTGTTGCAGCATAAGGCAATTTCACTTTTGTTGTCGTAGTACATCGGAATTTTATTGAAACCTAGACCATAGTCGGTTAATTGCGATCTCATCTAAGTAATTTGAGCACAGCAACCGGACATAGCTATGTATTCTGCTTCCATACTTGAAATTGCAGCGCTTTTTTGCCTTTTCGATGCCCAACTGATTAGTCGATCTCCTAGTAGTTGCAAAGTTCCACTCGTGCTACGCCTTATATCTTGACAAGCCGCGTGATCCGCATCTGCATATGCAATAAGTGCAATCGAAGAGTCCTTTGAATACCAAAGTCCCCGATTAATGGTTCCTTTAAGATATCAAAAGATCTGTTTAACAGTAGCTAAGTGTAACTCAGTAGGCCTAGTTTGATACCAAAGCACACATACATATAGCAAACTGAAGATCAAGTCGACTAGCTGTGATATACAGAAGAGTACCGATCATTCCACGATAAAGTGTCGGATCAACGGCAACTCCATGTGGATCTGCATCAAGCTTAGTTCGTTCCACCATTGGAGTGTCTACGGGGTCGCAAGATTCCATCTTATATTTCTTAAGCGATTCAAGGGCATACTTGGATTGATTGATAAAGATGCCTCTGGGACTCTGAGATATCTGAAGACCTAAGAAGAATGATACCTTGCCCATCATTGACATCTTAAACTTGGAAGACATGAGTGTCCCAAATTCGTCGGATAAGGTTTGGGTCGAGGCTGCAAATATAATATCATCAACATATATTTGTACCATAATCATATCTTTACCTCGTTTCTGAATGAACAGCGTGGGATCCACCTTGCCTTTAGCGAAGCCTTGCGTAATGAGGAATTGTGATAATAGATCATACCATGTGCGTGGAGCTTGCTTCAACCCATAGAGAGCCTTCTTAAGCTTGTACACATGATTAGGATAATTAGGATGCACAAAACCATCCGGCTGTTGAACTTAGACTTCTTCCTTGATTTCACCATTAAGAAATACCGTCTTCACATCCATATGATAGACGATCATATTCATGTGGGCTGCATAAGCGAGGAATAGTGTAATAGCTTCCAAACGGGCAACAGGTGCAAAGGATTCCATAAAGTCGATGCCCAATAATTGCTTGTATCCACGAGCTACTAGTCGAGCTTTGTTCTTCAATATTCCGCCTAACTCATCGAGTTTCACCTTGTAAACCCATTTCAAAGTGAGTAATTGCACTTGATCCGGGCATTGGACAAGTTCCCATACTTCAAGACGTATGAATTCATTAAGTTCTTCTTGCATAGCTTCGATCCAACAGGATTGAGTAAAAGCTTCTTGCCATGTCTTAGGTTCAACTTCAGTGAGAAAAGCATCAAAATGACAAAACATTGCATTTTCTTGTAACTGACTTCGTGTGGATACCGGACGATTAGGGTCACCAATAATAGAATCTATAGGATGATCCTTTGTCCACTTGCTGTCATGTTCACGAATCCGTGGATTGGAGTAAATCGTAGTAGGAGCTTCCTCTGAGGTGGACGACCCGACTTGATTAGGGTCGGGAATTGGTACACCAAATAATGGAAGTTCACGCATTTGAGCGAATTCCAAATCGTGATCATCATCATCCTCTTCATCATCAATAAGCATGACATGGGTAGTTGAAACATGTGTTGGTTGAGAATTACTCGTTGATGGTATGTCTTGACCAATTGTGGGTGCAGACGTATCGGATTGTGCTTCGGTTGCTGGAGCTTCAACTTCGGTTACCGGAGCTATTACCTCAGGTTCTGGAGCAACAATACTTGGAGGAGTAAATAATTCATCAAAAAACGGTTGAAACAACGTATCCCATTCATTCCTAGTAGGTGGTGTAAATGATGATGAAGTAGGGTTATTTGGGACAAGACCAGAACTAATGTTACTGGGTCCCATTTCATGAAGTGCGGGTTCAGAGCTGCTTTGCTCAGAATCCATTGTTGTCAGCTCATCAAAATCAACATTCATAGTTTCGAGGATCTTGCGAAAGTTACGGTTGTAGATTCGGTATGCCTTCTTTGCGGGTGCATAACCAATGAAAATACCAATATTAGCCTTTGGTTGAAGTTTTCCCAAATTGTCACCATCATTATTTGGATAGCAAAGAGAACCAAATACATGAAGATATGATAAATATGGTACTTTTCCATGGAGAAGCTCATAAGGTGTTTTACCATGGCGTTTACGAATTAGTAATCGGTTTTGGGTGTATACTGCTCTAGATACCGCTTCTGCCCATAAAAACAATGGAGCCTTTGCGTAAATTAACATCGTTCGAGCAACTTCCATATGTGTGCGATTTCGCCTTTCAACGACACTGTTTTGTTGTGGAGTGCGTGCAACGGATGTTTCATGAGATATGCCAACTTCTTCATAATAATTACGCAAGAGTTGATTCACAAATTCGATTCCATTATCTGTACGAATGCGTCAGACAATAGTGTTGAGACGCACTTGAATCATCTTGAGAAATCCGATGATGAATTTAGGTGCCTCATTTTTTGTTGTAAGAAATTTCACCCATGTAAACCGAGAGTAATCATCGACAAGGATGTACTTTTTGCCACTAAGACTTTTAACACGCATTGGCCCACAAAGATCCATATGCAACAAATAAAGTTTTTCTTGGTTGGTGTCTTCAGTCTTGGGTTTGTATGATTTCTTATTGCTTTTCCCCATTGTACACGCGAAACACAAATGATCCTTGTGAAATGAAAGTTTAGGAAGACCACGAACAAGTTCGTTTTTCGCCAAATGGTTAATAGCGTCAAAGTTAAGCTGAGATAACCGTCGATGCCATAACCATGACTTAGTCTTCGATGCTTTGGAGAGAAGACATATGGAAGAAGCGGCCATCATGTCTTGTAGAGACAAAGTATACAAGTTATTCCCTCGAGTACCTTTCAATAAATCAACCCCTTCCAAATTACGTGTGAAGCAGGTATGCTCTCGAAAAGCAACTTCTAGGTTTGCATCACAAAATTTTCCCACAGAAAATAAGTTGTGACCGAGACCTTCCACATAATACACTCTTGAAATTATAACATTCCCAATATGATATTCACCATAACCCATTATCTTTGCAATATGATCATTTCCAAATCGAACCGTACCAAGAAACTTGCTGACAAAATTTCTGAGCTGAGAGCGATCTTCGGTCATATTCTTGGAGCAACCAGAGTCCAAATACCAGAGAACAATTTGGACCACCTGTTTTCAACAACAACAGTAGACAATGCATTGGAAACTATTGGTTCTGGAGTGTTAGCAGATACAGATAAAATATTATCAGAATTGCTAACATGTTTGTGACCCTTAGATTTCCTGCGTTTTCTAATGTGAGTTTTAGCACTAACAGGTTTTACTGTTCCAACTTTCTTAGGTTTTGGATTATTCGCGGGCACTACAGTGAGAGTAGACCTATTTAAAGGGCACTTGGTTCCTTCAGTAGTGTCGGTGTTCCTAGTTAAAGGACATGTTTGTGTGTTGGTAGCCTTGGTACTCCTAGTTAAAGGGCACGCTTTCTTCGCTTTAGTGGGAGTGAACCTAGTTAAAGGGCACGCATTTCCTACTATAGTGAAAGTTCTACCAGTGGGGCGCCACAACCAGCCAACTTGGGTTAACACTTTACCAGTCGGTTTCCATTCTAATCCATTTTTCCGGGCATTCATCTCATTCACGTGGTCAATAAGGCAAGAATCATGACGACTAGAAAACATACATTCATTGCCATTCCAACATTTCAAATTAGAATTCACAGTAGGCTTAGAACGCTGCACAACCGCAGAGCCTTTAGGTATAGCTACATGATTCTTTTTATTCAAAACAGAAATAACATTCCTAGGATGGGCTTCTACTTTCTTCTTCACTGGACTACTAGATGGAGGCAAGATCCTATCATTCTTCTTGTTTCTTTTAAGCTTAGATCTTTGAGCCTTAGTAGTGGTGCTTACTCCTGTAGAAGGCAACACGAGAATATTAGAAGCCGGTTTTGATTTCGCCTTATCTTTAGTGACCAAAGTTTGAGATGGTTTAGTCCTAGTGCCCTTATTAAATGGTGTGACGGCTATAAGGTTCCGTTTGATTGCACTAGAGGACGATGCTGAGACAGTGGCTGCGTTATCCACAACATTCTTACCTTTTAGAGTACGAAGTGTTTCTTTTAACTCAGTCAAGGCAAGATTTTTATCACAAATTTGTTCCCTCTGTTGATCCCAAACTTAGATCGATTAGCTTTGTGTATACGAGATTAGATCAAGTATAACACGTAGAGAAACCTTTGTTATATGCTTTGTGAATCTGAGTGTTATGCGGAATTTAACACTTAAACAAGAACACAAGATGTAAAAAAAACTTTCACTTTGATTATGAATGTCGAACTTGCTTACAATGAAAGATGTTTACGAATGAAAACTTATATAAAACTTGATAGTAAACATTAACCTAAAGGCCTTCTTTTATAGACTAAGAAGCCTTGTACAATAAGCTACGTATCAACTATTCTAGGTAAAGATAAACATAGAAAATACATTGTCGTTTCTATCCTTACTAGATGTATTCTAGAACATAATAAACGTGTAGCTTATATCTTCCATCAGTGCTTGTCTTCAATCTGTCAACGCTTGACTTTAACTTGTCAACGCTTGAGCTGTCAGCGCTCACTTTGTTCCTGTCAACGCTTGATTTGTTCTTGTCAGCGCTCAAGTGATCTGGCCTTAATTTATTCCCAACAATCCTCCCCTAAACTTGATATCCACTCTTATGATCAAGTTTCTGAATAAGCATTAAGAACTTGGAGGGGTCTGACAAACCTTTTCATATTGGTAATAAATAAATCTGATCAAATTCTTTGCCACGTCACTTGTATAATCTATCTCCAACTGGGTGTCCTTCATCTTTTCCAAAACAGCCTTGGATATGAAATACTGAGCATCCACAAGTAGATACTCAGCAAACTTTGTAGAACTCAAATGATATACACCAGCAGCTGAATATAACCTCCATTGAAGACCACTGAGGTCATCTTCAAGATCCTTCCATATTTCAGGATCTTCCTCATTTGTCCCACACATTCTTTTGAATGTGGTCCAAAGTTTTATTCCATTAGCTGAAGTTGGTGCTTCAGCCTCATACTTGGTCTCTAGTAACCTCCAAAGGTCCACCAAGTCTTCTCTATCACAACTTGCAAATAAAGATATGAGAGTGGTAAAAGTGTGTACCTCCTTGCCAAATCTTCCAATCTTCCAGAATCCACATTCATCCTCATCATAACTCACAATTGGATTCCTGGAATCTAATGGTAACACATGCACCATATCTGAAGCTTCTAATGGGGAGAGCTTGAGGCTCTTTCTAATAACTGCTTCACTTGGATATAGTGGATTCATATCTTTTGGAAACTCAAGTGTAAATCCCTTCTTCACTGGTCTGGGAACTATCATAGCTTTCTTGATTTCCATCTCTTCTGCAAGTTGCTCCTTTCTTTCATCTGAAAGAAGTCTGAAAGTGTTTTCTTCCTGCACTTTCACCCAAATAGGATAAGCCCTATGTTCTAACTCATCAAACGTCAAAGCCTTCAACTTCTGATGTGTCCATCCAACTCCATGACATCTGAGCAACATAAAGTAGAGCTTCCTTCTATCCCTTTTCAACTCAGAGAGAATATTGCTTGCCTTGTGCTTCAAAATCACCTTACAATCCTTCTGAACTCTAAGAAGAAGCTCCAAACCCCATATTTGATCTGAAATGGTCAAGTCTGGATTATCCATACAGCTTTCTTCCCAAGAATTGTACATCTGAACCACCTCTGGCATGTTAAAGTCAATCTGCAACTTTAAATCTCTCAACTTTTCCCTAGCAAGCTCATCACCATACTCAAGCCTTTCTGGTTCTATAATCATCACACTTGAGTCTGAGCTAGCTCCATCACTTTCTTCTTCAGAAGTCACAACAAATGGTGACTTTTCCTTTTCACCTTGTTCCATCATTTGTTCAACCAATCTTCTATCAAATTCAACTTGGGCTGCATTCTTTGGAACAATTTCTTCTACCAATTTACCCTTACCCTTATCTGATGGTGCAATGGTTGGTAAGGTAGATGGTAATACCTGAGTAGAAACTTCTTTGATGATAGATGATGACTGGAATACATAACCCTCATGTGCAGGTCTGTCAACGCCTAAATTTCCTCTATCAGCGCCCAAAATACTTCTATCAGCGTCCAAATTTGTCTTATCAACGCTCAAATATTTTCCCTCAGCGCCTTGTGTAACCTCTCTCAACATAGCTGTAAATGATAAATTTAGATTGGTTGGAGAGATTAAGGACGTATCAAAACCTGTTTGTTCCTTCAAAGTTGTAAGAGCTTCAGCAACATCCATTGATTGACCATCTTGACTGCTCTTATCACTCAGATTTCTTTGATCTTCCTCCCCTTTGGAAGACTCCTCCATACCCCTCCTAGCATGATCACTCTCCAAAACAACAATCCTCTCCCTCAATTGCTTGAGTTCAAGGCCTTGTGAGCTGACAATGTGTACTAAGTCTGCATTTTGCTTTTCCAAGCTAATGCAGACTGCCGTCAATTCCAAAAGAGTCATTGGTTCCAGTCTGCCCTCTTCTGAAATGGGGATTTGACCTCCCAAGTCAGGTTCATTGGGCATGGATGAGGACTTAAGTATGGTGGGACTGCCTTGGCCAGCTTCTAAGCCAGAACCAATAGTCCCAGCCTCATCCAGGTCACCAACCACACTTGTGGTGGTGGTTCTCTCTGCTTCATGGCTAGGACCACCAGAGGAGAACACTCCAGTAGTCCTTTGGCGTTTGATCAACCTATAGTCAGGTGGTGTGGAAGATGGTGAGGAAGAATGAGTAGATGTGGGTTGGTTAAGGGGTGTTTGGGATTGTGATGGTTGTGCGTCAGCGTTGGTAATAGGCACATCAACGCCAACATTTGATGTGTCAGCGTCAAAGGGTTCTTGGTCAATTTGCATTTGGTCAGGTGAGGGTAAAGGTTCAGGAATGGGTTCAAGTTGTGGTTGAGGGTCAATTTGAGGTTGGGGGTCTGGTTGGGGTTGTGCTGCTGCAATAACAGCAAGCATGGCTGGGGTTAAAGGTAAATCTCTAAGAGGTGGTGAATTCATCTTGGTAAAAATAGCTTTCTTTTGTTCAGGGATTTTATAAAAATAATTGTGTTCCCTTGAACAATAACCTTGAGCATCAAAAATCATTTGCAGAAAACGGGGATAAGCTAAAGTCATTTTTGTCCCCTTGTTTTTACACATCCCTTCAAAAATCATTTTAGAATAGTTATATTTTTGCCCTGTTGCAATGCACACAATAGCACTTGCAATGGATCTATTGATCTCATTGTGTGCAGTACATGTGGGACTCAAACATTGAAGGAGAATGTGAATGAGGTACTTCCAGGCTGGGGGAAATTCCTGCTTATGATACTTATTAAGAGTACCTTCATCAGGAATAGGATATCCCAAAGCCCTAAGCCCTTGTTCTATTTCAGTTATGGGAAGGATGGTTATACCATCAGCATCATCAAGATGCAGGGCCTGGCGTACCAAGGCCTCAGTAACCACCCAAGATCTCCCATGAACAATAGAAGTCAATGTGGTCACTCCATTAACTGTTGAGGAACTAACAGTGTTCCAAAACTGCTTAATGTGTGTGACTGGAATGAGTGGTGCATGAGAAAGAGCATACCTTAGAGGGGATGCGTTCAAATACGCCACCATTTGTGTGTATTGAGGAAACAAATCATTATCAGCAACAAGATAAGCAATCATGTTGTGTTGAGACTTGAACCCCAAATCCAATTCTGCTGAGTTAAACTTTGGTGCCATTGATGAAAGCTGTTAATTTGAAGTGTAGAAGATGAAGGTTAATAAGAGAAAAGTGTTAGACAAGAATTATAGATACCCTGTTTAAAAAAAGGAGCCAAATTTATAGGAGATAAAGAATGCATGTGATTGGCCCAAAAATAGGCAAAGATTTTCAAAAACTAATCATGAAATATTGAAAAAGTTATAAGTTATCTCATGCATTTAATGAAAGTAACAACTCCTAAAATTACGGCTTGAAAATATGTCAAAAAGTAACAACTGGGTAGGTCCCATTGAGTGTCAACGGTCAAATATAACCCATCAACGCCCAACGGCTATAATCTTGTCAACGTTCGCCTAAAGCCATGTCAGCGTCCAATTTGGTCACAACAACGCTGGGAAAATTCTTGTCAGCGTCCAAAAATAAAATTGTTTTAAAAAGTGAAAAATGACCTTAACAAGTAATTTATCCTAGAGAAGATAACCAAAAGCTGATAATTATCATAGGGCGGCAAGCACTGTCCAGTTATGCACACTTGCATAAGCAAGATAGACATAACAGTCCTCTAGTGTCCCTTGCTAACCAAAATTCTTAACAACCAAGTTACCTTATAAAATCCTTGTTACTCCCAGGTAAATCCCATATCAAAATCATTCCCAAGTCTCCCAACAGACCACAACCAATTCTAGGCCAAAAATGTCTTGGCAGCATGCAAAGTTGATATACTATGCATGCTACAGTGCCTCATGGTTTAGTAAAACTAACCCATACTCACCTGTGGACACAATCTAGAATTGTGATAAGAGTATCATATGGATACCCAAAAATCCTAAAGGTTCCTAAAACCTCCCCTTAAACTATGATACAAAAAGTTTGCTAAAATCATGCATGAACATAAAAAATTTATGTCAAGATAGAAATGAAACATTCCAACCATCATCCATAAATAAAAACTTGTCCAAATGCTTCTCCTTTGATCCATAAGCAACTCTGTATCCAATGGTATACTGCTAACACCATCTGCACATTTAGATTGAAAACCACAAAACTAACATTGTTGCTGACAACGCCCTGATAACACACAACAGCGTTGAAGGAAGCTTTTGTTGATCCCAAACTTAGATCGATTAAGCTTTGTGTATACGAGATTAGATCAAGTAATACACGTAGAGAAACCTTTGCTTATGAATAAAGTAACAAAGTGTTATGCGGAATTAACACTTAATCTAAAACACAAAGATGTTAAACAAACTTTCACTTGTATTAGAATGATCGAACTTGATTACAATGAAAGAGGTTTAACTTGTGAAAACTTATGATAACTGATGATTAACTTTAACCTAAAAGATCTTCTTTTATAGATTAAGAAGTCTTGTACAATAAGCTACGAATCAACTATTCTAGGTAAAGATAATAATAGAAAATACAATGTCGAGCTTATCTTTACCATACACAAATAAAGAAACAAATAAACAAAAAGATTCGTATGAAGATATATTCCATCAGTGTTAATCTTCAAGGCTGTCAGCGTTGACTTCTTCAAATGTCAACGCTTGGCTGTCAGCGTCCAATGTCATCTTATCAACGCTTGGATTCTTCTTATCAGCGTCTAGTGAACTGACCCATAATTTATTCCCAACAATCCTCCCCTAAACTTGATATCTATTCCAATGATCAAGTTTCTGAATACTTCTTACAAAAACTTGATATCTAAGGCTTAGGAGGAATCTTACAAAAACTTCTTATGTTGGTGATAAACATATCTAATTAAGTCTTTGGCCACGTCACTAGTATAATCAATCTCCAAGGGTGTCTCCTTCATCTTCTCCAATACTTCTTTGGACAAGAAATAATTAGCATCCACAAGTAGATACTCTGAAAACTTTGTAGAGCTCAAATGAAACACACCACAAGTAGAATAAAGCCTCCAATGAAGATTACTGAGATCATCTTCAAGATCCTTCCATATGGCAGGATCTGCTTCCCTTGGACCACACAAAGTCAAAAATGTGTGCCATAGTCTTATTCCATTTGCTGAAGTAGGTGCTTCAGCTGTATACTTGGCCTCTATCAATCTCCATAGATGCACCAAGTCTTCTCTGTCTATGCTTGCAAAGATAGAAATAATTGAAGTGAAAGTGTGTACCTCCTTCCCAAACCTGCCAATCTTCCAAAATCCACACTCATCTTCATCAAAACTTATGATTGGATTTCTGTCATCTAGAGGTACTACATTAACCAAATCTGAAGCTTCCAATGGAGAAAGTTTGAGATGCTTCCTTATGACAGTTTCAGTTGGATAATACACATCCATATCTTTGGGAAATTGGAGAGAATCTCCTTTCTTTACTGGTCTTTGAGCAATCCTCATCTCCTTTTGAATCTGCATTTCCTCAGCAAGCTCTTGTTTCCTTTCTTCTGAAAGAAACTGTAAGACATTATTTTCTTGCACATTCCTCCAAATAGGATGTGCCCTATACTCTAGCTCCTCAAAAGATAAAGCCAGCAACTTCTTGTATGTCCATCTAGGTTGATGACATCTAAGCAACTTGTAATACAACTGCCTTCTATCTCTTTTAAGCCAAGTCTTGACCTCTTGTGCATTAAACCTCAAAATCACCTTTATATCATCTTGCACCCTGAGAAGAACTTCCAACCCCCAAATTTGATCTGACAAACTCATCCCTGGGTTGTCCATTACCTTATCTTCCCAAGCATGGTACATTTTGGTGATTTCTGGAAGGTCCCAATCAATCTGATTCTTCAAATCACTCAATCTTTCTTTTGCCAACTCATCCCCATATTCAAGTCTTTCTGGATCTTCAATGATTTGAACACTTGAATCTGAGCTATCTCCTTCTTTTTCATCATCACTCTCTTCCTCACTCTCAGAAGTGGCAACAAATGGTGATCTACCACTCCTCTTCAAATCTTTTTCCAAAAGTTGTGCAGCCAACTGTTCATCAAATGCAATTTGTGCTGCATCTTTCTTTGGAACATCTTCTTCAACCATAATCCCCTTACCCTTGTCTTTTGGATCAATAATGGGTAAGGTAGAAGAAGAAACCTGTGTGGACACATCTTTGATGATTGCTGATGACTGGAATACATCAACACCACCTGCAACTTTGTCAGCGTTCAAGTTGCTCTTATCAGCGCCCCGATTACCTTTGTCAGCCCTGGATGTGTCAGCGTTCAAACCTGTATCAGCGCCCATTGTTGCTGTGAAAGATCCTTCCAAGTTCAATGAAGTTACCTTGGATGTATCAATAATTGGGTGCTTCTTCAAGTTGGTGAGTGCTTCAGCAACATTTAAAGATTCACTAAATTGTGAACTCTTCTCACTGGCTGTATGAATCAGCTCATCCTCTTCATCCTCCCCTTTGGAAGATTCCTCCATTCTACTCCTGCTACTAGGATTCTCCAAAACAGTTACCCGCTCCCTCAATACTTGGAGTTCACGGCCCTGATTATTGACAATTTGTACAAGGCTGACATTTTGCTTTTGCAAGCTAATGACAGCAGCCATCAATTCAGTCAATGTCATAGGTTCCAATCTGCCCTCAGCTAGAATGGGGATTTGACTTCCCAAAATAGAATCATAGGGCATGGATGAGGTCTTAATGATGTTGGGACTGTCTTGACCAGCATCTAAGCGTGTGCCAATAGCCCCAGCCTCATCCATGTCACCAGCCACACTTGTGGAGGTGGTTCTCTCTGCAACAAGGCTATGACCACTAGAGGAGAACACTCCAGTAGTCCTTTGGCGTTTATTCAACCTAGATTGTAATGGGGTGGAAGATGAGGTAGATTGTGTGGGTGTTGGTTGGTTAAGGGGTGTTTGGGATTGTTCAGGGATGTCATCAGCGTTGGGATTGGCTGTGTCAGCGCCAACATTTTGAGTGTCAGCGTTGACATTGGGTTGGTCAACGTCCATGTGGTCAGGTGAAGGTAATGGTTCAAGGATAGGCTCAAGTTGAGGTGCAGGGTCTGGTTGTGGTTGAGCAGCCTGAATCACCTCAAGCATGGCTTGGGTGAGAGGTATAGATCTGTTTGTGGAGCTCATCTTGTCAAAAATGGTTTTCTTTTGCTTAGGGATCTCATAAAAAGTGTCATGATCCCTAGTACAATATGCTTGTAAATCAAACACCATTTGTAAAAATCTTGGGTAAGCCAAAGTCATTTTACTTCCCTTATTTTTACACATCCCTTCAAAAATCATTTTTGAAAAATTATACTTAAGCCCACGTGACATACAAACCAAAGCACTTGCAATGGACCTGTTTATTTCATTAAAAGCAGTACATTTTGGACTTAAGCATTGAAGAAGGACATGTATCAAATATTTCCAGTCAGAGGGAAATTCCTGCTTATGATATTTATTTAAAGTTTTACCAGCAGGAATAGGATAACCCAATTCCCTAAGACCTTGTTCTATTGTTGCAATGGCAAGGGTAGTCACACCATCAGCGTCATCAAGACGCAAAGCTTGGCGAACCAAGGCTTCAGTGACCACCCATGTTCTTCCATGAACAGTAGATGTTAATGTGGTCACTCCATTAGCTGTTGTGGAACTGACATTATTCCAAAACTGTCTAATGTGTGCGACAGGGACTAGTGGTTCATGAGAAAGTGCATACCTTATTGAGGATGCATTTAAAAATGCCACCATTTGTGAATACTGAGGGAACAAATCATTATCAGCGGCCAAGTAAGCCACCATATTATGTTGGCTCTTGAACTCCAATGTCAGATTGCTTGAGTTGAACTTTGGTGCCATGTTGAAAGCTGTTTAGGTTATGTGATATGGGAAAAATCTAGGAGAAAAATGTTAGACAAGAAAATATGAATACCCAGAACAAAAAGTTTAGCCAAATTTATAGGAGAGATGCATGATTTGGATTGGTCAAAAATGAGGCAGTTATATTCAAAGAGTAATGATGAAAATATTGAATCAAATATAACTTATCTCATGCATTAATTAAAAGTAACAACTCCCCAAAATTACGGCCAAAGATTAGTCAAAAATAACAACTGGGTAGGGCCCACTAGGTGTCAACGGTCAAAAGTAGCCCATCAACGCCCAACGGCTATATTTTCTTGTCAGTGTTTGCATAAAGCCTTGTCAGCGTCACGATTGGACGTAACAGCGTTTGGAGAAAAACTTGTCAGCGTCTAAAAATAAAAATATTTAAAAAGAAAAAGACCTTAACAAAGTAATTTATCCTAAGGGAAATATCTTGCAAGTTGATAATAATTACTGGGCGGCAAGCACTGTCCATTTATGCACACTTGCTTAAGCAAGATAGACACAAATGTCCTCAAGTGTCCCTTGCTAACCAAAATACTTACCAACAAAGTTGTTTCATAAAATTCTTTGTAACTCCCAGGTAAATCCATAACAAAACTATTCCCAAGTCTCCCATCAGACCTCAACCAATTCTAGGCCAAAAATGTCTTGGCAGCATGCATAGTTTGTCAACTTTGCATGCTACAGTGCCTCATGGTTTAGTAAAACTAACCCATACTCACCTGTGGACACAATCTAGAATTGTGATAAGAGTAGTATAAGAATACCCAAGAGTCCTAAAGGTTCCTTAAACCTCCCCTTAAACTATGATACATGAGTTTCTCAAAATATATATGAACATTAAAAATTTATGTCAAGATAGGAATATAAATATTCCAACCATCATCCATAAACAAAAACATGTCCAAATAGCTCTTCAAAGATCCATAAGCAACTCTGTATCCAATGGCATAAAGCTACCACCACCTACACATTTAGATTGAAAACCACAAAACTAACATTGTTGCTGACAGCGCCCCGACAACACTTATCAGCGTTGAAGGAACTCTTGTCAGCGTTAGACAATAATATCTCTAACAACGGCAAAATAACATTTGTCAGCGTTACATTTACCTTTGTCAGTGTTAGAAAAAGAAAGTGGAAAAATCTAAATCATCACAAAGACCAATACCAATGCATTATCCTGTACATACTTTTACAAAAAGGTTCCAAAACACATATTAAGTGAGATTAACCATTCCAATATTTGTTACCAAATATTGAAATCTTCCAGTATCAAAAGGTTTAGTTAATAAATCAGCCACATTATCTTCTGTGGCTACCCTATCTGGTTGTATTAAACCTTTCTCAAAGCAATCTCTTATAAAATGATGTCTAATTTCTATGTGTTTGGTTTTAGAATGATGTACAGGATTTTTAATAATGCATAAAGTACTGTTATTGTCTACAAAAATCTTGGTATGCATGAAATTATACCCATAATCCAACAGCTGGTTCTGAATCCACAAGACTTGACCACAACATGTTGCTGCAGCCACATATTCTGCTTCAGTTGTAGAATTAGCCACCACTGTTTGTTTCTTGCATTGCCAAGATATTAATGTGCTCCCAAGAAATTGACATCCACTAGTTGTGGATTTCCTATCAAACTTGTCACCACCATAGTCACTGTCTGAATATGCAATAAGCTCCAATGGAGAATCTTTTGGGTACCATAAGCCAAGATCTGGATAACATCTTAGGTACCTAAAAATTCTTTTCACAGCAAAAATGTGACATTCTTTGGGAGTCACTTGATGGCGTGCACAAGCACACACAGCAAACATGATGTCAGGTCTTGAGGCTGTAAGATACATCAATGAACCAATCATTGATCTATAGTGCCTAACATCCACATCCTTTCCAGCTCCAATTTTTCCCCAAGGGTGTTCCCTATCCATAGGAGTGGAAGCACTCTTTTCATGTGGAGAAAAACCATATTTCTTCAAGATTTCAGCTACATATTTGTCTTGGGAGATGAAGATGCCATCTTCTTTCTGCTGAACTTGTAAGCCTAGAAAGAAGTTCATCTCACCCATTGCACTCATCTTGAATTTATCTGTCATCAGCTTGGAAAAGTCTTCACTCATCTTTGGATTAGTGGATCCAAAAATGATATCATCAACATAGACCTGGACAAGTAAGACATCCTTACCTTTCTTCTTTGTGAACAATGTCTGATCTATGGTGCCCCTTTTAAAACCATTTTCCACCAAGTAGGTGGACAATGTACCATACCATGCTCTTGGGGCCTGATGAAGTCCATACATAGCTTTCTTCACTCTATAAACCTTGTCTGGATTCTCAGGATCTTCAAAACCAGGAGGTTGCATAACATATACCTCCTCAACAATTGTTCCATAGAGGAAAGCACTCTTCACGTCCATTTGATAAACAGTGAAGTTCATACAAGAGGCATAAGCTAGGAAAATTCTTATAGCTTCAATTCTTGCAACAGGAGCAAATACCTCTTCATAATCTATACCTTCCTCTTGTGTATATCCCTGAGCTACCAAACGTGCCTTGTTTCTGACCACAATACCCCTTTCATCTTTCTTGTTCCTTAGAACCCATCTTGTCCCAATTGGTCTCACATATCTAGGACAATCAACCAGCTCCCAAACATCCTGTATAGCAAATTGGTGAAGCTCATCCTGCATTGCTTCCACCCAACTAGGTTCTTTGAGAGCATCAAAAATCTTCTTGGGTTCTTCTTGTGACAGAAAACATGCAAACAAACATGCTTGTACAAGAGGGGTATCAACCTTCTTATGTATATTGGCAATAAATCCACCAAGATTTTGATGGGATCTTCTTGTCTGAACTGGAGTCATAACATCACCAATGATCTGAGATGGAGGGTGATTCTTCATTATGGAAGTGAGAACTCCTCCTTCAAAAAGTCTGGTGTCCTCAACTTCACGCTCCATGTTGCCAATATCTTCTTCATCAGACTCTCTTTGATCAACAGGAATCTCTTCATGGACATTGGAAGGTCCACCTTGTTCAAGATTTGAAGAGAAAAGATGTGCAAAGGTGTCATCAACGTCTGAACCTTGTTTGTCAGCGCTTGGGCTAACAACGCTTGAACTGTTGTTGTCAACGTCTGATTCATCAACGTCTGAATTGCTCTTGTCAGCGCTTGATTTGCCTTTGTCAGCGCCTGAAGAACCATGCATGTTTGTAGTTGGTGGTATTTGGAAACCACCATTATCTTTTCTAGCAGCAGCAGCAGCAGCATAATACTCATCTGTCCATATAGGAAGTGTAACATATTCTTGTGTGGGAGATGACTCAACTGCTGGTGGTCCATCCTTCTTAGCAACCTTTATACCTGAAACATTACCAATTCTCTTTTCCAAAACACTTGAAGTTACCTTCACAATGTCTGGATCAGTAACAGGCATATAATTTAAAGCTCTAGATAAAGGTTCCAAGTCAAACAACCAATTTGGACCACTTTCAGGATCACTAGGTTTACTCTCTAAAAACCTAACATGTACTTTTTCAAGTATACGTTTTTCCTTTTTAATGTAAACCCTATATCCTTTGCTCTGCACTGAATAACCCATGAAGTAGCCTTCATCACCTTTTGCATCAAATTTACCTAGGGCATCACTAGTTTCTAAAACAACTACATGACAACCAAAAGGCTTGAGAAAGCCAATATTTGGCTTCCTTCCCCAAAGTAACTCATAAGGTGTCTTATTATGTATTTTCTTGACCAATGCCCTATTTTGAACATAACAGGCTGTGTTAACAGCTTCAGCCCAAAAGGCTATAGGAAAGTGAGCATCAGCTAACATGGTTTTGGCTGCTTCAATTAGGGTTCTATTCTTCCTTTCAGCAACCCCATTTTGCTGTGGAGTTCTAGCTATGCTAAACTGCCTAGTAATCCCTTTCTTGGCACAAAAATCATCTAACAACTGATTTCTAAACTCACCCCATTGTCACTTCTAAGAATTTTGACCTCATTACCATTCTTCTTCTCAATCTGGGTAATGAAATTAATCAAACTTTGGGCAGTTTCACTTTTCTTGGCTAAAAAGAAAGTCCATGTAAACCTTATCACCATCTTGAATAGGAGTGAAGTTTGTCAGATAGTCTTCCTTTCCTGTCATGTGCCTTGAGCATCCACTATCCCAATATCCATAATCATTGATCTTCTTCTGAATGCCCTGCACATAAAGAAAACACATTAGTTTTCTTTGGGAACCCAAGCCTTGGAAGACTTGGATTCATCTGGTTGTTCAACAAGAACAGACTTGGTTCTCATAACAACCCCATTTTCATCCCTTTTTGGATGAAATGCCCAGTTAACCCCAACTGGTCTTGACATGACCTTTGAAATATAATGAAACCTGTTGCATGTCATAGAGAGACCAGTAGAATTAGGGTTTTGGTCTTGTTTAGGTCTCCATGTTAAGCTAGTAGAAGCTTTAGACCTATTTCCCTGTGGTTGCAAATACCTAGGTTTGGCAGTGTGTCTGTCAGTGCTGAAATTGCTCTTGTCAGCGCCCCGATTGCCTTTATCAGCGTTAAACCTAGGGTTTGCTACAGGAACCCATTTCCTATTGGACCAAGTGTTTGACTTTTGGAAAGGTCTTAGGCCATGTGTGTTAGACCCTCTAGAAAAGAATGGGGCTGGTCTAACAACTTGTGAACTTTTGTTCACAAAGGTATTGGGTCTGACAGTGTTTGACCTATGTTGACTTTTGTCAGCGCTGAAATGGTTCCTACCAGCGTTGACATTGGAAGCGTTGACACATTTGTATGCCAAATGTGAAAAGCTACCACATGAGTAACAAGCTTTTCTAGACATAGTCTTAGGTCTAGAAGCAAAGAAGCCTGTTCCATGGTTACTAACTTGGCTTTTTGGTGACCTAGTATTCCTATACATCTCTGCATACTTAACACTAGGTTTTCTAACAGTTTGTGGGCCAAGGTCAACAGCTTTGCCAGTGGTTGGGTGTGTGATTTTAATAGGTGTAGGATCATGGCTCGTGATTGGTATGGGCTCATTTGGACTTTCACACAACAACCCTCCCTTAACAAACAAAGTGTGGTTTGCTTTCTTCCACTCATCTAGGTCAGTCAGTTTTTGTTTGTATTCTTCAACTGGGGAAGTCACTCTAGGTGGAGGAATGAATTCCTTCTCTTGGAGTTCTGGCAAGCCAGTCCAAGATAAGTCCTTTGATTGGACACCATAGAAATCCCCAGCTGGTGGTGGAACACCAGTATAATCTTTCATCCCAATCCCACTCATGTCCTTAGAGTCTCTTTGTTTACTAACACACTCTCCTAGGGATTGTGTGGCCTTATCAAATCTCTGGATTTTAAGACTCACATTATCTTTATTTTTGTTAGCCTCATCTAACTTAGCTATCAAATCAAGATTAACCCTGTTTGTGATATCTTGAATATCTTTACTTTGATGTAACTCATGTTTTAAGATATTTATTTTATCCTTTAAATCAAATTCCATTTTCTTATACTCAGCTACTGTCTTTTCTGTTTGGGTGAGATCCATTTGATAATTAGATACTTTGCATCTTTCAGCACTTGCCTCATCTAATAATTTTACTATCTCTTGATTTAGTTTTTCAGTATTTAAACGACAACCCTTAGAACAGAAAGCATCATCATATACCTCATTATCTGATGAAGAGGAGGAGTGTGCCATGAGAGCATATTCAACATGCTCTTCTTTAACTTCAGCAACCAAGGCTCTGTCCTCTTCCTCATCCTTAGCCAAAAAGTTCCAGCTCCAGTCCCATCCTCCAACACCATCAATTTGTTGAACAACAACCATGGCCTTGGAATCTTGGCTCTTAACCATTTGGCTTGAAGGCTTACCAGCATCAGATCTTCTTGGAGATCTACATTCCCTCATAAAGTGCCCCATCCGATGACAATTGTAGCACTCAACTTTGGATTTGTCAAATCCAGCAACATCCTTAGCATTAAAGGTCATTTTCTTCTTGAACCTTTTATTAAACCTGTTTGCTCTTAAACTTACAAGAGCCATAGTCCACTTGATGTCCATCTCTTCCAATTGCTCATCACTTATCTGCTCAAGATCTTCATATGTAATCCTTGAATCACTGGGCAAAGAAGCAATGAATGCACACACAGTATCTAGATCTAAACCAGCAGGTTTAATTCCATCAGCGCCAAAGTTGTGAGTGTCAGCGCTTGAGTATAAAGCGTTGACAGGATATGATCCAGCGCTGACAGAATGTGTTCCAACGCTGATAGGATGTGATCCAGCGTTGACACATTGAGATCTAGTGACTGGATGTCCATAGGAGTTCATGGAATCAAATTGACCTTCACTTTGTGAGAAGAAGGCCATGTTGCTACTGGAAGATTTATTATCACTCTCCAAAAGCCATTCATTCTCCAACAGTCTTAGTTTGTTGAAGATGTCATCAAACCTGGAGGTCTTGTGGGTGTTATTGACAAGAATGGATCTTGTCTCAATCTTCCATACATCACCAAGGCTTTTGAGAAAAGTAGCATTCAAGTCAGGGTCATCAATCTGTGTTCCCATGAAGGAAAGTTGACTTGTGATGTCAAGCAGTCTACTTCTCACACTGCTGAGATTCTCATTGGGTTGAGCCTTAAAGACAGCATACTCATGCATGAGTTGCTTCTTCTTTTCTTCTTTTGTGTCAGCATTGCCACCATGTGCTACTTCAAGAGCTTCCCAAAGCTCTTTTGCAGACTCAAAGCGTTTGTACTTGTGCTGATTCTCATGACCTAAGGCGTGTTTCATGATGTTCAAGATTTTCATGTCCACCCTTTTCTTGGCTATATCTTCAGTAGATACAGCTCTTCCATCTTCAGGCTTTTCCTTCTTATCAGCTTCAGGACAATTAGGAACAACTATCCTTGTGGCAATAGCATTAGCAATCTTTTGAGCTTTGTTGAATGTGTTCCCATATTCAACAATCTCCCAAAGAGTGTAGTCATGGATGGCTATATATTGCTCAAAATTAGACTTCCAAAGCTCGAAGTTCCTGGCATCAAACATGGGAATTTTGATACTAGGGTTTGTGGTGTTGTTTTGTAGCAAAACTGGAGCAGGAGGTTGATCTGTGCCAGACATGATGTTTTTAGGGTTTTGAGAAATTTAGGGTTTTTAGGGTTTTTTTTTGCGTTACTTAAAGATCAAAAGTTTCTCAACAAGATCTGATACCACTTGTTGATCCCAAACTTAGATCGATTAAGCTTTGTGTATACGAGATTAGATCAAGTAATACACGTAGAGAAACCTTTGCTTATGAATAAAGTAACAAAGTGTTATGCGGAATTAACACTTAATCTAAAACACAAAGATGTTAAACAAACTTTCACTTGTATTAGAATTATCGAACTTGATTACAATGAAAGAGGTTTAACTTGTGAAAACTTATGATAACTGATGATTAACTTTAACCTAAAAGATCTTCTTTTATAGATTAAGAAGTCTTGTACAATAAGCTACGAATCAACTATTCTAGGTAAAGATAATAATAGAAAATACAATGTCGAGCTTATCTTTACCATACACAAATAAAGAAACAAATAAACAAAAAGATTCGTATGAAGATATATTCCATCAGTGTTAATCTTCAAGGCTGTCAGCGTTGACTTCTTCAAATGTCAACGCTTGGCTGTCAGCGTCCAATGTCATCTTATCAACGCTTGGATTCTTCTTATCAGCGTCTAGTGAACTGACCCATAATTTATTCCCAACAGCTTTGTCAGCGTTAGACAATTATATTGCTGACAACGTTGCAAAAACACTTATCAGTGTTCAAACAACCTTTGTCAGTGTTAGAAAAATATAGTGGAAAATCTAAATCATCAATAAGACCAACAATAATAATGCATCATCCTGTACATACTTTTACAAAAAGAATCCAAAACACATATTAAGTGAGATTAACCATTCCAATACTTGTTACCAAGTATTGAAATCTTCCAGCATCAAAAGGTTTAGTTAATAAATCTGACACATTTTCCTCAGTGTCAACCCTATCTGGTTGTATTAAACCTTTCTCAAAGCAATCTCTTATAAAATGGTGTCTAATTTCTATGTGTTTAGTTTTAGAATGATGTACAGGATTCTTAATGATGCATAAAGTACTATTATTGTCAACAAATATCTTAGTATGCATAAAATTATACCCATAATCCAACAGCTGGTTCTGAATCCACAACACTTGACCACAACATGCTGCTGCAGCCACATACTCTGCTTCAGTTGTAGAATTAGCCACCACTGTTTGTTTCTTGCCTTGCCAAGATATTAACCTGCTCCCAAGGAATTGACATCCACCAGTTGTGGATTTCCTATCAAACTTATCACCTCCATAATCACTATCTGAATATGCAATCAGCTCTAATGGTGAATCCTTTGGGTACCACAAACCAAGATTAGGGAAACATCTTAGGTACCTAATGTGGAGTCCTATGATCGTTAGACTCAATGGTTATGAACCATTATATCTAGGTTGATCATCGTTCATATGATAACATAGCGGAATAGAACAATGATCATAACAAGGTGTTTGGGCACAAGACACATAAAATACTCAACGATTGTTCATTATATTAATAATAAACAACCACTAGACGTGTATACATTGAATCCCACGTCTAGTGCGACACACACTTTAGGTTTACATTGTGAATGATAGTTATATAAAACCTACGGTCTGGCATTCTTTATATAATAGAATGTCCAAACTTTTACAAAGGAAACTAGATAAAACCAAATCTTCTAAATATATCTTAATATATTTTCTACAAGTTTGTCCACCAGCTTGTAGAATCTTCTTTTGTCAGATTTAGTCCTTGTCTTTTAGTTTTGACACATCAACTCAATAATTCGACCCAACAATCTTCCCCTAGTTGATATTGTCAAAACACTTCCACTTAAGCGTGAATCCTTTGTATGTAGTACATGATCTCCAAGAAGCTTCCCCTTAAGTATAGCACATATTCTTCCCCTTTTTGACACATCAATAGGGAATATGTGAAAGTATGCAATCTTGAAGATTCTCCAAAAGTAGCTCTATGTAATGATCTTTGAAGAAAAATAACTATAATATTCTTGATGTAGAAGTAGAGTAACCCAAACCTATGTTCCATGTCTTGTACTATCCACGTGATAAAGAACTTATACTCTACCAAGTATAACGAGACCTCGATCTCTTGTCAATATTCTCATCCTATGTGAGACACTGAGCACGATAATGTAACTCCTTCAAGTGTTATGACAAGTCTTCATCACCAACCATGTAAAGCACGAACAAGTTACCTTTAAAGTCAGTGGTTGGAAGTCCATGACTTTAAGATATGATAGAACACAAACTCGCGAAAATCTTCTTCAATCATCAAACTTACCATAAGAACTCTTCCCCTTAAGCCAACACCTTTTCATGACAAGTCAATATCTTCATACGTAAAAGCTGTCAACGAATAACTCTTTCACAAGGCTATTCCGATTACATAATCCAATAAAATTCTTCATGAATGGTTGCTAACTTACTTAAAAATCATTAATCCCTTTCAAAATATCCGAGCCATTAATATCATCATGATATTCTATATTAAAACGGAGATTCCATGTACCTTCGTGTGTATAATCTACCTTTTTGTGTGCTTAAAACGCCACAATTTTCTCAAACAGCAGCAAACTCTGTGTTGTCCAATATCCTCTTCTGTCCAATATCTTTGGCAGATGTATTGTCCAATATCAGACAATACTTATCAGCGTTGAAGTTCATATATCGGACGACACTGTCAACTCTATCAGTGTTGACTTATTCTGTCAGCGTCAAACTATTTCCTGTCAGCGTCTACGTAAGCTTTGTCAGCGTCCACATCTTTTCAGCGTCAAAACAATTCGTACCATAGCCCATGTCGATTGATCCTTCTGCTCGTACTGCTTTGTACACAAAGCAATAAAATATTCTTGTATACACGTGAATCCTCCTTGGCTGCGTTATCTTTCGCTGCGAGATATTAACTCACATGTCCCAATCATGATATGGTAACCATGTGAACATACTGGAATAGCCAATCAAAATCTAAGCACCGTGTGAACACAATAGCATCAACCAATGAGAATTGAGAGGCTCACGGGAATACAATAGAAGAGCATGTAGAGGATCAAAGCTTTAGATAACAACTATTAGGGTTTTGGCCGTGTGAATGCATGCTAGATCTAACGCAGATCGTGTGAACAGAAGACTTTTCCTCCAATAGGAATGCTTTAACCGTGTGAACACAAAACGACATTATACATCTCTTTGTTCTTTGTGACAAACTACGATCAGTGTCTGCCCTTTGTCTTTGCTTCGTTCAACTAGCCATTGTATAATACTTTGGCATCTCACGTTACTGTTCCACAAACTAGGACAATAGGCAGCGAGAAGTATATATGTTAGGACCAGTATATACAACTAAGAACGTGGCCTCCTTATTGCACCACATGTATCTCAGCAGCCATCACCAGTCGTTCAAGATCTTCTCGCCTTCAAAGAACTCGTGATCAGATCTAGGGTTCATAACTGTATGCATCGAAACCCTAATTTAGGGTTTGTAAATTAACCTTAGATCGTGTATCTTCACACGTTTTAACAGCCACGAACTGCAATTCTTCCTGCTTTTAAGTAGATCTAGGGTTTGAGGAACCCTAGTTCATGATTTTATGTAAAAACAGAAAACTGAAAATCAACCATCAGCCAACTTCGACGCTTAATAACTTTTGCCTGGGAATAAAACTCGACAATCCCTCCGGTGGATGTTTAGATCTATGTATGTAGAACACACATATAAAATTTCGTGACGATCCAACGGTTCAATCAAAAGTTATGACCTTCTGAATACTGCTGCGCACACAAAAACGTCCAGAAAAACTCTATACGAATTTTTCTTCTCTTCACGATACACGAACACCTCGTCGGACCTAGATATCATGAGCCTTAGGCTCTGATACCAATTGTGGAGTCCTATGATCGTTAGACTCAATGGTTATGAACCATTATATCTAGGTTGATCATCGTTCATATGATAACATAGCGGAATAGAACAATGATCATAACAAGGTGTTTGGGCACAAGACACATAAAATACTCAACGATTGTTCATTATATTAATAATAAACAACCACTAGACGTGTATACATTGAATCCCACGTCTAGTGCGACACACACTTTAGGTTTACATTGTGAATGATAGTTATATAAAACCTACGGTCTGGCATTCTTTATATAATAAAATGTCCAGACTTTTACAAAGGAAACTAGATAAAACCAAATCTTCTAAATATATCTTAATATATTTTCTACAAGTTTGTCCACCAGCTTGTAGAATCTTCTTTTTTCAGATTTAGTCCTTGTCTTTTAGTTTTGACACATCAACTCAATAATTCGACCCAACACCTAAAGATCCTCTTCACAGCATAAAGGTGACATTCTTTGGGAGTCACTTGATGACGTGCACAAGCACATACAGCAAACATGATATCAGGTCTGGAAGCAGTAAGATACATCAAGGATCCAATCATGGATCTATAATGCCTGACATCAACATCTTTCCCATCTCCAATATTTCCCCAAGGGTGTTCTCTATTCATAGGAGTAGTAGCCCTCTTTTCATGTGGAGAAAAGCTAAACTTCTTCAAGATTTCAGCAACATATTTGTCTTGGGAGATGAAGATACCATCTTCTTTCTGCTGAACTTGTAAACCAAGAAAGAAGTTCATCCCCCATAGCACTCATCTTGAATTTGTCTATCATAAGCTTGGAGAAATCCTCACTCATCTTTGGATCAGTAGACCCAAAAATGATATCATCAACATAGACCTGTACAAGCAACACATCCTTGCCTTTCTTCTTTGTAAATAGTGTCTGATCTATGGTGCCCCTCTTGAATCCATTGTCCACCAAATAGGTAGACAAAGTACCATACCATGCTCTAGGGGCTTGATGAAGGCCATACATAGCCTTTTTGACTCTATACACTTTATCAGGATGCTCTGGATCCTCAAAACCAGGAGGTTGCATGACATAAACTTCCTCAACAATGGTGCCATACAAGAATGCACTTTTGACATCCATTTGATAGACTGTGAAGCCCATGCAAGATGCATAGGCTAGAAAAATCCTAATAGCTTCAATCCTTGCAACTAGTGCAAAGACCTCCTCATAGTCTATCCCCTTCTCTTGTGTATAACCTTGAGCCACTAATCTTGCCTTGTTTCTGACCACAATACCTCTTTCATCTCTTTTGTTCCTAAGAACCCATCTTGTCCCTATAGGTCTGACATATCTAGGACAATCAACCAGCTTCCAAACATCCTGAATTGCAAATTGGTGAAGCTCATCCTGCATTGCTTCCACCCAACTTGGTTCTTTGAGAGCATCAAATATCTTCTTGGGTTCTTCTTGTGACAGAAAACATGCAAACAAACATGCTTGCACAAGAGGGGTATCAACCTTCTTGTGTATATTGGCAATAAATCCACCAAGTCCTTGGTGAGATCTTCTTGTCTGAACTGGAGTCATAATATCACCAATGATCTGAGATGGGGGGTGATTCTTTATTATGGAAGTGAGAACCCCTCCTTCAAAAAGTCTGGTGTCCTCAACCTCATGCTCCATGTTGCCAATGTCTTCTTCATCAGACTCTCTTTGATCAACAGGAATCTCTTCATAAACTCTTGAAGGTCCTCCTTGTTCAAAAGTGGAAGAGAAAAGATGTGCAAAGGTGTTGTCAACGTCTGATCCTTGTTTGTCAGCGCTTGGGCTAACAACGCTTGAACTGTTGTTGTCAACGTCTGAGCCATCAACGTCTGAATTGGTCTTGTCAGCGCTAGATTTGCCTTTGTCAGCGCCTGAAGAACCATGCATGTTTGTATCTGGTGGTATTTGGAGACCACCATTATCTTGTCCAGCAGCAGCAGCAGCAGCAAAAGCATCTGTCCAAATGGGAATTGTGACATATTCAAATGTAGGAGATGCCTTTTCTGCTTGTGATCCAACCCTCTCATTAACCTGTGTACCTGAAACATCAACAATTTGTTCCTCCACAACATTTGAAGTTACCTTCACAATGTTTGGATTAGTGACAGGCATATAATTTAAAGTTCTAGATAAGGGTTCCAAATCAAACAACCAATTAGGACCACTTTCAGGATCACTAGGTTTATTCTCTAAGAACCTAACATGTACTCTTTCAACAATACGTTTGTCCTCTTTAAGATAAACCCTATAACCCTTGCTCTGCACTGAATACCCCATGAAGTAACCTTCATCACCTTTTGCACTAAATTTACCTAAGGCATCACTAGTGTCCAAAACTACTACATGACAACCAAAAGGTCTGAGAAAACCAATATTAGGTTTTCTTCCCCAAAGTAATTCATAAGGTGTTTTGTTCTGAATTTTGTTGACCAATGCTCTATTTTGCACATAGCATGTTGTATTAACAGCTTCAGCCCAAAAGGCTATAGGAAAGTGAGCATCAGCCAACATTGTTCTAGCTGCTTCAATTAGGGTTCTATTTTTCCTTTCAGCAACCCCATTTTGTTGTGGGGTTCTAGCAATACTGAATTGCCTAGTAATTCCCTTCCTTGCACAAAAATCATCAAGCTTCTTGTTCCTAAATTCTCCACCATTATCACTCCTAAGCATCTTAACCTCATTGCCAGACCTTTTCTCAATTTGAGTGATAAATTCAATAAGAACATCAGCTGTGTCACTCTTCATAGCTAGAAAGAATGTCCAAGTAAACCTAGAAAAGTCATCAATGACAACAAAACAATATGACTTGCCATTCAAACTTTCTATATTTGTGGGACCAAAGAGGTCCATGTGTAGCATATGAAGAGGTCTGGAACTAGTATGCACCTGCTTGGACTTGAATGAGACCTTGTGCTGCTTGCCTTTAAGACATCCAACACAAGAGTGGTCATTGTGGAAGGCCTTCTCAGGCAAACCATCAACTAAACCAAGCCTCACAAGTCTATTTATATTTTTAAAATTTATGTGCCCTAGTCTCTTGTGCCACAAATTACTTTCATCTACTGAGGCCTTAGCATAAAAACAAGACATATTTGTATTTACTTTAATCCCATTTAAATTCACATTGTATATGTCCTTATGCCTAGGTGTTCTATACTCAATATACTTCTCATCAGGGATCTTAAAATCCTTACTTAACACCAAGCACTCAGTATCAGTGAAAAGAACCTTATTTTTGTTATCACAAACTTGTGATACACTAAACAGGTTATAATCCAGTTCCTTTACCAGGAAGACGTTCTTAAAACGCAGATTATTGGTGAGAAGGGTTCCTTTGCCTGTAATGGTGCCGTAGCCCCCTCCAAAGTATACCTTATTACCATCTTTAATAGGAGAGAAGTTCGTCAGATAGTCTTCCTTTCCTGTCATGTGCCTTGAGCATCCACTATCCCAATATCCATAGTCATTGATCTGCTTTTGAATGCCCTGCACATAAAGAAAACAAATTAGTTTTCTTTGGGAACCCAAGTCTCAGAAGACTTGGATTCATCTGGTTGTTCAATAAGAACAGACTTAGTTCTCACAACAACCCCATTCTCATCCCTTTTAGGATGAAATACCCAGTTAACCCCAATTGGTTTTGTAATGACCTTTGAAATGTAATTAAATCTATTGCAAGTCATTGAAATTCCATTATTATTAGGGTTTTGATCTTTCTTGGGTCTCCATGTTAAGCTTGAAGAAGCTTTAGACCCCTTACCTTGTGGCTGCAAATATTTAGGTCTGGTCACGTTTCTGTCAGCATTGGATTTTGTCCTGTCAACGCTGAAATTACCCTTGTCAGCGTTGAACCTAGGGTTTGCTACAGGAACCCATTGCATATTTGACCAGGTGTTTGTCTTTTGAAAAGGTCTTTGTCCATGAGTGTTAGACCTTCTAGAGAAGAATGGGGCAGGTCTAATCACTTGTGGACTTTGCTGCACACAAGGTTTGGGTCTGACAACGTTTGACTTCCTAACAACGTTGACTTTCTTCCTATCAGTGCTAAAATTGTTCCTATCAGCGCTGGCTTTGGGAGCGTTGACACACTTGTACGCCAAATGTGAAAAGCTACCACAAGTATAACAGGCTTTCTTAGACACATTCTTAGGTCTAGAAGAGAAGAAACCTGTTCCATGATTGTTAACTTGGCTCTTGGGTGACCTATTATTCCTATACATCTCTGCATATTTAATGGTAGGTCTTCTAACAGTGTTGGAGCCTAGGTCAACAGCTTTACCAGTAACTGGGTAAGTAACCTTAATGGGTGGTGATTCATTGGGACTTTCACATAGCAAACCTCCCTTAACAAACAAAGTAGGGTTAGCTTTCTTCCACTCATTTAGGTCAGTCAGTTTTTGTTGATACTCTTCCACTGGAGTGACAACTCTTGGTGGAGGAATGAATTCCTCTTCTTGGCATTCTGGTATACCAGTCCAAGATAAATCCTTTCTAAGGACACCATAGAAGTCACCAGCTGGTGGTGGAACCAGAGAGTAATCATTCATCCCAATCCCAGTCATGTCCTTAGGATCCCTTTGTTTAGCAACACAGTCTCCTAGGGTTTGGGTGGCTCTATCAAATCTTTGAATCTTGAGGTCAACATTATCTTTATTTTTAATGGCCTCATCTAACTTAGCCTGTAGGTCTCTATTGACCTTTGTCATGATATTTCTAATGTCCATACTACCCTCTAGCTCATGTTTTAAGATATTTATCTTATCTTTTAAATCAAATTCCATTTTCTTGTATTCAGAAACGGTTTTCTCAGTTTCAGTAAGAGCTAGTTGGTAATTGGACAATTTACACCTTTCAGTGCTCATATCATCTTTTAGTTTTAACACCTCTTTGTTAAGTCTATCAGTGTTTAACCTACAACCTTTGCTACAAAAAGCATCATCATATACCTCATTATCAGATGAAGAGGAGGAGTGTGCCATGGGAGCATATTCAACATGCTCTTTTTCTTCAATATCAGCAATCAAAGCTTTGTCCTCTTCAGCATCCTTAGCCAGATAGCTCCAATCCCATCCAGTACCATCAATTCCTTGAACTGCAACCATGGCCTTGGAATCTTGAGCTTTAACAACCTGACTTGAGGGTTTACCAGCATCAGATCTTCTAGGAGATCTACATTCCCTCATGAAGTGCCCCATACGATGACAGTTGTAGCATTCAACTTTGGATTTGTCAAATCCAGCTGTGTCTTTAGCATTGAAGGTCATCTTCTTCTTGAACCTTCTATTCCACCTATTTGCTCTTATACTAGCAAGAGCCATGTTCCACTTGATGTCCATCTCTTCCAAGTGCTCATCACTTATCTGCTCAAGGTCCTCATATGTAATCACTGAACCATTGGGCAAAGAATCAATGTAAGCACACACAGTATCCAAATCTAAACCAGCAGGTTTAACTCTTGGGGAGTCATTCATGAATGTGTCAGCGTCTGAAAAGGAGACGTTGACAGGACTTGTTCCAGCACTGATAGATGATGATCCAATAACTGGATGCATAAAAGAGTCCTTCTGATTGAATTGACCTTCACTATGAGAGAAGAAGGCCATGTTGCTGGTGCTAGCTTTGCTTCCATGTTGTGAAAGAGTTTCATCTTCCAACAGTCTTAGTTTGTTGTAGATGTCATCAAACGAGGATCTCTTGTAAGTATTATTGGCAAGAATAGATCTTGCCTCAATCTTCCATGCCTCACCAAGACTTTTGAGAAAGGTAGCATTAGTGTCAACATCACCAACTTGTGTCCCCATGAAGGACAACTTGCTTGTGATGTCAAGCAATCTGCTTCTCACACTACTCAGTTTCTCATTGGGTTGAGCTTTGAAGACAGCATAGTCATGCAGAAGTTGCTTTTTCCTTTCTTCCTTAGTATCTGCATTGCCACCATATGCAACTTCAAGTGCTTCCCAAAGATCCTTAGCAGATTCATAGCCTCTATATTTGTGCTGGTTTTCTTGTCCCAAAGAGACTTTCAGAATATTTAGGGCTTTCATGTCAACCCTTTTCTTTGCAATATCTTCAGCACCTACAGCTCTACCATCTCCAGGTTTTTCTTTCTTATCCTCTTCAGGGCATCCTTCAACAGCTGATCTTTGAGTAATGGCATCCTGAATCTTTTGAGCCTTATTGAATGAGTTTCCATATTCAATAATCTCCCAAAGTGTGTAATCAAAGATCCCCAGATATTGTTCAAAGTTGAACTTCCATAAGTCAAAGTTGGTTGCATCAAGCATGGGAATTCTGATGTTTGGCAAGGTTGAAGAGGAGGTGGTTATTGCTTCAGACATGATGTTTTTTGAGTTTTGAGAAAATTAGGGTTTTGGTGTTTGTATATCGTTCTGGTGTTCTTCAAAGATCAAAAGTTCCTCAACAAGCTCTGATACCACTTGTTGATCCCAAACTTAGATCGATTAGCTTTGTGTATACGAGATTAGATCAAGTATAACACGTAGAGAAACCTTTGTTATATGCTTTGTGAATCTGAGTGTTATGCGGAATTTAACACTTAAACAAGAACACAAGATGTAAACAAAACTTTCACTTTGATTATGAATGTCGAACTTGCTTACAATGAAAGATGTTTACGAATGAAAACTTATATAAAACTTGATATTAAACATTAACCTAAAGGCCTTCTTTTATAGACTAAGAAGCCTTGTACAATAAGCTACGTATCAACTATTCTAGGTAAAGATAAACATAGAAAATACATTGTCGTTTCTATCCTTACTAGAAGTATTCTAGAACATAATAAACGTGTAGCTTATATCTTCCATCAGTGCTTGTCTTCAATCTGTCAACGCTTGACTTTAACTTGTCAACGCTTGAGCTGTCAGCGCTCACTTTGTTCCTGTCAACGCTTGATTTGTTCTTGTCAGCGCTCAAGTGATCTGGCCTTAATTTATTCCCAACACCCTCAAATCAGATATTTCCACCGACTTTCGATTCAATTGTTCAATCAATGATTGATTCTGTGTAGTGGTATTAGCACATGCGGGCTTTACCAAATCGAAGAGTCGTGTATCTTTCTGTTTTAAGTTATCAACTTTGGACAAAATCTTGGAAACTCGATTATCTAGATCAAGTTTAAAATTCTCAACGGCCTCAAGTACGTTCACACAGTTAAGCTCCTTAGATTTCTCTATGTTTATCGGCAAAGATTTAGCAACTTTGTCACTTGGCTGACGCTGTTTTGATTGTAAATTCAATCGAAAATTCTTTTCAAAGTTTGCATCATCGATATTAACACCTTCGAATGACGTTTCAAAGATTTCTTGAATAAATTGTTGCTTACATTCAAGCGAAATACAATGTGTTTGAATCTTATCAAAACGTTTTGAAAGCGAAGAATATGAATCTTGAAGCTTTAAAAATTCAACGTCAGATTCGTGACAAATACTATCTACCACATTATCCACAGATTCAACATTATGCACAATAGAATCATTATCAACACTTTTATTCACACAGACGGAAACTATATCATGAGACATCATTTGTTTCAGAAGCTGATCATTTTGGCAAGAAACCCGTTCTATTTCAAGTAAACTGTTTTCATAAGCATCATCCATTTCATTGAAAACACGTTTAACTTCTTCTATTTCCAAATGCAAATCTTGATCAAGATTACTAAGACAAGCTTTAACATTCTTTACAAACGGAACAATTTTGTCTCAGAACGCAACTCTAGTGTGCTCAAAGTTCCATTCACCTTCCGTTATGGTCGTGGCCGTCGTACGTTCCAAAATGACCTTGTCAAAATCGGCTAGGTGTTGGTGTACCGCTTTTAAAATAACGGACGCCTTACTTACCGGTGGAAGTAACTTCGTTAAATCCGTTTTGACAAGTGTAGGAGACGTACTAGGAGGGTTTTCAGTTGACAAACTTGGGGGCACAAGAACTGTTAGTTCAGCTAATTCCTTTTGTAAGCGTATACTTGTCTTTTTAGAAAGTTGATCTTTATTAAACTTGTCATAATCAATCGTATGGAATTTTGAAAGCATTTTAGAATGAGTTTCTTCCATAAGTGACTGTGTCTCCTTAGAACTACGAACGTAAGGTGCTTCTTTCGATTTGCCAATTATGGTCATATCATAAAGACCGGGAATATATTCCTGAGCTTGTTTTGCATAACCGGGATTAGGTGGTAAATTTTGAAGACGCTTAAGTTCGAGTTCTTTAAATGATTTAGTTAAAAGATGAACCTTTTCTGTGGAAGCGTATGGTTTTAAAAGCTGTTGTTCCTTGAATTTAAGAAGTTTGGTAGCATTAATTTCTGATTCAAACATTTTAGACTCGAGAGTTTCAAAATTCATTTTAAGTTTCTGAAAATCATTGACAACCGACTCTTTTGCTTTTTATTCATTGGAAAGATTAGCTTTTAATGATTCTATTTCTTTCAAGTGTTCAATCTTTTCAAAACAAAATTGGTCAAATTCAGAACATGTTATTTTCTCTGCTTGAGGGACCATTTCAAAAGTTTTGACCTTTTCTTTATGCAACGCAAGCTTAGCAGTTAGGGTGGAATTCGTATCTACGGATTGTTTGAGAGACATATGCATTTGATCAATAATATGTTTAGGCACCATGACCAAATCATGTTGAGCATAAGATTCCATACCCGTCGTAGCATTTGGTTGAGGTTCACTCAAATGTGTAGGATTGGGTACCACATCATTTGAGTTACTAGTTCCCGAATGCTATTCGAGGTTGTCATTTTCATGCCCAACTTGATGTGGGTTATCATCATTACCAAGATTGGTTGTGGTGGGTACCTCATTTACGACATCAGAACCGTAGTGAGAGAGATTAGCAACGAGAGCAGCTTGGTAGAGTGAATGTCATCACAATCCGAATCATATGCGTCAAGATCGTCTGCTTGATAAGCTGCATTAGAAGTGGAAACGACTGCAATGCCTTCAGTATCTGCTGCCCCTGGGTCTACAAGAAATGCTAACTCCTCTGAATCCGAAATCTTTCCCTTAGACTGAGCATCAACCAAATACACTTTCTCACGAAACCATGCTTCATTCCTTCTCCTTTTCGGCTGAGTGCATTGCCTAGCCATATGACCTTGTCCTCGACAATTGTAGCAAGTCACAACCTTTTGAGGACCAATGGGGCTTTCATTTCCATTAGCTTGAGAATTCACAGCTTGAGCATTCACAGTCCTTGTAAGAGGTCCATATGAATTTTGCCTTCCATGAATAGGTTGCACTGTTACTTGACCATCTTGAACAGTAGCTTGTTGTCGAGGATTTGAAGAGGTGCGGAGCTGATTGTTTGTTGGTGGAAATCCTCTAGTTACAACAAGTTTTGACAAGTAGGCAGTGAGATGGTTTAGAACATCAGCTGGCGTATCATTTGGAGTAAAGACCGGTGCTTGGATTGGTGGAAGTTCATTAGAGTAGAAAGCTTGTGCTGGTTGTGCTTCTATTGGAAAATATCCTTGCTGAGGAGTATAGCCCATTGGATAAGTGTTGGCTTGTGATGCTGATGTCTGATATGGTGGTTGCTGTGGAAAAGATTGTTGATGAACACTTTGTTGAAATGCTTGCTGTGGCATCATTGGTGGTTGATAAGATGGTTGCTGTGGTTGCTGATAGGTGTGTGGTGGTGGCTGTTGCAAGTATGATGGTTGTTGATAAGTATAAGCTATGTTTTGTTGAGAAGCAGACATGGCAAGTGGATCATGAACTTGAGGTTTAGACAACCGAGCCTCGATCACATGGCATTCGTGTTGTTGAAGAAAAGCTTGAAGTTGATCCACATTGGTGTTATGCAAGTCCTTAGCCAATTTAACATCCGTCACGTACTTTTTCCATTCTGAAGGAAGAGTGTTCAAATACTTGGTGTTCAATTGAAACGTAGGAATTGCCAAACCATAGATATTGAGCTCATTCAAAAATAGGGTAAATCTTAGATAGTAGTCATTGAGAGTCTCTCCTGGCACATAGGAAAACTTATCAAAAGTATCATAAAGCTTACACTCTCGTTCTTGTTTAGTTAACGAGGTGCCTTGCATTAGAACACGAACTCTATCCCATAACTCTTTGGCAACTTTATGTTTGCTGACGAGTTTGTAGACATCTGGAGGAAGGGCTTGGAGAATGATGTTTGTAGCATACTTATCACATTTGTCTTGAATCTTCATATCTCCAGTCAATTCACCCGTTGTGCGAGGACGAGTAGTCGTACCTTCCATCACTGTACCATAATCTAATGGTCCATTGAGCACCGATGCCCAAATGAGATGTCCATTCTCTTTGTTCAACATGTAAAGTTCCATTCAGGAAGTCCAATCCTCGTACATAGACTTCTCCAACATTGGTGGACGATTATCCGTACCCGAGAGGATGGACTTATCCGTAAGAGATGTGTACTCCATTTCGATAAGTTAAGATTTATAAATATTGATCGAACAATGAGAGAAAGTAAATGTGTTTGTTGTAGTGTGTTAAAGCCGAGAAATAATGTTGAAATCCCCTAAATTATGTTCTCGATAAACCAAAAATTCCAAGACAAAGTTGCACACGATTTTAAGGAATAATTTTTGGATTGTCAGAATGTTGATCGGAATAAAGGATCAGAAAGCTGTCAGAATATCAGTCAGAAAGCCGTCGGAATAAACCATATCGGAATACCCTTGATCGGAATGTCCCTAATCGGAATACCCTTGATCGCAATATCACAGATCGGAATGTCCCAAATCGGAATGTCCCAAATCGGAATGTACCAAATCGGAATGTCCCTTATCGGAATGTACCAAATCGGAATGTCCCTTATCGGAATGTCACAAATCGGAATACTCAAATCGGAATGCAATCAGAATCCCTTCGTCGGAATGTGATCGGAATCCTTAAACCCTTTTCCGATGACACTGATCGGAATAACTTTTTGAATCCTTTAAACCCTTTTCCGATGACCCTGATCGGAATATATCCCATATTTCTCGGACAAAACTCAACCAATTCGAGATTTTAAGCCAAAAAATGATCAAAACACCCAAAAATTTTGTGTTTTTAGCCAAAGTAACTATACCAAATCTCTACCACAACTATGTAGAAGATTTGTATCAAGAAAAAACCATAAAAACACAAAAAAAAATGGTTCGTGTAAAATGGATCAAAATAGGCGTATGAATCAAGAACACAAACACATAAACAATAAAATCATCCCATGGCTCTTGATACCATTTGTAGGATATGAAAATCTTACTTATGTTTTAGAGAGAGAAAGAGATAGAGAGATGATGGAGTTCACACACTTCTAGAGAGAGAAATAAAGATTAATATGTGTAAATTATGAAAACCACCACCCTCTCCATCAAAGGAGAGGGTTTATATACCCAAGCCTTGTGATGGGCTTGGGCTTGCAATATTGGGCCGGCCTACACATGTTGTAGGCTAGGCTTGGCTTTGTTTGTTAAATAAAGATATCTAGACTACGAGCTACTACTTAATATATTGTCGGAGTGACCGAATCTTCCTAAATAAGTAAAAACGTATTTCCAACATATCTTTGTAACCTCTTTGATCGTGTCATAAGGGGTTTAAGATTGACTTACTGACCATTATTCTAGTCATGTAACCACTATGTAACCATGGGAAAATAGTAAGATTAATTGGCCGATTAATACTCATTATTCCTTTGACTATGAGTTACATTCTTAGGAATGGGATCACTATAAGTAGTGATCATACTTGCATGATGAAAGATACAGAAACATAAACACATAAACGCGTAGGGTTCTTGATTTGTGCCTAAAACAAGAACAAACACTTGGTTTTATCCCAAGGAGGTATTCGTGTTAACCCAGGCATTGGGTCGAATAATCTTCTTTGGAAAGTGATTACACAACTTCAAGTGATATCCGGTAACCAATTCATTGGTACGTAGTTAGGATGTTGATTATCTTTACCCTGTTGAAACGAAGTAAACCCTAACAATCAAAGAAGATTATTTTGTGATAATCAATTGCGGCTGCAATGAAGCATATGGTGGCTAACTTCTCCAAACTTGACAAGTTTAAAGGGTTTGGTTTTAGGAGATGGCAAAAGAAGATGCACTTTCTTCTTTCTACCATGAACGTGGTGTACGTGTTGACTACTCCCATTCCTGATGGTGGTGATGATGCTACGTGGAGAACATAAGGAAAAGGAGTAAATGGGAGAATGATGACTATGTTTTTCGCGGCATAATTCTCAATGGTATGTTTGATTCCTTATTTGATATTTACCAAAATTTTGAATCTGGTAAGAACTATGGGATTCCTTGGAAGCAAAATATATGGCTGATGATACATCAAGTAAGAAGTTCCTTGTGAGTGATTTCACAAATTACAAAATGACTGATTCAAGACCAGTCATGGAACAATACAATGAACTTCTTGGAATACTTGGTAGATTTACACAACATTAAATGAACATGGATGAGACCATTCAGGTCTCGTGTGTCATTGACAAACTACCTTCTTCTTGGAAAGATTTCAAGCACACCTTGAAACATAAGAAGGATGAGTTAACTCTTGCTGAGTTGGACAATCATTTGCGCATTGAGGAATCCCTCAGGGTGCATGAAAGTGATAAGCCAAAGAGCAAAAATGTTGTTGGTTCATCAGTTATCAATATGGTGGAGCATAATAACTCCACCATGTATAATGACAACAAGGGCAAACGTAAGAATCATGATAACACCAAAGCTAATCCTACCAAGAAGCCCTTAGTGACTAGTTGGAAGTGTGGGAAACCTGGACACTTGAAAAGGGATTGCAAAGGTGTTGGTACTAGTAACAAAGCTAGTGGATCAAGCATAAAAGGTCAGAATATGTTTATGAATCTCTCTAGATTTATTATGTTACATATGTATCTGAAGCTTATTTTGTGCAGGATGATGATGTTGTGTGGTGGGTTGACTCTGGAGCAACTGTTCATGTGTGTAAAGATAGATGTTGGTTCAAGACTTATGAGTCAATGAATGATGGATCTATTCTTCACATGGGAAATGAGTCAACAACCCTAGTGCATGGACGTGGTTGTGTAGATCTTAAATTTAGTTCTGTAAATATTGTTTCTTTGTTTAATGTTTTGCATGTTCTTAATATCATGAAGAACTTGGTTTCTAGTAGTGTTTTGAATAATTGTGGTTATAAATAAGTGATTGAATCTACTAAATTTGTTTTATCTAAACATGGTGTGTTTATTGGTTTTGGTTATTTGAGCAATCAAATGTTCAGGCTTAATATTGATTCTAATATGAATGTTGATTATGTCTTGATGACTACCACTAAACTGAATGATTCATCACTATGGCATGCTAGGCTAGGCCATGTCCACTATAAGAGGATGCAAGATATGTCTAAGGATGGGTTAATTCCAGCCTTTAACATGGACACTAATAAGTGTCAGACTTGCATGCTGAATAAAACTACTAAGAAACCATTTCAAGATGTAAAACGTGAAACTAAAGTCTTGGAGCTAATCCATAGTGATCTATGTGATTTGCATGCTACTCCCTCGTTATGGAATAAGAAATACTGGGTAACATTTATTGATGATGCTTTAAGGTTTTGTTATGTTTATTTGTTGCATACTAAGGATGAAGCATTTGATGAGTTTAAAGTATTTAAGACTGAAGTTGAATTACAACAAGGAGTCCAAATCAAAAAATTTAGGACTGATAAGGGAGGTGAGTACATGGATACTTTGTACTTTCAGTCTGTTGGAATAATCCATGAGACAACTGCCCCTTATACTCCACAACAAAATGGTATATCATAAAGGAAAAATATAGTACTAAAAAGGTAATTCCATGTTGTCCTATTCAGGACTAGGTCAAGGGTTTTGGGGTGAAGTTATGTTAACAGTTTTCTATTTATTAAATAAGGTTCCTAACAAAAGGAACAAGATTACCCCTTATGAACTCTGGACTAAAATGAAACCAAACCTGAACTATCTCAAGGTTTGGGGTTGTAGGGCAGTTGTAAGAATCCCTGATCCAAAGGTAAAAACCTTGGGTAACGAGGCATTGAATGCATCTTTGTTGGATATGATGAGGATTTCAAGGCTTATAGGTTCTATGTTATTGAACCTAATGATTCAGTTTTAATAAACTCAATCATTGAATCAAGGGATGCTAACTTTGATGAGAGTAGGTTCTCATCAGTCCCCAGACCAAACCATAGGACTCCTACTGGAGCTGAGGACATTGGTGCTTCAGTGGAACCTGAAAGGGTCACTGATGAGGTTGTGGTTCAGCAACCTGAGCCTTAGCTTAGAAGAAGCACAACGCATATGACTCCAAAGAATTTTGAGCCTGAATTTCAACTATACTTAGTTGAAGGAACAAGGGATGAGTTCTTTGACCAATACTATTATTTCTTTAATGTTGAGGATGATCCCAAAACATTTGATGAAGCAATGAAGTCCCAATATGTTGCTTTCTGGAAAGAAGCAATCAATGATGAGATGGAATCCATCATGGGTAACAACACTTGCGTGTTGGTTGATCTACCTCCAGGTTGTAATCCACTTGGATGCAAATGGATCTTCAAAAGAAAGATGAAGGTAGATGGAACTATTGAAAGGTTCAAGGCAAGGTTAGTCACTCAAGGCTTTAGGCAAAAGTCAGGGATAGACTACTTTGATACTTATGCTCCAGTAGCACGCATAAGTACCATAAGAATATGGATTGCTTTGGCAAGTATTCACAATCTGATTATTCATCAGATGGATGTGAAGACAACATTCTTGAATGGTGATCTAGATGAGGATGTTTATATGAACCAACCTCAAGGTTTCATCATTCCTGGACATGAAGGTAAGGTGTGTAAACTGATTAAATCCTTATATGTACTAAAGCAGGACCTAAGTAATGGCATCAAAATTTTGATGAAGTGTTTTTGTCTAATGGTTATTTACTTAACCAAGATGACAAATGTGTATATAGAAAATTTGATGAATCTGGTAAAGGGGTCATCATTTGTCTATATGTTGATGACATGTTAATCTTTGGTACTGACCAAGTTCAGGTTGATTTAACCAAAGAGTTTTTGTTATCAAGGTTCTCTATGAAAGACATGGGGAAGGCTAATGTTATCCTTGGCATAAGAATTAAACATGAAAGTGATGGTATTGTAATTTCTCAATCTCATTATATTGAGAAGGTCTTGAAAAAATTTAATCACTTTGATTGTACTCCAGTGAATACACCTATGGATACAAGTGAGAAACTAATGCGTAACAATGGTCAGACTATCTCCCAGCTTGAGTATTCTAGGGTGATTGGTTGCTTGACGTATGCCATGACTAGTACTAGGCCTGACATAGCATTTGTAGTGGGTAAACTGAGTAGGTACACTAGTAATCCTAGTACTCAGCAGTGGCAAGCTATTCAGAGGGTACTAAAGTATTTGAAAGGAACAATCGATTATTGTTTGTCATATACTGGATATCCATCATTGTTGGAAGGTTACACTGATGCAAGTTGAATCAGAAATACTAAGGATAATTCATCCACAAGTGGTTGGGTATTCCTTCTTGGTGGTGGTGCAATTTCTTGGGCATCTAAGAAGCAAACTTGCATTACTGCTTCAACAATGGAATCTGAGTTTGTGGCTCTAATAGCTGCTGGTAAAGAAGCTGAATGGTTGAGAAACTTGCTTCTTGGGATTCCATTATGGGTCAAACCTATGGCACCTATATCTATACGTTGTGATAGTGCATCTACATTGGCTAAGGCATATAGCCAGATGTAGAATGGCAAGTCTAGACACTTAGGTGTTAGACATAGCATGATTCGTGAGCTCATCATGAATGGGGTGATTTCTATAGAGTTTGTGAGGTCTCAACAAAACTTAGCTGATCACTTGACGAATGGATTGGCTAGAGACTTGGTTATAAAGTCTGCTAAAGGGATGGGTTTAAAGTCCAAACTAGTCATTGATGCTACGACACCCAACTCCCTCCTAAGGAAACTTGGGAGTTGAGTTCAATGTAGAAAGCTAAACATTTTGGGGACTGAAGCACATGTTTTACATATCATCTCAAGGATGTGCTTGTACCTGCTGAAATGAGGATGAAGTTATAAACTTCTTAATGGTCAATTTCTTGGAAAAAGTGCTTAAGAAGGAGCATGAACAAAAAAGGAGCCACCTGTGTAAATGTTGAGGTTTCACGGCCTCAAGAAGCATGGACTTTGGCTCTTACAACATTTATGAATTGGATATGGACACATGGCTTGTATGGTGTCAAGAGCGTTTTAAGTGTTTGAAAACTTTTGTGTATTTTATCTTCGGGTATTAAAACTAGTTGAAGGGTTCAATTCTTAGAACACCCTAATTCTCGAATATTTAAAATGATGTACTAAGACAAAAATTCAATCCTCATGACATTTTTATTTATGCATTGGTTTTGTTAAAGTTGATTTTCATGCAAAAGGAATTATACTAAATTGGGGAGGATTGTTAGAAATTTAGTACAATTGTGGGATATGGTCATACTTGTAAATGGGTTTGGAGGTACAGAGTGTACACACATTAAGTCTCTGACCTTCCTGGACTCAATATAGTGGTTTACTGATGATTCTTGTCAGAGGCTAGATTTACTTGTGTCAACAGCTAGATTTTGCCTTGTCAACGGTTAGGCTTAGCCTTGTCAGCGGCTAGGCTTAGCCTTGTCAACGGCTAGGCTATGGATGTCAGCAGCTAGATCATCAGTGGGTGGGTAATCTTTTTAACCTCTTTGACCGTGTCATAAGGGGTTTAAGATTGACTTAATGACCATTATTCTGGTCATGTAACCACCATGTAATCATAGGGGAAATAATGAGATTAATTGGCCGATTAATACTCATTATTCCTTTGACTAGGATTTACATTCATAAGAGTGGGATCATTATAAATAGTGATCATACTTGCATGATGAAAGATACAGAAACATAAACACATAAACGCGTAGGGTTCTTGATTTGTGCCTAAAACAAGAACAAACACTTGGTTTTATCACAATGAGGTATTCGTGTTAACCCAGGCATATGGTCGAATAATCTTCTTTGGAAAGTAATTACACGACTTCAAGTGATATCTGGTAACCAATTCATTGGTACGTAGTTAGGCTGTTGATTATCTTTACCCTGTTCGAACGAAGTAAACCCCAACATCTTGGCGGGGCATCACTAAATAGTGTTTGCAGCCATGACGGGTCGGGTACCCTTTCATAAGGTTCAAAACTCAAAAATCTGAGCCAAACCTGATTTTTTTATTTCATGTCACGAGGGTCTTACTTATTTTTAAACCATCCCTTCCAAACAAAGTTTAACTTTAGAAATATTTGGATGCAACTGAACCAGCAGTGGCGTTCGGAGTTCAATGATGTGGAGCATACAAATTTACAAATCTTCAATTGCACTCACGTAAGTTTACGTAAATCTGTTTTGCAAATGCACCAAACACAGCCATTTATGCTGAATTTAAAATCTATGCCTATGTAACTATCTATAATGGCTACTTAAAATATGGTCACACCTTCTAGAAACGTAGAAACTGCAATGTATGATCAGGTTATGTAGTTAACCTTAGATATGTGGTAACGTTTTCTTATTCGTTTTGTAGATGAGAGGTGACAGCATTTGTAGGTTCAATGGTTGATGAAATGGAAACATTTCTTACTGTAAAGCTATGTGGAATAATGATTAATAATCTAAATGGTATTTTTTTAGTTTCCCTTTTTTTCATATTGGATATGGAATTTATGCATATTGGGACGTTAGGGGTGTTTGTCTTGAGTTCTGATTGCTTTGCATACATGTTGTGTACTTCGTGTTTAGGTTACCATTTTTATAAAATTATCGACTTTTATATGATGTGGGGTTCGACTTAAAATTAGAAATGTGAGTTTTGGTTAAAAAAATAACCACATAAGCTGCATTTAAGCTCAAGAGCAGTCCGACAGAATTTACCTTAAGAGTGGGTTTTGGTTCATAATGGTTATTAAAGATTGCACTATTTGATAATACCGTTCTAATTATTAATTTTTGTATAATGCAGTGGACCAGAGAAGACTGGGTCTGCTGACCGCTGGTTTGTCGATCATCAACAGACTATCGTGCATGAGTTTGACCCGAATGAGCAAAAACGTTGATTTAATGTAAGTTTTGGATTTTGGATTGAAAACATTCAGCTTATGTATACCATCCTACCTTTGCTTGCCTTAAGCTTCACATAACTTACGTATTCAATTCTAACTTCGGTTGCCTTAACCTTGCCATGAGTTTGGAAAAGGAATATGTGAAGCCTGTAAATGGGTCGTTTCAATCAGTTTCTGATCCGTTCGGCCGAAACATGAAAGCTGTCCAAACAATGTTTTTCAGTCAAATAGCGTGAGTCAGAGTCTGAAAGTGAGTAAAAGTGGTGATTTTTTTCAAAAATCAGTTCTGCTTTTTTTATAAAATTTCAGCTACAATGGTTTTATTCAGTTGTTGTAATTCTCTCTTTTAAAGATTTATTTTTTCGGCCTTCCTTTTCGTTGCCCCTGTTTATGGATCTACTGATTTAAGTACCGTGAGTATTTATGTAGATAAGAGTTGCAAAACACCAATCCTGCTGCAAATGGTGTGATTGGCAACTGTTTTAACAGCAGCCAAACATCCCTTATGCTGCAAAAGTGTTGTTGGCTACAGGGCCAAAAGGCTAATGAAATGTACAACACTATCGCGCGGGTGACAGATGGAATCTATGAAGGTACTACACATAAACATATCTTTCTGTGTATTTGTTCGTTGGATACGTTGTTTGTGCTCAAAATTTATGAGGCGTGTGTCAAAATTTAACATGAGCTCCAAATGCTAATAAAACTGTAGATGGACACATTTCCAATTTTCTAAATTAAAAGTATTTATGTATTTTCTTTTTAGGGTATACATTTTCTACAACAAACTTATTATCGGATAATGTAGAAAACATGCGTAAGTAAAAAAAGTCTTATGGAATTGATACTGTTTTTATTTCTTAGGCAACTGCTAGAGGGGAAGAAGGTATGGAACTGTTTTCCGTTTGCTACAACCCAAACGCTGGTCATTCATTAGAGGGAGTTAAAGCTCATTGAATTGGATATCCCCTCAAGAACTCGAAATTTTCAATGGCTACAACCCAAACGCTGGTCATTCACTGGGCAAGCTTTTATTGTGGGTCAAAATGGGTCGTGTAAGGTTGGCCAACCGTGCAGTCCTTTATTTCCATGATATTTTTACATTGTTAGACAATTAAATACGAGTATACAAGTTATATTAGTAAACTGTATATGTTATTATAGGTGATTATCCATATAAACATGATATGAATAAATAATAAACGCAGCGGAACAAGCACCTATGAACGGATCCATAGAGTCATATGATTAATCAATAAAAATGGAGATAAAAGTGTACCTTTGTAGCGTGATCGGTAGAATCGAATGATGACTATCACCAAGAACACGAACTACCTATGAAACCAAGTGATCAATAGAGATCACCTCTATGATGTATCCACACCATACTTCCTTGTATACCAATAGATGCTAGTCTTTAAACTCCATAACTCTTTGTAAAACAATCAACTACTATAGTTTAATGTTTGTTTTTTTTCAATTCAAACAAAAACACCACCATAAATCAATGGTTGTTTTTGCCGTATGAAAAAAGAAGTCAAGAGACAAAATGAGATCATCTCATTTTATTACATTTTGTAACATACAATGTATGTTATTAATATAATTAAATTATAATTAATTTGTCTTAATGACTAAATCAATTACTTTAATAACCAAATAAGTTACACTTGACCACCTTGGTCTTTTCTCCTTTCTTCTCGAGTTACATAAGTTTTATATATATCATAAATACATTAGATACGTTATATTAAATGGTACCTTAGTTTATATGTGTGTGACTGTAACAACCCAAAAATCGTGGTCATTATTTAATTATATTTTTACGTATATTTTTGAAATTTGACGAGGTTGATTTTCATGATGATTGGTAAATTGGTTTGGATGATGTTGAAATTCTTATTTTTACGTTTTGACGAGTTGCGAGGATTACTAGTGATGACGATATCGACGGATGCCCGAGAAATTTTACGTTTTATTTTAAACATGTCGATGTTTAATATTTTGACGTTTTCATTTTAATGTCGTACTAAGTCGTGCCGGGACTATATAATATATCATTTTGAGTGCGTTTTATGTTTTGAGAAGCATTTTTATGAAACCCGAGACCCGTAAATATTATCAAAAGTGACTAATATTCATTTCCCGCTTTTTAACAAAGTATTTACACTTTGGTCCAAAAGATTCACAATTGGCAAAAACTACCCTAAACTTTCCCCATATAAAAGAAATTTTAAACACAAAATAACACACAAACACTCCACTCAAAAAAAAATTCTCTCTCCCCTCCCTCTCCTCTTCTTCCCGTCACCCCCACACCACACAAACACCACCATTTTTTTGATTTTGAGTTTGATTCAATCAAATCTAATCAAAGACCCATCTTAGTTTCTTCATTCCCTACACATTGGTATGAAAATCTTACACATGCATGAACATTTTTATAAAACCCATTTTTGGATGAAAATCTTGTTGTTTGATCTTAAATTGTTGTTGTATGTAGGTGTTTATGTTGATATGTATATGTTTTATTGATTGCATGTTGATATTTTTGAGAATTTGGTTTTTATGATTTGATCATTTAGGATGATTTAGGGTGTTATGATATGAACTAGTAGTATGAGGATGCTTATAATGGTAAAAATGAGGTTAAAATGTGGTGAAAAATTAATTTTTGGTGATATTTAAAAAGGTATTTTTAGGCAGATTATTAAGTTTAATTTTATGAAAATATGAGTTTGAGATTGAGATGAACTAGTTAGATATTGTTGTAGAGGATGTTTTTAGCTTCTTTTTGGTATAAGGTAGGACTTGTAGCTCCAAACGAGCGAAAAGTTATGTTAGTTTGATTATTTCGTGTACCGGGAGACGAGTACCGACACAATATATAAATGTTGTCGATATTTGGATCGAATCTCGGGGACTATAAAATGGATTTTTAAATATGTCAAGGACTGATTTTTAAGGCTAAGTATGAGGATGTTAAGTTATTTTTAAAGTTGAGTGTCGGTTTCATAAACGGAGAAGATTATTCGACCCAAATCCCGAATCAGAATCGAAAACGAGTTGAATTAAACGAAGAAATTAAACGAAGAAATTAAAAGAAGAAATTAAAAGACGAGTTGAATTTAATCGACGACAAATCCCGAATCAGAATCGAAAACGTCAACTTTTCTGAAAAGACGAGAAGACAAGAAGAACGGGAGAAAGCCCACTCACCAACCAAAGGGGACACCTATATAAAGGGATCACCTCACACTTTCCATCCAGTTTTTAGTTTTTAGTTTTTTCTCTCCTTCTTTTTCTCCCTTTCTGTTTCGTAGACATCACCAACACCACTAGGGTGTTTGGTGATTTTGATCTTTGTTTTTCAATCTTGTAATTTTAATCCTTGTTTTGTGATTGTTAAAACATTAATCATTCAATATATCAATCTTTCCATTTCATCTTGTTCATCATCATCTTTTATTTCAAGTTCTTAAGTTCTTATTTGGTTGAGTTTTGATTTTAAAAAGTTGTTGAATTTGCGTTTTTATTGATGGGATTTGTTGTTATTGGTTAGTATATCATTTGTGTTTAGTTTTATTTAAGTTTTGGTGAAAACTTAGTGAATTTTTGGATTAAAATCGTTTTCCTTGTTCTTCGGGATAGTTACTGTTCTTGAGCATTCCCAGGTTCTGAATGAACAAAAAATCTTCCGAATGAACATAAAGTTCCGGATGAACAAATCTTCCGAATGAACATAAAGTTCCGGATGAACAAATCTTCCGAATGAACATAAAGTTCCGGATGAACAAAACTTCCGAATGAAGCATTAAGTTCTGAATGAACAAAACTTCCGCATGAAGCATTTTAGTTAAAAAAGTTCCGAATGAGTTTTCTTTTTAAAAGTTCCGAATCAGTTAGAAAGTTCCGGATGAACTAAAGTTCCGGATGAACCAATACTTCCGAATGAACAAAAGTTCCGGATGAATGATATTTCCGAAAGTTCCGAATGAATGTTTGTTTTTTAAAAAAAAAGTTCCGAATGAGTTTTTCTTTCAAAAAGTTCCGAATGAATGTTCTTTACAAATCTTCCGAATAAACTTCCGGATCACCAGACTTCCGAATCAAGGTTCCGAGTAAAGTTTCGACTCAAAGTTCCGGGTGAAGGTTCCGAACGAAGTTCCAGATCAATCTTCCGAGTCAACTTCCGAGTGAAGGTTCCGAACGAAGTTCCGGATCAACAACTTCCGAATCAAGGTTACTTCCGAATCAATTTTCTTTGAGTATTTTTAAGAGTTACTGTTCCTTACTGTTTCTTCATTTCATATTTATATTTTAATTTAAATTTTAGTTTTAATTCAAGTTTTATTAATTGTTATTAATTTAATTGCTTTTACATTTAAGTTTACATTTTAGAGCATTTAACATTTAGTAGATTAGAAAACCAACTCCCCTTGTTAGTAACCAAGAACAATCATTCCACTTAGAACCGAGATCAATTCGAGAGGATATCGAGAGAAATAATTGAACCCTATAGAAAAACCAAGTATCAAATGGCGCCGCTGCCGGCTCTTCTCGTTAAGATCAAAAGTTTTTTGTGAGAACTTGGATTTTGGGATCCGTTCCCCGTGAACGTTACTTTTTTTCAAAAATTTTTAAAAAACACAAAAAAATATAAAATTTTCAAAAATTCCTAAAAAATTAAAAAACATAAAAACCAAAAATATTTTTGCTTTGTTTTTCTCTTGTTAGTTCTTTTGCAGGTGTATGCGCACTCGATCAACGTCTTATCAAGAGCCCGAGCCTCTCGATCACTTAGACATGGCCGGTGTACAAAACAACAACAACATACCACCTCAAAACAATAATAATAACAACAACAACCCGCCTTTCAACAACATGAATAATAACAACAACAATGAGCCCCTTCCGGATAATCGCCCGATGATTGAACTGCTGCAAGCTCATGTAGATGGCAACACTGATCCAATTGTTATACCAGCGATTGCAGCCAACAACTTTGAGCTAAAATCAGGCTTTATCCAGATGGTCTCTGCTCAACCATTCTTGGGGCGTACCATTGATGACCCACATGACCATATCAAGAGATTCTTGCAACTCACCAACACGGTCAAATTCAATGGTGTTCCACAAGAGGTAATCCGTCTACAACTTTTTCCCTTTTCTTTAGAGGGACAAGCCCGGCATTGGCTTGCTAAGGAACCGCCACAGAGTATTCTTTCGTGGACGGATTTGGAAACCAAGTTTATCAATTACTTTTTCCCACCCTCTCGTACTACCGCTTTGCGGAATGAAATCATAAATTTTGAGCAAAAGTACGATGAGTCGTTCAGTGAATCTTGGGATCGTTTTAAAGATCTATTAAGAAAATGCCCACAACATGGTTTTACCAAAGTACATCAAATTAATACTTTTTACAATGGTTTAAACATGAGTGACCAAGATTCACTAAACAGTGCCTCGGGGGGTAATCTTTTGGCTAAGACTTCCAATGCTGCTTGGGATATCATTGAGAATAAATCTCGTGTGCAAACCAAGAATGTTCGTACCAATGTCGCTAGTGCTAGCACTAGTGACAGCGACAAGCGACTGGACAAAATCACTACGCTTCTTGAATCGCTTGTTACCCACACCGTTAACAACACCAACAGCAACAACACTAAAAACGCTCAAGTTAGTGCTGTTAACCAACCATGTGAAATATGCGGGGGTCCTCACTCTTACACCACTTGTACTGCCACCCAAGACTACCCTTCTGAGAATGTGAATGCAGCTTATGGCACCTATCCTCAACCTACTTATCAAGCTAGACCTCAAGGTGACCGTAATTTGCTTAGCTACCGCTCCAACAACTACCTCTCACCACCCGGTTTTCCTCCTACCAACCCAAACCAACAACAAAACCTTAACCGCCCTCCTCAACAACAACAACCTCGTACACCATACATACCACCTCACAAGCAACAACAACCACCTCAACGAAACAACCAAGTCTACCAGCCACCTGCTTATAAACTACCCGCATACAATGCTCCTCCCAACCAACCCACCGCTCTTCACCAAGAAGTGGAAACTTATATGAGAACTAACGATGTGATAGTGGGAAATCTTCAGCGGGAAGTGCTCAACCTGAAAGCAGACCTGGTCAAACAAGGGAACGATCTCTGAGCCGACATGAGAAACACGTTGGATAGTCAAACGAATGACTTGAAGAACATGATGGCTAGTTTCTTCCAAGGTAATCAACCCTCTTCTTCGGGTACTCTTCCGAGTAACACTGTTGCGAATCCAAGAGGGGAGATGAAAGCAATCACCACTCGCAGTGGCAAAGGTACCAAGGAACCCGAGCTTCCTATACCTCCACCGGTGGTTGTGACTAAGGAGAATGAGTCACCTACTCCTTTTCCTCATCCTTCTCCTTCCCCAATTTATCCACCTCTTCCTTCTACCCCTCCTCCACCCAAGGATGTGAGTGATCCTATTCTTCCGAAGCCTTCCTCTTCTTCTAATATACCTTATCCATCTAGGTTGAGGAAAGAGAAGCTCAAAAGCAAGGATGATATTCAGGTTTCGAATTTTCTTAAAATGTTTAAACACTTGAATTTCAATATCTCCTTCGCTGAGGCTCTCGCTCACATGCCTAAGTATGCGAAAATGTTTAAAGATCTTCTGAGCGACAAGGAAAAGCTTCTCGATATTGCCAACACCCAACTTAATGAGAATTGCTCTACAGTGCTCTTAAGGAAATTGCCAACCAAGCTTGGTGATCCGGGTCGTTTCTTAATTCCTTGCAATTTCCCGGGAGTAGAGAATTGTATGGCCCTAGCCGATCTAGGTGACAGTATTAATCTAATGCCTCTAAGCGTTTGGAAGCAATTATCTCTCCCCGAGTTAGTCCCCACCAAAATGACTTTGGAATTAGCTAACCGTACGGTTGCTTATCCAGTGGGGATAGCCGAAGACGTCTTTGTAGGAGTCGACAAATTCACTTTTCCTGCCGATTTCGTCGTCGTCGACTACGAGATGGACCCTCGTGTTCCCTTGATCGTGGGTCATCCATTCCTGAGGACCGGTCGCACTCTTATCGATGTTGAAGCTGGTGAGCTTATCATGAGATGGGTGACGATAAAATCGTCTTCAACATGGGAAAGTTGTCTAAACAACCTTATTCATACGAGAGTGTTAATTGTATTGACGTTATGGATGAGGCTTGTGAAGAACACTTCAAAGATGCTTGCAAAAGTATTCCTACTTGTCTTCCCAATGTTGAAACCGTTTCCTCTGTTGATTCATCACTGTCTCTATTTGGAGAAAGTGATTTGTTTTGGAACAATCTTGAAGACACCATGGGAGATGTGAATTTAGCTACTGATGATTCTTCCACCGATGGGGATGAAGACATGCATTTCTTTGACAACCTACTCAACGAAGACAATCCTTCTCCTCCATCTCCCACGGTTATTGCTATCGATACTCCGACTTTGAAACCGCCTCCCGTCGAAAATCCTCCGGATTTAGAACTTAAGGAGTTGCCGCCTCATCTCGAGTACGTGTTTCTTGAAGAAGAGAAGAAGTCGCCCGTCATTATCGCGAAGGACTTGAAGGAAGAAGAAAAATCTCGCCTCATCGCCATGCTTAAAGATCACAAGAAGGCTATTGCTTGGAAGATTTCTGATATTCGCGGAATTGATCCTCACTTCTGCACACACAAAATTCTCATGGAGGACGACTTTAAGCCCACAATTCAAAGCCAACGAAGGGTGAATCCAAAAATACATGAAGTCATCAAAACAGAAGTTATCAAACTTCTTGATGCGGGTATGATTTACCCTATTTCGGATTCACCATGGGTTTGTCCAGTCCATTGTGTGCCCAAGAAGGGCGGAATAACCGTTGTTCCCAATGAACACAACGAGTTGATTTCCACTCGTCTCGTTACTAGGTGGAGAGTTTGTATAGACTACGCAAACTTAATGATGCCACGAGAAAGGATCATTTCCCTCTACCTTTTATGGACCAAATGCTTGAACGTTTAGCAGGTAATGAATATTACTGCTTTCTTGATGGTTTCTCGGGTTATTTCCAAATACCCATCGATCCCCAAGATCAAGAGAAGACAACATTCACTTGTCCCTATGGCACATTTGCTTACAAAAGAATGCCTTTTGGCTTATGCAATGCCCCCGGGACTTTCCAAAGGTGCATGTTAGCTATCTTCCATGACATGGTTGAACAAACCATGGAAGTCTTCATGGATGATTTCTCGGTCTTCGGGGATTCCTTCTCTTCTTGCCTTGCCAATTTGGAACGTATGCTTAAGCGGTGCGAAGACACTCGCCTTGTTCTGAATTGGGAAAAATGCCATTTTATGGTAAAAGAAGGCATCGTGCTGGGACACAAGATTTCCAAAGCTGGTCTTGAAGTAGACCGTGCTAAAGTCGATGTTATCACTAAGTTGCCTCCACCTTCAACCGTGAAGGGTGTGAGAAGTTTTCTGGGTCATGCGGGCTTCTACCGTCGATTCATCAAAGATTTTTCTCAAATCGCTCGCCCGATGACCCACCTCTTGGAAAAAGATACTCCTTTTATCTTTTCCAAAGAGTGTCTTGACGCCTTCAACTCGCTTAAGGATAAGCTAACTAAGGCACCCGTCTTGGTTACCCCTAATTGGGAGCTTCCCTTTGAGTTGATGTGCGATGCTAGTGATTTTGCTATTGGAGCGGTTCTGGGACAAAGAGTGAACAAACACTTCCAACCGATCCATTACGCTAGCAAGACAATGACAGGGGCTCAATTGCATTACCCGACAACCGAAAAAGAGCTTTTAGCTGTTGTCTATGCTTTTGAAAAGTTCCGCCCCTATCTTGTCCTTTCCACAACAATCGTTTACACCGATCATTCCGCGTTGAAGTACTTGTTGACAAAGCAAGATTCCAAACCAAGACTTCTTCGCTGGGTTTTGTTGCTCCAGGAATTTAAAATCGAAATTCGCGATAAAAAAGGAGCTGAAAACCTAGCCGCGGATCATCTCAGCAGACTTGAGGATCCTTACCAAGGGGATCATCCGAACAAAGAAATCAATGATACTTTTCCCTTGGAGACCTTAATGTCTATAAATTCGAATTTTGATGAAACCCCGTGGTTTGCGGACATTGCAAACTACTTGGCGGGTGGAATTCTCAAGGAAGGGTTAACATCCCAGCAAAAGAAAAAGTTCTTCAACGACATCAAGACTTACTTTTGGGACGACCCTTACCTATTCAAACAGTGTGCCGACCTGATTATCCGCCGATGTGTTGATGGACCGACAGCTTTAGAAATCCTTGATGCTTGCCACAAAGGACCCACCGGTGGTCACTTTGGTCCCAACTACACCGCCAAAAAAGTGTTTGATTCGGGATTTTATTGGCCCTCCATATATCGTGACGCTCACAATATGGTTAAACGATGTGATGTTTGCCAAAAACAAGGCACGATCACACATAAAGACGAGATGCCTCAGAATTTCATTCAAGAGTGTGAAATCTTTGATGTTTGGGGTATCGACTTTATGGGGCCATTCCCTTCTTCTAAAGGAAACAAATACATCCTTGTAGCCGTTGACTACGTTTCAAAGTGGGTTGAAGCCAAAGCTTTACCTACTAATGACGCAAGGGTGGTTTGTAACTTTTTGAAAGCTCTATTCGCTAGATTCGGTGTACCTCGTGCCATTATTAGTGATCGTGGGACTCATTTTTGCAATGACCAATTTGCTAGAGCCATGGCTAAGTACGGTGTAAATCATCGTCTTTCCACAGCCTACCACCCACAAACTAATGGCCAGGCTGAAATCTCTAACCGAGGATTAAAGCGAATTCTGGAAAGAACCGTGGGAGAGCATCGTGCCTCATGGGCTGATAAACTTGATGATGCTTTGTGGGCTTTCCGTACCGCATACAAGACTCCGATTGGTTGTACGCCATATCGTCTCGTGTACGGGAAAGCGTGCCACCTCCCCATTGAGTTGGAGCACAAGGCTTATTGGGCCTTGAAGTGGGCTAATTTTGATATCAACAAAGCCGGTGACCTACGCAAGATCCAACTCAATGATCTCAATGAACTCCGTAATGAGGCTTATGAAAATTCTTTGATCTATATGGAAAGAACTAAGCTCATTCACGACTCCAAGATCAAAAACCGAGAGTTCCAAGTTGGAGACAAAGTTTTGCTCTTTAACTCTCGGTTAAAAATCTTCTCGGGCAAGCTAAAATCTCGTTGGTCCGGCCCATTCACCATTGCCCAAATTTTTCCATATGGTACTCTCGAGCTCGCTCAACCTAATGGACCTAATTTTAAGGTGAATGGCCAACGGGTGAAGTTGTACTTTGGTGAGGACACCTCTCAGGAGATGATTCCATCCCTCACCACGTTCCCCATGAACTAATTTTGGGTCGAGTCAGGCTCGTGACTCGGTTATCAAAAACAAGCGCTCCTCGGGAGGCAGTCCGAGTATCTATCCTTTTATGTTTTAACCTCCTAAGTGTAGGGGGACACTTCTATACCTGTTTGTCTTTGTGTGGTGCTGTGATTACAGGGATTAGTGCACTCTTGGAATCTTTGAAGAACCGTGCTCCCGTGTTATCCGAAATCCGGTTCTATCTCTCAAATTATCGTGATTCAATTTTCTTCATACTCACATTTGAAATTGATCACTTTAGTCGTCTCTTCCTTAACTCGAGTTAACCAACGTGCACAATGTCATAAGTGTAGGGGAAACTTTTCCCACATGCATAAACATTGAGGACAATGTTTATCTTAAGTGTAGGGGGGACTTCTATCGAAGTTGTTTTAAGTGGATTTTTCCATGAAAATGCCTTCAATTAACCGGAAAATCATATTTTTTAGCATTTTTCAAATTTTTTATTAACTTTGGCCATTTAGTCGTAATTTTTAAATTTTTATCTTTGCTTTCATATGTATATATCACGCAATAAAGTAAAAATATTAATAAAGTGGTGTAGCTAGTTTAGAAGTCTTTGACATATTAGGCCCGTTGCGATTATTTTGACTCAACCCGAATAGACTTATTCAAGTTTATTCTAGCTAGTATCCTTAACCATATAGACCTTAATTGGTTTATTAGGCTAAGTGTCCACGAGTCTCATTACTTGAGATTTTAAATTATGGAGGACGAGAAATGATAGAGTCAATTATAAGTAGGTATTCTTGCACAAGCTCACTTGGTGTAATTATTTGCCTATTCTCCCATCACTTGCTAATAATTTATCTGCAATAAGTAAGGTCGTACGATTTGTAAAGTTACTTAGCTTCTAGCCCAAGATCGTTTAAAAGTTGCTCGGTAATGATAAGAGTTCATAGCCAAGGCATAACTTATGAAGCGGGGCGCGAATATTGGCGAGTCCGAAAAGGCCCTAACAAGGCATGAGGATTTCATTTTATTGCTAAAGATCCAAAGTGATGTGAAAAGCATTATTCCCAAAGTCAATATGAAGGATCAAGACTCACGACGAAAAGCAATCAACTCCCATAAAGATGATGGAGAAGTCTATCCGAAAAGACCCTAACAAGGTATGAGGATAAATAGATCCAAGTCCGAAAAGGAGGCCGATCGTTGTATCTCAAAATCCCAATTAGAGATTGAAGAATAATCATGAAGTCGTGGTCAACAAAGTTGGAGTACCTCTCAAAAGTCTCCAAGTGAAGAAACTCTATTAACGATGAGAAGACCATTATCTCAAGCACGTCTCTCAAGATATGAAGTATGAAGTACATGCCAAATATCGGCCCAAGAAAGGTCTCAAATCGTGAACCAAGTTATGCCAAGATATGAACTTTTTGATATCCCGAGAAGCAGTTTTAAGAGATTTTGTCCTTTAGCTAACTATTGATCAAATCGTCCTACTTTGCTTTCAGCCTAAATAAACTATCGAAATAAGTCCAAAAATGCATCTTCATGATCATTCTAAGACAAAAAATAAGATATAAGAGATACACCTAGGAATAAGGGAGTTTAAGCATTTAATTAAGCCATGTGTGTAAGTGTTTGAATTGCTAACTTATAATAACAATGATCTCGTTTTTAAGCTTCGTTTGGGGAACGTGAAACTTGAGGGTGATAAATCTTCGCAGCACCAAAGCCCTAATGTAAGTCATTGGTTTCTTTGCAAGTTATTTCCATCCTTTTGTTTACTTTAAAATTTTAATTTCTCTTAGAAATTTAATTTTTGTTTAATAGTATTTAATAAGGCCAAGGTTGATTAATTATGAGAAAAGTGTAAAATTGCTTTATCACTAAGCATTGCATGAGGGCATGGCAATGGTTAAGTGTAGGGGATTTGATAGGTGTGTAAACACCCATCCTTTTACCACTTAATTCTGGCTAAAACGAGACCAAAACACGTATTTAATATCATTTGTTTGGAATTATGCGTGGTTTTTGTGTTTACTGTGTTTTCAGAGCTAACCGGATGAATATTAAAGAAAACATGGGATTGCACGGGTTTTACCGAAGAAAAAGACTCAAGATAAAGTCTATTGTCCAAGAGATGCAAAAGATTTGAAGTCACTGGGCCTATTCGAAGATTTATCGAAGAAAAGGACCAAAGATGGAAGATTTACATAAGTCGAAGAAACTCAAGTCTATTAAACGAAGAAATTAAAAGACGAGTTGAATTTAATCGACGATAAATCGCGAATCAGAATCGAAAACGTCAACTTTTCTGAAAAGACGAGAAGACAAGAAGAACGGGAGAAAGCCCACTCACCAACCAAAGGGAACACCTATATAAAGGGATCCCCTCACACTTTCCATCCAGTTTTTAGTTTTTAGTTTTTTCTCTCCTTCTTTTTCTCCCTTTCTGTTTCGTAGACATCACCAACACCACTAGGGTGTTTGGTGATTTTGATCTTTGTTTTTCAATCTTGTAATTTTAATCCTTGTTTTGTGATTGTTAAAACATTAATCATTCAATATATCAATCTTTCCATTTCATCTTGTTCATCATCATCTTTTATTTCAAGTTCTTAAGTTCTTATTTGGTTGAGTTTTGATTTTAAAAAGTTGTTGAATTTGCGTTTTTATTGATGGGATTTGTTGTTATTGGTTAGTTTATCATTTGTGTTTAGTTTTATTTAAGTTTTGGTGAAAAACTTAGTGAATTTTTGGATTAAAATCGTTTTCCTTGTTCTTCGGGATAGTTACTGTTCTTGAGCATTCCCAGGTTCCGAATGAACCAAAAATCTTCCGAATGAACATAAAGTTCCGGATGAACAAATCTTCCGAATGAACATAAAGTTCCGGATGAACAAATCTTCCAAATGAACATAAAGTTCCGGATGAACAAAACTTCCGAATGAAGCATTAAGTTCCGAATGAACAAAACTTCCGCATGAAGCATTTTAGTTAAAAAAGTTCCGAATGAGTTTTCTTTTTAAAAGTTCCAAATCAGTTAGAAAGTTCCGGATGAACTAAAGTTCCGGATGAACCAATACTTCCGAATGAACAAAAGTTCCGGATGAATGTTATTTCCGAAAGTTCCGAATGAATTTTTGTTTTTAAAAAAAAAGTTCCGAATGAGTTTTTCTTTCAAAAAGTTCCGAATGAATGTTCTTTACAAATCTTCCGAATAAACTTCCGGATCACCAAACTTCCGAATCAAGGTTCCGAGTAAAGTTCCGACTCAAAGTTCCGGGTGAAGGTTCCGAACGAAGTTCCGGATCAATCTTCCGAGTCAACTTCCGAGTGAAGGTTCCGAACGAAGTTCCGGATCAACAACTTCCGAATCAAGGTTACTTCCGAATCAATTTTCTTTGAGTATTTTTAAGAGTTATTGTTCCTTACTGTTTCTTCATTTCATATTTATATTTTAATTTTAATTTTAATTTAAATTCAAGTTTTATTAATTGTTATTAATTTAATTGCTTTTACATTTAAGTTTACATTTTTGAGCATTTAACATTTAGTAGATTAGAAAACCAACTCCCCTTGTTAGTAACCAAGAACAATCATTCCACTTAGAACCGAGATCAATTCGAGAGGATATCGAGAGAAATAATTGAACCCTATAGAAAAACCAAGTATCATAAAACTGTCCGATTTTTGTAGTTCAAAGATGTGTCGGGCAGGGAACTTTAAAAGTAAAATCTTTTGATGAGTTTTTAACAGGGCTTTCTATATATAGTAAGTGAAGTTTCTGATTAGTATCATAAAAATTTGACGTGTTTAAGTGGGGTAAACGAGCTTGTACATTTGGTGTGTACCGGCAGATTTTTATCGACGGAGTTAACTAATAGTAAAAATATAGAATGGAATAAAAAGGGCACTTGTATTATTTTATTTTGGATTGGTTTTGATTTTATGATTTTGAGTTTGATATTACTAAGTATGGATTTTTATTCGAGTTATTATTGATGAACGCGCCTTATTTGATAGGTTGCGGTTTTTGTGTTTACCGGGCATCAACTATCGTCGAAGATCGTCATACTTGTTGGAAATACGTTTTTCCAAGGAAAGTCTCGGTCACATCATTATTAGCATAGATCACGAGCTATAGACTATTCAGGACATTGTAACTTGGAGTGACCTCCCTTAGGGGGAGATTGTTGGAAATACGTTTTTACGTATTTAGAAAGGATCGGTCACTCCAATGATATTGGGCTCGTGATCCAATATAGCCTATATAGCCCACCCTACATGTGGGCTATATGGGCTATATTGGATCACGAGCCCAATATCATTGGAGTGACCGATCCTTTCTAAATACGTAAAAACGTATTTCCAACAATCTCCCCCTAAGGGAGGTCACTCCAAGTTACAATGTCCTGAATAGTCTATAGCTCGTGATCTATGCTAATAATGGTGTGACCTCCCTTTGGGGGAGATTGTTGTCAAGGTAGCAGTTACTTGGTGGGGTTTACTTCTTCTTCTACAAAAATCCGCTGTGTACTTTAAATGTCAAAGATAGAAGATTTCTCAAGCTACAGATTCTGCTCAAGACAGGGATTTTGGTTTGGGGGGAAGCTGATTCAGAAGCTTCGTCAAAAAGAAGTCTATGAAGAAAGCTTTTCAAGACATGTGGTATGAATTGGGGGGAAGTTAATCCAGTTCATACATGATACAATGGTTCCTCAACAAGCAAAGACAAAGAGGATTCAAACTGGGGTATAAGTTTTTCTAGAAGACTTGAAGACAACGGTGTCATCCTCAGCATTGGAAGCAAACTTAATACTGTCATATTTTTGTTGTATTTGCATTTGTTAGGAACATTGTAAGTAATTCCGTTTGTCACCACATTGGGGGAAGATTGTTAGCCTTAAAATGTGTGCGACTAACGGAATTACATTAGTTTCATAGCCGGGACTTGCAGGGACTAATATTGTCATATGTAAAGTCCAAGTCCCGGGCTATATAAACCCCTCCATACTTCCATGGAGGGGTGAGGCTTTTCATTTCTTGTCTTACCTTTCTCTCTCTAGAATAAAACACACTTTTATTCTCTCTTGTTTCTCTCACTAAAATGGCTAAACATCTCTTCTATCCTCCCCGACCTCCGGATCGAACCCGTGTTCTTAGTGAATCAAAATTAACAATTGGTATCAGAGCTAACCGGGGGTGTTTCGTGTTTTTGTTTTGTTCGTGTTTGTGTTTGATGCGTTCTCGGTTTGATTTCTTTTTCATTCTCTAAATCTGTCATATTTTTCATGTCTTTTGTCCTATCTGATTTTCTCAAAGATCAGTTATCACTCTCAATTCCATTTACTGCTTCATTTATAATCATTTTTTAAGTTACTTTGTCCATTTCCTCGTTTACTTTTTTTTTTACCATTTTATTGGTAAAAGGACAAGAAACTCTATCAGATACTATTTTTTGGGAAAAGGACAAAAAATTTTGTAGATCCATTTTCTTTGTCGGTTGTAAAACCCTTTTGTGATGCCTTATTGCGATGAGCTTTTCAGACGGATATCATGATGCTTTTTCAGATGTACACATTGCGATGGCTTCTTTTCCGGATTTATTCCGATGGGTTTTTTTAAAACATTCCAATGGTTTTGGGCTGGACTTTTTCTAATGGCCCGAGTAACATATATGATAGGTTACTAAATGCTTATTTGACTGGACCGGATCCTAAGTTTCCTTACTGGGCTGAAATGGTATGGGCCGTATGTATTTACATTTGTGGCATGGGCTATGATCTTTGGTAATATATTTAGGTCGAGTATGGTGCCGGTTATCGGGTATAATGGATGTGCGGATTATGCAGATTTTGGTGATTACGGGTTCATTCCGAATAAAGAAAACCTTCGTTTTTGAACCCTATGATTGATTTCGGCTTCAAAAATCAAGTTTACTAGACGACGTTGACGACCTCTCTTTTTCTAGTCATCGTTGGTTCCCTAGTTAACGACACTCACTCATACTCAACACACACAACAAACACGAAGACAAAAACAAACAAACACCAAAACGATCCTTTAAGATTCACTAAATTGTCAAAACGACTAGTATTCGGGCAAAGTAATGTCAAGTGATTACGAAGTGGACTTGGTATTTATTATTTGACGGTGAAGTGGAATATCACGAAGGCGTCTACTCAATTCATCATCGAGCCTTTTCACCCCCTCTATCGATTGATGATTCGCTTCTGCATTTATGATTGAGACTTGATTTATCTAGTTTCCACTGTCAAGGGGTGGATGGTCGACGACATGGACAACTATCACTTAAGGAGTTACGTTGTAGTGCTCAGTGTCACACTCACCTGTAGTTGTGGATACCTCAAGAGGTGTTTTACATCTTATACTACTCTCTTCTTTTATGTATAAGGTACTAAGAGATGTTTCTCTGCACCGTTCGTCAATCAACACAAGTGCTAAGCGTAAGTAACAAATTTGGGGGATTGTACTTCAGTTTCAAGTTTAGAACATCAGGTTTACTTCACCAGTGGTCACTACAGATAGCCGAAAGAATACGAGGTTGGTAAGTTTAGCCAGAGAGTACAAGAGTAGAGATGTGATCAGCAAACAATTCTCACGAGCAACTTGAGCTACAAAATGTCAACAAAGATTTCTACTTCAGACACGAACATCTCGTGATTCTGATTGTACTTGTCAGATGATGCTCCCGAATGTTGGTGGGCTATATAGGCTATATTGGATCACGAGCCCAATATCATTGGAGTGACCGATCCTTTCTAAATACGTAAAAACGTATTTCCAACAATCTCCCCCTAAGGGAGGTCACTCCAAGTTACAATGTCCTGAATAGTCTATAGCTCGTGATCTATGCTAATAATGATGTGACCGAGACTTTCCTTGGAAAAACGTATTTCCAACAATACTACTGCTATTACTTTAGGTGAGTCTATAGCCTCTCTTTCTACTTGTTTTAATAATTTTAAAACCCGCGAGGGGGATACATGCTATTTGAAGTAAAATGAACACATGTCATGAGTAATTGTTGGACCCGATGTTGCCTTTGATGAAATGAATTGTATAAGTACCTAATTGCATAAGACCCTAAATTCATGAGCCGTTAACTATCTTCTGACTTGATGTTGCGAGTTGGGAATAGCCGCTTATTCTAATAATAGTACTATTGGGCTGACAACCCTATCTGAGACCAGGGCTTTACACTGAGTAACCCGCTGGGAAGGATAATTCTACGTGAATGAGAATTGGTATTCTTGCAATTAATACCCTAGTAGGGGTACTGGTAATTTTTCTAGTCATGCCGGCATTTGGCGTGGGTGACTAAGTTAAGGGGTCGGTGTCATAAGCTTAATACAATTCAATAACTATATTATATGATATACCTGATTGATAGATTGTATGGCCACAATTCTGTTAAACAATTGTGAATCATTTTTACGATGTGTTCAATTATGTTTTGTAAAACCAATAGACTTGCTCAACCTTTGTGTTGATGATTTTAAGCATGTATTTCAAGTACTTGAAGTTGTTGATTGCGGAGCTTGTTGGAGAAGGATGCGGGATTGCTGTTGTAGTAAATTTGCTCTAAAACAGGATTTCTTTCCCTATTGTCGTAAACTTATAGTAAATGGTCAAATATTTTGGTAAAAGGTTTATTGTTTTGATTAAGATCCTAGGGGAACCTGTACGCTACTCTGATATATTTTAAATTGATTTTACTTGGGATTGAAGGTTTTAGACATTGATTTAAAATATTTCCATATTTATTCTTAAATATACTATTTTTGGGTCATTTAAAGAGTTATAAAATGAAGTTTGTAATAAACACCCAATTGTGTATTTTCTGCTGCGCAATGTAAATTGGGGGTGTTAAAGATTGGTAACCAAAGCTTTTTAGTTATAGCGAATTAGGTCGATTTTTGAAAAATGTCATAAACTATAACTTTGGTGTCGAAAGTATTTTATAAAAGCAACACAACTTCTCTGCAAGGCTCCGGTAAGATTATTTATTTTTGTTACGCTTTGTTATTATAGATGTATCCCTTATAACTGTTGTGAATTCTTGAGTATTTATTAAGTAAATACTGCAATGAGGTATTGGTATTAATGAAAGGACGTGGAGTGCTTTCACCATAATTTCATCATAATTTCATTTTTATGAATATTGTATAATTATCATTTGCATTGCATTTCATTGCATCGCATACATATATATTTTGCATACGTAATTCATTTGCATTTGCATGATTATGCATTGCATATATATTTTTGAATAATGACCTTATGTACTTTTAAATTTTCTGTGATTTCAGAAAATGTCTGACATACCATATTACGTCAAGAAGGGAGGATTTGCTGTAGGTTTACGGGGTATGCAATGTCAGCAAGGATGTAATCATAAGTATTCAGGTGGATGGTTAGATTACGTGGATGATACGAATGATAAGAAAAATGTTGTAGAAACTGATAGTGATAATTATTTGACTGAGAGTGAGGTTGGAAGAACTGAGGCTAGAGCAGAAGTGAGAAGTTATGGGACTGATTTTGAGAAATATCAGAAAGAGATAGATAGGCTTCGTAGGTTAAGTGAATATGTAGATCATGTTGGGCCGTATCTTGGGCCACATTGGAAGTTTCAGGATAGTGAGGTGTATGCTAATACTCATTATATGATAAACCCGCCGTGTCAAGAAGGAATTTTGAAGTATGGATTTAGGGATCCACCATGTTTAGATCCAAAAGGGAGGTGTTGCAAGTTAGGACCAATTGAAGATGAAGCAGGAACGAGCCAAGTTGGAGAAAGTGATGGACCACATCCTATGGAGTGATGTAGTGATGGATTGTTGTTGTATTTCAGTTTATTTATTTTTGTGTTGTATTTGGATTATCTAGATGTTGTGAGGTAGTATTGTGATGGATTATTATTATTGTTGTTAATTGTTTAGGATGGTAAGGGTAAGTGACATTAGCGACAAGGTTTTGTTGCGATTTTCTCGGATTTATGGATGATATCTACTATTACCCTTTAGTATTTTGATGTGTCTTTGTTATCTTCTTTTATTTTGAGATAATTGTGGAATTTAGGTAGTATTGTGTTGTTGGCGTATGTAGTATTCATGTTATATCTTGATGAAAAGATCCTATTCTTTCTATCTCGATGTGTATACTCATCAAGTCTCTTTCGTATGTGATAACAATTGAAAGAGTTGAGTGAGATATGTTTCTGTCATTAACAGGGATTCCTGTGTGTGTGACTGAGTATCTTGAAATATGTCTCCAAAGGTTGCCAACCATTAGGGTAGATTATGTGATTATAGGAATAGTTGTTAGATTGTTTGGAGCTGATAGTGCTGAGGAGACGAGATACTGCTGAGATTGAAAATCATGCTGTTTCAATTGAAGATGTTGCTAAGATTGAAAATCCTGCTGTTTTAGTTGAAGATGTTGCTGAAACTGAAGATGCTGCTGAAACTGAAGATGCTGCTGAGATTGAAGATGCTGCTGTTCCAGTTGGAGATGCTGCTTCCATTCTGCAAGATTTTAAAAGGATGTCTGCGTGATAGATTATTAGGAATGAGAAGAGATGTGGTGAAGAGTGCCGTATGACTATTGATGGTAATTGGGAAGGTGCAACTATATGGATAAGTTCGAGTAACTGATGGATGTTTAATATATCGATAGTCATTTGGTAATGTTCAACTAGACGAAAAGAGATAGTAATTTAAGGATTGATCCTGATTCGAAATTAAGTGTGGCAGAAAAGGGTAAAGGAATGGTATTGTTGCGAATGACAAAAAGGAATAGGAATTTATTTCCTCTAAGAGAAGGTAAACTTGGAATTTAATAGTCTAAGATAAGAAGAGATGGAATTCAAGCAGTTACTATAAATTGGGTAAACAGGAGGAAGTATGATGTGTAGATCATATGTATTTTATACCACTTAAGTAATCACCTATTTACTTGATGTAAGTACGGACTAGCTGGAGGTCGAGCTGATAAAGGAATAACAAGGAATGTGGTATAAAAATTGGTATTTCTGTGGTAATGAAATGTTTTCATTTCGGTAAAGGAGATTGAATAAAGGAATTATTCAGATAATGGAAAATCAATATGAAGGGAATGTTGCTGCTATTACCGCCTATATTTTGGAAATGCTGATAAGATTTGAGATTTAGATGTAGTAATTCGCGTATTCTTATCCAGTAATCATTGAGTTAGAATTTTATTGAAATTCTGAAAGTGTTATTGATGGTGTATTAAATTTTGAAGGTGTTATTGAGGATATATTGAGATTTGAAGATGTTAGATTTTAGCAGAACTGAGGGCGAGAAATCAACGAGAATTTGCGATTGGTTGAAATGAGAAATTCACCGACGGAAGAATAATATATATATATATATATATATATATATATATATATATATATATATATATATATATATATATATATATATATATATATATATATATATATATATATATATATATATATATATATATATATATATATATATATATATATATATATATATATATATATATATATATATATATATATATATATATATATATATATATATATATATATATATATATATATATATATATATATATATATATATATATATATATATTAAGGAAATATTTTGTGAGTTTATGGAATTAAGAAGTATAGCGCAATTAATTGAGCTAGAGTTGTGAGAAAGTTAATCAGGATAAGGATGAATGTCATAGGATATGATAAATAAAGGTGGAAAGAATTAAATTAGAATGTTGTTGAACATTGAGTACTGATTTCAGGGAGTAATCAGTGGAATTTCTATTTGACGATTTTATTGGTCAATGATGAGAAAGTATGTAGTAGGAAACTACAATAAGTCAAATTTTATGTGCGCTTTACTAGTAGTAGTCGAAAAAGAATGAAAAGATGAGTTAGTACTTGAGGATATTATGTGATTATTCTGCGGAATGGTGGAGTTCACTATAGTCTTGGGAAAAGGGAAGCTTTGTGTTAGCTTGGTGATAGGATTTATGCAATCTGATTGTATATTTTATTATATGGCATTGTCAGGAAGTTTAGGATTGTAATATGTTTTATTGTAAGGATTGGCAGATGAGACAATCAGGATAATCTGATTTGACTGGAAGGGTAAGTCATCAGAGAAGTAACAACGGAAGAAAGTAAAGAAGCTGGATATTTTATGAATAAGATGATTGCTGTGAGGTTGAACAAACTAAGCACCAGATATCGGTGTCCATTATTGATTATGACTGATTAGTGTGATGAATAGATGATTGAAGGAAAGAAAAGTATTCTCTAACAATTGGAAAATTGTTTTAAAAAAGGATTGGTGTGCAAAATTCTTTGGATAAGAAATTTTAGTTGGAGTATTATAGATGTTTTAGAATGTGCAATCTATGGCTGAAGTGATCGTGAAAATCTGACTAGATTGAAACAATTGAGGCTTTGTCGATACCAAAGAAACCGACTGAAGCTTGTAAATTCCTTTGTGTATGCTGAGTATTATCGGAGGTTTATCAGGAGGTTTTCACTGATTGTTGAACCAAGGATAAAGCCAACAAAGAAGAACTAAATGTGTGAAATCCATTCATATATATTTTAGTTGTGGTTGTGAGATTTGATTCTGTAGTTGAGGAAGTTGTTTATGAACGCTGAGGATAGATTGAAGTTCTGTGCCTATATAGTTAGTATTGGAGGAATCTGAAGGAATTATAGAGCTGCGATGATGATATTTGGATAATATCAAGTGGAAAGGAAAGCAATAGTAGTGTGTTGACTTGAATAAAGAAGTGTAACGGGGTTTATATAATCATGAGATTGGACATTGTGGTATTTGTTTTGGGATTGAAAAGTATTACTTGTATGAAATCAAGTATGAAAGAGGTAAGAATAAGAAGGACTTGTGTATAAATGCCATTCGGGGATTTTAAAGGAAGGAGTTAAGGATTACTTAATGATGACGGGGAAATAATAATCGGTAAATTTTAGACGGGATATGTCATAGTTCTGTATTACGAAGTGTGTTTCAGATTATGAAGGGTAAGTGTGGATACTGTCACTATTAACTAGTGAGTATTTAGTAAGGAGTAGAAGGAAAAAGAGTTTATAAAGTTTCTAAAAGAATTGAGAATTGACTCTTGAATTTTGAGATAATTGGAATATTGGTAGCAACAAGCAGAATGGATGGAATGGAAAGAAAGTTGGAAATTGAATTGGTAAACTAATGGAAAAAGGAATATCAAAGAAAGAAAATCAACAGATTGTTGAAAATTTTGAAATAGAATGGTAATAGAAATGAGAAGGTTGAGATGTATGTTATTGTCCCACAAAAACAAAAACGGTTATTGTGGTTATCTAATTTTTCTCCAATTAGATCAGAGAGTGTGTTAAGAATGCAAGGACCAGTGGTGAATGAATTGTTCAGAGTAAAAAGAGAATTTAATTATTCCTAGAGTGCTGAGAGTGTTGCATGTAGTATTGAAGAGATTTTACAAATTGAAGTATTGATACAGAATGGTTAGAATAAAGTATATTACGATATCAGGAAGTGATTTGACCATTATATATTTCAGATTTGAATAGATGAGGCTAACGGAGTTATTTAAACAATAATATGATATGAGGAAGATGTAATAATGTACTATGGAAGGTACAGTAATTCAGTGATCTAGCAATCACCACACTCGGGACATAGAGATAGATTGAATGAAAGTGGAAGATGAGAATAGGAAGTATATAAGTGGCTGGTCAGAATTATTGAGAATCTCATTGTATTTAGTTGAGTGTAACCTCAGGACATAGAGGCAGAGTAATTTTTGAATATTGGAAATCGCTGTGATAAAGTATGAGTATTGAATGAGGTTTGAACATATTATTTGTAACCCAAAGATTGAGATTGACTTTTGGATATTAGAGATTTCCACAGAAAGTGAGGTATCCTAAGGCTGGTGGGAGTGACAGTGAAGCCACCCGCGAGTTGAGCAAACCCACGCGCAGCCCCCCCCCCCCACACACACCAAAACTCGCGCGCGAGTCGTTCCCAGGCAAAAAAAAACTAGGCAAACTCACCTGGGTGAGTTTATACAATTGGTCCCCACCACTAAAATCTAACCGTTTGTTTTTTAAATAAAAAATTTTTTTACCCAAAATTTACTAATAAATACCCCATCATCTTCTTCATTTTTCACACAAAAAAATCAAACATCTCATTTTCATCTCCATCTTCATCTCCTCCAAATCATGTCTCAAGAAAACACACCCCGAACCACCAACAAACGTCGAGGTAGGACAAATACTCAAAATTCACCACCCACACCGCTAGGAACTTTTGACCTAGAAAACCCGTCACCCGGTATCACCATACGACCACAATCATTGTATCACCCACAACCTTACCAAAACACACCTTACCGTTGCCCGGACCCAAGTCAATACCCTACCCAATACCCTACCCAATACCCGAGCCAATACCCAAGTCAATTCCATAGTCAATACCCAAGTCAATACCAGAACCAAAACCCAAGCCAATACCAAAGCCATAGGGGTGCTTCCTCATCACAACCCGCCTATGAAACTCAATATTGCTACATCCCGCAGTATTCAGACTCGTATGAAAGTCTAGGGTTTGCTTCGTATCAACAAACCGGGTCTCCCGAGCTGGAAACTGTTCTCGAAACTCAACAAACGGTCCAAAAACCTAAACCAAAGATGACACTATCTAGGGGACGTCAAAAGAAGAAGGCGGTCAAAGAACCTACAAAACGAAAACAACATTGGACAACAGCGGAGGAAATTTTTTTGGCAAAAGGTTGGGTTTCCGCGTCTAGTGACAACATTTATGGAAACGAAATGAGTACGCAGGGAGTTTGCACAAAAATCCTTGAGTTCTTTGAGAGCAAAACGGAGGAACCTGGGGTTCGTACTTATGATTTTTTGAACGGGAAGTGGAAGTCAATTCGACCTTGTATAGCTCGTTTTTGTGGTGTTTATGGTCAACTGATGCAGATGGGGCCTAGAAGTGGTGCATCAGATGCTGATATGATTAATGGGGCGTTGATGCATTATGAGGCTCAAGTTGGACTACCGTTCAAATTTCTTCATTGCTGAGAGGTTGTGAAAGACTGCCAGAAATGGAAGGAGCAAGAATTGCCTAAAGAATTAGCTAGGACTTCCAAAATAAGCAAGAGATACAAGTCATCTGGATCTAGTTCGTTTAATACAAATTCTATGGATGCAAGTAACAGTGTGGATGTTGATGCCACTGATAATGAAGAAGTGCAACCGATCCCACGTCCAATGGGAAGGGACAGAGCTAAGGCTAAGTCTAGAGGGAGCAGAGCTTCGGGGGAGTCGAGTACAAACGACGAGGCTTTGGCTAGGTTGATGTTGTCTGGGTTGGGTGAACAACAAGAATGGGCCTTTGTTGTGCAGGGTGAACAACAAGCCGCATATTTTGAGATGAAGAAGAAAGAGATGGAAGTCCGGGAAAAAGAAGTTGAAGTAGCCCGAAAAAAGCAGGAAAAGGAAGACTTGGACTTTTATTTGCAGCCGATAGATCACTTGACGGGACGTGATCTCGCAATCGCGGAGTGGCGTCGATCTCAGATCAAGGAGGCCTATAATATCCCGTTTTAGTTTTTTTTAATGGTGTTTTTTAATTTTCTATGTTTTTATTTTTATTTTCGTACTGTGTTTTAATTTTCTATGTTTTTATTTTTAATTTTGTACTTGTTTTTTTAATTTTCTGTGTACCCGTATTTTAATAAAATGCATGAATAAATGTTTTAGTTGTATGAATAAAAGATATTTAATAAAAAAATTGGGTGATGTGGAGTGAGTTTGGGTGAGTGTCATTACCTCCTGTGGTGAGTTTTGGTAAGTTTGATAAAAAAGCTGACGTAACGCTAAGATGACGATGAGTGAATTTTCACCCACTCCCACCCGCCTAAAGAAAGTTTGATCGCGCAATGGGATGAATTGAGGGCCCGTTTGGTTTCCTGGTTTACCATGGGTTTTGAATTAGAAGGTACCAATTCAGCCGTTTGGTTATTTTTATGTCTAGTTGGTTTGGATTTTTATCCTAAAAATGAGGGATTTACTAAAGTAGGGTCATGTGTATGGTTTTCTGACAAAAGAGAGATTTATTTGTTTTTTGTTCATAACTTTTGTCTTTTTTTTACAACATTTGACTTTCATATTATTTAATTAAGTTTTTTTATTAATATATATAAAACTTAATTCATATTATAATATATAATAAAAAATTTAATATTATTTCCTCTCTCTTATAATAAATTCAAAACCCAACTTTAACTTCAATCTTAAACCATCTACTTTATAAATCAAAACATAAAATAAAACCCGAATTTAAACCAAACGGACCCTGATATTTAGTCAAATAGTTGATGCATCAACAGCTTGGATCATCCACTCACGTTACTACACAGATGATATGAATTCATTCAAAATATTAAACAAAACAATATTATTTAATGTTTATAGTTCCGACTATCATTTTGACAGGAAAAGAATTGCAATTTTTATATTGCGTAGTACAATATGATGATCGAATTAATAAATTTAATAATTTCAGCAAGCGAAAACATCACTCAGGCTATCGACAACAAAAGTCTAGGGCTACGTTGACATGTCATCGTTCTCTCTCATGCGACCTAGTGCGATATATTTGCTCTAATAAAACGATCTAATGCGATCAAGTTCAATTTTTTAATATACTTTTTTATACAAATAATTATTTAAATAAAATAAAAATACTCCGTATTACAATAATATTTTAACAAAAATGATTAAAAAACTCTTAATTAGATATAAAGAGGGTAAAATACATGATCTAAAACTAACTTTAAAAATGGTCAAATTCATATATGTTGTGAAGAATTAAAAAAAGCTCAATATATTAAATTTTAAAAAATTATTATAAATTTAGTCTAATTAAAATATAATTTACACTAAATAAATTTAATTAAAAAATAAAAAGTATATAAATAAAGAGAAAAGAAACTGAGAGATTAGCACAACTCGCTCGTTCTTACGATCCATTTGAGAGGGACGAATTCGTCGACTCAGTCGCCGCAACGGGCCACCGAATTCGACCTAGGTCGCGACCGAGCAATCATACCGCCATTGCGGGTAGCCTTAAGCAAATTAATACAATCAGACATAATAAAAGTTAAGAGATAATCAATTACTTGGGCGCCCGACGTTACAACTGTAATTTCGCTGTGGTGTTTCGCCCAACGTCGTTGAGTCCGGCGTTGGTTGGTCAACACGCGTTGGAAGCTATTAAAAAAAAAACAGCTTACCCTCCTTTCTTCAACGGGTAGACATTATTTTCTCTTTTGGCACAAGTTTAACAACTTTACATAAACCTTCTCTGTGTTCATCGGTTAGTTTATTAAAAACAATTACATAAGCCTTCTAACGGCTAAACACTATTTTCTCTTTCGCAATATTTTTTAGGGTAAAAACTATATAATACCAACGTACTTATTCACTAGGCTTTAACAATGAACTTTCAAATTCGATCCGCTTTCACCAATATGACCTTGAAATGATTGTATTACCCTTATCTTTTTGACATAATTACATACATCGTCACATTCACCGTATCTCAGAACTTAAAAATAACACAAGGCTAAGGAAAAGTCGAGAACATAGACCCACTGTAAGTCAACACTCAGATAGTCTCGTAAAATCTTTATATGAGTTTTGGATCTGAACTAATATTAGTTTCATTTGTAATCGATAGGCTGCAGAACTTTTAAGACATCCGCACTTACGACCGTACCTCCTAAAGTGTCACAACCCGTCTTCTATTTTTCTCTCCGTGAAACCTCCGAGTAGTCCGAAATTCCGAATGGCAAAACTCCAAATGACAGAACCTAAAAAAACATTCACATATAAAATTGCATGATGTAAAAGACACACAAGAGAGATGTACAAGTTCTAAGGCGTAAAGTACAAATAATAAAACATGAAGATAACAACAGTTCTAACATGCATGTTAGATTTTTGCATAACAATCTCATATTTGCTGCTATTGTTGATACAAAAGTTGGATTGACCGAGCTTGACTCGAATTAGGTTTAATTCGGGGTCTTGTGGACTCCGGCTTTTGCACCAAGTGAAACTTGCTTAAGGACCCTGCGCACTAAAAACAAACATCGTTAGGCTTACCGTGGGTTTGTGACCCACGATTAGACTTTGGCCTGAGAGTAAGTATTCGATTTGAGTATGTTAGGGTTTAGGGTATAGTGTGTATCATACCTTTGTAAAACCTATGGGTTCCTTTTATACCTGAGAGAGTCCTGGTTGGGCTCTCCTACTCCTGCGGCCAAAGGAAGAGATAATGACCCAGAATAATTTGATCCTTATCGCATAATCAAGGCAAGTGTATATCTCTTCCCTTTAGGCGAATATATCTATATGATAGATTATATTCTTGTCTGATCCTGTCGTAGTGCGACGAGGACACAGTTAAGTAATAAATCGTATGTGCGACAACGGCTTACCGGGCCTCCTGGGTTGTGTGCGTGATGTATAAGTTTTAATCCAATCCTGATGGATACGTGTAGTACCCGTGAGTCAGACTATCCATCCCAACTAGGGACTATAAGTCATCATGTCCCTCCAGTCTAGTGGTCGCAGGTTCTAACCGCGGCTACTAGACTACAACCTTCTAAGTGCTCAAACAATATACGCACAGCCGCTATATGAGTATCCAAGAAGAATTCGAATACTCCCTCCAAGAAGACATTCATCCCCCATTGTTACCTAACCTCCTTGAAACCCGGGAAAATCACCTGCTACGTCATATTTACCCCTTCACATTCTACCGTTGGATGTAGCAAGTGGATAACACGTGGCACAGATCCAAGCACTGAACAGTAAATTTGGGAGGACTACATATACTATTGACACTGCCCATCACTTCCAAACACCCAAGCTTCCATTAACGATTCCTAAAGCCGCCATTTTCACCAGATTCTGTCGAAGGTAATCCATGCTACTACATATTTTATCCGCGCAATCATGGTTAGACAACTTTCTGACGTCACCTCGATCCTGACCATAGGGGAACTTGACCAGTTCACAACGGACTACTACATCCCTAATTATCTACACCCATAAGTTCCCAACCCCCGGCACAACATCAGGCAGGCTCCAGGGCGAAAAATAGGAATATACACCCGGTTTTTTTACTACGCGAATCAGTGTATACCCATGTCTCGTTTTCTTATCAGTGTGTTAATGCATTACGAGATCCATGTATCTGAATTGCATTGTATAGGGGCGGCTAAAATTTCGAACTTTGAAATCAATTTCCGTACTCTAGACATAGAGCCGACCGTAGACTTATTTCGTGTATTCTACCAACGACAACTTGCCAATGGTTGGGTTTCATTCGCTAAGCGAAAAATGGAATGCAGTGCTATGATGGAACAGTAGACTTGAAACTTGTATTTTAATGGGTTCAGATTTAATTCTTGGTATCTTCTCGAATCGATCACGGTTCAAAGTGGAATAGTTGTTCTTGGTTACTAAAAAGAGGTTTGTTTTCTATGCTACCAAAAAGTTAAAGGCGTGAAGTAAATAAAGATAAACTCAAAGCAATTAAGCAATTAATTAAAAGCAATTAATAACAAATTAAACTTGAATTAAAATAAAACAGTTAAAACCTTAACTCAGAAAAGTCACTGATTCGGAATATAACTCTTCACAGCCTTCATTCGGAATAATCGTTGATCCGGAATGTCCTTGTTGATTCGGAACAACACCTTCATGCGGAATAATCAAGAACGAAAAGCTTGATTCGGAACAAGTTGCTCATGCGGAATAATTAACAGAAATACTTCATTCGAAACATTTAGTGCTCATTCGGAATATCAGACCTTCATTCGGAACAATATGGCTCATCCGGAACATTTGTTGATTCGGAACAATTTAAACAAAAAACTTCATTCTGAACATTTAAAAATAAAACTGATTCGGGAACATTTTTGGAAAAACCTTCATTCGGAACATTGACCTTCATTCGGAACATTTTATAACAAGCCTTCATTCGGAACATTTGTTCATCCGGAACATTTGCTTGATCTGGAATATCTTTGATTCGGAATAAAATTGAAAAACTCTGATTCGGAATAATGGAACTGACTCGGAATAATAAGAACTAAAGCTTTATTCGGAATAATATATGCTCATCCGGAATATTGATTATTTCGGATAAAGGCACTGATTCGGAATAAATTTCTAAAAGCCTTGATTCAGAATACTTGTTTATGCGGAATAAATGGGGAAAATGGTTGATTCGGAATCTGGGTTTGGTTTTGAAGACGAAGAACAGTAGGTAAACAGAAAAGACGATTTTTTACAAAATCGACCAAATTAAACCAAAAGATTTAAACCAAACTAACCAATAATCATTTGCTAACCATAAACATCAAATCCCAACAACAAAAACACAAAACCCACATACTTTTTAAGATCAAACTCAACAACATAAAACTTTAAGACTTGGAATCAAGAAGAAGAAAATGAACAAGATTAATGGAAGTATGATATTAAATGATTAAGGTTTAAACAATCAAAGGAAAAGATTAAGACTACAAGATTTGTGAAAACAAAAATGAAAATCATCAACACCTTAATGGTGTTGGTTACCCTACTAAACAAGAAAGAAAAACAAACTGGAATGAAAAACTAGCTCAAAATGTGTGAAGGGATCTCTTTATATAGGCCTTGTCTTTGGTTAGTGAGTGGGCTTTCTCCCGTTCTTTTTGTCTTCTCGTCTTTTCAGAAAAGTTGACGTTTTCGATTTCGATTCGGGATTTGTCGACGAATAAATTCAACTCGTCTTTTAATTTCTTCGTTTAATAGACTTGAGTTCTTTCGACATATGTAAATCTTCCATATTTGGTCCTTTTCTTCGGTAAATCTTCAAATAGGCCCATTGACTTCAAATCTTTTGCATCTCTTGGACAACAGACTTCGTCTTGAGTCTTTTTCTTCGATAAAACCCGTGTAATCCCATGTTTTCTTCAATATTTATCCGGTTGGCTCTGAAAACACAACAAACACACAAACCACGCATAATTCCAAGCAAATGACATTAAATACGCGTTTTGGTCTTGTTTTAGCAAGAAATAAGTGGTAAGAGGATGGGTGTTTTCACACCTATCAAATCCCCTACACTTAACCATTGTCATGCCCTCATGCAATGCTTAGTGATAAAGCAATTTTACACTTTTCTCATAATCAATCAACCTTGGCCTTATTAAATACTACTAAACAAAAATTAAAGTTCTAAGAGAAATTAAAACTTTAAAGGAAACAAAAGGATAGAAAACTATTTTCACTTAAAAATAGCTACATGGCAATAACTTGCAAAGAGATCTAAGACTTACATTAGGGCTTCGGTGCTGCGAAGATTTATCACCCTCAAGTTTTACGTTCCCCAAACTAAGCTTAAAAACGAGATCATTGTTATTATAAGTTAGCAAAACAAACACTTACACACATGGCTTAATTATATGCTTAAACTCCTTTATTCCTAGGTGTATCTCTTATATTTTATTTTTGTCTTAGAATGATCATGAAGATGCATTTTTGGACTTATTGCGATAGTTTATTTCAGTTGAAAGCAAAGTAGGACGATTTGATTAATAGTTAGCTAAAGGACAAAATCTCTTAAAACTGCTTCTCGGGATATCAAAAAGTTCATATCTTGGCATAACTCGCTTCACGATTTGAGACCTTTCTCGGGCCGATATTTGGCATGTACTTCATACTTCATATCTTGAGAGACGTTCATGAGATAATGGTCTTCTCTTCGTTAATACAGTTTCTTCACTTGGAGACTTTTGAGGGATATTCCAACTTTGTTGACCACGACTTCATCATTATTTCTTCAATCGTTAGTTGGGATTTTGAGATACAACGATCCGCCTCCTTTTCGGACTTGGATCTATTTATCCTCATACCTTGTTAGGGTCGTTTCGGATAGACTTCTCCATGATCTTTATGGGAGTTGATTTCTTTTCGTCGTGAGTCTTGATCCTTCATATTGATTTTGGGAATAATGCTTTTCACATCACCTTGGATTTTTAGCAATAAAATGGAATCCTCATGCCTTGTTAGGGCCTTTTCGGACTCGCCAATCTTCGCGCCCCGCTTCATAAGTTATGCCTTGGCTATGAACTCTTATCATTACCGAGCAACTTTTAAACGATCTTGGGCTAGAAGCTAAGTAACTTTTCAAATCGTACGACCTTACTTATTACAGATAAATTATTAGCAAGTGATGGGAGAATAGGCAAATAATCACACCAAGTATGCTTGTGCAAGAATACCGACTTATAATTGACTCTATCATTTCTCGTTCTCCACAATTTAAAATCTCAAGTAATGAGACTCGTGGATGCTTAGCCTAATAAACCAATTAAGGTCTACATGGTTAAGGATACTTGCTAGAATAAACTTGGATAAGTCTATTCGGGTTGAGTCAAAATAATCGCAACGGGCCTAATATGCCAAAGACTTCAAAACTAGCTACACCACTTTATTAATATTTGTGACTTTATTGTGGGATATATACATATGAAAGCAACGATAAAAATTTAAAAATTACGACTATATGGCCAAAGTTAATTAAAAATTTGAAAAATGCTGAAAAAGATGATTTTCCGGTTAAATGAAGGCATTTTAATGGAAAAGTCCACTTAAAACTTCGATAGAAGCCCCCCTACACTTAATATAAACATTGTCCTCAATGTTTAAGCATGTGGGAAAAGTCTCCCCTACACTTATGACATTGTGCACGTTGGTTAAATCAAGCTAAGGAAGAGACGACTAACGTGATCAATTTCAAATGCGAGTATAAAGAAAGTTGAATCACGATAGTTGAGAGATAGAACCGGATTTCGGATAACACGGGAGCACGGTTCTTCACAGATTCCAAGAGTTCACTTATCCCTGTAGTCACATCACCACACAAACACAAACAACCTATATAGGTCCCCCTACACTTAGGAGGTAAAATGGAAAAGGATAGATACTCGGGTTGCCTCCCGAGGAGCGCTTGTTTTTGATAACCGAGTCACGAGCCTGACTCGACCCAAAACTAGTTCATGGGGAACGTGGTGAGGGATGGAATCATCTCATGAGAGATGTCCTCACCAAATTACAACTTCAATCGTTGGCCATTCACCTTAAAATTAGGTCCATTAGGTTGAGCGAGCTCGAGAGTACCATATGGAAAAATTTGGGCAATGGTGAATGGGCCGGACCAACGAGATTTCAGCTTGCCCGAAAAGATTTTCAACCGAGAGTTAAAGAGTAAAACTTTGTCTCCAACTTGGAACACTCGGTTTTTGATCTTGGAGTCATGAATGAGCTTAGTCTTTTCCTTATAGATCAAAGAATTTTCATAAGCCTCATTCCGAAGTTCATTGAGCTCATTGAGTTGGATTTTGCGTAGGTCACCGGCTTTGTTGATGTCGAAATTAGCCCACTTCAAGGCCCAATAAGCCTTGTGCTCCAACTCAATGGGGAGGTGGCATGCTTTCCCGTACACGAGACGATATGGTGTACAACCAATCGGAGTCTTGTATGCGGTACGAAAAGCCCACAAAGCATCATCAAGTTTATCGGCCCATGAGGCACGATGCTCTCCCACGGTTCGTTCAAGAATTCGCTTTAACCCTCGGTTAGAGATTTCAGCCTGGCCATTAGTTTGTGGGTGGTAGGCGGTGGAAAGACGATGATTGACACCATACTTAGCCATGACTCTTGCTAATTGATCATTGCAAAAATGAGTCCCGCGATCACTAATAATGGCATGAGGCACACCGAATCTAGCGAATAGCGACTTCAAAAAGTTACAAACCACCCTTGCGTCATTAGTGGGTAAAGCTTTGGCTTCAACCCATTTAGAAACGTAGTCAACGGCTACAAGGATGTATTTGTTGCCTTTAGAGGAAGGGAATGGCCCCATAAAGTCGATGCCCCATACATCAAAGATTTCACATTCTTGTATGAAATTTTGAGGCATCTCATATTTATGTGTGATCTTGCCTTGTTTTTGGCAAGCATCACAATGTTTAACCATCTCGTGAGCGTCACGGTAAATGGTGGGCCAATAAAATCCCGAATCAAACACTTTCTTTGCGGTGAAATTGGGACCAAAGTGACCACCGGTGGGTCCTTTATGGCAAGCGTCAAGGATTTGTACCGTTGCCGGCCCATCAACACATCGGCGAATAATCAAATCAGCGCATTGTTTGAAGAGATACGGTTCATACCAAAAGTAAGTCTTAATATCTTTGAAGAACTTTTTCTTTTGTTGGGATGTTAACTCGTCAACGAGAATTCCACCCGCCAAGTAGTTTGCAATGTCCGCAAACCACAGGGTCTCATCATGATCCGAATTGACAGACATTAAGGTCTCCAGGGGAAAAGAGTCATTGATCTCTTTGTTCGGATGATCCCCTTGATAAGGATCCTCAAGTCTACTGAGATGATCCGCGGCTAGGTTTTCAGCTCCCTTCCTATCACGAATTTCGATTTTAAATTCTTGAAGTAGCAAAACCCAGCGAAGAAGTCTTGGTTTAGAATCTTGTTTAGTTAACAAGTACTTCAACGCGGAATGATCGGTATACACGATGGTAGTAGAAAGGACAAGATAGGGGCGAAATTTTTCAAAAGCATAGACAACAGCTAAAAGCTCTTTTTCGGTTGTCGTTTAATGCAATTGAGCCCCCGTCATTGTCTTGCTAGCGTAATGGATTGGTTGGAAGTGTTTGTTCACTCTTTGGCCCAAAACCGCTCCAATAGCAAAGTCGCTAGCATCGCACATCAACTCAAAAGGCAGCTCCCAATTAGGGGTAACCAAGACCGGTGCCTTAGTTATATTATCCTTAAGAAGGTTAAAGGTCCATACACTCTTTGGCAAAGATAAAAGGAGTATCTTTTTCCAAGAGGTGGGTCATCGGGCGAGCGATTTTAGAAAAATCTTTGATAAATCGACGGTAGAAGCCCGCATGACCAAGGAAACTTCTCACACCCTTCACGGTTGAAGGTGGAGGCAATTTTGCAATAACATCGACTTTAGCACGGTCTACTTCAAGACCGGCTTTGGAGATTTTGTGTCCTAGCACGATGCCCTCTTTTACCATGAAATGGCATTTTTCCCAATTAAGAACAAGGCGAGTGTCTTCACACCGCTTAAGCATACGTTCTAAATTGGCAAGGCAAGCAGAGAAAGAATCACCATAAACCGAGAAATCATCCATAAAGACTTCCATAGTTTCTTCAACCATGTCATAGAAGATATCCATCATACACCTTTGGAACGTCCCCGGAGCATTGCATAAACCGAAAGGCATGCGTTTGTAAGCAAATGTTCCGTAGGGACAAGTGAATGTGGTTTTCTCTTGGTCTTTGGGATTGATGGGAATTTGAAAATACCCGGAGAAACCGTCTAAGAAGCAGTAATAGTCATTACCCGCTAGACGCTCGAGCATTTGATCCATGAAAGGAAGAGGAAAATGATCTTTTCTCGTGGCATCATTGAGTTTGCGATAGTCGATACAAACTCTCCACCCAGTAACGAGACGAGTAGGAATCAACTCGTTGTGTTCATTGGGAACAACGGTTATTCCGCCCTTCTTGGGCACACAATAGACGGGACTTACCCATGGCAAATCTGAAATAGGGTAAATCAAGCCGGCATCCAGAAGTTTGATAACCTCTTGTTTGATGACGTCATGAATTCGAGGATTAACCCTTCTTGGCTTTGGATTGCGGGTTTAAAGTCATCTTCCATGAGAATTTTGTGAGTACAAAAGTTTGGATCAATTCCGCGGATATCGGAAATTTTCCAAGCAATTGCCTTCTTATGATCTTTAAGCACGGCGATAAGGCGAGATTTTTCTTCTTCGTTCAAGTCCTTCGCGATAATGACGGGCGACTTCTTCTTGTCTTCAAGGAACACGTACTCGAGGTGAGATGGTAACTCCTTAAGCTCTAAATCCGGAGAATTTTTTATGGTAGGCGTAGTCGAATTCGGTTCATCGATAGCAATAACCTTGGGAGATGGTGGAGAAATATGGTCCTCTTTGAGAAGTTTCTCAATGAGACGAATGTCTTCATCCTAATCGGTGGGAGAATCGTCATATTCTAAGTTCACATCTCCCATGGTTGCTTCAAAATCTTTCCAAAGGAAATCACTTTCTCCAAATAGAGTTAGTGATGAATCAATAGAGGAAACGGTCTCAACGTTGGGAGGAGAGGTAGGAATACTTTTGCAAGCATCTTTGAAGTGTTCTTCACAAGCCTCATCAAGAACGTCGATACAATTAACACTCTCGTATGAATAAGGTTGTTTAGAAATCTTACCCATGTTGAAGACAATTTGATCGTCACCAACTCTCATGATAATCTCACCCGCTTCTACATCGATGAGAGTGCGACCGGTCCTCAAGAATGGACGTCCAACGATTAATGGCACACGAGGGTCCATATCGTAGTCGAATACGACGAAATCGGCGGGAAAAGTGAATTTGTCGACTCCTACAAAAACGTCTTCGGCTATCCCCACTGGATAAGCAACCGTACGGTTAGCTAATTCGAAATTCATTTTGGTGGGGACTAGCTCATAGAGAGATAATTGCTTCCAAACACTTAATGGCATTAAGTTAATACTAGCACCTAGATCGGCTAGGGCCATGCAATTCTCTACTCTCGGGAAGTTGCAAGGGATTAAGAAGCGACCCGGATCACCAAGTTTGGTTGGCAATTTCCTTAAGAGCACTGCAGAGCAATTCTCATTAAGTTGGGTATTAGCAATATCAAGAAGTTTCTCCTTGTCACTAAGAAGATCCTTAAACATTTTCGCGTATTTAGGCATGTGAGCGAGAGCCTCAGTGAAGGAGATGTTAAAATTCAATTGTTTAAACATTTTGAGAAAGTTTGAAACTTGAATATCGTCCTTGCTTTTGAGCTTCTCTTTCCTCAACCTTGAGGGATAAGGTATATCAGAAGAAGAGGAAGGCTTTGGAATAGTAGGATCACTCACATCCTTGGGTGGAGGAGGGGTAGAAGTAAGAGGTGGAGGAATTGGGGAAATAGAAGGTTGAGGAATATGAGTAGGTGACTCGTTTTCCTTAGTCACAATCACCGGTGGAGGTATAGGAAGCTCGGGTTCCTTGGTACCTTTGCCGCTGCGAGTGGTGATTGCTTTCATCTCTCCTCTTGGATTAGCCACGGTGTTACTCGGAAGAGTACCCGAAGAAGAGGTTTGATTACCTTGGAAGAAACCAGCCATCATGTTCCTTAAGTCATTCGTTTGACTTGCCAAAGTGTTTTGCATATCAGCTCGAAGCTCATTCCCTTGCTTGACCATATCTGCTTTCATGTTGGCCATTTCCCGCTGGAGATTTTCCACGATCACATCATTAGTCCTCATGTAGGTTTCAACATCTTGGTTTAATGCGGTGGGTTGGTTGGGAGGAGGAGCAAGGTAGGCGGGTGGTTGATAAGCAGGTTGTTGGTAAACTTGGTTGTTTCTTTGAGGTGGATATGGGTTTCTTTGGTTTTGATATGGAGTTGGAGCACGTGGTTGGTTTTGATTGGTTCGGTTACGGTTTTGTTGTTGGTTTTGATTGATTGGAGGAAAACCGGGCGGGGAAAGAAAGTTGTTTGAGCGATAGTTGAGCAAGTTGCGGTCTCCTTGAGGACGAGCTTGATAACCGGCCGGAGGATAGGTACCGTATGCTGCGTTAACATTCTCAGAAAGATAGTCTTGGGTGGAGGTACAAGTAGTGTAAGAGTGAGGACCCCCGCATATTTCACATGGTTGGCTTACGGCATTGACTTGAGCGTTTTGAGCGTTGATGCTTTTGGTGTTGCTAGCGGTTTGGGCAGCAAGCGATTCAAGAAGCGAAGTAATTTTGTCAAGTATCTTGTCGTTGTCACTAGTACTAGCACTAGCGGCTGTTGGGTCAAAAAGTTGATGTGGCAGAAACTCAAAATTGAAGGACATTTACTCAGGCGTTGACAAGTGTAATACAAGAGTTGACAAGAGCAAATTAGGCGTTGATAGAAGTCAACAAAAGTCAAACGCAGTCAACAAAAGTCAACGCTGATAGATTTGATGGAGAATTCTATTTAGGGAATATATTGAGTATATTGTTTATGATATACACAATATATAGTTTATCTAAATAGAATATTTAGATGTTTATTTGATATTATCTCTTGTAGATTCTGTTCCTTCCACTATAAAAGGAACAAGGGTCTTAGGTTTTATTCATCCCATCATTCACAATGTAGTCTTAAAGTTGAGTCGTGTGTTCTAGACGTGTGTAACCTTGTAAACACGTCTAGGTTTGTTACTTGTAATCGTTTGAAGTTTAATATAAGTAAACGTTGGAAAAGAAACATCTTGTTCGTAATCAATGTTCTAATTCCGCTATGTTTATCATATGAACGTTGATTATCCTAGTAAGCTTAATCGATCCATTAATAATGGTTTCTACAATTGGTATCAGAGCCTCGTGGCTCGTGATGCTAGGACCAACAAGGTGTTCGTGTATGGTGAAAAGAAGAAAAATCCGTCTAGGGTTTTTCTGGATGTTTTTGTGTGCGCAGCAGTATTCAGAAGGTCATAACTTTTTATTGGACCGTTGGATCGTCACGAAATTTCTTGTGTGTGTTATATACACATATATCTAGACATCCACCGGAGGGATTGTCGAGTTTTGTCCCCAGTAAAAAGTTATTAGGCGTCAAAGTCAGTAGCAAAGTAAATGCAGTTTTCTGTGGACAGCCATGTTCAAAACACGTTTTCTCCTTCGTTAACCGTTAGATCTTCGTGATTTTTGGACTGTAGATTCTTGTCACTTATGTCTAGAGTCTCACCGGAGCGATCGTCGAGTTCAGCTCTCAAGAAAAATTTATAGCTCGTCACAGTTCGCTGCAGTAAAGATATTAATGTTTTTGATTTCACATGAAATCATGACCTAGGGTTTCTCAAACCCTAGATGGACATAAAAAGCAGAGTATTATGTTGTTCGTGGCTGTTTGAATATTATTGTTGCTGCCAAAAGGAGGTGCAACAGAAAGGATCTCGGTTTATAAATTAGGGTTTGTATGGTAAACCTTAAAATCTATGATCAATACGAAGCAGCCTGGATTTCAAGTCGTTGTAGCAGCATGTGCTACAAAGCAATTTTATGGCTGTTTAATACATGGCTAGTGAAAGCAAAGTGAAGTTCCACGCATATAAAAGGTCACATATTTGTTCGTAGGCTAAGGAACATGTGGATGTTAGCATGTTTGAAAAAAAACTGATTGCAACGTTTATTCAGAAGTGAGTTTGCAAGATCGTGGCTTCTGAAAAGGGACATAAGAAATCAGTTTTTCTTTTTGGAAGTTAATTTTTCACGAGAATGATTTTGCAAAACAGTCTGGATCAAAGACGTGTGATGCAAATATAGTTCTCTAATTTTGCAGGATACGTGGATGGTATTTATGTTATATGGGCTTTTACTATAAAACAACTTGCACAGAATATTATGGGAAAGAAGAAAGACGTGGATGGTAGTGGTTATCTATTTTGGACATATATATATGTTTATCACGTTTGACCTTGGTGAGCTGGTAAATTGTTACGTATACCACAATGGACCACAGTGGTATAAGGTAATATTCTAGTCGTTGTCATTATGATATTTATCCACTATTGTATTTTAGCCACTTGATGACGTCAGCAGAAGAATTGACGCTGACAAGATTAGTTTTGATGTAAAACCCGCATGCTTTTACCATGAATAGTGCCCTTAAGATCGTACGTCCTAGATTAAAACTTACCTTATTTAGTATTGATCACATTCATGTGCTAATAATCAAGCAAGTGCATGCGTGTATGACATGACAAGTATCGATTACGTACGAATTCATGATAAACAGTTAATAAATATGTCACGTGAACATAATTAAATCATGATCATCATTTAAAATGCAAACTAGAATAATTACGTAAATACATATAATATAATTACGAGCGTTAAGATTACGATAAACGACATGATAGAATAAACAGAAACACTTTAAACACGAGCACGTTTAACCACGAACGAACACGAAACATCGGGACACGAGAAAGGTACGGGTACCCCATGTGGGGCCCCCATACCCACGGCACAACAACCAAGAATGGGCTAAGCCCATGGACTTTTACAAGTAAAGGGGGGGTTATGGTAAAAACTATTTTTCATTTTCACTTTTCAAGAAAGAAAACATAAATCCTAAAAGATTTTCTCCTCCTCCTCTTTGCTCTCTCTTGTGCCGCCACCTAGAACACCACCATAGGAGGGTGTTGTTGATTTTTGACATTAAAAACAAGTGCTAGAAACCGTGTTTGTTCATTCCCTTTCAAGCTACGTATTGGTATATCATTCTAAACCTTCCTTTCTAATTCTTTTTAATCTTTGATTATTTTCATGAACATGTTATTATTATTCTTATTAAAACATGATAATTAAACATTGATCTAACTTGTTTTGGGGTAAATTAGAATCAAAGAATGTTATAAAAAGGGTGTTTGTTTTAGCCGCCTAGCAAACAAACCCGAGGGGGGTTTGGTTTGCTTATTTCCGCCACCACCAAGACCATTTTTGGTCTTGGTTGGTGCTTGTGGGACCCACGGCAGCAAGGGGGCACACGTACCCCGAGTTTGGCTCGGGGTACGGTGTCAAATTCATGCCCGATTCATGGTTCGTTGGTTAAATCATGATCTATGTTACATGTTAATTTTTATGAATTATGAACTTAGGATATAAATTAATTAATAACATGAGATATTAATTAAATCATGACTTAGGTTATTTTAATTATTAATTTAGCATGATATTAATTTAACCTAAGTATTTTATGTTATAAGTTATAATTAATTAATTATTTAAAACATGCCTATAATTAATTAATTTAGACATGACTTAGGTTATATTATTAATAATAATAATACACATTTTAACCTAAGTATCTTATTTCATTTTAATTAAAACATGTTATACTTTAATTAAAATGCTTAACCTATAGTTTAATTAAAATACATGAAATAATAATTAAACTATATACTATATCATATGACTTAAGAAATCAGCTTATAAACACGTAGACTTATATGTTAGCTTATGTAACCAGCTTAATTCTAAATATGGAAACTTCTATTTATAGAAACTTAATTAAATAAGACAACTAATCTTTTAATGGAAACCTTCTATATATGGAAATCTATCTATTTCAGGCAGCTAATCTAATCATGGAAACCTTCTATATATGGAAACTTATTTAATTAAGGCAGCTGATCTATTTTTGGAAACTTTCTATTTTTAGAAACTAATCTATTTTAAGCAGTAAATTCTATTTTTGGAAACTTTCTATTTTTGGAAACTTTCTATTTTTGGAAACTTTCTATTTTTGGAAACTTTCTATTTTTGGAAACCTGCTATTTTTGGAAAGTTACTTATTATTACACAGTAAGTATAATAATACATGAAATACCAGTAATACTTAATCAGATTAATCAGAATACAAGATAAACACAGTTTAAGGCTTTAAACAGTAAACCATGACCTAAAACATACAAAGTAAGCTAAGACAAGACATAAAAACCCAGTACGTAATCAGTGAATCGATACTTATACACGTGTGTATTCATGTAGCGTTAGTGATCCAGAAGTAGGAGTCTTTCTTCCGTTCATTCACTGGACTTGAGGTACGGATTCCCGTCCTTTCAGTATGGACATTCTTTCCTTATTAGGATTTCCTCGTATGCAGCCAACTGTTTTCCCAGTATTTGTTTTATTGTTTTGAACTGCTTATGTTTAATTAGCATAATCTATAGCCATATACAAGCATGACCAGTTTCACCTAGTTATGGAGGTACCATAACTATAACATTGGAGGCACCAATGTTATGACTTCCCCACGGCGGAGTGATTGCTCGTGGCGTCCCTTTTCAGTTTTGGCCATATTATTATATCATGTGGGGCGTATGGGTGCATCCTAGTTACATGTTTTATTCAGTTTATCATGGTGAATGTGGTGTGTGCCTTGCATCCTTCACAAGGAGTTGATCCCTCCTACCCAAACTAGTATATTAATTAGAGGCATCCCCTCTAATCAGCATGATGAGGTCACCCCTCCAAGTATTCATGCACGTGACCTTTTCATGACCTATATGGGCTATGGTATATTTATGTTAAAACAGTTTTCATAAGATAAACATAAGGCTTTTCAAACTATAAAACCAGTTTTCTTAATACTTAACCAGTTTACTCAGAACTTAGTCTTCCGCTGTTATATGTTACATGCTTATCCTATTTCATGCTATATTGTACATCCGTGCACTGAGCGTCTTGCTCAGCCGTTTTCCTTTTCATGTTCCCAAAACGGCAGGTACTTAGGGACGCTCGTAGATCTCAAACGTACGTGCATATGGATTGGAAGCTTTACTGTCTTTCCTTACTTTATGCATTTCCTTTACTTTGATACAGTTGCTATGGACATTGTTTCGTCCTTTCCTTTTACAGTATTTATGTTTGTGTGTGATGAGCTCTACTTTGGGGTTATCGATGTTTGATTCCGGTATTTCCCCTTTTATGGTCAAATAATGCTTAGACATTTATCCTTGTATGCTTTGATGACACGCCGTGATTATGCGCAAGATTCCATTTCCAAAATGGGGTGTTACAACTATGGTATCAGAGCCAAGGTTTCGACCTGTAGGCTCTCAAATATGACCTGTGATTAGTGGGTAGTCACTACGGTCTTCCTAGAACTGACAGTTGTTTTCATGCATTCATCATTTTTAAGAATACATATACATGTCATTGTTACAGGGTTTTTGACTAAGTAATGGTTGGTACAGGACTGGCCCTATTTAGTCGCATGTGTTTTATCGAAACTTTTAGATTTGGGACCGACCCATAGGCGTCCCCTCGATATGTCTTTTATTTTGAGTGAACTGACCAGAGGCGTTCACTCTCGAGCATCAAAAGTTTTCATAAAACTGCATCATGCATTCATACAAAGATTTCCTTGCATAAAATTTTTCTCGTGAAATTTTTGGTATAAATTTTTTTCATGTATATATATATAATACATATTTTATGTTTTGAACTGTTAATCATATGTTTATGTTATACTGTCAGATGGTTCTCACACGCGAGCAAGAGCAGCTCAATGCTGCAATTCAGGCTGCCATGCAAGCCTTGCTTCCTCAACTGAGGAATGACATTCGTGCTGAAGTTCAGGCTGCCAACAATCAGCAACACAATCAGCCACCTCCTCCTCCTCCTCCAGTGACACTAGCAGTGTGGTTGGAAAGATTTAACAAGCTTCGTCCTAGAGCTTTTGAAAAGACTGATAGCCCCAGCGATGCTGAAAGCTTGTTGACTCACATTGAGAAGATTTTCAATGCTATGGGATGTGACCCCGCATTCAAGGCGAGATTGGCATGCTACCGATTTGAAGGCGATGTACTCAATTGGTGGTTAGCTTTGACGCAGTCAGAAGGAGGTGATGATTGGGTCGCTGGTTTGACATGGGCCCAATTCAAGGAGAGAGTGATGGAGCAGTTCTTTCCCAAGGCAGAGCAGGACAAACTCAAGCGCGAGTACCATGGGATACGTTAGAGAGCGGGCGAGAATAGCAACGAATTCATGCAGCGCTTTCTTCGCTTAGCTGGTTTTCTGGGAGCAGCAGCTGGTACTCCTGAGGAGCAGGCACACCACTTTAGGTGGGCACTTCGCACCTCGGTCGCGAACAATCTGGTATGTGCTACGTTCAATACAGTAGCACAAGTGGCCGACGCAGCAAGGAAGCTAGAAATGTTGCAGGAACGCGATGAGTTCGGGGAAGCTGAAAGACCCGACAAGAGGTAAACATTTCGTGTTCTATCAATAACCAGACCGCTTCCTATCATTATATGTTCTATAATCATCTCTTAAACTGTATCTTCCAGGCAGAAAACTGGGGACCGGTCTCAGCCGGCTACCCAGCAGCAGCCTCATCAGCCCAAAGGAAACGGTCACTCTAACGACCGTTCTGTTGTGGAAAGGCGCAGCGGTAATGATAATTACCGTAACAATGCGGGACACTCCAACAACAGCAGGTCCTACTATTTACGCATCTTCTTATGATTTCATGTTATATCTCTCATGCTGACACTATATCAATCTCTACCAGGAACCACGGTAACGGGAAGGACCAGAACCACAGGGGTTCTCAGCCTAACCGTTCAGCTAACACTAGTAAACATCTTATGACGCATATGTCTTATACTCGTGCATATACTTTATTTTAACACATTTCGTCATCAGCAGGCCCTCAGCAAGCAAGGACTCCTACTAGAGGATTTACTCATCCTCTTTGCAGTACTTGCCATCGCAGACACCCTGGCCCATGTCGTTGTGATTCTGACGCGTGCTACAAGTGCGGCCTCCCTGGCCATCGTATGAGAGATTGCCGTAAGGGTGAAATGGAGGGTACTTCGGGTCATGCTGATACTAAGCCGCCTCCTACCACTGGGCGTGTCTACACGACATCGCGCGATCAGGCAAACAAATCTACAGGTACAATTACTGGAATTTTGTATATGTACGGTCAGGCTGCATGTGTTCTTTTCGACACGGGTGCCACTCATTCAGTTATTTCCACTTCATATGCTAAGAACATCAGGATACTTCCCTTGCCATTAGAAAATAAGCTTACCATTTCCACGCCTTTGAAGGACTCTGTATTAATAACTCATGTATACAAGAGTCTTCCTCTAGAGTTTGACGATAAAGTTCGTGCAGTAGATGCACTTCCCCTAGACATGATTGAGTTCGATATGATTCTCGGCATGGACTGGCTATCCAAGCACCATGCTACCATAGACTGCCACTCATATCGGGTGATCTTCGGCGACATTAATGCACCAGAGTACATTCATAACGGGTTCATACCCGGACGGTCTGTACAAGTCATATCTACCTTGCAAGCACGTGCATTACTGTCACATGGCTGCGAAGGTTATCTAGCTACGGTTCACGACATGGATGCTGAATCCCCATCGATTCAGGATCAACCAGTAGTTTTGGAATTTCAAGACGTCTTCCCAGCTGAACTTCCAGGCATACCACCTGCACGAGAAGTGGAGTTCAACATAGACAGGAGCAGAGCCAATCTCTAAGGCTCCGTATCGTATGGCTCCCATAGAGCTAAAAGAACTGAAGGACCAACTGCAGGAACTTCTTGAACGAGGGTTCATTAGACCAAGCGCATCTCCATGGGGCGCACCGGTCTTGTTCGTTAAGAAGAAGGACGACAGCATGCGACTTTGCATTGATTACCGTGAACTTAATAAGATTACCATCCGCAATAGATATCCACTGGAACGTATAGATGATCTGTTTGACCAACTTCAAGGAGCCAAACACTTCTCAAAGATCGATCTAAGGTCAGGCTATCATCAGCTAAGGGTTAAGGAGCAGGATATTGCCAAGACTGCTTTTCGTACCCGCTATGGCCATTATGAGTTTGTGGTCATGCCATTCGGCCTGACTAATGCTCCAGCAGTATTCATGGATCTGATGAACAGAATCTTCCATGAATTCCTTGATAAGTTTGTCATTGTGTTCATCGATGACATCCTGGTTTTCTCAAAGTCCACGGAGGAACACGAAGACCATCTCCGTACGGTACTACAGACTCTTCGTCAGAAGCAGCTGTATGCGAAATTCTCCAAGTGTGAGTTCTGGTTAAACAAGGTGGCATTCTTAGGTCACATTGTATCAGCAGAAGGGATCACCATCGACCCAACGAAGGTTGAGGCTATCACTAAATGGCCAAGACCAACGTCAGCGACAGAAGTCCGCAGTTTCTTAGGCTTAGCTGGATATTATCGCAGATTCGTGGAGAACTTTTCCCGCTTGGCACTACCTCTTACCAAACTAATGCGAAAAGGAGAGAAATTCGTCTGGACGGAAGAACAAGAGAAGAGCTTCGAAGACCTAAAGCAGAAGTTAATATCTGCACCTATTCTTACTCTCCCATCTGGTACAGGTGGATTTCAGATCTATAGCGATGCATCGGGGAAGGGACTGGGCTGTGTTCTCATGCAACATGGGAAAGTGATCGCGTATGCTTCACGGCAGCTTAAGCCCTATGAAGAAAACTACCCTACGCACGACCTGGAACTTGCTGCAGTGGTGTTCGCATTGAAGATATGGAGGCATTACTTATACGGAGAATCATGCGACATTTTCACGGATCACAAGAGCTTGAAGTATATCTTCACACAGCGAGAATTGAACATGAGACAAAGGAGATGGTTGGAACTATTGAAGGATTATGATATTAACCTACAGTATCATCCCGGGAAGGCTAATGTAGTAGCGGATGCACTCAGCAGAAAGTCCGGAATGATCAACGGCATTGAGATCAAGGAACAAAACATAAGAGACTTGGAGCGGCTAGACATCGAAATCATGGTACGTTGGCAGCACGGATACTGGGCAAATCTTAGGGTAGAACCTGAGTTACTGTTTAGGATCAAGGAAGCGCAGAAGGATGATGGAGAGATTTGGGCGATAATTCAGAATTTGGAGAAGCAGACAGAATTCAGAATGGACGCAGACGGTATCGTTTGGCAGGGCACGAGACTTTGTGTTCCTGACAACCAAGAACTCCGGGAAGCATTGTTAGCTGAAGCTCATAGCTCCCCATTTTCTATACATCCTGGGTCGACAAAAATGTACCATGACATCAGACAGCACTTTTGGTGGAGTGGTATGAAACAGGATGTAGCCACTTATGTCTCCAAATGTCTTACCTGCCAGCAGGTTAAGATTGAGCATCAGCGATCGGGCGGTCTCCTTCAACTGTTGGATATTCCAGAGTGGAAGTGGGACAAAATCACCATGGATTTTGTTACCGGTCTTCCGCCTACCAAGAAGAAGCACGATGCTATTTGGGTCATTGTTGATCGACTCACCAAATCAGCTCATTTCTTACCGATACGCAAGGAAGATCCGGTAAGTAAACTCGTAGATACTTACAGAAGGGAGATCATGAGACTCCACGGTACTCCCTCCAGCATCGTCTCAGACAGAGATCCTCGTTTCACGTCGCGATTCTGGAAAGGTCTGCAAAAAGCTTGGGGTACACAACTTAAGCTGAGTACGGCCTTTCATCCTCAAACGGACGGACAGTCAGAGCGAACAATTCAGACATTGGAAGATATGTTAAGGTCGTGTGCGTTGGAAAGGACAGGTGATTGGGACGATTACATCTGTTTAGTCGAGTTTGCATACAACAACAGCTGGCACGCAAGTATCAAATGTGCTCCTTTCGAAATGTTGTATGGCAGGAAGTGTCGCGCTCCAACTTGCTGGGATCAAGTGGGAGAGCGAACACTTGAAGGACCAGAGATTATAGAAATGACCAATGAGAAGATCGAAGTAGCTAAGCAGAAGCTGCAGGAAGCACGGTCACGTCAGAAGAGTTACGCCGATAAGCATCGTAGGGACATACATTTTAATGTGGGAGATCACGTCTTCCTCAAGGTTTCGCCGGCACGTGGTGTTAAACGCTTCGGGATCAAAGGGAAACTCAGTCCTCGTTTCATCGGACCTTTTGATATCATTGAACGAATCGGTGAAGTATCTTACCGATTGGCGTTACCTCCTCAGCTTTCGCACGTGCATAACGTGTTCCATGTGTCCTTACTCAGAGGGTACAATTATCATCCCCTTCACATGGTTCAGTATCCACTGGAACAGATACGTGAAGATCTCACTTTTATAGAAGAACCCGAACGAGTACTCGACAGGCAAGAACGAGTCATGAGAAGGAAGACGATTCCATTCGTCAAAATTCTTTGGAGGGACCATACCGAGCGGGAAGCCACTTGGGAAACAGAGGAGTCTATCCGGGCTTCTTACCCTCACTTCATATTTTGAGTTCGGGTATGTTACTTCTTTTCAGCTTACTTTATCTATAATTTGGGGACGAATTATTCTTTTTAGGGGGGAAGAATTGTAAAACCCGCATGCTTTTACCATGAATAGTGCCCTTAAGATCGTACGTCCTAGATTAAAACTTACCTTATTTAGTATTGATCACATTCATGTGCTAATAATCAAGCAAGTGCATACGTGTATGACATGACAAGTATCGATTACGTACGAATTCATGATAAATAGTTAATAAATATGTCACGTGAACATAATTAAATCATGATCATCATTTAAAATGCAAACTAGAATAATTACGTAAATACATATAATATAATTACGAGCGTTAAGATTACGATAAACGACATGATAGAATAAACAGAAACACTTTAAACACGAGCACGTTTAACCACGAACGAACACGAAACATCGGGACACGAGAAAGGTACGGGTACCCCATGTGGGGCCCCCATACCCACGGCACAACAACCAAGAATGGGCTAAGCCCATGGACTTTTACAAGTAAAGGGGGGTTATGGTAAAAACTATTTTTCATTTTCACTTTTCAGGAAAGAAAACATAAACCCTAAAAGATTTTCTCCTCCTCCTCTTTGCTCTCTCTTGTGCCGCCACCTAGAACACCACCATAGGAGGGTGTTGTTGATTTTTGACATTAAAAACAAGTGCTAGAAATCGTGTTTGTTCATTCCCTTTCAAGCTACGTATTGGTATATCATTCTAAACCTTCCTTTTTAATTCTTTTTAATCTTTGATTATTTTCATGAACATGTTATTATTATTCTTATTAAAACATGATAATTAAACATTGATCTAACATGTTTTGGGGTAAATTAGAATCAAAGAATGTTATAAAAAGGGTGTTTGTTTTAGCCGCCTAGCAAACAAACCCGAGGGGGGTTTGGTTTGCTTATTGCCACCACCACCAAGACCATTTTTGGTCTTGGTTGGTGCTTGTGGGACCCACGGCAGCAAGGGGGCACACGTACCCCGAGTTTGGCTCGGGGTACGGTGTCGAATTCATGCCCGATTCATGGTTCGTTGGTTAAATCATGATCTATGGTACATGTTAATTTTTATGAATTATGAACTTAGGATATAAATTAATTAATAACATGAGATATTAATTAAATCATGACTTAGGTTATTTTAATTATTAATTTAGCATGATATTAATTTAACCTAAGTATTTTATGTTATAAGTTATAATTAATTAATTATTTAAAACATGCCTATAATTAATTAATTTAGACATGACTTAGGTTATATTATTAATAATAATAATACACATTTTAACCTAAGTATCTTATTTCATTTTAATTAAAACATGTTATACTTTAATTAAAATGCTTAACCTATAGTTTAATTAAAATACATGAAATAATAATTAAACTATATACTATATCATATGACTTAAGAAATCAGCTTATAAACACGTAGACTTATATGTTAGCTTATGTAACCAGCTTAATTCTAAATATGGAAACTTCTATTTATAGAAAATTAATTAAATAAGACAACTAATCTTTTAATGGAAACCTTATATATATGGAAATCTATCTATTTCAGGCAGCTAATCTAATCATGGAAACCTTTTATATATGGAAACTTATTTAATTAAGGCAGCTGATCTATTTTTGGAAACTTTCTATTTTTAGAAACTAATCTATTTTAAGCAGTAAATTCTATTTTTGGAAACTTTCTATTTTTGGAAACTTTCTATTTTTGGTAACTTTCTATTTTTGGAAACTTTCTATTTTTGGAAACTTTCTATTTTTGGAAACTTTCTATTTTTGGAAACCTGCTATTTTTGGAAAGTTACTTATTATTACACAGTAAGTATAATAATACATGAAATACCAGTAATACTTAATCAGATTAATCAGAATACAAGATAAACACAGTTTAAGGCTTTAAACAGTAAACCATGACCTAAAACATACAAAGTAAGCTAAGACAAGACATAAAAACCCAGTACGTAATCTGTGAATCGATACTTATACACGTGTGTATTCATGTACCGTTAGTGATCCAGAAGTAGGAGTCTTTCTTCCGTTCATTCACTGGACTTGAGGTACGGATTCCCGTCCTTTCAGTATGGACATTCTTTCCTTATTAGGATTTCCCCGTATGCAGCCAACTGTTTTCCCAGTATTTGTTTTATTGTTTTGAACTGCTTATGTTTAATTAGCATAATCTATAGCCATATACAAGCATGACCAGTTTCACCTAGTTATGGAGGTACCATAACCATAACATTGGAGGCACCAATGTTATGACTTCCCCACGGCGGAGTGATTGCTCGTGGCGTCCCTTTTCAGTTTTGGCCATATTATTATATCATGTGGGGCGTATGGGTGCATCCTAGTTACATGTTTTATTCAGTTTATCATGGTGAATGTGGTGTGTGCCTTGCATCTTTCACAAGGAGTTGATCCCTCCTACCCAAACCATTATATTAATTAGAGGCATCCCCTCTAATCAGCATGATGAGGTCACCCCGCCAAGTATTCATGCACGTGACCTTTTCATGACCTATATGGGCTATGGTATATTTATGTTAAAACAGTTTTCATAAGATAAACATAAGGCTTTTCAAACTATAAAACCAGTTTTCTTAATACTTAACCAGTTTACTCAGAACTTAGTCTTCCGCTGTTATATGTTACATGCTTATCCTATTTCATGCTATATTATACATCCGTGCACTGAGCGTCTTGCTCAGCCGTTTTCCTTTTCATGTTCCCAAAACGGCAGGTACTCAGGGACGCTCGTAGATCTCAAACGTACATGCATATGGATTGGAAGCTTTACTGTCTTTCCTTACTTTATGCATTTCCTTTACTTTGATACAGTTGCTATGGACATTGTTTCGTCCTTTCCTTTTACAGTATTTATGTTTGTGTGTGATGAGCTCTACTTTGGGGTTATCGATGTTTGATTCCGGTATTCCCCTTTTATGGTCAAATAATGCTTAGACATTTATCCTTGTATGCTTTGATGACACGCCATGATTATGCGTAAGATTCCATTTCCAAAATGGGGTGTTACATTTGACGCTGACAAGGAATAAGTTAACGCTGACAGAACAAGCGTTGACATGTGTTGTCCGAGAAAAATTGTTTCAAGCGTTGATACGCTTTGTCCGATATCGGGTAATGAATGTGGATATTGGGCAGTGAGGGTTCTCGGATAACAAAAGGATTGCTGCTGTTTGAGAAAATTGTGACGTTTTAAGCACACAAAAAGGTGGTATATACACACAAAGGTACATGGAATCTCCGTTTTAATATAGAATATCATGATGATATTTATGGCTCGGATATTTTTGAAAGGGATTAATGATTTTTAAGTAAGTTAGCAACAATTCATGAAGAATTTTATTGGATTATGTAATCGGGATAGCCTTGTGAAAGAGTTATTCGCTTACAGCTTTTACATATGAAGATATTGACTTGTCATGAAGAGGTGTTAGCTTAAGGGGAAGAATTCTTATGGTAAGTTTGATGATTGAAGAAGATTTTCGCGAGTTTGTATTCTATCATATCTTAAAGTCGTGCACTCCCAGTCATAGACTTTAAAGATAACTTGTTCGTGCTTTACATGGTTGGTGATGAAGACTTGTCATAACACTTGAAGGAGTTACATTATCGTGCTCAGTGTCTCACATAGGATAAGAATATTGACAAGAGATCGAGGTCTACTTATACTTTCCAGACTTCTTATAAGTTCTTCATCACATGGATAGTACAAGACATGGAACACAAGGTTGGGTTATTCTACTTCTACATCAAAAATATTATATTAATTGTTCTTCAAGATCATTACACAAAGCCTACATTTGGGGAATCTTCAACATTGCATACATTTTTTACTTTCCTGTTGATGTGACAAAAAGGGGAAGAAATACATGCTATACTTGAGGGGAAGCAATTTGAAGATCATGTACAACTTATAAGAGATACACATAGAGTTTTGCCACCATCAACTAGGGGAAGATTGTTGGGTCAAAAAGTTGATGTGGCAGAAACTCAAAATTGAAGGACATTTACTCAGGCGTTGACAAGTGTAATACAAGAGTTGACAAGAGCAAATTAGGCGTTGATAGAAGTCAACAAAAGTCAAACGCAGTCAACAAAAGTCAATGCTGATAGATTTGATGGAAATTCTATTTAGGGAATATATTGAGTATATTATTTATGATATACACAATATATAGTTTATCTAAATAGAATATTTAGATGTTTATTTGATATTATCTCTTGTAGATTCTGTTCCTTCCACTATAAAAGGAACAAGGGTCTTAGGTTTTATTCATCCCATCATTCACAATGTAGTCTTAAAGTTGAGTCGTGTGTTCTAGACGTGTGTAACCTTGTAAACACGTCTAGGTTTGTTACTTGTAATCGTTTGAAGTTTAATACAAGTAAACGTTGGAAAAGAAACATCTTGTTCGTAATCAATGTTCTAATTCCGCTATGTTTATCATATGAACGTTGATTATCCTAGTAAGCTTAATCAATCCATTAATAATGGTTTCCACAGAGGCATTGGTCCGAACACTCTTGGTTTGCACACGAGACTTATTCTCAATAATATCCCAAGCGGCGTTAGAACTCTTAACCAAAATATTACCCCCCGAGGCACTATTTAGTGAATCTTGGTCATTCATGCTTAAACCATTGTAAAAAGTATTAATTTGGTGCACTGTGGTAAAACTATGTTGTGGGCACTTTCTTAAAAGTTCTTTAAAACGGTCCCAAGATTCACTAAAAGTCTCATCGTACTTTTGTTCAAAATTAATGATTTCATTCCGCAAAGCGGTAGTACGAGAGGGTGGGAAAAAGTAGTTTATGAATTTGGTCTCTAAGTCCGTCCACGTTAGAATACTTTGTGGTGGTTCCTTTACAAGCCAATGTCGGGCTTGTCCCTCTAAAGAGAAGGGAAAAAGTTGTAAACGGATTACCTCTTGTGGAACACCATTGAATTTGACCGTATTCGTGAGTTGCAGGAACCTTTTGATGTGGTCATGAGGATCATCAATGGTACGCCCCAAGAATGGTTGAGCAGAGACTAGTTGAATAAAGCCAGATTTGAGCTCAAAGTTGTTGGCTGCTGATAGGTGTGAAAACATCCATCCTTTTACCACTTATTTCTTGCTAAAGCAAGACCAAAACGCGTATTTAATGTCATTTGTTTGGAATTATGCGTGGTTTGTGGGTTTGTTGTGTTTTCAGAGCCAACCGGATAAATATTAAAGAAAACATGGGATTGCACGGGTTTTATCGTGGAAAAAGACGAAAAGACGAAGTCTATAGTCCAAGAGATGCAAAAGATTTGAAGTCAATGGGCCTATTTGAAGATTTATCGAAGAAAAGGACCAAAGATGGAAGATTTACACATGTCGAAGAAACTCAAGTCTATTAAATGAAGAAATTAAAAGATGAGTTGAATTTATTCGTCGACAAATCCCGAATCGAAATCGAAAACGTCAACTTTTCTGAAAAGACGAGAAGACAAAAAGAAAGGGAGAAAGCCCACTCACCAACCAAGGGAGAAGCCTATAAATACTCCTCCCATTCAAGACTTTCCACTAGTTTTTTTCTGTTACAGTTTTTCCTATTTCGTAGGAAGAAAACCATCTCCCTTAAGGAGTGGTTTTCATTTTTCTTTGATTTCTTTTAATCTTGTAAGTTTAATCTTTCCACTTTTTTTGTTGAATCCTAAATCATTAATACAAGTTTACTTTTAATCTTTCCATCATCTTGTTCTTCATCTCTTTATGATTCAAAGTTCTTAAGTTTTATTTTATTGGTTTGATCATAAAAAGTAAGTGGGTTTTGCGATTTTGTGGTTTTGGATTGATGTTTACCTTAGGTAAATGATTAGTGGTGAAATTGGTTTAAGTTTTGATTAAAATCTTGGTGAAATTTTGAGTTAAAATCGTATGTAAAAGATTCCCCTGTTCTTCGCTATTTTTGACTGTTCTTGCCCAGATTCCGTATAGTGGTTTTGTGATTTACTGTTGATTCGGAATTTTCATTATTCCGGGTCAAGGTTGTGATTATCTTGGTTATTCGGAATAACCAAATATTCCGAGTAGAGTAGTGATTTCATTGTTTATTCGGAATAGCCAAAACATTCCGCATAGGCTTTCTGTTAAAAATATTCCGCATAGGGATTCTTTGAAAATATTCCGCATAAGAGCTTTTATTCCGGATAGTGGTATTATTCCGAGTAAGCTCCACATTCCGCATAAACACTATATTCCGCATAACCATTATTCCGCATAGCTTTATTCCGTATAAACAAATTATTCCGAGTAGAGTTGTTATTCCGCATAGCCAAAACATTCCGCATAGCATAATATTCCGCATGGCATGAATATTCCGAGTAAGAGCAGCCATTCCGCATAGCCATAGCCATGTTATTCCGAACAGAGATATTCCGAATAAGTTGTTCTCTCCACATTTGAGGTACTTACTGTTTCATTTAAATTCTGGCTTTATTCTCATTAATTGTCTTAAATTTAATTTTATTACTTCTAGCACTTACCATTTTAGTAGATTTAGACCAAAGCTCCCCCTTTTTAGTCACCAAGTACAACGATTCCACTTTTGACCGTGATCAATTCGAGAAGATACCGAGAACGAAACAACGACATATATCAATTGGGTACGAGCAACGCAAAGAAAGATCTTGCAAAAGCAAAACCTTTTATTAACCAACCAAAATTCAGTTATTAAAATGGCGCCGCTGCTGGCTCTTTTCGTAAGGATCAACAGTTTCTTGTGAGAAAAATTGGATTTTGGGATCCGTTCTTTCGAGAACGTTATTTTCAAGCACAAAAAGTTTCAAAAAACCCATAAAAATATAAATTTTCAAACATACAAAACATTAAAAAACCTATAAAAACCAAATATTTTCTCTTGCATTTTCTTTTTAGTGTATGCGTACTCGATCAACGTCTTATTCAGAGCCCGAGACTCTCAAAGATTTAGACATGGCCGGTGTACACAACAACAACAATAATAATCCACCCCTCCCAAACAACAACAATAATAATCCACCCCACCAAAACATGAATAATCCACCTTTACCCGACCTACGAACCATGGAGGAGCAATGCCAACCTACGATGAACGGACGTGGAGGCCCGATTGCGCCGATGCATGTCACGGCTCAGGAGTTTTCGTTGAAGCATCACATGATCCAACAAGTGCAAACTAACCCATTTCGCGGAATTCCGGATGATGATGCCAACAAACACCTCGACAAATTCATTACCATCACCCAAAGCATGAAGTCCCCCAGTGTTTCTATGGATGACCTTCGCCTCCAACTCTTTCCCCACTCGCTTTCTCACCATGCCGAAAAATGGTTTGACCGTCTCCCAAAGAACTCTATTCATACTTGGGACGACATGACTCAACGCTTTTTGTCGCGCTACTTCCCACCATCCATGGTCACGAGCATTCGTAACCAAATTAGTGGATTCATGCAAGACAATAATGAATCTCTCTTTGATGCTTGGGAACGATACAATGATTTGATCGACCGCTGTCCAAATCACAACATGCTCCCCGTCACTCTCATTGATAATTTCTACAATGGTCTCACTTTTCGTGATCGTGACACGATCAACGCCGCCGGTGGTACCTTTATGAAAAGGAGACCGGAGGAGTGTAGAGAGTTGATTGAAAACATGACTACTCACTACAAGAATTGGGATTCATCCGCATCCTCAGGATCTAACTCGAGAGTCAATGTTTCTTCTACTACTTCCAATCCTGAGATGACTGAAATTTCTCGACAACTCGCTGAGATGAACAAGAGTTTCATGACCATGGCCACAAACCACTTTGAACAAGCTAAAGCCGTTGCTATTTCTTGTGACACATGTGGTGGTCCTCATTCCTACAATGATTGTCCTTCTACCCAAGGCAATTTTTCTGAAAACGTTAACGCGGCATACGGTACTTATCCCACGGGAGGCTATCAAGCTCGCCCTCAAGTAGACTGTAGCTTGCTAAGTTATCGTTCAAACAACTATCTTGCTCCACCCGGTTTCCCTCCTCCAAACCAAAACCAAAAACAAAGATATAATCGAAACAACCAATCCCAACCTCGTGCTAACAATCAATATCAATCCCAAAGAAACCCATACCCAACTCAAGGAAATTCTCAAGCTTACCAAGCTCCACCTCTCAATCAACCGATGGCATTGAATCAAGACGTCGAGACGTTCATGAAGACTAATCGAGAGATGGTGAAGAATCTTCAGAGTCAAGTCGTCAACTTGAAGAGCGAAATGGTGAAGCAAGGGAACGATATTCGATCCGAGCTAAGGAATGACATGGCAAAACAAAGCAATGAGATTCGTGCAGACATAAGAGACTCTTTTAGCACTCAAGCGGTTAACATTCGTGATATGATTGGTTCGCTCATCCAAGGTAATCAAACCTCTTCTTCGGGTACTCTTCCGAGTAACACCGTTGCGAATCCAAGAGGGGAGATGAAAGTAATCACCACTCGTAGTGGGAAAGGTTATACGGAACCCGAGCTTCCTACACCTCCACCCGTGATTGTGAACAAGGAAAAAGAGAAACATTCCCCACCTCCTTTGCCTTCTACCCCCATTTCCCCACCACCCGTGGTTGTGAGTGATCCTACTCCCCTGAAGCCTTCTTCTTCATCCAATATACCTTATCCTTCAAGGTTGAGGAAAGAGAAGCAAAAGAGCAAGGATGATATTCAAGTTTCAAACTTTCTTAAAATGTTTAAACAATTGAATTTTAACATCTCCTTTGCCGAGGCTCTCGCTCATATGCCTAAATACGCTAAAATGTTTAAAGATCTTCTAAGTGACAAGGAGAAGCTTCTTGACATTGCTCAGACCCAACTTAATGAGAATTGCTCCGTCGTTCTCTTAAGGAAATTGCCCACCAAACTTGGTGATCCAGGTCGCTTCCTGATTCCTTGCAACTTCCCAGGAGTAGAGAATTGCATGGCCCTAGCCGATCTAGGTGCCAGTATAAACTTAATGCCTTTAAGTGTTTGGAAGCAATTATATCTCCCCGAGCTAGTCCCCACCAAAATGACTTTGGAATTAGCTAACCGTACGGTTGCTTATCCAGTGGGGATAGCCGAAGATGTCTTTGTTGGCGTTGACAAATTCACCTTCCCGGCGGATTTTGTCGTCGTTGACTACGAGATGGACCCCCGTGTTCCATTAATCGTTGGACGTCCATTCCTGAGGACCGGTCGCACTCTCATTGATGTAGCCGCGGACGAAATAATCATGAGAGTTGGTGACGATAAAATTGTCTTCAACATGGGTAAGATTTCTAAGCAACCTTATTCGTATGAGAGTGTTAATGCTATTGATGTTCTCGATGAGGCTTGTGAAGAACATTTTTATGATGCTTGCAAAAGTACTCTCTCTTCTCTACCCAATGTTGAGACCGTTGCCTCAATTGCTCCGGCATTGACTCCTTTTGGAGAAAGTGACTTAGATGATTTCGAAGCTAGCTTGGGTCCTCTCGATATTAAGTATGATGATTCTTCCACTAATTGGGATGAAGACATTCGTACTATTGGAAACTTCTCAATGAAGACCCGTTTCCTCCTCCCTCTCCTAAAGAGGTGACTAATGATGATCCATCGTTAGTTACACCATCTATTGAGGATCCTCCTACTCTTGAGCTTAAGGACCTACTTCCTCATCTTGAGTACGTTTTCCTTGAAGACAACGAGAAGTTACCGGTCATCATCGCGAAGGACCTGAAAGAAGAAGAAAAAGCCCGACTTATCACCGTGTTGAAGAAGCATAAAAGAGCTATCGCTTGGAAAATCTCCGACATTCGCGGAATTGATCCTCACTTTTGCACACATAAAATTATCATGGAGGACGACTTTAAGCCCACAATTCAAAGCCAACGAAGGGTGAATCCTAAAATCCATGAAGTCATTAAAAAAGAGGTTATCAAACTTCTTGATGCGGATATGATTTACCCTATTTCGGATTCACCATGGGTTAGTCCAGTCCATTGTGTGCCTAAGAAAGGCGGAATCACCGTTGTGCCCAATCAAAACAACGAGTTGATTCCTACCCGTCTCGTTACTGGGTGGAGAGTTTGTATAGACTACCGCAAACTCAATGATGCCACGAGAAAGGATCATTTCCCTCTACCTTTTATGGACCAAATGCTTGAACGTTTAGCGGGTAATGAATATTACTGCTTTCTTGATGGTTTCTCGGGTTATTTCCAAATACCCATCGATCCCCAAGATCAAGATAAGACAACATTCACTTGTCCCTATGGCACATTTGCTTACAAAAGAATGGCTTTTGGTTTATGCAATGCCCCCGGGACTTTCCAAAGGTGCATGTTGGCTATCTTCCATGACATGGTTGAGCAAACCATGGAAGTCTTCATGGATGATTTCTCGGTCTTTGGGGATTCCTTCTCTTCTTGCCTTGCCAATTTGGAACGTATGCTTAAGCGGTGCGAAGACACTCGCCTTGTTCTGAATTGGAAAAATGCCATTTTATGGTAAAAGAAGGCATTGTGCTAGGACACAAAATCTCTAAAGCCGGTCTTGAAGTCGACCGTGCTAAAGTAGATGTCATAGCCAAATTACCTCCACCTTCAACAGTGAAGGGTGTGAGAAGTTTTCTGGGTCATGCGGGCTTCTATCGTTGATTCATTCAGGATTTCTCTAAAATCGCTCGCCCGATGACCCACCCCTTGGAAAAAGATACTCCTTTTATCTTTTCTAAAGAGTGTATCGAAGCCTTCAATATTCTTAAGGATAAGCTAACTAAGGCACCGGTCTTGGTTACCCCTAATTGGGAGCTACCCTTTGAATTGATGTATGATGCTAGCGACTTTGCTATTGGTGCGGTTTTGGGACAAAGGATCAACAAACACTTCCAACCAATCCACTATGCTAGCAAAACAATGACGAGGGCTCAATTGCATTATACGACAACCGAAAAAGAGCTTTTAGCTGTTGTCTATGCTTTTGAAAAATTCCGCCCCTATCTTGTTTTATCCACCACAATCGTATACACGGACCATTCCGCGTTGAAGTACTTGATGACTAAACACGACTCTAAGCTAAGACTTCTCCGCTGAGTTTTACTCCTTCAAGAATTCAACATTGAAATTCGTGACAAGAAGGGTGCTGAAAACCTAGCCGCGGTTCATCTGAGTCGACTTGAGGATCAATATCAAGGGGATCATCCGAACAAAGAGATCAATGACTCTTTCCCCCTTGAGACCTTAATGTCTATAAATATCAACCTTGATGACACCCCGTGGTTTGTCGACATTGCAAACTACTTAGCGGGTGGTGTTCTCATCAAAGGGTTAACATCCCAACAAAAGAAGAAGTTCTTGAACGATGTTAAGACTTACTTTTGGGATGACCCTTTTCTATTCAAACAATGCGCTGACTTGATTATTCGTCGATGTGTTGACGGACCGGACGCTTTGGACATTCTCCAGGCTTGCCACAAAGGACCCACCGGTGGTCACTTTGGTCCCAACTACACCGCCAAAAAAGTGTTTGATTTGGGATTCTATTGGCCCACCATTTACCGTGATGCTCACGAGATGGTTAAACATTGTGATGCTTGCCAAAAACAAGGCAAGATCACACATAAAGATGAGATGCCTCAAAATTTCATACAAGAATGTGAAATCTTTGATGTATGGGGCATCGACTTTATGGGGCCATTCCCTTCTTCTAAAGGCAACAAATACATCCTTGTCGACGTCGACTACGTTTCCAAATGGGTTGAAGCCAAAGCCTTACCCACTAACGACGCGAGGGTGGTTTCTAATTTCTTGAAACAACTGTTTGCTCGATTCGGTGTTCCTCGTGCTATTATCAGTGACCGCGGGACTCATTTTTGCAACGATCAATTTGCAAGAGTCATGGCTAAGTATGGTGTCAATCACCGTCTTTCCACCGCTTATCATCCTCAAACCAACGGTCAAGCCGAGATATCCAACCGTGGATTGAAGAGAATTTTGGAACGTACTGTGGGAGAGCATCGTGCCTCATGGGCCGATAAACTTGATGATGCTCTGTGGGCTTTCCGTACCGCCTATAAGACACCGATTGGTTGTACACCTTATCGTCTTGTGTACGGGAAAGCTTGCCACCTCCCTATCGAGCTGGAACATAAGGCATACTGGGCCTTGAAGTGGGCTAACTTCGACATCAACAAAGCCGGTGATCTTCGAAAGATTCAACTCAACGAGCTACAAGAATTGAGGAATGAAGCTTACGAAAACTCATTGATCTAAAAGGAGAAGACCAAGATTATCCATGATGCTAAAATTAAAAACCGAGAGTTCCACGTTGGTGATCAAGTCTTACTTTTAACTCTCGGTTGAATATCTTCTCAGGCAAGTTGAAGAGCCGCTGGTCTGGTCCATTCACCATCGCCAATGTTTTTCCCTATGGCACCATTGAGCTTTCTCAACCAAATGGGCCCAACTTTAAGGTGAATGGCCAGCGTTTGAAATTGTACTTTGGTGAGGACATCTCTCATGAGATGATTCCATCCCTCACTACGTTTCCCTTGAATTAGTTCGGGACCGAGTCAGGCTCGTGACTCGGTAAACAAAAACAAGCGCTCCTCGGGAGGCAACCCGAGTATCTATCCCCCTTTCCCGTTGTTCATCCTAAGTGTAGGGGGAGCTATATAGGTTGCTTGTATTTGGATGGTGATGTGATTACAGGGATAAGTGCACTCTTGGAATCTTTGAAGAACCGTGCTCCCATGTTATCCGCAATACCAGTTTATCTCTCAACTATCGTGATTCAATTTTCTTCATACTCACATTTGAAATTGATCACTTTAATCGTCTCTTCCTTAGCTTGATTTTAACCAACGTGCACAATGTCATAAGTGTAGGGGAGACTTTTCCCACATGCTTAAACATTGAGGACAATGTTTATCTTAAGTGTAGGGGAGACTTCTATCGAAGTTTTAAGTGGACTTTTCCATGAAAATGCCTTCATTTAACCGGAAAATCATATTTTTCAGCATTTTTCAAATTTTTAATTAACTTTGGCCAATTAGTCATAATTTTTAAATTTTAATTGTTGCTTTCATATGTATATATCCCGCAAAAAAGTCAAATATATTAATAAAGTGGTGTAGCTAGTTTTGAAATCTTTGACATATTAGGCCCGTTGCGATTATTTTGACTCAAACCGAATAGACTTGTCTAAGTTTATTCTAGCTAGTATCCTTAACCATGTAGACCTTAATTGGTTTATTAGGCTAAGCATCCACGAGTCTCATTACTTGAGATTTTAAATTGTGGAGGACGAGAAATGATAGAGTCAATTATAAGTCGGTATTCTTGCACAAGCTCACTTGGTGTAGTTATTTGCCTATTCTCCCATCACTTGCTAATAATTTGTCTGCAATAAGTAAGGTCGTACGATTTGAAAGGTTACTTAGCTTCTAGCCCAAGATCGTTTAAAAGTTGCTCGGTAATGATAAGAGTTCATAGCCAAGGCATAACTTATGAAGCGGGGCGCGAAGATTGGCGAGTCCGAAAAGGCCCTAACAAGGCATGAGGATTCCATTTTATTGCTAAAGATCCAAGGTGATGTGAAAAGCATTATTCCCAAAATCGATATGAAGGATCAAGACTCACGACGAAAAGCAATCAACTCCCATAAAGATCATGGAAAAGTCTATCCGAAAAGACCCTAACAAGGTATGAGGATAAATAGATCCAAGTCCGAAAAGGAGGCGGATCGTTGTATCTCAAAATCCCAATTAGAGATTGAAGAAATAATCATGAAGTCATGGTCAACAAAGTTGGAGTACCCCTCAAAAGTCTCCAAGTGAAGAAACTCTATTAACGATGAGAAGACCATTATCTCAAGCACGTCTCTCAAGATATGAAGTATGAAGTACATGCCAAATATCGGCCCGAGAAAGGTCTCAAATCGTGAACCGAGTTATGCCAAGATATGAACTTTTTGATATCCCGAGAAGCAGTTTTAAGAGATTTTGTCCTTTAGCTAACTATTGATCAAATCATCCCACTTTGCTTTCAGCTTAAATAAACTATCAAAATAAGTCCAAAAATGCATCTTCATGATCATTCTAAGACAAAAATAAAATATAAGAGATACACCTAGGAATAAGGGAGTTTAAGCATATAATAAACCATGTGTGTAAGTGTTTGAATTGCTAACTTATAATAACAATGATATCGTTTTTAAGCTTAGTTTAGGGAACGTGAAACTTGAGGGTAATAAATCTTCGCAGCACCAAAGCCCTAATGTAAGTCCTTGATCTCTTTGCAAGTTATTTCCATATAGCTATTTTCAAGTGAAAATGGTTTCTATCCTTTTATCTCCTTTAAAGTTTTAATTTCTCTTAGTATTTAAATTTTTGTTTAGTAGTATTTTAATAAGGTCAAGGTTGATTAATTATGAGAAAATTGTATATTTGCTTTATCACTAAGCATTGCATGAGGGCATGGCAATGGTTAAGTGTAGGGGATTTGATAGGTGTGAAAACACCCATCCTTTTACCACTTATTTCTTGCTAAAACAAGACCAAAACGCGTATTTAATGTCATTTGTTTGGAATTATGCGTGGTTTGTGTGTTTGTTGTGTTTTCAGAGCCAACCGGATAAATATTAAAGAAAACATGGGATTGCACGGGTTTTATTGAGCAAAAAGACGAAAAGACGAAGTCTATAGTCCAAGAGATGCAAAAGATTTGAAGTGAATGGGCCTATTTGAAGATTTATCGAAGAAAAGGACCAAAGATGGAAGATTTACACATGTCGAAGAAACTCAAGTCTATTAAATGAAGAAATTAAAAGACGAGTTGAATTTATTCGTCGACAAATCCCGAACCGAAATCGAAAACGTCAACTTTTCTGAAAAGACGAGAAGACAAAAAGAAAGGGAGAAAGCCCACTCACCAACCAAGGGAGAAGCCTATAAATACTCCTCCCATTCAAGACTTTCCACTAGTTTTTTTTTATGTTACAGTTTTTCCTATTTCGTAGGAAGAAAACCATCTCCTTTAAGGAGTGGTTTTCATTTTTATTTAATTTCTTTCAATCTTGTAAGTTTAATCTTTCCACTTTGTTTGTTGAATCCTAAATCATTAATACAAGTTTACTTTTAATCTTTCCATCATCTTGTTCTTCATCTCTTTATGATTCAAAGTTCTTAAGTTTTATTTTATTGGTTTGATCATAAAAAGTAAGTGGGTTTTGCGATTTTGTGGTTTTGGATTGATGTTTACCTTAGGTAAATGATTAGTGGTGAAATTGGTTTAAGTTTTGATTAAAATCTTGGTGAAATTTTGAGTTAAAATCGTATGTAAAAGATTCCCCTGTTCTTCGCTATTTTTGACTGTTCTTGCCCAGATTCCGTATAGTGGTTTTGTGATTTACTGTTGATTCGGAATTTTCATTATTCCGGGTCAAGGTTGTGATTATCTTGGTTATTCGGAATAACCAAATATTCCGAGTAGAGTAGTGATTTCATTGTTTATTCGGAATAGCCAAAACATTCCGCATAGGCTTTCTGTTAAAAATATTCCGCATAGGGATTCTTTGAAAATATTCCGCATAAGAGCTTTTATTCCGGATAGTGGTATTATTCCGAGTAAGCTCCACATTCCGCATAAACACTATATTCCGCATAACCATTATTCCGCATAGCTTTATTCCGCATAAACAAATTATTCCGAGTAGAGTTGTTATTCCGCATAGCCAAAACATTCCGCATAGCATAATATTCCGCATGGAATGAATATTCCGAGTAAGAGCAGCCATTCCGCATATCCATAGCCATGTTATTCCGAACAGAGATATTCCGAATAAGTTGTTCTCTCCACATTTGAGGTACTTACTGTTTCATTTAAATTCTGGCTTTATTCTCATTAATTGTCTTAAATTTAATTTTATTACTTCTAGCACGTACCATTTTAATAGATTTAGACCAAAGCTCCCCCTTTTTAGTCACCAAGTACAACGATTCCACTTTTGACCGTGATCAATTCGAGAAGATACCGAGAACGAAACAACGACATATATCAATTGGGTATGAGCAAAGCAAAGAAAGATCTTGCAAAAGCAAAACCTTTTATTAACCAACCAAAAGTCAGTTATTAGCTGCAATCGCGGGTATGAACATTGGATCGTTATTGCCCTCTACATGTGCTTGCAAAAGTTCAATCATAGGGCGATTGTCCGGTAGAGGTTCATTGTTGTTATTATTCATGTTGTTTTGAGGTGGATTGTTATTGTTGTTGTGTACACCGTCCATGTCTAAGTGATCGAGAGTCTCGGGCTCTTGATAAGACGTTGATCGAGTGCGCATACACCTGCAAAAGAACTAACAAAGCAAGAAATATTTTTTGGTTTTTTATGTTTTTTATTTTTTTTTGTATTTTTGAAAATTTTATATTTTTTAGGATTTTTGAAAATTTTTAATGATGAAAAAGTAACGTTCACGGTGAACGGATCCCAAAATCCAATTTTCTCACAAAGTTCCGTTAATCCTTACGAGAAGAGACGGCAGCGGCGCCATTTGATACTTGTATTTTAATGGGTTCAGATTTAATTCTCGGTATCTTCTCGAATCGATCACGATTCAAAGTGGAATAGTTGTTCTTGGTTACTAAAAAGAGGTTTGTTTTCTATGCTACCAAAAAGTTAAAAGCGTGAAGTAAATAAAGATAAACTCAAAGCAATAAAGCAATTAATTAAAAGCAATTAATAACAAATTAAACTTGAATTAAAATAAAACAGTTAAAACCTTAACTCAGAAAAGTCACTGATTCGGAATATAACTCTTCACAGCCTTCATTCGGAATAATCGTTGATCCAGAATGTCCTTGTTGATTCGGAACAACACCTTCATGCGGAATAATCAAGAACGAAAAGCTTGATTCGGAACAAGTTGCTCATGCGGAATAATTAACAGAAATACTTCATTCAGAACATTTAGTGCTCATTCGGAATATCAGACCTTCATTCGGAACAATATGGCTCATCCGGAACATTTGTTGATTCGGAACAATTTAAACAAAAAACTTCATTCGGAACATTTAAAAATAAAACTGATTCGGAACATTTTTGGAAAAACCTTCATTTGGAACATTGACCTTCATTCGGAACATTTTATAACAAGCCTTCATTCGGAACATTTGTTCATCCGGAACATTTGCTTGATCTGGAATATCTTTGATTCGGAATAAAATTGAAAAACTCTGATTCGGAATAATGGAACTGACTCGGAATAATAAGAACTAAAGCTTTATTCAGAATAATATATGCTCATCCGGAATATTGATTATTAACGCACTGATTCAGAATAAATTTCTAAAAGCCTTGATTCGGAATACTTGTTTATGCGGAATAATTGGGGAAAATGGTTGATTCGGAATCTGGGTTTGGTTTTGAAGACGAAGAACAGTAGGTAAACAAAAAAGACGATTTTTTACAAAATCGACCAAATTAAACCAAAAGATTTAAACCAAACTAACCAATAATCATTTGCTAACCATAAACATCAAATCCCAACAACAAAAACACAAAACCCACATACTTTTTAAGATCAAACTCAACAACATAAAACTTTAAGACTTGGAATCAAGAAGAAGAAAATGAACAAGATTAATGGAAGTATGATATTAAATGATTAAGGTTTAAACAATCAAAGGAAAAGATTAAGACTACAAGATTTGTGAAAACAAAAATGAAAAGGTGTTGGTTACCCTACGAAACAAGAAAGAAAAACAAACTGGAATGAAGAACTTGCTCAAAATGTGTGAAGGGATCTCTTTATTTAGGCCTTGTCTTTGGTTGGTGAGTGGGCTTTCTCCCGTTCTTTTTGTCTTCTCGTCTATTCAGAAAAGTTGACGTTTTCGATTTCGATTCGGGATTTGTCGACGAATAAATTCAACTCGTCTTTTAATTTCTTCGTTTAATAGACTTGAGTTCTTTCGACATATGTAAATCTTCCATCTTTGGTCCGTTTCTTCGATAAATCTTCAAATAGGCCCATTGACTTCAAATCTTTTGCATCTCTTGGACAATAGACTTCGTCTTGAGTCTTTTTCTTCGATAAAACCCGTGCAATCCCATGTTTTTTTCAATATTTATCCGGTTGGCTCTGAAAACACAACAGACACACAAACCACGCATAATTCCAAGCAAATGACATTAAATACGCGTTTTGGTCTTGTTTTAGCAAGAAATAAGTGGTAAGAGGATGGGTGTTTTCACACCTATCAAGACTCTTTAAGGGATTGGAGCGATAGGTTTTTCTGGATTGACGAAGCTGCCTTTCTCTTTCATTTTCCCTTTTTGACCCCTAGAACGATGAGGAAGGACCCAACGATTGGCCCTAACTCCTACAATACTGGGTACGCGGAGCTCTTAAATAGCAATCGCATTCCTGTGCAACCGTACCATGAAGCTTTGTTGGTTATCCTTGGTCTGAGTCACGCAATTATCTGTGTCGCTCGTCAGATACCCGTCTTCCGTACCCAATGTGGCCAGGGTTAATGGTTCTTCTCGCGTTCTTCATATCAACCTGTAAGTACCATCTTCATCCAAAAACTAAAAACTGGTTTTCTTGTTTGTATGTTTGTCGTTGCGCAGGAATGGACGTGTTGGACCTTGTTCGTGGAGCCTTCCCCGAGGATTTGATAGTCTACACCCGCCCCGAGAAGGAGAATGAAGAGTCCCTGCAGGAACGCGCACACAAGAACACCATGGACCTGGAGGTTAGAGAGGCTTCTGCGGCGCAAGAACAAGATGACACCGGCGCATAGAAACTACCCCAACAACCACCAAAACAATAACAACAACCGCCACAAGAGCAACCACCGTTCCTTAGCTCCTCGCTATCCTCAGATAATTTTATTGAGGATGCTGAGTTCGCCTCTGATAGGTGTGAAAACACCCATCTTTTCTACCACTTAACTACATTAAAACGGGACCTAAACATATATTTTATGTCGTAAATGGCGGAATTATGCGTGGTTTGTGTTTTTATTGTGTTTCAGGGTCGAGAAGGTGAAAATTGGAGAAAACACGGCTTTCACGGGCTTTTATTGAAGTAAAAGACAAAAGACGAAGTCGAAAGATCAAGAGTGGAAAAAGAACGGAAGTCCAAGACCAATTCTGAAGATTTATCGAAGAAAAAGTCAAAAGACGGAAGTTTACCAAAAGCCGAAGAACTCGAGTATAATTTATTGAAGAATTGCAAGACGAGTTCAAAAAAATCCCGAGCCAAAGTCATTATAGTCCAAGATTTAAGAAGATTAAAGAAAGAAGGGACCTAATGACGCAATTAAGGAAAAGAGGAAAGAGGGGAGGAAGCTTCCTTCCACTAATCCCTTCCTCCCCTATAAATACACATTATTAGCCATTTGTTTAAGTTGTTGGAGGCTTGACAAGCCTCTCTTCCCCAATTTTCATTTCTCTTGTTCTTTAAATTTATGATCTTTAATTCTCTTGTAACGCACCTTTAATCTTCTTTTAATTCCAAGTAAGTTTACCTTTAATTATTGTTAATCTTTATTTTATTGCCAATCTCCTTCTACCTTTCTTGTTTGATTTGTTCTTTGTTTTGATTGTTCATGTTCTTGAGTTTTTATGATTTTGATCAAGTGGGTTTTGATTAATTTGGTTATGTTTGTTAGTTTTGATGAGTTGTTTTGATTGATTATTGTTAGTTAATGCTTATTGGTTGTTTTGGTTTTATCTTTTGTTTGGTTTTGATTAATTTGTGGATCGAATCTTTGTTACTGTATAGCCCCTGTTCTTCGAGTCTGCTGTTTCTGTATTTCATCATCCCCAGGTGACCTTCATCCGGAAGTTGAAGGTTCCGAATGAAGCACCTTCATCCGGAAGATGAAAGTTCCGAATGAAGCACCTTCATCCGGAAGTTGAAGGTTCCGAATGAAGCACCTTCATCCGGAAGTTGAAGGTTCCGAATGAAGCACCTTCATCCGGAAGATGAAAGTTCCGAATGAAGAACCTTCATCCGGAAGATGAAGGTTCCGAATGAAGCTCTGTCAGTTTGTTTTTGTTTGTTTTTCCTTTTAAGTTTTTGTCTTTTATTTTCAAGATTATTTTTCCCGCCTTTTTCTTTATTTGAATTTTTATTTACTTTCCTTTTAGTTTAATTTTTGGGTTGCATCATTTACTTTTTGTTAAGTTTTAATTTTACGTCTTTTCTTTTCTCATCATTTAATTTTAAAGTTTTAAATATCGCACCGTTTACATTTTAACTTGTTTTAATTTCTCGTCATTTATTATTAAGTCTTGCTTATTTATTTTCCAAAACCAAAAATATTTGGGTCACCAAGAACAACTAATCTCACACAATTAACCGGAGATCAATTCGATTAGACACCGAGAAAACGAACTTTCAACTAGTAAAATCTATACATTAAAATGGCGCCGCTGCCGGCTCTTTTCGTGAAGATCGAAGGTTTTTTGTGAGTGACGCGTTGGATTTTGGGATCCGTTCACTTGTGAACGTTATTTTTCTTGTCAAAAATTTTCAAAAATCCAAAAACATTTGAAAAATCATAAAAAGCATTTCTTTTTCAAAGTTTTGCACCAAAAATATTCTTCTTGCTTATCTATCTTTCTTCATGGATTTTTATGTCCATTGCGTCCGGTGTGGGAAACAATTATCTGGGAACAACTCTTGTCAATGGTGTACATGTGAGCGGTGCGGAAACGATATCGACTACACACAATCCGGATTTTGTCCTTTGTGCAACTCGACTAATTCGTACTTTTTGAACCTACCTCCTGTTCCCCCGTGCATCTATTGTGGAAGCGATTCTCATTGGCATGTTTCGTGCCCGGTTCGATACCCGTCTGGTCACGGGCAAGAACCGGGGTACAATTATGACAATGATAATAGCTATCCACAAGACGCACTTGATTTTTCTCCATACCCGGTTTGCAACAACTGTGGGGGTCCTCACGATACCTATTATTGTCAACCACTGAATTGTTATGAGCCAAATCCGTGTCCTCAATTTTCTTCACCTATGGATTTTTATGAACCAAACCCGGTTTCTAATTATTCTCAACCGATGAACAACTATGAGTCACAACCTTGCTACAATTCAGGTTTTCAACACTTTGAGCCCCCACATCACACCCTCAATCATCAATCCTCTCATCAAATGCATCTTGACCCACAACTCACTACCTTGAATGAAGAAACACACTCCATTGTTTTGCAACTTCAAGAAGCCGTTGTTTTGCTTAAAGAACTTAGGGACGAGGAAAAGCGACTGCAACAAGAGCAAGTATCTAATCTTAGTGATTATACCCCTCCGCTTGTGCGTCAATACTATTATGATGATGATGACGATGATGTTGTATGCACTTTCAACTCATCTTCTAAAGTTGTTGCTCCTACTCTCGATGTTCCTACTGCGTCTACGAATCTAGATTCGTTGCATGAGCTTAGTGATGTTCGTCTCGATAAAGTATTGGATGATGAGGTTTGTGACTTACCTGCTATGGAGCCTGAGGACGACGTTGCTCTTACGGAAGAGGTCGATCCTAGTGATGACGATTCTTCTCTCTGCTTTGAGAATTTCACTTTTGAAATTTCTCAATCTCCACCGGGAGATGCAGAAAATGACGATTTATTCTCTCCGGTTTACGAGCAGTTCACCGATGAACATGATCTTGTGGATGAGGTAGAAGACGTGCTTCTTCGCGATGGATTACGAAAAGTGCACCTTCTTATTGCTCAAATCGAAACGTTGACTTCTCCTTCTCTTTCCAAGTCTTTACCTCCATCTATTCCTACCATTGAAGATAATGACCCATTGCTGGAAGAAATCGATATCCACTCCATCCCTCCAGGTATTGATGACTCTGACACGGAGGGGGACATTATTTTGATAATTCGCTGCAGGAAAATATTGACCCAAGTCCCCCTCCCGAGCACCTTCCATCCTCCCTTTTAGCCACTATCACGGAGGATGAGTGCTTGCACCCGGGAGGTGCCATTGATTATGCTATGATTGATAACAATACGGCTTTGCCGTTTGCTCAGCATCCATTGTCTTTGGGGGAGGACAATGTGCTTACTATACCCAACCCACCTCCCGTGGATCTTGAATTCACATACTATACGTATGTTGAAAGGACCTTTCTCCCTTTCAAGACTTATTCCCCCGCCTCTCCTTTATTAATGTCCTCCGGGAACGAGGACAAGGTCTTTGATCCCGGTATCACATTCGAGGCTTCCCCATGGACCATTTAATTCGGGGACGAGTCAAGCTCGTGACTCGGTCAACAAAAACAAGCGCTTTTTGGGAGGCAACCCAATTATCTATCTTATTTCACCATAAGTGTAGGGGGAGCCCCGTTGGTGTTTCTTGTTCTCTTTCTTATCATATGCAGGGATTAGAGCTTCAAAGACACACTCTTGATGACTTTTGACGAACCGTGATTCCGTGTTCCCTTCTTCCCGGTTCTATCCTAAACTCTTTTCGATTCACTATTTTATATTTTTCAATATTAAAATAGGAATCTCTTTAGTTGTCTCTTCCTTAGCGAGATTTAAACAACGTGAACAATGTCCTAAGTGTAGGGGAGTTTACTCCCACATGCTTAAATATTGAGGACAATGTTTATATTAAGTGTAGGGGGACTTCTATCGAAGTTAAGTGACCTTTTCCTTGTATTTGCCCTCATTTTAACCAGAAAATCAATTTTTCGACATTTTTCAAAATTTTTAATCTATTTTGGCCTAGTTGTAGTTCCCTTTATTTTTGCTACTTTTCTCTTATTTTAATAAAATTGTTTTAACAAGTTTAGTTATCTTAGATATATTAGGCCCGTTGTGAATTTTTTGACTCAACCGAGTTTACTTATCCAAGTTCACTCTAGCTAGTATCCTTAACCATGTAGACCTTAATTGGTTTATTAGGCTAAGCATCCACGAGTCTCATTCCTTGAGATTTTAAATTGTGGAGAACGAGAAATGAAAGAGTTGGTTACAAGTTTGGTATTCTCTCATTAACTTATGTGAGTTAATTATGATCTATTTCTCCCATCACTTGCTAATAAATTATCTGCAATAAGTAAGGTCCTACGATTTGAAAAGTTACTTAGCTTCTAGCCCAAGATCGTTTAAAAGTTGCTCGGTAATGATAAGAGTTCATAGCCAAGGCATAACTTATGAAGCGGGGTGCGAAGATTGGCGAGTCCGAAAAGGCCCTAACAAGGCATGAGGATTCAATTTTATTGCTGAAAATCCAAAGTGATGTGAAAAGCATTATTCCCAAAATCAATATGAAGGATCAAGACTCACGACGAAAAGCAATCAACTCCCATAAAGATCATGGAGAAGTCTATCCGAAAAGACCCTAACAAGGTATGAGGATAAATAGATCCAAGTCCGAAAAGGAGGCGGATCGTTGTATCTCAAAATCCCAAATAGAGATTGAAGAAATAATCATGAAGTCGTGGTCAACAAAGTTGGAGTACCTCTTAAAAGTCTCCAAGTGAAGAAACTCTATGAACGATGAGAAGACCATTATCTCAAGCACGTCTCTCAAGATATGAAGTATGAAGTACATGCCAAATATCGGCCCGAGAAAGGTCTCAAATCGTGAACCAAGTTATGCCAAGATATGAACTTTTCGATATCCCGAGAAGCAGTTTTAAGAGATTTTGTCCTTTAGCTAACTATTGATCAAATCGTCCTACTTTGCTTTCAGCTTAAATAAACTATCGAAATAAGTCCAACAATGCATCTTCATGATCATTCCAAGACATCAATAAAATATAAGAGATACCCATAGGAATAAGGGAGTTTAAGTGATTAATTGAACCGCATGAGTAAATGTTTGTTATGCTAACTTGTACTAACAATGATCTTGTTTTTAAGCTTGGCATGGGGAACGTGAAACTTGAGGGTGATAAACATTCATGACACACAAGCCCTAATGTAAGCCTTAGATTTCTTTACATGTTTCTTCCTTGTTGCATCTTGTTATTTTCTATCTTTTCTTTAGTTGTTTAATAAAGGCCAAGGTAGGTTGATTATGATGGAAAGTGTAAACCTTGCTTTATCACTAAGCATTGCATGAGGGCATTGCAATGGTTAAGTGTAGGGGATTTGATAGGTGTGAAAACACCCATCTTTTCTACCACTTAACTACATTAAAACGGGACCTAAACGTATATTTTATGTCGTAAATGGCGGAATTATGCGTGGTTTGTGTTTTTATTGTGTTTCAGGGTCGAGAAGGTGAAAATTGGAGAAAAAACGGCTTTCACGGGCTTTTATTGAAGTAAAAGACAAAAGACGAAGTCGAAAGATCAAGAGTGGAAAAAGAACGGAAGCCCAAGACCAATTCTGAAGATTTATCGAAGAAAAAGTCAAAAGACGGAAGTTTACCAAAAGCCGAAGAACTCAAGTATAATTCATTGAAGAATTGCAAGACGAGTTCAAAAAAATCCCGAGCCAAAGTCATTATAGTCCAAGATTTAAGAAGATTAAAGAAAGAAGGGACATAATGACGCAATTAAGGAAAAGAGGAAAGAGGGGAGGAAGCTTCCTTCCACTAATCCCTTCCTCTCCTATAAATACACATTATTAGCCATTTGTTTAAGTTGTTGGAGGCTTGACAAGCCTCTCTTCCCCAATTTTCATTTCTCTTGTTCTTTAAATTTATGATCTTTAATTCTCTTGTAACGCACCTTTAATCTTCTTTTAATTCCAAGTAAGTTTACCTTTAATTATTTTTAATCTTTATTTTATTGCCAATCTCCTTCTACCTTTCTTGTTTGATTTGTTCTTTGTTTTGATTGTTCATGTTCTTGAGTTTTTATGATTTTGATCAAGTGGGTTTTGATTAATTTGGTTATGTTTGTTAGTTTTGATGAGTTGTTTTGATTGATTATTGTTAGTTAATGCTTATTGGTTGTTTTGGTTTTATCTTTTGTTTGATTTTGATTAATTTGTGGATCGAATCTTTGTTACTGTATAGCCCCTGTTCTTCGAGTTTGCTGTTTCTGTATTTCATCATCCCCAGGTGACCTTCATCCGGAAGTTGAAGGTTCCGAATGAAGCACCTTCATCCGGAAGATGAAAGTTCCGAATGAAGCACCTTCATCCGGAAGTTGAAGGTTCCGAATGAAGCACCTTCATCCGGAAGTTGAAGGTTCCGAATGAAGCACCTTCATCCGGAAGATGAAAGTTCCGAATGAAGCACCTTCATCCGGAAGATGAAAGTTCCGAATGAAGCTCTGTCAGTTTGTTTTTGTTTGTTTTTCCTTTTAAGTTTTTGTCTTTTATTTTCAAGATTATTTTTCCCGCCTTTTTCTTTATTTGAATTTTTATTTACTTTCCTTTTAGTTTAATTTTTGGGTTGCATCATTTACTTTTTGTTAAGTTTTAATTTTACGTCTTTTCTTTTCTCATCATTTAATTTTAAAGTTTTAAATATCGCACCGTTTACATTTTAACTTGTTTTAATTTCTCGTCATTTATTATTAAGTCTTGCTTATTTATTTTCCAAAACCAAAAATATTTGGGTCACCAAGAACAACTAATCTCACACAATTAACCGGAGATCAATTCGATTAGACACCGAGAAAACGAACTTTCAACTAGTAAAATCTATACATTAGCCTCTCAACAGTTCGAGGAGGATGAGGAGGCGAACTTTACCTTGCTGGGGAAGAGGCAGAGAAGCTCCCCAACTGCTTCTCGTAAGTCCGCTCGTACGGGGGGTGAGCCCTTGTTAATGGGGGCGCAGAAGCAACAGGAGGAAACCTCCCATGCGCACCTGGTTAAAGAAAACATTGAGGAGGACACTGCAAGGACCCCTCCACGAACTCCCCCTGCTACCAGCAACTAAGGTAAAATACTTGTCTTTGTTTTAGTACCACCGTACTTATGCCTCCTTTTTATTCCTCTAATCTCTCGCTTTCCCCTCCAAAGGAGACTTCATCCTTCACAGATTTGCAGCTTGTGTTCGGCTATTGACCTTGGTACCCCCGTCATGTCTTTAGGTTCCCACGCGAAGATGTCTAGGTTATCCTTTAACAGGTGGCACATGTCAGCCTTTCCTTTGTCGGACAATGTCCCTCCAATCGTTATCTCTTGATCCGGATATTTTGGATGGACTGCCACTTTTAGGTTTGGTGGTGAATCTATCTTGGGTTCCGTTGTAACCGGAGGGGGTTCCGCGATCGTGTTGCACTTTGGGAATGTGATGGCTGTGTTGAAGATCGTTACGATTCCTCCCTCAACTGGGAACTTCATCATGCCATGGGCGTAGAAGGTACTGCTGGCATTGCTAGTATGGCAGGTCGCCCAATGATTCCGTTATACTATGATGGTGATCGTATTATCAGGAAGTTCATTGAGACCTTTGTTGAATGTTCGTCTCTTCCCACTTTCACTACTAACTTTAGTTAGCCCAAAGGCCACACCGCTTCTCCACTGAATCGGATGAGCGGTGAGGTCGCAGGTACCATCTGGCTCCTTACTTCTTCACTGAGTTTCTGGAAACAGTGTTCATACATTATTTATGCTGATGAGCCTCCATCGACATACATACGATGTATAATGTGTTTACCGATGTTTATTTCTATCACTAACGGACCTTCTGCCACATTCTTCGCGCTGGGGGGGGGGGGGGGGGAAGAGATGTCTCTTCCTTTCGAGAATTTTTGGCTCACCTTCTGCTTTGTCCTTCGCTGCCACGCTTGTACCATGTAAACATTTGCGTTAGCGGTTTTTGGTTTCCCATCCTCCGCGGTTTCTTTGACAAGGTGTTTTAGCTTGGCTTCTTTTACCATATTCTCGATATGTTTCAGCAGCTGAATATATTCATTCGTAGCGTGTCCCTTCTCATCATGATATTCACAATATCTGTTGCCAATGCGCCTTTCTATCGGAGTGGTCATTGGTAATTGTCTTAGGAAGTTCGCGCCTTCTAATATAAGGATTTCCCTTGGAGTTAACTTAAAGGGAGTGAACCTGAAGTTACTGGCTCGTCCCTTTCTCTTATTTCCTTGGTAGTTGAAATCTCTAGGCCTGCTTTGTCTACTAGACCCTTTATTAGGCGCATCACGGGGTCTATAACCATGGGCGTTTTGTATGACTTCTGAGGCAACTGATTCCCCCTGTACGAAAGATCTTACTCGTCGTAGTACCCCATCAAAGGTATTTGGGGTTTTTTCATTTAGCTTTCTGATTAGATCACCGTTGTGTATACCTGCCATGAAGCAAGATACTTTTAAAACCTCTGGGCATTCCTTTCTTTGAAGACATTCACTTTTGAAACGTTCTAAAAAGTCCTCCAGGTATTCGCCTTGGTTCTGCTTAATTCTTGCGAGTGATACAGCACTTCTATCATGTCTTTTCCGTTGCACATAGTTTCTTTTGAATGCTTTTCGCAATGCTTCAAACCCATTAGTTGTTCGTGGCAGGAGTCTATCAAACCAGATCCACGCGTTTCCTACAAGTGTAGAATTGAACAAATTGCACCATACAGGTTCTGGCCATTGCTTAATACCTGCTTGGGATTCGAAAACTTTTAGGTGGTCTTCTGGATCTGAGGTGCCATCGTATGTTTTTATGTTTGCTGGCATGCGACGCTTTCTTGTATCCGAGTAATATTGTATGCGTCATGTGAAAGCATTTTTTCTAGCTCTTATCCAAGGTTGTGAGAATTCTAGGTCATCTGAAGAGTAATGTTCACGCCTGCGCTTTGCAGGGTGGTTATCACCCGATCTTGATGGATTGCTTTCAGAGGATTGACCCCATTCTGAGCGCTCCTTTCCTTTTGTTCCCTTCTTATTTTTCATACGTTTCGCAACTAGTGGGATGAGGGCTTTCAGATTATTCGCTGCATATTCTTGCATCACGCGTGCCTCAATAGCGATTACTTACTCGCTTTCTTCTGATGCGGGGGGTATCCTCCTTTTATCTTTATTAGGAGGAGGCTGAGCTGACTCTTGTCCCACATCTCTTTCTTTGATAATAGGTATGGTAGTTGAGAATAGTATATTCGTTCCTCTGGGAGGTATATTTGTCACATCCCGACTGTTTGCCTCGCTGGCGGATCCAGGAGTAACATTCGCGGATGCGATGTAACGATCTACCGTCGAAGATCTTCGATGGCCTTCGTTCACACTGTTTCTCGTCATTGCTTAGAGTTTAGTGTAGGGTCCCACGGATGGCGCCAACTTGTTGATACCAAATTGGATGGACCGAGCTTGACCCGAATTAGGCTTAATTCGGGGTCTTATGGACTCCAGCTCTTGCACCAAGTGAAACTTGCTTAAGGACCTTGCGCACTAAAAACATATACCGTTAGGCTTACCGTGGGTTTGTGACCCACGATTAGACTACGGCGTGAGAGTAAGTAATCGATTTGAGTATGTAAGGGTTTAGGGTATTGTGTGTATCGTACATTTATGGAACCTATGGGGTTCCTTTTATACCCGAGAGAGTCCTGGCTGGGCTCTCCTACTCTTGTGGCCAAAGGTAGAGATAATGACCCAGAATAATTTGATCCTTATCGCATAATAAAGGCAAGTGTATATCTCTTCCCTTTAGGCGAATATATCTATATGATAGATTATATTCTTGTCTGATCATGTCGTAGTGCGAGGAGGACACAGTTAAGTAATAAACGTATGTGCGACATCGGCTTATCGGGCCTCCTGGGTTGCGCGTGCGATGTATAAGTTTTAATCCAATCCTGATGGATACGGGTAGTACCCGTGAGTCGGACTATCCAGCCCGACTAGGGACTATACGTCATCAGCTATCGTGGAAGAAGAGACAAATTTAGAGACCAAAAGGATGAACCCCAATAGTTATTCTAATGACAGTGGTGAAACAATTCTAAGGTTTCAGATAGCATGAGGTGTGGCGTGGCGGTACGTCCAAGCCTTAAGCCTTAGTAGTCATGGCGAAGCAATGACGTTTTTCAAGGCGTGACAAAAGCGGAAATTTCTTTTTATAAATTTTTATAATTGACTAATAATATCATATATCATATACATGGAACTAAAAACTTTATATCTTAATTAAGTAACGTTTGTAGATATGGTTAGACTTAAAAGTTAAAACCTTATATCTCTTAATTACGTTATTAACTTTATACTCAAAATCCACATAGGCTTAAAAGACTAAATACAAAATAACCCAATAAATATTCCAAATACAGAAAAGCCAAAATTCTACAAAAGCAACAAAAAAGGCGTCACGCCTTGTCATTTTACGCGCCTTTCCTGCCATTTGAGGCCTTCACTCGCGCCATGTCCAGAGCCTACGCAATAGTGTATATCTTAACGACGAGGTCACGCCTCACGCCTAGGCGATGCCTTGGCGGCTCAAAGGCGCGCCTTTTAAAACCTTGAACAATACCCATATTTGCTATCGTGACAGCGGTGAAACAATCTATTATATCTAAATTTTAGGTCCTTATATTTAATGATCAAGAGTCCATTAAATGTGAGTACTATTTTGGTAAGCTATGTTAATTAGGGTACTACTAAAAAATGCACAAATCCCTAGCGTCTCAAAACTTTGGTTAAACAGATGATGGGGTTATAAGCAATAAATTTTCAATTGCTTACAAATCATAAATTCACACCCTCAACCTGTAAGAATACCAAGCACTCCAGTTGTTACAAACCTTTCATTTGCTGTAATTTCACTATAGATAGAACAAACTGACACATACTCTTCGACCACCACAACTACAAGAATAGCTGCCAACATCAACTCTATTTTTTGCCGACACCGACCCGATCGAAGGAGGAAGGCGTATCAGCATATGATCAGACTCAATTCGACCAGTCATCGGTAGATCACATCTCCTCGCCATACTACGATTCAATAATCGAAACACAATATCAACACTACAATCGAATGACCAACAAACAACAAATTCATCAGAGCTGCACCCCTTAACATATTCTCATCAAGAAAACGTACATGTAGTTGAATTAAAACAAAAATAAAAACATGCAAACCTATTACATGCTAACAAGATCTCAGATGATCTAACTTATTTACAAATTTGTAAATTTTATAAGTTTGAATTAAACCCATCATAGATCTTTAATTAGCAAGACTCCTTAATTGATATCCAAAAATTTACACTTACACGACACCTCACAATTAAACGTCATATTCACTAAAAAAACAAATTTCACAAACAACACTCCCTCAGCTTAACAAAACAACCAAAACGACACAACCACAATACCCTCACATCACTCTCCAACTCTCATCACAGCAATTGGCTCGATCTATAAATGAAAATTAACCAAAGATCTCAAATCGGTTTAACTTGGTTATAATTAAAAAAAGAAATTTAATTTGAACACATATTCGAGACCTTTTATAATCAAAACAAATAACCTTACCCGAGAACTTTTATAAGATCTTATCTTCTTTGTTCGTGTTTGTAAAAATAATAAAAAAAGGTTGGATTGTAATGGTTTGATTGAACAGACTAGAGGTTGTAAATTAATGGTCGACTATTAGCAGCAGATGAATCAAAATTGTGAGAACTCGTATTTTACCCAGTATTATTTCTTCTTTTCGTGCTTCTTGAATTTTCCAACATGTTACATTTACTTGTATTCTTCATCCGTAAATCCTGAGATCTTGATATTGTTAATAAATCATACTTTTAAAGTATTTTTCTAATCATTGATAATATTCTATTTGGAATTATAGAAATTTTATTTTATTTTTCTATATTTATTTAAATCAAGGTTTTTGATTTAAAAGCACCGCGTGCATATTACAAAAGTTTACTCAAATCAATGAACAACGAGAACTACTAGTGATCGGATGCAGACGGATGCCCGATATTTTACATTTCATTGTCGATTGTTTCAATGTTTGACGTTTTGATGTCTTCTCTTAATGACGTGTTAAGTCGTGTCGGGAGACTCTATTATCATATTTATGATGCGTTTTAACTAAGGTTGCAGAAATCGCTAGGCGCTAGAGAGGCGGTCGACGACCTTCCAGGCGGGAATCATCTAGGCGGCGTCGTCTAGGCGGATTGGAATTTTATGCATATGAATATTATAAATAAGATGTATGACATAAAATAATACTTCTAATTTCAATAATTGAAGTAGAAAAATAAAACATAACAACTTAAGTGCTTAAAAATTCAAACGTGAACATATAATTCAAATGGTTCTAATTTCATACAAAACCCATTACTTTATGTTTATAATCATTCGTTTATCTCTTATTTTAAGATGTTGCGTTAAAATAAATATGGGCATTATATATTAGAATAAATATGGGCCTAGGCGGAGTATGACCACCTAACGCTTGTTTTATAACATTGGTTTTTAATTTTTGAAAAGTATTCTTACGAAACCCGAGTCCCGTAAATATTTTCAAAATTTACAAATTGTCATTTTCTACCCTTTAAACTATTTAATTTCATTTTAATCCAAAAGATTGCACAATTGGCAAAAACTACCCCTCCACCCCACTATATAAGCATTTTCTCTTACCTAAAAACACATACAAACAAGTAAAAAAATATATATCACCCTTTCCCCTCTCTTGTTCTAACCGTGAGCTATAACCCCCCATAAACACTTAATTTTCTTTATTTTGATCTTGATTTGGTTAAAACTAATTCAAGTCCCATGTTACAAATCAAAAGGTGAATGTTTTGGTAAAAATTTTACCCACATGTAAGAAGTTTTAATTTTTGATGTAAACTAGGGTTGGTGGAAGTGTTCTTTTAAATCATGCATGTGATGATCTTACCAAGATTATGTTGTTTTGATAATAAAAAGTTTGAGTTTTTGATTTTGATTTTTTTATATGTTACTTTCAAGTGTTAAGATTGATATTGGGTAATTATAAGATGTTAGTTATGGTAGACAAATGGGTAAAATGAGTTGAAAATATGATTTGGCATGAGTTTTAGAGTAGTGATTTAGGGCAGCAGGTTTAGGGCTGTTTTCCGTGGGTTCAAGTTGAATAAAGGTTGAGATGATAGAATATAGTTATAGTGGTTGTCGAGACGCTCGTTTGGTATAAATTAAACCTTCTAACTCAAAAAGAGGAAGAAGTTACGATAGTTTGATTATTCGTGTACCGGGAGACGAGTATCGACACAATTCGAAGTTGTCGTCGATATTTGGATCGAATCTCGGGGAATATAAAATGCGTTTTACAAATAGTCAAAGGCTGTTCTCAGACTCTAAACCTAGGGTTATGAGTCTATTTACAAAGTCAAGTGGCGACTTTGCAAACGGAATTGGTTAAAAAGGTCAAAATGGTTTCAAGAGTCAAGTATTCAAATCTGTCCGGTTTTTCAAGTTTAGAAATATGTTGAGCAGGTGGTTTTAAAATGTAAATCATTGAATGAAATTTAAACTGATTTTTATTCAGGTTATGATTGAGTTTTTCACCAAGTTTCATAAAAATTAGAGTTGTCCAAGTAACGAAAATGAGCTTGTACATTTGGTATGTGCCGACAGATTTTTATCGAGAAAACAGTTTAATAAAGTGAACATATAGAAGGGTATTGTAGTACCACTTGCATTGTTGTTCTTTCGGGTTTGTCATGGTTTTTTAATGTTGAGTTTTATGTTATTAAGTATGGTTTATACTTGAGTCAATTATTAATAGAGTGTGCGCCTTACTTGTTAGGTTACGGTATTCATGTTTTACTGGGGATCCATATCGTTGGCGATCGTCTTACCGCTACTATTTCTACTCAGCTTCTGAGTTCTGTGATTCACTTACCTCGTGGCTAAGGTGAGTTCATAGCCCCTTTTTACTTGCAGATTGTTTCTAAATGCGGGGTGAGATTTTACATGGTCGAACACATCCATTTAGAAATTGTATGCTATCCAGAACTTGTATGTTTTCCAACAGTTTTCATTGATATTACTGCTATTAGTCTATAGCCCTTAAGTTTCCTCTCTTGATCATGAACCGTTAATTTACTTGTGTTGCTAAGCGCGAATGTTGTGGGTGGATCCATCGGGATTGACTATCCCCGTCCCATGTTGCGGTTGTTTAACTATTGACGCACTTACCATTTGATTTGTTACTTGAGTATTAGGGCTGAATACTCCCTAAAGGAACTTACAATGATTGTTAAGCTTCGGTTCATGAACTAAATAGCAATAATAATGGTTTCAGACTATGGTTAATGATCATAACCATTTTCCTTATTTTCTTGTTTTACAAATGAATGCTTGTGTTCCACACCTTTACCGCTAAACCTATGAATATCACTCAACTTTGTGTTGACGATTTTACATGTTTAATCTCAGGTATTAATATTTAGCTTTGCTTGGATGGGAGCCCGCAAGATTTTATAGCAGCTTGGAAATTTCTGTGTATATTTAAACGCTAGTTTTGGTAAAAACTGTCAGAAGTTTATCATATATCCTTGGTAACTATATGTTACAAAACCATAATTAAATAATAGATTTTTCCGCTTATAAAACTCTGGGACCTTTGTTTAAAAACTCTGATATTTATGATGTAATGTATATTTTTTTTATTACGTCAACTTTGTGTCAACAATATCTCATTGTTTCTTGTATCATGATGTGGCACCCCCTTGCTGCCTACGTGTTTCCTTGCCTGATTTTGGTGGTCTCACTGATTGGTATCAGAGCCTGGTTATAGGGAACTGAGTCGCTTTCAAAACTTAGTCTATAACCGAAAGTTCAAATATTTCATGTTTATAAGTGTCAAACACAGAATCTTTCATTGTTGTTCGATATCTGCGCGGGTAACTCTCTAATCCTTATTATTACTTTTAATTATCGATGTAGTATTTCATCTCTTGATTACATCTTGAAATATTACATTACCCTAGTGACGATAATTACTATATCTTTTCAAAGCTTTCGTACTTAATGAATTATCATTGGATATTACTGTGATTACATCTGCCCGTACTTTATTTCTTGAATTCTTGTTCTTGTGAATTGATCTTGTTGCAATGACTTTATATTGTTATGACATTACATACTTCTATTCGGAGCGCGTATGGTGCCAACTTTTCATACTCACTTTTGGGAGTACTACTGCTATTCTGTCTATGCGTGATACGACTGACCTCATATACTCGTTCGTTTTGAACCGCTTGTTTTTCTTGACTCACTGTTACATGTTGTTTATATTCTCGTGATACCATTGTTTGGGATTAAGTAAGTGTTGCTTTCAATGAAACTTCTGATTTTCATTTTACTATCGGGCGTGTTACTTCTATTGTTAAACCTCTTAAAGATATCTATTTAGATATCCAAATTGTTTTCCGATCATTGTTAATTGAATTTCTAGTCTATAGACCATTGTGTAGCTCAATGTGTCTCCAAAAAAGACAAAAGGACATCGTGTGAGTCACACATCTTGAAGCATTCCTTGAATCTGTGTTGAATAATATCGTGGGTTTTCGTAACCTTGATTGACCTTTACATCACTGTTTTACACGACGCTCGTATATCGATTAAATATTATTTCATTGACCATTCTACGTTTCGATTTCGAATTACAACGTTCATTTGTACCTTGGAAACACCACCGTCATCTTGTAATTCATATTCTATGATATAATGTGGTGCTTGTTTGGAATATGATTCTACTTTTATAAACTTGCATCCTCCCTTTTCCTTAAACCTCCTCGCTCTGGGAGTGCAACCCGTTAATGTTCCAATTCTTTCTCGGTATGTCTTGTGATTTTGGAAAATCACGCCGCCAAGAGACCATCCTGCATTGCATCTTGAAATCGAAGAAACGGATGTCATGCGCCGTTTTTGATTTCTTAGTTTATTATTGGCATTCTTGAACCATTTCTATACTATGTTTTTCTTTTCATGCTTAATTATACAATCTATTCTTTTTCATCTTTTTGGAATCCATAAGTCTTGTGTGTACATTAATTCTAGGTTATTATGAGATTGGATTTAATTTCACGGTGTGTCAAAAAAATATACTTTGTGCAGAAGATTTACAAGTAATTTAACGGTGTCGAGAAAATATTTTTTATAAACTTTAGACATAAAAATATATTTCTACTTGTTGAGACGTTCGTTTAGGACATAAAATCCGACCCGTAAATCTTAAAAACGAGCAAGTTACGCTCAGTTGAAATTGTAAAATTTAAGAACTTATTTCTGCGTATTTCTAAAATATCATTTTGTTGACAGATTTGATGCGACGGCAATTTCGTCCATTTATGACCCGTTTCAAGTCTCGAGTAAAACTAGAAAGTTGTTCAAAACATCGTCTTACACGAAATTGCTTTAGACTTCGAGTCTTAAAAATGTAATTTAGTGAGTCAATTGGTCTGGTCAGACCCAAAACGTCAAACTTAAATGTCAAAGCTGATAGACTTTAAAAATATGGTTTGAAGCGTTTTTGAGTTCATTTGAGCTCGTAAAACTTTAACGACTGATATTTTACAAAAAAAACATTGATTGCATTTGTAAACGTTTAAAAATAAATAAAATAAGAACTTTTCGGGTTAGTTGTATCATTCGAAAACTGATAATCTAGTTTTCTTAAAACATTAATATATGTCAAATAAGTTACGATGTGAGCGCATATGGATTTCCTTTATCTGTTAGTTTATACATGACTTAATTATCATTATATATTATCTTTCTTTTCTTCCAACGTACCACTGATTTGGGTCGAAATTTGAAGTTCTTGTTTCCATATCTTTCGTTATCATTTTGACACGTGTCTCATGAGAATTACGGCTCAACCTTTTGAAATATTATCACCCTGTAACCATTTCATCGATTGTCCTATGAACTACTCATTACTAGCCTCATTTAAAAGACTTGCTATTTTTAAAATATCATCATGTCATCATATAAACTTAAATTGGTATTGTTTGCGAATTACTTTGCAAATTGTTCAATGTTGGTCATAAAAAGAATTATTGTAACATTAAAATTGTTGATTTAAGTACTTAGCCAATAACTTACTAGTGAAAAGTTTCATAACCCATTTTACAAAATGTTCTACTTGGATTTTATACAATAATTGAATGTTACTTTATAAAGATATTTTACATTACTTTTACAATTTATTTTCACGAATTACTTACTATCGAGAAAGTTTCATAAATTATTTTGAATCCTGTTTTTACAAATGGCATTATATACATATTTTAAATCATATGACATGTAATACTGGTTTGACGAAGCTAAGCATCGCATTGCTAGTCCTAAATTATGCATGGCCTGATCACCTATGCGTAATTTGGATGGAGCCATGCGAGCCCGAATAGTAGTCACCTTAAATATTTTGTCAAAGAACCAATTTTTACTTGTGATTCGGAAAAGTTAAATAAATGAAAATTTTGAAAACTTTTACATCTTATGCGAGTAGCCCAAGTTCGTGACATACACATATAACCCCTTATCTTTTCTTGAACGAATTACATGCCTGTAAGCGCATCTTTCCTTACACAATGATCTTTGTTTTACTTGTTACCTCATCTTCCTTCGTGATATAATTCTCGTTACCACTCGTTTAATATCTCACCATTGATACCAGACTCGAAAGTTTCAACATTGTTATGCTTCTACATTAATCGACCTTCTCTATCTATTTTGGTAGACCTTCGAAACATCTCTGGACGCGAATAGTGATTTACGACTAGAAGTGAACAATGATTTCGTGTATTTGTCATGATGTGGATTAGACTCCATTGTCTTGAAATTCATTCGTGTGAAAAATGTTTTGATTTCGCCTCTCATTGCTAATGTTGTTCATTTTACCGGAATTACTCTCTAGTGACTTCTTAAGATTTCTTTGATTCGAAAATTTATCGTGTGGCTTTTCTCTTTCGATTGTGTATCGATCACCGAGAACTTAATAAGCCGTTGTTGGTGACACCAACCACACTCGTGAATTAATCTTGCTAAATCCTTTGTTTCTTATTGTCCTTATCATCGATGCATCTATTCAATCATGTTCGTTAATAAATTTGATACGAATTTCGTTTTATTCCCTCGTGCTATTGCTTGCATACTAATTGTTGATTATTATTCATTTCATACTCGTTTGCTATCTTGTCACATTTTGAAAACTCGGATATGTCACATGTTTACCATTTGAGACATTAAACACCTTTATGGATTTCTATAAATTATTCTTAATTTTTAAGAACGTTTTACACACTTTATCAAGTGTTTAAATTACCAAAAATATTCGTTTCAAGTGTACTGTTGGATATATACATCCTATTTGGTAGATTTATAACTAGTATTTAAAAAGATGTCAAGCTTTATCTTTTAAAGTATTTGATTGTATCATAACTTACTTTCAATATAATGAAATTATCAAATTAATTTATAATTTCTAACAATGATTCTAAATTATTTGGAAATTTGATTTTTCTCCAATCGTAACAATGAACCCAAGTTTAATAACAATTTCATACAATCATCCAAAAGTTCTTAAGCTGGTCAAAATAACTATTTGAACTGAGTTACTTTTATTTTGAATTTTTTATCAAGAAAATAATTAACCTAAATTTGAAAGTAATACCAAATCCTAGACAGATAATTATGACAATTTGTATTTCAAATGTCTATATGTAATTCTTATTTTCCCTCTATTTCGCTAGTAAATAGATTGTTACGTTATAAATTGTCATGTTTTACAGTTTGCACGATTTGTGATTCCTTGTTGATTATCAATCTTAACTTGTTTTAGCACATCTTGCCCGTTTAAACAATGTCCGTGTTCATTCTAACTCTTTATATTTCTTCATACTGAATGGTTATTATTTCAATCCGAGTTTGAGATAATTTCGAAAACAAGTTAAGAAACTGAAGAGTAGTTAATTCTAATTGTTCAGGTACGCCGTGGTGCAGAAATTACCTGGGAAGTAATGAATCAGTTCTAAACTATGTACCTCCACTTTTTCGCATCTTTTTTCGTCTCTAGTTGAACTCTAAGGGACCAGAGTTCCTTTAGGAGGTCGACTGTGAGAACTCGTATTTTTTCCAGTATTATTTTATTCTTTTCGTGCTTCCTGAATTTTCCAACATGTTACATTTACTTGTATTCTTCATACGTAAATCATGAGATCTTGATATTGTTAATAAATCATACATTCAAAGTATTTTTCTAATCATTGATAATATTCTGTTTGGAATTATAGAAATTTTATTTTATTTTTTCATATTTATTTAAATCAAGGTTTTTTGATTTAAAAGCGCCGCGTGCATTTTACAAAAAGTTTACTCATAACAATGAATAACGAGAACTACTAGTGATCGCGATGCCGACAGCTGCCCGATATTTTATATTTCATTGCCGATTGTTTCAATATTTGACGTTTTGATGTCTTCTCTTAATGACGTGTTATGGCGTGTCAGGGGACTCTATTATCATATTTATGATGTGTTTTAACTTTTGAAAAGAATTTTTACGAAACCCGAGTCCCGTAAATATTTTCAAAATTTACTAATAGTCATTTTCTACCCTATAAACTATTTAATTTTATTTTAATCCAAAAGATTGCACAACCCCTCCACCACACTGTATAAGCATTTTCTCTTACCTAAAAACACATACAAACAAGTAAAAAAATATATATCACCCTTTCCCCTATCTTGTTCTAACCGTGAGCTATAACCCCTCATAAACACCAAATTTTCTTAATTTTGATCTTGATTTGGTTAAAACTAATTCAAGTCCCATGTTACAAATCAAAAGGTGAATGTTTTGGTACAAATTTTACCTACATGCATGAAGTTTTAATTATTGATATAAACTAGGGTTGGTAGAAGTGTTCTTAGATCATGCATGTGATGATCTTACCAACATTATGTTGTTTTGATAAAAAAAAGTTGAGTTTTTGATTTTGATTTTTGTTATATGTTACATGCAAGTGTTAAGATTGATATTGGGTAATTAAAAGATGTTAGTTATGGTAGACAAATGGGTAAAATGAGTTGAAAAGATGATTTGGCATGAGTTTTAGAGTAGTGATTTAGGGCAGCAGGTTTAGGGCTGTTTTCCGTGGGTTCATGTTTGAATAAAGGTTGAGATGATAGAATATAGTTATAGTGGTTGCCGAGACACTCGTTTTGGTATAAAGTAGGCCTTCTAACTCAAAACGAGGAAGAAGTTACGATAGTTTGATTATTCGTGTACCGGGAGACGAGTATCGACACAATTCGAAGTTATCGTCGATATTTTGATCGAATCTCGGGGACTATAAAATGAGTTTTACAAATGGTCAAGGGCTGTTCTCTGGCTCTAAACCGAGGGTTATGAGTCTATTTACACAGTCAAGTGGGGACTTTGCAAGCGGAATTGGTTAAAAAGTTCAAAATGGTTTCACGAGTCAAGTATTCAAATATGCCCGGTTTTTCAAGTTTAAAAATGTGTTGAGCAAGTGGTTTTAAAATGTAAATCATTGAATTAAATTTAAACTGGGTTTTATTCAGGTTATGATTGAGTTTTTCACCAAGATTCATATATTCCAAGTAAAGGAAATGAGCTTGTACATTTGGTATGTACCGGCAGATTTTTATCGAGAAAGTTAAAGTGAACATATAGAAGGGTATTGTAGTACCACTTGCATTGTTGTTCTTTCGGGTTTGTCATGGTTTTGTAATGTTGAGTTTTATGTTATTAAGTATGGTTTATACTTGAGTCAATTATTAATAGAGTGCGCGCCTTACTTGTTAGGTTACGGCTTTCATGTTTTACCGGGCATCCATATCGTCAGCGATCGTCTTACCGCTACTGTTTCTACTCAGCTTCTGACTTCCGTGATTCACTTACCTCGTGGCTAAGGTGAGTTCATAGCCCTTTTTTACTTGCATATTGTTTCTAAACGCGGGGTGAGATTTTACATGGTGGAACAGATCCATTTAAAAACTGTATGCTATACAGAACTTGTATGCTATCCAGAACTTGTATGCTTTCCAACAGTTTTCATTGATATTATTGATTTTAGTCTATAGCCCTTAAGTTTCCTCTCTTGATCATGAACCGTTAACTTACTTGTGTTGCTAAGCGCGAATGTTGTGGGTGGATCCATCGGGATTAACTATCCTCGTCCCATGTTGCGGTTGTTTAACCATTGACGCACTTAACATTTGATTTGTTACTTGAGTATTAGGGCTGAGTACTCTTAGAGGAACTTACAATGATTGTTAAGCTTCGGTTCATGAACTAAATAGCAATAATAATGGTTTCGGACTATGGTTAATGATGATAACCATTTTCTCTATTTTCTTGTTTTACAAATGAATACTTGTGTTCTACACCTTTACTACTAAACCTATGAATATCACTCAACTTCGTGTTGACGATTTTACATGTTTAATCTCATGTATTAATACTTAGCTTGCTTGGATGGGAGCCCGCAAGATATTATCGTAGCTTGGAGATTTCTGTGTATATTTAAACGTTAGTTTTAGTAAAAACTGTCAGAAGTTTATCATGTATTCTTGGTAACTATATGTTACAAAACCATAATTAAATAATATATTTTTCTGCTTATAAAACTCTGGGACCTTTGTTAAAAACTCTTGATGTTTATGATGTAATGTATATGTTTTTATTACGTCAACTTTGTGTCAATAGTATTTCATTATTTCTTGTATCATGACGTGGCACCCTTGCTGCCTACGTGTTTCCTTGCCTGATTTTGAGGGTGTCATAAAAATGGATGCTTTGATTTGTGGGTTACATCTGAAAAGCAAACACGATCTAGACACAACAAGATCTATTAAGATCTTCACTAATCTTGAAGGCTTGCGTATTGTTGAGATAAAAGACCGAGATGGTGGTAGATACAAAAATGGAGGCTGTGATATAAGAAAATGGGTGGACACCCTATGTCTATCTTTCTTTGTAGCAAAATAAAACAAGGCTAGGTTATGTAGTGTTTGGGCTTTGTTTTCTTATGTTTCGGGTTGTAAGTGATCCGAGTATTATTAAAAAGGGTGGGCTTTAATAAAACACTGCATAGGTTTTGATTGTGGATCCAGAACTTTTACAAAAAGATAGACTGAAAATGAAAGACAAAAATTGTATTTAACTCTTGAATAAAACATCCAAAAACGTTTTGGCTAGAAGACGAAAGTTGACTCCGATAGTCCGATTTATTTTGAGATGTACAACTGCCTAATATGTCCCTTAGTTATACGTCTATAAGTCTATTACCATATAACTTGATGGGTGAGTTCTATATAAAACATGAACTAATAAAAGAAAAAAGGAATTAATCTTAACTATTTATTTTTTTTCATAAAAGTTAAAAACTATCTTTCACATTTTTCTTAAAAAGACTATATTTTTCAAACGATAAATCGTCAGATTACGAAAAATACAACATTGCGTCAAAAAAATTCTTATCTTTTAGTAGACATGCACTTTGATATATTTTTGACGATTTTTATTATTGAGGTTTTCGACTATAAAAATCACATGTGATTCAAAAAAATTACTTGTGCTTTTTTTATAAAAAAAAATCATTTTTTTCCAGAATAAATAAATAACTTTTATTATTATTTATTAGTGTAATTATTTACATAGTCGAATGGAAACAAGTAACGAGTTACGCCACTAGTTTTTTCATATAGTTTCGATTATTTTGTTGTCGGAATTTTCGTCAAAAAAAATACACATAGTTTGTAAAATCACTAGTAATTTGTAAAACACTTGTGATTTGTATTTCTAAAATACATGTGTGATTCCATATATCGCATTTGATTTCATAAATTTACATGTGATATTAAAGTAACAAATCACGTGTGATTTTAGAAATCTATAAATTATAAATGATTTTACAAGTTCACGGCTTTATAAAGTAATAAGTCACATGTGATCCGTGTGTGCAGAAATTAAAAAAAAATCGTCGAAAGTATATAGAAGTACGTATCAATAAAAAGAAAATTTAACTCTCTCCGTGATGGTATAATTTTCGACTACAAAAATCACATGTGATTCCATAAAAATCACATGTAATTTCGCAAAAATCACATGTGATTTATCTAAAGTGGGTTTGTTAGAAGAAGTTAAGGTTTTAGAATGCTTAGATCACATGTAATGCAAGCAAAATTATATGTAATTATCACCGAATTACATGTAATTCAAGCAGAATTACATGTGATTCAAACAAAATCACATGTAATTAGAAGCCAATTTGTTTTATATATTTTACATAAATAAAAACAGACAATTTAATATATTAATGGAATTACACATTTTAAAAAAAACACATGTGATTCATCTAAAGTAGGTTTGTTAGAAGAAGTTAAGGTTTCAGAATGTTTAGATCACATGTAATGCAAGCAAAATCACATGTAACTATCACCGAATTACATGTAATTCAAGCAGAATTACATGTGATTCAAACAAAATCACATGTAATTTAGAAGCTAATTTGTTTTATATATTTTACGTAAATAAAAATAGATAATTTAATATATTAACGGAATTACACATGATTTAAAAAAATCATATGTGATTCATCTAAAGTGAGTTTGTTAGAAGAAGTTAAGATTTTAAAATGCTTGAATCACATGTAATGCAAGCAAAATCACATGTAACTCAAAAGCCAATTTGTTTTACTTATATTTTTTTGGATACAGAGGACTCCACCTCGGTAAAATGAACATATTTTATATTAATGACAACAAACATTTTAATATATTGACAGAATTACATGTGATTCAAACATTTTAATATAATTCACATAAATCACATGTGATTTTAAAGTAAGAACGTAAATATTTTTGTCATTTAATAGACGGTTATTTTCATATTCTTTTAACAATTTAACAATGTTGAAATTCTCGTAAAAAAATACACGTGATTTTCATAAATTGCATGTGCCATTACAAATTCAAATGTGATTTTTAAAATAATAAATCAAACGAGAGTTTTCGAGAATCACATGTGATATTTTTGTACGAAAAATTTAAAAAAAGTTCGCCGAAAGTATATAGAAGTGCATATCTATAGAAAGATAATTTAATTCCCGTCGTGACGGTATAATTACTTTTTCATAACGATTAACAGTTTGAGAGATATTTAATTTTTAAGAAATAAGATGAAAGTGGGTTTTTTTAATTAAATTTAAAAAGATATATAGACAATTAGATTGTTTTTAAATGGATGGTTGAAATTGAAGAAATTCTTTTTTTTTAAGAGAGTGTTCCTTATATAGAAGTGCATGTGATATTTTTGTACCCGTGACACGCATGTGATATTTTTGTACGAAAAATTTAAAAAAAGTTCGCCGAAAGTATATAGAAGTGCATATACTTTCGGCGAAAGTATATAGAAGTGCACGCATGGGATAGAAGTGCATGTGATATTTTCGTGACGGTGATATTTTCGTACAAAAATATATAGAAGTGCATATCTATAGTTAATCACTAGTTATAACACCCGTGACACGCATGGATTTCTTTCTTAAGATTGTTATTATGTATTATTATTGATATGTATTTTCATATCCGAAGTTATTATTAATCTAATTGCAGATTTTGGTGTGTAACCGATAACTTTACTAAGCAATAATACATCACGTAACAACCCCAAGTGCTATAAGCCTTCTCAAGTTGGGTTTATTTATATAAGGAACACTCTCTTAAAAAAAAGAATTTCTTCAATTTCAACCATCCATTTAAAAACCATCTAATTGTCTATATATCTTTTTAAATTTAATTAAAAAAACCCACTTTCATCTTATTTCTTAAAAATTAAATATCTCTCAAACTGTTAATCGTTATGAAAAAGTAATTATACCGTCACGACGGGAATTAAATTATCTTTCTATAGATATGCACTTCTATATACTTTCGGCGAACTTTTTTTAAATTTTTCGTACAAAAATATCACATGTGATTCTCGAATTGTCTATATCCGAAGTTCTATATACTTTCGGCGAACTTTTTTTAAATTTTTCGTACAAAAATATTACATGCGTGTCACGGGTACAAAAATATCACATGCACTTCTATATAAGGAACACTCTCTTAAAAAAAAGAATTTCTTCAATTTCAACCATCCATTTAAAAACCATCTAATTGTCTATATATCTTTTTAAATTTAATTAAAAAAACCCACTTTCATCTTATTTCTTAAAAATTAAATATCTCTCAAACTGTTAATCGTTATGAAAAAGTAATTATACCGTCACGACGGGAATTAAATTATCTTTCTATAGATATGCACTTCTATATACTTTCGGCGACACGCATGGGTTTCTTATATAGAAGTGCATGTGATATTTTCGTACAAAAATATCCTATAGTTAATCACTAGTTATAACACCCGTGACACGCATGGGTTTCTTTCTTAAGATTGTTATTATGTATTATTATTGATATGTATTTTCATATCCGAAGTTATTATTAATCTAATTGCAGATTTTGGTGTGTAACCGATAACTTTACTAAGTAATAATACATCACGTAACACCCCCAAGTGCTATAAGCCTTCTCAAGTTGGGTTTATTTATATAAGGAACACTCTCTTAAAAAAAAGAATTTCTTCAATTTCAACCATCTATTTAAAAACCATCTAATTGTCTATATATATTTTTAAATTTAATTAAAAAAACCCACTTTCATCTTATTTCTTAAAAATTAAATATCTCTCAAACTGTTAATCGTTATGAAAAAGTAATTATACCGTCACGACGGGAATTATATTATATTTCTATAGATATGCACTTCTATATACTTTCGGCGAACTTTTTTTAAATTTTTCGTACAAAAATATCACATGTGATTCTCGAATTGTCTATATCCGAAGTTCTATATACTTTCGGCGAACTTTTTTTAAATTTTTCGTACAAAAATATCACATGCGTGTCACGGGTACAAAAATATCACATGCACTTCTATATAAGGAACACTCTCTTAAAAAAAGAATTTCTTCAATTTCAACAATCCATTTAAAAACCATCTAATTGTCTATATATCTTTTTAAATTTAATTAAAAAAACCCACTTTCATCTTATTTCTTAAAAATTAAATATCTCTCAAACTGTTAATCGTTATGAAAAAGTAATTATACCGTCACGACGGGAATTAAATTATCTTTCTATAGATATGCAGTTCTATATACTTTCGGCGACACGCATGGGTTTCTTATATAGAAGTGCATGTGATATTTTCGTACAAAAATATCCTATAGTTAATCACTAGTTATAACACCCGTGACACGCATGGGTTTCTTTCTTAAGATTGTTATTATGTATTATTATTGATATGTATTTTCATATCCGAAGTTATTATTAATCTAATTGCAGATTTTGGTGTGTAACCGATAACTTTACTAAGCAATAATACATCACGTAACACCCCCAAGTGCTATAAGCCTTCTCAAGTTGGGTTTATTTATCATATGATCTTTCTAGTTAAAATCGTAGCAGGTGCATGACTCTAAGTCCGTGCTGTTTACATGAATGAAATATATACGCTATTTACCTTTCTAAAATAAGCGCGTTTTATTATTAAGATCACTTCAATTGAAAACTGTAAGAATAATTTCTATCGTTAAAGTTTGATGAAACTGAAAAAAGAACATTTAAGATTTATTGATGGACCGAAGAAAACAATTTTGCATACATTCGATCTTGTCATCTACTTCCAACAGTGACACAAATCGTCGACACTGCAACTTATTCGTCAGCATTTGCCTCATGCTAGACTGCTAGAGTACTGTCAACTTTAGCTGGTGATTATAATCATTTGACCGACAACAAAAATTACCTAGTTCACAAACTACAATGGACATGCCACTTACCGCAAAGAAAAACACAGTTTTTAATAACGCAACTTGAAGAGGTGTTGAGTGTCAAACTGGTCACTATCATTCTCTATCATTGTAGATGTGCCATTAGATCATCATTGCATTAACATTTATAATTTACAATGACCCTTTATAGAAGAACTAATTTATCAAATTCAAGCTAAAGCAGTGACTTGAAAATTATAAACACATTTTGATACTCCCCTTTTCTCTAAGTGAACTTTCGATCATTTCCAAAATTATCCAATCTCATCAACTAAAAAGGTCATAATGAAAGCTTCACATGTCTCTTTCTAATCCCAGTTCTAATACTGGCAAACGTGTTTGACCTCCATAGTCATCCTTCTTAATTTAATCATGTTCTCGTACAGGTATCTTTAATAAGGCTAGTTCAGGAACTATAAAGCCGAATGTATATTCTTCATCCTAAATGGGTATCTAAGTGTCTTAAATTACTTTCCTCGGCTTCTTGGCTTCATCAGCGGGACTTCAACCATATACATATGTCAGCCTATGCTGTTATTACAAAAATATGGCCTTGAAACTCAAAGGGCAAGCTTTTCTAATTTGCTCGATGGGACTTTGGCAAACCCCAAAGAATATTATTTTGAGTAACTGTGACAACCGTGGTTTTGGGTTTGTCACTTGTTCTTACATTTAGGTTATTTTATGTGTGCTTACTTGAATTGTGTGTTTACGTGTTTATTTTGTGTGAACGAGGTTGGTGTGGTTATCGTTTATGAGTATAGAGTACTCATAAGTAAATCGAGGAATGGTTATTTCATGTTCATGAGCTCACAAGTGGTGACTATGAAATGAAAATGGTGATATTGTGGTGTTTACGTATACGTATAAGTATTATAGTAATAATATTTTTTTAGGATTTACGGTTTAGCATTTAGAGGTCTCGGGTGAGGTAATTATCCATATGAATATTTTTAGGGATGGTTTTAAGTCATTTAGGACTTAGCTATAAAGTTTATTTCAAAATTTGAGATTTTTTATAAAAGTGTATATTTTACGTCTTTTACGGTAAAACGCGTAAATTTGACTAGTTTTACGGTTTTGAGGTTTTGAAAGCTTTAGGAGCTGAAATAAATTAAGGAAAATTAAAGTAATATTAATAACATAATATTAAATAATAAAAATAAAAAAAACGAATTTAGGGGTGTTTGGGTCGGTTTAGACGCACCAAAGAAGAAAGAAAGAAGGGAAAAGCCCAAAACAGGCCCAATGGACTTGTAATGGGATTAGGGGGCCTTTAGGACTTAACCAAACCCAACTCATAACCATAATAATCAGGTTTTTAACCTCCATAACATATCCTAGCCGAAATTCATCAATGGTGGCCAATCAGGGTTCTTCAAAAATTAGGTTTTCTTCATCTTCTATTAATTCAAAGGTAAAACCTTCTTAACCCTTTTCATATTAAATGTTTTTAATGTTTCTATGATCATATGATGGATTAGTTTAGGGTTTAATTAAAAACAGTATATTAATCGTATTTTAATGATTAAATAAATAAGGGCTTGTAATTAGAGGGATTAGGGTTAATTAATTAGGTTGATTTTGTTAAACCCGTTTTTAAAAAACTGGGCAGAATTTTGTGTCAATTGTTTTGATCATATCGGGATTTCTAGAAATATTCAAGATGCGATCCAAGTATCCCTGAAAAGGTAATTGAAGTGGCTTTCCAACGCAAGAAACGAGAACTAAATTGGAGGTCGGTAAGTGGGTCAAAAACAGGTTACAACAGTCGGAGGTCAAAACCGTTTTGAATTCAGCCTGTTTTCTTTTTAAGTTTTGGGTTGTTTGGGGTACTTAGGGTTGCATTGGGATCTTCTCACGAACATGAGAGATGGTTTATATATTGTTGTAAGGATCTGCACTTGGGCTAAGATTGTGGTTTAGGGTAAGACCCTATAATGGTAATGCACTTTTCATACGTTTAAAATCAGTGAATTCTGGATAGGTAGCAATATATACACATATATCTGGGCCTTAACAGTAGCTTTAAGGTTAGGGCAAGTGGGAGCTTTTAGCTAACATGTATAAAAGTGTGAATATTCCTTTTACAGAAACAATGGGTATGTTTAAGTGGACGTTTGACTTAAAGTTTTGAGACCTAAAACTGGGACTGTTTTGTGTAAAATTATGAACGGGATAGCTATTAAACTTAACCAAGTTAGGGACTTGTTAAGGAAGGGTAATGGGGTGATTAGAGCTTAACAATGAGGTAATTATACGGGAATAGACTAGATGTCCATCATAGGTTGATGAGCCATCTTAGTGATTGGTTCGTGTATTGATTTCGTGTTTTTGGTTTGTTAGCTTGTTGCTAGTGCGAGGACTTGTGAAGAAGCTATCAGGTGAGTTTCATAGTCCCATGTTTACCATTGATTTTGACTTCTAGATGGGATGGAAGAGACACTGTGTTGAGTTATTTTCTAAATTGATGCTGTGAATGTGTTTGTGATTTAAGATGGATTTGTGTGTACATTATGTGATTAACTGCTATGTGATTCTTGATTGTGTATGATTTGGATCGGGGGACACGTGCCGTCTCAGTTATTGTGGTTTGACAAGGTAGTGGCCTTGTGGTTTGACAAGGTAGTGGCCTTGGGATAGGTACATAGTGTGATCATCTATGGTATCATGTTGTTTGGCAAGGTAGGAGCCTTGGATTTGGTTTGAAATGTTTGATCCTGAATTTTTAGTTGTTAATGCATACTTGTAGCACATTGTCCATATGTTATTGTGTTGATGGTTGTTATTCACAGCTTGTAACTGATTTAGCGTTGGAGTCTAAACCTATGACTCTCACCAACTTTATGTTGACGTGTTTTAGTGTCTCTTTCAGGTGTGAATGTGGTTAAGCGTGAGGATAGAAGTGGCTAGACTTGGATGTCTTAGGATTGCATATAGAAGGAGATCCACGTTCCTTCTTAGTTTACCTTTATGTTTTTTTGAATAAGAGATACTGTTGGCACCTATATGATTGTTTTGTTTGTGTTACTTGTTTGTCTTGGGTAAGAGGTAGGACTGTTACCTACTTACCTAGACTCCTGCATTGTGAGATATTGTCATGACATTTGTGTCACCCTTTTATGACATTCTTATATCATTTAGTTATCTATATAGACACGCTATTGTTGTGATGATATCCATACGTCGCACCCCATATTCCGCCATGGTGGGGTGTGACAGAATGGTATCAGAGACAATGGTTATATAGAATTAGGTTGCCTAGTCGTGTAGCCTAGTCTATAGCTTAAGGGTCCCTGCATATAGGCGTCATAGGAGTATGTGTGCATTTTATAGTAATTGATGTGTTTGAATATTATTTTCGCAGTATTTGTTAGGTTATGAACTACTATGGTTCATACTTAACTACATGTTATTTTCTTTACGAGTTTTGATTAGTGCGGGTGGAACCATGGTCGTATACGCTAGTCATTGTTGGATTTCGCTTAATTATGTTTTCATGTTCTTTATACATTTTGAATTTTGTCTACGCTGGTTCAGCTGGACTACGAGTTTATGTGTTTCGTGCATTGGCTATGTTATTTTAATACATGGGGTTTTGGATCTTATCTTGTGTGGTTATGTGCTTGTGAGTTGTTAGATTATGTGTTATGTGTAGTATTAATTTCTTATAAGTGTCATCATAGGAGGGAGTACATTGGTGAAAGGGAACATGTATAATTATGGAGGCCTACATAATTATATATGTGCCACAACACCACTGGACTTTCAAGTATGATTGCATGAAAGAGAGTTAATACATGCTTGTATAGTATATGTTGGATGGATTTGAGTGTATGTACGCTTATGCCTATGTATGTAAAATTATTTTCTACTTACCGGTTGTATTCTTGGGATGGTTGCTAGCTCGTTTCTCTTTGAGATGTTCAACTTCTGTAGTAGCGCATTTCTCGGGTCCTCATTTCACGTGTTTGTTTGTACGGTACTTTTGGCGTGAAGGATTTTGAGATGGTGGAGATTTCTTTTTGGGGTAACGATGTCTTTTGTTTCGAGTTATACATGGTAAAAAAAATAGAACTTGCAAATTGAAAAAAAAAATAGTTGTTGGTAGTCGATGAAATAAGGAAGTGTCGGGATCATGTTTCAAATAAGGTGGAATATAAATTCTTTAACATATAAGCATGACTCGGTTATTTTAAAATATTTTTGTTTTGATCACCTAAAGTTATTGTTCTTAAGTTAAAAATTTTGTTCTTATTTAGTGAAATATGTTAAAATCATGTAATTAATAGAGTTTTAATTTTCTGGAATTAAAATAAATTAGGATATAGTTTTGGTAATTAATGGGGGGTTTTAGGGTTTAAAAATCGTTTTTTTTGGTATAAATCAGAGTAGGCAGAAATTGTCGCTAAACTGTCAAAATATGTCGCTAACTGTTAGAAACTGTCGCTAATGCCTAGGCAGATTTGGAGAAAAATCGTTTTGGTCATAACTTATTCGTTTTTAAAGGTTTTTGGGTGATTCAAAAGCCTAATATTATGTACTCGGAACATACTTTTCAAATATTCAGAAAGTTTCGTAATTGGAAGTCAGTAGCTTGGTCGAATTAATTGTACAAGTGTTGAGTTCAAGGTTAATTTTCGGACAACATGGTTTAAACTCGTGTTTTGGGTATTTTGCGGTAATGAACACTTGGAGGGTTAACATAGAGATGAGTTGGGAAGGAATTTGAGAGTTCTTTAGACCTTATTATACGTGGTTATATTTTGATGAGTTTTGATTTATGGTATTTATGAGTAAGACTGAAATCGGGGTGACAGTTTTAAACCCGTTAAGTTATGTGACGGTTCCTAACTTGGTTTCAAGACAGTTCTTGTTTGATGAGTTGCGAGATTTAGTTAGGTTGGTTACATAACTTTATGGTTTTGATAAGTTTCCTCGCGGACGGTTAAGGCTCATGTGTTGTTGGTTGAGATTATTTTCGTGTAAACTGAGTTCACGTTTGAACGTGAAGGTTTTATCAGGGATATGCATCCTCGTTTGTTTGCTGAGAATAAGTTTGAGTTTGGGAGTGAATCTCGGGACGAGATTTCTATTAGGAGGGAGTGATGTGACAACCGTGGTTTTGGGTTTGTCACTTGGTCTTACATTTAGGTTATTTTATGTGTGCTTACTTGAATTGTGTGTTTACGTGTTTATTTTGTGTGAACGAGGTTGGTGTGGTTATCGTTTATGAGTATAGAGTACTCATAAGTAAATCGAGGAATGGTTATTTCATGTTCATGAGCTCACAAGTGGTGACTATGAAATAAAAATGGTGATATTGTGGTGTTTACGTATACGTATAAGTATTATAGTAATAATATTTTTTTTAGGATTTACGGTTTAGCATTTAGAGGTCTCGGGTGAGGTAATTATCCCTATGAATATTTTTAGGGATGGTTTTAAGTCATTTAGGACTTAGTTATAAAGTTTATTTCAAAATTTGAGATTTTTTATAAAAGTGTATATTTTACGTCTTTTACGGTAAAACGCGTAAATTTGACTAGTTTTACGGTTTTGAGGTTTTGGAAGCTTTAGGAGCTGAAATAAATTAAGGAAAATTAAAGTAATATTAATAACATAATATTAAATAATAAAAATAAAAACGAATTTAGGGGTGTTTGGGTCGGTTTAGACGCACCAAAGAAGAAAGAAAGAAGGGAAAAGCCCAAAACAGGCCCAATGGACTTGTAATGGGATTAGGGGGCCTTTAGGACTTAACCAAACCCAACTCATAACCATAATAATCAGGTTTTTAACCTCCATAACATATCCTAGCCAAAATTCATCAATGGTGGAGGGTTCTTCAAAAATTAGGTTTTCTTCATCTTCTATTAATTCAAAGGTAAAACCTTCTTAACCCTTTTCATATTAAATGTTTTTAATGTTTCTATGATCATATGATGGATTAGTTTAGGGTTTAATTAAAAACAGTATATTAATCGTATTTTAATGATTAAATAAATTAGGGCTTGTAATTAGAGGGATTAGGGTTAATTAATGAGGTTGATTTTGTAAAACCCGTTTTTAAAAAACTGGGCAGAATTTTGTGTCAATTGTTTTGATCATATCGGGAGTTCTAGGAATATTCAAGATGCGATCCAAGTATCCCTGAAAAGGTAATTGAAGTGGCTTTCCAGCGCAAGAAACGAGAACTAAATTGGAGGTGGGAAGTGGGTCAAAAACATGTTACAACAGTCGGAGGTCAAAACAGTTTTGAATTCAGCCTGTTTTCTTTTTAAGTTTTGGGTTGTTTGGGTACTTAGGGTTGCATTGGGATCTCCTCACGAACATGAGAGATGGTTTATATATTGTAGTAAGGATCTGCACTTGGGCTAAGATTGTGGTTTAGGGTAAGACCCTCTAATGGTAATGAACTTTTCATACGTTTAAAATCAGTGAATTCTGGATAGGTAGCAATATATACACATATATCTGGGCCTTAACATTAGCTTTAAGGTTAGGGCAAGTGGGAGCTTTTAGCGAACATGTATAAAAGTGTGAATATTCCTTTTACAGAAACCATGGGTATGTTTAAGTGGACGTTTGACTTAAAGTTTTGAGACCTAAAACTGGGACTGTTTTGTGTAAAATTATGAACGGGATAGCTATTAAACTTAACCAAGTTAGGGACTTGTTAAGGAAGGGTAATGGGATGATTAGAGCTTAACAATGAGGTAATTATACGGGAATAGACTAGATGTCCATCATAGGTTGATGAGCCATCTTAGTGAGTGGTTCGTGTATTGATTTCGTGTTTTTGGTTTGTTAGCTTGTTGCTAGTGCGAGGACTTGTGAAGAAGCTATCAGGTGAGTTTCATAGTCCCATGTTTACTATTGATTTTAACTTCCAGATGGGATGGAAGAGACACTGTTATGAGTTATTTTCTAAATTGATGTTGTGAATGTGTTTGTGATTTGAGATGAACTTGTGTGTACATTATGTGATTAACTGCTATGTGATTCTTGATTATGTATGATTTGGATCGGGGGACACGTGTCGTCTCAGTTATTGTGGTTTGACAAGGTAGTGGCCTTGTGGTTTGACAAGGTAGTGGCCTTGGGATAGGTACATAGTGTGATCATCTATGGTACCATGTTGTTTGGCAAGGTAGGAGCCTTGGATTTGGTTTGAAATGTTTGATCCTGAATTTTTAGTTGTTAATGCATACTTGTAGCACATTGTCCATATGTTATTGTGTTGATGGTTGTTATTCACAGCTTGTAACTGATTTAGCGTTGGAGTCTAAACCTATGACTCTCGCCAACTTTATGTTGACGTGTTTTAGTGTCTCTTTCATGTGTGAATGTGGTTAAGCGTGAGGATAGAAGTGGCTAGACTTGGATGCCTTAGGATTGCATATAGAAGGAGATCCCCGTTCCTTCTTAGTTTACCTTTATGTTTTTTTGAATAAGAGATATTGTTGGCACCTATATGATTATTTTGTTTGTGTTACTTGTTTGTCTTGGGTAAGAGGTAGGACTGTTACCTACTTACCTAGACTCCTGCATTGTTGAGATATTCTCATGACATTTGTGTCACCCTTTTATGACATTTCTTATATCATTTAGTTATCTCTATAGACACGCTATTGTTGTGATGATATCCATACGTCGCGCCCCATATTCCGCCATGGTGGGGTGTGACAGTAACCCTAGATGATAAATCATAAAAAGACTCCAAGATTTATATATTGTTCTGTTGTTTCCCCGTAACTCTAACTAAAAAGGAAATGTAAGTAGTTACCTGAATACAGCAGTTCCATACTGAGATGCAGCCTTTGAATAGGTTGTTCACTCAAACCAAGACTTTTACCTTTCCCCTCCATTAGTGATTTCCTTAATTCCTTCTTTGCTCTAACAGCATGAATTCCGTTGAGTTGACAAAATCGGTTGAAAGAATACAGTGGGCCAAACCCTAATCTCCGTGCATTTAAGCTTCTTAGTTGTTTTTATTTATAATAAAATTGAGCCCTATTCACTTGCAAATATTAAAACTGGACAAAAAGTTTGAAGTCAACATGATCCGATCAGCCTATTTAGAGCATTTTGCCAGTTTCTTGATTTGCTTTAGTCATGATATGTTTTAGTTGTATAATACACTTATATTAATATGCAAGAACGTGTCTTTACTGAAAAGAAGTAACACATAGAAATCAAGTACTTACTTCATCATAAACCTGTAGAAATGATGAATAGACAACACAAAGTTGCTTAAGACCTTCTGGTGGGAAACTTGCTGCATAAGTAACCGCATGTTGTTTGAAAATACCAACATTAAAAAACGATGTGGGAACTCTTTCTAGGAAATAGTTGAGTCATGTCGCGCCTCACATAGCTGCATGTATAGCCACAACTTTGTTATATATGTATAGTACAACTATAAATTGGCAATTAGTCACTGCTAAGGGAGTTTGGATGTGCACTTTTAGAAATATTTAAAATTAGACCTGGTCTTCGTAAGTCACTTACTGCAGAAGATGGTGTGTGTCAAACGCATTGAGTAATAATTAAACTCTAATTAATGACATAAAAAATCATACCTTTCACATAATTGGAGAGCACATTAGAAGTATCCTAGCCATTTTTGATTTTGAAATTAAGAGTTTACTCTAAAATCTCCATAGCTTGAAACCACTACTGTCTCGGTCTAGCACGTTTTGATTATCTGTTTTGCAAAATCAATATTAGGAAACTATGAGATAACAACCAAATCCAATTATCAAAATTTGGAGTCTCACACACCCTTATTTTGCCTCTAAATTTAGACTGACTTGGAACAAAATGTATACAATATTAACTTACATAAGCATTAACCAAAGAGAAAAAAAAGAGGGTGTTTTCTTTATTAGGACAGTTAAAACTTTGAAAAACATGATGTAAATGTAAAAACCATCTTTTAGCATCTATTTTACGATTTATGAATAAAGAAATATATTGTACTATATTTATATACATGCTGAGCCAGTAATAAAGGAGTGTTAGGTTAGGTGATCTAAAAAAGCCTCAATCCAAGTGAATAATATAATTTTCGTAACTCCGTCGTCCACCTAGATCCTTTGACGGCCTCCAAACAGCCCTAATGTCCAACTTTCGATGTAAAATGATTCTTCGAAATAAGATTCTTATGCTATATAAAATGATTTACGAAGTGTATGATCTGGATAAATTGGCCCAGCCTTTACGTACATCTTCTAGTTATGTAAAGCTATCAAAATTGACCTCTACAGCCCTAATGTCCAACTTTCGATGTTTTGAAGCCTTCTAGTTTCTAGATTCCAAATATTATTTCTTTCAAAAACCCATTTAAGTGCATTTATTTAAATTTCATAATTGCATTTATATCTTTACGATTAAAAACCAGATTATTCATATGTAGTAAGTAGCCTAATTGATTGACAAATTTCATAAGCACATAAGAAAGTTAATTGATGAAATTGACAATTAACCTCGAGTAACAATCATCAATAACCAATTCCAAACAACTTCTTCATAAGCATAATGTAAAAAAAAACTAAAACCATAGAGTCTGCGATAGCATTTACATATTAAACATTATACAAATTGATAACACCCAATATCGAGTAGAGAAACATACATTTAATTCTCCTTTTAGTGAAAAACATATTATTGATGCTGAATTCCATTCTAGAATAATGCAACCAAAAGACGATGGTTTGTTCTGTTGGTTTGGATCTTCGTGACGGTGGCGATCATATATGTTCCTTGTGACTTGGACTTATCCTTTCAAGTCATGACGTCGAGAGGGGATTCAAGAATAAAAAGAAGCTAGTTTTAATCCTAAAGTTTTAAAATGTTTCTTTCAGCTCTAAAGTTTAATAGTATGTAATCCGCTTTTTCTCATAAGTTATTTTCTTATCATTTTTGACACGTATACTTTTTATTCCGTTGTTTACCTACATTAAAAAAATGAAGAAAATTATACTTTTTTACTAAACTAAGGAACAATTATTCTTTTTAAAGGAATGAATAAAATAATTATTTCTTATTAAAGAAAGAATCTCTTGAAAAAGTCTCTACTTTGGGTTTTGCTTTACAAAGAAAAAGATGCATTCATATTTAAGTCATATGTATATACTAATGTTGAGTTAAGATCTATATAGACACTTAAATTAGCATAGACCAATCCAACCAATCATAATCACCAATTTTTTTAAAAACCCACTTCCCACCACTTTTTTAAAAATTAAATATCTCACAAACGGTAAATCGCCAAACGAAAAAAATACATAATTGTGACGAGAATTAAATAATCTATCTATCGAGGGGCACATGTATATAGTTTCGACGAACTTTTTTTCGACTTTTTTTTTCTTAAGTCACGTCTGGAGAGAATCATATATGATTCGTCACGAATCATATATGATTTTCAGAAAATCATATATGATTCGTGATATGAATCATATATGATTTTCTGAGAATCATATATGTTTCGTGACGAATCATATATGATTCTCTCCAGACGTGACTTAAGAAAAAAAGTCCAAAAAAAGTTTTTCGAAAGTGTATACATGTGCCCCTCGATAGATAGATGATTTAATTCTCGTCGCGATGATATGTTTTGTTTTACGTAACGATAAACGGTTTGTGAGATATTTAATTTTAAAAAATGAGCTTTTTTGTTACATGATAAAAATTTATGGTTGTGATTGGTTGATTGAGTCTATGCTAAACTAAGGGTTTATGGAGATCTTTTTCCTACTAATGTTAAATATGTTAAATATATTACTCCCTCCGTCCCAAAATTATTGTCCACCAAAGTACCACCTTTTCAGCTTTCTCTCTCTTACTTTTTGCAGAAAGACAATTTTACCTTTAACCAATTAATTTAAAACATTTTTAAAGTTTGTAATTATGATTTCAATTAAGGGTAATCTAGTAATCTCGATCTAAAATTCCTATCTATTTTTAGAAGTTTTAGAGGTGGACAATTAAATTGAGACAAACTAAAATAGAAAGGTGGACTATAATTTTAGGACGGAGGGAGTATGTATTAGTGCTTCATACGAAATCATTAAATCACATGGTTAGTCTTTAATGGGTTGCATCAAGTATACGATGAGGACAATGACTAAATGGTTTTATTAAAGTTGATTATGTTTATTGAAATCAACTACTATCAAATATTGAATGAGCTGAACACAAATTTCCTTTTCTATTGTTCACGCTACATAGAGAAATAAATGTGACGTGTCATGCTCTCACAACCACATGATCTGACTAAAAGTAATCTCGGCCATATAAATTCATGCAAAATATGCGGTGTTTGCATGTGGCTTTGATTTTATCCATGCTTCATATAAGTGAAAGTGAGGATAAGCACAAAAGTGAAGGTGATATCTCCTTTTAACTAACTTGCAATAATTTTGGGCGTTTGTTTTACCCATCACTATATAAGGTGATATCTCCTTTTAACTAACTTGCAATCATCATCACTATATAAGTTACCATATTCCATTGTTTTACCCATCCGCATCTAACCCTAAGTCGCTAAGTACGATCATCCACCTTCAAAAGCATGGCAATAAAGTTGGGCGTTTGTTTAAGACGGCGGGTTTCATTGGCATATCCCTTCACTGTTCCTCCGACAACTAAACGAAAATACTTAAGTTTGAGGGAGTATTATTATTTTCATCTTCAGATTTGATGAAAGTAAAACATTGCATAAAGTCGAGCGTTCGTTTCATACAGTTTGCCTTGATGTTTATACCATTATTCTCGATCATGATATAGGTACTGATTTATTCTCCTTATTTCTTTCAATTCTACTTACATGCTGTGAAAGTTATATTCAGTTTTTTTACATTTTGAGGCACTACCTCGACCTTGGTTCGCCTATGGCGATGAAACAATGCAAACATGATGAACCTGCTGCTGCTGACGACCTTGTTGACAGTGATGTGTCGAAGGAAGGGATTTGTATGTTTGAGTTTATAAGTGTAATTCCTAATAGTATCAACTGTTATGGTATTTTTGGTATCACTTTTTCATTGTTTTCTTCCAATTTTAGTTTGTTTGTGTTTGTAATTCCTCTAACAAATGATTAATAGCTTATTCTATGAATGTTATTTTCATACGTATTGTAGTTTCTCTAAACCATAATGCAAATGAAAGCATTCATTTTTTCTAATTGTTAAAATGAAACTTATTTGTTCAAATTTTAAGATTTTCATGTTCACTTTTGACTGCCAAAAATATAAAAAGTGTTAAATCTATTCACAAGATTAGTTTGTTTAAAGATTTAATATGTTGTATTAGTATGTACTTGCATGTTTGAAATGGTTTCCAAATGCACATCAGCAAACCAACAACGAATTTTGGTATTCAAGTCATATATTTAGAATGTTAAAATTGCAACATTTTGTAATCATGAATTATTTAGCACATCATATCAGTGTTTGGTCTAACAAGATCCATTTTTATAATAAGAGATTAAGAGACGTATGGTCACTCTTCCACTTAATTTGGTCTAAGAAAATATTTATGGTGCATTTCAGTGAACACAAATATCATAAGAACTGCTTATGCAACAAATAAAATTATGATAATTTTTGTTGCTCTTATTAGGAAACAATTTATATGTGTTTACTTTGTTTAGTTATGATGTTTATATTTTTTTAATATATAATATATGTTAAGGTATCGTAAAGAAGCAAATTGATTTTTAACGTGTGACCCGTGCAACGCACGGGTATTACACTAGTTTATATGGTCCAAGAGCCGAAACCCAATAGTATTTGGCTCAAAATAGCTATGAAATATACTTCTTTTTATAATTAGGAAAGTAAAAAGTTGTGCATAAACATAGTATGTTATAAATGTTTTTTGAAACATGTTTTAATTCTTAGTTTTAAAATTTTGCGAGAGTAAAATATTTAAGCTGTTTCAATTTAAATAATTATGTAAGTACATAAATGTGTTATTAAAGTGTTTCTCTAAATTTATTTACCGAAAAAGTTACCGGACTCATTGGACGATCAAATTTAATTGTTATATATAATAAACACTTACATAATAAAAAGACAAAAAATGATACAAAGTGATACATATATAAAAAATACATAGTTAATAAAAAAGATTCAAGTGATACATATCTTAAAAATACTAAAATAATTAAAAATACATAAGTGATACGTATGCGAAAAACTACACAACCAAATAAGAATGACCCAATTTGTACGTATCATAAAAAATATATAACCAACTAAAAAAATACCTAACTGATACATACCCGTAAACATACACAACCAACTAAAAAAATATTAAAGTGATACGTATCCCAAAGAAATACACAACCACTAAAAAACAAAGTGATACTTATCCGAAAAAGTATATCACTAAAAATATGTATCATTACAAATATATTAGAAAATAAAATGTGTCGCAATATATGTGTCAACAAACAAAGGATGTCACTAGAAATGTGTTAAAAATAAATGTGTCGGTGTTTTTAAAATTTATGTGTCACTATAAATCTTATATCTATAAAGATTAAATCCCCATATATTAAATGGGGAGTCTTAAAGATTTATTTTATTATTTTAAAAACATATGAAAATATTAAACACCAAATTAAAAAAAACTGTGTAAATAAATATGTTCTGATGATTTGGTTTCCGTACGTTTAACATACAATATAGCTTTTCAGTTTCTTAATAATTATAGTACATCAATAAGTTTTTAAATGTGACTTTTGTTGGATTTTTTAAGATTATATAAATGGCAAACAATCAACAACATCTTGGCTACCATCATTATCATTCTTCGCTACCATCATTATCATTCTCTGCGGTTTAGTATGAAAAGCTTTATCAAATCTGACCGAGTCAAATCAGTAATTACCGAGACAATTTAGCCGACTCAAGACAAAAAAACAAGCACTACAACTATATCAACACAATCAAATCCAACATATATCCTAATCCTTTCCTTTTGAGACAAACAAACCTCATCTCCAAATACAATATCAAAAAAATAATACATACAGATCTCAGTTTGGTCACAAATCTTTTAAAGATTTTCGAGCGCAAAGTTTACCAATAACAATTATTTTATAGTCTTTAATCTTGCATCTTTTCACAAAACAAAAACCTTCCTTAAACCTCAAGAAAAGAGCTTGAAGCCTTCTTTTAGATGACTTCTTCGTGGGTTACAATAACTAAACATGATTCAAAGGGTTTGTGTATGTTATAGAGAAACAAAGGGACGTTGGCAAAATGAAACCAACGAAGAGACGTTTTTGGTTTGTTGGTTGGATGGGATTTATAGAAATTTGTGTATGTTGATGATGCATATGTTTTCTTTTGGTTGAGTTTTTCATATCAAATATTGTGAGATTGGTAGATCTAAGATGCATTAGGTTGTTATCAAAACCATATGAATGTCAGAGATGTGATGATAATTGTTTTTTGGAGTGAATTGGTATCATGGATGTGTGTGGTAGGCGACTGAAATTAGGTTTGCATAATATATTATAGGTTAGTAATGAATCAGGAGTTGATAAGTATTGGGCCATCCAAATTTTCCAATTATTATTTATTTTTTTAGAGATTATAAAGATCATAACAAAAGTAGAAATAGAAAACAATGCGAAAAAGTTAAATCATGTGGATGTTTTTATCCGGTGTTTTTAGACTCGGGTTGACTCGGTCGCGTCAACCGGTTGACTCGGTTCCAGAAAAAAAAAGTCATATTGATTTGGGTTTTATATTTTTTTGATGACCCGGGTCAACCCGATTCTCGAGACTTGGTCGGGTTTCGATTTTTCGGGATAAAGTGGCAAAGTTATTTTCGAGACCGGATCAGTCCGTATAAAGATTCATTGGGACTTAATTTGTAATAGCTAGATTTGATATGTAATTTCCTATTATTCGGGATGAAGATAGCAGTCTATGACATAGCCGAGGCATCGCCCAGGTCTGAACGTCTCGTGTATTAAAAATTTATATGTTACTAGGATTAAAAATTGAATGTCACTATAAATGTAGTAAAAATTTAATGTCACTATAAATTAAAAAAATAATGTCACTATAAATGTACCACGTCTAAAGAAATGAATTCGTTCAACGATTTAGTCAACGTATCGAAGATCGAAACCGAAACTGCCGACGTGTGAGAAAATTGAAAGAATATAGGCGCACTAAAATTGTTAAAATGATACAATTGAACATGGAACTATGGAGGATGCGTTTTTTCCTTTAATGAGAAATAATTTTTCTTCAGGTCTTAATATATAACTAGGCGATTACCCGCGCATAGTGCTGGAATTGTCTGGCGACAGAAAATTAACGATATGATTTATCGTGGTAAGATTATATTGTAATTGCAAAGAGTGGTAACATGTGATAATTCAATTTAAGATAGATGAAATCCCTTTATATATATAAATTCCACCACCTATTAAGGCTCGTAACACCCACTGGAACCACAATCCCAGATACATTACAAGCTTCTATTAACGCTACTCCCACATACTTTGATGTTTGTGTTGATTCTCTTGACATAATTATTGTACTTGGAGAATACATAACTCAGAATATTAAACATTAAATACCAAAATGAAGATGCTATTTCCATCTCATAAGTTAAACTATGCAAAAGCACGTAATAAACCATGATGATGCTTATACCTTAAGATACAGTTGCTCCATTGTTCCAGCATATCACAAGGATTTACCACAAACACTGAGAATTCTGAAACATGCATATAAGCCATTAAATGGTACATTTCTTCCAATATGTCATTAACATTCAAAAGGGAATTTCTATCATTTCATTCTATTTATTGGCATTAATCTTGGTTTTAATTTGTACGTGTAGGCAGGAGATGTATTTACGATTAGTAAAACGGTTGATGAAATTGAAGGTACACATGATGAGCTGCTAGACGAAGCACAATTGGTAGCCATAGCTGAAGAAAAAGAAGCTCATTCATTTGAAAGTGATTCTACTCATGTATCTTTCTAAGTCGCTTTGACTGGCCACATTTACTCGTCTTCTAATGGCATTTCTCTCACCTGTAAAAATGGGTTATAGATAAGAACAGTAAACGTTGTAAAGGATTTCTCGAGCTGTACATGGCTTTTCATTAACATAGTATATTGACTAAACCAATATACTTGACAGGTTAGCAACTCATTAGAACTAAAAGCCACTTCATGTAACATGACCTATGAGCAAAATGAGTGGGTATCTTATACTACGAGAATGGAGATTAGAAAGCTTTATAAAATCTTTATATAGGAAGCTGGTTACTGTAATTCAAAAGTAACATATCAGGTTATATTCAAGTTTTCATTTTGAATAAGAATTCATCTCAATATCAAACCAACAAGCACGATATACATGCCTTTAGTAGATTGAATTATCTTCTCCAAAGTATAAGCTAAGGTGTATACCCTTATAATCTTAATTGAAAAACCATCAGTTTTCTTGGTACAATGTAGTTTTTATACAACGGTCGAAATTATTGGTGTGCATTAAAAACTGTCAAACAAATATATCATATAGCATTCAAGTATGTAACCCATATTCTGAGCTGTTATTCACATAATCTGCAGGTCTTAATCATCTACAGGGCATCAACACAAATTTAAAAGATAGGGAGATATAGAACATATATGATTGCTCAAAATATATCAAAGGGAACCAACTCTTAACTCTGTTTATTGTGTAAACCTTTATATATCAATAACTTAAAGTACTTCCAACTGTTTGAATTTTTCCATCATTTGATATTGTACTTCCATACGCAGACCATGGTTGGGGCATCTGACCTGGTTGTATGAAAATATTAACTTGAGGGTAAAAAGGGAATGGCGTCATCCCAGGCATGTGACGAGGAGGATAATGTGGAGGATACATTGACGCTGGTGATGATGATGGTGCTGACATCATAACCTGATTCATTGCTCCCTGAACGTAATAAGGGTAAGTGGAAAATGATGGATTGTTATAGCATGGGACATTAGGATGAGAGTTATTCCTCCACTCTTCCGTCTTTGAGGTCATTTGCTGAGAGCATTCTGCTGGTAAAGGGGGTGTGGAAGACTCGTCCAACGACACAGAATCAGGGAAACTGTTGCTGCCATGAAAGTCATCTGTGTGTGAAAGATTTGCCCTAGGTTGTGTGTTATGATGCCCTTGAGTATCACCACATGGCCTAACTTTTTGTGGAACAGTTTGACCAAAAAGGCTGATAGTTGGACAGTCCACGTCACCACGTAAGCTTGGTTCTTTGTGGATTATTAAGAGAGGAGTTGTTTCAGCAAGAGATACAGAAATCGTCAGTACCACCGACTTGACATATCTTAAAAATGCTGAAGACTGGCCTATCTTTAGTGTACTTTTCTTTGGAACAGACACATATTGCCCTGAAATCAAACGATATATGAAAAATGGCGTTGATAACAAAAATAATATGTAATGGGTTGATCTGTTCACCTTGTTGGTCATTGGTTCCTGCTATCCTGGATCCATTATTTATTAAACTAACAAATTGTGTATTTGCAGGTGCTTGAGCCACACTAATCTGAAATTAAACAATCATGAAGAGCAAAGTCAAATCAACAAAGTGCACCTAAAAACAAAAAATAGATAAATAATCTTAGCACAAAATGAATTAGGTTCTCCATGTTCTAAACATTCATGTCTCACTTTTAATATTACGCATCTTAGACTTTTAGGAAAAAACAACTATGTAGACGACAAAATCTTCACGGAAATAATCATAGAAAGGAATAATTTCAAAGATGATTTTCACCTCATGTTCCCGATGGATTGAAACAGAAAGCTCAGGATTGACACTCTTCCATGACCTTTCCTCTGTATCATCTGAAAACATTTTGCTGTTTGTGTTAACATCGCTATTGTCTGATGGTGTGAGATCGAATTCACAGTTCACGAGTTGTTTCTCAGTCAAGCCAAGCTGTCAAAATTAACTTTTTACAGAATAATAAGAAAAAGAAACATGGTTATGGCTAAGAACAACAACTGAATTTTTGTTTACTACTTAATGATTTAACATGTATAGATGCAATAGTTAATCATACAAGATGATAACAGGCAAAAGCGAAAGACAAAACTCGTAAAAGAATGTTTCGTGGATATTGTATTTTGTGACTGAATTTTTTATTTTTATTTTACTTTTAGAGTGTGTATAGTAACCGCTGGGAGCTGACAACTTTATACGCACTTGATACAATTCAGAAACAGTTATATGATCAAAGACTCGATCACTCATTCCACAACCATTTCCATCCCAACATTTACTCTTTCTCCGTAGTTCCTACTAAATAATTCCTTACGTGTTGCAGCCAAAGACTCGATCACTCATTCCACAACAAGAACCCTTTCGGCTTGAGAAAGATATGCTAAATTGAAAAGGTATGAACTCATAAGGCTTTAGTGTATTTTATACTAACTTTAGAAAAAACAAAAATAAAGTTACACTACTCAAATTCAAGACAAGGTTTGCCCCTGCATACCATGTCCCTATGCTAGATATGCCCATGTACTGTCACTAAGTGATGAATAAAATATAGCACCTCTTATTAGAGGAGGTTACTATGCACAAGCATATGTTCCAAGTATGATTACACATGGTGATCTTGAACTTAGTACTTAACATTTATATGCAATTTGATTTATTTTACATATATTAAGTTTATATAAAGAGGATATATTGCTTTGAGTGAGCAGCTAACTATAACAAATACAATGCAAAAAAACATTAAGCATTCATGATATCACAAAAAAATCTTATATAGGTCATTACTGTTGTACAACACATCATATCACATATCAATATCTTACCTCGGTAGCAGAAACAACTGTTTTACGTTTGTCAATTGAGAAATATTAGTATCGCTTTTATATTTGATTTAACCCTGTTAAAGCCAAAACATAATACTCCTCAATATCAGTAGCCAAGAGAGGAGGATCAGGATGGATAAACTTGTAGAAATTTTTAAAACACACTTGTTGTCGGGGAATTGAAGTGTGCCCAATGCCCAATGCCCAATCATTCCCATGGCATCTGCGGATACCACATTATTAAAAGCATGATTGAACACGTGTCATATAGACAACCTGAAACAAGCAGGCCAGGAAATAGTCTTTGTATTTGCTTCTATAGTTAAAAAATGTCGAAACTCCAAATAGTTCTGGCTGAAAGTAATGTTAGTCTCATCTCAAATACAGTTTGTTATATCCGAACACACGAAACTATTTTTCTATCTACTATGCTATAAACACATAAGTGAACATTTGGAAATATGCCACTCACAAACACGTAAGGTAGTTTCTATTACAGCTTATCTGGTTAATTCATAAGCAGAAGGCATTTTGTGTCGAATAAACTGCTTATGTGAGCATCGAAAAATATATGAAAAGTAGTAAAAAGGTACTAACGTCCAACGGAAATGCATATACTTACAAGTGTAGCCCGAAGAGATTTCCTAAAAGGTGGGTTTAGTAGAGCACAAGACGCAAACCCGTCCATGTCAATGCGTTCATACTGACCCCTTGCAAACTGACAACAATGTTACATTATGAAAAATTGATATTGAATCAAAGCGCATAAACTTCTAGAAAATATGGTGAAATTAGATTATGAAAAAAATAATTAGATTTATAAATATTTTAATTTTAAAGATAAATATGACTTTTTAATATATTATTATAAAATGTTATCACAACCAAACATAAGAAGATAAACTATTGATAATGAGTTTCATCATCCATAATTAGTATAAAATTTTAAAAGTGATAACCATGTTATTACAAATAATGACCATATCAGATATGAAACCTTAAATACTAAATATGCACACATTACGAGAAACATCTGTTTCTATTTATACAACCTTAAATACTTTCAACTGACTGGAAATATGTGCATGAGTGCAGATATAAACCAATACACGATATGTACTTGCACTACACTTAAATCAGCTGGTCGGAACATCTAATGAGGTAAAACCAAACACTTGATTTAGCATCCATGAAAGATACATTGTAATATAATCGTAAAAGCAACGACAGTGCCAGACTTACAGTTTCTGACTAAGCTTGCAGTGCTTTAAACTCAGTCTTCACCGCTAATTCTGCCTGCCTAGTCTCTTCCTGCTTCTTCATCAACTCAAATGCGTGAAACCACCAACACAAATTATCACCACAAAACAAATAAACACATCAACAATCACAATAGAAAAAAAGAACTTAAATTGATTGAAAACGCAACCTATTTTTGAATTCTCGTCATTACACGCAATAAACCACTACCTTTTTACCATTATATGTTTACCTTGTTACCACATGTTACACCAACCAGTAAAGACAATCATGGTAACAATGTAAAGGTCACGTATTTGAGAACAACGAAAACGTAGAGTTTTGTTACTTTCGCGCATAATTCCCCCTAAAGAAACATAATTTTACATCTAATAAAACTAAAATCTATACAATAACTTACACAAAAGATCAATAAATCAAACAAAACAAAGATTAAAGTTTCTACGTTTTCGTCATTGTATTTAAATAACTTGGTTGTTCACCAATTGATCTTAACAAAGTTCTATTATTATCTTTATATGCTAAAAAAATGATACATAAATGACAAAAAATATTATAAATCATTAACTTATCCTATAATTCTCTATTAAAATACTTAATTCACCATCTAAAAACCTCAATTCATCACAATATCACTCAAACAAAACAAAAACATAAAAAATAAAAATTGAACCTTTTTAACATCAAGAACACTAAATTCATCACAAACACATAATTAAAATAAAATAAAAAACCAATAAATAGAAAGAAAAACCCATAAATAAAAATAACACCTTTTTAGCTTCTTTAGAAGCAGCAATTTCTTTAAGAGCCTTAGCACCTCTTTCAAGCGCTTCTGGATCAAACCCGGATGACGTAGTCCTAGGGTTAGGGGGTACAAGCCGTTTCCAGAAACCCAGATCTTTGCTGGAAAACCAGGGGTGAGATATGGATGAGTTTCTGGATCAAAATTAGACTGGTTAGATTTATAGAGAGAGGTTAGGTTTCTGATTTATGAGGCGCACACACCAAAATCACACAAAACCATCAAAATCAACTAAAACCACCATAACCACCAAAACCACCGTGTCCACCTAGCCCACCGGAAATCAACTACAGAACCATTAGACTGTATTGACCTCGACAAACGGCAGATACGGTAGCGACGGCTGTAAGTGTTTCGTTTAGAGAGATGGATTTGGCGAGGATGGTGGCGGCAGTTTGGTTATTAGGGATGTGTGTGTATTAGGTCAAGAGAGGAGTGGTTTATGTATTAAAAAGTTTCAGAAGTCACAACATGGCTGGCATACACAAATTTTGAATGCCTCCCAATTGTCAACTATGTAACTTTGGAATGCTAGTAAATTTTTTCCTATATTTCCCTATATAAATTCCTATATTTCCCTATATAATTCCTATATTCCAAATATAAGTGTACTTAAAAATTGTGTCTTACACCCTTTATAAGTAGTAGGGATGAATGACATTTAAGATGTTAAGTGATAAATGAGAATAATATAATTGACGTTAATACCCTTATTTGTTAGTTGAGTATATTTTGATATATTTAATTATGTTTTTCCACATGTCTTGCAACTAGTGGTTCTTATTGTTTTTATTTTAAGACTGATATTTACAAGAACGTATATATATATATATATATATATATATATATATATATATATATATATATATATATATATATATATATATATATATATATATATATATATATATATATATATATATATATATATATATATATATATATATATATATATATATATATATATATATATATATATATATATATATATATATATGGTATGTTAGTCATTTAAAGGATAATACAGTCATTTCACAATCTTATTAGTAAAAACAGAACAAATTTGAAAGTTTATTGGCAACTAGTAATTAAATTGTAAATGTTTAAAATTGGTATATTTAAATAAATACGTAGATATTGTATAACTTTTACGTTTTTTTACGAGTAACTGCAAAATACATCCCTTTTGTTTGAACTTTCTCACACAATACACCCCTTAGTGAAAGTATTGACACTATACACCACCCGTTAGACAAATTTTTGTCACAATACATCCCTCTGGACTAACGATGCTATTTTACTCGTTAACTTCTGACGAGTGATGTATTTTGAAAAAAATAAAAAACAAAAAAATGTTTAAATTTTTTTTCTAATAAAATTTCTAACTTTTTTCGGATAAAAATTTAGTTTTCTAATTGAAATTAGTTTCAAAATAAATATATTTATATTTTTCTTCGAATTTTTATAAAAAAGGCTTCACGCATTATTTATTTATTTTTTTAAATAATTTCATTTTTAAAATATTTTAGTTTTTTAACTAGTTTTGTTCCTTCCAGAAAAACATTTCGTGTTTTAATTTTTTAACTAATTTTTTAAAACTAACTAAATTTGTTTCTTCAAAAAAATAAAAATAAAAATAATTTTTATATTTTTTCGAACATTTTTTGAAAATTGAACATTTAAAAAAAATAAAAAATAAATAGATTTCTCTAAACATTTTTATTTTAAAATTTTTTATGTTTCTTTTTGTGTTCTTTTTTGCTTAAAGAAATTTATTTATTTTTTACTTTTAAGAGAATTAGATAAATATAAATTTTTAAAACAAAAATGTTTAAAGAAATGATCGAAAACATTTTAAATATTAAAAGAAATTTGGAAGGAAAAATTCCTTTTATTTAAAAAAAAATAGTTAACAAAATTTAATAAATGTTCGTTTGGGATGGAACAAATTTAGTTCAAAAATTAAAACATTTTAAAAATTAAATTTTAAGGAATAATAATAAGGTTTGAAGACTTTTTTTTGAAAATCAAAGAAAAAAGATAAATATATAAAATTTTAAACCTATTTTCAATAAGAAAACAATTTTTTTCCCGAAAAAAGTTAAAACTTTTATTTAAAAAAAAAATCGACTTTTTTCCAAAATACATCCTTCTTGAGAAATTAACGAAAAAATATGTATCGCTAGTCTTGAGAGATGTATTGTATGAGAAATTTTAAATCATAAACTAATAAGTGTGAAAACACTTATCATTTTACCTCTTAATTATAATAAAAACAAGATCAAAACGTGTATTTAATGTCGTAAAAGTCGGAATTATGCGTGGTTTGTGTTTTTGTTGTGATTTAGGACCAAAATGTGAAAAGGGAAGAAAACACGGGTTTTCACGGGCTTTTGTCGAAGAAAAAGACAAAAGACGAAGTCAAAAGATCAAGAGTGCAAAAGGAACGAAAGTCAAAGGCCTATTCTGAAGATTTATCGAAGGAAAAGACCAAAGACGGAAGTTTAACGAAGTCGAAGAGCCAAGTCTAATAAATGAAGAAAATTAGAAGACGAGTTCATTTTATTTATCGACAAATCCCGGGACAAAGTCGAGAATGATGAGTTTATTGTCAAAGACGAAAAGACGAGATGAGTAAAGAAAGAAAGAAAGAAGCAATCCACCAACCTCTCCCTTATAAATAGACACCCTTCCCTTCATTTGAAAGGTGTTAGCTAAATTCATTTTTAGTTCTCCACTTTATTTTTAAGCACTTTTTATATTGTCTTTACATTATTGTCCTTCCTTCTTCAAATTTATCTTGTAAGTTTTTAATTTGTGTTGGATCTTTATCTTAAATTCAAAGCTTTTCATAATCATCTCATTCTTCCTTTCTTGTTTTTAAATATTTTATTTTGTTTGATTAATCTTTAAGTTTGTTTCATCTTGATGTTTATTTGATAAAAGTTCTTATTTTTCCATTGTTCTTATCATATTCATGCGATTGATGTTCTTTCCTTATTGTGCTTTTTGCGTATTTCGTGCTTAGCTTATTTTCGTTTAAGAGTTTTTAAAAGTTCAATCTTTTTTTTAAAGTTGATTTTATAAATTTAGCTTATTTTGTGTTTTGAAAGTTCTTAAATTCGTTGCTTATTTGGTTCTTATTATTATTGATTTGGGTAAGTTTTTGGTAAGTGCTTATTTGGTTATTGCTTATTTCAATTTTCCATTCCATCGTGATGTCTAAGGGTTTTACTTGTTCCGATCGAGTTTTTGTGATCGCTTAAACCTAAGGGTTTCTACTTGCGATCAGAAACTGCGACCAAAGGTTGTGATCACAAACTGAGATCACACACTACGGTCAAGCACCACGATCACTTGTTGCGATCTGTGGGTGCGATCGAGGGGTACGATTCAGGCCACGATCACTTGGCTGCGATCGCTGACTGCGATCTGTGGTCACGATCCAGGCCACGATCCGTGGTTGCGATCCAAGCTACGATCTGTGTGTTGCGATAGCTTGAGTGCGATCTAGGTCACGATCCAAGCTGCGATCGCTTGATGCGATCTGACCACAATATTGTTTTATTATTTCCTGTTTCTATTTTAATTTGAAATTTAATTTTTCCCGCCATTTTTACTTAGAGTTATTTCAAACTTGTTTTGTCTTAGTTTTATTTTAAAATTTGAAAATTTACTTTTATTCGAGTTTTAATCTTTCGTAATTTATTTTTTAAAGCATTTATTTTTAGTTTAAGCATTTAAAGTTTTAATCTTTTATTTTGTTTTAGTTAATCAACGACCTTTTCTTTTATTCACCAAAGACGACTGAGTCGCAATTTTAACCGGAGATCAATTCGATTAGACCAATCCAACGAACTTTTTAAACTAATAAATCCGAGTTATTGGTCAAGCTGCGATCGCTTGATGCGATCTGACCACAATTTGTTTTTTTATTTCCTGTTTCTATTTTAATTTGAAATTTAATTTTTCCCGCCATTTTTACTTAGAGTTATTTCAAACTTGTTTTGTCTTAATTTTATTTTAAAGTTTTCAAATTTACTTTTATTCGAGTTTTAATCTTTCGTCATCTATTTTTTAAAGCATTTATTTTTAGTTTAAGCATTTAAAGTTTTAATCTTTTATTTTGTTTTAGTTAATTAACGACCTTTTCTTTTATTCACCAAAGACGACTGAGCCGCACTTTAACCGGAGATCAATTCGATTAGACCAATCCAACGAACTTTTTAAACTAGTAAAATCTGAGTTATTAAAATGGCGCCGTTGCCGGCTCTTTTCGTGAAGATTAACGGTTTTTTGTGAGAGACGCGTTGGATTTTGGGATCCGTTCTCTTGGGAACGTTATTTTCAAGCATAAAAATTTTCAAAAATCCTAAAAATTATAAAATTTTAAAAAAATCCATAAAAACTAAAAAAAGATAAAAAAATCAAAAATATTGTGTTGTATTTTCTTTTTAGCGTATGCATACTCGATCTTCGCCTTATCTTGAGCCCGAGACTCGTAGAGAACTAGATATGGCCGGTGTGCACAATAATAACAACCCACTTCACCCTGTTGTGAATAATAACAACCATGACCCTCAACCCGGCCTTCGTACGATGGAGGAGCTATGTCAACCAACTATGAATGGACGTGGAGGACCGATTACGCCGATGCAAATCATGACTCCCGAATTTTCGTTGTAACATCACATTATCCAACAAGTTCAAAATACTTGTCTATTTCATTGCCAACAAACACCTCGATAAATTCATAACCGTCACTCAAACCATGACATTGTCCGGTGTTACCATGGAATTTCTTCGCCTTCATCTTTTTCAACACACTTTATCCCACCATGCCGAAAAATGGTTTGATCGTCTTCCTAAGAATTCAATTCATACATGGGACGAAATGACTCAACGATTTTTGTCGCGCTACTTTCCACCATCCATGGTAACTAGTCTTAGGAATCAAATCAGTGGTTTCACTCAAGAACCCGATGAGTCTCTTTTCGATGCTTGGGAACGTTGTAATGTCTTGATCGATCGTTGTCCTAACCATAATATGCTCCCCGTCACCTTAATTGATACTTTCTACAACGGTTTGACTTTTGATGATGGTGATACGATTAATGCTGCCGCTGGTGGCACATTTATGAAAAGAGGGCCCGAGTAGTGTAGAGAGCTTATAGAGAACATGACTACTCATAACAAAAATTGGGATTCATCCGCATACTCAAGAACAAACCCGAGGGTTAATGTTTCTTCTACTCCATCAAACCCCGAGATAGCCAAACTCACCCAAATCACCCGCCAACTAGCCGAGATGAACAAAAATTTCTTAACCATGGCTACGAACCAATTTCAACAAGTTAAAGCTGTAGCACCTTCTTGTGAGACTTGCGGTGGTCCTCATTCATACACTGATTGTCCTTCTACTCATGACAATCCAGAAAACGTATATGCGGCTCACGGTAACTATTCTACGGAAGGCTATCAAGCCCGACCTCAAGGTGATCGTAACTTGCTAAGTTATCGTTCCAACAACTTTCTTTCACCACCCGGGTTTTCTCCTCAAAACCACAACTTAAACAACTTCAATAGAAGCAATCCAAACCAACCTCGAGCTTCTAATCCATATCCACCACCCGCTCACCAAGCTCCACCCCTCACTCAACCCACGACATTTAATCATGATGTAGAAACTTTCATGAGGACCCATGGAGAGGTGGTTAAGAATCTTCAAAGCCAAATCATTAACTTGAAAGGTGATATCACTAAACAAGGGAATGATATTCGAACCGAGCTTATAAATGATATGCAAACTTCTTTAAGCAACCAAACGAATGATTTGAGGGATATGATGGCTAGTTTCTTCCAAAGTAATCAACCCTCTACTTCGGGTTCTCTTCCTTCGAATACCGTGACCAACCCAAGGGCTAATGTGTAGAAGTATGATAATCTTTGATATTTCAAGAGGGTTGTTGTTTTCTAGTGAGAGAAAGTAGAGAGAGAAGTGAGAGAAAAAATATGTTTATTACTTGTGAAAATGAAACAACCAACACCCCTTTCCATGTGGAAAGGGGTTTATATACCAAGTACCTTAGTGGACTTGGGCCTCCGGCCCATGAACATGCTCATGGGTCGGGCTAATGTAAATAATAATTAAACTTATACTACGAGCCTATAACTATATTGTTGGAGTGACCGAGACTTTCTTAATACGAAAAACGTATTTCCAACAATCTCCCCCAAAGGGAGGTCACTCCAAATTACAAAGTCCTAATCTAGCATGTTAGATCTTCGTTCTTGAGCTCGTAGTCCACTTTCTCTTTTCATCTTTAACTTTTCTTCTTTTTGCGAATATGTGTTGAATATCATCAGGTTTTTTTGCTTGGAACATGTTCTTTTGGCCTTTCACGTGCAATCTTTGTCTTCTTGTGATGTTCGCCTCTTCGTGACTTCATGTCCCACATACCTATCCTTTGTTGAATTCTTGAAAGTTTCAGAGTCAATACAGCGGAAGACTTTTAGGTAAGACTTTCTTGAATTTGCTAAAATATTTGATGCAGGAGGAATAAGTATGTGAGGACGACTTCAACTGGTACACCGCAACGCCACCGTCTTCAGATGCAGCAACATAATAAGACACGAATAAAATGGCTTCGACATTTTATTCTAATTTGGTAGCAATTTACCTCCGGTCGGTGAAGACTGTTGGACGATAATAAATTATCATACTTATGACAGGTAGCTCTAATTAAAGATCTCCTTGACAAGGTTTCGCGGGTAAACCAGTTCTCTTTATTCGAACGTCCAAAGCCGACTGCGAACATAAAGAGTGAATCATTTGGATTAAAAAATCCTCATGATTGAAGCCGTCAATTCATAAACCTGGAACAAGTGAATTTCAATTGAGATTTTCACCATCGTTGCTTTCTAGTTGTCACGAGCTTGATTCTGATAGAATCTTGCTTGTCACCTACCGCAGTGCTGTTTGATGTTAACACTGGAAGGATTTCCACTCTTCACTATGAACACTAAAGAGTGTCACTCTGAGTGTTCTGGCAAGATCACTTGGATAATGCGTAGAGGCCCTGGAACAAGTTTAATCTCAATTAAGAGTTAAACCATCGTTTCTTTCCAGTTATCACAAGATTAGTTCTTAAAGAACTGCACGTGTCATGTCACCTACCATGAGCTTGTTTGATGTTGGCTCAAGCAGGATTTCCATCTTCATTATAATACTTTCGTATCACTCAGATGTTCTGGCAATATTGCAAGAATATTGCGTAGGACTCATAAAAAATCTTTCTTGTTTTCAAATTGTGTCCTAATGAGACTATTGATGATCTCGTGGCTCTATACTCTATAGTGCATTTTGTTTTAGTGAGCGGAGGCTGGAGAGGATTGCCACCTTTTCAATATTAATTTATTCGGAGCGAATAAACCGATAGATAACGTGTTGAACTCCGTAACATTAAAACAAATATATGTTTTGAGAGATGTTTGAGTTGGCTGGGAGGGGTTGTGCATCGCATCACTAGGTCCATGATACTTTTTTTCTTCAAAATGAGTTGACCCGATTTCTTCCTATGTTGTAAGGAGGGCTTCTTTCTTTACACCCTTTATCTTTACATTTCTTTTTCATTCTTCAACCCCTTCAATGCTTACCAATACATCATCACTAGCACCTTGTTGTGATTGTTCCAGTGCTATCATCAGTACTTGGTCGGCATTCAGCTACATTCACAATCCATTCCGCATCTTCCCTAAGGACTTCTATTTTCTAACTATGGAATTGTCCTTAGGAAGATTCCTCTGGTTCTGGAAGAATCATTGGACTAATACCTAATCCTACCACCCTTTTGTCACCACATTCGTCGTGATTTAAGTGTGTTTTGGGTAAGTATTCGTCTTCATGAAAAAATTCCTTAAAATCACTAAGGTACTTGTGATATAAATATCAAGAATTTTTGTACCTTTAGTGTTTTTGTCAACAAAATACTCCCCCTTAACATATGCGTAGCATATGTCAAGTTGGATTTACTATTTAGCCCCTTTTCATTTTTAGCCACATATGTTTTACAAGTCTCCTTAATCCTATTTTCTCCCCTTATCCAAAATGTTAACCATTAATCTTTTGGATATTAATGGATTAACCGATCTTTGGTTAAAAAAATAAAAATGAAATTGGTTGATGGCCGTAGAACATATTAATGCTCCCCCTCAAATTAATGAGGGTAAGATGTAGTGCTTAAGTATGATATGTTTGAAAGATTCGAATCTCGTGAGAAATTCTTGAAAAGATTTCATACTCTTGCACTACACAATGCCACAAAAGCCTATTATACACATATATTGACATACTCACAGTAATAGACATATGGAGTTGACCTGATATAAGGTGATCCATAATTAAATAGATCATTCCGTGAACCTATGGTGAGCTCCATATGGTCTTCCACCTACGAATCGTTCCACACTTCTTTGCAACCGGCGCTTCTTTAATATTTCCTCGATCTTTTTGATCGCGTACTTAGCTCCTCTTTTGCATTGGATCGTCCAGGTGTACTTGACTGCTGGAAGCAGTAGGTCGGCATTGAGAACATCAGATCATCACGAACGTGTTTGAGCGTGCCATCACTGAATTTATGTATTTCGGAGAATCTCATGAACTACATGGCTCCTGTCTCGTTCGGATAAAATATCCCTGCTTCCGGTGTCGTAGTCCCCATGTAAGGCTTTTAGTTCTTGTGGTAATTACTGAGCGGAGTTGTGTGGGGACGTTCCAGGTTTAGCTGCTTTTGGAAACTCTCCACTCCAAATTGAAAATCTTCCACCCGGTGTTTGATGACGTTCTTTCGAGCATATTGACGAAGGTTTGAACTCAACGCAATGACTATCTCAGGAGGTAAATGCTCGACCTTTTCTTGAGCCAATAAAAACAGAAAATCTTCAAGGTCTTCAAGGCGAAGGTACTGGAGACCACTTTCATCGATTCTGTATTCTTTTTCATCGGCACGTTTGAACACGATTACATTCAAGTAATCATAACCGAATACATTATGAGTAGTTGGTCCTTGTATACTTTTAATTTTACGATCTGAGACAATAGGAGAACCTGTTTTTGGTCGATGAAAGTGATTGTAGGCTAACCTTTTCTTTGCATTCCAGTGAGAAATGCCAAGTGCTGCATAGATATCATAAAACTTAAGCAACTCCCTTCGCCATAGAGCATTAGGTACTTTGTCTTCAATCCAAGGTACATTCTCCAGATTTATCGCCTTGACCATGGTTAGTGATGTAGCATATTTCTTCGCGCCATTTTCAAGATACTCGAGATCATGACACACAAAATATTCTATTGGAATTGTTGCAGAACCGGCGATGACTGTGGGTGTAAGAGGCCGTAAAACTGGAATCTGAATTCCCATAGTCGTTGCTCTCATGGCCTTCGTAAGCTCATTTATGTGATATTCAGCCTCATTATGGCTGATGTTCAAAGTATCAAAGTAATCCACATATGCGGCTGCCATTTTGAGAAGATCCGGAGTCATTGTTGGTTTCCCATGATGATACCTTAGGAAGGGCGAGAAATCAATTGGATTGTTTAGGAATTGAGTGAGCTCTATTTCTGTTGATGTGGCGAAAGGATGTTGTGGTGCTACATTTGTAAGCCAGAGTTGCTCCTGTACAGTCTCTTCTATGATAAGAGATTCAGCAAAAGTCGATTCTAGTACATTTAAGTCTTCGACTTCCATATTGGAATTTTGCTGATCTTTAGAAGGTGTGGTAGGATGTTCTTCTGACACTGGTATATCATCTTCAAGCATAGAGACTGGAAGTTTGTCTTCTGGCATAGACCCTGTGGGTTCATCTTCATGCGTAGACACTAGAATATCGTCTTCTTGCATAGGTTCTACAGTTTCGTTGTGAGAAGCAGTAGTAGAAACTGGTTCAATAGACATACCTGTGTCAGTATGCTGAGATTCTGGCACCGTAGCATCCACAGTCTTTTTTGTAGTTCCAGCAACTCTTTCTTCAGCTTCCTCAAGACCTTTCTCAGTTCCCTTATTACCTTCACCCTTATTTGACTCGTCGCCACTCGTGCCCGTTTTGTCGTTCTTATCACCCTTTATGGTTCCATTCCCGTCACTATCATTATCATCATCATCATCCTCATCCCCATCTGTATCCTCATTCTCGTCTTCACTGTTATCCTCATCCTCTTCTTCCTCGTTCTCTTCTTCTTCTTCATCCTTATATTTATCCTCTTCTTCCTCATCCTCTTTTGTTGTCCCATATTTTAGATGATATAAGATAGAAATATAGAAGAAAATAAGATGGATTCTAGAGAGAGAAAGTAGCGAGAGAAAATAGAGAGAAGGAGGTGATTAACTAGGAGAATTGGATTAAAAATAATGAGAACTTACACCCTCCTAACATGCTAGGAGGGTACTTATATAGTCCACCCACATGCGGGCTCTCTAATGGACTATATATGTTTTTGGGCCGGGCTTGAATAAATGCTTAGTACCTTGAAAGAGGCCTTTTAAGCTAACCATCAAGCCCGTAATGTCACGACTATTTTAACTAACTATTACAACGTTCTAATAAATATTACAATATAAACCTATGACCGAACATTCTTGTTTGACTCAATATTTTGAGGCTAACAATCTCCCCCAATGTGAGGTCATTCCTCTTCGATATTTGGAGTTCAATGGAGATTATGAATTTTGTCATAAATGAGTCATGAACGTGTAATAGTAGTGTTTTTACTTCATGATGTGATCTTTGAGCTTTTGTCATTGTCTTTCGACTTTGTCTTTTATCTTGAGATCTTCAAATCATTCTTGACTCGTCCTTGCCATCTTGCGATCTTGTGTCTTTATCCACATGCTCATACTTTGCACAATCTTGAAAGCTTGCTAACAATCCCCTTTGAAGATAGGTCATTCCTCTACATACATTGTTGAGGAAGATTTTGATCACCAGAGTTGCGGAAGTCTTTAGCTTTCTTGATTGTTGAATGTCTTTGGGCATGAGAATGTGGTTTTGAATCTTTGACTTTGCTGAGTACACCGTAACGTCACCTTCTCGAGACAAAACTTAGACACGGACTGAATGGCTTTGACATTCATCCTAAATCGGTAGCGTTTTACCTCCGGTCGGTGAAGACCGTTACACGATATTAAATATTGTACCTGTGATTAGGTAGATTCTGTTAAGAACCTCCTTGACAGGGTTTCGCGGCAGTACTTGCCGTTCTCTTTACTCGATCGTCTCAAAGCAAGACTGCGAACATAAAGAGTGAATCAATTGGATAAATATCCGCTTGATTAAAGCAGACAATTCAAATTCCTAGAACAAGTTTGATTCATTAAGAATCTTACCATTGTTGCTTTCCAGTTGACACAAGCTTGATTCATAAGAATCTCGCAAGTTACCTACCGTAGCGCTGTTTAATGTTGACGCTAGAAGGATTTCCATTCGTCACTGTGAATATTAATAAATATCACTCTGAATGTTCTGGCAAGACCATAAAGATATTGCGTAGAAACCTGAAACAAGTTTGAATCAATTCAAAATCAAACCATTGTTGCTTTTCAGTTTACACATGTTCAATTCTAAAAGAATCTTACACATGACCTACCGTAGTGCTGTTTGATGTTAACACTGGAAGGATTTCCACTCATCATTGTGAATACTAGGTAGTATCACTCTGAGTGTTCAAGCAATATCGCAAGGATATAGCGTAGGACTCTCTTGATCGTCATCCGTGTGTCCTAACGAGATTTGATTTGATCTCTTGGCTCTAGACTCGATTTGTGCACTTTTAGTGATTGGAGGCTGGAGCAGATGCCACCTATTCAATATCAACTATCTCGGAGTGAGAAAGTCAATAGAAGTCGTGTTGATCTCCGTGACAATAAAACAAACTTCTTTTGAGAGAAGCCTGAGTCAGCTGGGGAAGGGTTGTACATTACATCACTGGGTCCATGATGCGTTGTCTTCATGATGTGTTGACCCGGTTTCTGCCTAAGCTGTATGGAGGGCTTCTTTGTTTACACCCTTTATCCTTACAATTTTTTTTCATTCTTCAACCCCTTCAATGCTTACCAAGACATTATTACTAGCACCTTGTTGTGATTGTTCCAGTGCTAGCATCAGTACTTAGTTAGCATTCAGCTCCGTTCACATTCTACTCCATCTTTCCTAAGGACTTCTAATAATCTATTGGATTGTCCCTGGGAAGATCCCTCCGGTTCTGGTTGGATCATAGGACTTAAACCTAACCACCCTTTTTACACCAATAACGTCGTGAATTAAAGATGTTGTGGGTATTTGATCGTAACCATGAGTTCTTGAGTCTTTAGATCACATTTTAATCACATTTTCTCCCCTGTCTCTAATATATAAAATCGATTGATATTAGAGATACCAAATTTGATTAAAATATATTGTGAAAAATAATCTTGAAAAACTTTCGAGAGAAAAATGTGTCAACCTTAGCATGAATTTGGAACGCTCCCCCTAAAAAATATGATCCAATTGAATTGTCATTGTGAGGATGTGATCCACATTTCACTTTTTGAGGATAGGAGTTGTTGAACACACAATTTTTGAAAGATTTTGAATATTTATTGAGAAATTCTTGAAAAAATTGTGTTCAACGCTTTTTGAAAAACTCTATTCTTTTTGGCGAAAAGGTTTTTCTAAAGCATAAACTTGAGTTCATAGACTTTGAATGTCTTGACGAATCCACTCAAGTGTAAGAAGATTTACCTTCTTTTGCTGAGGGTAAGAGCACGAAATCGTACACTCCCCCGTGAATATAGTTCCGGGTTGCAATCTGAAAGTGATTACAAGCCATTGTGTTGAGCTCAAAACGTTGAATGTTTTGTGACAAGCTCAACCCAAGATAGATTGCTCTACCCGTTGTTGGAAAAATTATCCAAAATAGACATTTTCCTTTATTAAAAGTAGAAATGACATGTTTTGAAAAATATTTACAACTTTCATTCGAGCTTTATGTACACACCCGTGTCGTTATTGAGCGACATTTCTAGGTACGTCCATATTATCGATACTAAAAGACATGTCAAGAATAATCTTTTTGGTTTTTGAAAGATTTTTAATTTTATGTTTTGCTTTTATGTGTTTTATATTTTTGTTTTTTGCTTTTTCAAAAATATTTACAAGTAGATGTTTGATAGATGAATCAAGCAGGCTTCTTTACCAGAATCTCCAGTTCTGCTCGAGTCAAACATCTCATACCAATTTGTCTAACTAGATACGCAAACCTCTCTTTTGAAAGAGCTTTTTTAAACAAGTCAGCTAATTGGTAATCAGTTCCAACAAAGTATAATTCAACAATACCCTTTTCAACTTGTTCCTTAATGAAGTGATATCTGACATCAATGTGGTTCGTACGGGAATGCTGTACCGGATTGCAGGAGATGGCTATCGCTGACTTTGAGTCACAGTACATAGGTACTTTATCAAAGTGGAAGCCATAATCCGTGATTTGTGTTCTCATCCAAAGAACTTGAGCACAACACGCAGATAGAGACACATACTCTGCTTCGGCTGATGACAGTGACGTGCAATCCTGCTTCTTGGAAGACCATCCCACAAGCTTATCTTGACCTAGAAATTATGCACCACCAGAAGTACTTTTACGTGTATCAAGACACCCTACATGATCAGAATCTAAATAGGCCGTTAGAAAGAAACCGGTTTCCCTCGGATACCAGAGTCCCTTGTGAATGGTATTCTTGAGGTACCGAAAGATCCGTTTAACCTCCTTGAGGTGCTTTTCAGTGGGTCGTGCTTGATATCGTGCACAATTACACGTAGCATGTGATATATCTGGTCGGCTTGCTGTTAAGTACACGAGGGAGCCGATCATGGAACGATATCTCGTTTGATCTATGGCATCTCCCTCCAAATCAGCATCTAGGGATGTGGTTGATAATGGTGTCCCAACGGGGTCACATGATGTCATACCATGCTTTTTGATTATCTCTTGATAATACTTAGCTTGGTTAATAAAGATACCACTTGGAGATTGGTGAACTTGAATTCCTAGAAAGAATTTTAGTTTGCCCATCATAGACATTTCAAATTTGATGTGCATTACTTTTTCAAACAATTTTGAAAGTTTTGGGTTTGTAGACCCAAAAATAATGTCATCAACATAAATCTGCACAAGCAAAATGCCATCCCCATATTTATAAGTGAACAAAGTTAGATCAATGGAACCTTTTGAGAAACCTTTGGAGACCAGAAATTTTGAGAGTTCGTCGTACCACGCCCTTGGAGCTTGCTTGAGTCCATAAAGTGCTTTGTGGAGACGATACACCTTGTCAGGATAATGAGGATTGACGAATCCTTCCGGTTGTGTAACATAGACTTCTTCCTTCAAAGGACCGTTAAGAAATGCCGTCTTTACGTCCATTTGATAAACAATGAATCCCTTATGTGCAGCATAAGCAAGGAAAATCCTAACCGCTACCAAACGAGCTACTGGAGCAAATGATTCTTCAAAATCAATACCCTCTTTCTAACCATACCCATTAGCCACAAGCCTAGATTTATTCTTGATGATCGTGTTCTCTTCATCCATCTTGTTTTTCCAGATCCATCGAAGATTTAATGGTACTACATCGTATGGTCTGTCAACAAGTTCCCAGACTTTAAGTCTTTCAAATTGTTGAAGTTCATCCGTCATCGATTCAATCCAAGCATGATCAGCCATGGCTTCTTTGATATTCGTTGGTTCAGTTGTACTCACGGCGAGTACAAACATACAAACATCGCCATTGGTTTCAAGTTGTCGTCTTGTACGAACGGGCTTCAAAGGTTTCCAATTACCTGAACCAAAGGATGATCTCGGGTCCAATGATGTGTTGAAGGATGTCGTTGGTAGAAAGTGTGCATATTTGACAGATCAACATGGCGAGTAGAAGACTCTCCAGTTTTGTGTACCGGTGTACCGAATGGGTTGATAAATTCGTCTTCGTCAGATAATGCATTGTCTGCTTGATTTGTGTTTTCTGGAGCAATGACAGTAGTTGTGGATGTTGTAGGAGCGGTTGTTGATGTGATATTCTGAGGAGGTAAATCTGCAGCAACCCGTGTTGAAGTAGGTGAAGTTGTATCCTTTTGTTGACGATGATCGGTATCATCATTCTTATCATAGTGACAGCGGTAGACTTTGATACAACATGTTTCTCCCCCGTGAAATATTCATCATACATTGGTCCATATAACATTTCCAACTCTTCAAGTGTCATGTTTACTGTCATATCTGCTCTTGGAACATTTCCTTGAACCAGCGTTGAACTTGATGGTTCATTGTTGTGGTCTTGAGTTCTGAGTTTCGTGCGGTTGTGAACGGAAGTCGTTTGTAGTTGTGGATCGGGACTTAAACTGTTTTGTTCAAGTGCCATTGCTTGTAATTCATCAAAGCGGATGTGAATAGTCTCGACTATCTGTTTTGTTCTCTTGCTATAAACTCTATATCCCTTAGACTGAGTTGCATATCCCACTAGAATACATGCATCACCTTTCTCTTTCATTTTATCCAAATTTTCACCATCTCGTATAATGTAACAAGGACATCCAAAAAATGAAGGTGTTTGAGTGAAGGTTTTCGATCATGAATTATGTGATATGGTGTCTTTTCGTGTCTTGGGATAATTAAGGATCGGTTTTGTGTGTAGCATGCGGTTGACACGGCTTCGGCCCAAAAGTATAATGGTAGTTTTGAAGCGGATAATAATGTTAGAGAAGCCTCAACTAAAGTACGGTTTTGTCTTTCAACAACACCGTTTTGTTCGGGTGTTCGAGCAATAGATGTTTCATGTTCAATTCCTCCGGCTTCAAAATAGTTCCTTAGAGTTGAATTCAAAAATTATGTGCCTCTGTCAGTACGAACCACTTTTACTTGAGCTTGAAGACTACGTTGTATCAGTTTAAGGAAGCTGATGAGAACTTTGGGTGTTTCATCCTTGGACCTCAAGAAGTGAGTCCATGTGTACCTTGAGTAATCATCGACAATTACCATAACATATTTCTTCCCATTGATACTTTGAACACGCATGGGACCACACAAATCTATATGAAGAAGATCTAACCATCCTTTAGATCTTGGAGTAGTCTTTGTCTTGAAGCTACTTCCTGTAGCTTTACAAAGCTCACAAGAAGAACAAAGATGATCTTTGATGGATTTCAAGCTTGGAAGGCCTCTCACAATATCTTTCTTGGAAAGCAAGATGATGGTATCAAAATTAAGATGAGACAAACGTTGATGCCATAACCATGCCTGAGTCGTTAAAGCTTTATCCATGAAGCAAATTGGAGTTGATGAAGTTGTGTCTTGTAGTAAATATGTGTAAAGATCAGTACCCCGTGAACCGGTAAGTAAGTCATTCCCATCATAATCACGAACAAAACATGTCTTCTTTCTGAAAGCAACCTCCAAATCTGCGTCATAGAATTGACCAACCGAGAAAAGATTGTGATTGAGCCCTTCGACGTAGTATACCCTTTTGATCGTGATATTCCCTTGAACCAAATCTCCATATCCTAGGATCGGTGCAAATTGATCATTTCCGAATCAGACCGTACCCAGGAACTTCTCCACGAAGTTAATTAGAAGCTTGAGATTCCCCGTCATGTGCTTCGTGCATCCGGAGTCTAGTATGAAGAGAATTATTTGTATCACCTGCAGAAGAGTTAGAACACGATGGAGCATTTGCTAAATTTGATACCACAGTAGTTGTGATTGTAGAATCATTAGTGTGCTTAGCAACATTCAAAGGCATACTAACACTCGTTGTCATAGTTTCTATCCTAACTTTAGGCATCCATTTATATCCCGGAGGACATTGATTAGCAAACCACCATTTCTAAGACTTGCTAGCAGAATAATATAATTCCCTAATTCTGCTTCTAGGGTTCTTAGTGGTGGAGTCTGATGCATTACTTTTCTTAGTGGGGGTTGCACCAGAATGGCTCACTTTGCGTTTGGGTTTACTAGCACTAATAGGCATCGCAGCTTGGTTCTTAGTTCTAGTATCTACGCCTTTGATATTATTGATAACACACATAGAATGATTAGCATTAGCAAATTTTCCACATTTGACACAAACAAATCTCACATTCATAATATTCAAATCATTCAAATCATTCAAATCGTCATTACACGCGATTACAGACTTTTTATTCTTAAAAACATTCAAATTCCTAGGGTGTTCTTCTACTTCCTTCATCTTCCCTTGACTCTTGTGTTTCCAGACCTTATCATTCACTTGGGTGCTCTTAAGCTGAGGCCGGCTAACACTAGCAGTGGAGACTAATCCTGTAGTAGATGACACATGTGACAACTGTGGTTTTGAGGTTCGTCACTTGGTCTTATTTTTAGGTTATTTTATGTGTGATTACTTGATTTGTGTGTTTACGTGTTTATTTTGTGTGTACGAGGTTTGTGTGGTTATCGTTTATGAGTATAGAGTACTCATAAGTAAATCGAGGAACGGTTATTTCATGTTCATGAGCTCACATTTAGTGACTATGAAATGAAATGGTGATATTTTGGTGTTTACGTATACGTATAAGTATTATAGTAATAGTATATTTTTTTAGGATTTACGGTTTAGCTTTTGGAGGTCTCGGATGAGGTAATTAGTCATATGAATATTTTTCGGGATGGTTTTAAGTCATTTAGGACTTAGTTATAAAGTTTATTTCAAAATTGATTTTTTTTAAAAGTGTATATTTTACGTCTTTTACGGTAAAACGCGTAAATTTGACTAGTTTTACGGTTTTGAGGTTTTGGAGGCTTTAGGAGCTGAAATAAATTAAGGAAAATTAAGGTAATATTATTAATACAAATATTAATAATAAAAAGGAAAAAAACGAAATTAAATGGGTATAGGTCAGTTATGTGAAAAAAAGAAAAGAAAAGGGGAAAAAATGGAAAAAGGGAACCGGGCTTTTGTATTTGGGCTAGGACTGGTTAGGATCAATTATATAAGGTTTTTATTTATCAAAACACTTCATAAAATCCCTGGAGATCAATAAGGAGTCGAAATATACAAGGGAGGAATTAGGGTTTTCATAAAAATCTTGGTTTTTCATAAATCAAAGGTAAATCTTTATAACCCTTTTTAATTAAATTGTTTTTATGTTTCTTTAATCATCTTATGATGGATTTAGGTTAGGGTTTATTATAAAAACAGTAAATTAATGTTATATTAATCATAACATGATGATTACATAAATTAGGGCTTGTAATTAGAGGGATTAGGGTTAATTAATGAGGTTGATTTTGTTAAACCCGTTTTTAAAAACTGGGCAGAATTTTGGGTCATTGTTTTGATCATATAGGGAGTTCTATAAACTCTTATTTTACGATCTAAGTACCCCTGGAAAGGTATTTGAAGTGGCTTTCCAATGAAAGAAACTAGAACTAAATTGGAGGTAGGGAAGTGGGTCAAAAACAGGTTACAACAGTAGGAGGTCAAAACAGTTTTGAATTCAGCTTGTTTTCTTTTTAAGTTTTGGGTTGTTTGGGGTACTTAGGGTTGCATTGGGATCTTCTCACGAACATGAGAGATGGTTTATATATTGTAGTAAATATCTGCACTTGGGCTAAGGTTGTCGTTTAGGGTAAGACCCCTTAATGGTAACAAACTTTTAGTACGTTTAAAATCAGGAAATCTGGAATGACAAAAGTAGATATATGTATATCGGGGCCTTAACAGTATCTTTAAGGTTAGTTCGAGTGGGAGGTGTTAGCCAACATACGTAAGGGTATGAATATTCCTTTTACAGAAACCATGGGTATGTTTAAGTGGACTTTTGACTTAAAGTTTTGAGACCTAAAAGCTGGGACTGTTTTGGGTAAAATATGAACGGGATAGTTATTAAACTTAACCAAGTTAAGGACTTGTTAAGGAAGGGTAATGGGGTGATTAGAGCTTAACAATGAGGTAATTATACGGGAATAGACTAGATGTCCATCATAGGTTGATGAGCCATCTCTGTGATTGGTTCGTGTATTGATTTCATGTTTTTGGTTGTTAGCTTGTTGCTAGTGCGAGGACTTGTGAAGAAGCTATCAGGTGAGTTTCATAGTCCCATGTTTAATATTGATTTTGACTTCCATATGGGATGGAAGAGACACTGTGTTGAGTTATTTTCTAAATTGATGCTGTGAATGTGTTTGTGATTTGAGATGGACTTGTGTGTACATTATGTTATTAACTGCTATGTGATTTTTGATTGTGTATGATTTGGATCGGGGGACACGTGCCGTCTCAGTTATTGTAGTTTGACAAGGTAGTGGCCTTGAGGTTTGACAAGGTAGTGGCCTTGTGGTTTGACAAGGTAGTGGCCTTGTGGTTTGCCAAGGTAGTGGCCTTGGGATAGGTACATAGTGTGATCATCTATGGTACCATGATGTTGTTTGGCAAGGTAGGAGCCTTGGATTGGTTTGGTATGATTAATCTTGATTGATAGTTGTTAATGCATATTTGTAGCACATTGTCCATATGTTATTGTGTTGATGGTTGTTATTCATAGCTTATAACTGATTTAACGTTAGAGTCTAAACCTATGACTCTCACCAACTTTATGTTGACGTGTTTTAGTGTCTCTTTCAGGTGAGAATGTGGTTAAGCTTGAGGATAGAAGTGGCTAGACTTGGATGCCTTAGGATTTCATATAGAAGGAGATCCCTGTTCCTTCTTAGCTTTGTTTGTTCATTTATCTAGTGATACTGTTGGCACCTATATGTTTGTTTGTTTGTGTTATTTGTTTGTCTTGGGTAAGAGGTAGGACTGTTACCTACTTACCTAGACTCCTGCATTGTTGAGATATTATCATGACATTTGTGTCACCATTTTATGACATTTCTTATATCATTTAGTTATCTCTATAGACACGCTATTGTTGTGATGATATCCATACGTCGTGCCTCATATTCCGCCATGGTGGGGTGTGACAACACACGAATATTAGTGTTTCTAGAAGTCTGAGGCGAGTGACTAACTTTGTTTGTGGGTTTAGTGGTCATTCTATACATCCCTGGTTTAATCACATTATTGTGCTTAACGCTTGGTACTATAGCATTCCTTATGGGTTGAGTATGTGGTAACCTTTCCTTTCCATCCATCTTGGGGGCAAACACGGGTTTTGCAAACGAAGAGTTTGAGAAAGCAGATGGAGGATCTATTCACTTTAGAGGCATTGGGTTGTCTAACAACAGGGTTCTTAACACTAGGTTCCACAACTTTCCCACCCATCTTAGCAACGAGTTTCTTCAACTCTGCTATTGCAATGTCTTTTTCTTGTAACTGAGCTTTCAAATCCGAAATATCAAGAATATTTTCGTTTAGTAATCGACATGACTCAGATAATTTTACTTCCAAAGGTGTATCATTTGAAAAGCTGCCAACTTTCTTTTGCAAAGCAAGTTCAAGTGAGCGACAATATTTTTGAAGATAATCATATCTATGTTGAAGTAACGAAAAATCTTTTTGGTCAACTTTATTCGAAAGCTCACTTTCAAGACGTTCACACTCTTTAACTTGATCAAGATATTTGCATGCAACATCAGAATATTCATCAATATCAGCACAAGATGTAACATAAGCACACATAATATCTTTTGAGAGACATTCATGTAAGTTGATAGGTGTGTAAACACCCATCCTTTTTACCACTTAATTACAATAATAACCGAGCCAAAACGTGTATTTTATGTCTTTTATGTCGGAATTATGCGTGGTTTGTGTTTTTGTTGTGATTTAGGACGAAATTGTGAAAAGTGGAGAAAACACGGCATTCACGGTCTTTTATTGAAGAAAAAGATGAAAGATGAAGTCGAGAAGTCAAGAGTGCAAAAAGAACGGAGGTCCAAGACCAATTCTGAAGATTTATCAAAGAAAAAGTCGAAAGACGGAAGTTTACTTAAAGCCGAAGAACTCAAGTCTATTTTATTGAAGAATTAAAAGACGAGTTCAAAGAAATCCCGAGCCAAAAGTCATTAAAGTCCAAGATTAAAGAAGATTTAAAGGCTTAAGGACTAATGGTGCAATTAACAAAGAGATTAAGAAGGAAGGACTAAGCATGCAATTAAGGAGAAAGGAAAGAGGGGAGGAAGCTTCCTAAGCATTCCTTAATCCTCCCCTATATATAGATTAGATCTTAATCATTTTCATTTTTGTTGGCTAATAGTGACAATTAGTTCTTCCACTTTTAATTACCTTGTCATTTAAATACTTGTCAAATTTAAATACTTGTCTTGCACCTTAATTTCCATTTTAATTTCAAGTAAGTTTTTCTTTTAATTCTTGTCAATATTTTTCTTTATTGTTCATCTCTCATTCTACCTTTCTTAATCTTTGATTTTTATTGTTTATGTTCATGTTTATGTTCTTATGTTCTTATCTTGATCAAAGTGGGTTTTGATTATCTTGATTAGTTTTGTTAGTTTTGTTGTTTTGGATTGATTGTTTATGCTTCATAGATGTTTATTTATTAGTTTGATTTAATCTTGTGGTTGATTTTGCTTGGATTTAATTAGATCCGTGTATTTTTAGTGTTCCCTGTTCTTCGCGAATTTGTTACTGTAACTTCCCAGGAACATTCCGAGTGAAGGGTCAAAAGGGTGCTCCATCCAGAATATTGAATATTCCGGATAAGGGAGTATTCCGAATAGAGCAGGATTTTCTGAATAGGCAAACATTCCGGGTAAGGAACTTATTCCGAATAAGGAAGATATTCCGAATAGGCTTAGTATTCCGAATAGGGATTTATTCCGAATAGGCCAAGGTATTCCGAATAGGAATTTATTCCGAATAGGGTGAGTATTCCGAATAGGGCAATTCATTCCGAATAGGGATACATTCCGAATAGGGATACATTCCGAATAGGGAGAACTTATTCCGAATAGGAACTTTATTCCGGATAGAAACGATTATTCCGGATAGGTAATTATTAGTTCTTTAATTTCAGTTTTTTTATTTTCTGCTTTTAATTTCGAGCTTTATTTTTCCCGCCTTTTTCCTTACTCGCACTTTAGGTTTATTTGCCTTAGATTTATTTAGTCTTGCCTTAGTTTAAGATTTAGTTTTAGTTGCGTTTTAAGTTTGCCTTAGATAGATTTAAGTTTGCGTTATTTACTTTTAGTGCCCTTTAATTTCTCGTCACGCTTTTAAATACTTGCCTTTTATTTAAATTAGACTTAGATTTACTTTAACGTCATTTTCATTTACGTCTTTGCTCTTTTAAATACTACAACGACACAACATTTTTTCACCAAAGACAGCTGAGTCGCACATTAAACTCCTTTTTCAATTCGAAGAGATTGGTTCAACGATATTTTTAACTGGGAAAATCTTAGTTAACAAATGGCGCCGCTGCCGGCTCTTTTCGTAAAGATTAACGGTTTTCTGTGAGAGACGCGTTGTTTTTTGGGATCCGTTCACTTGTGAGCGTTATTTTCTTGCACAAAAAATTCAAAAAACCATAAAAATTAAAAATTGCTAAAAATCCATAAAAATTAAAATTTCAAAAATCCAAAAAAATTTTATTTTTATTGTGTAATATATATTGTCTTTGTGTTTGGTATTGTTTTCTTTTGCCTTTGTAGGTGTATGCGTACTAGATCTTCTAATTATCAAGAGCCTGAGACTCGAGAAGATTTAAGTATGTCAGGTGTTAACAACAATAATAATCCACCGCACCTTAACAATAACAACAATGTCCTTCCACAGCCCGCTCTTCGGACAATGGAGGAGCTTTGTCAACCAACAATGTTTGGACGAGGAGGACCGATTGCGTCGATGCAAATCAACGCTCCGGAGTTTTCGTTGAAGCACCACATGATTCAGCAAGTGCAAACTAACCCATTCCGTGGATTGCCTGATGATGATGCCAACAAACACCTCGACAAGTTCATTACAATCACCCAAAGCATGAAGTTGCCCGGTGCCACAATGGATGTTCTTCGCCTACAACTCTTCCCACATACTTTATCGCATCATGCCGAGAAATGGTTTGATCGTCTCCCGAAGAATTCTATTCATACTTGGGATGACATGACTCAACGCTTTTTGTCGCGCTACTTTCCACCATCCATGGTCACAAGCCTTCGTAATCAAATCAGCGGTTTCATGCAAGAACCCGATGAATCTCTTTTTGATGCTTGGGAAAGATATAATGTCTTGATTGATCGTTGTCCAAACCACAACATGCTTCCAGTCACATTGATTGATACTTTCTACAACGGTTTGACTTTTCGTGATCGTGATACGATTAATGCAGCCGCCCGTGGCACATTCATGAAAAGGAGACCCGAGGAGTGTAGAGAGCTAATTGAGAACATGACTACTCACCACAAAAACTGGGATTCCTCCGCTTCTTCAAGGAACAACCCGAGAGTCAATGTTTCTTCTACTTCAGCAGACCCTGATATGACCGAGCTCACCCGCATGATGACTGAAATGAGCAAAAGTATCTTGCTTCTCGCTTCAAACCAACAACGAGTTAAAGCGGTTGCACCTTCTTGTGAAACATGCGGCGGTCCTCACTCATACACCGATTGTCCTTCTACTCAAGGAAATCCGGAAAATGTGTATGCAGCTTATGGTAATTATTCACCGGAAAATTACCAAGCTCGACCTCAAGGGGACAGAAATCTGCTGAGTTACCGTTCAAACAACTACCCTTCACCCGGTTTTTCTCCTCAAAACCAAAACCCCGCCAACAACTACAATAGAAGCAACCAAATCCCACCAAGAGCTTCTAATCCTTATCACCCACCCACTCAACAAACCCCACCCATTAACCCCGATGTTGAAGCTATCATGAGAACCCAAGGTGAGCAAATCAAGAATCTGTAGAGCCAAATTATCAATCTTAAAGGAGATATCACCAAGCAAGGAAATGAAATAAGATCCGAGCTTCGAGATAATATTCAATCCTCCTTCAGCAATCAAACAAATGATTTGAAGAATATGATTGCTAGTTTCTTGCCCGCCTCTCAACCCTCTTCTTCGAGTTCTCTACCTTCAAACTCCGTCACCAATCCGCGAGCAAATGTGAGTGCTATTACTACTCGTAGTGGAATTACCATTGTCGATCCACCTATCCCGCCCCCATCATCTACACCTCCTCCACCACCATTTATCCCTACTCCTCCTACACCTAGTATTAGTGCACCATTACCGTCTCCGCCTCGTCATGACGATGTACCTAGGAAGGACCCTTCAACATCTCAACCTTTACCTGCTACGCCTTCACCTTCACCACCCAAACCCAATATCCCTTATCCTTCTCGTTTAGGCAAGACCAAAATGCTAACCAAGGATGACTCTCAAGTGTCGAGCTATGTGAAGATGATCTCTCAAATGAACTTCAACATTAGCTTTCTCGAAGCACTTGTCCACATGCCGAAATTTGTCAAAGCATTCAAGGAATTGCTTAACAAGAAGGAAAAGTTGATTGAGCTCGCCAACACATGCTTAAATGAAAACTGCTCTGCAGTTATTCTTAAAGAACTTCCGGAAAAGCTTGGAGATCCCGGTCGTTTCGTGTTGCCTTACATTTTTAACAAAACCGAAGAGTTTACTTCCCTAGCTGATCTCGGGGCCAGTATTAATTTGATGCCTTTGAGTGTTTGGAAAACACTATCATTACCCGACCTCACACCAACAAAGATGACTCTTGAGCTTGCTAATCGCACTCTCGCTTACCCCGTTGGTATAGCCGAAGACGTGTTCATTAAAGTTGGCACATTTACTTTCCCGGTCGATTTTGTCGTTGTTGATTATGAAATGGACCCTCGTATTCCTTTAATACTTGGTTGGCCATTCTTGAGAACCGGACGAGCTTTAGTTGATGTGGTCGAAGGTGAGTTAATCTTAAGAGTCGGGAATGATTCACAAGTTTTTAAAATGGGGAAGCTTACAAGCAAATCCTATGGACGAGAATCAGTGAATATGATTATGTGCTCGATGATTTTGTCATCTACAACAATTCGCTATTCGACTCTTGCATTGATAATCCACTCTTTCAAGATGATGTGGAAGATTCTCTCCCCAATTTGGACGCTTCTCCCATTTATGATTCTCCACCGGTCTTTGATGCTTATGATGATGAGTCTAGCTCAGATTCGGATGATTATGATGACCTTACTTCCGAGTATCCCGAGATGCCCACTTTCGATGATTTCGATGAGGCTGATACTCTTTCGAGCGATTCTTCACATGATGAAGATCCTCCGCCATCACTCGATCCTACTTTGGACGACTACTCATTTGAGGAAGACTTCTCTACGTTTCTCAACACTTACTTCCCTCATGAGAGTGATGATCCTCCTTATGATTTTGAAGATTATCGTCTTGATCCTACTTTGGATTTGAAGAACATTCTTTCAAAGGAGAAGAAACCGGTCGACACCAATATCCGCAGCACATATGATTTAACACCTCTTTGTCCACCTTCTGAGGACGAGGTTGTGCTTCTTCGCGGATCTTCTTCACACTCTACTGAGCCTGAGTGCTATTTTCCCCTAAAGGAAAAGGTGTTCGACCCCGGTATCGATATTCTGCAGCCATCTCAGTATCCACCTGATGAAATAAAAGTAAATATCTTTGGAACTTATGGAAATCTGCTTGCACCACTTCACCCTTGCTTTCACCGTGCTCCATCGCTGCTTAAGGGAACCTTGCCTCTTCTTCTTTGGCTTGCCTTGTTCGCCTTAAGCTTGTGCTATTTGATGGACGAAAACTATGTCTTTGATCCCGGTGGATATGTTTCATGTTTCTTCCTATGCTGATCAAGGTAGAGTCAGGCTCACGACTTGGTAATCAAAAATCAAGCGCTTCTTGGGAGGCAACCCATGTATCTATCTTTTAGCTTGCTTTATCCTAAGTGTAGGGGAGACCCGTTGGTTTGCTATTTCCTCTCCTCTCCTCTCTTAATCAGGGATTCGAGCGCTCAATGATCTACTCTTGATGATTCTTGACGACCCGTGATTCCGTGTTCCATTTTCCTGATTCTATCCTAAACTCTTTTCGATTCACTATTTTATATTTTCTCAATATTAAAATAGGAATCTCTTAAGTTGTCCTTTCCTTCGCGAGATTTAAACAAAGTGCACAATGTCCTAAGTGTAGGGGAGTTTAGTCCCACATGCTTAAACATTGAGGACAATGTTTATGTTAAGTGTAGGGGGACTTCTATCGAAGTTAAGTGGCCTTTTCCTTGTATTTGTCCTCATTTTAACCGGAAAATCAATTTTTCGACATTTTTCAAAAATTTTAATCTATTTTTGCCTATTAGTTTTTCCCTTTGTATAGTTATTTTTCCTTCTTTTTTAGAATAAATCTTTAATAAAGTGGTTTTAATTTTCAAACGTTGTGAATCTTTTGACTCAACCCGAGTTTACTTATCTAAGTTTACTCTAGCTAGTATCCTTAACATGTTTAAGTCAAGTTTTGCTAGGCTTTTATATAGGGAGCTATAAAACGCGAAAGTCTTAACTCTCACGAGTTAAGAACAAGAACTTTTCGCAAGTTCCTATAATTGATCCTAGAGAGTCGTTTATCAAGGGAACTTTAAAATGTGATTTCTAAACTTGAAAAAGTCTAAGAGTTTGCAAGATCCTATAGGCGACTCGAAAACCCAAAACTTTGATTTAATAGGCTAAACATCCACGAGTCTCATTACTTGAGATTTTAAACTGTGGAGAACGAGAGATGATAGCGCCAATTATAAGTTTGGTATTCTTTCGTGAATTTATGTGAGTTAATTATAAGCCTATTCTCCCATCGCTTGCTAATAAATTTATCTACAATAAATAAGGTTGTACAATTTGAAAAGCTACTTAGCTTCTAGCCCAAGATCGTTTAAAAGTTGCTCGGTATGGATTAGAGTTCATAGCTAAGGCATAACTTATTGAAGCAGGATGCGAAGATTGGCAAGTCCGAAAAGGCCCTAACAAGGCATGAGGGCTATATTTTGTTGCTAAAGATCCCAAGTGATGTGAAGAATCATTTATCGAAAACGAACATGAAGGATCGAGACACACGACGAAAAGCAAAAACTCCCCAAAAGTCATGGAGAAGTGTATCCGAAAAGACCCTAGCAAGGTATGAGGATAAATAGACCCAAGTCATAAAAGGAGGCGGATCGTTGTATATCAAAGTCCAAAATAAAGATTAAATAAAAATGAAGAAATCGTGGTCCAAGTATGAATCTCTCAGAAAGTTCAAGTGAAGAAATTCCTATACGAAGAGAAGACCATTATTTCATGAACGTCTCTCAAGGTTTGAAGTATGAAGTCGCTGCCAAATATCGGTCCGAGAAAGGTCTCAAATCGCGAAGCGAGTTATGCCAAGATATGAACTTTAAGAGGTCCCGAGAAGCAGTTTTAAAAGATTTTGTCCTTTAGCTAACTATTGATTAAATCGTTCACTTTATTTTCGGCCTAATAAACTATCGAAATAAGTCAACAATGCATCCTCGTGATCATTCAAGACAACAATAAAATATAAGAGATACACCTAGGAATAAGGGAGTCTAAGTGAATAATTGGCCCACATGAGTTCGTGTTAGTTTGATAACTTATAATAACAATGATCTCGTTTTTAAGCTTGGTTTAGAGAAAGTGAAAACTTGAGGATGATGATTATTCATGACATTTCCAAAACCCAAGGTATGCTTTTGATTTCTTTACTTTGTATGTTTTTAATTTTCTATCTCTTTAATAAAGGCCATTATGGATTGATTGTGATGAAAAATGTAATCTTGCTTTGTAACTAATGCATTGCATGAGGACATTGCAATGGTTAAGTGTAGGGGATTTGATACGTGTGTAAACACCCATCCTTTTTACCACTTAATTACAATAATAACCGAGCCAAAACGTGTATTTTATGTCTTTTATGTCGGAATTATGCGTGGTTTGTGTTTTTGTTGTGATTTAGGACGAAATTGTGAAAAGTGGAGAAAACACGGCATTCACGGGCTTTTATTGAAGAAAAAGATGAAAGATGAAGTCGAGAAGTCAAAAGTGCAAAAAGAACGGAAGTCCAAGACTAATTCTGAAGATTTATCGAAGAAAAAGTCGAAAGACGGAAGTTTACTTAAAGCCGAAGAACTCAAGTCTATTTTATTGAAGAATTAAAAGACGAGTTCAAAGAAATCCCGAGCCAAAAGTCATTAAAGTCCAAGATTAAAGAAGATTTAAAGGCTTAAGGACTAATGGTGCAATTAACAAAGAGATTAAGAAGGAAGGACTAAGCATGCAATTAAGGAGAAAGGAAAGAGGGGAGGAAGCTTCCTAAGCATTCCTTAATCCTCCCCTATATATAGATTAGATCTTAATCATTTTCATTTTTGTTGGCTAATAGTGACAATTAGTTCTTCCACTTTTAATTACCTTGTCATTTAAATACTTGTCAAATTTAAATACTTGTCTTGCACCTTAATTTCCATTTTAATTTCAAGTAAGTTTTTCTTTTAATTCTTGTCAATCTTTATCTTTATTGTTCATCTCTCATTCTATCTTTCTTAATCTTTGATTTTTATTGTTTATGTTCATGTTCATGTTCTTATGTTCTTATCTTGATCAAAGTGGGTTTTGATTATCTTGATTAGTTTTGTTAGTTTTGTTGTTTTGGATTGATTGTTTATGCTTCATAGATGTTTATTCATTAGTTTGATTTAATCTTATGGTTGATTTTGCTTGGATTTAATTAGATCCGTGTATTTTTATTGTTCCCTGTTCTTCGCGAGTTTGTTACTGTAACTTCCCATGAACATTCCGAGTGAAGGGTCAAAAGGGTGCTCCATCCGGAATATTGAATATTCCGGATAAGGGAGTATTCCGAATAGAGCAGGATTTTCCGAATAGGCAAACATTCCGGGTAAGGAACTTATTCCGAATAAGGAAGATATTCCGAATAGGCTTAGTATTCCGAATAGGGATACATTCCGAATAGGGATTTATTCCGAATAAGCCAAGGTATTCCGAATAGGAATTTATTCCGAATAGGGTGAGTATTCCGAATAGGGCAATTCATTTCGAATAGGGATACATTCCGAATAGGGAGAACTTATTCCGAATAGGAACTTTATTCTAGATAGAAAGGATTATTCCGGATAGGTAATTTTCAGTTCTTTAATTTCAGTTTTTTGATTTTCTGCTTTTAATTTCGAGCTTTATTTTTCCCGCCTTTTTCCTTACTCGCACTTTAAGTTTATTTGCCTTAGATTTATTTTAGTCTTGCCTTAGTTTAAGATTTAGTTTTTGTTGCGTTTTAAGTTTGCCTTAGATAGATTTAAGTTTGCGTTATTTACTTTTAGTGCCCTTTAATTTCTCGTCACGCTTTTAAATACTTGCCTTTTATTTAAATTAGACTTAGATTTACTTTAACGTAATTTTCATTTACGTCTTTGCACTTTTAAATACTACAACGACACAAAATTTTTTTCACCAAGGACAGCTGAGTCGCACATTAAACTCCTTTTTCAATTCGAAGTGATTGGTTCAACGATATTTTTAACTGGGAAAATCTTAGTTATCATAAGTGTAGATCATAAGCTGTAGAAAACTCGTCTCTTTCTGGTTGATGGTCGTTCACTTCTTGTTCAAGAGATTCCACATATTTCAAATCATCGAACATTTCTTGCTTAATTAATGTTTCAAATTCCAAAATATGTTTTTGCGTTCTTTCCCCAAGCGGAATCAAAATACTTTTCACAAGCACAGTTATATCGTGAGGAATTTCTTTTTCTCCTTTCGAAAGTTCACGTTTTTTCCAGTCATCATCAACAACCTTTTTGAAATTTTCAATGTTACTCTTGAGAATACTAAGTGCTTGCTTGCTCTTGCTCACAGAAGCTTTAAATGGCAAGTACTCAATAAATTTCGAAACATTAGTTTTCTTAGTGGCAAAAGCTTGTCTCCATTTAATTCTTATTTGTTCAGATTCAAAAAATATTTGCTCACGAGTTTTCTGTGTTTGCGGTTTGAAAAGACCATAAAGACTGTTTTCATAAGCATAATTATATGGTTTAACAAATTCTTTATTAACTTTTGGTCTTGTCTCTTCTTCCAAATCGTTTGTCTCTTCACTATCGGGCCTAACAACAAGACAATCAAGATCGGTCCATTGGGACTCATCAAGATATAAGTGCTTATTCGCAGATTGAGCTTGCTCAAGGTACTTAGGATTTGCAAAACTAGGTCTATCCTTGAAGAACGAACGAGGTGCCAACATTCTCATGGTTTGAATTGATTGATTAGTTTTGTAAACAATTATCTTGTAGAAATCAAGTTGAGTTTCAAGTTCCACCATTTTGTCAATGTCATTCGCTTGTTTAGTTTTGAAATCTTTTTCCATCCTTTCAACCACAGCTTTCTTTTCATTAACAAGTTTAGTTTTATCCTCTTGAAGAAAACCATTTACATGAGTTAGCTCATTGACTTTAGTGGTAGCAAGATACGTTTTATGACGTTCAGTGCTCAAAGAGGTGTTATAATTACGTTTCTCTTGTTCAAGAAGCTTAAGAGTTTTGTTATATTTCTATTGAAAATCGTCCTTTTTAACATTAATTAAGCACCCTTTGTACCCCTCAACCTCATTGATCTTTTAAAGAAGCTGAGCTCTATAGCTATCAATGGTCTCACTAGATTTAATTAGAGCAGCTTTGCATTCTTCAAAATTTTGAGTGAGCGTAGCGTTTGCCTTCTTTAATTGCTTTTGACTCTTTCTAGTTTCTTTGACATCTTTTTGTAAAGAAGCAATTAAGTTATCAAGCGCAATACGCTCCGCATCATCATCATACTCATTTGCATGTTGATCATCCTCAGACTCATTATTGCACATGTCTGATGAATCGGGTGTGGTATTGCTATCAACAGTTTCCATCATACAGGTGTCATTAATGGCTTTGGGTAGTTCAGAATGCTCATGAATATTACCAAACACATTATATTCCTCTTCAGTATGTACCTTATCGATTGGCTCAGTATCAAAGATAGGACCATTGTCATCTTCAGTGACGTTGAGAACTTCTTCAACCTTTGCCATGTACGAGTAATGTGCTTCAAGTTCTTGATCAGAGGCTTCATCATCAGTGTCATCAAGCATTGCTGCTTCCTCAGCCGACAATTTAACCCCAGCTTCCATCTTTTTGCAAAGCAACATCTTTTCCTTATGATAGCCAGAGTCCCTAACCCGTTTCGGCTTCCTACATTCCTTTGCCATATGCCCATAGTCTTGACAATTAAAGCACTGAATCCCAGTTTGTTGAACCACTTGAGTACCAACAGTTTCCCTATTCCCAGCAGCAGTAGCAATCCTCTGAGCATCATACTTAGCAGTTTGTCGATCATACCGAGCAGAACCCTCAACATGTGTTGGATTACGTCGATCATACCTTGGAGGACTTTCATCACGTTGACGTGTGTCATACCTTCGAGGACTCTCAACATATTGGTTCCTTGTATTTGATGATGTTCGAAGATTGTTGTTGGTGGGTTTGAAGATTTTCTTGTAGGTCTTCATAATGAAAGCAATTTGTTGCTTCATCTCCCTATCCTTCTGAGCTAGTTCTTCATCAATGTCCTCTTCAGATGATGGCTCAGGTGATGGTGATGGTGCTCTTGGTTCTTTTTCTCGTGATCGTGTGGGAGCAGAATACTTAGATGAAGTGGAGTATCTTGGTGAGGAGGATGTAGTGGAGTACCTTGGTGAGGATGATGTAGTGGAGTATGACTTTGGAGCACGAGAGAGATGATCTTGAACGTGTTGAGTGGTAGACACCAAAGCAAGTGGATTAAAAGTCTTTGCTATCCTTTCAGCTCGAATTTCATTTGTCTCATTTTGAAATTGTTTCAAAATGTCAAAGAGCGTGTGATAGTTGACCTCGTCTAACTTACTCTGTTGTTTCACCAAAGTTACGAATCGTGTCCACTCTGGTTGAATTTGTTGTAGAAATTGCACATTGACTTGCAAATTGTTTCTTGTCATGTCATTCATCATCTTGTAGAACCTTAAGTAGTATGAATCAATTGATTCCCCATCCAATGAAGTAAACTTACCAAAGTTCCAGAACAAGTTAGTTTTGACATCTTGCTTGTTAAGTGATTCACCTTGTTGCAAGCGTTCAATGGAAAACCACATTTCTTTTGCAGTAGAGCAGGCATCAACCGTTGAGTAAATATCATCCCCAATCCACTGAGAATCAAATAGATTGCTTCTTTCTCTGCATCAATCCAAGCATGTTTCTCTTTCGAAGTGTTCTCATATGTTTCCTCAATTGTTTTCTCATCAGAACCAGTCGTCGAGTCGGTTGCTAGAATTGTAGGAATGGTTATTGTAGTGAGAGTATAGGGTCCTTTTTTGATGCAACGTCGAAGAACATCACCATTGGGCTTAGTGTCAAGATATCGAAGGAATCGTGCTTGCCATTGTGCATAGTGACCCGTCACAAGCATTGGTGGTCTTTCTTTGTTACCCGCCACCATGATGTTGTTGTTTGTGACACGATACTCTTGAGTAGAATCCATTGCGAGATTCTTGAAATTGTTGAAGTGAAAAGGATCTTAAGTAGACGTGTTGTGATTGTTGTTGTCGAAGAATATTGTTAAAATACCCTAAAGAATTGTCTTCACAAGAAACTAAAAATTCTAAGGCCAAAAACACACACTTTCTCAAAAATCAACCTTTCGTAGAAATAATCTTTTTGGAGGAACTTAAACCTTTCGTAACTCTTTCACTAAAATCCTTTCGTAACCAAAATCCTTTCGTAACTAAATCCTTTCGTAACTAAATCCTTTCGTAGCTCTTTCACTGAAATCCTTTCGTAACTAAAATCCTATCGTAACTAAATCCTTTTGTAGAATCTTTTCGTAGAAACCTTTCGTAGAAACAATCCTTTCGTAGAATCTTTTCGTAGAAACCTTTCGTAGAAACCTTTCGTAGAAACAATCCTTTCGTAGAATCTTTTCGTAACTGAAAGCTTTCGTAAGAATAAGCTTTCGTAACAAGAAGCTTTCGTAACTTTTGAAAACCCTCTTACAAAAAAGAATCAACCCTTAAACCCTTTTACGAAATCTTTCATTTTGCAGCTTTCGTAAGAAACTCATAAACCCTTTTACGAAAGGAATACCAGCCTTTCCTCAAAACTAAAAACGAACCTACTGTTTACAAATCGTAACCCGAAATCAATCCAAAACACCCCAAAAACTTGTGATTTTAACCACAATAACTAATCTAAATCCCTACCACAACTTTTAGGTGATTTAAATCAAGATTTAGAGCTCGAAAAACACTAAAAAAATTAATTCGTGATGATTTATGATTAAATCACACAAATCAAACAAATAACAACAACCAATCATGAATCTACCCCGTGGCGATTGATACCAAATGTTGTCCCATATTTTAGATGATATAAGATAGAAATAAAGAAGAAAATAATATGGATTCTAGAGAGAGAAAGTAGTGAGAGAAAATAGAGAAAAGGAGTTGATTAACTAGGAGAATTAGATTAAGAATAATGAGAACTTACACCCTCCTAACATGCTAGGAGGGTACTTATATAGTGCACCCACATGCGGACTCTCTAATGGACTATATATGTTTTTGGGTCGGGCTTGAATAAATGCTTAGTACCTTGTAAGAGGCCTTTTAAGCTAACCATCAAGCCCGTAATATCACGACTATTTTAACTAACTATTACAACGTTCTAATAAATATTACAATATAAACCTATGACTGAACATTCTTGTTTGACTCAATAATTTAAGGCTATCATCTTCCTCATTCTGATCATCATCACCATCATCCTCATCACCGTTACCCTCGTTATCTGCTTCCTCTAGTTCGTCTTCATCTTTAGTCTCAGAGTCTTCAGTATCTGCAGGTGTATCTTCAATGATAGCTTTGTTGAGATATTGCAGAACTTTTCGTTTATTTTTCGATTTATGAGGCCCCATATCTTTCAGTCGTGCTTGCAACAATTGCATCAGTTGAAGAGTAGATAAACCAGTGCTGAATAGAGTTGCTAGATCCTGATCAACATATGACTTAACTTCACGTCGAATGATGTTGGTCATAGTATCATTAACTGACCCAAGAAAGGCAGCATTCTTGATGAGATGGCATTTATACATGATCTCATCGTTCTTTTCGGGCTTTAAATGCATAAAAATGGCATAAAATACCATATATTATGCTTGTATTTGTTTACTTGTGTTTTAGGTATGGATATCGTGAAAAAGACAAAAGATCACAAGAAACAAGGAAAAACGGACACGAGAAACGAAGTCGTACAAAGAACCGGGCCCTAATTCATGAATTATCCACGATTTACCTTTGAAGACTTGAAGATATGCAAGATTGATCCTCAAACAATGAAGAATTGACACTTAAAACCCTTGTGAATTCATAATTACAAGTTTGGTCCCTTAAGTTTGTCAAAAATGCAAAAAGGTCTTTCAACTTTGAAGAAATGGCAAGATTAGTCCCTCAACTATTCAACATTGTCAATTATGGTCCCTCATGAAGTCAAAGATACATTGAAGACCTTTGAAGATCAAGAATGTCCAAGATCAGCCCTTGAAATATGAAAACATGGCAAAAACAACCCTTTAAACCTTTTTGGAAAAGTTTGGTGGCAAAAGTGTGAAGAATGGAAGTTTATTAACAAAGGAAACACGTTTTGTGTGCTGAAATTCCTCTTCTACAACTTTCCCCAAAGAACAAGGACTACTTGTGCCATTCTCAAAGTTTAAACAAAATAACACGCGCCAAACAAATTCCACTCCACCAAAAACGGATCAAAGGGACCACTATTCATGTTCATCCACCCAGATTTTACTTTTACTAAACAAAGGGTTATTCCAAATTACCTTGACCAAAAAGTAATTAACCCTCACACGTACACATCCAACACTTGAACTTACCCATCACATCACCATGGACCCCACCCCCAATTCCTTCTTAGCCAATCATCATACGACTTAGCCTCCAAGTAATCCTATGTGGCAAAATCAACAACTCTCAGCTTATACTTGTTCCCAAAGGCAAAAAGGAATGTTCAAGATCATTTTGGACAGCTCATCAACAACAAACGACTCAAGGTCATTTTTGAGAATTCATAGCTAGGGTTTCATGTAATTCTAGTTCTAGAATCATCACTTGTACTCTATAAAAGGACCCCCAACCTGTGGTGAGGCCTTTGTTCCAGATTTTGGCTATCAATCTTTGTAATTCCTTTTTAAGTTAAATAAAATTTGAATTTCATAAATTTTTTGAAATCTCTTTTGTATTTATTAGAATTTGGTGTTAGAATAGCTAAAATATGAGTTCCATTTGATCTTAAAGACCTTCCTTAATCTTGTGGTTAAGGCATGTCTTTGTTTGAAGGTTTTCAAAGGTTCAAAAACCTTGAAGTCCTAGTTTTTGTTTTGGCTATTATCTTGTACTAACCCTTAGCCATAGGCCTTAAGCTCCTTCAAGCTTTTTGACACCAATCCTGAGAAGAGTTTTAAGCTCTTGGTTGAGTTGTTTGCTCATTTGTGTTGAAGAAATTTCATAATCAAAACCTTGTTCTACTTTGAACATTAGCAGGTTTTGATTTTCCTTCTTGAAAAACCTTGGTCTTGTTCTAGTTGTTGAACAAGGTCCAAGGAGCATAGCTGGCCCTCCTAGGATATTGTGGAGGGCAGGGATAATCCCTAGATTATGTTTCCCCTAAAAATTTCATGTTATTGCCTGTTTTTTATTTTGGTCTGTGATTTTGAGATTATGTGTTTAAGGGTGTGATTTTTGTGTTTGAATCTGTTAGTTGTCATCTAGGAAGTGTTTTTGGATCATAAAATCAGTAGGTTATTAGTTGGAATCACAAGTTTCTTTGATAAGTTGTGGATTAAGGGGTGTTTGGGTTAACTGCATAAGTAGGTTTTGTGGCTTGTTGATTGGTTGTATTGTGTTTGTGATTGTTGGTATCTGTTTACCTGGTATACTTGGTCATTTATTTGCAGGTTTTGTGGTTTGAAACACCTAGATCCTAAATTGGGCTCTAAAATCTTGTTTACTTGATAAAATTGGCTGTGGTTTAAGGGACACCTAGTTTTAATCATAGACTTGGGCTAACAAGTGATTAAACCTAGTTAGTTACACCAGGGAAAGAGATTTGAGTGCTTGAAATTGGATTTGTGGTCAATTAGATCAGCAAAAGGTTCTGGATATTCTACTTGTTCATCAGTAACTGTGATTGATTGATTTTGCTTGATTTATGTATGCAACTTGGTGTTATTTGTGCTTATATTGACTCCCATTAAGCCAAAGCTTATTGGGGTACCTTTTGTTCCATCAAAAAGCAACAATCAAGGCTTGAAATCAAGCCAAAATCATTACTGCATATCAAGCAGTGGGAACTCCTTTCCCACTGAAAGTTACCACTGCTAGTGTATTTTTGTGTTCAACTTTATAATAAGCTATTCTAGCTTATTTTAACCAGCAACAACTTGGATTTTGTAATAGGTGCTCATCATTTGACCCATTTGTTCATACTGGAGCATTTGGTGGGTTGACTTTAGGGTTTGACTAGAAAACCAACTTAATTGACTTTTTCATAAGTGCTTATTGGCTTATTCTGGCTTATTGGTTTTACTTATTGAATTTTGGTTGATTGATTTGGCTTATTGAAGTCATTTGTGACATTTTGCAAGTTAATCAAGTCATGAGGTGCCCTAGATCTCAAACCTGACTATTTTGTCTTTTAGTGGATTTGTACTTTGCTTATTTTTGGCTTATTGAGTGTGCTTTTTCAAAATTTCTTTTTACAGATCTCTTTAGTATCCCAAGAGAAGGTCGTGTGTTAAATTAGAGCTTATGACATTGGCTTATTTCTTAATGGGCTTATTGGCCCAATAAGGATAAGCTTTTTGTTCATTAAGCTGTGATAAGCTCACTTTCAGCTTTTGGGCCTTCAGAGTTTTGTGTTCAGAATTAAATTTTGAGTCAGATTGGGTTTTTCCAAGTCAATTGGGCCAAGTTTGACTTTTTGGGCCCATTTAGCCCATTTGTGTTGACTGTTTTGGGTTTTGGCCCATTTGAGGGCCCAATAGGGTTATTCTGGTCATTTTGCTTTCATTTTCTGTTTATTTAGGTTAAAATAAACTAGTTTGCAAGTTTTTAGAATTTTTTATATTTTTTGGATTTTTAATATTATTTTAATATTATTTTATTATTATTTTTCAAATTTCACATTTTTGCACTTTTTATATTTTTCTTAGCTTAAATACATTAAAATAGGATTTTTGCAACTCTTAGATTAATTTTATCATCTTTAGTTTAATTTTTATAATTATTTTAAGTTTTAATAGTTTTTAAATCATTTTAAATAGTTTTTCTTAGTTTAAAAATTTATAAAAATAGTTTTTAATCTTTTTTAGTCATTTTAGAGGTTTACCAATTGAAAAATCTTTATTTGCGCTTTTTGATAATAAATTTGATTTTTAGGGCTTTAATTAGCATTTAAAAATTAATATTTAATTGATTAAAAGGTTTGAAAAAGTTTTGATCATTGGTAAACTCTTAGTTTATTTATTTTGATTTTTGTGAATTTTTGGTAATTTTTAGAATTAATTTTTATTTTTGTACTTTTTACGGTTTTACGTGTAGTCGTCGTAGTAATTAATTTCACGTCTTTGTCATTCTCTTTTCTCATCCCCTTCTAACCAATATTAATCTCAAACCAATCACGAATTACTCACACATATACCTCCTTGGGAAACGAACTTGGAACTTTCACATCATAAGGGTCATTAACACTTGATTTTTCCTAAAATCATTTGTTTAATACTTACAGCTTTTACGCCTTTTTCCTAAAAGGTTGTATTTTACCACAATCATTTTGGCGCCGCTGCCGGGGAGGTGTGTCGTGATTAATTTGTCTTGTTGTTTTTAATATTAACCATAAATAGTATTTGTATTAGTAGAACTCTACTAATACGTATTATCATTTTTTTGGTTTTTCTTGTGAAATTATTATTACTATATTGTATTAAGTATCACAATCAATTCAAAATATCTCCAAAAGTGTGAAAACACAACCTTAATTAGGATTTGATCTCCTAATTATTGTATTCGAATCTCAAACAAAAGAAAAAGGCAAAAATAGATAAATACTTTTGTGAAGCTCGATTTTGAAAAATACAAACTATAAGGTGGGTATAAGGCGGGTATTATAAAATATACCCTAAGGAAAAAGGCTCTTAAGTGCTTCGCGCCGCCTCGTTTCCCCGCTTGCTTGTGAGTATTTTGAGATTGAAGGCTAATCGAGGGTTTTGCCGCCCAAAGTATTATTACGTATAATATATTTGCTTGGTTTCTTTGTGATTAAACCCTCTTGAACAATTTGGTTTTCACCAAATTTCTAAAGTCATTCGAAGGCGTTCACTCCACGTGATCGTTTTCATTCCTTTGAAGCTTCTTTAATCAAGAGTTTGATTCGAGGAGAGATTTGGTAGATTGTTGTCTACGAAGATACACCAAAATCCAAAAAAATTAAAAACAATCAAAAACACAAAAAAAATTGAAAATTCACAAAACACCCAAAAGAATCTTCTTTGCTCACCTCCCATTCTTCGTGAAGTTTATGATCACTCATTATCAAGCAAAACGAGCTCGTAAACGTCTTCAAAAGCAAGCCAATCAAGAGACGTTGATTGAAGAACAAACTCCAATTGTTGAACCTATTGTAGAACAAGAAGTCGTCATGGCTAATCGTACTATGATGGAGTTGCTACAAGCACCCATCGAGGGTTTTAGAGAGGCCATTGTGATTCCCGCTATCCTTGCGGAGAATTTCGAGATTAAGACGGGTTTAATGTCGATGTTGCAAGTTAATAAGTTGTAGGATCATGTTTTTCTATGGATTAGACATTGTTGGATTATCTATTAAGATGGATGAGAAATGGAGGAACTTAGAGAGAGAAAGAAGAAAGAGAAAGGAGAGAGTTGAAAGAAAGATGGAATGTGATGAGATGAAAGTGTTCAACCCCTCCTAACATGCTAGGAGGGGGGTTTATATAGCCCACCCTACATGTGGGCTATATGGGCTATATTGGATCACGAGCCCAATACCATTGGAGTGACCGTTCCTTTCTAAATACGTAAAAACGTATTTCCAACAATCTCCCCCAAAGGGAGGTCACTCCAAGTTACAATGTCCTAACTAGTCTATAGCTCGTGATCTATGCTAATAATGATGTGAACGAGACTTTCCTTGGAAAAAAGTATTTCCAACAATCTCCCCCAAAGGGAGGTCACACCATTTTACAAAATCTTAAACCTAGCATACTATGCTTGAGTCTTCGATCTTGTTCTTGTGAATATGCTGATGAGATCTTTGACTTTGGTCTTGAGCATATGTCCTTGCTTTGACCTTGTGCATTCATCACTTGTGATATTTTCCTCCTCGTGACTTCATGTTCCACATACTTATACTTTTATAAATTCTTGAAAGCTTCAGAGTTTGATACAGCGGAAGACTTGACTTTTAGACTTTCTTGAATTTGTTGAAGTATTAAGTGCATACAGTATAAGCATGTGGTGACAACTTCTTCTGGATTGTACACCGCAATGCCACTTTCTTGTTACGCTGCATAAGACAGTTAGCAACAAAACATATACACGGATGAAATGGACTTGAACATTTCATTCTAATTCGGTAGCATTTTACCTTCGGTCGGTGAAGACCGTTGGACGATATAAAATATCGTACTTGTGACAGGTAGTTTCAATTAAGAACCTCCTTGACAAGATTTCGCGGGTACACCCGTTCTATTTATTCGACCGTCCAAAGCTGACTGCGAACATAAAGAGTGAATCATTTGGATAATAATATCCGCATGATTTGAAGCCGTCAATTCATGTTCCTGGAACAAGTGAAATTCAATTAAGAACCGCACCATCGTTGCTTTCCAGTTGTCACGAGCTTGATTCGTATAGAATCTTGCAAGTTACCTACCAAGTGCTGTTTGAGGTTAACACTAGAAGGATTTCCACTCATCACTGTGAACACTAAGGTATCACTCTGAGTGTTCTTGCAAGATCACTAAGATATTGCGTAGAGGCCTGGAACGTGTTTAAATTCATTTAAGAATTAAACCACTGTTGCTTTCCAGTTATCACAAGTTTGATTCATAAAGAATCGCACAAGTCACCTACCATGAGCTTTTTGATGTTCGCTCAAGAAGGATTTCCATCTTCATTGTATATACTTTCGTATTACTCGGATGTTCATGCAAGATCATGAAGATTTTGCGTAGGACTCTTAAGATCTTTCTTACTTTTCACAGTGTGTGAAGAAGCAAGGAAATATGAAAGTGTGTCCTAATGAGATATTTGATGATCTCAAATGGCTCTAGACTCGATCGTGCATTTTGGATTTTTAGTGATCGGAGGCTAGAGAGGAGTGCCACCATTTCAATACCAATTTATCCGGAGTGAATAAATCAATAGATAACGTGTTGTCTCCGTGTGATTAAAACAAATATCTTTTAAGAGATATCTGAGTTAGCTGGGATGGGTTGTGCTTTGCATCACTGGGTCCATGATGTCTGTCTTCAATATAAAGAATCATTAAACAATGATCTTAATAGCATATGTATTGACCCGGTTTCTGCCTAAGTTGTAAGGAGGGCTTCTTTCTTTACACCCTTTATCGTTACAATTCTTTTTCATTCTTCAACCCCTTCAATGCTTACCAATATGTCATCACTAGCACCTTGTTGTGATTGTTCCAGTGCTAACTTAAGTACTTGGTCGGCATTCAGCTACATTCATAAACTTTCTCCATCTTTCCTAAGGACAACTATTTCTAGCTATGGAATGTCCTTGGGAAGATTCCTCCGGTTCTAGAGGAATCATTGGACTTTAACCTATCCTACCATCCTTACGTCACCACAATATTCACCGTCGTGAATAGAGATGTTTTGGGTAAGTATATGTCACCATGAAATCCATTTTGAAGTGCAAATCCATTTTGCTCCCCCTTAACATATGCCATGATATCCGAAAACATTTCACACATGTCGGGATGAGCTAGCACGTTTAGTCAAACCATTTGTGATTAATCATTTCCCATATTAAATCACATTTTCTCCCCCATATTAAAAATATTAACCCAATCGATGTTTTTAATATCAATTGATTTAATAGTTTTTTTAAGAAAATTTGGGAAGAAAAATGAAAATCCAATTATCTTCATGAATTACACAAGCTCCCCCTCAAATTAATGAGGGTGTACTTGAACCGTGAATGAAGTACCTTTTAAACACAAGTGTAAGGTACTTATCACATGCAAAGATCATATATGATAATGTATTCACAAGATTAGCGATTTATGAGGTTGGACCTGAATGATAGAGAACATCATATGAAAGAAGCACATGGTTCTTGTTCACGAATGTTGGTCGCCTCATCACGTCTGAAGTTATCTCTTGACTCCATGTGTACGATTGATATCGTTGTCTTGACACCAACATGTGAACTTGGCACTTTCGGCGTCAAAGATTCTGAATGCTGGACAATTTCTCCCCCTCAATTGTTGACCCGTGTTCTATTGAAAGATCTGTAGTCACCGTTTGAGTAGTCGCATCGTCGAGTATGTAGATATCAATTGTAAATTGCTACGGTTGGTGGAGATGATAACTTCATAAAAAACAAGACTTCTCTTGTTTTAACAAATAAATGCACTGAATCGTACATATATTCGTGTGAGATTGTGTTATAACGTAAACACAATCCCTTACATGGTTATAAAGTAAACCATGCCCGAGAAAATTAATTCCCGTTGTTGAGTTAAAGCTTTCCGGTGAAATGCTTGACTAGAGTATGAAAAGCGGGTTACTATCTGAAATAATAGTAAACCATTTTGAGCATGTTTTAAAACATTTGAACTTCTGCTCGAACATTATTTACAACCCCGTGTCATTATTGAATGACATTTCTAGTATCGTAAATATTATCGATTCCAGAAGACATGATCTTTTTATCAAAACATTTTTGAACACACAATTTTGAAAGATTTAGAAAAACCTTTTGAGAAATTCTCGAAAAATTGTGTTCAAAGTTTTGAAAACCAATTACTTGAGCTTAAGATGTTGAATATCTTACAATACGAGCTCAAGTCCGAGAAGTTGTAAACTTCCCGTTGTTAAGGATAAGTTTACCATCGGCGATAAACTTTCCTTTTAACTGAAGAACGAGTTCTAAGCTGACATTTACTTAGAATTCGTGTTCATGAGCTTGAAAACTTTGAATGTTTTAATGTAAAGCTCATGACCGAGAAAGGTGAATTTCTCGTTGTTAAGAAAAGTTCTCTTATTTAAAAGATACACTTTCCTTTATGAACTTAAAACTTGGAATGTTTTGATACAAGCTCATGACCGAGAAAATTTAATTTCCTGTTACGAGGATTAGCTATCTTTAAAGATAAGCTCTCCTAAAACTGAAGTCCGAGTTACAGTCTGATATTTAACTGTAAGTCATTGTGCATGAGCTTAAAAACTTCGAATGTTTTTAATATTAGGTCATGCCCGAGAAAAATTAATTTCTCGTTGTAAGGATAAGTTTATCATCGGCGATAAACTTTCCTTTTAATTGAAGAACGAGTTCTAAGTTGACATTTACTTAGAAGTCATTTTCATGAGCTTGAAAAACTTTGAATGTTTTAACGTAAAGCTCATGACCGAGAAAGATGAATTTTTCGTTAAGAAGAAAAGTTCTCTTATTTAAAAGATACACTTTACTTTATGAGCTTAAAACTTGGAATGTTTTAAGACAAGCTCATGACCGAGAAAAATGAATTTCTCGTTACGAGGATAAACTATCTTTAAAGATAAGCTCTCCTAAAATTGAAGTCCGAGTTACAGTCTGATATTTAACTGTAAGTCATTGTGCATGAGCTTAAAAACTTCGAATGTTTTTAACGAGTTACAGTCCTTGGAAAAACGTATTTCCAACATAAGTTCAGAGGTCATGAAAAAGACAACCCGCATTACCACATAAGGAATTTTAATCGTCTCACCGCTACTAGCAAGTTTAAGGATGTTCCACATGACGCCATTAAGATGATGTTGTTTCCATACTCGTTAGATGGACCCGCTAAAATTTGGCTTGAGAAAGAACCGCCAAATTCAATTTTGACATGGGGTGATCTCGTTTCTAAGTTTGTGAACAAGTTTTTTCCACCATCTAAAACAACACATTTGAAAAATGAGATTTCAAGATTTGTGCAACGTAATAATGAAAGTTTTTCAATGACATGGGAACGATTTAAGGAAATGTTACATGAATGTCCACACCATGATTTTTCGGAATTACATCAAGTTGATACTTTTTATAATGGGCTTATTGATCATGAACGAGATTATTTGAATGCCGCCGCGGGTGGTAATTTTTTTGTGTAAAACGACCGATGAAGCTTTAAAGATTATCGAGAATAGATCTAAGGTTTATAGCCCTCGTAACACACCGAGTGTTGCCAATTTGGGTTCGTCATCGTCGTCATCGTCTCGTAGCATTAATGCCTTACATGATGCAGCTAATGAGGAAAATCGGTTTTTCGACAGATCTGCTAATCTTATGACTCACTGGAAAGAACATAAGGCTTTGAGTTCCGCTTCGGTTAAAGCGGTTGCTAAGAGTTGTTTGTCTTGTGGTGTAGCTCATGATCTTTCCGAGTGCATTACCGCCAATGGTAACACTTCGAGTGCTTACGTAGCAATGGGAACTTATAACCAAAACGGCCAAGGTTCCCGCCCAAATCAAGCTCCACCAAATCAAAATGCTAATAACTTTCGAAACAACAATCAAGGTGGTAATTATCAAGGCAATTCACGTAACTACAACAAAGGGAATTATCAAAGTAGGAATGGACAAGTTACTAATCAAAACTAAAACCATGATTTTCAAAACACCACACAAGGTTTTCAAAATGCTCACACTAAAAATCTTCAAGGAGAATTTTTGGATTATGTTAAAGCAAATGATGCTAAATTTGATAACATGCAACGTGAGATGATTAGCTTAAGATCCGAGTTGAAAAACGATCTTAGAAACGAACTTGCTAATGAACTTAAAACTCATGCTAATAAAATGGAAGGAAATGTTCAACGTCTTCAACAAAATCAACAAAAGATGGAACTAGGACAACATGAGATTAAGCAAGAATTGTTAAAAGCGGATTTAAGGCAATCAAAATTTGAGGACCGAATGGCAAAAATGTTTGAAGCAATCATGTGTAAACCCTCTTCCTCGGGTGGTCTTCCTAGTGATACCATTGCAAACCCGAAGGGAGAAATGAAAGTTATTACTACACGAAGTGGTAAAACTTTCAAGGAACCAATCTCTCGTCCAAGTACTTCTACGGATAAGGAAATCGAGAAAGAACCCGAGGTGTTGGTCAAAAAGGAGCACATTACAATCCCACGAAGTACCGCTCATACCACACCTACGGTTGAACCAATACCAATCATGGAACCCGAGATTCCAAGGCCGTTGCCTAATGTCCAACCCACACCACCCTTACCTTACCCTTCGAGACGAAACAAAGATAAAATGCAAGAACGTAACAAACAACAAATCGAGATTTTTATAAAAATGTTTCAACAAGTGCATTTTGATGTAAGTTTAGCCGACGCGTTGTTATATATGCCTCATTTCGCTTCCACTTTTAAAAGTATGATGAGCGATAAGGAAAAGCTTTCAAAGCTTGCTAATTGTTCTTCGGTTTATCTTAACCGCATACCAGAAAAAGTTGGTGACCCCGGAAAATTTCTCATTCCTTGTGACATACAAGATATGAAAGAATGTCTCGCCTTGGCCGATCTTGGTGCGAGCATTAATTTGATGCCATTTTCCATATGGAAATCGCTTTCGCTTCCGGCTCTTAATCCTTCGAACATGTCTATCGAGATGGCCGATCATTCTACGATTTTAGCACGTGGAGTAGCCGAAGATGTTTTCGTGAAAGTGGGGAAGTTCTACTATCCCGTTGATTTTATAGTAGTTGACATCCCCGCGGATCCTTAAGTTCCTCTAATTTTAGGTCGTCCATGTTGGGAATAAATTAAGGCCAAATCACTTGAGCGCTAACAAGAGTAAAACAAGCGTTGACAAGAACAAAACAAGCGCTGACAACTCAAGCGTTGCAAGATAAAGTCAAGCGTTGATACATTGAAGACAAGCACTGATGGAAAGATATACTCTACGCGTTTATTATATTCTAGATTACTTCTAGTAAAGATAGGAACAACAATGTATTTTCTATATTTATCTTTACCTAGAATAGCTGATACGTAGATTATTGTACAAGGCTTCTTATGTCTATAAAAGAAGACCTTTAGGTTAATGTTTCATATAAGTTTTCATTCGTAAACTACTTTCATTATAAGAAAGTTTGATATCATTAATCAAAGTGAAAGTTTGTTTATATCATTGTGTGTTCTTGTTTAAGTGTTAAATTCTGCATAACACTTAGATTCATAAGCATATACAAAGGTTTCTCTAAGTGTATTACTTGATCTAATCTCGTATACATAAAGCTAAATCGATCTAAGTTTGGGATCAACAATTGGTATCAGAGCGGGTGGCTCTCGATGCTAGGATCAACAAGGTGTCGAGTCGAAGAATGAAGATCGAAGCTTAAAAATTCGTCTTTGTTTTTAAGTTCGGATCTCACTGTGCAGTCATGTTCAAACAGTCATAACTCCTTCGTTAACCGTTGGATCGACGTAAAATTCGAACTGTAGGTTCTTGGCATATGTGTCTTGAATCTCACTGGAGCGATCGTCGATCTGATTTATTATGGATGAGTTATAGATCGTCGAATGTTGTTGCAGAGGAAGGCATAAATTTTCTGTTTTTGTTTTTATTAAATAAGATTTAGGGTTTCATCCCCTAAACCCTAGATCGACTTTAAAGCAGAAAAGACAGGGATTCGTGGCTGTTATAATGCATAATGATATAAGATTCGAGCTAAGGATGATTTACAAACCCTAAGTTAGGGTTTCGATGCATAAATTTATAAACCCTAGATCGAAGTACAAAGCTGTGATTTTATATATCACTGGAATCGGTGCTGCTTAAGTATTGTGTTTGAGTTTTTGTGCAAAATTCATGGATCTGGTTATGTACAAGAACAGGTCACGTCATGTGAAAAGCCGCTAAGAAAAAGGGATTTGGTGCTCACGTCCATAACAGGTTACGCTAGTACTTTTCATTGGTTAAAGAAAAGGAAAAGGCTCAAGTTGTGTTGTGATCTGCGTTTGTACAGTTTATGTACATCACGTGGGACTACTAAGAATAAAGAGGAGCTGAGTTTATTCAATAAACTAATAGACGAGAGCAGATAAGGAGTCTGTTCTTTGTTTTGGACTGTTGTTAAAACGTAAGTTTTAATAATGTGATGCACGTCTGGTCAAAAGAAAGAAAAAGAGTACATGTTAGGTTTTTAGAGAATAAACCTAGTGATCCTGAAAGTGGTCCTAATTTGTTGTTTGACTTGGAACCCTTATCTAGAACTTTAAATTATATGCCTGTCACTAATCCAGACATTGTGAAGGTAACTTCAAATGTTGTGGAGGAACAAGTTGTTGATGTTTCAGGTACACAGGTTCATGAAAAGGTTGGATCACAAGCAGAAAAGACATCTCCTATACAAGAATATGTCACAATTCCCATTTGGACAAATGCTTTTGCTGATGCTGCTGCTGCTGGTAAAGATAATGGTGGTTTCCAAGTACCACCAGATACAAACATGCATGGTCCTTCAGGCGCTGACAAAGGAAAATCTAGCGCTGACAAGACCAATTCAGACGTTGATGGTTCAGACGTTGACAACAACAGTTCAAGTGTTGTTAGCCCAAGCGCTGACAAACAAGATTCAGGCGTTGACAACACTTCTGCACATCTTTTCTCTTCCATTTTTGAACAAGGTGAACCTTCCAATATCTATGAAGAGGTTCATCCTCATGTTGATGAAAGAGAGTCTGATGAAGAAGACATTGGCAACATGGAGAACGAAGTTGAAGATACCAGACTTTTTGAGGGAGGAGTACTTACTTCAGTTATGAAGAATCATCCTCCTTCTCAAATCATTGGTAATGTTAATACTCCAGTTCAGACTAGAAGATCTCATCAAGGTCTTGGTGGGTTTATTGCCAATATACACAAGAAGGTTGATACCCCTCTTGTGCAAGCATGTTTGTTTGCCTGTTTTCTGTCACAACAGGAACCCAAGAAAATATTTGATGCTCTCAAAGAACCAAGTTGGGTGGAAGCAATGCAGGATGAGCTTCACCAATTTGTAATTCAGGATGTTTGGGAGATGGTTGACTGTCCCAGATATGTCAGACCTATAGGGACAAGATGGGTTCTAAGGAACAAGAGAGATGAAAGAGGCATTGTGGTCAGAAACAAGGCAAGGTTAGTGGCTCAGGGATATACACAAGAGGAGGGGATAGACTATGAGGAGGTCTTTGCACCAGTTGCAAGGATTGAAGCTATAAGGATTTTTCTAGCCTATGCATCCTACATGGGCTTCACTGTCTATCAAATGGACGTCAAGAGTGTCTTCCGCTATGGAACTATTGTTGAAGAGGTATATGTGATGCAACCTCCTGGTTTTGAGGATCCAGAGAATCCAGATAAAGTGTATAGAGTCAAGAAGGCTATGTATGGCCTTCATCAAGCCCCTAGAGCATGGTATGGTACTTTGTCTAACTATTTGGTGGACAATAGATTCAAGAGGGGCACCATAGATCAGACACTATTTACAAAGAAGAAAGGCAAGGATGTGTTTCTTGTCCAGGTCTATGTTGATGATATCATTTTTGGGTCTACTGATCCAAAGACGAGTGAGGATTTCTCCAAGCTTATGACAGACAAATTCAAGATGAGTGCTATGGGGGAGATGAACTTCTTTCTTGGTTTACAAGTTCAGCAGAAAGAAGATGGTATCTTCATCTCCCAGGATAAATATGTGGCTGAGATCTTGAAGAAGTTTAGCTTTTCTCCACATGAAAAGAGGGCTACTACTCCTATGGATAAAGAACACCCTTGGAGAAAGATTGGAGATGGGAAAGATGTTGATGTCAGGCACTATAGATCCATGATTGGATCCTTGATGTATCTTACTGCCTCCAGACCTGACATCATGTTTGATGTGTGTGCTTGTGCACGCCATCAAGTGACTCCCAAAGAATGTCACCTTTATGCTGTGAAGAGGATCTTTAGGTACCTAAGATGCTATCCTAGTCTTGGTTTGTGGTACCCAAAGGATTCACCATTAGAGCTGATTGCATATTCAGATAGTGATTATGGAGGTGATAAATTTGATAGGAAATCCACAACTGGTGGATGTCAGTTTCTTGGGAGCAGGTTGATATCTTGGCAATGCAAGAAACAAACAGTGGTGGCTAATTCTACAACTGAAGCAGAGTATGTTGCTGCAGCTGCTTGTTGTGGACAAGTTTTGTGGATTCAGAACCAGCTGTTGGACTATGGGTATAATTTCATGCATACCAAGATATTTGTTGACAATAACAGCACTTTATGCATCATTAAGAATCCTGTACATCATTCTAAAACTAAACACATAGAAATTAGACACCATTTTATAAGAGATTGTTTTGAGAAAGGTTTAATACAACCAGATAGGATAGACACTGAGGAAAATGTGTCAGATTTATTAACTAAACCATTTGATGCTGGGAGGTTTCAATACTTGGTAACAAGTATTGGAATGGTCAATCTCACATAATATGTGTTTTGGAGTCTTTTTGTAAAAGTATGTACAGGATGATGCATTGTTATTGGTCTTATTGATGATTTAGATTTTCCACTATATTTTTCTAACACTGACAAAGGTTGCTTGAACGCTGATAAGTGTTTTTTTAACGTTGTCAGCAATATAATTGTCTAACGCTGACAAAGCTTCCCTCAACGCTGTCATGCGTTATCGGGGCGTTGTCAGCAACAATGTTAGTTTTGTGGTTTTCAATCTAAATGTGCAGATGGTGTTAGCAGTATACCATTGGATACAGAGTTGCTTATGGATCTTTGAAGCTACTAGGAATGCATCTATTTGGACATGTTTTTGTTTATGGATGATGGTTGGAATTTTTAATTCCTATCTTGACATAAATTTTTATTTTCATGCATATTTTTGGCAACTTATGTATCATAGTTTAAGGGGAGGTTTTAGGAACCTTTAGGATGTTTGGGTATCCATATGATACTCTTATCACAATTCTAGATTGTGTCCACAGGTGAGTATGAGTTAGTTTTACTAAGTCATGAGGCATTGTAGCATGCAAAGTTGATATACTATGCATGCTACCAAGACATTTTTGGCCTAGAATTGGTTGTGGTCTGTTGGGAGACTTGGGAATAATTTTTTTATGGGATTTACCTGGGAGTAACAAGGAATTTTATAAGGTAACTTGGTTGTTAAGAGTTTTGGTTAGCTAGGGACACTAGAGGACTGTTATGTCTATCTTGCTTAAGCAAGTGTGCATAACTGGACAGTGCTTGCCGCCCTATAATAATTATTAGCTTTTTGGTTATCTTCTCTAGGATAAATTACTTTGTTAAGGTCATTTTTCATTTTTAAACATTTTTATTTTTGGACGCTGACAAGAATTTTCCAAGCGTTGTTGTGACCAAATTAGACGCTGACATGGCTATAGGCAAACGTTGACAAGATTATAGCCGTTGGGCGTTGATAGGTTATTTTTGACCGTTGACACTCAATGGGTCCTACCCAGTTGTTACTTTTTGACATATTTTTAGGCCGTAATTTTGGGAGTTGTTACCTCTCATTTAATGCATGAGATAAACTTATACTTTTTCAATATTTTCATGATTGTGTTTTTGAAAATACTTGCCTATTTTTGGGCCAATCACATGCATTTTCTTCTCCTATAAATTTGGCTCCTATTTTTAAACAGGGTATCTATAATTCTTGTCTAACCCAATTTTCTCTTCTCAACTTCATCTTCCTCAATCAATTTTAACAGCTTTCAACTATGGCACCAAAGTTTAAACCATCAGAATTGGAATTGGGGTTCAGAACTCAACACAACATGATCGCGTATCTTGAAGCTGATGATACTCTGTTTCCTCAATACACACAAATGGTGGCGTATTTGAACACATCTCCTCTTAGGTATGCTATTTCTCATGCACCACTCATTCCAGTCACACATATTAAACAGTTTTGGAACACTGTAAGTTCCTCAACAGTTAATAGAGTGACTACATTGACTTCTATTGTTCATGGGAGAGCTTGGGTGGTTACTGAGGCCTTGGTACGCCAAGCCTTGCATCTTGATGATGCTGATGGTATAGCCACCCTTCCCATTAATGAAATAGAACAAGGGCTAAGGGCTTTGGGATATCCTTTTCCTGATGAAGGTACCTTAAACAAGTATCATAAACAGGAATTTCCCTCAGCCTGGAAGTACCTCATACATGTCCTCCTTCAATGTTTGAGTCCCAAATGCACTGCACACAATGAGATCAATAGATCTATTGCAAGTGCTATTGTGTGCATTGCAACAGGGCAAAAATTTAATTATTCAAAAATGATTTTTGAGGGCATGTGTAAAAATAAGGGGAACAAAATAACTTTAGCTTATCCCCGATTTTTGCAAATGGTTTTTGATGTTCAAGGATACTCCACAAGGGATCATAATGATTTTTATGAGATCCCTGTGCAAAAGAAAGCTATTTTTATGAAGATGAATTCACCACCCCATTGTGACCTACCCTTAACCCAAGCTATGCTTGCTGTTATTACAGCAGCACAACCCCAACCAGACCCCCAACCCCAAATTGACCCCCAACCATAACTTGATCAAATACCTGAACCTTTACCTTCACTTGAACATATGCAAATTGACCAAGATCCCTTCAACGCTGACACATTAAATGTTGGCGTTGATGTGCCTATTTCTAACGTTGACACACAACCTTCACCAACCCAAACACCCCTTAACCAACCCACATCCACCCATTCTTCCACACCATCTTCCACACCCCCTGAATATAGGTTAATGAAACGCCAAAGGACTACTGGAGTGTTCTCCTCTGGTGGTCCTAGCCATGTAGCAGAGAGAACCACCACCATAAGTGTGGCTGGTGACATGGATGAGGCTGGGACTATTGGTTCTGGCTTAGATGCTGGCCAAGGCAGTCCCACCATCATTAATTCCTCATCCATGCCCAATGAATCTAACTTGGGAGGTCAAATCCCCATTTTAGAAGAGGGCAGACTGGAACCAATGACTCTTATGGAATTGACGGTAGTCTGCATGAGCTTGCCAAAGCAAAATGCAGACTTAGTACAAGTTGTCAGCTCACAAGGCCTTGAACTCAAGCAATTGAGGGAGAGGATTGTTGTTTTGGAGAGTGCTAGTACCAGGAGGGGTATGGAGGAATCTTCCAAAGGGGAGGAAGATCCAATAAATCTGAGTGATAAGGGCAGCCATGATGGTCGATCTTTGGATGTTGCTGAGGCCCTTACAACTTTGAAGGAACAAACAGGTTTTGATACGTCCTTAGTCTCTCCTATCAACTTGAATCTATCATTTACAGCCATGTTGAAAGAGGTTACAAAAGGCGCTGAGGCAGGATATTTGGGCGTTGACAAGGAGAATTTAGACGTTGATAGAAATATTTTGGGCGCTGATAGAACAAAATTGGGCGTTGACAGACCTGCACATGAAGGTGATGTATCCCAGTCATCATCTATCATCAAGGAGGTTTCTACACAGGTATCACCATCTACCTTACCAACAATTGCAGCATTAGATAAGGGTAAGGGTATTATGGTAGAAGAGAGTGTTCCAAAGGATGCAGCTCAAGTTGAGTTTGATAGAAGATTAGCTGCATAAATCATGGAACAGGATAAAAGAAGGTGAAAGAGTCACCATTTGTTGTGACTTCAGAAGAATGAAGTGATGGAGCTAGCTCAGACTCAAGTGTTATGATTATAGAACCAGAAAGGCTTGAGTATGGAGATGAGTTGGCTGAGGAGAAATTGAGAGAATTGAAATTGCAGGTTGACTTTGACATGCCAGAGGTGGTTCAAATGTATCATGCTTGGGAAGAAAGATGTATGGAGAATCCAGACTTGACTGTTTCAGATCAAATATGGGGATTGGAGATTCTCCTTAGAGTTCAGAAGGATTGCTAGGTAATTTTGAAAAACAAGGCAAGCAATATTCTCTCAGAATTGAAAAGGGATAGAAGGGAGCTATACTGCATGTTGCTCAGATGTCATGGAGTAGGATGAACTTATCAGAAGTTGAAGGCATTGACATTTGATGAGTTGGAATGCAAGGCTTATCCCATTTGGGTGAGAGTGCAGAAAGCAAACACTCTCAGACTTCTTTCTGATGAAAGAAAGGAAGAACTTGCAGAAGAAATGGAGCTTAAGAAAGCTATGTTTGTTCCCAGACCAATGAAGAATGGGATTTCTCTTGAGTTTCCCAAAGATATGGATCCACTATATCCAAGTGAAGCTGTCATAAGAAAGAGTCTCAAGCTCTCACCATTAGAAGCTTCAGATATGGTGCAAGTGTTACCATTAGATTCCAGAAACCCAATTGTGAGCTATGAAGAAGATGAATGTGGGTTTTGGAAGATTGGCAGATATGACAAAGAGGTACACACTTTTACCACTCTCATATCTTTGTTTGCAAGTTGTGATAGAGAATACTTGGTGGACCTATGGAGGTTGCTAGAGACCAAGTATGAGGCTGAAGCACCAACTTCAGCTAATGGAATAAAACTGTGGTCCACATTCAAAAGAATGTGTGGACCAAAAGATGAGGATCCTGCTATTTGGAAGGATCTTGAAGATGATCTCAGTGGTCTTCAATGGAGATTATATTCAGCTGCTGGTGTTTACCATTTGAGTTCTACAAAGTTTGTTGAGTATCTACTTGTGGATGGTCAGTATTTCATATCCAAGGCTATTTTGGAAAAGATGAAGGACACTCAGCTGGAGATTGATTATTCAAGTGACGTGGCAAAAGATTTGATCAGATTTATTCATTACCAATATGATAAGGTTTGTAAGATTCCTCCTAGTCCTTAATGCTTATTCAAAAACTTGATCATAAGAGTGGATATCAAGTTTAGGGGAGGATTGTTGGGAATAAATTAAGGCCAAATCACTTGAGCGCTGACAAGAGTAAAACAAGCGTTGACAAGAACAAAACAAGCGCTGACAGCTCAAGCGTTGACAAGATAAATTCAAGCGTTGACACATTGAAGACAAGCACTGATGGAAAGATATACTCTACGCGTTTATTGTATTCTAGATTACTTCTAGTAAAGATAGGAACAACAATGTATTTTCTATATTTATCTTTACCTAGAATAGCTGATACGTAGATTATTGTACAAGGCTTCTTATGTCTATAAAAGAAGACCTTTAGGTTAATGTTTCATATAAGTTTTCATTCGTAAACTACTTTCATTGTAAGCAAGTTTGATATCATTAATCAAAGTGAAAGTTTGTTTATATCATTGTGTGTTCTTGTTTAAGTGTTAAATTCCGCATAACACTTAGATTCATAAGCATATACAAAGGTTTCTCTAAGTGTATTACTTGATCTAATCTCGTATACATAAAGCTAAATCGATATAAGTTTGGGATCAACAGTCCATTTTTAGACACCTCGAGATCGCTTATCGACGTTCATGCAAGAACTATTACTTTGAGATTCAACGAAGAGGAACTTGTTATAAACGCTACTCAAAACTCAAAACCTTCTCATGTTTATGCAATCGCTACCATCAATCACATTGACTTAGTTGATGTGGTTTGTGATGAGTTTTCACAAGAAGTGTTAGGTTTTTCCGATAGCTCGTCAAGTGGCAATCCCACTATTTTGGATCCGATTCTTGCTAATTCTACACCAAATCTCACTCCATTCCAATGAGGCGATTTTACTTCAAATGAAATCGACAGTGAAGATGAGGTGTTTATTAGTGATGATACTTCTATTCCACCATTTCTTCCGCCGATGGAAGTTATGAGTGTTGAATCAAAATCTTCAATCGAGGAACCACCTATCCTTGAATTGAAAGATCTTCCATCTCACCTTGAATACGTATTCTTGGAAGGTGATGACAATTTGCCGGTTATTATTGCAAAAGGTCTTGCTAATGATGAAAAAACCGAGCTCTTGAAAGTTCTTAAAGCTCATAAAGGGGCAATTGCGTGGGAAATTTCCGACATTAAGGGTATTGACCCAAAATTTTGTACTCACAAGATTTTAATGGAGGAGGACTACTAACCTATAATTCAAAGTCAAAGAAGGGTAAATCCCAAAATTCACGATGTCATAAAAAAGGAAGTTTTAACTCCTTGACGCGGGAATGATTTATCCTATCTCCGATAGCCCATGGGTGAGCCCAATCCATTGTGTCCCTAAAAAGGGAGGAATGACCGTTGTGCCTAATGAAAACAACGAGTTAATTCCCACTCGTGTTGTGACCGGTTGGAGGGTGTGTATTGACTACCGAAAGTTAAATGACGCCACTCGTAAAGACCACTTTCCTTTGCCCTGCATGGATCAAATGTTGGAGCGACTCGCGAGAAATGAATTCTATTTCTTTTTAGATGGTTTTTCCGGTTACTTTCAAATCCCTATCGACCCTCGTGATCAAGAGAAGACTATGTTTACGTGTCCTTATGGAACGTTTTCTTATCGTAGGATGCCTTTCGGACTTTGTAATGCACCGGGTACGTTTCAACGGTGTATGATGGCAATTTTTCACGATATGATCGAGAAGTCGATGGAAGTGTTTATGGATGACTTTTCGGTGTTTGGCAATTCGTTCACGTCGTGTTTATCTAACCTCGAGCAAATGTTAAAACATTGTGAAGAAACCAATCTTGTGCTTAATTGGGAAAAATGTCATTTCATGTGTAAACAAGGAATCGTCTTAGGACATAAGGTCTCTAAAGCGGGGATTGAGGTCGATAAAGCTAAGGTAGACGTCATCGCCAAGTTACCTCATCCCAAAACCGTTAAGGGAGTTAGGAGTTTCCTAGGCCAAGCGGGCTTTTATCGTGGTTTCATCAAAGACTTTTCGAAAATCTCTCGACCTATGACACACCTTCTGGAGAAGGATGCTCCTTTTAATTTCAATGAGGATTGTGTTAGAGCTTTCGAAACTCTTAAAAGGAAACTTACTGAAGCTCCCATTCTTGTTGCTCCTAATTGGGAATTACCCTTTGAAATCATGTGCGATGCAAGTGATTATGCTATAGGGGCCGTCTTAGGGCAACGTTATGAAAAGCATTTCCGTCCTATCCATTATGCTAGTAAGACGATGACCGAGGCTCAATTAAAGTACACCACAACGGAAAAGGAATTCCTTGCCGTGGTCTATGCTTTTGAGAAATTCCGACCTTATCTCGTCTTAACTAAAAGCATCGTGTATACCGACCATTCGGCTATCAAGTATCTCTTAGCTAAGCAAGATGCTAAGCCGAGATTGCTTCGTTGGATGCTCCTCCTCCAAGAATTTGATGTCACCGTGCTAGACAAAAAAGGAGCCGAGAATCTAGCGGTCGATCATCTCTCTCGTCTAGAAGATCCTCACAAAGATGTTTTCGAGAACAAGGAAATCACCGAAACATTTCCTCTCGAGACTATCGGTGTAGTGAATTCTAAAGACACCACCCCATGGTTTACCGACATTGCAAATTACCATGCGGGGAATTTCATAATCAAGGGTATGACGACACAACAAAAGCGAAAATTCTTTCGTGACGTCAAGTTCTATTTTTGGGACGAACCTTATCTCTTTCGGGTTTGTGCGGATCAACTCGTTCGACGTTGTGTTTTTGGTGCCGAAACTTCTAATATCCTTAGAGCTTGTCACGAGGGACCCACGGGTGGTCACCACGGTGCTAATCTCACGGTTAAGAAAGTGTTCGATGCCGGCTTCTTTTGGCCTTCTATCTATCGTGATGCACACGCACTTGTGAAGTCGTGTGATTCGTGCCAACGTCAAGGAAAATCGTCTCAACATGATGAAATACCGCAAAACATAATTCAAGTGTGTGAGATTTTCGACATTTGGGGCATAGACTTTATGGGGCTGTTCCCATCGTCTCATAGTAACAAGTATATCCTCGTCGCGGTGGACTACCTTTCTAAGTGGGTGGAAGCTAAGGCTTTACCTACTAATGATGCTCGTGAGGTAGTGAAGTTTTTGAAGCAACTATTCTCTCGGTTCGGAACCCCTCGTGCTATTATAAGCGATCGTGGAACCCATTTTTGTAATGACCGATTCGAGAAGGTCTTAAAGAAATATGGAGTTACTCATCGTCTTTCTACGGCTTATCACCCGCAAACGAGTGGGCAAGTCGAGGTTTCGAACCGAGCTTTGAAGAGGATTTTAGAGAGGTCGATTGGAGAAAACCGTGCTTCATGGTCCGACAAACTCGATGACGCTTTATTGGCCTTTAGGACCGCTTATAAGACACCTATTGGTTGTACTCCTTATAAGTTAGTCTATGGGAAGAATTGTCATCTGCCCATTGAATTGGAGCACAAGGCATATTGGGCCCTAAAGCATGCAAACTTTGACTTAAATATCGCGGGAGATCACCAGAAAATACAATTGAATGAATTGGATGAACTAAGAGATAATGCTTATGAAAATTCATTGATTTTCAAAGAAAATACTAAAAAGTTTCATGATGCAAAGATTAAAAACCGGGTTTTTAACGTTGGTGATCAAGTGTTACTTTTTAACTCTAGACTTAAGATATTTTCCGGGAAATTGAAATCTCGTTAGTCGGGTCCTTTCACTGTTACACAAGTGTTTCCTTATGGGACCATCGAGCTAGCTCAAGATGATGGTCCTAACTTCAAGGTGAATGGACATAGGCTTAAGCACTACTTTGGTGGGGAAATTCCTTCAATGGTTGACCTCGACCAAGTCACCTTCCCCAATGATAATTAGCATTGAGGGGATCGAGTCGAGCTCATGACTCGGTAATCAAAAACGAGGTGCCTTGTGGGGGAGATCCCATGCTTATCCTTTTATGCTTACTAATCACTAATAAGGGGACTTGTACCCTTCCAACTCGTTGTCTTGTGGTTGTTTGTGATTGTGCTATCTAGATCATCATCATCATCTACGATTGAAGACTCTCGTGTTCGTTTACGTGAGCCTCCATCGTTTGCTTGAAGAAGTTTTTTACGAATCCATGACATATCCTTTATTATTCTAACAATTATCTTTTAGCATAATTCATAAACGGCTTTAGATATATTGTTGATCACCCTTTCCATGCTAGATCCTAAGCATTCGATTCTTCGTCTCTAGTATGGGGGTGCTCCACCTTTAGACTCGAAACATTGAGGACAATGTTTACTTTTAGTATGGGGGGTGAATAGATACTTGCTTTGCTACGCCCTCACGTCTTCCAACTTTCAAATGTTTTGTTTTTGTTGCTAGTAAGGCTAAAAATGGAAAATGGCCAAATTTTAAAAATTTTCTTAGTTTTCATAAGTGTTTTTAAGACACGAATGTATATTTTCCGATGGGTAGAATAAGAGCTAATTTTTGACTTGATGGGCATTTGGAGCCCTTTACATTCCTTAACCCGCTCAATTCAAGTTTTGCTAGACTTTTATATAGGGAACTTTAAAACGTGAAAGTCTTAGCTCATTCGGGTTAAGAACAAGAACTTTTCGCAAGTTCCTATAATTGATCCTAGAAAGTCACTTATCAAGGGAACTATAAAATGCATTCTCTAAACTTGAAAAAGTCCAAGAAAGTGCATGATCCTAGGTGGCTTGAAAACCCAAAACTTTGATTTGATATAGTCTTAATGAAAGCTAATCCAAATTTGTCTTAATTTTGACTTGCATGGCTAAGTATTCACGAGTCTCTTTAATTAGAGGTCTTTAAATAGTGAAGAACAAGAGGTGATAGAGTTAGACAAGTGATCATGCTAAACGTAGAACATGAAAATGTTCTTTCAAAAACTCATATGTCTTTAATTGTGGCTTTTTCTTCCCATAAGATCAATGCATTAGGAATAAATAATAATTGCAATAAGTAAGGTCGTACGATTTAAAAGGTTACTTAGCTTCTAGCCCAAGATCGTTTAAAAGTTGCTCGGGTTTGAATAGAGTTCATAGCCAAGGCATAACTTATTGAAGCGGGACGCGAAGATTGGTGAAGATCCAAAAAGGCACTAACAAGATGAGGAGCTCTATTTTTGCTAAAGATCCAAGATGATGTGAAGTATCATTATTCCCAAAATCAATATGAAGGATCGAGACACACGACGAAAAGCAATTACTCCCCTAAAGATCATGGAGAAAGTCTATCCAAAAAGACCCTAAAAGGTATGAGGATAAATATATCCAAGTCCGAAAAGGAGGCGGATCGTTGTATATCAAAGTCCAAAATAAAGATTGAAGAAAAATGATGAAGTCGTGGTCCAAGTATGAAGAATCTCTCAAAAACGTCAAGTGAAGAAATTCCAAATATATGAAGAGAAGACCATAATTTCAAGAACGTCTTCCCAAGATTTGAAGTATGAAGTACATGCCAAATATCGGTCCGAGAAAGGTCTCAAATCGTGAAACGGGTTATGCCAAGATATGAACTTAAGGAGATACACGAGAAGCCGTTTTAAAAGATTTTGTCCTTCGGCTAACTATCGATTAAATCGTGCTACTTTGCTTTCGGACTAATAACTACTCAAATAAGTCAAATATGAATCACTTGTGATCCATGACAAATATTTAAAAAAATTCTAGTAACCCATTTCCTTTTATAATAACTAGGATTGCGGGGAGAAAAAGTATTACACAATTTGGACGTATGAGTAGTGTTAGCCTTGTGAATTGTACCAACAATGATCTCGTTTTTTCACTTAGCATGGAATGTATGACAATCAAGGATGACGAAGTTTACTCTATGGGATATTTACTTGTTTCTATTCATTGACCCTAAAAGTAACATTCGTGATGAAAATCATACATTATGTCTTTACACATTCTCGTAGTAATTTTACAAGTCTTTCACTTTTTAATAAAGGGTAATAAAATTGAATTTTGGTGATGCTTAGATACTTTATTCTAGCATTGCGTGAGGGCATGGCCATGGCTTAGTATGGGGGAGTGATGAGATGGCATTTATACATGATCTCATCGTTCTTTTCGGGCTTTAAATGCATAAAAATGTCATAAAATACCATATATTATGCTTGTATTTGTTTACTTATGTTTTAGGTATGGATATCGTGAAAAAGACAAAAGATCACAAGAAACAAGAAAAAACGGACACGAGAAACGAAGCCATACAAAGAACCGGGCCCTAATTCATGAATTATCCAAGATTTACCTTTGAAGACTTGAAGATATGCAAGATTGATCCTCAAACAATGAATAATTGATACTTAAAACCCTTGTGAATTCATAATTACAAGTTTGGTCCCTTAAGTTTGTCAAAATTGCAAAAAGGTCCTTCAACTTTGAAGAAATGGCAAGATTAGTCCCTCAACTATTCAACATTGTCAATTATGGTCCCTCATGAAGTCAAAGATACATTGAAGACCTTTGATGATCAAGAATGTCCAAGATCAGCCCTTGAAATATGAAAACATGGCAAAAACAACCCTTTAAACCTTTTTGGAAAAGTTTGGTGGCAAAAGTGTGAAGAATGGAAGTTTATTAACAAAGGAAACACGTTTTGTGGGCTGAAATTCCTCTTATACAACTTTCCCCAAAGAAAAAGGACTACTTGTGCCATTCTCAAAGTTTAAACAAAATAACACGCGCCAAACAGATTCCACTCACCAAAAACGGATCAAATGGACCACTATTCATGTTCATCCACCCAGATTTTACTTTTACTAAACAAAGGGTTATTCCAAATTACCTTGACCAAAAAGTAATTAACCCTCACACGTACACATCCCACACTTGAACTTACCCATCACATCACCATGGACCCCACCCCCAATTCCCTCTTAGCCAATCATCATACGACTTAGCCTCCAAGTAATCCTATGTGGCAAAATCAACAACTCTCAGCTTATACTTGTTCCCAAAGGCAAAAAGGAACGTTCAAGATCATTTTGGACAGCTCATCAACAACAAACGACTCAAGAGAATTTTTGAGAATTCATAGCTAGGGTTTCATGTAATTCTAGTTTTAGAATCATCACTTGTACTCTATAAAAGGACCCCCAACCTGTGGTGAGGCCTTTTTTTCTAGATTTTGGCTATCAATCTTTGTAATTCCTTTTTAAGTTAAATAAAATTTGAATTTCATAAATTTTTTGAAATCTCTTTTGTGTTTATTAAAAGTTGGTGTTAGAATAGCTAAAATTTGAGTTCCATTTGATCTTAAAGACCTTCCTTAATCTTGTGGTTAAGGCACGTCTTTGTTTGAAGGTTTTCAAAGGTTCAAAAACCTTGAAATCCTAGTTTCTGTTTTGGCTATTATCTTGTACTAACCCTTAGCCATAGGCCTTAAGATCCTTCAAGCTTGTTGACACCAAGCCTAAGAAGAGTTTTAAGCTCTTGGTTGAGTTGTTTGCTCATTTGTGTTGAAGAAATTTCATAATCAAAACCTTGTTCTACTTTGAACATCAGCAGGTTTTGATTTTCCTTCTTGAAGAACCTTGGTCTTGTTCTAGTTGTTGAACAAGGTCCAAGGAGCATAGCTGGCCCTCCTAGGATGTTGTGGAGGGCAGGTATAATCCCTTGATTAAGTTTCCCCTAAAAATTTCATGTTATTGCCTGTTTTTTATTTTGGTCTGTGATTTTGAGGTTCTGTGTTTAAGGGTGTGATTTTTGTGTTTGAATCTGTTAGTTGTCATCTAGGAAGTGTTTTTGGATCATAAAATCAGTAGGTTATTAGTTGGAATCACAAGTTGCTTTGATAAGTTATGGATTAAGGGGTGTTTGGGTTAACTGCATAAGCAGGTTTTCTGGCTTGTTGATTGGTTGTATTGTGTTTGTGATTGTTGGTATTTGTTTACCTGGTATACTTGGTAATTTATTTGCAGGTTTTGTGGTTTGAAACACCTAGATCCTAAATTGGGCTCTAAAATCTTGTTTACTTGATAAAATTGGTTGTGGTTTAAGGGACACCTAGTTTTAATCATACACTAGGGCTAACAAGTGATTAAACCTAGTTAGTTACACCAGGGAAAGAGATTTGAGTGCTTGAAATTGGATTTGTGGTCAATTAGATCAGCAAAAGGTTCTGCATATTCTACTTGTTTATCAGTAACTTTGATTGATTGATTTTGCTTGATTTATGTGTGCAACTTGGTGTTATTTGTGCTTATATTGACTCCCAATAAGCCAAAGCTTATTGGGGTGCCTTTTGTTCCATCAAAAAGCAATAATCAAGGCTTGAAATCAAGCCAAAATCATTACTGCATATCAAGCAGTGGGAACTCCTTTCCCACTGAAAGTTACCACTGCTAGTGTATTTTTGTGTTTAGCTTAATAATAAGCTATTCTAGCTTATTTTAACCAGCAACAACTTGGATTTTTTAATAGGTGCTCATCATTTGACCCATTTGTTCATACTGGAGCATTTGGTAGGTTGACTTTAGGGTTTGACTAGAAAACCAACTTAATTGACTTTTTCATAAGTGCTTATTCTGGCTTATTGGTTTTGCTTATTGAATTTTGGTTGATTGATTTGGCTTATTGAAGTCATTTGTGACATTTTGCAAGTTGAATCAAGTCCTGAGGTGCCCTAGATCTCAAACCCGACTATTTTGTCTTTTAGTGGATTTGTACTTTGCTTATTTCTGGCTTATTGAGTGTGCTTTTTCAAAATTTCTTTTTACAGATCTCTTTAGTATCCCAAGAGAAGGTTGTGTGTTAAATTAGAGCTTATGGCATTGGCTTATTGCTTAATGGGCTTATTGGCCCAATAAGGATAAGCTTTTTGTTCATTAAGCTGTGATAAGCTCACTTTCAGCTTTTTGGGCCTTCAGAGTTTTGTGTTTAGAATTAAATTTTGAGTCAGACTGGATTTTTCCAAGTCAATTGGGCCAAGTTTGACTTTTTGGGCCCATTTAGCCCATTTATGTTGACTGTTTTGGGTTTTGGCCCATTTGAGGGCCCAATAGGGGTATTCTGGTTATTTTGCTTTCATTTTCTGTTTATTTAGGTTAAAATAAACTAGTTTGCAAGTTTTTAGAATTTTTTATAATTTTTGGATTTTTAATATTATTTTATTATTATTTTTCAAATTTCACATTTTTGCACTTTTTATATTTTTCTTAGCTTAAATACATTAAAATAGGATTTTTGCAACTCTTAGATTAATTTTATCATCTTTAGTTTAATTTTTATACTTATTTTAAGTTTTAATAGTTTTTAAATCATTTTAAATAGTTTTTCTTAGTTTAAAAATCTATAAAAATAGTTTTTAATCTTTTTAGGTCGTTTTAGAAGCTTACCAATTGAAAAATCTTTATTTGGGCTTTTTGATAATTAATTTGATTTTTAGGGCTTTAATTAGCATTTAAAAATTAATATTTAATGAATTAAAAGGTTTGAAAAAGTTTTGATCATTGGTAAACTCTTAGATTATTTATTTTGATTTTTTGTGAATTTTTGTTAATTTTTAGAATTAATTTTTATTTTTGTACTTTTTACGGTTTTACGTGTAGTCGTCGTAGTAATTAATATCACGTCTTCGTCATTCTCTTTTCTCATCCTCTTCTAACCAATATTAATCTCAAACCAATCACGAATTACTCACACACATATACCTCCTTGGGAAACGAACTTGGAACTTTCACATCATAAGGGTCATTAACACTTGATTTTTCCTAAAATCATTTGTTTAATACTTACCGCTTTTACGCCTTTTTCCTAAAAGGTCGTATTTTACCACAATCATCTTTGTCACGTTTTTCTTCCCTCCAAGAAATGTTTATGTTGTCTTTTAAGCTTTGAGACGATGTCTGATATTTTCTTGATTGTAGACTCGTCAGGTTGCGGTTCCTTGAGGGTTTGTGTGTCAGGATTGGTGATTCTTTCATTTAGTGCTTCAATTTGTTTAGCTTGACTGTAAGGAATGGGTTGGAGGTGGATGATACTTGTTTTACTGATGGAGGAGTAACTACGAGGTGTAGAGAGGTGTTGGATGATATAATGTGTGGGGTGGTGGTTAATACAAGTTGTTCGATGATTGGTTGAGGTGTTGGGACAGTCGTCAAGGCGGTAGTTGATACAGATTGTACAACCGGTTCAGGTGTGGGAGTTGGTGTAATGGTAGTTGATGTAGTCGAAGTGATTGGAACGTCCACCATGTTCTCATTTGTTGAGGGATCGGTATTTGTTACTTCAAGTCCTTCTCCTTCAGGATTAAGATATTTCATGATATCATCTGAACCGGAAGTAGACTTACTTTGAAGTTGAGTTCCTGGAATGAGAGTTGCATGAGCATCATCGTTAATCACAGTGCAAGTTGGTTCCGGTAATGATGTGGTGATATTGGCATCATGATACAGTAAAATTGTTTCTGTTTTGTCACTGCCACCACCCTCTTCACTATGCTCACGACTTTCAAAGTTGAAGTTATCAACATCTTCATCATCAGGATCTTCATAAAAGACAATATCGTCATCAGGGTACCAAATTCGTCTAAGTCATCGAACGGTGTTGATCATGATCCCTTGGATGTTGCAAAAGCCTCCTCTCTACTCTGCTGAAGAGTGATACGCAGTTGTTTGGCTTCAGAAATGGTTTCTTGACCTGGTTCATCTGTAGGAACAAGTGTTTCTTTACCTTTGGTTTACTTTGCTTTCTTTTTCCTTATTAGGGATACTTCTTCCTGTTCATCCTCAGTATGGATCATCTCATCTTCTTCTTCTTCATCTTGATCGACTATTTGCTATTTCCCTATGCCTTTATCTTTGGAAGAAGAAGTCATTTGGCGCTTTGCAATCCTTTTCTTCCGTTTACCTGTTTGTTTCTCAAAGGGATCTGCATTTGCTCTTTTAATCTGTGCTTCAATATCCTGGAGCATCTCTTGGTAGTGATCACTTTCCTTGATCCCTTCATTCATCATGATGTCTGGCACAAGAGCTGGTCGTAGTGAATACTTTGTGAATTGATTATCAGCAGTCATAGTGTTCAACACATTGTCTCTATCTTGAGTATGATAGAAGAAATTCCCATGAGGATCAATAGCTGGGCCACTCTTCATGAAGAAATTGATGATGAGTTTTGTGAACCTTGGAAATGGGAGATGCATCGCTTTCTTCTTGGAACTTATGAATTGATGACAGAATTCATCCCAAAGTTGTAGTGCATAGTCCACTTTAGATCCAGTGTCCCCAAAAGATATTAGCCTGAGAGGGTCTCATTGCGTCTGATCCACGAATCTTGGAAGTAAGGCATTTTACTAAGATAGTGACAATTGCTTTCCAAGGTTGCCCAATATGTGACGTGTTAAACTGAGATAGAAACTCAATTTCACCCTCATAATTCAATTTGCGAATTACTCGAAGCAGTTCATCTGTATCTGGGTCAGGCACAAAGTGTTCGCCTTTGGCTAACTTAGGAAACTTGAATAGTTGCCTAAATTGACGCAATTCAAGTGTCAAGTCCTTCTTGTTGAGCTTGAAAGAGATAATCTTCTTTGACAATTTTTTCCCTGTGTAATGGTGGCTGTCATCCAAAACTCGTGCGTGTATACTTCAGGAACTGATGTTGTGGCACGTAATGCATCCTTTATTGGTGAACAATCTAGGATGTCTGTTGCAATTTTGAATGTCGGCAAAGTAGGATCAAAATCGTCTTTCAGACGAAAATTGTTTGGTGCATGTTGCATTCTGGCACTAAGTGGAACAAGGACAAGATCTAGTTGTTTTTGTTGTTCTTCGTTTATCGACATTTTCCTGCTTTAGAAAAACACATGCACACTTGATATATACACACATATATATATATATATCTCATAAACTATGTATATCCTAAGCATAGGGAATAAATCACAACAAATGTCACCACATTGCATAACATCACACTAAGACGAAACTACACTTAGAAATTTGTTATCTTTTTAATAACATAATCTAGTAGTGTTTATTTTAGTATCACAAGTCACAATGAGTCTTAGTCTATGTATCTCAAGCATGTCCTAAATTTCCATCGCAATAACCAAGTCCATCGTAATGCTAAACTCATCTAAATGTCCTTGCAAATGTTGGTCCATCGTAACATATCATCGCAATGACCCATCGCATCTGGGGATCGCAATGAGGCCATCGCAGTGCAAATACCTATCGTAGTGAAGCCATCGCAATATACGATCGCAACATTGAAATAATCCCATCGCAACGAACCCATCGCAACGGACCCATCGCAACGGACCCATCACAACGGACCCAACGCAGCGGACCCATCGCAACGGACCCATCGCAACGGACCCATCGCAACGGACCCATCGCAACGGACCCTTCGCAACGGACCTATCGCAACGGACCCATCGCAACGGACCCATCGTAATGGACCCATCGCAACAGACCCATCGCAACAGACCCATCACAACAGACCCATCGCAACAGACCCATCGCAACAGACCCATCGCAACAGACCCATCGCAACGAACCCATCGCAATGAACCCATCGCAATGAACCCATCGCAGTTCATCCATCGCAATCAATGCAATCGTAAGAGGCCATCGTAATCTGGGCGGTATTAACAATGAACACCTGTTGATCTTGATTTCGGGACTTAGGCAATGTTTTAGACAAAACTGTTCAAAAACAATGTTTATCTATCTTAGATTAACAAAACCCACCAGTCAATTATCACTTTGATGATACTTAAGTTTTGAAACCCTAAGTTGATTTGATCATGATATACAGGTTTTATTGATTATGATACAATGAATAAGATGAACATAGAAGTAACATGATCATGATAATAATACCTAGATGATGAAGCAAGTGTATCACAGAAAAAATGAGGGATTTGAAGCACTTTAACAATGGCAGATGGAGTACAGTTTATCTGTGTGTGTCGATAAAGGATAAACAGGGAGGGGGTGTTATGTTTTGACTTTGGTCAAAGCAATTGCAATAAATTGCATCTTGGTCACCCTGATTGTAAGTTTTGCAATTTTGGCCCCCCAGTTAGAAAAGCTGTTAATTCAATAACCCGTAACTTCTTATCTTGAAATACTAATACGATCACATACACCATTCACTCAACTAACATGATCACAAGGCACACATAGCATATGATGAAGAAGATAATCGTTTTGCATTTTCTGAAAACCCATTTTGAAGACTTGTCAAAACGAAAATGATTTGATATTTTCTCTCCCTTAAACGCAAACCTGTTTTCTATTTAAAGAGCTGTAGACTTTGTTTTTTAAAGAGACAAATATCCATGAAGACCCTTTTCTGTTTAATGATTTTCTGAAACGATTCTGGTGGCAATAAGATTTCTCTTATTTTGACAAAATAAATGCACTGAAGCGTACACTAATTTGTGTTAGACCAAGTTATAAAGTAAACTTGATCTCTTACAAGGTTTTAAAGTAAACCTTGCCCGAGAAAATTAATTCCCGTTGTGAGCCAATGTTTTCAAAAGAAATACATGACTTTAATGCGAGAAGCGTGTTGCAGTCAGAAAATAACTACAAGCCATATGGGTATGTTTTAAAATATTTACAACTTTTATACGGACTCTATTTATGGCGCCGTGTCAATTTTAATCGAAATTTCTAAGGCCATAAATATTACCGTACTAAAAGACATGCCCGATTTAAAATGAAAAATATTTTTGGATTTTCTTGATTTTATAATTTTTATGGTTTTTGTATGTTTTATATTTTTGTATTTTTCTTTTGATAATCTACAAGATCACGATAAAAGGATACTCTAGCATAGGTTACCCACCACTATTCTGTAGATTCTTCTACCAACTCCTTCAGTGTCGCTGGTGAGAATGATTTCATGCCCAACTTTTCGATCAAAAACTCGATACGTGCTCGATCTAAGGCCTTTGTGAATATATCTGCAGCTGATACTCAGTGTTGACAAAGTACAACTCGATTACTCCATTCTCCACTTCCTCTTTAATAAAGTGGTAGCGTATGTCAATGTGCTTTGCCCGGTAGTGTTGAACATAGTTGCAGCATAGGGCAATGGCGCTTTTGTTATCACAGTACATCGGTATTTTGTTGAATCCAAGACCGTAGTCAGTTATTTGTGATCTCATCCAAAGAACTTGAGCGCAACAACCAGACATAGCAATGTATTCAGCCTCTGTGCTAGATATCGCAGCGCTTTCCTGCCTTTTGGATGCCCAACTAATCGGTCTATCTCCAAGAAGTTGCACACTGCCAGAAGTGCTACGTCGAGTATCTTAACACCCAGCATAATCCGCATCTGCATATGATGTTAGTGCAATAGAGGAATCCTTCGGATACCACAGACCATGATTAAGTGTTCCTTTAGGATACCGAAAGATCCTTTTCACAACATGTAAGTGCTTTTCGGTAGGCCGAGCCTGATACCGGGCACACATGCATATAGCAAATTTCAAATCAGGCCTGCTAGCAGTCAGATAGAGAAGGGTGCCGATCATTCCATGGTAAAGTCTAGGGTCGACATCAGTCCCATCCATATCCTCATCTAACTTGAATCTCTCCACCATAGGAGTATCTACGGGGTCATAGTTTTCAAAATGATACTTTTTCAACGATTCAAGAGCATATTTAGATTGATTAATGAAGATGCCTCTAGGATTTTGAGAAATTTGCAACCCTAAGAAAAATGAGATTTTTCCCATCATCGACATCTTAAAACGTGTGGACATAATTTTCTCAAAATGGTCAGATAGTCTTTGAGTTGTGGCAGCAAATATTATATCATCAACATAAATTTGTACCAGTATCATGTCGTTTTCCTCCTTGAGAATGAATAATGTTGGGTCCACTTTGCCTTTGGAGAAGCCTTTCGAGATCAGATAAGACGATAGGAGATCGTACCATGCGCGTGGAGCTTGTTTCAACCCATAAAGAGCCTTCTTGAGCTTGTACACGTGATTAGGATACTCTGAGATGACGAATCCATTCGGCTGGCTTACGTAGACATCTTCCTTTAATTTACCGTTAAGAAACGCCGTCTTAACATCCATTTGGTAGACGATCATATTCATGTGAGCAACATAAGCAAGGAATAGTCTAATCGCCTCGAATCGAGCAACAGGAGCAAAGGATTCTTCAAAGTCAATACCCAAGGCTTGTTTGTAACCTCGAGCAACCAATCTAGCCTTGTTCTTTAAAACACTACCCATCTCATCGAGTTTGACCTTATATACCCACAACAATGTAAGAACATCGACTTTGTCGGGTAAAGGAACTAATTCCCATACTTCAAGTCGTTGAAATTCATTAAGTTCCTCTTGCATGGCTTAAATCTATGAAGATTGTGTCATGGCTTGTTGCTAAGTTTTAGGTTCAACCTCGGAGAGGAATGCATCAAAGTAACAGTATAAAGCATTTTCTTGTAATTGATGGCATGTAGAGACTGGTCTTTCGATGTCTCCAATGACATTGCGGATTGGGTGATCCTTTGTCCATTTGGTGTTGTGATTTTCAATCCGTGGTGGTCTGGAGTAAACGATTGCAGGAGCTTCCTCTGAGGTGGACGCACCGTTAGGGTTTTCGGGTATATGTGAACCAAAGAATGGAAGCTCTTGTAGGTGAGAAATTTCCAAATCGTGATCATAGAAATCCTCTTCAACATCATTAGGAACAAGTGGGGGTGATGATTCAAGTGTAGTTTTTGAATTGGTGGGGGATGGTGCATCTGGTTCAATAGTGACAGTAGATGCCTCGGACTGATTTCCATTATCTTGAGCAACAACTTCGGGAATTGGAGCTACTGTTACAGGTGCTGGAGAATCATTACTAGGTGGATCAAAGAATTCATCAAACATAGGTTGAAATAACTCATCCCACTCGGGCCTTGTAGGTGGTGTAAATGATGGAGAAGTAGGATTGTTGGGAGTTAATCCAGAACTAATCATACCGGTTACCATCTCATGAAGTGCGGGTTCGGAGTTGTGTTGCTCAGAAGCCATCGCTGTCAGCTCATCAAAATCGGCATCCAAAGTTTCTACTATCTTGCCAAGAAGACGGTTATAAATTCGGTAAGCTTTCTTTACGGGTGAGTAACCAATGAAAATTCCAATATCAGCCTTCGGTTGAAGTTTACCCAAATTCTCACTATTAGTATTCGGATAGCAAAGTGCACCAAACAAATGAAGAAATGAAATATCGGGTTTGTGTCCATGAAGTAGCTCATATGGAGTTTTACCATGGCGTTTACGAATAATGGAGCGGTTTTGGGTATAGCATGCGTTTGCCAGTGCTTCAGCCCATAAGAATAAAGGAGCATTCGGATAAATCAACATAGTTCTAGCAGCTTCCATAAGTGTACGCTTACGTCTTTCAACGACACCATTTTGTTGTGGAGTGCGAGCCACTGAAGTTTCATGAGAAATACCAACCTCTTCATAATAATCTCGTAGAGTCTGATTAACAAACTCAGTTCCATTATCAGTCCGTATGCGGCGAACAGTTCATTAAGGCGTACTTGGATCATCTTAAGAAAAGTAATAATATAGTTTGGTACTTGATCCTTGGTTGCTAAGAACTTTACCCATGTAAACCTGGAGAAATCATACACCATGAAGAGGATGTATTTTCTACCACTCACACTAGCCGTACGCACTGACCCGCAAAGATCCATATGCAACAGATACAGTGGTTCTTGATTGGTGTCTTCAGCTTTAGGTTTGTATGATTTCTTGGTGCTTTTCCCCAAAGAACATGCGGAACATAAATGATCCTTGTCGAACTTAAGTTTTGGAAGACCACGAACAAGCTCGTTTTTAGCCAAATGGTTAATAGCATCAAAGTTAAGATGAGATAACCGACGATGCCACAACCATGACTTGGTCTTAGATGCTTTGGAGAGAAGGCATACAGGAGAGGTGGCCATCATGTTTTGAATAGACAGTGTGTATAGATTATCTCCTCAAGAACCTTTTAACAAATCATTTCCTGCAAGATCACGAATGAAGCAAGTATGTTGTCGAAAAGCGACCTCAAGGTTTGAATCGCAAAATTGTCCTACTGAGAATAAGTTGTGACCAAGTCCCTCCACGTAATACACCCTTGAAATCGTAACATTCCCAATTTGATATTCACCATAACCCATGATCTTCGCAATATGGTCGTTTCCGAATTTTACCGTTCCTAGAAACTTGCTGACGAAATTTCTGAGCATCGAGCGGTCTCCAGTCATATGTTTTGAGCACCCCGAGTCCAAATACCAAAGAATAATTTGGACGACCTGAAAATATCACCAAACAAAGACGATGTATCGGAATCTAATTGTTCCTCTGAGTTAGCAGGTACAGATGTAATTATCTTAGATTTGCTATCAAAAGAGTTTTTAGGCTTCCAAATTTTCTTACTAGTTGTTGGCTTAGATTCTAGTTGTCTAATACTCTGAGGTACTTCTTGACTGGGTACTTCTTTACTGGTAGGCACCATAGTGGAGGCAGACCTAGTTAAAGGGCGCTTTTTCCATTTTTTAGTGCTAGTGTTCCTATTTAAAGGACGCTAAGACCTAACTTCAGTCGGTGTGATCCTAGTTAAAGGGCACTTAGTTCCATTTGCAGTAAAGGTCCTACCAGTAGGTAACCATTGCCATCCAAATTGGGTAAATTTCTTCCCCGTTGGTTCCCATTAAAGGTTGTTCCTAATAGCATGCATTTCATTAACATGGTCAACAAGGCATAAATCATGACACTGAGAAAACATGCATTCATTACAATTCCAACATTTCAAATTAGAATTCACATTTTGCTTAGGTATCCACTCAGAGGGAGAACCTTTTGTCTTAGCTACATGATTCTTTTTATATAAAACTGAAATAACTTTCCTAGGGTGAACTTCTACTTTCTTCTTCGCAGTCCTACTACTGGAAGGCTTGATCCTATCTTTCTTATCTTGAGATCCTTTAGCCTTAGTAGACATAATTACTCCTGTAGAAGCCAAGGGAACATTAGTGACATATTTTGATTTAGCCTTGATGGGTGTGTTTAAAATAGGCTTAGCTCCTGGGGTCTTATTTAATGGGGTTATGGCAATGGTGGGGGTTTGTTAGGTAGGTGGTGTAGAACCCGGTTATCCTATGTATGTCAAATGCTCTAAGAATTCTTGAACCTTTTCAATATAAGCATGAGCAGATTAATAGTGACTATTTGAGGGATCTAATTCATAGAGATCATCTACAACATCCCTAGCAAGATCTGCGTGCTTAATTGCATGATGCATATAGAGCTTATATGATAGGGAATTGTTCTTATGGTACGGGATCTTAGTGATCACCACCTTTTTGGTTTTTAGAGCACTAGAGGTCGGGGCAGAGAGTGTAGCTGAATTATCAACAACTTCTTGTCCTTTGAGTTGAAGTGTCTCCTTTAATTCAGCTATAACCATGTTTTTGTCTATGAGCTGAATATTTAGGTCATAGATATCCTCACATTTCTTGTTCAGTTAGTCAACTAATGACTTTTGTTCTGTCGCATTAAAAGTGAGGCGTTCTTCTATTGAACTAGAAATTTGTGAGTCACCCTGCCTTACTTTTTCAAGCTCTCCTAGCATAGAAGTAATTCTATTTTCTAGGACATGATTTTTCGTCTCTACAGCCTCTAGTTCCACTATTGTTGCTAGTAATTCTCTCTTAAGTGTCGTAACTTCTTCCTCTAATGACTGCATCACCTGAATCATCTTGTCACTTGTCTCAACGTTGTTTTCACAAACATTTATTTTTGAAAGAGTTTCATTGTTAGATTGATTTTCAAGTTCAAGAGCGATAGAGTGTTGTTCAACCTCGTCAAAACGTTTTGAAAGTGAATTATAAGAATCTTGAAGCTTTAAAAATTCAGCGTTAGATTCCTGACAAGAATGATTATCTACAGTATTCACAGGTGCAACAATATTCACAGAAAGATCATGCACATCATCACATTTATTCACAACAGATGTAATCTCAAGAGCATATTCAATAGTAACAACTTGCATCACTTCGAGAGACACTATATGTTCCAAGATCGGTCATATTCGGACAAAATCTTTTCTTTCTCAATTAGATGTTGCTCATAAGCATCATCCATTTCATAGAAAACTTTTCGAACTTCAGCCACTTCAAAGTTAAGATTGTCCCCAAGATCTAGAAGACCTTCTTTAACATTGTTTACAAACGGAACGATCTCTTTCTTAAACACCATTTTCATGTGTTCGAAAGCCCATTCTCCAGCGGTTTGAGCTGTTGAAGTCGTACATTCCGTAATGACCTTGTCAAATCTGGTAAGGTATCGCCTAATATCTTTCAAGATTAGCAATACTGTACTCACCGGTGGAAGATCCTTTGGAACTTCCTTAGGTTCATTCGGATTGACAAGTGTAGGAAATATACTAAGACTTTCTCTAGTAGACATGAAAGTTGGTGTATGGATAAATTCCTTTTGCATGTTAAAGCAAATTCTAAGATCCGTTTTTGCATTCTCTGCATTAAGCTGTGCATAATCATACTGAGGATATGTAAAAATCATTTTGACCGATTCTCTTCATGTAGTGATAAATCCTCAGATTCATTCGGAAACACAATTGGATCTAATACCAATCCTAACTTGGTTGCATCATAAAGTCGTGGGTTGTGGTGAAATGTTGGCTTTGCATACCCCGGGTTAGGTGGTAAGTCTATAAGACGTGATAGAGTGAATTCGTTAAACGATGCATGAAACAAGTGTACTAGATGTAAAGCAGGGTATTGTTTTAAAGCTTAATTTCAGTTTGTTTAATTCTCTCAGACGCCTTAATTTCCGTTTTAACCCTTTTAGACTCAAGAATTTCGAAATCCATTTGAAGTTGTTGAAAATTATTAACGACTGACTCTTTTTCTTTAAGTTCTTTTGAAAGATTTGCTCTTAAACTTTCAATTTCTAGCAAGTTATACATTTGGACTTTCCTAAACCTATCAAATTATGGATTGGTTAAGGTAGTGGTCACTGGAGTTAATTCCAAGGTGTTAACCTTTTCCTTATACAAAGCAAGCTCGGCTGATAGTGTCTGATTAACACCGAGGGTTTCAAGGACCGCATTGTTCATTTGGCCAAGCAAAGATGCCGACACCATAACCATATCTTGTTGAGCAGACGAATTTGTAGACGTAATAGCTCCCGATTGTGTTTCACTCAAAGTCTGAGGACTTGCATTGATATTGCTATCATTGTTTGTCTCCTCGTTTGAATTACTAACCACCGGAGGCTGGTTCGGATACTCCAACACTTGCTCACCTTGATAAGGTACAATACTAGTATCATTTGCAGTATTTGGTACCTCAGAGATTGTGTCAGCTCCATAAAGTGAAAGATTTGCCATGAGAGCTGCCTTGGCGGTATTGAGATCATCACAGTCTGAATCGTATGCATCAAGATCATCGCATTGGTATGTTGCATTGTTGGTAGAAGCTATTGTGACTCCTTCAGTATCCGCAACTCCTGGATCTGCAATGAATGCCAACTCTTTTTCATCGAGCTCTCGACCTTGTGCTTGAGCATTCACCAAGTATATCTTTTCCTGAAACCATGTGCCATCCCTTTTCCTCTTGGGTTGCTTGCACTCCCGAGCCATGTGTCCTTCCCCTTTGCAGTTATAACAGATGATCATCTTCATTTTGGCAGTGTTATTTCCCCTTGTAGCAGTGTTGAATGGACGTGCTCCAGTATTGGATGAGCTTGGTCTCCCCTGAAGTGGTTGCACAGTAACTCTGCCATCTTGGATTGTAGCTTGTTGATGAGAGTTAGAGGAATTCCTCAACTGATTGTTTGTTGGAGATGGTCCTCTGTAACCTCTTTTGTTCAACGCTTGAGTGATGTAAGCAGACATTTGAGCAAGTATATCAGTAAAATTATCCCCTTGTCTAAACTCAGGAACTGGAATCTCATCATCACAATAGAATACTGGTGCTGGTTAAGCTACAACCACATTTGAAGGAGTACTGACATGTTGTGAATAATGGGGTTGAGGAACCTCATGTTGTTGGTAAGTAATGGCAGGGTTTGTTGGAGGTTGATAAGGTGAGTATGGTTGTGAAACATAAGATAAACGATGTGAGTCTCCTTGTGATGATATTGCTGGTTGCTGGTATTGTTGCTGATATGATGTAGGTGGTTGTGGTAAAATCGAATACTGTGGAAAGCTTGGAGTCTGAGGAACATGGGCTTGTGATAAGATTGTTCTCCCATAGAAAACGGAGTGTTGTTGTATGACATTGTTGGATGATTTGCCATTAATGCCAGTGGTTCGGAATAAGATCCTTGCGACATGCGTTTCTAGAGCACATGCTTCTCATGTTCCTACAAAAAACGTAAAGCTGATCTAAATTTGATTTGTGCAAATCCCGAATTAATTTAACATCCGTGACATATTGGCTCCATTCTTGGGGTAATGTGTTCAAAAACTTGGTGTTGATTTGAAACTGAGCAATTGTAAGATTATACACGTTCAAATCATTCATCAAAGTAGTGAAGCGCCAGTAATAATCATGAAGAGTTTCCCCGGGAATGTATGAGAACCTATCAAACAAATCATAGAGTTGACACTCTCGTTCCTACTTGGTTAGTGAAGTCCCTTGTAACAAAACTGTCTAGCGATCCCAAAGTTCCTTTGCTACCTTGTAATTGCTTACCATACAATAAATACCGGGTGGAAGAGCATGCTTGATGGTTTGCACGGCTTTGTCATCCGCATCGGTAATGATTTTGTTTGCTTCCGTTAGTTCATGAAATAGCCTTGGCCTTGTCACATTGTCTACGGTTATCTCACCATAATCAAGTGGTCCTTGTTCAATGGATTGAACCATGAGTCTCCCACTAGGTCTACCCATAATATAAGACAACATGCGACCTTGCCATGCTTCAAAAAGCTCTTTGATAAGTAATGATGGACGGGTGTCGGTACCCGAATTGATAGAAAGGTCAGTAAGCGATGTCATAGTTGGCATGTATGAATGTGAATTCATTTTATGATCCCTTGAAAACAGATTATCAAATATGATCGAGCAATGAAATAAGATTATGTATTTTAGTGTTGTTTAAATTAAGATGTTATGATCTTTTGGTTGTGTGTTTTTGTTAATGTCTCCAAAGAAATGCAAAGTTGAAAAATCCTCTAAGTCTTGCAAATTTGGGCTGATCGTGATGTGCTATCGTACCCCTTGATCGCAGTCCCTGATCCCAACGGTTGATCGCATTGGTGATCGTACTCCTTGATCGTAACAGTTGATCGCAACATGTGATCGCACTCCTTGATCGTAACGGTTGATCGTACTGGTGATCCTTTGATCGTAACCTTGATCGTAGTCTTGATCGTAACGGTTGATCGCACTTGTTAATGCAATAATGCCTAAAAACGTTACTTGCATTTTTCGGTCTCGCTTTGTTTTGATTACGACAATATGTAAAAACAAGCATTTATGAAAACAACGAAAAACGAATTCTTGCGTTCAAGTATTTTTCATTTTACCCGTTTTCACTTAAGGTATGGATAAACAAGTACTAACCTTAATCAAGTGATCGAGTGATTTAATCTTTTCTTAAAACTCACTTTTTATTAAGTGTGACAAGTTTTTATTAAACTTTCTTTTTAAGAAAATGTTTTATTAAATTAATTATTTGAAATTTGAAAATGGCCTATTCTTATTTGGTTAAGAATATCCTTTCAGGATATTTTTTATATCCAGATAAGATCTCCACCACTAAAGGACAAAAAGGAGCGGAGTCTAGTCCAGCGGTACCTTAGCCCCTAGGCGGTACCTTATCGATAAGGTACCGCGGGCTAAGATATGGTACCGCGGGCAGATATAGCCGTTGGCCTTCTTGTCCTATTAATAGTGGACCATTCTCAGCTTTTCAACTCACCTCTTTTGCACATCTATTTCCAGATTCAAACACTCTTCTTTAATCACTCAAATCTTTGATCATTTGTTTGATTACTACTTCTTTAAGAAGTGAATCTTGTTCTTACATCCCTTCCTCTACAAGTGCAAAGAGAAGAACACTATCCTTGTGAAGTGTTGAGCCCACCACCAAAGATCCATTGAAGATCTAATTTTATACACTTGTAGTTGTGTCATAGTTGTGAAGATCCAAGTAGTTGTGTCTATTTGGAAGTTGTGTATGTACGATGTATAGTTGTGTAGATTGGTCCTAGCTACGATTAGGGCTCCACTTTTAGCTTAGAGTCAGAAATTGGTTAAGCGACGTGTACGGTTTTCTCCACCATAAGGAGCTTGGTGTGTAGTGAACTCTCGAGTAAGGAGTACTCGAAGAGTGGAGTAGGAACGAGGAGTGAGCTTCGTTGCCGAACCACTATAAATCCTTGGTGTTCGGTTTGATCTTTCTTTACCCTTAACTCATTACATTCTTTATTCTTTGTGCATATATATGTGTTAGTATTAGCTTACTTACACTATCATTGTCCATATTGTGCATAAGAAGATTTCACATATTTCCTCAAGCCTAAGTTTTTGAAAAAGCATTTTTGGAAACCACATTTTAACAAGTAAATATAAGAAACTATTAAACCCCCCCCCCCCCCCTTCTAGTTTCTACAATTGGTATTAGAGCGGGTTGCTCAAGAATTTTTAAAGTATATTGTATTTTAAAACTTGAATCGATCTATGGATTCCAACAAATACCTAGAAGGGCAATCTATGCAAAGACCACCACTTTTTGAAACCGATAGTTTTATTTATTGGAAAAGTAGATTTGAAACTTATGTGAAATCAAAGATTTAGATCTTTGGCATGTTATTACCAATGGTGATTTTTTACCCTTTCAATTTAATGAAGTTTCTAAAACAAAAGAATTGGTCACTTTTGACAAAGCTAATGACGATACTAAAAAGAAACTTTCAAAAAATAATGAGGCTAAAATGGTGATTTATAATGCTTTGCCTAAGAAAGAGTATGAAAGAATTTTTATGTGTGAAACCGCTAAATATATTTGGAACACTCTTTTAGTAACCCACCAAGGTAATAGCCAAGTCAAAGAAAGCAAAATCGATCTTCTTGTCCAACAATATGAACAATTTGTCATCTTAGAAGATGAAACTATTGATAGTGAATTTGCTAGGTTTAACACCATTATTACTAGTCTAAAAGCACTTGATGAAGGTTTTTCTAGCAAGAACAATGTTAGGAAGTTTCTAAGGGCTTTACATCCAAAGTGGAGAGCAAAAGTCACGGCGATTGAAGAATCGAAAGATCTCTCAACTTTATCACTCGATGAACTCATAGGCAACTTGAAGGTTCATGAGATGATAATATTGAAGGACTCAGAGTTAGTGAAAACCAAGAGTGAAAGGAAATCTCTTGCACTTAAAGCCAAGAAGGCACAAAGTGACCATGATAGTTCCTCGGATAGCGATGACGAGGAGTATGCATTGGCGGTGAGAGATTTCAAGAAGTTCTTCAAGAGACGAGGTCAACACGTTAGGAAACCCAACAATGACAAGAAACCATTCTCAAAGAATCGGTTTGCCAAGAACGAAAAAGGTGATAGGAATTGCTTTAGATGTGGTGATCCAAATCACTTCATTGGTGATTGTCCAAAGCCCGCTCGTGATAAGAACCACACGGCGTTCGTTAGTGGCGCTTGGAGCGATAGCGGTGAAGATGATGATGACAACCCCAAAGAGGAGAAATGTCTTATGGCTCACACTTCTAAAGAGGTACATTCCAAAATCGAATATTATAGCAATGATAGTTCCACTTTTGATGATATTGAATTTGAAGGCAAATATGATAGTTTACACAAACTTAGTCTTAAATTCATAGAAAAGAATAAAACCTTAAAATCAACCAAAACTAAGCTTGAAAATGAGATCAATGAACTTAGGGAGAAATTGGCTAAACTTGAGAAAAATAAAGAGGTTGATTTAAGTTGCTTAAGTTGTGAGAAACTTAGATTAGAGAATGAAGATCTCAAGAGCACCTCCATTAAATTGGAAAAGTTCATGAAAGGTACTAGTGCTCTTGATGATATGTTAAACAAACAAGTTCATTCTAAGGAAAGACTTGGTCTAGGTTTTAACTCAAAAGCCTCAACTAGTGAACCAAAACAAGTCAGGTTTTCACAAAAAACACCCACTGTACGCGGTTCCAGATTGTATGGGGCGGTTCCTTATCACTATGGAACCGCCGCCATAGATAAGGTACCGCGGCCAGAGGATGTTTTTGGTGAAAATCCTGAACTTTCTGAAAAGTCTAAGTTAGATGAAAAGCCAAAGCATCTTATTGTTAATAAAGTAAAATTACCCATACTTGACGACAATGCTATTGATAAGTTCTACAAGCCATTAAGTAAACCTCTCATGGGAAATAGAATCAAGACCATCTTCTACTCCACCTAGAATACGGAATGAGTCTAAGCCTAGAAGTAGAACGACAACGCCTAGAAGAGATAATCAAAACAATTTACGATCTAGAAGTAAAACTCCAACACCTAGAAGGAATAATCATAACTCTAAACCTAGATCAAACAAACCTAGGAGAAATAATGAACAACAAAATGGTTACATGAATTACTACCCTCCTCCATTTTGTTCTCCATGGGGAACCCCTCCTTCATTCATGCATCCCAACCAAATGCAAGGGATGTTTGGAACTAACAATTTTGGACCCTTGAGATATTGGGGACCAAATGTTTGATCTTGTGTGTTGTTACCTATATATGCTTGGGAATTGATTTGGAGCCCGACGAGTGGATTAAGGATAGTGGATGTTCTAAACACATGACGGGTAATCGAAGTTTGTTCTCGCATTACAAAGCATATGATGGAGGTAACGTCACATTCGCTAGTAGTCTACGTGGTAATATCATTGGCAAAGGTACGGTTTCTCTTGACTCCATGACCATTGAAAATGTTGAGCACGTAGATAACTTAGGGTTTAACCTTTTAAGTATAGGTCAAATTTGTGATAATAAGTGTAAGGTCATCTTTTCGGAACATGACAGTGAAATCGTAAAAGATGGAAAGGTCATTGGAAAAGGTGTTAGAAAGCATGGGCTTTATGTCATGAAGGTTAATAAGAAGTCAAAAGACAACATATGTCTTGCGACTATAGATGTTCTAATCTTTGGCATACGAGATTAGGTCACGCTAATATGCGCTTAATTCAATCTTTAGTCTCTAAGGAGTTGGTAAGACACCTCCCCAAGATTAAGTTTGATAGTCACTTTTGTGATGCTTGCAAAGTTGGAAAGCAAGTTCACTCAAGTCACAAAGCCAAGAATTTGGTTTCGACCTCTCGGTGCTTAGAGCTCCTACATATGGATCTTTTTGGACCTTCCGCCATACGGAGTTATGGAGGTAACCTTTATACCCTAGTTATAGTTGACGACTATTCTAGATTCACTTGGACTAGATTTTTGGCATCTAAGAATGAAGCTTTCGATCACTTCGAAATCTTTAGTCGAAGAATTCAAAATCAACTAGGATGTTCAATTGTCTCTATTAGGATGGATCATGGTAGGGAATTTGATAATGAAGTGCAATTTGGTGCCTTTTGTGAAGCTCATGGTATTACCCATAACTTCTCGGCTCCTCGCACTCCATAATCAAATGGGGTAGTTGAAAGGAAGAATAGGACTCTCCAAGAGATGAGTAGGACGATGTTAAACGAGCAATATTTGCCTCAAAAGTTTTGGTGCTATTCCGTGGACACATCGACTTATATTCTCAACCGAATTCTTATTCGACCTTTCCTAGGAAAGACCCCCTATGAGATTCTTAAAGGTAAGAAAGCCTCATTGGAATACTTTAGGGTGTTTGGAAGCAAGTGCTTTATCCTCAACACCAAAGACTACCTTACCAAGTTTGACCCAAAGTCTTACGAACGTATCCTTTTAGGTTATTCCCAAACTAGCAAAGCCTACATAGTCCTAAATAGAACCTGGGGGGTTATTGAAGAATCACTCAACGTAACCTTTGATGAAACCCCTCCTTCACCCAAGACACCACCATTGGTTGATGATGACTTGGATGAATTAGAAGTAGTTAAAGCCAAAGAGGTTAGAAAAATAGGAGTTGAAGACCTTAGTGTTGAAAAGGAAGTAAACATTAAGGAGTCTAGGGATCATACTCTCAATAATGTCATTGGTGACTTAAATCAAAGGACCCTAAGATCTCAAGTCTAAAACCAGAGCAACTTCTTTTGTTTTGTCTCCTTGATTGAACCAAAGAATGTTAAACAAGCTTTGACGGATGAGAGTTGGGTCATTGCGATGCAAGAAGAATTGAATCAATTCGTTGCCAATGATGTTTGGGAACTTGTTCCTCCACCTAGAAGTTCTACCATTATAGGAACCAAATGGGTATATAGGAATAAGTTAGATGAGAATGGTGTTGTGTCTCGTAACAAGGCTAGACTTATAGCTCAAGGCTATAATCAACAAGAAGGGATTGATTATGACGAGACATATGCACCGGTAGCTAGATTAGAATCCGTTAGAATCATTTTAGCCTACTCTTGTGCCTTAGACTTTTAGATTCAACAAATGGATGTAAAGAGTGCATTTCTTAACGGTTTGATCAATGAGGAGGTATATGTGGCTCAACCTCCCGGCTTCATTGTTTTTGAGAAACCGGACCATGTTTACAAGCTTAAGAAAGCACTTTATGGACTCAAACAAGCACCCAAAGCTTGGTATGATAGACTTAAAGCGTTTCTTGTTAAACATGAGTATACCATGGGAATGGTAGACAATACACTCTTTACAAAGAACAAAGGTCCTCACCTCATAATCGTACAAATATATGTTGATGACATTATATTTGGCTCAACTTGTCAAGAATTGTGTGATGACTTTGCCAAAATCATGCATGATGAGTTTGAAATGAGTATGATGGAGAACTTAACTTCTTTTTAGGACTCCAAATTAAACAAATGGACGATGGTATTTTCTTTAGTCAATCAAAGTACGCTAAAGAAATGCTAAAGAAATTTGGATTAGAAGAATCTAGACCAATAAAGACCCCTATGGCCTCGGATACTAAACTCACCGTAGATGATGATTGTGAGTCAGTAGACAACACCAAATATAGAGGTATGATTGGTAGTTTGTTGTACCTAACGGCAAGTCGACCGGATATCATGTTTAGTGTTTGCCTTTGTGCTCGCTTCCAAGAGGCTCCCAATACCTCTCACCTCGAAGCGGTTAAGCGTATCTTCCGATACATTAAAGGCACTATACGTTTAGGATTATGGTATCCTAAAGGGACCAGCGTAGAAACCATTGTCTACGCGGACTCGGATCATGCGTGAGACTATGTGGACCGAAAAAGCACTAGTGGAGTTTGTACCTTCATGGGTTGTTGTTTAACTTCTTGGTTCTCCAAGAAACAAACCGCTCTTGCAATATCCACCACGGAAGCCGAGTATGTGAGTGCCGGAAAAGCATGCCAACAAGCCTTATGGATGAAGCAAGCGCTTGTTGATTACGGGATTTCTCTTGATGATGTTCCCATCATGTGCGATAATAAAGGCGCTATAGACCTAAGCAAGAATCCCGTGCAACATTCGCGAACCAAACACATAGAAATTAGACACCATTTCCTTAGGGATAATGTTCAAAAGGGGAACATTTCAATTGAGAAGGTACCCTTCGAGGACAACTTAGTCGACATCTTCACTAAGCCACTTAAGAGGGAACCTTTTAATTACTTGCGTCTAGGTCTAGGATTAATGGAACATCTTCCTTAATTTCCTTTCTTTTTGTGTGTTTTCTTTTACCACTTTGAGTCATTGAGTCTTCCAAACTCTTTTTGAAAAACCCTCTCTTCTCCTTTTCAAAATTCTCAAAGTCTCCTTCGAAAATGGTTGAGAAATTCGTTTGACATTGTTAATTCAATCTAAAAACGATTTTTCATAGATTCTCGCTATTAATCTAGAGCTTACATAATTCATGTGTATGATTCTCTCAAACATAGCAAGAACAAGATAGAATCATGGAGGATCATTGTGTCATGACTTAAGGTCTTGTCTTACACACCTCCTACATCGATAATTTTAATCCATGTATTTTGGTCAAATCTCTATTTGGTAAGTTTGCATATGTTTTCTTTGTCTATCTTTGCTTTTAAGCATATCCCTATGATAAGTTAGACTAGAAAAATAAGATTTGCTGAAAAATCTTCCTCCAAACACCAAACACTGCCTCTGCAGGCGGTTCCATATGTGAACCGCGGTACCTTATTGATAAGGTACCGCCAGCCTAGATAAGGAACCGCCTACAGTGCCTTCCTTTTTCGGGTTTTTGTCTGAAACTCCAGATTTGCTCCAACATTTTTGAGAATCTTTGTTTCAAACCCTTTGACCACCCCAAAAATACCCTAAGCCTTCCCTATTTAAACCATAAGCATTTTGCATTACTTCACATCTCAAAATGTCTTATTCTCCCAATGAAAGCCTTGAATCTCTTCCATTTTCTCCAATTGCTTTCAATCCCAACTCACCCACAAAACATTACAATCCAAACCCACCCAAGAACACTCTTAATCACATTTCTCCTACCAAGAATGTTGATTGTGGAACATCTTTTCTTCCACCACCACCCTTTAGTGTTCTTCCTCCTTCTCATGATAACGTCATGCACCATGGAACATATTGTCAATGTTGTCAATATCAACATCTTGCTATGGCACACATCTATGAGGAGTTGAGCTACATCAAGAGTCTCTTAATCAAGCCTCCTCTTCACTTTGATTATGAGATCTCCAACAAGCCACCACCACCACCCTCCGCCATTACCTTGTCTTTCATATAAGCATTGGTTGCTTATCCACAAGACACAAAATTCAAGCAAATCTTAGAATTATAGAATAACTAGGATTGGATTTATGCTTTTGGCTTGTTTCTTTTTCCATACATCTTTGTATGATGTTTTTCTTTTAGTAATCTATCTTGGATCTTTGTCTTTGTGTTTTCTTCTCTTTTATTTTTTGTGACCTATTGCTATATATTGTTGGTTGTTTCTTTTGTTCAACTAACCCTTCTATGTAGCTTGTCACCATATCTCGATTCCTCAGTGCCCCAAGCTAGGGGGACTAAGCACCAAGGGGGAGTCTTTGCAAAGTCCGTTTCTTCAACACCGACTTGTGCAACCTTTTTGCTTCGACAAAGGGGAGAAATGAATAAACTCGTCTTCGAAAATCTTGTTTTTTGTGTGATTGAGTTTATGTATTGTCGGAATCAAAAGGGGGAGATTGTTAATGTAATAATGCCTAAAAACGTTACTTGCATTTTTCGGTCTCGCTTTGTTTTGATTACGACAATATGTAAAAACAAGCATTTACGAAAACAACGAAAAACGAATTCTTGAGTTCAAGTATTTTTCATTTTACCCATTTTCACTTAAGGTATGGATAAACAAGTACTAACCTTAATCAAGTGATCAAGTGATTTAATATTTTCTTAAAAGTCACTTTTTATTAAGTGTGACAAGTTTTTATTAAACTTTCTTTTTAAGAAAATGTTTTATTAAATTAATTATTTGAAATTTGAAAATGGCATATTCTTATTTGGTTAAGAATATCCTTTCAGGATATTTTTATATCCAGATAAGACCTCCACCACTAAAGGACAAAAAGGAGCGGAGTCTAGTCCAGCGGTACCTTAGCCCCTAGGCGGTACCTTATCGATAAGGTACCGCGGGATAAGATAAGGTACCGCGGGCAGATATAGCCGTTGGCCTTCTTGTACTATAAATAGTCGACCATTCTCAGCTTTTCAACTCACCTCTTTTGCACATCTATTTCCAGATTCAAACACTCTTCTTTAATCACTCAAATCTTTGATCATTTGTTTGATTACTACTTGTTTAAGAAGTGAATCTTGTTCTTACATCCCATCCTCTACAAGTGCAAAGAGAAGAACACTATCCTTGTGAAGTGTTGAGTCCACCACCAAAGATCCATTGAAGATCTAATTTTATACACTTGTAGTTGTGTCATAGTTGTGAAGATCCAAGTAGTTGTGTCTATTTGGAAGTTGTGTATGTACTAAGTATAGTTGTGTAGATTGGTCCTAGCTACGATTAGGGCTCGACTTTTAGCTTAGAGTCAGAAATTGGTTAAGCGACGTGTACGGTTTTCTCCACCATAAGGAGCTTGTTGTGTAGTGAACTCTCGAGTAAGGAGTACTCGAGGAGTGGAGTAGGAACGAGGAGTGAGATTCGTTGCCGAACCACTATAAATCTTTGGTGTTCGGTTTGATCTTTCTTTACCCTTAACTCTTTACATTCTTTATTCTTTGTGCATATATATTTGTTAGTATTAGCTTAGTTACACTATCATTGTTCATATTGTGCATAAGAAGATTTCACATATTTCCTCAAGCCTAAGTTTTTGAAAAAGGATTTTTGGAAACCAAATTTTAACAAGTAAATATAAGAAACTATTCAACCCCACCCCCCCCCCCCTTCTAGTTTCTACAGCACTGGTGATCGCACTCTTTGATCGTAATCCTAGATCACAGTCCTAGATCGTAGTGTTGGATCGTAACGATTGATCGTAACAGTCGATCGTAGTCACAGATCGTAAGTCTAGATCGTAGTCACCGATCGCAGTTACTGATCGTAACTTTGGACCGTAAAAATCGATCATAATATGTGATCGTGATCTTGGATCGCAAGTAGAAACCCCCAGGGTTTATGCGATCGCAATAATCAGATCGTGACAGAAAAATAGTTCGAGACTTGTAGGCAACAAGAAAGAAGATATTTTTACCTGGGAATTCGTGTTTCTAGCCAAACCAATATCTCCAAATCGTTACTACAACTATTTAGAAGAAATATAGATCACTTGGAACCACAAAAACACGAAAAAATTTGAAACTTTGGTAAAATCAATCAAAAACACATGAACACACTTAGAAAAGTATGAACAACACAAAACCAATCTTTATTTCATCCCATAGCTCTTGATACCAATTGTAGAAGTATGATAATCTTTGATATTTCAGGAGGGTTGTTGTTTTCTAGTGAGAGAAAGTAGAGAGAGAAGTGAGAGAAAAAGTATGTTTATTACTTGTAAAAATGAAACAACCAACACCCCTTTTCCATGGTGGAAAGGGGTTTATATACCAAGTCCCTTAGTGGACTTGGGCCTCCGACCCATGAACATGCTCATGGGTCGGGCTAATGTAAATAATAATTAAACTTATACTACGAGCCTATAACTATATTGTTGGAGTGACCGAGACTTTATTAATACGAAAAACGTATTTCCAACATAATGTGAGTGCAATTACCACAAGAAGTGGGAATACCCATGAGGGACCTTCCATCTCTTCGCCAATAAAGGAGAGACAAGGCTCGAAGGTCATAATGAGTAATCCTACTTCCCCTTCGGTGATTCCTCCCTCGCCCACTTATTGTGACATTCCTCCATTGAGGAAACCTTCGATTCCCCACCTCCTCCTTTCATTTATATACCTTCCCCTTCGGTTCCTACACCGCTTCCTTCCATCCCCACCCTCCACCTAAAGTTGCTCAAGAAGCGAGTCCTTCTCCTTCTAAACCTTCAGCATCTAGGCCTAACATCCCTTACCCTTCTCGGTTAGACACGGCTAGATTACTGACCAAGGATGACATTCAAGTGTCAAACTTTTTGAAAAAGATTTCTGGAGTGAACATCACCATTAGCCTTGTTGAAGCTCTTGCCCAAATGCCCAAATTTGTTAAGATGTTTAAAGATTTGCTTAATAAGAAGGAAAAATGGTAGAGTTTGTCAACACTCGATTAAATGAGAATTTTTCTGCAGTCCTTCTTAAAGAACTTCCAGAAAAACTTAGAGATCCAGGTCGTTTTGTGTTACCTTGTACATTTTCCAAAACCGAAGAACTTACTGCCTTAGCCGATCTCGGGTCAAGTATCAATTTAATGCCATTAAGTGTTTGGAAAAAGTTATCATTACCCGATCTTACACCAACAAAGATGACTCTTGAGCTAGCAAATCGAACTCTCGCTTACCCCGTTGGTATTGCCGAAGATGTGTTTGTTAAAGTTGGTACCTTCACTTTTCCGGTCACTTTGTTGTTGTTGATTATGAAATGGACCCTCGTATTCCGTTAATACTTGGACGGCCATTCTTGAGAACCGGAAAAGCTTTAGTCGATGTTGCCTAATAAGTGTGAAAACACTTATCCTTTTACCACTTATTTCCAATAATAAGAAGACCAAAACGTATATTTTATGTCGTAAAAGTCGGAATTATGCGTGGTTTGTGTTTTTATTGTGTTTTAGGACCAAAAGATGAAAAAGGAAGAAAACATGGGCTATCACGGGCTTTTATCGAAGAAAACGAGAAAAGACAGAAGTTTAATGAAGTCGAAGAACTCAAGTCTAATAGAAGAAGAAAATTATAAGACAAGTTCAATTTGTATCGACAAATCCTGAGACGACGTCGAGAAAGACAAAGCATTTAAATCGAGTCGAGAAGAAAGAAAGAAGGAAGCAACACATGCACCTTCCCACCTCCTATAAATACCCTCCTAATGACACATTAGGAGGGTGTTAGTTAATTAGTTCATTTTCAATTTTAGAAGTTTTAGTTTTTAGATATAGAAAGTGTTTAACTTTCTCTCACTAGGAAAACTTCATCTTTTACTCCTTTCTTGTTTGAATCAAATCTTTACTTTTAAGAGTTTAATCTTGTTTTGATCTTTAATCTTCTTCTACCTTTCTTTATTATGATCTTGATTAGTGATAATCTTTGATTTTGTTTTCATCTTGATGTTTATGTGATTAAAAAGTTTATCTTTTTGATCATATCTAAGTTTTTATACGGATTGAGCCTTGAGCTTTTCATGCTTATTGGCTTATTTTGTATTTAGCTTATTTGCTTTAAAAGTTTTTCCTAAAAGTTTTATCTTTTTATTGTTTGATTTAAAAAAGTTGCTTATTTTAAGTAAGTTTTTAATGTATGCTTATTAGGTCTTATTATTATTAATTCGATCAAGTTTTGGATTGAGCTTATTAAAAATAGCTTAATACTTGGCTTATTTTTTAATACATACCATCGGAAAGGGTAAACCCCTTTCCGATCTTACATTCCGATAAGGGACCTCAGCATTCCGATATGTTCCTTTGTATTCCGATCTCTGGTCGGAAAAGGGTTTTGTGCATTCCGATTGGGATTCCTTTTGGATTCCGATAGCTGCCTTTTTACACATTCCGATTGGGTGTTTTCCGATTCCATCATTCCGATTACATTCCGATTTTAAGCATTCTGATTGGGGTTAATTTTGAGACATTCTGACGTGTGCATTCCGATCAGATTCCTTTTGAGTATATTTCGATCACATTCCGATTGGACTTTTCAACCAGCTTTCCGATCATATTCCGATTAGAACATTCCGATGGGATTAATTTCTTGTTTTTACAAAGTTTTCAAGTTTTAGATTCATTAAGTTTTAATTTCCACAAATTGCACGCTTACCGAAATCTCTATTTTTACCAAGTGTTTTTCTAATTTTGTTTTTAAGTTTTCAATCATTTATTTTTAACTCGTCATTTTAGTTTAATTTTTAAAGCTTTTATTTTACTCAACGACACTTTCATATTTGCTATTAGTTTAAAATAGATAACCAAACCATTTTCTTTTCCACCAAGAACGACTGAGTCGCACTTTCTACTAGTAATCAATTCGAAAAGATCGGACGATAACACTTTCATAACTAAGTGAAAACCTAGTTATTAAATGGCGCCGCTGCTGGCTCTTTTCGTTAAGATTAACGGTTTTTAGTGAGAGACGCGTTGGATTTTGGGATCCGTTCATTCGTGAACGTTATTTTTCTTGCTTAAAATTTTTCAAAAAAATCCATAAAAATTTAAAAAAATTTCAAAAATACAAAAACATTAAAAAAATCATAAAAAGCATTTCTTTTCCAAAGTTTTGCACCAAAAAGATTTTAGTTTTACAAGTACATATATATTCTTTGTATCTTTTTCTTTTTCTTTTGCAGGTGTATGCGTACTAGATCTTCAACTTATCCAGAGCCCGAGACTCGTGAAGATTTAGATATGGCTGGTGTGCACAACAACAATAACAACCCACCTCTACCCAATTTAAATAATAATAACAACAACAACAATGTTCCCCCACCCGACTTACGAACAATGGAGGAGCTTTGTCAGCCAACAATGAACGGACTCGGCGGACCGATTGCGCCGATGCAAATTACGGCTCCTGAATTTTCGTTGAAGCATCACATGATCCAGCAAGTTCAAAACGCTTGTCCTTTTCGTGGATTACCCGATGATGATGCCAACAAACACCTCGACAAATTAATTACCGTCACCCAAAGCATGAAACTTCCCGGTGTTACTATGGATTTCCTTCGCCTACATCTCTTCCCACACACTTTATCCCGCCATGCCGAGAAATAGTTTGATCGTCTTCCCAAGAACTCAATTCATACATGGAATGACATGACTCAACGATTTTTGTCGCGCTACTTTCCACCATCCATGGTCATTAGTCTTCGCAACCAAATCAGTGGATTTACTCAAGAACCTGATGAGTCGCTTTTTGATGCTTGGGAACGTTATAATGTCTTGATCGACCATTGCCCGAACCATAACATGCTCACCGTTACATTGATTGATACCTTCTACAATGGTTTAACTTTTCGTGATCGTGATACGATTAATGCTGCCGCCGGTGGTACATTCATGAAGAGAAGACCTGAGGAGTGTAGAGAGCTGATTGAGAACATGACCACTCACCATAAAAATTGGGATTCATCCGCATCCTCAAGATCAAACCCGAGAGTCAATGTTTCTTCTACTTCTTCAAACCCTGATATTACCGAAATGTCCCGCGCAATAGTCGAAATGAGCAAAAAGATTGAACTTTTAGCCACTAACCAATTTCAACAAGCTAAAGCTGTAGCCACGTCTTGTGAGATTTGCGGGGATTCTCATGCATACACCGATTGTCCTTATACTCAAGACACTCTGGAAAATATGTATGCCGCCAACGGTAACTTTTCTATGGGAGGCTATCAAGCACGTCCTCAAGGTGACCGTAATTTGCTTAGTTATTGTTCGAATAACTTTCTTTCACCACCCGGTTTTCAATCCAATAATAGACCACCACCACCTCAATTGAACAACACACAATACCCACCAAGGAACCAAGGCCAAAGAAGTAACTACCAAGGGAATTCTTCTAATAATCAAAGGAATTATAACTCAAATCAAGGGAATTTTAATAGTCAAAATCAAGGGACTTTTAATGGGCAAAACCAAGGGTTTCAAAATAACAACTTTAACCAAGGTTTTAATAATAACAATTCTTATCAACAATAATATCAAAACCAAGGTTTTCAAAATCAAGGGCAAAACATGAATTCCCCTTCAATGGACTTGGTTCTTCAAAAGTTGATTGATAAGTTGAGTGAACATGAGAAAATCATGTCTGCTATGCAAGAATCGATTAATAAGAAATTTATGCTAATGTTTCAAGCCATTAATCCCCAAGGCCCACCCCAAGGTACTCTCCCTTCTAACACAGTGACCAATCCTAGGGCCAACGTTAATGCCATCACTACTAGCAGCGGTAAGATCATCGTTGAACCTTCTTCTTCACCAACTACCCAGGGACCCGAGATCCCTTCTACTTGTGATATACCACCCGTTATGCCTTCGTCTGCACCTTATTTGCCACCGATACCTCAAGTGTATACCACACCTTCGGTTCCGAAACCGGTTCATCCACCTTCCACATCTACCCCTCCACCACCCAAGGATGTGAGTGAGAATTCCATTCCAAAGCCTTCCTTCCGCTCAACCCAATATACCTTATCCCTCAAGGTTGAGGAAAGAGAAGTTGAAAAACAAGGATGATATTTAGGTTTCTAACTTTCTTAAAATTTTTAAACAACTGAATTTCAACATCTCCTTTGTTGAGGCTCTCGCTCACATGCCTAAATATGCTAAGATGTTTAAGGATCTTTTAAGTGATAACGAAAAATTGCTCGACATCGCCAATACCCAATTAAATGAGAATTGTTCTGCCGTTCTTTTGAGAAAACTTCCAATTAAGTTAGGAGATCCCGGTCGCTTTCTAATTCCTTACAACTTCCCCGGGGTAGAGAATTATATGGCCCTAGCCGATCTAGGTGCTAGTATAAACTTAATGCCATTATGTGTTTGGAAACAATTATCTCTACCTGAGCTAGTCCCTACACGAATGACATTGGAATTAGCTAACCGTACGGTTGCTTATCCACTGGGGATAGCCGAAGACGTCTTCGTCGGTGTCGACAAATTCAACTTTCCGGCGGATTTTGTTGTCGTTGACTACGAGATGGACCCCCGTGTTCCATTAATCGTTGGACGTCCATTCTTGAGGACCGGTCGCACTCTCATTGATGCAGTCGCGGGAGAATTAATCATGAGAGTTAGTGACGATAAAATCGTTTTCAACATGGGTAAACTTTCTAAGCAGCCTTCTGAAAACGAGAGCGTTAATTTCATCGACGTTCTTGATGAGGCTTGTGAAGAACATTCAAAGACGCTTGTAAAAGTGGTTCTTCTTCTCTACCCATTGTTGAGACCATTGCCTCTATTGCTCCATCACTAACTCCTTTTGGAGAAAGTGATGTCCTTTTGAAAGAATTTGAAGCAACTTTGGGAGATGTGGATTTACAATATGACGATTCTCCCTCTAATTAGGATGAAGACATTCGTACCATTGAGAAACTTCTCAATGAGGACCATATTTCTCCACCATCTCCTAAGGATATCTCTATCGATGATCCGAATTTGACTACACCTTCCATCAAAAATCCTCCGGATTTAGAGCTTAAGGATCTGCCATCTCATCTCGAGTATGTTTTCCTTGAAGACAATAAGAAGTCACCCGTCATCATCGCAAAGGATTTGAAAGAAGACGAAAAATCTCGACTTATCGCCGTGCTGAAGAATCATAAGAAAGTGATTGCTTGGAAAATCTCCGATATTCGTGGAATTGATCCTCACTTTTGCACACATAAAATTCTCATGGAGGATGACTTTAAACACACTATTCAGAGCCAAAGAAGGGTGAATCCCAAGATCCATGACGTTATAAAAAAAGAGGTTATCAAACTTCTTGATGCAGGAATGATCTACCCTATCTCGGATTCACCATGGGTTAGTCCGGTCCATTATGTGCCTAAGAAAGGCGGAATCACCGTTGTGCCCAATGAAAATAACGAGTTGATTCCTACTCGTCTCGTTACAGGGTGGAGAGTTTGTATAGACTATCGCAAACTCAATGATGCTACGAGAAAGGATCATTTTCCCCTTCCTTTTATGGACCAAATGCTTGAACGTCTAGCGGGTAATGACTATTACTGCTTCTTAGACGGTTTCTCCGGGTATTTTCAAATTCCCATCGATCCTAAAGACTAAGATAAAACCACATTCACTTGTCCTTACGGAACATTTGCTTACAAAAGAATGCCTTTCGGCTTATGCAGTGCTCCTTGGACTTTCCAAAGGTGTATGATGGCTATCTTCCATGACATGGTTGAAGAAACTATGGAAGTCTTCATGGATGATTTCTCGGTCTATGGTGACTCCTTCTCGTCTTGCCTTGCCAATTTGGAACGCATGCTTAAGCGGTGTGAAGACACCCGCCTTGTTCTTAATTGGGAAAAATGCCATTTCATGGTAAAATAGGGCATTGTGCTTGGATATAAAATCTCAAAAGCCGGTCTTGAAGTGGACCGTGCTAAAGTTGATGTCATAGCCAAATTACCTCCACCTTCAACCGTGAAGGGTGTGAGAAGTTTCCTTGGTCATGCGGGCTTCTATCGTCGATTCATTCAAGATTTTTCTAAAATCGCTCGCCCGATGACCCACCTCTTGGAAAAAGATACTCCTTTCATATTTTCTAAAGAGTGTATTGAATCCTTCAATCTTCTTAAGGACAAGCTAACTAAGGCACCGGTCTTGGTTACCCCTAAATGGGAGCTACCTTTTGAATTGATGTGCGATGCTAGCGACTTTGCTATTGCAGCGGTTTTGGGCCAAAGAGTGAACAAACATTTCCAACCAATCCATTATGCTAGCAAGACAATGACGGGGGCTCAGTTGCATTATACCACTACCGAAAAAGAGCTTTTAGCTGTAGTGTATGCTTTTGAGAAGTTCCGCCCCTATCTTGTTCTTTCCACCACCATTGTCTATACCGACCATTCCACGTTGAAGTACTTGTTAACTAAACAAGATTCCAAGCCAAGACTTCTTCGTTGGGTTTTGCTCCTTCAAGAATTTAAAATTGAAATTCGTGACAAAAAGGGAGCAGAAAACCTAGCCGCGGATCATCTAAGTAGACTTGAGGATCCTTATCAAGGGGATCATCCGAATCAAGAGATCAATGACTCTTTTCCCCTTGAGGCCTTACTGCCTATCAATTCCAATCTTGATGACACCCCGTGGTTTGTGGACATTGCAAACTACTTAGCGGGTGGTATTCTCATCGAAGGGTTAACATCCCAACAAAAGAAGAAGTTTTTTAAAGATGTTAAGACTTACTTTTGGGATGACCCTTATCTCTTCAAACAATGTGTTGATCTGATTATTCGTCGGTGTGTTGATGGACCCGCAGCTTTAGACATTCTCGAAGCTTGCCATAAAGGACCCATCGGTGGTCACTTTGGTCCCAACTACACCACGAAGAAAGTTTTTGACTCGGGATTCTATTGGCCCACCATTTATCGTGACGCTCACGAGATGGTTAAAAATTTTGATGCTTGCCAACGCCAAGGCAAGATCACACATAAGGATGAGATGCCTCAAAATTTCATACAAGAATGTGAAATCTTTGACGTATGGGGCATCGACTTTATGGGGCCATTTCCATCATCTAAAGGGAACAAGTACATCCTCGTAGCCGTTGACTACGTATCTAAATGGGTTGAAGCAAAGGCTCTCCCTACAAACGATGCGAGGGTGGTTGTGAACTTTTTGAAGCAACTTTTTGCTCGATTCGGTGTTCCTCGTGCTATCATCAGTGACCGCGGGACTTATTTTTGCAATGATCAATTCGCAAGAGTCATGGCTAAGTATGGTGTCAATCACCGTCTTTCCACCGCCTATCATCCCCAAACAAATGGTCAAGCTGAGATATCTAACCGTGGATTGAAGCGAATTCTTGAGCGTACTGTGGGAGAGCATCGTGCCTCGTGGGCCGATAAGTTAGATGATGCTTTGTGGGCTTTTCGTACCGCTTATAAGACCCCGATTGGTTGTACACCTTATCTTCTTGTGTACGGGAAAGCATTCCACCTCCCTATCGAGCTGGAACATAAGGCATACTGGGCCTTGAAGTGGGCTAACTTCGACATCAACAAAGCCGACGATCTTCAGAAGATTCAACTCAATGAGCTTAATGAACTAAGGAATGAAGCTTATGAGAACTCATTGATCTACAAGGAGAAGACCAAGATCATCCATGATGCAAGGATTAAGAACCGAGAGTTCCACGTTGGTGATCAAGTTTTACTCTTTAACTCTCGGTTGAAGATCTTCTCGAGAAAGCTGAAGAGCCGCTGGTCTGGTCCATTCACCGTCGCCAAAGTCTTCCCATATGGCACCATTGAGCTTTCTCAGTCAAATGGGCCCAATTTTAAGGTGAATGGCCAGCGCGTGAAGTTGTACTTTGGTGAGGACATCTCTCATGAGATGATTCCATCCCTCACCATGTTTTCCTTGAATTGAGTTCTGGGTCGAGTCAGGCTCGTGACTCGGTTAACAAAAACAAGCGCTTCTCGGGAGGCAACCCGTGATCTATCCTTTACCGTTTTCATAATAAGTGTAGGGGGAGCCCCGTATGTGTTTGTTGTCTTGTTTCTTCTAATGTGCAGGGATTTAAGCTTCAAAGAGCACTTTTGATGACATTTGACGAACCGTGATCCCGTGTACCCGTCTTCCCGGTTCTATCCTAAACTGTCGTGATTCAATATTTCATATCTTATATGTTCACATTGAAATCACTATAGTTGTCCTTTCCTTAGCAAGATTTAAACAAAGTGCACAATGTCATAAGTGTAGGGGAGTTTACTCCCACATGCGTAAACATTGAGGACAATGTTTATATCAAGTGTAGGGGGGACTTCTATCGAAGTAAGTGGGATTTTCCATGAATTTGTCCTCATTTTAACCGGAAAATTTGATTTTTCGACATTTTTCAAAAAATTTTATGTATTTTGGCCTTGTAGTTTTCCTTTGTTATCGTTATTTACTTTCTTTGTTAGAATAAATTTTCAATAAAATGGTTTTAAATTTTTCAAAGTCGTGAATATTTTGACTCAACCCAAGTTTACTTATCTAAGTTTACTATAGCTAGTATCCTTAACGTGTTTAAGTCAAGTTTTGCTAGGATTTTATATAGGGAACTTTAAAACGCGAAAGTCTTAACTCTCACGGGTTAAGAACAAGAACTTTTCGCAAGTTCCTATAACTAATCCTAGAGAGTCGTTTATCAAGGGAACTTTAAAATGCGATTTCTAAACTTGAAAGATTCTAAGAATTTGCAAGATCCTATAGATGACTCGAAAACCCAAAACTTTGATTTAATTGGCTAAGCATCCACAAGTCTCATTCCTTGAGATTTTAAATTGTGGAGAACGAGAGATGATAGAGTCAATTATAAGTTTGGTATTCTTTCGTGAATTTATGTGAGTTGATTATAATCTTTTTCTCCCATCACTTGGTAATAAATTTATCTGCAATAAATAAGGTTGTACGATTTGAAAAGTTACTTAGCTTCTAGCACAAGATCCTTTAAAAGTTGCTCGGTATTAATTAGAGTTCATAGCCAAGGCATAACTCATTGAAGCGGGATGCGAAGATTGGCGAGTTCGAAAAGGTCCTAACAAGACATGAGGGCTACATTTTGTTGCTAAAGATCCAAAAGTGATGTGAAGAATCATTTATCAAAAATCAATATGAAGGATCGAGACACACGACGAAAAGCAAATACTCCCCTAAAGATCATGGAGAAGTCTATCCAAAAAGGCCCTAACAAGGTATGAGGATAAATAGATCCAAGTCCTAAAAGGAGGCGGATCATTGTATATCAAAGTCCAAAATAAAGATTGGAGAAAAATGAAGAAGTCGTGGTCCAAATATGAAGAATCTCTCAAAAACTTCAAGTGAAGAAATTCCTATTATGAAGAGAAGACCATTATTTCATGAACGTCTCTCAAGATTTGAAGTATGAAGTCGCTGCCAAATATTGGTCCGAGAAAGGTCTCAAATCGTGAAGCGAGTTATGCCAAGATATGAACTTTAAAAGGTCCCGAGAAGCAGTTTTAAAAGATTTTGTCATTTAGCTAACTATTGATTAAATGGTCCCACTTTATTTTCAGCCTAAATAACTATCAAAATAAGTCAAACAATGCATCCTCGTGATCATTCAAGACAAAATTAAAATATAATAGATACACCTAGGAATAAGGGAGTCTAAGTAAATAATTGGCCCACATGAATTCGTGTTAGTTTGTTAACTTATAACAACAATGATCTCGTTTTTAATCTTGGTATGGGGAACGTGAAACTTGAGGATGATGAACATTCATGACGGCCAATAACCCAATGTAAGTCTTTGATTTCTTTACTTGTTTTGGTCTTTTAGTTTCCTTAGTATTTAGTATTTAATAAAGGCCAAGGTGGGTTATTTATGATGGGAAATGTAACTTGTGCTTTGAAATTAATGCATTGCATGAGGGCATTGCAATGGTCAAGTGTAGGGGATTTAATAAGTGTGAAAACACTTATCCTTTTACCACTTATTTCCAATAATAACAAGACCAAAACGTATATTTTATGTCGTAAAAGTCGGAATTATGCGTGGTTTGTGTTTTTATTGTGTTTTAGGACCAAAAGATGAAAAAGGAAGAAAACATAGGCTATCACGGGCTTTTATCGAAGAAAACGAGAAAAGACGGAAGTTTAATGAAGTCTAAGAACTCAAGTCTAATAGAAGAAGAAAATTATAAGACAAGCTCAATTTGTATCGACAAATCCCGAGACGACGTCGAGAAAGACAAAGCATTTAAATCGAGTCGAGAAGAAAGAAAGAAGGAAGCAACACATGCACCTTCCGACCTCCTATAAATACCCTCCTAATGACACATTAGGAGGGTGTTACTTAATTAGTTCATTTTCAATTTTAGAAGTTTTAGTTTTTAGAGAGAGAAAGTGTTTAACTTTCTCTTACTAGGAAAACTTCATCTTTTACCTTTCTTGTTTGAATCAAATCTTTATTTTTAAGAGTTTAATCTTGTTTTGATCTTTAATCTTCTTATACCTTTCTTTATTTTGATCTTGATTAGTGATAATCTTTGATTTTGTTTTCATCTTGATGTTTATGTGATTAAAAAGTTTATCTTTTTGATCATATCTAAGTTTTTATACGGATTGAGCCTTGAGCTTTTCATGCTTATTGGCTTATTTTGTATTTAGCTTATTTGCTTTAAAAGTTTTTCCTAAAAGTTTTATCTTTTTATTGTTTGATAAAAAAGTTGCTTATTTTAAGTTTAAAAAGTTCTTAATGTATGCTTATTAGGTCTTATTATTATTAATCCGATCAAGTTTTGGATTGAGCTTATTAAAAATAGCTTAATACTTGGCTTATTTTCGAATACATACCATCGGAAAGGGTAAACCCCTTTCCGATCTTACATTCCGATAAGGGACCTCATCATTCAGGTTTGTTCCTTTGTACTCCGATCTCTGATCGGAAAAGGGTTCTGTGCATTCCGATTGGGATTCCTTTTGGATTCCGATAGCTGCCTTTTTACACATTCCGATTGGGTGTTTTCCGATTCCATCATTCCGATTACATTCCGATTTTAAGCATTCCGATTGGGGTTGTTAATTTTGAGACATTCCGACGTGTGCATTCCGATCAAATTCCTTTTGAGTATATTCCGATCACATTCCGATTGGACTTTTTGACCAGCTTTCCGATCATATTCCGATTAGAACATTCCGATGGGATTAATTTCTTGTTTTTACAAATTTTTCAAGTTTTAGATTCATTAAGTTTTAATTTCCACAAATTGCACGCTTACCGAAATCTCTATTTTTACCAAGTGTTTTTCTAATTTTGTTTTTAAGTTTTCAATCATTTATTTTTAACTCGTCATTTTAGTTTAATTTTTAAAGCTTTTATTTTACTCAACGACACTTTCATATTTGCTATTAGTTTAAAATAGATAACCAAACCATTTTCTTTTCCACCAAGAACGACTGAGTCGCACTTTCTACTAGTAATCAGTTCGAAAAGATCGGACGATAACACTTTCATAACTAAGTGAAAACCTAGTTATTATTGCCGAAGGTGAACTCATCTTAAGGGTCGGGAATGATCAACAAGTTTTTAAGATGGGGAAGATTACAAGCAAATCCAATGGAAGAGAATCGGTGAAAATGATTGATGTGCTTCAAAACGAGTTTGTTACAACTCCATTGAAAACTACAAAGCTTGATGTCAATGATTGTATCGTTTACAACAATCCTCTTTTAGAGCCTATTTATGATAATCCACTTTTTCAAGAAAATGTGGAAGATTCTAAAGATCCTCCTCCCAATTTGGATGCCCCACCAATATATGATGCTCCACCAATCTATGATGCATATGATGTTGATTCTAGTTCCGATGTGGATGATTATGATGATTTTTCTTCAGAGTATAAAGACATGCCAACTTATGATGATTTTGATGATGTTGACACTCTTTCGAGTGATTCTTCAAGTGTTATGTCTTCTACTGATGATTGTGATCCTATTTTTGATGAAGATCCTCCGCAAACAATGCTTGATCCTACTTTGGATGATTACTCATTTGAGGAAGATTTTGCCACTTTTCTCAATACATACTTTTCCAATGAGCATGATTCTCCTCCTTTGGACTTTGATTATGGTCTCTATCCTCCATCGGATGTTAAGAAACCCGTTTCAAAGGAGAAGAAACAGGAAGACACCAATATCTGTAGTACCTATGTCTTGACACCTCTCTTTCCACCTTCTTCAGATGAGATTGTGCGGTTTATGGGCGAATCTTCAAGGTCTACTGAGTCGAAGTCTTATTTTACCTAGAGGAACAGGTGTTCGATCCGGGTATCACAATTCTTCAGCCATCTCAGTATCCATCTAACGAAATAAAAGGAAAGATTTTTGGAAACTATGGAGCTATGCTTTCACTTCATCATACTTTCTACCATCGTGCTCAACAACTGCTTAAGGGAACCTTGCCTACTCTTCTTTGGCTTGTCTTGTTCACCTTAAGCTTGTGCTATTTGATGGACGAGAACCATGTATTTGACCCCAGTGGATGTTCTTCAAGTTTATTACCATTCTAATCAAGGTCGAGTCAGGCTCACGACTCGGTGAACAAAAACAAGCGCTTATCGGTAGGCAACCCGAGTATCTATCCTTTTTATCCGTTTTTATAATAAGTGTAGGGGGACCCTATTTGTTGTTTGTTTTCTTTCTTATGATGTGTAGGGATTCGAGCTTTCAAAGATCCATTCTTGATGACTTTTGACGACCCATGATTCCGTGTACCCGTCTTCCCGGTTCTATCCTAAACTCTTTTGATTCACTATTTTATATTTTTCAATATTAAAATAGGAATCACTTTAGTTGTCTCTTCCTTAGCAAGACTTAACCAACGTGCACAATTTCCTAAGTGTAGGCGAAGTTACTCCCACATTCTTAAACATTGAGGACAATGTTTATATTAAGTGTAGGGGGACTTCTATCGAAGTTAAGTGGGCTTTCCAATGAATTTGTCCTCATTTTAACCAGAAAATTGATTTTTCGACATTTTTCAAAATTTTTGATCTATTTTGGCCTAGTTGTATTTTCCTTTGTTATCATTATTTTCTTTCGTTGCTAGAATACATTTTAATAAAATGGTTTTAATAAGTTTAGATGTCTTTGATATATTAGGCCCGTCATGAATCTTTTGACTCAACCCGAGTTTACTTATTTGAGTTTACTCTAGCTAGTATCCTTAACGTGTTTAAATCGAGTTAGGCTAGGCTTTTATATACGAAACTTTAAAACGCGAAAGTCTTAACTCATACGGGTTAAGAACAAGAACTTTTCGCAAGTTCCTATAATTGATCCTAGAAAGTCGTTTATCTAAGGAACTTTAAAATGCAAATTCTAAACTTGAAAAAGTCTAAGAAGATGCAATATCCTATAGATGACTTGAAACCCTAAAACTTTGATTTAATAGGCTAAGCATCCACGAGTCTCATTCCTTGAGATTTTAAATTGTGGAGAACGAGAGATGATAGAGTCAATTATAAGTTTGGTATTCTTTCATGAATTTATGTGAGATAATTATGAGCTTTTTCTCCCATCGCTTGTTAATAAATATAATTGCAATAAATAAGGTCGTACGATTTGAAAAGTTACTTAGCTTCTAGCACAAGATCGTTTAAAAGTTGCTCGGTATTAATAAGAGTTCATAGCCAAGGCATAACTTATTGAAGCGGGATGCGAAGATTGGCGAGTCCGAAAAGGCCCTAACAAGACATGAGGGCTACATTTTGTTGCTAAAGATCCAAAGTGATGTGAAGAATCATTTATCAAAAATCAATATGAAGGATCGAGACACACGACGAAAAGTAAATACTCCCCTAAAGATCATGGAGAAGTCTATCCGAAAAGACCCTAACAAGGTATGAGGATAAATAGATCCAAGTCCTAAAAGGAGGCGGATCGTTGTATATCAAAATCCTAAATAAAGATTAGAGAAAAATGAGGAAGTCGTGGTCCAAGTATGAAGAATCTCTCAAAAACTTCAAGTGAAGAAATTCCTCTTATGATGAGAAGACCATTATTTCAAGAACGTCTCTCAAGATTCGAAGTATGAAGTCAATGCCAAATATCGATCCGAGAAGGGTCTCAAATCGCGAAACGAGTTATGCCAAGATATGAACTTTATGAGGTTTCGAGAAGCAGTTTTAAAAGATTTTTTTCCTTTAGCTAACTATGGATTAAATCGTCCTACTTTATTTTCAGCCTAAATAAACTATCGAAATAAGTCAAAAATGCATCCTCGTAATCATTCAAGACAAAAATAAAATATAAGAGATACACCTAGGAATAAGGGAGTCTAAGCGAATAATTGAGCCACATGAGTGAGTGTTAGCTTACTAACTTATAATAACAATGATCTCGTTTTTAAGCTTGGTTTGGAGAACGTGAAACTTGAGGGTGGTAAACATTCATTACGACCAAAGCCCTAATGTAAGTCTTCGATCTCTTTACTTGTTCCTCCTTCTAGTATTTTGTTATTTTCTATCTTTTTAAGTGTCCTTATTGTTTAGTAGTTAATAAAGGCCAAGGTGAGTTAATTATGATAGAAAATGTTAAACTATGCTTTGAAATTAAGCATTGCATGAGGGCATTGCAATGGTCAAGTGTAGGGGATTTAATAAGTGTGAAAACACTTATCCTTTTTCCACTTAATTATAATAAAAACAAGACCAAAACGTGTATTTAATGTCGTAAAAGTCGGAATTATGCGTGGTTTGTGTTTTTGTTGTGATTTAGGACCAAAATGTGAAAAGGGAAGAAAACACGGGCTTTCACGGGCTTTTGTCGAAGAAAAAGACAAAAGACGAAGTCAAAAGATCACGAGTGCAAAAGGAACGAAAGTCAAAGGCCTGTTCTGAAAATTTATCGAAGAAAAAGACCAAAGACGGAAGTTTAACGAAGTCGAAGAACCAAGTCTAATAAATGAAGAAAATTAGAAGACGAGTCCATTTTATTTATCGACAAATCATGGGACAAAGTCGAGAATGATAAGTTTATTGTCAAAGACGAAAAGACGAGATGAGTAAAGAAAGAAAGAAAGAAGCAATCCACCAACCTCTCCCCTATAAATAGACACCCTTCCCTTCATTTGGAACGTGTTAGCTAAATTCATTTTTAGTTCTCCACTTTATTTTTAAGCACTTTTCATATTGTCTTTACATTATTGTCATTCCTTCTTCAAATTTATCTTGTAAGTTTTTAATTTGTGTTGGATCTTTATCTTAAATTCAAAGCTTTTCATAATCATCTCATTCTTCCTTTCTTGTTTTTAAATATCTTGTTTTGTTTGATTAATCTTGAAGTTTGTTTCATCTTGATGTTTATTTGATAAAAGTTCTTATTTTTCCATTGTTCTTATCATTTTCATGCGATTGATGTTCTTTCCTTATTGTGCTTTTTGCGTATTTCGTGCTTAGCTTATTTTCGTTTAAGAGTTTTTAAAAGTTCAATCTTTTTTTTTAAAGTTGATTTTATAAATTTAGCTTATTTTGTGTTTTGAAAGTTCTTAAATTCGTAGCTTATTTGGTTCTTCTTATTATTGATTTGGGTAAGTTTTTGGTAAGTGCTTGTTTGGTTATTGCTTATTTCACTTTTCCATTCCATCGTGATGTCTAAGGGTTTTACTTGTTCCGATCGAGTTTTCGTGATCGCATAAACCTAAGGGTTTCTACTTGCGATCAGAAACTGCGATCAAAGGTTGTGATCACAAACTGAGATCACACACTACGATCAAGGACCACGGTCGCTTGTTGCGATCTGGACTGCGATCTGTGGGTGCGATCGAGGGGTACGATCCAGGCCACGATCACTTGGCTGCGATCGCTGACTGCGTTCTGTGGTCACGATCCAGGCCACGATCCGTGGTTGCGATCCAAGCCACGATCCGTGGTTGCGATCCAAGCTACGATCTGTGTGTTGCGATAGTTTGACTGCGATCTAGGTCACGATCCAAGCTGCGATCGCTTGATGCGATCTGACCACATTTTTTTTTCCTGTTTCTATTTTAATTTGAAATTTAATTTTTCCCGCCATTTTTACTTAGAGTTATTTCAAACTTGTTTTGTCATAGTTTTATTTTAAAGTTTTCAAATTTACTTTTATTCGAGTTTTAAACTTTCGTCATTTATTTTTTAAAGCATTTATTTTTAGTTTAAGCATTTAAAGTTTTAATCTTTTATTTTGTTTTAGTTAATCAACGACCTTTTCTTTTATTCACCAAAGACGACTGAGTCGCACTTTTAACCGGAGATCAATTCGATTAGTCCAATCAAACGAACTTTTTAAACTAGTAAAATCTGAGTTATTACAAACTATTATGTATAATTATGGATGTCTAGCATAAGGCTCATGGCCCATATAGTAAATTAGAGTTTACCCCAGTATTTGTCTTATAAATACTTCTTGTATATATCCTCTTTGAGATATCAATTGAAGAATACACTTATTCTTTATCTTTATTCACAACACGTTATCAAAACGCTCTAAAACTTGAGTTTTGGTTTTTCGTTTTTTCTCTTTGTTCTGCAACTGACTGTTATCATGGAACAAAAGCTTGAAAATCTTACTATTGTTGCACTAAAAATCAATGAACAAAATTATTTATCTTGGAAGTTGGAAGCTGAGACATACTTAGATGTCTATGGGCTTGGAGATACATTCCAAGTAGGAAAAGAACAACAACTCAGCTAAAGACTAAGCGATGCTATTCTTACGCTATCATCTTCATATGGACTTAAAAACTGAATATCTTACTGTGAAAGATCCACTGGTCCTTTGGAACAAACTAAAGGACAGATTTGACCACCAGAAAATGGTGATTTTACCAAAGGCACGTTATGACTGGACTCACTTGAGACTACAAGACTTTAAAACAGTGAGTGAGTATAATTCAGCAATGCACCGTATTACCTCTACATTACTTTTATGTGGAGATAAAATAAATGATGTTGAGATGTTAGAAAAAAAAATTCCACATTCCATGCTTCTAATATACTATTGCAACAGCAATATCGAGCCAAATATTTCACTAAATATAGTGATTTAATTTCATGTTTACTTGTGGCCGAGCAAAATAACGAGCTCTTAATGAAAAATCATGAAACTCGTCCAACTTGTACTGCTCCTTTATCAAAAGCACATGTGGCAACTTATAATGCTCATAGTGGAGGTCGCGGTCGTGGTTATGACCGTGGACGTGGACGTGGCCGAGGTTTTGGCCATTCTCGTGGTGGACGGGGTTTTGGACGTGGTCAAGGGCATGAATTTGGTAGAGGTAATTTTCATGGTGTCCATCATAGTGTTCAATTTAAGAATACAATTAATTGGTCATAAAAAAGTGGCAACATAAAGGAACAATGAACAAGAATGAAGGAGGCGAAAAAGATAAAGCAAAGCCTTTGGTAGCAGATCCATGCTATCGTTGTGGAACTTATAATCATTGGGTAAAGTTATGTCGTACACCCAAGCATCTAGTGGAACTTTATCGAAAGTCAAAGAACAAAGGAAATGGGGCACAAGCGAATTTTGTTCATAACAATGAAACGTATGATAGCAAGAGTCCATAAATGCAACTCACTTGGATGTTGAAGATTTTCTCACACATGAGTAATTGCTATTTTGAAGCCATGAATAATTTTTTTTTTCTTTAAGTGTTTTTATTAGGAATTTTCTTTGAGTTTTGTTATGGGTTTTATTTACGTATTTTGTTCTGCTTTTTGATTATGTTGGGAACTCAGTTTATTCTTGGCTATAAAAAAATTATCTATTTGTTTTGTTATATCTTGCGAAGTATCAGTTTGTAGAATATATTTGCTATCATGTCAAAAGATATTTTCTAACAGATATGGTTTAAGCTATTGATTTTGTTAAGTATAATAGAAAATTTAGCATTGTCAAAATACACTAGTTTATTCAGTGCCTTATCATGCAGTACGTGTATATGTAGTCAAGACTGACAATTCGGTGCAAGATCTAATGTTTTTTATTATGTTACACATAATCTTCTATCATTATGTACATATGCCTGTTAGTATATTTACAGGTTTCTCGCAAATATGTCGTATCTATTTGTCATATGTTTTGTTTTTTAGACATGCAAATAATTGAATAAGAGTAGATATATGTGTTTCGTTAACGTTATATAATTAATAGTCATGTTATATGTTTTTTTTAGAAAATGGAACTTATAATGATTGATCACAAAGATATATGTCTTGTGGATAATGCAACTACTCATACGATTCTCAAGAAAGAGAAATATTTTTCAAACATGAATTTGTATGATTCAAATGTTAGCACTATATGCGGGAGTGTCAAATTGATTAAAGGCACCGGTTTAGCAAATATATTATTATCAGGGGAACACAATTTAAAGTTGATAATGTATTATTTTTCCCAATGTCTCAAAGGAACTTGTTGAGTTTTAAAGATATTCGTAAAAATGGATATCATATTGAGACAACTAATGAAGGACATGTGGAATGTCTTTAGATTACAAATATGATTTCGTGTAAAAAACATGTACTAGAAACATTACCCGCATTTTCCTCCGGTTTATATTATACTCGGATCACTGCTATTGAATCAAATGCAGTCATAAGCCATCAGTTTATGGATAGTGGGAATTTTATTGTTTGGCATGACCGGCTGGGACATCCTGGGTCGATAATTATGCAAAAAATCATCAAGAATTCCAAAGGGCATTCTTTGAAAAATCACAAAATCTTACAAAGTTGTGATATTACATGTGTTCCTTGCTCACAAGGAAAGTTGATTACTCGCCCATCACCAGCTAAAATAAAGCATGAATCACTTAATTTCTGGAAAGGATACAAGGGGATATATGTGGACCAATACATCCACCTTGCGGATCATTTAGATATTTTATGATTTTAATAGATGCATCGACTAGATGGTCACATGTGTCCTTATTATCAAGTCGCAATTTGGCGTTTGCGCGATTACTTGCTCAACTAATAAGATTGAGAGCACATTTTCTAGATTATCCAATTAAAACAATTCGTTTTGACAATGCTAGAGAATTTACATCCCAAGCTTTTAATGACTATTGTATGTCTATTGGGATAACTGTTGAACACCCAGTAGCTCATGTTCATACACAAAATGGGCTTGCTGAATTGCTTATCAAGAGGATTCACATGATTGCAAGACCAATGATTATGAAAGCAAAATTACCAAATTCTGCTTGGGGCCATGTTGTTCTACATGCAGCAACATTAATTCGCATCAGGCCAACAATTTATCATACTTACTCCCCATTACAATTGGTTTTCGGTCAGGAACCAAATATTTCTCATCTCTTTTGGTTGTGTGCTATATGTTCCAATTGTTCCATCACAACGCACAAAGATGGGACCTCAAAGGAGGTTGGGAATATATGTTGGGTATGACTCATCTTTGATAATTAAATACTTAGAACCATCCACGGGGGACTTATTTACGGCTCGGTTCATAGATTGCCATTTTGATGAGTCAACATTTTCCACGAAGCATATATGCTTCGTGGAAAATGATGAGGATCAAGAACCAAAGTCTATGCAGGAATGCAGAAATAGAAATGATTGGCCAAAATGGAAAGAAGCAATTCAGGCAGAATTAAAATCTCTAGAAAAGAAAGAAGTATTTGGACCAATAGCCTAGACACATAAAGATGTCAAACCTGTTGGATATAAGTGGGTTTTTGTACGAAAGAGAAATGAGAAAAATGAAATCACAAGATACAAGGCTCGACTAGTGGCACAAGGATTTTCTCAAAGACCAGGAATTGACTATGAGGAGACATATTCGGTGGATGCACCAACGTTTCGCTATCTTATTAGTCTGGTAATACAACAATGAATTGTTATGCGATTAACGGATGTAGTGACAGCCTATTTGTATGGCTCACTAGATAGTGAAATTTATATGAAATTCCTGAAGGGTTTAAATTGCCTGATCATATAGTTCTTGATAAAAATATGCAATTAAGCTGAATAAATCTCTCTCTATGGGTTGAAACAGTCGGGATGAATGTGGTACAACCGTCTTAGCGAATATTTTCTAAAGGAAGGCTATAAGAATGATCATGTTTGCCCATGCACTTTCATGAAAAGATCCGGATATGTTATAATTGCAGTATATGTCGATGATTTGAATATAATTGAAACTCCTGGTGAACTTCCTAAGGCTATTGAGTGCTTAAAAAGAGAATTTGAGATGAAAGATCTTGGAAAGACAAATTTTTTTTCTTGGATTACAGATTGAATACATTAAAGATGGAATCCTTGTGCACCACGAAGCATATATTGAGAAATTGTTGAAAAGGTCTTATATGGACAAATCTCATTCACTAAGCACTCTAGTGGTTGTTAGGACACTTGATGTAAAGATGGACCCATTTCGACCTCGAGATGTTGATGAAGAAATTCTTGGTCCTGAAGGTCCATATTTAAGTGCTATTGGAGCTTTAATGTTTCTTGTTGATCATACACGACCCGATATAACATTTTCTTTAAACTTATTAGCAAGGTTTAGCTCATGTCCCACGAGGAGGCATTGGAATGGAGTAAAACATATACTCTAATATCTTCAAGGTACAAAGGATATGGGGTTATACTTTACTAACCCATCAAATACAAGCTTAGTTGGTTTTGTAGATGTAGGATATATGTTTGACCCTCACAATGGTCGGTCGCAAACTGGATACGTTTTTACAAGTGGAAGAACAACAATTTCATGGCGTTCGGTAAAGCAAACAATTACAGCAACTTCATCCAACTGTGCAGAAATTCTAGCAATCCATGAGGCAAGTCGAGAATGTGTTTGGTTAAGAAATGTAACACAACACATACGAAGATCATGTAGTGTTTCTTCGGAGAAAGAGGCACCAACAGTTTTGTATTAAGATAACGCAGCATACATTGCTCAACTTAAAGGAGGTTACATCAAAGGCGATAGGACAAAACATATTATACCAAAGTTCTTTTTCACTCATGACTTACAAAATAATGGAGATATTCTGGTTCAACAAGTTCGTTCAAGCGACAATTTGGCGGATCTATTTACAAAGGCATTTCCTACTTCAACATCGAGGAAGCTTATTCACAATATTGGAATGCGTCAACTTAAAGATCTCAAGTGATGTATTCATCAGAGGGAGATGATACGCGTTGCACTCTTTTCCTTCGTCATGGTTTTGTCCCACTGGGTTTTCCTGACAAGGTTTTAAATGAGGCAGCATTCTCAAAGCGTATTATCCATAGAGATATCCAAGAGGGAGTATTATGTATAAGATGTCTAGCATAAGGCCCATGATCCATATAGTAATTAGGGTTTACCCCAGTATTTGTCTTATAAATACTCCTTGTATTTATCCTCTTTGAGATATCAATTGAAGAATACACTTATTCTTTATCTTTATTCACAACACAAACATGTATTTTACCGAGAAAAGTATAAAATACATCCCTGTGGTTTACCAAAAGTGTGGATTACATCCCTCGTCAAAACTTCGGACACAATACATCCAACCGTTACATACTTTCTGCACAATACATCCCTTAGACGGATGATGCAAATATTTTTCTCGTTAAATACTAACGAATGTTTGTAAAAGTTGGCATTCTTATCTTTATGCTTTTACAGAGATGTGTTTTGCACTCTACTCAAAGCTTAATTTTTTTAAGTTAAAATATTTAAAAAAAATAATTATAACTTTTTTTGAAAAAAAGTGTTTATTTTCAAAAAAATCTATGGTGGTTCAAAAAATATTTAATCCCTAGAAATTATTTTCAAAAACTTTTTTCGAAAAAAAAATATGGTTTATACATTTTCGATAAATGTTTGGAAAAAAAATTAAAATTACATTTTCGAAAAAGAATTAAAATTACATTTTCGAAAGAAATAACAGTTTTCAAAAAGTAGATTTTTTTTATATTGTATTACCATTCTTCGAATCTTTTTGAAGAAATTAAATTTAACTAAAAAAATTCTTCCAAAGAAAAAAAAATTTAAAACTATTTAAATGTTTGTAATATTTTTCTTAAGATAAAAAGAATTTACGTTTTAAGTTTAAAATATTGAAATTTACTCTTTATCTTAATCCTAAATGTTTAAATTTTTTTCTAGAAATGATAAATTCTTTTTAGCTTGTTTTAATTTTTTTCCTAAAATATTTGAAATATATAAATTTAAATTTCTAAATAAAATTTAAACTTTTTTCTAAGATAATGCAGTTTTATTTTTTTAAATAGTGTTGAAGAAATTTTAACTTTTTAATAATTTAAACTTTTTTGAAAAAAAGTTGTAATTATTTTCTTTTAAATATTTTATTTAAAAAACAATTTTTGAATAGAGTGCAAAATACATCCGTGTAAAAGCAAAAAGATAAGAATGCCATCCTTTACAAATCGTCGATAATATTTAACGAGAAAAATATTTGCATCATTCGTCCAAGGGATGTATCGTGCACAAAGTATGTAATGGCTAAATGTATTGTATCCGAAGTTTTGACGAAGAATATAATCGACACTTTTGATAAAACATAAGGATATATTTTATACTTCTCTATTTTACCGTTTACTCTTTTTTTCAATGTTTTAAAACCCGGTTTTTTAGTTGACTCGGTCTAGTGACCGGTTCATGGGTCAACCGGTTCGACCGGTTGAACCGCCGGGTCAACCCGGTTCCTTATATATGTATATTTTTTATATTCTAATGTGTAGTATTTATTTCTTACACACTAGCCTTAGTTTTTAGTTGTATATTTATAATATTATTGTAAGCATGTACAAAAATAATTAATTTATACTTACAATTTGTAATAGATTATAACAAAATAATATTAGTGAACATTAGTTACTAGGGGTGTTCAAAAAAAACCGAGAAACCGACGAACCGAGCCGAACCGCTCAATCCGAAACCGAAAAAATCCGAAACCGAAAACGAAAAAACCCGCTCATCATGGGTCGGTTTTGGTTTTTACTTTTCAAAATCCGCGGTTAACCGAACCGAACTGTGCATATTATACATGTTTTTTTTAGCCAAATATTCAAATAATTGTTCAAGTATTAACCATTTTATTGCACCATTTTTATTCTATATAAACTTTTTAGCTCCTAATATGTAATAATTTGCGTGTAAAAATTAATTAGTGTAATCGTAATATACAAACGAAATAACTTTTATACGATTAATCCGATTATATTACTTTTATATAGTTTTTGTCTACTCGATGTCATTTGATTATACTAAAATGGCATATTATGTTCTAGACCACGCTATTCTTTTTACGGTTAAATTCAACTAAACATGAAAAATGGTTAACCGCGAACCGAACCGGGGGGTAACCGCTCACTTCGGGTACCCGCATGTCCGGTTACCCGCCTAGTGCGGTTCGGTTTTGGATAGTAAAATTAATTACCGCCCCGCGACGGATAGTTAAAATCATCCAAGTAACTGAACCGAATCGACCCGTGAACACCCCTATTAGTTAGTTTGACTTTATTTTAACTAACACCAGTAGCATTACTTTAATATATATCTGTAAAATTTAAAAATATTTATAAAAAAAAGTTTTTAAAATATTTTTTTTACAAAAAATCATGACCCGGTCGGGTTAATCAAACCGGGTCAACCCGGGTCAATGAAAAAACGACGGTTCAATCCCGTTCTCAAACTAGTAAAAACCCGGTCACATCCGACCCGGTCTCCGAACCGGTTTACGGTTCAACCGGTTCAACCGACCGGGTCTATCCGGTTTTTAAAATGTTGCTTTTTTTAAGTAAACCTCCCCATGGTATCCGAAACATAAGGGTATAATGAACATTAGTATAATTTAAATGAGATAAGAGGCTTTGAGTATATTTAAATTAATCATTTGGATATACATGACATTTATAAATGTTTGAAAATATACGTAATGTAATTGTAAGTTTTGATTGAAGGATGCGTCATTTTCATCTTTTATAACGATAGATTTGCAATTCTCTTTGAAATATTTGAGCCGATTAACCCGATCTTTGTTTTGATGAGACCAGATCGAAACTATTTTGGTTTGGTCTTTGGTTCCATTATTTTCCTTATTTTTGATCTTCGGTCCGATTTCATTCGAGCTTACAAAAGATCCGGCAATTATTTCTTATTAGACCGGATTGGACTACTTAATTACGATGATTTGGCTAATGTTGGTTTCGATTTGATTCGGCTCAGGTCTTGATTAGTCCGGTCTGATTGACCTAAACGCACGATCTGACAAGTTATTTAATTTGCAAATTGAGCGTTTGCTTGATGCTTTGACTATACGATCTGACAATTATTTGTTTTCACGTTTTAAAGAATTAGATGTCCTACCACCATGTCATATTATTTATAAGTCTAATATTATGTATTTTTTTTGTTATAAATTTTGTTTTTCTTTGAACAACAAATTTTTACAACTCACACAAAGTATTTCACATATTATATTTCACATGACTCCATCAAAACTTGAACCCACAACTTTTATATTAAAAGGTCACTCACATACTGACAGGCCAAAAAATATTTGGTCTTTTCGTTCTAAAATTATTTTCATAGGCAAAACACACCGTTTAAAAAAAATCATTATTACAATTTTCTTTCTCTTATTTTTTCAAAATGAGAGTTTTACCTTTAAAATTAATTTTGAACTTTTTTAATATCTGTAAGATTTAAGTTCATTTAGATACAAATTTAATTTTGATACCAAGAGATTAATCCCATCACTCATATTATTTTAATCCAAATGATAAGATTAAATAAAAAATTTATTTTCACCATTTTTTTCAAACATTGATATCTATTAAACTGTTAATCATTATGCGAAAAAATAGACCATCACAAAGAGCATTATCTTTTAACAGATATGTTAGAATGATAATTAAATGCTCGTCGCGATAATATAGTTTTTTCGTTTAACACTTAACGGTGGTTTAAGAAATATTTAAATTATAAAAGATGTGAAAAAAAATATTTAATATCATCCATTAAATGAAAATGAGATTGATGGTGAGAATAAATTGCCTTAACTAAAAAGGTATAATATCCAAAATAACTCTCCATTATTTGTAGTTATAACTTCAATAGAAAGTAATATAATTAATTCGAGTTAAGTTCCTTGTTTATTATTAAAAAAGACAATTATTTCAAATCAACTAAATTAAAGTAATAAACAATAATTTTATAACAGAATTAATATTAATCATTTATTTTCTCTTTGCTTTTTTTTTATCGATGATAATTTATGGGGCAATTGCAAATATACCCAAGTAAACTTTAATGTTTGCATATTTTCCTAAACTGTGCTTAAACTGTATTGTAATTATGCATTAAAAACTTACTATGAGAAAATATGCAAATAAACAAGTATCCCTACTACATATAAAGGATTTTGGACTTTTTTTAAGTACTTCTATTCAGAGAAACATAGGAAATTAGAAAGGAAGTATATGAATCTTTTCATATATTTTCATGTTTAGAGAGTTGACATTAGATGCTAATTCAAATCACAGAAACTCGATTTGTTTTCTAATTTTTGAAAAACTCCAATTTCATCTCTCTATAAACCACAATCTCTATTGCAAAACACACCCCAAACTTATTATCCTCTCTAAACCCAAAAAAAAAGACACAGCCGCCACCATCTCCGATTGAGCCACAATCTCTAAAGCCTAAAAAAATACACAGCTGACACCATCTCCGGTTTAGGTATTTATTCTTTCTGGTTCAAACCACATATCCACAGGCCAAAACCCACTTCGTTGCCGCCTATTTCTTCGTTGTTGTCGTTCATGATGTGCGGCGTTGATGGTCGGCAGGTGACGTCGAAGAGGTTAGATGGCTGTTTACTTTGCGGGCACAAAAACTTTCTTCACTCTAAACCCTAATCTTGCGGGTCTATCGTTAACTTTGTGGGTCCTTAATCGTATTTAATCTTATGGGTTCGATTGTCTTTCAGTGCAATGGATGTTTCAAGCGGGTGAGTAATCTTTCACAGATCTGATAGTGGGTAATGAATCGATTTAACTTTTATGTTTTTTTCAAATTGGTTTAGTTTGATCATGGGTTATACGGCGGCGGTCCGGAACTGGTCTTGGCCTCCCAACATGTACGGAAAAATATAAGGTACGCTTTATGGTTCGGTTTCTATTTTTTGTATTTTGATTTTAGTTGTTAGTCCCCTTTACCTAAAAATATTTTAATTTTTGTTTATATTCAGTTTATGCCCCGTTGGGATTTTCTTATTGAAAGTTATATAAGACAAATAAACCATGGTTTTTGTTAGTCTCAAAATATTTGTAGAAACTAGAAGGGGGGGTTGAATAGTTTCTTAAAATTTACTTGTTAAAATATGGTTTCCAAAAATCCTTTTTCAAAAACTTAGGCTTGAGAAAATATGTGAAATCTTCTTATGGACAAATATGAACAATGATAGTGTAGCTAAACTAATACTAACAAAAATATATCCACAAAGAATAAAGAATGATAGTGTAGCTAAACTAATACTAACAAAAATATATCCACAAAGAATAAAGAATGATAGTGTAGCTAATCTAATATTAACACATGTATATGCAAAAAGTAATAAGGAATGTAAAGAGTTAAGGGTAAAGAAAGATCAAACCGAACACCAAGGATTTATAGTGGTTCGGCAACGAAGCTCACTCCTCGTTCCTACTCCACTCCTCGAGTACTCCTTACTCGAGAGTTCACTACACAACAAGCTCCTTATGGTGGAGAAAACCATACACGTCGCTTAACCAATTTCCGACTCTAAGCTAAAAGTCGAGCCCTAATCGTAGCTAGGACCAATCTACACAACTATACTTAGTACATACACAACTTCCAAATAGATACAACTACTTGGATCTTCACAACTATGACACAACTACAAGAATATACAAATTAATCTTCAATAGATCTTTGGTGGTGGACTCAACACTTCACTAGGATAGTGTTCTTCTCTTTGCACTTGGAGAGGAAGAGATGGAAGAACAAGATTCACTTCTTAAACAAGTAATAATCAAACAAATGATCAAAGATTTGAGTGATTAAAGAAGGGGTTTGAATCTAGAAATGAATGTGCAAAAGAGGTGAGGTGAAAAGCTGAGAATGGCCAACTATTTAAAGGACAAAGGAGCCAACGGCTAGTTCTGCCCGCGGTACCTAATCATAGCCCGCGGTACCTTATCGATAAGGTACCGCCTAGGCGCTAAGGTACCGCCGGACTAGACTCCGCTCCTTTTTGTCTTTTAGTGGTGGAGGTCTTATCTGGGTATAAAATATCCTGAAAGGATATTCTTAACAGAATAAGAATATGCCATTTTCAAATTTCAAATAATTAATTTAATAAAACATTTTCTTAAAAATAAAGTTTAATAAAAACTTGTCACATTTAATAAAAAGTGAGTTTTAAGAAAAGATTAAATCACTTGATCACTTGATTAAGGTTAGTACTTGTTTATCCATACCTTAAGTGAAAATGGGTAAAATGAAAAATACTTGAACTCAAGAATTCGTTTTTCGTTGTTTTCGTAAATGCGTGTTTTTACATATTGTCGTAATCAAAACTAAGCGAGACCGAAAAATGCAAGTAACGTTTTTAGTCATTATTGCATTAACAATCTCCCCCTTTTTGATTCCGACAATACATAAACTCAATCACATAAAAACAAGATTTTCAAAGACGAGTTTATTCATTTCTCCCCCTTTGTCGAAGCAAAAAGGTTGCGTAATCCGGTGTTGAAGAAACGGACTTTGCAAAGACTCCCCCTTGGTGCTTACTCCCCCTAGCTTGGGGCACCGAGGAATCGAGATATGGTGACAAGCTACATAGAAGGGTTAGTTGAACAAAAGAAACAACCAAAAATATATAGCAATAGGTCACAAAAAAAATAAAATAAAAAGAGAAGAGAACACAAAGACAAAGATCCAAGATAGGTTACTAAAAGAACATCATACAAAGAAGTATAGAAAAAGAAACAAGCCAAAAGCATAAATCTAATCCTAGTTATTCTAGAATTCTAAGATTTGCTTGAATTTGGTGTCTTGTGGATAAGCAATCAATGCTTATATGAAAGACAAGGTAATAGCGGAGGGTGGTGGTGGTGGCTTGTTGGAGATCTCATAATCAAAGTGAAGAGGAGGCTTGATTAAGAGACTCTTGATGTAGCTCAACTCCTCATAGATGTGTGCCATAGCAAGATGTTGATATTGACAACAATGACAATATGTTCCATGGTGCATGACATTATCATGAGAAGGAGGAAGAACACTAAAGGGTGGTGGTGGAAGAAAAGAAGTTCCACAATCAACATTCTTGGTAGGAGAAATGTGATTAAGAGTGTTCTTGGGTGGGTTTGGATTGAAAGCAATTGGAGAAAATGGAGGAGATTCAAGGCTTTCATTGGGAGAATAAGACATTTTGGATGTGAAGTAATGCAAAATGCTTATGGTTTAAATAGGGAAGGCTTAGGGTATTTTTGGGGTGGTCAAAGGGTTTGAAACAAAGATTCTCAAAAGGGTTGGAGCAAATCTGGAGTTTCAGACAAAAACCCGAAAAGGAAGGCCACTGTAGGCGGTTCCTTATCTATACTGGCGGTACCTTATCAATAAGGTACCGCGGTTCACATAAGGAACCACCTGCAGAAGCAGGGTTTGGTGTTTGGAGGAAGATTTTTAGCAAATCTTATTTTTCTAGTCTAACTTATCATAGGGATATGCTTAAAAGCAAAGATAGACAAAGAAAACATATGCAAACTTACCAAATAGAGATTTGACCAAAATACATGGATTAAAAGAAATCAATGTAGGAGGTGTGTAAGACAAGACCTTAAGTAATGACACAATGATCCTCCATGATTCAATCTTGTTCTTGCTATGTTTGAGAGAATCATACATATGAATTATGTAAGCTCTATATTAATAGCGAGAATCTATGAAAAATCGTTTTTAGATTGAATTAACAATGTCAAACGAATTTCTCAACCATTTTCGAAAGAGACTTTGAGAGTTTTGAAAAGGAGATGAAAAGATTTTTCAAAAAGAGTTTAAAAGACTCAAGGACTCAAAGTGGTAATAGAAAATGCACAAGAAGAGAGGAAATTAAGGAAGATGTTCCATTAATCCTAGACCTAGACGCAAGTAATAAAAAGGTTCCCTCTTAAGTGGCTTAGTGAAGATATCGGCTAAGTTGTCCTCGGAGGGCACCTTTTCGATAGTAATGTTCCCCTTTTGAACAGTATCCCTAAGGAAATGGTGTCTAATTTCTATGTGTTTGGTTCGCGAATGTTGCACGGGATTCTTGCTTAGGTCTATAACACCTTTATTATCGCACATGATGGGAACATCATTAAGAGAAATCCTGTAATCAACAAGCGCTTGCTTCATCCATAGAGCTTGTTGGCATGCTTTTCCGGCACTCACATACTCGGCTTCTGTGGTGGATATTGCAAGAGCGGTTTGTTTCTTGGAGAACCAAGAAGTTAAACAACAACCCATGAAGGTACAAACTCCACTAGTGCTTTTCCGGTCCACATAGTCTCCCGCATGATCCGAGTCCACGTAGATAATGGTTTCTACGCCGGTCCCTTTAGGATACCATAACCCTTAATGTATAGTGCCTTTAATGTATCGGAAGATACGCTTAACCGCTTCAAGGTGAGAGGTTTTGGGAGCCTCTTGGAAGTGAGCACAAAGGCAAACACTAAACATGATATCCGATCGACTTGCCGTTAGGTACAACAAACTACCAATCATACCTCTATATTTGGTGTTGTCTACCGACTCACAATCATCATCTATGGTGAGTTTAGTATCCGAGGCCATAGGGGTCTTCATTGGTCTAGATTCTTCTAATCCAAATTTCTTTAGCATTTCTTTAGCGTACTTAGATTGACTAAAGAAAATACCATCGTCCATTTGTTTAATTTGGAGTCCTAGAAAGAAGTTAAGTTCTCCCATCATACTCATTTCAAACTCATCATGCATGATTTTGGCAAAGTCATCACACAATTCTTGACAAGTTGAGCCAAATATAATGTCATCAACATATATTTGTACGATTATGAGGTGAGAACCTTTCTTCTTTGTAAAGAGTGTATTGTCTACCATACCCATGGTATACTCATGTTTAACAAGAAACGCTTTAAGTCTATCATACCAAGCTTTGGGTGCTTGTTTGAGTCCATAAAGTGCTTTCTTAAGCTTGTAAACATGGTCCGGTTTCTCAAAATCAATGAAGTCGGGAGGTTGAGCCACATATACCTCCTCATTGATCAAACCGTTAAGAAATTCACTCTTTACATCCATTTGTTGAAGCTTAATATCTAAGGCACAAGCGTAGGCTAAAAGGATTCTAATTGATTCTAACCTAGCTACCGGTGCATATGTCTCGTCATAATCAATCCCTTCTTGTTGATTATAGCCTTGAGCTACAAGTCTAGCCTTGTTACGAGACACAACACCATTCTCATCTAGCTTATTCCTAAATACCCATTTGGTTCCTATAATGGTAGAACTTCTAGGTGGAGGAACAAGTTCCCAAACATCATTGGCAACGAATTGATTCAATTCTTCTTGCATCGCAATCTAACTCTCATCCGTCAAAGCTTCCTTAACATTCTTTGGTTCAATCAAGGAGACAAAACAAAAGAAGTTGCTTTGGTTTTGGACTTGAGATCTTAGGGTCCTTTGATTTAAGTCACCAATGACATTATTGAGAGTATGATCCCTAGACTCCTTAATGTTTACTTCCTTTTCAACACTAAGGTCTTCAACTCCTATTTTTCTAACCTCTTTGGCTTTAACTACTTCTAATTCATCCAAGTCATCATCAACCAATGGTGGTGTCTTGGGTGAAGGAGGGGTTTCATCAAAGGTTACGTTGAGTGATTCTTCAATAACCCCTGAGGTTCTATTTAGGACTATGTAGGCCTTACTAGTTTGGGAATAACCTAAAAGGATACCTTCGTAAGACTTTGGGTCAAACTTGGTAAGGTAGTCTTTGGTGTTAAGGATAAAGCACTTGCTTCCAAACACCCTAAAGTATTCTAATGAGGGTTTCTTACCTTTAAGAATCTCATAGGGGGTCTTTCCTAGAAAAGGTCGAATAAGAATTCGGTTGAGAATATAAGTCGATGTATCTACGGCATTGCACCAAAACTTTTGAGGCAAAGATTTCTCGTTTAACATCGTCCTACTTATCTCTTGGAGAGTCCTATTCTTCCTTTCAACTACCCCATTTGATTGTGGAGTGCGAGGAGCCGAGAAGTTATGGGTAATACCATGAGCTTCACAAAAGGCACCAAATTGCACTTCATTATCAAATTCCCTACCATGATCCGTCCTAATAGAAACAATTGAACATCCTAGTTGATTTTGAATTCTCCGACTAAAGATTTCGAAGTGATCGAAAGCTTCATTCTTAGATGCCAAAATCTAGTCCAAGTGAATCTAGAATAGTCGTCAACTATAACTAGGGTATAAAGGTTACCTCCATAACTCCGTATGGCGGAAGGTATAAAGAGATCCATATGTAGGAGCTCTAAGCACCGAGAGGTCGAAACCAAATTCTTGGCTTTGTGACTTGAGTGAACTTGCTTTCCAACTTTGCAAGCATCACAAAAGTGACTATCAAACTTAATCTTGGGGAGGTGTCTTACCAACTCCTTAGAGACTAAAGATTGAATTAAACGCATATTAGCGTGACCTAATCTCCTATGCCAAAGAGTAGAACTATCATCTATAGTCGCAAGACATATGTTGTCTTTTGACTTCTTATTAACCTTCATGACATAAAGCCCATGCTTTGTAATACCTTTTCCAATGACTTTTCCATCTTTTACGATTTCACTGTCATGTTCCGAAAAGATAACCTTACACTTATTATCACAAATTTGACCTATACTTAAAAGGTTAAAATCTAATTTATCTACGTGCTCAACATTTTCAATGGTCATGGAGTCAAGAGAAACCGTACCTTTGCCAATGATATTACCACGTAGGCTACTAGCAAATGTGACGTTACCTCCATCATATGCTTTGTAATGCGAGAACAAACTTCGATTACCCGTCATGTGTTTAGAACATCCACTATCCTTAATCCACTCATCGGGCTCCAAATCAATTCCCAAGCATATCTAGGTAACAATACACAAGATCAAACATTTGGTTCCCAATATCTCATGGGTCCAAAATTGTTAGTTCCAAACATCCCTTGCATTTGGTTGGGATGCATGAATGAGGTGGGGATTCCCCATGGAGAACAAAATGGAGGAGGGTAGTAGTTCATGTAACCATTTTGTTGTTTATTACTTCTCCTAGGTGTGTTTGATCTAGGTTTAGAGTTATTATCATTCTTTCTAGGTGTTGGAGTTTTACTTCTAGTTCGTGAGTTGTTTTGATTATCCCGTGTAGGCGTTGTCGTTCTACTTCTAGGCTTAGACTCATTCCGTACTCTAGGTGGAGTAGAAGATAATCTAGATAAACTTCTATTTCCCATGAGAGGTTTACTTAACGGCTTATGGAACTTACTAATAGCATTGTCGTCAAGTATGGGTATTTGAACCTTATCAACAGTAAGATGCTTTGGTTTTTCATTTAACTTAGATTTTTTAGAAAGTTCAGAGTTTTCACAAAAATCAACTTCTGGCCGCAGTACCTTATCTATGGCCGCGGTTCCATAGCGATAAGGAACCGCGCCATACAATGTGGAACCGCGTCCAGAAAGTGTTTTCTGTGAAAACCTGACTTGTTTTGGTTCACTAGTTGAGGCTTCATTTGAGTTAAAACCTAGACCAAGTTTTTCCTTAGAATGAACTTGTTTGTTTAACATATCATCAAGAGCACTAGTACCTTTCATGAACTTTTCCAATTTAATGGAGGTGCTCTTGAGATCATCATTCTCTAATCTAAGTTTCTCACAACTTAAGCAACCTAAATCAACCTCTTTGTTTTTCTCAAGTATGGCCAATTTCTCCCTAAGTTCATTGATCTCATTTTCTAGCTTAGTTTTGGTTGATTTTAAGGTTTTATTCTATTCTATGAATTTAAGACTAAGTTTGTGTAAGCTATCATATTTGCCTTCAAATTCAATATCATCTAAAGTGGAACTATCATTGCTATAATATTCGGTTTCGGAATGTACCTCTTTAGAAGTGTGAGCCATAAGACATTTCTCCTCTTTGGGGTTGTCATCATCATCTTCACCGCTATCGCTCCAAGCGCCACTAACGAATGCCGTGTGGTTCTTATCACGAGCGGGCTTTGGACAATCACCAATGAAGTGATTTGGATCACCACATCTAAAGCAACTCCTATCACCTTTTTCGTTCTTGACAAACCGATTCTTTGACAATGGTTTCTTGTCATAGTTTGGTTGCCTAACGTGTTGACCTCGTCTCTTGAAGAACTTCTTGAAATCTCTCACCGTCAATGCATACTCCTCGTCATCACTCTCCGAGGAACTATCATGGTCACTTTGTGCCTTCTTGGCTTTAAGAGCAAGAGATTTCCTTTCACTCTTGGTTTTTACTAATTTCGAGTCGTTCAATATTATCATCTCATGAACCTTCAAGTTTCCTATGAGTTCATCGAGTGACAAAGTTGAGAGATCTTTCGACTCTTCAATAGCCGTGACTTTTGCTCTCCACTTTGGATGTAGGGCCCTTAGAAACTTCTTAACATTGTTCTTGCTAGAAAAACCTTCATCAAGTGCTTTTAGACTAGTAATAATGGTGTTAAACCTAGCAAATGCACTATCAATAGTTTCATCTTCTAAGATGACAAATTGTTCATATTGTTGGACAAGAAGATCGATTTTACTTTCTTTGACTTGGCTATTACCTTGGTGGGTTACTAAAAGAGTGTTCCAAATATCTTTAGCGGTTTCACACATAAAAATTCTTTCATACTCTTTCTTAGGTAAAGCATTATAAATCAACATTTTAGCCTCATTATTTTTTGAAAGTTTCTTTTTAGTATCATCATCAGCTTTGTCAAAAGTGACTAATTCTTTTGTTTTAGAAACTTCATTAAATTGAAAGGGTAAAAAATCACCATTGGTAATAACATGCCAAAGATCTAAATCTTTTGATTTCACATAAGTTTCAAATCTATTTTTCCAATAAATAAAACTATCGGTTTCAAAAAAGTGGTGGTCTTTGCAAAGATTGCCCTTCTAGGTACTTGTTGGAATCCATAGATCGATTCAAGTTTTAAAATACAATATACTTTAAAAATTCTTGAGCAACCCGCTCTAATACAAATTGTAGAAACTAGAAGGGGGGGTTGAATAGTTTCTTAAAATTTACTTGTTAAAATATGGTTTCCAAAAATCCTTTTTCAAAAACTTAGGCTTGAGGAAATATGTGAAATCTTCTTATGGACAAATATGAACAACGATAGTGTAGCTAAACTAATACTAACAAAAATATATCCACAAAGAATAAAGAATGATAGTGTAGCTAAACTAATACTAACAAAAATATATCCACAAAGAATAAAGAATGATAGTGTAGCTAATCTAATATTAACACATGTATATGCAAAAAGTAATAAGGAATGTAAAGAGTTAAGGGTAAAGAAAGATCAAACCGAACACCAAGGATTTATAGTGGTTCGGCAAGGAAGCTCACTCCTCGTTCCTACTCCACTCCTCGAGTACTCCTTACTCGAGAGTTCATTACACAACAAGCTCCTTATGGTGGAGAAAACCGTACACGTCGCTTAACCAATTTCTGACTCTAAGCTAAAAGTCGAGCCCTAATCGTAGCTAGGACCAATCTACACAACTATACTTAGTACATACACAACTTCCAAATAGATACAACTACTTGGATCTTCACAACTATGACACAACTACAAGAATATACAAATTGATCTTCAATAGATCTTTGGTGGTGGACTCAACACTTCACTAGGATAGTGTTCTTCTCTTTGCACTTGGAGAGGAAGAGATGGAAGAACAAGATTCACTTCTTAAACAAGTAATAATCAAACAAATGATCAAAGATTTGGGTGATTAAAGAAGGGGTTTGAATCTGGAAATGAATGTGCAAAAGAGGTGAGGTGAAAAGCTGAGAATGGCAAACTATTTAAAGGACAAAGGAGCCAACGGCTAGTTCTGCCCGCGGTACCTTATCGATAAGGTACCGCCTAGGCGCTAAGGTACCGCCGGACTAGACTCCGCTCCTTTTTGTCTTTTAGTGGTGGAGGTCTTATCTGGGTATAAAAATATCCTGAAAGGATATTCTTAACAGAATAAGAATATGCCATTTTCAAATTTCAAATAATTAATTTAATAAAACATTTTCTTAAAAATAAAGTTTAATAAAAACTTGTCATATTTAATAAAAAGTAAGTTTTAAGAAAAGATTAAATCACTCGATCACTTGATTAAGGTTAGTACTTGTTTATCCATACCTTAAGTGAAAATGGGTAAAATGAAAAATACTTGAACTCAAGAATTCGTTTTTCGTTGTTTTCGTAAATGCTTGTTTTTACATATTGTCGTAATCAAAACTAAGCGAGACCGAAAAATGCAAGTAACGTTTTTAGTCATTATTGCATTAACAATATTGAGTCAAACAAGAATGTTCGGTCATAGGTTTATTGTGTATCGTATTTTAGAACGTTGTAATAGATAGTAGGTTAGTCGTGTTTTACGGGCTTAATTTTAAGCTAAAAGTTCATGTTTAAGGAACTGAAGCCTAAAAGGAAAGCCCGGCCCATTAATATATAGCCCAAACAAGCCCGCATGTGGGTGGACTATATATACCCACCTCTTAGCATGTTAGGAGGTGGTTCGTTACATTTTTCTCTATCTCTAATCTAATATTCCCAAGTTTCCAACCATTCTCTCTTTTTTCTCTCTCTACTTTCTCTCTCTAGAATTCATCTATTTTTCTTTCTTTAATTCATGTTATATCATCATATATTATGAGATAACAATTGGTATCAATCGCCACGAGGTAGATTAGTGATTGGTTTTTGTGTTATTATTGAGTTCGTGTGATTTTATCATCAAAATCATCTCGTCTCGATTTTTTTGTGTTTTTCGTGGTGTTAATCATCCTTGAAATCTCCAACATAGTAGTGGTAGGGATTTGAGTGATTTGGATTGGTTAAAAACACAGATTTATAAGCAAAAATCTCATTTTTTACTCATTTATTTTGAAACAGTCGAATTATTGCGAAATCTTTGCTTCACAATATTTAACGGTTTTTTATATTGCGAGAGTGTCATTTTCGCAATAACAATGGTTTTCATTATCGCGAAGTTGGCTAAGTTTTTCCATTATTGCGAAGTTTGAAATTCCATTATTGCGAAGATTCAGTTTTGCATTGCGAAGACTTATTGAGAAAAGTGGTATTGCGAAAAGTGATATAGCGAAAAGTGGTATTGCGAAAAGTGGTATTGCGAAAAGTGTTATTGCGAAGTCTGGATTTATTGCGAAAAGTGAAACATTGCGAAGTTTGGATATTGCGAAATCTGCTAATTTTTGGGTTATTGCGATATTCATTACTTGAATTATTGCGAGATCTTTTGCGACATTTTACAAATATTCCGAGATTTTCAAAAAACGTGATTTAGAAAATTTTCGTGAGTTTTTTGGTCTTGGAATTTTTGGTTTCTCGAGAACACTTTGTTAGAGGATTTCAACAATTTTCTCTTCAACAATAATCACTATAACATCTACTTAAGATCCATATTCACTTCAACATTCTAGAGATTATCAAGATGGATTCTACTACAGAGTATCGTGTGACGAACAACAACATCATGGTGGCGGGTAACAAAGAAAGACCACCAATGCTTGTGACTGGTCGATATGATCAATGGCAATCCCGTTTTCTACGTTATCTTGACACAAAATCTAACAGGGATGCTTTAAGGAAATGCAATTTTTATGGACCCTATAAATTCTCAAAGGTACAAGTTCCTCCAGTACCAGCCACAGACAAAATTGACGAAGAACCCGCATATGAACGTGATGAAAAGAGAAACGACCTCACACCAGAGAACCGTGCTTGGTTTGATGCAGAGAAGGAAGCAATCTACTTAATTCTCAGTGGAATTAGAGATGATATTTACTCCACGGTTGATGCATGCCCTACTGCTAAAGAAATGTGGACGGCTGTTGAAAGACTGCAACAAGGTGAATCACTCAACAAACAAGATGTGTAAACAAACCTGTTTTGGAACTTTGGCAAGTTTAATTCAAAGGATGGGGATTCAATTGAGTCATATTACTCCTGATTCTACAAAATGATGAATGACATGACCCGAAACAACTTGCAAGTTTCCACCATGCAGGTCAATGTCCAATTTCTACAGCAACTTCAACCAGAGTGGACACGGTTTGTCACCTTGGTGAAACAACAACAGAAATTAGACAAAGTTTCCTATCACACACTCTTTGACATCTTGAAACAATTTCAGAATGAAGCAAACGAACTTCGTGCTGCACGAGTAGTAAAGGTTGCAAATCCACTTGCTTTGGTGTCTACCGCTCAACATTACCCATATTATCATTCTCTTGCTACATAAACCTACTCTACTCCATCATCATCACCACGATCATCCATTGTCTCTAAGTCACATTCTCCCACAAGATCACGAGGCAAAGAAGTTGCAAGAGCATCATCATCACCACTTGAGCAATCATCCGAAGAAGACAGTGATGAAGCACAAGCTCAAAAGGATAGGGAATTCAAGCAACAAATGGCTTTCATTATGAAGCAATACAAGAAAATCTACAAACCCACCAACAACCTCAGAACATCATCAAAAACGAGGAACAACTATGCTAAAAGTCCTCCAAGGTATGACACATGAAGGCATGTTGAGAGTCCTCCAAATTATGATCGACAACCTGCTAAGTATGATAATCAGAGGGTTGCTACTGTTGTTGGAAATAGGGAAACTGTTGGTACTCAAGTTGTGCAACAAAGTGGAATTCAGTGTTTTAACTGCAGCGGTTTTGGGCATTTGGCTAAGGAATGCCGACAGCCAAAGAGGGTTAAAGATTATGGTTATCATAAGGAAAAGATGCTGCTATGCAAGAAGATGGAAGCTGGGATCAAGTTATCAGCTGAGGAAGGAGAAATGCTTGACGACATAGATGATGAACTCTCCGACCAAGAACTCGAGGCACATTATTCATTACATGGCAAAGATTCATGAGGTCCTTAACGTCACTGAAGATGAGAATGGTCCTATCTTTGATACCGAGCCAATTGATATGTGAGACCCCCAGAATCTGACATGGAACAACTAGGAAACGAGGGGGTAACACGTCATAGTACAAGAAACAATGAATTACAGTTGACACAAAGCTGGCGTAATAAAAACATGTGCATTACATCATAAAAGATCAAAGTTTTAAACATAGGCCCCAGAGTTTTATATGCGGAAAGATATATATATTATTTCATCATGATGTATAACGTAAAGTTGCCCAAAAGATATAATAAATTTCTGATAGTTTATATAAAACCAGTCTTTCAAAAGCATCACAGAAATCTCCAAGTTGTGATAATATCCTGCGGGCTCCCATCCAATGCAAAGCTAAGTAATAATACCTGAGATCAAACATGTAAAATCTTCAACATAAAGTTGAGTGATATTCATAGGTTTAGCAGTAAAGGTGTGGAACACAAGCATTCATTTGTAAAACAAGTAGTATGGAGTACGGTTATATACGTCAACCATAATCCGAAATCATTATTATTGCTGTTTAGTTCATGAACCGAATCTTAACTTACGTAAGTATTCAGCCTAAATACTCAGGTGTAAACAAATGTATGGTTAAACAACTGCATCATTGGGACGGGGATAGTCAATCCCGATGTATCCACCCACAACATTCGCGCTTCGCGCAATGCACCAAGACAATTAACGGTTCACGATCGGAGAGATGAAACTCAAGGCTAGCCTAAAAGCAATAATAATATTGAAAACCTGAAAATCATACATGTTCTGGATAGCATACAAGTTCTGGATAGCATACAGCTTTTAAATGGTTGTGTTCCACCATGTAAAATCTCACCCTGTGTTTAGAAACCATGTATAAGTAAAAAGGGGCTATGAACTCACCTTAGCCACATGGTAAGTCAATCACGGTACTCAGCAACTGAGTAGAAACAATGGTAGTGAGACGATCACTGACGATATGGATGCCTAGGAAAACGAAAACCGCAACCTATCAAAATAAGGCGCGCGTTAAGACTCGAACTCAAATATCGATATATACTAAATATAATATGACTCAAATGTTTTCAAAGTATTTATATTTCAAAACCACTGACACGAATCAAATGAATTCAAACTAACCCATTTATCCAACAATACCCGTTTAAACACTTGTGCACTTGAAATTGACCCGTCATACGACGCCAAGTCAAAGCAAGTCAAACTAACCTTTAACTTTACTTGGACCAGTAGCTAAGTCATTTATATAATGACTAAGAACTTGAGTAAGTCACTATATCCAATAGTGAATACTCATACTCACGCAACACAGGCATTGAACTATGTGTCCAAAATAAATCAGCAAGTACACCTCGAATGTACACACCGATCTACCTTATCTAGACTTGTCCATTTTAGATGAAACTTGGTGTCAAGGTCAATTATAATCTGTATAAGACCTCACCAAAATTTGAGCCAAAGTTCACACTTTAAAATCCATCAGCTCGACACTATACTCGACCCTAAAATTTGGGACAGAATTGTATACTTGTTTTATAAAACCGTTTAGACCACTTTAAAAGTACTAACTCGACAATCCGTCTTTTAAAACCACTACTAGACTCATCAAATTAAGTTTGTAAACTTTGAAAACCAGTAGTAGCATTTATCTAACCAAGCCTAAAGTCCCCGAGAGTCGACCCAAAATCAGCCACAATTTCGGATTGTGCCGACTTACGTCTCCCGGTACACGAATACTAAAACTAGCATAACTTTTGACTCGTAAAGAGTTAGAAGCTCTATCTTATATCAAAACGAGCGTCTCGGAAAACTTTACAACAAATTCAAATAATTTCAGCCTATATCAAAACTTAAACCCACGAAAAATCTGTTTTAAGCGGTTGTCCCAAAATACCCTTTTAGAAAACATGACAAATCAATTTTCCCACCAAAGCTAATCATTCCCATACCAATAGGATCACTCTACTATCATACCCATCAACCAAACACTCCTAAAAACACTTGTATATAAATCTAACAAAAACCCAAGATCAAAATACAACTTTTTATGATCAAAAAGTGATGATCTTACCAAGATCATCACATGCATGATGATTTAAACACTTGCAAATCACAAAATCACAAAATTATAAAAACTTGATGCATATGGTAAATTTTGGTATCAAAATAATGGCAAGAACATTTTAGGATGTGGTCTAATTTTAGTTTTGGCTAAATCCTTGTAAAAATTGATGATCAATGGTGTTTTGTGTGTGTAGGGGTGACGACATAAAATGGAGAAGGAAGAGGGTTGTGTTTTTTTATTTACTTGTTGTATGTGTGTGTAGTAGTGGAAAGAAATGAGTTTATATATGTTGGTAGTAGAGGGACCAATATTGGCAAGTTTAAAACTTGTGAACTTAAAAACAATTAATAGTTTAAAGGGTAGAAAATGGCTATTAGTAAATATTGAAAATATTTACGGGGTTCGGGTTTCGTAAAAATACTTTTCAAAAGTTACAATGCATCATAAATATGATTATATGATTTACCGACACGACTTAACAAGTAACTAAAACGAAATCGTCGAAAATATTAATTATCGAAACAATCGATAATAAAATGTAAAGTTTTGGGCATCCGTTGGTATCGCGATCACTAGGAATTCTCGTTGTACATTGTTTTTTAATAAACTCGTTGTAAAACGCACGCGGGTGATTTTAAATCAAAAACTTTGATTTAAATAAATATGGAAAAATAAAATAAGAATATTATAATTCCAGATAAAGTATTTATCAATGATCAGAAAATACTAAAAGTATAATTTATTAAAATTATCATTATCTCAGGATTTACATATAAAGAATTCAAGAAAATGAATTACGTTGAAAAATTCAGAAACACGAATAAAAGAATAAAATAATGATGGGAAAGTACGGGTTCTCACAGTCTTCCCCCCTAAAGGAACTCTGGTCCCTAGAGTTCTCTTGAAAACAGTAGAAGATGCAAACAAGAGGAGGTACAAAGTGTAGAACAAAATTCATTGCTTCCCAGGTAATTTCTGCACCACGGCGTATCTTCACGATTGGAATTCACTACGCTTCAATACGGAGAAACATTCAAAAGATAGAATGAACACAAGAATCTCTTAAACGGACAAAGTGCGTTAAAATGAATCAAGATTGTTAATTGACAAGGAGTCGCAAATCGTGCAACTATAAAACATGACAGTCTTAAAACGTAACAATCTAGTTACAACGGAAATAGAAGGGAGAAATGAATTACATATGATCATCTAAAATACAATCTGTCAAAATCAGTTGTCTAGTATTTTGGTATTACTTTAAAACTCAGTTTAAATACTTTCTTAATTAAAAGAAAATTTACAAGGTGTAGTGACTTAAAATCAAACTATCTGTATTTAGTGAGTATGTTGTTGCTATATCTTTTTTTTTTCTTGATCAGGATTTTCAAAGCAGAAGTAGAACAATTCAAAACAGTTATCCTGATCGGCTTAAGAACTTTTAGATGACTGTATGAAATTTCTGTTAGAAACTCAAGTTTATCGTTACCATTAGAGAAAATAAGATTTTTCAGGTTATTTAGAATCATTGTCAGAAATTATAAATTAATTTAATAATTTCATTGTATTGAAGGTAAAGTATGATAAAATCAATTATTTTAACAGATACAGCCTGATATCCTTTTAAACATTAGGTAAATTTCCCAAAGATGATATATATATCTGGTATTTAACTTGGAACAGTTATTTTGGTAATTTAAACATTTGATAAAATGTATAAAACGTTCTTAAAAATTAATAATAATTTTTAGAAATTCAAGCAAGTGATTATGGTATCAAATGATAAACACGTAACATTTTCTAGTTTTCAAAAGGTGACAAGACAGTAACGAATATGAATCATATAAAGGTCAACAAACTGTACGCGAGCAATAACACAAGGGAATAAAACAAAGATCGTATCAATTCTTAACAAACGTGATAGAATAGACGCGTCGATGATAAAAATAATAAGAAACAAAGGATTTCATCACTTCTTGAATGCAGTTGGTGACACCAATAACGGCTTATTAAGTTCTCAAGTCGATACACGATCGAAAGAGAAAAACCATACAAAAATTTTTGAATCACAAAAATTCTTAAGAGTTTCTTGATAGTAACTCCAGTAAAATGAACAACATTAGCAATGAAAGACGAAATCAACACATAATTCACACGAATGAATTTCAAGACGATGAAGTCTAACACACATCATGGCAAATACACGTAATTATTGGTCACTTCCAGTCATAAATCATAATACACGTCCAGAGATGTTTCGAAGGTCTACCAAAATAGATAAAGAAGATCGATTGATGTAGGAGCATAACAACGTTGAAACTTTCAAGTCGGGTATCAATGGTAAGAAATTAGACAAGCAGTAACGAGAATCGTATCATGCGGATGATGAGGTAACATGTAAAACAAATTACGTTGAGTAATGAAATCTGTGCTTGAGGCATGTACTTTGTTCAAGAAAATATAAGGGTTCATATGTGTATGTAAAACCCGCATGCTTTTACCATGAACAGTACACTTATGATCGTACGTACAGGATTAAAACTTTCCTTATATAACATGAACACGTATCACGAACTAGAATTACAAGTATTACGTACGTGTTATATCACGATAAGTATTTATTACGTATTAAGACACGATAATTATTTCAATAATAATTATAATCACGAATATACGAACATGAAATCATGAACGTAAATTAATCACGAGCTAATATTACGTATGTATATATATTTATTACGAACACGAATAAATATATTAAGTCATGAACGATAACTAATTAAAACACGTAAAACACGAACACGAGAACACACTTATTATTTAGACATGGAAAAAGTATGGGTTACCCCATGTGGGCCCCATACCCGCGGACACAACATGAGGAAAAGGGCCAAGCCCATTATTTTTCTAAACAAGGATTAAGGGAAAAGATTAGTTTCATTTTAACAAGATTTAGGAAATAACTAAAAACCCTAAAAATCCTTTCTTCCTTCTCTTTGTTCTTTGCCGGCGGATTTAAGAACACCGAATGGGTGCTCGGTTTGATTTTTGGTCTTTGATTTATTGCAAGGATCGTGGTGTGTTCATCCTTCTTGATTTCAAGTAATCGGTATAAACCCTCACTTCTTCTATTTTATGTTTTGATATAATAATCACATAAAATCATGAATCTTTTAATAAACTAATTAAAAACAAGTAATTAATCATGTTTTAATCATGAGGTTTAATCAATTTAGGGTTAAGGGGTGTTTGTTTGTTGTGGCTGATGCCTAACCGAGCCCCAAGGGGTCTCGGCTTGGCTTACTTCGCACCACCGAGACCATATGGTCTCGGTTTGGTGGTGATGGTGTCACGGTAGCAGCAAGGCAAGGGAAACCCCGACTTAGGTCGGGGTATGATGATGTTTTTGGGTCCGGTTCATGGGTTTTAAACACGGGTCCGGTTCACACATGTTTAGATTTAAAACACGGTCTGGTTCATGAGTTATTTTTTCAAGGTTTATTATTATACAAGTTATACTATTTTTACAAGATTTAAATTAAATTAATTAAAGGCATGAACATGATTAATTTAATTTACATGACTTAGGTTATTAATTTTATTATTAACACATGAATTTTAACCTAAGTATTTTTATCTTTTAATTAGACTATATAATTAATTAATTATTAAAACCATGACTTATAATTAATTAATTTACATGACTTAGGTTGTATTATTAATAGATAATAATACATGTTTTAACCTAAGTATTTATTTAACTTTTTATTTAATTAAATCATGTTAAATTTAATTAAATACTTGAACCTATAGTTTATTTAGTTTACATGAAATAATTAATAAACTATACTATATAATCACATGACTTAGAATATTAATCAGAAAACACTTAAGCTTATATAATTAGCTTAATTATCCAGCTTATATCTAATTATGGAAACTTTCTATTTTTAGAAACTTATTTATTTAAGGTAGCTAATCTATTTATGGAAACTTTCTATTTTTAGAAACTTATCTATTTTAAGCAGTAATTCTATTTTTGGAAACTTTCTATTTCTGGAGACTTTCTATTTTTGGTAACTTTCTATTTTTGGAAACTTTCTATTTTAGGAAACCTGCTATTTTTAGGAAGTTACTTATTATTACACAACAAGTATAATAATACAAGAAATACCAGAAATACTTAATCAGAAATGAACAGAATACATGATAAACACAGTATAAAGCTTAAATCAGTAAAACATGACATGAACATATAAAACAAGCTAAGACATGATATAAAACCAGTTACGTACTCAGTAATCAGATACTTATACACGTATGTATTTATGTAGCATTAGTGATACCAAAGTAGGACTCTCTTCCATTCGTCTTCTTCGTTCACTGGACATAAGGTACGGATTCTCCGTCATTTCAGTATGGATATTCTTCCTTATTAGGATTCCCCGTATGAAGCCAACTGTTTTCCCCAGTATATGTTTTATATGTTGTTGAATTGCTTATGTTTAATTAGAATACCTAAAGCCATATACATGCATGACCAGTTTCACCTAGTTATGGAGGTACCATAACCATAACACTAGAGGCACTGGTGTTATGACTTCACCACGGCGGAGTGATAGCTCGTGGCGTCCCTTTCAGCTTTTGGCCATATTTATTATTATCAGGTGGGGCGTATGGGTGCATCCTAGTTACATGTTTTCAGCGGATTATTCAGTGTGAATGTGGTGTGTGCCTTGCATCCTTCACAAGGAGCTGATCCCTCCTACCCAGAACTAGTATATTAAATTAGATGCAGCCCCTCTAATTTGCATGACGAGGTCACCCCTCCAAGTATTCATGCACGTTGATATTTCATGACCTATACTGGCTAATGGTTAACATGTTAAACAGTTTTTAATAAGATAAACATAAGGCTTTTCAAACTATAAAACCAGTTTTATGAACATGTTCCAGGTTTTCCAGGACTTATACATTTCCGCTGCTATTAGTCTTATTTATGTTCCAACCATTCATACTATGTCGTATATCCGTGCACTAAGCGTTACGCTCAGCCGTTACTTTCCTTTCCATGTCCCAAAACGGCAGGTACCCAAGGACAGACTCGAGCATTTGGAGGACATGCATAGGATGGAAGCTGCCATAGACTTCTTCTCCTTTTGCCTTCATATACTTATGCTTGTTTAGTCTTTCATTCATTTCATTTACTTTATTATGTTTTGGGCTTATGTTTGGGAGCTGATGTTTGATTCCGGTTTTCGCTATGGTCATGTATGTTTTGCTACATGTTACCTTGCATGCTTTGATGACACGCCATAATTACGCAGAGCCCAAGGCTTCGACCTGTAGGCTCTAAAACTTGACCTGTGACTAGTGGGTAGTCACCAGGAGCTTCTTAAACCAACGTTTGTTATTCCACGTATTGATGTGTTCAGCGCATTGTTGTTCTAACCATGATGTTTTCAGCACCTTGATGTTTTCATCGATATTGTTTTACTAATATGGATGGACAACCGTCATTCATATTTAGTTATGTGTCATTGTTCATGCATGATGTTCCTCGTGAACTGTGGCTATGTGGACTGAACCCCACTAGTTCATAATTAGTCACATAAAATTTTTTTCGAATAAGTTTTGACAGATGATTTTCACTTACTTATGTTTCATGTATCATTGTTGCAGGAATTATGACTAAGTAATGGTTGGTACAGGACTGGCCCTATTTAATCGCATGTGCTTTTATCGAAACTTTTAACTTTGGGACCGACCCATAGGCGTCCCCTCGCCATGTCTTTTGTTTTAGGACCGACCTATTGGCGTCCCCTCGCGCATATAAAGGTTTTTATAAACTGCATCATGTATTCATGCACTGTTTTCATGCATAAAATTTTTCTCATGATTTAGTGGCATAATTTTTTTTTTCATGTCCCCTCATAAGTTATAATGTTTTTATGTCAAGTATGTTTTCATGTTATCATGGTTAACTTCATTTTCATGTTGATTATGTTTATACTCCTTCATGATTAATTTCATTCCAAGATTTTTATGTTGATTTCATCTTCATGTTAAGTATGTCTTAAGTCTCCTTATGTTGATTATGTTCTCATCATGTCGATCATGCCCTCATGCTAGACATTGAAAGATTCCAGTGAATCCTGCTTTCATGATAGTCATGGTTGGTTTTCATTGATCATGCTTTCAGGCAAATCATCGTTGAAATTCGTTTAACCACACGTTGGCGTTTCTCTATGCAACCAGAATGAGGTATATACTGGCATTGCCAGGTTATCATGATGGTCTTACTAACCATTTAACCAGTTATTTTCCTTTAAAATCATGCCAGATGATCGACCCCATACTGATCATTCATGTGCATTCCATGTGTACTCCATGTACCCTATTCCATGTGTATTACACGTACCTAAATCCATGTGTATTTCACTTGCAATACATCACGAGTCTTCTCTTGTCGATTCTAAATCATCTCAGGCGTATTTCCACTTGCTGATATTCTATAAGATTGTTGATGCCGCTCATAACTTGGAGATGTTACTAAAGGTTGATGATGTTGATGTTTGGAGACACTAGATGCGGATGTTGTTCACAACCCGGAGATCTTTTAAGACGAAGACAAAGGCGTCAGAGCAAATCAATTGGAAGAGAAGATGTTTCACCATCAGACGAGTTCCATCAATCATTGTCCCAAATTCTTAGTTACATGTCATACGTCATTCAGTTGTCGTTTCAGTCATATGAGTGAAGACCGGTTTCAGTCGGCCACTCGACTGTATAGTTACATGAATCACAGTCATGAGAATGACCGTCATGGAACTGACAGACAAGACGATAGTAACCACTACTATGACAGTAACTATCCTAGAAATCGCAACCAAAGCTCCGGCTGCGGACGTGATTAGAAACACAAAGGATCAGTGGTATAATCGATCCGCCAATTTTGGCATAATAACCTAATATTTGTAGTTCTATTTGTTTCACACCTTGGGACACATGTCAAGACATCATTCAAGACACATGTCTCATGTATGCTTTCAGAAGACACATGTCAAGACACCAGTCAAGACACATATCATGCTTATATTTCTTGAGGCACGAGTCAAGACACATGACCCACGTCTAATTCTGGAACATCCTTATGAAATTCAGGGTACCCTCCAAAGGGTATATCCATTTTGTGGTGCCATGTATTAATCAGGCCCCAGGAATTTTAGTACCATCACCGGCATATTAGTAAAATCTGTCACGATTGTTCGATGACATTTCCATCTCTTGCACTCATATTTCATATATTCATGACCATTAAGGACGCCATTCGTATCCTCCATGTATACGAAGGTTTTCTTTCAGCCTAATGATAAGGTTCAAACTGCTAACGCATTACCTCGAACAGATTCGATTTGAATTTCATCCTAATTATGGACTACGAACAGCACACCATGCTACGACTCACAATTTTGTACAAGAAATGTTGAGGCTCCTAAATATATTCAGCATGATTTTCCAACAGGAAAATCTGTACAAATTATTTATGCTTTACAAGCACGTGCGTTGTTAGCTATGACTGCTAAATATTCTAGCTGTCAGTTAAGACACGAACACTTAAGTCCTTTTACACATAACCAGCTGATTATACCAAAATCTTACCATACATTCCAGAAGAACCTTCAAGAAGAAGGACGGTACCATGAGATTATGTGTCGACTACCGTCGATTTAAACAAATCACCATCCATAACCGTTATTCTCCTCCACGTATTGACAACATGTCCAATCGACTTTAGGGCGTTAATCACTTTTCCAAGATCAGATTCATGATCATGCTGCCAACAGTGACGAGCGAAAGCGCAGGACATTTCCATGACTGCTATTCGTACATGACTCGGTCATACTAGATTCATGATTTTTTATTAGTCTCATAAGTGCTCCAGCAGCATTATGGACTTAATAAATCCAATTCACAGGAACTCATAAACAAATTCATCAGTGTTTTCTTCAAGGACAACCTTATTTTCTCTAAGTCTAGAGAAGAGCAGGAAGACCATATTTGCACTATGTTGCAAATCCTACGACAGGAGAAATTTCACCCTGGAAATTTTCCAATATCAATTTAGTTGATTACAGTGACAGGCTGAATCATATGGATTTCCACGGTTAATCTTACCATGACTCAGCTTATGCATAAAGGTGAGAACCCTACACTACATTAGGTGTTCCAAAAAATCCTACGCTAAGAAAAGTCTAATTTCGGAGACTCGGAATTTCGCAAATTTCTATGTATCAAGTTTCTACAAAGCAAGATATAGTTAGGTTCATATCTAAATACCTGACATAGCAACAGGCTAAGATAGAACACCAACTGACTGGGATGTTTATCCACCATCGAAATTGTGATCAGAAACGGGACAAGATCTCCACGGATTTTGGTTACCAGATTAACGTAAACTCAGAAGAAGCATGATGCTATCTGTGTTATTGCTAACAGTTTGATCAAGTCTGCAGAATCCTTGCATCCGCAAGAATTTTAGAACCAACAGATTGATCAGACATGTTCCAGTCAAGGCGCATCCGATCACTTGGTAATCCCACAGCTATCGAGTCAGACAAAGGTTCGCATTTGTACTCCTTATTTACGTCCACGTCCTTGTTCTAATTTCACGACTTGCTTTCACGCTCACGTTCATGACACTATTCACGTTCATGATCGTATCTTGGCTTACGATTTTACGTTCATCTTCGTTCTGGGAAGTTTTTGCAATAACTTGAGAGACCAGACTCAAGTCTAGTATAACTCTCTGTCCTTAGATATACGTTTCACATCACATTCCATGTCTCACCAAATAGCATTTGGCGATACCGCCGCCATATTCCATGTTCACGATATGTTTCACATGTCATGTTCATTCCATGTTCCTCATATCACGTTCACGATATGTTACACGTATCATGGATCACGATATGTTTGCTCATACTAAACTCACCATATCTCCACGTATCACGTTCAAAAATTTTCATGTATCACGTTCAAAAATTTTCACGTACTACGTTTCTATATATCTCGCGCATCGTTGCTAACTATCAGTTAAGTTAGAGTGTTTTGCACGATAACGTTTCAGTTACCCTTGCACGTTAATTCTTTTTCCCTCGATCGAATTCAGGGAATCCATCTTACGTTGATAACCAGGAAATATTACGTATCGTCAAATCAAGGTCACAAGACCAGGATTATTGATGAGACTGCTTTTATACATAGTCTCATCGTCCAAAAAGGGCTTTAAATGCATAAATTATCATGAAAATACCCAAATATATGCTTGTGTTTGTTGCTTGTGTATTTTAGGTACGGATATTGAGAAAATGACAAAAGATCACAAGAATCATACAAAAACGAACACAGGAAACGAAGTCGCACATTGAACCAAGCCCTAATGAAGAATTTTCCAAAGAAAACCCTTGAAGATTTAAAGATTTATGAAGAAGGGTCCTCCAATATTGAAGAATTGACACTTTATACCCTTGTATCTTCATAATTACAATATTGGTCCCTAAAGTTTGTCAATATTGCAAAAAGGGCCCTCCACTTTGAAGAATTGGCAATTTTAGTCCCTCAACAAAACTAAAATGTCAATATTAGTCCTTCTCAAAGTCAAACATACCATGAAGAACTTCAAGTTACAAGAATCACAAATTTGGTCCTTTGAAAATATCAAAATTGCTATAAGGACCCTTGACTTTGAAGACTTGGCAAAAATGGTCCCTCAAAAATGAAGACTTGTCATTTTTAGTCCTCCAAAATGTCAATCATACAAGTCAAGACCATAATCCTTGAAGAAAATACCAAATCAGTCCTTCAAGAATCAAGAAATGGCAAGAAATACCCCTGAATTAACTTTACAAAACTTTTTGGAGCAAAAGTATGAAGTTTGAAACTTCATTAACAAAGAAAACGGATTGTGGTGTGTTTATTTACAACGTGAAAGAAAGAAGAAAAGTGAGGGGTGTAACCTGGCAGACAACACAACTTACCTAGACCACTCTCCTTGTGACACCTGTCCCACTCAACTAAACCAACCAATCACAACTCACCCTCCTTCCACCTCACCAATCCACTAATCCGGTTTAATACTTGTTTAATCTTGGCGCCTAAACACGTTTTTAAACATAATCCACCCCCAAAACAGATTAAAAACCTATTTTTCATGTTCATAATCCCAATTAGGCATTTCTTAATTATCATGAATTAGCCCTTAATCTTTTCTAGTTTAATGATTAAGGTGCTAATGATCATAACCCAACCTTAAAAACACATGCCAATTAACCCCACATTCCACATGGGACATGCCCTGCTACACGTTTAGGGAAGAAGACAAGATTGTAACAGCCAACCAACGGCCATGATTCCAGCTTACATCCTAAGCTTATTTTACACCTTTGGATTCACTTTTACCTTGCCAGCTACAACAACAATCCAAAAAACAGTCACATGATCTTCAAAGTTCAAACTACTCAAAGGGCAAATTTGGAACTTCATTAGCTAGGGTTCATGTTTTTTAAGCTTTCATAGTTCATTTGTATGCCTATATAAAGGCCTTAGGGTGCATCATTTGTACTTTGCTCTTGAATTTTCCTTAGTTCACAAATATGTAAATCATATATTCATCTTAATGAAATGTGTTTGAACTTGATGAAGAAAACTCAAGTGCCACTCGTATTAACTGCTTATTATTGTTGAATGTTTATTGTTCTTGAATCCTAAAACCTGTTTTCAAAAGGAGTGTGCAAAAGTTCGCACATTTTCCATTTTTCTTGATATTTTGCTAAGTCTTGTTCAAACCTTGGAATTCTTGGGCAATAAGGCTGATCATAGCATCCTGATATTGTGTTATCAAGGTGTGCTGAAGCTTATAACTTGGAGATAATCAAGTGTGGGGAACTAAGGTTGCATTAATCAAGAATTTTTACTTTTTCTGTTTTTGATATTGTGCTCTTAACCTTGTTGATTCTTAGCAGGGTTGTTGTTGGAAGCTTGTACTTGTTCTTGCTAGTACATAAGCTCAAAATTCGTGGGTGTGGATGTACATCCATGAGGTACACATCATTCTACTTAAAATCTGATAAAAACTTGGATTTTTGGTGATTTTGTGTGTGACTTGTGTTCTTGCTGTTTTTGTGGCTCAATCTTGTTCTAATCTGCATATCTCATCTGTTGTTGTACTTATTTGGTCTTGGGTGGTCTTGGATAACACTTTTGATTTGAAAATTTGATTTTGAAAAGTTAAAGGGTGTTTGGGATTACCTGTTTGATATCATAGTGTGTTATTGTGTTGTTGAAAAGTGTTGTTTATGCTTGTTATCTATTATTGTCTTGGTTGAGTGCTATTTGCTGCAAGTTTTTGGGTTTGAACCTTGAAATCTAAGATTGTGCCATAACTTGTTGAGTTTGACTGTTTTTGACCTAAAATTTTGGGAATACTTAGAGTATATGCATGTTTAGGGATATAAGCTGTTAAATCAAAGTTATCATAACATATCTTAGAGATCTGAGTGTTTGAATTTGGCTTGTTGGTCAATTGCATCAGCAAAAGTAAAATTTGCTTGTGTTAGTGTTCATCAGTAACCTTCATTTGCTTGAATCTTGATTTAGGCTTTGAACCATTGCATGAAACATGTTTAAACTTGTTCATTTAAGTTTATTATAGCTTGTGTATGCTTTTGGTGAAATTTGGTTGGCTGAATTTTGCTAAAACAGCTTATAAGTGCTTAACTGGTTATGTGTTCATGTCTGGTGCATATCTGGTGATGTTTTGATTAAACTGTACTAATTGGTTGTTGGTGATTGTGGTTTCTTTGTTGTATTTGAATCCTCTGGATCCACTGATCATTTGGGTGCCTTTTTGTAACTTGAATCTCCAAAAAAGTCCCTAAAGACAAATAGTCAAACAAGTCAAGCAGTGGGAAAAGTTCCCACTGCTCAGACACCAAAACTAGCCCCTGTTAGTGTTAATTTGCATTCAGCTTACTGATATGCCATTTTGGCTTATCCAGACCTGCAACAACTTATTTTTTGTGATAGATCTTCATTATTTGACCCATTTGATTGAACTGGAGCTTATCAGACTTTGACTTTGACTTTTTGCTAGAAAACCAACTCATTTGACTTTTTCATAAGTGCTTATTTGCTTATTTCAGCTTATTGAATGGACTTATTTGAAAACTTTTTGTTGATTAAGCTTAGTTAAGTCATTTAAAAGCTTTTGAAACTTGAATCAGCTCTTGGAATAGCCTAGAACTCAAAAACGACTATTTTGTCGTTTTGTGTAGATTGCTTTTTGCATTTTCAGGCTTATTCCTTTGGCTTATTTCAAATTTCTTTTTATAGAAGTCTTAAGCTACTCAAAAGAAGCTTGTGTGTCTAATTTGAGCTTATGGCATCAACTTATAGCTTAATGGGCCAAAAAGCCTGTTGTCCCTAATATATGATGATTGTAATACACGAATTTAAAGAAAGAAAGGTAGAATGAGAAGAATTCTAGAGAGAGAAAGTAGTGAGAGAAAGTAGAGAGAAAATGGTTGGTGAAACTTGTGGAATATTAGATTAGAAGAAAATGAAATGACCAACACCCTTCCTAACATGCTAGGAAGGGTTTATATAGCCTTTGCTTACATGTAGCTTAATGGTCTATATGATCATGTGCTGGGCTTTCCTTTTGGGCTTTGGTTACTTATTAATGAACCGTAGCTTAAAGTTAAGCCCGTAATTACACGACTAATATACTACCTATTACAACGTTCTAAAATACGATACATAATAAACATATGACCGAGCATTCTTGTTTGGCTCAATATTTTGAGGCTAACAATCTCCCCCAATGAGAGCTCATAAACCTTGGACATTTAGGAAATTTGTAGAGATTACTAATCTCGCCATAAAGGAGTCTTGAACGTGTAATAGTAGTCTTGTTCCTTCATGCTGTGATCTTTGAGCCTTTGTCGTTGTCTTTCGACTTTGTCTTTAAGCTTGAGATCTTCAAATCATCCTTGACTTGTCTTTGCCATCTTGCGATCTTGTGTCTTCATCCACATGCTCACACTATTAATTGTTGAGTATGTCTTTAGGCATGAGTATGTGGTTTCTGAATCATTGACTTTGCTGTGTACACCGTGACGCCACCTTCTCGAGACAAAACATAGACACGGACAGAATGGCTTTGACATTCGTCCTAAATCGGTAGCGTTTTACCTCCGGTCGGTGAAGACCGTTATACGATATTAAATATCGTACCTGTGATCAGGTAGATTCAATTAAGAATCTCCTTGACAGGGTTTCGCGGCTGTACTAGCCGTTCTCTTTACTCGACCGTCTCAAAGCAAGACTGCGAACATAAAGAGTGAATCAATTGGATAAATATCCGCTTGATTAAAGTCGTCAATTCAAATTCCTGGAACAAGTTTGATTCTTAACGAATCTTACCATTGTTGCTTTCCAGTTGACACAAGTTTGATTCATAAGAATCTCACAAGTCACCTACCGTAGCGTTGTTTGAGGTTGACGCTAGAAGGATTTCCATTCGTCAATGTGAATATTAATGAATATCACTCTGAATGTTCTGGCAAGACCATAAAGATATTGCGTAGAAACCTGAAACGAGTTTGAATCAATTCAGAATCAAACCACTGTTGCTTTTCAGTTTTACATATGTTCAATTTATAAAGAATCTTGCATATGACCTACCGCAGTGCTGTTTGATGTTAACACTGGAAGGATTTCCACTCATCATTGTGAATACTAAGTAGTATCACTCTGAGTGTTCTAGCAATATCGCAAGGATATAGCGTAGGACTCTCTTGATCTTCATCCGTGTGTCCTGACGAGATTTGATTGATCTCTTGGCTCTAGACTCGATTTGTGCACTTTTAGTGGTCGGAGGCTGGAGCAGATGCCACCTATTCAATATCAACTATCTCGGAGTGAGAAAGTCAATAGAAGTCGTGTTGATCTCCGTGACAATAAAACAAACTTCTTTTGAGAGAAGCCTGAGTAGCTAGGAAAGGGTTGTGCTTCACATCACTGGGTCCATGATGAGTTTGTCTTCATGATGAGTTGACCCGGTTTCTGCCTAAGTTGTATGGAGGGCTTCTTTCTTTACACCCTTTATCCTTACATTTCTTTTTCATTCTTCAACCCCTTCAATGCTTACCAAGACATCATTATTAGCACCTTGTTGTGATTGTTCCAGTGCTAGCATCAGTACTTAGTCGGCATTCAGCTACGTTCACATTCTACTCCATCTTTCCTAAGGACTTCTAATAATCTATTGGATTGTCCCTGGGAAGATCCCTCCGGTTCTGGTTGGATCATAGGACTTAAACCTAACCACCCTTTTGACACCAATAACGTCGTGAATTAAAGATGTTGTGGGTATTTGATCGTAACCATGAAAACCACTTTAAATTCTAACAAAGTGTTTAAAAAACATTTAACACCTTGCTAGTTTTGTCGTTTTAGAAAAGCTCCCCCTTCACATGTGCATCGATAATCGAAAATGTTTCGTACATGTAGGTAAGAGTTAAAGTGCTTGAGTCTTATATTAGATCACATTTTAATCACATTTTCTCCCCCTATCTCTAATATATAAAATCTTTTGATATTAGAGATACCAAATTTGATTAAAATATATTTTGAAAAAATAGTCTTGAAATCTCCGGGAGAGAGATGTGTTAATCTTTTGCATGAAGTTAAAATGCTCCCCCTCAAAAATTGATCCAATTGAATTGTCATTGTGAGGATATGATCCACATTTCGCTTTTTGAGGATGGGAGTTGTTGAACACACAATTTTTGAAAGATTTTGAATAATCATTGAGAAATTCTTGAAAAAATTGTGTACAACGCTTTTTGAAAAAATCCTATTTCTTTTTGTCGAAGAGGTTTTTCTAAAGCATAAACTTGAGTTCATAGACTTTGAATGTCTTGACGAATCCACTCAAGTGTAAGAAGATTTAACTTCTTTTGCTAAGGGTAAGAGCACTAAATCGTACACTCCCCCGTGAATATCGATCCGGGTTGCAATCTGAAAGTGATTACAAGCCATTGTGTTGAGCTCAAAACGTTGAATGTTTTGTGACAAGCTCAACCCGTGGTAGATTGCTCTACCCGTTGTTTGGAAATATTTGTCCAAAATAGACAATTTCCTTTATTAAAAGAAGAAATGACATGTTTTGAAAAATATTTACATCTTTCATTCGAGCTTTATGTACACACCCGTGTCGTTATTGAGCGACATTTCTAGGTGCGTCCATATTATCAATACTGAAAGACATGTCGAAAAGAATATTTTTGGTCTTTTGAAAGTTTTTCCATTTTTTTTATTTTGTTTTTCTATGGATATTTACATTTTATTATATTTTTGTGTTTTCTCAAGTTTTTCGAATATAATCCAAAATAGACTTTTGTACAGCAGAAGAAGGTGATATAGAATGTACAGAATTGGAACCCTTTGAAGAAGGAGAAGTGGGTTCAGAATCCGCTGTTGTACCTGCAATCACAGAAGAAGAATTTGCACAAATACTAGAATTAGGAGTAACAAATTCCTTTTCAGCGTGTAGAACAGTATCATTAGTGCTGGTGCAGGTGTCATCACTCTTCTCTATTGGAATCCACTTAAGACCAACTTCTGTGAAGATCCGACCCGTTGGTTTCCACTGAAGACTAGATTTAGGAGTAGCTTTCTCTTGCACAGCGGAAGACTTCTTTGGAGAGAAACTATGTCCTTGTTGAATCCACGTTTCAGATTTGGTGTGGTTGCTTTTCTTTACGACGGGTTTGTATCTCCTTGTTGTCTTATGGGATTCTGTATTCGATCTCCGTTCAAAGGAACGAGATTTGACCTCATAGAGGTATTGCAAAATGCAATGGTCATGATTTCCATTTTGAATGCCCTTTTTGCAAGTGGGACATACAGGAAATTTGGGATTCATGAAAGTACTTGTATTCCTTTGTTTTCCAAATCGTTCAGGCGTAGTGTTTGAAACACGACTATTCATGGATGGTTTCCAATTCCTAGATTGCTGAAGAGGGATCCTAGGTTTTGGTTGACGACCATTAGGAGTGTGTGGAACTCTAGCGGGATTTGGTGAACTAGGTTTTTCATACACTGGTTTGTCTTTCTGAATCTTCCCTTTTTGTTTTGCATCCTCTAGGTTGTGGGTATGAACGAGGTCATTTGAACCTACAGATTCCTTTGTGGACGTGAATGTCACACGTTTTGGAGGAGTCCTAGAAGTGCTAGGTGCATTCACATGGTTGGGTTTAGCAACAGTATGCTTTCTAAATGGAGGAACATAGGGTGATATGGATGGTTTTGGAACACTTGGTTGCACATCAGTCTTAGGGGGTAACCTAGATTTCATATGAGAAGAATTGGAGAACGGAGTCGGTTTTCCTAAGATAGACGGCTTTAGATCCTTGTAGGCATTGGGTTGTCGAACAACAGGTTTCACAACTTTAGGTTCCACAATTTTCCCACCCATTTTAGCAACGAGTTTTTGCAACGCTGCTATCGCTCTGTCCCTGTCTTGTAATTGAGCTTTCAACCCTTTAATTTCCAGATTTTGTTCATTCATTTCTCGAAACGTTTGGGAAAGTTTTTCTTGCAATTTATTATCATGTGGAAAACTACCAACGTCTTTTTGTAAAGCAAGTTCAAGAGAATGACAATGTTTTTGAAGGAAATGAGTTTTGTGTTGAAGTAACTCAAAAGCCTTTTTGTCAACATTTTCTTTACGTTTCGAAAGCTCAATTTCAAGACGTTCACATTCTTTGCTCTTATCAAGATATTGGCATGCAACTTCAGAATATTCATCAATATCAGCACAAGATGTAAAATAAGCACACATAACATCTTTAGAAACGCATTCTTGCAAGAGTAAATCATATTCATCTGAGAAATCAGACTTCTCCATTTGAAGATCATCAATGCGTTTCTCAAGAGATTCAACATATTTTTAGTCATCAAACATTTCAGTCCGAATGAACTCCTCAAGTTGAAGGACAGTTTCTTTAATCAATGCCGTGTTTGGAATTAAGAGTTCTTTCACAAGCAAGGTAATATCTTGAGGAATCGGACGTGTCCACTCAGCATTTTCACGTTTTGCCCAGTCTCTTTCAACAATAGATTTAACATTATCTATGTGGTGTTTAAGAATACCTAATGTTTTCCTACTCTTGCTTTTAGATTCATCTAGAGGAAGGTAGTTTATGTATTTGTAAACATTAGATTTCTTAGGGGAAAATGCTTTCTTCCATTGAATTCTCTTTTGTTTGCATTCTAGAAACACTTCCTCACGAGTTTTCTGAGTTTGTTTGTTGAAAAGACCATAAAGACTATTCTCATAAGCATAATTATATGGTTTCACAAACTCCTTATTGACAAGTGGTTGACTATCATCATCCCAAAGGGCAGTCTCTTCAATATTGGCACTAACAGGCATGCAATCAAGATCTGTCCTTTCAGTCTCATCAAGATAAAGACACGGGTTCGCAGCTTGAGCTTTGGCAAGGTACTCAGGACTTGCAAAGCTAGCTTGACCCTTAAACATCGATGGAGGTGCTAGCATTCTTACGGATTGAATAGAATCATGCGTTTTATAAACAACGTTCTTCAAAAATTCGACTTGTTCTTCCAATTTTGTTACTTTTTCAGTTTCTTTCTCGTATCTACTTTTGAAGTCTTGTTTTAACGCATCTACCTCTTGTTTCTTATCCTCAAGAATTTTAGCAGAATCAGTAGTGGTCATAGAGAGCTTTTGTTCAAGTTCGTTAACTTTGGTATTTGCAAGGTACGTTTTTTGACGTTCATCCATTAAGAAAACATTATATTGACGCTTCTCTTTGGCTAATAACTCAAGAGTTGTATTATATTTGTTTTCAAAATCGTCCTTTTGACTTTTTAACGCACTACCCTTGTACCCCTCAAGCTCTTTGGTCTTTTGAAGAAGCTCAGCCCTATTACTTTCAAGGGTCTCATTAGATTTAATTAGAGCGGCTTTGCATTCTTCAAAGTTTTGAGTGAGCGCTGTGTTTGCCTTCTTTAATTGCTTTTGACTCTTTCTAGTTTCATTGACATCTTTTTGTAAACTAGCAATTAAATTAGCAAGCGCGACACGCTCCTCATCATCATACTCATTTGCATGTTGATCGTCCTCAAACTCATTATTACACATGTCTGATGAATTGGGTGTGGTATTGCTATCAACCTTTTCCGTCATACATGTGTCAATAAGGTTTGTTGTTTGATCACTATGCTCATGCGTATTGGCATTGGCAAACACATTAAATTCAGCATTGTGTACCTCTTCCAATGGCTCAGAATCGTAAACAGGACCATTATCATAGGAAGGTGTATTGCTGATGACATTCTCAGAGTCGATGTGTTGTTTGTCAGAGCTGCTGTTGTCTGTCCCTGAGCTGTTATGTTCATTCTGCTCACCATGCGTTGTTTTCCCTGTTCTGCAGCTGTCAGTTGCATTACTCGATATTGTCTTGTTACTTACAGTTGAGACTGGACTCGTATCCACTCCATGAATCTTTGCAACCGTGCACTCTTGCATTTTCAGCCTTTTGTCATTCATCTTCTTGATCATGTCTTTTGCATGAAGTAGGCGTTCATCCAAAAGCCTTTCAATTGATTCCATGTTTCCAAAAATCAAGTCTCTGAATGATTTTGCTTCCATTGTAGTGTAGTCTTTGAAGTGTTGATTTGCATCTCGAACTTCGGACTCAAAATTGGGATTCTTGAATAGCTTTGAAGCAAAGAATGGTTGAAACGGTGTTCTGATTGTTTTGAAGGCTTTCTTGGAATTTGTCTCATGGAGGTTTTTGTTGAGTAATTCATTCTCAAGATTCTTCAAGTGGTCTCTTAAGTCATAAGTGAACGTGCGATGATCATTTTCGAAAAAGGAATGAAAAGCACGCATATACAAAGGATTGTACGAGAAGGTCTCTCTTTCCAGACGTTTTAGATTCGTTTTAAGATCACTGAAAGCTTGCATACAACGTTGTTTAAGGACTTGTTCTTGTAGTTGCATCTCTCGTTCTTCTCTGTCTGAACACGCATTGCTCGTTTCCATGATGATGGTTTCTCAGTTGATGAATTGAAAATAGATCTTAAGTAGATGTGTTGTGATTGGTTTGTGGTTTGAATTTCGAAAATTCCAATTTTTTCCCAGTCCGACAGTAAATTCCTCAGTCCGACTAAAACGGTAAACCGAAAAATTTTGAATAACCAAATGTTGAAAACGAGTTACAAATAGCCAATAACTAGTAGGGAAAAAGTTTGAAAAATGAAAATTTTAACGAAAATTAAAACCTAAAAATGGCCTAAAAATTTGAATTTTGGTCCGAAAATTTGAATTTTTGGTCAAAAAATTTTTCGCATCGCCAAAATTTGAAATTAAAGCTTAAGTGGCCTAAAACTGGTATAGGAAAAAATAAATTTTACTTGGGTTTTCCCGCCAAAATTTTTTTTTTTTTTTTTTTGATCTTCGTGTAAAGGATATTCCGAAACTAGTCTAGATAGTGGCTAAGTCTAAAAAATACTCAAACAAAAATTTAGCAAAAACAAGTTATCGGAATGTCCATCGGAATGTCCATCGGAATGTTCATCGGAATGTGGCTTAGATCGCAATGCACTGTCGGAATCCCAGATCGCAATGTACTGTCGTAATCCCAGATTGCAATGTTCAGATCGGAATGTTCAGATCGGAATGTTCAGATCGAAATGTGTCAAACACAAATTTGGCAGAGTAACGACTCAAAAGTCCCTTGAAACCGTCGGAATCCCAGATCGCAATGTACGATCGGAATGTCCAGATCGGAATAGGGTATCGAAATCCTTAGATCGCAAAGTGGAACCAGTTGGTTATTGTGATCAAACCCCTCTTTTGTACTTTCCGATGGTGGTACAAGCTAGAATTTCGGAAAGATGAAAAACAAGAAATTTTCAACTTTTGATCCAAAAAGCTTGTGTTTAAGCCAAAAACCAAGATACCCAAGTCACAATGGCACGAATCAAGAAGGTATACGAATCGAAAAACACTAAAAAAAAAAAGAAAAATCTTGAATTCGTGGATGAAAGAAGGATTAAAGCAAATAAATCAAATGAAAACGCAACAACCAATCACAAAACTACCCTATGGCGATTGATACCAATTGTTGTCCCTAATATATGATGATTGTAATACACGAATTTAAAGAAAGAAAGGTAGAATGAGAAGAATTCTAGAGAGAGAAAGTAGTGAGAGAAAGTAGAGAGAAAATGGTTGGTGAAACTTGTGAAATATTAGATTAGAAGAAAATGAAATGACCAACACCCTTCTTAACATGCTAGGAAGGGTTTATATAGCCTTTGCTTACATGTAGCTTAAAGGGCTATATGATCATGGGTCGGGCTTTCCTTTTGGGCTTTGGTTACTTATTAATGAACCTTAGCTTAAAGTTAAGCCCGTAATTACACGACTAATATACTACCTATTACAACGTTCTAAAATACGATACGTAATAAACATATGACCGAGCATTCTTGTTTGGCTCAATATTTTGAGGCTAACAAAGCCCATTAAGAATAAGTTGTTTGATATAAGCCAGCTTATTTCCCATTTTCAGGTTTTGGGCCTTTGAAAAGTTGTGTTTAAAATCAAATTTTGAGTCAGATAGGAGTTTTTGGGCTTGATTGGACAACATTTTTCTTATTGGGCCTTAATAAGCCCATTAAGGTGAATGTTTGAACTTTTGGCCCATTTGGAGGCCCATTAGGGGTTTTTTTGTAATTTCAAGTTCATTTATGTGTTAATTAGGTTAAATTAAGCTAGTCTACAAGTTTTTAGAATTTTTTATAAATTTTGGATTTTTAATATTATTTTATTATTATTTTATTATTAAAAATTAAAATTTATATTTTTCAAGTTTTCATATTTTTCTTAGGTTAAATACATTAAATTAGGAATTTTACAACTTTTAGAATATTTTTATTGTCCTTAGATTAATTTTTATAATTATTTTAAGTTTTAATAGTTTTTAATTGTTTTGAAATAGTTTTTATTATATTTAAAATTTTAAAAAATAGTTTTAAATTAAGTTAGGGTATTTTAGAGGTTTACAAAGTGATAAATCTCATTTTGGGCTTTTTATTAATTATTTTGATTTTTGGGCTTTAATTAGCATTAAAAAAATATTAATTAATTAAATAAAAGGTTTAAGTGAATTTTGATTTTTTGTAAACTCTTAATACATTATTTAGGATTTATTGCAATTTTTTAGAAATTTTTAGAGTAAATTTTTAATTTTAGTGCTTTTACGGTTTTACGTGTACGACTATCTCGTCTTAGTTTAATCCGTCATCGTAACCGTCATTCTCTTCTTTTCTAATTTCTTTTCACATAATCATCATAATCACATCATTAATCATCTCTCTACACAACACACTAGCCTCCTTGAGAACGATCCCCACTTTGGGTCATAACTCGTGGTTTTCCTAAATCACTTGTGTACTTTCCCTAATTTGCCCTCTTTTCCTAAAGAGTGGTAAAAACTTAACCATCATTTTGGCGCCGCTGCCGGGGAGGCATGTTGTGTTTTGATTTGGAAGTTGTTGTTTTTATATATAGCCATAATATCTATTGTATTAGTAGCACTTTACTAATACGTATTATCGGTTTTTCGTTTTTTGTGTGAATATTATTAATATATTGTATACGTAGAACAATAAATTCACAAGTACTCCAAAAGTGTGAAAACACAACCTTGATTGGGAGGTCATTACTCAATCATTGTATTCGAATCTCAAACAAGAAAGAAAAGGCAAAAATAGATAAATACTTTCGTGAAGCTCGATTTTGAAAAATACAAACTATAAGGTGGGTATAAGGCGGGTATTATAAAATATACCCTAAGGAAAAAGGCTCTTAAGTGCTTCGCGCCGCCTCGTTTTCCCGCTTGCTTGTGAGTATTTGATTTTGAGAGCTAATCGAGGGTTTTGCCACCCAAAGTATTATTAAGTATCATATATACTTTCTTGGTTTCAATGATTAAACCCTCTTGAACGTTTTGGTGTTCCACCAACGTTCTAAAGTCATCGAAGGCGTTCACTCCAGTGATCGTTTTCATTCCTTGAGGCTTCTTTAATCAAGAGATTTGATTAAGGAGGAGATTTGTAGATTTTGGTCTACTTAATACAATCACAAAAATCCAAAAAAAAGTAAAAACAATCAAAAACCACAAAAAATAATTTGAAAAATACAAAACACCAAAAAGAATCTTATTTGCTCACCCCCACGTTGTACGTGACATTTATGATTACTCGTAATCAAGCAAGACGTGCACGTAAACGAAAAAACAAAACACCTACTTCTAATCTTTCTAGTGAGGAGTCTCCTATTGACGAACCCATTGTAAGAGAAGAACCAACCATGGCGAATCGAACTATGATGGAGTTACTTCAAGCACCCACCGAGGGTTATGGAGAGGCTATTGTGATTCCCGCTATCCTTGCGGAGAATTTTGAAGTGAAAACGGGTTTGTTGTCGATGATCCAAAACAACAAATTCCGTGGTGATGAAAAGGACAACCCGCACAACCATATCCGCCAATTCAATCGCCTTACCGCCACTTGCAAATTTAAGGATGTTGCTAATGACTCGATTAAGATGATGCTTTTTCCGTATTCCTTAGCGGGGCCCGCTAAAATTTGGTTAGAGAAACAGCCACCCAATTCTATATTGACGTGGAAGGATCTCGTTTCAAAGTCTGTGAACCAATTTTTTCCGCCCTCTAAGACTACGCATTTGAAAAACGAGATTTCAAAATTTTCACAATAATTTAATGAAAGTTTTTCAACGGCTTGGAATAAGTTTAAGGAAATGTTACATGAGTGTCCTCATCACGGTTTTTCCGATTTGCATCAAATTGACACGTTTTACAATGGACTTAATGATCATGAAAGAGATTATGTAAATGCCGCCGCGGGTGGTAATTTTTTGTGTAAAATGGTCGAGGAAGCATTGTTAATCATTGAGAATAGATCTAAGGTTTATAGTCCTCGTAACACATCGAGTGTTCGTAAGGCTTCGTCTTCGGCTTCACTTTCTTTGTCTAACACCATCGATGCTTGCCAAATTGAGGCGAACTTGGAAAACAAAATCTTTGATAAGATTAAAGGACTTTTAATTGAATTCAAAGTTGGAGAACCAAATGCTCCCGCTACGGCTAAAGCGGTTGAGGTTTCATGCATGTATTGTGGTGGAGGTCATGATTTCTCCGAGTGCATTACCAACGGTGGTAACACTTCGAGTGCCTACGCGGCCACGGGAACTTACAACCAAAACGGTCAAGTTACCCGCTCTAATCAATTGACTCCACCGGATTTTGCTCCCAATCAAAATGCTAACAACAACTATTGAAACAATCAAGTTGGTTTTAAAAACAATTACAACAAGGGAAACTATGGTAATCAAGGGGCTAATAATCAAGCTTCAAACAAAAATCAAAATGATTTTCAAAACAACAACAAAGGTTTGCAAACTTTGAAAGATCTTCCAAATGAATTTGTTGAATACGCTAATGGGAACGATGCTAGGTTTGACAACATTCAAAGAGAAATCATTAGCCTAAGATCCGAGTTTAAGAACGACTTGAAGAAAGAGTTGAAAAATGAGTTAGCAAATGAGCTTAAAATCCACACAAACAAGATGGAAGGAAATGTAACAAGGTTACAACAAAACCAACAAAAAATGGAACAAGGGCAACATGAGATTAAGCAAGAAATGATTAAGGCCGAGAAGAGGCAATCCATGTTTGAAGATAAAATTTCATCTATGTTTGAGGCAATTATGTGCAAACCGTCTTCGAGTAGTCTTCCTAGCAACACCTTATCAAACCCTAAGGGTGAGATGAAAGTGATTACCACACGTAGTGGTAAGACACTTAAGGAACCGACTCCTCAACCCATTGCTCCTACGGAGGATTCAATTGAGGAAGAACCCGAGGTGGTGGTCGAAAAGGAGCATGTTCCAATCCCACGAAGTACCGCTCATGTCACACCTACGGTTGACCCATTACCAACATTGGAACCCGAGATTCCAAAGGCTCTGCCTATGCCTCAACCCACACCACCTTTTCCCTATCCATCAAGACATAGAAAGGAGAAACGTCAAGAGCGCGACAATTATCAATTTGAGCTTTTTATGATAATGTTTCGTGATTTGCACTTTAATGTGAGTTTCGCCGATGCTTTGGTCATGATGCCTCGATTTGCCGCAAACTTTAAGAGTATGTTGAACAACAAGGAGAAATTGCATCAATTGTCTAGTTGTTCATCGGTTTATCTTAATCACATACCTCAAAAAGTCGGTGATCCCGGTAAATTCTTGATTCCATGTGCAATCCAAGATATGGAAGAATGTTATGCCTTGGCCGATCTTGGTGCTAGTATTAACTTGATGCCACTTGCAATCTTCAAGTCGCTCAATCTTCCTAATCTTACTCCTTCACTAATGTCTATCGAGTTGGCCGACCATTCCACGATTCCCGCATGTGGATTGGCGGAAGACGTTTTTGTGAAAGTGGGAAAGTTCTATTATCCGGTAGACTTTATCGTTGTCGATATTCACACGGATCCTCAAGTTCCTCTCATTTTAGGTCGTTCGTTTTTAGATACGTCTATGGCTTTGATTGATGTTCATGCTAGAAAGATCACCTTATGTTTCAACGATGAGGAACTTGTTATAAACGCAACTCAAAATTCTCAAATTTCTCATGTTTATTCCGTTGCTACCATAAACCTCGTTGATATGATTGACGTGGTTTGCGAGGATTTTTCACAAGAGGTTTTAGGTTTTGGTGATGATGGAAATGGTGGCAATCCCACTATGTTAGATCCCATCCTTGATAACTCGACACCAACCTTCACTCCATTTGAAGGTTGTGGTTTTACGTTGGAAGAATTCTATGTTCCACGTACTTGTAACGGAGACCTCGACAATGATGAGGACTTCTCGATTATCAAGGATTTTCTTAACGATTTCCCATTTCCTCCACCCGAGGAGGTTATGAGTATCGAGCCCAAATCTTCAATTGAGGAACCACCAATCCTCGAGTTGAAAGATTTACCTCCTCATCTCGAATATGTCTTTTTGGAGGAGGGCGACAAGTTGCCGGTTATTATTGCGAAAGAACTTTCGGATGATGAAAAACCCGCACTTGTCGATGTTCTAAAGGATCACAAAGGGGCAATTGCGTGGAAGTTATCCGACATTAAGGGGATCGATCCCAAATTTTGTACCCACAAAATCTTAATGGAGGAGGATTACAAGCCCGTAATCCAATGTCAAAGGAGGGTGAACCCCAAAATTCACGACGTCATCAAAAAGGAAGTCTTAAAACTCCTTGACGCGGGAATGATTTACCCTATTTCCGATAGCCCTTGGGTGAGTCCTATCCATTGTGTCCCTAAAAAGGGAGGAATGACCGTTGTGCCAAATGATGATAACGAGTTGATTCCAACTAGACTCGTGACCGGATGGAGAGTGTGCATTGACAATCGTATGTTGAATGAAGCCACTCGTAAAGACCATTTTCCTTTTCCCTTCATGGACCAAATGTTGGAGCGTCTTGCGGGAAACGATTTCTATTGCTTTTTAGATGGTTTTTCCGGTTACTTCCAAATCCCCATCGATCCTCGTGATCAAGAAAAAACTACGTTTACGTGTCCATATGGAACGTTTGCCTATCGTAGAATGCCATTCGGACTTTGCAATGCATCGGAAACCTTTCAAAGGTGCATGATGGCTATTTTTCATGATATGATCGAGAAGACGATGGAAGTATTCATGGATGACTTTTCCGTGTTTGGTAGTTCGTTTACTTTGTGTTTGTCGAATCTTGAGAGAATGTTGAAACGTTGTGAGGAAACCAACCTTGTGCTTAATTGGGAAAAATGTCATTTTATGGTAAAAAAAAGTGGAATCGTCTTAGGGCACAAGGTCTCGAAAGCGGGGATTGAGGTAGATCAAGCTAAGGTAGACGTCATCGCCAAATTACCTCATCCCAAAACCGTTAAGGGAGTTAGGAGTTTCCTAGGCCACGCGGGCTTTTATCGTCGATTCATCAAGGATTTTTCAAAGATTTCTCGACCTATTACACATCTCCTTGAAAAAGATGCAAGTTTTGTCTTTGACGAAGCTTGTGTATGAGCCTTTGAAATCCTTAAGAGGAAACTTATCGAAGCTCCAATTCTTGTTGCTCCCAATTGGAACCTCCCCTTTGAGCTCATGTGTGATGCTAGTGACTATGCTATTGGGGCCGTATTGGGGCAACGTCATGAAAAGCACTTCTTGTCTATTCACTATGCTAGCAAGACGATGACCGAGGCTCAACTTAAATACACTACAACGGAGAAGGAATTCCTTGCCGTGGTGTATGCATTTGAGAAGTTTCGACCTTATCTCATCTTGGCTAAATGCATAGTGTATACGGATCATTCGGCTATCAAGTATCTTATGGCTAAGCAAGATGCTAAGCCGAGATTACTTCGTTGGATTCTCCTCCTTCAATAATTTTATCACAAAATCGTTGACAAAAAAGGAGCCGAGAATCTAGCGGCCGATCATCTTTCTCGTTTGGAAGATCCTCACCAAAGTGTTTACGAGCCCAAAGAAATCACCGAAACATTTCCGCTTGAGACACTTGGTTTAGTGAATTCTAAGCTTGACACTTCTACCCCATGGTTTACGGACTTTGCAAATTACCATGCGTGTAATTTCATCATCAAGGGTATGACGACTCAAGAAAAACGAAAATTCTTTCGAGACGTCAAGTTCTACTTTTAGAACGACCCTTACTTGTTTCAAACTTGTGCGGATCAAATCATTCGACGTTGTGTCTTTGGTACCGAAGCTTCTAACATCCTTATAGCTTGTCACGAGGGACTCACGGGTGGTCACCACGATGCTAATCTCACGGCTAAGAATGTTTTTGGTGTCGGTTTCTTTTGGCCTACTAATTACCGAGATGCACATGAACTTGTGAAGTCGTGTGACTCATGCCAACGACAAGGAAAAGCCTCACAAAAAGATGAAATGCCACAAAATATCATCCAAGTATGTGAGATCTTTGACGTTTGGGGCATAGACTTTATGGGGCCGTTCCCATCATCTTGTGGTAATAAGTACATCCTTGTCGCAGTTGAATACCTATCTAAGTGGGTGGAAGCTAAAGCTTTGCCCACCAATGATGCTCGTGTGGTAGTCAAGTTTTTGAAGCAATTGTTTTCTCGGTTTGGAACCCCTCGTGCGATCATAAGTGATCGTGGAACCCATTTTTGTAACGACCAATTCGAAAGGGTTCTAAGGAAATATGGGGTTACACATCGGCTTTCTACGGCTTATCACCCGCAAACGAGTGGGCAAGTCGAGGTTTCAAACCGAGCTTTGAAGAGGATCTTGGAGAGATCGATTGGGGAAAACCGACAATCTTGGTCGGATAAGTTGGACGATGCTTTATGGGCCTTTAGGACCGCTCATAAGACGCCCATTGGGTGCACTCCTTATAAGCTTGTGTATGGGAAGAATTGTCACTTGCCTATTGAATTGGAACACAAGGCTTATTGGGCCCTAAAGCATTGTAATGATGATATGGAGACCGCGGGAAAACACCAGAAAATGCAATTAAATGAATTGGATGAATTAAGGGATATTGCTTATGAAAATTCATTAATTTATAAAGAAAAGACTAAAAAGTTGCATGATTCAAAAATTAAAAACCGGGTTTTTAACATTGGGGATCAAGTTTTGCTTTTTAACTCTCGTTTGAAAATCTTTTCCGGTAAGTTGAAATCCCGTTGGTCCGGTCCATTCACCGTGACTCAAGTTTTTCCATATGTGACCATCGAGCTAGCTCAAAATGATGGCCCCAATTTCAAGGTGAATGGACATAGGTTGAAGCACTACTTTGGCGGGGAAGTTCCATCCTTGAACTACCTCGACCAAATCACCTTCCCTAATGATAATTAGTATTGAGGGGATCGAGTCGAGCTCATGACTCGGTAATAAAAAACGAGGTGCCTCGTGGGGGAGTCCCATTGTAAAACCCGCATGCTTTTACAATGAATAGTACCCTTAAGATCGTATGTACTAGATTAAAACTTTCCTATTATAGCATGATTACGATTTCGTGTTAGGATTTTACGTATTACGTACGTGTTAGAACACGATAAGTATTTTACTACGCATGAGCACGCAATAATTATTTGACAATAATTAATCACGAACATGCGATCATGAAATCATGAACGTAATTTAATCACGAGCTAATATTAATTAGGTATATATATTTATTACGAACACGAATAAATATATTAAGTCACGGTTAAAATTTAACGAGAACACGTAAAACACGAACACGAGAACACACCAATATTTTAGACACGAAAAACATTCGGGTTACCCCTTGTGGGCCCCATTACCATGAAATTAGGGAGGGAGGATGGGCTTAGCCCATCAATTTTTACTAAAACAAGGAATTAGGAAAAGATCACTACTCATTTTCACTTTACAGAGGATTTTTACAAAAACCTAAAGGTTCTTCCTCCTCCCTTTTTTCTTTCTTTTGGCCGCCACCCTCAAACACACCAAAGGAGGTGTTATTTGATCTTTGATCTTCGATTTGGTGCTAGTGTTCGTGTTTGTTCATCATTGTTTAGATCCACGCATTCGGTAATTCTTTTAAACCCTTTTCTTTTGATTTAATCTTTTAAATAATTAAGAACATGATATGTTTTTTTAAAACCTAATTAAATCATAGATCTAACATGAAATTGGATTTGGAATAAATCAAAAGGGATGTTTTAGGGGTGTTTGTTCTTGGTCGCCGCCTAAACCGAACCCGAGAGGGTCTCGGTTTGGCTACACGACCACCACCGAGACCATATGGTCCCGGTTGGTTGGTGTGGGTCCCACGGCAGCAACAAGACAAGGGTGACCCCAATTTGGTTCGGGGTATGACATCGATTTCATGTCCGGTTCATGGTCCTTAGTCAAGATCCGGTTCACGGTGTATGTTAAGATTATTTTTCTTTTATAATCTTATGTTAAAATTAAATTAATGAACATGACATGATTAATTTAATAACATGACTTAGGTTATATTAATTATTAAAACCATAAAATTATTAACCTAAGTATTTTATATTTTTAAGACTTATAATTAATTAATTATTTAAAAACCATGGTTATAATTAATTAATTAACATGACTTAGGTTATATTATTAATAAATAATAATACATGTTTTAACCTAAGTATTTAACTTTATTTAATTAAAAACATGTTATACTTTAATTAAATATTTTAACCTATAGTTTATTTTAATTACATGAAATAATTAATAAACTATACATTATATCATATGACTTAGAAAATAATCATGAAAACACTTAGGCTTATATACTTAGCTTATTTAACCAGCTTATTTCTAATTATGGAAACTTCTAATTTTAGAAACTTATTTAAATAAGGCAGCTAATCTATCTATGGAAACGTTCTATTTTTAGAAAATTATCTATTTTAAGCAGTAATTCTATTTCTAGAAACTTTCTATTTTTGGAAACTTTCTATTTTTGGAAACTTTCTATTTTTGGTAACTTTCTAATTTTGGAAACTTTCTATTTTTGGAAACTTTCTATTTTAGGAAACATGCTATTTTTGGGAAGTTACTTATTATTACACAGTAAGTATAATAATATATGAAACACCAGAAATACTTAATCAGATTAAACAGAATATAAGATAAACACAGTTTAAGGCTTTAAACAGTGAAACATGATATGAACATATAAAATAAGCTAAGACATGATATAAAACCAGTTACGTATTTAGTAGTCAGATACTTATTCACGTATGTATTCATGTAGCATTAGTGATACGGAAGTAGGATTTCTCTCAGTTCGTCTTCTTCGTTCACTGGACATAAGGTACGGATTTCCGTCCTTTCAGTATGGACATTCTTTCCTTATTAGGATTTCCCGTATGCAGCCAACTGTTTTCCCCAGTATATGTTTTATATGTTTTTAAATTGCTTATGTTTAATTAGAATACCTAAAGCCATATACATGCATGACTAGTTTCACCTAGTTATGGAGGTACCATAACCATAACACTAGAGGCACTGGTGTTATGACTTCACCACGGCGGAGTGATTGCTCGTGGCGTCCCTTCAGCTTTTGGACATATTTTTATATTTATCATGTGGGGCGTATGGGTGCATCCTAGTTACATGTTTTCAGTCAGGATTTCATGGTGAATGTGGTGTGTGCCTTGCATCCTTCACAAGGAGCTGATCCCTCCTACCCAAAACCAGTATATTAAATTAGAGGCAGCCCCTCTAATTTGCATGATGAGGTCACCCCTCCAAGTATTCATGCACGGTAGATTTTCATGACCTATATTGGCTAATGGTAAAATATGTTAAACAATTTTTCATAAGATAAACATAAGGCTTTTCAAACTATAAAACCAGTTTTATGAACATGTTCCAGGTTTTCCAGGACTTATACATTTCCGCTACTATTAAGTCTTTATTATGCTTAGACATTCATACTATGTCTATATCCGTGCACTGAGCGTTTTGCTCAGCCGTTACTTTCCTTTCCATGTCCCAAAACGGCAGGTACCTTAGGAAAGACTCGAGCATTTGGAGGACGTGCATAGGATGGAAGCTGCTAGAGACTTCTTTTCCTTTTTGCCTTCATACACTTATGCTTGTTTAGTCTTTCATTCATTTATTTTTCTTTATTATGTTTTGGGATTATGTTTGGGAACCGATGTTTGATTCCGGTTATCCCTATGGTCATGTAATGTTTTAGACATTTATCCTTGTATGCTTTGATGACACGCCATAATTACGCGTGACATTCCATTAGCAAAATGGGGTGTTACAATTATGGTATCAGAGCCAAGTCTTCGACCTGTAGGCTCTAAAACTCGACCTGTGACTAGTGGGTAGTCACCAGGAGCTTCCTAAGCCAACGTTTGTTATTCTACGTATTGATGTTTTCAGCGCATTGTTGCTTTAACCATGATGTTTTCAGCACCTTGAGGTTTTAACCTTTATGTTTTCATCCATATAGTTTTACTAATATGGATGGACAACCGTCATTCATATTTAGTTATGTGTCATTGTTTCATGCATAATGTTCCTCGTGAAGTGTGACTATGTGGACTGAACCCCAGTAGTTCATAATTAGTCACATAAAAATTTTTTTCTGATAAGTTTGGACAGATAAGTTTCATTTATTTATGTTTCATGTATCATTGTTGCAGGGATTATGACTAAGTAATGGTTGGTACAGGACTGGCCCTATTTAGTTGCATGTGCTTTTATCGAAACTTTTAACTCTGGGACCGACCCATAGGCGTCCCCTCGCTATGTATTTTGTTTTGGGACCGACCCATAGGCGTCCCCTTGCACATATAAAGGTTTTTATAAACTACGTTATACATTCATGCACTGTTTTTCATGCATAAAAATTTTCTCATGATTTATTGGCATAAATTTTTTTTCATGTCCCCTCATAAGTTACTATGTTTTTATGTCAAGTATGTTTTTATTCTGTCATGGTTAAACTCAGTTTCATGCTGATTATGTTATACACTCCTTCATGTTAAATCGTTTCATGTTTCTTCATGATAATTCCGTCTTCATGTGGATTACGTCTTACGCCTCTTTTGTTATTATGCCTTCATGCAAGACATTGTTGGATTTCATTGAATTCTGCTTTCATGACAGTTATGGTTGGTTTTCATCGATCATGCTGTCAGGCAAATCATCGTTGAATTTTGTGTAACTACACTTTAACGTTTCTCGATATAACCAAAATGATGTCTATGCTAATACTGCCAGGTTATCATGATGGTTTTCCTAACCGTTTAGCCGATATACTTTCCTTAAATCATGATAAATGATCGACCCCATACCGATCATTTCATGTGTATTCCACGTGTACTCCATGTACCGTATTTCATGTGTATTACATGTACCTTAATCCATGTGTATTCCACTTGCAATACTTCACGAGTATTCTCTAGTCGATTCTGAATCATCTCAGGCGTATTTTCAATTGCTGATATTCTACAAGATTGCTGATACCGCTCATAACTTGGAGATGTTACTAAAGTTGATGCTGCTGAAGTTCGGAGACACTACGAGATGCGGATGTTGTTCACAATCTGGAGATCCTACAAGACGAAGACAAAGGCGTTAGAGCAAAGCAATTGGACGAGAAGATGCTTCACCATCAGACGATTTCCATCAATCATTGTCCCTAATTCTTAGTTACATGTCACACGTCATTCGGCTGTCATTTCAGCCATGTGAGTGCAAACCGGTACCAGCCGGCCACTCAACTGAATAGTTACATGAATCACGGTCATGAGAATGACCGTCATGGAACTGACAGACAGGACGATAGTAACCACTAATATGACAGAACTATCCTAGAAATCGCAACTGAGGCTCCGGCCGCGGACGTGATCAGACATACAAATGATCAGTAGTCCAACTGATCCGCCAATTTTGGCATAATAACCTAATATTTGTAGTTCTATTTGTTTCACGTCTCGAGACACATGTCAAGACATCAGTCAAGACACATGTCTCACGTATACTTTCTGAAGACACATGTCAAGACACCAGTCAAGACATATGTCATGCTTATAGTTCCAAGACACGAGTCAAGACACATGACTCACGTCCAACTATGGAACATTTCTAAGAAATTCAGGATACCCTCCAAGGGTATATCCATTTTGTTGTGCCATGCATTAATCAGGCCACAAGAATTTCAATACCATTACCGGCGCATCAGTGAGAACTGTCACGTTACCGATGTAACTTTCATTTCTTTCACCATGGTTCATATATTCATGACCATGAAGGACGCCTTTCGTATTCCCACGTATACGAAGGTTTTCCTTCAGCTTAATGATGAGATCCAAGCTGCTAACGCATTTCCTCGGACAAACACGAGATGAATTTTAACCTAATTATGGACTATGAACAGCACACCATGCTACGATTCATAATTATGTATAGTAATGTTCAGGCGCCTGAATACATTCAGCTTGATTTTCCATCAGGAAAAATCTGTACAAATTATCTATGCTTTCCAAGCACGTGTTTTGTTAGCCATGATTGATAAAACTTTCTAGCTGTCAGTTTGACACGACCACTTAAGTCTTTTACGCATAGCCAGTTGATTATTCCAAAATCCTCCTATACATTCCAGAAGAACCTACAAGGAGAAGGACGGTACCATGAGATTAGGTGTCGAAGACCGTCGACTTAAACAAATCACCATTCATGACCGTTATTCTCTTCCACGTATTGACAACATGTCCAATCGACCTTATAGTGTTAATCACTTTCCGAGATCGAACTCATGATCAGGCTACCAACAGTGACGAGTGAAAGAGCAGGACATGTCTATGACTGCTATTCGTACACGACTCGGTCATGCTAAATTCATGATTCTGTATTAGTCTCATAAAGGCTCCAACGGCATTATGAACTTAATAAACTGAGTTCCATGAACTCATAAGCAAATTCATTAGCGTTTTCATTGAGGATAACCTGATTTCCTCTAAGTTTAGAGAAGAACAGGAAGACCATATCTGCACTATGTTGCAAATTCTATGACAAGAGAAATTTTACCCTGGAATTTTTTTTTTCCAATGTCAATTCTGGTTGATTATAGTGACACGCTGAATCACATGGCTTCCTACGGTTAATCTTACCATGACTCACCTTATGCGTAAAGGAGAGAACCCTACACTACATTAGGTGTTCTAGAAAATCCTACGCTAGGAGAAGTCTAGATGCAGAGACTCAGAGTTTCGCAAACTCCTATGTATCAAGTTCTACGAAGCAAGATATAGTTACGTTCATATCTTCATACCTGTCATACAAACAGGCTAAGATAGGACACCAACAGACTGGGATGTTTTCATCATCTGAAATTGAAATTGAAATGGAACAAGATCTCCATGGATTTTGTTTACCAGATTAACGCAAACTCAGAAGAAGCATGATGCTATCTAAGTTATTACAAACAGTTTGATCAAGTCTGCCGAATCCTTACATCCGCAAGGATTTCAGAACCAACAGATTGATCGGACATGTCCCAGCAAAGGCTCATCCGATCACTTGGCAATTCCTCAGTTATCGGGCCAAATAAATATTCATAATTGTGCTCCTTATTTACTTCACGTCCTTGTTCTAAGTTCACGACTTGCTTTCACGCTCGTGTTCATGACACTATTCACGTTCATGATCGTATCTTGGCTTACGATTTTACGTTCATTTTTCTCATTCTGGGAAGTTTTGCAAGAACTTGAGAGACCAGACCCAAGTTTAGTATAACTCCCTATCCTTAGATAGACGTTTCTCGTCATAATCTATGTCTCACCCTGTAACGTTTGCCGTTACCACCATTATATTCTATGTTCACGATATGTTTCACATGTCATGTTCATTCCACGTTCCTCATATCATGATCAAGATATGCTACACGTATCATGGTCACGATATGTTTACTCATACTACACTCATCATATCTCAACATATCACGTTCAAAATTTTTCACGTATCACGTTCAAAATTTTTCACGTACTACGTTTCTTTATGTCTCGCACATCGTTTCTAATTATCATTTAAGTCAGATTGTCTTGCATCGTAACGTTTCAGTTACCCTAGCACATTAACTCTTATTTTCCTCGATCGAATTTAGGGGATCTACCTTCCGTTGATAACCAAGAATTTCTTCGTATTCCAAGTCAAGGTCAGGAGGACCAAGATTTATCATTAGTGTCAAGATCTTCTGAAGGAACCGTTCCAAGAGGGAGGCCACTTGGAAACGGACAAGTTCATCCGGACTTTTATCCTTTTCTCTCATCAATTAGATATGTCCTTTCAGTCACGTCACGTTCCATGTCCTTTCAAGACATGTCACGTTCCACGTTCCTTCTACCATGTCACCTGTACGTTCATTAATCTTACATACCCTCTCAGTTTAATTCGGGTATGTTTCTCTTTCAGTTACGTTATCTATAATTCGGGGACGAATTATTCTTTTTAGGGGGGAAGAGTTGTAAAACCCGCATGCTTTTACCATGAATAGTACCCATTAGATCGTACATACTAGATTAAAACTTTCCTATTATAGCATGATTACGATTTCGTGTTAGGATTTTACGTATTACGTACGTGTTAGAACACGATAAGTATTTTACTACGCATGAGCACGCAATAATTATTTGACAATAATTAATCACGAACATGCGATCATGAAATCATGAACGTAATTTAATCACGAGCTAATATTAATTACGTATATATATTTATTACGAACACGAATAAATATATTAAGTCACGGTTAATATTTAACGAGAACACGTAAAACACGAACACGAGAACACACGAGAACACACCAATATTTTAGACACGGAAAACATTTGGGTTACCCCTTGTGGGCCCCATTACCACGAAATTAGGGAGGGAGGATGGGCTTAGCCCATCAATTTTTACTAAAACAAGGAATTAGGAAAAGATCACTACTCATTTTCACTTTACAGAGGATTTTTACAAAAACCTAAAGGTTCTTCCTCCTCCCTTTTTCTTTCTTTTGGCCGCCACCCTCAAACACACCAAAGGAGGTGTTATTTGATCTTTGATCTTGGATTTGGTGCTAGTGTTCGTGTTTGTTCATCGTTGTTTAGATCCACGCATTCGGTAATTCTTTTAAACCCTTTTCTTTTGATTTAATCTTTTAAATAATTAAGAACATGATATGTTTTTTTAAAACCTAATTAAATCATAGATCTAACATGAAATTGGATTTGGAATAAATCAAAAGGGATGTTTTAGGGGTGTTTGTTCTTGGCCGCCGCCTAAACCGAACCCGAGAGGGTCTCGGTTTGGCTACACGACCACCACCGAGACCATATGGTCCCGGTTGGTTGGTGTGGGTCCCACGGCAGCAACAAGACAAGGGTGACCCCGATTTGGTTCGGGGTATGGCATCGATTTCATGTCCGGTTCATGGTCCTTAGTCAAGATCCGGTTCACGGTGTATGTTAAGATTATTTTTCTTTTATAATCTTATGTTAAAATTAAATTAATGAACATGACATGATTAATTTAATAACATGACTTAGGTTATATTAATTATTAAAATCATGAAATTATTAACCTAAGTATTTTATATTTTTAAGACTTATAATTAATTAATTATTTAAAAACCATGGTTATAATTAATTAATTAACATGACTTAGCTTATATTATTAATAAATAATAATACATGTTTTAACCTAAGTATTTAACTTTATTTAATTAAAAACATGTTATACTTTAATTAAATATTTTAACCTATAGTTTATTTTAATTACATGAGATAATTAATAAACTATACATTATATCATATGACTTAGAAAATAATCATGAAAACACTTAGGCTTATATACTTAGCTTATTTAACCAGCTTATTTCTAATTATGGAAACTTCTATTTTTAGAAACTTATTTAAATAAGGCAGCTAATCTATTTATGGAAACGTTCTATTTTTAGAAAATTATCTATTTTAAGCAGTAATTCTATTTTTGGAAACTTTCTATTTTTGGAAACTTTCTATTTTTGAAAACTTTCTATTTTTGGAAACTTTCTATTTTTGGTAACTTTCTATTTTTGGAAACTTTCTATTTTAGGAAACATGCTATTTTTTGAAAGTTACTTATTATTACACAGTAAGTATAATAATACATGAAACACAAGAAATACTTAATCAGAGTAAACAGAATATAAGATAAACACAGTTTCAGGCTTTAAACAGTGAAACATGATATGAACATATAAAATAAGCTAAGACATGATATAAAACCAGTTACGTATTTAGTAGTCAGATACTTATTCACGTATGTATTCATGTAGCATTAGTGGTACGGAAGTAGGATTTCTCTCAGTTCGTCTTCTTCGTTCACTGGACATAAGGTACGGATTTCCGTCCTTTCAGTATGGACATTCTTTCCTTATTAGGATTTCCCGTATGCAGCCAACTGTTTTCCCCTGTATATGTTTTATATGTTTTTGAATTGCTTATGTTTAATTAGAATACCTAAAGCCATATACATGCATGACCAGTTTCACCTAGTTATGGAGGTACCATAACCATAACACTAGAGGCACTGGTGTTATGACTTCACCACGGTGGAGTGATTGCTCGTGGCGTCCCTTCAGCTTTTGGCCATATTTTTATATTTATCATGTGGGGCGTATGGGTGCATCCTAGTTACATGTTTTCAGTCAGGATTTCATGGTGAATGTGGTGTGTGCCTTGCATCCTTCACAAGGAGCTGATCCCTCCTACCCATAACCAGTATATTAAATTAGAGGCAGCCCCTCTAATTTGCATGGTGAGGTCACCCCTCCAAGTATTCATGCACGGTGGATTTTCATGACCTATATTGGCTAATGGTAAAATATGTTAAACAGTTTTTCATAAGATAAACATAAGGCTTTTCAAACTATAAAACCAGTTTTATGAACATGTTCTAGGTTTTCCAGGACTTATACATTTCCGCTGCTATTAAGTCTTTATTATGCTTAGACATTCATACTATGTCTATATCCGTGCACTAAGCGTTTTGCTCAGCCGTTACTTTCCTTTCCATGTCCCAAAACGGCAGGTACCTTAGGAAAGACTCGAGCATTTGGAGGACGTGCATAGGATGGAAGCTGCTAGAGACTTCTTTTCCTTTTTGCCTTCATATACTTATGCTTGTTTAGTCTTTCATTCATTTCTTTTGCTTTATTATGTTTTGGGCTTATGTTTGGGAACCGATGTTTGATTCCGGTTATCCCATGGTCATGTAAAGTTTTAGACATTTATCCTTGTATGCTTTGATGACACGCCAGAATTACGCGTGACTTTCCATTATCAAAATGGGGTGTTACACCCATGCTTATCCTATGTACATTTTATCGCTTTCTAATGTAGTAACGTGTGGGTATTTGTGCCCTTCCAACCTTTGTTCCGTGGTTGTTTGTGAATTGTGGATTCTAGATGATCATTATCTTCACGATTGGAGCCTCTCGTGTTCGTTTTATGGGAGCACTCGATCGTTTGCTTTGAAGACTTTCCCAATATCCATGATATATCCTTTGATGTTCTAACCTTAGGTTTATAGCACACTTCATAAACGGCTTTAAATTTAACGGTTACACCCTTTCCATGCTAGATTACGCATTCGACTACGTCTTTAGTATGGGGGTGTTTGCACCCCTAGACTCGAAACATTGAGGACAATGTTTAACTTTAGTATGGGGGGTGAATAGATACTTGCCTTGCCAAACCTTCACGCTTTCCAAAGTTTATCTTTTTGTTTATCGTTTTATTGCAAATAAGGCTAAAAATGGCCAAATTTTAAAATTTTTCTCATGTTTTATAAGCGTTTGAAGACACGAATGTAGGTTTTCTGATGGCGAGAATGAGAGTAATTTTTGACTCGACCGTGCGTGTTGAGCACTTAGCTTTGATTCCTTAACTTCACATTAAGGCTAAGTCTCTTAAATGAGGACAAGAAATGATAGAGTTAATTATAAGTTACTATGCTAAACGTAGAGTACTCGTATTCTTTCAAAAACTCATGTGTTCTCGTTGTTTGCTTATTCTCCCTTCGCTTGTAAATATTTTTTGCTTAATAAATATTGACTTAGCGGTTTAGTCTTGTTGTTGGGTTTCTAGTCTTTTCTAGTAGCTTCCGTGTAATTAAATTAGGAAGACATTAAGCTATCGCCAGCGTCACGGTTTTGAAGTATTGGCAACCCGAATAATCGAAAGCTTCAACCAATAATAAGATTTCAAGTGCTCACCTAAATCAAGCAAACAATTTGAAGCTCACAAGGTCAAAAACTCTACGCAAAACTAAAATTGAATCAAGCCTTAATCTTTGAAGCTTTAAAGATCCAAAATTCGCCTTAGCGTGAGGATATACGTCTTTGGCTAATAAAACCACCGACGAGGTAGATAATAAAAGGCAAGGCAAGACCGAAGTCATAATAAAAGCTTCATGGCGAAGTTGAATAAAAGATGGAGGTAAACCAATGATAATAAGGCCCTTCCGTTAGGGGGCGTATAAAAGTCTTGGTAATAAGTCTCATGTTCAAAACCGTTATAAAACCGTGTTTATCGATCCTTCTTGTTAACTTAATTTTTTGACATCGTTGTCTATTAGGAGGGATTATTGATTTGATGGTCTTGGTTACACCGTTAGGACTCTATTTTTAGACCTAAATCTCTATTATCACATAAGTCAAACAATGGATCCTCGTGAAACATTCAAGACATAATAAAATATAAGAGATACAACTTAGGATAATGGGAGGATAAGTACGTGATTAGGGCATATGAGTAGTGTTAGCATTACTAACTTATAATGGCAATGGTCTCGTTACACGCTTGGCATGGGATTGGGGTGAAAATCGAGGATGATGAAATTATTTCTAACGAAGCATTCACGTTTTCTTGTTCTATGAACCTAAGCGTCCCATTTTGCGATGAAAATCATACATTATGTCTAAAACGCAAGTAGTGGAAATAGTTGTAGTGTAGCTAGTCTATCATTCAATAAAGTGAATAAAAATGAATTTTGGAGATGCTACGATACTTTATTCTAGCATTGTGTGAGGGCACAGCAATGGTTTAGTATGGGGGAGTGATGAGACTGCTTTTATACATAGTCTCATCGTCCAAAAAGGGCTTTAAATGCATAAAATATCATGAAAATACCCAAATATATGCTTGTGTTTGTTGCTTGTGTATTTTAGGTACGGATATTGAGAAAATGACAAAAGATCACAAGAATCATACAAAAACGAACACGGGAAACGAAGCCGCGCATTGAACCAAGCCCTAATGAAGAATTTTCCAAAGAAAACCCTTAAAGATTTGAAGATTTATGAAGAAGGGTCCTCCAATATTGAAGAATTGACACTTTATACCCTTGTATCTTCATAATTACAAGATTGGTCCCTAAAGTTTCTCAATATTGCAAAAAGGGCCCTCCACTTTGAAGAATTGGCAATTTTAGTCCCTTAACAAAACTAAAATGTTAATATTATTCCTTCTCAAAGTCAAACATACCATGAAGAACTTCAAGTTACAAGAATCACAAATTTGGTCCTTTGAAAATATCAAAATTACCAAAAGGACCCTTGACTTTGAAGACTTGGCAAAAATGGTCCCTCAAAAATGAAGACTTGTCATTTTTAGTCCTCCAAAATGTCAATCATACAAGTCAAGACCATAATCCTTGAAGAAAATACCAAATCAGTCCTTCAAGAATCAAGAAATGGCAAGAAATACCCTTGAATTCACTTTACAAAACTTTTTGGGGCAAAAGTATGAAGTTTGAAACTTCATTAACAAAGAAAACGGGTTGTGGTGTGTTTATTTACAAAGTGAAAGAAAGAAGAAAAGTGAGCGGTGTAACCTGGCAGACAACACAACTTACCTAGACCACTCTCCTTGTGACACCTGTCCCACTCAACCAATCACAACTCACCCTCCTTCCACCTCACCAATCCACTAATCCGGTTTAATACTTGTTTAATCTTGGCGCCTAAACACGTTTTTAAACATAATCCACCCCCAAAATAGATTAAAAACCTGTTCTTCATGTTCATAATCCCAATTAGGCATTTCTTAATTATGATGAATTAGCCCTTAATCTTTTCCCGTTTAATGATTAAGGTGCTAATGATCATAACCCAACCTTAAAAACACATGCCACTTAACCCCACATGCCACATGGGACATGCCCTGCTACACGTTTGGGGAAGAAGACAAGATTGTAACAGCCAACCAACGGGCATGATTCCAGGTTACATCCTAAGCTTATTATACACCTTTGGATTCACTTTTACCTTGCCAGCTACAACAACAATCCAAAAATCAGTCACATGATCTTCAAAGTTCAAACTACTCAAAGGGAAAATTTAGAACTTCATTAGCTAGGGTTCACGTTTTATAAGCTTTCATAGTTCATTTGTATGCCTATATAAAGGCCTTAGGGTGCATCATTTGTACTTTGCTCTTGAATTTTCCTTAGTTCACAAATCTGTAAATCATATATTCATCTTAATGAAATATGTTTGAATTTGGTGAAGAAAACTCAAGTACCACTCTTATTAACTGCTTATTATTGTTGAAGGTTTATTGTTCTTGAATCCTAAAACCTATTTTCAAAAGGAGTGTGCAAAAGTTTGCACATTTTCCATTTTTCTTGGTATTTTGCTAAGTCTTGTTCAAAGCTTGGAATTCTTGGGCTATAAGGCTGATCATAGCATCCTGATACTGTGTTATCAAGGTGTGGTGAAGCTTATAACTTGGGGATAATCAAGTGTGGGGAACAAAGGTTGCATTAATCAAGAATTTTTACTTTTTCTGTTTTTGATATTGTGCTCTTAACCTTGTTGATTCTTAGCAGGGTTGTTGTTGGAAGCTTGTACTTGTTCTTGCTAGTACATAAGCTCAAAATTCGTGGGTGTGGATGTACATCTATGAGGTACACATCATTCTACTTAAAATCTGATAAAAACTTGGATGTTTGTTGATTTTGTGTGTGACTTGTGTTCTTGCTGTTTTTGTGGCTCAATCTTGTTCTAATCTGCATATCTCATCTGTTGTTGTGCTTATTTGGGCTTGGGTGGTCTTGGATAACACTTTTGATTTGCAAATTTGATTTTGAAAAGTTAAAAGGGTGTTTGGGATTACCTGTTTGAGATCATAGTGTGTTATTGTGTTGTTGAAAAGTGTTGTTTATGCTTGTTATCTGTTATTGGCTTGGTTGAGTGCTATTTGCTGCAAGTTTTTGGGTTTGAACCTTGAAATCAAAGATTGTGCCATAACTTGTTGAGTTTGACTGTTTTGACCTAAAATTTTGGGAATACTTAGAGTATATGCATGTTTAGGGATATAAGCAGTTAAATCAAAGTTATCATAACATATCTTAGAGATCTGAGTGTTTGAATTTGGCTTGTTGGTCAATTGCATCAGCAAAAGTAAAATCTGCTTGTGTTAGTGTTCATCAGTAACCTTCATTTGCTTGAATCTTGATTTAGGCTTTGAACCATTGCATGAAACCTGTTTAAACTTGTTCATTTAAGTTTATTATAGCTTGTGTATGCTTTTGGTGCAATTTGGTTGGTTGAATTTTGCTAAAACAGCTTATAAGTGCTTAACTGCTTATGTGTTCATGTCTGGTGCATATCTGGTGATGTTTTGATTGAACTGTACTAACTGGCTGTTAGTGATTGTGATTTCTTTGTTGTATTTGACTCCTCTTGATCCACTGATCATTTGGGTGCCTTTTTGTAACTTGAATCTCCAAAAAAGTCACTAAAGACAAATAGTCAAACAAGTCAAGCAGTGGGAAAAGTTCCCACTGCTCAGACACCAAAACTAGCCCCTGCTAGTGTTAATTTGCATTCAGCTTATTGATAAGCCATTTTGGCTTATCCAGACCTGCAACAACTTATTTTTGTGATAGATCTTCATTATTTGACCCATTTGATTGAACTGGAGCTTATCAGACTTTGACTTTGACTTTTTACTAGAAAACCAACTCATTTGACTTTTTCATAAGTACTTATTTGCTTATTTCAGCTTATTGAGTGAACTTATTTGAAAACTTTTTGTTGATTAAGCTTAGTTAAGTCATTTAAAAGCTTTTGAAACTTGAAGCAGCTATTGGGATAGCCTAGAACTCAAAAACGACTATTTTGTCGTTTTGTGTAGATTGCTTTTTGCATTTTCAGGCTTATTCCTTTGGCTTATTTCAAATTTCTTTTTACAGAAGTATTAAGCTACTCAAAAGAAGCTTGTGTGTCTAATTTGAGCTTATGGCATCAGCTTATAGCTTAATGGGCCAAAAAGCCCATTAAGAATAAGCTGTTTGATATAAGCCAACTTATTTCACATTTTCAGCTTTTGGGCCTTTGAAAAGTTGTGTTTAAAATCAAATTTTGAGTCAGATAGGAGTTTTTGGGCTTGATTGGACAACATTTTTCTTATTGGGCCTTAATAAGCCCATTAAGGTGACTGTTTGAACTTTTGGCCCATTTGGAGGCCCATTAGGGGTATTTTGTAATTTCAAGTTCATTTCTGTGTTAATTAGGTTAAATTAAGCTATTTTGCAAGTTTTTAGAATTTCTTATAAATTTTGGATTTTTAATATTATTTTATTATTAAAAAATAAAATTTAGATTTTTCAAGTTTTTATATTTTTCTTAGGTTAAATACATTAAGTCAGGAATTTTACAACTTTTAGAATATTTTTATTGTCCTTAGATTATTTTTTATAATTATTTTAAGTTTTAATAGTTTTTAATTGTTTTTAAATAGTTTTTATTAATTTTAAATTTTTCAGAAATAGTTTTAAATTAATTTAGGGTATTTTAGAGGTTTACAAAGTGATAATACTCATTTTGGGGTTTTTATTAATTATTTTGATTTTTTAGGCTTTAATTAGCATTAAAAAATTATTAAATAATTAAATAAAAGGTTTAAGTGAATTTTGATTTTTTGTAAACTCTTAGCACATTATTTAGGATTTATTGCAATTTTCTAGGAATTTTTAGAGTAAATTTTAATTTTGGTGCTTTTACGGTTTTACGTGTACGACTATCTCGTCTTAGTTTAATCTGTCATCGTAACTGTCATTCTCTTCTTTTCTATTTTCTTTTCACATAATCATCATAATCACATCATTAATCATCTCTCTACACAACACACTAGCCTCCTTGAGAATGATCCCCACTTTGGGTCATAACTCGTGGTTTTCCTAAATCACTTGTGTACTTTCCCTAATTTGCCCTCTTTTCCTAAAGAGTGGTAAAAACTTAACCATCAATTATCATATGTGTCAAGATCTCATAGAGGAACCGTTCCGAGAGGGAGACCACTTGGAAACGGAGAAGTTCATCCGGACTTCTTATCCGTTTTTCTCTTATCAATTAGATATGTCCTTTCAGTCACGTCACGTTCCATGTCCTTTCAAGACATGTCACGTTTCACGTTCCTTCTACCATGTCACCTTCATGTCCCTTTTATCTTACATACCATCTCAGTTTGATTCGGGTATGTTACGCTTCCAGTTACGTTATCTATAATTCGGGGACGAATTATTCTTTTTAGGGGGAAGAGTTGTAAAACCCGCATGCTTTTACCATGAACAGTACACTTATGATCATACGTACAGGATTAAAACTTTCCTTATATAACATGAACACGTATCACGAACTAGAATTACAAGTAATACGTACGTGTTATATCACGATAAGTATTTATTACGTATTAAGACACGATAATTATTTCAATAATAATTATAATCACGAATATACGAACATGAAATCATGAACGTACATTAATCACGAGCTAATATTACGTATGTATATATATTTATTACGAACACGAATAAATATATTAAGTCACGAACGATAACTAATTAAAATACGTAAAACACGAACACGAGAACACACTTATTATTTAGACATGTAAAATGTATGGGTTACCTCATGTGGGCCCCCATACCCGCGGACACAACAAGAGGAAAAGGGCCAAGCCCATTATTTTTCTAAACAAGGATTAAAGGAAAAGATTAGTTTCATTTTAACAAGATTTAGGAAATAACTAAAAACCCTAAAAATCCTTTCTTCCTTCTCTTTGTTCTTGGCCGCCGGATTTAAGAACACCAAAGGGGTGTTCGGTTTGATTTTTGGTCTTTGATTTATTGCAAGGATCGTGGTGTGTTCATCCTTCTTGATTTCACGTAATCGGTATAAACCCTAACTTCTTCTATTTTATGTTTTGATTTATTTAATCACATAAAATCATGAATGTTTTAATAAACTAATTAAAAACAAGTAATTAATCATGTTTTAATCATGGGGTTTAATCAATTTAGGGTTAACGGGTGTTTGTTTGTTGTGGCCGAAGCCTAACCGAGCCCCAAGGGGGTCTCGGCTTGGCTTACTTCGCACCACCGAGACCATATGGTCTCGGTTTGGTGGTGATGGTGTCACGGCAGCAGCAAGGCAAGGGAAACCCCGACTTAGGTCGGGGTATGGTGATGTTTTCGGGACCGGTTCATGGGTTTTAAACACGGGTCCGGTTCACACATATTTAGATTTAAACACGGTCCGGTTCAGGAATTATTTTTTCAAGGTTTATTATTTTACAAGTTATATTATTTTTACAAGATTTAAATTAAATTAATTAAAGGCATGAACATGATTATACATGACTTAGGTTATTAATTTTATTATTAACACATAAATTTTAACCTAAGTATTTTTATCTTTTATTAGACTATATAACTAATTAATTATTATAAAACCATGACTTATAATTAATTAATTTACATGACTTAGGTTATATTATTAATAGATAATAATACATGTTTTAACCTATGTATTTATTTTACCTTTTTATTTAATTAAATCATGTTAAATTTAATTAAATACTTTAACCTATAGTTTATTTAATTTACATGAAATAATTAATAAACTATACCATATAATCACATGACTTAGAATATTAATCAGAAAACACTTAAACTTATATAATTAGCTTAATTATCCAGCTTATATCTACTTATGGAAACTTTCTATTTTTAGAAACTTATTTATTTAAGGTAGCTAATCTATTTATGGAAACTTTCTTTTTTAGAAACTTATTTATTTTAAGCATTAATTCTGTTTTTGGAAACTTTCTATTTCTGGAAACTTTCTATTTCTGGAAACTTTCTATTTTTAGTAACTTTCTATTTTTGGAAACTTTCTATTTTAGGAAACCTGCTATTTTTAGGAAGTTACTTATTATTACACAGCAAGTATAATAATACATGAAATACTTGAAATACTTAATCAGAAATGAACATAATACATGATAAACACAGTATAAAGCTTAAATCAGTAAAACATGACATGAACATATAAAACAAGCTAAGACATGATATAAAACCAGTTACGTACTCAGTAATCAGATACTTATACACGTATGTATTTATGTAGCATTAGTGATACCGAAGTAGGACTCTCTTCCATTCGTCTTCTTCGTTCACTGGACATAAGGTACGGATTCTCCGTCCTTTCAGCATGGACATTCTTCCTTATTAGGATTCCCCGTATGCAGCCAACTGTTTTTCCCAGTATATGTTTTATATGTTGTTGAATTGCTTATGTTTAATTAGAATACCTAAAGCCATATACATGCATGACCAGTTTCACCTAGTTATGGAGGTACCATAACCATAACACTAGAGGCACTGGTGTTATGACTTCACCACGGCGGAGTGATAGCTCGTGGCGTCCCTTTCAGCTTTTGGCCATATTTATTATTATCAGGTGGGGCGTATGGGTGCATCCTAGTTACATGTGTGACAATCCGTCAATTTATGGTTGATATTTTATTCTCAATATTTATTTGAAAACATTATTTTAATGTTACAATATGAACTCACTTATTTTTGGGAAGAAATTTGGATTTACGTCTTGAAGTAGCATCGACTACGTTTAAACCGGAGGATTCTACGTTACGTGCTTACGTTTACCTACACCGTCTTTGGTGACAGTCCGACATTTCAGAAAATAAATTTATCCGTGAATATTATTTTGGAGTTTTAAATTTGTGTTGGTTCATAAACTCACAAATTTACGAGAAAAGATTAGGACTTACGATTTTATTTTAACGTCCTTTACGACTAAACCGGAAACCTTTGGATTACGTATTTACGTTTTCGAACTCCGTTTTTGATGAAACAATTTTTATTAGATTCGTTGTGTGCCGTTGATTCATAATTTATAAAAACGTTTTTCGTAAAACGACCCGAGGGCACGCAAATCGAGGAAACTAGAATCGAGGAGTACCCGTAAATAATTGGGGATGAGACAAAACAAGTTTTGCCCCACCCCCAATATGGGACGGTTTAAGCATTGCCACCACACACTTGATGTGTCAAAGTGGTAGCTTAATGCTTCCACTTGTCTTACCAATCTTAATTTGTAAGCCATTTCTTACACCAAACCACTAGCACTCAAAACAACTCAAACCAAACTAGCAACTCATTTATCCACTCATGAAAAACACACAATCCTCTCATCTCTCTCTATCTATGCCGTCCACTATAGCCTTCAAAACACCCCATTCATACACATTTTAACCACAAACATATGTTATAATTAACATATGTTAATCTCCATTCAAAAAGATGAAGATTGGTGCAAGTTTTAACATCCAAGGAGGAGTTTCCATGGAGTATTGGGGCTGATTTTCCACAAGGAGTTTATGAAGATTGGTGGTCTTGAAGATGTTCTTGGTGCATCACAAGTTTCTCCATCAAAATCCATGTTTTGATCACAACCTACATCATCATGGTGGTATAAAGATTGTTCTCCCCATCTTCTTGTTATTTTGATTATGTAATCATGTATTTTACTTCCTATTGTATATGTATATGATGATTATATGATGATAAAAATGTTATGTGGGGATTTGGTGTTGATAAACATGCTTAAAAAGATGAAAGACTATAAGAAACCAGGCTAAAATCTTGTTTAAATTTGATGGCTGTATAAAACAGTAAAGAAACATATGGTAAACTGATAAAATGACTTGAATAGATTGATATACAGTAAGCTATGGGTCTTGTACACATGTGAGAGTTGGCCATACAATGGAATCAATAAAATGAGTGAGATATGATCAAAACAAGTTGGGTGTTCTAATCTGAATAAGCAGTTTTGTAGGGACTGTTAAGGCAAGATAAACTTAAAATGAGCAGTAGCTATAGCTAAGTTAAATGTAGCACATAATATGAAGAACATGTCACCCAAAAATGAGCTTCTAATTCATTATAGAACTCTAGATATGATAAAAATGGTGAACATGAAGATAAAAATCAGATTTTGGAAATTAAAGTATAATACTATTATATAAGCACTCAAAATTTAATAGTATAAAATATAAATTAAAACCCACTAACTTATATAATAAATTTACATAAATATATACAAGGGTAAATAAGTGGACATTTTATAAAAATGGTAACTTGTTAAGTTTTATAAGTTATAAAACTATAAACGTGATTTTTACGACTTTTTCGGCTATTACCGTAAAATTAATGTTTTTGCTAAATAAAACTTAGACGGTTGGACCCGTCTAATGAGAACTTTATAAAACTTATATACTGATATATAAACATGTATAACAAGTAAAAACCGATAAAACTCGAACTATATAACATACGGACATTAACGGGCTAAATTAACGTTATTGGACTACTAAAACAACAAAATGGACTAGAACACTTATAAACTTATTTATTGGGCTTAACCCATTTAGGCCCAACTTGTAAAGTGTAGATACTGATAATATAAGTATAACATGTATTAATACAAGTTAATAAACTTATAATAGGCTTATTGGACCTAAAACACGTAAATAGGTAAAACGAGAAAACTAGTATAAAAGTTATCGACACATAACACAAAAATGAGTAAATGAGGATATGTAAACCCACTTGATCATCATATATATAAAATCATCATGTGTATACATAATTGTTATTTTCATAAAGTCATTGGACAAACGTTAAGACCGATTATTATTTGTCTAGGTTTCCGTGATTGAAGCACGTATCGTACGTCCGAATTGCCGATAACCCGCCTTCCCACATCAACGTGAGTTCATAGCCTCGCACTCTTTTAAATGTTTTTATGAAATGTTTTATAAACCCGCGAGGGAGATAACATGTTAGTTTTATAAAATAGGACACCATTTGTCCCGACTGTTTGTTTATTGATTTGGACCCGAATGATTGTATGACCCAATTGTATGACCCGATAAATGATTAATGGACCCGATAGATGAAATAAAATGGATTATTAAAGTTAGGTTATGTCACTAAAAGTCCCATTAGCATGAATTGTGAACTACCTGGATTTGGTAGACGCTTGTGCATATAATAGTACTATTTGGGGACGATCACCCCAGTTTGCGCCTTGACGGTTGATCTCCGTCGTGCCACATTGATTGGTAAGCGAATTTATGTATGAGAAGATTTCCATAGCGTGACCTTTGTGGCGACACGCTACTTTAGATGGGCAAATTGAGTATCGGGTTAGCTACCCATTGTTGGTTTAGTAAGGTAACAATGTCATGCGGCTTATAATAATCCGATTAACGAAGTACTACTAGAAGCTCCGAATTACGATGTATTGCCTGACTAGCAATACAGGGTCATACTATTGATATTATGTTCGTGTTTTGGTTTTCATAACCATATTCATATAACGGGTTTTATTTTCATACAACGTTATAAGACGTATTGTATGATTGTTTTTACGACATTGACTCGTATAATGATTTTTAAGGCAAATGCCTATATTATGATTTTGATAAAGATTTGTATAAAATGATTTTGGCTATTTTATGGCCTATTACAATGATTTGTACAAAATGATTTTTGGTAGTAATTTTATACCAAAGTTATATTGATGGAATTTATTAAACTCTATGAATTCACTCGGCGTTATCGCTGATCTTTTCTTTTAACATGTTTTATCTCAGGTACTTGAAGGTAATTCTCGGGAAGACGACAAGAATTCATGGCCCGCACTTAAACAATATTTTCCATTCAAATACTTTGTAAAACTTAACTTTGATATTTATGAATGGAAATGATTTATTATTAAACGACGCGATTTTTATGCATTGTCTATGATGTGAGTAATGTGCTATCCCGTAACACCAACGAGTCTTCCGCTGTATTGAGTTGTATAAATTTGGGGGTGTTACAGTTTGGTACCAGAGCTCTCGTTATAGAGAACGAAAGATTTTTAAAACCAAGGTTTTGAATAAAACATTTCAAAATCTTTTAACTATAAACATTTTTCTAAAATGTCTAAAAAAATCTTTTGACTATAACGGTGCCGAAGAATTCCTGAGTTACCGACAAGGCCATACTGAGAAGTGTTATTTTAATATATATATATATAACTTGGATTATATATATATATATATATGTTGTAATTTTATTACATGATGGTTTGATGATTATTTTGATATTTATACGAGGTATTTATACGACGTAGATTGTCACAAGTAACCCTAAATCCCCTAGTAAATTAATCGAAGCTATTCTCGTAGGAATTCTAGCTATCCTAGATCTAAACCAAGTTGTGGATTTTATGATCCCAACAAATGGTTAATATTCGTAGAAATGTAGATATTAGTTGATTGTGATATTGAAAAAGAATTGGCGAGATTAAATCTGATACCGATGTCATGACGATCTTCTCTTATAGAGTGGAGTTTGACAAAACGTTACCACCTAGAAAGATGTCATCTAATTCGTTGTCACCCAATTCTTAAATTTGAAATCAAAAGGGGTGAATGTTGCACTTGAGGCTGTCATTGGAACCATTACCCAAAAGCCTCATGCCACTAATACCTTTCCGAGAAGTCTAGTTGAATGATCAAGTCATTTCATACTAGTGACTCATTTGATAATTATTGATAAAGGAGTTATAGGATTGGAAATTAAGTGTTGTTCATATCGAGCTTTTATTGCCCTATTAAGGTCTATAAATAAGGTTGAAAGTATTGGAGAATGAGGTAGGATATCGAATTGAGTATGATTTGATTGATACTTGAATAAAGTAAAAATTTAACTTGTATGGAATATGAGATTGATAAGAGGAAATTATTAAGTCATGTGAATGAATTATAAGGTTTTAAATGATTGTAGGTTCGTGTTAAAGGTTGTTCCTAGACCATTGTCCACTAACGAGGATGCCCAGTGTCCAAGAAATAAATTGAAGAAATCTTCTTCTAAATTGGGACCGATGGATCTTCCGGGACAGGTGGGACACCTAATGACTCTTGTATATTAGTATTCATTGTGGTATCTTTCAAAAATAATCCCTAACTTAACTGAGATATCAGTTGGTAGGATGAGTTTTGGAAATTGTATGACATAGTGACACGTAATGTGTTACGGTACAATTTGACTTGTTGGTGATTAATGAAAAGACTACCTTTGATTGCTAAATTCTACATGTATCGATGTTATCTATCTTTTATTGCTTCATCCTAATGCTCGCATTAGTGATGCAACCATTGAACAAGTACTCATCTCGATTTGAGTTACTTTGTGAATCATTCTTCGTGAGTGCCATCGAGGTCATGAACCTCATGATTAAGTGGCTAAGCTCATTTCCTGATATATTATAGTTAGTTCTTGGTGAACAACTTTTCATCACTCTTTTACAGATCACTCATTGTTTTTATAAGATAAAACAGTATTCCTTGAGAAAAATTGAATTTTCATCACTAAAAGGATTACTCAAAGTAAGATTTATAAGTGATTGTTATCAAAATGAAGTTGTTTATAAAACATCTTGGAAAACTTAATTGTTTCCATAACAAAGAAAATCCTTGTAAATTTATTTTTGATTCTTATTAAGCATGAAAATGAGTTTACTACAAACATGGATGATAAAATTTTGACGAACTGAGTATTGCATCGTTAATCTTGAAATTGTATATAGTTGCGCGCCTACATACAATTTGGAATGGACCATGCAAGGCTGATTAGTAGTCACCATAAAACTAATGAATAAGCACTACATTTTCTTTGAAGATTGTGAAAAATTAAATTTTATGAGATCTGCAAGAAGTGAAAAATAAGGACATAATGTTAGGGACACCTACATATGTGCCTGTAGCATCTATTCTTCTGAGTCGAATTTACTCATCTGTGGAAATTGTCTTATTTGACAATTGACAATTCTTTCTTGTCCAATTCTCCCGTAGTGAGATTCTTAGGAAAAGTATTTGATTACCGAGTGTTGATACCCGACTGGATGTATCGACGTTCTTATCATTTCTTTTGATTTGATTTCATTTGAATGACCTGGGTAACGATCCGAGGAGCTTTCGAATGCGTACTCAAATTATGAAAACATGGGATATATTCATATTCGTTAAATGTTTTCATCTGTATCTGATTTGAAATTCTCTCGCATAGATTATGCGTTGACCTTACTCTTTTAATAGTAGTTGTGTCTCCAGATATCCTTGAACTTGTGAAAGATCATGAGTTATTATTAGTCTTTTGAGAAGTTCACATCTTACCGACGGCAATAAAACTGGAAATTTGGAAATGCCAGTAGAATGGATTGATTGATTATGACATGACGACATTGTCTTAATTGATGGGAACTCGAGTAGAATTCCCCTAAATGATAAGATGTTGATTATCAAAAGTAATCTAAATAATTCTTGATGGATGCCCGTATCCTGCAATTAGACTTGAATTTTATATTGTGAATGATTATGAATTAGTCATAGATATTATAATCTAGAAAGAACTTAAACTAAATTTATTAAAATATGTTTATGTTATTTGAAACTTTAGGAAGTATTTGCTGGTGAATTACCTAGACTTTCGCCATTAAGGCAAGTAGAATTTGGTATTTGATTATATTCCCGGTGCTGCACCTGTGGCTTGTGCACTGTACGTCAGCACCATCTGAATTTAAGGAATTACCGTACAACTAAGAAAGTTGTCGGAGAAAGATTTTATTCTACCAAGCTCGTCATCATGAAGAGCTATGGTGTTATCATTCCTTATATTTATAGATTACTGTGAACTGAGTAAATTGACAATCGAAGACGATATCCATAACTCAAAATGGAAGATTTGTTCGATCATTTACAAGGTTTTTGATCCTCAACATGGTTATCATCAACTTCGCATCTGCGAAAAGGATTATTAATTCCAATCACTACATCCAGAACTTGTAATGAACGTTATGAGTTTCACGTGATGTCGTATGGATTGACCAATGCACATGTAGCATTAATAAATTTGATGAATCACGTGTGTAGGCTGTAATTTGATAAATTCATGCTCGTGATCATTAAGAACCAATTGTTTGTTTATAAGAATAAGAATGAAGTTAATAATTAATTATAGATTGCCATGAATTGGCCGAACAATGAAAACTTGTACCTTGAATAATTAACATAAGATTAAAGACTAAATCCTTTATGTTAATTGACCGTGTGAATAATAGATAATGAAATATAATGACTCTTTAAAAATTAAGAGCCCTTTAGGGACTTTGAGTTATACTAAAAAGAAAGTGCAAATATATTTTGACAAATGTTTTAACAAAGGATTTTAAGGGATTATTCCCTTATACACAAAACATTTAACTACACTTCTGCTTAGGGGTAAATGTTTGTGTATACCTCAAGATAACTTAAGAATGATTGAGTAAAACCATATATACCATAACCTGAAAACTTAAAACGACAATTTTTACTTTTCAACTAAGAAAACTTTGACCAAAGTATAAACAAAGGTTTTTCGAACATTTACGAATCTTATTAAATATTTTCGATAAATCAACAAAAATCTTGTTAATTAAATTCAAATTTATTTTGAACATTTTATATAATTGGTCGAACTAGGAAATTTAAAATTTTACGTTTACGTTTCATAAAAATTTAAATATCTAACCTTTAATTACTTGTAATACTTATCGACGCTTAAAACGTCGGATTGAGTAAAACGGATAAAGATGATAGTTGAGAAGAAACTAAAACTCAGAAAATGTGAAGAAATAATTTTTGAATAAATATGGACATGATAATTATATCATCAGGAAAAATGAATATAAATACTGACACATTATGTAGAAAATATAAAGAACCAATTAGGATGTGTTCCTTAATAATGAAGGTGCAAAATATATTGCTGAACGATATAAAAATAAAAAATGTTTGTAAAAAGGATAATATAAATAGTGAAAGGTTTCACGGCTAGTGTGAACCATTAGAGTTGAGAAGCCGATAGCGTTAAATGTTTTAAAGACCACATGTGATTGTCTAAATATGGAGGATTGTGAGATATAGTTATGTTGGAATTTGTAAGTATAAGTATTCTATTTATGTCATTTTATGGCTAAAAGTATCTTTGTCTGAAGAAGTTGTACTGATGGCAATTATGAAGGCAGACATCGCCTCATACATTAGTAAACGTCTAGCTATTGCAAAGGTCATCATCTGAATTTGATTCGATTTGGGTCATCGTCGACAGACTGATCAAATCTGCTAATATCATTCCCGTTAATGATAAATGCAAAAGAGTTATGTAAACATAGTATGTCTGTATCGAACATCTTTATCAAGATCCTCACTTCGCATCGAATTTCTAGAGATTTGCCCAGAAATCATTGAGAACGAACCTTGATAAGAGTACTATGTACCACCCCAATCGAAGGGACGAGGTAAAGTAACGATACAAAGTAATATAAGTGCTGTTTTATGTTTGAATGAATGACCTTTAGTAATAAACTGTATAATCGTTGTCCTTAGGAAAGATTATCATTGATAATTATCGTGTTAGTATCGAGATCGAATCTTGTTAGGATCTATATTAGAGCATCTGTAAGCAAGAGTTAAGACGAAGACACCCGACATACACCCATTGTGAGTTGGACATGTCTTTTAGATTTAAAGTTTTCTATGATGGCGAACCTATCCTTGCAAAATACCCGACCCGCGAGACCTGAAATGATTGTTGAAACTAGGATTTGATTATTGACTGCCGATAGTGGGCAGGAGGTCATATGGATATGAAATGTAGATCTTGAAGTGCCAGATGGGTAGCGAAGTTATGCCAAAATTTTTAACCTTGGAAAAATGAATTCATGATCTGACAAATCATGGGATATAGGTCCCCGTTGTATGGGACCATTGAGATGATATAAAAGATTGGTTTGAAAGGCATATAAGCTGGATCTACCCTAGGACTTCAAGGACTGCGTGAATTATGTTTCATAAATCGAACTTGATAAATATCTATCAAGTGAAAATCTGAATTCTTCTTGATAAAGCTTAGATCGGCGAAAAGTTGCATTCATCAAAAACCCGTGAACATCATGGATAGAGAAAGTAAGTCAACATTAAGCCTGATCTTATTCCCGCAGTTATGTTTGATGAAACTCGCGTATTGTAATGAATTGCACTTGTGAGAAAAGACCGAGTGTGGAGGAAATACCCACATGGCTTTAACTCAATAAGAAGCGAGTAGTAAGATGATCTTTAAGGACAAAGATCCTGTTTAGGGGTAAATGCTGTGACAATCCGTCAATTTATGGTTGATATTTTATTCTCAATATTTATTTGAAAACACTATTTTAATGTTACAATATGAACTCACTTATTTTTGGGAAGAAATTTGGATTTACGTCTTGAAGTAGCATCGACTACGTTTAAACCGGAGGATTCTACGTTACGTGCTTACGTTTACCTACACCGTCTTTGGTGACAGTCCGACATTTCAGAAAATAAATTTATCCGTGAATATTATTTTGGAGTTTTAAATTTGTGTTGGTTCATAAACTCACAAATTTACGAGAAAAGATTAGGACTTACGATTTTATTTTAACGTCCTTTACGACTAAACCGGAAACCTTAGGATTACGTATTTACGTTTTCGAACTCCGTTTTTGATGAAACAATTTTTATTAGATTCGTTTTGTGTCGTTGATTCATAATTTATAAAATCGTTTTTCGTAAAACGACCCGAGAGTACGCAAATCGAGGAAACTAGAATCGAGGAGTATCCGTAGATAATTGGGGATGAGACAAAACAAGTTTTGCCCCACCCCCAATATGGGACGGTTTAAGCATTGCCACCACACACTTGATGTGTCAAAGTGGTAGCTTAATGCTTCCACTTGTCTTACCAAGCTTAATTTGTAAGCCATTTCTTACACCAAACCACTAGCACTCAAAACAACTCAAACCAAACTAGCAACTCATTTATCCACTCATGCAAAACACACAATCCTCTCATCTCTCTCTATCTATGCCGTCCACTATAGCCTTTAAAACACCCCATTCATACAAATTTTAACCACAAACATATGTTATAATTAACATATGTTAATCTCCATTCAAAAAGATGAAGATTGTTGCAAGTTTTAACATCCAAGGAGGAGTTTCCATGGAGTATTGGGGCTGATTTTCCACAAGGAGTTTTGTTGGATTAATCAAACGACTTATAGAATAAGAAATAAAGATGAATAAGATCAAGATTAAAACTAAGAATGGAAGATTAGATTAGATGAACAAGAAAGAGAAAGATACAAGAAGTGTGTTCCTAGTGAGAGAAACTAAGGAGAGTTTCTCTCTCTAAAACAAAAAGGAAGGAAAAGTATTATGAGAGCGACACACACAAATGAGGGAGGATGGGCCTTTTATACTAAGGCTTACAAGGTTAGGAGGCCTTCCTCATTTGTGTGTTCGGGACTAATTCCCGTTACATACATAACAATAACATAGAACTCTCGACTCTGTTGAATAGCATTTTCCACGAGCTTCGCAACGGTATATTATATGACCATCACTTTAAATACTTCTAACAATCTCCCCCTAAGGGGTGGTCATATAATATGTGACTTCACTTCTTTGACCATCACTTTAAATACTTCTAACAAGTTTATGAAGATTGGTGGTCTTGAAGATGGTCTTGGTGCATCACAAGTTTCTCCATCAAAATCCATGTTTCGATCACAACCTACATCATCATGGTGGTATAAAGATTGTTCTCCCCATCTTCTTGTTATTTTGATTATGTAATCATGTATTTTACTTCCTATTGTATATGTATATGATGATTATATGATGATAAAAATGTTATGTGGGGATTTGGTGTTGATAAACATGCTTAAAAAGATGAAAGCCTATAAGAAACAAGGCTAAAATCTTGTTTAAATTTGATGGCTGTATAAAACAGTAAAGAAACATATGGTAAACTGATAAAATGACTTTAATAGATTGATATACAGTAAGCTATGGGTCTTGTACACATGTGAGAGTTGGCCATGCAATGGAATCAATATAATGAGTGAGATATGATCAAAACAAGTTGGGTGTTCTAATCTGAATAAGCAGTTTTGTAGGGACTGTTAAGGCAAGATAAACTTAAAATGAGCAATAGCTATAACTAAGTTAAATGTATTACATAATATGAAGATCATGTCACCCAAAAATGAGCTTCTAATTCATTATAGAACTCTAGATATGATAAAAATGGTGAACATGAAGATAAAAATCAGATTTTGGAAATTAAAGTATAATACTATTATATAAGCACTCAAAATTTAATAGTATAAAATATAAATTAAAACCCACTAGCTTATATAATACATTTATATAAATATGTACAAGGGTAAATAAGTGGACATTTTATGAAAATGGTAACTTGTTAAGTTTTATAAGTTATAAAACTAAAACGTGATTTTTACGACTTTTTCGGCTATTACCGTAAAATTAACGTTTTTGCTAAATAAAACTTAGACGGTTGGACCCGTCTAATGAGAACTTTATAAAACTTATATACTGATATATAAACATGTATAACAAGTAAAAACCGATAAAACCCGAACTATATAACATACGGACATTAACGGGCTAAATTAACGTTATTGGACTAATAAAACAACAAAATGGACTAGAACACTTATAAACTTATTTATTGGGCTTAACCCATTTAGGCCCAACTTGTAAAGTGTAGATACTGATAATATAAGTATAACATGGATTAATACAAGTTAATAAACTTATAATAGGCTTATTGGACCTAAAACACGTAAATAGGTAAAACGAGAAAACTAGTATAAAAGTTATCGACACATAACACAAAAATGAGTAAATGAGGATATGTAAACCCACTTGATCATCATATATATAAAATCATCATGTGTATACATAATTGTTATTTTTATAAAGTCATTGGACAAACGTCTAAGACCGATTATTATTTGTCTAGGTTTCCGTGATTGAAGCACGTACCGTACGTCCGAATTGCTGATAACCCGCCTTACCACATCAACGTGAGTTCATAGCCTCGCACTCTTTTAAATGTTTTTATGAAATGTTTTATAAACCCGTGAGGGAGATAACATGTTAGTTTTATAAAATAGGACACCATTTGTCCCGACTGTTCGTTTATTGATTTGGACCCGAATGATTGTATGACCCGATTGTATGACCTGCTAAATGATTAATGGACCCGATAGATGAAATAAAATGGATTATTAAAGTTAGGTTATGTCACTAAAAGTCCCATTAGCATGAATTGTGAACTATCGGGATTTGGTAGACGCTTGTGCATATAATAGTACTATTTGGGGACGATCACCCCAGTTCGCGCTAATACTTCGCTTTTGGCTAGGTATAAAATATTTTCGTAGTTCTGAATCTTTTCGAATTGAAAACCGGTCTTAAGTGCAACTCAATTGTCTTTTGGTGAATCAAGAGAATGGTTGATTGTTTTAAACTATTTGCAAGTATTTAAAGTGTCGTTGAGTAAAAAGGGAGTTAAACGAATACTATTAAAATGACAAGTAAAATAAATGCATGGAAACTAAAAGGTGAAAATGGAAAAGTAATAACACACTAAATAAAACTAACACTTGGGAAATTTATTGAAAATAAAAAGTACTATAAGAAAGTGAGATCGAAAGAAACCAAAACAAGCCAAAAGTGCCCTGATCGGAATGTATTCCGATCAGTTGATCGGAAAAATGGTAAGACTTGTGATCGGAATGTGGGACAAAACCCACAATCAGAATATGTAAACTTTGCCAAATCGGAATATGAGACTAGAGACCCAATCGGAATATGAACTAAAGATTTCTAATCGGAATATGGGAACAATCCCAATCGGAACATGAAAAATCCTTACCGTCGGAATATGAGCTAGGCTTGATCGGAAAGGAGTAAAGGCTACAATCGGAATACGTGCAAACAATCCAATCGGAATAAGGGACTAAAGCCCTACCGTCGGAATATCAAGGCCAATCGGAAAGGGGTTTTACCACCCTTTCCGAAAATAATGGGAATCGGTTAGATGGTGCACCGGTCGGAAAACCCAATCGAAAAGGGGCTTTATCACCCTTTCCGAAAATTGTGGGATTTGGGCAAGCTAGGAAATAAGCTAAGTTCAATAAGCTAATATCCAAAACTTATCAATCCGAATACTTAACCGAATCAAATAAGCACTTATCTCAACTTATTCAACTCGAAATTAAGCAACTTTTTAGATCAAACAATAAAAACATAAACTTTTAAATAAAGCTTTTTAATAAGAAAAATAAGCTAATCATGAAAATAAGCCAATAAGCACATAAGTCTTAAAGCTTAATCAAATGAAAACTTATAAGATGATCAAAAGATTAACTTTTAAGCACGAAATCAATTAGAACAACACGGATCTTATGATATACGCACCAAAATCAACCTTAAATCAAAGAAAAGTAGAATGAGATTAAGAGATAAAAGCTTAACATGAACTTGATTAATAAAAATAAGCAATACAAAGTGTTTAATCTTGAAAGATTAAAAGAAAAAGATGAACTAGTGAGAGAAAGTTTAAGATTTTCTCTCTCTAAAACTAGAGGAAACTAAAAGAGTGAAAAATTAACTAAAAACTCTAACTCTCCTCCTAATGACTATTAGGAGGGTATTTATAGGGAAGGTAGAAGGAGTGCATGTGTTGCATCTTCTTTCTTGCTTTCTTCACGTTTTCTCGACTCGACTTTAATTCTTCGTCTTTGTCGTCTCGGGATTTGAACTTGTCTTTTAATTTTCTTCTTCTATTAGACTTAAGTTCTTCGACTTCGTTAAACTTCCGTCTTTTGACTTTTTCTTCGATAAATCTTCAGAATAGGTCTTGGACTTCCGTTCTTTTTGCACTCTTGATCTTTTGACTTCGTCTTTTTCCCGTTTTCTTCAATAAAAGCCCGTGAAAGCCCGTGTTTTCTTCCTTTTTCATATTTTGGTCCTAAAACACAATAAAAACACAAACCACGCATAATTCCGACTTTTACGACATAAATCACACGTTTTGGTTTTGTTATTATTGGAAATAAGTGGTAAAAGGATAAGTGTTTTCACACTTATTAAATCCCCTACACTTGACCATTGCAATGCCCTCATGCAATGCCTTAATTTTAAAGCATGGTTTACATTTTCCATCATAAATAACCCACCTTGGCCTTTATTAAATACTAAACATAAAAGGTAGAAATAAGTAAAGAAATTAAAAACTTACATTGGGTTTTGGCGGCCATGAACGTTTATCATCCTCAAGTTTCACGTTCCCATACCAAGCTTAAAAACGAGATCATTGTTATTATAAGTTAGCAAACTATCACGAACTCATGTGGGCCAATTATTCACTTAGACTCCCTTATTCCTAGGTGTATCTCTTATATTTTATTTTTGTCTTGAATGATCACGAGGATGCATTGTTTGACTTATTTCGATAGTAATTTAGTCCGAAAATAAGGTGAACGATTTAATCAATAGTTAGCTAAAGGACCAAATCTTTTAAAACTGCTTCTCGGGATATCAAAAAGTTCATATCTTGGCATAACTTGGTTCGCGATTTGAGACCTTTCTCGGGCCGATATTTGGCAGCGACTTCATACTTCGAATCTTCGAGAGACGTTCTTGAAATTATGGTCTTCTCTTCATAATAGGAATTTCTTCACTTGAAGTTTTTGAGAGATTCTTCATCTTTAGACCACGACTTCTTCATTTTTCTCCAATCTTTATTTTGGACTTTGATATACAACGATCCGCCTCCTTTTAGGACTTGGGTCTATTTATCCTCATACCTTGTTAGGGTCTTTTCGGATAGACTTCTCCATGACTTTTGGGGAGTTCTTGCTTTTCGTCGTGTGTCTCGATCCTTCATATTGATTTTCGATAAATGATTCTTCACATCACTTTTGGATCTTTAGCAACAAAATGTAGCCCTCATGCCTTGTTAGGGCCTTTTCGGACTCGCCAATCTTCGCGCCCCGCTTCATAAGTTATGCCTTGGCTATGAACTCTCGTCATTACCGAGCAACTTTTAAACGATCTGGGGCTAGAAGCTAAGTAACCTTTTAAATCGTATAACCTTATTTATTAGCAGATTAATTTATTAACAAGCGGAGGGAGAATAGGCTCATAATTAACTCACATAAATTCACGAAAGAATACCGAACTTATAATTGACTCTATCATCTCTCGTTCTCCACAGTTTAAAATCTCAAGGAATGAGACTCGTGGATGCTTAGCCTATTAAATCAACGTTTTGGGTTTTCGAGTCGCCTATAGGATCTTGCAAATTCTTAGACTTTTTCAAGTTTAGAAATCGCATTTTAAAGTTCCCTTGATAAACGACTCTCTAGGATCAATTATAGGAACTTGCGAAAAGTTCTTGTTCTTAACCCGTGAGAGTTAAGACTTTCGCGTTTTATAGCTCCCTATATAAAAGCCTAGCAAAACTTGACTTAAACACGTTAAGGATACTAGCTAGAGTAAACTTAGGCAAGTAAACTCGGGTTGAGTCAAAGTGTTCACGACTAAGAAAAATCTAAAACCACTTTATTAAAAATTTATTCTAGCAAAGGAAACATAACAAAGGCAAATACAACTATACAACTAGGCCAAAATAGATTAAAAATTTTGAAAAATGTCGAAAAATCAAATTTTCCGGTTAAAATGAGGGCAAAATTCATGGAAAAGACCACTTACTTCTATAGAAGTCCCCCCTACACTTGAGATAAACATTGTCCTCAATGTTTAAGCATGTGTGAGTAAACTCCCCTACACTTAGGACATTGTGCACTTTGTTTAAATCTTGCTAAGGAAAGGACAACTAAAGTGAATTCAATGTGAACATATATAATATGAAATATTGAATCACAAGAGTTTAGGATAGAACTGGGAAGATGGAAAACACGGTATCACGGTTCGTCAAAAGTCATCAAGATGCTTACTGAAGCTTTAATCCCTGCACAGCACAAGAAACAAGACAACAAACATATGCGGGGCTCCCCCTACACTTATTATGAAAGCAGTAAAGGATAGAACACGGGTTGCCTCCCGAGAAGCGCTTGTTTTTGTTTACCGAGTCATGAGCCTGACTCGACCCAATTTTAGTTCATGGGGAACGTGGTGAGGGATGGAATCATCTCCTGAGAGATGTCCTCACCAAAGTACAGCTTCAAACGCTGGCCATTCACCTTGAAATTGGGCCCATTCGGCTGAGAAAGCTCAATGGTCCCATACGGAAAGACTTTGGCGACGGTGAATGGACCAGTCCAGCGGCTCTTCAACTTGCCAGAGAAGATCTTCAACCGAGAGTTAAAGAGTAAGACTTAATCACCAACGTGGAACTCTCGGTTCTTGATTTTAGCGTCATGAATAATCTTCGTCTTCTCCTTGTAGATCAGCGAGTTCTCATAAGCTTCATTCCTTAGTTCATTTAGCTCGTTGAGTTGAACCTTGCGATGATCACCGGCTTTGTTGATGTCGAAGTTAGCCCACTTCAAGGCCCAATGCGCCTTATGTTCCAGCTCGATGGGTAGGTGGCAAGCTTTTCCGTACACAAGACGATAGGGTGTACAACCGATCGGGGTCTTGTAAGCAGTACGGAAAGCCCAAGGAGCATCATCTAACTTATCGGCCCACGCGGCACGATGCTCTCCCACAGTACGCTCCAAAATTCTCTTCAAGCCACGATTGGAAATTTCGGCTTGCCCATTGGTTTGGGGATGATAGGCGGTGGAAAGACGGTGAGTGACACCATACTTTGCCATGACTCTTGCAAATTGATCGTTGCAAAAATGAGTCCCGCGGTCACTGATGATAGCACGAGGAACGCCAAATCGAGCGAAAAGCTGCTTCAAAAAGTTCACAACCACCCTCGCATCATTCGTAGGAAGAGCCTTAGCTTCAACCCATTTAGAGACGTAGTCGACGGCGACGAGGATGTACTTGTTCCCTTTGGAGGATGGAAATGGCCCCATAAAGTCGATGCCCCATACATCAAAGATTTCACATTCCTGTATGAAATTTTGAGGCATCTCATCCTTATGTGTGATCTTGCCTTGACGTTGGCAAGCATCACAATGCTTAACCATTTCGTGAGCGTCACGATAAATGGTGGGCCAGTAGAATCCAGAATCAAACACTTTCTTAGCGGTGTAGTTGGGACCAAAGTGACCACCGGTGGGTCCTTTGTGGCAAGCTTGGAGGATGTCAAAAGCTGCCGGTCCGTCAACACATCGACAAATAATCAGATCAGCACACTGTTTGAATAGATAAGGGTCATCCCAAAAGTAAGTCTTAACATCATTTAAGAACTTCTTCTTTTGTTGGGATGTTAACCCTTGGATGAGAATACCACCCGCTAAGTAGTTTGCAATGTCCGCAAACCACGGGGTGCCATCAAGATTGGGGTTTATAGACATTAGAGTCTCCAGGGGGAAAGAGTCATTGATCTCTTTGTTCGGATGATCCCCCTGATATGGATCCTCAAGTCTGCTCAGATGATCCGCGGCCAGGTTTTCGGCTCCCTTCTTGTCACGAATTTCAATGTTGAATTCTTGAAGGAGCAAAACCCAGTGAAGAAGTCTTGGCTTAGAATCGTTCTTTGTCATCAAGTACATCAACGCGGAATGGTCCGTGTATACGATGGTGGTGGATAAAACAAGATAGGGGCGAAATTTCTCAAAAGCATAGACAACAGCTAAAAGCTCTTTTTCGGTCGTCGTATAATGCAATTGAGCCCCCGTCATTGTTTTGCTAGCATAGTGGATTGGTTGGAAGTGTTTATTCACTCTTTGGCCCAAAACCGCACCAATAGCAAAGTCGCTAGCATCGCACATCAATTCAAAAGGCAGCTCCCAATTTGGGGTAACCAAGACCGGTGCCTTAGTTAGCTTATCCTTGAGAAGATTGAAGGCTTCGAGACACTCTTTAGAAAAAATAAACGGAGTATCTTTTTCCAAGAGGTGGGTCATCGGGCGAGCGATTTTAGAGAAATCCTGAATGAATCTACGATAGAAGCCCGCATGACCCAGAAAGCTTCTCACACCCTTCACGGTTGAAGGTGGAGGTAATTTGGCTATGACATCTACTTTAGCACGGTCGACTTCAAGACCGGCTTTAGAGATTTTGTGTCCTAGCACAATGCCTTCTTTTACCATAAAATGGCATTTTTCCCAATTCAGAACAAGGCGAGTGTCTTCGCACCGCTTAAGCATACGTTCCAAATTGGCAAGGCAAGAAGAGAAAGAATCCCTGAAGACCGAGAAATCATCCATGAAGACTTCCATGGTTTGCTCAACCATGTCATGGAAGATAGCCAACATACACCTTTGGAAAGTCCCGGGGGCATTGCATAAGCCAAAAGGTATTCGTTTATAAGCAAATGTGCCATAGGGACAAGTGAATGTTGTCTTCTCTTGATCTTGGGGATCGATGGGTATTTGAAAATAACCCGAGAAACCATCAAGAAAGCAGTAATATTCATTACCCGCTAAACGTTCAAGCATTTGGTCCATAAAAGGTAGAGGGAAATGATCCTTTCTCGTGGCATCATTGAGTTTGCGATAGTCTATACAAATTCTCCACCCAGTAACGAGACGGGTAGGAATTAACTCGTTGTTTGCATTGGGCACAACGGTGATTCCGCCTTTCTTAGGCACACAATGGACTGGACTAACCCATGGTGAATCCGAAATAGGGTAAATCATACCCGCATCAAGAAGTTTGATAACCTCTTTTTTGATGACTTCATGGATTTTAGGATTCACCCTTCGTTGGCTTTGAATTGTGGGCTTAAAGTCGTCCTCCATGAGAATTTTATGTGTGCAAAAGTGAGGATCAATTCCACGGATGTCGGAGATTTTCCAAGCGATAGCTCTTTTATGCTTCTTCAACACAGCGACAAGTCGGGTTTTTTCGTCTTCTTGCAGATCCTTTGCGATGATGACCGGTAGCTTCTCGTCGTCTTCCAGAAAAACGTAATCAAGATGAGGAGGTAGGTCCTTAAGCTCGAGAGTAAGAGGATCCTCAATAGATGGTGAAACTAACGATGGATCATCATTAGTCACCTCTTTAGGAGCAGGAGGAGACAACGGGTCCTCATTGAGAAGTCTCTCAATAGTACTAATGTCTTCATCCCAATTGGTGGACAAATTATCATACTTAATATCGAGAGGACCCAAGCTAGCTTCGAAATCATCCAAGTCACTTTCTCCAAAAGGAGTCAATGCTGGAGCAATTGAGGCAACGGTCTCAACATTGGGTAGAGAAGATAGAGTACTTTTGCAAGCATCATGAAAATGTTCTTCACAAGCCTCATCGAGAACATCAATAGCATTAACACTCTCATATGAATAAGGTTGCTTAGAAATCTTACCCATGTTGAAGACAATTTTATCGTCACCAACTCTCATGATTATTTCGCCCGCGGCTACATCAATAAGAGTGCGACCGGTCCTCAGGAATGGACGTCCAACGATTAATGGAACACGGGGATCCATCTCGTAGTCAACGACGACAAAATCCGCCGGGAAGGTGAATTTATCAACGCCAACAAAGACATCTTCGGCTATCCCCACTGGATAAGCAACCGTACGGTTGGTTAATTCCAAAGTCATTCGTGTGGGGACTAGCTCGGGGAGAGATAATTGCTTCCAAACACTTAAAGGCATTAAGTTTATACTAGCACCTAGATCGGCTAGGGCCATGCAATTCTCTACTCCCGGGAAGTTGCAAGGAATCAAGAAGCGACCCGGATCACCAAGTTTGGTGGGCAATTTCCTTAAGAGCACTGCGGAGCAGTTCTCATTAAGTTGGGTCTGAGCAATGTCAAGAAGCTTTTCTTTATCACTTAGAAGATCTTTAAACATCTTAGCATATTTGGGCATGTGAGCGAGAGCCTCGGCAAAGGAGATGTTAAAATTCAATTGTTTAAACATTTTTAGGAAGTTTGAAACCTGAATATCATCCTTGCTCTTTTGCTTCTCTTTCCTCAACCTTGAAGGATAAGGTACATTGGATGAAGAAGAAGGCTTTAAGGGGATAGGATCACTCACAACCACGGGTGGTGGGGAAATGGGGATAGAAGGTGAAGGAGATGGATAAAGTTGCTCTTTTTCCTTGTTCACAATCACGGGTGGAGGTGTAGGAAGCTCGGGTTCCATATAACCTTTTCCACTTCGAGTGGTGATTGCTTTCATCTCCCCTCTTGGATTCGCAACGGTGTTACTCGGAAGAGTACCCGAAGAAGAGGGTTGATTACTTTGGATGAGCGAACCAATCATATCACGAAGGTGAAGAGCTTGATTGTTAAAAGAATTTTGCATGTTTGCATTAATTGCATCACTGTGTTTGGCCATATCATTCCTTAGCTCGGATTGAATATCGCTCCCTTGTTTCACCATGTCATTCTTCAAGTTGACAAATTGACTCTGAAGATTCGTCACCATCTCACGATTAGTCTTCATGAACGTCTCGACGTCTTGGTTTACGGCCATCGGTTGATTGAGAGGTGGAGCTTGAGAATTTCCTTGAGTTGGGTATGGGTTTCTTTGGGATTGATATTGATTTTGAGCACGAGGTTGGGATTGGTTGTTTCGGTTGTATCTTTGATGTTGGTTTTGGTGTGCAGGAGGGAAACCGGGAGGAGCAAGATAATTGTTGGAACGATAACTAAGCAAGCCACAGTCTCCTTGAGGGCGGGCTTGATAGCCTCCCGTGGGATAAGTGCCGTAAGCTGCGTTAACGTTTTCAGAATAGTTGCCTTGGGTAGAAGGACAATCATTATAAGAGTGAGGGCCACCACATGTGTCACAAGAAATAGCAACGGCTTTAGCTTGTTGAAAGTGGTTTGTGGCCATGGCCATGAAATTCTTGTTCATTTCAGCGAGTTGTCGAGAAATTTCAGACATTTCAGGATTGGAGGTAGTAGAAGAAACATTGACTCTCGAGTTAGATCTTGAGGATGCGGATGAATCCCAATTCTTGTGGTGAGTAGTCATGTTTTCAATCAACTCTCGACACTCCTCCGGTCTCCTTTTCATAAAAGTACCACCGGCGGCGGCATTAATCGTGTCACGATCACGAAAAGTGAGACCATTGTAAAAGGTGTCAATGAGAGTGACGGGGAGCATATTGTGATTAGGACAGCGGTCGATCAAATCATTGTAACGTTCCCAAGCATCGAAAAGCGATTCATCATTCTCTTGCATAAATCCACTGATTTGGTTACGAAGGCTAGTGACCATGGATGGGGGAAAGTAGCGCAATAAAAAGCGTTGAGTCATGTCGTTCCACGTATGAATAGAATTCTTAGGAAGACGGTCAAACCATTTTTCGGCATGGTGAGAAAGCGAGTGTGGAAAAAGTTGAAGGCGAAGGTCATCCATCGAAACACCGGAGCACTTCATGCTTTGGGTCATGGTAATGAATTTGTCGAGGTGTTTGTTGGCATCATCATCCGGAATTCCACGAAATGGGTTCGTTTGCACTTGTTGTATCATGTGATGCTTCAACGAAAACTCCTGAGCCGTGACGTGCATTGGCGCAATCGGGCCTCCACGTCCGTTCATGGTGGGTTGACACAATTCCTCCATGGTTCATAAATCAGGTAGAAGGACATTGTTGTTGTTGTTATTCAAATTGTTTTGAGGTGGGTGATTATTGTTGTTATTAACACCAGCCATATCTAAATCTTCACGATTCTCGGGCTCAGAATAGTTCGTAGATCTAGTACGCATGCACCTGCAGAAGAAAAATATACACAAAGAGAATACCTATATAATATTTTTGGTTTTTTTTATAGGTTTTTTAATGTTTTTGTATTTTTGAAGAGTTTTATATTTTTTAGGATTTTTTGAAAATTTTTTTTTTTTTTTTTTTGTAGCAAGGAAAATAACGTTCAAAGAACGGATCCCAAAATTCAATGCGTCTCTCACTAGAAACCGTTTATCTTAACGAAAAGAGCCGGCAGCGGCGCCATTTTAATACTTCGCTTTTGGCTAGGTATAAAATATTTTCGTAGTTCCGAATCTTTTCGAATTGAAAACCGGTCTTAAGTGCAACTCAATTGTATTTTGGTGAATCAAGAGAATGGTTGATTGTTTTAAACTATTTGCAAGTATTTAAAGTGTCGTTGAGTAAAAAGGGAGTTAAACGAATACTATTAAAATGACAAGTAAAATAAATGCATGGAAACTAAAAGGTGAAAATGGAAAAGTAATAACACACTAAATAAAACTAACACTTGGGAAATTTATTGAAAATAAAAAGTACTATAAGAAAGTGAGATCGAAAGAAACCAAAACAAGCCAAAAGTGCCCTGATCGGAATGTATTCCGATCAGTTGATCGGAAAAATGGTAAGACTTGTGATCGGAATGTGGGACAAAACCCACAATCGGAATATGTAAACTTTGCCAAATCGGAATATGAGACTAGAGACCCAATCGGAATATGAACTAAAGATTTCTAATCGGAATATGGGAACAATCCCAATCGGAACATGAAAAATCCTTACCGTCGGAATATGAGCTAGGCTTGATCGGAAAGGAGTAAAGGCTACAATCGGAATACGTGCAAACAATCCAATCGGAATAAGGGACTAAAGCCCTACCGTCGGAATATCAAGGCCAATCGGAAGGGGTTTTACCACCCTTTCCGAAAATAATGGGAATCGGTTAGATGGTGCACCGGTCGGAAAACCCAATCGGAAAGGGGCTTTATCACCCTTTCCGAAAATTGTGGGATTTGGGCAAGCTAGGAAATAAGCTAAGTTCAATAAGCTAATATCCAAAACTTATCAATCCGAATACTTAACCGAATCAAATAAGCACTTATCTCAACTTATTCAACTCGAAATTAAGCAACTTTTTAGATCAAACAATAAAAACATAAACTTTTAAATAAAGCTTTTTAATAAGAAAAATAAGCTAATCATGAAAATAAGCCAATAAGCACATAAGTCTTAAAGCTTAATCAAATGAAAACTTATAAGATGATCAAAAGATTAACTTTTAAGCACGAAATCAATTAGAACAACACGGATCTTATGATATACGCACCAAAATCAACCTTAAATCAAAGAAAAGTAGAATGAGATTAAGAGATAAAAGCTTAACATGAACTTGATTAATAAAAATAAGCAATACAAAGTGTTTAATCTTGAAAGATTAAAAGAAAAAGATGAACTAGTGAGAGAAAGTTTAAGATTTTCTCTCTCTAAAACTAGAGGAAACTAAAAAAGTGAAAAATTAACTAAAAACTCTAACTCTCCTCCTAATGACTATTAGGAGGGTATTTATAGGGAAGGTAGAAGGAGTGCATGTGTTGCATCTTCTTTCTTGCTTTCTTCACGTTTTCTCGACTCGACTTTAATTCTTCGTCTTTGTCGTCTCGGGATTTGAACTTGTCTTTTAATTTTCTTCTTCTATTAGACTTAAGTTCTTCGACTTCGTTAAACTTCCGTCTTTTGACTTTTTCTTCGATAAATCTTCAGAATAGGTCTTGGACTTCCGTTCTTTTTGCACTCTTGATCTTTTGACTTCGTCTTTTTCCCGTTTTCTTCAATAAAAGCCCGTGAAAGCCCGTGTTTTCTTCCTTTTTCATATTTTGGTCCTGAAACACAATAAAAACACAAACCACGCATAATTCCGACTTTTACGACATAAATCACACGTTTTGGTTTTGTTATTATTGGAAATAAGTGGTAAAAGGATAAGTGTTTTCACACTTATTAGCGCCTTGACGGTTGATCCCCGTCGTGCCACATTGATTTGTAAGCGAATTTATGTATGAGAAGATTTCCATAGCGTGACCTTTGTGACGACACGCTACTTTAGATGGGCAAATTGAGTATCGGGTTAGCTACCCGTTGTTGGTTTAGTAAGGTAACAATGTCATGCGGCTTATAATAATCTGATTAACGAAATACTAGTAGACGCTCCGAATTACGATGTATTGCCTGACTAGCAATACAGGGTCATACTATTGATATTATGTTCGTGTTTTGGTTTTCATAACCATATTCATATAACGGTTTTTATTTTCATACAACGTTATAAGACGTATTGGATGATTGTTTTTACGACATTGACTCGTATAATGATTTTTAAGGCAAATGCCTATATTATGATTTTGATAAAGATTTGTATAAAATGATTTTGGCTATTTTATGGCCTATTACAATGATTTGTACAAAATGATTTTTGGTAGTAATTTTATACCAAAGTTATATTGATGGAATTTATTAAACTCTATGAATTCACTCGGCGTTATCGCTGACCTTTTCTTTTAAGATGTTTTATCTCAGGTACTTGAAGGTAATTCTCGGGAAGACGACAAGAATTCATGGCCCGCACTTAAACAATATTTTCCATTCAAATACTTTGTAAAACTTTGTATGAAATGTAATGACTTGGGACCGATGTAATTTTGATATTTATGAATGGAAATGATTTATTATTAAACGACGCGATTTTTATGCATTGTCTATGATGTGAGTAATGTGCTATCCCGTAATACCAACGACTCTTCCGCTGTATTGAGTTGTATAAATTTGGGGGTGTTACAACATGTTTTCAGCAGATTATTCAGTGTGAATGTGGTGTGTGCCTTGCATCCTTCACAAGGAGTTGATCCCTCCTACCCAAAACCAGTATATTAAATTAGAGGCAGCCCCTCTAATTTGCATGACGAGGTCACCCCTCCAAGTATTCATGCACGTTGATATTTCATGACCTATATTGGCTAATGGTTAACATGTTAAACAGTTTTTAATAAGATAAACATAAGGCTTTTCAAACTATAAAACCAATTTTATTAACATGTTCCAGGTTTTCCAGGACTTATACATTTCCACTTCTATTAGTCTTATTTATGTTCCAGTCGTTCATACTATGTCGTATATTCGTGCACTGAGCGTTATGCTCAACCGTTACTTTCCTTTCCATGTCCCAAAACGGCAGGTACCCAAGGACAGACTCGAGCATTTGGAGGACATGCATAGGATGGAAGCTGACATAGACTTCTTCTCCTTTTGCCTTCATATACTTATGCTTGTTTCGTCTTTCATTCATTTCATTTACTTTATTATGTTTTGGGCTTACGTTTGGGAGACGATGTTTGATTCCGGTTTTCCCTATGGTCATGTATGTTTTACTACATGTTACCTTGCATGCTTTGATGACACGCCATAATTACGCGTAAGGGTCCACTTATCAAAGTGAGGTATTACGGTGTAAGTCGCGAACTGTTGTTACTCGCATAAAATGTAAAAGTTTTCAAAATTTTCATTTTATCTAAATTTTTAAGAAACATAATTAAAAAGTTGATTCTTGGTTAAATATTTAAGGTGACTACTATTTGGCCTTGAATGGCTCCTTCTAAATTAAGCATAGGTGATCATGCCATGCATAATTTAGGACTAGCAATGCGATGCTCAGCTTCGTCAAACCGGTATTACATATCGTATGATTTAAAATATGTATATAATAGCATTTGTAAAAATAGGAATCAAAATAACATATGAAACTTTTCGCCTATAAGTTACTAACTAACTGTTTAAATCAACAACTTGTATAGTTACAAGGGTTCTTTACAAGACCGTATTAGAATAATTTGTGAAAATACATTGTAAAATTAATATAACTTAATTTTATAAGATAACCTTCAAGTATTTTGTAAAGTCCAAGTGGAACATTTTGTAAAATGTTTCGCAAACAATACCAGTTTGAGCTTATATGGTAACTTATAAAATAGTGAGTGGGTTACATGAGGGTAATAAAGGGTAGTTCAAGTCAGTCAATGAAATGGTTACAAGGTGATAAGGTTTCAAAAGGTTTAGCAGGAATCGTCAGGAGACACATGTCCAGATGGTAACAAACGATACGAAAGCAAGAACTTCAACCTCGGTCCAAATCAGTGGTACGATAGAAGTAAAGAAAGACAATATAGAATGACAAATAAGTCATATATAAAAGAAAAGATAAAGGAATCCGTAGGTGTGCACATCGTAATTTATTTGACAAAAATACACTTTTAAGAAAGTAGAACATTAGTTTGTCAAATAACTTGGTTCCTAAAAGTTCAAGATTTATGTATGACCGAGCTCACACGAACTTAAAATGCTTCAAACCATATTTTTAACTTCTATCAGTTTTGACCTTTTTAGTCAACTTTGAATTTTGGGTTTGACTAGACCAATTGATTCACTAAATGACATTTTAAGACTCGAAGTCTAGAGTAATTTGGTGTAAAACGATGTTTTGAACAACTTTCTTGTTTTACTCGAGACTTGAACCAGATCAAAAATGGACGAAAATGCCCTTGCATTAAATCTGTCAACAAAATGATATTTTAGAATTATTCAGAAAATAACTTCTTAGATTATACAATCTCAAAAGAGCGTAACTTGCTCGATTTTAAAGTTTACTGGTAAAACATTATGTCCTAAACGAACATCTTAACAGGTAAAAATATATTTTTATGTCTAAGGTTATAAAAAGAATATTTTCTCGACACGGTTAAATTCCCTGTAAAGTTTCTGTACAAAGTATATTTTTCGACACAGTTTGAAATTAAATCCAAATTTCATAATAACTCAGAATTAATGTACACACAAAACTAGTGGATTTCATAAAGGCGAAAGAGAATAGATTGTATAATTAAACATGTAAAAAAACACAGTATAGAAATGGTTCAAGAATGCCAACGATAATCTTAAGAAATCAAAAATGGTACATGACATCCGTGTCTTAGGTTGCAAGATGCAATGCAGGAAGGTCTCTTGGTGGCGTGATTTTCCAAATCACAAGACATAGCGAGAAAGAATTAGAACATTAACGGGTTACACTCCTGGAGTGAGGATGTTTAATGAAAAGGGAGGATACAAGTTTATAGAAGTACAATCGTGCTCAAACAATCATCACATAATAGAGGGGGATTACAAGATAACGCTGATACTTCCAAGGTAAAAAAGAACGTTGAAACTCAAAATCGACATATAGAATGGTCAATGAAATAAAATGTAATCCATGTACATTTGTCGTGTAAAACGGTGACGTAAAGGTCAATGAAGATTATGAAAACCCACGATATTAGTCAACACTGATTCAAGGAATGCTTCAAGATATGTAACTCACACATGTCCTTTAGTCTTTCTGGGAGACACATTGAGCTACACAATGGTCTATATACTATTTTCCAAGACATTCAATCACAAATGGTCGACAAACAAATTGGTTATCTAAATAGATATTTTAAAGAAATTAAACAATGAGAGCAACACGTACGCTAGTAGAATGAAAATCAGAAGTTCATCAAAAACAACACTTATTCAATCCTGAACAATGGTATCGCAAGAGTATGCATAACATGTAACAGTGAGTCGAGAAAAACAAACGGTTCAAAACGAACGAGCATATGAAGTCAGTCGTATCACGCATAAATGAAATAGAAATAGTACTCAGAAAAATGAGCATGAAAAGTCGGCAGTACACGCGCTCTGAATACAAGTAGATAACGTCATAACAATATAAAATCATTGTAACAAGATCAGTTCACAAGAACAAGTATTCAAGAAATACAGTAAGAGCAGATGTAATCACGGTAATATCCAATGATAATTCATGAAGCACAAAGGCTTTGAAAAGATATAGTGATTATCGTCATTAGGTTAATGTAATATTTCAACATGTAATCAGGAGATGAAATATTATAACGATAATTAAAAGTAAATAATAAGGATTAGAGAGTTACCCGCGCAGATATCGAACAACATCGGCAGATTCTGCGATTGACACTTAAAACATGAAGTATTTGAACTATTCAGTTATAGACTAAGTTTTGAAAACGACTCAGTTCCCTATAACCATCGCTCTGATACCAATCTGTGAGACCCCCAGAATCTGACATGGAACAACTAGGCAACGAGGGGGTAACACGTCATAGTACAAGAAACAATGAATTACAATTTACACAAAGCTGACGTAATAAAAACATGTGCATTACATCATAAAATATCAAAGTTTTAAACATAGGTCCTAGAGTTTTATATGCGGAAAGATATATATATTATTTGATCATGATGTATAACATAAAGTTGCCCAAAAGATATAATAAATTTCTGATAGTTTATATAAAACCAATCTTTCAAAAGCATCACAGAAATCTCCAAGTTGCGATAATATCCTGCGGGCTCCCACCCAATGCAAAGCTAAGTAATAATACCTGAGATTAAACATGTAAAATCATCAACATAAAGTTGAGTGATATTCATAGGTTTAGCAGTAAAGGTGTGGAACACAAGCATTCATTTGTAAAACAAGTAGTATGGAGTACGGTTATATGCGTCAACCATAATCCGAAATCATTATTATTGTTGTTTAGTTCATGAACCGAAGCTTAACTTACGTAAGTATTCAGCCTAAATACTTAGGTATAAACAAATGTAATGCGTCATGGTTAAACAACCGCATCATTGGGACGGGGATAGTCAATCCCGATGGATCCACCCACAACATTCGCGCTTCTCGCAATGCACCAGGACAATTAACAGTTCACGGTCGGAGAGATGAAACTCAAGGCTAGCCTAAAAGCAATAATAATATTGAAAACCTGAAAATCATACATGTTCTGTATAGCATACAAGTTCTGGATAGCATACAGTTTTTAAATGGTTGTGTTCCACCATGTAAAATGTCACCCCGTATTTAGAAACCATGTATAAGTAAAAAGGGGCTATGAACTCACCTTATCCACGTGGTAAGTCAATCACGGTACTCAGCAACTGAGTAGAAACAATGGTAGTGAGACGATCACCGACGATATGGATGCCTAGGAAAACGAAAACCGCAACCTATCAAAATAAGGCGCGCGTTAAGACTCGAACTCAAATATCGATATATACCAAATATAATATGACTAAAATGTTTTCAAAGTATTTATATTTCAAAACCATTGACACGAATCAAATGAATTCATACTAACCCATTAATCTATCAATACTCGTTTAAACACTTGTGCACTTGAAATTGACCCGACATACGACGCCAAGTCAACGCAAGTCAAACTATCCTTTAACCGTACTTGGACCAGTAGCTAAGTCATTTATATAATGACTAAGCACTTGAGTAAGTCACTATATCCAATAGTGAATACTCATACTCACGCAACACAGGCATTGAACTATGTGTCTAAAATAAAATGAACAAGTACACCTCGAATGTACACACCAATCTACCCTATCTAAACTTCCGTTTTAGATGAAACTTGGTGCCAAGGTCAATTATAATCTGTATAAGACCTCACCAAAATTTGAGCCAAAGTTCACACTTTAAAATCCATCAGCTCGACACTATACTCGACCCTAATATTTGGGACAGAATTGTATACTTGTTATATAAAACCGTTTAGACCACTTTAAAAGTACTAACTCGACAATCCGTCTTTTAAAACCACTACTAGACTTACCAAATTAAGTTTGTAAACTTTGAAAACCAGTAGTAGCATTTATCTAACCAAGCCTAAAGCCCCGAGAGTCGACCCAAAATCAGCCACAATTTCGGATTGTGCCGGCTTGCGTCTCCCGGTACACGAATACTAAAACTAGCATAACTTTTGACTCGTAAAGAGTTAGAAGCTCTATCTTATACCAAAACGAACGTCTTGGAAAACTCTACAACAAATTCAAATAATCTCAGCCTATATCAAAACTTAAACCCAAGAAAAATCTGTTTTAGGCTGCTGTCCCAAAATACCCTTTTAGAAAACATGAAAAATCAATTTTCCCACCAAAGCTAATCATTCCCATACCAATAGGATCACTCTACTATCATACCCATCAACCAAACACTCCTAAAAACACTTGGATATAAAATCTAACAAAAACCCAAGATCAATATACAACTTTTTATGATCAAAAAGTGATGATCTTACCAAGATCATCACATGCATGTTGATTTAAACACTTGTAAATCACAAAATCACAAAATTATGAAAACTTGATGCATGTGGTAAACTTTGGTATCAAAAGAATGGCAAGAACATTTTAGGATGTGGTCTAATTTTATTTTTGGCTAAATCCTTGTAAAAATTGATGATCAATGGTGTTTTGTGTGTGTAGGGGTGACGGCATAAAATGAAGAAGGAAGAGGGTTGTGTTTTTTTATTTACTTGTTGTATGTGTGTGTAGTAGTGGAAAGAAATGAGTCTATATATGTTGGTAGTAGAGGGACCAATATTGCCAAGTTTAAAACTTATGGACTTAAAAATAATTAGTAGTTTAAAGGGTAGAAAATGGCTATTAGTAAATATTGAAAATATTTACGGGGTTCGGGTTTCTTAAAAATACTTTTCAAAAGTTACAATGCATCATAAATATGATTATATGATTTACCGACACGACTTAACATGTAATTAAAACAAAATCGTCGAAAATATTAATTATCGAAACAATCGATAATAAAATGTAAAGTTTTGGGCATCCGTCGGTATCGCGATCACTATGAATTCTCGTTGTACATTGTTTTTGAATAAACTCGTTGTAAAACACACGCGGGTGATTTTAAATCAAAAACTTTGATTTAAATAAATATGAAAAACAAAATAAGAATATTATAATTCCAGATAAAGTATTTATCAATGATCATAAAATACTTGAAAAGTATAATTTATTAAAATTATCGTGATCTTAGGATTTACATATAAAGAATTCAAGAAAATGAAATACGTTGGAAAATTCAGAAACACGAATAAAAGAATAAAATAATGATGGGAAAGTACGGGTTCTCACATGATAAGGTACAACATGATGATGAATATAATGTGTTTGGTGATACACATGAGCATAGTGATCTACCAACAACAATTACTGACACATGTATGATGGAAACGGTTGATATCAATACCATACTTGATTCATCAGACATGTGCAATAATGAGTTTGAGGATGATCAACATGCAAATGAGTATGATGATGAGGAGCGTGTCGCGCTTGCTAATTTAATTGCTAGTTTACAAAAAGATGTCAATGAAACTAGAAATAGTCAAAAGCAATTAAAGAATGCAAACACAACGCTCACTCAAAACTTTGAAGAAAGCAAAGCCGCTCTTATAAAATCTAGTGAGACCATTGATAGTTATAGGGCTCAGCTTCTTCAAAGAGACAAAAAGCTTGAGGGGTACAAAGGTCGTTTAATTAACGTTAAAACAGACGATTTTGAAAATAAATACAACGAAGCTCTTGCTTTGTTAACTAAAGAAAAACGTCAATTTAATGTTTTATTAAGTGATGAATGTCAAAAAACGTACCTTGCCACAACAAAAGTAAATGAGCTTGGACAGAGGCTTTCTATGAATACCACCGATTCAGCTAAAATTCTTAAGGAAAAGAAACAAGAGGTTGAAAAATTAAAACAAGATTTCAAAAATAGACAAGGCAAAGATACTGAAAAGTAACAGAACTCGAAGAACAAGTCAATTTTTTGAAAAAAGGTTGTTTATAAAATGCATGACTCTATTCAAACCATAAGAATGATAGCACATCGGTCGTTTTTTAAGGGTAAAGCTAGTTTTGAAAGTCCTAAGTACCTCAAACAAGCTCAAGCTACGAACCCCCACTTATATCTTGATGAGTCCGACTGGACTGATCATGATTGCCCAGTAGTTAGGCTCGATAGTGAAAAGACATCCCTTTGAGATGAAGAGAGTAGATCACCGGTCAATAAAGATTTTGTGAAACCATAATTATGCTTATGAAAACAGTCTTTATGGTCTTTTCACTCCACAAAAACAGAAGTCTCGTGAGGAATTGTTTCTTGAAAGCAAACAACGAAGAATTCAATGGAAGAAAAGTTTTGCCACTAAGAAATAAAATGTTTCTAAATATATTAACTATTTGCCTCTTGATGTTTCTAAAAGCAAAAGTAGAAAAACACTTGGTATTCTTAAACATCACATTGATAATGTTCAATCAATCGTTGAAAGAGATTGGCAAAAACGTGAAAATGATTAGTGGAAAACAGAGATTCCTCACGATATAATTGTGCTTGTGAAAGAACTTTTAATACCAAATACGAAGATAATAAAAGAAAATGTTCTTGAGTTTGAAAAATTAATTCGATCTGAAATATTTGATGATTTGAATTATGGTGAGTCTATTGAAAAAGAAATTGATGACCTTCAAACTGAAAAATCAGAGTTTTCAAACGAATATGATCTACTCTTAGAAGAATGTCTCTCCAAAGATATTTTGTGTGTTACTCTTCAGTCTTGTGCTGATATCGATGAATATTCGGATGTTGCATGCAAATATCTTGATAAGATCAAAGAGTGTGAACGGCTTGAAACTGAGCTTTCGAACCGCAAAGAGCATGTTGATAAAAAGGCTTTTGAGTTACTTCAACATAGAACTGATTTCCTTCAAAAACATTGTCATACTCTTGAAATTGCTTTGCAAAAAGACATCAGAAGTTTTCCACATGATAATAAATTGCAAGAAAAACTTTCTCAAATGTTTTGAGAAATTAATGAAAAGAGTATGGAAATTACAGATTTAAAGCTCAGTTATAAGACAGGGAGATAGTGATTGCAGAGTTGAAGAAACTCGTTGCTAAGATGGGTGGGAAAATTGTGGAACCTAGCGTTAAGAAACCCATTGTAAGACAACCCAATGTGTACAAGTGACTAAACCCTCTGTCTTAGGAAAACCATATGTTTTCTCCAATTCTGCATTTGTAAAACCTGGGTTTTCCCCCAAGACGGTTGGGAAGGATAGGTTACCACAGATATTCGACCACAAAGCATTAAGAACAAAAATGTGATCAAAGCAGGGATGTCTAGATTGGACACTAAACCCACACACAACAAAGAAACTCAATCACCTCAGACTTCTAGAAACACTAATAGACGTGTGTCTTTTACTACAGGAGTAGTCCCTACTGCTAGTTATAGCCGACCTCAGCTTAAGAGCACTTAAATGAATGAAAAGGTTTGGCAAAACAAGAGTCAAGGGAAGATGAAGAAAGTAGAAGACCACCCTAGGAATTTGAATGTTTCTAAGAATAAAACGCCTATAATCGCATGTAATGATGATTTGAATGATTCGACTTTGAATGCTTTAAAAGTTAAGTTTGTTTGTGTGAAATGTGGAAAATGTGCTAATGCTAATCATGCTATGTGTGTTTCGAATAATGTCAAAGGCGTAAATACTAGAAGTAAGAAGCAAATTGTGATGCCTATTAGTGCTAGTAAACCCAAATGTAAAGTGAACCATTCTGGTGCAACCCCCCTAAGAAAAGTATTGCATCAGACACCACCACTAAGAACCCTAGAAGCAGAATTAGGGAATTATATGAGTCTGCTAGCAAGTCTTGGAAATGGTGGTTTGTTAATCAATGTCCTCTAGGATATAAATGGATGCCTAAGGTTAGGAAAGAAGACGTGACAACGAGCGTTAGTGTGGCTTTGAGTGCTGAAACTAGGGAAACTAATGAATCAGAAATCACAACTAACTTGGAATCCAATTTATAAAATGCTCCATCGTGTTCTAATTCTTCTGCAGGTGATCGAAATAATTCTCTTCATATTGGACTCCGGATGTACGAAGCACATGACGGGGAATCTCAAGCTTCTAATTAACTTTGTGGAGAAGTTCCTAGGTACGGTCCGATTCGGAAATGATCAATTTGCACCGATCCTAGGATATGGAGCTTTGGTTCAAGGGAATATCACGATAAAACAGGTATACTACGTCGAAGGGCTCAATCATGATCTTTTCTCGGTTGGTGAATTCTGTGACGCAGATTTGGAGGTTGCATTTTGAAAGAAGACATGTTTTGTTCGTGATTACGATGGGAATAATTTACTCACCGGTTCACGGGGTACATATCTTTACACAATTTCACTTCAAGACACAACTTCCTCAACTCCTATTTGTTTCATGGCTAAAGCTTCAATGACTCAAGCATGGTTATGGCATCAACGTCTATCTCATCTCAATTATGATACCATCAACTTGCTTTCCAAGAAATATATTGTGCGAGGCCTTCCAAGCTTGAAATTCATCAAAGATCATCTTTGTTCTTCTTGTGAGCTTTGTAAAGCTAAACGAAGTAGTTTCAAGACAAAGACAACACCAAGCTCTAAAGGACGGTTAGATCTTCTTCATATGAATTTGTGTGGTCCTATACGTGTTCAAACCATCAATGGGAAGAAATACATTCTGGTTATTGTTGATGACTACTCAAGATACACGTGGAATTTCTTTTTGAGATCCAAGGATGAAACACCCGAAGTTCTCATCAACTTCATTAAGCAGATACAACGTGGTCTTCAAGCTCAAGTAAAAGTGGTACGTTCTGACAGAGGTACAAAATTCTTAAATTCGACTCTAAAGAATTATTTTGAAGCCGAAGGGATTGAACATGAAACATCTATTGCTCAGACACCTGAACAAAATGGCATTGTTGAAAGACGAAATCGTACTTTGGTTGAGGCTGCTCGAACATTATTATCCGCTTCAAAACTACCACTATTCTTTTGGGCCGAAGCCGTGTCAACCGCATGCTACACACAAAATCGTTCCTTAATTATTCCAAGACACGAAAAGACACCATATCACATAATTCATGATCGCAAACCTTCACTCAAACACCTTCATGTTTTTTGATGTACATGTTACATAATCCGAGATGGTGAAAATCTAGATAAGATGAAAGAGAATGGTGATGCATGTATTCTAGTGGGATATGCAACTCAGTCTAAGGGATATAGAGTTTACAACAAGAGAACAAAATTGATAGTCAAAACTATTCATGTCAGATTCGATGAGATGCAATAAATGGCACTTGAACAAAGCAGTTTAAGTCCAATCCACAACGACAAAAGACTTCTGTGCACAACCGCACGGAACTCGGAACTCAAGACCACATCAATGAACCGTCAAGTTCAAAGCTGGTTCACCAAAATGTTCCTAGAGCATATATGACAGTGGACACGACAATTGAAGAGTTGGAAATGTTATATGGACCAATGTTTGATGAATATTTCATGGGGGAGAAACATGTTGTATCAAAGTCTTCCGCTGTCACTCATGATAAGAATGATGATATCGATCATCGTCAACAAAAGGATACAACTTCATCTACACCAACACGGGTTGCTGCAAATTTACCTCCTCATAATATCACATCAACAATCGATCCTACAACATCCACAACTACTGTCATTGCTCCAGAGAACACAAATCAAGCAGACGATGCATTATTTGACAATGACGATTTTCACAACCCATTCGGTACATCGGTACACGAAACTGAAGAGTCTTCTACTCGACATGTAGATCCGTCAAATATGCATACGTTTTACCAACGACACCCCTCAACACATCATTGGACCCGAGATCATCCTTTGTTCAAGTAATTGGAAACCATTCACAGCCTGTTCGTACAAGGCGACAATTAGAAACCGATGGCGATGTTTGTATGTTCGCACTCGCCCTGAGTACAGCTGAACCGAAAAGCATCAAAGAAGCCATGGATGATCATGCTTGGATTGATTCAATGACGGATGAACTTCAACTATTTGAAAGACTTAAAGTCTGGGAACTTGTTGACAGACCATACGATGTAACACCGTTAAATCTTTGATGGATCTGGAAAAACAAGATGGATGAAGAAAAAACGATCATCAAGAACAAATCTAGGCTAGTGGCTAAGGGGTATGGCCAGAGAGAGGGTATTGATTTTGAAGAATCATTTGTAGCAGTAGCTCGTATGGAAGCGGTCAGGATTTTCCTTGCTTATGTTGCACATATCGGATTCATCGTTTATCAAATGGACGTGAAGACAGCTTTTCTTAACGGTCCTTTGAAAGAAGAAGTCTATGTCACACAGCCGGAAGGATTTGTTAATCCTTATTATCCTGACAAGGTGTATCGTCTCCACAAGGCACTATATGGACTAAAGCAAGCTCCAAGGGCGTGGTACGATGAGCTCTCGAAATTTCTGGTATCCAAAGGTTTCTCAAAAGGTTCCATTGATCTAACCTTGTTCATATACAAATATGGGGATGATATTTTGCTTGTGCAGATTGACGTTGATGACATAATTTTCGGTTTGAAAAACTAATGCACAACAAATTTGAAATGTCTATGATGGGCAAACTAAAATTCTTTCTAGAAATTCAAGTTCACCTTTCCCCAAGTGGTATCTTTATGAACCAAGCTAAGTATTGTCAAGAGATAATCAAAAAGTATGGTATGACTTCATGTGACCCCGTTGGGACACGATTATCAACCACATCCCTAGATGCTGACTTGGAGGGAAATGCCATATATCAAACGAGATATCGTTTCATGATCGGCTCCCTCATGTACTTGACAGCAAGCAGACCAGATATTGCACATGCAACATGCTATTGTGCACGATATCAAGCCAGACCCACTGAAAAGCACCTCAAGGAGGTTAAACGGATCTTTCGGTACCTTAAGAATACCATTCATTAGGGACTCTGGTATCCGAAGGAAACCGGTTTCTTTCTAACGGCCTATTTAGATTCTAATCACGCAGGGTGTCTTGATACTCGAAAAAGTACTTCTGGTGGTGCACAATTTCTAGGACAAGATAAGATCGTGGGATGGTCTTCCAAGAAGCAGGATTGTACGTCACTTTCATCAGCCGAAGCGGAGTATGTGTCTCTATCTGCGTGTTGTGCTCAAGTTCTTTGGATGAGAACACAACTCATGGATTATGGCTTCCACTTTGATAAAGTACCTATGTATTGTGACTCAAATTTGGCCATAGCCATCTCCTGCAATCCGGTACAGCATTCCCGCACGAATCACATCGATGTCAGATATCACTTCATAAAGGAACAAGTTGAAAGAGGTATCGTTGAGTTATACTTTGTTGGAACGGATTACCAATTAGCCGGCTTGTTTACAAAAGCTCTGTCGAAAGATAGGTTTGAGTACCTCGCTAGGAAAATTGGTATGAGATGTTTGACTGCAGCGGACCTAGAGATTCTGGAAAAGGTGCCTGCTTGATTCATCTATCAAACATCTACTTGTAAATATCATTGAAAAAGCAAAATACAAAAATATAAAACATATAAAAACAAAACACAAAATTAAAAATGTTTTAAAATCCAAAAATATTCCTCTTGACATGTCTTTTAGTATCGATAATATGGACGTGCCTAGAAATGTCGCTCAATAACGACACGGGTGTGTACATAAAGCTCGAATGAAAGTTGTAAATATTTTTCAAAACATGTCATTTCTAAATGTCCACTTTGGACAATTTTTCCAACAAACGGGTAGAGCAGTCTATCTTGGGTTGAGCATGTCACAAAACATTCAACGTTTTACGCTCAACGCAATGGCTTGTAATCACTTTCAGATTGTAACCCGGATCGATATTCACGGGGGAGTGTACGATTTAGTGCGCTTACCCTCATCAAAAGAAGAGAAATCTTCTTACACTTGAGTGGATTCGTCAAGACATTCAAAGTCTATGAACTCAAGTTTATGCTTTAGAAAAACCATGTCGCCAAAAAGAAATGGTTTTCGAAAAGCGTTGAACACAATTTTTTCAAGAGTTTTTCAATGATTATTCAAAATCTTTCAAAACTTGTGTGTTCAACAACTCATATCCTCAAAAGTTTAATGTGGATCATATCCTCGTAATGACAATTCAACTGGATCAATTTTTTAGGGGGGGCTTTCCAAATTCATGCTATGTTAGACATAGTTTTCTCCCGAAGATTTTCAAGACTATTTTTTACAATATATTTTAATCAAATTTGATATCTCTAATATCAAACAATTTTATATATTAGAGATGGGGGAGAAAATAGTATTAAAATATGATCTATAGACTCAAGCACTTTAACTCTTACCCACATGTACGAAACACTTTCGATTATCGATGCACATGCGAAGGGGGAGCAATTCTGAAACAACAAAACTATCAAGGTGTTAAATGTTTTTCAAACACTTTGATAGTCTTTCAAGTGTGTTTATGGTTACGATCTTATACCCACAACATCTTTAATCTACGACGTTATTGGTGTCTAAAGGGTGGCTAGGTTTAAGTCCTATGATCCAACCAGAACTGGAGGGATCTTCCCAGGGATAATCCAATAGATTATTAGATGTCCTTAGAAAAAGATGGAGTAGAATGTGAATGTAGCTGAATGCCGACTAAGTACTGATGCTAGCAATGGAACAATCACAACAAGGTGCTAGTAATGATGTCTTAGTAATCGTTGATGGGGTTGAAGAATGAAAAAGAAATGTAAGGATAAAGGGTGTAAAGAAAGAAGCCATCCATACAACTTAGGTAGAAACTAGGTCAACACATCATAGACCCAGTGTTGTAATGCACAACCCTTACCTAGCTACTCAGGCTTCTCTCAAAAGAATTTTATTTTATTGTCATGGAGAACAACATGACTTTTATTGGCTTTCTCACTCCGAGATAGTTGATATTGAATAGGTGGCATCTGCTCCAGCCTCCAACCACTAAGTGCACTAATCGAGTCTAGAGCCAAGAGATCAATCAAATCTCGTTAGGACACATGAAATGACGATGAAGAGAGTCCTACGCTATATCCTTGCGATATTGATAGAACACTCAGAGTGACACTACAGGTATTCACAATGATGAGTGGAAATCCTTCCAGTGTTAACATCAAACTGCACTGCGGTAGGTCATATGTAAGATTCTTTACGAATTAAACATGTGCAAAACTGAAAAGCAACAGTGGTTTGATTCTTAATCGATTCAAACTCGTTTCAGGTTTCTACGCAATATCTTTATGGTCTTGCCAGAACATTCAGAGTGATACTCATTAGTATCCTCAGTGACGAATGGAAATCCTTCCGGTGTCAACCTCAAACAGCACTGCGGTAGGTGACTTGCGAGTTTCTTTATGAATCAAGCTTGTGTCAACTGGAAAGCAACAATTGTAAGATTCTTAATGAATCAAACTTGTTCCAGGAATTTGATTTGACGAATTTAATCAAGTGGATATTTATCCAATTGATTCACTGTTTATGTTCGTAGTCTTGCTTTGAGACGGTCGAGTAAAGAGAACGGCTAGTACAGCCGCGAAACCCTGTCAAGTAGATTCTTAGTGCATCTACCTAATCACAGGTACGGTATTTAATATCGAGTAACGGTCTTCACCGACCGGAGGTAAAACGCTACCGATTTAGGACGAATGTCAAAGCCATTTAGTCTGTGTCTATGTTTTGTCGCAAGAAGGTGACGTTACGGTGTACTAAGCAAAGTCAAAGATTCAAAACCACATACTCGTGACTAAAGACATATTCAACAATTAATAGTACGAGCACGTGGATGAAGACACAAGATCGCACAATGGCAAAGACAAGTCAAGGATGATTTGAAGATCTCAAGATTAAAGACAAAGTCGAAAGACAACAACAAAGGCTCAAAGATCACAGCATGAAGGAACAAGACTACTATTACACGTTCAAGACTCATTTATGGTGAGATCAGTAATCTCTACAAAACTCTAAATGTAGAAGGGAAATGACCACTCATTGGGGGAGATTGTTAGCCTCAAAATATTGAGTCAAACAAGAATGTTCGGTCATAGGTTTATTATGTATCGTATTTTAGAACGCTGTAATAGGTAGTAGGTTAGTCGTGTTTTACGGGCTTAACTTTAAGCTAAACGTTCATGTTTAAGGAACTAAAGCCTAAAAGAAAAGCACGGCCCATTAATATATAGCCCAAACAAGCCCGCATGTGGGTGGACTATATATACCCACCTCCTAGCATGTTAGGAGGTGGTTCGTTACATTTTTCTCTCTCTCTCTCTCTAATCTAATATTCCCAAGTTTCCAACCATTCTCTCTCTTTTTTCTCTCTACTTTCTCTCTCTAGAATTCATCTATTTTTCTTCCTTTAATTCGTGTTATATCATCATATAATATAAGACAACAGTTTTTGGTTGATTTAAGTTGCGTTTTACAATAGCCCTTTAAAATAAGTTTTTTTTTATTTTTTAGCAATTTTAAAGTTATTTAGGTGATATATGATGCGTATATATGGAGTAAAGTTGTGTTTTGTTTACTTCGATTCAATATTCGCGCACTCAGAATGTGATCTTTTGGTTCTTTATGTTCTTTGAGTCTTGGTTTGGGAGAGTCCGGGAGTGACGTGAGTGTTTGGTTGTGTCGTTTGTTGTTGACTGATGTTTGTTAAGGTTGTTTGAAATTTGTTAAATCGTAGTATGGGTATTGAGGTTGACATTTAGTAAATAGTCAACTATGCTGGCCTAAGACTGATGGTTGTTGTAGGTTGTTAACGGACCAGCAACGGTTGTTGTGGTACAAGATGGAGCCTTCAAGATGACATTGATAGAATGAGGTTATTTCAATTTATATTCGTAGTTGTATTATTTGATTTGAAGTTTTACATTTAAAATATCTAAACTATTCGTTTAAGCATTAGTTTGGGAATGTTGAGTTGATGCAGCAGGTAATATGATGGCAAAAATAACTGCATTTTTTAAAAGCCTCAGTTTTGATTTTATTTATTTTTCATAATATTAAAAGCCTCAATTTTGATTTAAATCAAACGTGTACTTGTTTTTTTGCTAATATATCTGCTAAAATAGTATAAATTAAAATTGGTGTAAATGATATGACACATATCTTTCTTTTGAGATACTGTTTGGCGAGAGGTGGCGATTTTGACCTATTTACTTTCAGGAATGATAAACAAAATGCTAAAAACGTATTGATAGGTGTGAAAACACCCATCCTTTTACCACTTATTTCTTGCTAAAACAAGACCAAAACCCGTATTTAATATCATTTGTTTGGAATTATGCGTGGTTTGTGTGTTTGTTGTGTTTTCAGAGCCAACCGGATAAATATTGAAGAAAACATGGGATTGCACGGGTTTTATCGAAGAAAAAGACTCAAGGCGAAGTCTATTGTCCAAGAGATGCAAAAGATTTGAAGTCAATGGGCCTATTTGAAGATTTATCAAAGAAAAGGACCAAAGATGGAAGATTTACATATGTCAAAGGAACTCAAGTCTATTAAACGAAGAAATTAAAAGACGAGTCAAATTTATTCATCGACAAATCCCGAATCAGAATCAAAAACGTCAACTTTTCTGAAAAGACGAGAAGACAAAAAGAAAGGGAGAAAGCCCACTCACCAACCAAAGACAAGGCCTATATAAAGAGATCCCTTCACAACTTGGAGACTAGTTTTTTTATTTCCATTTTTTTTCTTTTCTTATTTCGTAGGGTAACCAACACCATTAAGGTGTTGGTGATTTTCATTTTTGTTTTCATAAATCTTGTAAGTCTTAATCTTTCCTTTTGATTGTTTAAACCTTAATCATTTAATATCATCCTTCCATTAATCTTGTTCATCTTCTTCTTTTTGATTCAAAGTTTTAAGTTTTATTTTGTTGAGTTTGATCTTTAAAAGTAAGTGGGTTTTATGTTTTTATTGTTTTGGTTTGATGTTTATGATTAGTAGATGATTCGTGGTTAAATTGGTTTAAGTTTTGGTCAAAAACTTGGTGATTTTGGTTTTAAATCATTCTTTGTTATCCTACTGTTCTTCACGTTCTTCATCTACCCAGATTCCGGATCAACAGCAAGTATTCTGAACCAACGTTTTCCTAGAATTGTTCCGAATCAGAGTTTGTTCATCCGGAATAATAAATGTTCCGGATGAAATTATGTTCCTAGTGAAAGAAATCTTCCGAATGAGGCTTTTGTCAAAATGTTCCGAATGAGCAAACATTCCGGATGAACGAATATTGTTCCGAATGAAGGTGTTCCGAATGAAGGATTGTTATTCCGGGTGAAGCCATTATTCCGAATCAAGCATTTTGCTTTATTTACTCCTAGTCAGTTTTATTCCGCATCAACAAGACATTCCGAATCAACATCAAATATTCCGAATCAAGTATTTTTCAGTAAGGGTTATTTCACGGTTTTTTGTTTTACTGTTTAATTGTTTAATTTTAATTCAAGCTTTATTTAATTAACTACTTTTAGTTTAATTTTATATCTTTTCGCATTTAAATCTTTTTAGTAGAATAGAAAACCAATCCCTTTTTATTAACCAAGAACAACTATTCCACTTTGAGCCGTGATCAATTAGAAGATACCGAGAATTAAATTGAACCCAAGCAAAAGCTTTGTATCAAATGGCGCCGCTGCCGGCTCTTTTCGTAAAGATTAAAGGAACTTTGTGAGAAAATTGGATTTTGGGATCCGTTCACCGTGAACGTTACTTTTTCATCATAAAAATTTTCAAAAATCCAAAAAAATATAAAAGTTTCAAAAATACAAAAAAATTAAAAAACAAAAAAAACCAAAAATATTTCTGCTTTGTTAGTTCTTTTGCAGGTGTATGCGCACTCGATCAACGTCTTTTCCCGAGCCTGAGACTCTCGATAATTTAGACATGGCCGGTGTACACAACAACAATAATAATCCACCTCAAAACAACATGAATAATAACAACAATGAACCTCTATCGGACAATCATCCCATGATCGAACTTTTGCAAGCACATGTAGAGGGAAACAATGATGCTATTGTCATACCCGCCATTGCAGCCAACAACTTTGAGCTCAAATCCGGTTTCATTCAAATGGTCTCTGCTCAACCATTCTTGGGGCGTACTATTGATGATCCTCATGACCACATCAAAAGGTTCCTTCAACTCATGAATACGGTCAAATTCAATGGGGTTCCACAAGAGGTAATCCGTTTACAACTGTTTCCTTTCTCTTTAGAGGGACACGCCCGTCATTGGCTTGCGAAGGAACCGCCACAAAGTATTCTTACATGGACGGACTTAGAGACCAAATTCATAAACTACTTTTTCCCACCCTCTCGTACTACCGCTTTACGGAATGAAATTATTAATTTTGAACAAAAGTACGATGAGACTTTTAGTGAATCTTGGGACCGTTTTAAAGAACTTTTAAGAAAGTGCCCACAACATGGTTTTACCAAAGTGCACCAAATTAATACTTTTTACAATGGTTTAAGCATGAATCACCAAGATTCACTAAATAGTGCCTCGGGGGGTAATATTTTGGTTAAGTCTTCTAATGCCACTTGGGATATTATCGAGAATAAGTCTAGAGTGCAAACCAAGAGTGTTCGGACCAATGCCGCTAGTGCTAGCACTAGTGACAACGACAAGAGACTTGACAAAATTACTTCGCTTCTTGAATCGCTTGCTGCCCAAACCGCTAACAATACCAAAAGCATCAACGCTCAAAACGCTCAAGTCAATGTTGTAACCCAACCATGTGAAATATGCGGGGGTCCTCACTCTTACACTACTTGTACCTCCACCCAAGACTATCTTTGTGAGAATGTTAACGCAGCATATGGTACCTATCCTCCGGCCGATTATCAAGCTCGTCCTCAAGGAGACCGTAACTTGCTAAGTTATCGTTCAACCAACTTTCTTTCCCCGCCCGGTTTTCCCCCACCAAATCAAAACCAACAACAAAACCTTAACCGAACCAATCAAAACCAACCTCGAGCACCATACCAACCACCTCAAAGACAACCATATCCACCTCAAAATCCTACTCAAGTTTACCAACCCGCTCCTTACCAACCACCTGCTTATCAAGTACCTCCTCCTACGCAACATACCGTTTTCAACCACGAGGTCGAGACGTACATGCGGAAGAATGATGTGTTGGTGAAGAATCTGTTGACCCAGATTATTAATTTGAAGGGCGACATGGTGAAACAAGGGAATGATCTTAGAGCCGATATGCGAAACTCTCTGAGTAGTCAAACGAATGACTTACGGGACATGATGGCTGGTTTCTTCCAAGGTAATCAACCCTCTTCTTTGGGTACTCTTCCGAGTAACACCGTTGCTAATCCAAGAGGGGAGATGAAAGCAATCACCACTTGCAGTGGAAAATGTACCAAGGAACCTGAGCTTCCTACACCTACACCGGTGATTGTGACTACGGAAAACGAGTCACCTATTCCTATTCCTATTCATATTCCTAAATCTTCTACTTCCCCAATTCCTCCACTTCTTACTTCTACCCCTCCACCACCCAAGGATGTGAGTGATCCTACTATTCCAAAGTTTTCCTCTTCTTCCGATATACCTTATCCCTCAAGGTTGAGGAAAGAGAAGCTCAAAAGCAAGGATGATATCCAAGTTTCAAACTTTCTCAAAATGTTTAAACAATTGAATTTCAACATCTCCTTCGCTGAGGCTCTCGCTCACAAACCTAAATATGCGAAAATGTTTAAAGATCTTCTTAGTGACAAGGAAAAGCATCATGATATCGCTAATACCTAACTTAACGAGAATTGCTCTGCGGTTCTCTTAAGGAAATTGCCAACCAAACTTGGTGATCCGGGTCGCTTCTTAATCCCTTGCAACTTCCCGGGAGTAGAGAATTGCATGGCCCTAGCCGATCTAGGTGCTAGTAATACCTCTAAGCGTTTGGAAGCAATTATCTCTCCCTGAGCTAGTCCCCACCAAAATGACTTTGGAATTAGCTAACCGTACGGTTGCTTATCCAGTGGGGATAGCCGAAGACGTTTTCGTTGGCGTTGACAAATTCACCTTCCCGGCGGATTTTGTTGTCGTTGACTACGAGATGGATCCGCGTGTTCCATTAATCGTTGGACGTCCATTCTTGAGGACCGGTCGCACTCTCATCGATGTAGAAGCGGGTGAGCTTATCATGAGAGTTGGTGACGATCAAATTGTCTTCAACATGGGTAAGATTTCTAAACAGCCTTATTCATACGAGAGTGTTAATTGTATCGACGTTCTTTATGAGGCTTGTGAAGAACACTTTAATGATGCTTGCAAAAGTATTATTACCTCTCTTCCCAATGTTGATACCGTTGCCTCTATTGCTCCACCACTAACTCTATTTGGAGAAAGTGATTTACTTTGGAAAGAATTTGAAGCAACTATGGGAGATGTGAACTTAGAATCTAACGATTCTCCTACCGATTGGGATGAAGACATTCGTCTCATTAAGAAACTTCTCAAAGAGGACCATATTTCTCCGCCATCTCCCAAGGCTATTGCTATCGATGAACCGACTTTGACTACGCCAACCATCGAAAATTCCTCCGGATTTAGAGCTTAAAGAGTTACCGTCTCATCTCGAGTACGTGTTCCTTGAAGACAGGAAGAACTCACCCGTCATCATCGCTAAGGACTTGAAAGAAGAAGAAAAATCTCTCCTTATCGCCGTGCTTAAAGATCATAAGAAGGCAATTGCTTGGAAAATTTCCGATATCCGCGTAATTGATCCAAACTTTTGTACTCACAAAATTTTCATGGAAGATGACTTTAAACTCGCAATCCAAAGCCAAAGAAGGGTTAATCCTCGAATTCACGACGTCATCAAACAAGAGGTTATCAAACTTCTAGATGTCGGCATGATTTACCCTATTTCGGATTCGCCATGGGTAAGTCCCGTCCATTGTGTGCCAAAGAAAGGCGGAATAACCGTTGTTCCTAATGAACACAACGAGTTGATTCCTACTCGTCTCGTTACTGGGTGGAGAGTTTGTATCGACTATCGCAAACTCAATGATGCCACGAGAAAAGATCACTTTCCTCTTCCTTTCATGGATCAAATGCTCGAGCGTCTAGCGGGTAATGACTATTACTGCTTCTTAGACGGTTTCTCCGGGTATTTTCAAATTCCCATCGATCCCAAAGACCAAGAGAAAACCACATTCACTTGTCCCAACGGAACATTTGCTTACAAACGCATGCCTTTCGGTTTATGCAATGCTCCTGGGACGTTCCAAAGGTGTATGATGGCTATCTTCCATGACATGGTTGAAGAAACTATGGAAGTCTTCATGGATGATTTCTCGGTTTATGGCGATTCTTTCTCTGCTTGCCTTGCCAATTTAGAACGTATGCTTAAGCGGTGTGAAGACACTCGCCTTGTTCTTAATTGGGAAAAATGCCATTTCACGGTAAAAAAGGGCATCGTACTAGGACATAAAATTTCTAAAGCCGGTCTCGAAGTGGACGTGCTAAAGTTGATGTCATAGCCAAATTACCTCCACCTTCAACCATGAAGGGTGTGAGAAGTTTCATCGGTCATGCGGGCTTCTACCGTCGCTTTATCAAAGATTTTTCTAAAATCGCCCGCCCGATGACCCACCTCTTGGAAAAAGATACTCCTTTTATCTTTTCCAAAGAATGTATTGAAGCCTTCAACCTACTTAAGGATAAGCTAACTAAGGCACCGGTCTTGGTTACCCCTAATGCGGAGCTACCTTTTGAGTTGATGTGCGATGCTAGCGACTTTGCTATTGGAGCGGTTTTGGGCCAAAGAGTGAACAAACACTTCCAACCAATCCATTATGCTAGCAAGACAATGACAGGGGCTCAATTGCATTACACGACAACCGAAAAAGAGCTTTTAGCTGTTGTCTATGCTTTTGAAAAATTTCGCCCCTATCTTGTCCTTTCTACCACCATCGTGTATACCGATCATTTCGCGTTGAAGTACTTGTTAACTAAACAAGATTCTAAACCAAGACTTCTTCGTTGGGTTTTGATACTTCAAGAATTTAAAATCGAAATTCGTGATAAGAAGGGAGCCAAAAACCTAGCCGCAGATCATCTCAGTAGACTTGAGGATCCTTATCAAGGGGATCATCCGTACAAAGAGATCAATGACTCTTTTCCCCTTGAAACCTTAATGTCTATCAATTCGAATCAAGAGGAGACCCATGGTTTGTGGACATTGCAAACTACTTGGCGGGTGGAATTCTCGTTGACGGGTTAACATCCCAACAAAAGAAAAAGTTCTTTAAAGATATTAAGACTTACTTTTGGGATGACCCGTATCTCTTCAAAAAATGCGCTGATTTGCTTATTCGCCGATGTGTTGATGGACCGGCAGCTTTAGACATTCTCGACGCTTTCCACAAAGGACCCACCGGTGGTCACTTTGGTCCTAATTACACCGCGAAGAAAGTGTTTGACTCGGGATTTTATTGGCCCACCATTTATCGTGATGCTCACGAGATGGTTAAACATTGTGATGCTTGCCAAAGACAAGGCAAGATCACACATAAAGATGAGATGCCTCAAAATTTCATACAAGAATGTGAAATCTTTGATGTATGGGGCATCGACTTTATGGGGCCATTCCTTTCATCTAAAGGAAACAAATACATCCTTGTAGCCGTTGACTACGTTTCTAAATGGGTTGAAGCCAAAGCTTTACCCACTAACGACGCAAGGGTGGTTTGTAACTTTTTGAAGTCGCTATTCGCTAGATTCGGTGTGCCTCGTGCCATTATTAGTGATCGCGGGACTCATTTTTGCAATGATCAATTCGCAAGAGTCATGACTAAGTATGGTGTCAATCATCGTCTTTCCACCGCATACCACCCACAAACTAATGGGCAGGCTGAAATCTCTAACCGAGGGTTAAAGCGAATTCTTGAACGAACCTTGGGAGAGCATCGTGCCTCATGGGCCGATAAACTTGATGATGCTCTGTGGGCTTTTCGTACCGTGTACAAGACTCTGATTGGTTGTACACCATATCGTCTCGTGTACGGGAAAGCATGCCACCTCCCCATTGAGTTGGAGCACAAGGCTTACTAGGCCTTGAAGTGGGCTAACTTCGATATCAACAAAGCCGGTGACCTACACAAAATCCAACTCAATGAGCTTAATGAACTCAGGAATGAAGCTTATGAAAGTTCTTGGATCTATAAGGAAAAGACTAAGCTCATTCATGACTCTAAGATTAAAAACCGAGAGTTCCAAGTTGGAGACAAAGTTTTACTCTTTAACTCTCGGTTGAAAATCTTTTCGGGCAAGCTGAAATCTCGTTGGTCCGGCCCATTCACCATTGCCCAAATTTTTCCATATGGTACTCTCGAGCTCGCTCAACCTAATGGTCCGAATTTTAAGGTGAATGGTCAACGAGTGAAGTTGTACTTTGGTGAGGACATCTCTCATGAGATGATTCCATCCCTCACCACGTTTCCCATGAACTAGTTTTGGGTCGAGTCAGGCTCGTGACTCAGTTATCAAAAACAAGCGCTCCTTGGGAGGCAACCCGAGTATCTATCGTTTTCTGTTTTACCTCCTAAGTGTAGGGGGGACCTATATAGGTTGTTTGTGTTTGTGTGGTGATGTGATTACAGGGATAAGTGCACTTTTGGAACCTTTGAAGAACCATGCTCCCGTGTTATCCGCAATCCGGTTCTATCTCTCAACTATCGTGATTCAATTTTCTTCATACTCACATTTGAAATTGATCACTTTAGTCATCTCTTACTTAACTTGATTTAACCAACGTGCACAATTTCATAAGTGTAGGGGAGACTTTTCCCACATGCTTAAACATTGGGGACAATGTTTATATTAAGTGTAGAGGAGACTTCTATCAAAGTTTTAAGTGGACTTTTCCATTAAAATGCCTTCATTTAACCGGAAAATCATCTTTTTCAGCATTTTTCCAATTTTTAATTAACTTTGGCCATATAGTCGTAATTTTTTTAAATTTTTATCGTTGCTTTCATATGTTTATATCCCACAATAAAGTCAAAAATTTTAATAAAGTGGTGTAGCTAGTTTAGACGTCTTTGACATATTAGGCCTGTTGCGATTATTTTGACTCAACCCGAATAGACTTATCCAAGTTTATTCTAGCTAGTATCCTTAACCATGTAGACCTTAATTGGTTTATTAGGCTAAGCATCCACTAGTCTCATTCCTTGAGATTTTAAATTGTGGAGAACGAGAAATGATAGAGTCAATTATAAGTCGGTATTCTTGTAGAAGCACACTTGGTGTGATTATAAGCTTTTTCTCCCATCGCCTTAAATGAATAAATGCGATAAGTAAGATCGTTTAAAAGTTGCTCGGTAATGATAAGAGTTCATAGCCAAGGCATAACTAATGAAGCGGGGCGCGAAGATGGCGAGTCCGAAAAGGCCCTAACAAGGCATGAGGATTCCATTTTATTGCTAAAGATCCAAGGTGATGTGAAAAGCATTATTCCTAAAATCAATATGAAGGATCAAGACTCACGACGAAAAGCAATCAACTCCCATAAAGATCATGGAGAAGTCTATCCGAAAAGACCCTAACAAGGTATGAGGATAAATAGATCCAAGTCCGAAGAGGAGGCGGATCGTTGTATCTCAAAATCCCAACTAACGATTGAAGAAATAATGATGAAGTCGTGGTCAACAAAGTTGGAGTATCCCTCAAAAGTCTCCAAGTGAAGAAACTCTATTAACGAAGAGAAGACCATTATCTCAAGAACGTCTCTCAAGATACGAAGTATGAAGCACATGCCAAATATCGGCCCGAGAAAGGTCTCAAATCGTGAAGCGAGTTATGCCAAGATATGAACTTTTTGATATCCCGAGAAGCAGTTTTAAGAGATTTTGTCCTTTAGCTAACTATTAATCAAATCGTCCTACTTTGCCTTCAGCCTAAAAAACTATCGCAATAAGTCCAAAAATGCATCTTCATGATCATTCTAAGACAAAAATAAAATATAAGAGATACACCTAGGAATAAGGGAGTTTAAGCATATAATTAAGCCATGTGTGTAAGTGTTTGTTTTGCTAACTTATAATAACAATGATCTCGTTTTTAAGCTTAGTTTGAGGAACGTGAAACTTGAGGGTGATAAATCTTCGCAGCACCAAAGCCCTAATGTAAGTCTTAGATCTCTTTGCAAGTTATTTCCATATAGCTATTTTCAAGTGAAAATGGTTTTTCTATCCCTTTTGTTTCATTCAAGTTTTTATATATCTCTTTAGTAGTAGTGGTTATTGTTAATAAGGCCAAGGTTGATTGATTATGAGAAAAGTGTAAAATTGCTTTATCACTAAGCATTGCATGAGGGCATGGAAATGGTTAAGTGTAGGGGATTTGATAGGTGTGAAAACACCCATCCTTTTACCACTTATTTCTTGCTAAAACAAGACCAAAACGCGTAATTAATATCATTTGTTTGGAATTATGCGTGGTTTGTGTGTTTGTTGTGTTTTCAGAGCCAACCGGATAAATATTGAAGAAAATATGGGATTGCACGGGTTTTATCAAAGAAAAAGACTCAAGGCGAAGTCTATTGTCCAAGAGATGCAAAAGATTTGAAGTCAATGGGCCTATTTGAAGATTTATCGAAGAAAAGGACCAAAGATGGAAGATTTACATATGTCGAAGGAACTCAAGTCTATTAAACGAAGAAATTAAAAGACGAGTCAAATTTAGTCGTCGACAAATCCCGAATCAGAATCGAAAACGTCAACTTTTCTGAAAAGACGAGAAGACAAAAAGAAAGGGAGAAAGCCCACTCACCAACCAAAGACAAGGCCTATATAAAGAGATCCCTTCACAACTTGGAGACTAGTTTTTTTATTTCCATTTTTTTCTTTTCTTGTTTCGTAGGGTAACCAACACCATTAAGGTGTTGGTGATTTTCATTTTTGTTTTTACAAATCTTGTAAGTCTTAATCTTTCCTTTTGATTGTTTAAACCTTAATCATTTAATATCATCCTTCCATTAATCTTGTTCATCTTCTTCTTTTTGATTCAAAGTTCTAAGTTTTATTTTGTTGAGTTTGATCTTTAAAACTAAGTGGGTTTTGTGTTTTTATTGTTTTGGTTTGATGTTTATGATTAGTAGATGATTCGTGGTTAAATTGGTTTAAGTTTTGGTCAAAAACTTGGTGATTTTGGTTTTAAATCGTTCTTTGTTATCCTACTGTTCTTCGCGTTCTTCATCTACCCAGATTCCGGATCAACAGCAAGTATTCCGAACCAACGTTTTCCTAGAATTGTTCCGAATCAGAGTTTGTTCATCCGGAATAATAAATGTTCCGAATGAACTTATGTTCTGAGTGAAAGAAATCTTCCGAATGAGGCTTTTGTCAAAATGTTCCGAATGAGCAAACATTCCGGATGAGTGAATATTGTTCCGAATGAAGGTGTTCCGAATGAAGGATTGTTATTCCGGGTGAAGCCATTATTCCGAATCAAGCATTTTGCTTTATTTACTCCGAATCAGTTTTATTCCGCATCAACAAGACATTCCGAATCAGCATCAAATATTCCGAATCAAGTATTTTTCAGTAACGGTTATTTCACTGTTTTTTGTTTTACTGTTTAATTGTTTAATTTTAATTCAAGCTTTATTTAATTAACTGCTTTTAGTTTAATTTTATATCTTTTCGCATTAAAATCTTTTTATTAGAATAGAAAACCAACCCCTTTTTAGTAACCAAGAACAACTATTCCACTTTGAGCCGTGATCAATTCGAGAAGATACCGAGAATTAAATTGAACCCAAGCAAAAGCTTTGTATCAGGTATCATGTCAAAACGAATTGGAACTTGAAAGTCTTACAAAATACATTCTTTAACACGTAATTTTTCATTGATTTTGTATTATCTTGTAACTCACGATTATTATTATACTAATGCAAATTTTTGGATTGCAGTTGAAGCTTTAGTTATTTGAAGAGGGTTTGCGTGGTAAGGGGATTACAGGTCATGAAGTTCTTTGTAAGTCGAACTTGTTTTCTATTAGTTTAGTATTGATTACATTATATGGGTGTTTGGATTTGAGTTATTAAATAGATCATATGAATGAATTATAAGTGGGTAATCATTTGAAATGAAAAAGGGTCATGAAGTGTTCCAATGCGTTTTTTTACAAACCAACAACTCAAAAGTTCTTACCTTTATTACTGTATGAATGAATTATGGCAGTGACTATATTACCCTTGATGAACTCCAATACGCGTGTAAAGACTTTTGATTAAACGATGTTCATTTAGAAGATATTATCAAAGAAACTGACCAAAACGATGTGTGTTTTTACTACCATTTTATAAACTAATTTGAACTATATTCATTGTGTCACGTGCTCACGTTATTCACAGATATTCATAAACAGATTAAGACATTAAGTCAAAACGGATATGTTGTGCTCTTGTGCGGTCCAGAAAACAGGTTTTGTCCTAAAAACGTGATAAAAATATCATCACACTCCACTATTAGCAGCTTAACGTTTTGAACTTTTCCTCGACTAAATAACAGAACCCAATGAGAAGCTTATAATGTTTGGTGCTGGTGGGATGTGCAATGGGTGTGTTGGATGTTATGATTGTTCTAAGCCATTGGATAGGTCTTTTAGCTCATGCTACTTTGAAGAAGAGGTGCCTAGATTATTTATTTGAAAAGGGTCAGTCTGGATTATATATGCTTAATATATGGTTAAATGGGTCAGATAAAAAAAGTATCAAAAACTATACGGGTCAAACGGGTTATAATGGTAAACACTCAACACGAACTCCATATGTTATCACTCAACCATCCACCCCATAGTGATATTTATTAATGATTCAAAATACGGAATACAACGCAAAAGAGATTAGTCCTCAAAATGAGTGCTAACCAAACGATTACACAAGAAATAGTGAGATCGTCCCAACTAGGTTGAATCGATCTCCCTCACATACATCATTCACTCAAACACTCAAACAAGAAAAGAGAAACAACCTTAGTCTCAACTGTTGGTATAAGAGATGAATAAGATGGTATAAATGCTAATACCATCAATACATATGAACACAGATCCTTTTCCAAAGAGAGAGCATGGCAAAGAAGCAGATTAGATCTTCCTTTTGCACACACAGTCACAGAGAGTATAGAGATGGATTGGATTTGGTCAATGAGCCCCAACGGTAACACATATGCAATATAGGAACACCATTTTTCACATTAGCCCCTTGAGATATAAACCTGGTAGAAACAACACCAAACTATGAAAGGATGTACAGGAATGGTCCCTGTATAATATTTAGCAAATACATATGGAAGTTTGTATATTTCTAACACCTTACCTCAAACTAAACAGGGGTATTAGACATCGGACAGAACGACATCAAAAAAGAAAATATAATGACTGCCTAACTTTTAAAGTTAAGTAGATTATACAAGGGATAAAGATGAAGGCGTTAGTTTGAAGCGCCCAACATCCCTCTCAAACTAACTTAATTCAGAAAGAAACAAATAAAAGAGACCAGAGACTGCATAACTTAATATAGATATGCATCCGAATTTTTTTTATTTTTTTATTTTTTTTCAGTAGTTAAAAACAAAACCAATTTCTCTTTATTTCTAGAAAGAACAATGGTTTTAACAACAGGCATAACCAACAAATTAGAAACAAGAAAGAGATAGAAAACTCCCTAAGCATCATAAGTCCAAAGCAGCTGAGGAAACAACAAAAGATTTCAAAGTCTCACCTGCAACAAACCCCAACAAGAAACCACAACAACATACCACCTAACAAGCATACTTCAAGCCCTTTCCTATATGGAGAAGAGATGAGAACCAAACAAACCATGAAACAAAATAAAAACAAACAACAGACACACCAAAACACAACAAAGTCACACAATAGAAATATCAAATGGACACTCCTGAAAACACGTTGACAAAGGAAAAATAAACACTACAAAGACAATCAAACCTGCAATACGAACACACATAGACGGCACAAGACAATTCCTTTTCTTTTAAGATAAAAAGACAAGAACGAACATAAAAAATAAAGGCAAGCAACATCAAGAAGGGGCAAACATGCATATAGAGGACCATGGAGTCAAGAGATGCAAACCAAAATCAGATGATACATAATCAAGCCAGAAATTAGAAGGCACCATCTAATATTAGAGAGAACACAAAGATTCTAAAATAAGACAATAGACAGGATACCAATCTGATTATAGGAGAGAATCACAAGATCCTCAAAAGACACATAATCCAGAGTAAAAACTCGGAAAGACAAAGAATCACAAGATTCTTAAGAAGTCATAAATCAGAATACACCAAATGATAAAGACACGAGACATGCAAGAACCACAAAACAAACATAAATCAAGAACATACACTATATGATTAGAATGGAAGAATCACAAGATTCTGAACCAAGAGACACCAGCCAACAATAAGACCAAGAACAACAATAGTAATGCGTACGCAGATCTAAAAAAAGATATCACATAAGATAAACCAAAAAAACATGAGTAGATCAATAAATGAGACAGCAATAACACCACGAAAAGAGATGCACATATCAAGGAGAACAAGAACACAACACAAGTTAAAGAAACCTAGAACAACATGCACCAAGATAAATAAAAAAACATGTAAAACAAGCAAGACAAAGACAAAGATAACCACAAAAAACATAGAAAGCATAAGGCAACATCTACAAAGACCTAGTCACATAGGCAAAATGGTCATAAACCTAGGCAGAATAATAAGAGGACCAAGAAGATTATCAATTATCGATTGCCAGTACTTCCTCATTGTTCTGGTGGTTTTTAAAATAGATGGAATGTCACACCTAGCATCGTTTTGATCAGAATTCATCAGCTCACTTAGAGTGTGATGCTGAGAATTGCCCTCAGAGATGCTTTTTAAACCTATAGAAGTTGCATTGCCACTCTTATCTCTACTAGGAGAATTTTGGGCATTGCCATCGTCATTGGGTTTAGCATTCTCTACATCATAGGGACTTTTAGATGTTTGGCTGACAAGGTATTTAAGGAAATTCAACTGTCTCAGCAGATCTTTATTGGAAAAAGCAAAAACACTTTCACTTAAAAATTTTGAGTTTGTAAAAGAAAACATGTTCTCATAAGAATTAGCATTTTTGCGATAAAATGTAGATATATCATCAAGATTAGACTTGACAGTAGAAACATTAGAAGACAATAATCAAAAAATCTGCTAGAAAACTTATTACCATTGCTTAAACAGTTGAATAGAAAACACAGCCACAACATCTAATGTGAGAATACTTAGGTGTAATTCCATAAATTACATTAGAAAAGAATTACCATAGAGAACATAAGGAGGAGTAAATCCGCCTACACTCCATATAACAAAGGTGATACCTCCCTGAAACATTAGACACCTAGTTAAACTAAGGGGTCCATGTTTCACATAGGAGAGAGTGCAAAAAATATACAGATTGATTCCTAAAGTGAAACACATGTCATACATAATTGAAGACAGAGAATTGTAACTATAAAAAACATAGTACTCATCAACATCAGACATAATAGTACGCATCCGGGCATCCATGATATGAAGCATCCTACATTTATCGCAACTCACTAAAGTGAGGGGAACATGACAAATAGCCATAATAGGAAACATCATAATGCAAGCAAACACTTTGAAACATTTACCATTAGATGTGACAAGGCACACACCAATTAGACAAACCAAAGACCAAAGAATAGAGAAACCAAGATTGACAGACAAAATAGGATACATCCTTAAACACACAAAAGACCTAAGGCAATTTGCACTAGATAAAACACATAGATAAAAAACAGAGACAAAGAATGAAGCAGATAAGCCATGAAAACACACGAGCAATAATGGCCAAAAACACATACTCACATAGGAAAACACATAAGGACATGAGAAAGAGCAAAAAAAACAAAAAAAACAAAAAAAAAAACAGCTAGCAATCAACTAACAACCACATACCAAAGCACATAGATGCATGAATCAAACTAATCAATACAATGCACAACAAGAATAGCGAGCAGAGACAAAGGAGCAATTAGTAACAGCCATAAGAAGACAAATGAACAGATATAAAGACAGAAAAATAACTAGGTAAATAACAAGACCAGAGAACAAGAAAATGAGGGTACCAATAAAAGCACACACCAACAGAAGCAACAGAAGAATTTAGACCAAACCAAGGATGCAAATAATACAAGACCTTGCTGAGGTAACAAACATCATAACATACATACAAACATGACACCGCAAGGCAGAATGCAGCGACACATCAAGAGAAGGTAAATGGATAGACAACGAACAACCAAGGACATGATGAACGATAGCAGATATTAGAAAGAGGACATAAAAGTGCATGATAGAACGTACACAACCAAACAGTCAGAGATCAACAAGGCATATACTATTAGAAATTTCATGAGAAAGAGTTAAAAAAACAATTACACGCACATACAAGACCAGCAAGGCAACAGAAACAATCACACCAATTATGAATGATAATCCAAACAAAAAACACGGAGATGAAAAAGACAAGCGAAAACAAGATCATGAAAAATCATGTTAGATCAGAGCTCTCAAGGAAAAAACAATAATCACCTTAAACGACACAATAAGGTTCATCAAAATACAAAAAACAATCCGATCTCAAAACATAAAGATTAACAAAGATATGCATGGATTTGGGAAAAGACCACAAGTCCACACTCACCTTAGATGAACAACAGGACACAAGAGAACACGAATAAAGCAAACAATATATTAAACACAAAACAAAAAACACCACACAGCAATAATCAACGATACAAAAAAAACAGATAGACAAAAAATATTAAACTAAACCAAAGATAAACAACCAAGAACCACCTTGTATCTCCCAAACACATATAGAAAATAACTATAATTACCTCATAACAATCAAACCACAAGCTAACTAATCCCATCGACAACCTAAACACACTTCTAAAAAAATTAAAAAAAATTAAAAAATAAAAAGAGAGAAGGTGAGAGGGGTATTACAGTGCACGCACAGCAAGAATGAATCACACCACGGTCATCACAACCACACCAAGATTCAACTCACAGAATACCATAAATTAGGGTTTCACAAACCCTAACATCAATCACCCCAGAAGAGAGCTAGATCCAGAACCATAATCTCTTATACCATGTTAAAATGGTAAACTCAACGCGAACTCGATATGTTATCACTCAACCATCCACCCTATAGTAATATTTATTAATGATTCTAAGTACGGAATACAAAGCAAAAGAGATTAGTCCTCAAAATGAGTGCTAACCAAACGATTACATAAGAAATAGTGAGATCGTCCCAACTAGGTTGATCCGATCTCCCTCACATACATCATTCACTCACACACTCAAACAAGAAAAGAGAAACAACCTTAGTCTCAACTGTTGGTATAAGAGATGAATAAGATGGTATAAATGCTAATAACATCAATACATATGAACACAGATCCTTTTCCAAAGAGAGAGCATAGCAAAGAATCAGATTAGATCTTCCTTTTGCACACACAGCCACACAGAGTATAAAGATGGATTGGATCTGGTCAAATGAGCCCCAACGGTAACACATATGCAATATAGGAACACCATTTTTCACATTAGCCCATTGAGATACAAACCTGGTAAAAACAACACCAAACTATGAAAGGATGTAGGAATGGTCCCTGTACAATATTCAGCGAATACACATGGAAGTTTGTATATTTCTAACAGTTATTGAGGTTAAATTTGTATCGCTTCTATCTATGTTGATCATTTAAAAGTATTCTTATTTGTTATTGTATTATTGTTGTTGTTGTTATTATACTTATTTATTGCTTGCGCTACACAGAGAAAATAATGTGACATGTCATAGTTCTAAACCGTAGGATCTAAACTAAAACTAATCTGCACCACATAAATTACTTCCGAGATATATGGCTTTTGCATGTGACCTTTAATATACCACGTTCTCTAAAATAAGGGTGATGATAAGTACAAAAATGAAAATGACATGACTATATCATCTTCAACTAACTTACATTTAATTCAGCATAGTTCAAAATTTCATTTTTGGGCGCTATTTTGGTCAGAGAAAACAGTGTGTATATATATAAGGAGTCACATCACAATATATTCACATCCACATATGCATCCGCATCTAACCCTAATTATAATCATCTAACTTCAAGAAACATGGCAAACAATCAGGCACTACCTTTCTACCTTGATTCGCCTATGGCGATGAAACAACACAAACGTGAAAACATCTTGATCGATAAACTGGAAGTGGCATGATGTCGTTGTTATGGAAGATTTAGACGACGAGGCATATATGGTATGAAACTATGAATATTAATCTCGAATTATTAATTTATATCAACGATTTGTTTTATATTTTCAGGACGTTTTTGATTTGGAAGGTGGTTCTCTTTGGGAAAGTGTTTCGTATTAGGAAGAAGATAACAAACATTGTGTTATTATAGGTGAAGAAATTGACCAAATGTAAATTAATTATTTTGATATGTATGTATTCGTTTGCACCAGCAAATCATTTATACACATTTATTATCATTCAATATTTGAGTGCTCTTCAAAAGGTTAGTTTATGCATGCTATCAATTGTTATTAAGATTTATAAACCTTTGAGTTCATTCATACTTACTTATTTTGTGACTGGTAGAATCTTGCAGGTATGTACATTTTTGTATGAGCTCATTCATACTTACTTATTTGTGAGTGGTAGAAAGTTGTAGGATATTAGACTTATTTAAGAATGTAGGATATATAAACCTTTGAGTTCATAGGCAGGGACGAACTTCAACTCAACTTTTGGGGGCTGGAAGTCATGTGAAGTTAATTGTAGTTTTATATGTACAAGAGAACATCATTATTTTTTTCTAACAGCAAGAGAAACCATAATCCATATTAACGACTTTAAGCCAATTCTACTTATGTAATGAGATGAAATTAGCCGTTATATAATTAGTAATTATATATGGTATTTAGATGATAACAAAAGCAAGGCACTTAATTAGTCTAAAAATTAAAAAAGTATATCAAAGTTATAATTAAACTATTAGGATAGATATCAAAATATTAAAAGCAGTTCTTTGTTTTAAATAGAATCACACATTTACTCGATGGATTTAAAAAAGACGTAGGGCTAAAAAAATTGGAAGTGATTGTTTCTTCCTTATCTTTATGCGAGGGACACAAGTGAATATTTTATATATCTTCCTAATATATCAAAGATAACTACCATAAGGATAGGAATTTTGGGAGGGGCCACGACCATCTCCTGCCTTCACAAAGCTTCATCCATGTTCACAGGTATCAAATTTGTAAGGCCTTTTTTGATAATGAGTGATCACTCGATCCACTTAATGTACAACTAACATGATACCATATTACTGAAAAACCTTATTTTGGGGCAACTGTATGCGCTATGTACAATGTAGTGTAATTTAAGTATGTTTGCCATTAGTTATTTATCATTCATGTTTTAACTGTATATGTACTAATCTTCACCCAGAAGTAAGATAAAATGTAAAAAGATTTCTCCTTATCAAAGTAGGAAGATGAAATTACCTATAAGAAAATTTGATTTCAATCCAAAATTGGTTATTATGTAGTTAGTTTATCTTCCTTTACAATCATTCACGTATATATGTGTACTGTTTCTATACTTCTTTTAATAATGTATAATATCAATTATAAATAATCATTACTATAAACCGATCTAATGAAAACCAGGATCCAAATAGTTTGTTTTCACTACAGAAAAATATTGGTGCATAAACCGATCAAATAAAAATCACAAAAAGGCTAATGTCAAAAAAACAACAAATCTTATGAACGACTAAAGAAGCTGACACACTCATAAGAGTTCAGCTAAATAATGTGTAACAAAATATTGTGTCATTTCAGCTTATTAAGTTTTTTTTTAATTTTAGATGTTATAAAGATTTCAAACTTATAAATAATCGTCTACCCGTGCAACACACGGGTATTGTTCTTGTTGTTATTGGTAAAGAGGAAATTTTGAAATGATACCATTTGAACTATAGCATTCTTATGCCTGTAGATTCTACAAATGTTGCGGTATAATCAAATGTGATGGGGTACCTCTTTTATACAATGTTTCTCAACATCGGAAGTGGCGGAGATTATCAAAAGGTATGAAATTGTTGGTGTTGTTAGTGTTAGTTCTAGCAAACTGGCGCAGTCATTTTTAGATAAGCATGTACAAAAAAAAACATTGAGAGTCTATGGACAGTATAATTTTGACATACTTTTTTGGCTATCTCGTTTAGTCCCATGAACTTGGGTACTTGAGACTTTTGCGGTCAGACTTGGTCATTTTTTATACAAGATTTACAATTGTAATGACATAATGTGTGAAGACTTAACTGCTAGCACTAATGTATATCATAAAATAGAAAGGGTTGGCCATTGACTGATGAAAAAGAGTTGATATGTGAGTTTGTATATTGCGACTAGATTGTCAGATAATTTATCTAGTACTATATATCCAATCAAATGTGAGGAACTTGATCACATTGAAAGTAATTTGATCGTTTTTTGGTTATTTGCAGGTGATCCATTCATCAAAAGACCCAAAAGTGAAAAAGTATCATGATGCTAAGTACCACATATTCAGGCAACTTTATGAACAACAACTCTTGTACCGCTCAATCATGTCTAAAGCATTGTCTTACATCCTTGATTTGTCAATTTATCTCGTACAGTTCTTATAGTATCACACAATCTATTTTAGTTTCAGTTTGTGCGTCGCTTAGTCGCATTCCTCCACTTGGTATGCAATAAGTTTTAAGAAATTTGTCATCAAACTTCTTTCTCCTCGATGGCATCCCTCACATTTCCTTTGTGTTATTGTTTTGTCCTTGAAATGGACAACTCAAATGAGCAAACTTTGAGTTGAATGTCAAGTGCAAATTTGTATATGACATGTGGAGCGTGCCAGACGTATACATTAGCAAATCTGTGAGAAAGAAGCAAACGATGCAAGGCAACACACTGTCGTTGGTAGTAATTGTTCGAAAAGTGACTTAAAATCTCAAGGGCGTTTGGAATTTGTTATTCAGATATTTGAATTTGAAGATCAAGATTCGTTTGTTTTGAAGTTTCGTATGAAGTTGAACTCACGGTGGAGATTGTTGGAAAGTGAGTTAAACTTTAGTGTTTGTTTAGTAAATTTGTTTAGCTTGTCCTACAAGCTTTGTTATTTTTAGTATGTTTTTGTTTGGTAAGTTTTAGGACATTGGTTCCCTATAAATAGAGGCCAATGTCATTAGTTTTCTTAGTAGCTTTTGAATTGTAACTTTGGGTATTGAATAAAAAGCTTCCGTTTGTTCGTTTGAATTATCCAACAAGTGGTATCAGAGCGAGGTCGATCCGTCACGATGAAGAAAAAAAAGAAAAAAAAAAGGGTTTGTTTTAGAGTTCGCTTGTTTTAGGAGTCGAGTTTGAAGGATCGGCAATTTGGTTTTAAAATATAAATTAGAGTTCGGTGGTCTTCAAAATCAGTTTTGAAGATTCGTCTAATAGCAAGTTTGTGTCGATAGTTTTTGATTTGAAGAATTTTGATTGGACAATTGTATATTCATGGTCGGTGGCCATCAATTGCATTAAAGTTCGAATTGTTTTGGTTCAAGATACTTTTATCACTTTGGGATACTTTTATTTGAGCTTTTGTTAGGATATGGATTTGAAATTTTTAGGGATGGTTTGGATTCGTTCAGGCTGGGCACAACGCGTCGGTTTTTTGTCGGTCACCAGTAGGTCGCGACCGAATCGTCGCGTTGCGGTGATTCGGTCGCCGGTGTCGATCGAGGCCAAATCGACCTTAGTCACGACCTTGTTTCATTTGTGTGCTTGTGTTTGTGTAAAAAAAAATGGTTTGTTTCTGTTTAAAAAAAAAAAAATTTATTATATAATTAATACTATATACTGTAAAAAGAAATGTAAAAATCTTGTATTCGAAAGTTAAAAATTTATTCAATACTAATAAAACTTGAAAATACTGAAATACAATAGGAAATGCAATACGATACTAAAAATAAAATTACATAATACGATTAATCAGTTCCCGGATCCGAATCCGATAACAGACCACAAGGAAACTCCCAACGCAATGTTTCTTCTTCATCTTCTTCCGCCATAATTTGCGCCTCCCGCTCCCTTCTTTCCCTTTCTTCTTCTTCCTGCATTTGTCTCAACACTTTTTGATCTAGGTATTCTTGATACACCTCATTGTCAGTCATTCTGCCATCTGTGAGGTTTGGAATTGGAAAGGGTAGATCGGGCGACTCATTTCTTATTCGGTGTTGTTGCGACGAAGGACCGATATGTGTTGTTTGATATCGGGACGAAGAACCAAAGTTATTCAACCATTTAGTATTTTCTTCAATTCTGGCCTCAAATTTTGTCGCCTTTCTACACAAAGATCTCCGGAGGCTGAAATCCAATTCAGCTTGCTTACTAAGATACGTGTCGATAAACTGACGCTCCTGTGGGGAGAGATCACGGCATTTCTTACATGCCGAGCTCAATTCCCTATTCTCTTCGGACGCAGCATCGAAATCATCACCTAACTTCGTAAACTGCTCGTAACGGCGTTGTTGTTGAAGTATTTGTCTGTTAACTATAGCCTTAATCTCGGCTTCGGTATGTGGGAATGAGCATGCCATTTTTGATTTCTGAATGTGTGTGTGAAAAAACAGAGTTGTGTGTTGAGTTGTGTGTGAAATAACTGTGTGTGAAAATATGGTATTTATAAAGAAAAAATATTGATTTTTAAAAAAAAAAAAAAAATTTTACTAGGTCGCACTAGGTCGCCGGGTTGTGGCAAATAGGTCGCACTAGGTCGCCGACCGAAAAAACTAAGTCGCGACCCCCATGCGTTGTGCCTAGCCTCAGGTTCGGAATATTCGGTTACGGTGGAGTAATTACTTCGAGTTTAAAGATCGGTTTGGTTGGTGTTGAAGACTCGGTAATAATCGAGTTGTTTGGATTTTGTTCGATCGTTTGAAATGGAATTTTCGTTCGTCGTGCTTTTCAAGTTATTTGCTCGAATTTGACAGTATTAGTGAAAGTCGTTTGGGGTGATTTTTTTGTTTGATTGACCGTTTCAGGTTCGGTCGTTTGTTTGGTAGATCGTTTTCAGGTTCGATCATTTGTTTGTTTGTTTGAGATCGTTTTCAGATTCGATCGTTTGTTTGTTTGATTGTTTGTTTGTTTGTTTGATTCGATCGTTTATTCGTTCGTTCGTTTGTGGAGTAACATATCAAGAGTTATTCGTTCGTTCGTTTGGAATTCTGAATTAAGACGGAATGTTCGTTTGCTTTGAAGTTTCGAATAGAGTTGAAGTCACGGTGGAGATTGTTCGAAAAGTGACTTAAACTCTCAAGGGCGTTTGGAATTTGTTATTCAGATATTTGAATTTGAAGATCAAAATTCGTTTGTTTTGAAGTTTCGTATGAAGTTGAACTCACGGTGGAGATTGTTGGAAAGTGAGTTAAACTTTAGGGTTTGTTTAGTAAATTTGTTTAGCTTGTCCTACAAGCTTTGTTATTTTTAGTATGTTTTTGTTTGGTAAGTTTTAGGACATTGGTTCCCTATAAATAGAGGTCAATGTCATTAGTTTTCTTAGTAGCTTTTGAATTGTAACTTTGGGTATTGAATAAAAAGCTTCCGCTTTGTTCGTTTGAATTATCCAACAGTAATGATTGAACAGTGAAAGTTGCTTTTGACTGCAATTAGTTCTTGTATTCATATATATATACAAAAACATCTCCCAGATTATATTAGCCACATTAGTTTGGCGAGATTTATGGGACGATATCTAATAGTCCTGACAATGATGTTCACTACTTGGAAAATGAAGTTTGACCCAAAGAGATTTTCCAACATCCCTTTGATACTGGCTAGACAATACTTAGGTACACGATAATCGACACTAATTTTTTACTATTACGTGACGAAATTTCTAACTAGGTTTAAGCAAACATATAATTGCTTTTTAATTTGTAAAAAAAAGGTCATGAGCTCAAATCATAGTTGCACGTGTCTTTAGGCGATTTATTTTTCTATGCAACTAATGTCTTTGGAGTGAAAGAGTCATAGATTGTTACATTTCTTGTGTAGGTATCTTCAAGTTATATTTATAGGAAACGGTGTATATTTTTATTAAAAACAAATTACAATTAATAAAACTAACAAAAAATAAAGACATAAAATAAGTAATAGTAATGAAGAAAACAATAAAACTAAAACGACATAATTATAAACGATAATTAAATAAATAATAAAATAATAAAAAGACTTACTAAATCACCAGAAAGTCGAGGCACGCGTAAGACACGCTTAGAACTAAAGAGCCGAGGCACTTATTTGACACGCTTCCCTTAAAACAGATTCGTCGTCTGTTTCTCAGGGTACAACAGCCGAAACAGTATGTTGTACTGTCGGACTTAACAAAACTGCCTGGAATTTCACCTTTTCAGATGCGTACTCCGTTGGAAATCAATAATAATACTTATTGATTTGATGTGTGAAAACTATGGAATTAGGCCTCTATTAATACACAATAGACTCCCTTTCAGTTTACTCATCCCACCGATGTGGGATACAAAATAAACTATTTACCTCTTTAAGCATAGTACCAAATGCCTAACTTTGAGACACGATATCTCATTCACATCACCTTCATTTTGGACACATAAAGGCTCATTGCGAAGCTTTCTTCAAGGAGAACTCGAACCTATAAAGTATCACTAATATATGATACATACATATACATAATTGTGTCCAAAGTTGGTCAAAAGTTATTTTACCAACAATATTTTCTAACAATCCCCCACATGAATAGAGATCGATTGTAATACATAAAAGTTTCAATAAAATTCCATCAGTTGAATCTTGCATAGGATAGGTAGGTGTGACCTTTTGAACCTTCCATTGTGAGATGCACTTAGTCTCCTAGATATGAGTAGACGCGATGTCTTTGAACTCAGCCTCTGTTTATGTAGACGACAATACACACTCACACAAGACTCTTCCTGACATTGTCAAGTCCTCATAGTCGTGTTCGTTATGGTCATGAACACTAGCCTGGTTCTACAAGAGCTCTTAGAAATTGTGCCCCCACAATTTCCTTCGAAGCGACCCCTACTTCTCTCTCACATAGGTGATTTCATCTTGAATCATTAAAAACACATCTTTTATGATTTGATCTTGAACCATCATGCTTTATGATTTCATCCTGAATCATTTAAGCCATATGTTTAACCTCTCAATAAGTCATATTGTTCTAAGAATGGACTAGGAAAGTTACTGTATTAAGTAACTCCCCCACTTTGACGTGACTTCCCCCGTATTTCTATTATTAGGTTGTCCTATTGAACCCAGATCTTGGGATCTCCAGTCAACTGGGTTAGATTTTCTTTCATAGAAAATCATCCTTCAAGGGCTTTAGTCCCATTCCTTTAGACGACTTACTAACTAACTCTCTGCTTAAGCCTTTCGTAAGCGGATCCGCGATGTTATCCTTTGACTTCACATAATCAATGGAGATAACTCCTGTTGAGAGTAGCTGTCCTACCGAATTATGAAGACGATGGATATGTCTAGACTTTCCATTATACGTTGTGCTATGAGCTCTGCCAATCGCCGATTGACTATCATAATGTATACTAATGGCCGTTACCGGTTTAGGCCACCTGGGTATGTCCTCTACGAATTGACATAGCCATTCCGCCTCTTCTCCGCATTTATCTAACGCGATAAATTCTGATTCCATCGTGGACTAAGCTATTACAGTTTGCTTGGAAGACTTCCAAGATATAGCGCCCCTAGTGTAAATACATATCCACTAGTTGATCTAGAATCCTTTATGTCAGATATCCAATTTGCATCATGTTGAGTCTTAGAATCTAGACTCATTTGGGATATCATGATCACGATTGTAACTAGCACAGCGGAACAATAAAGAACACAATCATAATCATGGACAAGGCTTTCACTAATAAATGATTACTATTAATAAAGCTACTAACTACTCCTGGTGCCTAATAGGCTTTACACCAGGAGGAACACACACACATATGGTTTACATTGTTTTTGAATGAATGAATAAACATGTGTGCCTAACCCTCTTTATATAATAGAGGTACTAGGGTTACATTACAACCCTAGCTTACTATAGAAGCTACTAATTTACTATTATGTCCTTCATCTTGTTTTGTCATATCAACTCAAGATATATAATTCCCAACAATCTTCCCCTAGTTGATTTGACAAAACCAGTAAGCACAAGCTTCCCTGAAGCTAATATAGATGAAGGCTAATCTTCCCCTCGATCCATGCATTCTTCCCTTTTTTGTCACATCAACTCAAAAGGGATTGTCTTCCCCTTAAGAAGTGCATGTCGAATCCAGTAGGCTTCCTTGGAGTGATCACTGATGAAGAAAATCAAGTATAACAAATTTTATGAAGAAGTAGAATCTCCCAAACTTGTGTCTTATATCATGCAATTCACCCAATTGCTCACTAGTTGATAAAATCTTCCCCTGTTTGTCGAAACAACTAAGAAAAAATGCAACTCTTTCACTGCAAAAGGAGGCTCGGTTTATTGGTAAGAACGGGAACTGAAACCAACAAAAACCGTACAACTATAAGCCAGCCGTTAGCTATAACAATATATTTGGTCAAAATGACAAGGTGTATTACTCACCAACAGTTTTTGGTACATGGGAACTGGTAACCTTCACAACTATGAGCCAGTTGTAAGCTGTAACAATATATTTAGTCTAAAGACAAGGTGTATCGCTCACCTAATTGAGATATAAGAAGAAAACAAGTTTGTGAAAATCAACTCCAACATCAAATAAGCAATAATCAACTGTCTTCTTCAAGGAACCATAACTCACAAGTAGGAACCATAGGCTAACCATCTCTTGAATCTTGAACTCAGTAGTATAGATCATCCACTCCTTCAGTGTGAAAAAGACATGCTTATTACAATAACATGTAATAAAATATCTTTGGATAATTCTTGTAATCAATATATGCATAGCGATCACATGCAATGGCCGATAGTCTCAGTGATCTCTGACGGATCAACCAGAAACCACTCGATGCTTATGATCATTCTAATTTTGTGATGATCATATCATGAACTGTATGGTATCATATGCCTCCCAAGTATTTGTAAAAGAGCGTGTAACTGTTCCAATCAAGAATTATACCATAAACTGAACTTTCGAAATGAACCATATACCTCTTCATTGTTCAAGATCACCAGTAGGAATGACCAGGAGGAACCGACCAGGAGGAACCGATCAGGAGGAACCGACTAGGAGGAACCGACCAGGAGGAACCGACCAGTAGTAAGAAATAGTTTACTAGGAGGAACCAACCAGAAGTATGAAATAGCTTACCAGTAGGAGAGTTGCACATCAGCGACACTTTCTCTATCACTGAACTGCTGCTAAAACAAAATAATTTCCCACCAGTAGCATCTCAAAAACCTTCTTCTTTTTTTTTCTTTTTTTTCACACATGCTGTCATCACACTGTCGCTAAAACTGTTGTGGTTGCTGTTGTAAATGTTGTCCCAAACATTAGTCCAAAACGTGTAATACATTATCCAAGGCCATATCACATACTAATGTAAACGTGTAGAATTAGTCTTTACCCTTATCACCTCCAATATTTGTCACTTATTCTGGTGATATCAACAGCATATGGGCGACACTTTAAAAAAATAATCGGTACTTAGAAGCCCATAAGGAAAGTCAAATAGGTTCCATATTTTATTCCCTCATTTTCGTAGGTCATAACTGCTTCCCATATCACGTATGACATAATATTTGCCATTTACATTCACACGTCTTTAACTTTATTATTTCGGATATGAATAATCAGTCCCTAAAAATCAGCCACACAAACTGAATATCCCAAAGTCATATTCATAACGCTAGTGAGTTATGAGGTTTAAAATGCAATCCCTAAAAACTAGAGATTTCACCACGTAGGCACGTAACACCACTGCTCTTTCCCACAAAAACCCATCTATATTTGACTCCATATTAAGCACGTCATATAACGTATCTAACAGTGTAAACAATAGAGTGAGTACTTGCGTGATGTTTTATACACTTCATGGTTGTATATAATTAGTCAAACCAACACCCACGTTTCATATTAAATCAAAAATCTCACTCTCTTTTACTTCTTGGGACCATACGAGCAATGTAAACAATAAAACAAAGATACCTCTGTAGCCAACGTGAATGTAGTAGGACCAGTTGACCAAGTACACAAATATGAACAGGATAAATTACTCTTTAGTCTTCACGTGAATGACTTGTACCAGAAAAGCATACCAGTAAAACCATTTCCATCACATAGAGTTTATAAAAACCCTAACTGATTCATGTCACTGTGCCAAAAGCACATATTCTTTTTCTTTGGCAGCAGTCGATCAACAAAAACGCCACATGTGCTCTTGGTCTGGTCATTACACACCTCATGTTCCAGCTTTCATACAACCAATGAGCCATAGATCTAGGGCTTAAACGAGACATCAAAACCCTAAATCACTTTTCTGAAGCAGCAATAAACATGAACATCAAGGGATTTGAGGAATTATTCTTTTCAAGAAACCTTTAATCATAGCAGCAACAAAATCATTCACCACCAGATCATTCTAGGGTTCATCATTGATTCAAGAATCAACAGCAAATATTTTGTTTAAGCCCTACTAGGGTTCATCATTGATCAATGATCAACTCACCAAAGCTAGTAGGATTGCCATCACAGTACCAGCAGCGACATCATATGAACAACAGCAACAATTATCTAGGGTTTGTTGGGAAAAACCCTAGGAGGAACACCATTCAAAATTAAAAACAGAATAACAAACGAAAACCTTGTAGATCAACCAGATCGAGAGCCAACAAGCTCTGATACCACTTGTTGAGTCACTACAACAATTCTGCATCCTAGGGACGCCCTTTTTCTAGGGTCGACTTAGTCGTCCCTAGATTAAGGGGGGACCCACCACTTTTACAACAAAAACTTGGTCAAAAGGGCTGTGGGGACAAAGTGGGGACCACAAATCCTAGGGACGACTAAGTCGTCTCTAGGTTAAATAAATGTATTTTCCCAGTTTTTTAATCTTTTTTATTTATTTAAAATTATTTAAAATTAATATAAATATTTTTTATTTAAAAAGTTTAAAATGAAAGTGGGCCCACATAACTTAGAGACGACTAAGTCGTCCCTAGGTTAAGTAAATTTATTTTCCCATTTTTTATCTTTTTTATTTATTTAAAATTATGTAAAATTAATATAAATATTTTTTTAAAAAACGTTTAAAACAAAAGGGGGGGCCCTTGTAACCTAGGGACGACTAAGTCGTCCCTAGGTGAAGGAAAATTTATTTTTTCCCTTTTTTGTCACTTGTATTTTTAAAATTATTTAAAATTAATTTAGTTATTTTTTTAAAAAAAAACTTTATTATAGTTAAAAATAACTTTATACATATTTAGAAAAAAAATTATACATATTTAAAAATAACTTTATACATATTTAAAAAAAACTTTATATATATTTAAAAAAAACTTTATACATATTTAAAAAAAATATTTATTTAAAAAAAACTTATACGTATTTAAAAAAAAACTTTAGATATATATTTAACATTTAAACACGCGCTTAATTAAACATATATATTACAGGGATAATAGATTCATAAATAAGAAAAACAACACATCACAGACTAATTAAAACTAAACGCACAGATTAACATATAATAATAAAATACAAATTAACACATTAAAATAACAATTAGATTACTACTCAAAGCTAAGATTTTCCATTTCATTTAAAAGCTCATGAAGTATTGCAGCCGATTGACATGCGTGGTCTTCAGGATGCCTTTCCATTTCTAGTCTTGTCTCTAACATCTTTATCTTTAGATCTTTGATCTTGCAATTAGAGCACTCAGTGGGTGCAGATTGAGAATGACCTGTAGAAGAACTTGGATGTGAACCTTGAGGTGTTGAAGATCCAGGGGAAGATCTTATACGGAGTTCGAGATCAAAATCATCCTTCCATTTAAAATATTTACATCCATAATCATCTGTTTTTGGCTGTTACAAAGTAAACAAATAACATGACATGTCATTTTAATAATCATACGTATTACATAACTAAAACATTTGATTGTTTACCTTCGAAAGAGGACATGCATAGTAAAGTTTACCAAAGCTATGAGGTTAATGTGACTGTCTCAACACAATATATCCCTTTCTACATGTACACTTATAAGCTTCAAGCGGATCCATCTTATGCAAAATCGGGTGGTGGTGGTGGTGAGTTTGGTATGAGAGGATAAGAGTTTGTGAGGATAAGAGCTACCATAAATAAAGATAAAAATTTAGGGTCGACACATTTAGGGACGACTTAGTCGACCCTAGCTTTCTCGCCAACATTTTCCCGCCAGCATTTACCGCCAACATTTCCCGCCAATATTTGATCACTTAAACATGCTTAAGCTCAGTATTTTTAGCTTAATGGTCACCTCAGAGCAATAATAACATATTGTCTTACACTCTTACTATATAATCATGATTAGTTTTGTAATAATGACAATTGACTAATACTCATCTTCTAACACATTTTCTATTCAATCTAGTTACTAATGAATTATTTTATCAAATTATTTCCAAACTATAACTATCTTTGAGACACACAATGACTTAATACTTAACTTGACATATGGACTCATTGGTTTAACCTATAACGTATAACCGTAACATATGGACTCATCGGTTGAACCTATAACGTATAACCGTAACATATGGACTCATCGGTTGAACCTATAACGTATAACCGTAACATATGGATTCATTGGTTGAACCTATAACGTATAACCGTAACATATGGATTCATCGGTTGAACCTATAACGTATAACCCTAACATATCGACTCATCGGTTGAACCTATAACGTATAACCGTAACATATCGACTCATCGGTTTAACCTATAACGTATAACCCTAACATATCGACTCATCGGTTGAACCTATAACGTATAACCGTAACATATGGACTCATCGGCTGAACCTATAACGTATAACCCTAGCATATGGACTCATCGGTTGAACCTATAACGTATAACCCTAACATATGGACTCATCGGTTGAACCTATAACGTATAACCGTAACACATGGACTCATCGGTTGAACCTATAACGTATAACCCTAACATATGGACTCATCGGTTGAACCTATAACGTATAACCGTAACATATGGATTCATCGGTTGAACCTATAACGTATAACCCTAGCATATGGATTCATCGGTTGAACCTATAACGTATAACCCTAACATATGGACTCATCGGTTGAACCTATAACGTATAACCCTAACATATGGACTCATCGGTTTAACCTATAACGTATAACCGTAACATATGGACTCATCGGTTGAACCTATAACGTATAACCGTAACATATGGATTCATCGGTTGAACCTATAACGTATAAGCCTAGCATATGGATTCATCGGTTGAACCTATAATGTATAACCGTAACATATCGACTCATCGGTTGAACCTATAACGTATAACCGTAACATATGGATTCATCGGTTGAACCTATAACGTATAACCCTAGCATATGGACTCATCGGTTGAACCTATAACGTATAACCCTAACATATGGACTCATCGGTTGAACCTATAACGTATAACTGTAACATATGGACTCATCGGTTGAACCTATAACGTATAGCCCTAACATATGGACTCATCGGTTGAACCTATAACGTATAACCCTAACATATGGACTCATCGGTTTAACCTATAACGTATAACCCTAACATATCGACTCATCGGTTGAACCTATAACGTATAACCCTAACATATGGATTCATCGGTTGAACCTATAACGTATAACCGTAACATATGGACTTATCGGTTGAACCTATAACGTATAACCGTAACATATGGATTCATCGGTTGAACCTATAACGTATAACCCTAACATATCGACTCATCGGTTGAACCTATAACGTATAACCGTAACATATCGACTCATCGGTTGAACCTATAACGTATAACCGTAACATATGGATTCATCGGTTGAACCTATAACGTATAACCCTAGCATATGGACTCATCGGTTAAACCTATAACGTATAACCGTAACATATGGATTCATCGGTTGAACCTATAACGTATAACCGTAACATATCGACTCATCGGTTTAACCTATAACGTATAACCCTAACATATCGACTCATCGGTTGAACCTATAACGTATAACCGTAACATATGGACTCATCGGTTGAACCTATAACGTATAACCCTAGCATATGGACTCATCGATTGAACCTATAATGTATTACCCTAACATATGGACTCATCGGTTGAACCTATAACGTATAACCGTAACATATGGACTCATATTGAACCTATAACGTATAACCCTAACATATGAACTCATCGGTTGAACCTATAACGTATAACCCTAACATATGGACTCATCGGTTTAACCTATAACGTATAACCCTAACATATGGACTCATCGGTTGAACCTATAACGTATAACCGTAACATATGGACTCATCGGTTTAACCTATAACGTATAACCCTAACATATCGACTCATCGGTTTAACCTATAACGTATAACCCTAACGTAACTTAATTATTACAAACTAAGTATAACGTATATTTTAATATTAATTATAATAATTTATTTTGATTTTTATTATTAATTTATATTATTAATTTTATTACATAGAAGGTAAAATGTATTTTAAATGTATGAAAAACACCTAGGGACGACTTAGTCGTCCCTAAATATCAAAGAAAGTCGCCCCTAAAAAAACCCTCCAACACTTAGCAAAATTTTGGGAAAGTTGAAATTTTTTGGTGAAAATTTAAATAACCCGCTTTGGGTTTGAGTTTTCCCGGTTTACACCTAGGGACGACTTAGTCGACTTAGTCGTCCCTAGGTTCAAATTTTCGTCCCTAAGTTTCTTTAATAAACGAAAAAAAAAGTATTTATAATTATCCTAGGGACGACTAAGTCGTCCCTAGGTTACAAAGCCTGGGTCGTCCCTAGGTGTAAATTCCAGTAACTCATCTTATCTTCATCTCTCATTCACACATTTGTTAAACAAAAAAAAGGGAAGCGACTGCTACATTGTTACACCACCACCGTATCATCTCCACCACACATTGCTACACCACCACCATCGTATCATCTCCACCACTTCATCAATTCGACCCATCACCACTCCACCACCACTAATCCGACCCATCACCACTCCACCACCACTAATCCGACCCATCTCCACCACCACTAATTCGACCCATCATCACTTGCACACGAGCACATTCACCACCAATTCGGAATTAATATATATTTCGGATTATATATTGTCAAGGTATTTGATTTCGAATTATATATATTTTAATTTGATTAATTTTTGTAGTTTAATTGTTATTATTGTTTATTTTTTATGGTATAATGTTTAATTTTGATTATATATTGTCAAGGTTTTTTTTTTGGTTTAACTCGACCACCGGACCACCACCAGTCACGGCAGCAGTCACGGCGCAGCATCAACCACCACCACCAGTCAACCACAGCAGTCACATTTTGTTTAAATAAATATAAAGGTAATTTTTTTTTAATCTATTAATTTTGTTTAATTTTGTTTAATTTTGTTTATGTTTAATTAAGATTGATATTGGGTTTGTTTTGGGTTTGTTTTGGCTAGTTTAATTCGACAGTAGCAACCCATCCCGCACCACCATTGCGGCAGTCGCAACCACCACCGCCGCGGTATGTTTTTTTTTGCTAGTTTAATTGATTTTTAGCTTATATGTTTTCGGCTTATATGTTTTTAGCTTATATATAGTTTAATTTTGTTGTTTTGGCTAGTTTATTTCGTCACCACCATTGTCGGCATAGTAGTAGCCACCACCACCGTCGTGACAGCAGCAACACCACCACAGGTGGGTGTTTGTTTTTGAGCTTATTTGATTTCGGGAATTATGAGCTTATTTGATTTCAACTTATACATAAGAAAGCAATTTATTTTCTTTATGTAAGGCACAAGTTTAATTTATTTTTTAATATGTTTGTCGTAGCCGAGACCCGAGTCACAGCCGAGTTAGCGGGGAACCGAGCCGAGAACTGAGACCCGTGTCACAGCCGAAAAAAGGTAATGTTTTTTTTTAAATTGTTGTGGTGTTGTTTGTTTCAAATTAGAAATTTTTTTGGAAACCAACTAATTTAGGTTTTGTTTATTTTATGTTTGTGTTTGGTTAGCACCAGGACAGTCGGGACAACTTCCTCATTCGGACCTCTTTTTCTATCTTTCTATCTTTGCTTATTTCAGTCGTGACCGAGGTGTGTAATTAATATTATGTATATGTTTATTATATTATATATATATGATATATGATTGTTAGTCTTTTGTAGTAAATAATTTTAGGAATATTTTAGGATTTATCGATTAATTTCGGAAAATTCCCGTCCGAAGTTAATCAACCTATAGAAAACCCGTCCGAAATTAATTTATTAGGAATTAATTTCGGAAAGTCCCCTGTTTGGGACTGCTTTTTGATGTTTCGTCTCATTTAGGATATGAATGCGTATAACTGTTTTATTATTTGAGATGATTTCGACAGTGTTTCTCCTTTACTCCTACGAATATGTCTTTAAACACATATTTGGGGAGTAGAGGGGAAATGCTGCTGAAATTTTCTCAAATAGTAAACCGGTTATACGCATTCATATATGGGACGAAACATTCAAAAGGTGGGTTAGGATTGCCTTCCATAGTTGCACTAGGAAGAAAAAAAAGAGTTCATATTCATTTTGTTAGTATGACATTTTACGTATAAAAAAAATAATTTATCTGAGTATGTTTATTTGCAACGCAGTTATGACAATTGATAAGAGTTGGACCACTGTAAACAATCGTAATTCCAATGAGTTTTTAGATGGTCTTTCTGGATTCATCCAGGATTGTGAGAAATTTTTGCACCCCATCTCACAAAAGCTCCGTTGCCCATGTAGTCGTTGTTGTAACCGTGAAACGTTGGTTACGCTCGACCAACTTGAGGCACACATATCCAAATTCGGGTTTGACAAACATTACACCACTTTGATATATCACGGTGAACCAATTCTTCCGTTACCTCCACTATTACCACATTCACCTGATCGAATTCACATGGATGCGTTCTTCGAAGATATTTCTGCAAATAATATTCCAAATCCAGCATCTGAAACTCCACCCTCTCAAACTCCACCAACTCAAACAACCGGTCCTCAACCAACCCAAGCATCGGGTCCTAGTAACGAGTTTGAAGAGTTACTCGGTAGGTCTGCCCAAAAGTTGTACCCGGGTTGTGATATGACCACATTGGAATTTACATCAGAGATTTCGCACATCAAGGTTTTACACAAAATAATTGATGCCGGGTTTAACAAAATTCTAGCTCTTCTCCAAAAGGCATGTTCCCCTAGTAAAGGATACGATTTCCCGTCTTCATACTATGAAATAAAAAAGACATACAAAAAGATCGGGTTAGGATACGAATCGATCCGTGCTTGTATAAATGATTGTTTTTTATATTGGGGATCACCGGAAAACAAGGCAAGGCACACTTGTCCAATCTGTAACGCGAGCAGATGGAAAAACCCAAAGAAGAAAAAGGGGACGCAATTAGTTGCCAACAAGGTGGTGCGTTACTTTCTGATAACACCTAGACTACAACGTATGTTCAACACAAAAGACATAGCAAAGTGGATGACTTGGCATGCGACCGAACAGTCTAAGGAAGACGGTAAAATGAATCACCCCTGTGACGGCAAAGCATGGAAATATTTTGACATGATGAAACCTGAGTTCTCTTGTGACCCTAGAAACGTTCGATTAGGGTTGGCTGCTGATGGTTTTAATCCTTATGGCATGATGAGCCAAACTTACAGCATGTGGCCGGTTATATTGACAACATACAACACACCACCGTGGATGTGTTTGAAAGAAACTTCTTTAATGTTGACGATGTTAATTCCCGGCCCTAAATCAGCTGCAAAGGACATTGATGTTTACTTGCGGCCTCTAATTAAAGAACTCAAAGATTTATGGGAGGGAGTCTGGATGAAAGACGCTGCTACGGGTACTCATTTCAAAATGAAAGCGGCGGTTTTATGGACCATCAATGATTTTCTAGCTCGAGGTAGTTTGTCTGGGTGGACTGGGCAAGGGTACCTCGCATGTCCTACTTGTAATGTTGACACTCCATCGATGCGTATCAACAGCAAAATCGTTTATGTTGGTTACAGAAGATGGTTAAGAACAAATCATCCAGATCGGAAAAAATCCAAGGACCTCTACGGTTTTCCCAAAAATAAGCCTAAACCAAGAAAGTTTTCAGAACTTGAAATCCAATTGCAGATTAGTAAAGTCTTTAAACGTAAACCGGGGAAACATAAACCAGTTCTCAAAGAGAACCGCCCCCATAATCGAGATGTTGAATTGAACTAGAGTAAGCGTTCTATCTTTTGGGATCTTGAGTATTGGCCCTTTCTTCTACTAAAACACTGTTACGATGTCATGCACATCGAAAAGAATTTCCTTGAGGCTTTACTGAATACCCTGTTACAGAACGACAAATCCAAAGACACGCCAAAGGCAAGGCTAGACTTGGAAAAAATGGGAGTTCGAAAGGAGTTGTGGTTAGTTAAAAAAGATAACGGGAAGTTCGATAAGCCTCATCCAAAGTTCTCTTTCACTCCAGAAAAAAGAAAACTTTTTTGTAAATTCATTGAAGGAGTCAGACTACCTGATGGCTTTGGATCCAACTTCAAGAAAAAAGTGACCACTGATGATGACAATATAACGAACTTGAAATCTCATGACTGTCATATAATGATGCATCGATTACTTCCTTATGGAGTGCAACAATACTTGCCCAAAGACGTTACAAAACCTATAATCAACATTTGCTTATTCTTTAAGCAGCTTTGTGCTCGAAGCTTGACTGTGCAGGACATGAAAGAAGCTAAAAACAAATTGATCATTATGATGGTTAATTTAGAGCAAATCTTTCCTCCTGCTTTTTTCGACATAATGACTCATTTGGTTATACATCTACCCGATGAGGCTATTCTAGGTTCCGTTACTCGCGGCAGGTGGATGTATCGATTTGAAAGATACATGAAAAAGCTAAAGAATTATGTACGAAATAAAGCAAAGCCTGAAGGTTCTATTGTTGAGGGTTATGTTGCAGAAGAGGCATTAACTTTTTGTTCGCGTTACCTTAAGGATGCCGAGACAAGATTTAACCGCCTTGGCAGAAATGAAGACGATTTGCCTGGACAACCAGATAAATTTGAGGTGTTCCGGACCGTATGCACACCGACGGGTGGAATCAAACCAACTCGTATGACTAATGACGACATGCAGGCAGTTATGTGGTTTATACTTAACAACAGTCCTGAAGTCGAAGCCGACATCTCGGCTTACAGCGAGTATGTTTCTTCCTTTTTTTATAATTTTGAAAATTCTTCTTTCTCGATGACTTCTGCTAATATCATGAACCTTTGCAGAGAGGCGCCTGATAATGTGGAAATGAGTTTTCCTGCGTGGTTTAATAACATGGTAAATACATTAGATATATTACCTTGGAGTTATTCTTCATCTAATAAACCTTTTTGTATCTCATTTTTGTAGACTCGTGAAAAAAAGTGAGTGTGGGCTGTAGTGACGAGTTATTCTCTTTGGCATGTGGACCTATTAGTTCATGTACATACCCCTCTTGCATAGTGAACGGTGTGAAGTTTGTGGTACGTGAACGCGATATACTTCGTACCACTCAATGCAGCGGAGTTTCAACACCCGGGGTTGATGGAGAGATGTATTATGGTCAACTCGAAGAAATTCTGGAGCTCACTTATATCGGCAACCGCAAGGTTTTGTTGTTTCGATGTAAATGGTTTGACACAATTAACCCTACCAATTGCACCAAACGCAACAGACGTTCTTACACTGAGCAAGGCATACATCATATTTTGACCGATAGGCTATTTCACCAAAATAACCCATACATTTTCCCGACACAAGCAACACAAGTATTCTACCTTGAAGACCTTGCTAGACGACCGCTTCATTGGAAGGTCGTCAAACAGGTTTATCATTGAGATGTGGCAGAGTCTGATGAAGATGTTATACATGGTAGCAGTTCATCAGATGTTACACTGTCTGTTGCTTTGCCTAATTTGAGTATTACGGATTTGAGTGTAAATACTCAACCAACGGAAGTGGACGCCCCACCGTTTGATGATGATATTATTAATATTGAAGATGAGGTAGTTGTACACGTCATTGGTGATGTTGATGATGATGATTTAGTGTCGGATGATGATGAAGTGAACCCTAATAATGATGTTCAAGAAGTTTTATCTAGCGATGATTCTGAAGATGACAATTGATATTAAGTTGTATTTTGAATGAAACAGTTGTTATATGCTTTAATGTGTAATTTTTTATTTGTAAATGATTGTTATATGCTTAAGTTGTAGTTTGAATGAAACAATTGTTATACTCTCAAATGATGATGAGTTGTTTTTATTTGTTTAAATGTGTAATTTTGTATTTTAATGAAAATGTTTTTATATGTTAAAATGTGTATATTGATATGAATTTGTGTATTAGTATTAATTGGTTAATTAAATTGTGTAATTTTGTTTTTAATGAAAATGTTTTTATATGTTAAAATGTGTATATTGATAAAATGTGTATACTGATATGAACTTGTTATTTTACAGATGGCATGTGTAGCTCCTAGGTCACACGGTGGGGATGCTGGTAGAAGTCCACCCAGACGGCCCACACGTCCTGTACCAGCCGAGTGTCAGCGTAAGAAATCATTATATTTTTTATAACACTGATATTTATAATTTATGTCACTTGAATTTTTTACGAGTAAATAACATATCTTTTGTAGGTTCAAATCAACGCTTTGAGACCAAGCTAGGAAAATTAAGGAAGGCGTACAGAGATAATAACGAAAAACCTTTGGCAATTGGCTTTGAATTTAAAGATCTGCAAACCTTCCATTTTCTGGGCAATTATGCATCCCTATTGTCTCATCTTATGGGGGAATTAGTCCGGGGACTTCCCCTGAACTGCGAATGGGACGAAATTCCAGCATCTTACAAAGCTCATATTTATCCTACAATTGAGGTCAAAATTGTTTATTTTACTTATATTGTTATTGTTATCGACATTTAGATATGTGTGTTATGTTTAATTTGTTTGTTTATTTAAATTCATATGTTTTTATGTAGACATATTTCGACCTCGAGCCATGGTATAATGATCGTACTAAGGTGGTGTGTGGCAATGGTATGTATGAGATGTCGACTCGGGTTAGGCTTGCGTTGGAACTCCAACTGAGGTTTCTGTATAGAAAATAAAAGAACAGGATCAAGACAGATTTTTATTTGAAATATGAGACGCCCGCACTGGCACAAGAACATGTACCGCCGCAGAGTGTGTGGGACAATAGAACCGAAGGTGATTGGGCTGACTTGGTTGAGTGGTGGTCACAGCCAAAGAGGGTGGCAAGAAGTCAGGTTAATACTGTTAATCGTTCCAAAAACACGGTACCGACCACTCAAGGCAAAAAACCATTCGCCCGAGGAAGGAATGAATACGTAAGACTCTTTATAATTTTTGTGATTTTATTTAAAAGCGTTTATATTGTTTATTTATTATAGCTCGTTATTAATTTATTTGATATTTTACAGAAAATCAATGAAGGGGTCTACGAGGACCTAGTTGAAACATGGAGGAAAGGGCACTCAAGTAATGGCACGTTTAAAATTAAAGAAAACGAGGAAAGATATGTAAGTAATATATAACTCTTTACATGCCTTAATTAGTAACTAATTTCATTTGTTTTAAACCGTTTTTTTTTTCTTTCCCAGCAAAAGATGAAAGCCCTCAGTGACCAAGTGAGAGCGAAGGTCGTCCCGCACATGTCTGATAAACAAATAGTCGTTGAAATCATGCCAAGTCAAAATAAGCAAAATGTGTCGGGACAAGGCAGAAAGTTGTCGGGTGGTGCCAATAACACTTCTCGCAGGTTATATATCCTCAATAAAACAAAATGTAAATCAATTGTTCATATTTATGTCTTGTTGTATATAATGAAAAATTGTTGTTGTAACTTATCGCAGGCGGGGTGCTCCAGTTCGACCAGATTTTTCCTCTCGTAGTGAATTTCAGGAAATGATGGAACGAAATGAGCGACAGATGGAGCTGCTGAGGAAAGAGAATCAGGAGGCGCAGCAACGGGCTTACTTGGCAGCGTTAAAGGCAGATGCCGCACAACAATATACTCAGACGTCGTACCAGCATATGGCGCAATATCAGAGTCAACTGGGTGAGTTTTTCCAAAACTACAACTCAAATACTGATCACCCAATTAACCCTCCTACTTTTGTACCCCCGCCCCGACCCTTTGTTATGCCCACCCTAGCTCCTGATTGGGCTCATTTAGTCCAACCCCCTATCCTTGGGCACAACCAGTGCAACCTCCTTCCATCGACCCATACCGACCATCTTTGCCCGACAATCTCCAACCACTCCAACCTCCCTATACCCGCACTTATCCTCTTGCTCCCGTCACCAACAATAACACATTTAACCATTGTTATCGTCCCACCACACACTCGACTCATGAGATCGGCTCTACTTCACAATCCATACCCGGAGGTTCTCGTGTAATCATAAATCCCCATCAGCACGATTACCGGTCCGTTGACGAGTTGGGTCGAGATAGGAATGTACAAAACAGTGGTGACGACTTATCAGGCGATGACGAGGGGAATGACGAGGGGGATGACGAGGGGGGTGACGAGGGGGTGACGAGGAGGAAGGTGACTTTTCACCTAACGAGGATGCGGAGTAGAGGTTGTGGTAGTATTTTTCTTATTATGCATGTTTAATAAAGTTTGAGACTTGTAGCGTTTGAACCATTTAATTTAGGATTGAATAAGTGTATTTGATGAATATTGTATCGTGATGTTGGATAATTTATCTTAATATGGTATTGTAACGTTTATTGATTTGTTATTATTCTATATTTGTCGAATTCTGCCATTTTGAATTGTGGATTTTGTCCGGAAAAAGTTCCAGAAAAAATCTGGAAACTCCAAAACAGCCCAGTTTTTTTTTAGCCCCCAGGTACACCTAGGGACGACTTAGTCGTCCCTAGGTTAGTAAATTTCCTCCAGGTTTTAATCCTAGGGACGACTTAGTCGTCCCTAGGTTTCAATATTGGCCAGGTGTCAAAATCTAGGGACGACTTAGTCGTCCCTAGGTTTTGAATACCTGGGCAATATTGAAACCTAGGGACGACTAAGTCGTCCCTAGAATAATAATTAACCTTTTTTTTTCCTTAAAATGTTTTTATTAATTTTTATAAATAAGATTTTATTAAAAATAATAAAAAAGAATTTTTATGAAAAATTTTAAAAAGATTATTTTTATTAAAAACCTAGGGACGACTTTGTCGACCCTAGGTTTCAAAGACAAGTCGTCCCTAGGTTTGTCAATTTTTTCAACGTAGTGGGTAGTGGGACCCACAGTGTCGTCCCTAGGTTACAAAGGGGCGTTCGTCCCTAGGATTCTAGAGACGAATTTTTAGGCACTAAATCCTAGGGTCGACTTAGTCGTCCCTAGGTGTTTAGGGTCGAAAAAGGCCCTACCTAGGGACGAATAAGTCGTCCCTAGGATGCAGAATTGTTGTAGTGAGTCTTAGGATCTAGACTCATCTGGGATATCATGATCACGATTGTAACTAGCACAGCGGAACAATAAAGAACACAATCATAATCATGGACCAGGCTTTCACTAATAAATGATTACTATTAATAAAGCTACTAACTACTCCTCCTGGTGCCTAATAGGCTTTACACTAGGAGAAACACACACATATGGTTTACATTGTTTTTTAATGAATGAATAAACATGTGTGCCTAACCCTCTTTATATAATAGAGGTACTAGGGTTACATTACAACCATAGCTTACTATAGAAGCTACTAATTTACTATTAGGTCCTTCATCTTGTTTTGTCATATCAACTCAAGATATATAATTCCCAACACATCATTGTATCCTTCAATAACAGCTGGATATCTAGCATAATTCAGTCCATAATCGCGACTGTATCTCAAATAATGAAGTACCCTAGTCATAGCTTTCCAATGTGCATTACTTGGATTACTAGTATACCTACTTAGTCTGCTAACAGCATATGCTAAGTCAGGTCGGGCACCTGTCATCAAATACATTAACATGCCAATAATTATTGAATACACTAATTGGGCAACACCCTCACCTCTATTTTTAGATAGATGCAAACTGGTGTCAATTAGAGTTCTAGCTAGGCCGGAATCCCCCGCATTATGAGTATTAAGAATTTTGTCCACGTAATGTGCTTAACTTAATGCTAGTACACTCTGAGTTCGTATGATCTTTATTCCAAGGATCACATCCGCCAAACCCATGTCTTTCATGTCAAACTTTGATTTCAACATGTATTTAGTAGACTTGATCATCTTGTCATTACTGCCAACGATAAGCATATCATCAACATAAAGACACAAGATTACATATCCTTTATTTGTGTCTTTGACATAAACACACTTGTCACATTCATTAATTTTGAATTCACCCTCTAGCATGGCATGATCAAACTTTTGATGCAATTGTTTAGGAGCTTGCTTTAAGCCATACAATGGCTTAACCAGCCTACAAACTTTGCTCTCTTGTCCAGGAGCCATGAAACCCTCGGGTTGGTTCATGTATATTTCTTCTTCTAAATCTCCGTTTAGAAAAGCCGTTTTCACGTCCATTTGGTGAACTTCTAAATTTCTTAATGCGACAATAGCAAGAATCATTCTAATAGAAGTTATTCGCGTAACAGGCGAATAAGTATCAAAATAATCTAGACCTTCGTGTTGTCTAAATCCTTTGATTGCCAATCTTGCTTTGTACTTGTCAATGGTGCCATCAGCTTTCATCTTTTTCTTGAAGATCCATTTATAAGTTAGTGGTTTACAACCAGGAGGTAAATCCACGAGCTCTCAAGTATGATTTTGTAAAATAGACTCTATTTCACTGTTAATCGCTTCTTTCCATCGAGGACCTTCCGAAGAATTTACCGCTTCTTGATAAGAAATGGGTTCATTTTCTACCATAAAAGAAACAAAATCAGGTCTAAATGATTTCTCGGTTCTCGCCCGTTTGCTTCTTCTAGGTTCAACATCTTCTTCCTCGGGTTGATCTTGCCTCTCATCTTGGAGATCATTATCATCTCGTTGTCTCTTATCTTGGACAATTGCATCATCTATTCTAGATGTGCTTCGAGTTTCCTTATTTAAACAAGGAAATATGTTTTCAAAGAAAGAAGCATTCCTTGATTCCATTACTGTGTGCTTGTGTATATCTGGATTTTTCGAATCATGTACAATGAAACGATAAGCACTGTTATTCTTATCATATCCAACAAATATACAATCCACAGATTTAGGTCCAATTGTTTGGGCCTTAGGTGTCGGCACAACTACCTTGGCTAGACACCCCCACACTCGTTAGTACTGGTATGATGGTTTTCTTCCCATCCACAGTTCATATGGGGTTTCCTCTTTATCTTTACGAGGTATCTTGTTTAAAAGATAAGTAGCCGTTAGAAGGGCTTCCTCCCACATGTCTCGGCTCAAACCAGAACTTAACAACATGGCATTAACCATTTCTTTCAAGGTACGGTTCTTCCTTTCGGCAATACCGTTTTGCTTAGGCGAATAAGGAGCAGTGAACTCGTGTCTAATTCCATGTTTAGCACATAGATCAGTAAAAGGAGACACATATTCACCTCCTCTATCACTTCGTACCACCTTGATTTTCCCACCAAGTTGATTCTCAACTTCGGTTTTGTATAAAACAAACTTGTATATAGCTTCATCTTTACTTTTCAACAAGTAAACGTAGCAGTACTTTGTGCAATCATCAATAAACGTGATGAAGTACTTATTGCCAACTTTTATGGGTAGTGATTTTAAATCACATATATGTGTGTATCATATCAAGTGGTTCGGTTTTTCGTTCAACCAATTTGGAAGATGATCTTGTAAGTTTGGCTTCGACACAAGTTTCACACTTATAATTTGAATCAGTATGAAAATTTGGTATGCCATTAAATTTAATCAAACTACGCATTGAATTAAAATTAACATGTCCAAGACGACCATGCCACACATTAGAAGACTCAATCAAGTAAGCAGAAGAATTCATTTTATTGATAGCATTCTTAACAACTATTACATTGAGCTTAAACATACCATTCAGGGCATACCTCTTACCAACATACATTTGATTCTTAGAAAAAACAACTTTATCAGACTCAAAAACAAGACGAAAACCAAACTTATTCAAAAGCCAACCGGACACAAGATTCTTACGAATCTCCTGAACATACAAGACTTTAGTCAACTTGAGCTCTTTCTCGGATGTCATCTTCAAAATAACATCTCCTTCGCCCTTGATATCAACAGTCGTAGAGTTGCCCATGTAGAGCTTCTCTCTATTGTCAACCGCTCTGAAAGAGTGAAACATACTCTTGTCAACACACACATGACGGGTTGCCCCAGTATCAACCCACCAATCACTGTTAATAGAACCTACCAGGTTAACTTCAGAGATCATGGCAACGACATCATACACCATAGAAATCATGTCCACATTATCATTCGCCATATTAGCCTCGCATGGAGTCACCCGCTTTGGCGCTTTGCAATTAGCAACACGATGACATAGCTTGTCACAGTTGAAGCAATTTCCTTGGAACTTCTGCTTCACAATTCCAGCTTTAGGAACAAGGTACTTAGACTTCCATTTGCTCTTCTTGTCATTCTTCCCTTTGTCAAAGCTCTTGCCTTTAGACTTTGAAGAAGACGAACCATGCTCAACCATATTTGCCTTGGCAGAATCATGTGTATAAATGTTTTTTTGAGCCTGCTTGTTGTGCTCTTCAATGCGAAGACGAACAACTAAGTCTTCAACACTCATCTCCTTTCGCTTATGCTTGAACTAGTTTGTGAATTATACCCAGCTTGGAGGTAACTTTTCAATGATAGCAGCAACTTGAAAAGTTTCACTCAAAGTCATACCCTTAGCATGAATGTCGTGTATCATAACTTGCAGATCTTGAACCTGAGTTATCACATTCTTTGAATCAACCATCTTGTAATCCAAAAAGCGAGCTACACGAACTTCTTTGAATCAGCATCCTCAGTTTTGTACTTGCGTTCCAATGACTCCCATAATTCTTTGGCAGTCTTAGTCTTGCAGTACACGTTGTACAAAGAGTCCATCAAACCATTCAGAACATAATTGTGACACAAGAAGTCTGAATGTCTCCATGCTTTAACAGCTTGCACAACTTGTTGATTAGCGGGTTGACCTTCCCGAGGAGGTTCCACCTGAGGTACAGTCTCTTTTAAGAACCTCGCAAGGTTCAAAGTTGTGAGATAGTAGAACATCTTCTGTTGCCACCTCTTAAAATTCTGCCCATTGAAATTTTTTGGTTTCTCAGCATGATTAGCAACGGTGTGGGTAACTGGCGCACCAGTTACATTCATAGTAGTAGTTGTAGGAATTTTAGGAGCACCGGTAGTCATTCTGAAAGATCAAACAAGATCAAAACACAAACAGTTATACAACTGTTATAAATCTATATATTAGAAATTCAATCGTGATTTCTATATACTTAAACCGGATCTGCTTCAAAGAAACTCAATCTTGGTTTCAATGAATCAGATGCAATAATCAAATATATCAATTTAATAGAAACATAATCTTGGTTTCAGTATAAATGATTAGAACAAATGTTTATAAAACGTTACAGAACTGTTAATTAAAATCTGAAAATTTAAAACTGATTTCTAATAAAACTCAATCTTGGTTTCGACAGAAAACAGTGTAAATAAATCTGTTAAAAAATTTAATCTGATTTAATAAAAGGTTTTAATTCTATTAAACATAGTCTGTTGTGGGAAATGGTGTATACTTTTATTAAAAATAGATTACAATTAATAAAACTAACAAAAAATAAATAACAGTAATGAAGAAGGCAGTAAAACGAAGACGATCTAATTACAAACGATAATTAAATAAACAATAAAAGAATAAAAAGATTTACTAAATCACCAGCAAGTCGAGGCACGCGTAAGACACGCTTAGAACTAAAGATCTAAGGCACGTGTTTGACACGCTTCCCTTAAAACAGATTCGTCGTCTGTTTCCAGGGTACAACAGCCGAAACAGTAAGTTGTACTGTCCGACTTAACAAAACTGCCTGGAATTTCACCTTTTCAGATGCGTACTCCGTTGGAAATCAATAATAATACTTATTGATTTGATGTGTGAAAAACTATGGAATTAAGCCTCTATTTATACACAATAGACTCTCTTTCGGTTTACTCATCCCACCGATGTGGGATAAAAAAAATAAACTATTTTTCCTCTTTAAGCATGGTACCAAATGCCTAACTTTTGAGACACGATATATCATTCATATCAAATTCATTTTGGACACATAAAGGCTCATTGCGAAGCTCTCTTCAAAGAGAACGCGAACCTATAAAGTATCACTAATATATATATATATATATGATACATTACATATATATAATTGTGTCCAAAATTAATCAAAAGTTATTTTGTCAACAATATTTTCAGTATAGATGACGAGTTTGTCAACGTACATCACTTTGTGAAAAAATTCGTTGCGCGACCCAAAATTGAATGTGACTACATCAGACTACCCCATCGGCACAAAATGATCTGCACGACTACAAATGTTGGGTTATGATCCAAAGTTCTCAGAGATAATAACATAAATGATTAATATCCTTGCTCTTTTTCTGGAAAGGTAGGCTCACAGCTCACTCATTAATATATATGAATCAATATAAGGCATAACTTCTTCTTGGTCTATCTCAGGATATAACAAAAGTCGACAAGTCGGATACGTAATCTAGGCCAACGCTTCCTTCAAAGAAGGATATGTGTCACATGAGCAGACAACTGTTTTTGTGTAGGGCAGGCCGTTAAGATCCAAGACAAAGGAGAATATTTACACATATATGATTCAATTTTAATAATAATCATCTTCCAGTATGACTATATAACTTAGTTTTCTTAACATTGCATTGTTGTAGCTAGGGTGGAAACAAGCCGAGCTGCTCGTAAAAAGTTCGAGATCGGATCGGTAAAAAGCTCGAACGAGCCGAGCCTAAACGAGCTCGAGACTAAGTTGCAGCTCGTTTATTAAACGAGCTCGAGCCTGAGCTTTACGTACAAAGCTCGTTTAGGCTCGCGAGCCTAAACGAGCTTAATATTTTATATACGAGCTTCTTAACGAGCTTAATAACAAGCTTATTAACGAGCCTATATTAGATATATTTCGAGGCGAGCGTGAGCCAAGTTTTGTTTTTACATTGTTAAATCGTATAAACGAGCCGAGCCCGAGCTTAAATAATAAGGCTCGAAACGAGCCGAGCTCGAGCTCGAGCTTTATAAAACTTAAACGAGCCGAGCTCGAGCTCGGCTCGACTCGTTTCCACCCCTAGTTGTAGCAAATCTATACTATGCATACTACATTATAATTGAGCTACCTGCCTTTTTTGAATGTTGAGAAAACACTGAACGAAGGAATTGTTTTACGCGATGAGTCTATACCTCAAATGTCGTGTACTAAGTCTTACATGAAGAGTGTTGTTTTGCACGATGAGTTTATACCTCAAATGCCGTGTACTAAGTTTTACGACGAGTAACATGCGTTGTTATATGTTGCTTGATACTACACGTTTGTTTAATATTTTATTTAAAATTGAATTACCACATCTTGGAATCCTTTTCTATTACAATTTGATCTCACCACAATATTGTGTATAGTTATTTATGTGACGCTATGCAATTCCGCCGCTATGCGCAGGTAATCGTCTAGTAGTTACAAATTATTTATGTCTTGATCATCCCTAAGGGCGAGCAAAATGAATCGTGAACTGAACCAAATCGGGAAACCAATCCGAACCAGAACGAATCGAATCTATTTCTATCCGGTCCTCGGTCAATATTTTTTCTTATTTTCGATCCTCGGTCCTTTCGGTCCGATTTTACAAAAGGTGCCTTCTTGTACCTAACCAGACCATATCGGTTCGATGTTTTGGCTAAAGTCGGTTTCGGTTCGAGTCCGGTTTGCAAACTCTCTAGAGACTAGACATCCCTAATCACCGGCACATCATTTTTGCAGCATCAGTCATTTCTGGCAACGTTCGCCATCTCGAGCAAGATGAACATTAAGTAATGATTCAAGAAATCAAGCTAATATAAAAGTAGTCTGGTTGGTTGAAAATCTTTGATTACTAACCAAAACTTTCAAACTAGTTGGCCAGATTGCTTATGAGAGTTAAATTGAGCTCAGCGTCTACGATAAAGAGATGCCAGAATATAAAAAGTTTTAAAGTAAGAGCATGTATAATCAAAAGAAGCAATATCAAAACCACACAGGCAGCATTTCGAATTTAAACAACTTTTTGCCACATCCTGACTTGAGTATCTAAATAACTAGTAAACAAATCATTTATAGAGATGCATTTTATACACACACAAAAATTAACATAGCAACAGCACAAGATGAGACTGTAAGACATTATAATCAAGACAAACGCTATCCCACCAGCATGCCACAAGTAAAGAATACATAATTTTGATAAGAGAAACAATATCCCTTCAATTACCAACATTTTAGTGAGAGTGCTACACTTCTGGAATTCCCATTTCCATATAAGAATGTGTCACCATTACCTATACGGCTATACCATCATTACCATAATCCACTAAATCAGACCATCGATACAACCTTTAAACGATCTAGAGAATATTTTTGCATCATCATGTCTATGTTAGGTACAGAATATATCTGGCTCCTAGTATTCACACAGAGCGAAGAAACACGCATCTAAAGCAACGCTTATATACAAGGTTCGTAACACCCCTGGTTCTCTTCTTCTTCTTCAGTTATCCTGTTTAAAACAAGACCGAATCTTTGAGAAAGATATAATACAAATTGTCAATTAAGATAAAAACTGATAACATACATCAAGTGTATCTAAGTCGTAAAGATGTCCACAATAGCTGGAAGGGTTCCTCCTGGGGTAAACAGAATCTGTATGTCCATCTTCTATAAGCAGCTGGGACAAATACCAGACTGCCAAAATAAAAGAAAGACACGTTACTAAGCTTTAAAAAAAACAACCTCTTTTTACTGCTACTCCCTGCTTTCATTTTCACATCAGCAACAATACTAGGCTACTATTACCCCCCCCACCCCCCCCACCCCCACCACCCCCCCCCCCCCCCCCCCCCCCCCCCCACACCCTCTCTATGGTCATGGCATTCTTTTCTACTACTCTATCTTTGGCACACGCCGAATCCATCATCTTACTTCAAAGTTCAGAGCCAACATGCCTTCTTTTTTAGTTTACATCCCATATTTCACTTCCTCACTCGTATTCTTTCTCTAATTCAACTTTGCCAGGTGGTTTAGCAGTAAAAAAAAGCTAGGAGGAAAAAAAATACAGGGAAAGATTTTTGTAATCTATGCATCAAATTTAGAGAAGTTTTAAGCTTACTGCTTTGCATTCTATATATACATGAACTCTTAGTTAATAAATTTAAATAGCAAACTTATGTATCATGCTATTTACACACTATTAATCAATATTAACAGTTGACTTGACCAATGGAATATGCATTAGTTGATGATCCATCAAGTATCTCTCATAACCAAAAACGGTGGATACTATACATGATGCTCAAATGATACACGGTCCAGCCTTTGTAATTACTAACAATTATAATAAACTATTTCACTTACGTTACAGTAAAAATGATGGGGTTGGGGGCCATCAGTGATAGAGTCACTGATGGTTTGTGAAAAGTAGATATGGGCATATGCTAACAAGAGTAAAGAGGGATGGTTAAAAAAGTGTCATCATAATACTAAAACAAAGTGTTCAACAAAATGACCAATAATAGAATACAAAAAACTCGCTTTACTTTTGTAGTTCATTGAACATAATATTTAAGTTCTTTATATACAAATAATTACAATTATAACCAAAAAGTGAAAAAATAGTACTCGTATCAAGAAGTCCACTTCAATTAAAAGGTTCTCACAAGTTCCTTAGGTTCATTTTAATACACTACGCTGCTATAGTTTATCAACCAAATCACGGTTACTATATACCTATTGTATTACCACTTTCAATCAGGTCATTTTTACCTTCATTACCTCTAACTTAGTCAGCACAACTATCTACTTTCTTCACTAAGTGTACATCACATATGCATTAAAGAAAACTCAAAAAACGACCAAATATATCTGAATGCCCTCATGAATCCCCCCCCACCATCTGTTCAAATCTTGATATGTAACGCCGTAATTACTATCTCTTAGAACTATTGATGTAAGATTTTCAGGGGGTTGTTTTTAGCACAGCCTAGATTCCCTAATCATTAGATGTAAATGTAAAGAAATGCCATTTACATTACCTGTTTCGGGATCATCCACATCATGAGGAGTAAACTCCTGAAATACAACTCTTTCACATGAGCTTATATAGACGATCTTGGCCTTGAACTGCCAAAATAAATGGAGCATATTTTACACAAAGTGACCGGTTTAATCTTGTTATCAGTTAAACAATAAACCGTATAAGAAAATGCTTACAAGATCTGAAGCAGCTTGCAAAGTGATACCAACAGGAACCAGCTCCTCGTTCCTGTTTAAACAATTGCATTAGTTATTGGTTTGTAGCTTAAATAGCAAAACAAATGCAAATAGGGAAGGACAAAACACTTACGTAGAAAAACATTCCACGAAGTCAGAATATGTAGGGTCTGGAAAATCCTCCGGATACTGATCCATGTATTTCTGCACATCCTCCTTGTACAGGTTTTCATTACGCTGGAACTAAATCATGTAAAATATGCAGAAGCTCATAGGTCAGAATGAGTCGCGTGTCAACAAACAATCATGTTTGGTTTTACCTGATTAGCAAGTTGCGCCCGTACTTTTTCATAGTCATCTTCATCATGAGTCATTTGTTCAGATAACGCCCTTAGCTAGAGATAACAACAGAGGTCAGAATAAAGTATAACTCCTTAAATAATAGTTGGATATCGCACAATACTAACCATGCAATTCCCATCGCCATCGACTGGAATTTGTTTGAATTCATAGAACTTCAACCTGATAACAAACAAAAAAAGTTATTGCCGTCACAGTGAAAACAAATAAGAATGCAAGCCAATTATCTAATAGGCAAGTATGAACGGACTAATACAGGACGAAATACAAGCTTAACATTGCTATCATAGCCTAAAAATTTCCAGCTATTAATTGTATATGAGGGAGTGAATCAGTAGCAAATAATAGGACCAGGAACAACAGCCAAAGTTAGAACATGGGAACTAAGATCAGAATATCAAACGACATGCTGATAGTCAAGTCTTCAAAAAACCAAATCGATCTTCAAACTCCAAATACCAAAATTCTAATGGTCCACTTATATAAATAAGAATTATGACCCAAATACCAAATCAAAGCAAATCACACTCGAAACCCGCATAGCACGAGTCGTCTTTAGCGATAGCCGCTACCCGAGTTTTTTCCTTTAGTTTAGGACAACCGAACTTCCAATGGCCTTCCTCATGGCAATAGTTACAAATATCTCTCAGATTAGGATCTGGAGAACTCAACGATGCTCCACCTTTTTCTTTACCTTTTTCAAACTGATATCGACCCCTATCACGACTTGTGATCAATAAACCCATAAGTTGTGACTCATAAGCACTCCGGACGCTTGTTGACGAAGCTCTCTTGTATGCAAACTAGACCTAACATCTTCTAAAGTGATAGTGTCTTTACCAACAACAAATGAGCTAACAAAACTTTCAAACGAAGGAGGTAAGGACACTAGAAGGACAAGTGCCGCATCTTCATCTTCAATCTTCACTTCAACATTCTTCAAATCCATCAAAATGGAGTTCAATGCATCAAGATGATCTTTTAATGATGAACCTTCTTTCACTCAAAGCGAGAACAAACGTTGTTTCAACAACTTATTCGTTAACAATTTTGTCATATACAACTTTTCTAACTTCTTCCACACACCGGCAGCCGTTTCCTCATTGGCAACCTCGTAAAGAACCTCATCCGATAAATATAGCAAAATAGTGGAATGAGCCTTTTCATCTAGTGAGCTATATTTGGCATCCGTCATATCAGCCGGTTTGGGACCGGCTAAAGGTGCCCAAATACCTTGTTGTTTCAATAAGGCTCGAATCTTAATTCGCCACAAACTAAAATTACTTTTGCCATTAAACTTCTCAATACTAACTAATGAGGATGCTGTTTGAGAAGACATAACTATTCAAATGGGTTCACTAATGTTCTGGTCACTAATGTTCTGGTCACTAATGTTCACTAATGTTCTGTAACAAACTTCACACAACACCAAATCCTGGTTATCTTAAATCCCACTCAACAAACACCTCCAATCTATCAAATAAAAGTCCAAAACTACAAACCCTCGTATCTCCTAACTTCAAATCGATCGAACAGCAAGCAGCAAACACCAAACGAAAAACAAATCCAAAATGATATTCAAGATATCAAATCTTAAAACCAATCAGAAGCTTGCTTCAAACACGATCCATCAGCTCTGATACCAATTTGTTAGGATGAGGGAGTGAATCAGTAGCAAATAATAGGACCAGGAACAACAACCAAAGTTAGAAAGTGGGAGCAAAAGAAAATGGTGTTTTATTACATCAGAAGTGTGTGTTACAAGTTACAACATACAGGCCCCCTAGTTATAGCCAAAGAACCCCCTAGTTATACATAAGCAGAATGACCAAAATACCCTCAGTACTAAAATTGCCAAAATACCCTCAGTACTAAAATTACCAAACTACCCTTAGGAGGTCAAGCAACTATCTAACAGCTCCGCTGAAACAACCGGTCCCGACCCTTGAATACCACCCTTGACCCATGACCCTTGGCAAAACACACACTTACAGATCACATCCTTCTCACGAAGAACACTTTTTACCTGTCCATTAGTCTTTTTTCATGTTGATCGTCTTCGTCGTCTTGGTCATCTTGGTCCTGCAAAATAAACAAAATCAGACAAATAGACAATAGCTGAATATCAAGTTCTTGATAAGAATACACGTATAAACATGTATTGATGTACCTCCGTCACGGGATTCTTTGAGAAATTCTTGAGAGCAAAATCACCTCTTTCTACCACCACAACTGGAATCAGATTCTCACTTAATATCTGCAGAAAACTGCCATCTTGCGTAGCAACGAAGGCTTTATTCTTGTTCTTTCGCCTGACAAGATCCATTATACATTCTTTAGCGCGTAGATTGTCTTTATGGCCACAACTGCAAAGGAAAAAGAACACGTTTAGATAAGAGTTTATACAGATAACATGATCAATATACAAGTAAATGTACTAACTTTATATCCGAGGTTTGATGTATCATTGCTTTATATACGATGCTGATATTATATTCACTGAAGCTGTTCACATAACACCCAAGCTCCTTCCATGTACACTCTGTCGTGCCTAATCTAACCTTCTCATCCTCAAACATGTATTTAAGTTTTCCAGGTTCCATTTCATGAACGAAGCAATGAAAGATAAATGAACCATCGAGATAAATCAATGGCTCGTCATCATCAGATCCTGAAGTATCAACCTGCTTCTGAAAATGTAGAACAAAAAAATTAATCGATCAGACCTAACCAGCTGTTTACAACAACATGTTGATATAGATTACATACCTAATTAACTTATTATATACATAATAATACATTCATAATCAGTTTTAACAAGCATACGATGAACCTAACTCACAAATCACGTAAACATGATCGCTATCAATTGATTTACAGTTCCTGCGAAAATAACATGTCGATAATCACTTGTTTAACAATTTACAGTTTATAAACATAGTATATAAACTTTAAGAGTATATGGGGCATTCTGAGGAGGCTGGTTTGTGGTGCTGCAGTGTACTTCATATGGACGGAAAGAAATGTAAAGATTTTTTGGGAAGGTAAAAAGAGATGAGTCAGAACTTATAAGGAGCATTAAAGAGACCCTGAGGCTGAGGTTGATGTCCATAAATACCATCTACTGAATTTTGTTTCGGCACAACTAACAAAGCCTTTAAATCTCTCTCCATAAGTCTGACACGCAAATCCAAACACTATCTACTGCATTCTGTTAATTAATGAGAAAAAGACATATTTTTTTGTGTATATTTTGCATATAGTATACTCGTGACTCGTGAGGGCTTATGAAAGGAGGGTGGATCCAAACAAAGTATACCTAAATCAATTCAGGCTGAGAAATCATAACAAAAAATACTTCATCTTAAAATAATCTATTTCCTTTTATGTATTTAAGATCCCATATTCAACTCAATACAAAAAATGGTGTGTTTTGTATGGATGCGACAATACTGAAGTACTGGCTGACAAAAAAAGTAGATGCCTGATCTTCAAAGAATAGTTGTTTCAGTTATGAATACATCATTATAAGTCCTAAACCCTTTTGTAAATTAAAATTTAGATATTCTTTATCCTTATAATATGCAGACTCTGTCGAAACTGTTGAAAGTTCAAAGACAGCTTCAAGGAAAGGAAAAAATCGTGTTAATGGAGAGGGTTTGACTACATTGGATAAGATTGATCCGATGTCAAATGATATTGTTATGATCCCACATCGGCAAGTATGGGATTGGTTGATGGTTTATAATGACCAGGTGTCCCCTCCTCAAACAAGCTAGCTTTTTGAGTGAGTTCTACGCTTGGAACTTATGAACCGATTACGAGCCTAGTATGGGATAGGTTCGTATCAGATAACAAGATACAAGGAGGGTGCATCTTACTATGGCACAGTCATCATACGTTCTTAGTCTTGACACCAAAACCCTAAGCCGATCCATAACTCGATCGACAAGAATTTTAAAGGGAACTTTTTGCTCAGTTTTTATTAACTATGTGTATAAGATTATTTTAGTTCATCATTAGTCAAGTGCAATAATTATGGGTCCTACAAACCCTTTAATGGTTTCGGTGGCAGGTTATACTTGATGACATCTACGAGAATAAACTCCTACCGTCAGCTATTTGGGAGGATATAGCAATGGTTTGAGGGACTTCCTGTGTCAAGAGATACGAGTGCCATCTTAGTCATCAAGGACAGGTTGAGCAAATATGGCCATTTTATTGTTAGACATATTATATAAAGCAAGGCTTATATTATATAACTAATGATAATATTAATGGCTGCTACATTCTTTTATATATTAACTGATGTTGGTCACTTGCTTAAGTGAAAGTAAATGTTTGACCAAACTATACTCTATAACTAGTCAATAGTCAATAGATTGAATTGGTAAACCATTATACTCTCACACTATCTCCCTATCTTTCCTCAACAACCTATTGGTGCCGTTATGCTCATAGATGGAGGGTTAAAGGATTGGTCTATAAAAGGGGATCTGTATCATCATTGAGAGATAAACAAAAATCACCCATCATAAACAGATAAGCTCTATAACATCATTGTTAATCTTTAATCTCCAAATTCCTATTTCTCAACACAGTTAGATTCTTTTGAAGATTTGGGAATCTGATTATGCAAGTTCCAAATCGGCTACCACGAGTGCACGTGATAGTCGATTAGTTGTGTTAACCTTGGGGAGCGATCGGTATTTGGTTTGCACCACGGTAGTGCCGAAATATCGCTTTCAAGGCAGTGATTCCTTCACGGCACAACTCTCTTTTCCTACCAGTTTTAGCAACTCTCTTTAGTCTGTTTATTCTTATCATTTGTTCATTTGATATCAGACATTTTTTTAACTAACACTTTGAAAGCGATATCTTTTATCCTTTTAAAAAATGTCTGTGCCATTCAATAAAGTCTTTTGCGATTTGTCTAAGTTGGAACAATGGAACCACTCGATGGTACTAACTATAAGCGATAATCTCAGAAACTTTTGATTTTCTTTGAGCAACTTGAAATTGATTATGTCCTAACTGAAGATGCTCCTGAAAACGAGGCCACTCCTGAAATATCTATTATTCCTCTTTTTGGAAGTTCTCAAAATGAAAATGACGAAGCAAAACGCAAATTTGAGAAGGATAATATGACTGCCAGAGGCCATCTTTTAAACCATATGTCAAATTCTCTATTTGATCTTTTTATTAACCAAAAATCTGCAAAAGTTATTTGGGAAACCCTCGAGAAAAAGTATGGTGCAGATGATGCAGGTAAAAAGAAATACGTTGTCGGAAATTGGTTACGGTTTCAGATGGTGGATGACAAGCCTATCATGGAACAAGTCTATGAAAACTTAGTAACTGAAGTTCTAAATGAAGGGATGAAGATGTGTGAAATTTTGCAAGGGAATGTGTTACTAGAGAAATTCCCCCCACAGTGGAATGACTATCAAAATCAGCTCAAGCACAAGAAACGTGATCTGTCATTGCAAGAGCTCATTAGCCACATGAGAACGGAAGAAGCGAACCGCCTAAAAGATAAGCAAATTTCCAACTTACTACTTAAAAAGTCCCAAAATGCCAAGTAAAACTTACTCAAAAACTTATTAACTGCATTTTTCTAAAATTATCACTTAAAAAGTCACTAAATGCACTTTTTCCTCTCATCAAAAAACAAGTACTTTCTATAAACATGTACTCCTAGTAGTATAAAGTTTGCATACATTAAAGCTAAATTAGCATAATTGAACCTAAATTAACCAAATTAACCCTACATTGGCGTAATTGAAGCTAAATTAACCCTACATTAGCGTAATTGAAGCTAAACTAACATAATTAAGCGATACATTAGCATAATTAATCCATAAACAGAACCATACCTTTCTGTTCCCTGACCTCGTCAACCTCTTAATCTGAAAGCTCGGCCTCTTAATCGCCAATGGAAACCTCAAACTCTTCAACAAAACCGTCGACCGCTTCATCCGTAACCGCCTCATGGACAACGCTAGTAAGCGATTCTTCGCCATTAAACTTCGTTCCATTGATTCCTGGAAATCACAAACAAACAATCAGTTCATACACGATCAAATCACTTAAATAACTAAAATTAACCTAATAAAGCTCAATTAACAGGATCATTACCTTCGATTTTCGTTTCTTCATAACGAAAAGAGCTCGAAGATCGATTAAATTTGATAAATTGGAGGGAAATTGGGGAGAAATTAGGGTTTTTAGGGAATTGGGGGAAATGGAGGCATTGTGATATGTGGTTTGTTTTTGTGTATGCGTTTAAGGGCATGTCCTAAACGTTTTAGTGGTTCAAACTTAGCTTGAGGTTAATGTGGTATTCAGCCACATTCCATTGTACTTATTTTTTCCTGTGATTAATACCATTTACCGGGGTAACACCCTTTACCCAAACAAAAAGAGGCAGAACAAGGTTCTTTTATAGTCGCAGAAAAATCATATCGAAGAGCACCTTTAAACCTTTATACTTCTAGAGTTCTAGACAGTAAAATTATGTGCAAACAGCCACAGCTAAAGATAAAACAATGTAGCAGAGTATTACCAGCAGCAGGTAGAGCTGCCGGAAAGCCTATTGACTTTTAGGGAAAGGCGGCGCCAAGTTGTATGTATTTTCTGAAGTTTTTTAGGGAACTTATTAACTTACTACTTAAAAAGTCCCAAAATGCGCAAGTAAAACATACTCAAAAACTTATTAACTGCATTTTTCTAAAATTATCACTCAAAAACTTAAAAAGTCACTAAATGCACTTTTTCCTCTCAATCAAACAACAAGTACTTTCTATAAACATGTACTCCTAGTAGTATTAAGTTTGCATACATTAAAGCTAAATTAATACATACATTAGCATAATTGAACCTAAATTAACCAAATTGACCCTACATTGGCGTAATTGAAGCTAAATTAACCCTGCATTAGCGTAATTGAAGCTAAACTAGCATAATTAAGCGATACATTAGCATAATTAATCCATAAAGAGAACCATACCTTCCTGTTCCCTGACCTAGTCAACAACCTCTTAATCTGAAATCTCGGCCTCTTAATCGCCACTGAAAACCTCAAACTCTTCAACAAAATCCTCGACCGCTTCATCCGAAAACGCTTGGTCGACAACGCCAAGCGATTCTTCGCCTTTAAACTTCGTTCCATTGATTCCTGGAAATCACAGACAAACAAGCAGTTCATAATCACGATCAAATCACTTAAATAACTGAAATTAACCTAATAAAGCTCAATGAACAGGATCGTTACCTTCGATTTTCGTTTCTTCATAACGAAATGAACACGAAGGTCGATTAAATTTGATAAATTGGAGGGAAATTGGGGAGAAATTAGGGTTTTTAGGGAACTGGGGGAATTGGGGGAAATGGAGGGAATGGTTAGTTATGAATTTGTATGAAAAGAAACAACTATTTATATCGAAAGCCATTTCGGTTGGGATGATGGGATTCAGATGCGACTGTTTTTTTATTATGCTTAGATGAGTGTTTTCTCTTGAGTTTTCAGATGAACTGAACTGGGTTTTGCTGAAGTTTTCATCTTTTTATGAAAGAAAGAACACTAAATACAGTGGTACAGTAGTAAACTACACTTTTGGTCCTTTTGTTTCTTTTTTTTTATAAACTTTCACATCAATCTTTCATTTAGTCAAATAAATGTTCAAAGTCTGTTCATTTTCGTTCGTTTTATGACGTTTTCTGGTTTTGCGGTTTTTTTTACGTTTTTGTTAGTTTATTTACGTTTTTCGTACGTAAACGTATAAATAAAGAAAAAAACGTGAAATAAGTAAGAAAACGTAATCAAATGAAGGAAAACGGACGAAAACATAAAAAGCGGACGTAAACGAACTGAACTGACGACAAACAAACACGACAGACGAACGTAATAAACACATGTAACTGTAAACAACTTACGTAAATGTAATTAAACTTCAACTTACTCCAAGAAGTGGAGTACTCCCACTTGCTTCTTGATCTATGAGACTTGTCTCAAAGAACTCGGCATTTCGAGTAACAAATATCTTGTTCTCGATTGGGTAATAAAAGTAGTAGCACATTGTTTCTTTTTGGTATCCTACGAAAATACACTTGATGAACATGGGGTCTAATTTGTCAGATGTATCTCGCTTTACGAGAGTCTCACAACCTCAAACCCTCAAATAAGACAACTTAGGAGCTTTCACAAATCATACCTCATGTGGTGTCTTGTCGACCTTCTTGGTTACAATCATCTTGAATATGCGTGCACCAGGCTCTAAAGCATAACCCCAAAAAGACTTTGATAGAGTAGTTGAGTTCATCCTAGAACGAACCATATCCAATAGAGTTCTATTCATCCTTTCCGACACTCCATTATTTTGAGCCGTGTAGAGAGGTGTGAGATGTGACATTATGCCACATTTCTTCAAACGTTTCACAAACTCAAAACTCATGTATTCGCCTCCTCTATCGGATCGAATAGCCTTGATTTTCTTATCGAGATAATCTTCTACTTCATTTTGAAATTCCTTGAATGTTTTCAAGTACCTCATGTTTATGCTTCAATAAGTAAACATAACCATAACGACTGAAATCATTATTAAACGTACTGAAGTAGCTAGCACCTTATCTAGACACGACTCTAAAGGAACCACGCGTCTCGGTGTGAACAAGTTCTAAAAGATATTTACTGCTTTCGACCACATGTGTGAAAGACTTACGTGTCATCTTCACATACACGCAAGACTTGCATTTGTCATTGAAAGAATCAACGTCGGTGGGATTCAAAATTCCATCTCGTTGAAGATTCTCGATGCGCTTCTTGTTTGCATGACCAAGGCGACAGTGCCATAGATAGGCTGAGTCCAACGCATGTTTGTCTCTTTTCCTGCTAACATTAAATATAGAACTAGTGTTTGAATAAAGACCATGCATATCAATTTTAAATTTTAAAAATGTCATCACGTGGTATCGCATTAAAGTAAAGTACATAGTATTTATAAACGGAAATAAAATTATTCTAAATAACATGTTTAAAACCGTCATCAATCAAACGAGAAAATGAAACAACACCCCTAGTTATAATGGGTGCAAAATGACAATTATTCAAAGTAATAACTTGATATGTGCTTAAACACATATCTTTATTTCTCATAAAACGGACTAAAAACGGTTAAAATATCATCAAATGTGCTTTGTATATGTGTGTGTTTTGTTGTTTGTGTATGTGGAGACACGAATATCAAGAAATCATAAGAAAACGATCAAGTAAAGACAAAACGAACACGAGAAACGAACAAATGCACAAAGCCGAAGCCAGGATTTCACGTAACAGAGTTATAAATCCTAAAACCCTCAAAATTTCTAAAATTATTCACCATATTCTAAATATACCCCTCAAATATCCTAAATTACCCTTTAGACCCTTAATGTCAAAACATTTTACAATTTTGGTCTAAACCACTTTTCACCATTAGTCCTTTAGAATTAGAACTAACAGCCCTATTCCTAAGTTAAAAACCTAATTTAGCTATTGTTAGTTGGTTATATTACTAAGGCAACCCAAAAAACAACCAAGCACAAACCAAATATCCATCCAACCTGATTCATAACCCAATTCAAACCCTCAACTTACCCAGTCAAACACCCAAAATAACGGGTCAAATATTTTTTACTATTCGTCACCCCCAACCTCTCAGTTTACCTGGAAACAAACTATTTACCCATGGTTAAATTTCTAATTGAATAACACAAAACCTCTCACTAAGGACCAATTAGGTGATCCCACGTGGTTAAGCCACATAAGAATCAATAAAGCACAAGAATGGCAACTTGGTAATCTGTGTACCAAAATTGAAAGGAAAATTAATAAGGGAAATTGCAAAGAAGTGCGTGCAAAAGAATCACACAAGTGTCAAAAAACGAATGCCAACTTGGCAATCTATGTGCATTCATATTTTGATCAACAAATGAGATTTTTCCTTAGAGCCAAAGAAATAATCATAAGGTGCTCCTAACACCCTTAGGAGAGAGAAAATGCTACTTCAAGATCTAGAATAATCCTTAGACTATTATAAATAAAGACAGGCATTTTATGTAATTCTTTGTTTCATCTTTTGTAAAAAAAAACTTGTGATCCATTTATATATTATTGTTTTTAGTTTAATTGTCTTCTTATTATGCAATTACTTTTAAGCATTTTAAATATTATCTTGTTCTTGTTTTACCAAAGATCCACAAAAATACAAAAAAAGTAATTGGTGTTGTAGCATAGCTTATTTGATAGCTTATTGCTATCATCAGATTATTAGGAGATTATTTATTGTTGTCAAGTTGTTTCTAATCTCTTAAGAGCTTATGTGTTGTTGCTTCAACGTTTAGAATGAATATGGGTTCAATAAGCTTCAAATTATGTGGTAAGTTATAGGGCTTATAGAGGTTGAGAAAAAGCTGAAAAAAGGTTTAGAGGTTTTAAAGTTGTAGGTCAGAGAAAAATCTTGTGGGTCTCTTTTTACCTTATGTTGCTTATTTTGATATGATACTGCTTATAGTTCATTTGGCTTAATTGCTTATATGTTTCTTCTTTAATTCTTGGTTGTTTCTCTGTTAATTGCTTATTTGATAATCTGCTTTGCGTGTCCTTCTTTATTTTGCATCTTAATTAGTTTGATTGGTTTATCTACTAACATAAGGGGTGTTTGGGATAAGCTTATATTTAAGCACAACCCTAAGCTTTGATACCTAAGCAATGGCTTTATAGTATATTGGGTAGCTTATTTTTTATAATCATGTAGTTATAAAACAGAAAAATACAAAAATAAGTATCACTTGCTTTTCTCAAGTAACACGGTGTTTGGATTCGCTATTTCTGAGTTAGTCACTTAGGTATAGGTTTCAAGTCTTTTGCATCTGCTTATTAAGGTAATAGAAAGCTTATTTTTATACGAGTGTTTTCAGATGAATTAGGTTTTGTTGTTGCTATACAGTTTGATCTTTGATGAAAAAAGAACACATAGGTAGTAAACTACACTTTTGGTCCTTTTGTTTCTCTTTTTTTATGAACTTTCACATCAATCTTTCATTTAGTCAAATAAGTGTTCAAAGTCCGTCTTTTTTTGTTACAATTTTTGGTTTGCGTCTGCTTTTACGTTTTTGTCAATTTATTTACGTTTTTATACATAAACGTATAAATAAAGTATAAAAACGTAAAATAAGTAAGAAGACGTACAAAAAATTACAAAACGTAATAAAATGAAGGGAAATGTAACAAAACGGACGTAAACGAACAAAACTAATGAAAACAAACACGACGAACGAAAATGTAATAAACGAATGTAAATATAAAACAACTTACGTAAATGTAAAACAACTTACGCAAATGTAATTAAACTTAAGAAAAATGTAAAAAATACGGACAAAAATGTAAAAACGGGTGAAAACATACAAAACGAACGTGAACGTTAAAAAACTAACAAAAACGTAAAAATCCTAACGAAAATGTAAAAATGAACGAAAACGTAAAAAACATACGTAAACGAAAAAACTAACAAAGACAAACAAGATACACGGAAACGTAAAAAGCGGAACTAAACGTAAAGAATCGAAAAGAAACAAACGAAAACGAAAAAATCGGGCGAAAACATTTAAAAAAATTAAAAATGGGACGAAAAAGGTAAAAAACGGACAAAAACGTAAAAAATTAACGAAACAAAAAAAGAAAGAGATAACCATGAAAAGTCACAACAAGTAAAGAAAAGGAGTAGAAAACATGGTGTGAGTATTAATAGTGGTTCGACAAATGCAATTCAGATTACATTACGTACGATGTTCGGTTCGCACAATAAAATGAATTCTAATTCATGTTACATTACATTGTATGTTTGGTTTTAATTGTAAATCAGAAATTACAATTACATCAAGAGAGGAAATTCAAATCATATAGGAATTTGGATGAAAAGTTTTGTATTAAACTGTAATATATAAATATTTAAATAATAATAATTATTATTATAAATAATATTTAATTATTTAATTATTATTATTATAAATAATTATTTATTAGCCATTATTCTAATGCATCATTTTTTATTATTATTTATATTAATACTATTATAATTATTATTATATGTTTATCCTTAGTATTTATATTGTTTATTATTTATATTATTTGTTTTATTGTACTATCATTAATATTAATTATAATATTATTATAATAATATCGTACTAATGCTATTAATATTTATTAATAATATTATTACTATTAATAGTAATTATTATAATTATATTAATAATAACAACTAATATTATATTTATTTATTTATTTATTTATTACGATATTATGTATTAATTATAGCATTTATTGTCACTATTTACTTATATAATTTCATTATTATGCCGTTGTTATTTTATTTAATTTTTTTATTAATTTGTTATTATTATTAATTTTTATTATTAGTTAATTTATTATTATATATTTAGTTAAATATTCATTATTATTATTACATAAATATTAAGATATGAAAATTAATTAATGTTATTTATATTATATTATTATTATTTAATTTAAATAATATACTTATTTATTTTTATTATTATCATTTTCATTATTATTTTTAAAATTTATTTATTAATTTTTTATTTTTTTATTTATTTATTTTAGTAAAATTTTATGATACATACTATTTTTTTATAACATTACTTTTTTATTATTATTATTTTATTATTTTATTTTATTTTATTATTAAAATAATAGGATTTACAAAAAGTTAATGAGAAACCAAGATTTATTATTATAATAATTATTATTATTATTAAGTTTCTTTTTTTTATAATTTTTTTAATTACATTACACTGAAATCTTAACAAACATCGTTCCTAGATACATCAATTACGATTCTAGCACATTAAAACTCTTTAAATTTCAACTTCTTCAAATTACAATTCCTTTAAAAAATTACAATTCATTTCAAAACTTACGAGAAATTAACTGGCCCCTTACTCATTACAAACTTTTATATTAATTATGAGGGTAAATTTATTAATTAAAATTATCACTAGTTACATATATCATAAATTTGTCAAAAAAAATTGGAGAGACACTTTTTGCGCGATAACCATGCTATATTATTATAGAGTAGAGGTTTAACGAGAAAATTTTGTAACAAGAAGAATTTCTACCGACACAATTCAAATGGGATGGATAATTTTAAGAGGATATACCTTTATTTTCATTGGTGGATCTGAAATGTGTGGTTCTGATTTTTTTATCATTATTCTCATTTTAACTTTTTTTTCTTAAATGAGAGCTTTTATTAAAATAAAAAAGATAAAAAGTAACATAAACGTATTTTCGAAATGCACCGACCTAATTAGACACATCTCTATAATCTTATATGCATAATGATGTGTTTTATAGTATATAGTTAGATGCATGTATGTATATTCTATGCATTTCATGTTTTCTCTTTTATTTTGTTCCTTTACATGCGCCGAAATCATGAAAATCAATTTGCACCACTTACACATCAAATTAACTTTTAAAATTTAAAATGGTACATATAAATGAATAGAATTGCATCAAATGCAAGTTATTGCATCTCAATATTAAAACATGACTAAGATAAAAAGCCTTGGAGAAAAACGATTATATTTTCTAATTTAGCATGTGTTTAAATTAAGAAAAAATTATATTTAGCCTATATAGATAGAGGATGAATATGTAGGGTTTTTATAATCCAAAAAGTGGTGAGGAAACTATCAAGAGTTTTGTGAGAATAATGAGAGTTGTAGCGTATTTGTAATCACAAATCTATATTAAGTTTTTTAGTAGATTAGGCTTGAGGTGCCGCATTGGTAATTGTTGTGTGTTGTGTTTGTTATTCACTGTTTTGAATTCTTTAGCTAATTCATTGAGTGATTCTGTTGTACTGGGTGTAATATCCCAACAAATGGTATCAGAGCGTCGAGGTTCGAGAAAAATAAATCATATAACTTGGAGGAGGCCATTACAAGAAGAACGAATAATTTGTCTTTAGTTCATCATAGTATGTGCATCGGTGGTATACTTTACATTCTGAGTTCGTTAACCGTTGAATCTTCGTAATTTTTGAGTTGGTGGTTCTAGACATATAGAGCTACAGCCTGACCGTTCGAATCTTTCATTTGATGTCTCACCTGAGATTTATAAGGATTCGAAGTTGTTGTCCATAAATTGTGTTTTGCGTATCTTTTACGAGTAATTTTGTTGTTGTTTTATTGCTCTATGGTTTTTTTTATTGTTTTTGTTAAATAGATGGCAAGTGATATATCAAAGTTCTCGATCCCAAAGTTTGATGTAAAAATGGATTTTACGGTGTAGAAGATGACGATTGAAGTTGTGTCGGTACAACAAGGTATTGATAAATCTTTGGAGGATAAACAACCAAAAGAGATGGATGATGATGTATAGAAGACGATGTTGAAGAAGATTCGAGTACAACTAGGTTAACTTTGGCTCTTGAAATCAAAATAGTGTTATGAATGAGAAGACACTGAATGATATTTGGGAGAAGTTGAAGAATATTTATGCATCAAAGTCGTTGACGCATAGATAATTTTTGAAGATGGAATTGTATTCGTTCTTGAAGAGGAAAGTAATTTTCACCATTGTATTAATTCTTTTAATCAGTTGGTTTGTCAATTAGCTAATGTAGATTATGCTATAAGGACGAAGAACAAGTCGTATTGATGTAATAATCATTGTCGAAATCTTATAAGCCAGTTTTGTAGACTATGTTGATGTGGAAAACCACTTTGACATTTGAGGTTGTGCTAAAGGCGTTGCGTTATAAAGAGAGGATGATGGGTAATGATAGTTCCTCGAGTAGCGATAAACTATTAGTTGCATATGATTCCGGAAAAGGTAGAAATATCCATCGTGGTTGTTCGAAAGGGCATTCGAACTCTCGAATGGGAAGATATCGAGACATGAGTGTTGTTGAATGCTACTATTTTGGGGACAAGAGTCATATGCAAGTAAGGTGTTCGTATTTTCATGAAGACTTTAAGAGTTTACGAGACTCAAAAAGAAAGAATAAAGTCGAATATTGTGAGATGAATGTAGTTGACTATGGTTGTAACACCCCATTTTGATAAATGAAATATCACATGACAATTATGGTGTGTCATCAAAGCATGCAAGGTAAATGTCTAAACATTAAATGACCATAAAAGAATCCGGAAATAAACATCGGATCCACATAAGCTCCATACACGAAAATGCATAAGTAGAATGTAAAGGAAAGGACTAAACAATGTCCAGCAAAACAGAAGTATGTAAATGCATTAAAGAATGAAAGAAGAATGGCGCCTCATTCCATGCACGTACTCTTGAAATCTTAGTTTTGCCCTTTAGTACCTGCCGTATTGGGACATGGAAAGAGATAACTGGTGAGCAATACGCTCAGCGTGCGGATATATAACATAGAATGTAAAGCATAAACATAAGCAAGTAATGAAATGAAATGAATAGCAGTGGAATAAATGTATGTCCTGGAAAACCTGGTTTAAGTTCGTAAGACTGGTTTATATTTATGATAGACTTATGTTTAGTTTATCTTAAAAATTTGTATTTTAAATATGCCCGGAGCCCATATAGGTCATGTTATATCAACGTGCATGAATACTTAGAGGGGTGATGATAGGTGTGAAAACACCCATCCTTTTACCACTTATTTCTTGCTAAAACGAGACCAAAACGCGTATTTAATATCATTTGTTTGGAATTATGCGTGGTTTTTATGTTTATTGTGTTTTCAGAGCCAACCGGATGGATATTGGAGAAAACATGGGATTGCACGGGTTTTATCGAAGAAAAAGACTCAAGAAGAAGTCTATTGTCCAAGAGATGCAAAAGATTTAAAGTCAATGGGCCTATTTGAAGATTTATCGAAGAAAAGGACTAAAGATGGAAGATTTACATATGTCGAAGGAACTCAAGTCTATTAAACGAAGAAATTAAAAGACGAGTTGAATTTAATCGTCGACAAATCCCAAATCAGAATCGAAAACGTCGACTTTTCTGAAAAGACGAGAAGACAAGAAGAAAGGGAGAAAGCCCACTTCACCAACCAACCACTAGCCTATAAATAGAAAACTCCCTCACACTTTTCGGGCTAGTTTTTAATTTTCTTCTTTCTTTCTTTTGTTTCGTAGGGAAGAAGCCAACACCACTAAGGTGTTGGTGATTTTTATTCTTGTTTTTACAAATCTTGTAGTTTAATCTTTTCTTTTGATTATTTAAACCTTAATCATCAATATAATATTTCCATTAATCTTGTTCATTTTCATCTTTTTTGATTTAAAGCTTAAAGTTCTTATTTGCTTGATTTGATCTTCAAAAGTTATTGGGTTTTGTGTTTTTATTATTGGGATTTGATGTTTATGGTTAGTAGATGATTGGTGATTAGTTTGGTTTAAATCTTTTGGTTAAATTTGGCTTATTTTGATTAAAATTGTATTCCCTGTTTCGTTACTGTTCTTCGTCTCCCCAGATTCCGAATCAAAGTATTATTCTGGATCAAGCACTGTTCATAATTATTCCGTATCAACCTTGTTCATCCGGAATATTTTATATTCCGGATCAGTGCCTTTCATTCGGAATATTTATTATTCCGAGTCAAGTTCTTCATCCGGAATAACTTTTTATTCTGGATCAACTCCTTCATCCGGAATATCCAATATTCCGGATCAACCTTAATATTCCGCATCAAGCTCCTTCATCCGGAATATCCAATATTCCGGTTCAGTGTCCTTCATCCGGAATAATCAATTATTCCGGATCAACCATTTATTCCGCATCAATCATTATTCCGCATCAACTCTTTATTTCGCATCAACTATATTATTCCGAATGAACCTAGTATTCCGCATGAACCATTTATTCCGCATGAGCTATTATTCCGCATGAGCTATTATTTCGGATGAACCATTTTTATTCCACAACAACAATTTATTCCGCATGAGCAAGATATTCCGCATCAACAGTTTATTCCGCATGAAGGATTTTTTCCTGATTTATTCCGAATAAAGAGTACATTCCGAATCAAGCATTTTTCAGGGTATTTACACTTACTGTTTTATTTTAATTTTAATTCAGGTTTTATTTTTATTAATTAACTGCTTCTAGTTTACTTTTATTTACTTCACGCATTTACCTTTTTAGTAGAATAGAAAACCAAACCCCCTATTTGTCACCAAGAACAACTATTCCACTTTGAGCTGTGATCAATTCGAGAAGATTCCGAGAATTAATCTAAACCCCATGCAAAAGACCTAGTATCAAATGGCGCCGCTGCCGGCTCTTCTCGTAAAGATTAACAGTTTTTTGTGAGAACTTGGATTTTGGGATCCGTTCACCGTGAACGTTACTTTTTCATAAAAAATTTCAAAAACCCTAAAAAATATAAAATTTTCAAAAATCCTAAAAATTAAAAAAACATAAAAACCAAAAATATTTCTTGTTTGCTTTGTTAGTTCTTTTGCAGGTGCATGCGTACACGATCAACGTCTTATCAAGAGCCCAGCCTCTCGAATACTTAGACATGGCCGGTGTACACAACAACAACAATAACCCACCTCAAAACAATAACAACAACAATGAACCTCTACCAGAAAATCGCCCGATGATTGAACTTTTGCAAGCACATGTGGAGGGAAACAATGATCCAATTGTCATACCCGCGATTGCAGCCAACAACTTTGAGCTCAAATCCGGCTTTATTCAGATGGTCTCTGCTCAACCATTCTTGGGGCGTACCATGATGATCCTCATGACCACATCAAAAGATTCCTGCAACTCACGAATACGGTCAAATTCAATGGTGTTCCACAAGAGGTAATCCGTTTACAACTTTTTCCCTTTTCTTTAGAGGGACAAGCCCGACATTGGCTTGCAAAGGAACCGCCACAAAGTATTCCGACGTGGACGGATTTGGAAACCAAATTCATAAACTACTTTTTCCCACCCTCTCGTACTACCGCTTTGCGGAATGAAATCATTAATTTTGAACAAAAGTACGATGAGACTTTTAGTGAATCTTGGGACCGTTTTAAAGACCTTTTAATAAAGTGCCCACAACATGGTTTTACCAAAGTGCACCAAATTAATACTTTTTATAATGGTTTAAGCATGAATGACCAAGATTCACTAAACAATGCCTCGGGGGGTAATATTTTGGTTAAGACTTCTAATGCCGCTTGGGATATTATCGAGAATAAGTCTAGAGTGCAAACCAAGAGTGTTCGGACCAATGCCGCTAGTGCTAGTACTAGTGACAACGACAAGCGACTTGACAAAATTACTACGCTTCTTGAATCGCTTGCTACCCAAACTGCTAGCAACACCAACAACATCAATGCTAAAAACGCTCAAGTCAATGCTGTAAGCCAACCATGTGAAATATGCGGGGGTCCCCACTCTTACACCACTTGTACTTCCACCCAAGACTACCCTTCTAAGAATGTTAATGCAGCATACGGTACCTATCCTCCGGCCGCTTATCAAGCTCGTCCTCAAGGAGACCGCAACTTGCTTAGCTACCGCTCAAACAACTTTCTCTCACCGCCCGGTTTTCCTCCTAACAACCCAAACCAACAACAAAACCTCAATCGCCCTCCTCAACAACAACCTCGTGCACCATACCAACCACCTCACAAACAACCATATCCACCTCAAAGAAATAACCAAGTTTACCAACAACCTGCTTATCAACCACCCGCCTACCATGCTCCTCCTCCCAACCAACCTACCGCATTACACCAAGATGTTGAAACCTACATGAGGACTAATGATGTGATCGTGGAAAATCTCCAGCGGGAAGTGCTCAACTTGAAAGCAGACATGGTCAAACAAGGGAACGATCTTCGAGCTGATATGCGAAATACTTTAGCAAGTCAAACGACTGACTTAAGGAACATGATGGCTGGTTTCTTCCAAGGTAATCAATCCTCTTCTTCGGGTACTCTTCCGAGTAACACCGTTGTGAATCCAAGAGGGGAGATGAAAGCAATCACCACTCGCAGTGGTAAAGGTACCAAGGAACTCGAGCTTCCTATACCTCCACCGGTGATTGTGACTAAGGAAAACGAGTCACCTTGTAACACCCCACTTGGATAAATGGACCGTTACGTGTATTTATGGCGTGTCATCAAAGCATGCAAGGCAATGTATTAAACATTAACTGACCAAACGGAAGTACCGGAATCAAACATCGGTAGTCCAACATAAGCCCAAAATATAAAGATTAAGTACTGAAAGAAAAAGGACAAAACAGTGTCCAAATAACCAAAGTAAAGTAACGTAATGTGTGTATAAAAATAAAGGAGTCTGGATAGCTCCCATCCAAATGCACGTACTCTCTTAGAAGTCCTAAGATCGTCCCTGTGAACCTGCCATTTGGAAACGTGAAAGGAAACTACGGCTGAGCATAACGCTCAGTGGACGGATATAGCATGATAAGAATGTACAGAAAGTAATGAATTAGAAGACAACAATGAAGCTATAAGACTGATATGAACATGTGGTAGAACTCTGCATAAACTCTGAAAAACCTGATTCATATATACTGATACTGAAATATAACTATAAATTCTGAAACATGCATTTACTGTATTTTATTTGCCAGAGCTTATATAGGTCACGTGCTGTAACAACCGTGCATGAATAACTGGAGGGGTGACCTCGTCATGCTGTAGAGGGGTGACCTCTAAATAACTGTGCTGGGTGGAGGGATCAGCTCCAATGTGAATGTAGAAACTAGAAGGGGGGTTGAATAGTTTCTAGTTTATTTTTAAAACATTTCGGCTCAATCTACTGCCTGCGGTTCCTTATCTCTGCCCGCGGTTCCTTATTGATAAGGAACCGCCGGTCCAATAACGAACCGCCGACAGTGGACGTAGCAACATTGTTAATTTGAAACCTTAACAATCCTTTGTATCAAATTCCTTATCAATCTTGACTAGATGTGAGATGTGTTTGATTGAGAGATAAATACTACAAGTAAGAAAACACACAAGCACATCAAATCAATAGTACATCAAGCAATAGTCTAAACACTAAGCACACACGTACTAAGCACAAGATTTTCCGCAACTAGGATGTTTAGACTAAGTGATGTACACTTGACCATAATCTAAACATGAAGCACACACGTACTTAGCCATAGCTTTTCCGCAACTTAGATGTTTAGATTATATGATGCACACAAAGACACACAACACAAGTATGCAATTATAAATACATCTACAAAGGTAAAGACATAAATGTAAATGAAAGTACCGACACGATGATTTATAGTGGTTCGGTCACGAAGCTCCTCTTCGCCCTACTCCACTCCTCGAGTACACCTTACTCGAGAGTTACTTTACTAGTCAACAAACTCCTTAAGGTGGAGAAACCATACACAACGTCGCTTATCTAATTTCCGACTCTAAGCTAAAAGTCGAGTCCTAATCTTAGGTAGGACCAATCTACACAACATCGCCCACTTCACCATTTAACAACACAAGGCTAGATGTCAAGTTCTAATCGAAAGCTAGAACCAATCTTCACGACTCTTCACTTTGAAGCTAAGTGAGAACTCACAAGACACAACCACATCACTTTAGAGTTTAGTGAGAACTACCTAGACACAACCACACCACTTTAGAGTTTAGTGAGAACTACCAAGACACAACCTAATCTACCCACTAGTTATGTTTTATGGCCTAACATAACAAACCTTGTGTTTTATGGTCTAAACACATAAACCATATAGATCTAAGCACACAACACTTAGATTTATAACTCTAACACTATATCCAAGTACTAACAAGACTTGGATCTACACAACTAACACCTAATCCAATGATACCCATCACTTGGATATTCTACCCTTACAAACACATCCAAGTGTACCCACAACTTGGATCTTCTACATATACATAGTAGGAAGACAATAATCATGACTTGATCTAGAGAGATCTTCATCATGTTATGACTCTAGACACTAACACTTCACAAGGGTGAAAGTGTTCTTCTCATTGCTCTTGAGGAGGATGAGGAATGGGATGTTGGAAGGTTTTGTGTGTTTTTTTGTGCAAGTGAAATAGAAGAGAGGAGTCTTCTATTTATAGCTAAACCTTGCCTTGGAGAGCACCTTTTTACCCAATGGATAAAAGAGTGGACTACCCATTGGATAAAAGAGTGGACTACCCATTGGATAAAAGGATGCACCTTTTATTCTTGGAGCCCAAATTCAAAATTTGAATTTTGAATTTATTAGTTTCCCTCCATCTTCTAGAAGCTTCCGGAAATCTTGAGTTAGCCTAAACCGGCTTGACTGCCCGCGGTTCCATATCTTCCCGCGGTTCGATATCACTAAGGAACCGCGTGTTCTATAAGAGAACCGTGCGTCCTTCTTGTCTTTCATGACGAATGTAATCTTCAAGGTGTCGAGAGAAGTATACATAAGTATGCTTGAGTGATTACGAGTACCTTACACATTTTACATTATGTATTGCGAGTTATACGTTTGTCATCACCAAAACATGAAGGGATCATCTTGATTAAACATCGTAATGTTTGCACTAACAATCTCCCCCTTTTTGATGATGACAAACAAGTAAACCGTAACGCATAGTAAAATGTGAAACGTACTCGTTTACACTTCCTTCTCCCCCTTTTGTCGAATCAAAAAGGTAGTCGTCATTTGAGGAAGAGTAGAGTCCATATCATTTGAGGAAGATCACGCATCCAAAGGTAGTCGTCGTTTGTATAAGAGAAGAATCAACTTTGAGATAGCTTGCATCCAAAAGATATTCGATTGAGATGCGAGAATCCGAACCGTAATCCCATCATCCAAAGATATTGAGCTTGCGTCATCCTAGTGAAGTCTTCAATCACCATAGGTTAACCACCTCCATGTCTTCAAGATCCCATAATTCATTACTTGCAAGATGTTCAATGAATTCAATTAAAGTGAGTGAACGATCGCAAATGTAATGAGTTGAACTCTTGAAAATTCTCCCCCTTGATATGAGCTCCCCCTTGCTTGAGGCACCAACAAAGCAAGAATAGTGACGAGCTACAAAAATGGGTTAGAAGTATCCTACAAAACAAGGTTAGTAGACAAGAGCATATATAAAAAGAGCATATATTGTCGAGAGGACATACTCCGCTTTAATATCTTGGCAAAAATACCAAACTAAAGAGAGTATGACATGGACAATAAAAACAATTCCACATAGTCGAAAAGAGAGAAAGAAGGACTATGATGAAAAGAAAAAAAAAGAGGATGATAAACAAGTCGTTTGCACAAACAATGACAAGCATTGAAGAAAGAAGTGTGCACGCGATGCTATCAATCCAAAAACAAGTCAAAAGAGAGGATCTTGACAAGATCAATTAACAATTGTTGGAATCACCCAATTGTAATGATAATATGTCAAAGGGTAAAAAGCTTAGAATTTTTGGAATCACCCAAGAAAATTCAAGATTTAACCCTCAACTCTCAAAAAAACAAGAAGAGGATTTTGAGGAAATCAATTCAAAATTGTTGGAGTAGAGGTAGAAAAGAAACATCCAAGAATTTGATGATATCATCTCAAGGGGTTAAAAACTTAGAATTGATGGAATCACCCATACCAATTGTAAATTTTAACCGCAATCAACTCTTAAAAAGAGGAACAAAAATATCTCAACTTAGAGACATTTTTGACCAAAAAAATAAAGGAAAACCAAAAGCGGATAAATCGACGCTTTAAGAAAAAAAAGGGATATAGGACATAGGCAAAAATGCGTATGAATGTCGACACCAAATGGTGTTTAGCATACGATAAACTACATGCTCAAAGTTTCGTAGCTCTTCTCAATCATTGTGGATGTTCAAAGAACAATTACATGATGAGGAAAGGGTAAGGCTCGACTCAACTTAGTTTAGAAAGACTAGAAGAAAGAGACTCGACTTAGAAGAGCATGATTAAAATGAATTGAGAGAGACTCGACAAAGAAGTTAAGGATAACTTCACAAATTGATTCATGAATACTATACCTTAGAAGGTGATAGTGAAATCTCGAAAGAAAATGAGAGAAGAAACTCAAAAGAAGCTCAAGAAGACATGAAGAGTTAGTACAAAATCAAACACATAATCAAGTAAGCACATAGGGTAATTTATGCAATGCCTAATGAAGTCCACAATAAACAAATGTAGAGAAGGTGCGCAATTAACACATATGGCATGCAAGAAACATGATTACTTAAAAAAAGACTAAGAAAAACAAGTTAGCACGTAGCATTTAAGGACATGCATGAGTTAGACACATCTAAGAGATATTATATCGGAATTGCTTGACAAAGACAAAACCTTTATAATAAGCATGCATTTAATAACTAATCAATTAAGCATATAGCATACGGATAAGCAAGAAGATATATAAGCAAGTAGCATACAAGCAAGTCATCTATCTAGATATCACAAATCAAGCTACATGTAATGTAAATCTCCAAGAAGATTCCTAATTCTTATTAGTTTAAGAAAAGGACTCAAAATAAGAGAAAAGAAAGAAACAAAATAACAACAAGATCTATGACTCAAATAAAAATCATGTTGAAAAACATGAAAGGAAATACAAGAGAATAAAGATCATACAAAGATGTATATAAAAAAACCTAAAACTTAAGCATAATTTTAATCTTAGTTACACTAGAATCCTAAGATTTGCTTAAATTAGATGTCTTAGCAATAAGCAATCCATATGCTTAAATGAAAGACAAGGGTGGTGGCGGAATTTGGTGGGGTGAAAGGTGAAGTCACCAAGGGTTCAACAAAGTCATTTACAATGGAAATGCTTTGGATGGGTGATGTGGGTGAGTTTGAAGGGGTAAAAGGTGAAGTCACCAAGGTATCAACAAAGTCATTCACAATGGGAATGCTTTGGATGGGTTGAGGTTAGGTAGTCACATCCAAGAGAGTACTTGGAGTGAAGGGTGAGGTTAGCTCATTCATTCTAGATTAGAATGAAGAGGAGGTAGAACCATGTGAATGGTTGGTACCATGGGTTGAGGTAGTCTTGCATGGAGCAAGAGGTGGTGAGGGTGATGAAGAGATGAGAATTGGAACAATCTCATTCTTGGGTGTGTGAAAGAGTGAATGGTTTGAGTTGTGAAGAACAAGGCTAACAAGGAGGGTTTAAAAGGGTGAGGGGATGATCCAAACTAGTAAAGGGTTAAAAAGGGAAAGCCCAAGATATTTTGGGAGTGATCAAAGGTTTGAAACAAAGATTCCAAAGGGTGTTGGAACAATTGGGAAGTTTCAGAAAACCCGAATTTGGGAGCTTCTGCCCGCGGTTCTTTATCTCCACCTGCGGTTCCATATTGATATGGAGCCGCGGTCTATTTAAAGAACCGCCTACAGAGGCATGGTTAAGGTGGTGAGGCTTGGTTTAGGTGGTGAAGGAGGATTTTCCAATTAAGCAAATCCTAATGTTCTAGTCTAACTTATCATAAAGTCATGCTTAAGAGCAATAAAAACTAGAACACACACAAAGGAAAGACACATAGGTTCAATTAGCACGTAAGAAGAAAGCTAAGAAAAACCTAATGGCTACAAAAGAAAAAGACTCCTAATGACATACAAAGTTCATCAAAGTAAACTATCATTAGTCATATATAGGAAGAGTCATTTAGCCAATTTAGAGAATGAGTATGAGACTATCACTAGAGGTGCTCAATTAAGGCTAAACACGACCATTTTTACGAGTTATACACCAACTCAACTTCCCACGTGGAAGTAATTCAACCGTTAGGTCAAATTAAGATCCTAATGCATAAATTCTCTAGTAGTCATTCTCAAGTTAGACAAAATGTAATTCCAACATTTCCCTAATAAAGTTTAGCAAGGATGAAACTTGCATGGCGACACAATGCATGACCTAATGAGGGTTAAGAATGCACCATTGCATATCTTGACAAAAGAGTCTAGTTAAGGTTAATTACCTTAATAGATCTTGAGGCAAATAACATTGAATTGTACAAACCAAGTTTACACAATTTGTTAGAACACTCTTGATTGGTCTTTCGGAAATGACACATTTATAAATTGCATAGCAATGTAAATTACTTGAGTATTTCGGATGAAACATCCAAGTTATCAAACCGACTCTATTGTGCATTATAAGTAATTATTAAACAAAATATGTCTAACAATTTGAACAAGTAGATTCAATATAACACCATCAACACAAGTGTGAATTATGATCCGATGTATATTATTAATAAACCACATTCATGTCTACACTAAAAAACATGTCAATTAGATTCGATAATTATACCAATCATAGTTTGAATAATGCATTGATATTTAATCGAAATCTTTCTTGATTCCCACAAACACTCTTTTAAGAGAAAATAGCTAAGATTTTCACAGGGTGTTTCATGTTTTATAGTGAGACATTTATCTACTTGAACTAATAACACAATGATCGAGTAAGACGACCCAAATCAATAGATTTGATATGTTCCCAAAGCTTTCAAACCTAAGAGTGTTAATAAACATAACGAGGTGTACATGATGTTTATATAACATATATAAACCTAGAGATGTTGATCCTATATGCAATGCACAAATAATGTTGCAACCAAAATGCAAGAAATCTAGCATACATCCTAATAAGGAAAAACTAGATACTAACAAATACCAAGCAAGGCACAAGAGACTAGACATATAAGCAATACTACTACAACTAGCAAGGAACACTTAATAATGTCTACATATAATAATAACACACAAGGAAACATACACAAACAATTAGTTTAACACATAAAACCATTCGTCCATGTTTTGAGTGTTAGATACAACAAAGTTTTCATAGCTTGATTTTATTTGAAAATAGTCTTTGACCTATTTAAAATTTAATTAAGTTTAACACTTTGTAAATATACCAATTTTTAAAGATATATCACCAAGAGATGTCCAACTTAATAGAAAAGAGTAAAACACAAGTTTTACGACAAACCGACGCTCACTACTTTGGACAAAGTATGGAACTTAGAAACCATCCAAATTTTAAAGTTTGAATAAAGGTTTGGAAGCATTTTTAGTTGAAAAAAAATTCAATTACGTTCGAAATGACGGGTGGCACGACTTCTACGGACTTACGGTTGATTTTATATGATTTTTCAAAGTTTTCAAAAATCTGAGTCAGACTGACTGCGGTTCCTTATTGATAAGGATCCGCGGGGAACAATAAAGAACCGCGGTCAGAGGACAAAAAATGAGTTTTTGGCCAAAATCATTTGGTAACTTTTTGGAAGGACTTAGGACTCTAAAAAATCATTTTAGACACATAGAACTCGTATTTTAGAGTTAATTATGACACAAAAGATTTTTATACTTCCAAACATGAAAAGATTTAATTCAAGCTATTATACAAAGTTTATTTAACACCAAAACTAGTACGAATGAAACAACCAAACACATGTCATAAGTAATCACTCTTCATGAACAATTTGATACAAAGATCGTCTCTATTTTTAAAAACCATTTTCATTTATAAAAACCATTTGTTTTGAAAAAGAGAGCAAAGATCGATCCAAGCTTTAAAGTACAATATACTTCAAAGATCTTAAGTAACCTCGCTCTGATACCAATTGTAGAAACTAGAAGGGGGGGGGGGGGGGTTGAATAGTTTCTAGTTCATTTTCAAAACATTTCGGCTCAGTCTACTGCCTGCGGTTCCTTATCTCTGCCCGCGGTTCCTTATTGATAAGGAACCGCCGGTCCAATAACGAACCGCCGACAGTGGACGTAGCAACATTGTTAATTTGAAACCTTAACAATCCTTTGTATCAAATTCCTTATCAATCTTGACTAGATGTGAGATGTGTTTGATTGAGAGATAAATACTACAAGTAAGAAAACACACAAGCACATCAAATCAAGAGTACATCAAGCAATAGTCTAAACGCTAAGCACACACGTACTAAGCACAAGCTTTTCCGCAACTAGGATGTTTAGACTAAGTGATGTACACTTGACCATAATCTAAACATGAAGCACACACGTACTTAGCCATAGCTTTTCCGCAACTTAGATGTTTAGATTATATGATGCACACAAAGACACACAACACAAGTATGCAATTATAAATACATCTACAAAGGTAAAGACATAAATGTAAATGAAAGTACCGACACGATGATTTATAGTGGTTCGGTCACGAAGCTCCTCTTCGCCCTACTCCACTCCTCGAGTACACCTTACTCGAGAGTTACTTCACTAGTCAACAAACTCCTTAAGGTGGAGAAACCATACACAACGTCGCTTATCTAATTTCCGACTCTAAGCTAAAAGTCGAGTCCTAATCTTAGGTAGGACCAATCTACACAACGTCGCCCACTTCACCATTTAACGACACAAGGCTAGATGTCGAGTTCTAATCGAAAGCTAGAAACAATCTTCACGGCTCTTCACTTTGAAGCTAAGTGAGAACTCACAAGACACAACCACATCACTTTAGAGTTTAGTGAGAACTACCTAGACACAACCACATCACTTTAGAGTTTAGTGAGAACTACCAATACACAACCTAATCTACCCACTAGTTATGTTTTATGGCCTAACATAACAAACCTTATGTTTTATGGTCTAAACACATAAACCATATAGATATAAGCACACAACACTTAGATCTATAACTCTAACACTATATCCAAGTACTAACAAGACTTGGATCTACACAACTAACACCTAATCCAAGGATACCCATCACTTGGATATTCTACCCTTGCAAACACATCCAAGTGTACCCACAACTTGGATCTTCTACATATACATAGTAGGAAGACAATAATCATGACTTGATCTAGAGAGATCTTCATCATGTTATGACTCTAGACACTAACACTTCACAAGGGTGAAAGTGTTCTTCTCATTGCTCTTGAGGAGGATGAGGAATGGGATGTTGGAAGGTTTTGTGTGTTTTTTTGTGCAAGTGAAATGGAAGAGAGGAGTCTTCTATTTATAGCTAAACCTTGCCTTGGAGAGCACCTTTTTACCCAATGGATAAAAGAGTGGACTACCCATTGGATAAAAGAGTGGACTAACCATTGGATAAAAGGATGCACCTTTTATTCTTGGAGCCCAAATTCAAAATTTGAATTTTGAATTTATTAGTTTCCCTCCATCTTCTAGAAGCTTCCAGAAATATTGAGTTAGCCTAAACCGGCTTGACTGCCCACGGTTCCATATCTTCCCGCGGTTCGATATCACTAAGGAACCGCGTGTTCTATAAGAGAACCGCGCGTCCTTCTTGTCTTTCATGACGAATGTAATCTTCAAGGTGTCGAGAGAAGTATACATAAGTATGCTTGAGTGAACACGAGTACCATACACATTTTACATTATGTATTACGAGTTATACGTTTGTCATCACCAAAACATGAAGGGATCATCTTGATTAAACATCGTAATGTTTGCACTAACAGTGAAGGATGTAGAGCACACACCACATTCACCCTGATAACTTGTAACACATATAAGCCTAGGATGCATCCATACGCCCCACTAAAAATACTGATAAAATGGCCAAGCTGAGCTGAGTGGGACGATGCAGGATATCACTCTCCTGCATGTGAGTCACGACACCGGTGCCTCTAGTGCCGTGGTTACGGTACCTCCGTAACTAGTACATAAACTGGTCGTGCTTGTATATAATGCTCAGGCAATTTATTTAGTTATTAATATGATTACTGAAAAACTTAAACATATACTGGGGAAAAACATTTGGCTGAAGACGGGAAATCCTAATCATGCATAGAAAGGAAATCCTTACTGAAAGGACGGAAAATCTGTACCTCGTGTCCAGTAACTGACTGAATGGAAGACTGAACGAATACTACTCGGGCTTCACGCGTGCTACATGAATAAAGGACGCGAATAAGTTAACTGATATTCGTTTATGGAATTTTACTGATCTTATTGGCTTCTTATTTATTCATTTTATTTTGATTCTGAAATTCTGTACGTATACCAACTGATAAATCTGAACTTATATTAATTCATTTTAATGTATTATTTTCCACTATTAATCATGGTACAACGTATTTCTGACGCTATAGTAATACTACCTTAAGTATCCGCTAAAATAAAAAATTTCTTAATTTAGAAGTTCCCAAAATAATTTAATTTACTTAATAAAATTATACCCTTTTAAATATTAAGGAACTATATTAAATTAATACATTTAAAATATATTTTAAACGTTGATAAACAATTTAATTTAAAAAGGTATAATATAAAAATATTTATTTTATTATTTATAATAATGTCCCGAGCCTACCGAGCCCATCTCGGTCGCACTAACAAATCAACATATGATACAAAATCTGTCAACAGAAATTAGTGACAGAATTCTGTGTCACTAAAACTGTCGCTAAAACTGTCCCTTTTAAAAACTGCATATATATAACAGTTTTGCGACAGAAAACTGTCGCTAAAACTGTCGCTAAAATTATTCAACATAACCATTTTAAAGTCCCATTTTTTTCCCACTGGTTTTACATGTAGTTCCCACCATTTTAGCCATGTTCCCACTGTTTTCAATATAGCCAAACACGCCCTTATTATACCCGCAGCCCCCAAACGCACCCCTTTGGTCGAAACTGGCCCTAGCCGCCCCTGTGTGGGTCACGGCTGGGCCAAGCTGGAGTCACCGAAGCCTTATGGCTCTCGGTTCAAATGAACCAACACACCCGATCATCATAAGCTAAACAAACACCCCTTTGCTTGGGTCTTTTGACCCTCGTCGTCCAACAGTAGGCTACACCGAGACCCACTGTGGTCTCGGTTTTGATCACCAACCCAAACCCGACACCCCCAAATCAGGCAGTTGTGGTGATTCGAACCCTCTCAAGAAACCCTAATCTGTTATATTTTGTGATGTTCTTGACTTATTTATAAAAAAAAAACGTTCCCTCTTTGATTCATCAAAACCTACTTCGTGATTTTATATAAACTGACATAAGAAGAGGATAAATACCGTAGGAGGATTACTAGATCAAACAATCGGACCTCTTTTCTTTTCTTTTTTTTTCTTCTGGCGGCCAACACAAAGAAACCCTAATTCCCTTATTTTTTTGTACGACTGTTTTGGGGAAAACAAAACCCTCGTTTGATTTATGTATAACCAAAATGGGCTAAAGCCCATAATCCCTTTTTTTAAACAAAAACCGGCCCCCTTCATTTATTTATTTATTTTTGTTAAAAACTTGTATATAATAATACTTGTATAATTTTCTTGCGTTTGTTTTCGTCAATAATTTTTTTTTCGTAATTAGCTTAGGTACATAAACCGCGTATTTACATTACTCGATTTAAATACGGGTTTTACAATTCTTCTCCTCTAAAAGAACAATTCGTCCCCGAATTAAGGATACAACCGTACTGGGTTTTACAATTCTTCCCCTCTAAAAAAGAGAATTCGTCCCCGAATTGTAAGGTATTTAAGCTGACTGGAGTAAAAGCTGAAATGCTAATAAGCTGGATGACATAAAAGCTGAAAAGACATACCCGAATCAAAACTGAAAGTAAGGATAAGAAGTCCGTATAGACTCCTCTGTTTCCCAAGTGGCCTCCCGCTCGGTATGGTCCCTCCACAGGATTTTGACGAAAAGAATAGTCTTCCTTCTCATGACTCGATCCTGGCGATCTAAAACTGCTTCGGGTTCCTCAATATAAGATAGATCCTCCCGAATCTGATCGAGTGGATAATTTACTTTGTGAAGCTCATGATAGTTTTATCCCCTGAGTAATGATACATGAAACACGTTATGGACGTGTGAAAGCTGAGGTGGTAACGCCAATCGGTATGACACTTCACCGATACGTTCAAGGATTTCGAACGGTCCGATGTAACGAGGGCTGAGCTTTCCTTTGAGGCCAAAACGTCTGACACCGCGTGCGGGTGATACTTTGAGGAACACACGATCCCCAGTCTGAAAAGATAGATCTCTGCGATGCTTGTCGGCATAACTCTTCTGGCGAGTACGCACTTCTTGCAGTTTTGCCCTAGCAATGGCGACCTTTTCATTGGTCAGTTCTATCAATTCTGGTCCTTCAATCAAACGTTCTCCAACCTGATCCCAACAAATAGGAGCACGGCATTTCCTGCCGTATAACATCTCGAATGGAGCACGCTTGATACTAGCATGCCAACTGTTGTTGTAGGCAAACTCAACCAAGCAAATATAGTCATCCCAGTGTCCTGTCCATTCTAATGCACAGGCGCGTAGCATGTCCTCTAAGGTCTGGATGGTACGCTCTGACTGACCGTCCGTCTGTGGATGGAAAGCTGTGCTGAGCTTGAGCCTAGTTCCCCAAGCTTTATGCAAACCTTCCCAGAAGTGAGAAATGAAACGGGGATCCCTATCTGATATAATTTCAGAAGGTGTACCGTGTAATCGTACGATCTCCTCGGTGAATAGTTTCGCTAATTTACTAACTCCAAAATCTTTGCGAATAGGAATGAAATGTGCCGACTTGGTCAAACGATCGACAACAACCCAGATTGCGTCATGTCTCCGCTGAGTCTGTGGTAGTCCGGTGACAAAATCCATAGAGATCTTGTCCCATTTCCACATTGGAATATCTAATGGCTGGAGAAGACCACTTGAACGCTGGTGCTCTATCTTAACCTGCTGACAGGTTAAGCATTTAGACACAAATGTTGCGACATCCTGTTTCATGCCGCTCCACCAGAAATGTTGCTTAAGATCGTGGTACATTTTGGTGGAACCCGGATGGATAGAGAACGGAGAGCTGTGAGCCTCAGTCATTAAGGCTTCTCTGAGAGCAGGGTCTTCTAGAACGCAGAGTTTGGTACCCTGCCATACGATACCATCGTCATCGATGCGAAATTCGGTCTGCTGGTCAATGTTCTGGATAATCGCCCAGATTTCACCATCATCCTTTTGGGCGGCTTTAATCCTAGAGAGTAAATCTGGTTCTACCCTCAAACTAGCCCAGTATCCCCTCTGTCCGCGTACTAAGAGCTTAATATCATACCGCTCTAAATCCCGAATAATTTCTTCCTGAACTTTGATGCCATTTATCATACCTGACTTTCTGCTAAGGGCATCTGCTACTACATTTGCTTTGCCTGGGTGATACTAGATATTAGTGTCATAGTCTTTTAGCAGTTCTAACCATCGCCTCTGTCTCATGTTCAGCTCTCGCTGCGTAAATATATACTTGAGACTTTTGTGATCGGTGAAGATATCACACGACTCACCGTATAAATAATGCCTCCAGATTTTAAGGGCGAAAACGACTGCTGCGAGCTCTAGATCATGAGTAGGGTAATTTTTTTCATACGGCTTCAGTTGACGCGAAGCATAAGCAATGACTTTCCCATGCTGCATAAGAACACAGCCTAAGCCCTTTCCTGATGCGTCGCTGTAAATCTGATAACCACCTGTACCGGCTGGAAGAGTGAGTATCGGTGCTGAGATCAATCGATGCTTGAGTTCCTCAAAACTCTTTTCTCTCTCCTCGGTCCATATAAACTTCTCACCTTTCCGCATAAGTTGGGTCAATGGTAACGCCAAACGTGAGAAGTTTTCCACAAACCTGCGGTAATAACCCGCCAACCCAAGAAAACTACGTATCTCAGTGACAGACGTCGGTCTTGGCCATTTGGTGATAGCCTCCACCTTCGCAGGATCCATAGTGATTCCTTCCGCAGAAACAATATGACCTAGAAACGCCACTGAATTCAGCCAAAATTCACACTTCGAAAATTTAGCATATAGTTTTTCTCGTCTGAGAATCTGCAAAACTGTACGGAGATGATTCTCATGTTCCTCTTTGGATTTGGAGAAAATAAGGATATCATCGATGAATACAATCACAATCTTGTCTAAGAATTCGTGGAAGACTCTGTTCATCAAGTCCATAAATACTGCAGGCGCATTCGTGAGACCGAATGGCATAACAACAAACTCGTAATGACCGTACCTCGTGCGAAAAGCAGTTTTGGTTATATCCTGCTCTTTTACACGCAGCTGATGGTAACCTGATCGTAGATCGATTTTTGGGAAGTGCTTGGCACCCTGAAGCTGATCGAATAAGTCGTCAATACGAGGAAGTGGATAACGATTACAAATAGTGAGCTTATTCAACTCACGGTAGTCAATACACAATCGCATACTACCATCCTTCTTCTTGACAAACAAAACTGGAGCGCCCCAAGGTGACACGCTTGGACGAATGAAACCCCTTTCTAGCAGTTCCTGAAGCTGATCTTTCAGTTCCTTAAGCTCTATAGGAGCCATACGGTAAGGAGCTTTAGATACTGGTTCTGCACCTGGAATGAGATCGATACCAAATTCTACCTCTCGCATGGGAGGTAAACCTGGAAGTTCCTCTCGAAAGACATCTAGAAAATCTGACACCACTGGCTGATCATGAATTGAAGGTGCCTCTGAAGTCGTGTCATGAACTGTAGCTAGAAAACCCTCACAACCATGGTATAGTAAGGTACGCGCCTGTAAAGCCGAAATGATCTGGACATGTTTTCCTGGTAGGAAACCATGGTGAATAAACTCTGGTGTCTGGACATCACCAAAGATAACCCGGTGAGCATGACAGTCTATAGTGGCACGATGAACCGACAACCAATCCATACCCAGAATAACATCGAATTCGCACATATCTAAAGGAAGTGCACTGACTGGACGGATTTTATTCTCAAACTCAAGAGGGAGATCCTTATATACTTGGGTAATGAGTACATAGTCTCGCATGGGGGTAGATATACTAAGTACACTGTCTAGTGGCGTAGGGGTCATGTTTATTTTAACAGCATATGAAGTAGATATAACTGAGTGGGTGGCGCCTGTATCGAAAAGTACGCAAGCAGCATGTCCGTGTATAAACAAAATGCCAGTAATGGTACCTGTGGTCTTATTTGCTTGTTCACGGGTAGTAGTGTAGACACGACCAGTGGTTGGTGGTATCGGTGGTGGTGGAGGTAAAATCTGAGGAATCTGGCCTGAGGTACCAGCAGTATTCCCGCTCTTGCAATCTCTCTTCAGATGGCCCGGCTGGCCACACTGGAAACAACCACTTGTACCATGACGGCACGGTCCCGTGTGTTTCTTTCCACATGTGATGCAAGTGGGATAAGTATACACGGTAGAAGCAGCTCTGGTTTGCTGAGAACCTGATTTACGATAAAAAAACACGTGTCACGATTCTGATATCTTAACCTGAAATAAGGCTGTCTGACTGAAATTAAAATTACCAGAATTTGCCGGTCGGGCAACCTGCTGACCCCTGTTGTTTTGGTCACGCCCCTGTCCAGCATCTCTGTTGGAATTTACAAAAATTTAAGATCTGTTTTACACGATAGTTTAGTATTTATGGAGCTTAAAGACTCACCTGTAGCTGCCAGATGAGTTGGAGCTGTCGCGGTAATTATCACCGCCGCTCCTCTTATCTGAACGATTACGGTCATATGACTGACCGTGGTTCCTGTAGTTCTGATGCAGAGTAGCCGATTGGGATCGGTCTCCTCCTCTGTGCCTGTAAGATTATAACTGGATAAGTCATAACATATAAGTTGACAAGCAATAATGGGGCTAAATTGTTTAAGTCTGTTGGGTGAGATGTACCTCTTCTCCGGACGCTCTACATTCTCGAGCTGATCCCTCTCGAAAAGCATCTCGACATCCCGAGCTGCATTAGCTACTTGTGACACATTAGTGAATGTGGCACTAATCAGTCTATCTGCAGTCCTAGAGTGAAGAGCCAAGCGAAATTGCTTCGCTTGCTCCTCTACGGTACCCGCAACCTCCCCTAAGAATCCAGCCATCCTGAGGTATCGGTGCATGAACTCTATACTGTTCTCGCCATGATTCTGACGAATAACGTGAAAGTCCCTCTTCATCTTAGCTTGCTCCGCATGCGGGAAAAACTGGTCATAGAACATCGTCTTGAAACGTGCTCAGGTCAATGTAAGCTCCCAAGCATCTCCCCCATTGGACAGTTTCTGAGACCTCCACCAATGCAGAGCAGGACCCTCCAGCTTGTAAACTGCAAGCCTAACTTTGAAAACATCACCACAACCCATAGCTCCAAAAAATTTCTCTATATGGTAGATCCAGTCTTCCGCGTCAGTTGGAGCTACAGTCTGCTCAAACAGTCGGGGTTTCTGCTTGTTAAACAGATCCAGCCAAGCGGGTAAAGTGGCAGGTGGTGGAGCAGGAGGGTTGTTATTCTGCTGAGGTCCATTTTGATATTCAGCTCGGATCTCATCACGAATTTGGGGTAACATGGCCTGTATAGCAGCCTGAACAGCAGCAGCAATGGCAGCTGCGTTAGGGTCATTCTCGGTTTCGCGTCTGGGTGGCATCTGAAATAAAAGAGGATAAGTTGATAAAACTGCCAAAATCTGGGTTAATAAATCGGAATATGCATAGTGTAATTCATGAAGGTATAGTCAATAAAATATGACATGAATGCTGGTGAACGCCTAGGGTCAGTTCACAAAATGACAATTACTGAAACATAAATCCGACATGAGTAAGGATGAACGCCTATGGTCAGTTCATCCATACAAAATTTAAACTGCAAGGGTGAACGCCTATGGTCAGTTCACCAAAAAGAAATGTTCGCTGAAAAGCACATGCGATTAAGTATGGCCAGTCCTGTACCAACCGTTTACTTAATCAAAATTTTGAAAATCCGACTGATAAAATTCATGAGTAGCATGGAAAATAACGACGCCAAAATACAAGAAGTTCTTGGTGACTACCCACTAGTCACATGTCAAGTTTTAGAGCCTACAGGTCGAACCTTGCGCTCTGATACCATAATTATAACACCCCACTTGGATAAATGGACCGTTACGTGTATTTATGGCGTGTCATCAAAGCATGCAAGACAATGTATTAAACATTAACTGACTAAACGGAAGTACTGGAATCAAACATCGGTAGTCCAACATAAGCCCAAAATATAAAGATTAAGTACTAAAAGAAAAAGGACGAAACAGTGTCCAAACAACCAAAGTAAAGTAACGTAATCTGTGCATAAAAATAAAGGAGTCTGGATAGCTCCCATCCAAATGCACGTACTCTCTTAGAAGTCCTAAGATCGTCCCTGTGAACCTGCCGTTTGGAAACATGAAAGGAAACTACGGCTGAGCATAACGCTCAGTGGACGGATATAGCATGATAAGAATGTACAGAAAGTAATGAATTAGAAGACAACAATGAAGCTATAAGACTGATATGAACATGTGGTAGAACTCTGCATAAACTCTGAAAAACCTGATTCATATATACTGATACTGAAATATAACTATAAATTCTGAAACATGCATTTACTGTATTTTATTTGCCAGAGCTTATATAGGTCACGTGTTGTAACAACTGTGCATGAATAACTGGAGGGGTGACCTCGTCATGCTGTAGAGGGGTGACCTCTAAATAACTGTGCTGGGTGGAGGGATTAGCTCCAATGTGAAGGATGTAGAGCACACACCACATTCACCCTGATAACTTGTAACACATATAAGCCTAGGATGCATCCATACGCCCCACTAAAAATACTGATAAAATGGCCAAGCTGAGCTGAGTGGGACGATGCAGGATATCACTCTCCTGCATGTGAGTCACGACACCGGTGCCTCTAGTGCCGTGGTTACGGTACCTCCGTAACTAGTACATAAACTGGTCGTGCTTGTATATAATGCCCAGGCAATTTATTTAGTTATTAATATGATTACTGAAAAACTTAAACATATACTGGGGAAAAACATTTGGCTGAAGACGGGAAATCCTAATCATGCATAGAAAGGAAATCCTTACTGAAAGGATGGAAAATCCGTACCTCGTGTCCAGTAACTGACTGAATGGAAGACTGAACGAATACTACTCGGGCTTCACGCGTGCTACATGAATAAAGGACGCGAATAAGTTAACTGATATTCGTTTATGGAATTTTACTGATCTTATTGGCTTCTTATTTATTCATTTTATTTTGATTCTGAAATTCTGTACGTATACCAACTGATAAATCTGAACTTATATTAATTCATTTTAATGTATTATTTTCCACTATTAATCATGGTACAACGTATTTCTGACGCTATAGTAATACTACCTTAAGTATCCCGCTAAAATAAAAAGTTTCTTAATTTAGAAGTTCCCAAAATAATTTAATTTACTTAATAAAATTATACCCTTTTAAATATTAAGGAACTATATTAAATTAATACATTTAAAATATATTTTAAACGTTGATAAACAATTTAATTTAAAAAGGTATAATATAAAAATATTTATTTTATTATTTATAATAATGTCCCGAGCCTACCGATCCCATCTCGGTCGCACTAACAAATCAACATATGATACAAAATCTGTCAACAGGAATTAGTGACAGAATTCCATGTCACTAAAACTGTCGCTAAAACTGTCCCTTTTAAAAACTACATATATATAACAGTTTTGCGACAGAAAACTGTCGCTAAAACTGTCGCTAAAATTATTCAACATAACCATTTTAAAGTCCCATTTTTTCCCACTGGTTTTACATGTAGTTCCCACCGTTTTAGCCACGTTTCCACTGTTTTCAATATAGCCAAACACGCCCTTATTATACCCGCAACCCCCAACGCACCCCTTTGGTCGAAACTGGCCCTAGCCGCCCCTGTGTGGGTCACGGCTGGGCCAAGCTGGAGTCACCGAAGCCTTATGGCTCCCGGTTCACATGAACCGACACACCCGATCATCATAAGCTAAACAAACACCCCTTTGCTTGGGTCTTTTGACCCTCGTCGTCCAACAGTAGGCTACACCGAGACCCACTGTGGTCTCGGTTTTGATCACCAACCCAAACCCGACACCCCCAAATCAGGCAGTTGTGGTGATTCGAACCCTCTCAAGAAACCCTAATCTGTTATTTTATGTGATGTTCTTGACTTATTTATAAAAAAAACGTTCCCTCTTTGATTCATCAAAACCTACTTCGTGATTTTATATAAAGTGACATAAGAAGAGGATAAATACCGTAGGAGGATTACTAGATCAAACAATCGGACCTCTTTTCTTTTCTTTTTTTTTCTTCCGGCGGCCAACACAAAGAAACCCTAATTCCCTTATTTTTTTTGTACGACTTTTTTGGGGAAAACAAAACCCCCGTTTGATTTATGTATAACCAAAATGGGCCTAAGCCCATAATCCCTTTTTTTAAACAAAAACCAGCCCCCTTCATTTATTCATTTTTTTTTGTTAAAAACTTGTATATAATAATACTTGTATAATTTTCTTGCGTTTGTTTTCGTCAATAATTTTTTTTCGTAATTAGCTTAGGTACATAAACCGTGTATTTACATTACTCGATTTAAATACGGGTTTTACACACCTACTCATATTCCTCATCCTTCTACTTCCCCAATTCCTCCACCTCTTACTTCTACCCCTCCTCCACCCAAGGATGTGAGTGATCCTTCGATCCCAAAGCCTTCCTCTTCTTCCGATATACCTTATCCCTCAAGGTTGAGGAAAGAGAAGCTCAAAAGCAAGGATGATATTCAAGTTTCGAACTTTCTCAAAATGTTTAAACAATTGAATTTCAACATCTCCTTCGCTGAGGCTCTCGCTCACATGCCTAAATACGCGAAAATGTTCAAAGATCTTCTTAGCGACAAGGAGAAGCTTCTTGATATTGCTAATACCCAACTTAATGAGAATTGCTCTGCAGTGCTCTTAAGGAAATTGCCAACCAAGCTTGGTGATCTGGGTCGCTTCTTAATCCCTTGCAACTTCCCGGGAGTAGAGAATTGCATGGCCCTAGCAGATCTAGGTGCCAGTATTAACTTAATGCCTTTAAGTGTTTGGAAGCAATTATCTCTCCCTGAGCTAGTACCCACCAAAATGACTTTGGAGTTAGCTAACCGTACGGTTGCTTATCCAGTGGGGATAGCCGAAGACGTTTTTGTAGGAGTCGACAAATTCACTTTTCCTGCCGATTCGTCGTCGTCGACTACGATATGGACCCTCGTCTGCCATTAATCGTTGGACGTCCATTCTTGAGGACCGGTCGCACTCTCGTCGATGTAGAAGCAGGTGAACGTATCATGAGAGTGGGTGACGATAAAATCGTCTTCAACATGGGAAAGCTTTCTAAACAGCCTTCTTCATACGAGAGTGTTAATTGTATCGAAGTTCTTGATGAGGCTTGTGAAGAACACTTCAAAGATGCTTGTAAAAGTATTCCTACCTCTCTTCCCAATGTTGAGACCGTTTCCTCTATTGATTCATCACTAGCTCTATTTGGAGAAAGTGATTTCCTTTGGAAAGATTTTGAAGCCACCATGGGAGATGTGAACTTAGAAAATGACGATTCTCCCACCGATTGGGATGAAGACATTCGTCTCATTGAGAAAATTCTCAAAGAGGACCATATTTCTCCACCATTTCCCAAGGCTATTGCTATCGATGCTCCGACTTTGAATACGCCTCCCATCGAAAAACCTCCGGATTTAGAGCTTAAGGAGTTGTCGTCCCATCTCGAGTACGTGTTCCTTGAAGATAAGAAGAAGTCGCCCGTCATCATTGCTAAGGACTTGAACGAAGAAGAGAAATCTCGCCTCATCGCCGTGCTTAAAGATCATAAGAAGGCAATTGCTTGGAAAATTTTCGATATCCGCGGAATTGATCCAAACTTTTGTACTCACAAGATTCTCATGGAAGATGACTTTAAACCCGCAATCCAGAGCCAAAGAAGGGTTAATCCTCGCATTCATGACGTCATCAAACAAGAGGTTATCAAACTTCTTGATGCCGGCTTGATTTACCCTATTTCGGATTCGCCATTGGTAAGTCCCGTCCATTGTGTGCCTAAGAAGGGCGGAATAACCGTTGTTCCCAATGAACACAACGAGTTGATTCCCACTCATCTCGTTACTGGGTGGAGAGTTTGTATCGATTATCACAAACTCAATGATGCCACAAGAAAAGATCACTTTCCTCTTCATTTCATGGATCAAATGCTCGAGCGTCTAGCGGGTAATGACTATTACTGCTTCCTAGACGGTTTCTCCGGGTATTTTAAAATTCCCATCGATCCCAAAGACCAAGAAAAGACCACATTCACTTGTCCCTACGGAACATTTGCTTACAAACGCATGCCTTTCGGTTTATGCAATGCTCCTGGGACGTTCCAAAGGTGTATGATGGCTATCTTCCATGACATGGTTGAAGAAACTATGGAAGTATTCATGGATGATTTCTCGGTTTATGGCGATTCTTTCTCTGCTTGCCTTGCCAATTTAGAACGTATGCTTAAGCGGTGTGAAGACACTCGCCTTGTTCTTAATTGGGAAAAATGCCATTTCATGGTAAAAGAGGGCATCGTGCTAGGACACAAAATTTCCAAAGCCGGTCTTGAAGTAGGCCGTGCTAAAGTCGATGTTATTGCTAAATTACCTCCACCTTCAATCGTTAAGGGTGTGAGAATTTTCCTCGGTCATGCGGGCTTCTACCGTCGCTTTATCAAAGATTTTTCTAAAATCTCTCGCCCGATGACCCACCTCTTGGAAAAAGATACCCCTTTTATCTTTTCCAACGAGTGTATTGAAGCCTTCAACCTTCTTAAGGATAAGCTAACTAAGGCACCGGTCTTGGTTACCCCTAATTGGGAGCTGCCTTTCGAATTAATGTACGATGCTAGCGACTTTGCTATTGGAGCGGTTTTGGGCCAAAGAGTGAACAAACACTTCCAACCGATCCATTACGCTAGCAAGACGATGACGGGGGCTCAATTTCATTACACGACAACCGAAAAAGAGCTTTTAGCTGTTGTCTATGCTTTTGAAAAGTTCCGCCCCTATCTTGTTCTTTCTACCACAATCGTTTATACCGATCATTCCTCGTTGAAGTACTTGTTAACTAAACAAGATTCCAAACCAAGACTTCTTCGCTGGGTTTTGCTACTTCAAGAATTTAAAATCGAAATTTATGATAAGAAGGGAGCTGAAAACCTAGCCGCGGATCATCTCAGCAGACTTGAGGATCCTTATCAAGGGGATCATCCGAACAAAGAGATCAATGACTCTTTTCCCTGGAGACCTTAATGTCTATCAACTCGAGTAATGATGAAGCCCCGTTGTTTGCGGACATTGCAAACTACTTGGCGGGTGGAATTCTCATCGACGGGTTAACATCCCAGCAAAAGAAAAAGTTCTTCAAAGACATTAAGACTTACTTTTGGGATGACCCATATCTATTCAAACAATGTGCTGACTTGATTATTCGCCGATGTGTTGATGGACCGGCAGCTTTAGACATTCTCGAAGCTTGCCACAAAGGACCCACCGGTGGTCACTTTGGTCCCAACTACACCGCCAAAAAAGTGTTTGACTCGGGATTTTATTGGCCCACCATTTACCGTGACGCTCACGAAATGGTTAAACATTGTGATGCTTGCCAAAAACAAGGCAAGATCACACATAAAGATGAGATGCCTCAAAATTTCATACAAGAATGTGAAATCTTTGATGTTTGGGGTATCGACTTTATGGGACCATTCCCTTCATCTAAAGGAAACAAATACATCCTAGTAGCCGTTGACTACGTTTCTAAGTGGGTTGAAGCCAAAGATTTACCCACTAATGACACAAGGGTGGTTTGTAACTTTTTGACATCGCTGTTCGCTAGATTCGGTGTGCCTCGGGCCATTATTAGTGATCACGGGACTCATTTTTGCAATGATCAATTCGCAAGAGTCATGGCTAAGTATGGTGTAAATCATCGTCTTTCCACCGCCTACCACCCACAAACTAATGGCCAGGCTGAAATCTCTAACCGAGGATTAAAGCGAATTCTTGAAAGAACCGTGGGAGAGCATCGTGCCTCATGGGCCGATAAACTTGAGGATGCTCTGTGGGCTTTTCGTACCGCATACAAGACTCCGATTGGTTGTACACCATATCGTCTCGTGTACGGGAAAGCATGCCACCTCCCCATTGAGTTGGAGCACAAGGCTTACTAGGCCTTGAAGTGGGCTAATTTTGATATCAACAAAGCCGGTGACCTACGCAAGATCCAACTCAATGAGCTGAATGAACTCCGGAATGAGGCTTATGAAAATTCTTTGATCTATAAGAAAAGGACTAAGCTCATTCACAACTCTAAGATTAAAAACCGAGAGTTCCAAGTTGGAGACAAAGTTTTACTCTTTAACTCTCGGTTGAAAATCTTTTCGGGCAAGCTGAAATCTCGTTGGTCCGGCCCATTCACCATTGCGCAAATTTTTCCATATGGTACTCTCGAGCTCACTCAACCTAATGGACATAATTTTAAGGTGAATGGCCAACGAGTGAAGTTGTACTTTGGTGAGGACATCTCTCAGGAGATGATTCCATCCCTCACCACGTTTCCCATGAACTAATTTTGGGTCGAGTCAGGCTCGTGACTCGGTTATCAAAAACAAGCGCTCCTCGGGAGGCAACCCGAGTACCTATCCTTTTCCGTTTTAACCTCCTAAGTGTAGGGGGACTTCTATAGGTTGTTTGTGTTTGTATGGTGATGTGATTACAGGGATGAATTCACTTTTGGAACCTTTGAAGAACCGTGCTCCCGTGTTATCCGAAATCCGGTTCTATCTCTCAACTATCGTGATTCAATTTTCTTCATACTCACATTTGAAATTGATCACTTTAGTCGTCTCTTCCTTAGCTTGATTTAACCAACGTGCACAATGTCATAAGTGTAGGGGAGACTTTTCCCACATGCTTAAACATTGAAGACAATGTTTATATTAAGTGTAGGGGGACTTCTATCGAAGTTTTAAGTGGACTTTTCTATTAAAATGCCTTCATTTAACCGGAAAATCATCTTTTTCAGCATTTTTCAAATTTTTAATTAACTTTGGCCATTTAGTCGTAATTTTTAAATTTTTATCGTTGCTTTCATATGTATATATCCCGCAATAAAGTCAAAAAAATTAATAAAGTGGTGTAGCTAGTTTTGAAATCTTTGACATATTAGGCCCGTTGCGATTATTTTGACTCAACCTGAATAGACTTATCCAAGTTTATTCTAGCTAGTATCCTTAACCATGTAGACCTTAATTGGTTTATTAGGCTAAGCATCCACGAGTCTCATTACTTGAGATTTTATATTGTGGAGAACGAGAAATGATAGAGTCAATTATAAGTCGGTATTCTTGCACAAGCACACTTGGTGTGATTATCTGCCTATTCTCCCATCACTTGCTAATAATTTATCTGCAATAAGAAAGGTCGTACGATTTGAAAAGTTACTTAGCTTCTAGCCCAAGATCGTTTAAAAGTTGCTCGGTAATGATAAGAGTTCATAGCCAAGGCATAACTTATGAAGCGGGGCGCGAAGATTGGCGAGTCCGAAAAGGCCCTAACAAGGCATGAGGATTCAATCTTATTGCTAAAGATCCAAGGTGATGTGAAAAGCATTATTCCCAAAATCAATATGAAGGATCAAGACTCACGACGAAAAGCAATCAACTCCCATAAAGATCATGGAGAAGTCTATCCGAAAAGACCCTAACAAGGTATGAGGATAAATAGATCCAAGTCCGAAAAGGAAGCGGATCGTTGTATCTCAAAATCCCAATTAGCGATTGAAGAAATAATCATGAATTTGTGGTCAACAAAGTTGGAGTACCCCTCAAAAGTCTCCAAGTGAAGAAACTCTATTAACGAAGAGAATACCATTATCTCAAGAACGTCTCTCAAGATATGAAGTATGAAGTACATGCCAAATATCGGCCCGAGAAAGGTCTCAAATCGTGAATCGAGTTATGCCAAGATATGAACTTTTTGATATCCCGAGAAGCAGTTTTAAGAGATTTTGTCCTTTAGCTAACTATTGATCAAATCGTCCTACTTTGCTTTCAGCCTAAAGAAACTATCGCAATAAGTCCAAAAATGAATCTTCATGATCATTCTAAGACAAAAATAAAATATAAGAGATACACCTAGGAATAAGGGAGTTTAAGCATATAATTAAGCCATGTGTGTAAGTGTTTGATTTGCTAACTTATAATAACAATGATCTCATTTTTAAGCTTAGTTTAGGGAACGTGAAACTTGAGGGTGATAACTCTTCGCAGCACCAAAGCCCTAATGTAAGTCCTTGATCTCTTTGCAAGTTATTTCCATATAGCTATTTTCAAGTGAAAATGGTTTTCTATCCTTTTGTTTCCTTTAAAGTTTTAATTTCTTTTAGTACTCTAAGTTTTGTTTTAGTAGTATGTGAATAAGGCCAAGGTTGATTGATTATGAGAAAAGTGTAAATTTGCTTTATCACTAAGCATTGCATGAGGGCATGGCAATGGTTAAGTGTAGGGAATTTGATAGGTGTGAAAACACCCATCCTTTTACCACTTAATTCTTGCTAAAATGAGACCAAAACGCGTATTTAATATCATTTGTTTGGAATTATGCGTGATTTTTGTGTTTATTATGTTTTAAGAGCCAACCGGATGGATATTAGAGAAAACATGGGATTGTACGGGTTTTATCGAAGAAAAAGACTCAAGACGAAGTCTATTGTCCAAGAGATGCAAAAGATTTGAAGTCAATGGGCCTATTTGAAGATTTATCGAAGAAAAGGACCAAAGATGGAAGATTTACATATGTCGAAGGAACTGAAGTCTATTAAACGAAGAAATTAAAAGACGAGTTGAATTTAATCGTCGACAAATCCTGAATCAGAATCGAAAACGTTGACTTTTCTGAAAAGACAAGAAGACAAGAAGAAAGGGAGAAAGCCCACTTCACCAACCAACCACTAGCCTATAAATAGAAAACTCCCTCACACTTTTCGGGCTAGTTTTTAATTTTCTTCTTTCTTTCTTTTGTTTCGTAGGGAAGAAGCCAACACCACTAAGGTGTTGGTGATTTTTATTCTTGTTTTTACAAATCTTGTAGTTTAATCTTTTCCTTTGATTGTTTAAACCTTAATCATCAATATAATCTTTCCATTAATCTTGTTCATTTTCATCTTTTTGATGTAAAGCTTAAAGTTCTTATTTAGTTGATTTGATCTTCAAAAGTTATTGGGTTTTGTGTTTTTATTATTGGGATTTGATGTTTATGGTTAGTAGATGATTGGTGATTAGTTTGGTTTAAATCTTTTGGTTAAATTTGGCTTATTTTGATTAAAATCGTATTCCCTGTTTCGTTACTGTTCTTCGTCTCCCCAGATTCCGAATCAAAGTATTATTCCGGATCAAGCACTGTTCATAATTATTCTGTATCAACCTTGTTCATCCGGAATATTTTATATTCCGGATCAGTGCCTTTCATTCGGAATATTTATTATTCCGAGTCAAGTTCTTCATCCGGAATAACTTTTATTCCGGATCAACTCCTTCATCCGGAATATCTAATATTCCGGATCAACCTTAATATTCCGCATCAAGCTCCTTCATCCGGAATATCCAATATTCCGAATCAGTGTCCTTCATCCGGAATAATCAATTATTCCGGATCAACCATTTATTCCGCATCAATCATTATTCCGCATCAACTCTTTATTCCGCATCAACTATATTATTCCGAATGAACCTAGTATTCCGCATGAACCATTTATTACGCATGAGCTATTATTCCGCATGAGCTATTATTTCGGATGAACCATTTTTATTCCACGACAACAATTTATTCCGCATGAGCAAGATATTCCGCATCAACAGTTTATTCTGCATGAAGGATTTTTGCCTGATTTATTCCGAATACAGAGTACATTCCGAATCAAGCATTTTTCAGGGTATTTACACTTACTGTTTTATTTTAATTTTAATTCAGGTTTTATTTTTTATTAATTAATTGCTTCTATTTTACTTTTATTTACTTCACGCATTTACCTTTTTAGTAGAATAGAAAACCAAACCCCCTATTTGTCACCAAGAACAACTATTCCACTTTGAGCTGTGATCAATTCGAGAAGATTCCGAGAATTAATCTGAACCCCATGAAATACAGAGTATCAGGTGACCTCGTCATGCAATTAGAGGGACTGCCTCTAATTAATATATAAAATGAGGGGAGGGGTCAGCTCTTGTATCGGATGCAAGGCACACACCGCAGTTACCATGAAATCATACTACTTGTCCTAGGATGCACCCATTCGCCCCACATGATAATAGTAACATAGGTCAAATACTGTAAAGGGACGTTGCGAGCAATCACTCTCACCGCAGAAGAGTTATAACACCGGTGCCTCTAGTGCTATGGTTATGGAACCCCCATAACTAGGTGAAACTGACATGCATGTATATAGCTCAGGCAATCTAAAATAATCATACATATATTTAGATGTGTTTAAGACACTTAAACTACTGGGGAAAACAGATGGCTACAAACGAGGAAGTCCTAAGTATAGGAAAGAATGTCCTTACTGAATGACGGAATATCCGTACCTTATGTCCAGTAAACGAAGACGAAAACGAACGTAGAAGATCACTCCGACTTCACAATAGCTACATAATGAAGGGACATGAATAAGAGTCGGTCTTACTTGTACATACTTGTTATTTAGTTTACTTGATGTGTTCATACTTATTGTTCTTGTCTTGTCTTAATATTTCATGTTTTAATCCTGTGTTTCTTATAGTTTCATGTGTTTTAGATTCACATGTTTCATGTTTTAAGTGTTATAGTACTTGTTATAACATAATGAGTAACTTTATAAAAATAGCAGGTTTCTATATATAGTAACTTTCCCAAAATAGCAGGTTTCCATCTATAGTAACTTTCCAAAAATAGTAAGTTTCCTTAAATAGTATATTTTTAAAAATAGAAAGTTCCATAATTAGTAAGTTCCCACATATAGAAAGTTTCCATATTTAGCATGTTTCTATAAATAGCATGTTACCATATTTAATGTATTTCCATATTTATCATGTTTCCATATTTAATCATATGCTTATTTTATATCATGTACAATTATATTATAAAGTTTAATAAATAATAAATACTTAGGTTAACTTATTGTTATTAATTAATAATACCATGTGAGGTTATTATAAGTTAATATTAATTAATAATATTTCATGTTTCATGTTATTAAACTTTACCTTAAAAGATATAAATTAATTAACCTAAGTTTTAATTAATTAAATCTATGTTCATGAATAATTAAATAATTAATTATTATAATATAAATTTATTTAAATAAATGTACATGTTACATCATGTTTTATTTAAATAAACATAACATAAGTTTTAATTTTAATTAAACCCAAAATTAACTAATAACTAAATTAATTAAATTATAACATAAACTATTTTACATGTTGGTTTAATTACATGTTCATAAAAAAAAATATAAGTTCCCGAACCAAAACCCGAGACCTGACACCCGAGCACCACAACCCGAAGGTTGCGGCCTCGTGGTCGTGCCTCTTCCGAACCACAGAGGATTCATCAACAAGGATTCATCAAGCAAAATTCTCTCAACTTCATGGCTAGGACTACGAGAGGAGAATGCTCCATTAGTCCTTTGTCTTCTCTCCAGGCGAAAATCAAAGGGTTCGGGTGAGGAGGTGGATTGGTGAACATGTGTTTGAGGTGGTGAGGTGACATCGGGTGAAATAGGTGTGTTAGCGGCTGAAACGTGAGTGTCAGCGGCTGATGTCAGGGGATCAATGTTCATGTTTTCAACAATATGGGGGAATGTGGTTGTTGTTCTTGGGCAGGTTCAGGTTCAGGTTCAGGGTGAGGCTGGGGGTTTTGGGCTGCTTGAATAACAGCCAACATGGGAGGGGTTAAAGGTAAAGGTCTGAATGGTTGAGTGTTCATGGACTATAAAAAAATTAGATTTTTGAGTAGGGATCTTATAAAAATTGTCATGATCCCTACGACAATAACCTTGTTGTTCAAAAACCATTTGTAAAAACCTAGGGTACGCAAGAGTCATCTTGGTACCCTTGTTGTGCAACATGCCCTTAAAAATCATATGGGAAAAATTATATATTTGCCCAATGGCCATACAAACAAGAATACAACCAAATGATCGATTGATTTCATTGAAGGATGTACACTTGGGACTAAGCATTGTAGGAGGACATGTATTAAGAACTTCCAGACCAGGGGAAATTTTTGTTTTCAATATTTGTTAATTTTTTCCCTCTGGGGGCAAATCATACCCCAAGCCTCGAAGTCCTTCCTCTAACTTATCATTAGGAAGTGTAGTCACACCATCAGCATCTTCAAGCTGTAAAGCTTGACGAATAAGTGTTTTAGTAACTACCCATTTTGTCCCATGAACAATCCGTGATAATGTAATCACTCCATCAACTGTTTCAGAACTTGTAGTGTTCTAAAACTATTTGATGTGTATGATAGGAATAAGTGGAGCATGGGTCAAAGCATACCTTAGATTAGAAGCCAAGAGATACTCAATCATTCTAGTATACTGGGGATGATGATCAGGATCAGCCTCAAGATAGGCAACCATGTTGTGTTGATCCCTGAATCCCAAAGTAGCACCAACATGTTTAAATAACAGAGCCATGAAAACTATTTGTGAAAGGTTAGGATGAATGAAAATGAAGATGTATGGTTATGGAGATATTATGAGACAAACAAGCAAGTTACCCTGTTTAAACAATATGAGTCGTATATATATGGTGTAAGCTAAGTTACTATTGGTTGAAAAAGAGGTAAGTTATTCAAAAAGTAATGATTAAAATCTTGAAAAACAATAACTTATCTCTTAGCTTTTAAAGAAATGACCAAATCTCATAAAATTACGGCCCAAAATATCGCAAAAGAAACAGCTAGGTGGGACCCGTGTTCTACAACGGTCAAAATATAAGTCTCAGCGGGTAACGACTATATTTTGTCAGCGGGTAATTTTGCCATGTCAGCGTTTAAAAATGTGCTTGTCAACGGATGAACCACCTATGTGTCAACGACCAAATATAAAAAGAAATAAAATAAAAAGACCTTAACAACAAAGTTTACCCTAATGAAGATAACTCATCTCTGACACACACTGAAATTAGCTTTCTCTGCCCAATTATACACACTTGCATAAGCAAGATAGACATAACTGTCCTCAAGTGAACCTTGCTAAAGTAATTCCTTTATATTGAAGTTATCTCATATAAACTATTTGTAACTTCCAGGTAAGCTCATTTTTATTTGCACCAAGTCTCCCAACCAACCAATCCCAATTCTAAGTAAAACAATCTTGGCAACATGCACAGTTCTATCAACTTTGCATGCTACAGTGCCTCAAGGTTTAGAAATTTCAACAATTCTTAAAAAGAAATGTCTTCATTATTCCTAACCTCTACTCACTAGTGGACACAATCTAGAATTGTGATAAGAGCACTCTAAGAGTACCCAAAGACCTAAAGGTGTCCTAAACCTCCCCTTACAGTTTGCAACATAAATGAATCTGATATGTTAATGCAAAGCAATGCCTAAAAACATTGTTAGTATTAATTAATCTTTCTTAGTTTTGATCACGACAAATTACAAAGACATTTATTGTCAAACACAATCATAAAACGAATTATCTAACAAACACTATCATCAAGGTAATAATCATTACACTAACATATCTTAATCATGCTTAGTGATCATAAAAGTGATTAGCCTTAAAACTCACTTTTGTCAAATCTAACAAAAGATTTTTAATAAACTTTATTTTTAAGAAAATGTTTTATTAAAATGAAAATGTAAATTTAAATATGGCATATTCCAAATGCCATAAGAATATTCTTTGAAGGTTTAAACAGCCTCAGATATTTCAAATTCACTAAAAGACAAAAAGGAGCGGAGTTTACACTCCGTGGTTCCTTAAGTGCATATGTGGTTCCCTATCGATAAGGAACCTCCTGGGTAGCTAAGGAACCGCCCCCAGCTAGCCGTTGGGATTTGTCTTCTATAAATAGTGGATCAAATATGCATTTTCATTAACCCTTTTTGGACATCTCTTTCAGCCTTCTTTCTCCTATCTAATCCTAGTCATTTGTAAATGATCACTTAATATGTTAAGTATGTTTACTTATGATTATCCTCTTCATCTCCTTATTTACCTTGTCAAAAGAGAAGATCACTCACACACTTGTGATGTGATTAAAGATGAAGCCTTGATGAAGATCATCCTCTCCTAAAGATCTAGTCATGTTCATAATTTGATTATTTTTGTCTTGTGTAGATCCAATGTATTTGTGAATACTTAGACTAGTTGTGTTCATCCAAGCTATGTGTGAATACTTTCATTAGAGTTGTGTAAATCCTTTGCATATATGTGTGCTTGGATTTATGTTGTGTAGATCCAAGCTACATGTGTATACTTGGATATGTTTAGTTGAATTGTAATAAGTTGTGTTAGTTCTTACTAAACTATAAAGTGATGTGGTTGTGTGTCACACCCCACCATGGCGGAATATGGGGCGCGACGTATGGATATCATCACAACAATAATGTGTCTATAGAGAGAACTATATGAAATAAGAAATGTCATAAAATGGAGACACAAAGTCATGACAATATCTCATCAAACTCAAGAGTCTAGGTAAGTAGGTAACAGTCCTACCGCTTACCCAAGACAAATAAATAACACTAACAATCACATATAGGTGCCAACAATATCACTACGAAACAATCAGAAAAAAATAAACTATGAAGGAAACAGGGATTCTCCTTCTATATGCATTCCTAAGCTTCTCCAATCCTAGCCACTTATGTTCTCATGCTTAACCATAGTATCACCTGAAAGAGACACTAAAACACGTCAACATAAAGTTGGTGAGAGTCATAGGTTTAGACTCCAACACCAAATCAGTTACAAGCTGTGAATAAAAATCATCAACCAAAGAACATATGGACAATGTGTTACAAATATGCATTAACAACTATCAATCAAGATTAATCATACCAAACCAATCCGAGGCTCCTACCTTGCCAAACAACATCATGGTACCATAGATGATCACACTATGTACCTATCCCAAGGCCACTACCTTGGCAAACCACAATAACTGAGACGGCACGTGTCCCCCGATCCAAATCATACACAATCAAGAATCACATAGCAGTTAATCACATAAGTGCACACACAAGTCCATCACAAAACCATAAAAATATTCACAACATCAATTTATAAATAACTCAACACAGTGTCTCTTCCATCCCATCTGGAAGTCAAAATCAATAGTAAACATGGGACTATGAAACTCACCTGATAGCTTCTTCACAAGTCCTCACACTAGCAACAAGCTAACAAACCAAAAACACGAAATCAATACACGAACTAATCACTAAGATGGCTCATCAACCTATGATGGACATCTAGTCTATTCCCGTATAATTACCTCATTGTTAAGCTCTAATCACCCCATTACCCTTCCTTAACAAGTCCTTAACTTGGTTAAGTTTAATAACTATCCCGTTCATATTTTACCCAAAACAGTCCCAGTTTTTAGGTCTCAAAACTTTAAGTCAAACGTCCACTTAAACATACCCATTGTTTTTGTAAAAGGAATATTCATACCCTTACGTATGTTGGCTAACACCTCCCACTTGACCTAACCTTAAAGCTACTGTTAAGGCCCCGATATACATATATCTACTTTTGTCATTCCAGATTTCCTGATTTTAAACGTACTAAAAGTTTGTTACCATTAAGGGGTCTTACCCTAAACCACAACCTTAGCCCAAGTGCAGATACTTACTACAATATATAAAACATCTCTCATGTTCGTGAGAAGATCCCAATGCAACCCTAAGTACCCCAAACAACCCAAAACTTAAAAAGAAAACATGCTGAATTCAAAACTGTTTTGACCTCCGACTGTTGCAACCTGTTTTTGGCCCACTTCCCTACCTCCAATTTAGTTCTAGTTTCTTGCATTGGAAAGCCACTTCAAATACCTTTCCAGGGGTACTTGGATCGTAAAATAAGAGTTTATAGAACTCCCTATATGATCAAAACAATGACCCAAAATTCTGCCCAGTTTTTAAAAACGGGTTTAACAAAATCAACCTCATTAATTAACCCTAATCCCTCTAATTACAAGCCCTAGTTTATGTAATCATCATGTTATAATTAATATAACATTAATTTACTGTTTTTATAATAAACCCTAACCTAAATCCATCATAAGATGATTAAAGAAAACATAAAAACAATTTAATTAAAAAGGGTTATAAAGATTTACCTTTGATTTATGAAAAACCAAGATTTTTATGAAAACCCTAATTCCTCCCTTGTATATTTCGACTCCTTATTGATCTCCAGGGATTTTATGAAGTGTTTTGATAAATAAAAACCTTATATAATTAATCCTAACCAGTCCTATCCCAAATACAAAAGCCCGGTTCCCTTTTTCCCTTTTTTCCCCTTTTCTTTTCTTTTTTTCACATAACTGACCTATACCCATTTAATTTCGTTTTTTTCCTTTTTATTATTAATATTTGTATTAATAATATTACCTTAATTTTCCTTAATTTATTTCAGCTCCTAAAGCCTCCAAAACCTCAAAACCGTAAAACTAGTCAAATTTACGCGTTTTACCGTAAAAGACGTAAAATATACACTTTTAAAAAAAATCTCAAATTTTGAAATAAACTTTATAACTAAGTCCTAAATGACTTAAAACCATCCCGAAAAATATTCATATGACTAATTACCTCATCCGAGACCTTCAAAAGCTAAACCGTAAATCCTAAAAAAAATATACTATTACTATAATACTTATACGTATACGTAAACACCAAAATATCACCATTTCATTTCATAGTCACTAAATGTGAGCTCATGAACATGAAATAACCGTTCCTCGATTTACTTATGAGTACTCTATACTCATAAACGATAACCACACCAACCTCGTTCACACAAAATAAACACGTAAACACACAAATCAAGTAATCACACATAAAATAACCTAAAAATAAGACCAAGTGACGAACCTCAAAACCACGGTTGTCACATCACTCCCTCCTAATAGAAATCTCGTCCCGAGATTTACTCCTTAGGATCAAACACACAAACAACAAATCACACGAGGATACTTGTTCTAAACGAACTCCTCTCATTTCCATGTGAACTTTAGTTCAAGTCTCAAATTACCACATATACTAACCAACAATATTTAAATTTATTGCCAAACTCTTGACCTCACAATCAATAAATCTCACAAATGACTCTTTGATAAAACAAAGACTCTTATTAACACAATTCCCGAATAACCATACAGGCAAAATGCATTCTCAAACAACCTTACCAATCCCAATACATGAAATGTATCATGTATACAACTTATTTTCCCCAGGTAATTCTATGCTCATATGCTACTGGTCCGATCTTTCCAAAGATCATAAATGGACCTCCAAAACTCTACGTCAACTCTTCCATTTTACCAAAACATACCACCCGTTACTATGGGTGAAACTTCATACACAACTTTGTCACTAACTCTAGTGGTTTCCTCCATCTCTGCATAGCATCCCTTGCTGCTCTCATCCCGTCCACAAACACCATTACCACATTAGTAGCATGCTTTGTGCTTTATTCTACTCATTAGGCTCTACCAAAGTTCTACCTTCGATTCCTATCTCGACCTATTTCATTTATGCTTCGCTTCCATACACACTTCCTTCTTCCTCCTTAACTCATGCCATACATCACGATGTGATGCTTCCCATCGTTTCTTCCCTTTCCATAATCCCTCATAAGGCATTCCATACATATCGGGCTAACTTTTACGTAAAACCCTCTATTCCATCACATCCGTACGCAATCCTTCCAACTTCTCAACTACGTGACTTCTCATTCCTCTTGAAATGTGAGATGAATTAGTCTATCTATCGACTATCACCCAACTCTCGTCGTACTTATTCCTCCACCGCATTATGTATCCCTTCCACCAACTTCGTCCTTACATCGCCCTTTCTAAGCTACTCCTAACTATGTAGGAAGTATAGTCTACGTCCCTTTTCTTCATATGATTGTCCAAGCTACGCAACATACATGTTGACGCTTTCTCTGCTTTAGACAACTCAACTCGTGCAACCTATATCCTTTATCCAAACCGCCCTAATACGTCATCCCTATAGTTCAAGTTCGTCTTAGTTTCGCCTCATCCTTCTTATTCCATGTCTCATCGACCATGCTTGCCTTTCCCAGATGGTACTTAGCCATGCAATTTTCTTTCGTCACTTAACTCCACCCACCACCTTTGCCAAATGTTCAATCAAGGTGATTGAATATGTGTTGGAGACGTTCATGATCCGTATAGATCATTCTCTACGTCTCGTACCCCAAATGCCTCTAGCATTCTAGGCAGATATAACAATCTAGCTCTACTAACTAAGTCTATCTAGTTCTTCCAAATCTTTAGTTCCTGCAACGTATAAGCAATCGCCTTTCTTTGTCGTCCTCGTACGCATCCAAATCCTTGCTCCACGTATCGTCATGCTCGCGAATTCATCCAGTCCTTCCGATAATGCCAAGATCCGCTCATTATCCAATCCACCTCTTCATCCTCCAAAATTCTTCCTCATCCTTCTTCACTTCGCCCCTTGCTGGTTCCATGATATGCCATCATCTCTAACTACTCATCATGGTAGACTTAATACTAAAACTCATACTTTGAAAATCTCACGTATACTTCCACTCCAAAACCAACACATACTTCGCCTCACTCTCCTTCTTAGACTTTGAGTAGATCAAGATGTCGTCGATACTCCCGATGACAACTCATTTATATACGTTCATGCACACTAGCTTCATTGTCTCCATGAAATCCGCTAGTGCTTGGCGAAGCCAAATGCATAACCGTAAACCCAAAGCGTTCATACAACATCCTTAGCAGTTTCAACTATGTCCTCCTTGCACCCTCTCTTAGCGGCAATACGAATAAATTCCTACCTTGTTCTACTTGCAAAATTCTACACGCATTTTAAAAGACCAATGCTTCCTCTCATCAGACCACTCAACCACTTTCCACATCCAATCTACTACTAAGCAACTCAACTTTTATCCGGCATTCCCTGCAATTTCTAACAGCTCTTGTTTTTAAATCACTCCATCAACGATTTGCCTTGGAAAGGCACTAACTACAACTCCTCTCACCTCCCCTACTTGCTCTATTTATGGTTCTACCTCACCGTAATAGGCAAACCTACTAAATTTCAGGAAATTTTCGGAAAACTTACATACCCTACGAACAATCATAAATACCTTTGAGGTATTGTATCCCCTTCCAACACCCTCTATGGCGCGTTACTTGTGCTAGTATCCCACAAATCTCTATTTATCTCCTTGGTACTCCTAAGAGACCTCATGACCACCTTAGTTCGTCTACGAACTCCTTTCCTCCCCACTAAGGGCATTCCGACCATTCTCTCATGGTCACCTACTTAAGCGTGTAGGCGCGACCAAGTCTTTCATATGACTACCTCAACGCTCCCGAACAATATGAAACCAAAACTACATCCTGAATCCATCAGATACGATCAACAAATCAAACCAACGGATAACTAACGACATTTCACGTGCACCAGTTAAAACAAGTCAAAACCATGAGACTCGAAAGAAAACTCAAACCCAAAACGTGTATCAATTCAAAATGACCCATGACAACGAAAAATAATCCAAGAAACACCCAATGGCAACCAAACAGATTACGCCCCGCGACATATTATTTAAACCGTGCAAAAGATCGACTTTTCCAAAAGAATATATATCTTTTTTTTATTATTACCTCCCACATCCATGTCACTCAAACAATATACCAACAACCTTCTAGGCGATCTCAAAACTCAACCCAAAGACTAGGTATCCCGTGCACCCCAAATAAAAATAAACTACTATTCAAAACTCAAACTTGAACCTGACACTTGTACAACAATTCCGACCAGTCCATTGACCTCCCATGACTATACTTTCTGAATATTTGAAAAGTACGTTCCGAGTACATATTTTGGCTTTTGAATCACTCAAAAAACTCTAAAAAAACAAACAAGTTATGACCAAAACAGTTTTATACTAGTTGTTTTTAAAAAAAACTAAAGATTAAACTTAGTGATTAATGTAATCCTTTTAAATGACAGATATAATTGTATGTGTAACCTTCATAAACTCAATTTAACCTCGTATTAATAATTATAAATGACGTGAATCGGTTAAACCCAATTATATAAACTATGTAAGTATAAAGAAATTTTACTTCGCTTTATTTTAAAGAAAGTCCTTTAGAATTTGAAATATATAAGTGTTGATTACAAAGAAATCTTATGTTACATCTTGTTTCAAACACGACTCCAACACCTTACCCTTATTTACCAAATACAACCAACCATCTAACTCAATATATACCGACCAAAAGAAATGCAAGACCCAACACAAAAGATTTCATTATCTCAAAAGAAATCCCAAGTTATTTTAGTAGACTTGAAACCAAAAACACCATTTTAAAACGTACACGTGAAATACGAGACTCAAAGAATACGCTACAAGACACACTTCAAAAGATTCAAAACGTCGGTGGAACTCCAACAAACTCCAGCACCATAAAACACGACAAACACAAGGTACGTTCAAGTTATAATAACTAGTGAACGACCATATACCATAACCCAACACGTAGTAGTATATATACATCCGCATATATATACCTATCGAATCTCCCAAACATACTCGTTATCATACATGTCAAGTCAATCAATCGCTTTATACGCTCGTTTTTCCATACGAGTAATCACCATCTAACCGTGCCACAACAAGGCATAAAGCCCACCTCCAAAACCAAACCATATCGTGTGACCCCATAATCACACAACACCACTATAATCCCAAAACATATAACACAAAAAGAACAATAGCCATATCATAGGCAGCCATTACATAAACCCATATATACGTATAGTCAAATTCTACATCTCATCATATACAAGCATGTATTAACCCTCTTTCATGCAATCATACTTGAGAACCCATTGAAGTTGTGGTACGTGTATAACTATGTTGGCCACCATACTTATACAATTACCCTTTCCCCAATGCACTCCCTCCTATGATGACACTTATAAGAATCAATACAACATATAACACAAAAATCCATCTACTCACATAAGCTCATCACCACATAAACAATAAAGTCCAAAACTCCATCTATTAAAATAACATAGTAATACTCTTGAAATACGTAAATCCATAGTCTAGCTAAAACAGCATAGACTAAGTCCAAAACGAAAACATAATCAGTTATAAGTCATGTCGCCCGTAAGAGTGGAAACAGCTTAAAATCCTTCCTATCCACCTACTCCTAGTAACTCGAACCACCACACGATTCTTAGGGAACATGACTTAAACATCAAAAGAAAATAACATACCTCAGGTATGTAAAATAACTCGATAAAAGATAGAATCTACCTTGTACTAAATTATGTACTATAATGTACAATTTAAGCAAAATACTACAGTGACTAGCGTAGACGATTATGGTTCAACCCGCACTAGTCACAAACCCGAAAAGAAAATAACATGTGACTAAGTATGAACATACTACGGTTCAATTCATACTAGTCAAAACATCGCAATAAATAACATCCAAACACATCAATTAATATAAAATGCACACATACTCCTATGACGCCTATATGCAGGGACCCTTAAGCTATAGACTAGGCTACGCGACTAGGCAACCTAATTCTCTATAACCATTGGCTCTGATACCATTCTGTCACACCCGACCATGGCGGAATATGGGACGCGACGTATGGATATCATCACAACAATAGTGTGTCTATAGAGAGAACTATATGAAATAAAAAATGTCATAAAATGGAGACACAAAGTCATGACAATATCTCATCAAACTCAGGAGTCTAGGTAAGTAGGTAACAGTCCTATCGCTTACCCAAGACAAATAAATAACACTAACAATCACATATAGGTGCCAACAATATCACTACGAAACAATCAGAAAAAAATAAACTAAGAAGGAAACGGGGATTCTCCTTCTATATGCATTCCTAAGCTTCTCCAATCCTAGCCACTTATGTTCTCATGCTTAACCATAGTATCACCTGAAAGAGACACTAAAACACGTCAACATAAAGTTGGTGAGAGTCATAGGTTTAGACTCCAACGCCAAATCAGTTACAAGCTGTGAATAACAATCATCAACCAAAGAACATATGGACAATGTGTTACAAATATGCATTAACAACTATCAATCAAGATTAATCATACCAAACCAATCTAAGGCTCCTACCTTGCCAAACAACATCATGGTACCATAGATGATCACACTATGTACCTATCCCAAGGCCACTACCTTGGCAAACCACAATAACTGAGACGGCACGTGTCCCCCCGATCCAAATCATATACAATCAAGAATCACATAGCAGTTAATCACATAAGTGCACACACAAGTCCATCACAAAACCATAAAAACATTCATAACATCAATTTATAAATAACTCAACACAGTGTCTCTTCCATCCCATCTAGAAGTCAAAATCAATAGTAAACATGGGACTATGAAACTCACCTGATAGCTTCTTCACAAGTCCTCACACTAGCAACAAGCTAACAAACCAAAAACACGAAATCAATACACGAACTAATCACTAAGATGGCTCATCAACCTATGATGGACATCTAGTCTATTCCCGTATAATTACCTCATTGTTAAGCTCTAATCACCCCATTACCCTTCCTTAACAAGTCCTTAACTTGGTTAAGTTTAATAACTATCCCGTTCATATTTTACCCAAAACAGTCCTAGTTTTTAGGTCTCAAAACTTTAAGTCAAACGTCCACTTAAACATACCCATAGTTTTTGTAAAAGGAATATTCATACCCTTACGTATGTTGGCTAACACCTCCCACTTGACCTAACCTTAAAGCTACTGTTAAGGCCCCGATATACATATATCTACTTTTGTAATTCCAGATTTCCTGATTTTAAACGTACTAAAAGTTTGTTACCATTAAGGGGTCTTACCCTAAACCACAACCTTAGCCCAAGTTCAGATACTTACTAAAATATATAAACCATCTCTCATGTTCGTGAGAAGATCCCAATGCAACCCTAAGTACCCTAAACAACCCAAAACTTAAAAAGAAAACAGGCTGAATTCAAAACTGTTTTGACCTCCGACTGTTGCAACCTGTTTTTGGCCCACTTCCCTACCTCCAATTTAGTTCTAGTTTCTTGAATTGGAAAGCCACTTCAAATACCTTTCCAGGGGTACTTGGATCGTAAAATAAGAGTTTATAGAACTCCCTATATGATCAAAACAATGACCCAAAATTCTGCACAGTTTTTAAAAACGGGTTTAACAAAATCAACCTCATTAATTAACCCTAATCCCTCTAATTACAAGCCCTAATTTATGTAATCATCATGTTATGATTAATATAAAATTAATTTACTGTTTTTATAATAAACCCTAACCTAAATCCATCATAAGATGATTAAAGAAAACATAAAAACAATTTAATTAAAAAGGGTTATAAAGATTTACCTTTGATTTATGAAAAACCAAGATTTTTATGAAAACCCTAATTCCTCCCTTGTATATTTCGACTCCTTATTGATCTCCAGGGATTTTATGAAGTGTTTTGATAAATAAAAACCTTATATAATTAATCCTAACCAGTCCTAGCCCAAATACAAAAGCCCGGTTCCCTTTTTCCCTTTTTTCCCCTTTTCTTTTCTTTTTTTCACATAACTGACCTATACCCATTTAATTTCGTTTTTTTTCCTTTTTATTATTAATATTTGTATTAATAATATTACCTTAATTTTCCTTAATTTATTTCAGCTCCTAAAGCCTCCAAAACCTCAAAACCGTAAAACTAGTCAAATTTACGTGTTTTACCGTAAAAGACGTAAAATATACACTTTTAAAAAAAATCTCAAATTTTGAAATAAACTTTATAACTAAGTCCTAAATGACTTAAAACCATCCCGAAAAATATTCATATGACTAATTACCTCATCCGAGACCTTCAAAAGCTAAACCGTGAATCCTAAAAAAAATATACTATTACTATAATACTTATACGTATACGTAAACACCAAAATATCACCATTTCATTTCATAGTCACTAAATGTGAGCTCATGAACATGAAATAACCGTTCCTCGATTTACTTATGAGTACTCTATACTCATAAACGATAACCACACCAACCTCGTTCACACAAAATAAACACGTAAACACACAAATCAAGTAATCACACATAAAATAACCTAAAAATAAGACCAAGTGACGAACCTCAAAACCACGGTTGTCACATTGTGTCTTGTGAGTTCTCACTAAACTATAAAGTGATGTGTAGTTGTGTTGTGTGAAGTTCTCACTTAGCTTCAAAGTGAAGAGTCGTGAAGATTGGTTCTAGCTTTGGATTAGAACTCGTCATCTAGCCTTGTGTCGTAAAATGGTGAAGTGGGCGATGTTGTGTAGATTGGTCCTAGCTAAGATTAGGTCTCGACATTTAGCTTAGTGTCGGAAAATAATGTAAGCGACGTTGTAAGGTTTTCTCCGCCAAGAAGGGAGCTTGTGGATATAGTGGAAATCTCGAGTAAGGCGTTGATATGGGCAAAATCTCATATCAATAAGTCAACAAATCACCCTAAAACACATAGCAAACACCCAACTTTTATGCCATAAATAAGTATTATGTGGTATGTTTTGTGTTTGTGCTTATTTAGGTAACAAGGATACAAATTTGAAGCAAACAAGTGAAATCAAGCTCATTTATGAAGAAAATACAAGAAGGATGCCATATGACAAGCCATTTGAAGATAAAGGACCTATCTTGACAACATTCAAAAGATGAGGGACTAAAGTGCAAATTTTGATAAAATCAAGATCAAAGTCAAACTTGGTCAACTCTCAAGTCAACCAAGTCAAAGGGCTCAAATGATCAAGAATGAAGGTCAAAGGACTAATTTTGCCAAAGAAATGAAGACTAGAGCTCAAATAAAGAATCTGTCAAAGTTTAGGGGCTGAAATTGTCAAGTTTACATCAAGTTTGGTCTTAATCCGGATTTACTTACAAGAACCAATGGGAAGGCTTGAAAAATAAAACATGGATCACCAAGTCAGCCTGCCAGTTGGGCCACTAGCGCCGACTTCATTTATTAAAAAAAATCTGAACAGTGGAGCGCACTTTCTTTCTTTCATCCAATAAGAACTCGCCAACCCATAATCATTTTATCCACTTTGGATAATAATCTGTGTGAGAGGGAGAAAGCCAACCAGAGGAAGACACGTGTCACTTTCAAACAAGAACGCGCCCAGAACCTATATTCAGCTACAATGCATTTCAAGCAAAGTGTTCTACATGAATATTGCTCAAAATCAAGCAATGGATTCAACCCACGTGCTTATTTAGACTGAAAGTCATCACATTAAAAACCCCCAAAGGAGTTCGTAACTCAAGATTTTCAATTGAGCAAATTTGGCCATGTAGAGCTCAAAGATTGGACATAACACGTCACCAACTCCAACTAACTCTCACTTCAGCTCTATAAATAGGACATGTTAGCTCAGTTGTGATTGTAGACTTTAGGTGTGATAAACACACACTTTATTTTTCTCTCTCAATTCTAATCCTTTATTTTTAGTTAGAACTACTCTTAGGTGTTTGACATACACCTAAGAGTTAGTTAGTTAGTTAACAACTACTTGTAACCACTTTTCACTCCAATAAATACAATTCAACTTTTAGTTTCATTCAGTCTCATTCTACTTCATTCATTACTTTAGAACTGTTAGAACTGTGTTGTTTCTGTTGATCTTCTATGATCAATGGAAGCTTGGTGACATTTTGAAAGACTTGTAGCTGTTCAGTTTCCATTTGCAGTCTATTTCTAGCCTTTTGTAGACCTTGTAGCAGGGTGATGATTGTAGCAGTTTGGGTGATGATATGATGGTGTTTTGTAGATGATTCATGGTGGTTAGCGTTTGCTAGAAGGCTCAACGCCTATTTACTCCTTCAACAGAGTCCTAATGCTAAAAAGTTCTTAATTTCCTATTTTTGTTCCTCTCAATTGTCAATGCATGCTAAATTCTTAGTGTAAAGCATAAATGTTGAATTGATGTAGTGTTTAGCTTATCTGTAGCCTAATTGTGTTAGATTGATAATATATCAATAGTCTTACAGCTTTTCAAACTGTTATACTTGATTTCATTTGGTTTTCATCAGTAATTGTCCACTAGTAGTCACTTAGACTTTTAACTTGTTAACTAGCTTGTTCTTTGCTCAAAACATTTTCAACTCATCACTTTGATAAGTCTCAATGAGTGTTTTCAGCTGTCATTAACTAATACTCAAAAGTCTTTGTAAAATCTCTTGTTCAGATTTTAAGGCAGTGTTTGGTTTAAGTGATTTTTGGTGATTCAAGTTGTAGAAAATTGTTATTTTGTGTTCATTTTCACTAAGTCTAGTAGTGTAAACATTTTGGTTCTAATTTACGGTCAAACAAGTTTTCAAACAGGCAAATGGTAGTTAAAAACTTTGGGTCAAAGATTTTCAGAGTTCATCAGTGAAAACTATCTCACTTTAATCCATTGGCATTTGTTTGTTTCTTGATGAAATTGCCTGAAACTTGTTCACAATTATAGCTTAACATCCAATCTATTAGTGTTTAATTGGAAATTCTACAGTATCATGCCTGAAATTTGTTCACAATTATAGCTTAACATCCAATCTCAAGTTTCTGTGATAAGCATCAAACTGTTTTACTATATCTCCAAATCCACTTCATAAATTTACCAATCTTCTTTTACAAATCAACTTGCCATCATGTCTTGAGTAGATTTTGAGATTTTCAGCTTTTTGGATTTTTGGTCAACTTTGGTCAAATAAGGCAATTTTAGCTTATTGAAGATTCTAGCTTATTCAGTGGATCATTTTCCATTCTAAAAGACATTCTAAGCTTTATGGAGGTTGATTAATCAGTTTAACTATAAAATCGGATTGTGGATGTTCAGATTTCAAACAGGCTTATTCTTGGCTTATTGATATAAGCTAACTTGAGATTTACAAGCTTTTAAGCAATTTCCTGTTACTGGCCTAACTTATTTTTTATTTTAAGCAGTTTGCAACAAACTAGAGTGAATTTGGTTCACTAATAAGCTCTCATCAGCTTATTTGTTTTGGTTAACCCGTTTTTACAAAACTTATCTTTTATTTGCATTATGGTCCTTGCTGTTTGTTAATCTTTGTAATCAGTGTTAATTTTCCATTTTTTTAGGTTTTGCATTGGATAGTCCCTATATTTTCAGTAGTTGCAAATTCAGTTAGTTAGTTTTGGAAATTTGTTAAATTGGTTAACTAGTTTGTTACATTTTACATATTTGGTCCTTTTAGTTTCTGATTTTACACTTTCAGTCCTTACACTTTCATTTAGTTTACATTTCAAGTAATTTACCTCTCATGCATTAAATTATTTTAATTTGTGAATAGTAATTGGTACTTGCACTTTGTTTTACGGTTACGTAGCCTTAATATTTTCATCTTTTTACGTGTTGATTGAATTAGACATAGAAATCCAAATACCCTTAACAACCAAGAAAGATTTAAAGCTCGATATTAGTAGGCCTCTCAATTTGTCCAGAATCGAGAATAAACGAACTTACAAATACTCAATTTCAAATGGCGCCGCTGCCGGGGCATGACATTACGATAGACTATTGATTGACGGTTTCGATTGGATTTTGGGATCTGTTCCCCGAGTGGACGTTATTTTTACGTATCATAAATCAAAAACCATAAAAAATCAAAAATATAAAAATATAAAAACTAAAAAGTAACAAAATCAATTCTTTTCCTAAATAATTGAACCAAAAAAAATAAAAAATTCAAAAAGCAATCTTTTTCCTAAGAGATTGCACCCAAAAATATATATTATTGGATTTCATCGGTTTTTACGTACATATAATATTTTCTTTAAAAACCTAATAAATACAAAAATATTTTTGATATATTATTATATGTAGATACGTATACATATACGAACACTCAATACACATACTTCCATAAGTATTGCTTTTGCAATACACCGTGTTCGGGAGCGTTCCGGTCCTTGACACGTGTATCGATCAAATTTAATTAAATCAAGAATAGATAAATACTTCCAATAGGCAAGAACTCGAAGAATACAAACTACAAAGTGAATAGAAAGGCGACGTGCTATAAAATGCCGTCTAAGGGTTAATAGGTACTTAAATGTTTCGCGCCACCTAACCCCCCGTTCACTAGTGCGTATTCTAAGAAGGAAAGCTTGATTGGGGGTCTTGCACCCAAGTATTACTTACATATACTATACTTTCTTGTGGATATTACTTATTGAACCTCGGAAAAGATAATCCCTTCTTTTCCAAAGTCGAACGAGAGCTTCTCTCTCACTCCTTGATTTGAGTTGCATGCTCACCCACGGGCGTGCACAAATACCATTTGGTGTACAACCCCTTCCTCCGAAAAGGAAGAAAAAGAGAAAGAGTAAAAACAACACCGTCCATCAATCTGATCCCGAGAATCGTGCTTTGATCAACACACAAGAAGCCATGGCCGCCGTTGACAATCGAACTTTGATGGAGCACCTCCAATCCAATGTGCAAGGATATGCTGATGCTATTGTTATACCCGAGATACCCGCAAACACCTTTGAGCTTAAGACATCCATGATTAGCTTGGTTTCAAACACACCATTTTTGGGGAGACCTAGTGATAACCACACGATCATATCAAGAAGTTTCTATCTCTTTGCAATACCATTAAGTACAATGGAGTTCCCCATGATGCCATTAAGTTGATCTTGGTCCGATTTTCCTTAGAGGTAAATGCCAAGTATTGGCTAGATACACAACCACCTAAGAGCATTACCACTTGGGATGACTTTACTAAGAAGTTTTTGAACAAGTTCTTTCCTCCATCTAAGACCACGACTTTGAGAAACCTAATTACTGGATTTCAACAAAAACCTAGCCAAACCTTTAGTGATGCTTGGGAAGAATTCAAGGAGTTATTGAGAAAATGCCCCAATCATGGATTTAATGAAGTTCACCAAATCAATACTTTTTACAATGGATTAAGACCACATCATCAAGATTCCCTCAACTCCTCCGCGGGTGGGAATATTCTTTCCAAATCCATTCAAGAGGCATGGGACATTATTGAGACTAAATCCATGGTGCAAACTAACACACAACTTGATGAGAGAGTCCATGTTATTCAAGAGGGTGTTTCCAAAACATTTGAGAGTCAACTCCTTTCACAAATGCAAGAATGGACCCAAGCCTAAAAGGCAAATCAAGCACTCTTGCAAGATACCCAAAAGATGCAACAAACAATGATGCAAGACTTTATGAAAGTTTCCTTGGGCAACAATTCCACCAACGATGTGAATGCCATTGCTATTTCATTGAGACTTGTGGAGGTCCTCATTCTTACCTACAACGTGACAAGGTTCAAGGTTATCAAGTTGAGTGTTATGCTTATCAAGAAGAACATAGAGAGCACTTCAAACCTAACATCAATCAAAACAATCTCTCTTACAAGTCAAATAACTACCTTGCTCCATCCGGCTTTCCACCCCATCCACCCACCCAAAATCAACCCAACCCTCCTCAATTGTTATAAAGAAATCAAGGGCCTAGGCCAAACTACCAAGGAAACAACTATAGAGCACCCAATAACTTTCAACATCAAGGGAATAACTTTCATATAAACAATCAAGGATTTAACCAACCACCTCTACCTCAATATCCAAACCAAGGTTTTTATCAAGGAAATGTGCAACCTAATCCCATGGATTTGATTCTTCAAAAGCTTACTTCTTATGAAAGACAAATGAAAGAGGCTCAAAAGGAAAACAACAAGAAATTTTCTCTTCTACACAACCAATTTATGCATACTCAAAGGCCACAAGGGGCTCTACCTTCAAACACACAAACAAACCCAAGGGCTAATATCAATGCTATCACAACAAGAAGTGGAAAGACAACTAATGATCCTTCACCTCCTACACCTTCTATGGTTAAGCCTACTATGGTTCCATCTTGTGATAAGCCTTCTACATCTTCTTCACCACCTTCAAGCTCTACCACTTCAACACCTACACCTTCTCAACCTACACCCACTTCTCCTTTACCTTTCATATCTACCAATGAAGAAACCAACAAAGAGAAACCTTCCACCACCAAAACTACTCAACCTACACCAAAACCAAGCTTACCATATCCATCAATATTGAGAAAGGAGAAACTTAAAAACAAGGATGATATTCAAGTCTCTAATTTTTTGAGGATGTTCAAGCAACTTAACATAAACATCTCCTTTGCAGAAGCTCTTGCATATTTGCCAAAGTTTGCTAAAATGTTCAAAGATCTCCTCCCCAACAAGGAAAATTTGGTGGATTTGCTTAACACATCACTTAATGAGAATTGCTCCACCGTGTTGCTCAAAACCTTACCTACAAAACTTGGAGATCCGGGGCGATTTTTGATCCCTTGTAATTTTCCTAGGGTGGAAAATTGCATGGCACTAGCGGATCTAGGGGCAAGCATTAATCTCATGCCTTTATCGGTTTGGCAAAAACTCTCTCTTCCTAAGCTCACTCCTACTAGGATGACCCTTGAGTTATCCAATCGTACCATAGCTTATCCGGTAGGCATTGCGGAGGATGTGTTTATAGGTGTGGATAAGTTTACCTTTCCGGCGGACTTTGTAGTGGTTGATTATGATATGGACCCGAGAGTTCCTCTAATTGTTGGTAGACCATTTTGAGGATGGGTCGTACTCTTATAGACGTGGCGGAAGGAGAATTAATTATGAGAGTTGATGATGAGAAAGTGGTGTTTACGCTAGGAAAAGTGACTAAGAAGTCTCAAGGTTATTAAACAATTAATATAGTGGATGTTCTTGATGAGGTGTGTGATGAGCATTTTCATGAAGTTTGTAAGAATGATAGTGAAGACATGCCTCATGTAGAGACCGTTGCCTCAATTGCTCCCTCCTTAACACCTTTTGGAGAGAGTGATTTCCTCTTGGAGGAGTTTGAGTCAAACTTCCTTGGTAATGATGATTCTCCCATCAATTGGGAAGAAGACATTCTTACTATCCAAAAGTTGCTCAATGAGGATCCCATTCCTTCACCTATCCCACAAGAAGTTACCATAGATGATCCATCCATAGTGAAACCTTCCATAGAGATTCCACCTACCCTTGAACTTAAGGACCTTCCATCCCACCTTGAATATGCTTTCTTAGAAGGGAAAAACCAATTACCCGTTATCATAGCAAAAGACTTGAAAGAGGATGATAAAGAAAAACTTATAGAGGTGCTTAAGAAACATAAGCAAGCCATAGCATGGAAAATATCCGACATAAGGGGAATTGATCCAAATTTTTGTACACACAAAATCCTTATGAAGGATGATTACAAACCCGCCATTCAAAGCCAACGAAGGGTTAACCCTAAAATCCATGAGGTCATTAAGAAGGAAGTTATCAAACTCCTTGATGCGGGCATAATTTACCCCATTTCTGACTCTCCATGGGTTAGCCCGGTACATTGTGTTCCTAAGAAGGGTGGAATCATCGTAGTACCTAATGAGAACAATGAGCTTATTCCTACTAGACTTGTCACGGGTTGGAGAGTTTGTATTGATTATAGGAAGCTCAATGATGCTATTAGGAAAGATCATTTCCCATTACCTTTTATGGACTAAATGCTTGAACACTTAGCGGGAAATGAGTACTATTGCTTTCTAGATGGATTCTCGGGTTATTTTCAAATACCCATTGACCCTAAGGATCAAGAAAAGACCACATTCACTTGTCCCTATAGTACATTTTCTTACAAGAGAATGCCTTTTGGCTTGTGCAATGCACCAGGGACATTCCAAAGGTGTATGATGGCAATCTTTCATGACATGATTGAGTACACTATGGAAGTTTTCATGGATGATTTCTCAGTCTTTGGAGATTCATTCACTTCTTGTCTCTCCCACCTAGAACGTATGCTTAAGAGGTGTGAAGAAACACGTCTTGTTCTTAATTGGGAGAAGTGCTATTTCATGGTCAAAGAGGGGATAGTCTTGGGACATAAGATATCCAATAAGGGTTTAGAAGTGGATCGTGCTAAAATTGATGTTATTGCTAAGCTTCCCCTACCTACCACGGTGAAAGGACTTAGAAGTTTTTTGGGTCATGCGGGATTCTATAGACGTTTCATATAAGATTTCTCTAAGAGCAAGACCGATGACCCACCTCTTGGAAAAAGAGGCTCCTTTCATTTTCACCCAAGAGTGTTTAGACTCTTTTGAGATACTTAAGGAAAAGTTGACTAAGGCTCCCATTTTGGTTTCTCCAAATTGGGATTTGCCTTTTGAGCTCATGTGTGACGCTAGTGATTATACCGTGGGGGCCGTGTTAGGACAAAGAGTGAATAAGCATTTTTAACCTATACACTATGCTAGTAAAACCATGACGGGTGCTCAACTTCACTATACCACCCCGGAAAAAGAGTTGCTTGCTATAGTCTATGCCTTTGAGAAATTTAGACCTTATCTTGTGCTCTCCAAAACCATAGTGTATACGGATTATTCCACTCTTAAGTGCCTCATGACAAAGCAAGATGCTAAGCCTAGACTTTTGAGATGGGTTTTGTTGCTACAAGAGTTTTCCATTGAGATTCGTGATAAGAAAGGAGCCGAGAATTTAGCGGCGGATCACTTGAGTAGACTTGAGCATCCTTTTCAAAGAGAATTGCCTCATAAGAAAATTAATGAATCCTTTCCATTAGAGGAGCTCATGTCTATCTCTTCTCAAGAGGATGTCACCCCTTGGTTTGCGGATATTGCAAACTATCTTGTGGGGGATGTGCTAATAGATGGTCTTACTTCACAACAAAAGAAGAAATTTCTTAAGGAAGTCAAATACTACTTATGGGATGACCCTTACCTCTTTAGGTAATGTGCGGACCAAATCATTAGACGGTGTGTAGATGGGCCCAAGGCATTTAAGATCTTAGAAGCTTGTCATAAGGGACCTACGGGTGGACATTTTGGGCCCAACTACACCGCCAAGAAAGTATTTGATTCGGGTTACTATTGGCCTTCCATATACAAAGATGCCCAAGAGATGGTGAAATTTTGTGATGTATGTCAAAGACAAGGAAAAATTACTCAACGAGATGAGATGCCACAAAACTTCATACAAGAATGTGAGATTTTTGATGTGTGGGGAATAGATTTCATGGGACCTTTTCTATCATCTAAGGGAAATAAATACATACTCGTAGCCGTGGACTATGTTTCAAAGTGGGTTGAGGCGAAAGCCTTGCCTACTAATGATGCTCGAGTTATAGTGAAATTTTTGAAGCAATTATTTGCTAGATTTGGTGTACCTCGGGCCATCATAAGTGATCGTGGGACTCATTTTTGTAATGATCAATTTAAAAGAGTCATGAAGAATTATGGTGTTAACCATAGACTTTCTACAACGTATCACCCTCAAACCAAGGTCACTAATCGTGGTTTATAGAGAATTTTGGAAAGAACGGTGGGAGAGCATCGAGCTTCTTAGTCGGATAAGCTTGATGATGCTTTGTGGGCTTTTAGGATGGCTTTTAAGACACCAATTGGTTGTACTCCATATAGGCTTGTCTATGGAAAAGCATGCCACCTCCCATTCGAGTTAGAGCATAAGGCTTCATGGGCTCTCAAGTGGGAAAACTTTGATTTAAACCAAGCCAGTTCACATAGAAAGGACCAACTCAATGAAATGGATGAATTGAGAGCCAATGCTTATGAGAGCTCATTGCTTTACAAGGAAAAGACTAAGCAATTTCATGATGCTAAGATCAAGAACCGTGAGTTCAAAGTTGGAGAGCCGGTTCTCCTCTTTAACTCAAGGTTGAAACTCTTTGCGGGCAAACTTAAGTCAAGATGGTCCAGTCCATTCACTATTGCTCAAGTATTTCCATATGGAACTATTGAGTTGTCACAACCCGATGGTCCAAATTTCAAAGTGAATGGTCACCGTGTTAAGCACTATTTTGGGGAGGACATTTCCATGGAAATGGTCCAAGAGATCCCCATTTTCCCCATGAATTAATTCTTTATGGGAAGAGTCGATCTAGAGACTACATAAATCAAGCTTGAATAACTAGGTTTAGAGTTTTTATACTTAGAGTGTGGTAGGATAGAAATAAGAGTATAGAGTTGAGGAGAAGTGTAGGGGGAGACCTTCCTTTTGTCTTCATGTTGTTTGTAGGGTTGCTCTCTCATCACGTGCATTGGAGCTTATGAAGGAGGCCCTTGTATCTGGTTCACTTTGTTACTATTGTGATTTTTCATAGACACATTGTTCTTAAGAAATGAATTCACTTTAGTTGTCTCTTCCTTAACTCGAGTTAAGCAAAGTTATCAATGTCATAAGTGTAGGGGAGTTTATACTCCAATATTCTTAAACATTGAGGACAATGTTTATCTTAAGTGTATGGGGGGTCTTCTATCAAAGTGACCTTACCTAGACCTTTGTCATTGACCTTCATGATAACTTGGAAATTAATTTTTCAAACATCTTTCAAATTTTTGATCTACTTTGGCCACCAAAAATATGCATTCATAATTTTTGCATTAATCATTTTTCATTTGCATAACACATTTGCATTGTATATATATTTCTTCTTTTGTTCTTTATGAAAAATTGAAAAAGGAAAAATATAATAAGGACATGGTTTAACAAATTTAGACTTCTTTGACATATTAGGTCCGCCATGGATACTTTGACTCAACCCGAGTTTGCTTATCCAAGCATTCTCCAGCTAGTATCTTTAACTATGTAGTCCTTCATTGGTCTATTAGGCTAAGCATCCACGAGTCTCATTATTTGAGATTTTAAATTTGTGGAGAATGGGAGATGATAGAGTTGAAGCAAATATAAAAGGGCTAGATAAACTTCATGACAATTACTTGTGGCTAAACCCTTCTCTTTCTTTGCCTCTATTTTCTTCGCATGTATATATGTTAATAAATAATCAAGAACGGTTTTAAATGGTTTGTAGTCTCTTATTCATTTTTAACTAATCATTCATGGTTGGTATAAGTACGTCTTAAGATTCTAAGTTATAACATTTTATGTGTACTAGACTTATGTCATGCTTAATACTTAGCGGGTGTTTTTCCTTTATTCTTTTCAACTTTTTTTTGTGAGGAATAAAGAAAAATAAGAGCGACTTATGAAAAAAAAATGAGTGGCTAGAAAAAAAAAGAAAAAAAAAGAAAAAAAAAGAAAAAAAATAATAATTATACAAGACTCCCAAGAGGGGCAGTGAAGTGTTAATTATAGTGACTATTGAATTCCAATATTACTCTCACAAGGGTTGCGGGGATTTGATAGTTTCTCTAATCCAATGCTACCTTGACAGGTTGCGGGATTGAAGATCCAAAGTCTCAAAAAGGCGGCGGATATAAATTATTGCGTGAGTTTTATTTTTCTTTCCTTAGCGAGTGTATAGCTACTTATTAATGCATGACATAAGGATCTTACACATAAGGCGAATGACTTATTACTCTTGAGTCAGACTTATATTAATTATGAGCAGTTTTTTGAGTAATGGATGAGAGGACTACTTAGGATTAAAACAGTGCATCCTTATTTTGAGATTTTACATTTCTTATATTTCACGCTTTAAATAATGACAAATTTGCTCTCAAGCAATTTGCTCAAATAATAACTGGTTCCACATTTAATTGTCATGAATAAGTTGATGCACTTTTTACTTGTGAATGCAATGATCCCATTTTTAAGCTTGGTATGGGGAAAGTGAAACTTGAGGGTGATAAGTGTTCATGGTACCAAAAGCCCTAATCTAAGTCATTCATTTCTTTATGACTTATTTCCATCAAAACCATTTCAAGAAAATCCAAAAATATATAAATATAATTGTTCTCCTTTGCATTTCATTGTATAAAATCAAAATCATGCATCATATAGTGTAGAGTAGTGTATAAGCATTTCACATTGGCCAAGGTGGATTAATTATGAGAAAAATGTAAATTTGTGCTTTAAAATATGACATTGCATGAGGTCATGGAAATGATCTAGTGTAGGGGATTTGATATGAGCAAAATCTCATATCAATAAGTCAACAAATCACCCTAAAACACATAGCAAATACCCAACTTTTATGCCATAAAGCAGTATTATGTGGTATATTTTGTGTTTGTGCTTATTTAGGTAACAAGGATACAAATTTGAAGCAAACAAGTGAAATCAAGATCATTTATGAAGAAAAGACAAGAAGGATGCTATATGACAAGCCATTTAAAGATAAAGGACCTATCTTGACAACATTCAAAAGATGAGGGACTAAAGTGCAAATTTTGATAAAGTCAAGATCAAAGTCAAACCTGGTCAACTCTCAAGTCAACCAAGTCAAAGGGCTCAAATGATCAAGAATGAAGGTCAAAGGACTAATTTTGCCAAAGAAATGAAAACTAGAGCTCAAATAAAAAATCTGCCAAAGTTTAGGGGCTGAAATTGTCAAGTTTACATCAAGTTAGGTCTTAATCCGGATTTACATACAAGAACCAATGGGAAGGCTTGAAAAATAAAACATGGATCACCAAGTCAGCTGCCAGCTGGGCCACTAGCGCCGACTTTATTTATTAAAAAAATTTGAACAGTTGAGCGCACTTTCTCTCTTTCATCCAATAAGAACTTGCCAACCCATGATCAATTTATCCACTTTGGATAATAATCTATGTGAGAGGAAGAAAACCAACCAGAGGAAGCCACGTGTCACTTTCAAACAAGAACGCGCCCAGAACCTATATTGAGCTACAATGCATTTCAAGCAAAGTATTCTACATGAATATTGCTCAAAATCAAGCAAGGAATTCAACCCACGTGCTTAATTAGACTGAAAGTCATCACATTAAAAACCCCCAAAGGAGTTCGTCACTCAAGATTTTCAATTGAGCAAATTTGGCCACGTGGAGCTCAAAGATTGGACATAACACATCACCAACTCCAACTAACTCTCACATCAGCTCTATAAATAGGACATGTTAGCTCATTTGTGATTGTATACTTTAGGTGTGATAAACACACGCTTTATTTTTCTCTTTCAATTCCAGTCCTTCATTTTCAGTTAGAACTACTCATAGGTGTTTGACACACACCTAAGAGTTAGTTAGTTAGTTAACAACTACTTGTAACCATTTTTCCCTCCAATAAATACAATTCAACTTTCAGTTTCAATCAATCTCATTCTACTTCATTCATTACTTCAATCCTATTTGAATTGTGTTGTTTCTGTTGATCTTCCATGATCAATGGAAGCTTGGTGACATTTTGAAAGACTTGTAGTTGTTCAGTTTCCATTTGCAGTCTATTTCCAGCCTTTTGCAGACCTTGTAGCAGGGTGATGATTGTAGCAGTTTGGGTGATGATATGATGGTGTTTTGTAGATGATTCATGGTGGTTTAGTGTTTGCTAGAAGGCTCAACGCATCTCTACTCCTTCAACGTAGGCCCAATGCTAAAAAGTTCTTAATTTCCTATTTTGTTCCCCTCAAATGTCAATGCATGCTAAATTCTTAGTATAAAGCTTAAATGTTGAATTGATGAAATGTTTAGCTTAATTGTAGCCTAATTGTGTTAGATTGATAGTATATCAGTAGTCTTACATCTATTCAAACAGTTTTACTTGATTTCATTTGGTTTTCATCAGTAATTGTCCACTAGTAGTCACTTAGAGTTTTAAATGGTTAACTAGCTTGTTCTTTGCTCAAAACATTTTCAACTCATCACTTTGATAAGTCTCAATAAGTGTTTTCAGCTGTCATTAACTAATACTCAAAAGTCTTTGTAAAATCTCTTGTTCAGATTTTAAGGCAGTGTTTGGTTTAAGTGATTTTTGGTGATTCAAGTTGTAAAAAATTGTTGTTTTGTGTTCATTTTCACTAAGTCTAGTAGTGTAAACATTTTGGTTCAAATTTGTCGTCAAACAAGTTTTCAAACAGGCAAATGGTAGTTAAAAACTTTGGCTCAAGGATTTTCAGAGTTCATCAATGAAAACTATCTCACTTTAATCCATTGGCATTTGTTTGTTTCTTGATGAAATTGCCTGAAATTTGTTCACAATTATAGCTTAACATCCAATCTATTAGTGTTTAATTGGAAATTCTAGAGTATCATGTTTTGAAGGAGTTCTTGGCTTTTTAATAAGCATTTGATCAAACTCAAGTTTATGTGATAAGCATCAAACTGTTTTACTAGATCTCCAAATCCACTTCATAAATTTACCAATTTTCTTTTACAAATCAACTTGCCATCATGTCTTGAGTGGATTTTTAGATTTTCAGCTTTTTGGATTTTTGGTCAACTTTGGTCAAATAAGCCAATTTTAGCTTATTGAAGATTCTGGCTTATTCAGTGGATCATTTTCCATTCTAAAAGACATTCCAAGCTTTGTGGAGGTTGATTAATCAGTTTTAACTATAAAATCGGATTGTGGATGTTCATATTTCAAATGGGCTTATTAGTGGCTTATTGATATAAGCTAACTTGAGATTTACAAGCTTTTAAGCAATTTCCTATTACTTGCCTAGCCTATTTTTGATTTTAAGCAGTTTGCAACAAACTAGAGTGAATTTGGTTCACTAATAAGCTCTCACCAGCTTATTCATTTTGGTTACCCGTTTTCACAAAACTTCTCTTTTATTTGCATTATGGTCCTTGCTGTTTGTCAATCTTTGGAATCAGTGTTAATTTTCCGTCTTTTTAGGTTTTGCATTAGATAGTCTCAATATTTTCAGTAGTTACAAATTCAGTTAGTTAGTTTTGGAAATTTGTTAAATTGGTTAATTAGTTTGTTACATTTTACATATTTTGGTCCTTTTAGTTTGTGATTTTACACTTTCATTCCTTACACTTTCATTTAGTTTACATTTCAAGCAATTTACCTTTCATGCATTAAATTCTTGTACTTTGTGAATCGTAATTGGTACTTGCACTTTGTTTTACGGTTACGTAGCCTTAATATTTTCATCTTTTTACGTGTTGATTGAATTAGACATAGAAATCCAAATACCCTTAACAACCAAGAACAATTTAAAGCTCGATATTAGTAGGCCTCTAAATTTGTTCAGAATTGAGAATAAACGAACTTACAAATACTCAATTTCAGGCGTACTCGAGGAGTGGAGTAGGAACGAGGATAGAGCCTCGTTGCCGAACCACTATAAATCTTGGTGTCTTCCTACTAGGTTGTTTTTTTCCTTACTCATTACTTACATTCAACATCATTACACTTATTACTTATTGTTAATGCATTAGAATTGAACCTAATCATTATGCAACTAGCTTTCAAGTAAAAGATAGTTTTGGCACTCACCTAATTGAAAGGAATTTTAATTAGGAGATAAACCGATGAGAAACTATACAACCCCCCCTTCTAGTTTCTACATGATAAATTTTTATTTCAAGATATGAATGTAAACATTCTAACCATCATAAATAAATATTCTTCATATCTTTGAAGTCCATAAGCAAATTTGTATCATATTGTACAATGCTCAACCTGCCTGCATGATTAGATGAAAAACCACAAAAACTAACATAGGCCGTCAGCGGCATCTTTCCACGTGTCAACGAATAAATGCCTTTATTAACGTTTGAAAATTTAGTGGAAAATCTAACACATTTACATGGAATAATAACAATGAATATCCTGTACATATTATACAATGAACCCAAAACCATATTATACAATGAACCAAACCACATATTTTATAGATTGATCATTCTAATACTTGTTACCAAGTACTAGAACCTCCCAACATCAAAAGGTTTAGTCAAAAGATCAGCCACATTATTTTATATGTCTACTCTATCTGGATGTATTAAACCTTTTTCAAAACAATCCCTTATAAAATGATGTCTAATTTCTATGTGTTTAGTTTTAGAATGATGTACAAGATTTTTAATAATGCAAAGTGTACTGTTATTATCCACAAGAATTTTGGTATGCATAAAATTGTACCCATAATCCAAGCTGATTTTAAATCCATAACACTTTCCCACAACATGCAGCAGCAACTACATACTCAGCCTCAGTTGTTGAATTGGCCACCATTGTTTGTTTCTTGCATTGCCAAGAGATGAGTCTGCTTCCAAGAAATTGACATCCACCAGTTGTGGATTTCCTATCATGATTATCACCTCCATAATCACTATATGAATAGCCAATAAGCTCCAAAGGAGACTCTCTAGGATACCACAATCCCAATGCGGGAAAGCATCTAAGGTACCTAAAAATCCTTTTAATTGCATAAAGGTGACATTCCTTGGGAGTCACTTAATGACGTGCACATTCACATACTACAAACATGATATCAGGTCTTGAAGTTGTAAGATGCATCAATGAGCCAATCATTGATCTATAATGCCTGACATCAATTTCTTTACCATCTCCAACCTTTCCCCATGGATGTTCCCTATCCATGGGAGTGCTAGCCCGTTTTTCATGTGGTGAAAAACCAATTTTTTTCAAAATCTCATCCACATACTTATCTTGAGAGATGAAGATACCATCTTCTTTCTGCTGAACTTGTAGACCAAGAAAGAAGGTCATCTCTCCCATAGCACTCATCTGAAACTTATATGTCATAAGTTTGGAGAAATCATCACTCATTCTTTGGTTAGATGAACAAAAAATGATGTCATCTACATAAACCTGGACAAGAAGAAAGTCCTTTCCTTCTTGCTTTGTGAACAAAGTCTGGTCTATGGTACCACTTTTAAAGCCATTGTCCACCAAGTAAGTGGAAAGTGTTCCATACCAAGCTCGAGGGGCCTGATGAAGGCCATACATTACCTTCTTCACTCTATAAACTTTATTCGGATGCTCAGAATCTTCAAAACCAGGAGGCTGCATGACATAAACTTCTTCTTTGATTGTGCCATACAAAAATGCACTCTTCACATCCATTTGGTAGACTTTGAAACCCATGCAGGAAGCATAGGCTAGGAAAATCCTTATTGCCTCAATTCTAGCAACAGGTGCAAAAACCTCTTCATAATCAATACCCTCTTCCTGAGTGTATCCTTGAGCAACCAATCTTGCCTTGTTTCTAATAACAATGCCTCTCTCGTCCTTCTTGTTTCTTAGAACCCATCTTGTCCCAATAGGCCTGACATACCTTGTACAATCTACAAGCTCCCAAACGTCTTGAATAGAAAACTGATGAAGCTTATCCTGCATTGCTTCAACCCAGCTTTCTTCTTTAAGAGCATCAAAAATCTTCTTTGGTTTTAATTGAGAGAGAAAACAGACAAACAAACATTCTTGCACAAAAAGGAGTATATTCTTTCTTATGTATATTAGCAATGAATCCACCTTGAGTCTTCTTAGTCCTCCTTGTTTGCACAGGAGTCTGAATATCACCAATTATTTGGGTGGGAGGTTGATTTTTGGCCACCTTTGTAAGAATTCCTCCCCCAAATAACGCATTGTCATGAACAGTGGATTCCATATTACCAATACCATCTTCATTGCTACTCCCATGCCCACTTGAACTAAGAGATATTTTGTCAGCGGCTGGAATTGGGCCACTAACATCTTCATTTGGTATGAGATCTTCAACATGTTCAAAAATATTTCTGTTAGAGGAAGAGAATAAATTGCCAAACAGATTGTCAGTGGCTGAATCCCAAGTGTCAGCGCCTGATTTGGCTTTGTCAGTGGATGAAGATGCATGCATTGATTCATCAACTGTTGTCTCTTGTTGCTTTTCTTCTTCCTCTTTGGCAGCAGCATATGCTTGCGTAAACTCTTCACTCCATATAGGTATGGTGACATAATCAAACATATGAGTGGGTTCAACTGCATTTGATCCTGTAGAAACTAGAAGGGGGGTTGAATAGTTTCTTATATTTACTTGTTAAAATATGGTTTCCAAAAATCCTTTTTCAAAAACTTAGACTTGAGGAAATATGTAAAATCTTCTTATGCACAATATGAACAATGATAGTGTAGCTAAACTAATACTAACAAAAATATATCCACAAAGAATAAAGAATGATAGTGTAGCTAATCTAATACTAACACATGTATATGCAAAAAGAATAAAGAATGTAAAGAGTTAAGGGTAAAGAAAGATCAAACCGAACACCAAGGATTTATAGTGGTTCGGCAACAAAGCTCACTCCTCGTCCCTACTCCACTCCTCGAGTACTCCTTACTTGAGAGTTCACTACACAACAAGCTCCTTATGGTGGAGAAAACCGTACACGTCGCTTAACCAATTTCCGACTCTAAGCTAAAAGTCGAGCCCTAATTGTAGCTAGGACCAATCTACACAACTATACTTAGTACATACACAACTTCCAAATAGACACAACTACTTGGATCTTCACAACTATGACACAACTATAAGTATATAAAATTTGATCTTCAATGGATCTTTTGTGGTGGACTCAACACTTTACTAGGATAGTGTTCTTCTCTTTGCACTTGGAGAGGAAGGGATGGAAGAACAAGATTCACTTCTTAAACAAGTAATAATCAAACAAATGATCAAAGATTTGAGTGATTAAAGAAGGGGTTTGAATCTGGAAATGAATGTGCAAAAGAGGTGAGGTGAAAAGCTGAGAATGGTCCACTATTTAAAGGATAAAGGAGCCAACGGCTATATCTGCCCGCGGTACCTTCTCACAGCCCGCGGTACCTTATCGATAAGGTACCGCCTAGGCGCTAAGGTACCGCCGGACTAGACTCCGCTCCTTTTTGTCCTTTAGTGGTGGAGGTCTTATCTGGGTATAAAAAATATCCTGAAAGGATATTCTTAACAGAATAAGAATATGCCATTTTCAAATTTCAAATAATTAATTTAATAAAACATTTTCTTAAAAATAAAGTTTAATAAAAACTTGTCACATTTAATAAAAAGTGAGTTTTAAGAAAAGATTAAATCACTTGATCACTTGATTAAGGTTAGTACTTGTTTATCCATACCTTAAGTGAAAATGGGTAAAATGAAAAATACTTGAACTCAAGAATTCGTTTTTCGTTGTTTTCGTAAATGCTTGTTTTTACATATTGTCGTAATCAAAACTAAGCGAGACCGAAAAATGCAAGTAACGTTTTTAGTCATTATTGCATTAACAATCTTCCCCTTTTTGATTCCGACAATACATAAACTCAATCACACAAAAACAAGATTTTCGAAGACGAGTTTATTCATTTCTCCCCCTTTGTCGAAGCAAAAAGGTTGCATAAGCCGGTGTTGAAGAAACGGACTTTGCAAAGACTCCCCCTTGGTGCTTACTCCCCCTAGCTTGGGGCACCGAGGAATCGAGATATGGTGACAAGCTACATAGAAGGGTTAGTTGAACAAAAGAAACAACCAACAATATATAGCAATAGGTCACAAAAAAATAAAATTAAAAGAGAAGAAAACACAAACACAAAGATCCAAGATAGGTTACTAAAGAAACATCATACAAAGAAGTATGGAAAAAGAAACAAGCCAAAAGCATAAATATAATCCTAGTTATTCTAGAATTCTAAGATTTGCTTGAATTTGGTGTCTTGAGGATAAGCAACCAATGCTTATATGAAAGACAAGGTAATAGCGGAGGGTGGTGGTGGTGGCTTGTTAGAGATCTCATAATCAAAGTGAAGAGGAGGCTTGATTAAGAGACTCTTGATGTAGCTCAACTCCTCATAGATGTGTGCCATAGCAAGATGTTGATATTGACAACAATGACAATATGTTCCATGGTGCATGACATTATCATGAGAAGGAGGAAGAACACTAAAGGGTGGTGGTGGAAGAAAGGAAGTTCCACAATCAACATTCTTGGTAGGAGAAATGTGATTAAGAGTGTTCTTGGGTGGGTTTGGATTGAAAGCAATTAGAGAAAATGGAGGAGATTCAAGGCTTTCATTGGGAGAATAAGACATTTTGGATGTGAAGTAATGCAAAATGCTTATGGTTTAAATAGGGAAGGCTTAGGGTATTTTTGGGGTGGTCAAAGGGTTTGAAACAAAGATTCTCAAAAAGGTTGGAGCAAATCTGGAGTTTCAGACAAAAACCCGAAAAGGAAGGCCACTGTAGGCGGTTCCTTATCTATGGTGGCGGTACCTTATCAATAAGGTACCGCGGCTCACTTATGGAACCGCCTGCAGAAGCAGGGTTTGGTGTTTGGAGAAAGATTTTTCAGCAAATCTTATTTCTCTAGTCTAACTTATCATAGGGATGTGCTTAAAAGCAAAGATAGACAAAGAAAATATATGCAAACTTACCAAATAGAGATTTGACCAAAATACATGGATTAAAAATCAATGTAGGAGGTGTGTAAGATAAGACCTTAAGTCATGACACAATGATCCTCCATGATTCAATCTTGTTCTTGCTATGTTTGAGAGAATCATACATATGAATTATGTAAGCTCTATATTAATAGCGAGAATCTATGAAAAAATCGTTTTTAGATTGAATTAACAATGTCAAACGAATTTCTCAACCATTTTCGAAAGAGACTTTGAGAATTTTGAAAAGGAGATGAGAAGATTTTTCAAAAGAATTTTAAAAGACTCAAGAACTCAAAGTGGTAATAGACAACACACAATAAGAAAAGAAATCAAGGAAGATGTTCCATTAATCCTAGACCTAGACGCAAGTAATTAAAAGGTTCCCTCTTAAGTGGCTTAGTGAAGATATCGGCTAAGTTGTCCTCGGAGGGCACCTTTTCGATAGTAATGTTCCCCTTTTGAACATTATCCCTAAGGAAATGGTGTCTAATTTCTATGTGTTTGGTTCGCGAATGTTGCACGGGATTCTTGCTTAGGTCTATAGCGCCTTTATTATCGCACATGATGGGAACATCATCAAGAGAAATCCCGTAATCAATAAGCGCTTGCTTCATCCATAGAGCTTGTTGGCATGCTTTACCGGCACTCACATACTCGGCTTCCGTGGTGGATATCGCAAGAGAGGTTTGTTTCTTGGAGAACCAAGAAGTTAAACAACAACCCATGAAGGTACAAACTCCACTAGTGCTTTTCCGGTCCACATAGTCTCCCGCATGATCCGAGTCCGCGTAGACAATGGTTTCTACGCCGGTCCCTTTAGGATACCATAATCCTAAATGTATAGTGCCTTTAATGTATCAGAAGATACGCTTAACCGCTTCAAGGTGAGAGGTTTTGGGAGCCTCTTGGAAGCGAGCACAAAGGCAAACACTAAACATGATATCCGGTCGACTTGCCGTTAGGTACAACAAACTACCAATCATACCTCTATATTTGGTGTTGTCTACCGACTCACAATCATCATCTACGGTGAGTTTAGTATCCGAGGCCATAGGGGTCTTCATTGGTCTAGATTCTTCTAATCCAAATTTCTTTGGCATTTCTTTAGCGTACTTAGATTGACTAAAGAAAATACCATCGTCCATTTGTTTAATTTGGAGTCCTAAAAAGAAGTTAAGTTATCCCATCATACCCATTTCAAACTCATCATGCATGATTTTGGCAAAGTCATCACACAATTCTTGACAAGTTGAGCCAAATATAATGTCATCAACATATATTTGTACGATTATGAGGTGAGGACCTTTCTTCTTTGTAAAGAGTGTATTGTCTACCATACCCATGGTATACTCATGTTTAACAAGAAACGCTTTAAGTCTATCATACCAAGCTTTGGGTGCTTGTTTGAGTCCATAAAGTGCTTTCTTAAGCTTGTAAACATGGTCCGGTTTCTCAAAATCAATGAAGCCGGGAGGTTGAGCCACATATACCTCCTCATTGATCAAACCGTTAAAAAATGCACTCTTTACATCCATTTGTTGAAGCTTAATATCTAAGGCACAAGCGTAGGCTAAAAGGATTCTAATTGATTATAATCTAGCTACCGGTGCATATGTCTCGTCATAATCAATCCCTTCTTGTTGATTATAGCCTTGAGCTACAAGTCTAGCCTTGTTACGAGACACAACACCATTCTCATCTAGCTTATTCCTAAATACCCATTTGGTTCCTATAATGGTGGAAATTCTAGGTGGAGGAACAAGTTCCCAAACATCATTGGCAACGAATTGATTCAATTCTTCTTGCATCGCAATGACCCAACTCTCATCCGTCAAAGCTTCTTTAACATTCTTTGGTTTAATCAAGGAGACAAAACAAAAGAAGTTGCTTTGGTTTTGGACTTGAGATCTTAGGGTCCTTTGATTTAAGTCACCAATGACATTATTGAGAGTATGATCCCTAGACTCCTTAATGTTTACTTCCTTTTCAACACTAAGGTCTTCAACTCCTATTTTTCTAACCTCTTTGGCTTTAACTACTTCTAATTCATCCAAGTCATCATCAACCAATGGTGGTGTCTTGGGTGAAGGAGGGGTTTCATCAAAGGTTATGTTGAGTGATTCTTCAATAACCCCTGAGGTTCTATTTAGGACTATGTTGGTCTTACTAGTTTGGGAATAACCTAAAAGGATACCTTCGTAAGACTTTGGGTCAAACTTGGTAAGGTAGTCTTTGGTGTTAAGGATAAAGCACTTGCTTCCAAACACCCTAAAGTATTCTAATGAGGGTTTCTTACCTTTAAGAATCTCATAGGGGGTCTTTCCTAGGAAAGGTCGAATAAGAATTCGGTTGAGAATATAAGTCGATGTATCCACGGCATCGCACCAAAACTTTTGAGGCAAAGATTGCTCGTTTAACATCGTCCTACTCATCTCTTGGAGAGTCCTATTCTTCCTTTCAACTACCCCATTTGATTGTGGAGTGCGAGGAGCCGAGAAGTTATGGGTAATACCATGAGCTTCACAAAAGGCACCAAATTGCACTTCATTATCAAATTCCCTACCATGATCCGTCCTAATAGAAACAATTTAACATCCTAGTTGATTTTGAATTCTTCGACTAAAGATTTCGAAGTGATCGAAAGCTTCATTCTTAGATGCCAAAAATCTAGTCCAAGTGAATCTAGAATAGTCATCAACTATAACTAGGGTATAAAGGTTACCTCCATAACTCCGTATGGCGGAAGGTCCAAAGAGATCCATATGTAGGAGCTCTAAGCACCGAGAGGTCGAAACCAAATTCTTGGCTTTGTGACTTGAGTGAACTTGCTTTCCAACTTTGCAAGCATCACAAAAGTGACTATCAAACTTAATCTTGGGGAGGTGTCTTACCAACTCCTTAGAGACTAAAGATTGAATTAAACGCATATTAGCGTGACCTAATCTCCTATGCCAAAGAGTAGAACTATCATCTATAGTCGCAAGACATATGTTGTCTTTTGACTTCTTATTAACCTTCATGACATAAAGCCCATGCTTTCTAACACCTTTTCCAATGACTTTTCCATCTTTTAAGATTTCACTGTCATGTTCCGAAAAGATGACCTTACACTTATTATCACAAATTTGACCTATACTTAAAAGGTTAAAACCTAAGTTATCTATGTGCTCAACATTTTCAATGGTCATGGAGTCAAGAGAAACCGTACCTTTGCCAATGATATTACCACGTAGACTACTAGCGAATGTGACGTTACCTCCATCATATGCTTTGTAATGCGAGAACAAACTTCGATTACCCGTCATGTGTTTAGAACATCCATTATCCTTAATCTACTCATCAGGCTCCAAATCAATTCCCAAGCATATCTAGGTAACAACACACAAGATCAAACATTTGGTCCCCAATGTCATCAACATGACGCTTAGGTGGAGTAGAAGATAGTCTAGATAAACTTCTGGCCGCGGTACCTTATCTATGGCCGCGGTTCCATAGTGATAAGGAACCGCGCCATACGATGTGGAACCGCGTCCAGAAGGTGTTTTCTGTGAAAACCTGACTTGTTTTGGTTCACTAGTTGAGACTTCATTTGAGTTAAAACCTAGACCAAGTTTTTCCTTAGAATGAACTTGTTTGTTTAACATATCATCAAGAGCACTAGTACCTTTCATGAACTTTTCCAATTTAATGGAGGTGCTCTTGAGATCATCATTCTCTAATCTAAGTTTCTCACAACTTAAGCAACCTAAATCAACCTCTTTGTTTTCTCAAGTTTAGCCAATTTCTCCCTAAGTTCATTGATCTCATTTTCAAGCTTAGTTTTGGTTGATTTTAAGGTTTTATTCTTTTCTATGAATTTAAGACTAAGTTTGTGTAAGCTATCATATTTGCCTTCAAATTCAATATCATCTAAAGTGGAACTATCATTGCTATAATATTCGGTTTCGGAATGTACCTATTTAGAAGTGTGAGCGATAAGACATTTCTCCTCTTTGGGGTTGTCATCATCATCTTCACCGCTATCGCTCCAAGCGCCACTAACGAATGCCGTGTGGTTCTTATCACGAGCGGGCTTTGGACAATCACCAATGAATTGATTTGGATAACCACATCTAAAGCAACTCCTATCACCTTTTTCGTTCTTGACAAACCGATTCTTTGACAATGGTTTCTTGTCATAGTTTGGTTGCCTAACGTGTTGACCTCGTCTCTTGAAGAACTTCTTGAAATCTCTCACCGCCAATGCATACTCCTCGTCATCACTTTCCGAGGAACTATCATGGTCACTTTGTGCCTTCTTGGCTTTAAGTGCAAGAGATTTCCTTTCACTCTTGGTTTTTACTAGTTCCGAGTCCTTCAAAATTATCATCTCATGAACCTTCAAGTTTCCTATGAGTTCATCGAGTGATAAAGTTGAGAGATCTTTCGACTCTTCAATAGCCGTGACTTTCGCTCTCCACTTTGGATGTAAGGCCCTTAGAAACTTCCTAACATTGTTCTTGCTAGAAAAACCTTCATCAAGTGCTTTTAGACTAGTAATAATGATGTTAAACCTAGCAAATGCACTATCAATAGTTTCATCTTCTAAGATGACAAATTGTTCATATTGTTGGACAAGAAGATCGATTTTACTTTCTTTGACTTGGCTATTACCTTGGTGGGTTACTAAAAGAGTGTTCCAAATATCTTTAGCGGTTTCACACATACAAATTCTTTCATACTTTTTCTTAGGCAAAGCATTATAAATCACCATTTTAGCCTCATTATTTTTTGAAAGTTTCTTTTTAGTGTCATCATTAGCTTTGTCAAAAGTGACTAATTCTTTTGTTTTAGAAACTTCATTAAATTGAAAGGGTAAAAAGTCACCATTGGTAATAACATGCCAAAGATCTAAATCTTTTGATTTCACATAAGTTTCAAATCTATTTTCCAATAAATAAAACTATCGGTTTCAAAAAGTGGTGGTCTTTGCATAGATTGCCCTTCTAAGTACTTGTTGGAATCCATAGATCGATTCAAGTTTTAAAATACAATATACTTTAAAAATTCTTGAGCAACCCGCTCTGATACCAATTGTAGAAACTAGAAGGGGGGGGGGGGGGGTTGAATAGTTTCTTATATTTACTTGTTAAAATATGGTTTCCAAAAATCATTTTTCAAAAACTTAGACTTGAGGAAATATGTGAAATCTTCTTATGCACAATATGAACAATGATAGTGTAGCTAAACTAATACTAACAAAAATATATCCACAAAGAATAAAGAATGATAGTGTAGCTAATCTAATACTAACACATGTATATGCAAAAAGAATAAAGAATGTAAAGAGTTAAGGGTAAAGAAAGATCAAACCGCACACCAAGGATTTATAGTGGTTCGGCAACGAAGCTCACTCCTCGTCCCTACTCCACTCCTCGAGTACTCCTTACTCGAGAGTTCACTACACAACAAGCTCCTTATGGTGGAGAAAACCGTACACGTCGCTTAACCAATTTCCGACTCTAAGCTAAAAGTCGAGCCCTAATTGTAGCTAGGACCAATCTACACAACTATACTTAGTACACACACAACTTCCAAATAGACACAACTACTTGGATCTTCACAACTATGACACAACTACAAGTATATAAAATTTGATCTTCAATGGATCTTTTGTGGTGGACTCAACACTTCACTAGGATAGTGTTCTTCTCTTTGCTCTTGGAGAGGAAGGGATGGAAGAACAAGATTCACTTCTTAAACAAGTAATAATCAAACAAATGATCAAAGATTTGAGTGATTAAAGAAGGGGTTTGAATCTGGAAATGAATGTGCAAAAGAGGTGAGGTGAAAAGCTGAGAATGGTCCACTATTTAAAGGATAAAGGAGCCAACGGCTATATCTGCCCGCGATACCTTATCACAGCCCGCGGTACCTTATCGATAAGGTACCGCCTAGGCGCTAAGGTACCACCGGACTAGACTCTGCTCCTTTTTGTCCTTTAGTGGTGGAGGTCTTATCTGGGTATAAAAAATATCCTGAAAGGATATTCTTAACAGAATAAGAATATGCCATTTTCAAATTTCAAATAATTAATTTAATAAAACATTTTCTTAAAAATAAAGTTTAATAAAAACTTGTCACATTTAATAAAAAGTGAGTTTTAAGAAAAGATTAAATCACTTGATCACTTGATTAAGGTTAGTACTTGTTTATCCATACCTTAAGTGAAAATGGGTAAAATGAAAAATACTTGAACTCAAGAATTCGTTTTTCGTTGTTTTCGTAAATGCTTGTTTTTACATATTGTCGTAATCAAAACTAAGCGAGACCGAAAAATGCAAGTAACGTTTTTAGTCATTATTGCATTAACAGATCCTTTTCTTTATCAACCTGTATACTTGCATTGTCAACAATAGGTGCTTCCAAGACAACTGGATTAGTCACATGCATATAATTCATGGACCTTGATAATGGCTCTAAATTAAATAGCCAATTAGGTCCAGACTCAGGATCACTTGGTTTACTCTCCAATAAGTCAACATGAATGTTTTCTGTTAGAATCTTAGACTTCTTGTTATAAACCCTATACCCCTTACTATTTGTGGAATATCCCATAAACAATCCCTCGTCACCTTTTGAGTGAAATTTGCCTAGGTTATCACTAGTATTCAGTAATACTACATGACATCTAAAAGGCCTAAAGAAGTCTATATTAGGCTTCCTATTCCAAAGCAATTCATAGGGGGTCTTATTATGAAACTTATTGACTAAGGCTCTATTTTGAACATCACATGTAGTGTTCACAGCCTCAGCCCAAAAAGCAATGGGTAGATTTGCATCTGCCAACATGGTCCTAGCTGCTTCTATTAGAGTTCTGTTTCTTCTTTCAACTACATTATTCTGATGTGGAGTTCTAGCTATGCTAAACTCCCTATAGATTCTTTTATTGATACAAAACGTATCTAGAAGGTTGTTCTTAAATTCACCACCATTATCACTTCTAAGAATTTTAATCTCATTACCTGTTTTCTTTTCAATCTGAGTAATGAAATTGATTAAGGTCTTAGTAGTATCACTCTTTAATACCAAAAATAAAGTCCAAGTATACCTAGAATAATCATCAGTGATAACAAAACAATAGGATTTACCATTAAGACTTTCTATATTGGTTGGGCCAAACAAATCCATGTGTAATAAGTGAAGTGGTTTAGAACTAGTATGAACATTCTTAGACTTAAATGAGGCCTTATGTTGCTTGCCTTTAAGACATGCAACATAATTATGATCATTGTAGAATGCTTTTGAAGTCAATCCTCTTACAAGATCATGTCTCACAAGTCTATTCATGTTTTTGAAGTTAATATGCCCTAACCTCCTGTGTCATAGCTTATTTTCATCCACTGACGCCTTAGCATAAAGACATGACAAGTTGTTACTCATTTTAACGCCATTTAGATTCACATTATAAACATCTTTATGTTTAGGTGTTCTAAAATCTATGAACTTATTAGCTGAATCTCAAAATCTTTACTTAACACTAAACATTCAGTGTCAGTAAAAAGAACCTTATTCTTGTTGTCACATACTTGTGACACACTAAACAAATTATAATCAAGTTCTTTTACCAGGAATACTTCCTCAAACCTCAAGTTATTGGTGATGAGTGCGCCTTTGCCAGAAATGTTTCCATAACTACCACCAAAATACACCTTATCACCATCTTTAATAGGAATGAAATCAGTTAGGTAATCTTCCTTCCCAGTCATGTGTCTAGAGCATCCCTTGTCCCAATATCCAAAGTCATTGACCTGCTTATGAATGCCCTCCACATGAAGAAAACAAATTAGTTTTATTTGGGAACCCCAAGCCTTTGCAGACTTGGATTCATCTGGTTGTTCAACAAGAATTGATTTATTCCTTGTAACAACCCCATGTTCATCCCTTTGTGCCCTAAACACCCAATTTACCCTAATAGGTTTAGTAATGACCTTTTCAAGAAACTTAAATCTGTTGCAGGTCATAGGAATTCCATTTGAATTAGGGTTTTGATCTTGTTTAGGTATCTATGTGAAACTGGATGAAGCTTTAGACCCTTGTCCCTTAGGTTTTAAATACATATTACTTGGTTTAACATTAGGTCTGACAGAAGCTAGTTGTGGCATTTTCATACCAAACCTAGATTTGTCAACGGCTGATTTGGTCTTGTCAACGGACAAATTGTTCCTGTCATCGTGTAAATTAGGGTTTGCTACAGGAACCCATTATCTGTTAGACCAAGTATTAGTCTTTTGAAAGGGTCTTTGTCCATGGATATTAGTCCCTTTAGAAAAGAAAGGAGCTAGTCTAGTGGCCTGAGGACTTGGTTGGACAAAAGGTCTAGTTTTGACCATGGTTGACCTATTGTCAACGGGTAAAGTGTATCCATTGACACATTTATAGGCTAAATGTGAGAAGCTCCCACATGTGTAACAAGCCTTTTTAGACACAAACTTAGGCTTGAACTGATAAAACCATGTCTCATTAACACTTCTTTGGCTTTGGGATGACCTAAGTTTTCTATACATTTCAACATATTTGACACTAGGTTTATTTTTTGATGTTGAGCCAATATTAATAGTTTTACCAGTGGTAGGGTTGGTCACAACAATGGGTTTTGGTTCAACTGGGTCATTATTAAGCAGTCCACCCTTAACAAATATAAAAGGGTTAGCTGCATTCCATTGTTTTAGGTCAGTCACATTTTTCCTATATTCCTCAACAAGAGTAAGCATACGTGATGGAGGAATAAATTCCTCCTCTTGTAGTTCAGGTAAGCAAGTCCAAGAGAGATCCTTTTTAAGGACACCATAAAAATTTCCAACAGGTGGTGGGATAGCAGCATACTCTTTCATCCCAATCCTAGACATGTCCCCATGCTCTCTTTGCTCACTCACACATTTTTCTAGGTTTTGGCTAGCTTTTCCAAACGTTTCAATTTTTAACCCTACATTTTCTTTAGACCTGATGGCTTCATCTAACTTAAGTTGTAAATCTGCTCTAGATTTCATTAAAGAATCCCTAGCTTCATTACTAACTTTTAGATCTCTGGTTAAGACATTAATTTGATCTTTAAGGTCAAATTCCATTTTCTTATACTCCGCAACCATCCCATCAGATTGAGCAAGACCTCTTTTATAGTTTGCTAGCCTGATTTCTACATCGAAAACATCTGATTTATACTTTAAAACTTCTTTGTTAAGTTTTTCAGTATTTAACCTACAACCCTTACTAAAAAAGCATCATAATATACCTCATTATCTGATGAAGAGGAAGAGTTGGCCATGAGAGCATATTGCACATGCTCTTCTTCCTTGTTAGCTATCAAGGCTTGATTCTGTTCCACTTCATCTGCCATAAAGCTCCAGTCCCATCCAAGTCCATCAATTCTTTGCATGGAAACTATAGCCTTTGATCCAGCATCTTCAACCTTGATGATCTGGCTTGAGTTCTTTCCAGCATCAGTCCTACGTGGAGATCTGCATTCCCTCGTGAAGTGTCCCATCCTATGATAATTATAGAATTCAACCTTTGATTTATCAAATCCAGCAGTTTATTTGCCATTGAATGCCATTCTCCTTCCAAACATTTTGTTCCATCTATTAGCCCTTATACTAGCAAGTGCCATACTCCACTTAATGTCCATCTCTTCAAGATCAGCATCACTGATTTGCTTAAGATCTTCATAAGTAACTAGAGAACCATTGGGCAAGGCAACAATGTATGCACACACAGTATCTAAGTCAATACCAGCTGGTTTGAGACTTGGGGAACCAACATTGTAGGTGTCAGCGCCTGAAGATGAGCCGTTGACATATGTTGATCCAATGACTGGATGAACATTCAAGCCGCTAACATGTGAAACATTGTCAATGGCTTGTGAGTCATTGTGAGAGATGAATGCCATACTTCCAGATGTTGAATTGCTCCCTTGTTTGAGCATGGCTTCAGGTTCCATGATCCTTAGTTGATTATAAATATCATCAAAGGAAGCATTCTTGTAAGCCTTGGTGGCAATGATAGATTTTACATGAATTTCCCATGCATCACCGAGACCTCAAAGAAAGGTAGATGTGATATCTTGCTCCTCAAGATCTGTTCCCATGAAAGCCAGTTTGCTAGTAATGTCTTGAAGACGACTTCTCACCTCACTTAGCTTATCATTAGGAAGAGCTTTGAAAACAATATACACAATCATTAACTGCTTCTTCCTTTGTTTAAATGTTTCCTCATTACCACCATAGATGGTTCAAGAGCTTCCCAAAGCTCCTTAGCAGATTCATACTTTTTGAATTTATGTTGCTCCTTAGGACCAAGAGCAAGTTTGAGTGTACTCAAAGCTTTCATATCATTCCTTCTATCTACTACTTCAGCAGCAGAAACAACTCTTCCATCTTCAGGTTTTGGTTTGAGTTCATATCCAGTTTGTTGAGCTGCTCTTTGTGTTTCTATAGCAGCAATCTTTGCTTCCTTATCGAATTGATTACCAAATTCAACAACTTCCCAAAGAACACAATTATCAACTTGTAGATATTGCTCAAAGTTGAATTTCCAAAGTTCAAAGTTATCAAGATCAAGTATGGGAATTTTGAGATTGTAATTTGATGATTGTGAGAGTACGGCTGAGGTGGACATGATGTTTGGATGATGTTAGGGTTTTTAGCGATTTAGGGTTTTTGTGTTCTTTTGATCAAAGTTCCTCAACAAGCTCTGATACCACTTGTTGATCCCAAATTTAGATCGATTTAGCTTTGTGTTAACGAGATTGAATCAATTTTAACAGGTAGAGAAACTTTGTGTTAACAACAATCTAAGTGTTATGCGGAATTAACACTTAGAACAAAGAACAATGCTAAACACAATATAAACCAAACTTTCACTTCGATTGATAATAAACTTGCGTACAATGAAAGTGTAGAAAACGTATATCGATATCAAACCCCAAGACCTCCTTTTATAACATAAGGAGTCTTAAACAATAATTTACCTATCAACTATTTTAGAAAAAGATAAACAATAAGAATAAAATGTAGAACATATCTTTTCCTAAGAATACAAAACGTGTTGACTAAGTAGTTGACAACAACTGGGATTTCCATTGTCAGCGCTTGAATTTGTCTTGTCAGTGCTCATTCTCTCAGCGCTTGAATTACTATTGTCAGCGTCCAAAATCCTCTTGTCAGCGGCATAGTGAGTTAGTTAATTTTATTCCCAACAAACAAATTTTAGAAAAATAGGCAAATTCAAAAGTTTACACTACAAGCATGCATTAAAAAGCTGATATGACTAATTTTGATCCTACAAAAACTGTCTGAACAAGATAGGACCAGAAAGGTAAATTTTTAACCAGGTTAGACCCTATAACCAAACATTCCTATAAACAAGCTGAATACAAATTTAAACAAAGAACTATGATATAAAAGCTATTTTAAAGAACTCAAACAACCTAAACATGCAAATAATCTTAGAGCAACTAGAATAAACAATAAAGCTAACAAGCAAAACAATTCATACAAGCATATTTACATAGGTATACAAATAAGATGATAAAAACAAGTATTAGAGTTCAAAGCTAGACCTACATCCAGGGCTAGCTTAGCAGTTGATGCAACAATCTCTTGGCTCTTCTGAACTTATGGCTTATGAAGAAAAGCTTATGAGGGCTTTTGAAAAGTTAAGGACTACAACAGTCCAAACAACTCCAATCTACTAAAGATCTACACTATTAAAGTCATTGAGACCTGTAGACACAATGAAATAAGAGAACAAGTGGTGAAGCAGTGATAAGCATAAGCTTATAAGCTCAACTTATTAATAAGCAAGCTTATGAGCTTATAACTTAGTAAAAATAAAATATTGAATTTTTCAGAAAACTTGGAATAAAACCTTTGCAATGAAAATAAGGGCAAGAAATTAACAATACCCAACAAGGTATATCAAGGTTTGATTGTTAGTCAATCCTTGGTCTATCTTGCTCAATATTGGGTCTAAAAAAGTACTTAGTCGAATTTTGAAAAAGATTTTGATGAAAAAGGAAAGTACAATACTAAACATAAATTGCAGAAATTTAAAGAAAACAATTTAAAGTAAATGGAACTCAATTCAATGTATGTTCAAAACATTTCACTAAAATTACTTTAAAAATTCAGAAGTACAAAGAATCGGAACAAATTTCGGCTAACATAAATACCTACTATTTAGACTACTGAAAATGAAATACAATGTGAATAAAACCCTAAACCCTAATGCTATGATCTTCCAATATTGCCCTTATAGATTTTATAAAGATGTTGGGATGCCAATATTTGAATTCTTGGTCAAATTGTTCATGTGATGTATTTGACCTCCCCACGTGATGGCACAACTATAGAGTTGATCTTAAACGTTTAAGTTGTTGCGGTGAACAAGTATTAGTTGTGAGCCATTGATCTTCTGTTCATCTTTTGTTTCTTTGTCCAAAACGGGTGCATGAGAAGGCTGGTGGGACCAAATGAGTGATAAGGTGTAGAATGTAAGCACATGAGGATGATGGGAAAACGTTAAATTGCCAATCTGGAAAAAGTTTATCCAAAAACCCTTGTTATGGGTTGGATCAAGGCTGGGTGGGTGGTTAGGGTTTATACCCAAAATAGTTGCAATTTGATCCGTTTTTGGCATAAACCAAGTGTTAAGCGCCAAGTTTAAGTTTAAACTTTGGGGTAGTGTCACTTTTGGCCCTTGTGTTTTGCTAAACTTTTGCCCGTTTTTTCTTTTGTTAATAAGTTTCATTATTGGCAGATTTGGCCCTCATATTTTGTTGACCAATGCTTTGACTTAGTATATTAAAAATTTGGAGGATTTTCAGGTTTGGTCCTTGCTTTTTTAACAACCATCCTTGGTTGTTTGCAAGGTTAGTCCTTGTGGTATTTGCAAACTTAGTCCTTTGTTAACAAAACTTGGAATAAGGACTAAGTATGCACTTCTTCAAACTTTGAGGGGTGTTTCTTGTCAAGTCTTCAAACTTTAGGGATCTTCTGTTGAATAATGATATTGGAGGGGTATAAAGTGACAAGCTTTGAAACTTAGAGGAACATTCTTGTAATTTTTTCAATCTTCAAGGGTATTTTGGTAAATTCACATACGGGCTCTGGTTTTTTTGCACGACTTTGTTTCCCGTGTTTATTTTTGCTTGATTTATTGATTTCCAAGTGAATTCTCGATTTCCGTGCCTGCAAACACATAAATAAACAATACAATGGTATTTGACACGCTTTTGATGATATTTTATCTGTTGTAAGTCCTATTTAGGTCATGTTTGGTTCAGTGATATTTGATGGATTTTTCAGGTTTTAAAATTAAGTGCTTTAAAAAATCATGTTTGGTATGTAAAAAAGTAGGGTATCTAATTGTGGTTGGGCCCACAAAATTAGTGTTTTATAAAACCATTCGATGGGTGAAACATTTGTAATACGCCATCTCTGCATTTTTCTTTACCTACATAAGACAAAAATACCCCCAACAACCTCAGTCATTCAATCTTTCTTTAATCTCCAAAAAGATATGTTCTGTCATCAATTTGTATTTTGTTCATACAATCGAATGCAATATTTTTTTACTTATAATCTCTGATTCGTGAAGGTAACTTTTAATTTTTCTTTTGTAGTGAACTTTTCGGTTGAAAATTAACTGGGGGTTTTATACAAACGATGATGAGTGTTAAGATTGAAAGATATTATAGTCTATTACAGTAGATCTTGACGAAGAAGAAAATAGATTCAAGTGTTTTGTTTACAAGCAGGTGAAGTTCATCTCAGTATTGGGAACAAAATTGAAGATAAAAGGATAATTTTGTCATATGTGCGAAGGATGGAATAATTTCCATTTGCAAGTGTTGCCAACCAAACAAAGTAACGTTTTAATATATTGGGTTTTTGTTTAATGCCTGATCTAAAACCTGTCCAGATTTAAAAGACCATGATTTCAAACTCGTGAACCAAACGGCTCCTTAGGGTATGAAAACATGTATAATACGAGTCTCATCACCATATCTTCTTCTTATTCACAAACATTAATCACCGTTTTCAATTTTTTTTGAACTTTCTATATTTTAAGTGTGTTTGGCAAGGAGTTTATAGAGGTTTACGAGGGCATGAGTTTTTAAAAGGGAAAATAGACAAATAAGTTACTAAAGTTTAGTTAAATGTTCACCTAAGTTACTAAAGTATTTTTGGTTACAAATCAATTACTTATGTTTGGGTTACCTGTTATATAAGTTACTCTGTTTGTTGCGACCTTTTGTTACCGGTAACTAAGTGACGTGGCATATAATATTAATGGGTTAAAACACAAAAATGTTACCAAAGTTTGCCAAAATGTTCACCTACATTACTAAAGTTTTTTTTCCTTACAAATAGGTTACTAAAGTTAAGGTAACAGGTTAAATAAGTTACTTTTTATGTTTTAACCCTTGGTATTAGGTAAGTGTCGATGTGGTATTACTTATTTTTTATATTTGTTTAAAGAGTAAATTATCTTTTAATTTTAAATTATGCGTATCCTAATAACGTATGATTCAAGAAAAATGATCGTAGCACACAATCTGCTCCTAAGCTATCTTCAAATTCTTTCATTTTACTTTTTCACTAAGACATGATGATCAACTATCTCAATTGGGTTGACGACGGAAGAAGGGTGTGTGTGTGCCGAATGAATGGGTAACGGTGGTTGTAGTTGTGGATCAGTTACGAGGGCCGGAGGTTGTGGTGGTTGTCGAGAGTGACATCAATATTTTTTCGGTGGTAGCATTTTTTTTTCTATAGATCCGGTGGTGCTGAGAACTGGTGGTGGTGGTCGTTATGTTGATAAATGAACATTGAGGAGTCAACAACATTCCTGTTTGAGGTGGGACCCATAAAGGGTTGACGTGGTCATAAGAACAGGTTACCAACAGGTTGCCCACCCTTAGAGTAACATAATTGTAACTTTTTAAAACTTCAGTAATTCATATAATTACTCCGTATACTTGACTAACATTTTTCTAACCAAAAATACTTTAATAACTTAGGTGAACATTTAATCAAACTTTAGTAACTTATTTTTCTATTTTCCCTTTTTAAAATAAGCATGTTTATTAAATAGATCTCGTCTATCACGTGGATTTATGAAAGATCTTATAATTCATTAGTCTATATAAGCCACAACTTTATAAAAAGGGGCTAAGAATTTTAACATGTACCTTTTAAACTATAAATTATTTATTTACCATATAACTCATTTAATTATTTCATTCTTAATAATTTCGAAATAAAAGTTTTGACACCAACTCATTTGGCAAACAAGTTTAGAAAAAAATAAATTTCAGTTTTAGCTTAAAATATAAACAATAGCTTCATTTTATATCGCCAAACACATCCTAACTATAAAAGTAAAAATAACTTTTAGTTATGAGGGGTAATAATACAAATTTCAATTTGTAAAGACTCTTTTTTAAGCGGAAAGAATATATAAAAAAGTACTCCATGATATAAAATATTTTGAACCCAAAATTTTGGCTCACAACATAAAAATTTGATAAGATCTCTTCAGTACACAAAAACATAACACAAAAACATACTTCCCATTCCAACAAGGGGTGGACCAGGGGTTCTTGGGTTTACAGAAACCTGATGACAGTTTGTTACGTAGTCTAAATTTTTACTAAAAATTTTAATTTATTTAAAATGAACATGATATCAAATATATGTATTATGTAAAGAAAAATTATACACCTGATGGCTTATTGTTCTACGTCCGCCCCTGTTTCCCAACACTACAACTCATATCCATATCTTCTTCTTCACAAGCATTAATCACCATATTCACAAACACGTGTTTTTTAGATTATACAAATACAACATGTAAACAAATACAACATTACAACATGTAAATTTGTAGTTTGTCTTCGAGAAAAAGTAAAATCAGATCGTAGTAGATTATAAGATCAAGATCAAGATCTTATAAATCTTAAACATGCAAAGATAATACGTAAAATTTGAATTATTTTTTTTACAATATCGTAAAATCGTAAAATTCTAATTAAGATCGAGATCTTAACGACCATTATTTTTAAAATACTTTAATTTTATATAGCCAAAGTTTTGGCCAACCATTGACAACACAAAGATTTGGTAAGATCTCTACTAACTACTACTAGTACTTAAAAAAAACACCAACACAAAAACACACTTCCAATCTATTTCTATTTCTATTTGTACAACTCATATCCATATCTTCTTCTTCACAAAAACACTAATCACCATTTTCAAAAAACAACAACAATGCAAGCACAAGCTCTTCTTCAATCAACCCATCTCCGGTTCGACCCATTCACCAAAAAAAACCCATTTTCACCCACACCCAAATCCTCACCACCTTCCCTAACCCCCACGCGCCGACGCGCCGCCGTTATCTCCGCCGTCAGCACAACCTCATCAGCCCCGAAAAGAGAAACAGATCCCAAGAAACGTGTAGTGATAACCGGGATGGGTTTAGTATCAGTGTTTGGAAATGACGTGGATACATATTACGAGAAGCTTTTAGCAGGTGAAAGTGGGATTGGTTTGATTGATAGATTTGATGCTTCTAAGTTTCCTACCAGATTTGGTGGTCAGATTCGTGGGTTTAAGTCTGATGGGTATATTGATGGTAAAAATGATAGGAGGTTAGATGATTGTTTGAGGTATTGTATTGTTGCTGGTAAGAAGGCTCTTGAGGATGCTCATCTTGGTGCTGATCAACGCGACACGGTTCGTAAATTTTTATAAAATTTGCATAAAGTTTGGGTCTTTTTCGTATTGTTGAGCTTAGTCAATGTGGCATCACTTTTGTGTCGAAAACTTGAAATGTATGTGAACTGTGAAGAGTTGTGTTGGTTTGTAGATTTTATAAAATTTGCATAAAGGTTCGATATTTTTTAAGTTTTTTGGTTAAAGTTTGGATCTTTTTTGTTTTTTGGATCTGGGTTGATTTTATTTGCATGTGTTGAGTTGAGCTTTAGGCAATGTGGCATCACTTTTGGGTCGAAAACTTTTGTGTGCTTATTATTGATTTTTTATGCGTTTTTTATTAAGATTTTAGATTTGGATCTTTTGCGTTTTGGATCTAGGTTGATTTGATTTGCATGTGTTTAGTTGAGCTTAGTCAATCTGGCATCACTTTGTGTCGAAAACTTGAAATGTATGTAAAGTGTGAAGACAGAAGAATTGTGTTGGATTGAGCTGAAGTTAGTGAATGCGACACTAATTGTGTGCTTATTATTATGTTTTTTTCGTATATGTTAGGATCTTTGTTAAGTTATTAGGTTGGATCTTTTTTTTTGTTTTTGAATCTGGATTTTCTGTTTGGATGGGTTCGGTTTGCATGTGTTTAGTTTAGTCAATGTGACATCACTTTTGTGTTGAAAACTTGATATGTAGGTTAACTGTGTAGAATGTTGTTGGATTGAGTTGAATTTAGTGAACGTGACAGCAATGGTGTGCTTATTAATATTTTTTTGTATATTTTAGATTAAAGTTTGGATCTTTGTTTAGTTTAGTTTGCTTGAGTTGGATTAAGTCATTGTCAATGTAAACATCATTGTAAACTTTAGTATGAATTTGAATTGATTTTGTGTCTAATTTGAGTAAAATTTAGTGAATTCGAAGTGTAAGAAATGTGAAATATGTGATTTAAAGCTTATTTTTTGAGAAGGATGCTATTTACCCATTTAGAGCGATTTTTGAGAAGGCGATTTGCACAGGGTTTTTGTGATAACAAGGGGGTGTTTGGATGTGTGTTTAAAGTGGTTACTCTGATTTGGTGTCTTTGTGTAAAGTGGTTATGAATATGATTTTACGATTATTTAGACTAAAATTATTTGATTTGGATAATGAGGAAAATAGTGGCCGTAACAAATGTGACATTACCTAACTATCATAGCTTTCAGCAACTGACCATCTGTTATTAATAATTGCTATTGAAACAGAAATCCAACCATTTTCCTAGTGTATTAATGTTTGCTATCACATGGCTTTTGAGTTTATAATATTGATTGTGATTTAAGAGGATCTTATTGTATGGTATTTGGGGCACGTGTGCTATATTATAGAGCTCACATGTTTGTTTTAAGAGGCTTAACCCAAATTGATCATGTCGTTGGTTATGTGCTTTTTGGCAATGAAAGGTTTTGATCAAAATAAAAATTAGGAGGGCTATATGGGGTAAAAAGGGAATACAAGTAAGAATTTGAAGCATACGTGATACGTTTGCTTTTGGTAAAAGAGTTTGTGATGCGTGTACTAAGGATCATGTGCAAAGTGCACTTCTAGATCACTTTGTTTGAAAGCAATGTTAACTGCATGATGTTCATATGACATTCACCAATTCTACTTGTTCATCTCTTTTGCGTAAATAATGCATGTGACATACGTCAAGAAGTATGAAGTGCAAAGTGCACTTCTAGATCACTTTGTTTGAAAGTAATGTTAACTGCATGATGTTCATATGACATTCACCAATTCTATTTGTTCATCTCTTTTGCGTAAATAATGCATGTGACATACGTCAAGAAGTATGAAGTTTACGTGGCATATGTCACCACTCTAGTAAAGGATGTAAATTGCATGAATGTTAAATTGTAGGACTTGCTCATCTACTTTTCATTCCATTCAAATGTAGTTAAACTGACTTTTCATCTAGAAGCATTCCTTTAGCCCATTTCCGAAGTTGTAACTTCAGCTCATTGAGGCCCACTAAATTTGATAATTCCTTTTGAAGGTCATCCATTCTAGCTTGTGTTCCACTGCATGCTTCAATGGCTCTATGCTTTCTCTGCTCTTCGAAGTAAGAGTTGAGAAGTGCCCGAAGCTTCTCATGTCCTGTTCCTTGTAATAGATGGATCATAGTCAGTACGAGACGTTCAGTTAATTGAAACCTTATCTTCTCTACCATTCTGAGGCAAAATTCTGGAGGTGGCAAAAATTTACAATAACATTGTGCATTAACAAAAAGTCTTGCCCACTTTCGGCTCATGAAAGATAAACACATAATCAAAATTGACACTCATTCATATGGGTAATTCCCGCTTCTGTTTATCTGTCATGGGCTTATTGCCACCACCCAAAGTTACTTACAGTACATTCACGCGTCGTTAGACATTTCTATTGAACTAGTTTTTACTTATACGTTTCATTCTATATATTTAATCCTTTTATAATTTATATGAACTAATTTTGTTCTGCAATACTACATTATATGTAGGGCACAAATATATGTACCGCTGATGGTAAAATAGTTTTTAGATCACTTTTGGTTATGTAGATGCATGAATAAAGGGAGCTAAATCACATATTTATATACTGTCTGCAGATTGATAAGGAGCGAGCTGGTGTGCTTGTTGGAACAGGAATGGGAGGTCTTACAGTATTTTCGGATGGAGTCCAAAATCTAATTGAAAAGGGTTACAGAAAAATCACTCCTTTTTTCATTCCTTATGCAATTACCAACATGGGCTCCGCCTTGCTAGCTATTGATCTAGGGTTCATGGGACCAAATTACTCAATTTCGACTGCTTGTGCTACCTCCAATTACTGTTTTCATGCTGCTGCAAATCACATCCGCCGAGGGGAAGCTGATTTGATGGTTGCTGGTGGTACTGAAGCTGCCATTATACCCATTGGGTTAGGTGGTTTTGTTGCGTGTAGAGCATTGTCTCAAAGGAATGATGATCCACAAACTGCTTCAAGGCCGTGGGACCAAGCTAGAGATGGGTTCGTTATGGGTGAAGGTGCTGGTGTGTTGGTAAGTCTGCCTTAGTAACAAGTCAAAACTGGCTGGGTTGGATTGACTCGCCAATACTCTTTGTACCTTTTTTTTTAAATAGTTAAATGTATACAACTTGATAACATAGATTATGCCATTACAATAATAATCTAAATTTCTAGAATGAAGTAAATTAGTAGGGTTGTAAGCATTTGATACACTTTGGGTGACTTTGGACCAGTTTGACCCATCCGACCCCTTTGCTTTTTAGATATATCTATTTGACCCTTCGGAGATAGATTACATCCCAAATTGACCTATTTAGATCTGGTTTCACAATTTGACCTGTCGAATGGATCTATTTGGGCTGTTTTCATCTTGGTTTAATGGGTAAAAATCTAAAAAGTTACTAGAAGGAAACTGGGTCCAATGTTGCTCAGAGTGTAACTTTAATGCAGAGAACCTCCTAAATCGCTTTATAAAAAAGATTAAAGTGTTATTGTACTAATGCAGTTTTGTAAATTTTATGCATTAGTCACGTTTAGAAGATTCTAATAAAAGGACATCAAGTGTTTGCGTGTCGACTACCTTTAGAATACTACCTCGCCTCTTGTGCCACCTGTTGAGAGGGGAAGAGGGGGGGGGGGGGGGGGGGGGGGGGGGGCTACTTTTGCCTGTGAGTTTTTTTTTTTTTTTTGAAAGAATTAACTCAGACGAGTGTAACTTTGTTTGCAGGTAATGGAGAGCTTGGAACATGCAATGAAGAGAGGTGCACCGATAATTGCGGAATACCTGGGAGGTGCAATTAACTGTGATGCTTATCATATGACCGATCCTCGCTCAGATGGACTCGGTGTTTCTTCTTGTATTCAGAGCTGTTTGGAGGATGCTGGTGTATCAGCAGAGGAGGTATCGTTTTTTCTTTTGTATGGCTTGTGTAGTTTTCTTTAGAAATATCACAAAATGCATTCTCTAAGTGAATGTGAGGAATAATTAGCAGTTTTACTTCTCATTCTATTAACAATATGGTATAACATGTTAACATCGTTAGTTTTGGGGTCTTTGATTATCCATCGTTAACTGTGTGTGTGTGATTCTTGATAGGTGTTTTTGTCACCCTTCTTTTCAAGTACTAAATCATATATTAAGCACCATATCAAAATTTATAGCGGGCCATTGGAATACTTTGTATTCTGATCATGTGTAAAAAACCTTGTTTCAGGTTAACTACATTAATGCACATGCAACTTCCACATTGGTTGGTGATTTGGCTGAGGTGAATGCCGTTAAAAAGGTATTTAAGAAGACGGAAGGAATCAAAATGAATGCAACCAAGGTAAAAACACTTCATGTGATTTTTATGACGAATTATTTATTCCTCCTGTTAAGAGATAACTTTTTTTACGCAAATCAATTCATTCATGAGTAAATGGATCGAAATATCAAAATCTAAACTGACGATAATTGGTTATGTCAATGCATACGATCCCGTTACTGACTTTTAGTCTTCATGATGTTTTAGTCCATGATAGGACACTGCTTAGGTGCAGCTGGAGGCCTGGAAGCAATTGCTACAGTTAAAGCCATTCAAACGGGGTGGCTTCATCCCTCCATAAACCAATTTGTACGTTCATCATTTCTGTTAATATATTAATACAGTCGTTTTTCTTTCCTTCCAAATCTTAACGTTTTTCTTAATGTAGAACCCGGAGCCTGCAGTTGAATTCGACACTGTTGCAAATGTAAAACAACAACATGAAATCAACGTTGGTGAGTTTGAAATTCCTTTCCCTTTCTTCTGCAATTACGTCTTGATTTGTTTTATGATTAACGGTTTGACTGATCAAGATGTTTTGGTAATGTGCAGCGGTTTCAAATTCGTTTGGTTTTGGCGGACACAACTCTGTTGTAGCATTCTCTGCCTTCAAGCCTTGATGGATGGAAATGCATTATGAGCGTATTTAGAGTTTATAAAAACTGTTGTTTTAATATTTATTGGCCGATTTAGACATTTTAGAAGTGAGTTGAGTACATTTTGTGATTTAGAGGCGCTAGCAGCATTGGGCTAAAGAACTTGACACAATACTTTTTCAGATCTGAATTATTTGATAAATCGCATCTGTTCTTCTTTTCATATCCGTGTCTGTTTACATATATACAAAGATACAACCATATACATGGTTCATGCGTGGCTAATCTCGCAGGCTTGCATTGTAGTTGGTATCTCTTGCGAGACATAAGAGACATAACATGACAATGTCGTCTGACCGTGAGTATGAAATCGTAAGGCGTAAACTTCTAAAACAATCTAATCTAGATATCTTATTTATGTTGGTTGAGATTATTGTAAATATATCTCAAGACCCAGTTTACTTTTTGCTGCAAATGACATACAGCATGGATCATATTAACAAAAATGGTTAACTACTGCAAGTCAAAACAGATCCATCGACACCTGCGCCGACTTGGGCTATCTAAAAGGGTACTCCTCTTGGATTAGTCGGCTTGAAATGTCGAATCGGAAATCAGATATACAAAATAAAATAAAATGATCCATCGATTTTGATTGCACCGTTAGCTTTTAGATCTTTTTTATAAACTATGGCAACTAGGATTATAAAACTACATTACTACTTAATTAGGAGCCCCGCGGTAAAAACTTGAGATTACCGCTAAAATGTAAGAGACCTAAAGTTCAATTTTTGTTAAGTGTAAATGATTATAAAATTAATAGACGAGATCAGAACTAATTTTTAGCTACACATACGACTCGAACCAAGAAACCGAGCTTGACTGGTCCAATCAAGATTTTCAAGATCAGAATCTTACATAGGATCGTTTTTGTTTTTGTAAGATCGAGATCGTAAAGTAGAATCAGAATCGTAAGACTTTGTATATAGTTTGTAATTTCCAGTACCACTAAGTGCAATATAATAAATTTGTTACATTATTTACATATATTTTTAAAAGGAGGCTATAATTTTTGGACATCTCAAAATGATATAATGCAATGTTTTGAAACCGTCTTAAATCTACCCGGTCAAGTCACCGGGTCCGGGTAACCCGGTTTTCTAAAAAAAATGTTTTTTTTTTAATACTTTTAATAATTAACAAAAATTATATATAAAAACCATAAAAATTTCCGTATATTAAAAATATAAATTATTTAACAACCAATATAATATATAAAAATAAAATTTCATCGAAAATATATAAAATTTACATATTTTTTTAAAAAAAAAATCTGAAAAGAATTGAAACCCATCCGGGTCTTGAGAACCGGGTTGACCCAGGTCACCCCAAACCCGACGGGTCTAGTCGGGTTTCGAAAATATGAAACCCGAGTCAATATGACCCGTTGTATTTACAATATTTTATAGCTTTACAAATTAATATACATCGTAAACACAAAATTATACTAATATTTTAGAAAAATGTGATCCTACATTATGATTATGATATGTATAAGAAGATTTACACGTTGTTTTTTGTATTATACAAAATAGAACGTATAAATTTGTAATTTCTTTTTATCGTTCGAGAAAAGGTAAGATCGGGTCGTAGTAGATCTTAAGATCCTATGAGCAAGATCGATATCTTATAAGATCTTAAGTATAGAAAGATCCTATGTAAAATTGTTTTTTTTTTTACAATATCATAAAATCGTAAGATTTTAAGATCAAAATCAAGATCTTGACAATCTTGAGTCCAATCAAAACTGAACCGACCATACTGGAGGAAAACACACGTAATCCAAATCAAAACCTGACTGAACCGGTTTGATTCATTGAAAAAACCTGAACCGGAAACCGAATCGAAGAATTCCAAACCGAAAATTTGACTGGTCAAAATCAAGGAAAACACACGTAAACCGTTTTAAATGAATCAAACCGGTTCAATCAGGTTTCGGTTTGGATTACTTCTATTCGGTTTCGGTTCATGTTTTTTCAAAACTGTTTCTGGATCTGATTTAATTTTGACATAAATGTGTGGGCCTGACAACATGGGCCTCAACTTCTCTTAACGGGCTTCATTTCACATAACAAAAAACGCGGGAACACACTCCCGCCAAAACCACTTTTTCCCACTATTCCCGCCAAAAGCACAGACACAAAACACTCCATTTAGGGCAAACAAAAACATATCATCCTCATTTCATCATCTCTCCTCCACCACAAAAAAATCAATCAATCAACAAAAAATGGATATCAGTGAAGAGCAAAGAGCCATTAACAAGAAGGCCTTCAGCGAGCTTTTCGAAGCCAACGTATGCTCTTTTCGCCTTCTTTCTAATCTATTTCTATGTTTTTTTTAATGAATGAATGTTTTTTAATGTTTTTTAACAGGATCTGTTAGATGAAGATATCGCAAACATGATTCGCAACAAGCGCAACCGTTTGATTTTCCAGCTCTCTCATCTTTTTCAATCTGGAGCTGAAGATCTCGCGCGAAGGTAGCTTACGCTTTAATTTATATAAAAGTTATTTTGGTTTTTGATTTAGGATTAGGTTATTACAGAACCCTAGCTAGTGTGATGTGAGTTTTTTAATTGGCTTATGAAAGGGCTTATGGCTTATCTGATTTTGGGCTTATGTTTTATAAGATTACTTTTTGTGGCTTGTTTTGAATCATTTGGGCTTATATAAGCTTTTTATGTTATAATAAGCTTATATAAGCTAGAAAGTTTTAGATTAAGCCATAAAAAGTTTTTGTGGCTTATATAGCCGGCTTATTGCTTATTTTAATTTTAACTTATGTTTCATAAGATTACTTTTTGTGGCTTATTTGATTTTTTTGCTTATATAAGTTTTTTGTGTAATTGAGCTTATTCAAGCTAAAAGGTTTTTAGATTAAGCCCCAAAAAGTTTTTGTGGCTTATATAGTTGGCTTATGGCTTATTTCAATTTGAGCTTATGTTTAATAAGCTTACTTTTTTTGTGGCGTATTTTGAATATCTAGGCTTATGTAAGTTTTTTTAATGTTATAATGAGATTATGTAAGCCGAAATGTTAATTAAGACTCAAGCTCAAAACCAAAATAGATATAAGCTGGCTATACAAGCCAAACATAAGCCCAAGTATGTTTTTCTTCGTGTTTTAATTTAAGCTGAAAACGAACCATAATCAAGCACTTGGCAAAGGTTTTATGAATTACGTTAATTTAGACGTTGAATTGGAGTGAGATTAGTAATACGAGTCGCACTTTATTTAATTTGTGATATATGTTAGTCTGCTATTGAATATTGGCTCTAAGAATTGAATGATAGTATTAATTCGGTAAATGCAGAATAGTTAATTAGTAGCTCGACAATCAAAATGTGTTATTATGTGATTTATGAGTCTGTGTTATTAATTAGGCTGCTACAGAACACTAACCAAGTATTCGACTTGAAGGTTTTAACTTTTAAGGATAACATTTTTTGTACATGAATTGGAATGGTTAATTAGCAATATGATGTTGAAGTTTGCGACCTTATGGATTTCTTTTCTGATTTATGGAATTGTGTTTCTAGGTTGTTGCAGAACCCTGGTGAATATATTCAGCCGCTATCGGATTTCATAACAGACAGAACTCGGAGTATTGATCCAAAGTTTTTGAAAGAAGGGGAACAAGTGTTGATTGGGTTTGATGGACCATTTGTTTCAAGGAAGGTTACTCCTCGAGATCTGCTTTCAGAGTTTATTGGCTCCATGGTTAAAGTTGAGGGGATTATTACTAAATGTAAGTTTTCAGGAATTTCGTTGTTTTATAGATTCTAGTTTATGGAATTCTGTGTTGTGTCTGCTAAGTTTTTTTATTGTCTCTATTGCTTTAGTCAATTACCATCTATCTACAAAAGTTATACATTTTGGCCTAGCTTGTCCAAGTGGATGGAACTTACTTAAGCTAAACCATATACTTGTTTGGGGCGTACTACTCGCCAGTGAATTTCAATAGAAAACATAATTGAATTGAACCAATATTTTAGGTTAGGCATTTACCGATGTTTGAAATGGACATTTATACTCATAGTAAAACAAAAGATGAAGAAATAGTTTTTTTTCATGGTCACTCCAGTCATTTTAAGCTTCAGGCAGCTGCACATAAGGTCTGCTTTCAAACATGTTTTTGTAGTAGTAATACAGGACCTAATACTGCGTTGTAGATAATGCAATATACAATGAAGTTTCTTTGATTAACAGTAACACCAGGAAACAGTTATCTTTTATTGTCCGTATATTACATGCCTACTCCATTTTTTTTGTTCTAGCTTGACTCTGCACTCTTTTGAATTATCTATCTTAATGTTATTAACTATTAGTAGTCAATTATAGTTTTCATCTCTTCTAGGAATTTTGCTAAAGTTTTCCACATCTTATTTGCCATATTATTTTCTAGGCTCTCTTGTCAGGCCAAAGGTTGTAAAAAGTGTCCACTATTGCCCTACAACCAATCAGTTCACATCACGTGAGTATCGAGATATCACTTCCACTATGGGTTTACCTACCGGCTCCGTGTATCCAACCAGGGTAATAACAAATCCCTATAGCATGTCACAATTCGCAATTTAATAAGAGTTGATCTCATTTATGATATTTTCTGCAGGATGACAATGGAAATTTATTAGTTACTGAGTATGGGATGTGCAACTACAAAGACCATCAAACACTATCAATGCAAGAAGTGCCTGAGAACTCTGCACCTGGCCAACTACCAAGAACCGTTGATGTCATTGCTGAAGATGATCTGGTTGATTCATGCAAGCCTGGAGACCGTGTGGCAATTGTCGGAATATACAAAGCTATTCCAGGAAAAAGTCAAGGCAGTGTTAATGGAGTATTCAGGTTTGTTCAAAGCCATCAATAATGAACCCCTGTCCTTATAGCAGACGATGTTTATAATCTGTTATATTAACTGATTTACTATGCTATGTAGGACTGTGCTTATAGCAAACAGTGTTTCTCTGCTTAACAAAGAGGCAAATGCTCCGGTGTATAGCGCTGAGGACTTGAAACAAATTAAGCAGATATCTGAGAGAGAAGATACATTTGAACTTCTTTCCAGATCACTTGCGCCGTCAATCTATGGCCATGCATGGATCAAGAAAGCAGTTATTTTACTGATGCTTGGTGGAACAGAGAAGAATCTGAAAAACGGCACTCACTTGAGAGGGTAAGGTGTCATATTTTTTTGTCAGTATTAAACATAATAATACAAAATTAACAAGGTGTGTGCTATATGCAGTGATATTAACATGATGATGGTTGGAGACCCTTCTGTTGCCAAGTCACAGCTTCTTAGAGCTATTATGAATATTGCTCCTCTAGCAATATCAACGACAGGTCGTGGTTCTTCTGGGGTTGGTTTGACAGCTGCAGTTACTACTGATCAAGAAACAGGTAAGAGCTATTTGATAAATTGGGATAAAGATGCATAAACATCAGTTTTTGTTGCTGAATTTTAGCGATTTAAATTTATAGGAGAAAGAAGGCTGGAAGCTGGTGCTATGGTTCTTGCAGACAGAGGTGTTATTTGTATTGATGAGTTTGATAAGATGAACGACCAAGATCGTGTAGCAATACACGAAGTTATGGAGCAGCAGACTGTGACTATTGCTAAAGCTGGTATTCACGCGTCCCTAAATGCTCGTTGCAGTGTTGTAGCAGCTGCTAATCCTATCTATGGAACAGTAAGTAGTTTAACTGCATTTTTTTAGTTACATCAGATGCTAATTGTAAGCTATGTTATAACTTTATTCTATGTTTATTAACTCGCTGCAGTATGACCGCTCAATCACTCCAACCAAGAATATTGGACTTCCTGATTCTCTGCTGTCTCGATTTGATTTGCTGTTCATTGTGTTGGACCAAATGGATCCTGTCATCGATAGGAGAATTTCTGACCATGTTTTGCGTATGCACCGCTTTCGGTCTGCTGCAGATGGAGGTAGGATTATGTTATATTACAAGATTTTAACTACTATATGATTGCTTCAAGTTTTTTAACATCAAGCAACATACTACAATCTTTTAGGTGAGGATTCAGTTTCGATGTATGGAAGGGAGGATGAAACTGATGCAGATGGTTCGGTTTTTGTTGAGTTTAATCGAATGCTACATGGACAGACAAAAGGTCGGAGGCCTCATGCCGAAGCTCTGAAAATCAAGTTTCTTAAGAAGTACATACATTATGCGAAACACAGGATTCAGCCAGATCTCACTGATGAGGTAGATTTTTTCTCGAAAATTTGTATTTTATCATCTTTTTTAAGGCCCTTAATTTGAAATGTAGAATCTACTTTATCATACAGTGTTAATATGCAGTGATAGTTTTTTTTACATAAAAAAGCTATATGTAAGATATTTGATTTGTGCTCATGCCTGCGTTTGTTGTTTGGAGACTGATGACATATTCTTATATGTTCAGGCATCCGAGTACATCGCAACCGCATATGCAGAGCTCAGAAACACTGGCGGCAGTACAAGGGTTAGTGTTAAGAGTCTTCTATATGTTTAGTTATCCATAAAGATGTGTTGTTCCGTCATAATTATTAGGGTTTTGGTTTTTGTAGACTGGAGGAACACTTCCAATAACTGCCAGAACCCTGGAGACTATTATTCGGCTCTCTACAGCACATGCCAAACTAAAATTGAGCAAACAGGTACCTTAACTGGACATTTTTTCAATGTGGTTCAAAATGGACTGGTCTACTCGAGCCAAGTTTTTATAAATAATGAATGCATTAAGTAACTGGGTTGAAATGGCTCTTTTTTTGTAGGTTTTGAAGTCTGATGTAGAATCTGCATTGAAAGTTCTTAACTTCGCCATTTACCATCAAGAGTTGACTGACATGGAAGAACGTGAGCAACAACAAGAAAAGGAGCAAGAAAGAAAGCGTAGAGCTGATGGCGATGGAAATGACCAGGGCAACAAAAGAAAGGGAAAGCCTGCCGCTGCTGATGCTACTGATGCTACTAATACAGAGTAAGTATTCGATCAAATATAAATCTTCATTTGAATGAAATCACTAGCTGTAGGAGGTTCTACAATCCCATCTTTTGGTATGCGTCATTTGTAGAGGTTTCAGTTTATACTCATTTACTTGTGAATGGGCTGATTTTGGGCGTGCTTTATCTTTAATGTGTTGAACGGGCCAAACTGCCAAAGGATCTTTAAAACATTTTTACATTGAAACAGCATAATTTTTTACCCTATCAGCTTCAACCCATCTTCTTAAAAACATTTTAAGAAGAAATTATATTTCTCATAAGTATGGAGCAAATTTTGGTTCCAAAGGATCTTTAACATGAATATTTTGAAAGTTGCAAATACTGAACCCACTTTTTGACCGTTTGCGTTAAAAGTTTTAATCTCTCATGGGCTGTCATAGCAGAAAAAAGGACAGTCTTCTGTATTACCAGTTCATTGCTGGTTTTGATCATTGAGGATTATGTTTTCACTGTTTTTCTGTGTTTTCTTTCATTTGAATAAGTTGCAGTCTATTTAATAAGATCAATTTTTTTTTTCTTTCAGGGATGCAACTGAAGCAATGGAAGAAGATGAGCCTGCAGCGGCACCAACTATCTCCGCTGAGAGGTGTGTAACGTTTTTCTTATTTCTATTCAGCCCAAAGCTGTTGTTTTAAAAACTATTTCAGCCATAATTTTCTTAATGGATCTATTCCTTTTGTCTTGTAGGGTTGCTGCATTCAGGTCTGCATTTGAGCAGCATCGACATGAAAAGCGCTTTGAGCAGATAACAATAGCAGAAATCGAGCAGGTAGTTAATGCCAGGGCAGCAGTACCTTACTTGAGGGCTGAGATCACTTTGCTTCTAGAGGTATATATTTTAATTTATCATCATTTTAATTCATTGCAAAGCTTCGGTAATCTAACACACCAGCTTCTTGTGTGCAGAGCTGGCGAGATGAAGGGAGGGTGATGATCGTTGATGATACTATTTATCCTACTTACTGAAAAGAACATTGCATGGATTTGTCAACTGTTGTTCTTACGGTATTTGTTATTGATACCATTCATGAAGGTTTTTACCACCTCCGCTGTTTGTAACGTTTTAGGCCACCTAGTGTATGAACATCTACTTTTTCTTTAATTGCTGTTTAGATAGTTGAGACTTATTCTCTTTGCAGTTGGTTAAGGTATTTCCTGTTTTTTGTGGCAATTTCTGACCGCAGTGTTAATGGATATCTTAAACAAAGACGCCTACTTATAAAGTTCACTACAAACTACAAATGTGACATCTTCTCGAATTGAAATAAAATTTGGTAACAAATATAGAAATAAACTCTAGAAATACAAGTTTGAAACATTAGTTATTAAGAGTACACAGGCTGAATACAAATTAGATCCTGTAAAAAACTCGAAAGCCTTAGAAGAGGTAAGCAGCGAAAGACACAACGGCTGCAAATAAAGCAGGTACTTGCAATGCCATTCCTGCACTCTCCATTGACGGAGAAGGTGCTGGTGCTGCTCCAAACTCCTGAGCCATAGCACCGGAACTGGTGAAGGCCATTAGGACTATCATTGTAACGGCGAGAACAGTGTCTAGCTTGGCACTTCCCATTTTCGTGAGTATTAGTTGGTATATTGTTTGTATGAGTGGGATGCAAGTGTAGTGAGATTAAAGGCTTTTATAGAATTAGAGGGTCTGTTTAGTGGGATTATTGGAGGAATCTAACAGCTAATGACATGGTAAATATTGTTCTTAAATAAAAGGCCTAATCATTTGACAGAAAGTGGGCATCATATCAACTACATTTAGCAATTGTTTGTTAGGCTGGACAAATGTTTGAAATATGTTAAAATGGTATACTTATGTTAAAACATTTAGATTTAATTGCATAAGTCGTCCTTGTGGTTTGTTGGGTTTTAACGGATTTTGTCCATCTGGAGAAAATTTAACGGATCATCACCCGGTGGTTTTGACCCGTAACTGATTTGGTCCCTTGACCACTAGTTCCGTCCCGACTAAACTCGACACGAAACTAGTTTCAATGGTCCAAAACCAATACGGATTTGGTGGTCAAGGAACCAATCCGATACAGGTCAAGTACCCGACAAACCACATGCACAATTTACGCAATTAACTCAAATATTTATAGTTATCTTATTATATTTTCAATACGATTAACTTAACATGGTTTTCATTGAGATATTTGAGCCCGTGAACTCGCCAACCTAAACTCGCCAACCCTACTTGAGAGTCATTAGGCTCTGTCTATATATAGTCATTGTCCCATTTGTTGCCAAGCAAGGTTAAACTGTACCACTGTAATCTTTTGGGCATTCAACTCGTTCCTGTTTTACGGATTCTATGATCTGACTTTTGTATTGTTTTGCATTTTGATCATTTGTTTCTTTGAAAACAACTTCGGTAGAGTAGTATTTTTGTATGGAAAAAGTCTCATTATTATCACTTCTAGTATACATTTTTTTATTTCTTTTCAGTTTTTTTTTAATGATCGACACATTAAAAATAATGCAAGCCATTGGGTATACATGTTTGGAATTGTAAAAATAAGTAACACCACAAAGTATTTGCACTCAACCAACCTCCTCACGTGCTATATAAACTAATAATCTAAATCAGATAGTCCCTAATCGGGTGCTATCAACATAAAAAAAAAAGAGTTGTCCCCAAAATAGATACAACCCAACAATACAAGAGAATAACAACCTAAATCTACTAATACTACTAACATAAACAAACGTTTGATGTTTACATCTTTTTAGTTTAGTGAGAGAGAAAAAAAAGAAGAACGACGAATGAAATGAATGTGTTATCCAACCCTAGCAGCTTTGATGCGAGGTATAAGTACTCCACCAACAATGTAGGTTTGGCACAAACAGTCCTTGGAAACCTGCACACTTGTCAAACAAAGAAATATAGCCAAAAAGTTACAAAAGTAACCCTTCAACAATTAGAAAGTTTGCACAATATATTCAACACCCCTCCTCAAACTTTTTTCCCAAACAGATTGCTCAGTTTTAAAAGATGAAACAACTTGTTATGCTGAAAAAAACCTAAATCTTTGGTCAATATATCAGCAATTTGATTTTCAGAATCAACTTTGACGGTTTTAATTAAGCCTGAGGCAACCTTTTATCTGATAAGGTGAACATCAAGATCAAAGTGTTTGGTTTTCTCATGCATAACAGGATTAGCAGCAATCTGTATGGCAGAACTGTTATCACAAAACAAGGAAACAAGAATAACATTCTCAACCTTAAGATCCTTTAGGATCTTAACAAGCCACATTATCTCACAAGTAACAGATGCCATAGCCCTGTATTCTGCTTCAGCAGAAGATCTGGACAAGGTACTCTGTTTCTTACTTTTTCAGGAGACCAAATTACCACACACAAAAACACGATAACCTGTAACAGACCTTCTTGTGAGCTTACACTTAGCCCAATCAAAATCAGCATAAGCTTTAAAAAAATTAGTGTTAGTCTTGGTAAAAGCAAGACCAGCACCAGGAGCACCTTTCAAGTACTTTAGCACTCTAAGAGCAGCCTCAAGATGAGATTATAAAGGGGCATGCACATGCTGACTTAAACAATGCACATAATAGGATATATCAGGCATGCTATTACATAGGTATATCAGTTTTCCAACAAGCTTTTGAGAAGCAGTGATATTCTTAAGGTATCTATCATCAACAGTTTCTTTATGATTAAGAATAGCATTTTCAGGCGTAGGGGTAGCATCAGGCTTGCAAGCAAGGAGCCCATACTCATGCAACAGTTCAATGCAGTATTTCCTTTGATTAATACTTAAACCATTTTGAACATTCAAAACCTCAATACCAAGAAAATACTTCAGTTCACCAAGATCTTTGATTTTAAATTTATCATTTGGAAGAGCTTTAACTTTAGAAATTTCATGCAAGTTGTCACCAGTCAAAACAATATCATCAACATACACAAGTAAGGCAATAAAAGTATTTTCACTACTTTTAACAAACAAAGAGTAATCATTGACTCTGAGTAAAACCAGCCTCACATAAAACTTCAACAAGCTTCTTATTCCACTGCCTGGGAGCTTGTTTCAAACCATAAAGGGATTTGGTCAACTTGTAGACCCTTTTTTCATTCTTATCAAAGAAACCTGGAGGAGGAATCATATAGACATCCTCATCAAGTTCACCAAACAGGAAGACATTGTTGACATCTAATTGAAAAAGTTTCCAACCCTTTTGAACAGCTAGATTAATAAGACATCTAACAGTTCCCATTCTAACAGTAGGGCTAAAAATTTCATCATAGTCAATGCCCTCTTTCTGGCCACAACCCTTGGCAACAAGCCTGGCCTTGTATCTCTCAATCTCACCATCAGATTTATACTTAATCTTATAGACCCACTTGCTAGCAATAGCCTTTCTACGTGGGGACAAGAAAGTAAGAGTCCAAGTATCATTAAGGTAAATGGGTTCCATTTCATTGTTAATGGCTTGAACCCAATTAATATCTTTAACAGTTCAGAAGTCTTGTTCAAATTGGAAATAAAGCAAGCATTATAAGCAGACAACCTAGTATGATTAGCAAATCTGTTCAACCCATACTTAACTTTGTTATCAAGCACAAACTCATTCAATTTAGCAGGTAACTTAGAAGTCCTATTAGACCTTCCAATAGAGGGTTCAAAATCCTCATTTTCTGTCCCATGGCTGGTATCAAAGATAGGAATAGGAACCTGATTTTGAGGAAGATTGTTGCACTCAGAACAAGATGTCTCACCTATTGATGAAGCAGTATGGATACCATCAGATGGCTGCTCCTCTGCAGTATCATCTGAGTGTTCCATAATCACCTCCCATGCTTCATCAGGTGACCCCCTTCCATCATCATAGGGACTTTGATCATTTTGATTGTCAGACTCAGAAAAATTATTTTTTTTTTATTTTCAAAATCATTTTTATCAAAAACAAAAAGAGGCTGTTGAACAGCTTTTATTTTATAAGAAAAAATAGATTCATAAAACTTAACATCTCTGGAAAAGGAATAACTTTTATTACTTAAACTTAATAGCTTATAAGCTTTCTTGGAAGATGAATAACCTACTAAAACACATTTTTCAGACCTAGAAGACAATTTATCACTATTGTTTAAAATTGTAGAAAAGCAAAGACAACCAAAAGACCTTAAGTGGGAAAGGAAAGGTTCTTTATCATAAAACATACAAAAAGGAGATTTACCAGCCAGAACAGAAGATGGGAGCCTGTTAATGAGGTAAGCAACAGTAAGCACACAATCAGACCAAAAACATAAAGGAAGACCCCCTTGAAACAATAGACTTCTAGCCACATTAAGAAGATGCTTGTGCTTTCTCTCAAAAATCCCATTTTGCTGAGGAGTGTAAGCACAAGAGGTTTGATGTATGATGCCCTTTTCCTTTAAAAACAGATTCATTTTTTGATTAATGAACCCAATCCTATTGTCAGATCTTATGATCTTAATTCTTTTGAGAAATTGATTAGAAATAATATTAACATATTCAACCACATAATCAAAGACTTCATCTTTAGTTTTGATCAAGTAAATCCACACAGCTCTGCTGTAATCATCAACTATAGTTAGAAAATACCTGAAACCTTCCCTTGTAGTGACTTTGTAAGGACCCCACAGGTCTAGGTGAATGAGGTCACCTAAACTTGTAGAAACATGATCACTCAAAGGGAAAGGTTCCCTGGTCTGTTTAGAAAAATGACAAACATCACAAGGTTCATTATGGTCAGGCTTGGTAATTTTTAAGGAGTGTTTTAGAACACTTAGAACTTGGTCAGATGGGTGACAAAGTCTATTGTGCCAAACACTCCTGGACACATGACAACACATAATAGAAAAATCACTCTTAGACTTAAGAGTCTTACAATCAGTGTCAAACAAGTACAAACCACCACATTCTCTACCGGTCCCCATGATGTTCTCTTTTTTTAAATCCTAAATGATACAGTCATATTCATTAAAGCCAACATGTAACTTACTATCTTTAATCATTTTGTTAACAGATAGGAGACTGACAGTGTATTCTGGTATAACCAACACATCAAACAAAACAATATTACTAGTTAATCTCAAAGTTTCAACATATCTAATTTTGGCAATAGTACCATTAGGATGACCAATATTTATGTTTAAATCAGAAATATCAACCAAATCAGTTATGTTTTTAGTATCATAAGTGATGTGTTTATTAACACCAGAATCAATAATCAATCCAAAGTTAAACACATAATCCCTAACTTTTACTTTAGCATTAAAGCATTTGTAGAAATTGTTGTTAAAAAACACATTAGCAATAAAAAATGTATAACTAATACCTGCCATATTGGACTGCACACCAGAACTACTAGAAGAACTTCTTTCACCAATAAGATTCATAAGTTTAGCAATTTGGTCATTGGAAAAAGGAGTAAATACATTGTTAGCAGACCCATTAGGACTGTTAACATTTTGAACATCAACATTGTTACTGGTAAAACTCTTGTTGTTTCCTTTGTTGTTGGAAAAACCTTTGTTTTTAGAATTCTTTTTATAGCCAACAGGATAACCAATCAGATCAAAACACCTATCTATGGTATGACCCTTCATACCACAGTTATCACATTTCAAAGAGTCATAAGAAGGCTTGTTAAAGGAGTTCCCATTAAAAGAGGCATTACTACCAGAGGTGTTGTTATTTCTATTAGTGCTACTTCCATAACTTGTGTTATTGGTAGAATTACCATAACTAAAGTTATTAGAACTGGAATTTCTATAAGGAGTAGCACCTCTAGATTCAACAACTTTGGCAGCAAAGGAACTAACCTGTGGTTTGGGAGCCACATAATTAGTACCCAAACCTCTATGAGACTCCTCATGACACACAATCACAAAAGCATCTTTAACATCAGGCAATTCAGTTTGAGTAAGAAGAGTGCTTCTAATAGGTTGATAAACTTCATCTAAGCCCATTAAAAATTGCATAAGTTTCATCAGTTGATTATGTTTACCTAACTCAGATCTAGCAAGACAAGTACAAGGAGTTAATTTGGTCAACATATCAAACTCTCTCCATAAAGAATTGAGTTTGTGATAGTACTCAGAAACAGATAAGCCATTTTGTTTGAAGTTGTTAATCTTTTGAACCAAATTAAACAGAATAGACCCATCAAGTTTATCATAAGTTTCTTTTAGTTCATTCCACACTTCAGCAACATTATCAGCATAAACAAGACTCAAATAGAGATCCTCAGATATGCTATTAAGAAGCCAAGACAACACAACAGCATTACATCTATCCCACTGAGAAGTGAGAGGACCACTAGACTCATAAGAATCTCTTAAACAAGTACCATCAACAAAACTCATTTTATTTCTAGCATGAAGAGCAATTTTCATAGCATTAGCCCAAATCCTATAGTTTTCACAACCAGACAGTTTAAAACTGATCAAAGAACCACTGTTACTATCATTGGTTTGTAAATGAAGTAGATTACTAGCATCAAGTCCATTAATAATATTAGTAACATTGTTACCACCACCACTAGTATCAGTAACTTCAGGAGCCATAACCACAACCTAAACACAAAGATAATAAACAAGAAACAGTAAATAAAAAGCCTTAAGTGTTCAATCAAGAACTTTAGTTCAAGATCCTACACCACTTAGTTCTCAGGATTCCAAACCACTCAAGGTGGTAGGTCAAGAGCAAGTGTAGGACGGTGAACAAACAAAAAATAAAAAGAAGAGTGTAAGAGGTGTTACTCAACCAATTAGCAAAACAACGGAAGAGAAAGCCCAAAATCAATCTAGATTCGAATCTAGAAGTGATCAAGAGCAAACAACGCCAACAGACAAGGTCAATCTAGATTCAAGTCTAGAAGTAACATTGGCTAAATCACCAACAAATCAACCAATAAAACAATACTAGCTTCCAATCAGGCACCTGCAGGCTTAGAATCAATAGATAAACGCTAGAAAAGCAAAACCCCCAAATTTTTGAAAAAATTAGGGTTTTCAAAAAAATTTGTATTTTTCAGAAGAATCCAAGAAACATGAATACTTCTAAACCAAAAATAACCTTAATAAATAACGATTTAGAACAAAAAACTTTGAAAAACCCAAAAAAGTTTTCCTTTCAAAAAAACTTTATTGATCCAATAATAATAAGATGAGATAAACCAAAAAATTATAAAACCCCCAAAAACTATTTTGCCAGAAAATTTTTTAGGTCAAAGATCCAAACTGGCGCTCTGATACCATGTAAAAATAAGTAACACCACAAAGTATTTACACTCAACCAACCTCCCCACGTGCTATATAAACTTATAATCCAAATCAGATAGTCCCCAATCGGGTGCTATCAACATACAAAAGAAAAGAGTTGTCCCCAAAATGGATGCAACCCAACAATACAAGAGAATAACAACCTAAATCTACTAATACTACTAACAGAAACAAATGTTTGATGTTTACATCTTTTTAGTTTAGTGAGAGAGAAAAGAAAGAAGAACGGCGAATGAAATGAATGTGTTATCCAACCCTAGCAGCTGAGATGCGTGGTATAAGTACTCCACCAACTATGTAGGTTTGGCACAAACAGTCTTTGGAAACCTGCACACTTGTCAAACAAAGAAATATATCCAGAAAGTTACAAAAATAACCCTTCAACAATTAGAAAGTTTGCACAATATATTCAACAGGAATGCTAAATCAAAAGCATAAAACTCCTAAAATGTACACTCACCCTATATATTTTCACAAGAGTAAAGTGCAAACTATCCATTTGGTTGACAAAAAGATTGATTTCCATCCCCATCAATAATTCGTGTAAATTATATCTTTTCGCTAGTAAATTGGTGCACCGTACATACATGTGGACAGACGGATGATGCAAATATTTGTTATCATAAGATATTTGCACCATCCATGCTCAATTTACTAACAGAGGATGTAATCTGCGCGAAGTATTGACGAAAGATTTAAATCGATCTTTTGACAAACCATATGAATAATTTTTGCACTTTTCTCTTTTCACAAATTTTCTCATTATTATAAAGAAATCATTTTTACAGCAACGAACAACTTGTTGCTTAATGCAGTTAGAAATGAACGCAGTCTAGCTTACTAATTTTGTTAATGGATACTTATGACTTATGGCATTTTGCAGGCTATTATATATCATGCATGCACAATCACATGGTACATTAAATAGAGCAACTATGAACCACTTTTAAATCTTCATCATCTCGTGTTAAAATCAATTTCAGTTACAAATGACGAGTTTAACTCTAGAAATACAAGTTTGAAACATCAAATTCATAAAGAGACCATAAACTGTATAAGGAAGTAGATGATTGAGAAAGTCACGCAAATCGAGCCTCAGAATAGGTAAGCAACAAAAGACACAATGGCTGCAAGCTAAGTAAAGCAGGTACTTGCAACGCCATTCCAGCGCTCTCCATTAACGGGGAAGGTGCAGGTGCTGCCCCAAACTCCTGAGCCATGGTTCCAGGACTGGTGAAGGCCGATAGGACCATCACGGCAATGGTGAGAGCAGTGGCTAGCTTGATGCTGTCCATTTCAATGACGAGTGTTTTGTGTGTGTGTGTATACTCGTAGAGAAAGATTGGTTTTTGTGGTTTGTATGAGTTGGTAGTAAGGGCTGTGGGATTTAAAGGCTTATAGCAGTTGTTCAGTGAATTAGTGGTATCACTGAAGGAATCTAACAGCTAATCACTTATTAAATATCATTTTCGCAGCGAAGGCATAATCATTTGAGGAAAGTGGGCATCGAAGCAAACACTTAATACTAATAGGCCACTGTCTGTACATTTTCTTATTGTTACCAATTCGACTGTTGGGCCTATGGTGTTTCCAATAGAATATTTTACTATGTTGTCCAGAATCACTTTAAGTTTGTATGAGAATAAGTTGGAAGAAATTGGGAGAATTGTATGAGAATGGTATATGCTGAACGCCACTTATCATAAATTTGTATGAGAATAAGTTGAAAAAAATTGCAGAATTGGATAAAGATAATTCCTTATTAATGTCTTAATAACATAAGGAAGAAAAGGGATCAAAAACCGTCTCTTAACACACTTTATTTGGCCAAATATTGATAGCAGTCATGGTACTAATATATACAGTTGATCTACGAATACAGGTCCTGAAGATCAAGAATGTCAGCAAGAACACCACATTTGCAATTTTAGATGGGCAACAACAACAAAAGGCTCACAAGGAAATGGTTCCAAAGAACACTAGATTTGCAATTTTGAGGGTTTGGAAATATGCTGCAATTGTCGTTTTCTAGTTTAAGTTAGTTTGTTTTATAACTCAAATGCTCATTTCATCTTAGTTGTTTGTACTAGAATCTTATTTGGTATTATATGTAAACCTGCATGTTTTTTATATTATTTGGAAATGAATTAAATTCTGAAAAACCTGCACTCATTTGATAATATAAATCTGGAAAAATAAAAATATTGCATTTAAATTGGTATTAATATATTTCTTAAATAGATCGGTTTTTAACCGATCTAAATCGTTTAGTATAACCATTAAAGAGTACGCCTCAAATAGAACACTTTTTTTGAAGGCACCGATCTATTTAAAATTTTAAAAAGAACGGTTTCAAATCGATCTATATGTTACCCGGCTTAAAAGGATCACCCTTTGTTAGATCAGTTCAGAACCGTTCTTTATATGGCATTTATACCGTTCTATTTAGAGTTTTCTGTGGTAGTGTGTAAGGCTGGACAAATTCATACACCTTGATTGCTTATATTTTACTCTTTGATTTTATTATATTTGTGTGATAAATAATAGAACAATCCGGATTCAAGTCAAGTGAAGTGGATATTAAAAGGCACAAATACACGATGTATTATATAAGGTCAGTGATTTGCACACTTTCATAATTGATTAGGTCACTAAAAAATATGTATTAAGCAATTGTACTATAAATATAAGCTGCTTAAACTGTTTATACCTTGAGTGTCCTAATAAATTTTGTGAGTGTCCCAATCAACTCCTATTATATACACTGAGCCAATAATACATAACGGATTTTTTATGTGATATATACCTAACGAAACCTTTGATTTTACCTTTGACCGAATACTTTACTTTTGACCGGTAAAAAGACTTGCAATGTCATCCTTTTAACAATGAAAATTATTTGCAAAGTTAGTTAATTAATAAAAATTTACAAAGTTAGTCCAAATGCATAAAAATTATAAAAATAAAAAAAATTATATAAAACAAAATTTCTGAAATTTTATTTATTTTCTGAAAAATAACTTTAAAAAAATAATAATAAAAATATGAAAAATTATTATTTTTTCAGAAAAAAACTATTACTTTTTTAAACTTTTTTAAAAAATTCGAAAAAAAGTTAAAATTTATTTTTTATAAAAAATTGAAAAAAAAACGTTTAGTTTTTTTAGCTTTTTTAAAAATTCGATTTTTTTTATAAAAAATTATTTTTATTTCATAATTTTTTAAAAAGATAAAATCTAAACGTTTTTTCCCTGAAATTTTTTTTCAATTTTTTGTAAAAAATTTAATTTAATTTTGTTCGAATTTTTTCAAAAAGTTAAAAATACTAAACGTTTTTATTTCTCGATTTTTTTCAATCTTTTATAATTTTTATTTTATTTTTTTCTTCGAAATTTTTAAAAAAGTTAAAAAAAATATAATATTAGTTTTTTTCCTGAAAAAAACAAAATTTTAATTTTTTTAAAGTTATTTTTTTCTGAAAAAAAATAAATTTTAAAACTTTTATAAATTTTTTATTTAATTTTTTATAATTTTTATGCATTTGCACTAACTTTGCAAATTTTATTAATGGACTAACTATGCATATGATTTTCGTCGTTAATGGATTAAAATTAAAAGTCCTCTAACCGGTCAAAGATAAAGTATTCGGTCCAAGGTAAAGCCAACATAGTTCGGTCAAAAATCTGAAGTGGTAACTATGTATTTTGACATATAAAAATCCATTATATATAATAACTCACTTATGAAAGTACATTATATATTTGGAAGCAAACTTCAGTTGTAATCATCCATAAATTCGTGGTCTCATCACCTAAGACGACCAAATAGTTTGCACACATAAAAGAGTACACCTTTATTCTATCTACAGATTTCAGAAAGTGTGGGTGAAAAGCAAGAATATATTTGAAAAGCAGTAAAAAGCAAGAATTTCACTACTCTTCTACTGCATAAAAAATAAGTTTCAGAAAATGTGGGTGAAAAGAAAGAATGATAAAACATTCAAGTTTACTAGTTTGTAGATGGATTAAGTTATACCCTGATCAATTTATTGCAGGTTAACTTCGTGATGTATACGTGAAAAACAAAAAAAATAATTGTAAGATACATATTCTTCATCTCAAGTTGAAAAGAACTCGGTTACAAATGAAGAAGCAACTCTAGAAATGCAACATCAAATTTATAAAGAGAACAACAGTTGTTATAAGAAATTAGATGCTTGAAAAGTGATAAATCTAGATTTAGAAGAGGTAAGCAACAAAAGACACAACTGCTGCAAATAAAGCAGGTACTTGCAATGCCATTCCTGCACTCTCCATTGACGGGGAAGGTGCTGGTGCTGGTGCTGCTCCAAACTCCTGAGCCATGGTACCGGAACTGGTGAAGGTCATTAGGACTATCGTTGTAATGGCAAGAACAGTGGCTACCTTGGCACTTCCCATTTTCGCGAAAGTCTTTTGTGTGTATTGGTTATATGGTTTTGTATATGTGGGATCGATGCAAGTGTAGTGGGATTAATGGCTTTTATAGAAATATAGGGGCTGTTTAGTGGGATTACTGGAGGAATCTAACAGCTAATGACATGGTAAATATTGTTCTTAAATCAAAAGGCATAATCATTTGACAGAAAATGGGCATCATATCAACTTTAATTAGCAATTGTTTGTTAGGCTGGACCCTTATACACATTGATGGTACAAGGAAAGGCGGAATTTTTTTTTTTTATAAAAAAGACAATTTTTGCTTATTCATTATTATTGTTGGATCAAACGAACACATGTTAGAAACTAAATGAGTTTAATAAGCACACTTTAAACCAATGTTTTGAAACCTGATTTTTAAATCAGTCCGATTAAGTCATCGAGTCCGGGTCAACTCGGGTCAATCCGAGTTAACCTGGTTTTTTAAAAACTATAATTTTTTTCTTTATATATTTAATAATTACAAAAATTGTATATAAAAATCATAAAAACTTTTTGCATATAGAAGATATATGTTCTTTACCAACCAATGAAAAAATAAAATTCATTCACGTAAAATTTACATTTTTTTTTTTAATCTGAAAAAATCAAAACCCGCCTGGGTCTCGAGAACCGGGGTGAACGTCACCCCAAACCCGGTGAGTCTAGCCGAGTTTCAAAAATGTGAAACCCGGGTGGTATAACCCGTTTTTCAGTCAGAACTAGATCAACCGTTTTACCCAACCAAATCAACCCGGGTCTAAGAACATTGCTCTAAACCATCAAAGCTTGTCGGGAACAAGTTTAAACTTGAAAGTTACATAACCAATGTAAAAAAAAGAGTTAATTCCATATATCCCCACTTAAAATCTTTTAATGTCATATTTGTGCAACCAAAATTTATAGTAATAACATATATACACACTTTAATCATCATATTTGTCATATTTACCCATTTTAATAATTTATTTATTTTAAATAATTTTAAAGACAAAAGTTAAAGATACATAACATATTTTCAAAAAAAGACTTGTCTAGTTAACGTACTCTCTTAACAAATAAGCTCGTCAATATACTTTCAAAATTTTGATCGATCTCGTCAATATTACCTTTTCATTCCAGGTTACCCGGTTACCATATATTTTTTTGATTAAAAATGACACATCTCGTCTTCTCCAAAATAATGCAAACTGGGTTTTCCTCCATTAATATGCAGATTTAAGTTCTTTATTTTTCTACTGAATCTCTGTTGACTGCTTACTTATTTGCCTAGTATTATTACCTTTACGTTCTCTATTTGGGTGCATAAATAATGGCTGAATCATTACGTTTGTTATCTATTGCTTGGTTTAGATTATACATTTTTATAAATGCAATCCGCAAGCCTTTGGTTCGCCCCTTGTTGTACAAGTTTTAAATGACTTGTTTTCTCATCTACTCTAGGTTATCTTAACTCCTAAATCTCACAACCTGGTCCTACGCGAGTCCAACTTGTCTGCCTCTGTTCCGTACAATTTTCTGAACCTTTTGTTCCATATTTATGACGAGATTCGGACTTCATGGCCAAAGTTTCTTGAGGGAAGTCGTTAAACTTAGAAAGTACTTCCAAGTCATGAATGGCACGAAAAATGCACTTTTGAATATCGGTTGCTTGTTTACCAGCACCACCATAGTCACAACTCCCACTCAAGTCGAGTCTCTTTTATATACATATGCCACCAACAAATCTCTCACAAACATCACAAAACTCCATGCCCATCTCATTGTATCGGGGTCCCTTGTACCCTGGGAATCACGTTACATTCCTGCCCTCCTTGCATCTGGGTACGCTTTATCTGGTCATGTTTCGTACGCGGTCGTACAATAGTATGATAAAGCTGTATACTGAGAAGGGATTGCCGTATAATGCACTCGAGATATTTGTGGAAATGTTTAAGATGGGATCAGCAAAACCAGATAGGCTTACGTACCCTTTTGTGGTCAAGTGTTGTGCTCAACTATCAATGTGACAGTTTGGTTTATCGGTTCATGGTTTGATTTTAAGTAGCGGTGTTGATTCAGTCAAAAGACCCCATCCCCGATTGAAATTCTAAATAAATAAAATAAAAATAAAAGAATAAAATAAAAGTAAAATAAAAAACAGAGAAGCTAATGGCAAATACGCGACCCCTACTCGTTAGAGACTCTCCAACATCCTTTTAATTTGTCACTCAATAATTAGTACTACTCCGTATTAATTTAAAAAAGGGTAAGGGTTATCAAGACCCCCTTTTTTACAAGCTATGTTTCATATCTAAGTTAAACAAAAACAAAAAAACAACGGACGAAGGTCTCCCAAAGCGGGTTGGTCGGTTCTCCGTTGCTCCAACCGGAGGGTGTGTATTGCACTAAACCTCCTAAATTAGTTTTCACAATCATGTTACTAATTTTTGTGAAAAAAGTAAACAAATCTGGATAAATAGTTTTAGGGTCACATAATAGAAGTATTTGATAGATTAAAGAACTAAGGGCATCACTATGATAAATTTTTGTAAATGTTTAAAAATCAATTTTTTCATGCCACCTCCACATTTTGTAAACCTTTTAATTTTTTTGACCTAATTCTACTATGGTAAAAACCTTTTAAAGCTTTAAAAGTTTTTCACATAACACTTGCATTTAATATTGAAAAGGTCTAAGATTTAGGACATATGCCACCTAGATATAAACTAATATCCCACTATAGTTGAAATAAACATAAACCTCTTTAAAGTTTTTTAAACCTATTCTTGAACCTCCCATAGCGGATGCTCTAATACGAGACCCACTTCGTTGAAGCCAAAGCAAGCCAAACAATTAAACGTAAGTATCTAAATATATATTATATTCTTGATGTTGCGAAACCTAGTATGCAAATTAAACTAACTTAAGTTGTATAATACACATGCACATAAGTTATTATACACTCAATTGAGTTGTATTATTTCACTGAAACCAAAACTAATTCCGTTTTCCCAAATTGAAAGGAAATAATGCAATGGTAAAAATAACCCCATGATATTTTAAATCATGTATACTTTTAAAGAAAGACAAAAGTTCAACAAAGAATGTGTACGCAGAAAAATACAAATCCCTCTGGACCATTAATTTTAGAATGAATACTACGGCATAAATATCATAAAGAGGGACATTTCTGTAATTTCACGATTCCCACTTTACTTTATCGGTTCATTTTTCTTTAATTCCCACTCATCCACTTTTAACAAACACACATTAATTCTCTCTGAATCACTACTTTTAAAATCATCGTCATTAACTCCTAATTGCTTCATTTCGTGCTTTATGGTATGAATTCATATAATATTTTATCACTCTTCATTTATGTTTTTTACATATTTGGTTTGATTCACATCACCTTCAGTTTGAGCTTGTTATAGATCATATGAAACTTACTCTTTATGTTAGCTTGAATCTGATAGATTGTGTTGAACCGGTCTATGAAATAAGTTCATTAAGATATGTGATCGAATTTATAGATCTGTTGAAACCCAGAAATTTGGGGATTTTGTTGGCTTTTTTCAACCTTTTGTTGGAGGCCTTGATCTCCATACTATTGGATTCACCTTATGAGTGACTTCTAGATGCTTTAGATCGTATTTGTCATATTTTGGGGTATTTGAATTAGCTATTTGCTGTTAGGGATTCAATTAAGTGTGTGTCTATATTGTCTTTTTAGGATGTTTTGTGAATGAAAATTAAAGTTTGCTTAAAAACAATGAAAGAGTGCAAAAGGTGCAAGTAATATGACTTCTATAGTATCTTAAAATATCAATGTTATGTCATACTTTTTCATGGATTAATGGATTTGATCAAGATCTGGTACATTATTTGGTGATGCTAATTAGTAGTTTCATACTTTTATAGTTTTACCAACTATAGAATGACATATATTAAGGTGATATATCTTCTAGGTTAATTACGTGGTATTCACTTTTAGAATTCAAAATATGATATTTTATATATTATTGTTAGCGACGATTCTTAATAATTATATTAACTTTACCTTGTGATTGTTGACTTTCTTGATTAAGTTTATTTTCTGTAAATCCATTTCGACATTTCAGTATTGTATATATAAGACTAGGAACACTCTACTTATTTTGTAGAGGTATCTAAAAAACTAACTAGGAGACAATAGCGGAGTGGGTTAGTTGGGATGTATAAAAATTCATTTTAGTCAAGCACAAAATTGCAATATTTATTGCGTAAAGATGCAAACTTGATAATAGTGAATTTGAAATCGTTATAACTGATGTATTATACTAATGAATAGTTGATTTTGGCCTTTTGTTTAATTTAGGCATTAACGAATGATTTAGGTTTTTATGTTGTTTATAAAAGTTTATGAAAACATAAAACATCTTAATCAAGTATCACATCGTTGTGCTCAAGTTTGTTGTAGACTTGCTGCTCATTTGCTAGTGTAGCGTTACGCTTATTTTATTGATAATAATATGAACTTTATGTGATGCATCGAGGTTTGACTCGTGGATTCTATGGGGAAGCTTCATCCAGATCTTTTATTGATGTTGAAGCCGAAGTTAAGGACGTTGAATGAAAATACATATCACAAGTACTGTTTTATTAAGTTATAGGTGTATAGATTTATAATGTTTGTTGTAAAATAATACAAGTAGTAGTTGCTACTAGTAATACTCAAGCAAATGTATCAACACCTGTTGTAATATTATTCATTACTAGGTAATATTATAAAATTGTATCAAGTAATGTGTTTCTTTGAATAACTTATATGGATTCATTTAGAACTGCTAATGATGAGGGAATTGGCTACTAATTCAAGCAGAATCACATGTAATTTTGCTTACATTACATGTGATTCAAGCATTTTAGAACCTTAACTTCTTATAACAAACCCACTTTAAATGAATCACATGTGATTTTGTTTGAATCACATGTAATTATGTCAATATATAAATTCATTCATGTAAAATATATAAAACAAATTGCCTTCTTAATTATATGTGATTTTGTTTGAATCACATGTAATTTTGCTTGAATTACATGTGATTCGTTGATAATTACATGTGATTTTTCTTGCATTACATGTGATTAAATCATTTCAGAACCTTAACTTCTTCTAACAAACCCACTTTAGATGAATCACATATGACTTTGTTTGAATCACATATAATTCTGTCAATTCATAAAAATGTTTTGTTATCATTCATGGAAAATATAGAAAACATTTTGCCTTGTGAATTACATGTGATTTTGTTTAAATAACATGTAATTTTTCTTGAATTACATGCGATTCACTGATAATTACATGTGATTTTGCTTGCATTACATGCGATTCAAGCTTTTCAGAACCTTAACTTCTTCTAACAAACCCACTTTAGATGAATCACATGTGATTTTGTCTGAATCACATGTAATTCTGTCAATATATAAAAATGTTTTGTTGTCATTCATGTAATATAGAAAACAATTTGCCTTCCGAATTGCATGTGATTTGTTTGAATCACATGTAATTTTGATTGAATCACATGTGATTTGTTGATAATTACATGTGATTTTGCTTGCATTACATGTGACTTTGTTTGCATTACATGTGATTCGAGCATTTCGCAACCTTAACTTCTTCTAACAACCCATTTTAGGTGAATCACAGGTGATTTTGTTTGAATCACATGTAATTATGTCAATATATTAAATGTTTTGTTGTTATTCATGTAAAATATATAAAACAATTTGGCTTCTGAATTATATGTGATTTTGTTTAAATTACTTGTAATTTTGCATGAATTACATATGACTCGGTGATAATTACATGTGATTTGGTCCGAATCACAAGTGAATTAGGCCAAACTAACAACTGATTTATACCAAATCCAAAATAACAATTTTGGCCAAACCGCAAGTGATTTTTTTAAACACATGTGATTTCTGTCAAATCACATGTGATTTATGCCCGATCACATGCGATTTATGTAGAATTACTTGTGATTTTGGCTATATTTCTTGTGCTTTGGCATGATTGTTAGATACCATTTAACAAACTTGTAACTAAAACAAAATAACTTAGTAAAAGTGAAATTTAAAATCCAAGTAATCTTTTTAGTTAACTTTTAATGGACATATAAAAATAACAATCAACATCTCCGAGTCTTAGCGGAGGTACAATCCACAAATATTAAATTCAAATAAAACATGAAATTAAAATCACATGTGATTTGAGGAAAATCACATGTGAGTTGAGACAAATCACATGTAATTTTTCACAAAATCACATTTTATCAATTATCAAAAGTTAAACATTTCTAATCAAATAAAACCAAATTAGATGAAGTTAGTATGTCGAGTATTCATCGACTACGAGTCTTAAATATGAAAGTAGCGATCTCGAGTTGAGCTTCGAGCTCGAGTTTCATATGTCGATCTCGAGTTGAAAATTTATCGCTTGATCAAGCTAGAATTTTAATATTTAAATCGAACTCAAACTTGAGATGACTTGCTTCACATCTACATGTATCTTATCCCATTATAATATTTTTCTTATGAAACTTAAGTTGGAATGCGTCATTCATAAATATGGATCTCCTTATCAAGTATGCTTGAAGAATTCAGTGTATCCTTTATACTTGCGATTATAACTAACAATCCAATTACACTTTGGGCTTAATTTTAGGAACTTCTACTATTGGTTGGTATGGTCTAATTCTTTGTCCTAAGTCACATTGACATTGAGCAATGACTTCCTAGTAAGAGTTCCAAGTCCTTCAATTCAATCAGAAATCACATTTTCCTGACAAACAAAAACCCTCAGTCATCTTCTTCATCACATCCATTTTCCGGCGAGATTTTGTATTTTCCGGCGAGTTTATTGAGATATGTAGTTTTATTGTGATTTGAGTGAGGTAGGTGTTGTTTTATTATGATTCCGGTGTTGTATTGTGATTCCGGAGTTTTATATCCATTTTCGGTGGAGGTTGCTATTTTCCGACGAGTGGTTTTTGTGCTAACTTGTGTGTGTTTTTATTGTACAAGGTTTTTAATTATGATGGATATGTGATCTTTTTTTGGCTTTATATATGGGGTGTTGGAGTGAATTGTAGAAGTTGGATCAAAATTCATTGAATGGATGATATTGTTTCTTTTATTCTTTTTTTAGATTATGTTCTAGGAGGATCTTAACTCTTTAAAGAAAATGATATATTCGAATGTTTTATGCCATATTTGATTTTTATGTTATTTCAAAATAAATCAACATCGACTCTAATAACAACAAAAATCAATTCTATCTTATGAAGACATTTCTTTATTTTCGAGTTTTCTCTGAATGATCTCTAATAGCAAAAGAGTCTGTCTTAAGGTTGTAATATACATAGGGTATATTTCTATTTGAGACAAAGCAAAATAACATAAAAGCATAAGAGTCTAAAATACATACCTTAAACCTTTTGATCGTTTAGATTTCAAGAAACACAAACAAGGAAAATTGAGGCGTGTGATGCTCACACTTTCCTTATGACAGATTCGTCCTCTCCACGGTGCTTGAGATTCGTGGACGTATATCTCTCAAGATAAAACAACAACGGATAATCCTGTTTAGAACAAACGAATTATCTAGACGAACCTACATGTGTATTCCCTCTATTACGAATGGATACTCGCAAAGAATCAAGATGAGTTTAAGCAAATGGAGAGAAGTGGTATTTCTTGGTATATTTTGGAATGAGAGTTTAACTCTCATTTTATATGAATAGAGATGAAGGAAAAAACAGTTAAATTAATATATTCAATTAATATTACTAATGGCTTATTAACATATAGTTAATATTAACTTTATTATTTGACTAAACTATAAACTTGGTCTAAATACCCATTAGTACTATGTTTTATGACCCATCAATTGTCATTCAAACCTTAATTGATCATAATTTCCAAAAAAAACAGCAACGGAGATTGACCATAACATGATATACCTTAACAATAGAAAAGGATGTGTAAGCGTTTACTTATATGAACCAATAAGTTATCTTTAAGGTGGTGTAGTGATAAAGACAACATGACAGTTAATCATATTATCCCAAACACGAAACATGCTAATCCAAGTAGGTTTACAAATTACAAGAAATTAGCGTAACATGCGTACAAAAATTACATAAACTGATAATATTATAAAAAAGTGAACTATTCATGGAATGGATTTAGGGACTGTTTGGTTCAAATTGAGGAATGGTAATGGTAAAGAGAAAGGGAATACTAAGTAATGCAATGAGAATTCCTTAGTATTTCTTATGATATTATTGTTGCTTGGTGTATTCATATTTGTACTATAATTTACAATCATTTATATTAATAGAAACACTTATAAACACAAATCTATATCTATAATCTATACTAACTATAATGGAGCAATCCAAAATGTTGAAAAGTTGAAAATTTTCAACATTCTTAATTATGGAAAGTTAGTAATATATTGTTAATTTGGGAATGTAGCTTTATGGTTTGACATTTACACATTGTAACCGAATAATTAGCTCGAAACATTATTTAGCTGTAAACATTCACACACGCTATTTCCTTATACAGTATTCTAACTTAATCTCAAAACAAGAAACTATTGTATATTGAATGAAATCGCGTACGTAAGGAAACAATTTTCCCGAAACAAGTATAATTATGAATTGAAACTTAACAATCTAAATATGGCAATGGTCTTTCTCATTTCCTATATAAGCAACCATACATCCATACGTCCATACTTCATATTGATATATATCTATGGATATTTTATCAAGTTTTGAATGTCTTTCCTTATAGTTCTATAGCTTTTATTCTAGATCTGAATTTTTATAATTTTTTTTTATATTTTTGACAGTCGCCACTGGCCGCCACCATCTTGCCAGAAAAGATGCTGCAACTGCAGTCTTGTCGTTGTCTTGCCGCATATAGCTACTCCCACGTTGGTTGCTTTTCTGTAATATGTTAGTTTAAATTTTAAAGTTTTCATATTTGGCATTAATGGTTGTTAATATATTCCGGTTGAATGTTTAGGGTCAATCGTGAGTTTGCTCTTAGCTTCGTTTGCGAGTTTGAAGCAAAAGTTTAGAAGGGTTTATGATTTGGCCAAGTAATTACATATTTATGGTTCGGGATTACTTATTTTTGTGCTTATGCTTATAATTAGTCTTTTGGATCATCTAAGAGTGATAAATAAGACGAGTTGTAGTAATAACAATGCATCTCTTGGTTGTCTTAGACTCAACCAAATAACATTTAGCTATAACGAGAGATGATGTGAATTTCTTTTGAGGTATAATCTGAATGTAGCCTAAGTGATTTAAATGCCAAGCCTCACTATAGTTGTTTAATCTTGACAGCGATCAATGACGAGAGATTGGAGATGGGGTTCTTGCACCTGTAAGTCAGGACAGAGAATAACTTGAGAAACCATGAAAGATGATGACAACATGTTGCTACTTTCTAGCACGGTAATGTTACAAATTTGCGATCATGTTTATAGACTATGTCTCGACAGTTTTGTGATGTTTTGTTACTTGAACACTTGGTAATGAAACGCTTTGATATATAAGTGAAACTTACCAAAGTCTTCCTTAACTTCAGGTTCTAAGCAAGACAGGGTTTGGCTAGACAATGTGTTTAAGTAGCTAAGCCTCCTTTGTCACATATTTTGTGTGTGCTACAAAAGGTCGGATGAATAGCTTACTAGTTTGAATCTTGCATGTGCTACATGTCGAAACTGAATTATCATTTGAACGGGTTCGTTTTGTCCAATAGGTGGGTGGTTCATGAAAAACTATGAATAACTTGGATGCCTACGTTAGTGATTCTAATGCATTTATATAAACGTTGATTCGGCTTCGGCCTTATATTTTACATTGAATATAATTAATGTAATAGTTATTGTTTTTTTAAATACTATAATAAATTGTCGTGTTATCCAAAAGTTCAGTTGTGAAGTTTATGATCTTTGAAACCGTTTAAGCAATATTATAGGATTCATTTTATCATTCTTAAAATGATGAGCATCATGTCCCCAAGAGCATAGTTTTGTTCATTCGAACCCATTTGTTAACAATTTTACAACGGATTTGGTGTAAATCATGTAACACCAGTAACTTTGACTCTTTAATATTGAAATATAATAACTCATGCCCCAAAACAACGTGCTAAGAAATTGGGCCGAAAAATGCCCCGCTGTAACACGCGGGCACCAAATCTCTTGTACTATCTTATAAAAAAGTCACCAAATTCTTGAATGTTGAAAATCACATTATTTTTAAAAGGGAAAATTCTTAAAATGCCTCAAAGTTGCACTTACTTTCTCAAAATGCACCAATCAAATGACAATTTCTTAAAATGACTTATGCGACTTTTCCAAAAAAAGAAAAAAAAATAAAAATTTTCCCAAATTTTTTCTATTTTAAAAAAATTCGCATAAGTTGCATAAGACATTTTGAGAAATTCTCATTTGATCGGTGCAAAAAGGAAAAAAAGAGTTCAATCTTCAAGAATTTTTCCTTTAGAATTGTTGAAAACCATCAATGCTACACGAAATGTTGAAAATCATCAATACAGAATGTTAAATTTGCTTAACTTTGGAAACTATAAAGTCTACTTTACAACTGAAAACATCACATAATTTTTATCTAAGAGGACATCTACGAAAACTATACAACTAAAACAATATATGATTCTTTTAATTTGAAACAACTAAACAATCTCTATTATCTTAAAACAGTTTGTAGAAAATTTGAAGGGTATATACATCACGTGTATACACGGTTGAAACTCTTTGCTATCTTGAAACTATTTGCAGACTCTTTGAAAGGGTATATACATCACGTGTATACACGGTTGAAACTCATTTTCTTGAAACTATTTGTAGACACTTTGAAGGGTATATTTACAAATTAATTTGCGGCAACTATATTATTAGACTAAACTATTTGTAGAAGCTTTGATTAACAGCCGCTAAGAATGTTCATTGGTATACACGAGTACTAGCTTATATGATCATATATATACAATGTACATGTATATAACATTCGTACACGAAAAACTACCACAATATCTCATATCGTTAATTATCTGACGCTAGGAATTTCCGCCGCTATGCGCGGGTATTCGTCTAGTACCTTATAAAGGCCTCATCACAAAAGTTGGAAAAAAGTTGAATTTTCAACAATTCTTAATTTAGACTTGTTTATAAACTTTGGAATTAATAAAATTTAAAACAAAAGATAAAACTATAATTTTGATATATGTTTGGCATGTATAAAAATAAAATAAGGAAACTAGATCCTCAAAACATTGTAGTTCTTTTCATTTAGGAAACTAATTACTATGTTCAAACAACTTTTCAAACCCTTCACGTCCTTTACACGCTAGAAAAGGTATATTAGGCAATGATTTAGAAAATCACTCTTCACTTCAAATCACATGCTATTACTAAAACACAAAACCCTACCATTCTTTCATTTATTCTCTACCCGAATAACACACCAGCAACCTCCATTACCAACCTATGCTTCATCTCTCTCTCTAAGAAAACACACACACAACCCTTCTTTGTTGACACTAAAAACTGCCGCCACCATAACCCACATCTCTCTATGTTGTTATGGTCGGCTAGGTGGTTTCAGTAGGTGGCTTTGTTATTGGTTTATGTGTGTTTTTCCTTTTAGTTCAGATTACCCGGGTAGAGGATTTATGTGTGTTTTTCGTCTTGTTTTTGGTAGTTTTCTACATGTTTAATGGTTTTGTGATGTGTGGTTGTTATGCTATATATATACTCAAGCAAACAAAAACATCACCTAGATATGTTGTTTGTTGATTTTGAACATTCGGTTCTTTTCTTTTTCTTCAAATAAAGTTATATAGGTGGTTGTTATGTTGTATATATTCATCAATCATGCTTACATACGAGTACAAAAATGGACTACAAGTTTGAATTTTTTTTAATGTTATTAAAAGTTTGATAATATAATGTATTCCTTTATTTATTAAAAAGTTAATCTTGATAGATTATTAAAAGATAATCTTGATAAGTGAAGTTGTGTTCGTTACAAAAGGGTACCATCCTGCATAGTTATAATGGCTATGGTAGACCATGCAGAAACAATGAATGTTGTGGCATGCAAATGATGGAAAAGGGAAAATTGTTGCATCAATGATCACGTCGTTATATCAGGTAAACCCAATTCTTAATGACATCAAAATTAAGGTAAAGTGCATTTCACAACCATCAAGGAAGGTTGTTACTCTTTCTTATAGTATCAGTTATCATTACTTTGTATATAACAGGTGGAAACTTTTGGTGCCATGCCAAAAACTGAAACTTGTTCTTTCATTTTTGTACAAGCAGCCAATTTCATAAAGTTTTTAAGTATTTTTTTAGCAACAAGATTGTGATAGGTGTTTCATCACGTACAGGTCCGTTTGTGCTTGGACCGCCAAGATGATACGTTTTTTCACAGATTATTTAAGAGTCCTTACGCCGATACTTCAAAAATGAGAGGTGGCAGAAGAATGTTGCGACATTGTTAAAGAAGACATGCCATTATTGTTTGAATTGAAGCGAACAAACACATGATTCAGTAGGTTAATTATCTTTAATTTTTCTTATTTAGAGGTTTGTGTATTAAAAGATACATCGGAATAACTGTAGTCATTTTTTATTAGCAAGGGAATCAAAGTTCTGATTAGTAGGAGACACGATACTTTAACAATTTATTAAAAGCTTTTATTATTTGTTTTTCTTAAACTATAACCAAAACTTTGCAAGCTAAGCTATGTAACCGTGCTTGGCCCATAATCAAATAGGTAGCAAAAGAAAAAATGCAATAGTTTACAAGCCGGAACAACTACTACAATATTAGTTGAGTAATTACTTTTACTCTTTGAATTCTTAATTTAAAACTCATTTATCTGTGGCTTCACTTGTTACTTTGTTTTAGTAACAGTTATTTTAATGTGCTTGAGATATGCTGCATCTAATATAATTTTTTTATGAATTTTATGTGTAGTTTCCTAATTTCCTTATTCAAATAGCTGATGCATTAGTCAAGATGAGAATAAATCATATATACAATATTGGTTAATTGAATCTAAATGGTTAGAGAATCGAATATTAATCTCCGCATGTCATATTTAGACGCATCGATGCAAACTACATTTATTAGGTTATGTATGCTACACGACTTTACTATTCATATTTGGTTATTAAGACTGAATGTGTAGTTTCTATATTTCATGATTTTTAAAGTTTATCTCAACTAAAATTTACATTTGATATCTGCAAATGTATTTTATATACTGATATAAAGTTGTGTATTTCATAAACTGGCATACTAATCGAAACTGATTTTCAATATTATTTTTGTCGAACTTTGTCCATTTTTTGTATGTATTCTTATTTGTGATCATCATCCTTACAACTATTTGCAATTATCTTTTAATTTTTTTCACGTATATTTTGAAACGTTAAACAAAAACTTAACAAAATAGTACATAACAATAATTATATGCCGTTAGGTATTTCCGCCGCTATGCGCGGGTACTCGTCTAGTACCCTATAAAGGGTGTATCCCAATTGTTGAAAAAGTTGAATGTTGAAAGTTAAAAAACACATTAAATTTAGAAATGTTAAAAGTTGAAAAACATATTAATAGCTGGAACATGTATAAGGTTGAAACATTGGATCCTTGCGATAAAGACTATGGAAACCATATCTATATTAGGAAATCAATAAAAAATTATTAATAAAAATTAAAACTTACGAAGGAAGAATGTGTTGAAAAAAATATTAAAAAATGACTTAATTATAGAATTGTTTAAAAATAAATTAATTATGAAATTGTTGAAAATTTTACTTCTATCTCTGTTAACATTGTTCAAAGTTGAAAAATTCAAAACATTTTAGTATACAAACAAAAACCCTGAACACCGAGCCTCTCTCGTTCTCTCTAAAAATCACAGCCGCTACCACAGCCACCAGATCCGCCATTGCCACCATCTTTGCCATCACTGATGGTTAATTAATGTGTCTGGTTGATGGTTTGAGATACCTAGGAGGTTTGGCGTGCGTTTATTTTTGTATGAGATCAAAGGAGGTTTCTATCTCTTTAAAAACACAATTATCCACTTTCGTCTTGGTAGCCATGCTATCATGTTTCTGGTTCTTTATGAGGCAGCAATGGTGATGCAAGTACCTTTCTTCATGAACCATTTGTGAAGATAACTATCCCATTGATGTGTTGGTATTGATGTAGTTATGTACACTGTATGATATTTTTGGGGATTTAATTATTTTTCTAAATTGAGTTAAAACCTGTATAGAGGATCAAAGTCAACTTTTTGAAGATGTTTTACTTCAATCATATCTTGTCATACTGAGATATCTTAGTCACTTGGAGCTTGAATCAAGTAATGCACTTAATTGTTTCTATGACAGGTTACAAGGGCTGGTGATGATGCATCATGTATGGAAATATTTAATATAATTTTTTCTACCATGCTACTAGAATAAGAGGTACAAACATAAAATTTTATTAACTTTAAAACCATATTTTTTTACTTATTTTTTTTATATAAAATCCTATTCATTAGGTTATTTAGCAGGTCAGAATGGGTTGTACCAAGAAAGTAAACGATCAATTACCTAAATGATCAACTACCCAAAATATCCTATTGTTTTTGCTCTAACAAAGTACCATTTAAATCATAGCTTAATAGTCAGATCATTGATTGTTTAAGGTCTATGTGTATATATCATATAGGGGTAGAGGAAATTGTAAGGAGGTAGTCCGTGATGTTACTACGAGGGATTATAATCGTGGAATACCAGCTCATGGTATTGTGTTTGTTACTTTTTGGTGATGTTGTTTGAGTAAGGTTTTCGCTATAATAGTTGCGCTTGTATGGCAGATCTAAAACAATAATAAAAAGATTATTTTGTATTTTGGTGGCAAGGAGTTGGTATGGTGTTTGCCCGACTTTCCTTCCATCAGTGCCCTGTGACTACATTTTCTTTTTGACTCTGAACAAATATCTCAAGCAGCACTTAATAAACTTTCAAGTTCTCATATACCGTTTGGAATATATGTGCTCCAAAATTTTACACTGTGAGACAGTGAATTTGCGTGTGTTCCCACTGAATTTTAAAAAGTGGAAAAACATGTTTATGTTAAAAGTCGTGTTACTTGTTAGTAATAGCGATAATACCACTACACCTAAAGGCTAAAACAGTTGGTTATCAGTCAAGGTGATTCTGTAAAGATTCCTCCGGATGTGGCCAAAACATCATGGACTTCTCATAATGTTTCTTGAATCTCGATTCGGAAGTTGCCAAAACATTATGTATTTCTGATAGTGTTTCTCGATATGTAAAGCTAAATTATTTATGTTTTGTTGTATGGTGCTTATATTCATGTAATGTTTTTTTAGGTGTTGATCCTCACATATGGAGTTTCATATGCTTTAAAACTTTTATATCTGTGGTTACCAACAAAGTCCTCGATTAATCTTTAGGTCTCGAGGGATGTTGGCGAGATTGTCAAGTTTGATGTTTGTTAAGCATATATAGTATCGGGAATTTGTTGACAGATAAATATTAATGTATATATTTGGCCAGTAGGATCTGGACACAAATAGATGCTTACCAATTTATAGCATAACTTATGCAAGGAAAGAATAATTACCGTCTCTTATCGAAGGCATATCTTACTAATTTTATGATTCTTTGTATAGAGTAAGTGATTTGGCTTCTGGTCTTCTTTTAACCAACATGAGAGTGTGAGACATTAACGTTGCTTAGATATATTCTCGGCTAACAAATCACGTACTGATTCTACAAACTATATTAACAGTAGAATCTATCTAGATGTTAGGTCTCATGGCGTGCTTAGATATATTCTCGGCTAACAAATCAAGAACTGATTCTGCAAACTATATTAACTGGAACCTTCCTGATGAGAGATTAAATACCAAGAGATGCTTGAGACAAGACGTCTCCGTCCGAAATGGATATGATGATTGGTCTATCAAGGTAAGGATCATCAAGTTTCTCATGCTGAACAACATCTCTGGGATATCACATATGCGATTTTGCTTCAATAAAGATGTTTTTATGCCAACACATGTATACCTCTTTTCTTTCTATTATTCTATCTTAATCTATCTAAACACATTAATCTAATAAAGTTTTTGATGCAACAGTTGTAGATGTAGTCTTAGTGGTATGAGAATGGCGACTTCTCTCTTTGAGGATAAAAGTTGTAATTCGGCTCTAAAAAGTCTTTGGCGACGTGATCAAGTGGCAACCCAGCAAAAAATGTGCAACTCAGTGAGTGGGTCTACAAATGGATCACATACAAACCTACACCACACGAATTTCGTCTCCCGAATTCAGGAATTTATTTGTGCTTTCAATGACGCCAACCTCATAGGCCACTCCACTTGATGGTGCATTAGTTGTTCCACTAATGAAACACCAGGTTTAAAGGTTTAAAGCTTTTGATTTTATCATTAAGACCTTATTTAGTTGATTCTTATTTCCAATTAAAATTTTTTATTAAAGACATACATGTACTAACAAATAAATATAATCTTAGTGTATTTGTGTTTTTCCTTGAAAAAGCATGCATTTAGTCATCTTATCATAGTAACCTTATATCCATAAAGCAAATATTTGGATATTTCTTATTACCATATGATGGTAGTCAAATTTGGAAAATTATAAACTTTAACATAACTAGAATCACTCTTATATTGCTTCTTTTTTATTGTGGGTAAGACGATATCAATTATCGCACTTAATTTGAAGGAAAGGTCTCCTACATCTTCTAAAGTTGGTGCTTCTGAAGTTAAAAAAGAAATACTAGGGATTTCAAATTTGTGTGATGTTGTTCAAGAGGATGTGACTAAGCATGGTAAACACAACATAAATATATCAAAATTCAATAAAGGGTACAAAGAGTAGGTTAAATGCGGGAATACTTATTGTCTATCCTACAAGTGTCATTCGGCAATGGTAAGACGAATTATATAATAAAGTTAGCGCCAAATCAAGACTCTCAGTTTTAATATACCATGGTACAAACCGAGCCAAAAATCCAGCCGAGCTAACAAAGTATGATGTTCTCCTCGCCACATATGCACTTGTGAGCATGGAGGTTCCAGTTAAACCACTTGAAGAGAAAGATTGTGATGAAGACGACTATAACGATTTCTATCGGGCGGATTCTTCTACCAAGAAAAGGAAACTATCCAAAAAAGCTTAGAAGGGAGCGGGAAATGGGTTTAGAATCTTCACTTCGGCCTCCTGCGAAAATGAGGTAGTTTAGGGTAGTATTGGATGAGGCTGAGATTATTAAGAATCATAGAACTAAACATCTAGGGCTTGTTAGGGTCTCAAAGAAAAATGTAGGTGGTGCCTATCGGGAACTCCGATTCAGAATGCCATTAGCGATCTTTATAGTTACTTTAGATTTTTGAGATTTGATCCTTATGATGAGTTAGCAACATTTCACTCGACAATCAATAACCCGATAAGAGCTATAAGAAGTTACATGTTATGTTGACGACAATGTTGCTCCGACGCACAAAAGATGATATATGATTTGTTTTTCTCACTTTGATAATCTTTTAGTTAGATTATATCAGTTCATTTTAAAACTTGCCCACAGACAGTTTGAAATGCATTTTTAAAATAATCTCGAATATTACCAGATTCCATTTTACATTTATATTAATGAAATGGACATCTGGTTTGGTTCTGGTATCTTACATCATTGTTAGTTGTTTAGCACCTCTTAACATCAAATATGATATCTCCCTCACGGAAGCATCTTGAAACACATCTACTCTTATTATAACTTTTAACATGTATGTTTGTGTATTTGAACTTGAAATAAAAATATTGTAGCACAAGATATCACGTGACAACGCAAGTCCTACTTAAGAAAGAAAAATAAGTTGCATTTTGATATTTTCACGTTCTATGTTTGAACGTTACACAAAGCACTTAGCATAAATTTGCATGTCGTTAAATATTTGCCTTTAGACATTTCCGCCGCTATGCGCGGATATTCCCCTATTTGTTATAATGTCACTAGAAGATACAAATTGTGTTTTTTTGAATCATGATAACACCATTTGATTCATGATAATTTGAAGTGTTTTCTTAGTAGAATTGACTTCTATAGACTTGACAATAATACATACGAAGAATATGAAATCATACAAAAATAATAAACGAAAGAATCGTTTACAAAGAATTGAAAAAACACTTACCATGAATTACGATGAAAGATCAATGAAATAATAACAAAAAGATAGAAAATGTAAGTATCAGTTACAGAAAAAAAATAAATTAGTGGCTAATGGAAATTGATTACCCTTTAAATTATGGTAATGAAGTATGGTCCAATACTAAAAAATGATTAACCATTTTTTAATTAACCAAACACTGTTTTTCATTATCTTTTTATTACTCACCCTTTATAACCCTTAACCAAGCACCCATTAAGTCATTAAGTATCCTTCGATCTTCAGTTCTTGACATGTAACATGTTTTTTAAGGCTATAATAGGTATTTAACAATATTAAATAATGTTTTGATTGATATGATAATTCAATGGGTAAATAAGACAAATTTAGTGATTAAAATGGATATATGTGGCATTATGAATTTTAATTGGACATATATGGCATTAGAAGCTCTTATTTGAAGATATATGGAATTAACTCAAAAAAAGAAAGAAAAAAATTAATATAATTCAAACTGGTTTACAAAAAACCGGTTGAACTGGTTTTCCATTTAAAAAAAGAAAGAAAAACTGGTTTCTAACCGAACTTATTTATAGTTAGTTCAGGGCCGGAGGTTAGGGTTTTAACATGATCACTTGCACCGGCCCATTAAGTTATAGGGGCACCAAAATTTCAAAACATGTAGTAGGTAGTATAGGGACAAAATAAGAGATCTCGAGAGACAAAAATTGTAATTTGACATTTTATCTGAAGTCTCGATTCTTTATTTATCGAACTAGGATTTGAATAACACACTTGAGCCTTGTTTGTTTGCTTTTTTAAGTTTTTATTTTCTCTGTTAACTGTATAGTAATACTACGTATATAATTATTAAATCTAACTAATAGGTTGTATATAAATTTAAAATAAATTTTTAAAGCAATAGATATAATTTCCTAGTTGTAAACACAAACCATTAAATCTAACGAAACCAATTTGGTTATTAATGTTTTTATGTGTGATGACTTTAAGTATAATTTTTTTTGGGTAAAGTGTAAAAAACTTCTATAAACTTTCCAAAAAATTCAAATATACCCCTGAGTCCAAATTACAAGTATTTTTGCTCCTAAACTTTCATTCGCTTGCAAATATGCCCCTGGGTCGATTTTATTTTTACTTTTCCTAGCGTTTTCCGTTAAATTCCCTCACGTACCTGAGAGTATTTTCGTCATTTCCCGGTACACCTCGTCTCTCCACCTTTCAGCATATGCAAAATTCGTCCCTGAATAGGTTTAGCCACTAGCGTGTCTTATTATAGACGTGTGGATAAGACAATGTATAAGAAAATAAACCCCTCGATTGCATATAACACTCTAAACAGTATTTCAGTTTTCCCCTCAAATCGTGTATCTAATACGCAATGATTAATCTAACGAAAAATAAAAACAAAAAAATGGGAGTTACTGGAGAAGATAATGCACAGATCCCTCTTTCTGCTTGTGTTAATGGTAAGGTTTTCCTTAATATGTCGGTTTTATAGTTTTTGTACTTGTTTACAGCATGCATATACTGTGTACCATGTACATAATGTTGTAATAGTAGATGATAGTGTTTAATTGAGATCTTACGGTGGTTGTTGATTGTTTAGGTGTTGGTTACTTTCAAAGACATTAATCAAAAATTATTCGCCCTAAAGATCAATCATAGTAGAACCTTTTCACCAAATCCTGGAAGGACATATGAGTCGCCGCCAATAGCTTGGTATGATTCAGTAATTGTTGATCGATTTTCGCTTGTTGATTACCATTCGTACTTACGTGATTTAGGTTTCAATGATGTTAGTATTGTCCAGTCTTATTTTAGGATACCAGGTCACTCTTTAGATGAGGGATTGGTACCCCTAAATTCCGAGGATAATGTAACACAGCTAAAGAACTACGTGAATAGGCACTCCAAAGAGATAGATGTTTACATTGGGATGATCAATGAAAATATTTTACCAAATGTTGATGTGGATAGGCAGGATGATGTAGGGATGTTTGTATATAATGAAAGTCAAGCATCGACCGGGCCTTTTAGTTACACAAGCATCTTGCAAAACATGATTCTAGAAATCCATTAGGTGTTTTTGGGGATGATTGGAATGAGCCTGCCCACCTTTCTGGAAATGATCCTTTGGAAGGCCTAAAAGACTTTGCTGACATTGCAGAACAAGACGCTGATTTGTGTCAACGGGTGGCTCCGGATGATCCATCCGTTATAGAGGATGACGAGGAGTACACGGTAGATGATCTTTTTATGCAACAGCCTGAAAACCCTGTCAATGAAGAGGTCGATGAAGAGGTTGTTGATATGGAACAGGATGTTGAAGATGTAGAGGATGTAGATAGTTTGATTGCGACTGATGAAAGTGATTTTGAAAAAGAAGATACATCCCCCATGGAAGAGGTTATGCAAGAGGTGGACATGCACGATTTTGATATTGACCTTGATATACACATTCAAAATACCTAAAATTAGGTTATAGAGGATGACTACGAAGTAGCTGATATGGTTCAAACCTTTGACATGAACGATTTTGGCAGTTATGGTCCAAGTGAGAACCATTTGTATGGTACAAAGAGGAGAAGGCTTAAAAAATTAACGGGGACTACGAGGGAAAGGACGAAGTTAGTGTGCATATATACACTGGCAAGGAACATAAATCAATATAGGAGATACATGAAGACATAAAAAAGTATTTCGTCCAAATTAGGAGAATGATTAGACTCAAGAAGTGCGATGCTACTAGGATTACAGCTCTTTGTTACGGTACTGTGTTATGTCCTTCGATGAATGTTGGTGAAGATGATTCAAGGCCTTTGATGAATGTTGGTGAAAATGATTCAGGTCCTACGATGGATGTTGGCCAAGATGATTCAGGGCCTTCGATGGATCCTTCTAGTTTAGATTTGAAGGGCAAAAATGCAAAGAAAGGAAACTTGTGTGGTCAAAGGTATGCAATAAACCCATGTGTAAATGGTCCCTACACGCCTCTAAAACCATAAACGACCTGTAAAATCCATGATTTTACCATGATTTTATGTAATGAAATTTCACCCATTGGTCTTAGAACACATACTCATGTACTATACTTCTATAAGTTGTGTGTGAACTTGTCCATTATGTACTTATACCTTTACATCTATATTGGTTATAAATAATTTTCATAGCTTAAACCATGTACCTAAAACTAGGGATAACAAGTAGTAAGATGTATACTTAATATTTGAGATATACAACACTTAATAAAAATTTAGAAATATACTACATTAGGTAATGTAGCCATGTATATGTGTACATGAAGACTAAGAGCTCACTTAACTCTTGGACTAGCCCAAGAATAGATGCTATTGTGTGTAAGCCCAACATAAGCCCAAGCCAAGGGCCCATTACCCCTTTTTTGGTTAGCTTAACACGGCACCCCACCTTAGGTGGAAGAAGAAGAGATGCATGGGAAACATAATGGCATACACTTGGCAAGAATACTCTTACCAATACAAGTCATGCCTTTTGCCCTTCTCTCTCTCTCTCTCTCCTTTTAGCCGAAAATCACACACATACTCACATATTATTTCATACAATCCAATCTTGTTTCTCTCATCCTCTTCTCTCTCAATCATACGACTTAAAGCCATATACATCCAAAACCAAGTATTAAATCCACTAAGATTCTTGTCTCATATTTACTACAAATCATTAGTAGTATCATTCCTTTTGGAATCACTATAAACAAGCCCTAGCCGAAATCATCAAGGCCACGGCTTGATTTATATTAGGTTTTTCTTCATCATCTTGAGTAGATCTAAAATCTCCTTGTTCATCTAGATCATCCTTGGTACTTTTAGGTAAGAAAGGTATACACATCATGTTCTTTCATTTCTTCTTGCATGCATCATCATACATCTATAAACACAAGTAAATAACATGTTAAAATCGAGATTTGATAAAGCTATGACCATTATAGGTCACGGCATATTTATGCAAATCATGTTCATGATTTAAAATCTTTTAATAAGAAACTTATGACTTGTATGTTATGTTTTAAACTTGATTTAAAAACCATATGAAACCTTTTATAAATCTAAATGTTGCATGGGTTATAAATCTTGTTTTATGGGACTATGGTTAACTAATAATCATAGATCTCATAAAATGAACTTATGTAACTTAAAGATTATGAAAACCATGATCTTAAAGGTCACGGCTAAAATAAATGGTGACCATATGATTTGTCTCCTAAGTTTTAATAATGGAATATGAAATGTACATGGTAAATGGAATATTAATAATCACAAAAATAACTTATGTGAATATATGTAGGTGTGTGTTACATATGACCTAAAATGGGATTAGATGTACATGCATGCTTATATAAACCATAGATCTAATAATAAAGATTAACTTGAGTATGTTAAACATAAAACAAGATTATGGGAAACTTGGGAAGAAACAATATATCCGTGGGCTATATGTAGTCTCCTTGGTAAAATAGTAACCTTGGAAACATGCATGACACCTAGATAATCATGATTGTATTTTTGTAAATATTTACAAGACTTAAAATTAGCTAAAGTGTTCATCTTGGAAATACCAAGATTTAGAAAAATAGTCGTGACCTATATATGAGTGTACATGGATCTATATTTGATTTTTAGGTCTAGACATAGTTTAGATTTTATTTTGGACTTGTGACTTGTTTTCTTGACTTGTACATAGCTAGATCTATTTTTGTAACACTTATAAATGACATGCAACCTTAAAATGAGACTTGACTTATCTTAATAAGCTATAACCAATTATAGTCGTGATATATAAGCTCCTATTAGGGCTTATGACTTACTTGCAACCTTATAACACACCTAGATCTAATTTGGTACAACACATAAAACAAATTATAAGTTTTATTCTTCTATTTAGATTTAAAACTAAATATGAATAAGCTCATAATAAACTTATAAGAATATCCTAAGTTAAAACTTACAAAAAAATGTAAATTAGTGTTAATAGACTATTTAAGCCCATGAAATGTTAATCCAAAACTTTATGGAACCAATAAGCCCATTTGATAAATCTTAGTAACTTAATGGACTTAAGGTTTCACTTAGGCCCATTTAACTAATTAAAGGACTTAAATATGTATTTAAGCCCAATAAATAATTTAAAGACCCATTTAAATAAACTAGTGGACATGAGATATATTTAAGCCCACTAAATGGCCCATTAGATGCTTAGCCTATTTAATGAGCCCATATAAAGTTTGAATGTTAAAAATAAAAGTTTTTATAATAAAATATAACTTATAAAAACGTTTTGGATGAAAATGACAATTTATGAAACTTAAGGACTAGACCGTAACTTATGAAACTTGTTTTGATAAACTAGTAAACACAAGGACTGAAAATGTAAATATCCAAAAGTCTGGGGTTTAATAAATATTATCCGTGGCAAATTAAACCCTAGGGACCATTTTGGGAAGTTTCTTAAAAGTTATTTTGTCATTTTATAACCATAAGGACCATTCTAGTAATTAGTCGAAACTTAAAGAAGCCCTAGGGGCTGTTTTTGTAATTTTAGTAAAGTTATAAAACCTAGATATAACTATGGGTATTAAACCTGCCATAAGCCGAAACTATAACAAGCCCTAGGTACCAAATGTGTAAAATCCGAAAGTTATACTTGTTTAAAATATGGAGGGACTAGTTTTGCCATGTTCTGAAACATTAACAAGCCCTAACTCTAAAATCTATTTTTAATTATAAAACATAATTAAATACTTAGACCATAAGAAATAATGTATAAATTCTTAAGTTTAAATTATCTTATAAATGTTAAAATAATTTATGGGAACTTTAAAGTTAAATAAAATATTTTATTTTATTTTTCAAAATAAATTATTTATATTTACTTTAGGAAATAATTGTATAAACAATTACGAATATGTATTACTCATACATAAACTCATATACTTTTAGTAAATAAAAACTATATGAACGTTGGATAAATTGAATGTTAATATTTAAGTAGAACATGTTACGTCTACTTAAAATATGAAACTTAATATTAAAGCTTAAATGAATGATTATAATACATGAACTACGAGCGTGAACTAATATTAAGTAGAATTTTTATGAAACTTAATAGTAAATGAGTGATTATAATACTTGAACGGAGAACGTAAATTAATATTTTAAGTAAGACATTATATGTCCACTTAAATAAGAAACTCATTTGTAAGTTGAATGGTTATTATTAATACATGTATTACGAATGCTAACTGATATTAATAGTTAAATATTTTATGTTTACTTAGAAATGAAACTTATATAGATAAGTTACATGAATATTGTTGATACTTGAACTACGGTTATTTAGATAAATATCGTAGCATAAATGAACTGACTAAAATCTGTATAAGCATACATATATGTTCTTTGTACTATCTATTAAGACTGTACTACTTGATTAGGCATGACTTTGGCGTGAGCTTTATTTGGATATTCGTATTAAACAACTATTGCCTACTCCCAGGTGAGTTTATAGCCCCATATAAACTTTTGATAAAACTTTCCCATTTGGGAAAGATAATATGCAAACACTTAATGGACATAACAAGATTGTATAAACTTGACTATGATTGATTATTATTGGAACTATTAAATTATTGTAAATCGCCCGAATGTTATAAATAGATCTATTAGGGATTGACCATCCCCATCTGGGTGAGTCATGCTCACTGTGCCTTGGCCGGGACAATAGACGTATACCATGTTGGAACTGGAATGGGTGTCTTTTTGTAAGACACTACGTCCTCATCTGTTGAGGACCATGGAAGGTTAAGCTTTAGTTTCTAATAATAAACAAATGTAATCTACATTTTAGTAAGAATGCTTTATGCAATGTTACTTCTATGATTAATGTATGTACAAACTAATTAATTGTTTAAACCTGTAAATTCACCAACTTTATGTTGACCCCTTTTAGTATGTTTTGCACAGGAATATGAAGTTAGTACGTGGTGTGTGCATGGTCTCCAGCATCTTAGTAATATGCATCATAGGACTCGTCAGGGGTTCTATTTGGGAAACACAAACAATCATCTTTCATAATGTTTAAAACAATTTTTATTTATTTGTTTAACAAACATGTAATCTGATTTGACTAACTCTTTATCTTATGCTCTATGGACTATATGTTATCGATCCACCCTAGTGACATCTCCATGGATATTTCCACATATTTTGACCCTACCCGGGGTGTCACAGAGAATGGTATCAGAGCATTAGTTATAGAGAACCAAATAAATTTTAAATAAAACAAAAATAAAATGATTTTTCTTTTATTTAAAACTGGACTATAACTTATAAAAATCTTTTTAGCATTTTATTTTGGGACCGCATTAGTTAAGCATATAGATCTTAGGGCATTTTATACTATGTGAACTAAGTGTATATATTGATTACTAAACTCGATTATTAATACTGTTTAGTGAGATATTGCTATGGAAGTTGTTAGACGTGCTAAACATAAAATTTTTACATTACATAGTAAAATACTGAAATGAAAATATAGGTAATGTTAAAACAAACCTTGTACTTACGAATTGTTAAATGAACTACTTAAATGATAATATATATATATATATATATATATATATATATATATATATATATATATATATATATATATATATATATATATATATATATATATATATATATATATATATATATATATATATATATATATATATATATATATATATAAGTATTAATATATGTAACCTTAAAACATTCTAATAATTGTTTAAAAGGGATATATTTCATAAAACATGTAATCTAAAATAATATTGTTCTTTGTTTGTAAGCTTATACTCACTTCAAACTTAAAATAATACTATTTCAGAGCATCATGACTCCGCCTACTGCATTTTCGACTCTTCTACCCGTAGTAGCTCCTACTCTAGTTGTTTGTTCATCTCCACGATCGACGCAGTGTGGATGGTTGTCAGCCTCGGATTCAGAGGATCGAGGATGTACTTCCAGAGGACCCTTTTTCCATCTCAGCATCAGCCACACTGGCCCCAACCTCTATGGAGGAGGACCGGTTCCCTCCTAGCATACCATCTTCCATGCCTCCATCCTTATGATTGGGCTATTTTTCTGGGCCCGCACCCGTCTCCACTTATGAGACCGGGGAAGGCTCCGGGGCAGGACGTGTCGGTTCTGTCCAGGCCCAGATCTCCGCACTCGCTGCACGCCAGGAGCGGGAGATATCCGACCTCCGCAGCCAGTTGACGATCAGTCAACAAAGCCATGACGTCATCTATGATCGTATCGACACTCTTTTTCGCACTATGAGGGGAGACTCCCAGACCGCTAAGGGCATCCAGGCTAGGAAGGACGAGGCACTGAAGTGTTTATTGGAGGAGAACTACCGCCTCCACCAGCGCATTCAGGTCATGGAGGGTCTACAGCATCAGACCCATGCTGCTCTTTCCGCTCAAGAGAAATCGTTATCCATTTTCTTTGATCTCGCCACTGTCTGACATGATGGGGTTACTGGGGAGATGGATTATCTCCGAGGGGTCGTCGATAGACTCCAGAACCAGCTACTATCTGCACTCCGTACGCTCAAGGAGACCCGAACGACAGTTTGGACTTTATAGAACACCCAGAGGAATTCTGCAGCCCCACCAGCTCCATCAGCACCATCAGCCCCGACATCATCTAGTGGACCATCCAGGCAGGATTAGTATAGACGTACTAGACTTCTTGTACGTCATGATAAGCTTACGGTTTGCATCCCGGCTATCATGACATAGGGCCTTTGTACTTTTATTTCTTCTCAACTTTGGTGATGTAATCCTGTACTATATCTTCCTTTTTCTTTGGGCATGTATTTTGGATATGATGTACTTAAGACAATGTGTACCACTACCCAGGGCAAGGCTAGCTAAGTCTTTGTTCCGGATTTCTTATGCTTGATGAATGTTTAGATTCGTTATGGAACTTTGCATGTGATCACTCTTTTATGTTATATCTATTGTACAATGTATTATATTATGAAATCCTGACAGGTTATCCAAATTTGTTATGAATTTTATGCATGAAATCATTCTCTTGCAAATAATATAAAAACTGTACTAACGATTGAATTAATAATCTCATTTTGTGTATGATTATAGACAAATGGTGATTTCACTATCGAACCCCAATAATGCAATTGCCTCCAACACCGCTAATAACGAAGTACCTGAAGCTACTCATAATGTTACCGCTGCTCAACTCCGGGAGATGATTGGTGAAGGCATTACGGCAGCTATGGCAGCCAGAGAAGCTAATGCGAACAATGACCCAAACCACAACATGCACAGAAACAACTTCAACATGGGTTGCTCTTACCCCGACTTCTTGAAATGCAAACCCTCATACTACCGAGGAAAAGAAGGAGTTGTTGAATTGATGCAATGGTTTGAAAGACTAGAGACAGTTTTCCGCATCAGTGGTTGTGCTGACGCGAACAAAGTTAAGTTTGCTACATGCACTCTACTCGAGAGTGCCCTTACTTGGTGGAACTCTGTGGTCGCCACCCTTGGACATGCCACTGCTTATACTCTCACTTGGGCCAACCTCAAGGAGATAATGATTGAGAAATACTGTCCCAGAGGAGAAATGAAGAAGTTGGAAGTCGAGCTGTGGGATCTAAAGTGTAAGAACAATGATATCCTTTGGTACAACCAAAGATTTCAAGAGTTAAGCTTGATGTGCACCAGAATGTTCACTCTTAGGAGTGACAAGATTGAGAAGTATGTCAGCGGACTCCCTGACAACGTTCATGACAGTGTGCTAGCTTCACGACCCACTACCGTTGAAGGTCCTATGGAATTTGCGACTGAGCTGATCAATAGGCGAGCCCGCAATCTGTCCGAGAGGCAAACAGACACGAAGAGAAAATCCGATGAAAGCTCTCGTAGCCAGCACCAACATCCTTCCAAAAAGCAAAACGTTGGGCAAGCTGATGACACTACTCCTACAACCCGCACCAAGAACTACTCATGAACCAAGCCTAAGTGTTCAAAGTGAAACTACCATCATGTTGCTGGAGGACAATGCCAAGGATGCTACAAGTGTGGCCAACAAGGCCATTTTGCTCGCAAGTGTCAAACAAATGTTGCTACCCCAGGTCGACCAAATACCAATCCTAGGAACAGCAACAAGGTCAAGTCCAATACACGTGGGAGTGGAAGTGGGCAGCATGGAAACCAAAACCCCGCAGGTGGAAGTAGTAGTGGACCAAAGAAAGCTGTGGTATGTTACGAGTGTGTAACCCCTGGGCATGTGAGACCTGATTGTCCCAAGTTGGTCAACCAGAAGAAGGACAACAAAGGAACTCCTTCGCAAGTGTACATGGCCGGCAATGCCCAAACTAATCCAGGCTCCAACATCGTACCTGGTACGTTCTTACTAAACCAATGATATGCATCTATCTTGTTTGATACATGAGTATACCAAAGCATTACAATTGCTAAATTTAGTAAGGTATTGGAAATCCCTCCGATAGTTCTAGACTCCTATTATACTATGGAATAGTCGACGGAAAAGTTATGATAGTTAAACACCATCATTCGAGGTTGTTCCCTAAAAACTTCCCAATCAACCGTTTACATCAATCGGATCCTAGAAAGTCTTGATAGCTTTGATGTCGTCATTAGCATGAAATTACTAGCAAGTATCATGCAATCATCTTATATGACCAAAAATTGGTTCGTGTACCTTGGGGAGATGAAAACTTGATTATACTGGGGAGCCATAACCCCGATATAGTTAACACTAGATTTAGTGTCATTTCTAGCACCAACAAACCAGAGAGTACTTGGTCCGGGGATACTTCATTTCCTTAACCTGTTTCTCCCCTACCTAAACCTGAAAGACACATCCAACTCACAACGGGTGTATTTTGTAGGGTTATATCCGCCACTTAGACAACCCTAAACCTGAAAGGCACATCCAACTCAAAATGTGTGTATTTTGTAGGGCTAAGTTCGACATCCCTCATAAAGAAATGTTGACTGTCCGATGTTTTTAGACATTCCTCTTTCCTCTTCGGGTTCAATTAGTTCGACAATACCATCACCCACCAGACCCTGGGAGATGTGATTTCCTCTCTTTAGAAGTCAGGATTTGTACAAATTTTAAACCAGTAATAGTGAATGCATGAACCTTGTTACGGCACCCCGCAAGGCGCGCAATTCTTTATTCTTGGTATCTTCTTTTATTTCCACCATTTGAGGTACTTCTTTTCTGCGCCCCTCTCGCTCAGCACTACGGCGAATGAAGCAGATCCTTTGCAACTTCTTACCCAATCGCCATCAACAATAATCTTAACCTCTCTGTTGGGTAGGAACTTTAGTACTATTAACTAATGTTTGAATCCCACAAGCTTGAGGTATAATTGTAAATCTTTTCTTGAAGTTGTTGATGTAGGAGGGGTCATTGTTAAAATATTTTGTTTTACCTTCAACCCCTAATTTTCATCATCAGGTGTCGAGATATAACCTGTATCTCACCCATGAAAAGGATGCAGATATAGTACATTCCCAGCTTCCCCAACATATAAGACATGCTGGCGTGTCCTCCTCATATCAGAAACCAATTGCAGTGGATTTGCCCTCCTAACCAAATCCACAACGTCATTGGTCCTCCCCTAGATCCTGGAAGGACATATCTGCGACCCCCGTTGGGAAGCCCGCGCCTATCCATCCACCGCAGCAGTCTCCTTTACTGCTCAATCGGATGTATAGTGCGATCCAGATAAAGATCTCTTTGCATTCCTTTCCTATCCATCCACCGCACCAGTCTCCTTTACTTCTTAATCGGATGTATAGTGTGATCCAGATAAAGATCTCTTTGCATTCCTTCCCTATCCATCCACCGCAGCAGTCTCTTTTACTGCTCAATCAGATGTATAGTGCGATCCGGATAAAGATCTCTTTGCATTCCTTTCCTATCCATCCATTGAAGCAGTCTCATTTACTGCTCAATCGGATGTATAGTGCGATTCGGATAAAAATCTCCTTGCATTCTCTTCTGTTCACCCGTAATTACAGAAGCTTTCATTAATGCCCAATCGGACGTATAAGATTAACCTAGGTATAGACCACTTCGCGTTCATGCCGCCATCTGTACCTGAGAGAGAGAGTCTGAAACGAATCATACTTAGGACATCTTTCACCTAAAAGATAACTACGTTTTTAGTAGCTTTGAGGAGAAAGCTAAATAACGGGGTGGTGCTGTAAAATCCATCATTTTACCATGATTTTATGTAATGAAATTTCACCCATTAATCTTAGAACACATACTCATGTACTATACTTCTATAAGTTGTGTGTGAACTTGTCAATTATGTACTTATACCTTTACATCTATATTGGTTATAAATAAATTGCATAGCTTAAACCATGTACCTAAAACTAGGGATAACAAGTAGTAAGATGTATACTTAATATTTGAGATATACAACACTTAATAAAAATTTGGAAATATACTACATTAGGTAATGTAGCCATGTATATGTGTACATGAAGACTAAGATCTCACTTAACTCTTGGACTAGCCTAAGAATAGATGTTATTGTGTGTAAGCCCAACATAAGCCCAAGCCAAGGGCCCATTACCCCTTTTTGGTTAGCTTAACACGACACCCCCACCTTAGGTGGAAGAAGAAGAGATGCATGAGAAACATAATGGCATACACTTGGCAAGAATACTCTTACCAAGACAAGTCATGTCTTTTACCCTTCTCTCTCTCTCCTTTTAGCCGAAAATCACACATATACACACACATTCTTTCATACAATCCAATGTTGTTTCTCTCATCCTCTTCTCTCTCAATCATACGGCTTAAAGCCATATACATCCAAAACCAAGTATTAAATCCACCAAGATTCTTGTCTCATCTGTACTACAAATCATTAGTAGTATCATTCCTTTTGGAATCACTATAAACAAGCCCTAGCCAAAATCATCAAGGCCACGACTTGATTTATATTAGGGTTTTCTTCATCATCTTGAGTAGATCTTAAATCTCCTTGTTCATCTAGATCATCCTTGGTACTTTTAGGCAAGAAAGGTGTACACATCATGTTCTTTCATTTCTTCATGCATGCATCATCATACATCTATAAACACAAGTAAATAACATGTTAAAATCAAGATTTAATAAAGCTATGACCATTATAGGTCACGACATATTTATGCAAATCATATTCATGATTTAAAAACCTTTAATAAGAAACTTATGACTTGTATGTTATGTTTTAAACTTGATTTAAAAACCATATGAAACCTTTTATAAATCTAAATGTTGCATGGGTTACAAATCTTGTTTTATGGGACTATGGTTAACTAATAATCATAGATCTCATAAAATGAACTTATGTAACTTAAAGATTATGAAAACCATGACCTTAAAGGTCACGGCTAAAATAAATGGTGACCATATGATTTGTCTCCTAAGTTTTAATAATGGAATATGAAATGTACATGTTAAATGGAATATTAATAATCACAAAATAACTTATGTGAATATATGTAGCCGTGTGTTACATATGACCTAAAATGGGATTAGATGTACATGCATGCTTATATAAACCATAGATCTAATAATAAAGATTAACTTGAGTATGTTAAACATAAAACAAGATAATGGGAACCTTGGGAAGAGACAATATAGCTGTGGGCTATATGTAGTCTCCTTGGTAAAATAGTAACCTTGGAAACATGTATGACACCTAGATAATCATGATTATATTTTTTTTAAATATTTATAAGACTTAAAATTAGCTAAAGTGTTCATCTTGGAAATACCAAGATTTAGAAAAATAGCCGTGAGCTATATATGAGTGTACATGGATCTATATTTGATTTTTAGGTCTAGACATAGTTTAGATTTCATTTTGGACTTGTGACTTGTTTTCTTGACTTGTACATAGCTAGATCTATTTTTGTAGCACTTATAAATGACATGCAACCTTAAAACGAGACTTGACTTATCTTAATAAGCTATAACCAATTATAGCCGTGATATATAAGCTCCTATTAGGGCTTATGACTTACTTGCAACCTTATAACACACCTAGATCTAATTTGGTACATCACATAAAACAAATTATAAGTTTTATTCTTCTATTTAGATTTAAAACTAAATATGAATAAGCTCATAATAAACTTATAAGAATATCCTAAGTTAAAACTTACAAAAAAAATGTAAAGTAGTGTTAATGGACTATTTAAGCCCATGAAATGTTAATCCAAAACTTCATGGAACCAATAAGCCCATTTGATAAATCTTAGTAACTTAATGGACTTAAGGTTTCACTTAGGCCCATTTAACTAATTAAAGGACTTAAAAATGTATTTAAGCCCAATAAATGATTTAAAGGCCCATTTAAATAAATTAGTGGACTTGAGATATATTTAAGCCCACTAAATGGCCCATTAGATGTTTAGCCCATTTAATGAGCCCATATAAAGTTTGAATGTTAAAAATAAAAGTTTTTATACTAAAAAATAACTTATTAAAACTTTTTGGATGAAAATGACAATCTATGAAACTTAAGGACTAAAACCGTAACTTATGAAACTTGTTTTGATAAACTAGTAAACACAAGGACTGAAAATGTAAATATCCAAACGTCTGGGGTTTAATAAATATTATCCGTGGCAAATTAAACCCTAGGGACCATTTTGGGAAGTTTCTTAAAAGTTATTTTGTCATTTTATAACCATAAGGACCATTCTAGTAATTAGCCGAAACTTAAAGAAGCCGTAGGGGCTGTTTTTGTAATTTTAGTAAAGTTACAAAACCTAGATATAACTAGGGGGACTAAACCTGCCATAAGCCGAAACTATAACAAGCCCTAGGTACCAAATGTGTAAAATCCGAAAGTTATACTTGTTTAAAATTTGGAGGGACTAGTTTTGCCATGTTCCGAAACATTAACAAGCCCTAACTCTAAAATCTATTTTTAATTATAATAAAACATAATTAAATACTTAGACCATAAGAAATAATATATAGATTCTTAAGTTTAAATTATTTTATAAATGTTAAAATAATTTATGGGAACTTTAAAGTTAAATAAAATATTTTATTTTATTTTTCAAAATAAAATATTTATATTTACTTTAGGAAATAATTGTATAAACAATTACGAATATGTATTACTCATACATAAACTCATATACTTTTAGAAAATAAAAACTATATGAACGTTAGATAAATTGAATGTTAATATTTAAGTAGAACATCTTACGTCTACTTAAAATATGAAACTTAATATTAAAGCTTAAATGAATGATTATAATACATGAACTACGAACGTGAACTAATATTAAGTAGAATTTTTATGAAACTTAATAGTAAATGAGTGATTATAATACTTGAACGGAGAACGTAAATTAATATTTTAAGTAAGACATTATATGTCCACATAAATAAGAAACTCATTTGTAAGTTGAATGGTTATTATTAATACATGTATTACGAATGCTAACTGATATTAATAGTTAAACATTTTATGTTTACTTAGAAATGAAACTTATATAGATAAGTTAAATGAATATTGTTGATACTTGAACTACGGTTATTTAGATAAACACCGTAGCATAAATGAACTGACTAAAATCTGTATAAGCATACACATATGTTCTTTGTACTATCTATTAAGACTGTACTACTTGATTAGGCATAACTTTGGCGTGAGCTTTATTTGGATATTCGTATTAAACAGCTATTGCCTACTCCCAGGTGAGTTTACAGCCCCATATAAACTTTTGATAAAACTATCCCATTTGGGAAAGATAATATGCAAACACTTAATGGACATAACAAGATTGTATAAACTTGACTATGATTGATTACTATTGGAACTGTTAAATTGTTGTAAATCGCCCGAATGTTATAAATAGATCTATTAGGGATTGACCATCCCCGTCTGGGTGAGTCATGCTCACTGTGCCTTGGCCGGGACAACAGACGTATACCATGTTGGAACTGGAATGGGTGTCTTTTTGTAAGACACTACGTCCTCATCTGTTGAGGACTATGGAAGGTTAAGCTTCAGTTTCTAATAATAAACAAATGTAATCTACATTTTAGTAAGAATGCTTTGTGCATTGTTACTTCTATGATTAATGTATGTCCAAACTAATTAATTGTTTAAACTTGTAAATTCACCAACTTTATGTTGACCCCTTTTAGTATGTTTTGCACAGGAATATGAAGTTAGTACGTGGTGTGTGCATGGTCTCCAACATCTTAGTAATCTGCATCATAGGACTCGTCAGGGGTTCTATTTGAGAAACACAAACAATCATCTTTCATCATGTTTAAAACAATTTTTATTTATTTGTTTAACAAACATGTAATCTGATTTGACTAACTCTTTATCTTATGCTCTATGGACTATATGCTATCGATCCACCCTAGTGACATCTCCGTGGATATTTCCGCATATTTTGACCCTACCCGGGATGTCACACGACGCATCATGGATAATCAAAACATTCAGTGACGATCATCAATGCCTCCAATAAAAAAAATATGCTTTGTAATTCACGAATCCTATCTAAAGAAGTGCTCAAATTCATTGTAGCAAATCGTAAGATCCTAATCATGCCCTCATCCTCTTCGTATAACAACAAAACTACAACTAGTACGCTATAAATCATCTATAGTTACACACATCTTATCTCTTCCTTGGTAGAAGTCATCTCAAATCTTCTCCATCTGGATCTAATCTTCAGTAATTCAATGATAGGCGTTTTCCATACATAACAACGATGGCAAGCGACATCGGACCTCAAACAAATAGCAATTCAGAAACCAAAAGAACGATCAACATGTTAACAATTGTAATCACGAGCAGTGAAACCAAGGTATTCCCATCAATTCAAATCTTAATTATCGTGAGGTTCATAAGTCGTATTTATCAATCTTTGTCTCTAATATCCCATGGAAAGCGACGGTCCAGGATTTTTGGGATACATTTAACAAATGGGGTGTGGTGATTAATGTATACATTGCAGCAAATAGATCCAAATCGGGTCACATGTATGGTTTTGTAAGGTTTAATAACGTTAATGACATCAATCAGTTAGTTTCTAACCTTAAAACAGAATGGATGGGTGGATTTCATTTATTTGCCGATGTGGAGAAGTATGGTCGAACTAATAACAAGATTAAGGAACGAGACGGGGAATGCAATCCCAACGAAGGTTTGAAATTTCAACCTGCTATGGGTAATGATAATGTTTTTTAGTCTTTCAACTCGTATGCTAAAGTGGTAATAGGCCATAAATCAGCGGGCATGTAAGATAATAATGAGGCAAGTAATGCTGGAACTAATTCTGTAGGGGTGTCGGTTTGTGAGAAGGTAAACGAGGAGTCAGGTAATGAAGCGGTGATGTCTATTTTGATAGATGATTGTATAGATTTGAATGGTATGGAGCGTAGTATTCTTGCTAAAGTTAAAGATTTAAGTGTGATTACGAATCTTCTGAAATTAATGTCTTATGAGGGTTTTGATGATGTGGTCTTAGATACGTTGGGGGAAGTTGTGTGTGGTTGGAGTTTGCTTCTATGGATCACGTGGAAAGGGTCAAGACTTCAAAATTGTTCAATGAGATATTTTGGAGCTCAAAGATGTTTCTCACGACTTTATTCCATACAAAAGATGTTTTGGATAGACTTGGTGGGCTTGCCATTGGCATCATGGGCTCTAGAGGTTTATAAGAAGTTGGGTGCTCGGTGGGGGTGCAATGTGTTTACTGACATGGTTAATGATGGACCTATGTCTTATGGGAAGGTTTGCGTCCTTACTAAGGCTTTATATCGAGTGCTAAAGTCCGTTACAGTTTCGTATCGTAATCGGTCTTATCGTATTATCGCTACTAAGTTTGCATATCGGGCGTCCAACATAGATCTGACGGAGGATGATTCCATAACTGGTTCTCCCAAAAGGAAGGATGACGAAGGTCCTAGTTTGGACGGAGGATTTGAACGTGAGGTGCATATGGACGATGTTAGTTGTGACTTAGAACCGTTGAGCGACGACAACAAAGATTCGGGCTCGTCTAGTGGTTTATTAGTTTCTAGTCAAGTTGTGCGAGAGGTGGATGTTCATGGGATGGAAAGTGATCATGTTGACTCCGTTGAAGAAGGTGAGATATGTGGTGATTCGGTCTTGTATAATGATGGGTGTGTTAAGAACTGTACGGAAAAGAAATTGGAAGAAGAAGTTGGTACAGATTTTCAAGATTGTTATAAAAATATTAATGCGAAATGTGAGGTGGTTAATAATAGTAGCAATATATCTATTAAGGGGGAAGGCGAGATTCTAGGAGACCATTTTGAGTTAACTCCTGCAAAGGATTCCAACAGTGTGTTTCCATCTACCCCCCGGGAAATGACTTTAACCTTGTTGACGCGTCTGATTCTACGTGGCTTTATTATGTTAGTCCTCTTATTAGCGACATGTTAGATTCTGAAAAACGTTGGAGCTATAGAGACCCTAAAGGGAACGTTCACGGGCTGTTCTCTCTCGCGCAATGACGCTTGTGGAAAGATTATTTTCCTAGCGATCTTCAGATTTGGAGTTACGATTGCAATGTTAAAGAAGCTATTCTTCTTCACAATGCCTTAACGAGACAAACAAAGGATTCAAGTTAGATCGCTTTGCATTTGCGGTATAATGAATCGGGTGTTTGGCGCCGTAGTTGGGAGGTCATTTTTTGGCGCCACCGTGGCAACTCCTGTCTGATTCTGGTTGCCATAGGTTTTTTGCGTGTTTGTCCTGTTTCATTTGAGCATTTTTTTGTTCCCTTATTTCGTTGGTTCGTTGGATCATTTTATGTGTAGCTTGTACTGCTAGTTTCTTACTAGCTCGTTTTAATAAAATTTTAGTTGCCGTTAAAAAACCATAACATCCAAATTGCTACTCTACATGGTATTTTAGTGAAAAAATTCAATATCAAACTCAAGGTTGACAAGGTTGGCCGAGTAAGACGAATTGTCATGGAAATATTAGAGGGTGATTATGAAGAGCAATATAGAAAACTGCGAGATTATGCGATGGAGTTGAAGCGGAAAAACCCAGATACGACTGTCAAGATCCAGGTTGAAACAAACACCGATTTAACCCTTGATTCAAGGATTTTTAAACAAATTTATATATGTCTTGGTCCAGTGAAAGCAGGCTTCAGAGCAACTAAAAGGGAAATACTAGCTTTGGATGGAGCATTTATTAAAGGTTCATATACTAGTCAAAACTTAACGGTTGTTGGTGTCGATGGCAATAATGGTGTGTACCCAGTAGCGTATGTAATTCTTGAATATGAGTGCAAGAGTTCATGGTTATGGTTTCTGAACTGTTTAGGAGATGACCTTAATTTGCAATCTAATTCAAACTTCGCCTTCATTTCCGACAGACAAAAGGTATAATCCTTGACTATTAATTAAATATCAATATAGTTAGTGCCACAAAATTGAATTTTTTTTGTATACTTTACTGCTTTAGGGGATATTACCAGCCATTGTAGAACCGTTTCCAGCTGCTGAGCATAGATTTTGTCTTAGACACATTTATGAAAATATGAGAAAGGAACACAAAGACAAGAAATTGAAAGATCTTATTTGGAAGTGTGCAAGGGCATCAACAATACCTCAGTTCGAAGCAGCAATGGATCAAGTCAAAGCAGTTGACCCTAAGCTTGTGAGTGGTTAAAAAAGATTCGCCCATCATCGTGGTGCACGGAATATTTCTTAAGTTTGTTTGTTTGGTTGCTTGCATATGCAATTTCAAATGTTATTACTTGACTGAATATAATATATGCCATATTCAGGGAGGCCTAAGTGTGATATCCTGCTCAACAACATATGTGAGGCTTTTAATAGTAAGTTGGTTGATGGACGTGATATGCCAATCATTGAGTGCTTGGAATATATAAGGGAGTATCTTATTAAAATAATTGTAATTGTGTAGCATAGGGCTGAGCTTCGGGCCTGAACCGACCCGACCCGTCCTGAAAAATACTAGAACCGAAAAAGGGGGAAAACGAAACCGAAACCGAAACCAAAAATATCAGTTTGGTTTGGTTTCATCTCGGGCCTACTCGGGTCTCTGTCGGGTAATACCGAAGCCGACACCTGAACACCAAAACAGTGGGTTAACCACCAATGGATTAACAAAAAATAGTGGATTAACAAAAAAAACACTGTTTTATAAAATATAGAAACTAAAAGTGGCATTAATAACCAGTTCCAACAAAAAACAGTGTTTTTAATTAACAAAAACTACAAATAGTTATCAACACACGAATTAAATTTTTTATACTAATTATAAAAAAATTACAAATCGTTGCATTAATTAACAAAAATACTAACTAGGCATTAATTCAAAACAAAATCTTAATTCGTGTGGATTAAAAAAGACTTAATTCAATATTGATTGTGTTTTGTTGAGATGAAAAGATTCAAATGCGGGTATGGATGATGAAATTGATGCATTTATTGGGTTTTGATGAGGTGTTTGTTCATCTTTGATCTATTGATTGGGTTTTTTGATGATGAAATTGGTTCTTCCTGTTTTTTAGAGAGAGAGAGAACAGATAATGAAGGTTTATTAACATTATAACAATTATATAAAACCTTAAACAAGATCAAAGCACATATAGCGGAAGCGATTTAACAAGATCACAATAATAACACAATTATAATTAATCGAGTTAGGGTTACATCCTTTACGCTAAAGCAAATCTACAAGACGAAGAACGAATCACCAATTCGGGTTTATACCGTATATCACCAAGATATAGTCTAAAGTAAGACTATATTACGATCTTGTACACACGTAATACAACGAGTTAATCGTGATTCTAGCACGTGAAAACCGAGCTACAACGCTAGTATATAATCTACCCAACAACCCTAGAGAGGGGCTAGGACTAGATTATCAACACAATCGATCAACCAAGAAAAGCAACCGAAAACCCCTCCGTGGGTGTGTCTTGAGATCGACCATGAGGAGAGGGAGAGGAGAGATTCAAGTTATGAAGATTATGAGGGGTAAGGGGATGTATTTATAGGCCTAAAATTCTTTGTAGCCCAAATAAATAAAAGGCAAGTTTTACCTCCCCCTTTGGTACCCTAACCGACCGACGAACACCCTTCTATGGGGTGTTTTGAAACCTTCCGTCCTTCTTCCTTTTTAACCCTCTTACTATATATTGTTTAACACTCGTTAATACTTAACTATTAATTAATTAACGATCGTTAAAGTTATATAGTTGTTTAGCTCGGTTTAATTTAATAAATATAATAAATATATTTATTAAATAAATTAACTCTTTACGTATTGAGTGCAATCCCATAATCTCAAGTTCGATCCTATCACACGACTATTAAGTATAAGTCCATAAACTTTCAGCTCCCACTTTGGCATATTTCAAATATCGTGATTACATTGACTAGCATCTAGTTACAGTTAGCAATGTCTCTAGTACAACTCGAGTAAGGTCTCCTGGACAAAACCTTTTAACGATGCATCATCGTTATTATTATCCTTTTATTTCTAATACAACGTTAATAAGGATATGGATCTCAGTCATTCCTTTCATTAACCATTTTGTTTCTCGTTCACAGATTCAGCAAGATTACCAAAACAAATTTGGGTGTGGCCACACAAACATGTTACTAATCCCACGAGGGGCCCAACTGTATTAAACTCCAAAACGAAATTGGAGGAAATAAATCCCATATTGACTACGAGCAAAACTTATGAATTTTGCAACACTTACAAAAATAATCCTTATAGCTACCAGTTACGTTTAGCGTTAGATTATTCCACAGAGATGCACTAGATTCACAACAGCTTCCTGGTATCTCAAGTCTAAGGATAACTATTTATGTTTTACTTGATGACAAAGATCCATAAAGTAAAAACATATAGTTGGGATAAGTCCAATATTCGATTCATCGAATATTATCCAAAATTGATCAATATACTTTCAAGTATACTCTATCACTATTTTGATTATTTTAACAATATTCCCATATTATTAATCGACAACAGACATTTTAGCATAACAATTTATTCATGGATCAAAACATGTAAAATAGGATACACTATTAAATAATAAGAATAAACGAAACCCAATCTTTATTTCATTATATAATAATGTCATAACATCCTTTATCCAAATACTAATCACAGATTTATTGCATGAGTTCGCTAGCTAGTTGCAGCCGAATCGCTTTGGCATGCTTAACTACCTTTGGTCTAGGCAAAGCCTTAGTTAAAGGATCGACTATGTTATCATCTGTGTGAACATTTATTAATTTGATTTTCCGAGCTTCAACTTGTTCTCGGACGTAGTGATGTCTACGCATAAAGTGTCTGGCGCCTTTCATGACTCCAAGGTCATTGGTCAATATTATTGCAGCATAATTGTCACAATATATATCAATAGGTTCTTTAATTGAAGGCATCACTCCAAGATGTCCAATAAAATTCCTAATCCAAACAGCTTTCATTGCAGCTTCTGAAGCAGCCATGCACTTAGATAGAGTAGCATGCATTGTAATTGTTGTCTGTTTCTTGCTCTTCCAGTCAACTGCTCCTCCATAGATAACAAAAACATAACCCGTCTGAGACTTTGTATCGTCTTTATCATATTTCCTGGACGCATCACATAAACCTGTCATATTCAGTTATGTGTCTGGTTTCCCTCTAAATACCAAGAACATATCTTTCATACTCCTCAAATACTTTAGAATATGTTTAACAACAGTCCAATGGAGCTTTCCTGGATTTTGTTGGTATCTACTGACCAAGTTCTGAGCAAACGCCACATCAGGCCTTGTGCATCTGACATCATACATTATAGATCCTACAAACAAGCATAAGGCATCTTCTGCATGTATGCCTCCTCTTCAGGAGTTGATGCATCCATCTCATGACTCAGATTATGCTTAACTTTCATTGGTTGAGAACCTTTCTTAGAATTATGCATATTATACTTCTTCAAAATCTTATCTATATAAGCATCTTGACTTAGACCAATTAACCGTCTTTTCCTATCCTGATAGATCTTAATTCCCAGAATGTATGCAGCTTCTCCTAAATCCTTCATATAAAAATATTTACCAAGATAATCCTTAACATCTTTAAGTCTTGGAATGTTACTTCCCATGATTAATATGTCATCAACATATAGGACTAGGAATACTACCTCACTCCCACTAGCTTTGCGATATACACATGGCTCATCACGATTCTGAATAAATCCAAACTTTTTTATTTCTTTATCAAATCTTTTATTCCATTGACGTGATGCTTGCTTCAAACCATAAATGGATCTTTGAAGTTTGCACATGTGTCCTGGATTCTTAGGATCAACATACCCTTCTGGTTGCTGCATATAGATGTCTTCATCTAAGCGACCGTTCAAGAAGGCAGTTTTAACATCCATTTGCTATATCTCATAGTCATAGTATGCTGCTATAGCAATAAGAATCCTAATAGCTCTTAAGTCTGCTATAGGAGAAAATGTCTCCTCGTAGTGTACGCCAAAAGTTTGAGTAAAACCTTTAGCTACTAAACGAGCTTTATAGGATTGTACTTTTCCGTCCATGTCGGTTTTTTTCTTGTATATCCACTTATGTCTCACTACTTTAGCATTTGGTGGTGGTTCTACAAGAATCCAAACATCATTTACTTTCATGGATTTTATTTCCTCATCCATAGCAACCATCCACTTATCCTTTTTAGGATCAAGTATGGCGGATTTATAATTAGCGGGTTCACCAAGATCCCCTAACTCATCATCATCCTTTATGTTAAGACATATATTTTTATTTGCGTTTTTTAATCCTTTTGGATCTACGCAAAAGAAACTAATTCCGGTGGAACTACCAAACTTCTGGTTCTACAGGAATTATATCGCAAGTGTTTTCAGAAGGTAATGTATCTATGTGACTCTCTTCAAGATCATAATTTCTCCCACTAAATTCTTGATTTAATAGATCAGATTCAAGGAGTTATCCATACCTAGCAACAATCACTTTGCTCTCAGGTGGATAATAAAAGTAGTAACCCATAGTTTTCTTAGGGTATCCTACAAAGAGACATTTTACAGATCGTTGTTGGAGTTTGTCACTCGAGTCACGTTTCACATACGCCTCGCAACCCCAGACTTTTAAATAAGACAAATATGGCTTCTTTCCATGCCATAGTTCATATGGTGTCTTATCGACCTTCTTCGTGGGAGCTATATTTAAAATCCGAACAGCAGACTCTAAAGCATAATCCCAAAAGGATACCGCATCCCGTATCATATACCCAGGAATTTAGTTTGTTTGTTAAATTAAACAATTCAATCATAAATAAAGTACATGAAGCTGCAGCGCTCTGCTTAGACTTCTTCTTTGTTTCTCTCAATTCTTCGAGGTAAATAGGGCAATTCCTCTTCTAGTGACCACTTGCCATGCAATGGTGACAAGTCTTATCCTTCTGAGATCTATTCTTCTTGAAAAATTTCTGCTTAGGTTTTGTTAACTTGTGATTCACCATAACACGGGTTTATGATCTAGAGGTCGGGGAGGGTGGAAGAGATGTTTAGCCATTGTAGTGAGAGAAAGAGAGAGAGAGAGAGATACTCTAATATGTATTTATTAGAGAGAGAAAGGAAAACAAGAAATGACACTCCTCACCCCTCCATGGAAGTATGGAGGGGTATATATAGCTCGGGACTTGAACTACTTACATGTGACAATATTAGTCCCTGCAAGTCCCGGCTATGTAAACTATTGTAATTCTGTTAGTCGCTCACATTTTAAGGCTAACAATCTTCCCCCAATGTGGAGACATATGGAATTACTTACAATGTTCCTAACAAATGCAAACACAACAAAAATATGACAGTTTTAAGTTTGCTTCCAATGCTGAGGATGACGTCGTTGTCTTCAAGTCTTCTAGAAAAACTTGTACCCCAGTTTGAATCCTCTTTGTCTTTGCTTGTTGAGGAACCATTGTATCGTGTATGAACTAGATTAACTTCCCCCAATTCATACTACATGTCTTGAAAAGCCTTCTTCATAGACTTCTTTTTGACGAAGCTTCTGAATCAGCTTCCCCCCCCAAACCAATATCCTGTCTTGAGCAGAACCTGTAGCTTGAGAAATCTTCTATCTTTGACATTTAAAGTGCATAGCGGAATTTTGTAGAAGAAGAAGCAAACCACACCAAGTAACTGCTACCTTGACATTTTTGGTCTTCATGATTATGTGTTTCGGGGAACATGTAAGAAATCAGCAACAAATCTTCTCAGGCTTGTAGAATACTTCACCCTGGAAGTTGAACTAAATACTCCAAAGTACACGTTCTTCCCCCATGATGGTTACGAACTCTCGGAAGCATCATCTGACGTGTACGGTCAAAATCGCGAGATATTCTTATCGAAAGTATGGTGGTTACGAACACTCAGAAGCATCATCTGACGTGTATGCTCAAAATCGCGAGATGTTCTTATCAAAAGTATGATGGTTAAGAACACTCGGAAGCATCATCTGGCGTGTCGGTCAGAATCATGAGATGTTCTTGTCAAAAGTATGGTGGTTAAGAGCACTCGGAAGCATCATCTGACAAGTACAATCAAAATCGTGAGATGTTCGTGTCTGAAGCAGAAGTCTTCGTAGTTGAGAAAGATCGAGAACCTATGAAATATTTACTTAGACAATGAACTATATTTGTTGACATTCTGTAGCTCAAGTTGCTCGTGAGAATTGTTTGCTGATCACATCTCTACTCATTTACTCTCTGGCTAAACTTACGAACCTCGTATTCTTTCGGCTATCTGTAATGATCACTGATGAAGTAGACCTGATATTCCAAACTTGAAACTGAAGTACAGTCCCCCAAATTTGTTACTTAAGCTTAGCAATTTAGTTGATTGATGAACGGTGCAGAGAAAAGTCTCTTAGTACCTTATACACAAAAGAAGAGAGAAGTATAAGATGTAAAACACCTCTTGAAGTACCCACAACTACAGGTGAGTGTGACACTGAGCACTACAACGTAACTCCAAGTGATAGTTATCCATGTCTTCGACCATCCACCCCTTGACATTGGAAACTAGATAAATCAAGTCTCAATCATAAATGCTCAAGCGAATCATCAATCGATAGAGGGGGTGAGAAGGCTCGATGTTGAATTAAGTAGACGCCTTCGTGAAATTCCACTTCAAGTTCAAATAACAAATACCAAATCCACTTCGTAATCACTTGACATTCTTTGCTCCGAATACTAGCCGTTTGACATTTTAGTGAATCTTATAAGGATCGTTTTGGTGTTTATTTGTTTTTATTTGTGTTTGTTGTGTTTGTTTGTTATGTTTGTTTGAGTGTAGTTAACTTGAGAAACCAACGATAACTAGAGAATGAGAAGCCGTCAACGTGGTCTAGCTAACTTTACTTTGAAGCCCAAAATCAGTTATATACCCAACTAATGTCGAAATGTTTTCGAAAATATTAGGTTTAAAACCTTGAATTTTCTTTGTCGTTAAGTACTTTCGATCGAAACATACCGAATCCCCGACAACAAAATATATCATAGCTTGATAATACTCCATCAAAATACCCATTGCAAATTTTCGAAACCATTACTTTGTGGTAATCGTTTCTTTTATATCCACGCAGCCCATGAATAATCCATATACCCATTACTAACAAATGAACATATTAAACCCATTCTTATCATTTGTCCCTCCGTATGAAGTGCAACCCAAATCCATTATTAAAAAACCACTTGGCCCAAACAAGAGATTAGCAAGACCCGGTCTTTCCTTAGAATGTATGACCAAGCTAACCCTAAACATATTATTTTAACCTAATCTCCATTCATCTTTTTCTCCGCCCCCATCACATAGTTATCTCTCAAACCGACATAAATCTGGATCAATCTCATCTCTATCCCAATCAAACGTATCACATCGCACAATATATCATCCAGCTAATCTCATCAATCATAAAACCAGTACTTGCCATTATAGTTAATTCAATACCAACAAAGTCAAGTGACAACAACTTCAAGATCTTGACACAAGGTCTCGGGTAAGAGTAGTTTTGATGATTGCATGGCGAAATTGATTGGTGATTTAATCAAATCAAAGAAGATACTGAATCTTACATTGATCTATGATGATTTGTGTTAATGTGATTACCGAAAAAAGAAAAGAGTGAAACAAACTTGTTTTAGCTCTGTTCTTATACATTCAAATAGATGTATTATTTTTTTTCGAGTCTATCGAAACAAAGTTGATGATAACAGATTTGTTATTAGTCAAACTTTATATTCGGATATTAAAGGAGTTAACCCAGCACTGATCTGTGATAATGAGTTCGTGTTGGATCTATAAAGATCATGACACGCATGCACTACTACCTAAAACGCTAAAGAGGCCCCCTTAAAAAGACTGGTTATAAAAAACATGTCTCTATGACCAAAAATGGTGGGAAGGGAATGCATGGAAACTGGTTTTTAAAAAAACCAGTCTCCATAATGTGAATTCTAAAGAAACCGGTTTTTAAGATGCAACCAGTCTTTTTTATAAAAGTAAAGACATTGGTTTTTACGTAACAACATGTCTCTATGTGTTTGTTTTATAGACACCATTTTTTATAAAAAAAACCCCAGTGTTTTTACACATTTTAAGACATTGGTTTTTAAAAAACCAGTCTTGTTTTATTTTAAGATACTGGGTTTGAAAACGGGTCATATTTTGCAAACTTTGAAAAATTACACAGTCTGTGTACCGACACAACTAATAATTAAATCTATATTTTCACGAGATATTTAATACAAGGATTTATTAAAGTAATTAATATTTTATTTCATTAACCTTTATTAAAAACGAGAACATTTAAGTGAAGTCCATTTTTCGTTAAATTTAAGTTAAACCGTGAGACTAGATAAATTATCAACATTTTTGAAAGAGTTTACGAAATATTATGAGACAATGGTCAATTGAATACTCTTTCTTATTAGAAAAATCATTTGAAATGAAATGGCGAAAATTTCGTGTCTTTAATCATCCGTTAACTATATTAAATGAGTCCTGAATCATTCATTAGCAAAACTTATAACAAATGTTACACTTCTAGTCCCTACTGTAATATTTACAACATTTACCCTAAACTATTATTAACTTTTCACATAATTTTTATACTTTATTATATAAAATAAAAATTAAGAGTTAGGATTCATTTGATAAAACCCTAGCTCACATACATAACTTTGTGGCAGCCACCATTTTTCCGGCGACTTTTTCTGGTCGACCGCCGTTGTCCAGCCACCGCAACCACCTAAGGTTCCACCAGCCATCATCACACCCTGATCTATACATCTTATCATCACCCCGCCGCCACTCAACACCACACCAGCCATCACGGCGCAACCCTACTTCCGTCGTCAACACCATGTTACACCACCCTTCTTGTCCATCAACCACTATAAACCCCACCATAGTCGTGGTTTCAGACCACCACCGTTGCTCTCTTTAGCCGCCTACGCCACCATATTTTCCTTCAGCCGCCATAGTAACATCACCATAACCGCCACCCCAACCACCTACATCATCACAGCCGCCACTAAGATCTGACAACCCACGTGGTAGTTCATGTTTGTTACTGTTGCTCCACCGCGACTAACCGCCACCCTTGTGGTGTGTTTGTGTCGGCTGTTCTTAACCACCAGCAAGGGTGTGTTTGTTGTTTGTCGTACATAGCTGTTGATTTGGTTGTTCGTTCGCTGCGGTTTAATGAAATCGCAGGGGTGTTTGTTTCGGTTATATTCAGTCGTCGAGAGGGGTTTGTTCATTGCTTTTCATCGACTCATAGGGGTATTCGACTTAGTTTACATACAGCACCGCTAAGGGTGCGTATGTTTACGGCATCAACTGCACCAAGGGTGCGTTCGTTTACAACAGTAGCACCAATAAGGGTGCGTCGTGTTTATAACACCTGATTCACAAAACTAAAAAAAGGACGGATAAAGGTATGACGATTTAAAAAACCTAATTTTATTTTTTGATCCGTTGTTGTTTCATTGATTTTTTAATTTTTGGTTTCTTTGATTGATCAGTTGAAGATTTCTATTATATCTTTGCTTCAATTTATATTTGATGTCATTTATTTTTTTGTAATAGTAAAACTTTTATATTTGATCAGTTGAAGATTTTCTATTTTACAACAACAAAAGAGAGCTAGAACGTCCTACAATGAAATTTCATTTAATGAGTTCAGAAATGTTGGTTAGACTACTACGATTAGCAGTCCTCTTTATACTCCAACAAAAGGCGTAAGCACAGCCGGACGCCCGAAAGATGGAAAGAACATAACCGCTACTCAGACTCATGTTACAAATAGCGATGATGCATGCTTATCATTGGTATATGACCTCTCTAACTCTATTACTTGAAATAATATTGTTGACTATGTGTTTGGGAATCACAATTCTTGACTAGGAGGCGATCTTAACAAAGAAGATACTGGTTTGTGTATAATGATATGTGATCATTGTGATTTATTTACCTCCTTTGGTGTATACAACCAACTAAATAGGTGATCACTTGTATTGATTATCTACTTTAGTCATTCAACTTATAAGCATGAGCATATAGTGTTTAAATAACGTGATCACGGACTATTGCGAACAGGTTATAAGCATGAGCCAATGTTTTAGCTTTTAATTCCCTTCGTTGGTCTGATTTGCATGTTGCTTTTATCTAGCTTATTGTGTTAATATGATTAAATTACTTGTAGGTACCGTGGAATAACGAGCGTCCGTTGGATAAGAAAGAGTTGAACGCGATTGTTGGAGCTTGGTTTACATTGTGGCGACAAGTTAAATAAAAACAAATTTTATTCGAAATATGTATTTGACAATTTTAATCCTTACAATTAATAAAGTTGTCTTTATTTATATACATTTGTTGTTTATGACAATTCAAGTCCTTTAATTTAGTTTTTTTTATAGAATTCTTGTATTTACATTATTTCATTGTAGAGGGTTAAATTTGTAAAATCTGGAATTTAATAAAATTCCAAAATTTTTTTTTAAAAAAATTAATTAAAAAGAGACTGGTTTTTAGAAAAAAAAAACACACTTTTTACTCCATAAAAAGACTAGTTAGATGCTCTTAAAAAGACTGCTTTCTGGAGATTAGTATGGAGACCAATCTCTAAAAAGACTTGTTTTTATGAAGATAACCAGTGTCGATTCTTTTAATAGAGACTGGTTTAAAAACCAGTCTCTTTATGTTTCGGGCAAGGAGATCCTCCACATAGAGATGTCCTACAAAACCAGTCTCTATTGCCTTTTTGGACCACTCTCCATGGACTTTTTTGTCGTAGTGATGTCAAAACACGAATTGATTCTGAGATCTCTATGATTTTTGTTTAATTTCGAGTCATGATGAGAGGTGTTGCAACAGTTGGGTTTGATTAGAGATGATGAGATTAGGTAGAGTTGGGTTTTGGTATGATGTTCAACAGTGTCGGAATAAGGCAGTATCGCAATGTTTTTGAGTCATCGCAATGTTCAGAGTCTCCATCGTAATAATTCGATAAACCCCATCGCAATGGTTCATACTCCCCTCACAATGGTTCATACACCCATCGCAATGAGTCATACTCCCATTGCAATGGTTCATACTCCCATCGCAATGAGTCCATACTCCCATGCAATGCCATCACAAAAGGGTTTTGACAGCCGAAAATAATGGATCCGGTCTCCTTTTTTTCTGTCCTTTTGAGCTATTTCCTAAAAAACTAGATTTGGTCCCTTTTTCCATCTTTCAAGAAATAAACAACAAATCCCGTATTTTGATGGAGGTAAAAAAATGATAAAAATGATAAAAAATGTTGAATAAAATCAACAGTTTTGGAAACTGTGACAAAACAAAAACGAGACTCACAACTTTATTAAACGGAAAAAGTAAATAAATAAGGAATGTTAAAAAACAGTTGAAAGAGAGGAAAAAAATGAAACGGATTGAGTGAACCTGCGATTTGGAATAAGCGAACACAAACTCGGACCAAACACGAACACAAAAACACGAAACACCCCCGGTTAGCTCTGATGCCAATTGTTAACTTGTGATTCACCATAACACGGGTTTATGATCCGGAGGTCGTGGAGGGTGGAAGAGATGTTTAGCCATTGTAGTGAGAGAAAGAGAGAGAGATACTCTAATATGTGTTTATTAGAGAGAGAAAGGAAAACAAGAAATGACACTCCTCACCCCTCCATGGAAGTATGGAGGGGTATATATAGCTCGGGACTTGAACTACTTACATGTGACAATATTAGTCCCTACAAGTCCCGGCTATGTAAACTATTGTAATTCCGTTAGTCGCTCACATTTTAAGGCTAACAGGTTTTGAATAAGTCACAACTTGTTTGCCCTTATCACCCTTGCCTTTGCCTTTCTTCTTATTCACTTGCGGTTTTGGCTTACTCACTCTAACCTTTTGTATGGTTAGTATAGAAGGTGTAGTGGTAGATGCCTTGTCTTTAAACCCCTTTTCATAGTCAACGAGCATTACATGCAAATCATTAATTGTTTTCCCCGTGCAATGCATATTATAGTTTCTAACTAAACCATTGAAGTCCTTGTTAAGGGACCTATTGATCAAGTTAATAGCCATATTATGATCATAGGGTTGTCCTAGTGCAATGATCTGTTCCATATAACCCCTCATCTCTAAGTAATGGGCACTTACAGACTTTCTTGGAGCTTGCTTGCAGCTATGCAAAGCATCTACCAAGTCGTAGATCTCCACAACTTGCGGCTTCTCGAACATAGCCTTGATCTCATCAAGCATTCACTTAGGAGAAAATAGCTCATACTTATGTTGAAGTGGAGGAGCCATTTTTCCAAGCATTAAACAAGCCACCTCCGATTGCTTCTTAACATTAGCAGCGCGTTCAAGCCTTTGCGCATCAGATGCTCCTTCAGCAAGATCCTCTAGATAGGGAGTAGTCAAGATATCGATAGTACCCGCTGCTCTCAAGACAATTCTTAGCGAGCGGTACCAATCATTGAAGTTTGGTCAGTAAGTTCAGGATGTTCAAAGAAAGCTTTGGACGCAGATATTATAGTGTTATTGGTGGGTTGAGCCATTTCTACAGAAATAAGTTCAAATATTAGTATTTTAGATAACAAAATACTTTCAAGAAAATAAAATACCCTGGTATAAAAACCATATTATTTTCCTTGAATTCTAGAACTATATTGACATAAATCCATTACATCAGTTGATCTGCTAGTAATGAATGCACTCAACAAAGCGACTTGTCAAACAATTCAATTGACAAATAATTTTCAATTTCTAGATATTTAAGGGATTTACATTGCCAAAAAACGTTTTGCATTGTAAACATGTTTCATCCCTTCTGAATGCATTAAGTTTCCAGATCTCACTGAGTAACTTAATTAAGCCGTCTAATCTGAGTAACGTAAAACCATCATACGAATTCTCATTCTATGAAAGGTTTTCTCTCCATCACAACATCACCCAAAAATCTCATTTGATGACGAAGTAATTTCAAGTGTTCGTCAATTAGGAGCATTCGACTTAAATTTTAAGGGTATAAATTTTGATGTCAAAATTAATGTATGGATAAGCATGCATACAACTCCATAGCATAATTTTAATAAAATATTTAGTAAACTTTTTCATGAGACTAAATTTCTACATAAATTATGTCGAGGTATTGGTTAAACCAATTAAAGATTTTATCCACAACTATTCACAACGTACTTTTGCTAGAACTCGGCTACGCACAAAGCAATACAATTATTCATTGTGTTTCGGATGTGAATTTGTGATAAATCACCCTTAAGGTATAATTATGTAACACCCCATTTTGGTAAATGGAATGTCACACGTGATTATGGCGTGTCATCAAAGCATGCAAGGTAATATGTAATAAAACATACATGACCATAGGGAAAACCGGAATCAAACATCGGTTCCCAAACATAAGCCCAAAACATAATAAAGTAAATGAACTAGGAAAGACTAAACAAGCATAAATATATGGGGCAAAATGAGAAGAAGTCTATGGCAGCTTCCATTCTATGCACTTCCTCCAAATGCTCGAGTCCGTCCTTGGGTACCTGCTGTTTTGGGACATGGAAAGGAAAGTAACGGCAGAGCATAACGCTCAGTGCACGGATATACGACATAGTAAGAATGGCTAAAACATAAATAAGACTAATAGCAACAGAATAATATGAGTTCTAAGTAATCTGGATTCATGTTCATAAAACTGGTTTTATAGTTTGAAAAGACTTATGTTTCTATGAAAATCTATTTTAATTAGCCAAATAGCCCATACAGGTCATGAGGTTCCACCGTGCATGAATACTTGGAGGGGAGACCTCGTCATGCAATTAGAAGGGTTGTCTCTAATTAAATAGTCTAGGTAGGAGGGATCAGCTCCTAGTGAAGGATGCAAGGCACACATCGCATTCACTCTAATAATACTGATAAACATGTAACTAGGATGCACCCATACGTCCCACATGATAATATAATATAATGGCCAAACTGAAAAGGAACGCCACGAGCAATCACTTGGCCGTGGGGAAGTCATAACACTGGTGCCTCCAGTGTTATGGTTATGGTACCTCCATAACTAGGTGACACTGGTCATGCATGTATATGGCTTAGGCTCTTAATCTAACATAAGTATCAAACATATAAAACAAATACTGGGAAACCAGTTGGCTGTTGACGAGGAATCCTAATAAGGAAAGAATGTCCATACTGAAAGGACGGGAAATCCGTACCTTGTCTCCAGTGGACGGAATAGACGAACGGAAGGAAGTCCTACTCCGATCTCACTAATGCTACATAAATAGGGGACATGTATAAGTATTCTGATTACTGAGTACGTAACTGATTTTATATCGTGTCTTGGTCTGTTTCATTGGTTCATGTCTTGTTTTACTGATTTTAAGGTTACACTGTGTTTATCATGTATTCTACGTATTTTGATTAAGTACTACTTGTATTATTATACTTGTTGTGTGATAATAAGTAACTTTCTAAAAATAGCAGGTTTCCTAAAATAGAAAGTTTCCAAAAATAGAAAGTTTCCAAAAATAGATTAACTTCTTAAAATAGACGAGTTTCTAAAAATAGAAAGTTTCTAAAAATAGTAAGTTTATTGAATTAGAAAGTTTCCATATTTATAATTAAGCTGGATTAATAAGCTAATAATATAAGCTTATGTTTACTGATTAAATATCATAAGTCATGTGATTATAGTATAGTTTATTAATAATAACATGTTAATTAAATAAACTATAGGTTATATGATTTAATTAAATATAAGCATGATTTAATTAAATTAAGGTGCATAAAATACTTAGGTTAAACATGTATTAATGTTATATTAATTATAACCTAAGTCATGATTATTAAATAATTATATTCATGTTTAAATAACTAATTAATACTATAGTCTAAATTAAATAATAAAATACTTAGGTTAAACATATATTATTGTCTAAATAATAATAACTTAAGTCATGTTAAATTAATTTAAATTAATAGCCATGTTTTAATTAATTTAATTCCCTGCTAAAATAATATAACTTGTAAAATAATAACTTGTAAAAACAAGATAATTCAACGTGTAGAAAAACATGACTTGTAAAAACGTTCTCGTGAAAAATCCCGTGTTTTATTTATAAGTCAAAACATTACCGAACCGGACCCCATGAACCGGACCGAACCAACACCCCTAGCAGTGGCTACCCGGCTCAACCGGTTTCCACTGCCCTAGTCAAAATCCCCAGCGCTAGCTTTGACTGCCAGCCGTGGATTCCCACTGCCCAACCTTGGCTTCCACTAGCTGAGGAGAACACCAACCGACAGCAGCAGCCTTGGCTGCCACTGTGCAGGGTTCGCTCCCCCTTGCTTACCTGTTGGACGCTACTGTTAGGCCAGCCTACCCACCGAAAGCAGCAGACCAGCAGCCATTAGACCACAGCCCGCCACTGTGGTGCGGCAACCCTTACAACACACCACCGAGAGCTACAGCTCTCGGCTGTTATCCAACCAAAACCGGATTATTTTACATGTTTTTAGTCTGATAAACGTATTATCGCATAATAATGAATCAAAAGAAAAGAATTGATGGTTACCTATCTTCGCGCCTTGAGTTTTAGAAACATAAAACACGAACACAACTCTTGATTTTCTGAATTATAGCCACGTTTTGTTTATTGTTCTTGGTGTTGGTCGACGGCAGAAGAAACAAAAGAAGAAGAAAAAACGACGGCCTGTTTTATTTAGGGTTTTGGGATTTTATTGTCTAAAAAAATAAATACCCCCTCCCGTCTGTTTCTTTTTAGTCGGTTCAAACCACAAATGGGCCTTGGGCCCAAGTCTTTCTTCTTATCCTCTCTTGTCTAAACGTCCTAACCAAACACCTCATTATTTGTTTGTAAATCGTGACTAATAAGTATGTATGCGTGTTCGTTTTTTAGTTCTCGCGTTTTGGCTTCTTGTCATGTTTAAAGTATTTTACGTAGATACAAATTAATAAGTAATTAATATTCGTAGTTCTTGTCGTGCATTAATAAATTAAAAGTTCTAGACAATTCGTGTTATAATAAATACTTGTAAGTAATCAAAATACGTCGTCTAATAATAAAATATATACGTAGTCACATGTTCGTGATTTAATGTTCAGCTTTCATGTTCGTGATTATAATTATAATGGTTAATAATTATCGTGTACTAACACGTACTTAATACTTATCGTAATAATAATGCGTACATAACTTGTAATTACTAATCGTGACCCGTGTTCATGCTATAAAAGAAAAGTTTTAATATGTACGTACATTTACTAAGTGTACTGTTCATGGTAAAAGCATGGTAAAAGCATGCGGGTTTTACAACTCTTCCCCCCTAAAAAGAATAATTCGTCCCCGAATTATAGATAAAGTAACAGAAAAGAACATGAATACGACATGACTGAGAATGACATGGAACGTGACGTGCCTAAAAGAACATAACTGAATTATGAATGGACGAGAGGAAAAATCCGGATGGACTCGTCCGTTTCCAAGTGGCTTCCCTCTCGGAACGGTTCCTCCACAAGATCTTGACACAATTGATAATTCTTGGTCCTCCTGGCCTAGGCTTGACAATACGTAAAAGTTAACGTAAGACCGATCCTCCTGAATTCAATCGAGTGGATAAGAATTAACATGCAAGGGTAACTGAAACATTACGATGCAAAATAACCTAGACCAATTGACATTAGTAACGTCTTAGCGATGATGCGCGAGACATACTGAAACGTAGTACGTGAACACTTGTGAACGTGATACGTGAACAATTGTGAACGTGATACATGGAGATATGGTGAGTGTACTATGAGAAAACATATGGTGATCAATGATACATGTAACATATCGTGAACGTGATATGAGAAACGTGGAATGAACATGACATGTGAAACATATCGTGAACATGGAATAACGGCGGCGGTAATGCCAAACGCTATAAGGTGAGATGTGGAACGTGACGTGAAACGTCTGTCTGAGGATAGAGAGTTATACTAAACTTGAGTATGGTCTCTCAAGCTTTTGCAAAACTATCAGAACAAAAATAAACGTGAAGTCGTAAGCCAGGATACAATCATGAACGTGAATAGTGTCATGAACGTGAGTGTGAAAGCAAGTCGTAAAATTTGAACAAAGACGTGAACGTAAATAAGGAGCACAAATGTGAACCTTCGTTTGGCCCGATAGCTGAGGGATTACCAAGTGACCGGATGAGCCTTGGCTGTAACATGTCCGATCAATTTGCTGGTTTTGAAATCCTTGCGGATGTAAGGATTCTGCAGACTTGGTCAAATGTTGACAATAACCCAGATAGCATCATGCTTCTTCTGAGTTTGCGTTAATCTGGTAACCAAAATCCATGGAGATCTTGTCCCATTTATGTTCAGAATTTCTGATGACGGAAAAACATCCTGGTCTTTTGGTGTTCTATCTTAGCATGTTGGTACGACATGTACTGACATATGAACGTAACTGTATCTTGCTTCATAGAAACTTGATACATAGGAGTTTGCGAGACTATGAGTCTCCGAAATTAGACTTCCCTTAGCGTATGATTTTCTGGAACACAGAACGTAGTGTAGGGTTCTTACCTTTACGCAAAAGCTGAGTCATGGTAAGATTAACCGTGAGAATCCATGTGATTCAGCGTGTCACTGTAATCAACCAGAATTTATATTAGAAAATTTCAGGGTGAAATTTGTCTTGTCGTAGAATTTGCAACCTAATGAAAATACGGTCTTCCTGCTATTCTCTAGATTTGGAGAAAATCAGGTTGTCCTCGATGAAAACACTGATGAATTTGCTTATGAGTTCATGGAACTCAATTTATTAAGTCCATAATGCTGTTGGAGCACTTATGAGACTAATACAAAATCATGAATTTAGCATGACCAAGCCGTGTACGAATAGCAGTCATGGAAATGTCCTGCTCTTTCACTCGTCACTGTTGGCAATACAATCATGAATTCGATCTTAGAAAAGCGCTTAACCCCTAAATTCGATTGGACATGTTGTCATTACGAGGCGGAGAATAACGGTTATGAATGGTGATTTGTTTAAATAAACGGTAGTCGACACATAATCTCATGTTATCGTTCTCCTTGAAGGTTCTTATGGAATGTATGGGAAGATTTTGGAATAATTGGCTGGTTATGCGTAAAAGGAACTTCAGTGGTCGTGTCTTAACTGACATCTAGAAAATTTTAGCAGCCATGGCTAACAAGGCACGTGCTTGTAAAGCATAGATATTTTGTACAAATTTTCTTGATAGAAAAACCATGCTGTATGTATTTAGGAGCCTGAACATTATTGTACATAAGCATGAATCATAGCATGGTGTGCTGTTCGTAGTCCATAATTAGGATTAAATTCAACTCGCATCTGTCTGAGGTAATGCGTTAGCAGCTTGGATCTTATCATTAGGCTGAAGGAAAACCTACGTATACATGGGGATTACGAATGGCGTCCTTTATGGTCATGAATATATGAAGTATGGGTGCCAGAAATGAAAGTATAATCGAGCAACGTGACAGATCTCACTAATATGCCGGTGATGGTACTGAAATTCTTGTGGCCTGATTAATACATGGCACAACAAAATGGATATACCCTTAGGAGGGTACCCTGAATTTCTTAGGAATGTTCCAGAATTGGACGTGAGTCATGTGTCTTGACTCGTGTCTTGGGGAAATATAAGCATGACATGTGTCTTGACTGGTGTCTTGACATGTGTCTTCAGAAAGTATACGTGAGACATGTGTCTTCAGAAAGTATACGTGAGACATGTGTCTTGCTGATGTCTTGACATGTGTCTCGAGGTGAAACAAATAGAACTATTAATATTAGGTTATTATGCCAGAATTAGTGAATCGGTTGGACTACTGATCCTTTGTATTTCTGATCATGTCCGCGGTCGGAGCTGCTGTTGCAATTTCTAGGGTAGTTGTTGTCACAGTAGTAGTTACTATCGTCTTGTCTGTCAGTTCTATGATGGTCCTTCTTCTGACGGTGATTCATGTAACTAATCAGCTGAGTGGCCGGCTGGTGCCGGTTCATACTCGTATGATGAAAAGACAACTCAACGACGTGTGACATGTAACTAAGAATTAGGGACATGGATTGTGATGGAAATCGCCTGATGGTGAAGCATCTCCTCGTCCGATCGCTTTGATCTAACGCCTTTGTCTTCGTCTGGTAAAATCTCCAGGTTGTGAACAACATCCCCATCTCGTAGCGTCTCCAAATAGTCAACAACATCAACTTTCAGTAACATCTCCAAGTTATGAGCGGTATCAGCAATCTTGTATAGTATCAGTTTGTGAAGTACACCTGAGATGGTTTAAAACGACAAGAGAATATTCGTGAAGTATTGCAAGTGAAATACACATGGATTACGGTATGCATAATACACATGGCATACGGTACATAGAGTACCCATGAAATGCACATGAAATAATCGATATGGTGTCGATCATCTGAGATGATTTGAAAGGAAAAATAATCGGTTGAACGGTTATAAAACCATCATGACAACCTGGCAATGCAAGTATAGACATCATTCTGGTTGCATAGAGAAACACTAAAAGTGTGGTTAAACGAAATTCAACGATGATTTTCCTGAAAGCATGATTAATGAAAACCAACCATGACTATCATGAAAGTAGGATTAAATGAAATCCAACAATGTCTTGCATGAAAGCATAAATCACAAAAGAGACGTAAGACGTAATCAACATGAAGACAAAATCATCATGGAGAAACATGAAATAATTTAACATGAAGGAGTATACAACATCATCAGCATGAAAACGAAGTTAACCATGATAGTATGAAAACATACTTGACGTAAAAGACATAGTAACTTATGAGAGGACATGAAAAAAAATAAAAAATTATGCCAATAAATCATGAGAAAAATTTTATGCATGAAAACAGTGCGTGAATGCATGATGCAGTTTATGAAAACCTTTATATGCGCAAGGGTATACGCCTATGGTCAGTTTACCCAAAACAAAAGACATGGTGAGGGGACGCCTATGCGTCGGTCCTAAAGTTAGAAGTTTCGATAAAAGCACATGCGACTAAATAGGGCCAGTCCTGTACCAACCGTTACTTAGTCATAAACCTGCGACAATGATACATGGAATAAATGAGTGAAACTCAGTTGTCAAAATAATAGAAATTTTTTTATGTGACCAATTATGAACTACTGGGGTTCAGTCCACATTAGCCACAGTTCACAAGGAACATCATGAATGACACGTAACTAAGTATGGATGACGGTTGTTCACTCGTATTAGTAAAACAATGTCGATGAAAACATCATGGTTAAAACGACAAAGTGCTGAAAACATCAATACGTGGGATAACAAGCGTTGACTTAGGAAGCTTCTGGTGACTACCCGCTAGTCACATGTCAAGTTTTAGAGCCTACAGGTCGAAGCCTTGGCTCTCATACCATAATTGTGGAGTCCTATGATCGTTAGACTCAATGGTTATGAACCATTATATCTAGGTTGATCATCGTTCATATGATAACATAGCGGAAAAGAACAATGATCATGAACAAGGTGTTTAGGCACAAAGAACACGAATTAAAACAAATGGGTTGCTCATTATATTAATAATAAACAACCACTAGACGTGTATACATTGAATCCCACGTCTAGTACGACACACACTTTAGGTTTACATTGTGAATGAATAATATGAATAAAACCTAAGACTCTTGTTCCTTTTATAGTGGAAGGAACAGAATCTACAAGAGATAAAATCAAATAAACATCTAAATCTTCTATTTAGATAAACTATATATTGTGTATATCATAAATAATATACTCAATATATTTCCTAAATAGAATTCTCCATCAGCGTGTAAACATCTGTCAGCGTCTCAACACTTTCCGTCAGCGTCTCAACTAGCCGTGTCAGCGGCTTTGACAAACGTCTTGATGTTTTCTTCGTTTTGAGTTTCTGCCACATCAACTCATATAATTTTAGACCCAACAATCTTCCCCTAGTTGATGTCGGCAAAACTCTTTGTATATCTCTTGTAAGTTGTACATGATCTTCAAATTGCTTCCCCTCAAGTGTAGCATGCGTATCTTCCCCTTTTTGTCACATCAACAGGGAAGTAAACAATGTATGCAATCTTTGAAGATTCTCCAAATGTAGGCTCTGTGTAATGATCCTGAAGAAAAATAAATAAAGTATTCTTGATGTAGAAGTAGAATAACCCAATCTTATGTTCCATGTCTTGTTTATCCATGTGATGAAGAACTTATACTCATGTTACAAAGTATAAGTAGACCTCGATCCATTTGTCAAAATCCTCATCCTTTGTGAGACACTGAGCACGATAATGTAACTCCTTCAAGTGATAGCAATTGGTTTGCTAGATATGACAAGTCTTCGTCACCAACCATGTAAGCACGAACAAGTTACCTTAAAAGTCAGTGAATGGTACGCCACGACTTTAAGATATGATAGAACACAAATTCGCGAAAATCTTCTTCAATCATCAAACTTACCATAAGAATTCTTCCCCTTAAGCTAACATTTCTTCATGACGAATTTTAATGGAATAACACCTTCATACCATATGTAAAAGTGTTATGCTGGATAACTCTTTTGCAAGGCTATCCCGATTACATAGTTTAAATATCCATCAAATTCCCACGAATAATTGCTAACTCGCTTTAAAATCATTAATCCATTTAAAAATATCCGAGCCATAAATATCAACTTGATATTCTAAATAAAAACGGAGATTCCATGTACCTTTGTGTGTATTTTCCTCCCTTTTGTGTGCTTAAAACGTACCCATTTTCTCAAACAGCAGCAATCATTGTGTTGTCCAATATCCAATTCTGTCCAATATCTTCATCAGATGCATTGTCCGATATCGGACGACACTTATCAGCGTTGAAATAGCATATATCGGACAACACTGTCAACTTGACAGTGTTGACTTATTCCTGTCAGCGTCCATTCTATACCTGTCAGCATTAACCTTAAATCCTGTCAGCGCCTAAATAGCACACGTCAGCGCCTAGCTCATTCTTGTCAGCGTCTCTCCTGTGATCATTATATCACGTAGCTATGTACTCTCGATACCCTTTTTCTTTAGCTCTATTCGCTGCTTTATGAATGCTAAAATACTCCACCAATATGAATGTTTGAACCGTGTGAACACAACTTTAGCTTTCATCTTAGATCGTGTGTACGCAGGTCCATACTATAACCATGCGAATACAATTTTTCTTCAAATAAGCACCGTGTGAACACCATCATGAATAACCAATCAGAAATCAATCACCGTGTGAACACAAAGCTTAACAACCAATCAAAAATCAATCACCGTGAACTACTTAGCCTTCGTGTTGAAGATAATAAAATGCATATTATAATCAAAACGCTGATCCTTCGTGTGAACACAGAAGCTCTCCACCAATGAGATTGTATTCTTCGTGTGAACACATATTATGTGATCACTATAGCGAATAAATATTGTTCCTCCTTTGTCGCATCCCATATGAATCACAACCTTCGTCCTTACGTCTTTTCGCCCTTTAATTCACAAATCAAAACGTGAGCATTAGCTCATATCCTTAAACCCTCACGTTTCTTGCTACTTCCTGTTACACGACCTGCTGCAAACATCCAATTTTCTATGATAAAAACGATCTAGGGTTTTCGAAACCCTAAATCATGATTTCATGTGATTACCATAAACTGCAGCGAATTTTAACATCGAATAACTTCTTCATAAACTCTCAAATCGACGATCCCTTCGGTGAGATTCTAGACACAAGTGTCAAGAACCTACAGCACGAATTTCACAACGATCCAACGGTTAACGAAGGAGAAATCGTCTTTTTACTACAGCTGTTCACAGAAAACTGCATTCACTCAGCTGCTGACTTCGACGCTTAATAACTTTTTCTTGGGGATAGATCTCGACAATCCCTCCAGTGGATGTCTAGATATATGTGTGTAGAACACACACAAAAAATTTCGTGACGATCCAACGGTCCAATCAAAAGTTATGCCTCCTTGAATACTGCTGCGCACACAAAATCGCCCAGAAAAAATGAAAAACCCTAGACGGATTTTTCTTTTCTTCTCGAAACACGAACACCTCGTTGGACCTAGATATCACGAGCCTTAGGCTCTGATACCAATTGTGGAGTCCTATGATCGTTAGACTCAATGGTTAAGAACCATTATATCTAGGTTGATCATCGTTCATATGATAACATAGCGGAAAAGAACAATGATCATGAACAAGGTGTTTAGGCACAAAGAACACGAATTAAAACAAATGGGTTGCTCATTATATTAATAATAAACAACCACTAGACGTGTATACATTGAATCCCACGTCTAGTGCGACACACACTTTAGGTTTACATTGTGAATGAATAATATGAATAAAACCTAAGACTCTTGTTCCTTTTATAGTGGAAGGAACAGAATCTACAAGAGATAATATCAAATAAACATTTAAATATTCTATTTCTATAGATATATATTGAATATATTATTTAGAATATATCCAATATATTCCGTAAATAGAAATTCCATCAGCGCCGTAGACTTCTGTCAGCGTCCAAACATGGCGTGTCAGCGTCTAGCATGTTTTCTTTGTTTTGGAGTTTCTGCCACATCAACTCATATTAATTTTGACCCAACAATTGTGGAGTCCTATGATCGTTAGACTCAATGGTTAAGAACCATTATATCTAGGTTCATCATCGTTCATATGATAACATAGCGGAAAAGAACAATGATCATGAACAAGGTGTTTAGGCACAAAGAACACGAATTAAAACAAATGGGTTGCTCATTATATTAATAATAAACAACCACTAGACGTGTATACATTGAATCCCACGTCTAGTGCGACACACACTTTAGGTTTACATTGTGAATGAATAATATGAATAAAACCTAAGACTCTTGTTCCTTTTATAGTGGAAGGAACAGAATCTACAAGAGATAATATCAAATAAACATTTAAATATTCTATTTCTATAGATATATATTGAATATATTATTTAGAATATATCCAATATATTCCGTAAATAGAAATTCCATCAGCGTCGTAGACTTCTGTCAGCGTCCAAACATGGCGTGTCAGCGTCTAGCATGTTTTCTTTGTTTTGGAGTTTCTGCCACATCAACTCATATTAATTTTGACCCAACAATCTTCCCCTAGTTGATGTCGGCAAAACTCTTTGTATATCTCTTGTAAGTTGTACATGATCTTCAAATTGCTTCCCCTCAAGTGTAGCATGTATTTTCTTCCCCTTTTTGTCACATCAACAGGAAAGTAAACAATGTATGCAATCTTTGAAGATTCTCCAAATGTAGGCTCTGTGTAATGATCCTGAAGAAAAATAAATAAAGTATTCTTGATGTAGAAGTAAAATAACCCAATCTTATGTTCCATGTCTTGTTTATCCATGTGATGAAGAACTTATACTCATGTTACAAAGTATAAGTAGACCTCGATCCATTTGTCAAAATCCTCATCCTTTGTGAGACACTGAGCACGATAATGTAACTCCTTCAAGTGATAGAAATTGGTTTGCTAGATATGACAAGTCTTCGTCACCAACCATGTAAAGCACGAACAAGTTACCTTTAAAGTCAGTGGCTGGAAGTCCATGACTTTAAGATATGATAGAACACAAACTCGCGAAAATCTTCTTCAATCATCAAACTTACCATAAGAATTCTTCCCCTTAAGCTAACACCTCTTCATGAAGAAACTTAATCTTCATATCATACGTAAAAGTGACAAAACGGATAACTCTTTTACAAGGCTACCCCGATTACATAATCAAATCCAATAAAGTACCTCACGAATTGTTGCTAACTCGCATTAAAATCATTAATCCATTTAAAAATATCCGAGCCATAAATATCAACTTGATATTCTAAATAAAAACGGAGATTCCATGTACCTTTGTGTGTATTTTCCTCCCTTTTGTGTGCTTAAAACGTACCCATTTTCTCAAACAGCAGCAATCATTGTGTTGTCCAATATCCAATTCTGTCCAATATCTTTGACAGATGTATTGTCCAATATCGGACAATACGTGTCAGCGTTGAAGTTCATATATCGGACGACACTGTCAACTCCATCAGTGTTGACTTATTCTGTCAGCGTCAAACTTTCATCTTGTCAGCGTCAAATCAAACCTTGTCAGCGTCGAATCTTTTATCAGCGCCTTTTTACATGCTGACAAATTTTGTGGCCATATCAACATAGTCTTGTTTTGTAAGAAAAAGAGATTGTAGTGACAACTTTAAACAAATTTAAAGTCACACGTTTATACTCCATAAAGTTAGGGATTATCCCTTATTATCTTCTTCTTTCCTTACTAATTCCACATCCAAGATAAATCACTGTATCTCACACTTAATATGTAATACAAATATAACTCCTATAAAATAGGTTCACATTTGTAGTCCATATCTTATGTAAAACAGCCAAATCTTTAAACGTGTATACAAACTCAATCCCTAAAAGGTAGGAATTAATTTTGTATTCTAAACTCGATCATCTGTTTTCAACCAGCCACAAATTACGCAGCCTAAGAATCATATCTTGCATTATACAGCATGTAAATCTTGCTCCTTTGAAGACGCATCTTCCACGTAACAGCATGTAGATCTTGTGTAATAAGAGCACCAATAAGATTCCTTCAACCGTGTGAACACAATTGAAGTTTTACATCAATGCATACATGCGTATATCCTTGGCCGTGTGAACATAACAATTTAGATCAATCAAAAGCTTTCAATCGTGTGAACACAAAACATATTCGTGTGAATGTAACAACTTTCTACCAATTAGAATTGAGCTCCACGTGAATAATCTTGGATAAGCATGTAGAGAATCAGTAGAATAGCAAATCACTTTGTGCAGACATGTATATCGCCGTGAATAAGTTATCCAATCAGAACCCTAGCACCGTGTGAACACACGTTTGAAGAACCAATCAGAATCGAATGACTTATCCCCATGTGAGTTATTGCAGACTAGCATGTATAGGATTCGAATTAAAAACAGTAACACGAATCCGCATTAACCTTCACGTCTGTAACAGCGATCTAGGGTTTGGAACTTTGAGCATTGAAACCCTAATTAGGGTTTGTAAATAACCTTAGATCGTGTATCTTCACACGTTTTAACAGCCACGAACATCATAACATTCTGCTTTCTAGGTAGATCTAGGGTTTGAGAAACCCTAGGTCATGATTTTATGTAAAAGCAGAAAACTGAAAATCTACCATCAGCCAACTTCGACGCTTAATAACTTTTGCCTGGGGATAAAACTCGACAATCCCTCCGGTGGATGTTTAGATCTATGTATGTAGAACACACATATAAAATTTCGTGACGATCCAACGGTTCAATCAAAAGTTATGACCTTCTGAATACTGCTGCGCACACAAAAACGTCCAGAAAAATCCATACGAATTTTTCTTTTCTTCACCATACACGAACACCTCGTCGGACCTAGATATCAAGAGCCTTAGGCTCTGATACCAATTGTGGAGTCCTATGATCGTTAGACTCAATGGTTATGAACCATTATATCTAGGTTGATCATCGTTCATATGATAACATAGCGGAAAAGAACAATGATCATGAACAAGGTGTTTAGGCACAAAGAACACGAATTAAAACAAATGGGTTGCTCATTATATTAATAATAAACAACCACTAGACGTGTATACATTGAATCCCACGTCTAGTGCGACACACACTTTAGGTTTATATTGTGAATGAATAATATGAATAAAACCTAAGACTCTTGTTCCTTTTATAGTGGAAGGAACAGAATCTACAAGAGATAAAATCAAATAAACATCTAAATCTTCTATTTAGATAAACTATATATTGTGTACATCATAAATAATATACTCAATATATTCCCTAAATAGAATTCTCCATCAGCGTGTAAACATCTGTCAGCGTCTCAACACTTTCCGTCAGCGTCTCAACTAGCCGTGTCAGCGGCTTTGACAAACGTCTTGATGTTTTCTTCGTTTTGAGTTTCTGCCACATCAACTCATATAATTTTAGACCCAACAATAATTGTAACACCCCATCTTGGTAAATGGAATGTCACGCGTGATTATGGCGTGTCATCAAATCATGCAAGGTAATATGTAGTAAAACATACATGACCATAGGGAAAACCGGAATCAAACATCGGTTCCCAAACATAAGCCCAAAACATAATAAAGTAAATGAACTAGGAAAGACTAAACAAGCATAAATATATGGGGCAAACGGAGAAGAAGTCTATGACAGCTTCCATCCTATGCACTTCCTCTAAAATGCTCGAGTCCGTCCTTGGGTACCTGCCGTTTTGGGACATGCAAAGGAAAGTAACGGCTGAGCATAACGCTCAGTGCACGGATATACGACATGGTATGAATGGCTGAAACATAAATAAGACTAATAGCAACGGAATAATATGAGTTCTAAGTAATCTGGATTCATGTTCATAAAACTGGTTTTATAGTTTGAAAAGACTTATGTTTCTATGAAAATCTGTTTTAATTATCTAAATAGCCCATATAGATCATGAGGTTCCACCGTGCATGAATACTTGGAGGGGAGACCTCGTCATGCAATCAGAAGGGTTGCCTCTAATTAAATAGTCTAGGTAGGAGGGATCAGCTCCTAGTGAAGGATGCAAGGCACACATCGCATTCACTCTGATAATACTGATAAACATGTAACTAGGATGCACCCATACGTCCCACATGATAATATAATATAATGGCTAAACTGAAAAGGAACGCCACGAGCAATCACTTGGCCGTGGGGAAGTCATAACACTGGTGCCTCCAGTGTTATGGTTATGGTACCTCCATAACTAGGTGACACTGGTCATGCATGTATATGGCTTAGGCTCTTAATCTAACATAAGTATCAAACATATAAAACAAATACTGGGAAAACAGTTGGCTGTTGACGAGGAATCCTAATAAGGAAAGAATGTCCATACTGAAAGGACGGGAAATCCGTACCTTGTCTCCAGTGGACGGAATAGACGAACGGAAGGAAGTCCTACTCCGATCTCACTAATGCTACATAAATAGGGGACATGTATAAGTATTCTGATTACTGAGTACGTAACTGATTTTATATCGTGTCTTGGCCTGTTTCATTGGTTCATGTCTTGTTTTACTGATTTTAAGGTTACACTGTGTTTATCATGTATTCTACGTATTTTGATTAAGTATTACTTGTATTATTATACTTGTTGTGTGATAATAAGTAACTTTCTAAAAATAGCAGGTTTCCTAAAATAGAAAGTTTCCAAAAATACAAAGTTTCCAAAAATAGATTAACTTCTTAAAATAGATCAGTTTCTAAAAATAGAAAGTTTCCAAAAATAGTAAGTTTCTTGAATTAGAAAGTTTCCATATTTATTATTAAGCTGGATTAATAAGCTAATAATATAAGCTTACGTTTACTGATTAAATATCATAAGTCATGTGATTATAGTATAGTTTATTAATAATAACATGTTAATTAAATAAACTATAGGTTATATGATTTAATTAAATATAAGCATGATTTAATTAAATTAAGGTGCATAAAATACTTAGGTTAAACATGTATTAATATTAAATTAATTATAACCTAAGTCATGATTATTAATTAATTATATTCATGTTTAAATAATTAATTAATACTATAGTCTAAATTAAATAATAAAATACTTAGGTTAAACATATATTATTGTCTAAATAATAATAACCTAAGTCATGTTAAATTAATTTAAATTAATAGCCATGTTTTAATTAATTTAATTCCCTGCTAAGATAACATAACTTGTAAAAACAAGATAATTCAACGTGTAGAAAAACATGACTTGTAAAAACGTTCCCGTGAAAAATCCCGTGTTTTATTTATAAGTCGAAACATAACCGAACCGGACCCCATGAACCAGACCGAACCAACACCCCTAGCAGTGGCTACCCGGCTCAACCGGTTTCCACTGCCCTAGTCAAAATCCCCAGCGCTAGCTTTGACTGCCAGCCGTGGGTTCCCACTGCCAGCCGTGGGTTCCCACTGCCCAGCCGTGGCTTCCACTAGCTGAGCAGAACACCAACCGACAGCAGCAGCCTTGGCTGCCACTGTGCAGGGTTCGCTCCCCCTTGCTTACCTGTTGGACGCTACTGTTAGGCCAACCTACCCACCGAAAGTAGCAGACCAGCAGCCATTAGACCACAACCCGCCACTGTGGTGCGGCAACCCTTACAACACACCACCGAGAGCTACAGCTCTCGGTTGTTATCCAACCAAAACCGGATTATTTTTATATGTTTTTAGTTTGATAAACGTATTATCGCATAATAATGAATCAAAAGAAAAGGATTGATGGTCACCTATCTTCGCGCCTTGAGTTTTAGAAACATAAAACACGAACACAACTCTTGATTTTCTGAATTAAAGCCACGTTTTGTTTATTGTTCTTGGTGTTGGTCGACGGCAGAAGAAACAAAAGAAGAAGAAAAAACGACGGCCTGTTTTATGTTTAGGGTTTTGGGATTTTATTGTCTAAGAAAATAAATACCCCCTCCCGTCTGTTTCTTTTTAGTCGGTTCAAACCATAAATGGGCCTTGGGCCCAAGTCTTTCTTCTTATCCTCTCTTGTCTAAACGTCCAACCAAACACCTCCTTATTTGTTTGTAAATCGTGACTAATAAGTATGTATGCGTGTTCGTTTTTTAGTTCTCGCGTTTTGGCTTCTTGTCATGTTTAAAGTATTTTACGTAGATACAAATTAATAAGTAATTAATATTCGTAGTTCTTGTCGTGCATTAATAAATTAAAAGTTCTAGACAATTCGTGTTATAATAATTACTTGTAAGTAATCAAAATACGTCGTCTAATAATAAAATATATACGTAGTCACATGTTCGTGATGTAATGTTCAGCTTTCATGTTCGTGATTATAATTATTATGGTTAATAATTATCGTGTACTAACACGTACTTAATACTTGTCGTAATAATAATACGTACATAACTTGTAATTACTAATCGTGACCCGTGTTCATGCTATAAAAGAAAAGTTTTAATATGTACGTACATTTACTAAGTGTACTGTTCATGGTAAAAGCATGCGGGTTTTACAACTCTTCCCCCCTAAAAAGAATAATTCGTCCCCGAATTATAGATAAAGTAACTGAAAAGAACATGAATACGACATGACTGACAATGACATGGAACGTGACGTGCCTAAAAGAACATAACTGAATTATAAAAGAACAAGAGGAAAAATCCGGATGGACTCGTCCGTTTCCAAGTGGCTTCCCTCTCGGAACGGTTCCTCCATAAGATCTTGACACAATTGATAATTCTTGGTCCTCCTGACCTAGGCTTGACAATACGTAAAAGTTCCTTGTTATCAACGTAAGACCGATCCTCCTGAATTGAATCGAGTGGATAAGAATTAAAATGCAAGGGTAACTGAAACATTACGATGCAAAATAACCTAGACCAATTGACATTAGTAACGTCTTAGCGATGATGCGCGAGACATAGTGAAACGTAGTACGTGAACACTTGTGAACGTGATACGTGAACAATTGTGAACGTGATACGTGGAGATATGGTGAGTGTACTATGAGAAAACTTATGGTGATCAATGATACGTGTAACATATCGTGAACGTGATATGAGAAACGTGGAATGAACATGACATGTGAAACATATCGTGAACATGGAATAACGGCGGCGGTAATGCCAAACGCTATAAGGTGAGATGTGGAACGTGACGTGAAACGTCTGTCTGAGGATAGAGAGTTATACTAAACTTGAGTCTGGTCTCTCAAGCTTTTGCAAAACTATCAGAACGAAAATAAACGTAAAATCGTAAGCCAGGATACAATCATGAACGTGAATAGTGTCATGAACGTGAGTGTGAAAGCAAGTCGTAGAATTTGAACAAAGACGTGAACGTAAATAAGGAGCACAAATGTGAACCTTCGTTTGGCCCGATAGCTGAGGGATTACCAAGTGATCGGATGAGCCTTGGCTGTAACATGTCCGATTAATCTGCTGGCTTTGAAATCCTTGTGGATGTAAGGATTCTGCAGACTTGGTCAACTGTTGACAATAACCCAGATAGCATCATGCTTCTTTTGAGTTTGCGTTAATCTGGTAACCAAAATCCATGGAGATCTTGTCCCATTTCTATTCAGAATTTCTGATGACGGAAAAACATCCTGGTCTGTTGGTGTTCTATCTTAGCATGTTGGTACGACATGTACTGAGATATGAACGTAACTGTATCTTGCTTCATAGAAACTTGATACATAGGAGTTTGCGAGACTATGAGTCTCCGAAATTAGACTTCCCTTAGCGTATGATTTTCTGGAACACAGAACGTAGTGTAGGGTTCTTACCTTTACGCAAAAGCTGAGTCATGGTAAGATTAACCGTGAGAATCCATGTGATTCAGCGTGTCACTGTAATCAACCAGAATTTATATTGGAAAATTTCAGGGTGAAATTTGTCTTGTCGTAGAATTTGCAACCTAGTGAAAATATGGTCTTCCTGCTATTCTCTAGATTTGGAGAAAATCAGGTTGTCCTCGATGAAAACACTGATGAATTTGTTTATGAGTTCATGGAACTCAATTTATTAAGTCCATAATGCTGTTGGAGCATTTATGAGACTAATACAAAATCATGAATTTAGCATGACCAAGCCGTGTACGAATAGCAGTCATGGAAATGTCCTGCTCTTTCACTCGTCACTGTTGGCAATACAATCATGAATCCGATCTTGGAAAAGCGCTTAACCCCTAAAGTCGATTGGACATGTTGTCATTACGAGGAGGAGAATAACGGTTATGAATGGTGATTTGTTTAAATAAACGGTAGTCGACACATAATCTCATGTTATCGTCCTTCTCCTTGAAGGTTCTTCTGGAATGTATGGGAAGATTTTGGAATAATTGGCTGGTTATGCGTAAAAGGAACTTCAGTGGTCGCGTCTTAACTGACATCTAGAAAATATTAGCAGCCATGGCTAACAAGGCACGTGCTTGTAAAGCATAGATATTTTGTACAAATTTTCTTGATGGTAAAACCATGCTGAATGTATTCAGGAGCCTGGACATTACTGTACATAAGCATGAATCATAGCATGGTGTGCTGTTCGTAGTCCATAATTAGGATTAAATTCAACTCGCATCTGTCCGAGGTAATGCGTTAGCAGCTTGGATCTTATCATTAGGCTGAAGGAAAACCTACGTATACATGGGGATTTCGAATGGCGTCCTTTATGGTCATGAATATATGAAGTATGCGTGCCAGAAATGAAAGTATCATCGAGCAACGTGACAGATCTCACTGATACGCCGGTGATGGTACTGAAATTCTTGTGGTCTGATTAATACATGGCACAACAAAATGGATATACCCTTTGGAGGGTACCCTGAATTTCTTAGGAATGTTCGAGATTTGGACGTGAGTCATGTGTCTTGACTCGTGTCTTGGGGAAATATAAGCATGACATGTGTCTTCAGAAAGTATACGTGAGACATGTGTCTTCAGAAAGTATACGTGAGACATGTGTCTTGACTAATGTCTTGACATGTGTCTCGAGGTGAAACAAATAGAACTATAAATATTAGGTTATTATGCCAGAATTGGCGAATCAGTTGGACTACTGATCCTTTGTATTTCTGATCATGTCTGCGGCCGGAGCTGCTGTTACAATTTCTAGGGTAGTTGTTGTCACAGTAGTAGTTACTATCGTCTTGTCTGTCAGTTCCATGATGGTCCTTCTTCTGACGGTGATTCATGTAACTAATCAGCTGAGTGGCCGGCTGGTGCCGGTTCATACTCGTATGATGAAAAGACAACTCAACGATGTGTGACATGTAACTAAGAATTAGGGACATGGATTGTGATGGAAATCGCCTGATGGTGAAGCATCTCCTCGTCCGATCGCTTTGATCTAACGCCTTTGTCTTCGTCTGGTAAAATCTCCAGGTTGTGAACAACATCCCCATCTCGTAGCGTCTCCAAATAGACAAGAACATCAACTTTTAGTAACATCTCCAAGTTATGAGCGGTATCAGCAATCTTGTATAGTATCAGTTTGTGAAGTACACCTGAGATGGTTTAGAATCGACAAGAGAATATTCGTGAAGTATTGCAAGTGAAATGCACATGGATTACGGTATGCATAATACACATGGCATACGGTACACGGAGTACCCATGGAATGCACATGAAATAATCGATATGGGGTCGATCATCTGAGATGATTTGAAAGGAAAAATAATCGGTTGAACGGTTATAAAACCATCATGACAACCTGGCAATGCCATTATAGACATCATTCTGGTTACATAGAGAAACACTAAAAGTGTGGTTAAACGAAATTCAACGATGATTTTCCTGAAAGCATGATTAATGAAAACCAACCATGACTATCATGAAAGTAGGATTAAATGAAATCCAACAATGTCTTGCATGAAAGCATAAATCACAAAAGAGACGTAAGACGTAATCAACATGAAGACAAAATCATCATGGAGAAACATGAAATAATTTAACATGAAGGAGTATACAACATCATCAACATGAAAACGAAGTTAACCATGATAGTATGAAAACATACTTGACGTAAAAGACATAGTAACTTATGAGGGGACATGAAAAAAAATAAAAAATTATGCCAATAAATCATGAGAAAAATTTTATGCATGAAAACAGTGCGTGAATGCATGATGCAGTTTATGAAAACCTTTATATGCGCGAGGGTAAATGCCTATGGTCAGTTTACCCAAAATAAAAGACATGGTGAGGGGACGCCTATGGGTCGGTCCCAAAGTTAGAAGTTTCGATAAAAGCACATGCGACTAAATAGGGCCAGTCATGTACCAACCGTTACTTAGTCATAAACCTGCGACAATGATACATGGACTAAATGAGTGAAACTCAGTTGTCAAAACTTAACAGAAATTTTTTTATGTGACCAATTATGAACTACTGGGGTTCAGTCCACATTAGCCACAGTTCACAAGGAACATCATGAATGACACGTAACTAAGTATGGATGACGGTTGTTCACTCGTATTAGTAAAACAATATCGATGAAAACATCATGGTTAAAACGACAAAGTGCTGAAAACATCAATACGTGGGATAACAAGCGTTGACTTAGGAAGCTTCTGGTGACTACCCGCTAGTCACATGTCAAGTTTTAGAGCCTACAGGTCGAAGCCTTGGCTCTCATACCATAATTGTAACACCCCATTTTGGTAAATGGAATGTTACGCGTGATTATGGCGTGTCATCAAATCATGCAAGGTAATATGTAGTAAAACATACATGACCATAGGGAAAACCGGAATCAAACATCGCTTCCCAAACATAAACCCAAAACATAATAAAGTAAATGAACTAGGAAAGACTAAACAAGCATAAATATATGGGGCAAACGGAGAAGAAGTCTATGACAGCTTCTATCCTATGCACTTCCTCTAAAATGCTCGAGTCCGTCCTTGGGTACCTGCCGTTTTGGGACATGGAAAGGAAAGTAACGGCTGAGCATAACGCTCAGTGCACAGATATACGACATAGTATGAATGGCAGAAACATAAATAAGACTAATAGCAACGGAATAATATAAGTTCTAAGTAATATGGATTCATGTTCATAAAACTGGTTTTATAGTTTGAAAAGACTTATGTTTCTATGAAAATCTGTTTTAATTATCCAAATAGCCCATATAGATCATGAGGTTCCACCGTGCATGAATACTTGAAGGGGAGACCTCGTCATGCAATTAGAAGGGTTGCCTCTAATTAAATAGTCTGGGTAGGAGGGATCAGCTCCTAGTGAAGGATGCAGCCCTACGTGATAATATAATATAATGGCTAAACTGAAAAGGGACGCCACGAGCAATCACTTCGTCGTGAGGAAGTCATAACACTGGTGCCTCCAGTGTTATGGTTATGGTACCTCTATAACTAGGTGACACTGGTCATGCATGTATATGGCTTAGGCTCTTAATCTAACATAAGTATCAAACATATAAAACAAATACTGGGAAAACAGTTGGCTTCAGACGGGGAATCCTAGTAAGGAAAGAATGTCCGTACTGAAAGCACGGGAAATCCGTACCTTGTGTCCAGTGAACGGAAAAGACGAACGAAAGGAAGTCCTACTACGATCTCACTAATTCTACATAAATAGGGGACATGTATAAGTATTCTGATTACTGAGTACGTAACTGATTTTATATCGTGTCTTAGCCTGTTACATAGGTTCATGTCTTGTTTTATTGATTTTAAGGTTACACTGTGTTTATCATGTATTCTACGTATTCTGATTAAGTATTACTTGTATTATTATACTTGTTGTGTGATAATAAGTAACTTTCTAAAAATAGCAGGTTTCCTAAACTAGAACGTTTCCAAAAATAGAAAGTTTCCAAAAATACATTAACTTCTTAAAGTAGACCAATTTCTAAAAATAGAAAGTTTTCAAAAATAGTAAGTTTCCAGAATAAGAAAATTTCCATATTTAGAATTAAGCTGGATTAATAAGCTAATAATATAAGCTTACGTTTACTGATTAAATATCATAAGTCATGTGATTATAGTATAGTTTATTAATAATAACATGTTAATTAAATAAACTATAGGTTATATGATTTAATTAAATATAAGCGTGATTTAATTAAATTAAGTTGCATAAAATACTTAGGTTACACATGTATTAATATTATATTAATTATAACCTAAGTCATGATTATTAATTAATTATATCCATGTTTAAATAACTAATTAATACTATAGTCTAAATTAAATAATTAAATACTTAGGTTAAACATGTATTATTGTCTAAATAATAATAACGTAAGTCATGTTAAATTAAATTAAATTAATAGCCATGTTTAATTATTTAATTCCCTGCTAAAATAATATAACTAGTAAAATAATAACTTGTAAAAACAAAATAATTCAACGTGTAGAAAAACTTGACTTGTAGAAACGTTCCCGTGATAAATCCCGTGTTTTATTTATAAGTCGAAACATAACCGAACCGGACCCCATGAACCGGACTGAACCAACACCCCTAGCAGTGGCTACCCGGCTCAGCCGGTTGCCACTGCCCTAGTCAAAATCCCCACCGCCAACTTTGACTGCCAGCCGTGGGTTCCCACTGCCCAGCCGTGGCTTCCACTGGCTGAGCAGAACACCAACCGACAGCAGCAGCCATGGCTGCCACTGTGCAGGGGTTCGTTCCCCCCTGCTTACCTGCTGGACGCCACTGTTAGGCCAACCTACCCACCGACAGCAGCAGACCAGCAACCATTAGACCACAGCCCGCCACTGTGGTGCGGCACCCCTTACAACACACCACCGAGAGCTACAGCTCTCGGCTGTTATCCAACCAAACCCAGATTATTTTTACATGTTTTTAGTCTGATAAATGTATTATCGCATAATAACGAATCAAAAGAAAAGAATTGATGGTTACCTATCTACGCGCCTTGAGTTTTAGAAACATAAAACACGAACAAAACTCTTGATTTTCTGAAATTAAAGCCATGTTTTGTTTATTGTTCTTGGTTTTGGTCGACGGCAGAAGAAACAAAAGAAGAAGAAAAAACGACGACCTGTTTTTATGTTTAGGGTTTTGGGATTTTGTTGTCTAAAAAAATAAATGCCCCCTCCCGTCTGTTTCTTTTTAGTCGGTTCAAACCACAAATGGGCCTTGGGCCCAAGTCTTTCTTCTTGTCCTCTCTTGTCTAAACGGCCCTACCAAACACCTCCTTATTTGTTTGTAAATCATGACTAATAAGTATGTATGCGTCTTCGTTTTTGAGTTCTCGCGTTTTGGGTTCTTGTCATGTTTAAAGTATTTTACGTAGATAAAAATTAATAAGTAATTAATATTCGTAGTTCTTGTCGTGCATTAATAAATTAAAAGTTCTAGACAATTCGTGTTATAATAATTACTTGTACGTAATCGAAATACATCGTCTAATAATAAAATATATACGTAGTCACATGTTCATGATTTAATGTTCAGCTTTCATGTTCGTGATTATAATTATAATAGTTAATAATTATCGTGTACTAACACGTACTTAATACTTGTCGTAATAATAATACGTACATAACTTGTAATTACTAATCGTGACACGTGTTCATGCTATAAAAGAAAAGTTTTAATATGTACGTACATTTACTAAGTGTACTGTTCATGGTAAAAGCATGCGGGTTTTACAAATTCAATTAACAATCGTAGGTAATTTAAATTTGACGCACAGGCGGGCCGGGAATTTGGTCAGAGACTAATGGCATAACACCTCCTTCCTTAACCGGGTACATGACCATCGGTGCGTTAAACCCACTTTATTGTTTGTCAAAAAAGAGTAGGTCGTTAGATTATTATTGCAATTCATCAATCAACGTAATCTTATATAATTTAAATCTCCAACAAATCATTATTTTAATATGATTTAGTCCATATTATTTCTTTTCATAAAAAAAACCCTTGTTTACAACAATTCAACAATTTTTAATGTAAACAAGTAAAAAAAACTAAATCATAAACACATAATAACAATTTATATGTGCAATAAATGAATCAAATAGCCACATGCATACGATTTATTCAATAATAATCAAATCTAGGTCTTTATATTCATATAAAAGTCTTCCCTAATTCTAGATTTATTGAATCAAATAATCACGTAGCACATAAAATCATATAAACATATAATTTTACGATCCATGAAAACATGCACGTTATCATGGATTCCACACAAATCTTAACAATTAAATTTCTACGGATCGTAATCATACATGACATAACAATTAATCATGCAATTTAATCTAAAATTATCCCACATGTAATTTAGGGTTTCAAAACAATTCCTTTTTTTATTAAAAATTCGGCCAAAACCCTAATTTAAAAAAAACAAAACCCTAATTTTAAGAAAACCTAAAAAACATGTAGTTTTAACTCAAAACAATTATTAGTTAACAAAACTTTAGATTTTCGATAATTATAACATGTTAAAACGGCTCTCGATGCTACTGAAGGTTTATTAACATCATAACAATTATATAAAACCCTAAAGGAGATCAAAGCACATATAGCGAAAGCGATTTAACAAGATCACAATTATAACACAATTATAATTAATCAAATTAGGGTTACATACCTTTACGCTAAAGCAAATCCACAAGACGAAGAACGAATCACCAATTCGGGCTTATACCGTATATCACCAAGATATAGTCTAAAGTAAGACTATATTTCGATCTTGTACACACGTAATACAACGAGCTAACCGTGATTCTAGCACGTGAAAACCGAGCTACAACGCTTGTATATAATCTACCCAACAACCATAGAGAGGGGCTAGGACTAGATTATCAACACAATCGATCAACTAAGAAAACCAACCGAAAACCCCTTCGTGGGTGTGTCTTGCGATCGACCAAGAGGAGAGAGAGAGAGAGAGGAGAGATTCAAGTTAGGAAGATTATGAGGGGTAAGGGGATGTATTTATAGGCCTAAAATCCATTGTAGCCCAAATAAATAAAAGGCAAGTTTTGCCTCCCCCTTTGGTGACCTAACCGACCGACGAACACCCCTCTATGGGGTGTTTCAGAACGTTCCGTCCTTCTTTTTTTAATCCTCTTACTATATATTATTTAACACTCGTTAATACTTAACTATTAATTAATTAACGATCGTTAAAGTTATATAGTTATTTATCTCAGTTTAATTTAATAAATATTATAAATATATTTATTAAATAAATTAACTCTTTACGTATTGAGTGCAATCCCGTAATCTCAAGTTCGATCCTATCACACGACTACTAAATATAAGTCCATAAACTTTCAGATAATAAAAGTGGCTGACGAGTATTACTAAACCTAACCATTAAATACATATTTTATCGGGTTGGGTCGGGCTAATCGGGCTGTTTTCGCTTTTGATACCGAACCGGCCCGAAACCGAAATATACACATTTTATCAACCGAATACCGAACCGAATAGCTCGGTTTCAGTTTCCGTACACTCGGTTTTTCGGTTTCGCTCGGGACAAGTTGGTTTCGGTCGGGCTTGCTCAGCCCAAGTGCAGCAAGTGATTGATAAAAGTACTAGTTTGCTAACCCCCACTGCAATGCGTATTCTTAACTATATTAAGACCTCTGCAAATGATTATAGTGTTCTTTTTAATGGAGGGGAATCCTACCAGTGTAAGGGACCTAATGACCAATGTGTTGTGAAGATCAACCTTAAGCAATGTGATTGTAGGAGATGGGAGTTAACTGGCATACCATGTAGGCATGCTGTTGCATCACTGAACAACATGGCAGTTCATGGAGAACCTGTTGGGATACTAAGGGAATGGGTGGCACCATGTTATTGGTTGAAGACATGATTGGGGACATTTCAAAATAAGGTTGAACCTGTAAGTGGTTGCACATTCTGGCCAAGATGCAGGATCCCAAGTGTGTTACTACCTCCTCATCACCATGTTCCAATATGTAGACCAAAGAAGAAGAGAAGAATTTCAAAGGATGAAGCTGTTGAGTTGGCTATAAAGAAAATGGGTAAGACAGGAAAGCTGACTAGGCAGAGAGTCCGGATGACTTGCAGCAAGTGTAAAGGACAGGGTCATAATAGGCAAGGATGCACAAATGGGAGTTCAGGCCAAGGAGCTACAAACAGTCAAACAACAAGACAATGAGTACCAGATAGTCAGGCCATGGCATCACAAACAACTCAACCATCATCAAGAACAACTCCAACTGGTAAGGGTACAAGAAAGAAGAGAGCAAGCAAGAAAGTGGATGGTTGTTCTACAAAGCACAAGAATAAATGACTATGAAACTATGAGTTGCCATAAGTGAATTTAAACCAGTGGGAATTGATGCTAAATGTTCACAATTATTTTTTTCCAAATAATATGTGTGATTAAGGACAAAAATGTTATTCTTATAATTTGAAACAATGTGTGTTGTAGACAGTATAAATTATAGTTGCTTAGTGCATGATTTCCAATGGATGTTAGTTAAAATGTTATTGTCTTTCTCTGCATTTTTGTGATATAAAAGATTTGTGCAAACAAATGGTGTTAGACTAACAAATAGTCCACAACCATAAAAATATACCCTGTTGTTGACTTATTAAAGTCAAACATGAATGAATAGATCTACAAAACACCCCCATATGTTGACTCTTTTTAAGTGATCAATGAATAGATCTACAAAACCAATGAAAAATAAACAGGTTCTCGACTAATTATCGACCGATTTTAAAAGAACCGTATACCCATACATCCAGCACAAAGCCAAAATGAGCAGATTTTATTTAACATGAAAAAGGACCTTACAACCAGGGATGCCCCTTAAACATGAAATGAAGCACAAACTAAGTTTTTAAACTAAAATAACTTGTATGCAAGGAACATAAAAATCTAGGATAGAAGCAACATCTTCTTCAATTTCTTCACAAGAGCTTGCTTTTCAGTCACCAACATCAGTTGCTCATTCAGATCTTCTTCGAGCTCATTCCGTGCTCGCAAAAGCCCAGGAATCAAATCAATTGCTCAGTAACACATTGGGGGATCATTCTAACCAATAAAACCACAGCAAGGACAACAATAGAACCGTCGCCCTAGGTTCCTGTCAGTCCATGAAGTTTTGATTGTTGTGGGTTTGCCACATTCAGAAATAATCACCATGACTGGTCAAGATGATGGTTATAAGGAAGATATGTGACTAAAGATGAATGTGTCGACGTACCTATATATGCAAGTTACCAACTACACATGTTAATAATGGCGGGAAACCTATTCAGAGACGGATTTTGCATATGCTGAAAGGTGGGGAGATGGGGTGTACCTTAAATGACGAAAATACCCTCACGTGCAAGGCATGCGAGGGGATTTAACGGAAAACGTTAGGAAAGTAAAAAAAAAAGCCGACTCAGGGGCATACTTGCAGGCGAAATGAAAGTTCAGGGGTAAAAATTCTTGTAGTTTGGACTCAGGAGTATATTTGCATTTTTTGAAAAGTTTAGAGATGTTTTTTGCACTTTACCCTATTTTTTTGAAAAGTTGAAATATATATACTTCAAGTATAAACTTTAACGCACTTTACACTATTTTTTTTGTCTCAAAATCATAATCTAATATACCATTTGTGAACGTCCTAAATTAAGAGTTTACTTTCAAAAATAGGTATTGGTACGTATTACAACAATAAAGAACTTTTAAATTGATTAAGGGTTTAAATTGTCATTATATAAAAAATAATAAAAAAACTGAAAAAAAGTAATATTTTTATGAAATTGTGTGTGGATTATAATTATGGGACGAAAAAAAGAAGTTATCTTGTACCTCTTCCTTTTAGTGTCTTTAGATTTATGTCCTAAGACCTTTTAACAAGTATTTCGATTGCATGTTAAAAAGGTCTCATCTACTTAATCGAATAGGTCACCTCAAATTTATGGGACAGCTCTGGTGAGTTTGTTGGTTGAATAAAACAACAAAATCTAGACACTCGCTATCGAGTAGAGTAGTAGTATGCAGTAGGGTTGAGCATCGGTCCACGACTGGTCCGAAACCTCGGCCCTAGTATCGAGACCAGATCAAAATAGTCGTGTCCGGTCTGAGTCGGTCCAGTCCGGTTCGGTCTTTGTTCCAGTCCGATTCTATTAGAAAAATTGACAAGATTTTTTGTAAGACCGAATCGGACCGACCGGACCGAAATAGTCCAAAACCCCGGACGAAGACTAGACCAAAATTGTACGATCCGGTTCGATTTGATTCGGACCGGTTCGATTTTCCGGCCTGATTCGGTTTTATGTCTGCCGTGCTCAACCCAGTATGCAGTATTTACCTTTTTATGAGTCTGAAAAATTTAAGACTCAACCGCTTCTAGTGCGTTTAAAACAAACTTTTCAAATGATTAGACCTACCTACACTTTTCTTTATCACTATCTACATACTCCCTCCGTCCTATAATAATAATCCACCGATTAAAAACACGCAGTTTAATAAAAGAATCATTTTTTTAATTTTCTATTTCTTACATACACAAAAACAATTTTACCCTTAAACAATTAATTTACAACTTATAATAATACCCTCAAGTGAGGGTGATATAGTAAACTCAATTTACATTTCTTATTTATTTTTGGACTGTACTATTAATATGGAACATTCAAAAATAATATATTGGACTGTTAATATGAGACGAAGAGAGTAATTTATAAACAACGATTGTAAACTTTTTTTTAATCAAAGAAATGATCATAATCCAAAAGTGATATAAAAAAACACTTTAATAAAATAATATCATATATTTAAAAATACCATTGATTAAAAGTTTATAAAATGTTATCAGCACAACGACAAAACAAGTGAATTGAACTAATCATGTTATATTTTTTCATTATTTTTCACTTACCCTATTCATATAACATATGTGTGGAGCTAGTGTTTGACATGTCTAGCTATTGTTTCGATTTCAAACAACGGTTGTAAGTTGTAACGAGTCCAGCGGAGCTAGTGTTTGACATGTCTTGAGCTAGGCTAAAAGATTCTAAGGCAGGAGTAAACTTGGTTTGATAGGTTGACGATGCATTAATCATCCAGGCTTAAGTAGAGGTGGGAAAATAAATTCGGTTCACGAACTAAACCGGACAAAATTTTGAAACCGCTTTTTTAATAAAAATTGGTTTGCCTCAAACCGAGCCGCCGGTTGTTATCCATTAAAAAATAGGTACAAAAACCGGGTTTTACACGTATGTGGTGGTGGTTTTTTCTAGTTTTTGGCATCTATTGTCCCCTTGTTATTTAACGAAAAAAATTCAAAAGCTTTTAGTATTTTTTTTTCCGAAATATGTAAAATAACTAGACTATAGACCCGCGGGTTTCGCGGGTGGTAAAAAGAAACTTGTAAATATAAATAACTTTTTTAGACCCGCGAATAAAAAAATTATAAATAAAATAAATTGAAAAATACGACCATAAGTTTTATTTATTAAAGTAAAACAGCATTGAAAGCAAAATGCGTGGTTCTATATCTCCTACACCAGCTTGTCTCACATGTAATTAAACGTAGCAAATTGACGATTTAAGTAAGTACGTAAAAGTTGAACGTGTCAGCTCAACCTAATTACAATAATCTCTTGTTATTGTCCATATTCTCTGAAAGTTTTGGCTGCTCATTTTCAGCCTCAATCGATAGAGGACCATTAGCAGGCACAAAGGTTCTTGAGTTTTGCCTTTGCAGTATACAATTTCTATATTTGAAGAGCCTAAGAGGTGAACTGATTTGGTCATAATTGAAATTATCACAGGTGCCATAGCAGTATATAAACATGAAATATGCTAAAATGAATAAACCTATGTATACTAAGACTCGCGAAATTCACTGGCCACATTATATAAAGTTTGTATTAAAACAAGTTTTTGAGACCCGCGCTGAAGCGGCAAGTTCTATCTAAAATTTGTTCACCAATCTGTGTGGACCAAGTTATCAAACATTTCGATTTCAAAATGGTACAAAAGAGGATAATGAATCAAGTTCTCTAACTATGAGATTCTAATACACAAAAACAGATCACTAAAAATGGATATGTTCATAGTACTTTCTATTTGAACTCCTTAATTGCATCAAGGAAATGATCCAAGTAACATTTGAAGCTGCTCTGCAACCTGTGGCCAATTTACATAAATATTTGCAGCGGAATAAGTGTTATAGTTACCAAACTGCGCCTGCAAACTTCCAGAATATCTCGACCTATGAAATATCTCGCCTTTCTTTCTCGGCTCATCTGCTCAACAAAGATTACCGTATCCTTTCCCAAGGTTGTTGGTACTCAAAATCGTCTTTCTCTGCACCTGCAAACATAAACTGATGTGGTTATAATTAATAGTCATTGGAAAAATTGTACTTGTCCATGGAGTATGAGAAAGCATGGAAACGTGACAATTACTGTTTTGTTTATTGAATTTGCTGAAAGGTGAAAACATGACTCAAGCATAACTTGTGCTTCTTTGGTAAATAAGTGATATAATTAAGACACTCCTAATGCCTTGGTTCGTGCATAAGCAACATATATGAGCATTAAAAATTCATTTTTTTCACTTCCAGATGTTAATACTAATGACGTTCAAACTTAACAAACTAATAATCTTTCTTACACCCAAAAAGACATGGGATGGGTTCGAGTCGTATGGAAAATATCATCCTATATCGAGGAAATGATCCGTAGACATATATCACTACTCTGTATTTATTTTTATCAATAATTTTTCGTGAAAACAGTTCTAGTGATACTCACAGTCAAAACATGTCTTTCATGCGTCCCTATCCGCACCATGAGTCCTTCATCTTCGCCTTCTTCGGTTGTTCCTGCATTCAAGATCAGGTAGATTTATACACCGTTACACTTCATCTATAAACCTCTCTAAAGTAGTGTGTATAATGAAGAGATCTTGAAGTTATATACCGAGACTCCTAACACAATTATCGAACTTCATGTGGCGTTGAGGGATGTTCAGATTTGTTATGCTAGCGTCCATTACATCTAAGCTTCCATAGAATCTCACAGTCTACTTCAGATCAGAAAGAAAGAAAAAAGTGTTCGAGGCTGTCATATACTAAAATTATCTAGCATTTGGTTTGTATGAAAATCTAGAAACAAAAGGGTTTGTTGTGTCATTTCTTATTCGATTCAAAGCTACTTCGAGATATCCTGTCTACCCCATGGCTTGTTTCCAAAGCTGAATAATTGAGCATCTAAGAGTTGTCTAGAGTGGGCGGTGTGGTGTTGAAATATGCCCAAGGATAATTCAGCCTACCAAAAGAAGAATTAACATGGCAAACCCATCAGAAACAGATAAAAGGTAATCACTTTCTTGATTACGAATAACAGACTATGCGAGTTAATCTCTTAAAAAGTCCCTACTATTATACTACCTAATACTATATGCAGGATATACGCTTAGAGGCATCGTGAACTGCTGACATAAACATGTTTTAATTTAGTACAAAAACTCTTTATAGAAAGCACCCTGAAACGCTTCAACTAAGAAAATACAAACACTATCTCCTAAGTCCAAAAGTGGTTGCACACGAAACTGAAAAAACAGATCCCAAACTACTTTTTTAACCAAATAAATAGCTAAGCACTTAAATAAGCAAAATCCCTACTTAATTTTCCCTAAAACCCTACAAAATTTCCCTCAAATCTGCTTATCTACTGGTAGCAAAAAAGCAAACATAGACACTCTTACCTACGAAAATAACACACCTTCCTAACTACAGAGACTTCAAATAAGTGGATAGGTGTTGCTGAACATCAGAACTTGATTATAATATGTGTATCACGAAATTTATACCTCTGTTTCCCTTCATAGACTTCAAATAAGTGGATAGGTGTTGCTGAACATCATCGCCGCAGGTTTACTCTTTTTATTCCCATCTGTTTAAACACAAAGTTTATCTGAAACTGAGTACAAAATAAACAGGAAGTATAATAATCTAGAAAAGAAGGTTACAAACTCGATATTACGATATGTAACGACACAGTGTAGGTCAAAGACTTATATAAATTTTTTATGTCAACATCCAATTATTCACATGCTCACCATCAAGAACATCAGCCACAATAAGATCCATGGAGTCTTTATCCATAAAAGGCTTTTGCCATTTTTCCTGAAAAACGCTTAAGGCTAAAACATACAGTATCATTTTAGAACGGATCATTTTAGAACGGATCAAAACATACTGTGGTCAGATTAGAAGGTTGTATGCATTAAAAGTAGATGTAGGTTACCCATCTCATTTTAGCCATTTTTTTTAGTTTGGCACATTTGAGATACAAGTCATCCCAAATTGACCCATTTATGGAAAGAAGCTGGTCGAAATTGACTGCTCTAATTCTTATAATGATAAGGTAACAGTTGAAGAGAATGAAAAACATGTTTTACCTGCACTACCTGTGGTGTGTATAAATTTGCTTCCAAAAACTTAGAATTCCACATTACTCCATTATTACGTTGCAATATCTTTATTTGAAGCTTTATTGCCTTAGCCGAAGAATCCGTCATTAAGTTATTGAAAAACTAAAAACATGATCGTTTCCCATTTTAGTATAACTTAACTAAAATCACTTACAAATGACAAATATGAAAGGGGTCTTTGGACTAAATTATTTATACAGCTTATTGCATATTCAAAAAAAAAATAGTATAAATGGTCACTCTATGGGTAACTGACTATTACTACTAAGGAGTTCTAATAGCCACGAGAAGATAAATCCATAGTGCAACAATTTCACGTAGCTGTTTTTAAAGACGTGGATGTGTAGTTCCCTACAATTAGTACATGTAAAAAAGGATCAGTTTCAAAACATTAAACAAAGGCACTATGTACTAACGGTTTTAGAAGATGTATGTTAATCTTCCAATAATATCTATACGGTTTCAATTAGTAAATTCACGATGGCGAGTTTATAAGCAGCTTGATATTAGACTAAATGCTTTATTAATTTCACAAAGCTACATATAATTCGAATTTCAAGTGTCAATATCATATTTTTGAAATATAGTTCAGCCTGTATAGAATCTAAATCAGCATAAACCTCTATAAAGAAACTCATGAAGATATAATATAACCTCATTCAACCCATAACATTTTATCGAACAGTTAATAAGCATAAAAAGTTCTCCTTCGAGCATTTTATCGAACATTTAATAAGCAATCCAAGAAACAACTATAAAGAAACTCATGAAGATGTAATTTAATCTCATTCAACCCATAGCTTTTTAGCGTTCTATAAGAAAACCCCTAATACGAATCATCATCATAAAACCCCACACCGGGTATTAAAAAATAGTGGAAATAACTCATTTACCTTAGTCGGTGGTAGAATTGGTACAAATAATTTTGATTATAATCATATCGAATGATGGATAAACAGATTGAAAATACATCAAGAAGATAGAATAATTTTGGTAGCAGTTAAGAAGATGACAGAAAGATAGAAGTTAAGAAGAAGATAGGAAAATACGGATAGCAGTTAAGAAGTGCATATATGACGTCAATATATGACGTCAGAATGTGATTCAAAAACATTTTCTTTTATTAGATATAAAGATTGGGTATTCGTACAATACAAAATCTCAGAATATGAAAAACTTAGTTAATAAAACCGCAAAGAAACACTCTAAACCATGGATGCCTTGTCCTGAAACAACTTTAATGTCAAAGTTTTAGAAAGCCGGTTTGATCTACTCAACCGAACCGAACCAACCTTATTCGGTTAGGTTTTGGTTTATATAGTGTATACTTGGTTCTAGTGGGTCTAGAAAGATAAACAAGGCCTTTGTCACTAACAATGAAGTGGGCTTGAATTCCGAGCTCAATATTCGTTGGGCTTAGAAATCACATGTTTCAGTGCCTTGGATTGTGGTCTGAATGCTGTTGGGCTAAATATAATACGATTTTGTTAACCTACATCCTGCTTAACATCATCGATCAGTCCCTGCTGCCTGCGGCCTTGTTTTGGTTTTGGTTTTGGTGTTTGTTTTGGTTTTGTTTCAATGGCAGAGCTTGTGTTAGATGTGATTGAGCAGATACTTTTAAGACTGGATGTGATTGATCTGCTTAGATGCAAGAGTGTTTGTAAGTCATGGTTTTCTTTAATCTCATGTCCTCTTTTTGTTAAAGCTCATCTCAACTATACTACTGTCACAAATCATTATGAGCTTAGCGATAAAAGGATCATTATGCATGATGCTTGCTATTTGTCTATAGATAATTCGTTTTTAAGCAATGAGTATCATATTATTGGTTCTTCCAATGGCCTAGTATGCATCTCTCCTAGAGATGTTCAACTTTTAGTTACTAATCCTTTGACTAGAGAGTTTATTTATCTACCAACCCTGCCCAATGATGTTCTTCCTGAAAAGACCACATGTCGTTTTATTTCAAAACCTTGTTGGGGTTTTGGTTATGATTCATCCATAGATGATTACAAGGTTATAGTAGGGTTTGGAGTAGGCAAGCATCGGACACGTTTCCATGTGTTAACATTGAAATCAAATATATGGAAACTTATTGGAGATATCATATATAAGATGGATTCTTGTCAAGTTGCTAGACCTGGTATCTTGTGTGAGGGGTCGCTTCACTGGTTTATGAATGATCGAAGAAACAAGAAAGCCATAATTTCTTTTGATTTATCTTTAGACGAGTTTAAAGAAATCCCCCAACCGGATGATTTGCTATACGAGTGTAATGATGATGATAAACTTGGTTTTATTGAAGAGTCTCTATGCATATATAAACATCAAGCACCTTGCAATCAAAGAATTGGGAACAAATGTATAGATATAAGTATTCGCCCTATGAAATGGATTATGAGAAATTACCAAGAAACACGGTCTTGGGAACAAGCGCCCTATCGTTGTGAGGCGATGGATGTTGATCCACACTACTTGAGAAATCTAGAGTATATTGCCCACAAGAGTTCTTCCTATTGTCGCTCGTTAAGGATCATGGACTACATGGCTACTCCTGTATTTGTGCCGAGCCTTGTTTCTCCTCCCGGGAACATACAGAAGTTTAACAAGACAACCATTGACAAAAGGACTTTTAAGAGAAAGAGGAGGCATGCAAAGAATAGCAAAAGGAATGCTAAGGTGGGTTCTAAATATATGTCGTTATACAATGGTACTTTTTTTAATGCATATAGAATTGACTAGGTATGAGCACGGTACCATTTTGGGCACCTTTTTCGAGCTCCCCTATCTTTCCGATCAAATACATAGTCCCGCCGGTCCTGGGACCGGATAAGAATACCGGTAACAGTACAGGGCCAATTTCGCATGCATCATACAATATAAGTTTTTATATCAATCATACACATTTAGTAGTTTTGTGCCCCTCTTCTCTTTGCCTACATTTAAAGTATAAGTATACGTTTAGCTTTCATTCACTTCTTATTTTGCTATGACTCTTAACCGAAGTGTCTTTCTAATGTCTCAGTCAATCAAGCCATATCATTTGGCGTTTGGACGGAGTGCGAGAGTATTGAGTTTTTGAAGCAGTCAAAGATAGCATAACGTGGCGTTTGTGTTTGAACTATCCTGCATCTTTCGCACATTTCTTTAATTTAGAGATCAATGCTTATCTTAGAAACCAATCTCTTAAAAGTTTCTAGAGCTACTGTTATGAAATAGATTCCTTGTTAGTGGCCCCTCGTTTTGTTAATTGGACTTTTGTTGTTCTGTTTTGGTTATCATATTTATGCCGGCGAGTCAAAGTGGTAATTACCTGCTGACGAGCTGGACCTGTTACACTGGATGACAAGCATAAGCTATACTCAAATGTTGGATTGTTCTGATAATATGCCTTGATGACGTGGATATCTATAAAACATTAACTGATGTACCAAATAACCATATTATCAGTTTATGTACACGGATATATTCCTGTAATTGGGTATTTCTCGCTTGACATTGGCTATATATTTCCTGAATGGAGATAGTTTAGCTTACCAGTTTGTGAATGGCTAAGTTGTGGCTATATTAACTTGTTGCTGGTTAAGTTCATGATGTATACTCTAGAAATACAAGCTTGAAACGTCATATTCATAAAGAGAGCAAAAGCTGTAATAAGAAATTAGATGCTTGGAAAAACAATTAATCGCTTTAGAATAGGCAAGCCACCAAAGACACAGCAGCTTCAAGTAGTGCAGGGACTTGCAAGTTGCAATGCCATTCCAGCAGTCTTCATGGACGGAGAAGGTGAAGGTGCTGCCCCAAACTCCTGAGCCATGGTTCCGGAACTGGTGAATGCCACTAAGACAACCATTGATGACATTTACTCTCTCAAATTTGCAGTTTTGTATATGTGTTTATTGATTGGGTTACATACTGATTCTATGTATCCACGGACTCCCCACGTTGACACTTGCAGCCATTGCTACCCTGTAGGTACCCTCATAGCTATTTCATAAACTGCACCTTGTTAGTGGCCCCTCGTTTTGGTTATCATATTTATGCCGGTGAGTCAAAGTGGTAATAATTAACTGCTGACGAGCTGGACCTGTTACACTGATGACAAGCATAAGTTATACTCAAATGTTGGCTTGTTATGCTAATATGCCTTGATGACGTGGATATCTATTGAACATTAACCGTTGTACCAAATATCCATATTATCAGTTTATGTACACAGATATATTCCTGTAATTGGGTATTTCTCACTTGACTTGGCTATATATTTCCTGAATGGAGATAGTTTAGCTTACCAGGCCAGTTTGTGAATGGCTAAGTTGTGGCTTTATTAACTTGTTGCTTGTTTGTGCAATTCTTTGCGGGGGTCCGAATGGTATGACCGGATCGGATCTTGAGTGATGTATGCTTTGGATATCCTGAAACCAAAGCAGCGCGTTAGCCTCGTCCGGGTGTGAGAACCCAGACCAAGCTCCGGCGTGAAAGTAAGTAAAGGGTAAAAATCCGAAGAGGAATATGAGAGAAACAATATAAGTAAAAAGTGATAAGGGTAAAAGAGTTAACCTAAACCTTGAACCCAGAGGGGGTATTTATACCAAAACCGAGTTAATCGGGTCGGTAATCGGATAGAAAAATCTTGATTTTTGGTATCGGGTCGGATCGGTACAAAAATCGACTTAAGCCCGATATAGTCCGAAAATGTTATTATGTTTATGTTTTGGGCTTTTGGCAGCCGCGTATCTTTCTCTGTTTCTCATCTCACTGTGTCTCTAGCCCACTCCAATTGTTGGTGAACAGATCCAATATCTAGATATGAGATATATAATATATTAGTGAAATTCTTAATTTCTCTCACATCTTAACCTAATCTCATATACACATTCGTCTCCATCTATGTTTCATCATCTCAAACGCAGTATCAACCAAAAAGAATGCAACCCAATTCTTCCATCATACATCAAATGAACGATGCTTCTCCTATATTCAATACACGAAAAAAAAATCAAAACGAGCCCTTTCGTTATACAACTCCAACAACGAATCTCACTAACCCATTTACAAAATGATAACCTTTTTCATTTATTTCTGAAATTCTTGGATAAGGGGTGATTTGTTTTGCACTTATTTCTGAAATTCTGGCTTGTTTCGGTTTTGGTATGAACCGATTCAGATCCTGATATATCCTGACTTTAACCGAACCGATCCGAACCGAGTTGTTTCGGTTTCCGTCAAGCATTTGCCCTTCTGTCGGTTTCGTTTTCACTCGCGTCGGGTCGGTTTTAGCCCGATGCTCAGCCCTATATAAGACTCAAGAAAAGGGAAAAATTGCAAGCATGCCTTTACTAATAAAGCGAGTTAAGCAAATACAACATGTGATGACAAATGACTATTTTTTTATACATCAAATATGCAAAAGACTTTATACGCATAATGTGTAAAAGCGCCATGTGTGTTGGCGTGACATCACAACCATTTATGTGCTTGCAGCCATAACGAGATAAATTAGAATCGTGCGAGAGATGCGCGAACAATAAGCATTGTGTGATTAAACTATGACACTAATGTGTCTTGGCAGGATAAGCTTCACAAACTTGCAGCCACGACATACATGTCCTATATAGAGGTTTTGGAGAAAATTAATGGGTGTTGTTAGGAATTATTTTAAAGTATCAAGTACTGTTAGTTCAAGTATCAAGTACCGTTAGTTATAATAAGTACTGTTAGTGTTAACGCGGTACTGTTAGTGTTAATGTAAGTATTGCTAAATAGATAGAGATGAATATATCTTTAGTAAAGTTATGTCATAGTTATAATAGGAGTATATCTTATGTGATATACTTAATAGATTATAATATTGATAATATATCGTGTGTGATATACTTGTCATAATAAAATATTCTAGGGTTTCTTACACTATAAAAGTAACATAGGCACGATGAGTTTTTATGTATCTTTGCGAAATTCGATTAATAGAAGATCGAATAGTTAGAGTATTCTATTGTTCTTCTTTGCTTTTATAAGTTAGATCTCGCATAACTTATTAGAGTTTAGTAAGAGTGTCTCAAGTGTTCTAGTTTGATTACAAGTTATTGTACAATCCTTAACAGGATATATGTGGCAATCCGTCAATTTATGGTCGATATTTTATTCTCAATATTTATTTGAAAACATTATTTTAATGTTACAATATGAACTCACTTATTTTTGGGAAGTAATTTGGATTTACGTCTTGAAGTAGCATCGACTACGTCTAAACCGGATGATTCAACGTTACGTGCTTACGTTTACATACACCGTCTTTGGTGACAGTCCGACGTTTCAGAAAATAAATTTATCTGTGAATATTATTTTGGAGTTTTAAATTTGTGTTGGTTCATAAACTCACAAATTTACGAGAAGAGATTAGGACTTACGATTTTATTTTAACGTCCTTTACGACTAAACCGGAAACCCTAGGATTACGTATTTACGTTTTCGAACTCCGTTTTTGATGAGACAATTTTTATTGAATTCGTTTTGTGACGTTGATTCATAATTTATAAAAACATTTTTCGTAAAACGACCCGAGGGCACGCAAATCGAGGAAACTAGAATGGAAGAGTACCCGTAAATTAATAGGGATGGGAAAAGTTTACACTTGCCCACCCCTATACAAATGGTGGCAAGTTTAAGCTAGTAAAACACCCTTGATGGACACTTGTCCATTTAGCTTAGTTTGTAAGCATAACCAAACCAAAACCACCTCAAAACCATCCAACACAAACCACTAGTATCATTTTCTTCCATGCAAAACACACACTCTCTCTCTCTAAGCAATTTTAGACGTCCCAAATACACCTCCAAACCACCTTCACTTGATCAATTTTAACCACAAACATATGTTATAACTTACATATGTTAATCTTCATTCAAAAAGAGGAAGATTGGTGCAAGTTTTAACATCCAAGGAGGAGTTTCCATGGAGTCTTGGGGCTGATTTTACACAAAGTGTTTATGAAGAATGGTGGTCTTGAAGATGGTCATGGTTATTCACAAGTTTCTCCATCAAAAACCATGTCCAAATCATAACCTACATCAACTTGGTGGTATAAAGATTGTCCTCCTCATCTTCTTGTTATTTTGATTATGTAAACATGTATTTTATTTCCTATTGTATATGTATATGATGATTATATGATGATAAAAATGTTATGTGGGGATTTGTTGTTGATAAACATGATTAAAAAGGTGAAAAACTATAAAGAACAAGGCTAAAATCTTTCTTAAAAATGTTGGCTGTATAAAACAATAAAGAAACATATCATGAACTGATAAAATGATGAAGTAGAATCCATTTACAGTAAGCTATATGTCTTGTACACATGTGAGAGTTGGCCATGCAATGGAATCATTGTAATGAGTGAGATATGATCAAAACAAGTTTAAGGTACAAATCTGAGTTCACTGTTTTGGACGATTTTTAGAAAATACTTAGAAGATGATTTAACAGTAGCTATAGAAGAGTTAAATGGAGCACATATCATGTAGTTTATGTGATAACAATTTGAGCTTCTATCTCGATATAGAACTCTAGATATGGCAGTTTTGGTGAAAGTGAAGATAAAAATCAGATTTTGGAAATTAAAGTATAATACTATTATATGAGCACTCAAAATTTAATAGTATAAAATATAAATTAAAACCCACTAACTTATATAATACATTTATATAAATATGTACAATGGTAAATAAGTGGACATTTTATTAAAAATGGTAACTTGTTAAGTTTTATAAGTTATAATACTATAAACATGATTTTTACGACTTTTTCGGCTAATACCGTAAAATTAACGTTTTTTGTTAAATAAAACTTAGATGGTTGGACCCGTCTAATGTAAACTTTATAAAACTTATATACTGATATATAAACATGTATAACAAGTAAAAACCGATAAAAACCCGAACTATATGACATACGGACATTAACGAGCTAAGTAAACATATTGGGCTAATAATTGGACTAAATAAGTTAAACACTTATAAAAAGAACTTATTGGGCTTAACCCATTTAGGCCCAACTTGTAACGTGTATATACTGATAATATAGGTATAAAATGGATTAAAACAAGTTAAAGAACTTGTAATAAGTTTATTGGACTTAAAACACGTAAATAGGTAAAACTAGTAAACTGGTATAAACGTTATCGACGTATAACACTAAAATGAGTAAAAAAGAATATGTAAACCCACTTGATCATCATATATAAATAATCATCATATGTATACATAATTGTTATTTTGATAAAGTCATTGGACATGAGTCTAAGACGAGTATTATTTGTCTAGGTTTCCGTGATTGAAGCACGTACCGTACGTCCGAATTGCCGATAACCCGCCTTCCCACATCAACGTGAGTTCATAGCCTCGCACTCTTTTAAATGTTTTTATGAAATGTTTTATAAACCCGCGAGGGAGATAACATGTTAGATTTTATAAAATAGGACACCATTTGTCCCGATTGTTTGTTTATTGATTTTGGACCCGAATGATTGAATGACCCGATTGTATGACCCGATAAATGATTAAAGGACCCGATATATGAAATTAAATAGATTATTAAAGTTAGGTTATGTCACTAAAAGTCCCATTAGCATGAATTGTGAACTACCGGGATTTGGTAGATGCTTATGCATTTAATAGTACTATTTGGGGACGATCACCCCAGTTCGCGCCTTGACGGTTGATCCCCGTCGTGCCACATTGATTGGTAAGCGAATTTATGTATGAGAAGATTTCCATAGCGTGACCTTTGTGACGACACGCTACTTTAGATGGGCAAATTGAGTATCGGGTTAGCTACCCGTTGTTGGTTTAGTAAGGTAACAATGTCATGCGACTTATAATAATCCAAAATTAACGAAATACTTATAGACGCTCCGAATTACGATGTATTGCCTGACTAGCAATACAGGGTCATACTATTGATATTATGTTCGTGTTTTGGTTTTCATAACCATATTCATATAACGGTTTTTATTTTCATACAACGTCATAAGACGTATTGTATGATGTTTTTACGACATTGGCTCGTATAATAATTTTTAAGGCAAATGCCTATATTATGATCTTCGATAAGGATTTGTATAAAATGACTTTGGCTATTTTATGGCCTATTACAAAGATTTGTATAAAATGATTTTGGCTATTTTACGGCCTATTACAATGATTTGTACGAACTGATTTTTGGTACTAATTTTATACCAAAGTTATATTGATGGAATTTATTAAACTCTATGAATTCACTCGGCGTTATCGCTGACCTTTTCTTTTAACATGTTTTATCTCAGGTACTTGAAGGTAATTCTCGGGAAGACAACAAGAATTCATGGCCCGCACCTAAATAATATTTTCCATTCAAATACTTTGTAAAACTTTGTATGAAATAATATGACTTGGGACCGATGTAACTTTGATGTTTATGAATGGAAATGATTTATTATTAAACGACGCGATTTTTATGCGTTGTCTATGATGTGAGTAATGTGCTATCCCGTAACACCAACGAGTCTTCCGCTGTATTGAGTTGTATAAATTTGGGGGTGTTACAGTTTGGTACCAGAGCTCTCGTTATAGAGAACGAAAGATTTTTAAAACCAAGGTTTTGAATAAAACTTTTCAAAATCTTTTTACTAAAAACATTTTTCTAAAAATGTCTAAAAATCTTTTGACTATAACGGTGCCGAAGAATTCCCGAGTTACCGACAAGGCCAAGACTGAGAAGTGTTATTTTAATATATATATATACTTGGATTATATATATATATATATATATGATGTAAATTGATTACATGATTGTTTGATGATTATTTTGATATTTATACGAGGTATTTATACGACGTAGATTGTCACAATGTACCCTAAATCCCCTAGTAAATTAATCGAAGCTATTCTCGTAGGAATTCTAGCTATCCTAGATCTAAACCAAGTTGTGGATATCTATGATCCCAACAAATGGTTGATATTCGTAGAAATGTAGATATTAGTTGATTGTGATATTGAAGAAGAATTGGCGAGATTAAGACTGATATCGATGTCATGACGATCTTTCCTTATAGAGTGGAGTTTGACAAAACGTTACCACCTAGATAGATGTCATCTGACTCGTTGTCATCCAACTCTTAAATTCGAAATCGAAAGGGTGAATGTTGCACTTGAGGCTGTTATTGGAACCATTACCCAAAAGCCTCATGCCACTAATACCTTTCCGAGAAGTCTAGTTGAATAATCAAGTCATTTCATATTAATGACTCATTTGATAATTGTTGTTGTAAGATTGGAAATTAAGTGTTGATTCATATTGAGATTGTATTGCCTTTACAAGGCCGAAGAATAAGGTTGTATGTATTGGAGAATGATGTAGGATATCGAATTGAGTATAAAAATTGGTTGAAACTTGAATAAAGTAAAATATTACCCATATGGAATATAAGATTGTTAAGAAGAAGTCGTTAAGTTCTTTGATTGAATTATAAAGTTTTAATTGATTGTTAGTTCGTGTTAAGGGTTGTTCCTAGGCAATTGCCCACTAACGAGGATGCCCAGTGTCCAACAAATAAATTGAAGAAATCTTCTTCTGAATTGGGACCGATGGATCTTCTGGGACAGGCAGGACACCTAATGACTCTTGTAGATTAGTGTTCATTGTGGTATCTTTTAAAAATAATCCCTAACTTAACTGAGATATCAGTTGGTAGGATGAGTTTTGAGAATTGTATGACATAGTGACACGTAATGTGTTACGGTAAAATTTGACTTGTTTGTGATTAATGAAAAGACTACCTTTGATTGCTAAATCCTACATGTATCGATGTTATCTATCTCTTATTGCTTCATCCTAATGTTCGCATTAGTGATGCAACCATTGAACAAGTACTCATCTTGATTTGAGTTACGTTGTGAATTATTCTTCGTGAGTGCCATCGAGGTCATGAACCTCATGATTATTTGGCTAAGCTCATTTCCTATCATATCATAGTTAATTCTTGGTGAACAAGCTTTCATCACTCTTTTGCAGATCACACCTTGTTTTTATAAAATTAAAACGATATCCTTTGAGAAAATTGAATTTTCATCACTATAAGGATTATTCATAGTGAGATTTATAAGTGATTGTTATTGGAATGAAGTTGTTTATAAAACACTTTGGAAAACCTTATTGTTTTCATAACAAAGAAAATCTTTGTAAATTTATTTTGATTCTTATTTAAGAATTAAACATGAAAATGTTTTTATTATAAACATGATGATAAAATTTTGACGAACTGAGTATTGCATCGTTAATCTTGAAATTGTATATAGTTGCGCGCCTACATACAATTTGGAATTGACCATGCAAGACTGATTAGTAGTCCCCATAAAACTAATGAATAAACACTACATTTTCTTTGAAGATTGTGAAAGATTAAATTTTATGAGATCTGCAAGAAGTGAAAAATAGGGACATAGTGTTAGGGACACCTACATATGTGCCTGTAGCACCTATTCTTCTGAGTCGAATTTGCTCATCTGTGGAATTTGCCTTATTTGACAATTGATATTCCGTTCTTGTCCAATTCTCCCGTAGGGAGATTCTTAGGAAAAGTATTTGATTATCGAGTGTTGATACCCGACTGGATGTATCGACGTTCCTATCATTTCTTTTGATTTGATTTAATTTGAATGACCTGGGTAACGATCCGAGGAGCTTTCGAATGCGTATTCAAATTATGAAAACATGGAATATATTCATATTAGTTAAATGTTTTCGTCTGTATCTGATTTGAAATTCTCTCGCATAGATTATGCGTTGACCTTACTCTTTTAATAGTAATTGTGTATCCTAATATCCTTGATTTATGAAGAATTATGAGTTATTACTAGTCTTTTGAGAAGTTCACATCTTATCGACAGCAATAAAACTGAAAAAGTTGATAATGCCGGTAGAATGGATTGATTGATTATGACATGACGATATTGTCTTAATTGATGGGAACTCGAGTAGAATTCCCTAAAAGATAAGATGTTGATTATCAAAAGTGATCTAAATAATTCGTGATGGATGACCATATCCTGCATTTAGACTTAAAAAGTATACCATGAATGGTTGTGAACTAGTTATAGATATTGTAATCTAGAAGAACCTAATATGAATGTATTAAAAGATAATTCTGTTATTTGAAACTTTAGGAGGTATTGTTGATGAATTACCTAGACTTTCGCCATTAAGGCAAGTTGAAATTGGTATTGATTATATTTCCGGTGCTGCACTTGTGGCTTGTGCACTATACGTCAGCACCATCTGAATTTAAGGAAATACCGTACAACTGAGAGAGTTGTCGGAGAAAGATTTTATTCTACCAAGCCTGTCATCATGAAGAGCTATGGTGTTATCATTCCTTATATTTATAGATTACTGTGAACTGAGTAAATTGACAATCGAAAACGATATCCATAACTCGAAATGGAAGATTTGTTCGATCATTTACAAGGTTTTTGATCCATGGCATGGTTATCATCAATTTCGCATCTGCGAAAAAGATTATGTATTCCCATCACTACATCCGGTACTTGTAATGAACATTATGAGTTTCACGTGATGTCGTTTGGATTGACCAATGCACATGTAGCATTCATAAATTTGGTGAATTACGTGTGTAGGCTGTAAATTGATAAATTCATGCTTGCGATCATTAAGGACCATTTGTTTTTTTATAAGAATAAGAATGAGTTAATAATTATTTATAGACTGCCTTAAATTGGCCGAACAACTAAAACTTGTACCTTGAATATTTAAACATAAGACTTAAGACTTAATCATTTACATGATTTAACCGTGTGATTAATAGATAATGGAATATAAAGTGACTCTCTAAAATTTTGAAGTCATTTAAGACTTTGAGTTATACTAAAAAGAAATGGAGAAATGTTTTCACAAATGTTTTATCAAAAGAATATTTAAGGAATCATTCCCTTATAACCAAAACATTTAACTAAACTTCTGTTTAGGGGTAAATGTTTGTGTATAACTTAAGACAACTTAAGAAGGATTGAGTAAAACCATTTAAAACATGATTTGAAACCTGAAACGAAAATTTTTGCTTTTCAAACTAAGAAAACTTTGACCAAAGTATAAACAAAGGTTTTTCGAACATTTACGAATTTTATTAAATATTTTCGATAAATCAACAAAAATCTTGTTAATTAAAATTTATTTTGAACATTTTATATAATTGGTTGAACTAAGAAATTTAAAATTTTTACGTTTACATTTCATAAAAATTTAATAATTAATTGTAATAATTATCGACGCTTTAGACGCCGGATTGAGAAAACTGATAAAAAAAATGATAGATGAGACGAAACTGAAACACAGAAAGAATATCTGAGTGAATTGTGGACATGATAATTATATCATCATGAGAAGTGAATGTAGATACTGACACATAATACAGAAAAGATATGAAGAAAGAATTTTGAATAAATACGGTTAGGATATTTATTTCATCAGGAAAGCGAACATAATTACTTACACATTATGTATAAAAGATAAAGAACCAATTGGGACATGTTCCCTTAATAATGAAGGTGCAAAATAAATTGCCGAATGATATAAAAATAAACAATGCTTATTAGAAGAATAACATAGATAATAAAAGGGGTTCGTGGCTAATGTGAACCATTAGAATTATGAAGCCGATGGCGTTAAATGTATAAAAGACCACATGTGATTGCCTAAATATGGAGATTGTAAGATATAGTTATGTTGAAATTTGTAAGTATAAGTATTCTATTTATGTCATTTATGACTAAAAGTATCTTTGTCTGAAGAAGCTGTACTAATGGCAATTATGAAGGCAGACATCTCCTCATACATTAGTAATTGTCTAGCTATTGCAAAGGTCATCATCAGAATATTGATTCGATTTGGGTCATCGTCGACAGACTGACCAAATCTGCTAATATCATTCCCGTTAATGATAAATGCAAAAGAGTTGTGTAAACATGGTGTGCCGTAAAGATCATCTCTATCAAGATCCTCGCTCCGCATCGAATTTCTTGAGACTTGCTTAGAAGTCATTGTGAACAAATCTTGATGAGAGTACTATGTACCATCCCAAATCGAAGGGACGAGGTAAAGTAATGACACAAAGTAATATAAGCGCTGCTCTATGTTTGAATGATTGACCTTTGGTAATAGACCGTATAATCGTTTTCCTTTGGAGAGATTATCATTGATAATTATCGTATTAGGATCGAGATCGAATCTTGTTAGGATCTAAATCTTAGAGCATCTGTAAGCAAGAGTTGAGATGAAGACATCCGACATACACCCATAGTGAGTTGGACATGTCTTTTAGGTTAAGGTTTCCTATGATGGCGAACCTAACCTTACAAAATACCCGACCCGCGAGACCTGAAATGATTGTTGAAATTAGGATCTGATTATTGACAGCCGGTAGTGGGCAAGAGGTTAAGTGAATGTGGAATGTAGATCTTGAAGTGCCAAATGGGTAGCGAAGTTATGCCACAATTTTTAACCTTGGAAAATGTTGGAAATACGTTTTTACGTATTTATGAAGGATCGGTCGCTCCAACGATATATTATTGTATTAAGCTCGTGATCCAATTTGTACTAAATATAGTCCATATAGCCCACATGTAGGGTGGGCTATATATACCCCTCCTAGCATGTTAGGAGGGGTGGTTCATTCATTTACAACATTTCATTAATCTAATCTCACTTTCTCTCTCTACTTTTCTTTCCTCTCTTTTCTCTCTCTACACCACCATCTCCTTCTTCCCCATTTCCACCATCAAATCCTTAGATCTATCCATCATTTATCAAATCCTTAGAATTAGTAGACCTTCAATTGGTATCAAGAGCCATGGTTGAATCTTAGGATTTGCATTTTTTTATCTTTTGATTTGGTGGTAAAAATCCTTTCTTTTCTAATTTTTTATCAATCTTTTCATCATTCGATCAACTTTTTATCAATTTTTATGTTTTTTATCAGTTTTATTTTTACGTGTGTTTTTTATAATCAGTTTTTTATTATCAGTTTTTCTTGTTAAATAATCAAACTTTTTAAATAATCAATTTTTCTTGTTAAATAATCAGTTTTTTTTTATATCATCATTTGTCTAATCATATTTTTTAATCAGTCGTTTTTTTTTAATATTTTTTTTTTTTTTTTAATCACTCAGTCATTTTTTTATCATTTTTTTAATCAGTTTTTTCTTCCTTCTTTTTCATTTCAGTCTAATCTGTTAACACTGTCCAAACTGTCCAAAACTGTTCAATCTGTCCAAACTGTCCAAAACTGTTCAATCTGTCCAAACATATCCAAAGTTATCAGTTTTCCGCATAGACACAGGTTTCCGAATAGACACAGTTTTCCGAATAGACAAAACTTTCCGAATAGACAAAACTTTCCGAATAGACAAAACTTTCCGAATAGACAAAACTTTCCGAATAGGACTTTCCGAATAGGACTTTCCGTATAGGATTTTTTCCGCATAGGATTCCGCATAGGGATTCCGCATAGGGATTCCGCATAGGGATTCCGCATAGGGTTTCCGCATAGGGTTTCCGCATAGGGTTTCCGCATAGGGTTTCCGCATAGGGTTTCCAAATACATTTTTTCCGAATAGATTTTTTTTAAAATAGACACTTTCCGAATAGAAGTCTATTCGGAATAGACACCTCTCGACTGACACCAACAGATTCACACATCCTCGACTCCCTCTCTCACACCTCACAATACTCTCGACCCTCGACCAACACAACCCAAACCAAACATCCCCAGACTCGATTTATCAAAACTTTCATCATCTCTCGACAACAAAACCCACTCGCCACAGACACTCACACCAACACTCACCCTCGTCTGATTCAAACCCCACAAACACTCACCACTCTCAACTGACATTTAAACCCACAACTCACACCCTCAGCACCCATCTCACACAGACCCCAAACTCACCACGACTACACCAAACTCACCACGACGTCACCTCTCGTCTCCCTCACTCTCAACCGACATCAGACCCTCGACAACACCACTCTAGACTCAAAAAGATCTCAGTTTCAAAAAGAAAAACTTTCATAGATCCAAAACACAAACCCACACAAATCTTTTACTCCCTCATCCCAACACTCAACCTACCAAACTGACACACACAAGAAAGACGCTACAGAAGAGAGAGACTCAACAAATCAAAAAATTAGAAAACCCTACCCGAGACCATTTGAATGATCTTGTTGACGAAATCTTGATTCTTCGTTATTAATGGGTTTAGAAAATCAAGTGTTGTGAATCTGGAAAGTAACGAAGGTTGGGATTGATAGATGGTGAAGATTAGGTTCTTGTGTTATTCAGATAAGAAAGAGGAGGAGAAGGGATTGTTTTTTATTTGAGAGAAAATAGATGAAAGGGGCGGAGAAAATAGTGAAGAGATTAGGGTTGTGAGGAGAGAGAGAGATATAACTGTGAGAGTGTTTTGAGGCTTTTGACCCGCTTATTTTCTCACTGTGTCAGGCGGAGACTTCTATGTGTTTGCTTTGGTAATTGGCATTCTTGCCACGTGGGGGGAGCTGTAGCCACGTTTTTCTTTCTTTAAACAAATTTGTTTTTATTATAAACTTTGTTTTATTTATTTACTTATTTCTATTTTTATTTTTTATTTAGTTACATTTGGATACATTCATACTATTTATATCCAAAAAAAATTTTATTTCAATTTTTTATTTCAAATTTCTTATTTTGAATAAAGTTTGTGATACATTTGGTTATAATCGGGGCTTGATCATCGTTATTTCGAATTCAAGAGATTTTGGTTTCTAGAGAATACACATTTAGGAGATTTAATCATCTTTCTTCATAATCCTTCCTTCCATTCTCATCGACCGAAATGGAATCGTTGAATTCCAAGTCTCAAAAGAAAGAATTGCAAGACAACACAAGAAGGGGTCACAAGAGTATAGAATCAGGAGGCAAACAGGAACCAAGTAGCATGTCAGGTACAGATAACATTCTTCATATGTTGTCTGAAATGAATGCCCTAATTAACAATCCTGCTAATAGTTTTACGACTGTTTCATTAACCAATTCTGTGTCTAGGACTGAAGAGCTTGAAACCATTTTAGCTCAGCAATCCAAAGAGCTTGAGGATGCCAAAATTGAATTTTCAAAGAAAACGGAGAAATATGAAACATATTTTGAAAAACTTGAAAAGTCAAACGTTGTTCTTGAAAGAAAATTGGATCAAAAAGTGTTAGATTCTCAAGCTGAAAAGGATAATCTTTTGAAACAAATTCAACTGCTTGAATCTAAGTTGGCATCCCAAGATAACTTGCTCAAAGAGAATGAGACTTTAAAGGCCCAAGTACAGGAAAAGGTTTTTGCTATAGCTGCGTTGAAAAACGAGTTAAGGAAAAGTAAAGGACCTAGTGTGGACACTAAGCTTGAAAAACCATCAATCTTGGGGAAACCGCCTACAAATCAGTTCGTCAGACAACCGATTGTCAGACAACCTACTGCATTTAGATCCGAGCGACCACAATCCTCGAGACCGCGGTTTGCCTCCCAAGTTGATTTGGGTCATATTTCTAGAACTGTCACTCCACCAACTAGGCCTAATGTGACTAAATCAGTTTTAGCAAGACCTCATCACATGATTGCCCCTAGTTTCTCTAAAAATAGTTCAATGAACACGTCTAGAACTAGTTCAACTGATGTGCGCCATGATTCTGGTCAAAGGGAAGCTAAGCAAAAGACACATGTAAGAGATAGCAATGTCCAACCTAGTCAGATGCCTTCTAGATTACCCAACACTGCTCACCGTAGCTTGTCCAATCCTAGGAGCATCAATCAATCATCTAGGGATTCTAGATCTTACTCGGACATTAAATATGCTACTTGTAAAACATGTAGAAAATGTGTCTTTACGGCAAATCATGATTCCTGTATCAAAAAATTGCTTAATGAGGTGAACTCCCGTGCTAGACTTAAATCCCAGTGGGTAGCTAAAATCAAACCCGTTGGTAAAATGTGGCGCCCCACTGGTAGAACTTTCACTCTTGTAGGAAACGAGTGCCCTTTAACTAGGATAGTCTCCGATTCTACTAAGTCTACTAGGGAGGAAACTGATAAAGATGATACTTCACTTACGCCTAAACTTAAGGTTTTCTATAAAAGGAAACGTTTGCCAGCCAAGACTAGTGAATCATCTACTCAGGTCGCCTCTGACACAAGTAAAGCCAACTGTGAACCCCCATGTGCTTCTATAATTGATATCGCTAACCCACGTCAAAGCATGCAAATTCCTAATGAGATTGCAGGTACCAAAGTTGATGTTCCAAAAGAACGAAGCGGTCCAATCGTTGTGTACCGTTCAACTAAGGACACTCTTAGAGTTTGGTTGCTGAAGAAGCAGATATCGGAGAAACTAGTATCTCAGGGGATTCATGGTTAAAGCTTACACAAGGACTTACAGTCACATAACAGACTGTAACTCGCTCATCAAAGAAAGGAAAGTTTATCGCCGATGATAAACTTATCCTAAAAACGAGAAATTCATTTTTCTCGGGCATGAGCTTATGTTAAAAACATTCCACGTTTTTAAGCTCATGCACAAAGGCTCATCATTAAATATCAGATGATGACCCGAACTTCAAAGAAAGGAAAGTTTATCGCCGATGATAAACTTATCCTTACAACGAGAAATTAATTTTTCTCGGGCATGAGCTTATATCGAAAACATTCAAAGTTTTTAAGCTCATGCACAATGACTTACAGTTAAATGTCAGACTGTAACTCGAACTTCAAATAAAGGAAAGTTTATCATTAATGATAAACTTATCCTCATAACGAGAAATTCAATTTTCTCGGTCATGAGCTTGTCTTAAAACATTCGAAGTTTTAAGCTCAGAAAGGAAAGTGTATCTTATTAATAAGAGAACTTTTCCTCATAACGAGAAATTAACCTTTCTCGGTCATGAGCTTTCCGTTAAAACAGTCAAAGTTTTCAAGCTCATGAAAACGACTTCTAAGTAAATGTCAGCTTAGGACTCGTTCTTCAGATAAAAGGAAAGATTATCGCCGATGATAAACTTATCCTTAACAACAGGAAGTTTACAACTTCTCGGACTTGAGCTCGTTTTATAAGATATTCAACATCTTAAGCTCAAGAAATTGGTTTTCAAAACTTTGAACACAATTTTTCGAGAAATTCTCAAAAGGTTTTTCTAAATCTTTCAAAATTGTGTGTTCAAAAATGTTTTGATAAACAGAGCATGTCTTCTGGAATCGATAATATTTACGAACCTAGAAATGTCATTCAATAATGACACGGGGTTGTAAATAAAGTTCGAGCAGAAGTTCAAACTTTTAAAACATGCTCAAAATGGTTTGCTATTATTTCAGATAGCAACCCGCTTTTCATAATCAAGTCAAGCATTTCACCGGAAAGCTTTAACTCAACAACGGGAATTAATTTTCTCGGGGACGTGACGAGGTGACCAACATTCGTGAACAAGAACCATGTGCTTCTTTCATATGATGTTCTCCATTATTCAGGTCCAACCTCGTAAATTGCTAATCTTGTGAATACATTATCATATATGATCTTTGCACGTGATAAATACCTTACACTTGTGTTTAAAAGGTATTTAATTTACGTTTCAAGTACACCCTCATTAATTTGAGGGGGAGCTTGTTAAAATCACGAAGATAATTGGATTTGCATTTTTCTTCCCAAATTTTCTTAAAATGCTATTAAATCAATTGATATTAAAAACATCGATTGGGTTAATATTTTTAATATGGGGGAGAAAATGTGATTTAATATGGGAAATGATTAATCACAAATGGTTTGACTTAACGTGTTAGCTCATCCCGACATGTGCGAAATGTTTTCGAATATCGTAGCATATGTTAAGGGGGAGCAAAATGGATTTGCACTTCAAAATGGATTTCATGGTGACATACACTTACCCAAAACATCTCTATTCACGACGGTGAAGATTGTGGTGACATAAGGATGGTAGGATAGGTTAAAGTCCAATGATTTCTCTAGAACCGGAGGAATCTTCCCAAGGACATTCCATAGCTAGAAATAGTAGTCCTTAGGAAAGATGGAGAAAGATTGTGAACGTAGCTGAATGCCGACCAAGTACTTAAGTTAGCACTGGAACAATCACAACAAGGTGTTAGTTATGACGTATTGGTAAGCATTGAAGGGGTTGAAGAATGAAAAAGAATTGTAAAGATAAAGGGTGTAAAGAAAGAAGCCCTCCTTACAACCTTAGGCAGAAACCGGGTCAATTCATATGCTATTGAGATCATTTTAATGATTCTTGATATTGAAGATAGACATCATGGACCCAGTGATGCAAGGCACAACCCATCCCAGCTAACTCAGATATCTCTTAAAAGATATTTGTTTTAATCACACGGAGACAACACATTATCTATTGATTTATTCACTCTGAATAAATTGGTATTGAAAAGGTGGCACTCCTCTCCAGCCTCCGATCACTAAAATCCAAAATGCACGATCGAGTCTAGAGCCATTTGAGATCATCAAATATCTCATTAGGACACACTTTCATATTTACTTGCTTCTTCACACACTGTGAAAAGTAAGAAAGATCTTAAGAGTCCTACGCAAAGTCTTCATGATCTTGCCTGAACATCCGAGTAATACGAAAGTATTTACAATGAAGATGGAAATCCTTCTTGAGCGAATATCAAAAAGCTCATGGTAGGTGACTTGTGCGATTCTTTATGAATCAAACTTGTGATAACTGGAAAGCAACAGCTGTTTAATTCTTCAATGAATTTAAACACGTTCCAGGCCTCTACGCAATATCTTAGTGATCTTGCCAGAACATTCAGAGTAATACTATTAAGTATTTACAGTGACAAATGGAAATCCTTCTAGTGTTAACATCAAACAGCACTTGGTAGGTAACTTGCAAGATTCTATACGAATCAAGCTCGTGACAACTGGAAAGCAACGATGGTGCGGTTCTTAATTGAACTTCACTTGTTCCAGGAACATGAATTGACGGCTTCAAATCATGCGGATAATATTATCCAAATGATTCACTCTTTACGTTCGCAGTCAGCTTTGGACGGTCGAGTAAAGAGAACGGGTTTACCCGCGCAATCTTGTCAAGGAGGTTCTTTATTGAAACTACCTGTCACAAGTACGATATTTAATATCGTCCAACGGTCTTCACCGATCGGAGGTAAAATGCTACCGAATTAGAATGAAATGTTCAAGGCCATTTCATCCGTGTATATTATTTGTTGCAAACTGTCTTATGCAGCGTAACAAGAAGGTGGCATTGCGGTGTACAATCCAGAAGAAGTCGTCACCACATGCTTATACTACATACAATTAGTACTTCAACAAATTCAAGAAAGCCTGAAGGTCAAGTCTTCCGCTGTATCAAACTCTGAAGCTTTCAAGAATTTAAAAGTATAAGTATGTGGAACATGAAGTCACGAAGAGGCAAATTTCACAAGTGATGAATGCACAAGGTCAAGGCAAGGAAACATGCTCAAGACTAAAGTCAAAGATCACATCAAGCATATTCACAAGAACAAGATCGAAGACTCAAGCATAGTATGCTAGGTTTAAGATTTTGTAAAATGGTGTGACCTCCCTTAGGGGGAGATTGTTGGAAATGTGTTTTCCCAAAGAAAGTCTCGGTCACATCATTATTAGCATAGATCACGAGCTATAGAATATTTAGAACTTTGTAACTTGGAGCGACCTCCCTTAGGGGGAGATTGTTGGAAATACGTTTTTACGTATTTATGAAGGATCGGTCGCTCCAACGATATATTATTGTATTAAGCTCGTGATCCAATTTGTACTAAATATAGTCCATATAGCCCACATGTAGGGTGGGCTATATATACCCCTCCTAGCATGTTAGGAGGGGTGGTTCATTCATTTACAACATTTCATTAATCTAATCTCACTTTCTCTCTCTACTTTTCTTTCCTCTCCTTTCTCTCTCTACACCACCATCTCCTTCTTCCCCATTTCCACCATCAAATCCTTAGATCTATCCATCATTTATCAAATCCTTAGAATTAGTAGACCTTCAGAAAAAATGAATTCATGATCTGACAAATCATGGGATATAAGTCCCCGTTGTTTGGGACCATTGAGATGATGTAAAAGATTTGGTTTGAAAGGCATATAAGCTGGATCTACCCAAGGACTTCAAGAGATGCGTGAATTATGTTTCATATATCGAACTTGATGGAATATCTATCAAGTGAAATTCTGATTATTCTTAATAAAGCTTAGATCGGCGAAAAGTTGCATTTATCAGAAACCCGTGAACATCATGGATAGAGAAAGTAAGTCAACATTTAGCCTGATCTTATTCCCGTAGTTATGTTTGATGAAACTCACGTATTATAATGGATTACACTTGTGAGAAAAGACCGAATGTGGAGGAAATACCCACATGGCTTTAACTCTATAAGAAGCGAGTAGTAAGATGATCTTTGAGGAAAAGATCCTGTTTAGGGGTAAATGCTGTGGCAATCCGTCAATTTATGGTCGATATTTTATTCTCAATATTTATTTGAAAACAATATTTTAATGTTACAATATGAACTCACTTATTTTTGGGAAGTAATTTGGATTTACGTCTTGAAGTAGCATCGACTACGTCTAAACCGGAGGATTCAACGTTACGTGCTTACGTATACATACACCGTCTTTGGTGACAGTCCGACATTTCAGAAAATAAATTTATCTGTGAATATTATTTTGGAGTTTTAAATTTGTGTTGGTTCATAAACTCACAAATTTACGAGAAGAGATTAGGACTTACGATTTTATTTTAACGTCCTTTACGACTAAACCGGAAACCCTAGAATTACGTATTTACGTTTTCGAACTCCGTTTTTGATGAGACAATTTTTATTGAATTCGTTTTGTGACGTTGATTCATAATTTATAAAAACGTTTTTCGTAAAACGACCCGAGGGCACGCAAATCGAGGAAACTAGAATCGAAGAGTACCCGTAAATTAATAGGGATGGGAAAAGTTTACACTTGCCCACCCCTATACAAATGGTGGCAAGTTTAAGCTAGTAAAACACCCTTGATGGACACTTGTCCATTTAGCTTAGTTTGTAAGCATAACCAAACCAAAACCACCTCAAAACCATCCAACACAAACCACTAGTATCATTTTCTTCCATGCAAAACACACACTCTCTCTCTCTAAGCAATTTTGGACGTCCCAAATACACCTCCAAACCACCTTCACTTGATCAATTTTAACCACAAACATATGTTATAACTTACATATGTTAATCTTCATTCAAAAAGAGGAAGATTGGTGCAAGTTTTAACATCCAAGGAGGAGTTTCCATGGAGTCTTGGGGCTGATTTTCCACAAAGTGTTTATGAAGAATGGTGGTCTTGAAGATGGTCATGGTTATTCACAAGTTTCTCCATCAAAAACCATGTCCAAATCATAACCTACATCAACTTGGTGGTATAAAGATTGTCCTTCTCATCTTCTTGTTATTTTGATTATGTAAACATGTATTTTATTTCCTATTGTATATGTATATGATGATTATATGATGATAAAAATGTTATGTGGGGATTTGTTGTTGATAAACATGATTAAAAAGGTGAAAAACTATAAAGAACAAGGCTAAAATCTTTCTTAAAAATGTTGGCTGTATAAAACAATAAAGAAACATATCATGAACTGATAAAATGATGAAGTAGAATCCATTTACAGTAAGCTATATGTCTTGTACACATGTGAGAGTTGTCCATGCAACGGAATCATTGTAATGAGTGAGATATGATCAAAACAAGTTTAAGGTACAAATCTGAGTTCACTGTTTTGGACGATTTTTAGAAAATACTTAGAAGATGATTCAACAGTAGCTATAGAAGAGTTAAATGGAACACATATCATGTAGTTTATGTGATAAAAATTTGAGCTTCTATCTCCATATAGAACTCTAGATATGGCAGTTTTGGTGAAAGTGAAGATAAAAATCAGATTTTAGAAATTAAAGTATAATACTATTATATGAGCACTCAAAATTTAATAGTATAAAATATAAATTAAAACCCACTAACTTATATAATACATTTATATAAATATGTACAATGGTAAATAAGTGGACATTTTATTAAAAATGGTAACTTGTTAAGTTTTATAAGTTATAAAACTATAAACATGATTTTTACGACTTTTTCGGCTAATACCGTAAAATTAACGTTTTTTTAAAATAAAACTTAGATGGTTGGACCCGTCTAATGTAAACTTTATAAAACTTATATACTGATATATAAACATGTATAACAAGTAAAAACCGATAAAAACCCGAACTATAGGACATACGGACATTAACGAGCTAAGTAAACATATTGGGCTAATAATTGGACTAAATAAGTTAAACACTTATAAAAAGAACTTATTGGGCTTAACCTATTTAGGCCCAACTTGTAAAGTGTATATACTGATAATATAGGTATAAAATGGATTAAAACAAGTTAAAGAACTTGTAATAAGTTTATTGGACTTAAAACACGTAAATAGGTAAAACTAGTAAACTGGTATAAACGTTATCGACGTATAACACTAAAATGAGTAAACAAGAATATGTAAACCCACTTGATCATCATATATAAATAATCATCATATGTATACATAATTGTTATTTTGATAAAGTCATTGGACATGAGTCTAAGACGAGTATTATTTGTCTAGGTTTCCGTGATTGAAGCACGTACCGTACGTCCGAATTGCCGATAACCCGCCTTCCCACATCAACGTGAGTTCATAGCCTCGCACTCTTTTAAATGTTTTTATGAAATGTTTTATAAACCCGCGAGGGAGATAACATGTTAGATTTTATAAAATAGGACACCATTTGTCCCGATTGTTTGTTTATTGATTTTGGACCCGAATGATTGAATGACCCGATTGTATGACCCGATAAATGATTAAAGGACCCGATAGATGAAATTAAATGGATTAATAAAGTTAGGTTATGTCACTAAAAGTCCCATTAGCATGAATCGTGAACTACCGGGATTTGGTAGACGCTTATGCATTTAATAGTACTATTTGGGGACGATCACCCCAGTTCGCGCCTTGACGGTTGATCCCCGTCGTGCCACATTGATTGGTAAGCGAATTTATGTATGAGAAGATTTCCATAGCGTGACCTTTGTGACGACACGCTACTTTAGATGGCCAAATTGAGTATCGGGTTAGCTACCCGTTGTTGGTTTAGTAAGGTAACAATGTCATGCGGCTTATAATAATCCAAAATTAACGAAATACTTATAGACGCTCCGAATTACGATGTATTGCCTGACTAGCAATACAGGGTCATACTATTGATATTATGTTCGTGTTTTGGTTTTCATAACCATATTCATATAACGGTTTTTATTTTCATACAACGTCATAAGACGTATTGTATGATGTTTTTACGACATTGGCTCGTATAATAATTTTTAAGGCAAATGCCTATATTATGATCTTCGATAAGGATTTGTATAAAATGACTTTGGCTATTTTATGGCATATTACAAAGATTTGTATAAAATGATTTTGGCTATTTTACGGCCTATTACAATGATTTGTACGTATTGATTTTTGGTACTAATTTTATACCAAAGTTATATTGATGGAATTTATTAAACTCTATGAATTCACTCGGCGTTATCGCTGACCTTTTCTTTTAACATGTTTTATCTCAGGTACTTGAAGGTAATTCTCGGGAAGACAACAAGAATTCATGGCCCGCACCTAAACAATATTTTTCATTCAAATACTTTGTAAAACTTTGTATGAAATAATATGACTTGGGATCGATGTAACTTTGATGTTTATGAATGGAAATGATTTATTATTAAACGACGCGATTTTTATGCGTTGTCTATGATGTGAGTAATGTGCTATCCCGTAACACCAACGAGTCTTCCGCTGTATTGAGTTGTATAAATTTGGGGGTGTTACAATATAGATCTATTCAAAGGGATCAATAGTGGCACATAAATAAACTTCTTGTTCAAAATAATTTAAAACACACGATGGAGTTTGTAAACTCATTTATATGTACACGTAGTAAACAATGCTCAAGAAATCGCACTTCAAATACCCCAAAATGCACACTTAAAAAGAAATTCGACAACTTTGACTTTTCTTGTCAGCTTTGACTAGACTGTTCAGCTTTGATTAGACTGTTCAGTTTTGACTAGACTATTCAGCTTTGACTAGACTGCTCAGTTTTAACTAGACTGTTCAGTTTTAACTAGATTGTTCAGTTTTTATTAGACTGTTCAGCTTTCACTAGACTGTTCGTTTTTTACTAGATTGTTCAATTTTGACTAGACTGTTCACTTTTGATTTCAGGTCTGACCCGACTAATTGACCAACAAGATGACATTTCAAGACTCGAAGTGTAAAGCAATTTGATGTAAACGACGTTTGAAGCAACTTTTTAGTTTTACCCAAAACTTGAAACCCAACAGAATATGACCAAAATGCCCCTGCAAGCTACTGTGCAGGTTTGACAAACGCATATGTAACTTTTAAGTTTTGACCCATTTATACTAGTTTTCAAAACAGGGTTTCTACCCGGTTGTAAGTAAAACGACATTTTCAACAACTTTTTAGTTTTACTCGAAAGCTGAAATGGATCGGAAATGGACGATTTTGCCCTTTTTCGTTCCTGCATCAGATGGTAATTATCTTTATGTGCAGAAAATCAGTCTATAAATTTTATAATATTCAAATGGGCATAATTTTTAAGAGTTAAAAGGCGAACTTTATATCAAAACGACCACAATGACGAGGCCTACGACTAGAAACAATAAAATCTCAGCTTACAAAAGGTTAACTTGGCCGAAATTTAGATCAAAAATCTAGACAACAAGTATGTAACTTTTACCCATGATCAAATCAATGAAAAACATACATGCACCTACATAACTATCAAAATTGATATGCATGCAACTTATAATCAAAAGTAAATAACTAGGATCAAGATAAAGGTCCTTACAAAGAGTTTTATAATGATCAATATCAAAACACAGCAATTAGAGACCAAGAACAAAATCAAAACTTGTTTTCTTTCAACCAATCTTCAAAAAAACACTTCTCTAGGCTTCATAAATAAATCCCACCAATAAGAATTTGGATTCAAGCACTAATTAGAGTTTGAAAAATTTCAAAAAATCTTTAATCTTGTTGCATGATGATTATTTGTTGTGGGGATTTGTAATTAAAGGTTTATAGAGTGATTTGTGGTAGAAAAAAGGGATTTGATTGAAGGAAATTTATGGTGATGGTGGTTTTGTGGTTCTTAGTATCGAATAGAGAGGAAGGAGAGAAAGAAAAAGAGTTGTTCGTTTTCTCCAGTATATTAACTATGTGTTTTATGGTAAGAAAATGGTAATAACTAGTGATAAAAAGTTGAGTGTTTAGCAATAGCCTTTGATGGAGTTAACTAGGTAAAATAATAAAGGTGTTTGGTTTCAGGTCTTTGAGTTTCGACACAAAGTAAAACAAAAAGGGCTTCGACCCAATTTATTGACACATTCTTTTAGACTAGAACCTTGATCCTGTTATTTACATGACACATTTACTTTTCAAAGACTCGTTTTTGATGAAATGCGAATTTAAGTCGAAAATAATAAATATGGAAATAATAATACATACGATGAAATGCGACTTTCGTAGACTTCTCGATCGATAAACTGGATTGTTTAGATAATAAAACTTCGCGAGAGATTTAAATCAAAATCTTGATTTAATAAATATGCAAAAATAAATTAAAATCTCCATAAATCCAAATAAATTATTTTAAATGGATATAAAAATAATTAAAATATAATTTAATTAAAATTCTTGAAATCTCAGGATTTACATATGAAAAGTAAAAGAAACAAGCATAACATTGTAAAATCGAAAACTACGATAAAGAACAATTTAATTACCAGGAAAAATACGAGTTCTCACAATTTACTATTGAAACTGATGCTTCTAGCTATGGGATTGGGGTTGTCCTTCACCAACAAGGCCATCCTGTAGCTTTCCTTAGCAAAACATTGGCTCCCAAACACTCTTCAATGTCTGCCTGTGAAAAGGAATTACTAGTTGTGGTCTTAGCTTTGAAAAAGTAGAGAGGATATTTGTTAGACAGACATTTCAAAATCAAGACAGATCATTTCAGCCTCAAGTATGTGTTAGATAAGATGGTTACTACTCCTTTTCAATCTAAGTGGTTACCCAAACTGTTAGGCTTTGATTATACAATTTAGTATAATAAGGGCAAAAAGAATATGGTAGTTAATGCTTTGTCAAGAGTTCAAAGGCAAGGAGAGTTGTTTTCTCTTTTATTTGCAGCCACATTCAATGAATATATGGTTGTTGTTACCACTTTTTAGACTACTGACCCTGTGCTTCAGACGATCATTCAAGAGTTGCAGAATGGTACTCTTCATTCCACTAAGTATACTTGGAATGATCAACAGTTAAGAAGGAAGGGCAAATGGGTCGTGGGGGCTTATGATCATCTCAAGAAGTCCATGGTTCATCATTTCCAAACTTCTGCGATTGGAGGTCATAGTGGTGTTCAAACTACTCTGAAGAGGATTGGCTCCTTCTTTTATTGGAAGGGTATGAGGAAGATGGTTAAGAAGGAAGTTAGAACTTGTGACGTGTGTCAAAGAAATAAGGACGATCTCTTTTCTTATCTGGTTCTGCTTCAACCCTTGCTAGTTCCAACTAACATATAAGGAGACATCTTCATGGATTTTATTGATTATTTGCCAGTCTCTTAGGGCAAAAGTACGATTCTGGTGGTGGTTGATAGGCTGAGTAAGTATGCCCATTTCATAGCCCTTACCCACCCTTATACTGCCAAAACAATTGCCCAATTGTTCATGGATCACATTTATAGGCTTCATGGTCTTCCTAAAACCATTGTCAGTGATAAAGACAATATTTTCATGAGTTTGTTTTGGCAATCCTTGTTCAAGATGCTTCAAGTTCAGCTGAGGATGTCTACTGCCTATCACCCTCAGACAAATGGACAGATTGAGGTGGTTAACAAATGCTTAGAGTGCTGTCTCAGATGTATGACTGGGGGAAAGTCCCAAGGATTGGACCTCTTGGTTTTCATTGACTGAGTATTGGTACAATACCAATTATCACATTGCTATAAAAGCTACTCCTTATGAAATAGTTTATGGCCAAACCCCTCCACTCCACATTCCTTATATGGCTAGAGATAGCAAAGTGGAATTGGTTGACAGGACTTTGCATACTAGAGAAAAGGCTATTGAATTGCTTTAGTTCAATTTGTCTAAGGCTCAAGATAGGATGAAGTCTTAGGCTGATAAAAATAGGAGTGATCGCCACTTTGTAGTCCTTGATTGGGTTTATTTGAAGCTTCAACCATACATGCAACTCATAATCAGGAAGGACAGGCAGCACAAGTTATCTTCTAAGTTTTTTAGTCCTTTTTAGATCTTGGCTAAAGTTGGAACTGTGTCCTACAAGTTACACTTGCCTGAGACAGCTAAAGTGCATCCTGTTTTTCATGTTTCTCAACTGAAAAAAGTGTGTGGCTCCTACAGGTATCATGGGTGACTTCCCTGCTTGTGACCCTCAAGGGTTAATAGTTGCAGAACCAGTTAAGATTTTGGAAAGGAAGGTGGTCAAGCAAAATAATAGAATGGGATTGTTTGGTTTAATGCAATGGAGCAATGATTCAGAGGAAGACGCTACCGGGGGAAGACTTATCTGACCTTCTTAGGCGTTTTCCAACCTTTGTCCTTGAACGCATCGATTTTACGAGTTAGAACACTTCCATGACGTGGAGACTATATACATACATGAGCCGATTAATTTATAACATCATCCTAATTACAAAAACCGGAGAGAAAGCGGGTGTTATTAGAATAAAAGTGAAAGAAAAAGTGTTTAGTGTAGAAAAGTAAAAGAAAAAGGACCAAACATGTAGTAGGATAGAAGGGTAGAACATCATGTTATCTGCTACTGCGTGTTTGAGAAAACAAAACAAAACGAAACAAAAAAACCACCAAAAAAGATCTAAAGGCCAAAAAGAAAGAAAGAAAGAAAGAAATTCCAGCTTTCGATTCCAAATGGATTTCCAGCAGCAACAGAAGCAGCGTTTCATCATGAATATAAATATCTTTATTCTTCATTTCAATTCCACAACTCACATTTTCCCCCAATTCCTTCTTAATAATCATGAAAACAGTACTCTCCTTTTAATTTTGCTTATTTCATCTTTTTATTAGCTTATTTCTTCTATTTTTAGCTTATTTCTTCTATTGTAGCTTAATTTACGCTTATTTAACTGTTTTTTGGTTAATTTTATGTATAATTAGGTCATTTTTGTTAATTTATGCATTATTAGCTTAATTTTTGGATTTTTTTTGTTAATTAACTGTTTTTTTTATGTATAATTAGGTCATTTTTGTTAATTTATTCATTATCAACAGTTGAGAAGGAAGGGCAAATGGGTTGTGAGGGTTGATGAGCATCTCAAGAAGTCCATGGTTCATCATTTCCACACTTCTGCAGTTGGAGGTCATAGTGGTGTTCAAACTACTCTGAAGAGGATTGGCTCCTTCTTTTATTGGAAGGGTATGAGGAAGATGGTTAAGGAGGAAGTTAGAACTTGTGATGTGTGTCAAAGAAATAAGGATGATCTCTCTTCTTATCCTGGTCTGCTTCAACCATTGCCAGTTCCAACTAACATATGAGAAGATATCTTCATGGATTTTATTGATTCTTTGCTAGTCTCTCAGGGCAAAAGTACGATTCTGGTGGTGGTTGATAGGCTCAGTAAGTATGCCCATTTCAAAGCCCTTACCCACCCTTATAATGCCAAAACAATTGCCCAATTGTTCATGGATAACATCTATATGCTTCATGGTCTTCCTAAAACCATTGTCAGTAATAGAGACAATGTTTTCATGAGTTTGTTTTGGCAATCCTTCTTTAAGATGCTTCAAGTTCAGTTGAGGATGTCTACTGCCTATCACCCTCGGACAAATGGACAGACAGATGTAATTAACAAATGGTTGGAGTGTTATCTCAGATGTATGACTCTGGAAGAGGATCTCTGGAAGAGGAGTGCAATGTTATATGCACAACTGAAAAGTTATGCACATTTGAAAGTTAATAAGAGTCAAACCATGCAAGTCAAATCGTGAAAGTCAATAAAAATCAAGAGCCAATTAATTTATAACATCTATCGTAATTACAAAACCGGAAGGAAAACGGGTATTATTATTAGAATAAAAGTGAAAGAAAAAGTGAATAGTGTAGAAAAGGAAAAGAAAAAGGACCAAACATGTAGTAGGATAGAAGAAGGGTACAACATCATGTTATCTGCTGCTGCTGCGTGTTTGAGAAAACAAAACAAAAAAAAATCTAAACGCCAAAAAAGAAAGAAAGAAAGAAAGAAATTGTAACACCCCATTTTGATAAATGGCATGTCACGCGTAATTATGGTGTGTCATCAAAGCATGCAAGGTAACATGTAGTAAAACATACATGACCATAGGGAAAACCGGGATCAAACATCGGTTCCCAAATGTAAGCCCAAAACATAACAAAGTAAATGAACTGAATGAAAGACTAAACAAGCATAAATATATGAAGGAAACAAGAGAAGAAGTCTATGGCAGCTTCCATCCTATGCATGTCCTCCAAATGCTCGAGTCTTGGGTACCTGCCGTTTTGGGACATGGAAAGGAAAGTAACGGCTGAGCAAAACGCTCAGTGCACAGATATACAATATAGCATGAAATAGGATAAGCATGTAACATATAACAGCGGAAGACTAAGTTCTGAGTAGACTGGTTAAGTATTGAGAAAACTGGTTTTATAGTTTGAAAAGCCTTATGTTTATCTTATGAAAACTGTTTTAACATACATATACCATAGCCCATATAGGTCATGAAAAGGTCACGTGCATGAATACTTGGAGGGGTGACCTCATCATGCTGATTAGAGGGGATGCCTCTAATTAATATACTGGTCTGGGTAGGAGGGATCAACTCCTTGTGAAGGATGCAAGGCACACACCACATTCACCATGAAATACTGAATAAAACATGTAACTAGGATGCACCCATACGCCCCACATGATATAATAATATGGCCAAAACTGAAAGGGACGCCACGAGCAATCACTCCGCCGTGGGGAAGTCATAACATTGGTGCCTCCAATGTTATGGTTATGGTACCTCCATAACTAGGTGAAACTGGTCATGCTTGTATATGGCTATAGATTATGCTAATTAAACATAAGCAGTTCAAAACAATAAAACAAATACTGGGAAAATAGTTGGCTGCATACGGGGAAATCCTAATAAGGAAAGAATGTCCATACTGAAAGGACGGGAATCCGTACCTCAAGTCCTAGTGAATGAACGGAAGAAAGACTCCTACTTCTGGATCACTAATGCTACATGAATACACACGTGTATAAGTATCGAATCACTGAATACGTACTGGGTTTTATGTCTTGTCTTAACTTATTTTATATGTTTTAAGTCATGTTTTACTGTTTTAGGCATTAATATGTGTTTATCTTATATTCTGATTAATCTGATTAAGTATTCCTAGTATTTCATGTATTATTACGCTTACTGAGCAATATTAAGCAACTTTCCAAAAATAGCAGGTTTCCAAATATAGAAGGTTTCCAAAAATAGAAAGTTTCCAAAATAGAAAGTTTCCAAAAAATCGAATTACTGCTTAAAATAGATAAGTTTCTAAAAGTAGAAAGTTTCCATAAATAGATTAGCTGCCTTAATTAAATAGTTTCTAAAAATGGAAAGTTTCCATAAATAGATATAAGCTGGTTAAATAAGCTAATAAATAAGCTTAAGTGTTTACTGATTAATATTCTAAGTCATAATGATATAATGTATAGTTTATTAATTATTACCTGTTATTTAAATAACTATAGGTTAAAGGTATTTAATTAAATATAATGTGATTTAATTAAATAAAGATATAATTACTTAGGTTAAAACATGAATTATTAATTATTAATAATAACCTAAGTCCATGTTTTAATTAAATTATTAATATAGCATGTTAAATTAATTTAATTAACTTGAAATAAATAATCTTGTAATTATAAGTCGTGTCTTATTAATTTAATTACCTTGTAAAATTAATAAGTAATGTAAAGTAAAATAATCCCGTAAAATAATAACACGCACTCTTGTATTCTTTTATTAAAACGCATCGAAAACCGAACCCGTGTCTTATTAATTTAAAAGGTGAGACTCGTGTTATGTTTTTAAAATAAGTCTAGCCAAACAGCCCCTTAATCTGCCCTTAAACCCGTAGCCAAACAGCCCTTAATCCTGATTTAAAACCCAAAACCAAACAACCCTTTAACTGCCAGTTACCCCTGGCAGTTAAACAGTTTCCCCTGACTAGCCTGCGGTTCCCCCTGGCAGTGAAAAGTATCCACCGAGACCACCCAGGTCTCGGTTGCCACTGCTAGTACAAACACCCTACGGGTTCCCACTGTTAGCACGAACCAAGCCCAAACCCTAATTAGGGTTGCGGCTGGTGCACTGAATTCATCACCGAGACTCATATGAGTCTCGGTTTGTGTGCCTGTCGAACCCAACAACAACAACGAAACCCCCCTCCCTTAATTTACTGTCGGGACATGATTAAAATCCTTGAAATCGGATTAAAGAAAAGAAAAAAGAAAAAAAAAATGAATTAGGGTTTCTTGCTTACATATCATTTAGGGTTTCAAAACAAATGAATTCCTTGTGCTTCTAGGATCAACCTTCGATCTCTTCTTCTTGTTTTCCTTGGTGTAGGTCGCGACACAGAAGAAGAAAAAAAAAAGTGGCGGCTGGATTTGATTTCTAGGGTTTCTGTTTGTGTGTGTTTGTGTCGGCAGAAAATGAAAACAAAAGACCCCCCGTCTCTTTTTGTTATACACGGCCAATAAGTGACAAAAACACTTGGGCCTTGAGCCCAAGTCCTTCTCTATTCTATATTGTCAAAACAGCCCCAAAACCTTATTCGTTTAATAAAACGTACGCGTTTAAATAAATACGTATTCGGTTTCTCGTAAAAACTATGCGTGAAGTATTTTGTAATAACTTCATGTTTATAAGTAATATTGATTTACGTCGTACTTGTCGTATTAATTTAATTATACTTAATAAGAATAAACGTGTCTCGTATCCATGCTTACGTGTTACGTAGTTTACGTAATTTAATCAGTTTCTGATCGTGACTAAATATATTATTTATGTTCATAATAAATATATATATATACGTAATTAATATTAGTTCGTGCTTAAATTACGTTCGTGATTAATTTGTTAAATGGTTATCATGTGTTCGTACGTAATCGATACTTATCGTGTTCATGCACGTATGTAATACTTAAATACTAGCACGTGAATGTGATCATACTATATAAGGAAGGTTTTTAATCTAGAACGTACGATCTTAATGGCACTATTCATGGTAAAAGCATGCGGGTTTTACAATTCTTCCCCCCTAAAAAGAATAATTCGTCCCCGAATTATAGATAAAGTAACTGGAAGCAAAACATACCCGAATCAAACTGGAAAGGTATGCAAAATAACGGAAATGAAGGTGACATGGTAGAAGGGAACGTGGAACGTGACATGTCTTGAAAAGACATGGAATGTGACGTGACTGAAAGGACATATCTAATCGATAAGAGAAAAATGGATAAGAAGTCCGGATGAACTTGTCCGTTTCCAAGTGGCCTCCCTGTTGGAACGGTTCCTTCAGAAGATCTTGACACTAATGAATATTGGTCCTCCTGACCTTGACTTGGAATACGAAGAAATTCTTGGTTATCAACGGAAAGTAGATCCCCTAAATTCGATCGAGGAAAAAAAAGAGTTAACGTGTTAGGGTAACTGAAACGTTACAATGCAAGACAATCTGACTTAACTGATAATTAGAAACGATGCGCGAGACATAAAGAAACGTAGTACGTGAAAAATTTTGAACGTGATACGTGAAAAATTTTGAACGTGCTACGTGGAGATATGGCGAGTGTAGTATGAGTAAACATATCGTAATCCATGATACGTGCAACATATTTTGATCATGATATGAGGAACGTGGAATGAACATGACATGTGAGACATATCGTGATCATAGAATATAATGGCGGTAACGCCAAACGCTACAAGGTGAGACGTGGAATATGACGTGAAACGTCTATCTGATGATGGAGAGTTATACTAAACTTAGGTCTGGTCTCACAAGTTCTTGCAAACTTCCCAGAATGAGAAAAGAAATGAACGTAAAATCGTAAGCCAAAATACGATCATGAACGTGAATAGTGTCAAGAACGTGAGCGCGAAAGCAAGTCGTGAAATTAGAATGAAGACGTGAAGTAAGTTAGGAGTACAATTACGAATCTTTGTCTGACCCGATAGCTGAGGGATTGCCAAGTGATCGGATGAGCCTTGGCTGGAACATGTTCGTTCAATCTGTTGGTTCTGAAATCCGTACGGATGTAAGGATTCTGCAGACTTGATCAAACTGTTGACAATAACCCAGATAGCATCATGCTTCTTCTGAGTTTGCTGAAATCTGGTAACTAAAATCCATGGAGATCTTGTCCCTTTTTGATTCACAATTTCATATGATGAAAACATCCCAGTTTGTTGGTGTTCTATCTTAACCTGTTGGTATGTCAGGTACCTAGATATGAACGTAACTGTATCTTGCTTCTTAGAACTTGATACCTAGGAGTTTGCGAAACTCTGAGTCTCTGAATCTAGACTTCTCCTAACGTGTAATTTTCTAGAACACCTAATGTAGTGTAGGGTTCTCTCCTTTACGCATAAGCTGAGTCATGGTAAGATTAACCATAGAAACCCATGTGATTCAGTGTGTCACTGTAATCAAACAGAATTGATATTGGAAAAAAAATCCAGGGTAGAATTTCTCTTGTCATAGAATTTGCAACATAGTGCAGATATGGTCTTCCTGATCTTCTCTAGGCTTAGAGGAAATCAGGTTATCCTCAATGAAAACGCTGATGAATTTGTTTAGGAGTTCATGGAAACTCAATTTATTAAGTCCATAATGCGGTTGGAGCATTGATGAGACTAATTCAAAATCATAAATCTAGCATGACCGAGTCGTGTACGAATAGCAGTCATGGACATGTCCTGCTTTTTCACTCATCACTGTTGGCAGCATGATCGTGAGTTCGATCTTGGAAAAGTGATTAACACCATACGGTTGATTGGACATGTTGTCAATATGAGGAGGAGAATAACGGTCATGAATGGTGATTTGTTTAAGTCGACGGTAGTCGACACATAATCTCATGGTACCATCCTTCTCCTTGAAGGTTCTTCTGGAGTGTAAGGAACAATTTTGGAATAATTCGTTGGTTATGCGTAAAAGGACCTTAGTAGTCGTGTGTTACTGACAGCTAGAAAATTTTAGCAATTATGGCTAACAAAGCACGTGCTTGAAAAGCATAGATAATTTGTACAGATTTTCCTGATGGAAAATCAAGCTGAATGTATTCAGGAGCCTGAACATTACTGTACATAATTATGAATCATAGCAAGGTGTGGTGTTCATAGTACATAATTAGGATAAAATTTATCTCGTGTCTGTCCGAGGAAATGCGTTAGCAGCTTGGATCTTATCATTAAGCTGAAGGAAAACCTTCGTATGCGTGGGAATACGAAAGGCGTCCTTCATGGTTATGAATATATGAACTATGGTGAAAGAAATGAAAGTGACATCGGCAACGTGACAGTTCTCACTGATGCGCCGATAATGGTATTGAAATTCTTGTGGCCTGATTAATACATGGCACAACAAAATGGATATACCCTTGGAGGGTACCCTGAATTTCTTAGAAATGTTCCATAGTTGGACGTGAGTCATGTGTCTTGACTCGTGTCTTGGAACAACAAGCATGACATATGTCTTGACTGGTGTCTTGGCATGTGTCTTCAGGAGGTATACGTGAGACATGTGTCTTGACTGATGTCTTGACATGTGTCTCGAGATGTGAAACAAATATAACCACAATATAAGGTTATTATGCCAAAATTGGCGGATCGGTTGGACTACTGATCATTTGTATGTCTGATCACGTCCGCGGCCAGAGCCTCGGTTGCGATTTCTAGGATATTTTCTGTCATGGTAGTGGTTACTATCGTCCTGTCTGTCAGTTCCATGACGGCCATTCTCATAACCGTGATTCATGTAACTATTCAGCTGAGTGGCCGGCTGGTACCGGTTTGCACTCATATGGCTGAAATGACAGCCGAACGACGTGTGACATGTAACTATGAATTAGGGACAATGATTGATGGGAATCGCCTGATGGTGAAGCATCTTCTCGTCCAATTGCTTTGCTCCGACGCCTTTGTCTTCGTCTTTTAGGATCTCCAAGTTGTGAACCGCATCATCATCAGCATCTCGTAGCGTCTCCCAACATCAGCAGCATCAACCTTCAGTAACATCTCCAAGCTATGAGCGGCATCGACAATCTCGTAGAATATCAGCAAGTGAACATACGCCTGAGATGATTTAGAATCGACTAGCGAATACTCGTGAAGTATTGCAAGTGGAATACACATGGATTAAGGTACATGTAATACACATGAAATACGGTACGTGGAGTACACATGGAATGCACATGAAATGATCGGTATGTGGTCGATCTTTTGTCATGATTTAAGGAAAGTATACCGGTTAAACGGTTAGGAAAACCATCATGATAACCTGGCAGTATTAGCATAGACATCATTCTGGTTGCATAGAGAAACGCTAAAGTGTGGTTACGCAAAATTCAACGATGATTTGCCTGACAGCATGATCAATGAAAACCAACCATGACTATCATGAAAGCAGAATTCAATGAAATCCAACAATGTCTTGCAGGACAACGTAAATAACAAAAGAGGCGTAAAACATAATCAACATGAAGACGGAATTATCATGAAGAAACATGAAACCATCTATCACAAAGAAGTGTATAACATAATCAGCATGAAACTGAAGTTAACAATGACAGTATGAAAACATACTTGACATAAAAACATAATAACTTATGAGGGGACATGAAAAAAAAATAAAAAAATTTATGCCAATTTAAATCATGAGAAAAATTTTATGCAAGAAAAACAGTGCATGAATGCGTAATGTAGTTTATAAAACCTTTATATGTGCGAGGGAACGCCTATGGGTCGGTTCCAAAACAAAAGACATGGCGAGGGGACGCCTATGGGTCGGTCCCAAAGTTAAAAGTTTCGATAAAAGCACATGCGACTAAATAGGGCCAGTCCTGTACCAACCATTACTTAGTCATAATCCCTGCAACAAATGACATATGATATAAATGCATGAATGCATGAAACATAAATAATTAAAAGTCATTGTCAAAACTTAACAGAAAAATTTTATGTGAAAATTATGAACTACTGGGGTTCAGTCCACATCGTCACAGTTCACGAGGAACATCATGCATAGACAATGACACATAACTAAGTATGGATGACGGTTGTTCATTCCATATTAGTAAGACGATACTGGTGAAAACATCATGGTGAAAACAACAAGGTGCTGAAAACGTCATGGCTAAAACAAAAAGGTGCTGAAAAGATCAATACGTGGAATAACAAGTGTTGACTTAAGAAGCTCCTGGTGACTACCCACTAGTCACAGGTCAAGTTTTAGAGCCTACAGGTCGAAGCCTTGGCTCTGATACCATAATTGTAACACCCCATTTTGATAAATGGCATGTCACGCGTAATTATGGCGTGTCATCAAAGCATGCAAGGTAACATGTAGTAAAACATACATGACCATAGGGAAAACCGGGATCAAACATCGGTTCCCAAACATAAGCCCAAAACATAACAAAGTAAATGAACTGAATGAAAGACTAAACAAGCATAAATATATGAAGGAAACAGGAGAAGAAGTCTATGGCAGCTTCCATCCTATGCATGTCCTCCAAATGCTCGAGTCTTGGGTACCTACCGTTTTGGGACATGGAAAGGAAAGTAACGGCTGAGCAAAACGCTCAGTGCACAGATATACAATATAGCATGAAATAGGATAAGCATGTAACATATAACAGCGGAAGACTAAGTTCTGAGTAGACTGGTTAAGTATTGAGAAAACTGGTTTTAAAGTTTGAAAAGCCTTATGTTTATCTTATGAAGACTGTTTTAACATACATATACCATAGCCCATATAGGTCATGAAAAGGTCACGTGCATGAATACTTGGAGGGGTGACCTCATCATGCTGATTAGAGGGGATGCCTCTAATTAATATACTGGTCTGGGTAGGAGGGATCAACTCCTTGTGAAGGATGCAAGGCACACACCACATTCACCATGAAATACTGAATAAAACATGTAACTAGGATGCACCCATACGCCCCACATGATATAATAATATGGCCAAAACTGAAAGGAACGCCACGAGCAATCACTCCGCCGTGGGGAAGTCATAACATTGGTGCCTCCAATGTTATGGTTATGGTACCTCCATAACTAGGTGAAACTGGTCATGCTTGTATATGGCTGTAGATTATGCTAATTAAACATAAGCAGTTCAAAACAATAAAACAAATACTGGGAAAACAGTTGGCTGCATACGGGGAAATCCTAATAAGGAAAGAATGTCCATACTGAAAGGACGGGAATCCGTACCTCAAGTCCTAGTGAATGAACGGAAGAAAGACTCCTACTTCTGGATCACTAATGCTACATGAATACACACGTGTATAAGTATCGAATCACTGAATACGTACTGGGTTTTATGTCTTGTCTTAACTTATTTTATATGTTTTAAGTCATGTTTTACTGTTTTAGGCATTAATATGTGTTTATCTTATATTCTGATTAATCTGATTAAGTATTCCTAGTATTTCATGTATTATTACGCTTACTGAGCAATATTAAGCAACTTTCCAAAAATAGCAGGTTTCCAAATATAGAAGGTTTCCAAAAATAGAAAGTTTCCAAAATAGAAAGTTTCCAAAAAATCGAATTACTGCTTAAAATAGATAAGTTTCTAAAAGTAGAAAGTTTCCATAAATAGATTAGCTGCCTTAATTAAATAGTTTCTAAAAATGGAAAGTTTCCATAAATAGATATAAGCTGGTTAAATAAGCTAATAAATAAGCTTAAGTGTTTACTGATTAATATTCTAAGTCATAATGATATAATGTATAGTTTATTAATTATTACCTGTTATTTAAATAACTATAGGTTAAAGGTATTTAATTAAATATAATGTGATTTAATTAAATAAAGATATAATTACTTAGGTTAAAACATGAATTATTAATTATTAATAATAACCTAAGTCCATGTTTTAATTAAATTAATTATATAGCATGTTAAATTAATTTAATTAACTTGAAATAAATAATCTTGTAATTATAAGTCGTGTCTTATTAATTTAATTACCTTGTAAAATTAGTAAGTAATGTAAAGTAAAATAATCCCGTAAAATAATAACACGCACTCTTGTATTCTTTTATTAAAACGCATCGAAAACCGAACCCGTGTCTTATTAATTTAAAAGGTGAGACTCGTGTTATGTTTTTAAAATAAGTCTAGCCAAACAGCCCCTTAATCTGCCCTTAAACCCGTAGCCAAACAGCCCTTAATCCTGATTTAAAACCCAAAACCAAACAACCCTTTAACTGCCAGTTACCCCTGGCAGTTAAACAGTTTCCCCTGACTAGCCTGCGGTTCCCCCTGGCAGTGAAAAGTATCCACCGAGACCACCCAGGTCTCGGTTGCCACTGCTAGTACAAACACCTTACGGGTTCCCACTGTTAGCACGAACCAAGCCCAAACCCTAATTAGGGTTGCGGCTGGTGCACTGAATTCATCACCGAGACTCATATGAGTCTCGGTTTGTGTGCCTGTCGAACCCAACAACAACAACGAAACCCCCCTCCCTTAATTTATTGTCGGGACATGATTAAAATCCTTGAAATCAGATTAAAGAAAAGACAAAAAAAATGAATTAGGGTTTCTTGCTTACATATCATTTAGGGTTTCAAAACAAATGAATTCCTTGTGCTTCTAGGATCAACCTTCGATCTCTTTTTCTTGTTTTCCTTGGTGTAGGTCGCGACACAGAAGAAGAAAAAAAAAAGTGGCGGCTGGATTTGATTTCTAGGGTTTCTGTTTGTGTGTGTTTGTGTCGGCAGAAAATGAAAACAAAAGACCCCCCGTCTCTTTTTGTTATACACGGCCAAGAAGTGACAAAAACACTTGGGCCTTGAGCCCAAGTCCTTCTCTATTCTATATTGTCAAAACAGCCCCAAAACCTTATTCGTTTAATAAAACGTACGCGTTTAAATAAATACGTATTCGGTTTCTCGTAAAAATTATGCGTGAAGTATTTTGTAATAACTTCATGTTTATAAGTAATATTGATTTACGTCGTACTTGTCGTATTAATTTAATTATACTTAATAAGAATAAACGTGTCTCGTATCCATGCTTACGTGTTACGTAGTTTACGTAATTTAATCAGTTTCTGATCGTGACTAAATATATTATTTATGTTCATAATAAATATATATATATACGTAATTAGTATTAGTTCGTGCTTAAATTACGTTCGTGATTAATTTGTTAAATGGTTATCATGTGTTCGTACGTAATCGATACTTATCGTGTTCATGCACGTATGTAATACTTAAATACTAGCACGTGAATGTGATCATACTATATAAGGAAGGTTTTTAATCTAGGACGTACGATCTTAATGGCACTATTCATGGTAAAAGCATGCGGGTTTTACAGAAATTCTAGCTTTCGATTCGAAATGGATTTCCAGAAGCGTTTCATAATGAATATAAATATCTTTATTCTTCATTTCAATTCCACAACTCACATTTTCCCCCAATTCCTTCTTAATAATCATGAAAATGGTATTTATTTTACTCTCATTTTAATTTTGCTTATTTCATCTTTTTATTAGCTTACTTCTTCTATTTTTAGCTTATTTCGTTTATTTTTTGCTTAATTTACGCTTATTTAACTTTTTTTTTGGTTAATTTTATGTATAATTAGGTCATTTTTGTTAATTTAGGCATTATTAGCTGAACTTTTGGATTTATTTTGTTAATTTTATGTATAATTAGGTCATTTTTGTTAATTTATTCATTATTAGCTGATTTTTTGGATTTTTTTTTTTGTTAACTTTATGTATAATTAGGTCATTTTTGTTAATTTATGCATTATTAGCTGAATTTTTGGATTTTTTTTTGTTAATTTTATGTATACTTAGGTCATTTTTATTAATTTATGCATTATTAGCTGAATTTTTGGAATTTTTTGTTAATTTTATTTATAATTAGGTCATTTTTGTTAATTTATTCATTATTAGGTTAATTTTCGGATTTTTTTTTGTTAATTAACTTTTTTTTTGTTAATTTTATGTATAATTAGGTCATTTTTGTTAATTTATGCATTATTAGCTGAATTTTTGGATTTTTTTGTTAATTTTATGTATAATTAGGTCATTTTTGTTAATTTATGCATTATTAGCTGAATTTTTGGATTTTTTTGTTAATTTGTCATTTTTGTTAGTTTATTCATTATTAGGTTAATTTTTGGATTTTTTTTTGTTAATTAACTGTTTTTTTTTGTTAATTTTATGTATAATTAGGTCATTTTTGTTAATTTATGCATTATTAGAAGACGAGTTCAAGTTATCATTCGACTAATCCCGAGACAAAGTCGAGAAAGACGAGTTATTTAAAAGACGAGAAGACAAGAAGAAAAAGGGAGAAGAAAACAACACATTTCCCTTCCCTATATATAGTCTCCTAAACATGTCATTAGGGGCTAGTCTTTTAGATTTTAATTTTTAGTTAAGTTTAATTAGTGTGTGTTTTTACTTTTTCTCTCTAGCTTTTTGTTTCAAGCTTATCAAATCTTCATCTTAATCTTGTAATCCTGAATCGTAATCTTTAATATAATCAAGCTATTTAATAAATTCTCATTCTACCTTTCTTAATCATAATCTATTGTTTTGCTTAATTAATCATGTAGTTGATTTCATCTTGTTGATTGTGTGATTGGTTTGCTTATTGGATTGTGCTTATTGAGTTGGTGTGTTTGAGATTTTTAGATTATTGTGCTTATTGCTTAATTTTTATGTTTGTTAGTTTTTAAATAAGTTGATTTTGGTAGATTAATATTTTTATAAAGTGATTTTAAATATTTTGATTATTTAGTGTTTTTAAAAGTTTTTAAATTGTGTCTTATTAGCTTTTTCTAAAATTTGATTTGGTAAAAGTTTTGGTAAGTGCTTATTTGAGTTTTGCTTATTTTGGTTTAGTTCGGATTCTCAAAACCCCAATATTCCGACTTATATGCAAAATTACTTTTTTCCCGACTTAGGTATTGATCTCATTTTATTCAGACTTGTGTGCATTTGATTTTCCCGACTTACTTGCAAATCATTTCCCAAATTAAGTGCAAGACTCCTCATTCCGAATTACATGTCAAACACACATTTCGGATTAAGTCTTCAAACTTGATTCCGAATTAGACCAAGAATCTTCATTCCGAATTAGGTCTAGGAAAGGATTCCGGATTGTGTAGTGAAGCCATATTCCGAATTATTTGTGGGACATCAATTCCCGAATTAAGTGCAAGACGCGGATTCCGGATTAGGTTGTGGATGCATATTCCGGATTACGTACAAGTTTCACATTCCGGATTGTATGCAAAGGGGTGATTCCGAATTAGGTTAGTGATCTGTATTCCGGATTCATATCCGGAATCCATATTCCGAATTATAAACATTTTCACTCATTCCTAATTGAGTTGAGTTGGCTATATTCCGGATTAAGTCCAAGAAACGGATTCCGGATTAGGTTTGTTATCTTGTTTTCCGAATTACATCAAGAATACATATTCCGAACTAGATAATTACCTTTAGCTATTTTCACCAAGTTCTATCGTGCAGCATTCATTCTGGAAAAGAATTTAAGGTTAGACATTCTTCTTTAATAGCTTTTACGTTTATGTTATTTGTAGACTTAGATAATCAAGCTCCCCCTTTTTAGTGACCAACACCAATTATTCTACCCTAAACCGTGATCAATTCGATTAGATACCAAGAACGATTTAGTACAAATATGCAAAGTCTCCATATCACAGATATCGAACAACATTGGTAGATTCCGTGTTTGACACTAGGAAGCATGAAATATTTGACATTTGGGTTATATACCAAGTTTTGAAAACGACTCAGTTCCCTATAACCATCGCCCTGATACCAATCTGTAACACCCCCGAAATCAGACAACCCGAACAATTAGGCAGCATAGGGGTGCCACGTCATGGTACATGAACAATGTAATATAAATGACACAAAAATGACGTACTAAAACATGTACATTACATCATAAACATCAGAGTTTTAAACAAAGCTCTTGAAGTTTTATAACTAGATAAGAGTACTATTTAAACATGGTTTTGTAATATATAGTTATCAAAATTACAGGATGAAATTTCTGTCAGCTTTTACCAAAACCAAAAGTTTAAACATAACACAGAAACTTCCAAGCTGCTAAACATCATGTGGGCTCCCATCTAAGCAAATTAAGCATTATTACCAGAGATTAAACATGTAAAACATCAACAAAAGTTGAGTGATATTCATAGGTTTAGTAATATAAGTATGGAACACAAGCATTCATTTGTAAAATAGTACTGGAGAATGATTATGTACATTAACCATAGTCTGAAACAATTATTATTGCTATTTAGCTCATGACACCGAACCATTAACAGTTAAGAAATACCCCTCGTGAGTATTCAGCCTAAATACTCAACTAACAAATCAAATGTTAAATGCGTCAATGTTTAAACAACCGCAACATGGGACAGGGATTGTCAATCCTGTTATATCCACCCACAACATTCGCGCTTAGCAACAAAAAAATTAACGATTCATGATAAAGATGGGACTTTATGGCTATCCGTACTAAAATCAATAATAATCAAGTAATCATCTCGAGGCATACAAGTTATGAGTAGCATAATTTTTAAATAGTTGTGTTCCAACATGTCATCTCAACCCGCGTTTAGAAATAAAACATAAGTATTAAAAAGGGGCTATGAAATCACCTTGGTAAAAGTAATAGTAGTATCGATCGGTCGAGAAGTCTTGGAAAGTAGCAACAACGAACCACGAACGCCTAAAATGACCCACGACCTATAATAGTGGCGCGTAAATAAACTTCTTGTTCAAAATAATGTAAAACACACGATGGAGTTTGTAAACTCATTTATATGTACACGCAGTAAACAATGCTCAAGAAATCGCACTTTAAATACCCCAAAATGCACACTTAAAAAGAAATTCGACAACTTTGACTTTTCTGGTCAGCTTTGACTAGACTGTTCAGCTTTGACTAGAGTGTTCAGTTTTGACTAGACTATTCAGCTTTGACTAGACTGTTCAGTTTTAACTAGACTGTTCAATTTTAACTAGATTGTTCATTTTGATTAGACTGTTCAGCTTTCACTAGACTGTTCGTTTTTTACTAGATTGCTCAATTTTGACTAAACTGTTCAGTTTTGATTTCAGGTCTGACCCGACTAATTGACCAACTAGATGACATTTTCAAGACTCGAAGTCTAAAGCAATTTGATGTAAAAGACGTTTGAATCAACTTTTTAGTTTTACCCGAAACTTGAAACCCAACGGAATATGACCAAAATGCCCCTGCAAACTACTATGCATGTTTGACTATTATACCCCGGAAACGCATATTTGGCTTTTAAGTTTTGACCCATTTATACTAGTTTTCAGAACAGGGTTTCTACCCGGTTGTAAGTAAAACGACATTTTAAACAACTTTTTAGTTTTACTCGAAAGCTGAAATGGATCAGAAATGGACGATTTTACCCTTTTTCGTTCCTGCGTCAGATGGTAATTTTCTTTATGTGCAGAAAATCAGTGTATAAATTTTGTAATATTCAAATGGGCATAATTTTTAAGAGTTAAAAGGCGAACTTTATATCAAAACGACCACAATGACGAGGCCTACGACTATAAACAATAAAATCTCAGCTTACAAAAGGTTAACTTGGCCGAAATTTAGATCAAAAATCTTGACAACAAGTATGTAACTTTTACCCATGATCAAATCAATGAAAAACATACATGCACCTACATAACTATCAAAATTGATATGCATGCAACTTATAATCAAAAGTAAATAACTAGGATCAAGATTAAGGTCCTTACAAAGAGTTTTATGATGATCAATATCAAAACACAGCAATTAGAGACCAAGAACAAAATCAAAACTTGTTTTCTTTCAACCAATCTTCATAAAAACACTTCTCTAGGCTTCATAAATAAACCCCACCAATAAGAATTTGGATTCAAGCACTAATTAGAGTTTGAAAAATTTTAAAAAATCTTTAATCTTGTTGCATGATGATTATTTATTGTGGGGATTTGTAATTAAAGGTTTATAGAGTGATTTGTGGTAGAAAAATGGGATTTGATTGAAGGAAATTTATGGTGATGGTGGTTTTGTGGTTGTTAGTATCGAACAGAGAGGAAGGAGAGAGAGAAAAAGAGTTGTTCGTTTTCTCCAGTATATTAACTATGTGTTTTATGGTAAAAAATGGTAATAAGTAGTGATAAAAAGTTAAAAGAGTGTTTAGCAATAGGCTTTGATGGAGTTAACTAGGTAAAATAATAAAGGTGTTTGGTTTGAGGTCTTTGAGTTTCGACACAAAGTAAAACAAAAAGGGCTTCGGCCCGATTTATTGACACATTCTTTTAGACTAGAACCTTGATCCCGTTATTTACGTGACACATTTATTTTTCAAAGACTCGTTTTTGATGAAATGTTAATGTAAGTCGAAAATAATAAATATGGAAATAACAATACTTACGATGAAATGCGACTTTCGTAGACTTCTCGATCGATAAACTGGATTGTTTAGATAATAAAACTTCGCGAGTGATTTAAATCAAAATCTTGATTTAATAAATATGCAAAAATAAAGTAAAATTTTCATAAATCCAAATAAATTATTTTAAATGGATATAAAAATAAAATATAATTTAATTAAAATTCTAGAAATCTCAGGATTTATGTATGAAATGCAAAAGAAACAAGCATAACATTATAAAATCTCAGGATTTGGGTTAACTATTTTCTAATACATTTTCATATGTATAGTGATAAAATTACAATACAAAAACAAACAAATTCACTGTGCAATTGACAATGGAAAAAAACAGTAACAAAGCAACATAACATTCACATAATCACCTAGTGATTGGTGGCAAAGTGAAATAGTATCAAATCTTGTTATGATGACTCATTCTAAAGGATAAAAGACTCTGAAATAAAAAGTTAATAACCAAAGATATTCAAGAAAATAAAAACTGTCAAGACATTAGTTCGATAAAAGTCTCCCCTACACTTAAGATAAACATTATCCTTAATGTTTAAGAGTATTGGAGTAAACTCCCCTACACTTAGGACATTACTTACTTTGTTTAACTCGAGCTAAGGTAGAGACAGCTAAAGTGTATTCATTTTAAGCATAATTTTTGAATATCACAATAGCAAAAACTAATCGAAGTGAACCGGATACACGGGCCTCCTCCATAAGCTCCAAGAATGAAATGAGAGAGAGCAACCCTTGAAACAAACACCAAAAGACGAAGAAAGGCCACCCCTCCACTTAAACTCTACTATAACACCCTCTTATTAAACCTAACATATTTAGATCTACTCTACATTTTCTAACCTAGGTATTCAATGCTTGATTTTTTTTAACCCTAAGTCTCTAGCTCAACTCGGCCCCAAATTAGGTTGTCCTTGGGGAACCATCATGGAGAATAAAGGATATCCACTTTGAAGCACATCACGCATGATACACTCAAACTTAGCACGTTGCCATTTACTATAAGATTTACAATATCCGCCTCGATAAATGGAATGGTCCAACGTGTCTCAAGTTTGTCCAACATAGAAAGCTCTCATATAGTAAGCACACCAGGATCAAATACATAGCTTCCATCTCTACACGTGAACAACTCCAAAGTAGGTAGCATCACCAAAGTAAGCTCATACGAGAAGCCCATATCAATCGAAGTCACACTCGTAAGTGGAGTAGATGAAAACCAAGATGTCTCAAATATACGGATCCCAGGATCAAAAACCTTTCCTTTCATGGGAAAATAAAAAGATGAACTCGTATCAACCATATGAGATTCCCCTTTAGTTATCAAATCATCATGAGACAATGAAGGTGTTGGAATCAAAACAATCATAACGAGTATCTCCATGTGGTGCTCCTCATCTTCATCAAAAGGTGGTGAATCTTCCATAGAAGGCATAGTGAAAGGATGATCAATATTAATGATGTCTTGTGAAGGAGGTGTAGGCTCTATGGTCCCAAAAAGCATGTTCTCAATAAGACGAATATCCTCTTCCCAATTTGAAACACTATCATCGACCTCTAAATCAGTATTAGCAAGAGCAGCCTCTATGATGGCATCAATCTCCATAAGAGAATCTATATCAAAGGTTTTGGGTTCTAAAGTTTCCCTAGGTGAAAAAGGATCAATCTCTAAAAGTATAGAATCTTCATCAATAACCAACTTCAAGGGTGTAAGGGTGGGAATAGAAGGCTCAAAAGAAGGTGTATTAATGAGAAAATCACTCAAAGGGATGATATGATCATGAAAGTTGATAACTCGATTTTACTCAGGTTAAAAATTATCGTTGAACCAATCTCTTCGAATTGAAAAAGGAGTTTAATGTGCGACTCAGTCGTTCTTTGGTGAAACAAATAGTTGTGTCGTTGTAGTATATTAAAAAGTGCAAAACTTTAAAGTAAATGACGTTAAAGTAAAGGGCATGTAATTTAAATCTAAGTCTAATTAAAATAAAAGGGCAAGTATTTAAAACGTGACTAAACTTAAAAGGCACTAAAGTAAATAACGCAAACTTAAATCTATCTAAGGCAAACTTAAAACGCAACTAAAACTTAAACTAAGGCAAGGTTGAAATAAAGCTAAGGCAAATAAACTTAAAGTGCGTCTAAGAAAAAGGCGGGAAAAATAAAGCTTGAAATTAAAAATCAAAAACAAAAACTAAAAGGAACCTGAATACAGCTCATTCGGAATAATCCTTCGTTCGGAACAATCACTCATCCGGAATGTCACCTTCGTTCGGAATGATTCTTCTTCGCTCGGAATATTACCAAAATCCTTGATCCGGAACAAATTTTCTATTCTGAATATGTCACTTATCCAGAACAATCCTTCGTTCAGAACTTTACTGATTCGGAACTCACTGGAACAAATCCTTGGTTCGGAAGTTCTTTATCCGGAATACTTCCGAATGAAATGTTCCGAATGAAAGAAATCCTTGATCCGGAAGTCTTGGTTCGGAAGATGTTGATCCGGAACTCTTCAGAATGAACAAGAAGCCTTGGTTCGGAACTTTTCCTTAGATTGATTCTGAACTTTTCCTTGGATTGGTTCTGAACTTTTCCTTGGATTGATTCTGAACTTTTCCTTGGATTGATTCTGAACTTTTCCTTGGCTTGATTCTGAACTTTTCCTTGAATTGATTCTGAACTTTTCCTTGGATTGATTCTGAACTTTTCCTTGGCTTGATTCTGAACTTTTCCTTGGATTGATTCTGAACTTTTCCTTGGATTGATTCTGAACTTTTCCTTGGATTGATTCTGAACTTTTCCTTGGCTTGATTCTGAAATTTTCCTTGGCTTGATTCTGAACTTTTCCTTGGATTGATTCTGAACTTTTCCTTGGATTGATTCTGAACTTTTCCTTGGATTGGTTCTGAACTTTTCCTTGGCTTGATTCTGAACTTTTCCTTGGATTGATTCTAAACTTTTCCTTGGATTGGTTCTAAACTTTTCCTTGGCTTGATTCTGAACTTTTCTGGGAATCACAGTAACAGAAACAAACACCCCCGAAGAACAGGGAAATACAATATACACGAATCTAATAACAATTTAACTAAAATCAAACACAAGATTAAACCAAACTAATAACAAAACATCCAATAATCATAAACAAACTATCCAAATCAATAAAACTAACAAAATCTAACCACAATAATCAAAACCCACTTTGATCAAAATAAGAACATGAACATAAACATAGAAATCAAAGATTCAGAAAGGTAGATAGGAGATTAACAAGATAAAGTAAAGATTGACAAGAATTAAATGGAAACTTACTTGAAATTAAAGGAATTTAAGGTGCAAGACAAGGTATTTAAATTTGACAAGTAATTAAATTGACATGAATTTAAAGGTGCAAGGTAAATAAATGGAAGAACTAATTGTCACTATTAGCTAACAAAACTAATGAAATGAAAATGAGGGGTATTTATAGGAGATTAGGAAGGTGTTTAGAGGAATCTTCCTCCCCTCCTTCCTTTCTTCTTAATTGCACGATCAAGTCCTTAAGCTTCTTTAATCTTCTTAAATCTTCTTAATACTTGGACTTTGTTTTGGGATTTCTTCGAACTCGTCTTTTAATTCTTCAATAAATAAGACTCGAGTTCTTCTTCTTTAAGTAAACTTCCGTCTTTTGACTTTTTCTTCGATAAATCTTCAGAATTGGTCTTGGACTTCCGTTCTTTTCGCACTCTTGACTTCTTGACTTCATCTTTCATCTTTTTCTTAAATAAAAGCCCGTAAATGCCGTGTTTTCTCCACTTTTCACAATTTCGTCCTAAATCACAACAAAAACACAAACCACGCATAATTCCGACATAAAAGACATAAAATACACGTTTTGGCTCGGTTATTATTGTAATAAGGTGGTAAAAAGGATGGGTGTTTACACACCTATCAAAAGTCAATAGGTGCAACCTAAAAAACCGGTGAAAAAATATCAATGAAAGGTTATTCTTCTATGGAATCATCATTAAGAGTTGCATTCAATGCTTCAATCGAGGAGATAAGAAGATAAACGTTTGATAAAACCTCACGAATATGAACATCTTTCACTTCTTCTATAGGAGCAACATCTTCATCTAAATTAGGAAGGTCATCTTGACATGAAAAGTCATCGGATGAAATATCATAAGATGCTTCACTAGAATCACAATCATCATCCTCTATTTGTGGCAAGTCTTGCAAAAATTCTTCCTCAATCTCATTATCCCTTTATTTGAACAATTCATCAAGATCGAAATCACCAAAATCACTATTAGTAGCATGAATGTCATCATGTGATGAAATCTCAATGTGATCGTAAGGAGAAAAAGTATCAATACAAAGCTCGTCACATGGTTCATCGGAAACACCCTCAAGCTCTCTTTGGATTGGGATAAGGTTCTCAACACTAGAAGCGCTTAACTCATCTGAATCGGTGTTTGTAATAGTGCTAAGAGGCTCGTCCCCCATGGTTAAAGAGTTGTTAGGTTCCACGTGAGGTAAAGGTGATGAAGTTGTGTCATCATTAAGTGTCATACAAATCGAAGGTTCGTCATCATCGTCATAAAAGAATCGATAAGGCATACTAGTAGCAAGATATTCTTCTTCTATGAGTTCATCTTCCTTTTTATCAATCTCGATGAGTAAAGCAGCTACATCTCTCTTAAGGCAACAAGAGAAAGTGTTCAACGTTTCACAATATTGATCACTAATTTCCTTGTGATTAAATCGCTTGTTCATTGCATTATCTTCAATAGACTTAATTTCCTCCCTTAACCGCCACCTTTCTTCTTTCATTTCCTTGAGGCTCATTTCTTTCTTACGATCCTTTGAATAATATTCATGGGTCTATTGTTCAACATTCGTAGGTGCTCGAATATAGAATAAATCTCATTGAAAATGTTAGGAGCATAAGACGGCGGATCCCTTGGTCGACAATCATAACCATAATGGGGTTCGTTACCACAAAACTCACATGAATAAGCCGAAGAATAGGGTGGAGGTGGATTTCCATAATTAGGTGGATTATAGGTTTGAAAAGAGTCTTGATTATGAAAGTTCTCATGATTATCACCTTGAAAATTCCCTTCATTTTGAAAACCCTCATAATGTGAAAATCCTTGATTTTGAAAAGTTTCTTGAAAGGCTTGATCATGAAATGATGGTGGAATTTGTGATGAAAAACCGGAATATCCCATATAATCATTACAAGTGTAATCCGTGTGAAAGTTAAGTTGAAAATTAGGGTTCTCGGTTTCATTATAAGCATAACCCTCCCCATAATGGTCATTGTTTTGATCACATAAATAAATTTCGTGTGGAGCACCACAATTCGAATAAGGCAAATAATTAGCGTTGGCGGATCGTTGTTGCAAAATCTCCAACATGGAACGAGTATCCATGTGTAGCAAGGTGGCCAAATGTATATACAAGCAAATGACATTTAAACACTTCCTCGGGGAAGGAAGTAATACACCAAATGTGGTATGGTTACACGTGTACGAGTACACGTGTCAGTAAACTCGAGGAGTGAGAGAGGATCTCTCGGTCGACTTTTGAGTGAGAAGAGAGTATCTCTCTCGAGGTGCAATAATTAATATCCACAAGAAAGTATATAGATAAGTAATACTAATTTGGTGGCACACCACTCACTACTATCACCCTTGAAAGACCCACACGGAAGCGGAGAAACGAGGCGGCGCGTAGTACTTAAGAGCCTGCTTCTTTAGAATGTTAAATACACTCGCCTTATACCCCCACACAGTGGCCTTTTTCTCAAGTTCAAGTAGATTGCAATATTTATCTATTATGCCTTAATTAAATTTGATATATACATGAATTTAGGACCGGAACGCTCCCAAGCACGGTGTATTGCCTCGACAATACTTATGGAAGTAGGTATATTAAGTGTTCGTATCTACGTATATGTATTTACATATAATAATATAGAGAAAATATTTTTGTATTTATTGGATTTTTAAGAAAATACTATATGTACGTAAAAACGATGGAAAACGATATACACAATATATTTTTGGTGTAATCTTTTAGGAAAAAGATTACTTTTTGGATTTTTTATTTTTTAGTTCAATTCTTTAGGAAAAGAATTGATTTTGTGGTTTTTTATTTTTTATATTTTTATCTTTTTGATTTTTGATTTTTTGTGTGTGATTTATAATACATAAAAATAACGTTCACAAAGTGAACGGATCCCAAAATCCAATATGTCTCACTCGAAACCGTTAATCTTCACGAAAAGAACCGGCAACGGTGCCATTTAATATTTGTCTTTTTAGTAAATCGTCTCGGTATCTAATCGAATTGATTTAACGTTTTTAAGTGTGACCTAATTGTTTTTGGTGAATAATAGGCTTGTTTGGAATTTATTTCTACTTGACACAAAGCAAGTAAAAATGTAAAATAATGTCTATCTACATATACGTACTAAACTAGAAACATCTTGCAAATACCACATTTAAATGCACAAAGTATAAAATGGAAAATACAATTTTATACTACAAATATAAAATACAACATACAAGATATTAAACTAATTCGATTCTTTTATAAAACTAAAAGCCAATTTTAATCAAAATGTTAAAACACAATTTAAAAAACTAAAATATAACTTGCAATTAAAATTCACGTAATACAACTGATTACTATTAAATGGCCCAGTCTGAAAATTAAACAACCATGAGAATTCTAGTCATTATTTCTAACGTATTGCTCGTTATATTTAACATATTGGACCGTAACTGTAAAGAAGCTTATAACTATGGAGGACTATTACTGGGCAACTACAAACTAACAATTCAATCAATCAAACTAACTAACAGGGACTGTGGCTGTTATAAGAGTTATCACATTGAAGGACTTAATGTGAACATTTACCTAACTGTTTCAAACAGATATACAATCATATTACCAGTTTGCTATTCAATTAACTAGCTACACTAAGCTTTTTTTAAGAACTTATCTCTTAGCTTTATGATAAGCTATAAGCACGGGCAATAAGAAACAACTGAGTTCTATAGTCCAAAATTTCTAGAGAACTCTAAATCCTAGTCCAAATCATACTTGTCAAAGAGAAATCCAAATCCATAAGCAACACTTCAGCAACTTCTAATGATCTCTTTATTAGATAAAATTTTCCTCTAAGACTTTCTATTCATTTGGTTTATACTGAAATAAGCATAGTCCTAGTATCACTAATTATCTGTCAAGTTTACGCCAACAAAGTCCTACACCTAAAAATCAGTTAAGCTACACAAAGACATCAAATCCAAACTTACGTTGACAGTTTGATAAAGAAATATAACCATAGCTACCTACTATCATTAGTACAGAAAATTTAAACAATAACGAGTATCTAGTAATATGACAAATCAGACAAGTTCCAAACAGAATTACACTAACATGTATCAGCTAAAAAAAAAAACAGATTAAGAACAATGCAATCAAATTTTACACTACAGCTTATAACTACTGATTACACTAGCAACTTGCAGAAAAATGAAATGCGCTTAACCAATTGAATCAAAGCCTCCGTTGTGGGCGAAGCTCAGTGCTGTGCTGGCTTAAAACCAACCACACCTATACTTCTGACCTACTGCTATCGTCGAATTGGGTCTTCTGAACTACGAATCTCAAAACCTGCATAAATTCAAAATACACCTGCAAAATCAAACCAAAACAAGAAACCACATATATGTTGTATATATTACAGCTTAACAGAATTATCTCAAAGAAAACCGAATTGAAGGCTTTAACAGAAAATCTTCATCAGCTTAACGAGAACTCATGAGCTTTATGAGCAACGCTAACAACTTCAAAACTCAGAAACTTGACTAACCTATCAAATTTGAAATCAAACTGACTGTTTTTGAATTAGAGTGAACTCTGAAAACCAATTTGATATTTAATCTGAATTACCTGTATTTCACTAATCTCATAAATCATAAGAAACTTAAAAACAGATTACTGGATTACTTGATTCATATCAAAACGAAACTGAGCTTAAAACTATAAGCTACTTATTACGTGAACAGTGATGAACAACATAAGCTAATAGTAAGCTTTTAGCCTACTAGCTTGTGAAACGATTGCAGAAAGAAAAAGAAGTTCGAAAGCTTAAAGATGAAAGGCAGATTCCATTAATGAAAAGATTAGTTACAACAAGATTAACTGATTAACAGATCCAAAACAAACTTTCATCTAAAGACTTAACTGAAAATCAATAAGCTGTGGGGAAAATTAAACTAACTATTCCTAACCTAACTAACTAGGTGTAACTACTCCTATGCTAACCGTCTTCAACTGAAGGAATCACTTGGTATTTATAGACGTCGAGAGGAGTAGGTGTGACGTGTAACCTCCAGTCTTCATCTAGCACGTGTAAATACGATGATTGGGTGATTAGGGTTCTTCAGGGATTTTGGGGGTTTCTTCAACTCTTGATCTTGATTAAATTAAATAGTATCTTCTTATAGAGGAGAAAGAGATGGACAACTTTGTAGTTCGAAGCTTGTCTTGATTCTTCCTTGTATTCTCTCTATGAAACGTCTTGAAGACTGAGAAGGATGAATACTCGTTCTTTTCCTGAGCTCTCTCTCTCTCTATTCGTTTATTTGATGAAGAAAGGTTTGCCTTGGCAGCTTTGACCAAGTTAAATGAAATTAATACATAAACTTTCCCGTTCTTTCTTTTTAGTCCCTCACTTTCTCATCTTTTATCAAATGTGTTAAAAACTTTTAAGCAAATCTTCTTTTCATCCTTTGTCTCTATGAAAGTTACAACTTTAACCCTCCATCTATGTAATTATGGCAAGTAAGGTCCTTGAAGGTTTGTCTTGTTCTTTTCTTCGTCTTTTGTCAAATAAATCTCTTGAAAACGCATGTTTGCTTAATAATGTATCCTTTTACCTGAAAACACATAAAACACAAATACACGCGTAATTTTGATATTTTACAGTTAAATATAATGTATTTGGATGTGTTTTAAGTGGTTTTTGGGTCATAATTAATGAGTGTTTTCACACTTATCAAGTTCTCACTTAGCTTCAAAGTGAAGAGTCGTGAAGATTGGTTCTAGCTTTGGATTAGAACTCGACATCTAGCCTTGTGTCGGAAAATGGTGAAATAGGCAACGTTGTGAAGATTGGTTCTAGCTTTGGATTAGAACTCGATATCTATCCTTGTGTCGTAAAATGGTGAAGTGGGCAACGTTGTGTAGATTGGTCCTAGCTAAGATTAGGTCTCGACATTTAGCTTAGTGTCGGAAAATAATGCAAGCGAAGTTGTAATGTTTTCTCCGCCAAGAAGAGAGCTTGTGGATATAGTGGAAATCTCGAGTAAGGTATACTCGAGGAGTGGAGTAGGAACGAGGATCGAGCCTCGTTGCCGAACCACTATAAATCTTGGTGTCTTCCTACTAGGTTGTTTCTTTCCTTACTCATTACTTGCATTCAACATCATTACACTTACTACTTATTGTTAGTGCATTAGAATTGAACCTAATCATTATTCAACTAGCTTACAAGTAAAAGATAGTTTTGGCACTCACCTAATTGAAAGAAATTTTAATTAGGAGATAAATCAATAAGAAACTATTCAACCCCCCTTCTAGTTTCTACAATAATGATTCTTCTTGTATAGAGACTCTCCACAGGCTCTAATACCACTTGTTGGGTCCTTTAGAGATAGATCTTTTAGCCTGTTAAGGATGGTAAATAACTTATGTAATCATAAGTTGTTCACATAGAGACTCTAAGACAAGCTTAGTATTTGTGCGGAATAAAAACACTAGAAACAAGAACTAAATGAATAACATACCCTTTCTAAGGATTTCTAATATTATTAATGTGAATTGAGAATGGTGAAAAAAAAGACCCTAGAAACATCAATGGCGGCAGAATTTAAACTTTTACTTTTGGTTCAATTTTTTTGGCTCGTTTGATCAGGAAATCATATACCAATTCTGTGTTATCATCTAATCTTTGATTGGATCTTGATTTAACACGTTTTTTTATTTGATTGCTTGGTTTACAGCTGTAAGAATTGATTCTTTCTTTTTTAATTCTGTTGGGCATCTTTTGTTTCTTTATTATTATTCTTAGTTGGTGTGATCGGAGTGTTTTTTGTCACGAATCGAGTTAATTGTGTAATCCAGTGACAACGTACGATTGGTGTTATTATTGGGTCGAGTCGCATTTATTTATTTGTTTTTTATTTTTTTTTATTTTTTTAGGGTAGTTTTTGTCGGGTTCTTTGGTTTTTCTTCGTCGAGTGTAGGGTTTGGTTTTTTTATGATTGTTGAAGCTATGGTGGGTTCCAGTAAGACTAATGTTCTAAATCCTAATTCGGTTGTTGATACAGCTAATGGTGAACGAATTAATTTGAATGTAGGGTCATTAGAGGATGTTGAAAAACTGTTCTCGATCTCCCTCAATACGGTGGAAGTGATTCGTAGATTTATGAATGATGTCCAAAATAACAAATATGATTTCTTGAAGCGAATGACTGCTGAGCAATGGACAAAGACTCTTGATATCGTATGTGCGCACCAAGTGGAGTTGGAGAACATTAAATGACGAATGGCTATTTCTTCCAAAGCGGGTGTGCGTGATGATGCAAGGGATCCGTCTATGAGCACTACTGTTGGACATGCTAGGGTTACACCAGATTTATCTAATATCACAATGCGTATGTCCTTGGATCAGCATAAAGAGGTGAGTGTCTCATCTCCTACGTTTAGTAAATTGGTTAATGATGAGCTATCGTTTGAACAATTGGATATACACCCTAATGAGAGGAGTGATGTATTTGACTCAAATATGGATGATTTCACGTTTTCTAATCCAAGTGATCCAGCGATAGATGTCGAGGAAACTGTGAAGGAATGTCCTATTGTACAGTCGGTGGATATTGGTCGTCCATCTAGCTCCTATGCAGCTGCTGCTAGTTCAAGCCAACAAGCTTCACCTGTTGCTCGTGTTAATATAGGTTCTATCATATCTGAAAACAGGTTTGAGGGTGTTCAGGTATCTATTCCACGTAAAGTGGTTGAGAAGGTTAATACACGTTTTCATAATACGCTCTATGGATACTTTATTGGTAAACGAATGGCATTTCCAGTGGTTGAGTATTATGCTAAAACTAATTGGGCTAAATTTGGGCTAAAAAGGATCATGATGAATTCCAATGGTTTCTTTTTCTTTCAATTTGGTGCACAATCTGGGTATGAAGCTGTGTTGGAAGGTGGACCATGGATGATTCGTAATTCTCCCATTATTCTTAAAAGGTATACTATGAAGACTAGCCTTCGTAAAGAAGAATTTACCTGTATTCCTGTGTGGGTTAAACTTCATGATGTGCCTCTTCAAGTGTTTGATGAAGAGGGTATTAGTCTGATTGCTACATATCTTGGTAAGCCTATTATGCTTGATTCTTTTACTAACACTATGTGTAAAGAATCTTGGGGTCGTAGTAGTTTTGCTCGCTGTTTAATTGAAATTAAATCTGATTGTGATTTACATGAGACAATTACTATTGGTGTTCCTGATTTGGAGGGTGAGGGGTTTACTAAGGAAACTATTAAAGTTGAATATGAATGGAAGCCGCCTAGATGCCCTACTTGTAATATCTTTGGTCATACGGCTGAAACTTGTCCTAAACGTGTTATCCCTAAAGTGGCACCTACAGTTATACATGAACAAGATGATGGATTTCAACAAGTTCGTAGTAGAAAGCATAACAACAAAGGAAAGCAAGGAAGCCAGATTCCGAGAGGTGTCCCGTTAAGCAAAGGCTTCCAGATTGGTAATCCTTTTACTTTTAGTCCGAAGTCGTCTACTTCTGGTGCTCATATACATGATAACTCATCTAATCCTGGTAAGACTTCGAATGCATCTAAACGTGATAATAGCAAAGTTGATAGTGGTACCAAATCTGGGTTGCATACTAGTAGTTCAAATAACGGTAAATCTGTGGTGAGTGGCGTTTCTACTTCGAATTCATTTGGGACTCTTTCAGGGGATATAGGTGACCTAAGTGGAGATGATGATGATGATGATGAGGAGGTTGAAAACATTTATGATGAATCTGCTAATCTTTTTAATTCTCAATCAGGGGCAAGCACTCCTGCCACGAATGTTTTAAATGTTTAGTATAGCCTCATGGAATATAAGGGGTCTGAACCAATCCCCTAAAAGAATAGAGGTTCGTCAGGTTATTAACGAAAATAATTTGAGTGTTTGTGCTATCTTGGAGTCTCATGTTGATGCTTCGGGTGTTTATGATATGTGTCGTAAGATTTTTAGCAGATGGAAGTGGACGTCAAATGGTGGCTTGTGTCCTAAAGGGACTCGTATAATTCTTGGCTGGAATGATGATAATGTGGATGTTATGGTGTTGTCTCAAACAAGTCAAGTTATTCATTGTCAGGTTAAAACGCGTATGGATAACCGTACTTTGTTCTGCTCTTTCGTTTATGCTGATAACTACTATATCCATCGGCGTGTTCTCTGGAATAATTTGGTTGCTCATGCTACTTTTATGCGGGATAAGCCATGGGCTGTTATGGGTGATTTTAATGCTGCTCTTAATATTGAGGATCACTCATGTGGTGGCTACACTCCTAATATTGCCATGTGGGAATTCAAGGAGTGTGTTAATCTTATGCAAGTTATGGATGTTAATGCTACAAGTTTACATTTTACTTGGAATGAGAAACCACAGGGTGATGATGGTATTCTCAAAAAGATTGATCGGATTATGTCTAACATTAAGTTTCTTGATGAGTTTCCAGGCTGTTTTGCGATATTCCAACCTTACAGGATTTCTGACCATTCTCCTTGTGTGTTACGAATCCCTACAATTAGCAAACCTAAGCCTAAACCTTTTAAATTCAGTAATTTTCTTGTGCATAAGGAGGGTTTTCATACAGTGGTAGCTAACGGATGGTTGGCTAATGTTCATGGTTGTGCTATGTTTAGGCTTGTTAAACGCTTAAAAGGTTTAAAGGCTCCGTTTCGTAAACTGCTGTTTGAACAGGGTAATCTTCATGATCGTGTTACTAGACTACGTGTGGAATTAGATGCTGTTCAACAAGCCCTTGATAGAGACCCATCCAATGTGCTGTTGAAAGAAGAGCATGCTCATTATCTAGTCGCTTTTAAGGAAGCTTCTCTTGATGAGGAACGCTTCTTACGTCAGAAATCTAAAATTGAATGGCTTGATGCAGGTGATTCAAATAAGGCTTATTTTCATAACTCGGTTAAGAGTAGGGCGGCTCGTAATCGTATTGAAATGGTTCGTGATTCTCATAATGTGCTTCATGATGGAGATGCTGTGTCTGGTGCTTTCGTTGCTCATTACGAGCAATTTCTTGGTCAGGCAAGTGTTTCAGGTTCTTTTAATACGTCTGATTTGTTTGTTCGAAAGCTTGGTGCTCAGAAATCTGCCCATATGGTTAGAGTCATCTCTGATTCTGAAATTAAGAGTGCGTTATTCTCCATGAGTGATGATAAAGCGCCTGGGCCGGATGGTTTTACTGCTGCGTTTTTTAAGAAGTCTTGGGATATTGTGGGTGATGAGTTTACATGTGCTATTCGGGAGTTTTTCTCTAATGGAAAACTTCTTAAAGAGGTTAATCATACTATTATTGCTCTTATCCCTAAGGTGTCTGTTCCAAATAAGATTACTGATTATCGCCCCATCTCTTGTTGTAATGTTATTTTCAAATGCATTAGTAAAATAATTGCTAACCGTATTAAAGGGGATTTGGGCGATTTGGTTAATATTAATCAATCTGCTATTGTTCCGGGGCGTAGGATCTCGGATAACATCTTATTGACGCAGGAGCTAATGAGGAATTATCACAGAAATTTTGGTCCTCCAAGATGTGCTTTTAAGGTGGATATTCAGAAAGCTTACGATACGGTGGATTGGCAGTTTCTGCGTAACATTCTGATTGGTTTTGGATTCCACCATTTAATGGTTGATTGGATTATGACGTGTGTTTCTACTACTTCATATTCCATTTGCATAAATGGTAATTTATATGGCTGGTTTCAAGGAAAAAGAGGTCTCCGGCAAGGTGATCCGTTATCTCCATATCTTTTCACGTTGATCATGGAGATCCTTTCACTTATGTTGCAGCGGAGGGTTCTAAATGCAGAGGTTTTTTATTTTCACAACTGTTATGAGCAACAACGTATTATCAACCTCTGTTTTGCAGATGATCTTTTCTTGTTTGCTAGGGGTCACTTGGACTCTGTGCAGGTTATTATGGATGCGTTGGAGGAATTTAAGATAGCTTCAGGTTTGGTTCCAAGTATCCCAAAGAGCACAGTTTTCTTCTGTAATGTAGCTACTGCTGTTAAGAGTAGTATTTTACATATCATGCCATTTGCTGAAGGCGAGTTACCTGTCCGATATCTTGGTGTCCCTCTCATTTCGTCCAGGCTTCTATATAGGGATTGTAAAGTTCTTGTTGAAAAACTTGAAAGTAGAGTTAATGATTGGCGCAATAAATTTCTTTCTTTAGCAGGAAGACTCCAATTAGTTCGTTCAGTTCTTTCATCAATGCATATCTACTGGGCGTCTGTCTTTGTCTTACCTGTTCGGATTATTCATGATTTGGAACAGCTTATGAGAGGCTTCTTATGGTGTCAAGGTGAAATGAAGAAAGGTAAGGCTAAAGTTGCTTGGGACTCTGTTTGTACCCCATTTTATGAAGGTGGACTTGGTATTCGTAAGCTCTCTGATTTTAATACTGCTTTAATGGTTTCTCATATCTGGTGTATTCTCACTCGTAAAGAGTCTTTATGGGTTAAATGGATTTATTCTTACAAGTTAAAGGATCGAAGTTTCTGGGACGTTCCATGTATAGGTGATATGAGTTGGGGCTGGAGGAAACTTCTACAGATTAGACCACGCATTCGTCAATTTATTTGGTACAAGATTAATAATGGTAGATTGGCTTCTATGTGGTTTGACAAATGGGCAGATTTATGTCCGTTAAGGGACGTTCTTTCGTTTCGAAGTATTACAAGATCGGGGCTCTCTCTATCTAATAAGGTAAGGGATCTTATTACTGATGGTATTTGGCAGTGGCCGCAGGATTGGTATGCTAGATTTCCGAACATTGTCTCTATCCCGGTCCCTGTTATTAATGATGCTCAGGATGATGATTTGATGTGTCGGGATATAAATGGGGTTTTACATTCTTTTTCAGTTTCTTTAGCTTGGGACTCCATTCGGGATAGGGCTTTGATGGTTGATTGGGTTCATGCTGTTTGGTTTGCTCATTGTATTCCTCGTCACTCTATCCACTTATGGTTAGTGGTTAGAAGAAAATTGAAGACACAAGATCGGCTTAGGCAATGGGATGTTGGCCCTTTGGTGGATCTAAGCCTTCTACGATGTCCGTTGTGTAAATTGGTGCCGGATTCTCATGACCATCTTTTCTTTGAATGTTCTTATTCTATGCAGGTTTGGTTTAAGGTTCGGGGCCTATGTGATATGGATAACATCCCCCCTCGGATTGATGATATTTTAGCCTATGTTATTCCAATTTCTAAGGGAAAGTCTTGCCCTAGCATGCTTGCCCGTCTTGTGTTGGCTGCTACTGCGTACTTTATATGGATGGAACGTAATTCAAGACTTTTCAAGAAAAAGCTGTTGGCTGTTGATCAGATTGTTAAGCTTATTTGTGATACTATTCGATTGAAGTTGATTTCATTTCGTTTTAAGAAGTTGTCTGCCAGGTCGAGTTTGCTGCTTGACAAATGGAGGGTGCCGAGCTCTAGAGTTCTTCATGATGGGAGTGTCGGGTGAGGGTTGTACTCTTTTTTCCTTGTCCAAGGTTTTTCCCACTGGGTTTTCTTTGGCAAGGTTTTTTAAGGAGGCAGGCTCATTTGGATATCATTTGCTCCTTTCGTGCTGTTGGTGGAAGCTAAAGACAATGTGTGATTTCATGTTTGCATCTTGGCTTCTTTCTAGTTTACTTGCATTGTAGTTCTAGATTGTTTGTGTTTATGCCATAACATAATCACGTGTTAACATGCTGCCTGTAGCATGCGGTTAATGTGGTATCTTAGCCACATTCCTTTGTACTTTAACGCTTTTTTGGTTAATATATTTACCGCGGAAACCCTTTACCAAAAAAAAAATTGAGAATGGTGAAAGGTGTGTCTCACCCTTCAGTCCGTAGGTTCCTTTTATATTACAAGGAAACCCTAATACCCATCAACTCTAAATGTAACAGATGATATGCACATCCTTTCATAAGATATCTCATGCATATCCTAACAAACTACTACTAATAATATGGTTTGACTTTCTAATAGACCAGGAGTAACGTATTACTCCTACCAGGAGTAACTACTCCAGCTACTATTATGACCAGGAGGAACTAATACCTCATAGTCAGACTATTATAATACCAAAATAAATATCTATTACATGATTCCTAACAGGATTCTTTTTATCCCGCCATCATTTATATTTGGCAAAAAGGGTACTTCTCATCCAAACATCCCTTTGGATCATGCCTTACAATCTCTACTTGAGGAATATGTAGATGTTTTTGCTATACCCACAGATGTACCATCCCAAAGGGATTTTGATCATAGAATTACCTTGAAAGATAAGACTACAATAGCTAACATGAGACCTTATAGGTATCCACCTAGCCAGAAGGATGTCATTGAGCAAATGGTGACTGAGTTGGTAGAGACAGGGGTGGTAAGAGCCAGTCATAGTCCTTTCTCTTCTCCTATTGTGCTGGTAAAAAAAAGGATGGTTCTTGGGGAATGTGCATTGATTATAGACAGCTGAATCAAAATAATATTAAAGACAAGTTTCCTATACATGTGATTGAGGAGTTAATTGATGAATTTCATGGAGCTAAGGTTTTTTCTAAGTTTGATCTCAGGTCTGGCTACCATAAGATAAAGATGTGTGAGGAGGACATTTATAAGACAACATTCAAATCTCATCATGGCCATTATGAATTTATGGTCATGCCATTTGGTCTTACAAATTCCCCATCTACCTTTCAATCCTTGACGAATTCAGTCTTTCAAGCCTTTTTGGGGAAGTTCACTTTGGTGCTTTTTATGATATTTTGGTGTACAGTCCTTCAATGGTTTCTCACATTGACCATTTGAGGCAAGTTTGTAGGTTATGAGAGCTGAAACCTTGTTTGCCAAAGCCAGTAAGTGTGTGTTTGGTACCAGTAAGGTTGAATACTTGGGCCACATTATCTCTGATCAGGGTGTGGCTACTGATCCAAGTAAATTCAAGCAATGCAGACTTGGCCTATACCTACTACTCTCAAGCAACTCAGAGGTTTTTTGGGATTGACTGGGTACTATAAGAGATTTATCAAGAATTCAATCATCCTCTCACAACTCTTTTGAAGAAAAATGCATTTTCATGGACACCAGAGGCTCAAACAGCATTTCAGCAATTGAAACATGCAATGACTGAAGTTCCAGTGTTGGCATTACCCAATTTCCAAGAGGAATTTACTATTGAAACTGATACTTCTGGCTATGGGATTGGGGCTGTCCTTCACCAATAAGGCCATCCTATAGCTTTCCTTAGCAAAACATTGGCTCCCAAACACTCTTCGCTTTCTACCTATGAAAAGGAATTACTAGCTGTGGTCTTAGCTTTGCAAAAGTAGAGAGGATATTTGTTAGATAGACATTTCAGAATCAATACATATCATTTCAGCCTCAAGTATGTGTTAGATGAGAGGGTTACTACTCCTTTTCAATCTAAGTGGTTACCAAAACTGTTAGGCTTTGATTAATTTAGTATAAGAAAGGCAAAGAGAATGTAGTAGCTCATGCTTTGTCAAGAGTTAAAATTCAAGGAGAGTTGTTTTCTCTTTTATTTGCAGTCACATTCAATGAATACATGGTAGCTATTACAATTTTATGGAATACTGACCTTGTGCTTCAAAAGATCATTCAAGAGTTGCATAATGGTACTCTTCTTTCCACTAAGTATACTTGGAATGATCAACAGTTGAGAAAGAAGGGAAAATGGGTTGTGGGGGCTTATGAGCATCTCAAGAAGTCCATGGTTCATCATTTCCACACTTCCGCGGTTGGAGGTCATAATGGTGTTCAAACTACTCTGTAACCCAACGGAATATGACCAAAATGCCCTTGCAAGCTACTGTGCAGGTTTGACAAACGCATATTTGGCTTTTAAGTTTTGACCCATTAATACTAGTTTTCAAAACAGGGTTTCTACCCGGTTGTAAGTAAAACGACATTTTAAACAACTTTTTAATTTTACTCGAAAGCTGAAATGGATAAGAAATGAACGATTTTGCCCTTTTTCGTTCCTACATCAGATGGTAATTTTCTTTATGTGCAGAAAATCAGTCTATAAATTTTATAATATTCAAATGGGCATAATTTTTAAGAGTTAAAAAGCGAACTAAACGACCACAATGAGGAGGCCTACTACTAGAAACAATAAAATCTCAGCTTACAAAAGGTTAACTTGGCCGAAATTTAGATCAAAAATCTAGACAACAAGTATGTAACTTTTACCCATGATCAAATCAATGAAAAACATACATGCACCTACATAACTATCAAAATTGATATGCATGCAACTTATAATCAAAAGTAAATAACTAGGATCAAGATTAAGGTCCTTACAAAGAGTTTTATGATGATCAATATCAAAACACAGCAATTAGAGACCAAGAACAAAATCAAAACTTGTTTTCTTTCAACCAGTCTTCATAAAAACACTTCTCTAGGCTTCATAAATAAATACCACCAATAAGAATTTGGATTCAAGCACTAATTAGAGTTTGAAAAATTTCAAAAAATCTTTAATCTTGTTGCATGATGATTATTTGTTGTGGGGATTTGTAATTAAAGGTTGATAGAGTGATTTGTGGTAGAAAAAAGGGATTTGATTGAAGGAAATTTATGGTGATGGTGGTTTTGTGGTTGTTAGTATCGAACAGAGAGGAAGGAGAGAGCGAAAAAGAGTTGTTCGTTTTTTCCAGTATATTAACTATGTGTTTTATGGTAAGAAAATGGTAATAAGTAGTGATAAAAAGTTAAAAGAGTGTTTAGCAATAGGCTTTAATGGAGTTAACTAGGTAAAATAATAAAGGTGTTTGGTTTGAGGTATTTGAGTTTCGACACAAAGTAAAACAAAAAAGGCTTCGGCCCGATTTATTGACACATTCTTTTAGACTAGAACCTTGATCCCGTTATTTACATGACACATTTACTTTTCAAAGACTCGTTTTTGATGAAATGCGAATGTAAGTCGTAAATAATAAATGTGGAAATAACAAAACTTACGATGAAACGCGACTTTCGTAGACTTCTTGATCAATAAACTGGATTGTTTAGATAATAAAACTTCACGAGAGATTTAAATCAAAATCTTGATTTAATAAATATGCAAAAATAAAGTAAAATTTTCATAAATCCAAATACATTATTTTAAATGGATATAAAAATAATTAAAATATAATTTAATTAAAATTCTTAAAATATCAGGATTTACGTATGAAAAGTAAAAGAAACAAGCATAACATTGTAGAATCGAAAAGTACGATAAAGAACAATTTAATTACCAGGAAAAATACGAGTTCTCACAATTTACTGTTGAAACTGATGCTTCTAGCTATGGGATTGGGGTTGTCCTTCACCAACAAGGCAATCCTGTAGCTTTCCTTAGCAAAACATTGGCTCCCAAACACTCTTCAATGTATGCATGTGAAAAGGAATTACTAGTTGTGGTATTAGCTTTGAAAAAGTAGAGAGGATATTTGTTAGACAGACATTTCAAAATCAAGACAGATCATTTCAGCCTCAAGTATGTGTTAGATAAGAGGGTTACTACTCCTTTTCAATCTAAGTGGCTACCCAAACTGTTAGGCTTTGATTATACAATTTAGTATAATAAGGGCAAAAAGAATATGGTAGCTAATTCTTTGTCAAGAGTTCAAAGGCAAGGAGAGTTGTTTTCTCTTTTATTTGCAGTCACATTCAATGAATATATGGTTGTTGTTACCACTTTTTAGACTACTGACTCTGTGCTTCAGACGATCATTCAAGAGTTGCAGAATGGTACTCTTCATTCCACTAAGTATACTTGGAATGATCAACAGTTGAAAAGGAAGGGCAAATGGGTTGTGAGGATTGATGAGCATCTCAAGAAGTCCATGGTTCATCATTTCTACATTTCTGCGGTTGGTGGTCATAGTGGTGTTCAAACTACTTTGAAGAGGATTGGCTCCTTCTTTTATTGGAAGGGTATGAGGAAGATGGTTAAGGAGGAAGTTAGAACTTGTGATGTATGTCAAAGAAATAAGGATGATCTCTCTTCTTATCATGGTTTGCTTCAACCCTTCCCTTGCTAGTTCCAACTAACATATGAAAAGACATCTTCATGGATTTTATTGATTATTTGCCAGTCTCTTAGGGCAAAAGTACGATTCTGGTGGTGGTTTATAGGCTGAGTAAGTATGCCCATTTCATAGCCCTTAACCACCCTTTATACTGCCAAAACAATTGCCGAATTGGTCATGGATCACATCTATATGCTTCATGGTCTTCTTAAAACCATTGTCAGTAATAGAGACAATGTTTTCATGAGTTTGTTTTGGCAATCCTTGTTTAAGATGCTTCAAGTTCAGTTGAGGATGTCTACTGCCTATCACCCTCAGACAAATGGAGAGACTGATGTGGTTAACAAATGGTTAGAGTGTTATCTCAGATGTATGACTCTGGAAGAGGCACAACTGAAAAGTTATGCACATTTGAAAGTTAATAAAAGTCAAACCGTGAAAGTCAAATCGTGAAAGGCAATAAAAATCAAGAGCCAATTAATTTATAACATCTATCGTAATTACAAAACCGGAAGGAAAACGGGTATTATTATTAGAATAGAAGTGAAAGAAAAAGTGAATAGTGTAGAAAAGTAAAAGAAAAAGGACCAAACATGTAGTAGGATAGAAGGGTAGAACATCATGTTATCTGCTACTGCGTGTTTGAGAAAACAAAACAAAAAAACCCAAAAAAAAAGATCTAAACGCCAAAAAAGAAAGAAAGAAAGAAAAAAAGAAATTCCAGCTTTCGATTCCAAATGGATTTCCAGAAGCAGCAGCGTTTCATCATGAATATAAATATCTTTATTCTTGTATTCAATTCCACAACTCACATTTTCCCCCAATTCCTTCGTAATAATCATGAAAACGGTACTCTCCTTTTAATTTTGCTTATTTCATCTTTTTATTAGCTTATTTCTTCTATTTTTAGCTTATTTCTTCTATTTTTAGCTTAATTTACGCTTATTTAACTGTTTTTTTTGGTTAATTTTATGTATAATTAGGTCATTTTTGTTAATTTATGCATTATTAGCTGAATTTTTGATTTTTTTTTGTTTATTTTATGTATAATTAGGTCATTTTTGTTAATTTACGCATTATTAGCTGAATTTTTGGATTTTTTTTGTTAATTTTATGTATAATTAGGTCATTTTTGTTAATTTTTTCATTATTAGGTTAATTTTCGGATTTTTTTTGTTAATTTTATGTATAATTAGGTCATTTTTGTTAATTTTTTCTTTATTAGGTTAATTTTCGGATTTTTTTTGTTAATTTTATGTATAATTAGGTCATTTTTGTTAAGTTATGCATTATTAGGTTAATTCTCTGATTTTGTTTTTGTTAATTAACTGTTTCGGATCAGTTACGCTTAACTTAAGCTTGTGTTTACGCTTGTGGTTTTCAGAAAGTGTCCGAAAAAGACTGGCGAGCTCTTTTAGGACTTAAAACAACCTCCACGTCCAAACGGCGTAAGAAAACTGCAGCGTATTCGCATGGGCTGCTGACGAGGTACATCTCTCTGTATTTCAGTTTTCCAGCATTGAGAATTGTTATATGCTTAGGTTCAAATTAGATCAAATGCACGGTTTATTTAGTTTTTAATTCTGCCTAAAATATGCCCCCTTTTGTGACGTACCTGTCTTCACGCCACACTTGCGTGTTTATATCGTTGATAATGTTTGAGATTAAGGTTTATAGTTACTTCCGAATGAGGTTTATTCAATAGAGATGGAATTAGGTTTAATAGTTACTGGTTAGAAACGATGAGTCTCTACATTTAACACTGCGTTACTGAGCTAACCTATTAGGCACTTCGTTTATTTGTTATGAAACAAGAATATCTACTGTGTTGCAAAAGATTCTGGATACGATTTTTTTTTTTTTTTTGTGATTGACTTAAAATATGCATTATTTGGAAGTCTATTTTTGTAGGATTAAAAGTTCAAAGTTAAGTCTAGCTGTCGAATAACTCTACTAACGGATGTGTTTACTAATCAAAGGCAAGTGAATGAAGTAGGCATAAAAGATTGATAATGGATAAGAAATTAAGCTTAACAAGTAGGCGTTGGCCGAATTGGTCATATTATGATCTGTTCGTTACTTTAGGTCTTGTTTGATCAAATTGACACTAACTTAAATGCTATGTTACTATTAGTTGCACATCATGCGAGTAGCCGATAAAAATGAAGTCTAATTCTAATTTCATGGGATTATTTCATTTAGCGATGGTGATATGGACACAGTGATTGAGAAAACAGGCCCAGGCCACAATGATTCTGAAAGTAGTGACACGGTGATTGAGAAAAAAAGAGACAGTGATTCTGAAAGTAGGGACTCAGTGAATGAGCAAACAGCTGAAAGGTACAACTCTATTTCTTAAACACTATGTTATCTGATGTCAGCCAATCACATAAGTGATCTGCGTACACGTAATAAGCTCTACATTAAACATTATGTTACTGAGCTAATGTAGTAGGCACACCATTTTTTTGGTGATAGTGAATACTGGCAATATCAGCCCTTTAGGACGAAACTGGGTAGATTGGGTAGTGTTTTCTAGGATTTGGGCAGGCTTGGGCGACTCAGATATTTACTTTTTTTTAATCAATTGATCGACATTATTTTGATTTTTTTTAATAATCAATTGATCGACATTATTTTTTAATAATCAATTGATCGACATTATTTTCGATTTTGCTATTATTAGGTGTTAGTTTTCATTCAAATAACTGATGCTTTTCTTGTGTTAGGTTTTCATGTGATTCCAGATCGATGAAATCCCAGAAACGAGACAGTATTAACAACAAACGACGTATCACCGAGGTAACCTCCTCGCTTCTCCATCAATTTATGCTTCATTATTATCATTTTAGTTTATGTATGTATGTATCATGTATGTTTGTTGTTGTTAGGCGCGACGATTCTAAAACTCTGCTCTAATTATGACTCTCTTTTGCTTCGCTTTTATACTATCCTTGACTTAGGGCTGTTATTTAGTTTCCGTGTATGTTTATTAGGCTCAATCTCATGCCGTTTTGAGGTATCGCCTTTTCATTTAATCACATTATCGAATAAAAAAACACACGAATCTGATGCTTTAGGTGTTGTTCCAAGTTACCTATTTTTGTAAGTCTAGCTATTTTACGTATATATTACGGTTTCCATTATGTTAGCAGTTGCTACTGATGTATAGATATATCTTGTGAATTTTAAGGTTTCATTACATTGCCATATTCAAATTCAGGTACTACTGTTAGGTACTTAGGATCTACATGATGCTACTAGTTTGTTACTAATTCAGCTCAAATCTACGTTCCTAGTATTTGGTAACTTGCTGATACACACTGTTCCTTTTTTTTTTTATATCTACTTGCTTTTGTTTGAAGCATTTTGCGATGCTAGTCATTTCCTCGTTAAGTTTTGCGATGCTAGGCATTTTCTTGTTAAGCATTTTGCGATGCTAGGCATTTTGCGATGCTAGTCATGCTATGTTTCATGTTTTCACGTCTATCTTAGTATCTTAAGTTTCATCTTCATCTTTCTTTTGGAGTCCACATATTTTGGTTACGTTCTTCACCTGTTATGTAATTAGTAACATTTATGATTTCTCCCGCTTCTCATTTTTCATTAAATCATAGTCAAATCCAGTGTGTTACTCGTCAGTTATTTGTTTCAAAATGTTTCTACTAATCTCATGTTTAATTTCTTCTACAGATTCGGGATTCGTTAGGGCTCAAGGAACCAAAGATCTCAAAAAGGAAACACTCCACGCCGAAGAGCGAGCCAAAAGATACGTTATGGTTTTACAGAAAACGGTTAGTGTTCTTAAAACCCTCAAGAGTATTGGTAGATGGGCCTGTTCTGTTTTTCATTATGGTTAACGGGCTATCCATGAAGGACGTTAAAAAGGTGCTAAAGGACAAAAAGGCTCAGTTTCTCACGACAAGCTGCGTCTTGCGAGAAATGGAACTTTTTTATCAAAAGCATTCCGGTTGTGCACAGATGTTGGAATCTATCAAAAAGGCCAAAGCCTTTGAACTTGTGCCGTTAGTATTTTGGATCATATGTGCAATCTTTTTACTTTTTTTTTTTACACTCTGAGACGTATATTAATACATTTGTTGGTTCACTGCAGTTGCATGCATAAAAAAAAAGTTAGCGCTGAACAGTGTGTTAGGAGCGTTGTGAGCATAAGAAACTCTCGTAAATTGTTCGTTGCTGTTGTTGCTAATTGTTCTTGGCCTCTCGTACAAAAGGATCCTACCATACCCATTATCATTGCAGAAAATACTACGTTTGGTCTTAAACAATTGTCGAGTCGTGAGCAGAAGCTAGCAAAGAAGTGGTGTGCAGACTATCCTATCGAAAAGGTACTTACAAAGTTTCTTTTGTTATATATGATGTTACTTGTACTTAGGCACACCAAAACATCAATATGGTATAGGAATTAGTGTAACACGCACCAATAACAAACTCATCACACCAAGTTTTCACTCGTATCATATTGTTGAAAGCATTGAAGTTGATTACATTTGAAAATCTCCTTTCATGGTGTAAAAGATTAATACTGTGTTAGTGTATTTACGAGACTAACAGGAGTAGGTACACTTAAAATATGGATTATCGCTAAGGTTTGGGTAAATTAGTTTATCAGCCGTATATTAATTTTAAGAACATGATTGGATTAACTTTCGGTCCTGGATAAATGGTGTGGGATGAGGGTGTAGAATACGGGTCTCTCTAGTTAACATGGACACAAAAGGACCAAAGCTAGTCAACATTTTTACCGGTTTAGCCGGTTTCGGGTTACCCAAGTATCATACCCCATAAACAATCAATTGGGTATACCTACCATAACAAGACACTTGAAGGCTCACGTGATTGTGTAGCTTAAACCCTTTTTCTTGTCTTTGCAGGCTACCATCACGAACAAAGATCTCAAAGCATCTCTACATTTTCGTAGACTGCGGAGCAGGTAAATGTCCATATTTCTGTAAGGTTATAAAAGCAGTTTTGTCACCTAACTTACATGAAATACATGCAACTGTCTCTGTTTTAGGCTAGAATATTATGCTTGTATTAGGCTTTTCATAATGACCTTATTGTAGACTACTGGTACTTGGCTTGTTTTTTTGTATGTATATACTTTGACCGACAATATGTGCTGTTATTAGGATAAAGTTTTATGGTTGTGTTGGGAAAGTATCTGTGAAGGAAGGAGGCGATAGCCAGGTAGGTCTTGTGCTATTTGATTAAGTATCATTGAGGAATTATTTCTCTTATTAATATTAGCATGTAATCTGCAGTTCAAGGTGATTTCAGAACTACTACTTCCTTTGGTAGTACCTTGTGAGACAGTGAGAGATAATGTGGTTACTCAGGTACAACCAACTCTAAGATGATAACACAATAACACGTACTGTACCTTGATAGTGAGCTTTTCTGTATTTTCAAGTTAGTATGTTATCTTATGGGTTCTTCAATCTTCGTATTTACATGGAGCAGCTCCTGTCATATCCGAAGCTATATCAGGACTTTGTCGAACTTGAAGGCCCCGAGGACGACGTGGATTTGGCGTATTTAGAATACGTGAATAGCGTGTCTCGGCAAGTCTTATCGTTCTTGTTATTTAAACATCCTTTATTGCGTTTTTACATTCTTCTAACTCAGATACATAATTAGGGATGGAGAATGGGGTGACGAATACACAATGCAAGCTGCTGCCGACTTTGTACGCAACCCTATCCCCTTTTTTAGTTTATCTGCTAAACCTGGAAAATCACACTGTAGTTTTTCTGTATATTTACAACTAACAACATATGACTATAAAGATCACATGCAACTTGCGTAACCCAAACTTGTGATTTATGTTTATTTGCAGTACCAAGTCATGTTTGTGGTTATAACTTCCCTAGAAGGCTGTGCCGTGAACGAGTTTCTTCCGCATGATATGGTGAATGTGGACCCTGAAAAAGGTAACCATCACAGTTTAAGATTACATATCTTCGCGCAAACTTATCCTGTCATATACTTTTCAGGTACACCTTTTCAAATCTGTGTTTTCGTTTCTTAGCGTTATTACTATTTTTTATGTTGCAGCTTTATACTTATCTTGCCTCTATGAGAACGATGAGAAGCATTATAACATACTGCACCGCAAAAGTACCATTGCTAGTACCTGCAGATTTGCTTACACATAGGTACAATTATATTTACCTTGTACGTTCTAAAAACAGGAATTAATTTTTTCGCAGTTTTTGTAAATGTGTTTGTTTGTAAATGTGTTTTGTAAATGAGGGGCCCTAGTTTTGGGAGGGAGGTGGTAATGTTTCTGGTTCAACTAAAAAGGCGATAGATTTAGTTTTGTCTTGATTCAGTCTCCGGCTAAATAGAAATCGTATGTTACCTTAATTCTTTGTAAAAGTATGAGATTGAAAAAGATAGTGTATGACAGCTTGCTAAAATAGCTTATCTAGTTAATGTTGGCTACTTTAAAGGTTGCAGATTCTTTATCCAATAGATAATATGTTGTTTAAGGGTCTGAAACTCCTTATCTGATGGATGATGTATTCTATTCTTATAAACAGGGATACGAAGAAGAGGATCATCGAAGTGGTAGAAGCAAAAAGAACGCGCTTACCTTGGAAAAATAACTAAAAACGAAGTTTGCTTAGGATTGCGTTTGAAAACTGTTGTTGTGGAATGTTTTTTAGACAGGATTTGCGCGGAATGTTTCTTCACAAAAAATGCTACTCGTCTCAAATTGCTTTTTACGTCATAATGAATATAATTAGCTTGTTGATAATGCCTCCCTCCATATCATGGTCTTATTATCACTGATGTTATTGCATATATGGTGGGTGGTCTCTTGTAAAGTTGTAGTCATATGAACTGACATGTTTGAACTAAGGCTGAGCAAAGTGACTCAAAAACCGATCCGACCCCACAAACCTACCAAAACCGGGCCGAACCCGAACTGAGTTTATTTGATTCTGTTTGGTCAGTTTGGATCGATTCAGGTTCGGTTGAAAACGGTCACGTAGCCGGTTTGAACTACCTCAACCGAACCGAACCGAAGCAATCTTATCCGGTTAGGTTTTGGTTTATATAGTGTATACTCGGTTGTATGGGTGCTCATGGTCCGAAAACCGTATTGGACCGAGAAAATCGGACGTGGCTGAAAACGATAACACTGGACTGAAGATTGGACCAAAATGCTACGATATGGTTCGGTTCGGTCCGGTCCAACAAGGCACAACTGCCGGGGTTTTCATAAGACTGAGTATCGAAAATAAGGAAAATGAGACCAAAATAGGTTTCAACAAGACCTTTATCACTAACAATGAAGTGGGCTTGAATTCCGGCCTTAATATTAGTTGGGCTTAGAAAGGCCATTTTTTCAATAATGATTTTGTTAACCTACATCCTGCTTAACATCATCAATCAGTCCCTGCCGCCCTTGTTTTTGTTTTGGTTTGTTTCAATGGAAGAGCTTGTGTTTGATGTAATCGTGCATATATTTGTGAGATTGGAAGTGATTGATCTATTTAGATGCAAGAGTGTTTGTAAGTCATGGCTATCTTTAATCTCCACTCCTCTTTTTGTTACATCTCATCTCAACTATACTACTGTCACAAATCATTATGAGCTTAGAGATAAAAGGATCATTATGCATGATGCTTGCTATTTTTCTATAGATAATTCGTTTTTAGACAATGAGTATCATATTATTGGTTCTTCCAATGGCCTAGTATGCATCTCTCCTAGAGATGTTCAACTTTTAGTTACTAATCCTTTGACTAGAGAGTTTATTTATCTACCAACCCTGCCCAATGAAGTTCTTCCTGAAAAGACCACACGTCGTTTTATTTCGAAACCTTGTTGGGGTTTTGGTTATGATTCATCCATAGATGATTACAAGGTTATAGTAGGGTTTGGAGTAGGCAAGCATCGGACACGTTTCCATGTGTTAACATTGAAATCAAATATATGGAAACTTATTGGAGATATCATATATAAGATGGATTCTTGTCAAGTTGCTAGACCTGGTATCTTGTGTGAGGGGTCGCTTCACTGGTTTATGAATGATCGAAGAAACAAGAAAGTCATAATTTCTTTTGATTTATCTTTAGACGAGTTTAAAGAAATCCCCCAACCGGATGATTTGCTATACGAGTGTAATGATGATGATGATAAACTTGGTTTTATTGAAGAGTCTCTATGCATATATAAACATCAAGCACCTTGCAATCAAAGAATTGGGAACAAATGTATAGATATAAGTATTCGCCCTATGAAATGGATTATGAGAAATTACCAAGAAACACGGTCTTGGGAACAAGCGCCCTATCGTTGTGAGGCGATGGATGTTGATCCACACTACTTGAGAAATCTAGAGTATATTGCCCACAAGAGTTCTTCCTATTGTCGCTCGTTAAGGATCATGGACTACATGGCTACTCCTGTATTTGTGCCGAGCCTTGTTTCTCCTCCCGGGAACATACAGAAGTTTAACAAGACAACCATTGACAAAAGGACTTTTAAGAGAAAGAGGAGGCATGCAAAGAATAGCAAAAGGAATGCTAAGGTGGGTTCTAAATATATGTCGTTATACAATGGTACTTTTTTTAATGCATATAGAATTGACTAGGTATGAGCACGGTACCATTTTGGGCACCTTTTTCGAGCTCCCCTATCTTTCCGATCAAATACATAGTCCCGCCGGTCCTGGGACCGGATAAGAATACCGGTAACAGTACAGGGCCAATTTCGCATGCATCATACAATATAAGTTTTTATATCAATCATACACATTTAGTAGTTTTGTGCCCCTCTTCTCTTTGTCTACATTTAAAGTATAAGTATACGTTTAGCTTTCATTCACTTCTTATTTTGCTATGACTCTTAACCGAAGTGTCTTTCTAATGTCTCAGTCAATCAAGCCATATCATTTGGCGTTTGGACGGAGTGCGAGAGTATTGAGTTTTTGAAGCAGTCAAAGATAGCTCTTTAATTTAGAGATCAATGCTTATCTTAGAAACCAATCTCTTAAAAGTTTCTAGAGCTACTGTTATGAAATAGATTCCTTGTTAGTGGCCCCTCGTTTTGTTAATTGGACTTTTGTTGTTCTGTTTTGGTTATCATATTTATGCCGGCGAGTCAAAGTGGTAATTACCTGCTGACGAGCTGGACCTGTTACACTGGATGACAAGCATAAGCTATACTCAAATGTTGGATTGTTCTGATAATATGCCTTGATGACGTGGATATCTATAAAACATTAACTGATGTACCAAATAACCATATTATCAGTTTATGTACACGGATATATTCCTGTAATTGGGTATTTCTCGCTTGACATTGGCTATATATTTCCTGAATGGAGATAGTTTAGCTTACCAGTTTGTGAATGGCTAAGTTGTGGCTATATTAACTTGTTGCTGGTTAAGTTCATGATGTATACTCTAGAAATACAAGCTTGAAACGTCATATTCATAAAGAGAGCAAAAGCTGTAATAAGAAATTAGATGCTTGGAAAAACAATTAATCGCTTTAGAATAGGCAAGCCACCAAAGACACAGCAGCTTCAAGTAGTGCAGGGACTTGCAAGTTGCAATGCCATTCCAGCAGTCTTCATGGACGGAGAAGGTGAAGGTGCTGCCCCAAACTCCTGAGCCATGGTTCCGGAACTGGTGAATGCCACTAAGACAACCATTGATGACATTTACTCTCTCAAATTTGCAGTTTTGTATATGTGTTTATTGATTGGGTTACATACTGATTCTATGTATCCACGGACTCCCCACGTTGACACTTGCAGCCATTGCTACCCTGTAGGTACCCTCATAGCTATTTCATAAACTGCACCTTGTTAGTGGCCCCTCGTTTTGGTTATCATATTTATGCCGGTGAGTCAAAGTGGTAATAATTAACTGCTGACGAGCTGGACCTGTTACACTGATGACAAGCATAAGTTATACTCAAATGTTGGCTTGTTCTGCTAATATGCCTTGATGACGTGGATATCTATTGAACATTAACCGTTGTACCAAATATCCATATTATCAGTTTATGTACACAGATATATTCCTGTAATTGGGTATTTCTCACTTGACTTGGCTATATATTTCCTGAATGGAGATAGTTTAGCTTACCAGGCCAGTTTGTGAATGGCTAAGTTGTGGCTTTATTAACTTGTTGCTTGTTTGTGCAATTCTTTGCGGGGGTCCGAATGGTATGACCGGATCGGATCTTGAGTGATGTATGCTTCGGATATCCTGAAACCAAAGCAGCGCGTTAGCCTCGTCCGGGTGTGAGAACCCAGACCAAGCTCCGGCGTGAAAGTAAGTAAAGGGTAAAAATCCGAAGAGGAATATGAGAGAAACAATATAAGTAAAAAGTGATAAGGGTAAAAGAGTTAACCTAAACCTTGAACCCAGAGGGGGTATTTATACCAAAACCGAGTTAATCGGGTCGGTAATCGGATAGAAAAATCTTGATTTTTGGTATCGGGTCGGATCGGTACAAAAACCGACTTAGGCCCGATATAGTCCGAAAATGTTATTATGTTTATGTTTTGGGCTTTTGGCAGCCGCGTATCTTTCTCTGTTTCTCATCTCACTGTGTCTCTAGCCCACTCCAATTGTTGGTGAACAGATCCAATATCTAGATATGAGATATATAATATATTAGTGAAATTCTTAATTTCTCTCACATCTTAACCTAATCTCATATACACATTCGTCTCCATCTATGTTTCATCATCTCAAACGCAGTATCAACCAAAAAGAATGCAACCCAATTCTTCCATCATACATCAAATGAACGATGCTTCTCCTATATTCAATACACGAAAAAAAAATCAAAACGAGCCCTTTCGTTATACAACTCCAACAACGAATCTCACTAACCCATTTACAAAATGATAACCTTTTTCATTTATTTCTGAAATTCTTGGATAAGGGGTGTTTTGTTTTGCACTTATTTCTGAAATTCTGGGCTTGTTTCGGTTTTGGTATGAACCGATTCAGATCCTGATATATCCTGACTTTAACCGAACCGATCCGAACCAAGTTGTTTCGGTTTCCGTCAAGCATTTGCCCTTCTGTCGGTTTCGTTTTCACTCGCGTCGGGTCGGTTTTAGCCCGATGCTCAGCCCTATATAAGACTCAAGAAAAGGGAAAAATTGCAAACACGCCTTTACTAATAAAGCGAGTTAAGCAAATACAACATGTGATGACAAATGACTATTTTTTTATACATCAAATATGCAAAAGACTTTATACGCATAATGTGTCAAAGCGCCATGTGTGTTGGCGTGACATCACAACCATTTATGTGCTTGCAGCCATAGCGAGATAAATTGGAATCGTGCGAGAGATGCGCGAACAATAAGCATTGTGTGATTAAACTATGACACTAATGTGTCTTGGCAGGATAAGCTTCACAAACTTGCAGCCACGACATACATGTCCTATATAGGGGTTTCGGAGAAAACTAATGGGTGTTGTTAGGAATTATTTTAAAGTATCAAGTACTGTTAGTTCAAGTACCAAGTACCGTTAGTTATAATAAGTACTGTTAGTGTTAACGCGGTACATGCTAAGTACTGTTAATGTTAATGTAAGTATTGCTAAATAGATAGAGACGAATATATCTTTAGTAAAGATATGTCATAGTTATAATAGGAGTATATCTTATGTGATATACTTAATAGATTATAATATTGATAATATATCGTGTGTGATATACTTATCATAATAGAATATTCTAGGGTTTCTTACACTATAAAAGGAACATAGGCACGATGAGTTTTTATGTACCTTTGCGAAATTCAATTAATAGAAGATCGAATAGTTAGAGTATTATGTTGTTCTTCTTTGCTTTTATAAGTTAGATCTCGCATAACTTATTAGAGTTTAGTAAGAGTGTCTCAAGTGCTCTAGTTTGATTACAAGTTATTGTACAATCCTTAACAGGATATAGATCTATTCAAAGGGATCAGTAGTGGCGCATAAATAAACTTCTTGTTCAAAATAATTTAAAACACACGATGGAGTTTGTAAACTCATTTATATGTACACGTAGTAAACAATGCTCAAGAAATCGCACTTCACATACCCCAAAATGCCACACTTAAAAAGAAATTCAACAACTTTGACTTTTCTTGTCAGCTTTGACTAGACTGTTCAGCTTTGATTAGACTGTTCAGTTTTGACTAGACTATTCAGCTTTGACTAGACTGCTCAGTTTTAACTAGACTGTTCAGTTTTAACTAGATTGTTCAGTTTTAACTAGATTGTTCAGTTTTTATTAGACTGTTCAGCTTTCACTTGACTGTTCGTTTTTTACTAGATTGTTCAATTTTGACTAGACTGTTCACTTTTGATTTCAGGTCTGACCCGACTAATTGACCAACTAGATGACATTTCAAGACTCGCAGTGTAAAGCAATTTGATGCAAACGACGTTTGAAGCAACTTTTTAGTTTTACCCGAAACTTGAAACCCAACAGAATATGACCAAAATGCCCCTGCAAGCTATTGTGCAGGTTTGACAAACGCATATGTGGCTTTTAAGTTTTGACCCATTTATACTAGTTTTCAAAACACGGTTTCTACCCGGTTGTAAGTAAAACGACATTTTCAACAACTTTTTAGTTTTACTCGAAAGCTGAAATGGATCGGAAATGGACGATTTTGCCCTTTTTCGTTCCTGCATCAGATGGTAATTTTCTTTATGTGCAGAAAATCAGTCTATAAATTTTATAGTATTAAAATGGGCATAATTTTTAAGAGTTAAAAGGCGAACTTTATATCAAAACGACCACAATGACGAGGCCTACGACTAGAAACAATAAAATCTCAGCTTACAAAAGGTTAACTTGGCCGAAATTTAGATCAAAAATCTAGACAACAAGTATGTAACTTTTACCCATGATCAAATCAATGAAAAACATACATGCACCTGCATAACTATCAAAATTGATATGCATGCAACTTATAATCAAAAGTAAATAACTAGGATCAAGATTAAGGTCCTTACAAAGAGTTTTATAATGATCAATATCAAAACACAACAATTAGAGACCAAGAACAAAATCAAAACTTGTATTCTTTCAACCAATCTTCATAAAAACACTTCTCTAGGCTTCATAAATAAATCCTACCAATAAGAATTTGGATTCAAGCACTAATTGGAGTTTGAAAATTTTCAAAAAATCTTTAATCTTGTTGCATGATGATTATTTGTTGTGGGGATTTGTAATTAAAGGTTTATAGAGTGATTTGTGGTAGAAAAAAGGGATTTGATTGAAGGAAATTTATGGTGATGGTGGTTTTGTGGTTGTTAGTATCAAATAGAGAGGAAAGAGAGAAAGAAAAAGAGTTGTTCGTTTTCTCCAGTATATTAACTATGTGTTTTATGGTAAGAAAATGGTAATAAGTAGTGATAAAAAGTTGAGTGTTTAGCAATAGGCTTTGATGGAGTTAACTAGGTAAAATAATAAAGATGTTTGGTTTGAGGTCTTTGAGTTTCGACACAAAGTAAAACAAAAAGGGCTTCGACCCAATTTATTGACACATTCTTTTAGACTAGAACCTTGATCCCGTTATGTACATGACACATTTACTTTTCAAAGACTCGTTTTTGATGAAATGCGAATTTAAGTCGAAAATAATAAATATGGAAATAACAATACTTATGATGAAATGCGACTTTCGTAGACTTCTCGATCGATAAACTGGATTGTTTAGATAATAAAACTTCGCGAGAGATTTAAATCAAAATCTTGATTTAATAAATATGCAAAAATAAAGTAAATTTTCCATAAATCCAAATAAATTATTTTAAATAGATATAAAAATAATTAAAATATAATTTAATTAAAATTCTTGAAATCTCAGGATTTACGTATGAAAGTAAAAGAAACAAGCATAACATTGTAAAATCGAAAACTACGATAAAGAACAATTTAATTACCAGGAAAAATACGAGTTTTCACAATATACTATTGAAACTGATGCTTCTAGCTATGGGATTGGGGTTGTCCTTCACCAACAAGGCCATCATGTAGCTTTCCTTAGCAAAACATTGGCTCCCAAACACTCTTTAATGTCTGCCTGTGAAAAGGAATTACTAGTTGTGGTCTTAGCTTTGAAAAAGTAGAGAAGATATTTGTTAGACAGACATTTCAAAATCAAGACAGATCATTTCCGCCTCAAGTATGTGTTAGATAAGAGGGTTACTACTCCTTTTCAATCTAAGTGGTTACCCAAACTGTTAGGCTTTGATTATACAATTTAGTATAATAAGGGCAAAAAGAATATGGTAGCTGATGCTTTGTCAAGAGTTCAAAGGCAAGGAGAGTTGTTTTCTCTTTTATTTGCAGCCACATTCAATGAATATATGGTTGTTGTTACCACTTTTTAGACAACTGACCCTGTGCTTCAGACGATCATTCAAGAGTTGCAGAATGGTACTCTTCATTCCACTAAGTATACTTGGAATGATCAACAGTTAAGAAGGAAGGGCAAATGGGTCGTGGGGGCTTATGAGCATCTCAAAAAGTCCATGGTTCATCATTTCCACACTTCTGCGATTGGAGGTCATAGTGGTGTTCAAACTACTCTGAAGAGGATTGGCTCCTTCTTTTATTGGAAGGGTATGAGGAAGATGGTTAAGAAGGAAGTTAGAACTTGTGACGCGTGTCAAAGAAATAAGGCCGATCTCTTTTCTTATCCGGTTCTGCTTCAACCATTGCTAGTTCCAACTAACATATGAGGAGACATCTTCATGGATTTTATTGATTATTTGCCAGTCTCTTAGGGCAAAAGTACGATTCTGGTGGTGGTTGATAGGCTGAGTAAGTATGCCCATTTCATAGCCCTTACCCACCCTTATATTACCAAAACAATTGCCCAGTTGTTCATGGATCACATTTATAGGATTCATGGTCTTCCTAAAACCATTGTCAGTGATAAAGACAATGTTTTCATGAGTTTGTTTTGCCAATCCTTGTTCAAGATGCTTCAAGTTCAGCTGAGGATGTCTACTGCCTATTACCCTCAGACAAATGGACAGATTGAGGTGGTTAACAAATGCTTAGAGTGCTATCTCAGATGTATGACTGGGGAAAGTCCCAAGGATTGGACCTCTTGGTTTTCATTGACTGAGTATTGGTACAATACCAATTATCACATTGCTATAAAAGCTACTCCTTATGAAATAGTTTATGGTCAAACCCCTCCACTCCACATTCCTTATATGGCTAGAGATAGCAAAGTGGAATTGGTTGACAGGACTTTGCATACTAGAGAAAAGGCTATTGAATTGCTTTAGTTCAATTTGTCTAAGGCTCAAGATAGGATGAAGTCTTAGGCTGATAAAAATAGGAGTGATCGCCACTTTGTAGTCCTTGATTGGGTTTATTTGAAGCTTCAACCATACATGCAACTCATAATCAGGAAGGACAGGCAGCATAAGTTATCTTCTAAGTTTTTTGGTCCTTTTTAGATCTTGGCTGAAGTTGGAACTGTGTCCTACAAGTTACACTTGCCTGAGACAGCTAAAGTGCATCCTGTTTTTCATGTTTCTCAACTGAAAAAAGTGTGTGGCTCCTACAGGTATCATGGGTGACTTCCCTGCTTGTGACCCTCAAGGGTTAATAGCTGCAGAACCAATTAAGCTTTTGGAAAGGAAGGTGGTCAAGCAAAATAATAAAATGGGAGTGTTTGGTTTAATACAATGGAGCAATGGTTCAGAGGAAGACGCTACCGGGGGAAGACTTATCTGACCTTCTTAGGCGTTTTCCAACCTTTGTCCTTGAACGCATCGATTTGACGAGTTAGAACACTTCCATGACGTGGAGACTATATACATACATGAGCCGATTAATTTATAACATCATCCTAATTACAAAAACCGGAGAGAAAGCGGGTGTTATTAGAATAAAAGTGAAAGAAAAAGTGTTTACTATAGAAAAGTAAAAGAAAAAGGACCAAACATGTAGTAGGATAGAAGGGTAGAACATCATGTTATCTGCTACTGCGTGTTTGAGAAAACAAAACAAAACGAAACAAAAAAATCACCAAAAAAGATCTAAACGCCAAAAAGAAAGAAAGAAAGAAAGAAATTCCAGCTTTCGATTCCAAATGGATTTCCAGCAGCAACAGAAGCAGCGTTTCATCATGAATATAAATATCTTTATTCTTCATTTCAATTCCACAACTCACATTTTCCCCCAATTCCTTCTTAATAATCATGAAAACAGTACTCTCCTTTTAATTTTGCTTATTTCATCTTTTTATTAGCTTATTTCTTCTATTTTTAGCTTATTTCTTCTATTGTAGCTTAATTTACGCTTATTTAACTGTTTTTTGGTTAATTTTATGTATAATTAGGTCATTTTTGTTAATTTATGCATTATTAGTTGAATTTTTGGATTTTTTTTTGTTAATTAACTTTTTATTTTATTTTATGTATAATTAGGTCATTTTTGTTAATTTATTCATTATCAACAGTTGAGAAGGAAGGGCAAATGGGTTATGAGGGTTGATGAGCATCTCAAGAAGTCCATGGTTCATCATTTCCACACTTCTGTAGTTGGAGGTCATAGTGGTGTTCAAACTACTCTGAAGAGGATTGGCTCCTTCTTTTATTGGAAGGGTATGAGGAAGATGGTTAAGGAGGAAGTTAGAACTTGTGATGTGTGTCAAAGAAATAAGGATGATCTCTCTTCTTATCCTGGTCTGCTTCAACCATTGCCAGTTCCAACTAACATATGAGAAGACATCTTCATGGATTTTATTGATTCTTTGCTAGTCTCTCAGGGCAAAAGTACGATTCTGGTGGTGGTTGATAGGCTGAGTAAGTATGCCCATTTCATAGCCCTTACCCACCCTTATAATGCCAAAACAATTGCCCAATTGTTCATGGATCACATCTATATGCTTCATGGTCTTCCTAAAACCATTGTCAGTAATAGAGACAATGTTTTCATGAGTTTGTTTTGGCAATCCTTCTTTAAGATGCTTCAAGTTCAGCTGAGGATGTCTACTGCCTATCACCCTCAGACAAATGGACAGACTGATGTAATTAACAAATGGTTAGAGTGTTATCTCAGATGTATGACTCTGGAAGAGGATCTCTGGAAGAGGAGTGCAATGTTATATGCACAACTGAAAAGTTATGCACATTTGAAAGTTAATAAAAGTCAAACCGTGAAAGTCAAATCAAAAGTCAATAAAAATCAAGAGCCAATTAATTTATAACATCTATCGTAATTACAAAACCGGAAGGAAAACGGGTATTATTATTAGAATAAAAGTGAAAGAAAAAGTGAATAGTGTAGAAAAGGAAAATAAAAAGGACCAAACATGTAGTAGGATAGAAGAAGGGTACAACATCATGTTATCTGCTGCTGCTGCTGCGTGTTTGAGAAAACAAAACAAAAAAAATCTAAACGCCAATGAAGAAAGAAAGAAAGAAAGAAATTCCAGCTTTCGATTTGAAATGGATTTCCAGAAGCGTTTCATAATCAATATAAATATCTTTATTCTTCATTTCAATTCCACAACTCACATTTTCCCCCAATTCCTTCTTAATAATCATGAAAACGGTATTTCTTTTACTCTCATTTTAATTTTGCTTATTTCATCTTTTTTTAGCTTATTTCTTCTATTTTTAGCTTATTTCGTTTATTTTTTGCTTAATTTACGCTTATTTAACTTTTTTTTGGTTAATTTTATGTATAATTAGGTCATTTTTGTTAATTTATGCATTATTAGCTGAACTTTTGGATTTTGTTTTGTTAATTTTATGTATAATTAGGTCATTTTTGTTAACGTATTCATTATTAGCTAAATTTTTTGATTTTTTTTGTTAATTTTATGTATAATTAGGTCATTTTTGTTAATTTATGCATTATTAGCTGAATTTTTGGATTTTTTTTGTTAATTTTATGTATACTTAGGTCATTTTTGTTAATTTATGCATTATTAGCTGAACTTTTGGATTTTTTGTTAATTTTATGTATAATTAGGTCATTTTTGTTAATTTATTCATTATTAGGTTAATTTTCGCATTTTTTTTGTTAATTAACTGTTTTTTTTTGTTAATTTTATGTATAATTAGGTCTTTTTTGTTAATTTATGCATTTTTAGCTGAATTTTTGGATTTTTTTTGTTAATTTTATGTATAATTAGGCCATTTTTGTTAATTTATGCATTATTAGCTGAATTTTTGGATTTTTTTTTGTTAATTTTATGTATAATTAGGTCATTTTTCTTAATTTATTCATTATTAGGTTAATTTTTGGATTTTTTATTTGTTAATTAACTGTTTTTTTTGTTAATTTTATGTATAATTAGGTCATTTTTGTTAATTTATGCATTATTAGAAGACGAGTTCAAGTTACCATTCGACTAATCCCGAGACAAAGTCGAGAAAGACGAGTTATTTAAAAGACGAGAAGACAAGAAGAAAAGGGAGAAGAAAACAACACCTTTCTCTTCCCCTATATATAGTCTCCTAAACATGTCATTAGGGGCTAGTCTTTTAGATTTTAATTTTTAGTTAAGTTTTAATTAGTGTGTGTTTTTACTTTTTCTCTCTAGCTTTTTCTTTCAAGCTTATCAAATCTTCATCTTAATCTTGTAATCTTGAATCTTAATCTTTAATATAATCAAGCTTTTTAATAAATTCTCATTCTACCTTTCTTAATTATAATCTATTGTTTTGCTTAATTAATCATGTAGTTGATTTTATCTTGTTGATTGTGTGACTGGTTTGCTTATTAGATTGTGCTTATTGAGTTGGTGTGTTTGAGATTTTTAGATTATTGTGCTTATTGCTTAATTTTTATGTTTGTTAGTTTTTAAATAAGTTGATTTTGGTAGATTAATATTTTTATAAAAAGTGATTTTAAATATTTTGATTATTTAGTGTTTTTAAAAGTTTTTAAATTGTGTCTTATTAGCTTTTTCTAAAATTTGATTTGGTAAAAGTTTTGGTAAGTGCTTATTTGAGTTTTGCTTATTTTGGTTTAGTTTGGATTCTCAAAACCCCAATATTCCGACTTATATGCAAAATTACTTTTTTCCCGACTTAGGTACTGATCTCATTTTATTCAGACTTGTGTGCATTTGATTTTCCCGACTTACTTGCAAATCATTTCCCAAATTAAGTGCAAGACTCCTCATTCCGAATTACATGTCAAACACACATTCCGGATTAAGTCTTCAAACTTGATTCCGAATTAGACCAAGAATCTTCATTCCGAATTAGGTCTAGGACAGGATTCCGGATTGTGTAGTGAAGCCATATTCCGAATTATTTGTGGGACATCAATTCCCGAATAAAGTGCAAGACGCGGATTCCGGATTAGGTTGTGGATGCATATTCCGGATTACGTACAAGTGTCACATTCCGGATTGTATGCAAAGGGGTGATTCCGAATTAGGTTAGTGATCTGTATTCCGGGTTCATATCCGGAATCCATATTCCGGATTATAAACATTTTCACTGATTCCGAATTGAGTTGAGTTGGCTATATTCCGGATTAAGTCCAAGAAACGGATTCCGGATTAGGTTTGTTATCTTGTTTTCCGAATTACATCAAGAATACATATTCCGAACTAGATAATTACCTTTAGCTATTTTCACCAAGTTCTATCATGCAACATTCATTCTGGAAAAGCATTTAAGGTTAGACATTCTTCTTTAATAGCTTTTACGTTTATGTTATTTGTAGACTTAGATAATCAAGCTCCCCCTTTTTAGTGACCAACACCAATTATTCTACCCTAAACCGTGATCAATTCGATTAGATACCGAGAACGATTGAGTACACATATGCAAAGTTTCCATATCACATATATCGAACAACATTGGTAGATTCCGTGTTTGACACTAGGAAGCATGAAATATTTGACATTTGGGTTATATACCAAGTTTTGAAAACGACTCAGTTTCTTATAACCATCGCCCTGATACCAATCTGTAACACCACCGAAATCAGACAACCGGAACAATTAGGCAGCATAGGGGTGTCACGTCATGGTACATGAACAGTGTAATATAAATGACACAAAAATGACGTACTAAAACATGTACATTACATCATAAACATCAGAGTTTTAAACAAAGCTCTCGAAGTTTTATAACTAGATAAGAGTACTATTTAAACATGGTTTTGTAATATATAGTTATCAAAATTACAGGATGAAATTTCTGTCAGCTTTTACCAAAACCAAAAGTTTAAACATAACACAGAAACTTCCAAGCTGCTAACATCATGCGGGCTCCCATCCAAGCAAATTAAGCATTATTACCTGAGATTAAACATGTAAAACATCAACAGAAGTCGAGTGATATTCATAGGTTTAGTAATATAATTATGGACATTAACCATAGTCTGAAACTATTATTATTGCTATTTAGCTCATGACACCGAACCATTAACGGTTAAGAAATACCCCTCGTGAGTATTCAGCCTAAATACTCAAGTAACAAATCAAATGTTAAATGCGTCAATGTTTAAACAACCGCAACATGGGACAGGGATTGTCAATCCTGTTATATCCACCCACAACATTCGCGCTTAGCAACACAAAAATTAACGATTCATGATAAAGATGGGACTTTATGGCTATCCGTACTAAAATCAATAATAATTAAGTAATCATCTCGAGGCATACAAGTTATGAGTAGCATAAATTTTTAAATAGTTGTGTTCCAACATGTAATCTCAACCCGCGTTTAGAAATAAAACATAAGTATTAAAAAGGGGCTATGAAATCACCTTGGTAAAAGTAATAGTAGTATCGATCGGTCGAGAAGTCTTGGAAAGTAGCAACAACGAACCACGAACGCCTAAAATGACCCACGACCTATAATAGTGGCGCGTAAATAAACTTCTTGTTCAAAATAATGTAAAACACACGATGGAGTTTGTAAACTCATTTATATGTACACGCAGTAAACAATGCTCAAGAAATCGCACTTTAAATACCCCAAAATGCACACTTAAAAAGAAATTCGACAACTTTGACTTTTTTGGTCAGCTTTGACTAGACTGTTCAGCTTTGACTAGATTGTTCAGTTTTGACTAGACTATTTACCTTTGACTAGACTGCTCAGTTTTAACTAGACTGTTCAATTTTAACTAGATTGTTCGTTTTGATTAGACTGTTCAGCTTTCACTAGATTGTTCGTTTTTTACTAGATTGTTCAATTTTGACTAAACTGTTCAGTTTTGATTTCAGGTCTGACCCGACTAATTGACCAACTAGATGACATTTTCAAGACTCGAAGTCTAAAGCAATTTGATGTAAAAGACGTTTGAATCAACTTTTTAGTTTTACCCGAAACTTGAAACCTAACAGAATATGACCAAAATGCCCCTGCAAGCTACTATGCATGTTTGACTATTTTACCCTGGAAACGCATATTTGGCTTTTAAGTTTTGACCCATTTATACTAGTTTTCAAAACAGGGTTTCTACCCGGTTGTAAGTAAAACGACATTTTAAACAACTTTTTAGTTTTACTCGAAAGCTGAAATGGATCAGAAATGGACGATTTTGCCCTTTTTGTTCCTGCGTCAGATGGTAATTTTCTTTATTTGCAGAAAATCAGTGTATAAATTTTGTAATATTCAAATGGGCATAATTTTTAAGAGTTAAAAGGCGAACTTTATATCAAAGCGACCACAATGACGAGGCCTACGACTATAAACAATAAAATCTCAGCTTACAAAAGGTTAACTTGGCCGAAATTTAGATCAAAAATCTAGACAACAAGTATGTAACTTTTACCCATGATCAAATCAATGAAAAACATACATGCACCTACATAACTATCAAAATTGATATGCATGCAACTTATAATCAAAAGTAAATAACTAGGATCAAGATTAAGGTCCTTACAAAGAGTTCTATGATGATCAATATCAAAACACAACAATTAGAGACCAAGAACAAAATCAAAACTTGTTTTCTTTCAACCAATCTTCATAAAAACACTTCTCTAGGCTTCATAAACAATTCCCACCAATAAGAATTTGGATTCAAGCACTAATTAGAGTTTAAAAAATTTCAAAAAATCTTTAATCTTGTTGCATGATGATTATTTGTCGTGGGGATTTGTAATTAAAGGTTTATAGAGTGATTTGTGGTAGAAAAATGGGATTTGATTGAAGGAAATTTATGGTGATGGTTGTTTTGTGGTTGTTAGTATCGAACAGAGAGGAAGGAGAGAGAGAAAAAGAGTTGTTCGTTTTCTCCAGTATATTAAATATGTGTTTTATGGTAAGAAAATGGTAATAAGTAGTGATAAAAAGTTAAAAGAGTGTTTAGAAATAGGCTTTGATGGAGATAACTAGGTAAAATAATAAAGGTGTTTGGTTTGAGGTCTTTGAGTTTCGACACAAAGTAAAACAAAAAGGGCTTCGGCCCGATTTATTGACATATTCTTTTAGACTAGAACCTTGATCCCGTTATTTACATGACACATTTACTTTTCAAAGACTCGTTTTTGATGAAATGCGAATGTAATTCGAAATAATAAATATGGAAATAACAATACTTACGATGAAATGCGACTTTCGTAGACTTCTCGATCGATAAACTGGATTGTTTAGATAATAAAACTTCGCGAGAGATTTAAATCAAAATCTTGATTTAATAAATATGCAAAAATAAAGTAAAATTTCCATAAATCCAAATAAATTATTTAAAATGGATATAAAAATAATTAAAATATAATTTAATTAAAATTCTTGAAATCTCAGGATTTATGTATGAAAAGTAAAAGAAACAAGCATAACATGGTAAAATAAAAAATTACGATAAAGAACAATTTAATTACGAGGAAAAATATGAGTTCTCATAATTTACTATTGAAACTGATGCTTCTAGCTATGGGATTGGGGTTGTCCTTCACCAACAAGGACATCCTGTAGCTTTCCTTAGCAAAACATTGGCTCCCAAACACTCTTCAATGTCTGCCTATGAAAAGGAATTACTAGTTGTGGTCTTAGCTTTGAAAAAGTAGAGAGGATATTTGTTAGACAGACATTTCAAAATTAAGACAGATCATTTCAGCCTCAAGTATGTGTTAGATAAGAGGGTTACTACTCCTTTTCAATCTAAGTGGTTACCCAAACTGTTAGGCTTTGATTATACAATTTAGTATAATAAGGGCAAAAAGAATATGGTAGTTGATGCTTTGTCAAGAGTTCAAAGGCAATGAGAGTTGTTTTCTCTTTTATTTGCAGCCACATTCAATGAATATATGGTTGTTGTTACCACTTTTTAGACTACTGACCCTGTGCTTCAGACGATCATTCAAGAGTTGCAGAATGGTATTCTTCATTCCACTAAGTATACTTGGAATGATCAACAGTTGAGAAGGAAGGGCAAATGGGTCGTGGGGGCTTATGAGCATCTCAAGAAGTCCATGGTTCATCATTTCCACACTTCTGCGGTTGGTGGTCATAGTGGTGTTCAAACTACTCTAAAGAGGATTGGTAATAACTGGGTTTTTAAGCTCGTATGAAAGTTCGTTAAACCGATCTTTTCGAATTGATTATTGGTAGAAAGTGTGACTCAATTGTTCTTGGTGGAATAATAAATGAGTGGTTTGATTATCTAGTTTTAAACTAAAAGCAAATAAGAAAGTGTCGTTGAGTAAAATGAGAACTTTAAAAGTTAAACTAAAATGAAGAGTTAAAAAATAAATGCTTGAAAACTTAAAGACAAGATTAGAAAAACACTTGAACACTTAATGAATCTAAAACTTGAAAATGTGTAAAAACAAGAAATTAAACCATTCGGAATGTTGCTAATCGGAATCTGATCGGAATGCTGGTCGGAAAGTATGATCGGAATATGGGTCATGAATGCTACAATCGGAATGTTGGAAAACAGCATTAATCGGAATACCAAACAATACTCTCGTCGGAATGATAGTGCAATCGGAATCCCCAATCGGAATCCAGTAAAAGGAAGCAGTCGAAATCTAGTGAAACAGTCCCAATCGGAATGTACCTAAAACCCTTATCCGATCAAGTGATCGGAATAACAAGATGCAATCGGAATGAGAAACCCTAATCCGATCAGAATGATCGGAATAATGGAGCAAGAGTCGGAATGTCTGATCAGAAAGGGGTTTACCCTTTCTGATGGTATGAATTCGCAAATAAGCCAAGTATTAGGCTATTTTCAATAAGCCAAATCCAAAACTTGATCGAATCTATAATGAAAAAGACTAAATAAGCACGAATAACAACTTATCCAATCTTCAAATAAGCAATCTTTTAAATCAAACCATAAAAAGATGAAACTTTTTAAGAAAACTTTCAAAAAGTAAATAAGCTAAACATACAAATAAGCCAATAAGCACAAAGATCTTAAAGCTTAACCGTTTGAAAGCTTATGTAGGAATAAAAAGATTAACTTTTTAAGCACGAAAACATCAAGATCAACACGGATCATAAATATTTCGCACCAAAAGTAAACTAAAATCAAGAAATGTAGAAAGAGATTAATGAACAAAAAGCTTAACTTGAATTTTATTAATGAAATCAAAAATACAAAAAGCTTAATCTTGAAGATTAAAAGAAAGAAAAGATAAAACTTAGTGAGAGAAAGTTTGGAACTTTCTCTCTCTAAAAACTAGAAAGGAAAAACTAAAAATGAAAAACTAGCTAACTCCCCTCCTAATGTGATTAGGAGGGTATTTATAGGGAAAATGGGAAGTGCATGTGTGGTGTGCTTCCTTCTTTCTTTACTTCTCGACTCGATTTAATTCTTTGTCTTTTCTCGACGTCGTCTCGGGATTTGAACTTGTCTTAATAATTTACTTCTTTAATTTAGACTTGAGTTCTTCGACTTCATTAAACTTCCGTCTTTAGACTTTTTCTTCGATAAATCTTCAGAATAGGTCTTGGACATCCGTTCTTTAAGCACTCTTGATCTTTTGACTTTGTATTTTCTCGTTTTCTTCGATAAAAGCCCATGAAAGCCCGTGTTTTCTTCCTTTTTCATCTTTTGGTCCTAAAACACAATAAAAACACAAACCACGCATAATTCTGACTTTTACGACATAAAATACACGTTTTGGTCTTGTTAATATTGGAAATAAGTGGTAAAAGGATAAGTGTTTTCACACTTATTAAATCCCCTACACTTGACCATTGCAATGCCCTCATGCAATGCATTAATTTTAAAGCACGGTTTACATTTTCCATCATAAATAACCCACCTTGGCCTTTATTAAATACTAAACATAAAAAGATAGAAACAAGTAAAGAAATCAAAGACTTACATTGGGTTTTGGCTGCCATAAACGTTTATCATCCTCAAGTTTCACGTTCCCCATACCAAGCTTAAAAACGAGATCATTGTTATTATAAGTTAGCAAACTAACACGAATTCATGTGGGCCAATTATTTACTTAGACTCCCTTATTCCTAGGTGTATCTCTTATATTTTATTTTTGTCTTGAATGATCACGAGGATGCATTGTTGACTTATTTCGATAGTTATTTAGGCTGAAAATAAAGTGGGACGATTTAATCAATAGTTAGCTAAAGGACAAAATCTTTTAAAACTGCTTCTCGTGACCTCTTAAAGTTCATATCTTGGCATAACTCGCTTCACGATTTGAGACCTTTCTCGGACCGATATTTGGCAGCGACTTCATACTTCAAATCTTGAGAGGCGTTCTTGAAATTATGGTCTTCTCTTCATAATAGGAATTTCTTCACTTGAAGTTTTTGAGAGATTCTTCATATTTGGACCACGACTTCTTCATTTTTCTCCAATCTTTATGTTGGACTTTGATATACAACGATCCGCCTCCTTTTAGGACTTGGATCTATTTATCCTCATACCTTGTTAGGGCCTTTTTGGATAGACTTCTCCATGATCTTTTGGGGAGTATTTGCTTTTCGCCGTGTGTCTCGATCCTTCATATTGATTTTCGATTAATGATTCTTCACATCACTTTTGGATCTTTAGCAACAAAATGTAGCCCTCATGCCTTGTTAGGGCCTTTTTGGACTCGCCAATCTTCGCATCCCGCTTCAATAAGTTATGCCTTGGCTATGAACTCTAATTAATACCGAGCAACTTTTAAACGATCTTGTGCTAGAAGCTAAGTAACTTTTTAAATCGTACAACCTTATTTATTGCAGATAAATTTATTAACAAGCGATGGGAGAATAGGCTCTTAATTAACTCATATAAACTCACGAAAGAATACCAAACTTATAATTGAATATATCATCTCTCGTCCTCCATAGTTTAAAATCTCAAGGAATGAGACTCGTGGATGCTTAGCCTATTAAATCAAAGTTTTGGGTTTTCGAGTCGCCTATAGGATCTTGCATCTTCTTAGACTCTTTCAAGTTTAGAAAACGCATTTTAAAGTTCCCTTGATAAACAACTCTCTAGGATCAATTATAGGAACTTGCGAAAAGTTCTTGTTCTTAACCCGTGAGAGTTAAGACTTTCGCGTTTTAAAGCTCCCTATATAAAAGCCTAGCAAAACTTGGCTTAAAACACGTTAAGGATACTAGCTAGAGCAAACTTAGATAAGTAAACTCGGGTTGAGTCAAAGTATTCATGACTTTGAAAAATTTAAAACCACTTTATTGAAAATTTATTCTAGCAAAGAAAGTAAATAACGCTAACAAAGGAAAAACTACTAAGCCAAAATAGGAAAAAAAATTGAAAAATGTCGAAAAATCAATTTTCCGGTTAAAATGAGGACAAATGCAAGGAAAAGACCACTTAACTTCGATAGAAGTCCCCCCTACACTTAATATAAACATTGTCCTCAATGTTTAAGCATGTGGAAGTAAAATCCCCTACACTTAGGAGATTGTGCACGTTTGTTTAAATCTTGCTAAGGAAGAGACAACTAAAGTGATTCCTATTTTAACATTGAAGAATATTAGTGAATCAAAAGAGTTTAGGATAGAACCGGGAAGACGGGTACACGGAATCACGGTTCGTCAAAAGTCATCGAGGTGCTCTTTGAAGCTTGAATCCCTGTAGAGAATAAGAAACAAGACAACAAACACATACGAGGCTCCCCCTACACATATTATGAAAACGATAAAGGATAGATCACGGGTTGCCTCCCGAGAAGCGCTTGTTTTTTATAACCGAGTCACGAGCCTGACTCGACCCAAAATTAGTTCATGGGAAAACGTGGTGAGGGATGGAATCATCTCATGAGAGATGTCCTAACCAAAGTACAGCTTCAAACGCTGGCCATTCACCTTGAAATTAGGTGAATGGACCAGACCAGCGGTTCTTCAACTTGCCAGAGAAGATCTTTAACCGAGAGTTAAAGAGTAAAACTTGATCACCAACGTTGAACTCTCGGTTCTTAATCCTAGCGTCATGGATGATCTTGGTCTTCTCCTTGTAGATCAATGAGTTCTCGTAAGCTTCATTCCTCAGTTCATTAAGCTCGTTGAGTTGAATCTTGCGAAGATCACCGGCTTTGTTGATGTCGAAGTTAGCCCACTTCAAGGCCCAGTATGCCTTATGTTCCAGCTCAATAGGGAGGTGGCATGCTTTTCCGTACACAAGACGATAAGGTGTACAACCAATCGGAGTCTTATATGCGGTACGGAAAGCCCACAAAGCATCATCTAACTTATCGGCCCACGAGGCACGATGCTCTCCCACAGTACGCTCCAAAATTCGCTTCAATCCACGGTTGGATATCTTGGCTTGACCATTGGTTTGGGGATGATAGGCGGTGGAAAGACGATGATTGACACCATACTTAGCCATGACTTTTGCAAATTGATCATTGCAAAAATGAGTCCTGAGGTCACTGATTATAGCACGAGGAACGCCGAATCGAGCAAAGAGCTGCTTCAGAAAGTTCACAACCACCCTCGCATCGTTCGTAGGGAGAGCATTGGCTTCAACCCATTTAGAAACGTAGTCAACGGCTACGAGGATGTACTTGTTCCCTTTAGATGATGGAAATGACCCCATAAAGTCGATGCCCCATACATCAAAGATTTCACATTCTTGTATGAAATTTTGAGGCATCTCATCTTTATGTGTGATCTTGCCTTGTCTTTGACAAGCATCACAATGTTTAACCATGTCGTGAGCGTCACGATAAATGGTGGGCCAATAAAATCCAGAGTCGAATACTTTCTTCGTGGTGTAATTGGGACCAAAGTGACCACCGGTGGGTCCTTTATGGCAAGAATCAAGGATTTGTACCGCTGCCGGCCCATCAACACATCGACGAATGACAAGATCCGCACATTGTTTGAAGAGGTAAGGGTCATCCCAGAAATAATGTTCAATATCTTTAAAGAACTTTTTATTTTGTTAGAACGTGAACCCTTCCTTGAGAATTCCACCCGCTAAGTAGTGTGCGATGTCCGCAAACCACGGGGTGTCATCGAGATTTGGATTGATAGACATTAAGGCCTCAAGGGTAAAAGAGTCATTGATCTGTTGATTCGGATGATCTCCTTGATAAGGATCCTCAAGTCTACTTAGATGATCCGCGGCTAAGTTTTCGGCTCCCTTCTTGTCACGAATTTCAATGTTGAATTCTTGAAGGAGCAAAACCCAACAAATAAGTCTGTAAAACAATGATAATCTTTGTGAAACAAGGGGTTTGATGTTTTTCTAGAGAGAGAAGGTTAGAGAGAGAAGTGAAAGAAACTTATATATTGAAATGAAAGAAATAAACAACCAACACCTCTTTCCATGGTGGAAAGAGGTTTAAATACCCCAAGTCCTTAATGGACTTGGGCTTCCGGCCCATGAACATGCTCATGGGTCGGGCTATTTAATAAATGAGACTAAACATAACTACGAGCCTATAACTACATTGTTGGAGTGACCGAGACTTTCTAAATGCGTAAAACGTATTTCCAACAATCTCCCCCAAAGGGAGGTCACTCCAAATTTACAAAGTCCTAATCTAGCATGTTAGATCTTGTTCTTGAGCTCGTAGTCTTCTTTTCTTTCTTTTTCTTTTCTTTTGTGAATATGTGTTGAATGATATCAGCCTTTTGCTTGGAACACGTTCTTTTGGCCTTTCACGTGCAGTCTTTATTTTCTTGTGAGGTTCGCCTCTTTGTGACTTCATGTCCCACACACTTATCCTTTGTTGAATTCTTGAAAGTTTCAGAGTCGATACAGCGGAAGACTTTCGGGTCATACTTTCTTGAATTTGCAGGAGTATTTGATGCTGAAGGAATAAGCATGTGAGGACGTCTTCAACAGGTACACCGCAACGCCACCGTCTTCAACTGGTACACAGCAACGCCACCGTCTTCAACAGGTACACAGCAACGCCACCGTCTTTAACAGGTACACAGCAACGACACGAATAAAATGGCTTTGACATTTTATTCTAATTCGGTAGCATTTTACCTCCGGTCGGTGAAGACCGTTGGACGATATTTGATATCGTACCCGTGACGGATAGTTTCAATTAAGTAACTTCCTGACTGGATTTCGCGGGTAAACCCGTTCTCTTTATTCGACCGTCCAAAGCTGACTGCGAACATAAAGAGTGAATCATTTGGATTAAAAATCCTTATGATTGAAGCCGTCAATTCATGAAACCTGGAACAAGTGAATTTCAATTAAGATATTCACCATCGTTGCTTTCCAGTTGTCACAAACTTGATTCAAATTTGAATCTTGCTTGTTACCTACCAAGTGCTGTTTGATGTTAACACTAGAAGGATTTCCACTCGTCACTGTGAACACTAAAGAGTGTCACTCTGAGTGTTCTGGCAAGATCATACGATAATGCGTAGAGGCCTGGAACGAGTTTAAGTTCAATTAAGAATTAAACTACTGTTTCTTTCCAGTTGTCACAAGATTAGTTCGTAAAGAACCGCACGTGTCACCTACCATGAGCTTGTTTGATGTTGGATCAAGCAGGATTTCCATCTTCACTGTAATACTTGCGTATTACTCGGATGTTCTGGCAATATTACAAGAATACTGCATAAGACTCATAAAAGATCTCTTACTTTTCACAGTGTGTGAAGAAGCAAGGAATAAATGGAAAGTGTCCTAATGAGACTTTTGATGATCTCGTGGCTCTAGACTCGATAGTGCGTTTTGATTTAGTGATCGATGGCTGGAGAGGAGTGCCACCTATTCAATATCAGTCTATTCGGAGTGAATAAACCAATAGATAACGTGTTGAACTCCGTGTGATTAAAACAAATACCTTTTGAGAGATATTTGAGTTAGTTGGGGAGGGTTGTGCATTGCATCACTGGGTCCATGATGGCTTTCTTCAATATCGAGAATCATTAACTAATGATCTCAATAGCATATGTATTGACCCGGTTTCTGCCTAAAGTTGTAAGGAGGGCTTCTTTCTTTACACCCTTTATCTTTACAATTCTTTTTCATTCTTCAACCCCTTCAATGCTTACCAATACGTCATAACTAGCACCTTGTTGTGATTGTTCCAGTGCTAGCTTAAGTACTTGGTCGGCATTCAGCTACGTTCACATTCATTCTCCATCTTTCCTAGGACTTCTAGTTCTATCTAGGGAGTTGTCCTTGGGAAGATTCCATCGGTTCTGATGAATCATTAGACTAATACCTATACCTACCACCCTCTTGTCACCACATTCGTCGTGAGTTAAGTGTGTTTTGGGTTGATATAGTCACCATGAAAAATCCTTGAAAATCACTTAAAGCACTTGTGATATTAAAATCAAAGATTTTGTGCCTTAAGTGTTTTGATCATCAAAAACGCTCCCCCTTAACTTGTGCATTACACATGTTAAGTTGGTTTATCTTTTAAGTCTTTTTCATTATTTTAGCCAAATATCATTAAGTCTCCTTAATCCCATTTTCTCCCCTTTCCAAAATGTTAACCATCAATATTTTGTATATTAATGGATTAACCGGTCTTTGGGTAATAAAATGAAATTAGATGTTGGCCAAAGAACATATTAATGCTCCCCCTCAAATTAATGAGGGTAAGTTGTAGTGCTTGAGTATGATTTGTTTGAAAGATTTAGAATCTCGAGAGAAATTCTTGAAAAATATCATACTTTTACACTACAACAAGCCACAAAAGCTGATAAAGTAAAAAAATAACATATTCACAATAATAGACATATGGAGTTGACCTGTAATGAGACGAACCAAAATTAATTGGTTCGTTCCGTGAACCGATGGTGAGCTCCATATGGTCGTCCACCGACGAATCGTTCTATACTTCGTAGCAACCGGCGCTTCCTTAGAACTTCCTCAATCTTCCTGATTGCGTACGAAGATCCCTTTCTGCACTGGGTTGTCCAGGTGTATGTGACTGCCGGAAGAGGTAAGTTGGCATTGAGAATCGACAGATCATCTCGAACATTCTTTAGCGTTCCATCACTGAATTTGTGCAGTTCTGAGAATCGCATGTATTGCATGACGCCAGTCTCATTCGGATAAAAAATTCCTGCTTCCGGCTTGGTAGTCCCCATGTAAACCTTCTTGTTCTTATGGAAATTACTGAGTGGATTCGTATGGGGACGTTCCAGGTTTAGCTTCTTCTGATAGCTTTCTACTCCAAGTTGAAAGTCTTCCACCCGGTTTTGAATGACTATTTTCCTGGCATATTGACGAAAGTTTGAACTCAAGGCTATGACAATATCAGGTGATAGATGGTCAACTTTTTCTTGAGCCAAGAGCAACAAAAGATCTTCTATGTCTTCAAGTTGAAGGTACTGGAGATCACTTTCGTCAATGCGGTATTCTTTCTCATCGGTACGTTTGAACATGATTACATTTAAGTAATCATCACCGAAAACAGTCTGAGTGGTTGCTCCTTGGATGCTTTTGATTCTGTGAGCTGAGACAATAGAAGCACCTCTCTTGGGACGATGGAAGTGGTTATAAGCTAACTTCTTCTTTTTGTTCCAGTGAGATATGCCAAGTGAAGCATAGGTATCATAAAACTTGAGCGGCTTCTTTCTCCATATTGACTCAGGCACTTTATCCTCTATCCATGGAACATTCTCCAAGTTGACAGGCTTGAGCATTGTTAGTGACGTGGCATATTTCTTTGCTCCATTTTCAAGGTATTCAAGATTGTGTGAGACAAAATGTTCTAATGTGATAGTAGCAGAACCGGTGATGACCATTGGTGTAAGAGGTCGTAACACGGGAGTCTGAATTCCTGTAGTTGTCGCTCTCATTGCTTTTGTAAGCTCATTCAGGTGATATTCTGCTTCATTATGGCTGATCTTTAACGTGTCAAAGAAGTCCACATTTGCAGCTGCCATTTTGATCAGATTCGGGGTCATCGTCGGTTTCCCATGAGAATACCTTAGAAAAGCCGAGAAGTCGATAGGGTTGTTGAGGAATTGAGTCATCTCCATTTCAGTTGCAGTGTCAAATGGATGCTGTGGTGCTGCGTTTGTTAGCCAAAGTTGCTCTTGTACAGTATCATCAATGATAAGGGATTCAGCAAATGTCGGTTCTGGAACATTTAAATCTTCAACTTCCATGTCATCGTCATGCTGAACTGTAGATGATGTTGAAGGTTGAGTTTGCATCACCCGTATATCATCGTGAGGTTCTTCTTCAAGCATTGTCTCTGTCGGTTCTTCTGTTTGCATATATTCTACAAATTCGATGTGAGAATCAGTAGTGAATTCTGGTGCAGTAGATATACCTGTAGCAACCTGCTGAGTTTCTGATACTATTGACTCCAGTGTCTTTTTTGTGGTGTCAGCAACCTTTTCTACAGTGTCCTCTAGACCTTTCTCGGTGGCCATATCATTGTCATCCTTGTTTGTCTCTTCGGCATTTGTACCGGTGTCGTCATTCTTATCACCCTTGTTGACTTCATTACCCTTTTCATTATCATCATCGTCATCCTGATCATCATATGTATCCTCGTCCTCGTCCTCATCTTCATCTCCATTCTTATCCTTTCCTTGTTCATCCTCTTCTTCCTCCTCATCTCCTTCCTTATCCTTATCCTCATTACCATCATCCTCTTCACCGTTTTCCTCGTCATCTTCCTCTTCTAACTCATTATCATCATCAGACTCAGAGTCGGTAGTGTCTGCAGGATTCTCTTCATCAATTGCTTTGTTGAGATATTGCAGAACTTTGCGTTTGTATCTTGATTTATGAGCTCCCAAATCTAGCAGACGTGTCTGTAGCAATGTCATTAATTGAAGAGTAGATAAACCATTACCGACAAGATGTGGTAGTTGTTGATCAACATAAGACTTGACTTCGCGTCGAATGATCGTGGTCATCTGCTCGTCGATTGACCCGAGAAAAGCAGCATTTTCTTTATCCCGAGTTTTCTTCTCTTTAAGAAATGATTTATGTTGTTCTTTAAGCTTTGACACTCTGTCTGTTAGTTTTTGAAGAGTAGGCTCATCAGGTTGCGGTTCCTTGGGAGGAGTGGCAAGCCTTTCAGTCAACGTAGCTATTTGTGTAGCTTGAGCCTCTAGTTGTTGTTGAAGAGACTTGATCAATGGATCATTGACTGTGAGGAAAGGATTTGATGTGGATGATACTGGTGGTTCTGTTGGTGGAGGTGTAACCATAACCGTTAAGGTGGTCGTGGATGATACTGGTTGTACCGGGATAGGTGTTGATGTAGATACAGTGGTTAGGACGATGGTTGATACAGGTTGTTCAGCTGTGGATGACGGTGTAGATTCCGTGGCGATGGTGGTGGTTGATACTGGTTGCTCAACAATTGCGGGTGTGATGGTGGTGGTTGTGACCTCACTGATGACTAGGGTTGATAGTAGTGAAGTGGTAGTCGATGTAATAGTGGTTATAGGGACATCCACCATTTGTTCATTTGTTGACGGATCAGTGTTGGTGACCTCAACACCCTCCCCTTCTAAATTGAGATATTTCAAAACATCATCAGAGTTTGAAGTAGACTTACTTTGAAGTTGTGTGTCTGGTATGAAAGTTGCATGAGCATCTTCATTTAGTACCATGTGAGTCGGTTCTGGCAGAGATGTGGTGATATTGGCATCGCGATACATCATACTTGTATCAGTGTCAGCACTGCTCTCACGTTCTTCACTTGGTTCCCGACTTTCAAGATGAAAGTTAGCAGCATCTTCATACGCATCTTCATAAGTATCTTCCTCGTCGAAAAATTCCGTATCACCATCAGGATTACCAAAATCTGCTAAGTCTTCAAATACCCTTGAGCCTGATCCGCCAAAGGCTTCCTATCGGCTTTGTTGAAGAATAATACGAAGTCTTTTGGCTTCAGAAATTTGTTGTTGAGCAGGTTCATTTGGAGCAACACTTGCCTCTTTGCCTTTAGCTTTCCTTGCTTTCTTAGGCCTGCGGAGTGGTACTTCTTCCAGTTCTTCTTTAGTTTGGATCAGCTCATCTTCATCATCTTCATCAACAATTTGCATTTTTCCTGGGCCTTTATCTTTAGAAGCAGCTGATTGACGCTTTGAAACTCGTTTCTTGCGTTTACCTTTTTGCTTCTCTGAGGGATGTAAATTTGCACGCTTAAACTGTGCGTCAATATCATTAAGCATCTCTTGGTATTTATCACTCTCCTTGATTCCATCATTAAGCATTGTGTCGGGTACTAGTGCCGGGAGTAATGCATACTTTGTGGAATTAGTGTCTGCATTCATTGAAAGAATCACATAATCATCATCTTTGGTGTGATAGAAGAAATTCCCGCGCGTGTCGATGGTTGGGTCATTCTTCATAAAATGGTGGATAATGAGCTTGGTGAATCTCGGGAATGGAAGATGCACGGATTTCTTCTTCGTTCCAGTGAACTGATAACAAAATTCTTGCCAGAGAAGAAGTGCATAGTCGACTTTGGATGCAGTATACAATCCCCAAAATAAGTGAGCCTGTGGTGGTCTCATTGCATCGGTGCCCCTAGTTTTTCCAGTAAGACACTTGACGATGATGGTGATAAGTGCTTTCCAGGGTTGCCCTATGTGTGAGGTGTTAAATTGTGATAGGTTGTTGATTTCACCCTCATAATTCATGGCACGAATGACTCGAAGCATTTCATCATTATTTGGGTTAGCCACAAATTGTTCTCCTTGTGCCAACCTAGGAAGTTTAAACAATTTCTGAAAAATGCTCAAGTTGAGTACCCTTGGTGTTTTGTTCAGTTCGAAAGAGATAGTCTTTTTGGAGAAAGATGCAGTGTTCCAGAATTCATGCATGTAAACTTCGGGAACAGATGTAGTACGTCTAAGTGTGTCTCTGATGGGTGATATGTCTAGGATATCCGTGGCTATTTTGAAAGCTGGTAAAGCCGGATCAAAATCATCTTGTAATCGAGAGTTGTTCTCAGCATATGGAAGCCTATTACTGAGCGAGACAAGTTCAAGATCACGAAGTCGTTGTTGTTCCTCGGTGTTGACATTTTCCTGCTTTGATGACATAATCACAAATGATATACACGATATATGTAGATGTCTTAAGTCAATGTCAAGTTGAAACATAGGGAAAAAGTCATTACAATTATTACCACAACATTCATACATACATCAGATGAACCAGGTCCTTACATATATGTAGATGTCTTAAGTCAATAGCCCATCGCAATGAGTCATCGGAATGACTCATCGCAATGACAGGCATCGCAATGATGGTATCGAAATGTACATCGAAATCCGTGACAGGGATTCGATCTCAAACGTTGACTTCTCGATCTGGAACTTAGGCAATGTTTTAAGAGATTCTGGGCAAAACCAATGAGTATCTATGCATCCTTAACAAATCCCACCACTTAAATACTATATTCATAGCAAAAAACATGAAACCCTAAATCTTGGATATGATCTATCGTTACTGTTTAGATGTGTAGATATGAAACGGATTAAATGATAGCAACTAAAACAAGATAGAATACCTAGATATTATGCAGCAAGAGATAAGTCACAAATCAAAGAGCGATTGAAGCTCGAGGTCGCAATAATGGCGGAAAGGAGTGTGTTTTGTGTGTTTCCAGTGAAGACGGGGAAAGAGGGGGGGGGGGGTGTGGTTTTGACTTGGTCAAATTTGATCAAACACCCACCACTTTGCAAAAAATGCAATAATGGTCCCCCTGATTTAGAATGTAAGTTAAAGTTAAAAGAATTAACTTAACAAAAATAAACCCGCTCACAAACATAACCACAAAACCTTAACGCCAAAATTTTAATGACCTATGCATGAGATTCTATATCGCACAAGGCACACATAGCATAACAGAAGATGAAGAATAGCTAATATTTTCTTGACAATCCTTTTTAACGACCAAATTTGTTTCCACGAAGAATTAATATTTGCTCCCCCTTAATCCCTGACCCGTTTTCTATTTAAAGAGCAGTAGTCAAAGATATTAAGGACACAATTATTAATGAGGACATTTGCCGGTTAAGTGATTTAAAAGAACGATTCTGGTGGTAATAAGATTTCTCTTATTTTTACAAAATAAGTGCACTGAAACGTACACAAATTTGTGTTAGACCAAGTTATAAAGTAAACTTAGTCCCTTACAAGGTTGTAAAGTAAACCTTGCCCGAGAAAATTAATTCCCGTTGTGAGCCAACGTTTTCAATAGAAATACGTGACTTTAACGCGAAAAGCGGGTTGCAGTCAGAAATAACTACAAGCCATAATGGGCATGTTTTAAAACTTGTACAACTTTTATACGGACTCTATTTATGGCGCCGTGTCAATATTAATCGACATTTCTAAAGCCGTAAATATTACCGTACTAAAAGACATGCCCGATTTGAAAATAAAAATAACAATATTTTTGGATTTTCTTGATTTTATATTTTTTATGGATTTTCTATGTTTTCTATTTTTGTATTTTGCTTTTGATGGTTTAAGTATGTACGATAATATACAAGATCACGATCAAAGGATACTCGAGAATAATTTACCAGTACTATTCTTCAGATTCTTCTGCCAACTCCTTAAGTGTCGCTGGTGAAAATGATTTCATGCCTAGCTTTTCGATCAAAAACTCGATGCGTCCTTGATCTAAGGCCTTTGTGAATATATCTGCCAGCTGATACTCAGTGTTGACGAAGTATAGTTCGGTCACTCCATTTTCCACTTGCTCCTTGATGAAGTGGTAGCGGATGTCAATGTGCTTTGCTCGAGAGTGTTGAACGTAGTTGCAGCATGGAGCGATTGCACTTTTGTTATCACAGTACATCGGGATTTTGTTGAATCCAAGACCGTAGTCAGTCAATTGTGACCTCATCCAAAGAACTTGAGCACAACAACCGGACATAGCAATGTATTCAGCCTCAGTACTTGATATCGCAGCGCTTTTCTGCCTTTTTGATGCCCAACTAACAAGTCTATCTCCAAGAAGTTGCACACTGCCATAAGTGCTACGTCTGGTATCTTGACACCCGGCATAATCTGCATCTGCATATGAAATTAGTGCAATAGAGGAATCCTTCGGATACCACAGACCACGATTAAGTGTTCCTTTTAGATACCGAAAGATCCTTCTCACAACATGTAAGTGCTTTTCGGTAGGCCGAGCCTGATACCGGGCACACATGCCTATGGCAAATTGCAAATCAGGCCTGCTAGCAGTCAGATAGAGAAGGGTGCCGATCATTCCACGGTAAAGTTTAGGATCGACAGCTATCCCTTCCTTATCTTCATCTAACTTGGATCTCTCCACCATTGGAGTATCCACGGGGTCACAGTTTTCAAAGTGATATTTCTTTAAGGATTCAAGAGCAAATTTGGATTGATTAATAAAGATGCCTCTGGGATTCTGAGAAATTTGCAACCCTAAGAAAAATGAAATTTTTCCCATCATCGACATCTTAAAGCGTGTGGACATAATTTTCTCAAAACGGTCAGACAAACGTTGATTAGTAGCAACAAATATTATATCATCAACATAAATTTGTACCAGTATCATGTCGTTGTCCTCCTTGAGAATGAATAATGTGGGGTCCACTTTGCCTTTGGAGAAGCCTTTGGAGATGAGATACGACGATAAGAGATCGTACCACGCGCGTGGAGCTTGTTTCAACCCGTAAAGAGCCTTCTTGAGCTTGTACACGTGATTAGGATACTCTGAATTGACGAATCCATTCGGCTGGCTTACATAGACATCTTACCTTAATTCACCATTGAGAAATGCCGTCTTAACATCCATTTGGTAGACGATCATATTCATGTGAGCAGCATAAGCAAGGAATAGTCTAATTGCCTCCAATCGTGCAACAGGAGCAAAGGATTCTTCAAAATCGATACCCAAAGCTTGTTTGTAACCTCTAGCAACCAATCTAGCTTTGTTTTTCAACACACTTCCTAACTCATCGAGCTTAACCTTGTATACCCACAACAATGTCAAGATTTCAACGTTTCTGGGTAACGGAACTAATTCCCACACTTCAAGATGTTGGAATTCATTGAGTTCCTCTTGCATGGCTTCAATCCATGATGATTTGGTCATGGCTTCTTGCCAGTTTTTAAATTCAGTGTCTGAAAGAAATGCATCAAAATAGCAATATAATGCATGTTCTTGGAGTTGATGGCGTGTTAAGACTGGTCGATCGATGTCACCAATAATATTGCGGATTGGGTGATCCTTTTTCCATTTAGTGTTGTGAGTTTCAATCCGTGGTGGTCGGTAGTGAACGATTACAGGAGCTTCCTCTGAGGTAGACGCACCGGTAGGGTCTTCAGGTATATGTGAACCAAAGAAGGGAAGCTCTTGTAAGTGAGCATATTCCAGATCGTGATCATATAGATCCTCTTCAACATCATTAGGAACGAGTGGGGGTGATGATTCAGGTGTTGTTTGAGAATTGGTGGGGGATGGTACATCTTGTTCAAGAGTAACAGTAGATGCCTCGGATAGATTTCCATTATCTTGAGCAACAACTACGGGAATCGGAGCTACTGCTACGGGTGCTGGAGAATCATTACTCTGTGGATCAAAGAATTCATCAAACATAGGTTGAAATAACTTATCCCACTCGGACCTTGTTGGTGGTATGAATGATGGAGAAGTAGGGTTGTTGGGAATTAAGCCGGAACTGATTGTACCGGTTCCCATCTCGTGTAATGCGGGTTCAGAGCTGTGTTGCTCAGAAGCCATCGCTGTCAGCTCATCAAAATCGACATCCAAAGTTTCTACAATCTTGCCAAGACGACGGTTATAAATCCGGTAAGCTTTCTTTGCAGGCGAGTATCCAATGAAAATTCCAATATCAGCCTTCGGTTGAAGTTTTCCCAGATTCTCACTATTTGTATTTGGATAGCAAAGTGCACCAAACACATGAAGATATGAAATATCGGGTTTGTGTCCATGAAGTAGCTCATATGGAGTTTTACCATGACGTTTGCGAATGATGGAGCGGTTTTGGGTATAACATGCGGTTGCCACTGCTTCTGCCCATAAGAATAAAGGAGCATTCGCATAAATCAACATAGTTCGAGCAGCTTCCATAAGTGTACGGTTACGTCTTTCAACGACACCATTTTGTTGTGGAGTGCGAGCCACAGATGTTTCATGAGAAATACCAACCTTTTCATAATAATGTCGAAGAGTCTGATTAAAGAACTCAGTGCCGTTATCAGTCCGAATGCGGCGAACAGTAGCATTACGACGTACTTGGATCATCTTTAAGAAAGTAATGATATACTCTGGTGCTTGATCCTTGGATGCTAAAAACTTTACCCATGTAAACCTTGAGAAATCATCCACTATAACGAGGATGTATTTTCTACCACTCACACTAGCTGTACGCATTGGCCCGCAAAGATCCATGTGCAAAAGATACAGTGGTTCTTGGTTGGTGTCTTCTGCTTTAGGTTTGTAAGATTTCTTGGTGCTTTTCCCCAATGAACACGCGAAACATAAATGATCCTTGTCGAACTTAAGTTTTGGAAGACCACGAACAAGTTCGTTTCTAGACAAATGGTTAATAGCATCAAAGTTAAGATGAGATAACCGTCGATGCCACAACCATGACTTGGTCTTAGATGCTTTGGAGAGTAGGCAAACAGGAGAGGCGGCCATCATGTTTTGAATAGACAAAGTATAGAGATTATCCCCTCGAGAACCCTTTAACAAATCATTTCCTGCAAGATCGCGAAGGAAGCAAGTATGTTGTCGAAAGGCCACTTCAAGGTTAGAATCGCAGAATTGTCCTACTGAGAATAGATTGTGACCAAGTCCCTCCACATAATAAACCCTTGAAATCGTGACATTCCCAATTTGGTATTCATCATAACCCATAATCTTTGCAATATGGTCGTTGCCGAATTTAACCGTTCCTAGAAACTTGCTAACGAAATTTCTGAGCATCGAGCGGTCTCCAGTCATATGTTTGGAGCACCCCGAGTCCAAATACCAAAGAATAATTTGGACGACCTGAAAATATTACCAAACACATACGATGTATCGGATTCTAATTGTTCTTCTGAGTTAGCAGGTACAGATACAGTTATCTTAGATTTGATATCAGACGAAACTTTAGGTTTCCAGATTTTCTTACTAGTGGTTGGCTTAGATTCTAGTTGTCTAGTATTCTGAGGTACTTTTTGACTGGGGACATTACCACTGGTAGGCACAGTAGTGGGGGCAGACCTAGTTAAAGGGCGCTTTTTCCATTTCTTAGTGCTAGTGTTCCTATTTAAAGGACGCTTAGACCTAACTTCCGTGGATGTGATCCTAGTTAAAGGGCACTTAGTTCCATTTGCAGTAAAGGTCCTACCAGTGGGTTTCCATTGCCACCCAACTTGGGTAAATTTCTTCCCTGTTGGAATCCATTCAAGATTATTCTTAATAGCATACATTTCATTCACGTGATCAACAAGGCATAAATCATGACGCTGAGAAAACATGCATTCATTACAATTCCAACATTTCACATTAGAATTCACATTTTGCTTAGGTTTCCACTCATAAAGAGGACCTTTTGTCTTAGCTACATGATTCTTTTTATTTAAAACTGAAATAACGTTCCTAGGGTGCACTTCTACTTTCTTCTTCTCAGTCCTATTAGTGGAAGGCTTGATCCTATCTTTCTTGTCTTGAGATCCTTTAGCCTTAGTGGACACAGTTACTCCTGTAGAAGCCAAAGGAACATTAGTTACAGATTTTAAAGGTGCCTTACTTGATGGTGCCAATGACGGTTTTGCTCCTAGGGTCTTATTGAATGGAGTTACAGCAATGGGTCGATTAGTGAGTAGTGCAGAACCCGGTTTTCCTATGTATTGCAAATATGCTAAGCAATATTGAACACGCTTAATATATTCATGAGTTGAATAATAGTAACTGCTTGAGGGATCTAACGCATACAAATCATCTAAAATATCCCTAACAAGATCTACATGCTTAATTGCATTCCTCATATAATCATCGTAGGTAACCGGGTTTTTCTTATGGAGCGGGTTCTTATGAAGCACTACTGAATTGGTTGTTGGAGCACTAGAGGACGGTGCAGAGTTGGTAGCTAAGTTATTAACAACTTCTTGTCGGGTGAAAAGAAGTGTCTCCTTTAACTCGGCCAAAACCATGTTTTTGTCTATGAGCTAAATTTTTAGGTCAGAGGTTTCCTCACATTTCTTGTTCAGTTTGTCAATTAAAGACTTTTGCTCTGTCGCATTAAACGCGAGGTGTTCTTCTATTGAACCAGAAATTTGTGAGTCTACCTGCCTTACTTGTTCACGCTCTCCTAGTATAGAATTAATTCTATTTTCTAGGACATGATTCTTAGTCTCTGCAGCCTCTAGTTCCGTTTTTGTTTCTAGTAATTCTCTCTTAATTCTCATCATCTCTTCTTCTAAATTCTGAACTATCTGAATCATCTTGTCACTTGTCTCAACGAAGTTTCCACCATCATTTAGTTTTGAAAGAGTTTCATTTTTAGATTGATTCTCAATTTCAAGAGATATAGAATGTTGTTGAAGCTCATTAAAACTTTTTGAGAGTGTATTATACGAATCTTGAAGCTTTAAAAATTCAGCGTTGGATTCATGACAAGAATGATTTTCTACAGTATTCACAGATTCATGCACATCATCACAAATATTCACAGTAGATGAAATTTCATGAGTATATTTAACAGTAACAACTTGCATCACTTCGAGAGACACCATATGTTCTAAAAAGCGGTCATATTCTGATAAAATCTTTTCCTTTTCAATTAAGTGTTGTTCATAAGCATCATCCATTTTATTGAAAACTTTTTGAACTTCACCAATTTCAAAACTTAAATTACACGCTAGATCATAGACTCCTTGTTTAATATGGTCCACAAACGGAACGATCTCTTTCTCAAACACCGTTTTCATGTGTTCGAACGCCCATTCTCTAGCGGTTTGAGCCGTTGAAGTCGTACATTCCAAAATGACCTTGTCAAAATCGGTAAGGTATTGCCCAATCTCTTCCAAGCTGAGCTTTACCGTACTAACCAGGGGAAGATTCTTAGGAATTTCCTTTGGTTTGTCCGAGTTGACAAGTGTAGGAATTATACTAAGTCATTCTCTAGTCGGCATGAAAGTGGATGTTTGGAGAGTTCTCTTTTTCATATTAAAACGAATTCTAAGATCTATTGTGGCATTTTTTGCATTCATTGAAGCATAATCATATTCAGGATATGTAGAAAGTAATTTTAACTGCTTTTCATCATATGGTGTCATACTCTCAGAATCATTAGAGAACACAATCGGATCTAATACCAATCCTAACTTTGTTGCATCATAAAGTCGTGGGTTGTGGTTAAGTGCTTGCTTTGCATAACCCGGGTTAGGTGGTAAGTCTATCAGACGCGATAGGTTGAACTCTTTAAATGATGCATGAAACAAGTGTACTAGATGTGAAGCAGCATATTGTTTTAAAAGCTTAAGTTCCGTTTCTTTTATTCTTTCAGACGTCTTAATTTCCATTTCAAGCTGTTTGGACTCAAGAATTTCAAAATCCGTTTGAAGTTGTTGAAAATTAGTAACGACTGACTCTTTTTCTTTAAGCTCATTCGAAAGATTTGCTCTTAAACTTTCAATTTCTAGCAGATTGTCCATTTGAACTTTCCTAAACCTATCAAATTCAGGATTGGTTAAGGTAGTGGACACAGGAGTCATTCCCAAGGTTTTAACCTTGTCTTTATGCAAAGCAAGCTCGGTAGATAAAGTCTGATTAGCATTAAGGGTTTCAAGGACCGCATTATTCATTTGGCTAGCAAAGATGCAGGGACCATAACCAAATCAGGTTGAGCAGACGAATTGATAGTCATAAGAGCTCCCGGTTGTGGTTCACTCAAAGTCTGAGGACTTGCAATGTTATTGCTATCATTGTTTGTCTCGTCGATTGAGTTACTAACCACCGGAGGCTGTTCCGAATACTCAGACATTTGCTCAACTTGATAAGGTACAATACTCGTATCTATAGCAGTATTTGGTACCTCAGAAATGGTATCAGCTCCATAGAGTGAAAGGTTTGCCATAAGAGCTGCTTTGGCGGTGTTAAGATCATCATAATCATAGTCTTATGCATCCAAATCATCACATTGATATGCAGCATTGTTGGTGATGACTGTTGTGTGACCATCAGTTTCCGCTACTCCCGGATCTGCAAGGAATGCAAATTCTTCTTCATCAAGCTCACGACCTTGGGCTTGAGCATTCACCAGGTAAATCTTCTCCTTAAACCATGTGTCGTCCCTTCTCCTCTTAGGCTGCTTGCATTCTCGGGCCATGTGCCCTTCCCCTTTGTAGTTGTAGCAAATAACCACCTTCATTTTACCAGTGCTGTTAGCCCTTGTAGCAGTAGTAGTGGATGAACGTGCACCAGCAGTAGACGAATTTGATCTCCCTTGAAGTGGTTGCACCATGACCCTTCCGTCCTGAATTGTTGCCTGTTGTCGAGAGTTAGACGAGATCCTTAACTGATTGTTAGTTGTTGCTGAACCTCGGTAACCTCTTTTGTTCAAAGTTTGACTTAAATATGCAGACATCAGAGCAAGGATTTCAGTAGGGCTATCTCCTTGTCTAAATTCAGGGACAGGGATGTCATCTTCACAGTAGAATGTTGCAGCTGGTTGAGCAACAAACTGATTGGTTGGAGCACTTACTTGATGTGAGTAATGAGGTTGAGGAGCCTCAAGTTGTGGATAGGTACTAGCAAGGTGGTGGGAGGTTGATACGGTGAATACTGGTGTGAAACATAAGGTGATGGGTGTGAATCTCCTTGTGATGATGATGTTGCTGGTTGGTGATAAGGTTGATATGAAGATTTTTGTCCTAAAGCAAGCTGCGAGTTGTGGTATGACAGTGTAGGATGGTTTGCCAATAATGCCATTGGTTCATGATAAGGTCCTTGAGAAATTCGGTTTTGGATCACATGCTTCTCATGTTGTTGTAAGAAAGCATAGAGTTGATCTAAATTGGACTTGTGTAGATCACGAATCATTTTGACATCAGTCACATATTGACTCCATTCAGGGGGTAGTGTGTTCAAAAACTTGGTGTTTAACTGAAACTGTTCAATCCTTAGATTATAGACATTCATGTCATTCATCAAAGTGGTAAAACGGCAATAAAAATCATGAAGTGTCTCCCCTGGAAGGTATGTGAACCTATCAAACAAATCATACAGTTGACACTCTCGTTCTTGCTTTGTGAGAGATGTCCCTTGTAGCAAAACCGCAATTCGATCCCAAAGATTCTTTGCTACTGTATGTTCACTCACCATTCGAAAGATATCGGGTGGAAGGGCTTGAAGAATTGTCTGAACAGCCCTTTCATCGGCATCTGCAACGATTTTATTGGCATCGGTTAACTCATGATACTCCCTTGGTCTTGTCACATTGTTGACGGTAACCTCTCCCTAATCTAATGGTCCTTTATCAATTGATTGAAGCATAAGTCGACCATTTTGTTTGCCCATGATATATGTTCTCATACGGCCTTGCCATGCTTCAAATAGATCTTTGATGAGCAAAGGCGGGCGAGTATCGGTACCCGAAATGATCGATATATCGGTGAGTGAAGTCATAGTTGGCATAAATGAATGTGAATTCATTTTGTGATCCCTTGAAAAAAAAAGATTATCAAAGATGATCGAACAATGAAATAAGGTTATGAGTTTTTTGTGTTGTTAACTAAAAGATATTGTTATCTTGTTGTAGTGTTTGCTTTTGAACTTTTCCAAATTACCAAATTAAATGCCAAATAGAAGAAAATCCACTAAGTATCTAAAAACAAGTTCTGTCGAAATGTTCCTTCTGTCGGAATACCCAGATCGGAAAATCTTACTATCGGAATGCTTAGATCGTAATGCAAAGCTATCGAAATGATTCAGATCGCAAAGTGCTTGTCGGAATGATTCAGATCGTAATGCTCAGATCGCAATGTAACCTTGTCAGAATGATGATGGTATCGGAATGCCTAGATCGCAATGCAAAGTTGTCGAAATGCTCAGATCGCAAAGTCTATCGGAATGCTCAGATCGCAACGACTATCGGAATGATTCAGATCGGAATGCTCAGATCGCAAAGTAGCTGACAAAATTTAAGCAGAGTAACGACTTACAAACCTTCCTTATACCGGTCGGAATCCTAGATCGCAAAGTACGATCGGATTGTCCATATCGGAATAAGTAATGAAATCCAACTATCGCAATGTAGAACCAAACCCTTTCCGATGGTAATGGTTATTGCGATGGAAGCCCACTTTTCACTTGTACTTTCCGATGGAGATTTCTGCTTGAATTTCAGAATGAAGAACACAAGACTTTTTTGCACTTTTGATCCAAGAAAGATGATGTTTTAACGAAAACCAAGATACCAAGAACACTTTTAAACACGAATCCCTATGTTACACTACTTTAAACTACGATCAAACACAAAAAAATTTGAAGATTTCGGCAAAAACAAACCAACACTTTACGATATGTTTAGAAAACAATACGCAACACAAAAACAAACCTATATCTCATCCCATGCTCTTGATACCAATTGTAAAACAATGATAATCTTTGTGAAACAAGGAGGTTGATGTTTTTCTAGAGAGAGAAAGTTAGAGAGAGAAGTGAAAGAAACTTATATATTGAAATGAAAGAAATAAACAACCAACACCTCTTTCCATGGTGGAAAGAGGTTTAAATACCCCAAGTCCTTAATGGACTTGGGCTTCCGGCCCATGAACATGCTCATGGGTCGGGCTATTTAATAAATGAGACTAAACATAACTACGAGCCTATAACTACATTGTTGGAGTGACCGAGACTTCCTAAATGCGTAAAACGTATTTCCAACAAAGTCTTGGCTTAGAATCTTGCTTAGTCATCAAGTACTTCAACGCGGAATGATTGGTATACACGATGGTGGTAGAACGGACAAGATAGGGGCGAAATTTTTCAAAAGCATACACTACAGCTAAAAGCTCTTTTTCGGTAGTGGTATAATGCAATTGAGCCCCCGTCATTGTCTTGCTAGCATAATGGATTGGTTGGAAGTGTTTGTTCACTCTTTGGCCCAAAATCGCTCCAATAGCAAAGTCGCTAGCATCACACATCAACTCAAAAGGTAGCTCCCAATTAGGGGTAACCAAGACCGGTGCCTTAGTTAGCTTATCCTTAAGAAGATTGAAGGATTCAAGACACTCTTTGGAAAAGATAAAAGGAGTATCTTTTTCTAAGAGGTGGGTCATCGGGCGAGCGATTTTAGAAAAATCTTGAATGAATCGACGATAGAAGCCCGCATGACCGAGGAAACTTCTCACACCCTTCACGGTTGAAGGTGGAGGCAATTTAGCAATAACATCGACTTTAGAACGGTCCACTTCAAGACCGGCTTTGGAGATTTTGTGTCCTAGCACGATGCCTTCTTTTACCATGAAATGGCATTTTTCCCAATTTAGAACACGGCGAGTGTCTTCACACCGCTTAAGCATGCGTTCCAAATTGGCAAGGCAATGAGAGAAAGAATCACCATAAACCGAGAAATCATCCATGAAGACTTCCATAGTTTCTTCAACCATGTCATGGAAGATAGCCATCATACACTTTTGAAATGTCCCAGGAGCATTGCATAAGCCGAAAGGCATTCTTTTATAAGCAAATGTTTTGTAAGGACAAGTGAATGTGGTTTTCTCTTGGTCATTGGGATCAATGGGAATTTGAAAATACCCGGAGAAACCGTCTAAAAAGCAGTAATAGTCATTACCCGCTAGACGTTCAAGCATTTGGTCCATGAAAGGAAGGGGAAAATGATCCTTTCTTGTAGCATCATTGAGTTTGCGATAGTCTATACAAACTCTCCACCGTGTAACGAGACGAGTAGGAATCAACTCGTTGTTTTCATTGGGCACAACGGTGATTCCGCCTTTCTTAGGCACACAATGGACGGGACTAACCCATGGTGAATCCGAGATGGGGTAGATCATTCCCGCATCAAGAAGTTTGATAACCTCTTTTTTGATTATGTCATGGATCTTAGGATTCACCCTTCTTTGGCTTTGAATAGTGGGTTTAAAGTCGTCCTCCATGAGAAATTTGTGTGTGCAGAAGTGAGGATCAATTCCACGAATATCGGAGATTTTCCATGCAATAGCTTTCTTGTGATTCTTCAGTACGGCGATAAGTCGGGATTTTTCGTCTTCTTTCAAGTCCTTAGCGATGATGACGGGAGACTTCTTGTTGTCTTCAAGGAAAACGTACTCGAGATGAGACGGTAGGTCCTTAAGCTCTAAATCCGAAGGATTTTCGATGGATGGCGTAGTCAAATTCGGTTCATCGATAGAGATATCCTTAGGAGATGGTGGATAAATAAGGTCCTCATTGAGAAGTTTCTCAATGGTACGAATGTCTTCATCCCAATTGGAGGGAGAATCGTCATATTTTAAGTCCACATCTCCCAAAGTTGCTTCAAATTCTTTCAAGATGAAATCACTTTCTCCAAATGGAGTTAGTGATGGAGCAATAGAGGCAACGATCTCAACAGTGGGTAGAGAAGAAGAACCACTTTTACAAGCGTCTTTGAAATGTTCTTCACAAGCCTCATCAAGAACGTCAATGAAATTAACACTCTCGTTTTCCGAAGGCTGTTTAGAAAGTTTACCCATGTTGAAGACGATTTTATCGTCACCAACTCTCATGATTAATTCGCCCGCGGCTACATCAATGAGAGTGCGACCGGTCCTCAAGAATGGACGTCCAACGATTAATGGAACACGAGGGTCCATCTCGTAGTCAACGACAACAAAATCCGTCGAAAAGGTGAATTTGTCGACACCGACGAAGACATCTTCGGCTATCCCCACCGGATAAGCAACCGTACGGTTGGCTAATTCCAAAGTCATTCGTGTGGGGACTAGCTCGGGGAGAGATAATTGCTTCCAGACACTTAATGGCATTAAGTTAATACTAGCACCTAGATCGGCTAGGGCCATGCAATTCTCTACTCCCGGGAAGTTGCAAGGAATCAAGAAACGACCCGGATCACCAGAAACTTGACTAACCTATCAAATCTGAAATCAAACTGACTATTTTTGAATTAGAGTGAACTCTGAAAACCAATTTGATATTTAATCTGAATTACCTGTATTTCACTAATCTCACAAATCATAAGAAACTTAAAAACACATTACTGGATTACTTGATTGATATCAAAACGAAACTGAGCTTAAAACTATAAGCTACTTATTACGTGAACAGTTATGAACAACATAAGCTAATAGTAAGCTTTTAGCCTACTAGCTTGTGAAACGATTGCAGAAAGAAAAAGAAGTTCGAAAGCTTAAAGATGAAAGGCAGATTCCATTAATGAAAAGATTAGTTATAACAAGATTAACTGATTAACAGATCCAAAACAAACTTTCATCTAAAGACTTAACTGAAAATCAATAAGCTGTGGGGAAAATTAAACTAACTATTCCTAACCTAACTAACTATGTGTAACTACTCCTATGCTAACCGTCTTCAACTGAAGGAATCACTTGGTATTTATAGACGTCGAGAGGAGTAGGTGTGATGTGTAACCTCCAGTCTTCATCTTCCACGTGTAAATACGATGATTGAGTGATTAGGGTTCTTCAGGGATATTGGGGGTTTCTTCAACTCTTGATCTTGATTAAATTAAATAGTATCTTCTTGTAGAGGAGAAATAGATGGACAACTTTGTAGTTCGAAGCTTGTCTTGATTCTTCCTTGTATTCTCTCTATGAAACGTCTTGAAGACTGAGAAGGATGAATACTCGTTCTTTTCCTGAGTTCTTTCTCTCTATTCGTTTATTTGATGAAGAAAGGTTTGACTTGGCAGCTTTGACCAAGTTAAATGAAATTAATAAATAAACTTTCCCATTCTTTCTTTTTAGTCCCTCACTTTCTTATCTTTTATCAAATGTGTTAAAATTTTTTAAACAAATCTCCTTTTCATCCTTTGTCTCTATGAAAGTTACAACTTTAGACCTCCATCTTTGTAATTATGGCAAGTAAGGTCCTTGAAGGCTTATCTTGTCCTTTTCTTCGTCTTTTGTCAAATAAATCCCTTGAAAACGCATGTTTGCTTAATAATGTATCCTTTTACCTGAAAACACATAAAACACAAATACACGCGTAATTCTGATATTTTACAGTTAAATATAATGTATTTGGTTGTGTTTTAAGTGGTTTTTGGGTCATAATTGATGAGTGTTTTCACACTTATTGATGACGTATAGTCCCCAAACCGGGTCATGAGCCCGGCCCACGGGTACTACCCGTATCCGGCCCATCACAGATGGGTGGATAAATATCACTCAGGCTTATGGGCTTGAGTGAACAGTGCTCGCACATGTGTGCGGCCCACGGCCCAAGGCGGCCGACATAAGATCAGACAGAATAATATTCTGTCTAGGCATATCTTAATCCTAATACGAAGAGATATTCATTGCCAGAATTAGAAGATAACAATCATTCTAATTCTGGTACTTATCTCTTCCTTGGGGCCGAAGGATCAGTGAAAGCCCACTGGGGTTTCACTGCCTATAAAAGGAACCCCCAAGGGTTCCACAGAGGTATCACAATTCTCTCTAAACTCACATATAACCCTAAATCTATTACTTACTCTCACGCCGGAGTCTAATCGTGGGAAACCCTCCCACGGTAAGCTTAACGCGTGTTGTTTAGTGTGCAGGATCCCAACCAGAAGATTCACTTGGTGCAGGAGCCAGTACCCAGCCAACCCGAATTAAACCTAATTCGGGTCTAGCAAGGATCAACCAACTTTTGCATCAACAAGTTGGCGCCATCCGTGGGACCAGTAACACTAAGCTAGAACAAAATCTCATCTCAAGTCTCCAATGACGAAGGGACACCCGCCGACTAACCCCAGGAATGTGAATCCTGGGAATCGGAAGTCCCAAGGGGAAGGGATTCTCATCCCCAATCAGTCACCTAACCGCCCTACGGGCGGGCTGGGCAACCGTAGCGGTTTTCAACCCGCGGGGGTGACGAGCACGATCTCGGTGACACCCCCACCCACTTCAACCTTGGACAACCCTGATCCAGGGAGTGCGCCGGATCCTCCTAACAAGGAACCACGCAGACCTTCGACGGAGGAAGAAGTGGAAGCCCTACCACTCAGTGAGGAGGATCTCACTCGAGTTCTCACTCAGAATTTTGAAAGGATCGTCCCAGGGATCGCATCAAGATTGAGTCTGGGGAGGAACCTCCAAGCCCGACTCAACTTTGGCGACAGTGGACCATCCACCCCTTCCCAAAACCGGAGAAAAAGGAGGACTCGGCCTCAAGAGCAGGGAACCTTCGAGGAAAACCCTCAACCCCGGAATGTGTTTGAACGCATAGGGGATCGCATCATACAAGAGTTAACGCAGTCTCAAGATGGAGAAAGGTCGGATGGCTCACCTGAGCGGCAAGATCGAGAGCTGACCAGAACCACACGCCGCCCAAGTGTGTGGGATAGAATGAACACAGGGAGGAAGGCTCCTGGTTCGTCTCAAAAAAGTGGTCCCTACTCAAAAGGCGGGGCACCACCGCCGTCCCCAGATCCGTCTGGGGAGGACTCAGATGACCATCCGCCCAAACGCCGCCGGCCTAGGCGCACGCCACCATCACCAAACAATGATGAGTATTATGGTGGCCCCTACTATAGGGATACGGAAGCAGAGGACCTCTCGCGTCCGTGGTGTGAACCATGGGATGACCCTAGGCTCACGCGGCCATGGGCTTATCCCAGGGAAGATCCGTTTACCCTCCGCATACGGAACTACTCTGAGGACACCAAACGTCGCATGCCGGCATGTATCAAGACGTATGATGGGTCCGGTGATCCTGTCGATCACCTCAAAATATTCGATACTCAGGCTAAAATTGAGCGATGGCCCATGCCTATATGGTGTCAAATGTTCAATTCAACCTTAATTGGAAACGCTCGTGACTGGTTCGAGGCACTCCCCCCACGGAGCATTGATAGTTTCACGGAACTACGCACTGCGTTCGAGAACAATTATACTCAAAGGAAGAAGTATAATTGAGATTTTCCGGTGGTCTAATGTGGTGGAAGATGGTGGTGGAAGCCATTGTTGGCTTAAAGAGAGAGAGAGAGAGGTTGAATGTGTGTGAAATGTAAGAGAAAATGTATTAAGTGAAATGTGACACAACCAACACCCCTCCTTGGAAGCTAAGGAGGGGTATATATAGCCACACACGACATGCTTAACAGTACAAGAACCTAGTCTAGTCTAAACGTGTGTGACTATGATAACTAATGGGAATTCTTAAATGTCGTCACATAAAGTGAGTTTCCAACAATCTTCCCCCATGGGACGACGTGTAGAATTCCTTACAATATTTTTTCCTAACAAGTACATAATGATAAGAACAAGAGCTTTCATGAAGCGTCCAATGCTGATGATGTCTTCTGAGGCCTTTGACTTCAAAACGACTCATCTTTAACTTGTAGTAGAAATACTGTAACGGCACAAGCTAAGTAACCCATACACTTCTGGTTAAGGAGAAGCTTCTGAATTAGCTTCCCCCTAATTCATGCCACATAAACTTGATGTAGAAGCTTTTTAAATAGCTTCCCCCTAAATCGACAATCCTTGTAAGCAACTTGAAAGTTTGGGGTACACCAAGTAGATCAACAACTTCTCTTCTCATGCTTGAATAATTCTTCTGAATTTTTCTTCCCCCTGAGAGTTCAAGTTATGCATACCAGAAAGAATCAAGACATTTCTTCCCCTACATAGTTGAAGAAAGTAAATCAATCCCCATTATGAAGCTCAAATACTGAAGTAGACATTTTATCCTATTCGTGAAGTTGACATCGTAACACCAGAGTCAATTAAGTCCCGGAAATGCACATATCTTCTTCCGGAGATGCACCAGAGTCAATGAAGTCCCGGGAGTGCATATAGGATAATGATGATGAATAATTGCAACAACCAAACAATTAATCATCAAATCAGTAGTGTACCGTTTAGAGATTGATAACGCCATGAGTTAAAACACTGATTTTCTCTGCGGCTATGAAAAATGTCATCCCGGAATGTCTTCAAATCAAAAGAAGGTATGAAGTTCATCACGTGTACTCGTTGTGCGTTCGATGTGTCTTCTTCTTCCCCCTTGATGGTTTCGAAACTCGGAACCATCAATAAATCGTAAGCATATAAACCTGAAAATCTCAAGAGTATAACAAATAAGCTTAATTATATTCGGTGAGAATCAGTTGTTGATTGAAAATCTCTTCTCATAAACTCCCCATGGCCATCTTTACCAACCCACTTGAAGGCAATTTGAAGTGACCACTGATGGAATGAACCAGATACATCAAACATGAAACTGAATAAGAATCCTTCGATCTTGTGACTTAAGCTTGCACTATTGTTGAATGAAGAACGGTGGATAAAATTTTAAGTACCCAATGCATCACTAAAGATGTCTTTAAGTACAACCCCTCTTGAAATTATCCACGTCGACTATGCGCGTGACACTGAGTACAACAAAGTAACCCCTTTGAGTGATAGTTATCCGAGTCATCAACCATCCACCCCGAACCCGGAAACTAGATAACCAAGTCGTCATTCTAAGATTAAGCACGAGCAAGTTATCTGTTCAAGGATAAAATAAGTACACGCCTTCGAAGAAATTCGTCTCCGTCTTCAAATAATTAATATCCGATTCAAAAAAAAATCTGTAGTCACTAAAAATATACCCAAAATTTTCTTGGTTTCGTCTAATAAATCTCATCACTTTGTCTCGTCACTTTTTGTCTCGTCACTTTGTCACGTCTCGATTATGACAAAAGTATAACTTAAAACACAAATTTTGTCTAAAATACAATTCTTGGCAAAAAAATTGTGCAATAAAAAGTTGATACTTGGCCCATATGTAACACGCATCCAACATATACTTGAAATCTGCCCAAGTGAGTAGTCATCCAGTCCTTCACAGGTTTAAAGTACTCGATCCATCATGACTAGTTGGTCTTCCAACTAATCAAAGGATAACACCACTAGGCCCATTAATGCAACAAATTACAAATTCACCAAGATAATGTTATGATACGGTAGCTCAATGCAAACCAGTTAAAGGCCCATTAATATTGAATCTATCATTCTAGTAGTCAAAGCTAGGATATAAAACAAACGAGTATACCCTAAATAAACTCACATTAGCAACCCTAAACTTATTCACTAAAACACGCAGCCACCAAAAAAAATCTCTGGAACCTCCGCCTCTTTTCTCTCCCCATCTCAAATCTCAGCCACCACCATCTCATAACTCCATCTCAATCTAACTCATGTCATCATCTACGAATTTATCTCGGTTAATCTCACTAATAAACTTAACCCAAAAAACTCATTACATCATGGCCTCCGCCTCAATTAACCATTATCCAGAGATAAAGTATAATTGACCGAATACCACATGGGAAAAGACGCAGCAAGGTCTCCAATCATGGAGGTCTCGGGTAGGTTAATTATTTTAATTGCATGTGTTTGATTGTGAATGAGTCGAAACAAAGATTGGGATTTAACAGATTTGTTAAAGTCCTTTCTTCATATTCGAATAATAAATGGATTAAGACCAAACATGGATCAGTGATGTACATAGTTCGAATTTACAAGATCTAAATAGATCTTTAAAAATTAGAACCAAAGCTGAGATCATAAAATTTTCTTTTATATTCGGGTTTTGTTTTGATTTGAGACGAAAGTGTTGAGATTAGACGGGATAGGTGTCGAAGGGATTTAGGATTGATTTGGTGGATTTGTTGTGGAGAGACAAGGTTGGAAGAATGTTGGTCAATTGTTGTAACAGTTTTGGTCTCGGGCAGATTTTAAACAACATGGTCTGAGTAATTGTTAAACTGGTCAAGGTCTTTCAAACTGCATCGCAATATATATATATAAAATAAAGTCCATCGCAGTGATCATTTTAAACCCATCTCAACATGATGTGAGCCATCGTAATGATTCCTTTAAAAAGTAATGGTTCCTTTAAAACCCATCGCAGGCTGATGGACACCATCGCAATGGACACCATCGCAATGGTTCCATCGCAATGGTTCCATCGCAATGGTTCCATCGCAATGGTTCCATCGCAATGGTTCCATCGCAATGGTTCCATCGCAATGGTACCATCGCAATGACCCAGCGCAGTCCAGCCATCGCAATCAATGCGATCTAATCCAACAGTTGTCCTTTTTCCGTTTTTCTAGGAACTTGCTTTTCTGAGTCTGATTTTTTTTTTTTTTTTTTCATACCAGTTCATCTTCAAGATGAACCCAGAAAACTTAAAAAATAAAAAAATAGATCACATGTAAGCACATGAAATAATCCCAGAATAAGCTGAATAATATGTTGGATAGATTTTTGAACCCAACAAATGAGACGTGACCAAAAATATAATAACTTGACCATTGAAAATCATATCAGGATAGCTCTTCTTTGGACCGGTTCCAAACCACGAGACAGACAACATACTTGAGATAGAAACGAGACCAAAAGAGATACAAAAGAAATGACAACTTAAAACAGTTGTAAAAATTATGACGGACTGTTTAAAAAAAATGATTAAAGTGACAGATTTTAGACATGAAACAAAGAAATGATTTTTAGACCACCAAATGAAATAACAATAAACACTAACGATCCAAGGATTGAACCGAGGCTCTGATGCCAAATGTAGAAAAGCTAAAATAGATCCGGTGGTCTAATGTGGTGGAAGATGGTGGTGGAAGCCATTGTTGGCTTAAAGAGAGAGAGAGAGAGGTTGAATGTGTGTGAAATGTAAGAGAAAATGTATTAAGTGAAATGTGACACAACCAACACCCCTCCTTGGAAGCTAAGGAGGGGTATATATAGCCACACACGACATGCTTAACAGTACAAGAACCTAGTCTAGTCTAAACGTGTGTGACTATGATAACTAATGGGAATTCTTAAATGTCGTCACATAAAGTGAGTTTCCAACAAGAACCATGCCAGAGCTCCTGAAAATCTCGGACTACATGCACGCCATAACAGACAGAGAACTGATCAGGCGTCTCAACGACAAGCGTCCAGAGAGATATGATGACCTCATGGAAAGGGTCAGAAATTTCATAGAGGGAGAGACAGCTGTTGCCGCGGCCTACCCATCCCGAGGAAATGGGTACCGCTCAAATGACCAGTCCCGGAGACAGTCGGGTGGCCAAGGCAACCAGAACAATAACAAGAGCTCGGACTATAAGAGCCAAAGCAAAGGCGGACGGTCGGACGACAAGTTCACCCCCCTAAAGATGTCCTACCGGGAGATCTTGTTGACTGAAGGGGCGAATTTTCCAAGACCTCCCCCAATGACCACACCCCCGGAACGTCGGCAGGGAAGTCGCTTCTGCGAATTCCATAATGACAAAGGGCACGGCACGGAGGAGTGTATCCAGCTGAAGAAGCATATTGAGTCGCTAATCAAATCAGGCAAACTCAAGCACCTAGTCAAGGATTGGAAAGACGGAAAGGACAACAATAAGAAGTATGATAAGAAGGATCCCCAAAAGGACAAGCCTTCTACCATATACATGATCCAATCCAGACAGCGCCGCACGAGACAGAAAATTGGCCAAAAATTTTCTCGCGGCAAGGAAATCTCATTCCCTCTCATTACAACAAGTGACGTGGTTGATGCGCCTCTCACCATTGAGATAAGCATTGGAACACACAATGTCCGCCGCATGTATGTGGATGGAGGGTCGTCAGCAGAGGTATTATATGAACACTGCTTTGTGTAGTTATGCCCAGAAATAAGAAGCCAATTAGTACCGGCCATGTCGCCGCTTACTGGCTTTAGTGGAGATACTATCTGGCCAATAGGGCAGTTGCGTTTGCTTGTCACCATTGGGAATGAGGAACATTCCACTACAACGTGGATGAACTTCATGGTGATACGTTCACACTCTCCTTATAATGGAATCATAGGCAGACCAGGCATTTTGGCTATCCGGGCAGTACCCTCTACGGCACACGGAATGATTAAATTCCCCGTTGAGGGGGGAATCGTTACTATTTATAACACAGCCGTGCCAACATCCGAGTGTCACACTGTAACAACACCGGCACCACCTGTACCACCCAAGGAGGGGGCACCACCACCCAATTGGAAGGTGGCTATTCACCCTGATTACCCGGAACAGAAGGTATCCATAGGAGGGGCGCTCTCAAATAGCGGCAAAATGGCCATGTGTTCTCTTTTAAGTGCAAACCTGGACATATTCGCATGGGAGCCAAAACATATGACGGGTGTGCCACGCGCGATTGCAGAGCATAAACTCCAGATCCGCCAAGGGTACCAACCCATCAAGCAAAAGAAGCGCGGCCAGGCGCCCGAGCGAAGTCAAGTTATACTGGAGGAAGTGCGGAAGCTGGTGGACGCAGGCATCATGCGCGAGGTATACTACCACGAGTGGTTATCCAATCCGGTCATGGTCAAGAAGCATGACGGAAGTTGGCGCATGTGCGTGGATTTCACGGATCTGAACAAGGCCTGCCCACAGGACTGTTACCCGCTACCAGAAATTGACTGGAAAGTAGAGTCCTTATGTGGATATCCTTTCAAATGCTTCTTGGATGCATATAAAGGGTATCACCAAATCCAGATGGCGGAGGAGGATGAATAAAAAACGGCGTTCCACACAAGCCAGGGCGTATATTGCTATACGAAAATGCCGTTCGGATTAAAGAACGCAGGCGCTACGTATCAGCGGTTGGTGGATAAAGCTTCCGAATCACAAATAGGACGCAACTTGGAAGTATATGTTGATGACTTGGTGATAAAAAGCCACACGGAGGAGGCACTTCTCCGGGATGTCCAGGAGACATTCGACACGCTGAGAAGGATTAACATGAAGTTAAATCCAAAGAAATGTACGTTTGGTGCAACAGAAGGAATGTTCCTGGGATATTTGATTGACCCAAACGGCATCAGACCTTGTCCAGAGAAGACGGACGCAGTGATACGGCTACCATCCCCGCAGACACGGAAGGAGGTGCAGTCCCTGAATGGGAAGTTAGCCAGGCTGAATAGATTTCTATCTAAATCCGCAGAGAAGTCCTTACCCTTATTTAAGACACTCAAGAAGTGTATTAGAAAGGGAGACTTCCGTTGGACGAAGGAAGCTGAGGAAGCCTTTGGCCAACTCAAGCAGCATCTCGCATCTCTCCCCATGTTGGTAGCTCCACGGCCAAAGGAGGAACTCGTTATGTATCTCTCAGCTACTCATGGCGCAATAAGCGCGGTACTGATGACGGATAGAGACACAATACAGACCCCGGTCTACTTTATAAGTAGAACATTACAAGGGGCGGAGCTGAATTATTCCCCCATGGAAAAATTGGTACTAGCACTAGTATTTGCCACAAAGCGGCTGCGCCGGTACTTTCAGGCGCACCCGATTGTTGTGATCACGGATCAGCCAATTAAGCAGGTTATATCTAGACCAGACGTGGCAGGGAGACTAGAGAAGTGGAGCATCCTATTGGGAGGGCATAATATATCTTACAGACCAAGGACGGCTGTTAAAGGCCAGATCTTGGCAGATTTCCTGATCGAGAAGCCGGATGAGGAAAAACCAATCATTAAGCAAGAGGAGGTCCCAGCGGAACCTTGGGTGCTGTTCACGGACGGATCCTCATGCACAGACGGGTCTGGGGCAGGCCTCATCCTCACAAACCCAGAAGGAATGGAATTCACGTATGCCCTCCGTTTCGAGTTCACGGCCACCAATAACGAAGCGGAATATGAAGCATTAATTGCGGGTTTAAAAATCGCCGCTAGAATGGGAGTCCGCAACCTTGAGGCCTACGTGGACTCACGGCTTGTCGCGAACCATATTCTAGGTGGGTATGTGGCTAAGGAGGACAACATGGTCAGGTATTTGGAAAAAGTCAAGACGTTAATCGCGACTTTCAGTAAGTTTTCCATCAAGCAGGTGCCGAGGGGCGAGAACAAGAAAGCGGACGCTCTCAGTAAGATCGCATCCACGAGCTTCGCCCACTTGTCTAAACAGGTTTTGGTGGAAATACTCAAGGAAAAGTCTATCACGGAAGGGGAAGTAACTGCTATAGTTGAAGAGGAGGGACCTACGTGGATGACCCCAATCATCAACTATTTGACTAATGAAACCCTTCCAGACGAGGAAAAGGCGGCAAGGCGCGTTAAAAGGAAGTCACAACATTTCGAACTCCGGGAAGGCATCCTTTACAAACGCTCTTTCTTGCAGCCGTGGCTGCGGTGTGTTGGACCACGCCAGGCGGCCTACGTGATCAGTGACATACACGAAGGGTTGTGCGGCATGCATGCAGGCCCACGATCCGTGGTAGCCCGAGCCTTACGAACAGGATACTATTGGCCCACTATGCACAGAGACGCGCGCGACATGATTCGCAGGTGCAATGATTGCCAAGTGCATAGGCCAGTACCGCGGCACCCGCAGCAGGAGCTTATACCTATCACGTCCCCGTGGCCATTTTACAAGTGGGGAATTGACATTGCAGGACCATTTCCTGTAGCTGCGGGAGGGGTTAAATTCTTGATTGTTGCAATGGATTACTTTACACGATGGATAGAAGCCAAGGCAGTAAAATCTATCACGGGTAAGTAGGTCAAGAAGTTTGTGTGGGAACACATCGTATGCCGTTTCGGTCTACCAGGAGAAATTATATCGGACAACGGCAAGCAGTTCACGGACAACCCATTCAAAGACTGGTGTGCATCGTTGAACATCAAGCGGCGCTTTGCATCTGTTAAACATCCACAAACGAACGGCCTTGTTGAACGAGCAAATAGGAGCTTGGGAAATGGAATCAAGGCGCGGCTGGATGAGCGACAGGGCAAATGGGTTGATGAGTTGTCACACGTGCTATGGGCACATAGAACCATGATAAAAACAGCCAACGGAGATACTCCGTTTGCATTGGCTTACGGCACTGAAGCCGTTATACCAGCAGAAATAGGGATGCCTACCATCCGCACGGCGGAGGTTAATGCCGTCACAAACGATGAACAACTGCGAATCAACCTAGATCTGTTGGAAGAAAAAAGGGAAATAGCAGCCATCAATGAAGCTAAGTCCAAGGCTAAGATGAAGGCTTATTACGACGCCAAGGTCAAGGGTGTTTCTTTTCGACCGGGAGACTACGTCTATCGTGCTAACGAAGCAAGTCGAGTGGAAAATACAGGAAAACTGGGCCCTAAATGGGAAGGACCGTATGAAGTCACTGAAACCTTGGGACGAGGCGCGTACAAGTTACGCGATATGGATGGCCGCGACCTAGAGCGCACATGGAACATCGCCAATCTAAAAAGGTGCTATTTTTGAAAGCTACGGCTCCCGCATGGATACTTCGCTATAGGCGGTCTTAATAAAGAACCATGCGGGTTATTTGTCTTATTTGTTTTTCTTATGTTTGTTTAAGTTTCCTTTATGGACTTTTTTAGGACTTGTCGTCATTATCCAAACAAAAATGTAAACGTTATAATAAAATGCCGTGGTGCCTAGCTAGTTCCACGGCCTGTTTCGTGCAAATTATTTTCCTCTTTGTTAGATTCTTTGTTAGCCGTATGAATTTTACTTGTGTTATAATATGCCATGTTTCTTTCGTATGCATTCTCTCAAAATACCGTACATGTACCATACGCCTCCAGGTGGGGTAAGAGGATTAAGTGAACCTACTAATTCAACTTGCCGCGTAAGAGGGATGCAACCCCAGCCGCACGGATCACGTATCCTTACTAGACACCTTACTCACAAGACGTTGGGGTAAGTTTCATATGCTATAGCCATACGGTGTTCCGCATAGTAAAGACGCACGTCGCATGTCTAGTAAATTAGACTTGTATGTAAGACGTGATATGTCACGCGGCATTGGATTGCAATGAGATACACAAGTTTCAAAATTAACAAACAAAATGGCCGTGGTTGTCACGGACTTCTAAAATAAAAAGACAAGTTATTACATGCATGTCTTAGCCGTGTACATACACGGACGAATATAAATACAAATGTTTACAAACATACAAGTTACATGGGGGGAGGAATTCTTCTAGATCCTTCTTTCCTTCCTCAATCAAAGCACGAAGAGCCTCCCCGCGAGCATCTTTCCCGTCCTGAACTTTGACGGCAAGAGTGTCTAAAGCTTCACCAAGCGGCCTCTCACCTGACACAGCTTTGGATATGCAGTCATAGGTAGCCAGTGTCAAAGGGGTTGGGTTAGCACTCAGCCGAGACATTATTGTTTCATTGGGAGCGTCTTTCAAGGCTTCAAGCTCGTCCAGGAGAGGGTGTTGAAGGTTTGCCAAGGCGTCCATGGACGCAGTCATCTTCCCCGCTGCGGAGAGGTTGTGATACGGATGCCGGGTGATATCCTCACCTTTGGTGATCATTTCCGCAGCTTGAATCATGCCTTCATGCCTACCACGGTCGATCCCGTCAGATACAACCCCAGCAAAGGCTTGCAATAGGTGTGGAGCGTTAAGGGCCCCGCTTACGGCAAGCCGCAGCCCTTGCCCGATAATCCATCTACGACCAGCTGTTGCGCTCAGTAGGGGGGGCATACTCTCTCCACACAGTTGGCGACCACCCTGCTCAACTCTTCATCAGCAGCGACAACTTGATTTTCAAGATTGCTTTGAGCCTGCTTCAATTCCTCCTTCAGTGCGTCGCGCTCCTGAGCGATGCTGAAGGATTGCACGGTCACCGCCTTGGTAGCCGCCTCAGCCGCAGACACCTGCGTATAAGATTGGGAGTTAGTGTACGAATATATTTTTGAGCTACATACACACAAGGAGTAGGGATATATGAGCAACATGTTTGGAAGATTACCTTCTCATTTGATGCGGCTACAAGGGCCTCCAATTCAGCGATACGCTTCTCTCTTATCTCGGCATGGAGTGCCTGCTCCTTCACCGTCGCCTCAGCAGTCAATAACGCCGCTTGCAAAGACGTGATGGTCTTCTCGCTCTTCACGACCAAAGCCTCCCGGCGGGCGATCCTTTTGTCGGCACGGCTCACATTGGCGAGGGCCTTGATCAGTCTGCGTCGCAGCGCGGCACCCACCGTCACCTGATGTGCAGATGACACATCAAACTGTTCGATTAAGGCCTCATGGTCCAGCTCATCCAAATCCTGTGCGAGGACGGGCGGAGTGATGTGTTCAATGAATTCCGAGCACTCCGATTCGGCTTCCAGCCGTGTCAAGCTTGATAGGTTCCAAGCTAGACGCAAGCTCTCCTCTGGTCCCTCGCGGCACGGTTCCTTGGCATGGGTGGGGGAAGGAGGATTGTTAGTAGCCGCGGGGGATGGATTTCTCCCCACCTCTTCTCCTTGAGTTGCGACCGCCGGATTTACCCTGTGATTAAAACAACAAGACAAAGTTTTTTTAGTCTACATATATCATGCGAGGATACAAATTATAGTCGGGATGGGTACTTACGAGGTGCCAGTAGCAGGATCTGGGCCGGTAGGGGCTACGGCGCTCACTGGAGCGACACGAAGAACTGGCCCTTCCATGGATGGGGTAGGGTCGGCTTGACCAGGCATGGTGTTGCCATCCCCCTGATATTGAGGATGGTCTTGTCGCAACTTCTTGGGAGGAGCATTCGCAACTCCGGCATCCTCCCCAATCTTTTTTGCCACACGCCTGGTTGTCTTCCTCTTTTTTGAAGTACGTGTGGAGGATCCGGAGGCTTGCGTAGTGTCTTCATTCAGGTCGCGTTCCTCCTCCTGGGTAATGGTGCCTCCCTCCAGCAAGGGGTCGTCACCATCTTCGTTATGAAAATCCAATGGGGATTTTTCAATAACAGGTTCCTCCTCGTCCGACCTGGGTTCAGTTGTCTCCTCCAATGGAATAGTACGGTCGGCCAACGCTTCCAGCAAAGGGAGCTCATTCGGCTTCAACGGCCGGAATCCTTCCCTCACCTTCATGGGGTCGCCTTGGCGAATCAATCCGTGAAGGTTCATCTCTGCAAATGATTGAAGAAGTATGTGGGTTAGTAACATTTTAAATATACGCGACAGATTGGATATACAAGGTATATATAACCTACCCTCGCCCTGCTCCGTTAAGAAGCACGGATACAAGTCATCCCTCCCAAAGTAACGACGGCTTATTCCTACCAAGCACAGAAAGTTCTCTGGCAACCCTCTATGAAATTCCGTGCGATGGGTATCTAGTATTTTCAGGTCCCGGCTACTATAATCTTTAGGCTTGGGCGGATAATCTCTTGGGGCTTTGGTTTTAAGTACAAAGGGGGTGGGGAATACCTTCTCATCTACAAAGAAGTAATGGTCGTACCAATTCTTCAGGGAGTCAAGGGGTTTCCTATATGTCATCGGGGCATTGCCGGGACGTTTCTTGAACGACAGCCACCCGTTCACCAACTGGGGAAAGTAGAAAGCCCTAAAAAGGTTAACGGTGGGGGTTACCCTACAGGTGTGGCATGTAATCTCAAACTGGTTGATTTTACACGCCCCTATACAGTGGAGCTGGGTGATATGAAAGTCATAGTACAGGAGAAGATCTACTAAGAACTTCGATAACGGAATACGGTAGTTGGCTGAGTCAAATAGGCGTGTGTATATGCCTATTTTCCCCGCCGGTGCGTCCGTAATAGCTTCACCATCACCCGGAAAGGTGGGGTGTACGCTTTCAGGCACATAGTACTTCGACAGGAAGTCGAGGTATTTCTCTCCCGACATCACATTCAGGACGTCCGTGATGAGGGGGTTATCCTTAACCATAATTTATGAAAAGGTTTTTAAGGGCGTGGTGATCTAACCTGCGGTGATAGATGTCCGTGGAAAAGAAGGCAAAAGTTGTGAAGGAAAAGCTTGAAGATTGACAATGGCGGAGGAATGAATGAGTTGTGTGTGTAACATACATGCATGCTCACCCTTATATAGGGTGGCCTCGGTTTCCGAGGTGCCATGGATTCTTGACACGTGTCAGTCACATTTCCTATCCAATGGATAGGATTTCTGACATCTCTGTAACGTCAGTAGGGGACCCACGGGTCATTTCTTAAACAGTTTCGTGTGGCTCGAGGCTGGTCAGTAATCATGCACTTTTTGCAGATATACGACTAGATTGATTGCATATCATTAATGCGACTGGATTCTTGTCGGGTTATGCGGCTCTCACGTAAGACCATATTAAATGTTGCATTTAATTTGTCTCGGCCATTGCGCGCGGCTGCGGTAGTATTCATTAAGGGATATTCATACGACCGGTTGCCACGTGCGGCCGGAACAACATTTCCATTATCATTTCCTAGGCCTTTCTTGGTATGACCGGCGGGCAGCTTGATAGTCTAGAGGTTACGCCTACGGCTGTAACAACTAGACTGGGGGGACATGATGACGTATAGTCCCCAAACCGGGTCATGAGCCCGGCCCACGGGTACTACCCGTATCCGGCCCATCACAGATGGGTGGATAAATATCACTCAGGCTTATGGGCTTGAGTGAACAGTGCTCGCACATGTGTGCGGCCCACGGCCCAAGGCGGCCGACATAAGATCAGACAGAATAATATTCTGTCTAGGCATATCTTAATCCTAATACGAAGAGATATTCATTGCCAGAATTAGAAGATAACAATCATTCTAATTCTGGTACTTATCTCTTCCTTGGGGCCGAAGGATCAGTGAAAGCCCACTAGGGTTTCACTGCCTATAAAAGGAACCCCCAAGGGTTCCACAGAGGTATCACAATTCTCTCTAAACTCACATATAACCCTAAATCGATTACTTACTCTCACGCCGGAGTCTAATCGTGGGAAACCCTCCCACGGTAAGCTTAACGCGTGTTGTTTAGTGTGCAGGATCCCAACCAGAAGATTCACTTGGTGCAGGAGCCAGTACCCAGCCAACCCGAATTAAGCCTAATTCGGGTCTAGCAAGGATCAACCAACTTTTGCATCAACACTTATCAAGTTCTCACTTAGCTTCAAAGTGAAGAGTCGTGAAGATTGGTTCTAGCTTTGGATTAGAACTCGACATCTAGCCTTGTGTCGGAAAATGGTGAAGTAGGCAACGTTGTGAAGATTGGTTCTAGCTTTGGATTAGAACTCGACATCTAGCCTTGTATCGTAAAATGGTGAAGTGGGCAACGTTGTGTAGATTGGTCCTAGCTAAGATTAGGTCTCGACATTTAGCTTAGTGTCGGAAAATAATGCAAGCGACGTTGTAAGGTTTTCTCCGCCAAGAAGGGAGCTTGTGGATATAGTGGAAATCTCGAGTAAGGTATACTCGAGGAGTAGAGTTGGAACGAGGATAGAGCCTCGTTGCCGAACCACTATAAATCTTGGTGTCTTCCTACTAGGTTGTTTCTTTCCTTACTCATTACTTGCATTCAACATCATTACACTTACTACTTATTGTTAATGCATTAGAATTAAACCTAATCATTATTCAACTAGCTTTCAAGTAAAAGATAGTTCTGGCACTCACCTAATTGAAAGAAAATTTAATTAGGAGATAAATCAATAAGAAACTATTCAACCCCCCTTCTAGTTTCTACAATAATGATTCTTCTTGTATAGAGACTCTTCACAGGCTCTGATACCACTTGTTGGGTCCTTTAGAGATAGATCTTTCTGCCTGTTAAGAATGGTAAACAACTTATGTAATCATAAGTTGTTCACAGAGAGACTCTAAGACAAGCTTAGTATTTGTGCGGAATAAAAACACTAGAAACAAGAACTAAATGAATAACATACCCTTTCTAATGATTTCTAATATAATTAATGTGAATTGAGAATGGTGAAAGGTGTGTCTCACCCTTTAGTCCGTAGGTTCCTTTTATATTACAAGGAAACCCTAATACCCATCAACTCCAAATGTGTAACAGATGATATGCACATCCTTTCATAAGATATCTCATGCATATCCTAACAAACTACTACTAATAATATGGTTTGATTTTCTAATAGAACATGAGTAACGTATTACTCCCAGTAGAAGTCACTACTCCAGCTACTACTATGACCAAGAGGAACTACATACCTCATAGTCAGACTATTACAATACCAAAATAAATATCTATTACATGATTCCTAACATGATTCTTTTTATGCCGCTATCATTTATCTTTGGCAAAAAGGGTACTTCTGATCTAAACATCCCTTTAGATCCTGCCTTACAATCTCTACTTGAGGAATATGTAGATGTTTTTGCTATACCCACAGATGTACCATCCCAAAGGCAGTACAAGAATTCAGACGAATACCCACGACAATTACCCACACTCAGACTTTCGAGGGAATTTACCCACCGAATACCCACATGTTACCCATGATCAATGACTTTCAAAGTCGTTTTTATTTTCCCTTGAAATTCCCACAGATTTACCCATAAAAATAGCCACATAAATATTTTTGGTGTGAAATGTGTGGGTAAATATTTGGCGCCAAAACATTCCCCACTGATTACCCACAGTATAAGTTCTTGTGGTTAAAGTTGTAGGTAATTTGGTGGGTAAATGTTATTTACCCATGAAGTAAAAATATCATTTTATTGGTGGGTAAGCTGATGTGGGTGTTTCATGGGTAAATATATACCCATTACTAGGGGTGTCAGTAGGGTCTGGTCGACCCGATCCGAACCCGATAAGTCTTGTGCAGTTGGGTCAAATCAGTTTGAAAAAGCTGATCGGGTTAGTTTGACTCAAACCCGATAATCTGACATTTTTATTGGGTCGGGTTCGAGTTATATAAATTTTGTTATTGGGTCAATTCGATAAGATCGATAATAGATATTTAACATATTTTTGGTATACGACTAGAATTCTTTTATTTGTGTATTTAACTTTTTATATGACTTGTACTTGAAAAAAAGATTAATGTACTAAAGTAATTTATTGTGAGTTATATTACCTGGGGCGTTGTAGAAAATAGAAAATTATACGAGCAAAGAACCAAACATTAGTTTCAAAGAACCATGTTTGGCTCATTTGTAATGCGCTTATAAAAAAAACTTTGTTTCTTGATCTTACTTTTTTGAGATCGTTTATTTGTTTTAAGCTCGTTTATTAGTTTTTTTTAAGGCTTTCGAGCTTAGTCGAGCTCTGTACATAAATCTCGGGCCAGATCTAGATTATTAAATGACCTCCAATTTAGGCTCGCGCTCATTTAGGCTCGACTTCTTGAGATTTCTATCGATTTGATCCATAGCTTTTCACGAACGACTCGACTCGATTTATTCTCATCCCTAATTATAAGTGAATAACCATGCATGCATAGCCTTCAATATATTGATCTCATTACAATAAAATCGATCTTTAGCAAAAAAATGTATGACATCTTAAAAGAATTTGTTTATGTGCTTATCCTTTTTGCCAAATAGAATGTGGAATTCAAACTTCGTCCAAAAATGAAACGTGTTTTAACCTCCCTCTAAAACCGAAAGTTTTAACCTCCCTCTAAATGAAAAAATGAAATCTTAAACTATAACTCGTATTTTCCCAATTCTCCGACACCTCTCTTGTCTTTTATCAAGATCTATTTATGTTTTAGTCGCGCAACCATTGATTGGTTTCAGATATATACGATTCCGATGGTCCTTGTTTAGAATTCATTATCGTAATGATTCTCTGCATTTTTTTTCTTATTCATACCATTGCGACATGGAGATATCTGGTTTGTATACACTGCTCTCTTCTAATTTGCTCAGTTGGTATGGGTACGTTGTTTATGTTTCATATATAACATTACAATAAAGAGGCTTTTTTCTAATTTATACAGAAATTAAATTGATATATGGCTTCATGTAAGTTAAAGTCAAGGTGAAACATAAAGCCATACCCTTATTTAATTTTGATGTGTATCCTGGTATCAAGGCCTAGTACTAACTATAACTCTCTAATGTGTAGTTTAACTAAGCTAATACTTTGCAAAAGAAGTTAGATATTATTATCTTAATTTTTGGTTTGACAATTTTCAGAAACCTTTAGGTTACTGTTGTTAGGTTGAATTTAGCAATAAAATGGGTTACACGATGTATAATTTTGAATTATCACGTTTTAAATATGTTATGCACCAATGTTTATGCTTTGTATATCAATTACTCTTTCTTTGATTAGATCCTAACTACGTATGACATGGTTGTAGATGTTGAGACAAGAGGTGAAAATATGCACATGTGATTGTTCAAACTACAGTATATGTTTAATTCGTATACTTTTTGGTGCATATAGCTTTCTAAATAAGATTTTGATGGCAAATAGGTAAGAGGTATAAGATTGGTTTACATGAATGAATCTCAATAAGAACCTCTTTTCGTTGCACAACTTTGCATAAAGGTGAAACTCTATTACCTCTTTGTTTTTGTTCTATGTTGTTCTTATAAGGTCATAAATAGACCTTCAGAATTGCATTAATTATAAATTCTTTTTATTCTTTAACAAGCAGATTGTTTGTTATTGCTACAGAATGATAGTTTGCAATTGGGTCTTAAAAAAGTATCATAAGCCTTGGTACAAGTAAGAGTTTGATAAAATATTGTGTTGATTACAAATTTATACTTGGTTTTCGCACCAGACAAAAGAACGTTCTTTAATTAATGTGACTCCTATTATATGTATGACAAGGCCATGGAAATGATTCATTTATAGCGAAAGACAGACACGTGACTTACACACAAGAAGAAATGGCGTTGTGTTTCGACTAGTAACTCATGAATGCCTCCACATGTAACATATTTAGTTGATGTTCTATATTTCTATTGAAATCTATAAACACAAGTTACGTACTTTTGATTTTACGTCCTTTTTTTGTTGTTATAAACTTGTAATGAATGATAAAGGAGGAATCACCTGATACATTGTTCTATGATACAATAGTATGAATTGAAAGAAAATTCACTCTGTATTTGTATTTCTATTTTTTGGAATTGATTCATGGAATGCAGTATTTTAAGAATCTGTAACTTTGATAAAATTTAAAGATGAACCGATATGACTAGTAAAAGTAATCTGTGAATACTTTTGCCCACAAAAATAAAAAGAAATGACTATTTGTGGCTACACATACCCACAAAATACCCAAACAACGTGTGTATTTTTATGGGACATAAAGGATCCCATGGAAAAACTACCCACGGGTTTATAATAACTACCCACGTAACATGTTGTGGCTAAAATTAGTCAGGGATAAAAAAATCATGGGAAAATATTTAGCCTCGGAGGATATACCCATGTAGGGTCATATGCGGGAAATTTGTGGGTATTCATCAATTACCCATGAATTTTGGCCTTTTACCCATGATTTTGGTATGTGGGTATTCGACTGAATTCTTGTAGTGAGGGATTTTGATCATAGAATTACCTTGAAAGATAAGACTACAATAGTTAACATTAGACCTTATAGGTATCTACCTAGCCAAAAGGATGTCATTGAGCAAATGGTGACTGATTTGGTAGTGATAGGGGTGGTAAGAGCCAGTCATAGTCCTTTCTCTTCTCCTATTGTGCTAGTAAAAAAGGATGGTTCTTGGGGAATTTGCATTGATTATAGACAGCTGAATCAAAATAATATTAAAGACAAGCTCCTATACATGTGATTGAGGAGTTAATTGATGAATTTCATGGAGCTAAGGTTTTTTCTAAGTTGGATCTCAGGTCTGGCTACCATAAGATAAAGATGTGTGAGGAGGACATTTATAAGACAACATTCAAATCTCATCATGGCCATTATGAATTTATGGTCATGCCATTTGGTCTTACAAATTCCCCATCTACCTTTCAATCCTTGACGAATTCAGTCTTTCAAGCCTTTTTGAGGAAGTTCACTTTGGTGCTTTTTATGATATTTTGGTGTACAGTCCTTCAATGGTTTCTCACATTGAACATTTGAGGCAAGTTTTGTAGGTTATGAGAGCTGAAACCTTGTTTGCGAAAGCCAGTAAGTGTGTGTTTGGTACCAGTAAGGTTGAATACTTGGGCCACATTATCTCTGATCAGGGTGTGGCTACTGATCCAAGTAAATTCAAGCAATGCAGACTTGGCCTATACCTACTACTCTCAAGCAACTCAGAGGTTTTTTGGGATTGACTGGGTACTATAAGAGATTTATCAAGAATTAAATCATCCTCTCACAACTCTTTTGAAGAAAAATGCATTTTCATGGACACCAGAGGCTCAAACAGCATTTCAGCAATTGAAGCATGCAATGACTGAAGTTCCAGTGTTGGCATTACCCAATTTCCAAGAGGAATTTACTATTGAGACTGATGCTTCTGGCTATGGGATTGGGGCCGTCCTTCACCAACAAGGCCATCCTGTAGCTTTCCTAAGCAAAACATTGGCTCTCAAACACTCTTCGCTGTCTGCCTATGAAAGGAATTACTAGCTGTGGTCTTAGCTTTGCAAAAGTAGAGAGGGTATTTGTTAGATAGACATTTCAGAATCAATACATATCATTTCAGCCTCAAGTATGTGTTAGATGAGAGGGTTACTACTCCTTTTCAATCTAAGTGGTTACCAAAACTGTTAGGCTTTGATTAATTTAGGATAAGAAGAGCAAAGAGAATGTAGTAGCTCATGCTTTGTCAAGAGTTAAAATGCAAGGAGAGTTGTTTTCTCTTTTATTTGCAGTCACATTCAATGAATACATGGTAGTTATTACCACTTTATGGAATAATGACCTTGTGCTTCAGAAGATCATTCAAGAGTTGCATAATGGTACTCTTCTTTCCACTAAGTATACTTGGAATGATCAACAGTTGAGAAAGAAGGGAAAATGGGTTGTGGGGGCTTATGAGCATCTCAAGAAGTCCATGGTTCATCATTTCCACACTTTTGCGGTTGGAGGTCATAGTGGTGTTCAAACTACTCTGAAACCCAACGGAATATGACCAAAATGCCCATGCAAGCTACTGTGCAGGTTTGACAAACACATATTTGGCTTTTAAGTTTTGACCCATTTATACTAGTTTTCAAAACAGGGTTTCTACCCGGTTGTAAGTAAAACGACATTTTAAACAACTTTTTAATTTTACCGAAAGCTGAAATGGATCAGTATGGACGATTTTGCCCTTTTTCGTTCCTACATCAGATGGTAATTTTCTTTATGTGCAGAAAATCAGTCTACAAATTTTATAATATTCAAATGGGCATAATTTTTAAGAGTTAAAAGGCGAACTAAACGACCACAATGAGGAGGCCTACGACTAGAAACAATAAAATATCAGCTTACAAAAGGTTAACTTGGCCGAAATTTAGATCAAAAATCTAGACAACAAGTATGTAACTTTTACCCATGATCAAATCAATGAAAAACATACATGCACCTACATAACTATCAAAATTGATATGCATGCAACTTATAATCAAAAGTAAATAACTAGGATCAAGATTAAGGTCCTTACAAAGAGTTTTATGATGATCAATATCAAAACACAGCAATTAGAGACCAAGAACAAAATCAAAACTTGTTTTCTTTCAACCAATCTTCATAAAAACACTTCTCTAGGCTTCATAAATAAATCCCACCAATAAGAATTTGGATTCAAGCACTAATTAGAGTTTGAAAAATTTCAAAAAATCTTTAATCTTGTTGCATGATGATTATTTGTTGTGGGGATTTGTAATTAAAGGTTTATAGAGTGATTTGTGATAGAAAAAGGGATTTGAATGAAGGAAATTTTTGGTGATGGTGGTTTTGTGGTTGTTAGTGTTGGAATATTAGTAGTAAACTTAAATATAGTTTAGGGACTTAAGTGTACTTTGTAATATAGATTAGGAATAGACTAGTATTAGGAAGTTTTTAGGTTAACCTCCTTAAGTTAGTTTATAGGAAGTTTCCTATTTAACTTAAGACGGTGCCTACCCCTCATCTCTATAAATAGGGATGAGGGGGGGATCCTAGTTCATTGTATTCTTCTTCCTCAATGTAGTCTTTATTAGGGTTATTAATAAAGAGGTAGTTGAGGGTATACCGTGTGCATATATATTTGTCGGTTCTTTGTAGTCTCTCGTGTTCGCTACTTTTACTCGATACAACTCGCGATCTAGCGGTTCCGCGTTATCGAACTTCGGGTTGTTGTCGGTATCGTACAATAAGTGGTATCAGAGCTACGGGTTTCGTGGTCATCGAAGTTCGAGGGCTAGAGCGAGGTTTCGGTTCAATCGAAATATTGAGGTGCCGAAGTTCGTTTCGGAGTTTGGTTTTCGGATCGACTTTTGATGTGTATTTTGATTATAAAACGATTTCGGTAATTCGTTTTTGTTTTGCAATTGTTCACGTAGGTAAAGAATACTACAAAGTTGATAGATTATTATTCTATCTAAGTTTTGACTTTTAAAACGGATTTCAGTGGATTCGATATTCTACTTCGATAAAAGCTGAAGGTAGTTTTTGTTGTTGCGGGTATTTTTGCGGTTCAAGTTTCGATCGTGGTATACTTGGTTATTAAGTTGAAGATCGGGGTTACTTGTTCGGAATCGAGGTTTTAGGGTTATACTAATTAATTCGATTTGCAAGAAAGGTACTTTCTTGTGGTTCAAGTTTTGATCGTGGTTTGCTTGGGTTTCAAGTTAGCGGTCGGGTTTGCTTGTTCGGAATCGAGGGTTTAGGGTTCTCTAATAAATTCGATTTGCAAGAAAGGTTTTTCTTGTGGTTCAAGTTTGATCGTAGTTTGCTTGGGTATTCAAGTTTACATCGGGTTGCTTGTTCGTGATCGAGGATTTAGAGGTTTTCTAATAAATTCGATTTGCAAGAAAAGGTTTTAGCAACAACGGGTATATTGCACACGGCTTGCAAGGCTTGTCGGTAAAGTTGGTTAAAAAACAACTTGACAAGGTTTGTAGCAAGGTTAAAAAAGATTCAAGACTTGTCGAGGTTGCAAGATTTCTTATGATATTAGAAATCGGTTTTGCAAAACTAAAAGTACGACAAGGGTTACTTCAAAAGGAGTCGGGTACTTTCTTGATTCAAGGGTTGTCGATTTGTTGGATAGGCTAATTTCCAAGGCTCAATCGATATTTGAGTAAGAAAGGGTGTTCTTTTGAAGGGTTACTTGGTTTGATCGATTTCTAAGAAGGTTTCTCTTATGGTTATATCGATAAAGCAAGGGTTTTTCTTTATACAATGGGACTTCGTAATTCGTGATTGTGAGATTTAATATATCACAAGGTTTAGTGAATTATCGAAGCGACTTTGTCGATTTGTGATTGTGAGGGTTTTCACAAGGTTTAGCAAATCAACAAAGGGATAAAGAAGAATGGCTAGTTCTATAACTAGGTTTAACATCGAAATTTTCGATGGGTTTATTGTACGAAAGCATGGAGGTCATAAACAAGTTGGGTTCAAACAACTTGGTCCTGGTGTTAAAACAGGAGTCCATGGAGTACATGTTTATAAACGTGTTTGGTTTGAGGTGGAACTGCAGGGAGCTCAGGGGGATCGTGAAGCTGAGGTTTTTCAGGATAGTAACGATCATGTTGCAGTGGCTCAAATACGGTTTGAGGTGGAACTACATGGAGCTCAAGAGGGTCGTGAAGCTGAGGTTTTTCAGGTTAGTAACGATCATGCTGCAGTGGCTCAAAGATGGTTGAAGGACAAACAACCTAAAGAAAAGACAAACACGTGCTGCTTGGTAAATGAGCAGGAAAAGGTACACCTTGGTATAAAGGTGGGGGCAAACATTACGGTAACCGGAGTACCTGGTCAAGAGGGTGCGGAGGGTAATGTTGCTGAGAAAAAGAACGTGAAAGAGTCTATGGAAGCTAATCTAGGAAAACTACAGAAGTACAATGTCTGGTTAACAAGGTGGTCCCGGGTCCGAGGTTCCAACACCGGTAAAAAGTGTTGAGTATCGGTTATGTTTAAGTGTTACTCATAAGGTGAAAATTGTTGGAATATTAGTAGTAAACTTAAATATAGTTTAGGGACTTAAGTGTACTTTGTAATATAGATTAGGAATAGACTAGTATTAGGAAGTTTTTAGGTTAACCTCCTTAAGTTGGTTTATAGGAAGTTTCCTATTTAACTTAAGACGGTGCCTACCCCTCATCTCTATAAATAGGGATGAGGGGGGGATCCTAGTTCATTGTATTCTTCTTTCTCAATGTAGTCTTTATTAGGGTTATTAATAAAGAGGTAGTTGAGGGTATACCGTGTGCATATATATTTGTCGGTTCTTTGTAGTCTCTCGTGTTCGCTACTTTTACTCGATACAACTCGCGATCTAGCGGTTCCGCGTTATCGAACTTCGGGTTGTTGTCGGTATCGTACAACAGTTAGTATCGAACAGAGAGGAAGGAGAGAGAGAAAAAGAGTTGTTCGTTTTCTCTAGTATATTAACTATGTGTTTTATGGTAAGAAAATGGTAATAAGTAGTGATAAAAAGTTAAAAGAGTGTTTAGCAATAGGCTTTGATGGAGTTAACTAGGTAAAATAATAAAGGTGTTTGGTTTGAGGTCTTTGAGTTTCGACACAAAGTAAAACAAAAAGGGCTTCGGCCCGATTTATTGACACATTCTTTTAGACTAGAACCATGATCCCGTTATTTACATGACACATTTACTTTTCAAAGACTCGTTTTTGATGAAATGCGAATGTAAGTCGAAAATAATAAATATGGAAATAACAATACTTACGATGAAATGCAACTTTCGTAGACTTCTCGATCGATAAACTGGATTGTTTAGATAATAAAACTTCGTAAGAGATTTAAATCAAAATCTTGATTTAATAAATATGCAAAAATAAAGTAAAATTTCCATAAATCCAAATAAATTATTTTGAATAGATATAAAAATAATTAAAATATAATTTAATTAAAATTCTTGAAATCTCAATATTTACGTATGAAAAGTAAAAGAAAGAAGCATAACATTATAAAATCGAAAAGTACGATAAAGAACAATTTAATTACCAGGAAAAATACGAGTTCTCACAATTTATTATTGAAACTGATGCTTCTAGATATGGGATTGGGGTTGTCCTTCACCAACAAGGCCAACCTGTAGCTTTCTTTAGCAAAACGTTGACTCCCAAACACTCTTCAATGTCTGCCTGTGAAAAGGAATTACTAGTTGTGGTCTTAGCTTTGAAAAGTTAGAGAGGATACTTGTTAGACAGACATTTCAAAATCAAGACAGATCATTTCAGCCTCAAGTATGTGTTAGATAAGAGGGTTACTACTCCTTTTCAATCTAAGTGGCTACCCAAACTGTTAGGCTTTGATTATACAATTTAGTATAATAAGGGCAAAAAGAATATGGTAGCTAATTCTTTGTCAAGAGTTCAAAGGCAAGGAGAGTTGTTTTCTCTTTTATTTGCAGTCACATTCAATGAATATATGGTTGTTGTTACCACTTTTTAGACTACTGACTCTGTGCTTCAGACGATCATTCAAGAGTTGCAGAATGGTACTCTTCATTCCACTAAGTATACTTGGAATGATCAACAGTTGAAAAGGAAGGGCAAATGGGTTGTGAGGATTGATGAGCATCTCAAGAAGTCCATGGTTCATCATTTCTACATTTCTGCGGTTGGTGGTCATAGTGGTGTTCAAACTACTTTGAAGAGGATTGGCTCCTTCTTTTATTGGAAGGGTATGAGGAAGATGGTTAAGGAGGAAGTTAGAACTTGTGATGTATGTCAAAGAAATAAGGATGATCTCTCTTCTTATCATGGTTTGCTTCAACCCTTCCCTTGCTAGTTCCAACTAACATATGAAAAGACATCTTCATGGATTTTATTGATTATTTGCCAGTCTCTTAGGGCAAAAGTACGATTCTGGTGGTGGTTTATAGGCTGAGTAAGTATGCCCATTTCATAGCCCTTAACCACCCTTTATACTGCCAAAACAATTGCCGAATTGGTCATGGATCACATCTATATGCTTCATGGTCTTCTTAAAACCATTGTCAGTAATAGAGACAATGTTTTCATGAGTTTGTTTTGGCAATCCTTGTTTAAGATGCTTCAAGTTCAGTTGAGGATGTCTACTGCCTATCACCCTCAGACAAATGGAGAGACTGATGTGGTTAACAAATGGTTAGAGTGTTATCTCAGATGTATGACTCTGGAAGAGGCACAACTGAAAAGTTATGCACATTTGAAAGTTAATAAAAGTCAAACCGTGAAAGTCAAATCGTGAAAGGCAATAAAAATCAAGAGCCAATTAATTTATAACATCTATCGTAATTACAAAACCGGAAGGAAAACGGGTATTATTATTAGAATAGAAGTGAAAGAAAAAGTGAATAGTGTAGAAAAGTAAAAGAAAAAGGACCAAACATGTAGTAGGATAGAAGGGTAGAACATCATGTTATCTGCTACTGCGTGTTTGAGAAAACAAAACAAAAAAACCCAAAAAAAAAGATCTAAACGCCAAAAAAGAAAGAAAGAAAGAAAAAAAGAAATTCCAGCTTTCGATTCCAAATGGATTTCCAGAAGCAGCAGCGTTTCATCATGAATATAAATATCTTTATTCTTGTATTCAATTCCACAACTCACATTTTCCCCCAATTCCTTCGTAATAATCATGAAAACGGTACTCTCCTTTTAATTTTGCTTATTTCATCTTTTTATTAGCTTATTTCTTCTATTTTTAGCTTATTTCTTCTATTTTTAGCTTAATTTACGCTTATTTAACTGTTTTTTTTGGTTAATTTTATGTATAATTAGGTCATTTTTGTTAATTTATGCATTATTAGCTGAATTTTTTGATTTTTAGCTTAATTTACGCTTATATAACTGTCTTTTTGTTAGTTTTATGTATAATTAGGTCATTTTTGTTAATTTATGTTATTTTTCTGATTTTTTTGGTTAATTAACTGTTTTTTGTTAGTTTTATGTATAATTAGGTCATTTTTGTTAATTTACGCATTATTAGGTTATTTTTTGGATTTTTTTTTTGTTAATTTTATGTATAATTAGGTCAATTTTGTTAATTTATTCATTATTAGGTTAAATTTCGGATTTTTTTTGTAATTAAGTGTTTTTTTTTTAATTTTATGTATAATTAGGTCATTTTGTTAATTTATTCATTATTAGGTGAATTTTCGGATTTTTTTTTGTTAATTAACTGATTTTTTTTGTTAATCAACTGTTTTTGATCAGTTAGGCTTAACTTACGGTTGTGTTTACGCTTGTGGTTTTCAGAAAGTGTCCGAAAATGATTTGCAAGCCTCCACGTCCAAACGTCGTAAGAAAACTGGAACGTATTCGCCTGCTAACGTTGACGATGACCTCGATTTAGCATCTGAGGATTCTCATTCTGCTGAATACCATGGGCTGCCGACGAGGTACGACTCTGTATTTTCTGTTTTCCAGCATTGATTATACTTCTATGCTTAGGTTCAAATGCACGGTTTATTTAGTTTCTAATCAATGTTACACTACTTGAGTACGTGTCATGATCTAAAACATACAGGTTCATCACAAATGTCGGCCAATCACTTAAGTGATTTGCATACACGGAATAAGCTTTATATAATTTAGAGGAGAATCATGTAATTCATAGACGTAAATGCATGTCTTAAAGCACCCTCTTGTGACGTACCTGTCTTCACGCCACACTAGCGTGTTTGTATCATTGATAATGTTTGAGATTAAGGTTTATAATTAGTTCCGAATGAGGTACATTCAATAGAGATGGAATTAGGTTTAATTCTTATATTATTGTTTAGAAACGACGAGTCTCTACATTACACACCACGACTGAAGTAATCTAGAAGGCACTTCGTTTATATGTTATGGAACAAGAATATTTACTGTGGTGCAAAAGATTTCTGGATTCAGAATTTTACTGTGATGACCTAAAAAAATGCATTATTTGGAAGTCGGGATTAAGAGTTCAAAGTCAAGTATATCTGTCCAAGAACTCTACTAACGGATATGTGATTACTAATATCTGAAAGGTACAATCTATTTATTAAACACTAGTTACTATGTTATATGATGTCAGCCAATCACGTAAGTGATTTGCATACACGTAAGTAACATTTGACACTATGTTACTGAGCTAATCTAGTAAGCACATCATTTTTTTGTTAAGATACTGGCAATATCAGGTCATAAGGACGAAACTGGGTAGATAGGGTAGTGTTTTCTAGGCTTTGGGCAGGCTTGGGCGACTCAGATATTAGAATGGTTGCAGATGGGCGGAATCTGATACACAGTTTAACTGAAAATGGCTTCAAATGGGCGGATCTGAAGTAGGCATAATTATCGATACTAAATTTAAAAATTAAGCTTAACAAGTAGGCGTTGGCTGGATTTGTGATATTGTAATCTGTTCATTATTACTTAAGGTATTTTTTAATAAAATTTTGACTCAAATTTGTTAGTTTAGGAGAATTGACTATTAGTTGTACATCATGAGATTAGTCGATTCAAATAAAGTCTAATTCTAATTTCGTTGCATAATTTCAGTTAGTGAGACCTCTTATGTCTTATACTCTTAATATGTTCAAACTGTCACAGCTTGCCTCAACCACAGATTGAGAACAGAGGTGATACTGATTTTGGAAGCAGGGATACAATGATTGAGAAGAGAGGTGATGGAAAGGTACATAATGAATGTTTTACTATAAATAGTAGTTAGGTTGATTAATACTTTTGTCCAAGTGTACCAAATGTTTTGGCCACTTACAAAAAGCTTCTAAACCAAGCGAAAGTGGAAACGTGAAGATTATTCGTGTAGTAGGGGGAGGAGGGGAATTCTAGAATCTAGAATCTAGATGACTGTGATTCATGTCCTGAACTAACTGTCCTACCATGTGTTAATCTAAGTAACGATTTTCATTAGCTTTGTGTAAATTAGTTTATTTTACGGCGCGTGATTTTGGTTATGTAGATCATCTAGTTTGTGTTTATTGATGTAAAATTTGACTCGGTTTTATCATTACGAGTTTTTTTTATGATTTTTGTTTGTTTATTGTTGATATATATATATTGTACTAAAGTTTAATATGTGGATCACATTTTAATTAGTGACTTGCTGATTAATTTTCTGTTATTTCAGAAATTGGCGAACAAGGCAGAAGATACTTTAAAGATTTACAGAGACCATCTGGGATTTAAAAAACCGTCACCGTTGTTTCTTGATGGATCTTTTCTGTTCTGTGCCATTCATAACAAAATGCCTATAGGAAACATCAGAGAGTTGCTGGACGACCCCGAACTTAAGTTTTACACCTCGCTCTGTGCTTTAAAAGAACTCAAGTCCTTTGTCCTAAAGTTCACAGAGTATGGAAATATGGATGTCTTCGAGGAAGTGACAAAGACACTTAGGATGGCACCGTTAGTATCTTTTACTAAATATACTATACGCTTTATTTCTTTAAGCAAAGCAGTATTTTAAAACTTTTTTTTTCTTTTCCAGCTGCGAGCATAAACACAGAATGTGCTCATCAGACTGTATCATGAGTTTTGTCAAAGAAGACAACATGGAGAAATTATTCGTTGCTACTCATGATAATTACTTCCTTTGGAAAATTTGTGAGAACCCTCTAATTCCCATTGTTGTGGTAGACAATGGAAGTTTTGCCCTCAAATGCCTCTCAGAGAATCACAAGAAACTGTTGTACTCACAATTTCCGGATCCCGTCGAAAAGGTACACAAATATGTGACTATTTTGCCACTTGCCCATTTTGCCACTTCTAACCAATCTTATAATTCTTATTTCTTATACATTTGAAATGTGTTATTTGAGACAAATACTTTTGAAATGTGTTATACTTTTGAAATGTGTTTATGCCCGGAACAATAAATTGCTCGTTTCCAGTAGATTTTAGCATATAGTGATTCATATAGCGTAGTATGCAGGTCCTAAATTACTATACTATTCTTTCTGCATTACTTGAGGCAAATACTTTAGTACTAAGAGTAGTTTTTGCCACCATATGGCTATACATGACGGTGGCTATAGTATGCAATATTAGTGAGCATGGATAATAGTATAACTTACGAAGGAATCAGTGACTTCCATCTGCTGCAGCCTCTAGAACTCCAGCACGAGATCTGCATGTGAATGGCTTAGAATTGGAAAAACGGCGGAATAATCTTTGAACACAGTTGTTAATACCTACAGTTGATAACAGTTAAGATTTATGTGTACTGATTTTAATCCAATGCTCTTTTTTCCCATCTGGCTGGTAGTTGGTTGCTCTGTTGCCAAACATCCCAGCTGTAGGATAGATGCTTACTTCATTCTCTAGTGTCGGTTCGATATTGTAGCCGTCATCTCTTCTCATCTTCTTGACCTCATACTTGCGAGACTTAGTGACATGGACCTCAGCTGCTTCAGGCTGGATTTTTCTAGACTTCCGAAAAACCTGTAAAAGATAATAGAAGTATTATATTACAAGTTAACAGAAACGGGACTTAATTGAAATATATGATCTACTGGTATATCTTTATATTGGCACTATACATAGCTAGAAATCAGTTGTATATCATGAAAATATAGTGACGTGGCAGTATTATTCTTTGCATCATATGTTTCTTTTTATTAATCGTGGTAACCTAAATTGAAATTCTATATGCACAGTAGATATCCAAAAAGTGGTGTGACTAATAATAAGATAGAGTAACTGGTGTTCCAGTTTTAAGCTAATACGTACGTTGATTTGATTTTTTCTAAGGCCAACATAATTTGATCCATGCCATAACCTTCTAGATGCAAAACATTTCAAACACTTTCACGACGCATCATCGACAAGAAACCTGCCCGTAATGTGCTTACGTATACGCATGTATATCTAAGACCAACAGAATTCGATCCATGACATATAACCTTTTTATGTGCATATATACAGGTGTATATATGTGTGTTTGTTAACCTTGAGTGCACATTCTATTAAGAAAATTCCAGTTGAGAACGAACAAAGGTTAAACATTAGGATTTTAAATTTCATCTCATATATCAAGAAAGTGACCATTAAAAAACTGATTATGGACAAGTTACTTAGTATTCTGGTTAGATTAAATCTTTTAACTTGTAAAATACTACGCATCTTGTTTATGATATGAATAAAGAGTTGGCATAAGGTGGTTAACAAGTCAACGCGTGGTTAATTGGTCAACTCATAACAGAATTACAAACTCTGCTTTTGACGGGAAAAGCCGTTAGGCTTTCTCCTCCACTTACACCCTAATAATATCATCTTAAGCCTTAATTTTCAATTAGCCAAGAATTACAAACAGATAGTTTACCCTCTCTAGATTCTGTTAGCTCTGTTATCACTTTGTAACATCCAATTTCTTATCAATTCACAATCATTGGTTATCATTGGTGTTTAGTATAATCCTTCATTTACTTGCTAAATTGGGATCTATATGGCTCTGTTTCTATCAGTTTTGCTCTTTGGAGAAGTTTCTTATCACTAATAGTTATTTACCGAATCGAATTTTTGTGTGTTTTTCTATTGTTCAGCCTACTAGTATCAATGAAGAACATCCAGCTGCTAAAAGACTAAAGGACAGGTAAAAAAATAGGTTAATGCAATTCAAGCCGGTTTTGTTATATATTGAATTGTCGTCCGGGTACAATATAAAGTAAATAGCTTAATGCAAAATGGAATACAGAACACACTTGTAACTGGCAATTTTCTAGGTTATGGTAGCAATTTTTAGTCCTCTCATACGTGCCTGGTATATTATTTGTATTGACACCAACTTTTCTTTTGTTATCAGGCTGAATTTTTTTGGATTTACTAGAATCCCGATCAAGGGTGACGGAAATTGTTTGGTCAGTGTGTACGATTTTATTGACTCTTTGGTAAGGATTAGTAGTATTTCTCATTTGACCTCAAATCTTCATTACTAGGTACGGGCTTTGTCTGAGCAAGCAACACACTCTGAAACTAAGTACGGAAGAGTGAGGGAGCTACTTGTTAAGCAGGTAATACCACAATATTTTTTCACATTTTAAAATGCCTCTTATCATAATTTATGAGTTCATTTTTATTTACATATATCAGTTGCGGTCCAATGAAAAACTGTACGCTGATAAAGTCAAGGAGCTTTTGGAGTTGCAACCTGAGTATTTTAAGGTACAACCTCAAAATAACATTAACACGGCTGATTGTTTTTCTACACTAAAATTTCTGTTAATGTGTGTATATGTTTTACTACATTTTACATGTGCCACAGGAATACTTGGAAAGTGTTAATCAGAATTCTAAGTAAGTCTAGTTCTTTCGTTCTATTTACCTTTTGTTTTTTGCTATTACTACGAAGTATGACTTATTGTTAATGTTTGATTAGGGGTAACGAAGGAGTTCATCTTGTGACTGTATCCAACCTTGTAAGTAATGAAAACTTTTGTTTACTTATTGGTTTTTTACATCGTATTTTTTCTTATGGGTTTTTTATACTGTAAACTTTTACATGTAAAAAGACATATGAAGACTTCGTGAACTATTATTCTCAGTAAGTATACGTTTATCCCTTACTTAGCCATTAGCATCCTATTTTGCTTTAAAATCACCAGCTAATACTTAAATTGTATTGTTTTATTAGGGATCAGGTAACAGGTCCTCATGTCATAGGACAAGTAGCTGCTGACTACGTAAGCTTTGAGAGCATTGTTTTATTTGAATTATTGCTTAACTAATAGCAACTGATTAACTTCACTTGTGTATAAAATTGCTTTTTTTGCAGTTCATGGCCAAGATTGTGTCTATATGCTCTCAAGAAAATTTTGCTATCGAGGAGTTTATTCCTCACGGTCTTCCAGATTCTAAAAAAGGTAACTCAATTAAGATTACTGATCAGAAACATCTCTTATTTCTTTACATTCATTGAAGATGTTGAATTTTCATAACGTTTTGTTTTTCTTATATCGGCAGTTATGTACGTGTCACTTTGGGAAGGAGGAGACTCACAAACTGGACATGCCGAGTCTATATACCCGAAGAGCACCCCTTCCGCGTCTTGCAGTCATCTTTCAGACCTAGGTACACTCCTCCTACATATTCATAAGGTTTTCCGCCGTATTGTTTGGAAGAATTTATAAAATATAGACAATGATTTTTGGAGGGAATAATGTTTTTGTTTTATGTAAAAACCACTACTTAAACTGCATTTAATCAAGAAAGTGGAAGTGAGGGTTATTATGAATATGCATGTTTGGGGGCATGAACATGCATGATTTTGCAAATTTGCATTCAAAATCACTTTTTTGGTTTGATAGTTTGTATTCTTCTATTTTAATATAACTGAAATGTGGGCTATAAAGAACAAACCCGTTAGTATAAAGGTCTAACGGCATAAAAAGGTACCAAACTCTAGGGTTAATCAAGGCATCACACTTTTTTTCTTGCATAAAAAAAGGCATTCAACTTATTTTTTTTGGCCAATTTAGGTATTTTCGTTAAATAGGTAACAATCATCGGTTAAGTTATACATTCCAAGTCCACCGCCACTACCACACTCCCAATCATCGTCGCCACTACCAGCCTCCCCACCACCATCACTACAAAGCAATGCCTCCCGAAACAACTCTACACATCCCTCATATACCTTTAAGGACTTGACCAATGTCTGAAGAACACTTATTCGGCCAGCATCTAGATTTTAATTACAAATTTTGTAACACATGAATATAAATTTGTGTAACAATTCATGGATGGTTTCTTTTTATCCAGAATATGGAGAACCTGACCCTCAATAGCATTGAATCTATAACTCACGCCGACGTATTTAACAGCAAATGACCCTCTCTTCATCCAATAACATTGATTATCCGTAACCCATATTCTTTAAATGTGATAGCTAAAATGAATTTATAGACAGCTGTAAGATAGTATTATTCATTCTCTTTTTGTTTTCAACTAAAATCGTCTTTACTTGGTGCATTTTGAAATTAAAAAAAATTGATTTAGTTAGAACGAGTGCCACAATATCCACTATTGAAAGTCAAAGACGCGGATCTCAATCAACCCATTACGGTGACTTTGTCACCAACATGATTAAACACATGAAGGCATCATTTGGGCTTATTTGGAACACTTAAAAGAACTCGAAGAGCCTGAACTAGAAGCGATTTGTAATTTTTTTTTTCAAAATTGATCTAACAAAAATACCTGAATTGACCCAAAAAAAAAAAAAGTAAAAAAAAAGTGGGACACTTTAATTGAAAATTACCCTTAAGTTTGGTCCTTTTAATGCCATTTGCCCCAATTTGTATTCTACCATTCTTAAAAGATTTATTTTGATGTAAATAGGGGTATAGGGTGACTCGGAAAGTACTTGCAAGGATGGGCTTAGCAAGGAGTAAATACAGGGTATGAAGATGCAGAGATTCGAATCCATGTTTGATATGATGTTTGTATACGGCATGCTACTTATAGCCAATTCATTCATATATAGCCCACTCAGTTATGTGGATGTTTGCTCAAAAAAAAAGTTATGTGGATGTTCTTTTGTAAACGCAAAACTCCTACTATTACGTGTACATATGTAGTTTGCGTATTTCTATGCGTAGCCACGTTAAACTCTATAAATACTTGATATACTCATAGATATAACTCATTGTACTTCATCTACATGTTTGGTTCTCATCAACCTTATTGTCGTTTACATTTAAGTGTTAACTAGCCAATAACTGGATCATTTGACATTGAATGACTTAAATGCCCTTAAAGCTGCTAACACAGCCGTGCGCCATCACCATCACTGCCATAAGCTGTTAGCCGCTGCCCGCTGCTACCACCACTCCCTCACACTACCACCACCACACTGATCAACAACCACCATTATAAGCCGTCACCCGTCACCTTCAACACACTAATCAACCACCACCACTATATGCCGCTACTGTTAGGGTCGTGTATTTATATGTTGAATGTTTTTTATGTGACTGAGAGGTTGTGTCAATACATTACATACAATATATACAATTCACGAGATGCATACATACAAGATTCACGAGGTAGATAACCTTATCTAGTTTACTTTCCCTCCATTAATACCCTTTTTATCAGGTTAGACACACTAATGCCCAGTTGCCCACATGCTATCATGATTTTTTTTTGTCACTTCAGTTTTTTCTTTTAACGACATAAATGCAATTTATTTTCACATCAAAACGACCAAATTTATTCTTTTTTATTTTTTCTTATTTCTTTTTAAATTTAATAACAAAACGTTACATCAATAAATAGATAAAAACAATAAATAATAGTTTAACTAAGGGTTAATATACAAGGAGGTTACTAAAGTTTGATCAAAATAACGATTATGTTACTAAAGTCAAAACCTTACACTTAGGTTACTAATGTATACGGGTGTGGTTTATTTGTTACTAAACGTTCAGAAAAACTATCCCTCCATTACTCAGTGGAAGGGTTGCCGGTTAAGCAACCGGTTGGTGGGCCCCATTCCTATTTTTTAACCAAACTTTAGTATCACAATTATTACTTTGGCCAAACTTTAGTAACCTGCGTGTATATTAACTTTTTAAGTTTTGGTCAGTTTTTTTTTTCCGTTTTCGTTCGTACTTTTACGTTTTAGTCAGTAATTTTAAGTTTTTGTGAGTAAATTTACTTTTTCGTCAGTAATTGTACTATTTCGTCAGTCAATTTACGTTTCCATCAATAAACTTACGTTTTGGTCAGTAGACTTAAGTTTTCGTCAATAAACTTACATTTTCGTCAGTAAATTTACGTTTTAGTCAGTAATTTTACATTTTTGTCAGTAAACTTACGTTTTCATCAGTATTTTTACGTTTTCGTCAGTAATTTTACGTTTTAGTCAGTAATTTTACGTTTTAGCCAGTAAACATACTTTTTCGCCAGTAAATTTATGTTTTCGTCAGTAATTTTACGTTTTCGTCAGTAAAGTTACGTTTTCATCAGTATTTTACGTTTTCGTCAGTAATTTTACGTTTTCGTCAGTACTTTTACGTTTTCGTGAGTAGATTTACGTTTTCGTCAGTAATTTTACTATTTCGTCAGTAAATTTACGTTTTCGTCAATAAACTTATGTTTTCGTCAGTAAACTTAAGTTTTCGCCAGTAAATTTACGTTTTCGTCACTAGTTTTACGTTTCGTCAATAAACGTACGTTTTCATCAGTATTTTTATGTTTTCGTCAGTATTTTACTAGTACTGACGAAAACATAAAAATACAGATGGAAATATTCATTTACTGACGAAAACGTAAATTTACTGAAGAAAGCGTAAAAATACTAACGAAAACCTAAAAATACTGAGGAAAATGTAAATTTATTGACGAAAACGTTTTCATCAGTATTTTATGTTTTCGTCAGTATTTTTACTATTACCGACGAAAACGTAAAAATACAGATGAAAATATTCATTTACGGACGAAAACGTAAGTTCACTAACGAAAATGTAAATTTACTGACGAAAGCGTAAAAATACTGACGAAAACGTAAAAATACTGAGAAAAATGTAAAGTTATTGACGAAAACGTAAATTTACTGACGAAAACGTAAATTACTAAAAAAACGTAAAATTGCTGACGAAAACGTAATTTTACTGACGAAAACGTAAGTTTACTAGACGAACGTAAGTTTACTGACGAAAACGTAAGTTTACTAACCAGAATGTAAGTTTACTGACCACAAAGTAAGTTTAACGTCGAAAGCCTAAAATTACGGACGAAAATGTAAAATTACTGACGAAAACGTAAGTTTACAGACGAAAACGTAAGTTTACTGACAAAAACGTAAGTTTGCTGACGAAAACGAAAGTTTACTGACGAAAACGTAAGTTAACTGACGAAAACGTAAGTTTACTGACGAAAACGTAAGTTTACTGACAAAAACGTAAATTTACGTTTACTGGCGAAAACGTAAGTTGTAGGCTATGTTTGGTAAAATTAGCTGTAAGCTGTAAGCTGTTAACTGTAAGCTGTTAACTTTAAGCTGTTAGCTGTAAGCTGTTTACTAAAAAGCTTTATTTTTAATAGAAGTGTTTGGTATATTAGCTGTTAACTGTAAAAATTAAATGTAAAATGACTTAAAAGGACATATTTAAATAAATTATAATATGGTTGGAGGGTATATCAGTAATCTACAGCTTTAACAGCTCTTGACAAATTAAAAAGCTGTAGCAGACAGCTTTTTATTTAAGAGCTACTTGGTGAAAATAAAAAGCTAACAGCTCTTAAAAATTATTGTACCAAACAGAGCTATTAGATTATTTTTTTAACAAAAAAGCTAACAGCTCTGTAAAAGCTTTAAGAAAGCTCTTGCCAAACATAGCCGTAGTCCACGTAGACATGCAACTTATAACTACAGGTAAAAACATTATGGGTAACTTGAAGTTCAGGTAAACAATACATTAGTAACTCAAGTTTAAGGTTTTAAACTATAGTAACAAAATCGTTATTTTGGCCAAACTTTAGTAACCCGCGTGTATATTAACCCTTTAACTAAAATAAATACATTACAATAATAATTAAAAATTTATACTAGTAATTTAAATTATAAGCTATCTTGATTTCATTCTTTATCTCCTGCAAGCCATGTTGTCGTGTCGGAAGCAAATCACAGTTGATTTCAGTGTTGTAAAACATTATGTCTTTGTCCCGTTTTTTTTTCCAGCAAGTTCAATTGCTCGACGTTTTAATTCGAGTTTCTTACTTTTCAAGTTCGCTACTTTCCGTTGAGCTGTCTCTTGCAAATTCAACTCACGTTGCTTCAAGTGAACGTAGCGCTTTGTTGCTCCTTTTTTCCCTAGGTGAAATCCTTCATTTTCCTATTTGTTGGTTACAACGTCAACAAATGAAAACTTCCTTGTTGACAAGGTAAATGACGTCTTCAAAGCCAGCGGGTTTAAACTGAATGTTTGGTGATACACTGTATAATCGGAAAGTCGAATCCGATGTTACATCGGATGACTTTGTTGAGGAACTTAGGACTTTGGGGTTTTAGTTTTTAGGGTTCCCTTGCCAAGTCTATTGAGATGGTTAATTTTTTGAATGTGTAAAAAAATAATATAATACGTAGAGTATTTATAAGGGTATAATATTTAAATTTAAAATTAATTTTTTTTTATTCTAACCCTAATAAAATATTAGAAAGAAGAAAGTTACCTTTTTATAACGAGTTACACAGCGATTCGAGTCGGTCGTCGTAACACAACCGACCGATTGCGAAACTGATCGATCAACTCCAAAAGACCCCACTGCCACCAACCTTATCTCTTCTTAAGTGTAGCTTGAAAAAGTCCTTTGAAGTTAGCAAATGAAAGTAAAGATGAAGCTCATTATATGCCTAAACCTTTTGATGAAAGAAATGTTCAGCCTCGCGAATTCCAAAAATGAAGAAAAAAGTGGACCGGTGACCAAACCAAAGCATATTCGGTCTTGTCCAATTGGTTTAGTTCGATCTATTTTCTCGTTCTCGTTCAATGCTTGTTAATTTCAAAATAGGAAGACTGGCGTAAAACTCTGCATGTTACGATTAAGAATCGCCACGAAAACAATCAACTCCCTAATAAACCTTCTTACAAATTCAATATGTGATCTCTCACGTATGAGGCTAAGCATTAGTTCAAAACTAAACCGAACCGGAAAAGTCAAACCGAACTGAAAACCAATTTTGAAAAAACGATCCGAAAACCAAATCTAGGTAAGCCAAAGATAGTTAAATAGAAATCGAACTGGACCAAGAAAACCGAACTGAATATATGATTTAGGCGTATTTTTTTTTGTTTTAACCCGAAACCGAATCAAACCAAACCAAATAAAACCGACATAAATATAAAAAACAAAAAACCGTGCCGAAAATAATCGGTTCATTTTCGATCGACTCGGTTCGATTTAGCTTTCGGTTGGTTTTGCTCTACCTACTCGCGTCACTGTCTAAACTATTAATAACCCATCTTAAGAAAGTGATGAATTGATTGATGTCCATAATAATGTTATAAATCATTTGAGATTTTTGTAATAAACTTTTAGAAAAATGTATTTTCAAACTTTTTTACTTAGAAGCTAAAGATACGAAACATATTTTTCAAAAAGACCATTATCGCTAATTTAATATGTACCAAGCTCGCAAATATAAATTCAAAATATGTTCGATCTCGCTAATATGACCGGTTTAACCGGTCATTTTTAAAGGATTTGATTAAATTACACATTTTTTCTTCCCAACTGATTTTGTTTTTAATTTTAAAAATTCATCATTAAATTTTTTTATAGTAAAAATATTATTTATTTTTGAAAAAAAATAATAACTAAAAAAATTTAGTTTCATAAAAGATTAAAAAAATATTTAAGTTAAAAAAAGTCTAATTTATTTTTGAAAAATTGATTTAAAATTTTTTTTAAAAGTTTTTTGATATTTTAAATTTATTAAATTTCAGATTTTTTTTGAAGTCAATTTTTCCGAAATTAACTTTTTTGAAATTATTTTTTTTGAAATTGTATTTATAAAAACTAATTTTTTTCGAAAATAAATTAAATTCTTTAAATTTTTTTTGGAATTTTTTTCGATTTAACATTTTTTGAAATTATTTTTTTTTGAAAATAAATTATTATTTTTAAATACTTTTCGAATTCTTTTTCGATTTAATTTGTTTAATTTTTTTTAAATAAATTAAATTTTTTAAAATCATTTTCATGTTAACTTTTTTTGGGTTTTTTTTAAAATAAACTAATTTTTAAATCTTTTTCGAGTTTTTTTTTCTATTTAATTTTTTTTGAAATTATATTTTATAATTAATAATATTTGAAAATAAATTAAATTTTTTAAAATCTTTTTCAAATTAAAAATATATCTTTTTCGAAATTATTTGTTTTCGAAATCCTTTTTTTCGAAATACACTTTTGTAATTCATTAGATATTATATATTAATTTAATATTATAAATTGAAGAATAAATGTAAAAGTGAAAAAAACGCATGGGTATTTTAGTAAATTCATTCGAGAAGTTAGCGAGATTGAATATATTTTGAATGTATAGTAGCGAGTTTGGTTGTTTACATATTACATTAGCGAGACCGGTATTTTTAAAATAATATGTTACGTATCTTTAGCTTTTGTCCACATATAATTCAAGTTGTTAGATATTAGGGGTGTTAAAAAAAACCGAGAAACCGACGAACCAAACCGAACCGCTCAATCCGAAACCGAAAAAATCCGAAACCGAAGAAACCGAAACCGAAAAAGACCGAAACCGAAAAAAACCGCTCATCACGTGTCGGGTTTGGTTTTTACTTTTAGAACGCGGTTAACCGAACCGAACCCTGCATATTATACATGTTTTTTTAGTTAAATATTCAAATAATCGTTCAAGTATTAACCATTTTATTGCACCACTCTTATTCTATAAAAAAACTTTTTTGCTTCTAATACAAGCTTATGTAATAATTTGTGTGTAAAAATTAATTAGTGTAATCGTAATAGTTAAACGAGAGAACTTTTATACGATTAAATTTGATTATATTGCTTTTGCATAGCTTTAATCTACTCGATGTCATTTGATTATACTAAAATGACATATTATGTTCTACACCACGTTATTCTTTATACGGTTAAATTCAATTAAACATAAAAAATGGTTAACCGCGAACCGAACCGAGGGTAACCGCTCACTTCGGGTACCCGCATGCCCAATTACCCGCCTAGCGCGGTTCGGTTTCAGATAGTAAAATTAATTACCCGCCCCGCGACAGATAGTTAAAATTCCAACTAATCGAACCGAACCGACCCGTGAACACCTCTATTAGATATGTTCCTCACATTATATATCGTGACATTTATTAATAAACTTTTGTAATAACTTGTTAATATAAAATTTGTAATTTTAAATTAATATATATATATATATATATATATATATATATATATATATATATATATATATATATATATATATATATATATATATATATATATTATAATTTAAATTTAATATATATATATATATATATAAAAATATATATATAGTTATTTTTTTTAGTGAGTTTATTCTGATTTAACCCTTTTACCACTTTAAATTAATGTGAATACAAACTTGATAGGTAAAATAATAACGAATTTGTCGTTTAAAAAATTGTCACTAAATACTCGCTGTTTCATTACGCAAGGACCGTGCTAATCTGAACAATTAATTATTCAAATGTGTGGCTTGCACCCGAAACTATACGTATCATCAGATTTCATGATTCATGTTGGGCATATTTGGCAAGAGCTTTATCAAAACTTTTTGAAAGCTGTTAGTTTTTTGTTTTAAAAATAATCTATTTTGAAATAAGTAGTTTTGTTTGTCACAATAAATTTTTTTTGGTTGTTAACTTTTTATTTTAAACAAGTAACTCTTAAATAAAAGGCCGATTCATATAATCTATTAAATTATTAAAAGCTTAAATTACGGATATATCCTCCTACCATATTATAATTTATTAAATTTTTTCTTTTGAAGTTATTTTACATCTTAATTTTATAGTGAACAACTAATTTACCAAACACTTCTATTGAAAAACAATACATCTTATAACTCATGTTAACAGCTTTAAGGCATGTTTGGTGTACAAACTAATGAATCAATAACCAGACACAAGTTTAAAGCACTCAACCAACCTCCCAGCGTATTTCTTATTAATACCTCAATTCAGATAAGTCCACAAACGTGTGCTTATCAACATACAAATGAAATACAAAGTGTCCCTCTATAAGGTGCAATCTCTATACAAGATCTCACTTACAATCTAACCTCACTACAAATCACTGAATACTAATACCAAAACTACAATCACTTGATCAAGATGATAATACCAGAATAATAACAGACTAACAAACTAACATAAACGATCTTGAATGTGTGTGTGTGTGTATAGATTGATTGCGTATCTAACAATGAACCCTAGAGCTCCATATATACCTCCGGCTAACCATATTTACACAAAGAACCCTACACAATTCACACTTAAACAAAAGCATATAATAACTTATTAACAAAGGAAATATTTACCAAAGTAGTCCTCCAAGTATGAGTTTGTCTAGAACCGACACAAATACTTCCAACACCCTTCCACAAACTCATACACCAAACATATCAGATAAGTTTGAGCATATCACAAAAATGCTTATGCTGACTTATACTCAAACTCTTTGTCAAGATATCAACAACATTATCAGCTGAATTTACCTTTACAATGCTTATCACACCTGAAGCCATTTTCTCTCTAATCAAATGTACATCAATCTCAAAGTGTTTATTTTCTCATGAAACACTGGATTGGCTGCATTTTGAATAGTAGAAGTGCTATCACAATACAATGGAACTAGAACAAGCCCTCCACTCTCGGGTCTTTTAGAAACTGAGATATCCAAATTACCTCACAAGTAGTAGATGTCAGGCATCTATACTCAGCTTCTGCAGAACACCTTGAGATGGTTACTTGTTTTTTACTTTTCCAAGAAACTAAATTCTTACAAAAGTAAACACTGAAACCAGAAACAAATTTCTTGGTTAACAAACACTTAGCCCAATCTGCATCTGAAAAAGCATGCAAGCTCAAACTCTTACCAACACTAAACTGAACACTAAGACCTGGACATTGCTTTAAGTATCTCAACACTCTCATCCCAACAGTAAAGTGAGACTGCAAAGGTGAGTGCATGTGCTGATATAAACAATGAACAACATATGAAATGTCAGGTCTAGTAACAGACAAATAGATCAACTTACTAACCAACTTCTAATATGAAGTTAAGTTACTAAGTTTCTTATCACCTTTAGTCTCAACACGACTCAAACCAGCATTCTGTTGCATATGAGTAGCAGCAGGTTTACAACCCAATAATCCATACTCATGAATCAGTTCCATACAATATTTTCTTTGAGATAGACACAAACCATTTTTGTTCTCAAGAACCTCAATCCCTAGAAAATATTTCAGAGTACCCAAATCTTTGGTTTTGAATTTACCAGATAAAAACGGTTTAAATTTATCAATCTCAGACTTGTTATTTCCAGTAATAACAATGTCATCAACATAAACCAGCAAAATCAGAAAAAACCCATTAACATTTTTAACATATAAAGAATAATCATTTAAACTTTGTGTAACACCCCCAAATTTAGATGATTCAATACAGCGGAAGACTCGTTGATGTTACGGGATAGCACATTACTCACATTATAGACAACGCATAAAAATTGCGTCGTTTATTAATAAAGCATTCCCATTCATAAATATCAAATTTACATAGGTCCCAAGTCATATCATTTCATACAAGTTTTACAAAACATTTGAATGGAAATTTTTATTTAGTGCGGGCCATGAATTCTTGTTGTCTCCCCGAGAATTACCTTCAAGTACCTGAGATAAAACATGTTAAAAGAAAAGGTCAGCGATAACGCCGAGTGAGTTCATAGAGTTTAATAAAATCCATCAATATAATATCGGTATAAAATTATTACCGAAAATCATTTTGTACAAGTCATTTTAATAGGCCATAAAATAGCCAAAGTCATTTTATACAAATCCTTATCAAAATCATAATATAGGCATTTGCCTTAAAAATCATTATACGAACCATTGTCGTAAAAAGATCATACAATACGTTTTACAACGTTGTATAGATTAAATAGAAACCGTTATATGAATACGGTTATGAAAAACCAAAACACGAACATAATATCAATAGTAAGACCCCGTATTTCTAGTCAGGCAATATATCGTAATTTAGTGCGTATAGCAATATTTCGTTATTTTGGATTATTATAAGCCGCATGACATTGTTTCTACAACAAACAACGGGTAGCTAGCCCGAAACTCAATTTGCCCATCTAAATTAGCGTGTCGTCACAATAATCACGCTTGTGTAAATCTTCTCATACATAAATTCGCTTACCAATCAATGTGGCACGACGGGGATCAACCGTCAAGGCGCGAACTGGGGTGATCGTCCCCAAATAGTACTATTATATGCATAAGCGTCTACCAAATACCGGTAGTTCACGATTCATGCTAATAGGACTTTTAGTGACATAACCTAACTTTAATAATCCATTTTATTTCATACTTCGGGTCATATATCATTCATCGGGTCATACAATCCTTCGGGTCCAAATCAATAATAAACAATCGGGACAAATGGTGTTCTATTTTATCAAAACTAACATGTTATCTCCCTCGCGGGTTTATAAAATATTTCATAAAAACATTTAAAAGAGTGCGAGGCTATGAACTCACATTGATGTGGGAAGGCGGTTATCGGCGATTCGGATGTACGGTACATGCTTCGATCACGGAAACCTAGACAAATAATACTCGTCTTAGACTCTTGTCCAATGACTTTATAAAAATAACAATTATGTATACATATGATGATTTTATATATATGATGATCAAGTGGGTTTATATATTCTCATTCACTCATTTTTGTGTTATGTGTTGATAACTTTTATACTAATTTACTAGTTTTACCTATACGTGTTTTAGGTCCAATAAGCCTATTATAAGTTCCTTAACTTGTATTAATCCATCTCATACTTGTATTATCACTATTTATACTTTACATGTTGGGCCCAAATGGGTTAAGTGATGTGTCGTGGATAGTATATGTGATAATTAGATTACGTTATAGGGTAAATTAGAAAATTACCTTTAGGAAAAAGTAATAGTCTAATAATACCAATGACGAATTCAATTAAACACGTGAGTGAGTCGAGTTCGTTGTACACGAAAATCTTATGAATTTGAGACGTTTTGCTTTGATTTGGACAATCGATTTGAATTGGTTTTCGGTTTTTAAACTACAATTAAAAACTACAAATTTTAAGATATTTAAAATAATCCTAAAGTGCATGAATCGAAACCCCGCCTATTTAAAATAAAACAAACTATTTATTACTTAAAAATTAAAACATTATTTCAAAAATTACACTAATTAAAAATCTTAAAAATAAACCTATTTAATTAAAATGACTTTTAAACTAATTTACTTTTAAAACTTAATAAGCTAAATTAAAAATTCACTTAAAATAAACTTATTTAAAACTATTTTTATATCACTCTAAAATTATTAAAATCTATTTAATTAAAAATAAACTAATTAAACTTTTTATATCTTATTTTATTTATTAATTAACTAAAATATACTTTAAATAAGACATTAACTAAAAGTTTATAAAAAAACGGATTAAAAGAAAGTTAAGTGTTACTTAAACAAAATCTGCCAAATCAAAACTAATCTATATTAATAACCTAGAAGAGAGTAAAATCAAAAAGGCCTCTGGCCCAAATGGTTATCACCCTAAGCCTGTGACCAGGAGGTCACAGGTTCGAACCTCAGCATGGACATTTCTTTTTGGAATAAATCTTTTTGACAGATTATGAAAGTTGAAGTCTCAGGAAAGACTTTTGGTAGCTTATTTGCTGAAAGCTATGAGGTCACAACTTATTTTGACTTATCAGATAAGGTGAATCTGATAAGCTGATAAAACAATAGAGCAACATTCAGTTAACCAAAATGTAAATAGCAGATCCATTACAAGTTTATCACTAAACGGATTTAAAATAAAATTAAAAAATTTTTCCAAACTCACAGTAAATCAAACAGTTCAGTAAATAATAATCCTAAAAATCAGTAAAACAAGTCTAACTCTAAAACTTGGCTGAACATACTCAAGCTAACAAAATGGAGATCAGACTAATATCGAAGTAACCAGATCACAATAGAGAGCAACATTCAAGTCCCTAACTTAATCTTTGCAAATCAAAACTGAGTAAAACTAACTCAGCAAAGTTCAATTAAACGAACATATTAACCAGGAAAACGAACCTTATAAACAAATTCAACAAAATATATTCAACAACCATATTGATCTCAATTCCAGACAGACATTAGAAAAAAAAATAGACAAAATCATAGCAGCTTGTCAAATTCATAAACATAAAATCTTAAAACTAAACAACTCTATTTAAAACTAACTGAGAACTTAACAATAATCATCAGACACTACTTAACATTCAGCAGCCTTCTAAATGTTCACTTAAAATTAAGCAGTTAAATTATTCAACCACACACGCATACAAACTCAGATCTATCCAGATAAATAGATGCACTCAGTCAACTTCAACATACGGGCATACAAACCTCAAATGAACTCGACTATCAAACTTATCAAATTAAAAATAAACAATAAAATCAAAAGGGAGTTAGAACCTTTTTGAAGTAATCCTTTGAGTAGTAGGCTAGCGCTGAGCTACCTAGATGAACCGGACCACCATCATCCACCATTAACCACCATCCGAACCTCCATTAACACCATAAATCGAACAGATTCTTCTATACTTTTCCAGTGGAGAAAAGTATTGATCCAAACTTTAACTTTAATATTAATTATAAACTATTAATTAATTTATAACTAACATCTCAATATTATTAATATGAAATAATTAATAGAAATTGAATCGAATATTAATTTAAGCAGAAAATGAAACACGACACGATTTGAAAATAAATCTACTGAACTTTTATTAATTTCAGAAACGTTACAAAGCTTAATAAAAGAAATACAAGATTAACTTCTACAATTATTTCTACATAATAACATTAAGAAAAAGTAAAGGATCATTTTACACTAGAAATTGGGGGTATTTATAGCCCCCCCAAGGCTGTTGGTGAGCGAATATGCGCATCTTTTTGAGAATATTCTTCTCTTCTTTCAGCCTTTGATCTTCTCATCTTTTCTCTTTCTTTAATCGGACGGTTATCATCTCTCGTAGCACACACGGATTGCCAACGTGGCATCCGTGTGTGCTTCTTGTGCTTCTTTTGAGGGCTCTAATTGGCTGGATAGGTAAGATGAGGTGTAGCATCAAATGATAAAACGCCACGTAGCACTTTCGTTCCACACCCTCTCTTCCTTAAAAATGGGGGGTTTTATTTCTTTTTATGTGAATTATATGAATAAGTAAAAAGCCCTAAATAATAAGGACTTTTTACCATCCTAGGGTTTTTGAACAGTGTAGATTTACTGGTTTTGGGAGAAAAGTTGGGATGAGGAAGATGAAGTCATAGGAATTACCGAAGGTTTTTTTTATTTAATGTGTGTGAAAAGTAAATGGTGGGTGGGTGTACGGTTTGTGTTTATTATATGAAGTAACGTGTGGTGTTGGTGAATAAATGGGATTGGGTGATAAAACAAAAGAAAACGTGTTAAATACACGTTACATAGAATATCAGAACCCTAAGGCCCATCATTCCATGTCCATCGTTTCATTTTAATTCAGTCAATGGGCTTGGAGCCCATAACACACTTTCATTCGTTTATTCATTTCACCAATTTGGGCTTGGGCCTTATCCATCCGTGTATAATTTTTGCCACTTGGGCCTTCAAATGGATTTTGGGCTTTGTTCAAAAGTTGTTCATTTTAATTCCAATATTGGGCTTTTCAGGCCCAATCAACTCATGTGGGTCCCACTTGACCCGTTTATTCGACAAATGATTAAATCCACTCATGTCGAGCTTGGTTTTGGCTTCTAAGATCTTTTTCATCAAACTCGTGTCGATTATTGCCGGTTTTCGCGAACTTGGTACCTACACACATGAAAACAAGAAACAAGCATTTCCAAGGCATATTTGATACATTATGTGCAATATTTCATAGTTTTAAGCTACAAATGATATGAGTAAATACACTCATATCAAATTCCCCCATGCTAAGCAATTGCCGTGTCCTCACGCAATGATAAAATAAAAGTATGAACTATACCATTATTCAACTTTTGACTTTTATTTTGCAAAGACATAAAATAACTTTAAAAATCATAAAAACTCAAATAGATTCATCGTCCTCGACTTTTCACTTTTCCATGCCAAGTGTAAAAACAAGATCATTGTTATTATAAGTTGGTAGACTAACACGAACTCATGTGGGCCAATTAATCACTTAGACTCCCTTATTCCTAAGTGTATCTCTTATATTTTATTGTTGTCTTGAATGATCACAAGGATGCATTGTTGACTTATTTCGATAATTTATTAGGTCGAAAATTAAGTGAACGATTTAATCAATAGTTAGCTAAAGGACAAAATCTTTTAAAACTGCTTCTCGGGACCTCATAAAGTTCATATCTTGGCATAACTTGTTTCGCGATTTGAGACCTTTCTCGGACCGATATTTGGCAATGACTTAATACTTCAAACCTTGAGAGACGTTCACGAAATAATGGTCTTCTCTTCATAATATTTCTTCACTTGAAGTTTTGAGAGATTCATACTTGGACCACGACTTCTTCATTTTTCTCCAATCTTTATTTGGGATTTTGATTTACAACGATTCGCCTCCTTTTTGGACTTGGCTTCATTTATCCTCATACCTTATTTTGGTCTTTTTGGATAGACTTCTCCATGACTTTTTTTGGGAGTATTTGCTTTTCGTCGTGTGTCTCGATCCTTCATATTGATTTTTGATAAATGAGTCTTCACATCACTTGAGATCTTTAGCAATAAAACGTAGCCCTCATTTCTTGTTATGACCTTTTTGGACTCCCCAATCTTCGCATCCCGCTTCAATAAGTTATGCCTTGGCTATGAACTCTAATCCATACCGAGCAACTTTTAAACGATCTTGGGCTAGAAGCTAAGTAACTTTTCAAATCGTTCAACATTATTTATTGCAATTAAATTTTATTAACAAGCGATGGTAGAATAGGCTCATATCTAACTCACATAAATTCCCGAAAGAATACCAAACTTATAATTGGCTCTATCATCTCTTGTTCTCCATATTATAAAATTCCAAGAATGAAATCAATGGATACTTAGCCTATTAAATCAAAGTTTTGGGTTTTCAAGTCATCTATAGGATCTTGCAACTTCTTACACTTTTACAAGTTTTAGAATTTGCGTTTTAAAGTTCCCTTGATAAATGACTTTCTAGAATCAATTATAGGAGCTTGCGAAAAGTTCTTGTTCTTAACTCGTATGAATTAAGACTTTCGCATTTTAAAGCTCCCGATATAATAGCCTAGCAAAACTTAATTCAAATACGTTAAGGAAAAGCTAAGGTTAAAAACCGAATCGAGTCAAAAACTATTCTTATTGAAAGCCTACATTCGTGTCAAAAACACTTATTAAAACTTAAAAATTACACAAAAAATTTAAAATTTTATTGAAAAATGAGAAAAACAACACGTTTGGACACGACAAAAGCAATTGCAAGCGATTATATCGATTGACTCCCCCATGCTAAAACCAAACATTGTCCTCAATGTTTCTTAGCTCAAGAGTAACACCCCCTTGCTAAAACACGAAGAGGCTAATGCAAACTCCTAGCATGGAAAGAGCACGCAAATATATAAGCCGTTTATTAAGTATGCCTCAAGATAAAACGTTAGTCAATAATAATCAAAGGATAAAGAGTGTGCCCCTTTTTGGCATTCAAAGAATGGAAGATCAAGTGGACCGGCAAAAACCGAACACGAGAGTCCTCAAAGATAAGGGTCGTACCTAAGATCACAACACAACAAATCACGAACACGAGCTTGAAAGATCAAGCCTTATTAGGTGTTAGAAAATAGAAAGAAGATAGAATGTATGGGACTCCCCCACAAGGCACCTCGTTTTTGTTAACCGAGTCATGAGCTCGACTCGATCTCCGCATTCATTGGTCCTTAGGGAAAGTTTGAAGATCTGGGACAACCTCCGTAGGTATGTCCCCTCCAAAGTAATGTTTCACACGATGACCATGCACCTTAAAGTTAGGCCCATCTTTTTGAGCTAGCTCAACGGTGCCATAAGGGAAAACTTGAGCAATGGTGAATGGTCCGGACCAAAGGGATTTAAGCTTGCCCGAGAAAATCTTAAGTCTAGAGTTGAATAAGAGGACTTGATCACCAACATTGAAAATGCGGTTTTTGATCTTAGAGTCATGAATCCTCTTAGTCTTCTCTTAGTAGATCAAAGAATTTTCATAAGCTTGATCCCTTAATTCACTTAGTTCATTCAATTGAACCTTGCGATGATCACCCGCGGTCCTCAAATCAAAGTTACAATGCTTAAGAGCCCAATACGCCTTATGTTCGAGATCAATTGGCAAGTGGCATGCTTTTCCGTAGACCAACCTAAATGGTGTACAACCAATTGGCGTCTTGTAAGCCGTACGGAAAGCCCACAATGCATCGTCCAATTTATCCGACCATGAAGTGCGATTTTCTCCAATCCTTTTAAGAGCTCGGTTTGAAACCTCCACTTGACCACTCGTTTGAGGGTGATAAGCCGTATAAAGTCGATGAGTGACACCATATTTCTTTAGAACTCTTTCAAATTGTTCATTACAAAAATGGGTCCCACGATCACTTATAATAGCCCTTGGAGTTCCAAACCTAGCAAAGAGTTGTTTCAAAAAGTTCACCACAACTCGAGCATCATTCGTGGGCAAAGCCTTAGCTTCAACCCATTTAGACAAATAGTCCACGGCTACGAGAATGTATTTGTTTCCTTTCGAAGATGGAAACGACCCCATAAAATCGATCCCCCACATGTCAAAGATTTCACAAACTTGGATAATGTTTTGAGGCATTTCATCCCTTTGTGAGTTCTTTCCTTGACGTTGACAAGCATCACAAGTCTTGATCAAGTCTTGGGCATCACGATATATGGAAGGCCAAAAGAAGCCGGCATCAAAGACTTTCTTCGCGGTGGCGTTAGCACCATGATGTCCCCCGGCGGGTCCCCCATGACAGGATTTAAGGATATCTTGAGCTTCTTTGCCAAACACGCACCTACGAATCACTTGATCCGCGCACACACGAAACAAATAGGGGTCGTCCCAAAAGTAATAGGAAATATCCTTGAAAAACTTTCGTTTTTGTTGGGACGACATACCCTTGATCACAAACTTCCCCGCATGGTAATTTGCGATGTCCGCAAACCATGGGGTACTATCATCACCACGAAAAGCAATCATACCAAGCGTCTCGAGAGGAAATGTTTCATTGATTTCCTTGTTCTCTCGATCGCTTTGGTGAGGATTTTCAAGTCGAGATAAATGATTGGCCGTGAGATTCTCGGCTCCTTTCTTGTCTAGAATTTTGACATTAAATTCTTGAAGGAGGAGAATCCACCGGAGCAACCTCGGCTTAGCATCTTGTTTATTAATAAGATATTTGATAGCCGAGTGGTCCGTATACACTATGGTTTGAGACAAGACGAGATATGGTCTAAACTTTTCAAAAGCATACACAACGGCAAGTAACTCCTTTTCCGTTGTAGTGTACTTTGTTTGAGCATCCGTCATAGTCTTACTTGCATAGTGTATAGGCAAGAAGTGTTTTAGCTTACGTTGCCCCAAAACCGCACCTACCGCATAATCACTAGCATCACACATAATTTCAAAAGGTAGGTCCCAATCCGGGGCAATTAAAATTGGAGATTCGGTTAACTTCTTTTTAAGCATCTCAAAGGCTTGAATACACTCATCCGAAAAGATGAAAGGAGTCTCTTTTTCCAAAAGATGGGTCATAGGCCGAGCTATCTTAGAGAATTCTTGTATAAAACGACGATAGAAGCCGGCATGGCCTAGAAAACTCCTTACTCCCTTAACGGTGGTGGGTGGAGGCAATTTGGCAATCACGTCGATTTTAGCCCTATCAACCTCAATACCGGCCTTAGAGATCTTATGACCTAACACAATTCCCTCTTTGCACATGAAGTGACATTTTTCATAATTAAGCACAAGATTTGTTTCCTCACAACGTTGCAACATTCTTTCTAAGTTAGAGAGACATGAAGTGAAAGATTCCCCAAAAACCGAAAAGTCATCCATGAAGACTTCCATGGTTTTCTAGATCATATCATGGAAAATGGCCATCATGCACCTTTGGAACGTCCCCGGAGCATTGCATAGTCCAAAAGGCATGCGACGATAGGCAAATGTTCCATAAGGACAAGTGAATGTGGTCTTTTCTTGATCACGAGGGTCAATGGGGATTTGGAAATAGCCGGAAAATCCATCCAAAAAGCAATAGAATTCATTCCCCGCTAGTCTCTCTAACATTTGATCCATAAAAGGTAATGGAAAATGATCCTTCCTAGTGGCATCATTAAGCTTCCTATAATCAATACAAACACGCCAACCGGTCACAAGTCTAGTAGGAATCAATTCATTATCCTCATTAGTAACAACCGTCATTCCTCCTTTCTTTGGAACACATTGCACGGGGCTAACCCATGGACTATCCGAGATAGGGTAGATCATTCCGGCGTCTAGAAGTTTAGTGACTTCCTTTTTGATCACCTCATGAATCTTTGGATTGACCCTTCTTTGATGTTGGATAGCGGGTTTATAATCATCCTCCATTAGAATTTTATGAGTACAAAATTTGGGATCTATACCCTTAATATCGGAGATTTTCCATGCAATGGCCCGTTTATGTTTCTTAAGCACTTTAATAAGCTCATCCTTTTCATTTTCCTTTAATCCCTTAGCAATAATCACCGGTAACTTATCCGATCCCTCAAGAAAAGCATACTCCAAATGAGTGGGTAATTCCTTAAGTTCTAATTCGGGTGCTTCCTCAATAGATGTTTTCACTTTAGTCTCATTTTCATTCACAACTTTTAAATCCATAGGTGGTGATTCAAAAGGATCCATATTCAACAAGTTTTCAATTAACGCAATATCTCCCTCGGGATCAAAATTCTCACTATCAAACTCACTAGGATCAAACGGTGTGCTAAGGTAATCATCAATTTCCTTCTCGATTTTTTGAATAACCATTATTCTCAAGCTCTTCAAGAATGAAGTCACCTCCCTCAAATGGAGTGAGTGAAGGCTTAGTCGAAGAGATAATAGGATTCGAAGAAGTGGGATTGCCACTCTTAGAAGAAGCCGAGAATCCAAGAACTTCTTGAGAATATTCTTCACAAGTAACATCAATCAAATCGATTTGATTAATTGATTCCTCGTAGTACTTGGAAGAAAATTTAGAGATATGACCAATATCAAACGTGATATGTTCCTCATCAACTCTTAAAGTCAATTTCCCCGCTTTCATGTCAACTAAAGCACTAGCCGTCATTAAAAACGGTCTTCCCAAAATTAGTGGTACACGAGAATCTTCGGGATAATCGCAAACCACAAAGTCCGTTGGAAAGACGAGTTTCCCTACTTTGACAAACACGTCCTCGGCTATACCTTTTGGTAAGGCAATCGATCGATCCGCTAGCTCGAGAGTCATCTTAGTAGGTGTAAGCTCGGGAAGTGATAACCTTTTCCACACGGAAAGAGGCATCAAATTAATGCTAGCACCAAGATCGGCTAAAGCTAAGCATTCTTCCATATTAGGGAAATCACATGGTATCGCAAACTTGCCCGGGTCTCCAAGCTTTTTGGGAAGCTTTTGTGTAAGAACCGCGGAACAATTAGCATCTAAAGATGTAGACACTTCAACCAATTTCCCTTTATCATTCATCAATCTCTTAATAGTCGAAGCAAACTTAGGCATGTAAAGCAATGCATCCGCGAAACTAACATTAATATGAAGATTCTTAAACATCTCTAAAAAAAGTAGCCATTTGAGCATTGGACTTTTCGCGGAGCTTCTCTTGGTTAAGTCTCGAAGGGTAGGGTAGTGTGGGTTTAGTCTTCGGAAGCTCGGGTTCCAGAATAGGCAATTGGTTTACCTTTGGTGGAATAGGAATTTCCTTTTCTTTAACCACCTCGGGTTCTTGCTCCACTTCCCTCATCGTAGAGGTACTCACATGTGGAAGCAAAGGTCCGTCTAAAGCTTTCCCACTACGTTTGGTTATAGCTTTCATCTCACCCTTCGGGTTTGGAATGGTGTTACTAGGTAAGCCACCCGAAGACGAGGAAGGTTGACTCATAAAGGATTCAAACATCAAAAGCAATTTGTTTTGACCTTGTTCCAAATTTTGTTGCATACGATTTTGGTTTTGCTCTAGCCTTTGTTGATTAAGCTCAATCTTATTGTTTTGCCCTTTAATCGTATTTTGAAAATCAAGTTTCAAAGTATTTATTTGCCCTTGAATGTTATTTTGAAAAGCTTTCATATTTGCCTCATTTGACTTGATATAGCTTGACAAATCATTTTGATTATTCCCTTGAAAACCTTGATTGTTTTGATTAGCATTAAACCTATTTCCTTGATTATAATTCCCTTGGTTACCACGGTTAAAATTATTCCCATTATTACCATTGTTGTACCTATTTTGAACCGGTGGAAAACCCGGTGGAGCAACATGATTTTGACGAGGAACTTGACCGTTGGAGCCATAAGTTCCCGTCGCGGCAAAAGCACTAGCTTGATCAAACCCCGCGTTTAAACAAGCATAATTAGGATGTGCTCCACCACATGATACACAAACATTCTCAATCATATTAATCGATCCATGAGGATTCTTCCTAATCTCACTCAACAAAGTCGCAAATCCACTATCAATCTTAGAGTCCAATATAGAAATCTCGTGATTAGATGAATTCACATTGGAAACAACCGGTGTGTTTCGTGAATATTGTGCTCTAGACTTATCCTCAATTATTCTCCACGCGTCTCTTGGTGTTTTTCTTAAAAGATTACCACCCGCGGCGGCATTTAAAGAATCTTGTTCAATCATATTAAGCCCATTATAAAAAGTATTTATTTGATGCAATTCCGAGAAACCGTGGTGTGGACATTGTCTCAACAAATCTTTAAATCTTTCCCAAGCAACCCCAAACGATTCATGCACTTTTTGTTCGAATCTAGTTATCTCATTTTTAAAGTGTGTTGTCTTGGACGGTGGAAAGAAATAATTCATAAATTTTGACACTAAATCATCCCAAGTTAAGATCAAACCCGGTGGTTCTTTTTCATACCAAAGCTTAGCATTACCCTCGAGCGAGTACGGAAAAAGCATGAGCTTAATCACGTCATTCGGCACATCTCTAAACTTGAGAGTCGAGGTAATTCGATTAAAATTCCGAATGTGAGAATGCGGGCTATCGGTCACATTACCATGAAATTGGTCGGCACGAATAAGCGATAGAAGACCCGTCTTAATCTCAAAATGATCCGCCAAAATAGCCGGCACAACGATTGCTTCCCCATACCCTTCGGTGGGTGCACGGAGCAATTCCTCCATTGTTCGGTTATCAGCCATCTCTACAACAATAGGTGGAATCTCGGGTTCCACTATTCGTTGTTGACGATTTCTATTTCTACGAGGAATATTTTCGAGCCTATTAAAATCAATCACAAGACGAGAAGAACGTAATTGCATACACTACAAAGACGAGAATTTAGAGGATTGAAGAAAAGAAATTAGACAAGAAAGAAGATTATTTTTGGTATTTTTATTTGGTATTGCTCAATCAATAATGATCGATAAAAAACAAGGAATAAGGATAACTACTATGGAAGTAAATTACCCTCGGTCGACTTTGAAACGATAGGTGAAAACCTAAACGTCTCGAGGTTCAATAAGTAAACAACAAAAATAAGATTTATTACTACTTGAGTCGGCAAACCAATAATAGGTTGTCCCTCTCAATATACGCACAAGCAAGCGGGGAAACGAGGTGGCACAAAGCACTTAAAAACCTTTTTCCTTAGACGGCCTTTTATAGCACGTCGCCTTGAGATGGTTACTTGTTTTTTACTTTTCCAAGAAACTAAATTCTTACAAAAGTAAACACTGAAACCAGAAACAGATTTCTTGGTTAACAAACACTTAGCCCAATCTGCATCTGAAAAAGGATGCAAGCTCAAACTCTTACCAACACTAAACTGAACACTAAGACCTGGACATTGCTTTAAGTATCTCAACACTCTCATCCCAACAGTAAAGTGAGACTGCAAAGGTGAGTGCATGTGCTGAGATAAACAATGAACAACATATGAAATGTCAGGTCTAGTAACAGACAAATAGATCAACTTACTAACCAACTTCTAATATGAAGTTAAGTTACTAAGTTTCTTATCACCTTTAGTCTCAACACGACTCAAACCAGCATTCTGTTGCATATGAGTAGCAGCAGGTTTACAACCCAATAATCCATACTCATGAATCAGTTCCATACAATATTTTCTTTGAGATAGACACAAACCATTTTTGTTCTCAAGAACCTCAATCCCTAGAAAATATTTCAGAGTACCCAAATCTTTGGTTTTGAATTTACCAGATAAAAACGGTTTAAATTTATCAATCTCAGACTTGTTATTTCCAGTAATAACAATGTCATCAACATAAACCAGCAAAATCAGAAAAAACCCATTAACATTTTTAACATATAAAGAATAATCATTTAAACTTTGTGTAACACCCCCAAATTTAGATGATTCAATACAGCGGAAGACTCGTTGATGTTACGGGATAGCACATTACTCACATTATAGACAACGCATAAAAATTGCGTCGTTTATTAATAAAGCATTCCCATTCATAAATATCAAATTTACATAGGTCCCAAGTCATATCATTTCATACAAGTTTTACAAAACATTTGAATGGAAATTGTTATTTAGTGCGGGCCATGAATTCTTGTTGTCTCCCCGAGAATTACCTTCAAGTACATGAGATAAAACATGTTAAAAGAAAAGGTCAGCGATAACGCCGAGTGAGTTCATAGAGTTTAATAAAATCCATCAATATAATATCGGTATAAAATTATTACCGAAAATCATTTTGTACAAGTCATTTTAATAGGCCATAAAATAGCCAAAGTCATTTTATACAAATCCTTATCAAAATCATAATATAGGCATTTGCCTTAAAAATCATTATACGAACCATTGTCGTAAAAACATCATACAATACGTTTTACAACGTTGTATAGATTAAATAGAAACCGTTATATGAATACGGTTATGAAAAACCAAATAGTAAGACCCCGTATTGCTAGTCAGGCAATATATCGTAATTTAGTGCGTATAGCAATATTTCGTTATTTTGGATTATTATAAGCCGCATGACATTGTTACCCTTCTACAACAAACAACGGGTAGCTAGCCCGAAACTCAATTTGCCCATCTAAATTAGCGTGTCGTTACAATAATCACGCTTGTGTAAATCTTCTCATACATAAATTCGCTTACCAATCAATGTGGCACGACGGGGATCAACCGTCAAGGCGCGAACTGGGGTGATCGTCCCCAAATAGTACTATTATATGCATAAGCGTCTACCAAATACCGGTAGTTCACGATTCATGCTAATGGGACTTTTAGTGACATAACCTAACTTTAATAATCCATTTTATTTCATACTTCGGGTCATATATCATTCATCGGGTCATACAATCCTTCGGGTCCAAATCAATAAATAAACAATCGGGACAAATGGTGTTCTATTTTATCAAAACTAACATGTTATCTCCCTCGCGGGTTTATAAAATATTTCATAAAAACATTTAAAAGAGTGCGAGGCTATGAACTCACATTGATGTGGGAAGGCGGTTATCGGCGATTCGGATGTACGGTACGTGCTTCGATCACGGAAACCTAGACAAATAATACTCGTCTTAGACTCTTGTCCAATGAATTTATAAAAATAACAATTATGTATACATATGATGATTTTATATATATGATGATCAAGTGGGTTTATATATTCTCATTCACTCATTTTTGTGTTATGTGTTGATAACTTTTATACTAATTTACTAGTTTTACCTATTTACGTGTTTTAGGTCCAATAAGCCTATTATAAGTTCCTTAACTTGTATTAATCCATCTCATACTTGTATTATCAGTATTTATACTTTACATGTTGGGCCCAAATCGGTTAAGTGATGTGTCGTGGATAGTATATGTGATAATTAGATTACGTTATAGGGTAAATTAGAAAATTACCTTTAGGAAAAAGTAATAGTCTAATAATACCAATGACAAATTCAATTAAACACGTGAGTGAGTCGAGTTCGTTGTACACGGAAATCTTATGAATTTGAGACGTTTTGCTTTGATTTGGACAATCGATTTGAATTGGTTTTCGGTTTTTAAACTACAATTAAAAACTACAAATTTTAAGATATTTAAAATAATCCTAAAGTGCATGAATCATAAACCCCGCCTATTTAAAATAAAACAAACTATTTATTACTTAAAAATTAAAACATTATTTCAAAAATTACACTAATTAAAAATCTTAAAAATAAATCTATTTAATTAAAATGACTTTTAAACTAATTTACTTTTAAAACTTAATAAGCTAAATTAAAAATTCACTTAAAATAAACTTATTTAAAACTATTTTTATATCACTCTAAAATTATTAAAATCTATTTAATTAAAAATAAACTAATTAAACTTTTTATATCTTATTTTATTTATTAATTAACTAAAATATACTTTAAATAAGACATTAACTAAAAGTTTATAAAAAACGGATTAAAAGAAAGTTAAGTGTTACTTAAACAAAATCTGCCAAATCAAAACTAATCTATATTAATAACCTAGAAGAGAGTAAAATCAAAAAGGCCTCTAGCCCAGATGGTTATCACCCTAAGCCTGTGACCAGGAGGTCACAGGTTCGAACCTCAACATGGACATTTCTTTTTGGAATAAATCTTTTTGACAGATTATGAAAGTTGAAGTCTCAGGAAAGACTTTTGGTAGCTTATTTGCTAAAAGCTATGAGGTCACAACTTATTTTGACTTATCAGATAAGGTGAATCTGATAAGCTGATAAAACAATAGAGCAACATTTAGTTAACCAAAATGTAAATAGCAGATCCATTACAAGTTTATCACTAAACGGATTCAAAATAAAATTAAACAAAATTTCCAAACTCACAGTAAATCAAACAGTTCAGTAAATAATAATCCTAAAAATCAGTAAAACAAGTCTAACTCTAAAACTTGGCTGAACAAACTCAAGCTAACAAAATGGAGATCAGACTAATATCGAAGTAACCAGATCACAATAGAGAGCAACATTCAAGTCCCTAACTTAATCTTTGCAAATCAAAACTGAGTAAAACTCACTCAGCAAAGTTCAATTAAACGAACATATTAACCAGGAAAACGAACCTTATAAACAAATTCAACAAAATATATTCAACAACCATATTGATCTCAATTCCAGACAGACAGTAGAAAAAAAAATAGACAAAATCATAGCAGCTTGTCAAATTCATAAACATAAAATCTTAAAACTAAACAGCTCTATTTAAAACTAACTGAGAACTTAACAATAATCATCAGACACTACTTAACATTCAGCAGCCTTCTAAATGTTCACTTAAAATTAAGCAGTTAAATTATTCAACCACACACGCATACAAACTCAGATCTATCCAGATAAATAGATGCACTCAGTCAACTTCAACAAACAGGCATACAAACCTCAAATAAACTCGACTATCAAACTTATCAAATTAAAAATAAACAATAAAATCAAAAGGGAGTTAGAACCTTTTTGAAGTAATCCTTTGAGTAGTAGGCTAGCGCTGAGCTACCTAGATGAACCGGACCACCATCATCCACCATTAACCACCATCTGAACCTCCATTAACACCATAAATCGAACAGATTCTTTTATACTTTTCCAGTGGAGAAAAGTATTGATCCAAACTTTAACTTTAATATTAATTATAAACTATTAATTAATTTATAACTAACATCTCAATATTATTAATATGAAATAATTAATAGAAATTGAATCGAATATTAATTTAAGCAGAAAATGAAACACGACACGATTTGAAAATAAATCTACTGAACTTTTATTAATTTCAGAAACGTTACAAAGCTTAATAAAAGAAATACAAGATTAACTTCTACAATTATTTCTACATAATAACATTAAGAAAAAGTAAAGGATCATTTTACACTAGAAATTGGGGGTATTTATAGCCCCCCCAAGGCTGTTGGTGAGCGAATATGCGCATCTTCTTGAGAATATTCTTCTCTTCTTTCAGCCTTTGATCTTCTCATCTTTTCTCTTTCTTTAATCAGACGGTTATCATCTCTCGTAGCACACACGGATTGCCAACGTGGCATCCGTGTGTGCTTCTTGTGCTTCTTTTGAGGGCTCTAATTGGCTGGATAGGTAAGATGAGGTGTAGCATCAAATGATAAAACGCCACGTAGCACTTTCGTTCCACACCCTCTCTTCCTTAAAAATGGGGGGTTTTATTTCTTTTTATGTGAATTATATGAATAAGTAAAAAACCCTAAATAATAAGGACTTTTTACCATCCTAGGGTTTTTGAATAGTGTAGATTTACTGGTTTTGGGAGAAAAGTTGGGATGAGGAAGATGAAGTCATAGGAATTACCGAAGGTTTTTTTTTATTTAATGTGTGTGAAAAGTAAATGGTGGGTGGGTGTACGGTTTGTGTTTATTATATGAAGTAACGTGGGGTGTTGGTGAATAAACTGGATTGGGTGATAAAACAAAAGAAAACGTGTTAAATACACGTTACATAGAATATCAGAACCCTAAGGCCCATCATTCCATTTCCATCGTTTCATTTTAATTCAGTCAATGGGCTTGGAGCCCATAACACACTTTCATTCGTTTATTCATTTCACCAATTTGGGCTTGGGCCTTATCCATCCGTGTATAATTTTTGCCACTTGGGCCTTCAAATGGATTTTGGGCTTTGTTCAAAAGTTGTTCATTTTAATTCCAATATTGGGCTTTTCAGGCCCAATCAACTCATGTGGGTCCCACTTGACCCGTTTATTCGACAAATGATTAAATCCACTCATGTCGAGCTTGGTTTTGGCTTCTAAGATCTTTTTCATCAAACTCGTGTCGATTATTGCCGGTTTTCGCGAACTAGGTACCTACACACATGAAAACAAGAAACAAGCATTTCCAAGGCATATTTGATACATTATGTGCAATATTTCATAGTTTTAAGCTACAAATGATATGAGTAAATACACTCATATCATTAAGCCCAATAAATAAGTTTATAAGTGTTTTAGCCTATTTTATTGTATTATTAGTCCAATAACGTTAACTTAGCCCGTTAATGTCCGTAGGTTGTATAGTTCGGGTTTTATCGGTTTTTACTTGTTATATATGTTTATATATCAGTGTATGAGTTTATAAAAGTTTACATTAGACGGGTCCAACCGTCTAAGTTTTATTTAACAAAAACGTTAATTTTACGGTATTAGCCGAAAAGACGTAAAAATCATGTTTATAGTTTTATAACTTATAAAACTTATCAAATTACCATTTTTATAAAATGTCCATTTATTTATCCTTATACATATTTATATAAATTTATTATATGAGTTAGTGGGTTTTAATTCACATTTTATACTATTTTTATTTGAGTGCTTATATAATACTATTATACTTTAATTTCCAAAATCTGATTTTTACTTTCTTGTTCACCAAAACAGCCATATCTAGAGTTCTATTTGGAGATAGAAGCTCAAATTTTTATGACATAAACTACATGATATGTGCTCCATTTAACTCTTCTATAGCTACTGTTGAATCAGCCTCTAAGTATTTTCTAAAAATTGTCCAAAACAGTGAACTCAGATTTGTACTCTAAACTTGTTTTGATCATATCTCACTCATCCTAATGATCCCATTGCATAGCCAACTCTCACATGTGTACAAGACATATTACTTACTGTATATCCATTAATCTATGTCATTTTATCAGTTCATCATATGGTTCTTTACTGTTTTATACAACCATCATTTTAAGCATGATTTTAACCTTTTTACATATAGTTTTTCATCTTTTTACCCATGATTATCAACACCAAATCCCCATAGAATATTTTTATCATCATATATCATCATACATATATACATTTAAGAAGAAAATACATGATTACATAATCAAAATTAACAAAAGGATGGGGAGAACAATCTTTATACCACCATGATGATGTAGGTTATGATCAAGACATGGATTTTGATGGAGAAACTTGTGATAAACCAAGACCATCTTCAAGACAACCATTCTTCAAGAACTCCTTGTGGAATATCAGCCCCAAGACTCCACAGAAACTCCTCCTTGGATGTTAAAACTTTCACCAATCTTCATCTCTTTGAATGGAGATTAACATATGTTAATTATAACAAATATTTGTGGTTAAATCTTGTATGAATGGGGTGTTTAATGGTGGAAATGGGACGTCTAGAATGGAGTATAGAGAGAGAGAATGTGTTGATTTGCATGTATGAAATGGGAAGAGTGGTTTAGTTAGTGGTTTTGGTGTAAGCTTAGCTTACATGCTAAGCTAAATGGACAAGTGTTAGCTACATGACTTAAAACTTGACACCAAGTTGGTTTGGTGGAGTATTATGGCCGCCCCATGTGTTGGGGGTGGGGCAAAACTTGTTTTTGTCTCATTCCCAATTATTTACGGGTACTCCTCGATTCTAGTTTCCTTGATTTGCGTGCCCTCGGGTCGTTTTACGAAAAACGTTTTTATAAATTATGAATCAACGGCACAAAACGAATCTAATAAAAATTGTCTCATCAAAAACGGAGTCCAAAAACGTAAATACGTAATCTTAAGGTTTCCGGTTTAGTCGTAAAGGACGTTAAAGTAAAATCGTAAGTCCTAATCTCTTCTCGTAAATTTGTGAGTTTATGAACCAACACAAATTTAAAATTCCAAAATAGTATTCACGGATAAATTTATTTTTTGAAATGTCGGACTGTCACCAAAGACGGTGTATGCAAACGTGAGTACGTAACGTAGAATTCTCCGGTTTAGACGTAGTCAATGCTACTTCAAGACGTAAACCCAAATTTCTTCCCAAAAATAAGTGAGTTCATATTATAACATTAAAATAATGTTTTTAAATAGATATTGAGAATAAAATATTAACCATAAATTGACGGATTGTCACAGCATTTACCCCTAAACAGGATCTTTGTCCTCAAAGATCATCTTATCTTACTACTCGATTCTTATAAAGTTAAAGCCATGTGGGTATTTCCTCCACATTCGGTCTTTTCTCACAAGTGCAATTCATTACAATACGCGAGTTTCATCAAACATAACTACGGGAATAAGATCAGGCTTAATGTTGACTTACTTTCTCTATCCATGATGTTCACGGGTTTTTGATGAATGCAACTTTTTGCCGATCTAACTTCAATAAGGATTAGTCAGACTTTCACTTGATAGACATTTATCAAGTTCGATTTACGAAACATAATTCACGCAGCTCTTGAAGTCCTAGGGTAGATCCAGCTTATATGCCTTTCAAACCAATCTTTTACATCATCTCAATGGTCCCATACAACGGGGACTTATATCCCATGATCTTTCAGATCATCAATTCATTTTTCCATGGTTAAAGTTTTTAGCATAACTTCGCTACCCATTTGGCACTTTAAGATCTACATTTCATATTCACATAACCTCCTTCCCACTACTGGCAGTCAATAATCAGATCCTAATTTCAACAATTATTTCAGGTCTTGCGGGTCGGGTATTTAGTAAGGTTAGATTTGTCATAATAGGCAACCTTAAACCTAAAAGACATGTCCAACTCACAATGGGTGTATGTCGGGTGTCTTCATCCCAATCCCTACCTTCAGATGTTCCTCATATAGATTTTAACAAGATTCAATCTCGATCCTAATACGATAATTATCAACGATAATCTCTCCAAAGGAGAATGATTATATGGTTCATTACCAAAGGTCAATCATATAAAGCAACACTTCTAGTATTTTGTATCGTTACTTTACCTCGTCCCTTCGATTGGGGTGGTAAAGAGTACTCTCATCAAGGTTCGTGATACAAGGTTTTTCAATGGGTTCAAAATATTTCTCGGAATCCTCTCGAATTGATCTCAGTTTAAAGTGAAAAGATTTGTTCTTGGTGACAAAAAAGGTGGTTTTGGTTTTCTAATCTACTAAACAGAGAAATGACTAAAGTGATAATGGAATAAACTTAAAGCAATAAACAATGAAACTAATAATACTTGAATTGAATTAAGTCTGGAAAAATACCCTCACTGATAAAATCGTCTATGCGGAATGAAGCTTAATTCGGAATAATGCCCAATTCGGAAAACAAGACCTTATGCGGAAAGTCTGCTCTATTCGGAAAAAGATGTCTATGCGGAAAATCGTCCTATTCGGAATAATGGCTTATGCGGAAAGTTATCCTATGCGGAAAATTAAGGCTATTCGGAAAACATTGCTCTATGCGGAAAGTTTATCCTATTCGGAAAAATTGCTTTATTCGGAAAAACCCCTTATGCGGAAAACTGGCCCTATTCGGAATTTTCCGAATAAGGAAGAACTAAAACGGCTATTCGGAATATCTAATATTCCGAATAGGAGGCAAAGTAAACAGGCTTACTCGGAATATAAGGTTCTATTCGGAATATTCGGAACTGAAGAACAGAAACAGTAACAGCAAAAGAACAGAGCATACGGTTTTAAATCCAAATCAACTTAAATACTCAAAAAGGTTTTACCCAATTAAACACAAATCATTTAAGTACCATAAGAAACAAATCCCACCAATAAAAACACTAAATCAACAACTTTTTAAGGTCAAACTTGAATCAAATAAAAAACTTAAGAACTTGCACTAGAAGATGATGAAGAACAAGATGAATAGAAAGATGGAATGAATAGATTAATGGAAAAGTAGCAAGAGTAATGATTAACACTTACAAGATTGCAAAAGAGAATGAAAAATCACCAAACACCCTAATGGTGTTTGTGATGAACCGAACCTAAGAACTGGAAAAAGGAAAATGAAGCTAACTCCCTAACATGTGAAGGGAGAATCTATTTATACTTCTAGTGGTTGGTTGGTGAGTGGCCTTTCTCCCTTTCTTCTTGTCTTCTCGTCTTTTCAGAAAAGTTGACGTTTTCGATTCTGATTCGGGATTTGTCGTCGATTAAATTCAACTCGTCTTTTAAGTTCTTCGTTAAATAGACTTGAGTTTCTTCGACATATGTAAATCTTCCATCTTTGGTCCTTTTCTTCGATAAATCTTCAAATAGTCCCATTGACTTCAAATCTTTTGCATCTCTTGGACAATAGACTTCGTCTTTAGTCTTTTTCCTTGATAAAACCCGTGCAATCCCATGTTTTCTTTAATATTCATCCGGTTAGCTCTGAAAACACAATAAACACAAAAACCACGCATAATTCCAAACAAATGATATTAAATACGTGTTTTGGTCTTGTTTTAGCCAGAATTAAGTGGTAAAAGGATGGGTGTTTACACACCTATCAAATCCCCTACACTTAACCATTGCCATGCCCTCATGCAATGCTTAGTGATAAAGCAAATTTACATTTTTCTCATAATTAATCAACCTTGGCCTTATTTAAATTCTACTAAACAAAAATTAAAATGCTAAGAGAAATTAAAACTTTAAAATAAACAAAAGGATGGAAATAACTTGTAAAGAAATCAAGGACTTACATTAGGGCTTTGGTGTTGCGAAGATTTATCACCCTCAAGTTTCACGTTCCCCAAACTAAGCTTAAAAACGAGATCATTGTTATTATAAGTTAGTAAATCAAACATTTACACACATGGCTTAATTAAATGCTTAAACTCCCTTATTCCTAGTTGTATCTCTTATATTTTATTTTTGTCTTAGAATGATCATGAAGATGCATTTTTGGACTTATTTCGATAGTTTATTTAGGCTGAAAGCAAAGTAGGACGATTTGATCAATAGTTAGCTAAAGGACAAAATCTCTTAAAACTGCGTCTCGGGATATCAAAAAGTTCATATCTTGGCATAACTCGGTTCACGATTTGAGACCTTTCTCGGGCCGATATTTGGCATGTACTTCATACTTCATATCTTCGAGAGACGTTCTTGAGATAATGGTCTTCTCATCATAATAGAGTTTCTTCACTTGGAGACTTTTGAGAGGTTCTCCAACTTTGTTGACCACGACTTCATGATTATTTCTTCAATATCTAATTGGGATTTTGAGATACAACGATCCGCCTCCTTTTCGGACTTGGATCTATTTATCCTCATACCTTGTTAGGGTCTTTTCGGATAGACTTCTCCATGATCTTTATGGGAGTTGATTGCTTTTCGTCGTGAGTCTTGATCCTTCATATTGACTTTAGGAATGATGCTTTTCACATCACTTTGGATCTTCAGCAATAAAATGGAATCCTCATGCCTTGTTAGGGCCTTTTCGGACTCGCCAATCTTCGCGCCCCGCTTCATAAGTTATGCCTTGGCTATGAACTCTCGTCATTACCGAGCAACTTTTAAGCGATCTTGGGCTAGAAGCTAAGTAACTTTTCAAATCGTACGACCTTACTTATTGCAGATAAATTATTAGCAAGTGATGGGAGAATAGGCAAATAATTACACCAAGTGAGCTCGCGCAAGAATACCGACTTATAATTGACTCTATCATTTCTCGTCCTCCACAATTTAAAATCTCAAGTAATGAGACTCGTGGATACTTAGCCTAATAAACCGATTAAGGTCTACATGGTTAAGGATACTAGCTAGAATAAACTTGGATAAGTCTATTCGGGTTGAGTCAAAATAAACGCAACGGGCCTAATATGTCAAAGATTTCTAAACCAGCTACACCACTTTATTAATATTTTTGACTTTATTGCGGGATATATACATATGAAAGCAACGATAAAAAATTTAAAAATTACGACTAAATGGCCAAAGTTAATAAAAAATTTGAAAAATGTTGAAAAATATGATTTTCCGGTTAAATGAAGGCATTTTCATGGAAAAGTCCACTTAAAACTTCGATAGAAGTCTCCCCTACACTTAAGATAAACATTGTCCTCAATGTTTAAGCATGTGGGAAAAGTCTCCCCTACACTTATGACATTGTGCACGTTGGTTAACTCGAGTTAAGGAAGAGACGACTAAAGTGATCAATTTCAAATGTGAGTATGAAGAAAATTGAATCACGATAGTTGAGAGATAGAACCGGATTTCGGATAACACGGGAGCACGGTTCTTCAAAGATTTCCAAGATTGCAGTTATCCCTGTAATCACATCACCACACAAACACAAATGACCAAAATAGGTCCTCCCCTACACTTAGGGGGTTAAAGGGATAGATACTCGGGCTGCCTCCCGAGGAGCGCTTGTTTTTGATAACCGAGTCACGAGCCTAACTCGACCCAAAATTAGTTCATGGGGAACGTGGTGAGGGAAGGAATCATCTCCTGAGAGGTGTCCTCACCAAAGTACAACTTCACTCGTTGGCCATTCACCTTAAAATTCGGTCCATCAGGTTGAGCGAGCTCGAGAGTACCATATGGAAAAATTTGGGCGATGGTGAATGGGCCGGACCAACGAGATTTGAGCTTGCCCGAAAAGATTTTCAACCGAGAGTTAAAAAGTAAGACTTTGTCTCCAACATGGAACTCTCGGTTTTTGATCTTGGAGTCGTGAATGAGCTTAGTTCGTTCCTTATAGATCAAAGAATTTTCATAAGCCTCATTACGGAGTTCATTCAGCTCATTGAGTTGGATCTTACGTAGGTCACCGGCTTTGTTTATATCAAAATTAGCCCACTTCAAGGCCCAATAAGCCTTGTGCTCCAAGTCAATGGGGAGGTGGCACGCTTTCCCGTACACAAGACGATAAGGCGTACAGCCGATCGGGGTCTTGTAAGCGGTACGAAAAGCCCACAAAGCATCATCAAGTTTATCAGCCCATGCGGCACGATGCTCTCCCACGGTCCTTTCAAGAATTCGCTTAAGTCCTCGGTTGGATATTTCAGCCTGGCCATTAGTTTGTGGGTGGTAGGCTGTGGAAAGACGATGATTTACACCGTACTTAGCCATGACTCTAGCAAATTGGTCATTGCAGAAGTGAGTCCCACGATCACTAATAATGGCACGAGGCACACCGAATCTAGCGAATAAAGCTTTCAAAAAGTTACAAACCACCCTTGCGTCATTAGTAGGTAAGGCTTTGGCTTCAACCCACTTTGAAACGTAGTCAACGGCTACAAGGATGTATTTGTTTCCTTTAGATGAAGGAAATGGCCCCATAAAGTCGATACCCCAAACATCAAAAATTTCACACTCTTGAATGAAATTCTGAGGCATCTCGTCTTTATGTGTGATTTTGCCTTGCTTTTGGCAAACATCACATCGTTTAACCATATTGTGAGCATCACGATATATGGAGGGCCAATAAAATCCCGAATCAAACACTTTCTTAGCGGTGTAGTTGGGACCAAAGTGACCACCGGTGGGTCCTTTGTGACAAGCATCAAGGATTTCAGACGCTGCCGGTCCATCAACACATCGGCGAATAATGAGGTCGGCACATTGTTTGAATAGGTAAGGGTCGTCCCAAAAGTAAGTCTTGATGTCGGTGAAGAACTTCTTCTTTTGCTGAGACGTCAACCCTTCCTTGAGAATTCCACCCGCCAAGTAGTTTGCAAAGTCCGCAAACCACGGGGTTTCATTCGGCTTCGAGTTTATAGACATTAAGGTCTCCAAGGGGAAAGAATCATTGATTTCTTTGTTCGGATGATCCCCCTGGTAAGGATCCTCAAGTCTGCTGAGATGGTCCGCGGCTAGGTTTTCTGCTCCTTTTTTATCGCGAATTTCGATGTTAAATTCCTGGAGCAGCAAAACCCAGCGAAGAAGTCTTGGTTTGGAATCTTGCTTTGTCAACAAGTACTTCAGCGCGGAGTGATCGGTATACACAATAGTGGTGGAAAGGACAAGATAGGGGCGGAATTTTTCAAAAGCATAGACAACAGCTAAAAGCTCTTTTTCGGTTGTCGTATAATGCAATTGTGCCCCCGTCATTGTCTTGCTAGCGTAATGGATTGGTTGGAAGTGTTTGTTCACTCTTTGTCCAAGAACCGCTCCAATAGCAAAATCACTAGCATCGCACATCAACTCAAAGGGCAGCTCCCAATTAGGGGTAACTAAGACGGGTGCCTTAGTAAGCTTATCCTTAAGCGAGTTGAAGGCTTCAAGGCACTCTTTGGAGAAGATAAAAGTAGTATCTTTTTCCAAGAGGTGGGTCATCGGGCGAGCGATTTGAGAAAAATCTTTGATGAATCGACGATAGAAGCCCGCATGACCCAGGAAACTTCTCACACCCTTCACGGTTGAAGGTGGAGGCAACTTTGCGATAACATCGACTTTAGCACGGTCTACTTCAAGACCGGCTTTCGAGATTTTATGTCCAAGCACGATGCCTTCTTTTACCATAAAATGGCATTTTCCCAATTCAGAACAAGGCGAGTGTCTTCGCACCTCTTTAGCATACGTTCCAAATTGGCAAGGCAAGAAGAGAAGGAATCCCCGAAGACCGAGAAATCATCCATGAAGACTTCCATGGTTTGTTCAACCATGTCATGGAAGATAGCTAACATACACCTTTGGAAAGTCCCGGGCGCATTACATAGGCCAAAAGGCATTCTTTTGTAAGCGAATGTGCCATAGGGACAAGTGAATGTAGTCTTCTCTTGATCTTGGGGATCGATGGGTATTTGAAAATAACCCGAGAAACCATCAAGAAAGCAGTAATATTCATTTCCTGCTAATCGTTCAAGCATTTGGTCCATAAAAGGTAGAGGGAAATGATCCTTTCTCGTGGCATCATTGAGTTTGCGGTAGTCTATACAAACTCTCCACCCAGTAACGAGACGAGTGGGAATCAACTCGTTGTGTTCATTGGGAACAACGGTTATTCCGCCCTTCTTGGGTACACAATGGATTGGACTAACCCATGGTGAATCCGAAATAGGGTAAATCATACCCGCATCAAGAAGTTTGATAACCTCTATTTTGATGACTTCATAAATTTTTGGATTCACCCTTCGTTGGTTTTGAATTGTGGGCTTAAAGTCGTCCTCCATGAGAATTTTGTGTGTGCAGAAGTGAGGATCAATTCCACGAATATCCGAAATCTTCCAAGCAATAGCCTTCTTATGATCCTTCAACACGGTGATAAGACGGGCTTTCTCTTCATCCTTCAAATCCTTAGCAATAATGACGGGCGACTTCTTGTTGTCGTCAAGGAACACGTACTCGAGATGTGGCGGCAACTCCTTAAGTTCCAAATCCGGAGGATTTTCGACGGGAGGCGTTTTCAAAGTCGGAGTATCGATAGCAATGACCGTGGGAGATGGAGACGAGGGATTGTCTTCGTTGAGAAGATTGTCAAAGAAATTCATGTCTTCATCCCCATCGATAGGAGAATCATTAGTAGCTAAATTCGCATCTCCCATGGTATCTTCAAGATTGTTCCAAAATAAATCACTATCTCCAAATAGATACAACGATGAATCAATAGAGGACACGGTCTCAACATTGGGAAGAGAGGTAGGAATACTTTTGCAAGCATCATTAAAGTGTTCTTCACAAGCCTCATCAAGAACGTCAATACAATTAACACTCTCATATGAATAAGGCTGTTTAGACAACTTTCCCATGTTGAAGACTACTTTATCGTCACCCACTCTCATGATAAGCTCACCGGCTTCAACATCAATGAGAGTGCGACCGGTCCTCAAGAATGGACGACCAACAATTAGTGGTACACGTGGGTCCATCTCGTAGTCGACGACAACAAAATCAGCAGGAAAGGTGAATTTGTCGACTCCTACAATGACGTCTTCGGCTATTCCCACTGGATAAGCAACCGTACGGTTAGCTAATTCCAAAGTCATTTTGGTGGGGACTAGCTCTGGGAGAGATAATTGCTTCCAAACACTTAGAGGCATGAGATTAATACTGGCACCTAGATCGGCTAGGGCCATGCAATTCTCTACTCCCGGGAAATTGCAAGGGATAAGAAAACGACCCGGATCACCAAGCTTAGTTGGTAATTTCCTTAAGAGCACTGCAGAGCAGTTCTCATTAAGTTGGGTGTTGGCAATATCGAGGAGCTTTTCCTTGTCGCTCAGAAAATCTTTAAACATTTTGGCATATTTGGGCATGTGAGCGAGAGCCTCAGCGAAGGAGATATTGAAATTCAGTTGTTTGAACATTTTAAGGAAGTTCGAAACCTGAATATCATCCTTGCTCTTTTGCTTCTCTTTCCTCAACCTAGATGGATAAGGTATATTGGAAGAAGAGGAAGGCTTTGGGAGAATAGGATCACTCACAACCACGGGTGGAGGAGGGGTAGAAGGAATAGGTGGAGAAATTGGGGAAGGAGAAGGATGAGGAATAGGAGCAGGCGACTCGTTCTCCTTAGTCACAACCACCGGTGGAGGTATAGGAAGCTCGGGTTCCTTGGTACCTTTGCCACTTCGAGTGGTGATTGCTTTCATCTCCCCTCTTGGGTTCGCAACGGTGTTACTCGGAAGAGTACCCGAAGAAGAGGGTTGACTACCTTGGAAGAAACTAGCCATCATGTTCCTCAGATCATTAGTCTGGCTATCCAACGTATTTCTCATGTCTGCTCTCAAATCGTTTCCTTGCTTGACCAAGTCTGCCTTCAAATTGCGCACTTCCTCTTGGAGATTTCCCACTATCACATCATTGGTTCTCATGTAGGTTGCAATCTCTTGGTGTAATGCAGTGGTGGTTTGGTTGGGAGGAGCAGTGTATGCAGGTGGTTGGTAAGCAGGTTGTTGGTAGACTTGATTGTTACGTTGAGGCGGTTGTTGCTGCTTGTGAGGTGGGATGTATGGTTGTCGAGGTTGTTGTTGTTGTTGAGGAGGGCGATTAAGGTTTTGTTGTTGGTTTGGGTTGGCAGGAGGGAAACCAGGTGGTGAAAGGTAGTTGTTGCTGCGGTAGCTAAGCAAGTTACGGTCACCTTGAGGTCTAGCTTGATAAGCGGGTTGAGGATAGGTGCCATATGCCGCATTCACATTCTCAGCAGGGTAATCTTGAGTGGCGGTACAAGTAGTGTAAGAATGAGGACCACCGCATATCTCACAAGGTTGGTTGACAGCGTTCACTTGAGCGTTTTTGGCGATGTTGCTGTTGTTGTTGCTGACGGTGTGGGTGACAAGCGATTCAAGAAGCGTAGTGATTTTGTCTAATCGCTTGTCGCTGTCATTAGTGCTAGCACTAGCAACATTGGTCCGAACACTCTTGGTTTGCACACGAGATTTGTTCTCAATGATGTCCCAAGCAGCATTGGAAGTCTTAGCCAATAGATTACCCCCCGAGGCACTGTTCAGTGAATCTTGATCACTCATGCTTAAACCATTGTAAAAAGTATTGATTTGATGTACTTTGGTAAAACCATGTTGTGGGCATTTTCTTAAAAGATCTTTAAAACGATCCCAAGATTCACTGAACGACTCATCGTACTTTTGTTCAAAGTTTATAATCTCATTCCGCAAAGCGGTAGTACGAGAGGGTGGAAAAAAGTAATTTATAAACTTTGTTTCCAAATCCGTCCACGAGAGAATACTCTGTGGCGGTTCCTTAGCAAGCCAATGCCGGGCTTGTCCCTCTAAAGAAAAGGGAAAAAGTTGTAACCTTATAACCTCTTGTGGAACGCCATTGAATTTGACCGTGTTGGTGAGTTGTAGAAATCTCTTGATGTGGTCGTGTGGATCATCAATGGTTCGTCCCAAGAATGGCTGAGCGGAGACCATCTGGATAAAGCCTGACTTGAGCTCGAAATTGTTGGCGGCAATTGGAGGTATGACAATTGGATCCGTGTTGCCATCGACATGAGCTTGCAGCAGTTCAATCATCGGGCGATTATCCGGAAGGTGCTCATTATTGTTGTTATTGTTCATGTTGTTGAAAGGTGGGTTGTTGTTGTTATTATTGTTTGGAGGTGGTACACCGGCCATGTCTAAGTGATCGAGAGGCTCGGGCTCTTGATAAGACGTGGATCGAGTGCGCATACACCTGCAAAAGAACGAACAAAGAAAAACAAAGCAAAAATATTTTTGGTTTTTATGGTTTTTTTTAATTTTAATTTTAATTTTTTTTTTTTTTTGAAAATTTTATATTTTTTAGGATTTTTGAAAATTTTTATGATGAAAAAGTAACGTTCACGGGGAACGGATCCCAAAATCCAAGTTCTCACAAAAAAACTTTTGATCTTAACGAGAAGAGCCGGCAGCGGCGCCATTTGATACAAGGTTTTTCAATGGGTTCAAAATATTTCTCGGAATCCTCTCGAATTGATCTCAGTTTAAAGTGAAAAGATTTGTTCTTGGTGACAAAAAAGGTGGTTTTGGTTTTCTAATCTACTAAACAGAGAAATGACTAAAGTGATAATGAAATAAACTTAAAGCAATAAACAATGAAACTAATAATACTTGAATTGAATTAAGTCTAGAAAAATACCCTCACTGATAAAATCGTCTATGCGGAATGAAGCTTAATTCGGAATAATGCCCAATTCAGAAAACAAGACCTTATGCGGAAAGTCTGTTCTATTCGGAAAAAGATGTCTATGCGGAAAATCGTCCTATTCGGAATAATGGCTTATGCGGAAAGTTATCCTATGCGGAAAATTAAGGCTATTCGGAAAACATTGCTCTATGCGGAAAGTTTATCCTATTCGGAAAAATTGCTTTATTCGGAAAAACCCCTTATGCGGAAAACTGGCCCTATTCGGAATTTTCCGAATAAGGAAGAACTAAAACGGCTATTCGAAATATCTAATATTCCGAATAGGAGGCAAAGTAAACAGGCTTACTCGGAATATAAGGTTCTATTCGGAATATTCGGAACTGAAGAACAGAAACAGTAACAGCAAAAGAACAGAGCATACGGTTTTAAATCCAAATCAACTTAAATACTCAAAAAGGTTTTACCCAATTAAACACAAATCATTTAAGTACCATAAGAAACAAATCCCACCAATAAAAACACTAAATCAACAACTTTTTAAGGTCAAACTTGAATCAAATAAAAAACTTAAGAACTTGCACTAGAAGATGATGAAGAACAAGATGAATAGAAAGATGGAATAAATAGATTAATGGAAAAGTAGCAAGAGTAATGATTAACACTTACAAGATTGCAAAAGAGAATGAAAAATCACCAAACACCCTAATGGTGTTTGTGATGAACCGAACCTAAGAACAGGAAAAAGGAAAATGAAGCTAACTCCCTAACATGTGAAGGGAGAATCTATTTATACTCCTAGTGGTTGGTTGGTGAGTGGCCTTTCTCCCTTTCTTCTTGTCTTCTCGTCTTTTCAGAAAAGTTGACGTTTTCGATTCTGATTCGGGATTTGTCGTCGATTAAATTCAACTCGTCTTTTAAGTTCTTCGTTAAATAGACTTGAGTTTCTTCGACATATGTAAATCTTCCATCTTTGGTCCTTTTCTTCGATAAATCTTCAAATAGTCCCATTGACTTGACTTCAAATCTTTTGCATCTCTTGGACAATAGACTTCGTCTTTAGTCTTTTTCCTTGATAAAACCCGTGCAATCCCATGTTTTCTTTAATATTCATCCGGTTAGCTCTGAAAACACAATAAACACAAAAACCACGCATAATTCCAAACAAATGATATTAAATACGTGTTTTGGTCTTGTTTTAGCCAGAATTAAGTGGTAAAAGGATGGGTGTTTACACACCTATCAGTTCGTTCCCAATGACTTCTGAGCAAATCTCTAGAAATTCGATGCGAAGCGAGGATCTTGATAGAGATGATCGATACAGGCACACCATGTTTACACAACTCCTTTAAATAAAAAAGGGTCAATTTCTTCATCAAGAATCTATCATTAACAGGAATGATATTAGCAGATTTGGTCAGTCTGTCGACGATTACCCAAATCGAATCAAATTCAGATGATGACCTTTGCAATAGTTAGACGTTTACTAATGTATGAGGCGATGTCTGCCTTCATAATTTGCCATTAGTACAACTTCTTGAGATAAAAAATACATTAAATCATAAATGTCATGAATAAAATACTTATACTTACAAGATTCCAACATAACCATATCTCACAATCCTCCATATTTAGACAATCACAAGTGGCCTTTTATACATTTAGCGCCATTGGCTTCTCAATTCTAATGGTTTACATTAGCAGCGAACCCCTTTTTATTATCTATATTATCCTTTTTACAAACATCTTTTATTTTTATATTGTTCGGCAATTTATTTTGCACAATTATTACTAAGGAACATATCCTAATTGATTCTTTATCTTTTCTACATAATGTGTTAGTAATTACATTCACCTTCCTCGATGAAATAAATATCATGACCGTATTTATTCAGAAATTATTCCTTCATATTTTCTAAGTCTTAGTTCTATCTCAACTATTATTTTTATCGGTTTTGCTCAATCTGACGTTTAAAGCGTCGATAAATATTACAAGTAATTAAATAATAAATATTCAATTTTTATGAAACGTAAACGTAAAAAGTTTTAAATTTCTCAGTTTGTCCCATTTATAGAAAAATATTCAAAATAAATTTGAATTTAGTTAACACGATTTTTGTTGATTTATTGAAAATAATTAATAAGATTTGTAAATGTTCGAAAAATCTTTGGTTATACGTTGGTCAAAATTTTCTTAGTTGAAAAGCAAAAATTGTCGTTTCAAATTTCAAGTCATGGTTTAAATGTTTTCCTCAATCCCTTTTAGGTTGTCTTGAGGTATACACAAACATTTACCCCTAAACAGGAGTTTAATTAAATGTTCTGGGTATAAGGGAATAATCCCTCAAAAGTTCTTTTTGATAAAACATTTGTCAAAACATATTTGCACCTCCTCTTTGGTATAACACTAAGCCTTAATGGCTCTAATTTTTTTTGAAATGTCAATATAGATCCCATTATCTTATTAATCACACGGTCAAATCATGTAAAGGATTAAGCCATTAATCACATGTTAATTATTCAAGGTATAAATTTTCACTACTCGGCCGACTCAGGGCATTCTACAAATATTTATTAACTCATTCTTATTCTTATAAATAAACAAATGGTCCTTCATGATCACAAGCATGAATTTATCAAATTACAGCCTACACATGTGATTCACCAAATTTATGGATGCTACATGTGTATTAGTCAATCCAAACGACATCACGTGAAACTCATAATGTTCATTACAAGTACCGGATGTAGTGATTGGAATAGATAATCTTTTTCGCAGATGCGAAGTTGATGATAACCATGCCATGGATCAAATCTTTAGAACATACGCTAGAACCTTGTAAATGATCGAACAAATCTATCATCTTTGGTAGTGGATATAGATTTTAATCGTCAATTTACTTAGTTCACGGTAATCAATAAATATAAGAAATAATAACACTATAGCTCTTCATGATGACGAGCTTGGTAGAATAAAAGCTTTCTCCGACAACTCTCTCAGTTGTACGGTAATTCTTTTAATTCAGATGGTGCTGACGTACAGTGCACACGCCACCAGTGCAGCATCGGGAATATAATCAATACCAAATTCAACTTGCCATAATGGCGAAAGTCTAGGTAATTCACCAGCAAATACCTCCTAAAGTTTCAGATAACATAAACATCTTTTAATACATTTATTTTAAGTTCTTTCTAGATTATAATATCTATGACTAATTCACAACCATTCACGTTATAATTTCAAGTCTAAATGCATGATATGGTCATCCATCAAGAATTATTTAGATCACTTTTGATAATCAACATCTTATCATTTAGGGGAATTCTACTCGAGTTCCCATCAATTAAGACAATGTCGTCATGTCATAATCAATCAATACATTCTACTGGCACTATCAACTTTCCAGTTTATTACCATTGATAAGATGTGAACTTCTCAAAACACTAATAATAACTCATAATCCTTCACAAGTTCAAGGATATCTGTAGACATAACTATCCTTAAAAGAGTAAGGTCAACGCATAATCTACGCGAGAGAATTTCAAATCAAATACAGACGAAAACATTTAACGAATATGAATATATCCCATGTTTTCATAATTTGAGTACGCATTCGAAAGCTCCTCGGATCGTTACCCAGGTCATTCAAATGAAATCAAATCAAAAGAAATGATAGGAACGTCAATACATCCAGTCGTATCAACACTCGGTAATCAGATACTTTTCCTAAGAATCTCACTACGGGAGAATTGGACAAGAAAGAATTGTCAATTGTCAAATAAGACAATTTCCACAGATGAGTAAATTCAACTCAGAAGAATAGATGCTACAGGCACACATGTAGGTGTCTCTAACACTATGTCTCTATTTTTCACTTCTTGCAGATCTCATAAAATTTAATCTTTCACAATCTTCAAAGAAAATGTAGTGTTTATTCATTAGTTTTATAGTGACTACTAATCAGCCTTGCATGGTCCATTCCAAATTGTATGTAGGCGCGCAACTATATACAATTTCAAGATTAACGATGCAATACTCAGTTCGTCAAAATTTTATCATCATGTTTATAATAAAAACATTTTCATGCTTAATTCTTAAATAAGAATCAAGAATAAATTTACAAAGATTTTCTTTGTTATGAAAACAATTAAGTTTTTCCAAGGTGTTTCATAAACAACTTCATTTCGATAACGATCACTTATAAATCTCACTTTGAATAATCCTTATAGTGATGAAAATTCAATTTTTCTCAAGGGATACTGTTTTATCTTATAAAAACAATGAGTGATCTGCAAAAGAGTGATGAAGAGTTGTTCACCAAGAACTAACTACAATATAATGGGAAATGAGCTTACTCAATTAATCATGTGGTTCATGACCTCGATGGCACTCAGGAAGAATAATCCACAACGTAACTCAATTCGAAATGAGTACTTGTTCAATGGTTGCATCACTAATGCGAACATTAGGATGAAGCAATAAAAGATAGATAACATCAATAAATGTAGAATTTAGCAATCAAAGGTAGCCTTTTCATTAATCACAAACAAGTCAAAATTGTACCGTAACACATTACGTGTCACTATGTCATACAATTCCAAGAACTCATCCTACCAACTGATGTCTCAGTTAAATTAGGGATTATTTTTAAAAGATACCACAATGAATACTAATCTACAAGAGTCATTAGGTGTTCCACATGTCCCGGAAGATCTATCGGTCCCAATTCAGAAGAAGATTTCTTCAATTTATTTCTTGGACACTGGGCATCCTCGTCAGTGGACAATGGCCTAGGAACAACACTTAACACGAATCAACAATCAATTAAAACCTTATAATTCAATCACAGGGCTTAACGACTTCCTCTTATCAATCTTATATTCCATACAAGTTAAATTTTACTTAATTCAAGTTTCAATCAATCTTATACCCAATGCGATATCCTACCTCATTTTCCAATACTTTCAACCTTATTCATAAACCTTAATAGGGCAATAAAAGCTTGATATGAACAACACTTAATTTCCAATCCTATTAGCTCTTACAACAATAGTTATCAAATGAGTCACTAGTATTAAATGACTCACACATTCAATTAGACCTCTCGGAAAGGTATTAGTGGCATGAGGCTTTTGGGTAATGGTTCCAATGACAGCCTCAAGTGCAACATTCACCCTTTCAATTTCAAATTTAAGAATTGGGTGACAACGAATCGGATGACACCTTTCCAGGTGGTAACGTTTTGTCAGACTCCACTCTATAAGGAAAGATCGTCATGACATCGATATCAGATTTAATCTCGCCAATTCTTCTTCAAGATTACAATCAACTACTATCAACACTTCTACGAATATCAACCATTTGTTGGGATCATAAATATCCACAACTTGGTTTAGACGTGGAATAGCTAGAATTCCTACGGGAATAGCTTCGATTGATTTGCTAGGGGAGTTAGGGTTCCTTGTGACAATCTACGTCGTATAAATACCTCGTATACGTATTAAAATAATCATCAAACAATCATGTAATCAAATTACATCATATGTATATATATATATATATATATATATATATATATATATATATATATATATATATATATATAATCCAAGTTATATATATATATTAAAATAACACTTCTCAGTCTGGCCTTGTCGGTAACTCGGGAATTCTTCGGCACCGTTATAGTCAAAAGATTTTTAGACATTTTGAGAAAAATGTTTATAGTTAAAAGATTTTGAAATGTTTTATTCAAAACCTTGGTTTTAAAAATCTTTCGTTCTCTATAACGAGAGCTCTGATACCAAACTGTAACACCCCCAAATTTACATGATTCAATACAACGGAAGACTCGTTGGTGTTACGGGATAGCACATTACTCACATTATAGACAACGCATAAAAATCGCGTCGTTTATTAATAAAGAATTCCCATTCATAAATATCAAATTTACATAGGTCCCAAGTCATATCATTTCATACAAGTTTTACAAAACATTTGAATGGAAATTGTTATTTAGTGTGGGCCATGAATTCTTGTTGTCTCCCCGAGAATTACCTTCAAGTACCTGAGAAAAAACATGTTAAAAGAAAAGGTCAGCGATAACGCCGAGTGAGTTCATAGAGTTTAATAAAATCCATCAATATAATATCGGTATAAAATTATTACCGAAAATCATTTTGTACAAGTCATTTTAATAGGCCATAAAATAGCCAAAGTCATTTTATACAAATCCTTATCAAAATCATAATATAGGCATTTGCCTTAAAAATCATTATACGAACCATTGTCGTAAAAAAATCATACAATACGTTTTACGACGTTGTATAGATTAAACAGAAACCGTTATATGAATACGGTTATGAAAAACCAAAACACGAACATAATATCAATAGTAAGACCCCGTATTGCTAGTCAGACAATATATCGTAATTTAGTGCGTATAGCAATATTTCGTTCTTTTGGATTATTATAAGCCGCATGACATTGTTACCCTTCTACAAAAAACAACGGGTAGCTAGCCCGAAACTCAATTTGCCCATCTAAATTAGCGTGTCATCACAATAATCACGCTTGTGTAAATCTTCTCATACATAAATTCGCTTACCAATCAATGTGGCACGACGGGGATCAACCGTCAAGGCGCGAACTGGGGTGATCGTCCCCAAATAGTACTATTATATGCATAAGCGTCTACCAAATACCGGTAGTTCACGATTCATGCTAATGGGACTTTTAGTGACATAACCTAACTTTAATAATCCATTTTATTTCATACTTCGGGTCATATATCATTCATCGGGTCATACAATCCTTCGGGTCCAAATCAATAAATAAACAATCGGGACAAATGGTGTTCTATTTTATCAAAACTAACATGTTATCTCCCTCGCGGGTTTATAAAATATTTCATAAAAACATTTAAAAGAGTGCGAGGCTATGAACTCATGTTGATGTGGGAAGGCGGTTATCGGCGATTCGGATGTACGGTACGTGCTTCGATCACGGAAACCTAGACAAATAATACTCGTCTTAGACTCTTGTCCAATGACTTTATAAAAATAACAATTATGTATAAATATGATGATTTTATATATATGATGATCAAGTGGGTTTATATATTCTCATTCACTCATTTTTGTGTTATGTGTTGATAACTTTTATACTAATTTACTAGTTTTACCTATTTACGTGTTTTAGGTCCAATAAGCCTATTATAAGTTCCTTAACTTGTATTAATCCATCTCATACTTGTATTATCAGTATTTATACTTTACATGTTGGGCCCAAATGGATTAAGCCCAATAAATAAGTTTATAAGTGTTTTAGCCTATTTTGTTGTATTATTAGTCCAATAACGTTAACTTAGCCCGTTAATGTCTGTAGGTTGTATAGTTCGGGTTTTATCGGTTTTTACTTGTTATATATGTTTATATATCAGTATATGAGTTTATAAAAGTTTACATTAGACGGGTCCAACCGTCTAAGTTTTATTTAACAAAAACGTTAATTTTACGGTATTAGCCGAAAAGACGTAAAAATCATGTTTATAGTTTTATAACTTATAAAACTTATCAAATTACCATTTTTATAAAATGTCCATTTATTTATCCTTATACATATTTATATAAATGTATTATATGAGTTAGTGGGTTTTAATTCACATTTTATACTATTTTTATTTGAGTGCTTATATAATACTATTATACTTTAATTTCCAAAATTTGATTTTTACTTTCATGTTCACCAATACAACCATATCTAGAGTTCTATTTGGAGATAAAAGCTCAAATTTTTATGACATAAACTACATGATATGTGCTCCCCTTTAACTTTTCTATAGATACTGTTGAATCAGCCTCTAAGTATTTTCTAAAAATCGTCTAAAACAGTGAACTCAGATTTGTACTCTAAACTTGTTTTGATCATATCTCACTCATCCTAATGATTCCATTGCATAGCCAACTCTCACATGTGTACAAGACATATTACTTACTGTATATCCATTAATCTATGCCATTTTATCAGTTCATCACATGGTTCTTTACTGTTTTATACAGCCATCATTTTAAGCATGATTTTAACCTTTTTACATATAGTTTTTCATCTTTTTACCCATGATTATCAACACCAAATCCCCACACAATATTTTTATCATCATATATCATCATACATATATACATTTAAGAAGAAAATACACGATTACATAATCAAAATTAACAAAAGGATGGGGAGAACAATCTTTATACCACCATGATGATGTAGGTTATGATCAAGACATGGATTTTGATGGAGAAACTTGTGATAAACCAAGACCATCTTCAAGACCACCATTCTTCAAGAACTCCTTGTGGAAAATCAGCCCCAAGACTCCATAGAAACTCCTCCTTGGATGTTAAAACTTGCACCAATCTTCATCTCTTTGAATGGAGATTAACATATATTAATTATAACAAATGTTTGTGGTTAAATCTTGTATGAATGGGGTGTTTAATGGTGGAAATGAGACGGCTAGAATGGAGTATAGAGAGAGAGAATGTGTTGATTTGCATGTATGAAATAGGAAGAGTGGTTTAGTTAGTGGTCTATGTTTCTATGTTTCCTTTCTGCTATGTCATTTTGCTGAGGTGTATGAGCACATGAGGTTTGATGTATAATACCCTTATTATTAACAAAAGCCCTAAGTTTATAATTCACAAACTCAGTCCTATTATCAGACCTAAGCACTTTAATTTTTCTTATTGAATTGAGTATCAATCAACTGAATAAAATTATCAATAAACATACCAACTTGATCTTTAGATTTAATCAAATACACCCATACAACTCTACTAAACTCATCAATAATAGTCAAAAGGTACTTATACCCTTCCCTACTCACAACCTTGTAGGGACCCCATAATTCCAAATGAACAAGATCACCAACACATAGAGACTTATGTTCACTAAGAGGGGAAGGCTCTCTAGTCTGTTTAGCCTTATGAAAAGTGTCACAAGGTGAAACATGAGAGTCATTTTTAAACCCAATAGTCTTACTAAGCACATAAAGAACTTGGTCAGAAGGATGACCAAGTATACTATGCCAAAGACTTTTAGAAACAAAACAAACAAAAGAAGAATTAGCAACCCTAATATTGGACTTAACAGAACTACTTTCATCAAACAAGTACAGACCATCAGATTCATTACCAACTGCCTAGAGTTTTGACCAGACTCAAATCCTGAATGTAACACTTATGCTCATCAAAACCAACAAATAACTTGCTATCTTTAACCAATTTATTAACAGACATAAGACTAACACTGTATTCTGGAACAACCAAAACATCAAACAGGACAATGTTACTAGACAACCTTAATTTCCAATAACAATCACTTTAGCAAGTGTACCATTAGGATGACCCACAGTGATATTAAGACTATATATATCAATCACATTAAACATGTTATTAGTAGACAGAGTCAAATGCTGATTAGTACCAGAGTCAATGATCCAACCAATAGACAAGTTATACATATCAGAACACTTATTAGCACAAAAAAAAACTTGTCAAACTTAAGATGAAAATAAGCATTCCCATTAAAGAAAGAAGAATTAATACCTGCCATATTAGCACTGATATTGTGAGAAGGAGATTCATTGATCAAAGAGACAATTTTAGCCATTTGCTCCCTAGTAAAGGAAGTATCCAATGTAACAGAACCAGAAGAAACTCCCCTCTGAGTCCCTCCAGAACCATTAAACACCCTATTCCTATTACCAAGTCCACTTTTAGTCAAATTAGGATTCCTTTTAAAACCAGGGGGATACCCAACCAATTCAAAACATCTTTCAATAGTATGTCTAATAAGACCACAATGTTTACACAACAAATTAGGATTAGGTCCCCTATTATTTCTATTCTTCCTAAAACTATTCCTCTTATTATCATTAGGTTTAAAATTATTAGCCTTAGTAACAAATACATCAAGAGAAACCTTATTCCCAGTGCTAGGAACAAGTCCCCTATTAGAATCTTCCCTAGATATGATATTAAAAGTATCCCTAAGGAACTACATAAACATCATTCAAACCCATAAGGAACCATATAAGTCGAATAAGCATATTAAGTCTAAGCACACCCTCATGAGCAACACAAGTACAAGCAGGAACCAAAGTAAGAGTATCAAACTCTCTCCACAAAGAACTGAACTTATGATAGTAATCAGACACAGACGAATCACACTGTTTTATAGAATGAATTTTATGAATCACATTAAAAATGACAAAACCATCCACCTTATCATAAGTTTGAGCTAACTCATCCCAAACATCAGAAGCAATTTCAGAATAAACATGACCAAGATATAATTCAGGAGACAAAGAATTAAGAGTCCAACTAAGAAAAATGGCATTACATCTTTCCCACTGTTGAGCAAGAATCACACTAGTAACAAGTTTAACACAAGTACCATCAACAAACCCCATTTTATTCTTATCAAGAAGAGCAATTCTCATAGCAGTAGACCACATTTTGTAATTATCAGTACCAGTCAACTTAACACTCACTATAGGTAGATTAGAAAGATCATTACTATGCAGATGTAAAGGATTACCAGCATCCAAACCACTAATAAGAACCTCACCCATAATAACAGACAGAAGCAGACCACACAAGACAATAAGAAACAAAGCAACAAGAAAAGCACCAAATACCAATTAACTAAGATCTGACAATAAAAACAAGAAACTACACACCTAAAGACAAATAGAAACTAATAACCAAACACACAATAAAAAACGAGACCCAATAGTAGCCTGATTAGTTCCCAGGATTCCAAACCACTCACGGTGGCAGGTCAAGGGAAAGGCTACAAGGCGTCTAAAACAAAAAACACTCAGTAAAGAGAAGGAAAAAACAACCCAAGAAGCCAACACCAGAAACAGCGGAAACAACACAATCCCCTTGTTCTTGATCAACAAGATCCAAGAACAAGAGAAAATCACCCCAGAAATGAACAACAATCACCAAAACCAAGATCCCCAAAAATGACCAAATTAGGGTTTCAAAGAAAAACCCTAATTAGATCAAATTAAAGATCAGATGTCATAAATAACCAATCAAGAACCACCAATAATCAGCTAGAATCGCTGATTAACACCTCTAGAAGTAAAACCCCCAGATCAATCGAAACCTTAATTTTCACAATCAATCAAGAACCAATAATCAAGGAGATTATGGCTCTGATACCATGTAAAAACTAATGAATCAATAACCAGACACAAGATTGAAACACTCATCCAACCTCCCTACGTACTTCTTATTAATACCACAATTCAGATAAGTCCACAAACGTATGCTTATCAACATACAAAGGAAATACAAATTGTCTCTTTATAAGGTGCAATCTCTATACACGATCTCACTTACAATCTAACCTTACTATAAATCACTCGATACTAATACCAAAACTACAATCACTTGATCAAGATGATTATACCAGAATAATAACAGACTAACAAACTAACAGAAACGATCTTGAATGTGTGTGTGTGTAGAATGACTGCGTATCTAACAACGAACCCTAGAGCTCCATATATACCACCAGCTAACCATATTTACACAAGAACCCTGCACATTTCACACTTAAACAAAAGCAAATAATAACTTATTAACAAAAGTAATATTTACCCAACTAGTCCTCCAAGTACGAGTTTGTCTAGAAATGACACAAATATTTCCAACATTTGGCAATAGATTTTCAAAAACTTTTTGAGAGCCGAGAGCTGTAGCTCTGTTTGACGCAACAACTTCTTGAAGCTGTTAGTTTTTTTTATTTTAAACAAGTAGCTCTTAAATGAAAAGATAATTCATATAACTTTTTAAATAATTAGCTCTGTAAAAGCCGTAAATGACTGATATACTCTCCAAACATATTATAATTTATCTAAATATATTTCTTTAAGTCATTTTACATTTTAATTTTACAGTTAACAGTTAATTTATCAAACACTTTTATTAAAAAACAATATAGCTTATAGCTAATATTAAAAACTTTATAATTAACAACTTACAACTTACAATTAACAGTTTACAACTTACAAATAAGTTTACAGTTTACAAGTATTTTTACCAAACATAAATTTATGATTAATAGCTTACAACTTACAACTTACAACTTAAAACTTATAACTATTTTTATCAAACATAACGTATAACTGATTGTGAGATATCACTGTTATACTTTTGAAACGTAACTAACGTACTTGAGTTTTATAAAGAGTGAAAAAATGGGATTTAATCCCAATTTGTGGCCTACATGACCAAACAATAAAAATCTATTATCATCTTAGAGCATTTAAACGGTCACGCCATGGCATTGCTCCAAACTTTGGCGTCAGGAACTAAAACGGCGCAGGACTCCGTGTTTTGGTGTCAAAGCTTTCGTGTCGTGGGCGTCAGCCCGCGGTGGTTTCTTTTCTTTTTTTCTTATTCGAAATCTTGAGGGTGTATATCCTTTATGATACAAAAAATAATTTTTATGGGACCAAAATCACCACTCCTAAATAAAGTCTTGGTTTTATATATTTATGTCGGTTTTGCACGATTCGATTTAGGTTTCAAGTTAAAAAAAAGAAAAAATTCGCCTAAACTATATATTTGATTCGGTTTTTCTCGGCTCGGTTCAGTTTCAATTTTGCTCGGTTTAATTAGGTTCAGATATCGGTTCGAATTTTTTTCAAAATCAGTTTTTGGTTCGGGTTCGAGTCATCGAATCACGGGTTTGAACAAAGGGTCAACCCGATCAAGTCACCAGGTCACGAGATCGATCACCAGCTCAACCCAGTCGAGTCACCGAGTCAGAGTTTTTCGACTACCGATCAACCTGATTGAGCCATGGTTCACTGGCTCGACCACAAAATCAATCCGTCGAGTCAATCTATTCGGATTTATTTAACAAATAGAGTAATGCTGCTATTCAAAATGAAACACGGTAAAATAAATAAATAAACACTCGAGTCTTTAAAAATCATTTTATTTTTAAATCCGAATAAAATAAAATTTCCTCCCCCCAAAATCCACTTAAACATTTTCCCCCAAATATTCATCAGCTTAGGGTTTGCAATCGATCATGACAAAGCATAACAAAAAGGTCAATTTCTTATTCTTTTTGTGCTATGATTTTAATCTTAATATCTGTAATCGATGCTTTCTGCAATTGATCATCGATCGTGTTTCCACATTTCACTTTTTGATCCTGATATAAACTGTGAATGCATCATGCTCATTCTGTAAGTCTGATATATTCGTTCCATATCCTGTTGTTGATGATTGTGTTTTCGTTGATATTAGTTGTGTATATCGATTGAAGTCGAGTTTATGCTGTAAATAGATCATGTCGTGCTCGCGCTTTTATTTTAGGAATTTTACGTTTTCTACAATTGATCATAGTACGTGTTTCGACATTTCACTTTTTGATCCTATCGGTGATTGTGTTTTCGTTGATATCAATTGTGTATATTATATTACTTGCGCTTGATGTTTCTCACAAATTGTGTTATTATCGATTTAGGGGGTGTTTGGTTTGGCTTATATAAAATAAGCTCATTTCGGCTTATATAATATAAGCCATAATTTTGTGGCGTATTTGGAGGCTTATGGGCTTATATAAGTTTATTATATCATGATAAACATATATACACCCTCAAGTCTCTAAATAAGCCACAAAACTAGAGTTTATGCTATATAAGCCGAAGATAAGTAATATTTCGGCTTATATTCCATAAACCCAATTTTTATGCTTATTTGGAGACTTATGGGCTTATATAAGTTTATTATATAATAATAAATTTATATAAGCCAATAAGTCTCCAAATAAGCCAAAAAATAGATGCTTATGTTATATAAGCCGAGATGAGCTTACGTTATATAAGCTAAACCAAACAGCACGTAAGTCATGTTTATGCTGTACATAGATTATGTTGCGCTAGCGCTTTTTTTTAAAGAATTTTTCCTGATTTTGAATAAATTATTTCATGCGATATATAATAAGCTATGTATGTATATAACTTCTGTTTGGTGTTTTGCATAAACTGTGTGATATTAGTTAGGGCATCCACTATGGTAGTTTAAAAAGAGGTTTATAAAATGATGAAGAGGTCTAAGAGTTTGTAAACCATAGTGGTGATAGGTTTATAAGTAGGTTTATGATGTATAGGTCTAAAATCTTAGACCTCATCAAAATTTAATGCATGTGTAAATATTGAAAATTTATAAACTTTAAGAGGTTTATACATAGTGAAAAAAGTTTATGAAGCTAGAACTTTTATAAATTAATGATATTATTAAATTTTAAACCTTTTAAAAGTTCAAACCATTGTGGATGCTCTTATATTTACGCTGATATAATGTTGTCCTGATTTCATTTTGTTTCTCTTCTACAGACTCGAAACAAAAGGACCAAAAGGTCTAGGAAAACGACTTTAAAGCTTCTTCACAGTATATTCTGTGATACTCTGACCTTTTACCGAAAATACTTAGGATTTATAGAACCCTCAACCGTGTTAATTGATGGATCAATGTTTTATTACCTCACTGTTAAACATAAAACCGTGGATGACATTCTAGAATTAATAAAGGATCCCAAAGCCAATCTTTCTACCACAGATTGTGTTGTAAGAGAAATGGAGTTTTTTCTTAAAATTTTTTACGGCGGCTCCAACGAAATCCTCGAAGAGTCTATCAAACTTGCCAGAGCCGTAGATCGTGTGAGGTTAGTATTTTGGATGACATCTGTTTTTTATTTTTGAAATGTATTTAAATATATATTTACCGGTTTATTGCAGCTGCAGGCATGGGAAAGAAGTCAGTGCTGAGATGTGTCTTAGGGCTGTTATTGGTGTTTACAACTCTGATAAAAAATTTGTTGCTACTACTGTTAACGGTTGTTGGCCCCTCATCAATGAAAATCCATCAATACCAATAATTACTGTATATGATGGTTGTCTAGTCCTGAAGAAACTGTATATAAATCAGCGGCAGAATGCTAAATGCTGGAGTTCAACCACTGCTGTAAAAAAGGTAATTGAAACTTTATTTTCTTGTTTTTGGAGGGTGTTTGGGACTTCATACTTATAAGCAGAAGTAAGTACATAGGTGTAAAAAGATGCAAAATAGAAGATAATGTTTATCACTTGGCAAATGTGCGGTATTAGTGTGTGGTGAATACTGGGTATGTAACAATTGACGAGCTACCCATTCCTGCATGTTTACATTATCTAAATCCGTTCATGATTATCCTCTAAACTTTCACTCTATTGAATAAAACTCACACATTTTACCAAGCAACAATAAACAACTAGCCTAAACAGTTTGTCATATTTCCATTGTTTAATCATGCAGACCTCTTGGTTCTATCTTTTGTAGAGCTATAAATTCATATAGCTTAATTAGAAGTATAACAGTTATTTATTTAATTATTTAGTACCAAAATCATCTGTGTGCTTTCAGTCTGCTATTACGGACGAACAACTTCAAGCATCTGCAGATTACCAAAGACTTTCGCGCAGGTAACTTGCACCAAATATATGGTTTTTGTTTTGTTTTAGGTTAAAGCTGCATTTTTAAGGTCCAGACTCAAGATACAAAAGCTTGTATTTTGCTGCATTTAAGCATTTCATAATCACATTATTGGTGCTTAGCTTGTGGGCTTTATTTAGTTTATACTTTGACTGACCACATGAGTTGTTATCAGGGTCAGTTTTTATGGTTATGAGGGAGAAATAGCTTTAGGCGATGGTAATAACCAGGTAGGCGTGGTACTATTCAATTAAGTCTCTAAAAGGAAATATTCTCTTATTTAATGTGTGAATGTTTTCTCCAGGTAAAGGCAATTTCAGAACAACTGGGTTCTTCCAAATGGTCTCATGAAAGAGTGAGGGAATTTGTAGTTAATCAGGTACGCCTAAATATAATAACACATTAATGGGTACTATTGTTCTCTGAAATCACTCATTTACTGTTGTATATTAATTGCGAAACGTGGCCGAGTCAGCGTTTCTTGTGACTATGCTTTTACTAATTAATGGGTACTATTGTTCTGTGAAATCACTCATTTACTGTTGTATATTAATTGCTAATGGTTTTAGAAACTCTTTTTATTTGCATGGACCAGATCTTGTTACGTTCTGAGCTGTATGAGAACCGTGTCAACAGTAATTTGACGTTCTTGGAGTATTTGTATTGCACATCTAAGTAATCTTCTCCCCTTTTAGCATTCATGATTGCAATTGAACATTTCTTTAAAGTTTTAATATACTTCGCTTTTCTCTTTTTAGCATCTTTTATTGCAATTTACTAACATTTTATTGATTCTAATATATGAACAGGGATGGAGAATGGGGCGACCTAGTCACTTTGCAAGCGGCTGCTGATGCCGTAAGCAACTTAATTGCTTTTCTATCTGCCTGAAAGTTGTTTAACTTTTATGTATACCTAAGCTGTAAAAAACTGTTTTCTGTTTACCTTCAGTTTGAAGTAAAAATTGTTGCGTTAGATTCTTCGGAAGAATGTGCTGTATACGATTTTTGTCCTTATGATGTGGAGCATCCTAACAAAGGTGTACTTATTTTGTTCTTTTCATTTGCATATCTTGAGATACATCTTTTCAAGACTTTATAAAGTTTATGATGTTTTTTTTTTGCAGTTTTGTGCTTAAGCCGTGTTACGTGCCGGGATGAAACGCATTATAACTCAATTCATAAGTTGCAGGACAGATCAATTGCTAGTACGTGCAGCCATAATCACATGTAGGTGTACCCTCATACGCTTTAAAAATAGTAATTATGTTTACATAATTTGTGTACATGTGTGTTTGGGACGAATTAAATTTGAAATATGGACACTAGTTTTAGGAGGGAGATAGCAATGTTTCCGACTCTGTAAAAAAGGAGATATTTTAAAAAGGGAAAAAAAAAGGATCGAGTATGTGTATGGCTTATAAAAACCTCTTATATAGTACTAATTGGTTGCTGTTTTAATTTGCAAGTCTTAAACTCCTTATTTGATCAATAATTCCCATTCTATCATTCAAATAACAGGGACCCGGAGCTGGAAGAACAAGATAATGACAGTGAAGTCTTTGATCAAGGCAACCCATAGTTTTACCTTGGTACCTCCTGAAGGTTGAAGAAACAAAAAAACATCTGTTAAAATTGTTTTATCTGCATATTTTGCACTGATTGGAATGTTTCAGACTTGTTTTATGCTGATTGTAATTTTAGACTCTTCTTGAATCTAAATAGTATGGATATGACTTGCTGCCATCTAGCTATTTTTTTAATAATCAAGTATAACTTTACACAAAATTTGTGACCACAAAATTCGTAAAGATGACATTTGGTGCTCTTATGTTTTGTGATCACATTCTTGGGCTTGTGTTGTTGGGCCATCGACTCACATTTATAAAGGTGGGCTCGTCTATAATGTATTTGGGTTATGGGCTTTATTTAACCTACATGGCTGATACGGAGTAAGTCATAACATCACCAACCCTTTTGTGCCTCTGCGTTTGAATGGCAGAGCTTGTGTTCGATGTGATTGAGCAGATACTTATAAGACTGGATGTGATTGATCTGCTTAGATGCAAAAAAGTTTGTAAGTCATGGCTATCTTTAATCTCGTCTCCTCTTTTTGTTAAAGCTCATCTCAACTATACTTGTGTAAACAAATACTATGTGTAGAATATTGATAACCTATGAATCTATGAAGTGGGTTAATATGAAAGCATGAAATGAACGAACCACCCCTCCTAACATGCTAGGAGGGGTATATATAGCCCACCCTACATGTGGGCTATATGGACTATATTTACTACAAACTGGATCACGAGCCTAATACTAAAATATATCTTTGGAGCGACCGATCCTTCATAAATACGTAAAAACGTATTTCCAACAATCTCCCCCTAAGGGAGGTCGCTCCAAGTTACAAAGTTCTAAATATTCTATAGCTCGTGATCTATGCTAATAATGATGTGACCGAGACTTTCTTTGGGAAAACATATTTCCAACAATCTCCCCCTAAGGGAGGTCACACCATTTTACAAAATCTTAAACCTAGCATCTATGCTTGAGTCTTCGATCTTGTTCTTGTGAATATGCTTGATGTGATCTTTGACTTTAGTCTTGAGCATGTTTCCTTGCCTTGACCTTGTGCATTCATCACTTGTGAAATTTGCCTCTTCGTGACTTCATGTTCCACATACTTATACCTTTAAATTCTTGAAAGCTTCAGAGTTTGATACAGCGGAAAACTTGACCTTCAGACTTTCTTGAATTTGTTGAAGTACTAAGTGTATGTAGTATAAGCATGTGGTGACGACTTCTTCTGGATTATACACCGCAATGCTACCTTCTTGTTACGCTGCATAAGACAGTTAGCAACAAACCATATATACGGATGAAATGGCCTTGAACATTTCATTCTAATTCGGTAGCATTTTACCTCCGGTCGGTGAAGACCGTTGGACGATATTAAATATCGTACTTGTGGCAGGTAGTTTCAATAAAGAACCTCCTTGACAAGATTTCGCGGGTAAACCCGTTCTCTTTACTCGACCGTCCAAAGCTGACTGCGAACGTAAAGAGTGAATCATTTGGATAATATTATCCGCATGATTTGAAGCCGTCAATTCATGTTCCTGGAACAAGTGAAGTTCAATTAAGAACCGCACCATCGTTGCTTTCCAGTTGTCACGAGCTTGATTCGTATAGAATCTTGCAAGTTACCTACCAAATGCTGTTTGATGTTAACACTAGAAGGATTTCCATTCATCACTGTAAATACTTAATAGTATTACTCTGAATGTTCTGGCAAGATCACTAAGATATTGCGTAGAGGCCTAGAACGTGTTTAAATTCATTTAAGAGTTTAAACCACTGTTGCTTTCCAGTTATCACAAGTTTGATTCATAAAGAATCGCACAAGCACCTACCATGAGCTTTTTGACGTTCGCTCAAGAAGGATTTCCATCTTCATTGTAAATACTTTCGTATTACTCTGATGTTCAGGCAAGATCATGAAGATTTTGCGTAGGACTCTTATGATCTTTCTTACTTTTCACAGTGTGTGAAGAAGCAAGGAATTATGAAAGTGTGTCCTAATGAGATATATGATGATCTCAAATGGCTCTAGACTCGATCGTGCATTTTGGATTTTTAGTGATCGGAGGCTGGAGAGGAGTGCCACCTTTTCAATACCAATTTATTCGGAGTGAATAAACCAATAGATAATGTGTTGATCTCCGTGTGATTAAAACAAATACCTTTTGAGAGATATTTGAGTTAGCTGGGAAGGGTTGTGCATTGCATCACTGGGTCCATGATGTCGTTCTTCAATATCAAGAATCATTAAAAAATGATCTCAATAGTATATGAATTGACCCGGTTTCTGCCTACGGTTGTAAGGAGGGCTTCTTTCTTTACACCCTTTATCTTTACAATTCTTTTTCATTCTTCAACCCCTTCAATGCTTACCAATACGTCATCACTAACACCTTGTTGTGATTGTTCCAGTGCTAACTTAAGTACTTGGTCGGCATTCAGCTACGTTCACAATCTTTCTCCATCTTTCCTAAGGACTACTATTTCTAGCTATGGAATGTCCTTGGGAAGATTCCTCCGGTTGTAGAGAAATCATTGGACTTTAACCTATCCTACCATCCTTATGTCACCACAATCTTCATCGTCGTGAAATAAATGGGTTGCGGGTAAGTATAAATCACCATGAAATCCATTTTGAAGTGCAAATCCATTTTGCTCCCCCTTAACATATGCCACGATATCCGAAAACATTTTGCACATGTCGGGATGAGCTAGCACGTTAAGTCAAACCATTTGTGATTAATCATTTCCCATATTAAATCACATTTTCTCCCCCATATTAAAAATATTAACTCAATCAATGTTTTTAATATCAATTGATTTAATAGCGTTTTAAGAAAATTTGGGAAGAAAAATGCAAATCCAATTATCTTCATGAATTACACAAGCTCCCCCTCAAATTAATGAGGGTGTACTTGAAACGTAAATTAAATACCTTTTAAACACAAGTGTAAGGTATTTATCACGTGCAAAGATCATATATGATAATGAATTCACAAGATTAGCAATTTACGAGGTTGGACCTGAATGATGGAGAACATCATATGAAAGAAGCACATGGTTCTTGTTCACGAATGTTGGTCACCTCGTCACGTCCCCGAGAAAATTAATTCCCGTTGTTGAGTCAAAGCTTTCCGGTGAAATGCTTGACTTGATTATGAAAAGCGGGTTGCTATCTGAAATAATAGCAAACCATTTTGAGCATGTTTTAAAAGTTTGAACTTCTGCTTGAACTTTATTTACAACCCCGTGTCATTATTGAATGACATTTCTAGGTTCGTAAATATTATCGATTCCAGAAGACATGCTCTTTTTATCAAAACATTTTTGAACACACAATTTTGAAAGATTTAGAAAAACCTTTTGAGAAATTCTCGAAAAATTGTGTTCAAAGTTTTGAAAACCAATTTCTTGAGCTTAAGATGTTGAATATCTTATAAAACGAGCTCAAGTCCGAGAAGTTGTGAACTTCCCGTTGTTAAGGATAAGTTTATCATCGGCGATAATCTTTCCTTTTATCTGAAGAACGAGTCCTAAGCTGACATTTACTTAGAAGTCGTTTTCATGAGCTTGAAAACTTTGACTGTTTTAACGGAAAGCTCATGACCGAGAAAGGTTAATTTCTCGTTATGAGGAAAAGTTCTCTTATTTAAAAGATACACTTTCCTTTCTGAGCTTAAAACTTCGAATGTTTTAATACAAGCTCATGACCGAGAAAGGTGAATTTCTCGTTAAGAGGATAAGTTATCATAAAAGATAATCTTTCCTTTATTTTAAGTTCGAGTTACAGTCTGACATTTAACTGTAAGTCATTGTGCATGAGCTTAAAAACTTCGAATGTTTTTAATATTAGCTCATGCCCGAGAAAAATTAATTTCTCGTTGTAAGGATAAGTTTATCATCGGCGATAAACTTTCCTGCCTTTGAAGAACGGGTTATAGACTGTCATTTATCTATAAGCCTTAATGCATGAGCTTAAAAACTTGGAATGTTTTTGATATAAGCTCATGCCCGAGAAAAATGAATTTTTCGTTTTTAGGATAAGTTTATCATCGGCGATAAACTTTCCTTTCTTTGATGAGCGAGTTACAGTCTGTTATGTGACTGTAAGTCCTTGTGCATGAGCTTAAAAACGTGGAATGTTTTTTAACATAAGCTCATGCCCGAGAAAAATGAATTTCTCGTTTTTAGGATAAGTCATCATCGAGATGAACTTTCCTGTCTTTTGAGAGCGAGTTACAGTCTGTTATGTGACTGTAAGTCCTTGCGTAAGCTTTAACCATGAATCCCCTGAGATACTAGTTTCTCTGATATCTGCTTCTTCAGCAACCAAACTCTGAGAGTGTCCTTAGTTGAACGGTACACAACGATTGGACCGCTTCGTTCTTTTGGAACATCAACTTTGGTACCTGCAATCTCATTAGGAATTTGCATGCTTTGACGTGGGTTAGCGATATCAATTATAGAAGCACATGGGGGTTCACAGTTGGCTTTACTTGTTTCAGAGGCGACCTGAGTAGATGATTCACTAGTCTTGGCTGGCAAACGTTTCCTTTTATAGAAAACCTTAAGTTTAGGCGTAAGTGAAGTATCATCTTTATCAGTTTCCTCCCTAGTAGACTTAGTAGAATCGAAGACTATCCTAGTTAAAGGGCACTCGTTTCCTACAAGAGTGAAAGTTCTACCAGTGGGGCGCCACATTTTACCAAAGGGTTTGATTTTAGCGACCCACTGGGATTTAAGTCTAGCACGGGAGTTCACCTCATTAAGCAATTTTTTGATACAGGAATCATGATTGGCTCTAAAGACACATTTCCTACATGTTTTACAAGTAGCATATTTAATGTCCGAGTAATTCCTAGATGATTGATCGATGCTCCTAGGAGATGACATGCTACGGTTAGCAGTGTTGGGTAATCTAGAAGGCATCTGACTAGGTTGGACATTGCTATTTCTTACAGGTGTCTTTTGAATAGCTTCCCTTTGACCAGAATCATGGCGCACATCAGTTGAACTAGTTCTAGACGTGTTCATTGAACTATTTTTAGAGAAACTAGGGGCAATCATGTGATGAGGTCTTGCTAAAACTGATTTAGTCACATTAGGCCTAGTTGGTGGAGTGACTGTTCTAGAAATATGACCCAAATCAACTTGGGAGGCAAACCGCGGTCTCGAGGATTGTGGTCGCTCGGATCTAAATGCAGTAGGTTGTCTGACAATCGGTTGTCTGACGAACTGATTTGTAGGCGGTTTCCCCAAGATTGATGGTTTTTCAAGCTTAGTGTCCACACTAGGTCCTTTACTTTTTCTTAACTCGTTTTTCAACGCAGCTATAGCAAACACCTTTTCCTGAACTTGAGCTTTTAAGGTCTCATTCTCTTTGAGCAATTCATCTCGGGATGCCAACTTAGATTCAAGCAACTGAATTTGTTTCAAAAGATTATCCTTTTCAGCTTTAGAATCTAGAACAGTTTGATCCAATTTTCTTTCAAGAACAACATTTGACTTTTCAAGTTTTTCAAAATATGTTTCAAATTTGTCCGTTTTCTTAGAAAATTCAAGTTTGGCATCCTCAAGATCTTTTGATTGCCGAGCTACGATCGTTTCGAGCTCTTTAATCTTGGAATCAGAAGCAGACAATGAAGCAGTTGTAAAGCATTTATCATGATGTTTAGCATTTTGAACACCTTCTCCCCCATTATGACTCACATCGGATGAATCAGAAGTGGTATTGCTATCACTCTTCTGCATCCCATGTTTGTCATAATTAGGTTCAGAATGCTCAATATGCGGCATGCCATCAGCATATACATCATAAACAACATTACATTGTACCATGTTTGTCGGCTCTTCGTCATAAACGGGTAAGGTGTTATCAAGAGAGATCTCGTGAACATTTCCTGACGTGCCACTGGTATCATGCTGTCCTCCTGATTCCGTGCTCTTGCCATTGTTAGGCTCCAAGTTTTCAACCGCATGACCAGGTTCCTTTTGCATCGAAGAGTCTTGCATTCCATTATCATACCCTTGCTGAAGTCGAGATCTTTTATAAATCGAAGACGAGACCGATGTCATGAGTTTCAAAATTGTATCACGGAAAACTCGAAGCTCGGTATGTGTATCTCGAAGAAATGATTGGCAAATCACTGAACTTTCAGGCCTGATGATATTGAATTGGAGGAAAGGCGTGAGTTGTGTCACAAGAGCCTTATATGCAAGTGCCGATGCGGAGTGATTAAAGTCTTTATTGTGGAGTTGCTCTGCTAGTTGGGTCAAGATGGTGAACATCGATTCCATGAATATATGACGATCTTGACTAAAGATTGTCACAAACTCGCTCCCTCCTTGAATCCGTGAAAGAGTAACTAGATGATACTGAAGCATTTGAAATGAAGTGATGCCACTATCACTAACTTTGTCCTGCAGTTTATGTACTTCTCCCTTTTGACATGTTGAATCGAACGAATCCATTGAATATTCGATAACAAATGATTGTGGATATGACAACACCAACAAAAGATCCGTAGTAAATCTAAAAAAAATAATCCTCGATTGATGATGTAACTCTTTACTCGGCTCAAAAATTGTTGTCCGCTCAAACGATGATAAAATAAACCGGAGTCTAATTCAACCTCGGCTCACGCCAAAAATAATGCCCGTCAACTAAATCTTGTCACTTTAACACGTCACTTTGTCACGTTGTCACTTTGTCACGTCACGATTATAACCAATATACCACTTAAAATCACCAATTTAGTCCAAAATATTATTATTATTATTATTATTATTTTTGATATATTAATAAACTGAAATTACGGAAAATTTACTTCAACACCGGGTCATAGTAAACATTTGTAGAAACATGTTTCCTAAAACCCACGTTTAAAATGTAAAAATATTTAAGTAAAAATTTTTAAAACCTTTAAAAACATAAAAATCTTTAACTAAACAAAACGTAAAACCTTTAAAACGTAAAAATCTTTAAACAAAATTTGTTCTGTTCAGTTGAAAACATGGGCTGTTCCACACAACCACACACGTGGCCTTCTTTTCACCCACCTATAGTCTTAGTAACCTCCGCCCAATTTTAATATTAAACACCTCTCACACCTCTCTTTTATCTCTCTCTCTCTCTCTCTCCTTAAACAAACCCTTCAATTTCTCTGTCACCAAACTCTAAGCATTCCTTTGTTCCTCCGCCCCCTTTTTCATAGATCTCAAACACAAAGCTAAAGCAAATCACAAATAAAAACTTTTTCAAACACAAATCTGCTTAACACCCTAAAAACGCAGCCCAAAGACAAAGACAACTCGAATTTCATATAACCATCTCAATCATCTCTCTAAACCAAAAAGAACCCAATCTCATCTCAAACCCAAGAATACGCAGATTCAAATTTACCAGCCCCTAATCCCACGAATGAATCAAACACCCTTGATACTTGAATAAAGAACGGGGCTCCACAAAAAAAAACGACTTCAAGATCTTTTAATTAAGGTCTCGGGTAGGTATTCTTTAACTTTGTTGCATGTTGGTTAATTGAGTCCCTCTCTCATCTGTTCGAGTCTTTCTGTCGAGATGTTTTTCTTAAGTCGTGAGATTGAGGTAGGTATTCTTACTGTTTTGTTTATGTGCCCTTGATCGATGAGGGTTTTTCTGAGATCTGGGTGAGTGTTCTGTTTTTCGAGTATGTGTCGATTGGTGTGATGATCTGTGGGTTTTGGTCGAAGTTTGGTTTTGAGTCGAGAGTCTTTTTGTTGAAAATGGGTGAGTGTGTATTAAGGTTGTGTCGAGGGAGAAAGAATCGCGTCTGATGTAAGGTCTTCGAGAGTATTGTGAGGATGGATCGGGTTGAGGTGAGCGGGTGTGTTTGCTTTGTAGAGTCCGAGAGTTGGAAATCAGTTTTTCGAGTGTGTCTAAATTGAGTGGTGTGATTGAGGGGGAGTCAGTTTGGTGAGGTGATTAGGTTGTTTTGGTGGGTTTGTGTTGGTCGAGACTTGAGTGTTGATTGTGAGTGTGATGTTAGTTGGAGTCCGAGTGTGTTTCGAGGGTGTTTGTAACAATCGAGTCAACGTGAGGAAGTGAGGTGTTGTTTGTTGTCAATGAGGGTCGAGTCTTGGGAGTCTAGGTTTAGGATGTGAGAGGTGTGTTTGTCGAGGGTTTTTGTGAGTGATTTTGGTTTTTCGAGTCTGTTTGGTCTAGAATCTGTGTGTGAGATCGAGTGTGAGGGTGTGTCGAGTCAAAAGCTAGATTCCCGTTTTGTTTGAATTGTCGAGTGAGGAGTCGGTCTTATACGGAATAGTCGATTCGAAAAGGTCTATTCAGAAAGTCTATTCTGAAAGTCTATTCGGAATGATGGCTATTCGGAAAGATTACTATTCGGAAAAATGGTCTATTCGGAAAAATGGTCTATTCGGAAAACTTTGTCTATTCGGAAAACTTTGTCTATTCGGAAAACTTTGTCTATTCGGAAAACTTTGTCTATTCGGAAAAAATAGCCTACGCGGAATAACAGCCTACGCGGAAAGCTTATTCAGAATAATCGAGAAAACTGATAGTTTTGGACAGGTTTGGACTGTTTTGACAGATTTGACAGATAGGTTTGGACTGATATGAAAAAGGAGAAAACTGATTAAAAATGACTGATTAAAAAAATTATTAAAAAACGAGTGATTAAACAAAGTTGTACCAGAAAAATGAAAAATTGATTAAAACTGATTAAAAAAAATGATTAAAAAAAATGTTAAAAAAATGATTGATTAAAAATGATTAGACAAAGTAGTACCAGAACTGATAAACGGAAAAAAAAACAAATAAAAAAATTAAAAAACTAATTAGTTTAAAAATTTGATAAAACTGATTAATTTGTAAAAATGCAACACGATCCAAAAATAACTTTATAAAATTGAAAAAACTTTATAAAATTGATAAACTTGATAAATAACGTTATAAAATGGATAGATAAAAAGATGATAAAAAAAATAGAGAGACAATAAGAAAAGAAAAGATTTTTACCACCAAATCAAAAGATAAAAAAAAATATGCAAATCCTAAGATTCAACCATGGCTCTGATACCAAATGTAGAATATTGATAACCTATGAATCTATGAAGTGGGTTGATGTTTTCTAGTGAGAGAAACTAGAGAGAGAAAGTGAGAGAAAATGTGTGTGATTTTATTAATATGAAAGCATGAAATGAACGAACCACCCCTCCTAACATGCTAGGAGGGGTATATATAGCCCACCCTACATGTGGGCTATATGGACTATATTTACTACAAACTGGATCACGAGCCTAATACTAAAATATATCTTTGGAGCGACCGATCCTTCATAAATACGTAAAAACGTATTTCCAACACTATGAGTTTAGAGATAAGAGGATCATTATCCATGATAGCTGTGCTGACTCTATAGTCAGTACATATATCCGCCCTGGAGGTTTTATTGTTGGTTCTTCCAATGGTTTAGTATGCATCTCTCCTAAAGATGTTGAACTTTTGGTAACTAATCCTTTGACTAGAGAGGTTAATTACCTACCAGTGTTACTTGATGAAATTATTCCTAAAGCGACAAGGCCGCGCTGGTCACATCCTTGTTGGGGCTTTGGTTATGATGCATCCATAGATGACTACAAGGTTATATTAGGGATTAGGATAGGCGAACATAGGATAGGCGAACATCAAACTTGCTTTCATGTGTTAACATTGAAATCAAATATTTGGAAACTTATTGGAGATATCAAATTTAGGTATTGTGATAATATTTCGAGACCTGGTATCTTGTGCGAAGGGTCACTTCACTGGTTTATGAATGATCGAGAAAGGAAGAAAATAATTATTTCCTTTGATTTATCTCTAGAGGAGTTTAAAGAGATCCCCCAACCAGATGATTTGCTATATAAATGTAATGAAGAAGATGACACACTTGGTTTTATTGAAGAATCTCTATGCATATATAAATTTCAACCACCTAGGTTACACATGATTGGAAACAAATTTGTTAGAGATACAAAACCTCGCCCTAACATATGGATAATGAGAAGTTACCAAGTAACACAATCTTGGGAGCAGGCGCCCTATCGTTGTGAGGCGTTGGATGTTAATCCACACTACTTGAGCAATCGCAAGTATATTAACCACAAGAGCCCCCCTACCGATTGCCGCTCGTTGAGGATTATGGACTACATGGCTACTCCTATATTTGTGCAGAGCCTTGTATCTCCTCACGGTAACATAACTAGACTGATCAAGGCAACATATGACAACAACGACGACATGGCTACTCGTATATTTGTGGAGAGCCTTGTAAATTCTAATGGTTACATAACTAGACCGATCAAGACAACAAATGAAAACAAAGCTTTAAAGAGGAAGAGTAGGCATGCGAAGAATAGCAGAAGGAATAGGAATGCTAAGGTGGGTCTAAATTAAGTTCTTATATAATGGTCCCTTTTTTTATTCATAGAAAACTGAATTTTCAAGACTCGCTTATATTTTACTATCATTGAATCACTGTGAATGATAATTTGACCTCATTGCGCATTCATCATATAAGTTTACTTTACAAAGAAAAAGACGTATCACTCATACACATTTTGTTGTTTCGTGCTCCTCTTCTCTTTGTGTACATTTAGAGCACAATCATACATTTAGCTTTCAGTCACTTCATGGCCCGTTTGGTTAATGAGTATGGAATCAAGTAATAGTGCTCCATCCATCCTATATTAACAGTCCAATATACTATTTTTAAACGTCCCATATTAATAGTCCAGTCCAAAAATAAATAAGAAATGTAGATTAAGTTTACCATAGTTCTAAATAGCTCGTTATAGCCCGCCTTAAGGCGCGCTAAAGCTTGAGGCGTGGCCTCCACGCTACGCAATAGGTTAAGGCACGCTACAACATGAGGTTCGATGATTTTTTGAATTTAACTCCAAAAAATGAATATTGTCACATGTAACTAGAGTTTTCTAGCTTTAATTATTATGTAAAACACTTATTATGAACTTAGTATATTGAAATATGATAAAACAAATAAATATTTTATATGTTGTGCCGCTATAAGCCACGCTATAGAAACGCTAAAGCTTCGCTTTAGCCTCTAAAGCGTGTAGCTTGGACATGCCGCTACGCCACGCCTTACGCTATTTATAACCATGATAGTTTACTATATGACCTTCACTTGAGGGTATTATTACAAACAATAAAAAAGTTGTAAATTAATTGGTTAAGGGTAAAATTGTCTTTGTGTAAAAAGTAAAAGAGAGAAAGCTGCAAAAATGATGTTTTTAACTGCGTATTTATGGTCGATGGACTATTATCATAGGACGGAGGGAGTATTGTTTCTTGATTCACTTATTTGGTTTACTGTGAGTCCCACTATTTGGATTGAAAAACATGTATTATTCTTATAAAATGAAAGAAACGTAAACAGCCTTCTTTCGTACTTACAATGAGTTACTTTAATACAGCCTCCGTTCTAAAATTATTGTTCACAGACAAAAAATATATAATTTTAAAAAATACATTAATTACTGTTTTAATTTATACGAAAGTAAAAATAGGACAATTTTACCCTTTTATAATTAATTCTTGTTTTTTTTTGTAAATACCAATTTGGACTACGAGTAACATAGGAATTTTAAAAATAGACTATAATTTTAGAACAAACGAAAAATTAAAGATGGATAATAATTTTAAAACGGAATTAGTATTATTCTAATTTCGTTTTTGTCTTTTTGCTTTTTTTCTCTTTCTTATGTGGGGTCAAAAGCAACTAGCACCATATATAAAATTTATACACTATCTATTAAAAGTATTATAATCACATTTATGTATTTAAATAATAATATTTTTTTATTAATATAAAAATACGAAACTCATTCGTATTCCTCTAATCAATCAAACTCATATTGATGGTGTTTCCGAGCAATAAATCAAACGGGCCCTTATTTTGCTATCACTTCTAACTGAACTGTCTTTTTCTAATTTTTCAGTCGAATAAGAAAAATTAGAATTTATGAAATATTATAATTCAAGAAAAATGATTTTTCACATTTATGAGCAACTTTATTCCCTTATCTTTTAACAAACGACCATTGGCACAGACAAAAAGATAGTGAAACAAATAAAATTTGTGACAACATGTTGGCAATTTGTAAAAGAGTAGATCTCGCGCGGTCTGTCCTTATAACCAAATAGGCACAGACAAAAAGAAGTGATCGTTATGGGTGATTTTAACAAAGTCCGAAATGCTTCTGAAAGATATGGATCAGTATTTCATGCTGCTAATGCTTTAGAATTTAATGATTTCATTGGGAATTCTCATCTTCATGAGATCCTTTTAGGTGGGTACGCATTCACTTGGACTGATAAATATGCTACTAAAATGAGCAAAATTGACCGCTTTCTGGTTTCCCAAGGTTTCCTGGATTTTTTTCCGAACATGTCGGGTCTTATTCTGGATAGAAATATTTCTGATCATAGGCCCATTTTACTTAAGGAAATTCAGGTTGATTATGGCCCATCTCCTTTTAGGCTTTTTCATTCATGGTTTCTGGAAGAAGATTTCTCTTCAGTCGTGGCGAACTCTTGGAACACTGATGTTGGCTCTTCCAATAATGCTATGATCACACTTAAGAATAAGCTTAAGAATTTGAAATCCTGTCTAAAAGTTTGGAACCCTGATAAAAGACAAGCGCGTAACCTGGATAAGAAGCATCTTCTTGATTCTATTGCTGAAATAGATGATCGCCTCGATCAGGTTGCGGGTTTATCTGACGATTCTTCTAATAGAATTAAGTACGCTAAAGAATTAGGGGACTTGAACAGGAAAGACGCTATTGATTTGGCTCAAAAAGCGAAAATTAAATGGGCTATAGAGGGTGATGAGAATTCCAAATATTTTCATGGCATCGTTAATAAAAAGAGACGGAACTTGGCAATTAAAGGAATTCTAAAGGATGGAGAATGGATTGATAATCCAAATTGCGTCAAAGCTGAATTTTATCAATATTTTTCTAGCAGATTCTCTAAACCTGATTCGGTTAGGGCTCCCTTTGTTGCTGACTTTCCTAAGCGTTTGAGTGTGGATACTGCTAGCGATTTAGAATTGGAGGTTAGTGGTGATGAAATCAAAAAAGCGGTCTGGGAATGTGGGCTGGATAAATCCCCGGGTCCTGATGGCTTCACATTTGAATTTTTTAGAAAATTCTGGTCGATAGTGGGCTGTGACGTGATTAGTGCCGTTAAAGAATTCTTTTCTTCTAATATGATTCCTAATGGTTGTAATGCCTCCTTCATTGCGTTAATCCCCAAGGTTTTAGACGCAAAACATCTTAATGACTTTCGTCCTATTAGTCTTGTTGGTTGCCAGTACAAGATAATTGGTAAAATCCTTGCAAACCGTTTAAGCAGCGTGATGGAAGATATTATTAGCCATGAGCAATCGGCTTTTGTAAAAGGTAGGCAAATTATGGATGGTCCTATTATCCTTAATGAGATTGTTTCTTGGTGTAAATCCAAAAAGAAGCAGACACTTATGTTTAAGGTGGATTTTCAAAAAGCTTTTGACTCTGTTCGATGGGACCATTTAGATGAAATCCTTGGTCGTTTTGGATTTGGTAACACTTGGCGTGGTTGGATTAAAGGATGCCTCTCCTCGTCTAAAGCTTCGGTGTTAGTTAACGGTGCTGCCACTGACGAATTCAAGTTCTATAGAGGATTAAGGCAAGGAGATCCATTATCTCCTTTCCTTTTCGTTATTGTTATGGAGAGCCTTAATATTTCGTTTCAGCGTCTCATCGACCAAGGTATGTTCTCTCCACTTACAATTGGGAATGAAAGTCAGGTTGTTATTTCTCATTTATTTTATGCGGATGACGCAATTTTTATTGGGAATTGGACGCGGGAGAATGTGAACACCTTAATGTTGATGCTTCACTGTTTCTTTCTTTCTTCCGGGCTAAAAATCAGTGTTCACAAAAGTAGCATCTTCGGTATTGGTGTTAGAACTACTGATGTTAATTCTATGGCAGCTAGTTTTGGGTGCACAGCAAACTCTATCCCTTTCACATATTTAGGGGTCAAAGTTGGTGCAAATATGAAGCGAACAAGCTCTTGGGATGTGGTTGTAAACAAAGTTAACTCTAAGCTTTCTTCATGGAAAGCTAAAACCTTGTCCATTGGTGGTAGGCTCACTCTTATCAAATCGGTTCTTGGTGCTATTCCCACATATTACATGTCCTTATTCAAGGCTCCCGAGGGGATTATTAAACGTTTGGAGAGCATCCGTAACTCCTTTTTCAATGGTGCCGATCCAGGGGAAAAGAAAATGGCATGGGTAAGTTGGCGAAAAACTTTATCTCATAAAAGTCGTGGTGGGCTTGGCATTCACAGCATATATGCTCTAAACCATGCGTTACTCTTTAAATGGATATGGAGGTTCAAAGACTCTCGCCCTAGTCTTTGGGTTAGTGTGATTAAAGCTATTTATGGTTGTGATGGCCCGCTTAATTCTGGTCGCATCAATCATGGATATTCAGTTGGTCTGGTATTTCTCAAGCCATTAGTAACCTAAATTTGAAAGGTATTAACCTTTTCAATTTCTGTAAGCTGATCTTGGGGAATGGTCAACACATAAAATTCTGGCATGACAAATGGCTAGGCGAGATCCCTTTTAAAGATGCTTTCAAACGCTGCTACTACTTGGAGCTACAAAAGGATGCCACGGTTGCCAGCAAACTTCAGAATAGGAATATCACCCTCACTTTCAGACGCCTTCCAAGATCTGGTATTGAAGATTCTCAGCTTGGTGAGATTCGCAATCTGATTAACTCAGTGTCTCTCTCAAGTAACATGGATAGATGGTCTTGGAGTCTTTGTGGAAGTGGGATTTTCACAGTTAAGTCTGCAAGGGAACATATTGATCAACACTACCTGTTGTCTTCTCCAACTCCCACTAACTGGTCTAAAGCTATTCCCATCAAATTAAATGTTTTCAAGTGGCGATTTGTATTGGATAAGCTCCCTACTAGGAGCAACCTTGCTCAAAGAGGTATCACGATTCCTTGCCTCCTTTGTCCTATGTGCAACATGGATATTGAATCCAGAGATCATCTATTTTTTAGATGCTCTCTATCTATGGATTTAAATCTCCTTCTAAGCCGTTGGTGGAATTTGAATATCCCATACGTGTCTGATTTTTCTGCTTGGGAGTCTTGGTTTGCTGGGCTCAGGCTTAAGAAGATGCAGAAGCTTGTGTTTGAGGCCTGCTTTACTTCCCTTTGGTGGCACATTTGGATTTTCAGAAACGCTTTCTTGTTCTCCGACAAAAAACCTCTTAAAGGTCTGATTTCGACAATTTTGTTTCTCAGCTGTATGGTTGGATAGTGAATAGGTGTAAGGCAATTAAATGTACTTGGTTTGATTGGCTTAGAGACCCTTTAGACGCTATCTCTTTGTAATTGTTTTTGGCTCAGCTTCTTGCTAGCCTGTTTTAATAATATCCGCCGTTCTAAAAAAAAAAACCAAATTGAGTTATCTTTTCATGTTATCTCGCCTTATGTGCTAGGCACATGAGAATATTTTTGTGTTCTTATTTTTTAATATTTTTTAACTTTGTATTCAAAATTTGTTTAACTTATTTAATTTGAGTATTGTTTTCAGATCAACCTGGTACTTTTTAATTTTCCCATTCCATTACTTTATACTTTGTATAAACACAAAACCTTTTTTGGTTTCTCTTATTTCTATACCGAACCGTACAATAATGAATTCCAGCTCAGTTCGACTCCTGCAATTCGGTTATAGTCTTCATATGTGGAAGGTCAGGAGTTCGACTCCTACAATTCCCCATGTGAGGGATTTTCCTAGAATTGGCAGCCGGGTTTGAATTCAAGCGTAATGTCTTGAAGCCCCTTAATGGGAAACTGGATGGCTAGCATGGGGGTTGATATTCTCTTCGTGAGATGATCTGAACTCGGGTCGAGAGAATTGATGCCTCGGTGGCACGCAAGATAATCCTCTGCACCAAAACTGCCGTTAAAAAAAATAATGACAACAAAATAACATCTCATTTTGGTTTCTTCAAAACAAATTTGTTTTACGTTTTCTGTCAGAATAAAAAATAAGTCAAATCCATTGTTATTTTACTAGCATGATACCTGCACAATGCGGCAGCGAATATCCGGTGATGATTTATGAGACGACCAAATGTTACTCTCTTACTAATTATGTTTGTTTTCTTATTAATGTTAAATCTGCAAAAAATCGAATAAAATAAACCCATTAAAATAAAAAAGGTAAAAGTTAATATATCAAAAAATGAATATTGAATTAACCAACTGGATTAGCTTAGTTGGCCCCAAAGTTCTATTAAATGGTTTATTTGAGGGAGATTTTTTGAAGGTTTTGAGTTCAAGACCTATCAAGGGCTCTCAGGCGAAGCGGATAAAGAGTTTATCATAACTAGGCGAGGGTTCATAGAAGACATTCTACCGCTTGGATGTCATTGCTCGACTCGACCCACTAACCACTAACATTTGTCGTTCTAAAAAAAGGATATTGAATTAGAGAGATTATATATATATTTTTTAAAATGGTGAAATTAGATTATAAAAATAATGAGGTGATCTGCACACTTCATAAATTGATTGACACTATAAAACCCGTATAAGCCATTTTATTTCGAGGATGAAAATATCTTTTTAGAGGAGAAGAGTTGTAAAACCCGTAAAATTATTTTTAATTTCGAGGACGAGTTATTTTCTAAGAGTGGTAGAGTTGTAATACCTGATATTTTAATAAGTTTTTTTATTGTTTATTTAGGTACAAATAAAATGAAATGTGACTTTGCATATAAAAAGTGATAGATATAACTAATTAAAAAAATTATCTTTTTCATAAATAGAATTAACAAAAATTAGAAAGAAAATCATTGGACAATTGAAGAGTCAAACGTAATATGATCAAGTCTCATTTACCCGATCCTAAATGATAGCATACATACGTCTATATATAGACTCAGTACCTTACTTTATTTTAATAAATCTGTAACTAAAACAAAAGGTAAAAAATATGAAAAGCTGTTAGACTATGTTTATCCATGAACTGATGCAACCGTCAAAAGATAAAAGACAAAATATATCTAATATTATATTATATAAACAAAGAAGAAGGAAATAAAAAGCCACGACCAGTTCGCCTTGTGACCTCTAAATCTTCAAGCCAACCATGCCACATGTCGCACTCTAAATCCGCCAACAAAACCACAACATGAGAACCATGACATCAAGATTGTATTTGTTTAATGATGGGTTTTAAGAACAATGACATCAAGATTGTGTTTGTTGGTAGGTTTTAAAAACCATAACATCATCACAACATCATAACCAAAACATCAGAAGCGCTATCACGTTGCAATCTTTATGTTGGTGAAGTCAAATGAGAAAGTGAAGTGGTGGCATATGAAAAGGTGAAGTGGCGGCTGAAGAGGAAATGAGAGTAAAAGTTGTGGCTGTGTTTTTTTTGTTTGAGAATATTTGGCGGCAAGTTTTATATATTTTTGGTTAAGTGGGTTTATTGATAAATATATTTGGATTAGTGGGGAAATTAGACACAGGTTTAGGTTGACTTTTTAGAGGTGTCTGAATTTTGGTTGAAGTTGTATAAGAGTTTAATGGGCTCAAATTGATTTACTGAGATTAGTTAGAAATTTAGTATTAATTGATCGAGTTTATTGGTTAATTTGTATTATTTTTTTAGTTCTGCTTGAGAGTGAACAAAGATATTTTTTTTAATTTTTTATTGGTTTTAAGTAATCAAGTTAACTGTATAAATGATAATATTATATGATAGGTTGAGTTGTTGATAAATGACAAAGAGGTTGTGATTGGTTGTAGGTATAGGTTGTATAAGTGAAGGAGTAAGAAAATAGTATTTTAATAAAAGGTTAGGTTGTGAATAAACATAGTTTTATAGATTTAGTTGGGTCAAACAAATCGCGTGGAAACAAAATCTCTGACTTTTTGGCCCATGGCCATTTTATAATCCGTCAACATAGATATCAGTCGTCCACAAGATACATCATAGAACCTGATTTCATAAAAATTGAAACGAGAGATAATGCATCGTAATCCACATCTCATTAACCTTGCTCGAGTTTCTTAACATGCGTTCATATTCGAACGGATTTCGCATTCGTAATCAAGTTTAAGTTATGCTTTCATTTGTTACAAGCTCGGACTTGTGTTCCTATTTTCAAGTCCACATCACGTTCGGGTTGGTGCTCATACCCGCATGGTTTCGATACATTGTTTTCTTGCTTATATTAGCAATGAACAATCCTTGTTGTCGAACGCGAGAAGCGAGTTCGGGTAAGAGGTTTCGGTTTCATTTGCTGGAGGTCCGAGTTCATCTATGGGTTTCATCACACTTTGGGTTTGCTGTCGGTGTTTTGGTTTTGAGTTTGATTATTTGCTAGACCTATTTAAATGATATAAAAATTTAACTAGTCTTTTATATCTATTCTTAGTTATGGATAATAATTTTAGAACAACCTAAAATGAAAAGATGGACTATAATTTTAAGACGGAAGAAGTGCCAGATTTGTGCTATTAAAACCATAGGTAAAAAGACTAATTATTTTCTAGACGTATTTAAATGATATAAAAATTTAACTAGTCTTTTATATAATATAATGTAGTACATGTTCTTTTTATCTATATACTGTATAAAGGGTGTATGCCAATTGTTCAAAGTTGAAAGTTAAAACTTAAAACTTGAAAACAATAACATATATGGAAATGTTGAACAGCTCGTGTTATCACCGTGTCTATAAAGGAATGTCAAAACTGGGCAAAACATAGAAGAAAACAACACTAATTTTTTTAAAAACTTAATTTCTACGCGAGATTCCTTGAATATTTCCACACAAATCCTCCATTGCACAAAGACAGTTTTTAATGTTATTAAGCATTTGAAAAATTATTCAACCCACCACCGATCTACGTATAACGTTTGTTCCTATTATTTATGAATGATTATTGTCTAATGTTCTATTAGTTTGTTTATTTTGTAGTGATTATTTTGGCGAAAGAAGAAAGGTTGCCATCAAAACCGCCATTGAACTGACTACTCAATGCATAAGCATCAGATCCATGATATTAACTACTAAATCAGCTAAGGTTTCTTTTCATTTTCATTTTATTCTCTGTATTTTCTTATATATTTGAGTTGAAACCGTTCTATTAATATATACAGTGGACTGAATTTAGAAGTCTATCACTGTAGTTTATTTACAATGTCAGGTTTTTCATCTATCTAATCATTCTTCCCAGTTTCAAATTATATGGTTGTTGTTATGATTATGTATTATTACAATCGATATTCGTTTAGTAGATTTGGTATTTGTTAGTATTCAAATATGGTTATACTTTGATTCTTTTAAGATATCTATGAGTCATTTTATATGAAGGTCACATACAAGATGTTTGATTGAATGTTTAAGAGAACGGAAAACATGGGAGGTAATCAACTTAGCATTGATTTGGTAATTTAATCACACATTCAAAGGTAATTTCTTATGATGTATGTGTATCATACCTTGCATCACTAATTTCTAAATCCAAAGAAGAAATAACCAGTGGGGTGGTTTAGGTGTTTGTGATGTCAAATATGTATCTAAATCGTAGTTGCAGCTATAGGAATACATATATTTATATAAATGACTAACCTGTATATGAGATTAATGCATTATTAGTCGAAAGAACATAAGTTTACAAAGTGTATACTTTTAGTTAATTCTGAGTCGGCTACTACTACTTCTAAAGCGAGTGTCCACTTTATCCTTAAACTTAAATGGGCACATATCTATATATTATATATTATGAATCTTAAAGACATTAGATGCACTATATTATTTATATGTTTAGGTTAAGTTATGCATGTTCAAGATCGTCTACTAGAATGTCAATACCTATTTTTTACGAGGTTCGTTTAAAAAGGCCGCTCACTACTTTGTACTAAATTATGTGCAGTATTTGAAGAAATCAGGTTAATCTTTAAAGAATGATGGCTTCAATTCATGAGCTGCAGTAAGTGTTGATAAATGCCCAGGTATCTATTGAAACTTTTTAGTCACGCCTTATATATTTAGATACATTTTCTAATATAATGTTAAAATAATATAGGATTTGTAGGTTTAGCTTCATGATGTTTACTTGAGTGATGCTTTTTTCTCACATTCTTGAGTAATTGTTTCTTACATAATTCTTAATGATTGTAATTGAGAAAGATTGGTATTGAGATTTCATATTAGACATGACTAATTAAGCTTGAAAATCGTATTGTTCTGTAACATGTGTTTCTGTAACTATGTTTTATACAACCCGAACCAAGTTACAAACTACGAATCCCATGCGTATTGTATTCATTCATCAGTGAGCTTGGAGGGTAACTTAGAGGCTTAAGGCGGTGAACTTTTTGCTGGAAAAATACTTTACTCATCCTTTAAGGTACAGTTTCTTTCTGACTCACATATATAAAATGAAGCGGGATTTCTGATCATACACACAATAACAAATGGGTAGAACATATATTATTACAGTACATAAAAAATGGTCAATTGTATTTTAGTAGTCATCACCAAGTCCATGTTATCATAGTGATACGACCCGTAACGTTAAAATAATGTTTTTATTAATATTATTTAGATTTTTATTAGTATTATTTAGATTTGTATTAATACTATTAGAAAAGGAAATAAGTATTCTATGTATTTTATCATCTCATGAGAGTATTACTTTCCATCACTTATTACAATTCGAGTCATACAAACATATTCCTACAAAAAAGTATATGTATATGTATGTAAATGTATGACTAATAACATTGTTGGAACTTGCATATCATAACATGTGCTCCGCGACTAATGCCATTCCCTCTTGCTAAGAAGAGTTAAGCTTCGATAAAATGTTTATGAAGCAGCTAAATGTTGATTTAATTTGACATTTCTATATTGATCCTTTTTTTAAAGTTTGCATTTTTTCTATTTTATAAACTTAAAACATTTTCTGATTGTATCTATTAGCTACAAGTTTCTTTAACAGGTTCTATAACTATAATGTATTGGTATTCAAGACATTGGCTGTTAGGTTAACTCTCGAAGGTGTATGATCCAATCAAGGTTGACTATACGCCATCTGGAAGCTATTATGTTTGAAATCAGATTTGGCTCGACATAAGTCTCTTAGATCAGCACATGTAACAGGTATGTACTGATGTTAGTACTACTAAATTGGTAAGCCATACCTCTATTGTAGCCGCTTACACGTGTCAAGGGTTGAGGCGGCTCACTGTCGCGGTTATCATTTAATATTTCAACCTGAGTATTTAAAGATGTCAATGCGTGATGGGCTGGTTATTCATCTGAGTGGTGGTGGAAAGTTGTTTTCATTGAGCAAGCAGTGTATTCCGGTAACGTGTTGTTCAATTCTTGAAAAGACCCGCAAGCTAAAACTTATTACCGCAATGCACTAGATTTTAGTATTGCAGCCAGTTAGAAGTTTGATAAATTTTTTTTCTAAAACTATGTTTCACTTTGAGACATTTTGATCTTTTTTTAACATTGCGAAGGAGTACCTGGTTGATGCAATAAAAAGAACTAAATGCGACTGTCGTGGTGGTGACTTGGGAACAACAGACTCTTAGACCTCAAGCAAGAAAAGTGTGAGTTTACTAAATGGTGTGTCAGCTATGGACACTTGACTCCCTTTTCTCTATTACACTTTCATGACATTTTGTAGCTATGACTTGGGGCAATTTTGATAGACAAGCAGCCAGCATGGCAGCGATTAATGATGATAATTCTGTGAATAGGTCCTCTTGGCTAATATCGTCAATGTTGGTGTGGTAGGAAAGAAGGATAGTTTCTGTGATGTGGTACATTGAATTGGCACAAATCGACCGGTAGCTGGAATTATTATTTGCGCTTCCAATATTCATATTTTGCGCTTCACTGACGATGTTTTTAGCTATATTCTTGAACAGTTGCAGAATCTGTCCTTTGGTGAATGCTGATTGTTGCCTAACCATTTGTGGTATATTTCAACTTCGAGCCACAATAAGTAATTTATCACATATTGTTCATTATCTAACGCTAGGAAATCCCGCCGCTATGCGCGGGTACTCGCCTAGTTGATTAGAACCTGCGATAAAAAAATTTGTGATACACATGTCTAAAGTTTCTAGATCGGTCACTGTGTCCCGAAAACCAACCAGTTACCCGATAAACATTCTCCACCTCAAAATAGGCAGGTTTTGAGTTTCTATTTTGAATTCGGGTTATTCCATCCCTGTACGCCCATATTATATTGTGGGATCAAAGACTCAGGGCCGTCTCATGGAATTCGAAGGCCCTGTGCCACGATCTAAATAGGGCCCTTAATTCAACTCGGAAATTTGAAGTACCACTAAAATTAATAAATCATGTTTTGGTTATGCATCAATTCTTTTCATATCAATAACAACTTATAATTCGTATCTTGCTATAGATAAAAAAAAATTAAATGTTAATATATAATTTTTAAAACCCTTTACAACAATCACTAAATATAGTATAACATGATATGTTCAATTCATGCTAGGTGCAAACAACCTTAAATTGGCCACGCCAACCTCCTGAAGTGGGCTCAAACCCCGTGGATTAGTCGGCTAATGAGTCGGAAATCACGGTTACAAAAAAATGATATGTTTGTAGTTTTTTTTGAGAATGTATCATAGTTAAAAGTTAAAACCGTTTCTCGTATTTCAACTTTTCAAACAGATTATTTTCCTGGGTGAATCCCAACCAAAAAAGAACTTCAAACAAAAAATATCAACTGCTTATAAATTTGAAAAAAGATAAGGGCTAAAAGTATGTAATTTTAAAAGTTATATAGGTTGTATTAAAAATTTAAAAACATAATGAAAACATTGGAGAAAAGACAAAAGTGAAAGTGGCCCACAAACATGCCTGGGTTATTTTCTCCAACACAACCCATCAATTTTTTTTTTCTGTAAATCACAAGATCAATGTTTTCTTTTGAACAAATCTAATATTCTTAATTTAAGACAATCTATTAACGAGATCAAATACTCCAAAAGTGAATATATATACTTTTACTTATGTTTTAGAAACCGGAGGCCCTATAAAATGGAGGTCCTGTGCGGTTGCCCCTGCCGTACATGCCTAAATCCGGCCTTGCAAAGACTCATAGTCTCTTGTTGGAAGAGAATCCAAGTTACCATGAAAATATGTTAATCTTCAGAGTCATTCTCTATATACTTATAATGGGACGATTCTAACTGTATTATCAAGTACTCATGTATGCAAAATATGAGACTATTAGTACAATGACAAGTACCATAATGTGATGACGTATAGTATGGACACGACGTATTGGGCTTAAAACCATACACCAAATCTTGGGCCACGACCCAAGTAATTATAAGCCCACCATGGTGGCAAAGCTCTAACGGATCAACTCTCAAATAGCGGATTCACAACACAACACTGAACCCACATTCCCGAAGCGGATCCAGGAATTCCTACGGACAAGTTCTTAGGAATACATTTGTAGGCCACGATTAACAGATAAAGAAAAATGGGCCTTTGCACCACAAATGCCCATTTAAAGTACCATCTGAAATACTAGGAAAGCCTCGTATGTTATATGTGGCGTGGTTCTTTGGTCCTTGTGGAATCACCGGAACAAGACGATTTTTGGAGCAGTTTCACCGTAACGTAATTTACTTTTTGACAAGATTGTAGAATGTTCTTTTCGATGGTATTCTTCTAGGAACAAATTGTCCTCCATTTCTTGAGGCAATGGGATCAGAAATCCTTCAAAGGATTTTTCTTTGTAATCTTTTTCTACCTCTTTGCTAGTGCAATAAAATTCCGATGTTCTAAAAAAAACTAGGAAAGCCTTGTACTTTCGCCTATAAAAGCTAAACTATGACATTCCAAACGCGGTATGATTTTCTCACTCTTCCCAATACACACATATACTTCCAAAAGCATGAAATCTTTCTCTCATGCTAGTGTCTAATCGTGGGGTCCGTCACCACAGTAAGGACTAAATGGTTTACTCTACTTGTGTATAGGAAAATATCCACATCTCTTTTTAGTACTATATCAAGCCTAATCCAAGCCCATCCGCTAGGAACTCAGACCCACTTTCTACCTATGACTTTTCACCATAATGTATGCAAAATATCGATCCGGGTTGACTTCATATTAACTTTATATTGGACATACTTTTGCTCGTTGCGAATCTCTCTTTGAGTAAAACGCATAGCTACGTTCAGACCGGAGCGAAACTCAATAAACAAAGCACTTGGCCTTTAGTAAAAATATCGCGAAAGAACATAAATAACACGAGTTTAAACTTTTTTTTGAGAGCAAGCTTCTCAAAAGAAGGCTTCTTGTGTTTTTTTGGAGGGTATACATCCATATACCAGTTTTTTTCTTCTTTTTTTTATTTATTATATATGTTATTCTGCTCTCTATGTCTGTCTGTGTGTTTCAGTCGATTAGCCATGGTCGATTTTAGAATGTGTGCAAACCATCTTAAAAAGTTCAAAGTGGATGTTGATGTTGGGCTCGAATTTTTAGTATCTGGGCCTAGGCTCGAATATTTAGTATCTGTGCTTTGGGCTTCGTATATAAAAAAGATTCGGTGAACCTAAACAAATCCCCTGCAGTCCTGCACCCTCAAACCTTCTTCCTGTTTCGTCTCTTTGTTATAATGGAAGAGCTTGTGTTAGATGTGATTGAGCAGATACTTGTAAGACTGGATGTTATTGACCTACTTAGATGCAAGAGTGTTTGTAAGTCATGGTTTTCTTTAATCTCATCTCATCTTTTTGTTAAAACTCATCTCAAATATTCTTGTTCAATAAATTATCATCTTCCTGATAGAAGGATCATGATGCATGCTGATTGTGGGGACTCTCGTGGCACTAATTTTAAACGCAATGACTATCATATTGTTGGTTCTTCAAATTGCCTTGTATGCATCTCTCCTAAAGATGTTGAACTGTTAGTAATTAATCCTTTAACTAGAGAAGTTAATTACTTACCAGCGTTACCTAACGAAATTATTCCTAAAACGAACAAGCCGCGGCTTTCATGCTCTTGTTTGGGTTTTGGTTATGATGCATCTTCAGATGATTACACGGTTATAGTAGGGTTTGGAGTAGGCAAGTATCAAACATGTTTTCATGTGTTAACATTGAAATCAAATATATGGAAACTCATTGGAGATATTAAATATAAGTTGGATTGTTCGAGTGGTGGTAATACACATGGTATCTTATGCGAGGGGTCACTTCACTGGCTTATGAATGACCGGGAAAACAAGAAAGCGATTATTTCTATTGATTTATCTCGACAAGAGTTTAATGAAATCCCCCAACCAGATGATTTGGTATATAAATGTGATCATGATGACAGCCTTGGTTTTACAAAAGGGTCTCTATGCATATATAAACGTCGAGGACCTATAAAAACCCGCCTTATGATTTGGATAATGAGAAGCTACCAAGTGAAACAGTCTTGGGAACAAGCGCCCTATCCTTGCGATGAGATGGATGTTGATCCACACTACTTGAGAAGGCTCAAGTACATTACCCACAAGAGTTCTTCCTATTGTGGCTCGTTAAGGTTTATGGACTACATGGCTACTCCTGTATTTGTCCCGAGCCTTGTATCTCCTCCTGGGAAAATACATAGATTGATTAAGAAAACCAATGATAAGAGGGCTTTAAAGAGAAAGAGGGGGCATGCAAAGAATAGAAAGAAGAATGTTGAGGTGGGTTCTAAATATATGTCGTTGCACAAAACTTTTTATCATTGAATCACTGCGAATGATAACTGATATGTACCCTTATTCCCTAGATTGCTTTAGTATTGACTCTATTGCGCAGCATCATATAATCCAACGTTTTAAACTCGGTTTTTTATTTGAACCGGTCGAGTCAGCGGTTCACCTGGTTTTACCGGTTTTATGAGAAAAATAAACAACATACTAAGCTTCTCTTGCTAAAATTTGTTAGTGTCAAGGTAGATGGATCTTTTAAATGTGTGCAAGTGTTATTAGAAATAACTTTGTTTTGATTATATTGGCTACTACACTTTGTTTTATAATAATTCTTTTTGTTCGTAAGCAAAGCATGCACAATTTATACTCGCAACTCATATATACTACGTACCACGTAGTTTATCATTCAGTTACCTATCTAATGTATAGCATTGTCGCAATTAAGGCGTCAAATTAGCGTGTTGTATTCTTAGCATAGGAGCTTGTTATCATACCTTTTTAGCAAAGATTTGACCCGTCTGAATTTATCAAACCGGGTCGACCTGCGCCAACTAAAAACCAGCTGTTCAAAACGGTTCTTAAACAACCAACAAACCAGTTACATCCTGCTCAGTCTTCGATCCGGATTCCAGTTCGACCGCTTGAACTGGCCGGGTCAAACCGGGTTCTAAAACATTGCTTCATACACATTTAGTAACGTAGTTTCTTTCCCCTCCTCTTTGTCTACATGCGTATAATTATACATTTAGCTCTCGTGCACTTCTTATTTTGTTATCACTTTTAACTGAACTGTGTCTTTCAATTCTGATTTTTCAGTCAATCAAGAAAGGTCATGATGTGAGCATTAAAAGGAATATCAACTGGAGCGTTTGAGTTATTGAAGCAGTCAAGGATGGCTTAGTATTTAAACTTTGCTTTTTCTTTGGCACTCTAGATCAATGCTTCTTTTCGAAATCTATCTTTTAATTTTTTTGCAAACAAGGAAGTTATGTTTCGGTATACATTTTTTCTTTTACTACATCATATTGGATATATCAGTTGAACCAGTTATGACTACTCGAGAAGTTGCATCCCTCGATAAGAATCAATAAAACGATTTTCTTGTCTGGTAATAGAGCATAGTGACTTCTGGATCATAGTATTATGACTACTCGAGAAGTTGCAACTATATCGTGACTTCCTTACAAAAAGAAACTACTATTCCATTATAGACTTAGGCTCTCGATCATGCAGTACGAAATATCATATGCGAGCTCTCTCACTGTAACCATATGTCAGGAATGAAGTAGTTAATTCCTTAAGAATTGTCAATTAGTCAACTAACTCTAGAACACCATGCTAGCTTGTTTATATACTGTGAATCGGTGTACTATTTTTGTATCATATGATGCACAGAATGATTCTATGATATACAAACCACCTTCTAAAAGAAACTATGACCTAATTGACCCAGTCGGTAACCCATCCAGTACATAAATGAATCGACTCAAACCAGTTTAAATAATCACCAGTCCTTAATTATCGTCAAATACGCAACACACAATGTACAATAACGATTTACATGTTGTTAGTTTTTAAGGACATGCCTAAATGGTGACTCAACATAATCAATCATCATACTCGGAGTCCTTGTCAAACTCATCAAATTCACCATTTTCCTGTAATTACAAAAGCTTTACTTAGCGATGTATATAAACAAGGTTTCAATATTCTGTACAACACTATATCATGTCATTATGCATTCATGCTAATATGGGACAACTAAAATGATTGGTGGTGGTGTTCCATGGTTGCGTTTGTGCGGTTTTTGCGAGTTTCTGGAAAATACTCCTTATTGTTTGATTTATTCAACCAGACTTGAAATGATTCCCATCAATGATATTTGAGATGGGAATGAAAGACAACAATGTAACTTAGTCCACCACCTGCACCGAACCCAACGGTGTTGGGTAAAACTCGTCACCGGTGTAGTAACGCCGGGCAACGTTGGTCGACACCGTTGCCGACCCGACGTTACTACACCCAACGCTCTTAAGAGGGTATCTACAATTTCTTAGGGAAGTGCTTATGTGCTTATCTTAAACATAGTTTTATAGAATTTCAGAATGATAAAAACCTCGCGCATATTTGTGTTTTTTGATTTTTTATTAGTTTTTTACGTTTTTGTCTTCTTTTTTACATTTTGATTAGTTTTCTTACGTTTTCTTTAGTTTTTTTTTTTTAACCTTTTTGGTTCGTTTTCGCCCGAATGCATAAGCTTTTTTACGTTTTCGCAGATTTTTAAGATTTTCGTCAATCATTTACGTTTTCGTCCATTTTTTCTCGTGCTTTTTACGTTTTTATTAGTTTTTTTTGTTCCGTCTTTATTTTACATTTTTGTCCCTTTTTATGTACAAAAATGTACGTATACGGACGAAAACGTAAAAACGGATGCAAACATAAAAACCAACGAAAACGTAAAGAAGCCGACGAACGCGTAAAAACTGTTGAAAACATAAAAAAACAGAGGATGACGTAAAAAAGACGAAAACATAAGAAAACGGAAAAAAATAGATGAAAACGTAAAAATTGTACGACAACATAAATAACTGACGTAAACAGAAAAGAGCGAAAACGTGCAAAACTGTTAAAAAAAGAAAAAAAAACTAATGAAAACTTAAAAAATGGAATAAACCGACGGAAACTTAAAAGACGGAAGAAACTGTAAAAAATTGACATAAACGTCAAAAAAGAACGGAAACATAAAAAAACGTATGAAAACATATTAGAAGTGAATTTTAAAAAATATGAAAACACTATGATTTAGTGGGATGACCCTACCTAAACCATTGACACATAACCTGTTAGAATTATTGAAGCATGACGTGTTTAACCCATGACCTGTTTAATCTATGACCCATTTAGCCCATTTAACCCATGACCCTAACCGACCTAACCAAACCTATTTGCCTTAAAATATACTAGTAATTCTCTTTAAAATGATGTTGTTATGAGCCGACTATAGATAGGGGTATCTATTGTTTGGGTTTGACCCACAAAAATCGAACCGAATTAAAACCAAACCGAAAATAGAATTCGGGTTTTGGGTCATAGCTGAACCGAACCAAACTACAAATTCGGTTTTCAGGTTTGATATAAGTTTGGAAATCGGACCCGAGAATCGAACTGAAAACCAAAATTACACAAGTATATAACTTTTATACATTTATATATACAAAATGATTATTAAAATTTAATCCTAATAAAAAAATTTACACTTCAAATAATTTTTTTTTGCTAAATGTTTAATATTATATATTTTTAAAGAATAATTCGGGTCAACCCAAGAACCAAACCTAATTCAAATTCGATTTTCGGCTCGGTTCAATTTTCGGGTTGACAAAATTTTTGTAACCGAATGACGTAAACCGAATAAGTCGAGAACCAAATCGAAAGACACCCCTAGTTATAGATGGCAAATTTCACAAGAATACGATAAGAAACCAAGAAGAATAAGGCGTTTAGAGTGTAGGAAAGACTCCAAGAAAACTTTTGGAAAACTAAGCTCTAAAATACTTTCTTTCATTTCATTCATAATTTAAAACAAATGATACAATTACAATTTACGAGGTGAGATCAATAAAGAATATGTACAAATAAAAAAAGAAAGGAACACATCATGACCATTTATTTTTTTTATCTAATGGCTAATATCAAAAGCCCAACCATATTTAAAACCCTAAAAAAACACCTCATGTCCCTCATTTACGTTAAAACATTCTCTCTCTACAAAACACACACAACCTACCATCCATCAAACCCTCACCGGAAATCAAAACCCACCGCCGGAATCTCTAAAAAATCTCGCTGGAAATCAAGAAAAAACGATGGAGACCTTAACCGCCACCACGAATCATATTAAACAACATACACCGCTGGAATCACAAGAAAACGTTTCAGAATCACAAGAAAACTCGCCGGAAAATGACAAGTTCGCCGGAAAACAACAAATCTCGCCAGAAAATGATACCGAGCAAAGAAGTTGTTGAAAGTATTAATTATGATGATTTAGATGTGGTAGATCTGAACAAAAGAAGTTGTTGAACATGATAATGGACATGAATCTGAACAAAGAAGATGCTTTTAAAAAGTTGTAGATGTAGATGTTAAAAATATAAATCACATGTGATTCTAACAATGATTGCTATGTTGTCTGTATGGTATTATATTTTGTTGTGTTTTATATGAAAAATTATAAATCAAGTATAATTTTTCTTTGTTGTTGTAAACTAAATCACTTGTCATTCATTTTTAATCTAGAAATGATCATGTTAGACTATTAAGTTTGTTACCTGGAAGTCTAAACTATTAATTTGTTGTGAGAAAAATCACATGTAATTATCAACGAATCACATGTAATTATCAGCGAATTACATGTAATTCAAGAAAAATTACATGTGATTCAACCAAAATCACATGTAATTATCTGCGAATCACATGTAATTATCAGCGAATTACATGTAGTTCAAGCAAAATTACATGTGATTCAACCAAAATCACATGTAATTTATCTACAGTGAGTTTGTTAGAAGATGATAAGGTTTCAAAATACTTCAATCACATATAATACAAGAAAAATCACATGTAATTATCGCCGAATCACATGTAATTCAAACAAAATTGCATGTGATTCAAACAAAATCACATGTAATTCAGAAGCTATTTTTGGTTGAATCACATATAATTATCAACGAATCAAAATTCAGAAGCCAATTTTGGTTGAATCACATGTAATTATCAGCGAATCAATTTTGGTTGAATCACATGTAATTTTGCTTGAATTACATGTAATTCGCTGATAATTACATGTGATTCGCTGATAATTACATGTGATTTTGGTTGAATCACATGTAATTTTGTTTGAATTACATGTGATTTTTCTTATATTATATGTGATTCAAACAAAATTACATGTGATTCAACCAAAATCACATGTAATTCAACCAAAATCACATATAATGCAAGAAAAATCACATGTGATTCAACCAAAATCACATGTAATTATCAGCGAATCAAAATCACATGTGATTCAACCAAAATCACATGTAATTCAACCAAAATCACATGTAATTATCAACGAATCACATGTAATTATCAGCGAATTACATGTAATTCAAGCAAAATTACATGTGATTCAACCAAATCACATGTAATTATCAGCGAATCACATGTAATTATCAGCGAATTACATGTAATTCAAGCAAAATTACATTTGATTCAACCAGAATCACATGTAATTTATCTACAATGAGTTTGTTAGAAGATGATAAGGTTTCAAAATGCTTGAATCACATATAATGCAAGAAAAATCACATGTAATTATCGCCGAATCACATGTAATTCAAACAAAATTACATGTGATTCAAACAAAATCACATATAATTCAGAAGCCAATTTGCTTTATATATTTTACATGAATGACAACAAACAACTTAATATATTGACAGAATTACATGTGATTCACACGAAATCACATGTGATTCATCTATAGTGAGTTTGTTAGACGATGATAAGGTTTCGAAATGCTTGAATCACATGTAATACAAGCAAAATCACATGTAATTCAAGCAAAATTACATGTGATTTGCATACGAATCACATGTGATTTGCACACGAATAGATATTTTTTCATCGAGTCACATGTGACGACTTATACACATGTTAAAGTCGTATTATTGCAAAGACAACACAAGGTAACAAATTTGACATCATTATATATACACTTGATAAAAATGTAACATCGAGCCAAGTTATATATTCAAGTTATATATTGTTAAGGACTATTACTACCAAAAATGAAGATGACATCATTTTATAACCAACAATAACAATAACTTAACCAAATAAATTCATGCAAAATTACATTTGATTCAAACAAAATCACATTTAATTCAAAAGCCAATTTGTTTTATATATTTTATATGAATGACATTTTCATATATTGACATAATTACATGTGATTACAAAAATCACTTGTGATTTATCTAAAGTAGTTTGTTAGAAGAAGTTAAGGTTTAAAATGATTTAATTACATGTGATTCAAGCATAATTACATGTAATTTATGTGCACGTGATTGACAAATAGAAATACGATAATGCTGATTGTCAGCAATAAGGATCAACCAACGATAGGTGATTTACTTTCACAACAGAATTACATGTAATTCAAGCACAATTACATGTGATTCAAGCAAAATCACATGTAATTCAGAAGCTAATTTATTTTATATATCTTGCATGAATGAAAACAGATGTCTTAATATATTTCGAGCATGATCCAACATGATCCTACTTGTCTAATTTAATTTATCTCAGCTGAAACATTCTTGTTCTAGCAATTATTTCGAGCAACAAGCCATTTAGCGCACCGCTACCAATAATATATTGCTACAATCTCTTTTACGCATTTCATCAGACACTTTTTAGGTCTCAAAGTCCTAATAATATGTTACTGCCATCTCTTTTAGGCATTTCATCAAACACTTTTCATGCATCAAATTTTTAATATAATATGTTGTTGCCATATCTTTGAAACTGCTTATATGTTCTACCATCTCTTTTAAGCATTTTATCAAACACTTTTCGTGCATCAAATTTCTAACATATAATATGTTGTTGCCATCTCTCTTTGAAACTGGTTACATTCCTCGAAACTAAGCAGATACACTAGTGCTTAGAAAAATCTTGTAAGCAGAAGAGCCATGGAGTACAAAAAGTGTGGTACACTGATATAGTAAAACAGTATCCTCTATACTGGCCTGGTTTTCTTTCTTTTGATATTCAGATATAGAAAAGTGAAATTAGATTGCGATTGTAAAATCATATATATTCTTGTTGACAATGAAGGGGTGCGACGATGGGGTTGCGATGGTGGTGCAACGGTGGTGGTGGGATGCGACAGCGGTGGTGGGGTACGGCGGCGATGGTGGGTGTGGTGGCGGTTGGTGGATGTATATGTGTTTGTAAGAACAGGGTGTGGGGTGGAGGAAAAGAAAGTGAAAAAATCTCAACCATTAAAAATGAACGGTCTAGATTCATTACTGTGGACTTTTTTGAGGTTGTGTTCCCTAAGGATCTTTTCTCTACAATTTACAGTGTAAAAAGAATGCAACTACAAAGTAACTATCCTAAATTATAATGCATGATTAACATGTGGGAAAACATATATAAATATGATAAACATGAACAAAATGCAAGACTGGAGTTCTGTTCAAAGATATTTAGTTCACTGATATAAGTTGAAGGACTGTTATTGTTATTTTGGAAAGTTTCTATAGCTGATGGAAGTTAGTTTTTCTTAGTGTCATGTGGAAAAAAGATGGAGGACCTTATTTGAAACTTCTAAGCCTCGATATAACTTGTTGGGAATTATTTGTTAAGTGTCAAGTACCGTTAGTATATTCCAAGTATTGTTAGTGTTATGTAAGTACCGTTAGTGTTAACGCGGTACATAGTAAGTACTTCTACTTATAAAGTAAGTACTGCTATGATGATTATGACGAATATATCTTTGTATAAGATATGTCATAGTTATATTTAGAGTATATCTTATGTGATATACCTAAATAGTTAGAATATTGATAATATATCGTCTGTGATATAGTTATCTTTATAGATTATTCTAAGGTTTCTAGGGTTTCTTACTCTATAAAAGGAACATAGGTATAATAAGTGTGTAAACACTTATCCTTTTGCCACTAAAATCAAGCAAAAACAAGACCTAATCATGTGTTTAATGTCATAAAAGTCGGAATTACGCGTGGTTTTGTGTTTTTGTGTTAAATAGGTACAAATGATCAAAAGAAGAGAAAACACGGGATTTCACGGTCATTTATCGAAGAAAAAGTGAAAGATAAAGTCAAAAGACCAAAAAGTGCCAAAAGAATGAAGTTTGGAGGACTAAAAATGAAGATTTGATAAAGATTTTACAACAAGGACCATTTTTGCCAATCTCCAAAGTCATCCACTAATAAACCACATTGAAGAGAACAAAATTACGAAACCAACGGTCCCGACCTCGCGTCGTAACTCTTTACGGTTTGCTTTCTATTAATTTTTTAAGTTTAAATAGTTTTTAAATAAAATTAATTAGTTTTTGAATAAATAAATAGTTTTTAATAAACTAAATATATATATATAATATTTTCCGAAAATAAATAAATAAAATAAATTTTTTATTAAAAATAAATTAATTTTTCGTAGTATTACTTATTATTATTATTATTATTAAAAATAAATTAATTTTTTCTAATAATAATAATAATAATAATAATAATAATAATATGTGTGGGCGATGATGGGCGACCGCCGTTCAAATGCGTTTCCATCCATTCTGTTTGTCCAATTCAATCACATTAGTATTTATTAATTCATAATGTTACGTTGAATATTTCATTCATATTCAAATGAATGATTTGTCACCATTCATTGTATTGTGAATATTTTATTGGACCTTTTTTTTATCTTCGTTGGATAATATTGTTTCACAACATACTGTTGTGATTGGTTTTGGTTACTGTTACAGCGTCTGCATTTCCGAACAGGATCCAGGTTTCATTCTTGAGACCTTGTTGCGACTGTTGGAGCGTGGTTATTTGTGTGGTTATGCCTATTGTTCGCTTCCATTGTCCTTTTGTGGGTCTTAGTGGATGTCAAGATGGCGGTGGAAATGGGCTTACTAAAGCTTCATTGATCGTCCATCTTCGTGATCGACATTGCAATGGTGAGGCACAAGCTATTACAAAGCAATCTATACTTAGTGATTCGGCTGTTTTTGAAGGTGCCGAGGTAACCTTCAGGCGTATGGGTATTTGGTTATGTGGGATTTGTTTCAAAACACATGCTCTTCGGTCTAAGTGTCGCCATAGCAAGGGTGAATTTGTACCACCTCCTGATGATGGTGATGGTGTGATTAAGTTTGTGCTTTATGACCTTCCCAAGCCACAGGTACCTTCTTGTTTAGAGCAGCTTGATCATGTTGAGAATTTTTTGCACGACCAACAGGGTGGTTTTACTTTGGCTATTCTTGATAGTTTGTTTTCAAAGGGATTGCGTACTGTGAAATCCATCCCTCCCAAGTGTCGTTTGGGATTTTCTCGGGTTTTGAAGGGAGCTCTCGATAAGGTGATTTGTAAGCCTGATGATATCTCTTGTTGGGTTAGTTTATTAGTCTTGCCTCTTTGTCTTCTTAAAACATTTTGTCCAAGGAGTAATCTTGAGTGCAAGTCTGCTATTAAGCGCCAACGCCAAGAAGAGAGTATCGTCAATGCTATTTGATCTTGGGGTGTACCTGGTGGTAGTTTGCAGCTTGTGAGGGAGACCTTGGCAGAATCCTCCCATCCTATGTTAGATGTTGATGAAGAAGGCCTTAATTTGGATGAGAGGAACATCAAACAGTGTAAGAGGAAGATTTGTGATGGACATTATACTGCAGCTGTCAGAGTTCTTTCGTCTTCTGGTGTTGCTCCTTATAATAATGCTACTCTTGAGGACTTAAAGATTAAGCATCCTTTCAAGCATGCTCCCTCCTTGCCACCTATACCTATTGATCATCGTCACCTTATTGCATCTCCATCTATTGTTCTTGACAGGATTAAGAGTTTTCCACGTGGTACTTCTTGTGGACGGGATGGGTTGCGTGCCCAACACCTTATGGATTGTTTAAGTGGAGCTGTTGTTGCTATTTCAGATGAGTTAATCTCTTCTATCACCCAAGTGGTGAATCTGTTTCTTGGTGGGAAATGCCCCAAGGTATTGGGTGAGTATATTGCTAGTGCTCCTCTCACACCGCTGGTTAAGCCGGGTGGCGGCATACGTCCTATAGCTGTTGGTACTATTTGGAGGCGTTTGGTATCCAAGGTTTGTGCTGTTATGATTGGTCATTCATTGGATGATTATTTAGATGGGCTACAGTTTGGGTTTGGGGTGTCAGGAGGAGGTGAGGCTATACTTCATGCCGTGAACCGTTTGATTGAGGGTCGTGGAGATGATGTTGGTCTCTCAATGTTGTTAGTAGATTTTAAAAATGCGTTTAACTTGGTAGATCGAGACGTTATGTTACAAGAAGTTCGTCTTCGTTGTCCTTCTATCTCGTGTTGGGTGGAATTCTGTTACTCTAACCCAGCTAGATTGTATTACGGGGAACACACCTTATGGTCATGCCAAGGGGTGCAACAAGGTGATCCTCTTGGCCCTCTACTTTTTTCCTTAGTGTTACATCCTTTGGTATGTAAGATTCGAGACACTTTTAGACTTTGCCTAAACGCTTGGTATCTAGATGATGGTACTATTGTTGGAGATACTTTGGTTGTGGGGAAGGTTCTAGATTTAATTATGGAGGATGGTCCTCGTTGTGGCTTGCATCTCAACGTGGATAAAACTGAGGTTTTTTGGCCTAAGGAGGACCCTAGAAGCACGCTTGAAGGTATTTTTCCGCCAAATATTTCACGACCCAAGCATGGTGTTAAATTATTGGGTGGACCTGCTACTGTGGATTTCGATTTTGGCTGTGATCTCGTGAAGAATAGAGTGTCAAAAACCATTGGGCTTATGGATGCGGTTGCCAAGATTAATGATCCTCAGTGTGAGTTGTTGCTTCTTCGTGCATGCACGGGTATTTCTAAACTTTACTTTGCTATTCGCACATGCCCTCCCCGTTTCTTTGAGTCTGCTCAACGTTCTTTTGACGTGACTCTTCGTTCAGCTTTGGAGCGTATTGTCACTGCTTCTGGTCCAGGGTTTGGCGATTGGCAGTGGAGGCTTGCCACCTTACCCTTTGCATTTGGGGGGCTTGGTGTGTATTGTGCAGGTGATGTTTTGAAATATGCCTTTCTAGCATCACGATTGCAGTCTGCTAGCCTGCAGACTAAGCTTCTTCAGCATGCTGGTATTATAGATTATGGACCGAATTTTGATGATGCTTTGTGTGTGTTTAACACGTCTATGGAGACTGACCTTTTGAGTAATCCAAGTGAGATCGCTGCCCCCAAACTTATGAAGAAACTGGCAGATATATATTTCACGCGGGTTACTGATACTGCAGAATCCACATTTTCTTTATCCCCTCGACAGGTGGCACTGTGGAAATCTCAAATGGAGGACCACACTTCTGACTGGCTTAGGGCAGTTCCTATTTCTGGTTTGGGACAGACTATGAACGGTAAGACTTACCGTTGTGTGTTATGTTATCGTTTAGGTGTCCCTTTATTTTCAGTTTCGAAGCCTTGTTCAGCTTGTTCCAGGGTGTTTAATGGAGATATTTACGGAGATCATGCTGTATCATGTGCTGGTATTATTGGTATCAAGCATCGCCATAACGTTGTTCGTGACACCCTTGTTGACATATGTTATCGATCGGGGATTTCAGCTGGTAAGGAGGTTGATATTGGGTTGGATGGCGGGCGTGAGAAACCCTTACGTCCAGCAGATATGTTGCTTTATTCATGGGATAGAGGACTTGATGTGTGTGTGGATCTGACCGGGTCTTCACCTTTGACACAAACTGGGATGGCGGATTTTATGCCTGGTCGTACGGTGGTTGATGCGGCACAACGTAAACGTGTAAAGTACGGGACCAAGTGTGCAGCTATTGGGTATGGTTTTCTTCCTTTTTCATTCTCTTCTTTGGGAGAATTAGAGGAAGATGCGACTACCTTGCTCAAGCGGATCCGGAAGTTCTCCATGACTCAAGATATAGGGGCTCGTGCTGCTATTCATATCTTTAACAGGATCGGTTTTGCTATAGCTAAAGGAGTGGGGGCCCAGATAGTATCTCGGCTTCCCACTAATTTATTGTAAATCCCTTTTTGTTTATTATTATTATTATTATTATTATTAATAAAACTAGTCAAATTAGTCAACTGGTCAACACAGGTCAACTCACAAACAAATAGGGGTTAAGAAAAATGTTTTGCATATAAAAACTTGAAAGGCTGCATGCCCCAGTGGCTGCGTCTTTCGGCTTTGGCCTAACAGACCCAAGTTCGAGTCTTGGGGAGGGCTTATGCTGGGTATTTAAACTCAGTGCCACGTGGCACCACCTTAGTGGTCCACGTGGCGACCCGACCTTTGACCCGACCCGACCCGTTGACCGGTTCGGGCCGTTGACCGGTTCAGACCGGACGGTCCAGACCCGGTTCAGACCGGTTCGACCCGGTCCAAACCGGCTGGCGTCAGCGATGACGTCAGCACCACGTGGCGGCGGCTGGCCAATGCCAACGCGCCACGTGTCACTGACATTCTCTGAAATTGTGTAGGTACCAGGTACTGTAGCAGGTGGCGGCTGGCCTATGGGAGCTCGACATGTGGCATGAACAGTGCTCAGTCCGAGGTTCAGAAAGGCGGCGCTGACATGTCAGTCCGAGGTGGCAGAATTGTCAGACGTGGCAGAGGAGCAGTGGCGGCTGGCCATTGGGATGATGTCACGTGGCGATCGCGCCGCCACGTCAGTACGAGGTGGCAGGGGAATGCAGTTTGGCAGATGAGTTAGTGGCGGCTGACCAATGAAAAGACGCCACGTGTCATCTGGTGATGAAAACAAAGTTAGAGAGCGTGTGTGCCTGGCTGATGATTGGCCCAAGATCCCACACACATACAGCTATCCCCATTATATGCGTAGCCTCCAAGAATTAGTGTAGTAAATGACAAAAATACCCCCATGTTGGCTGCCTATATAAAGCCTCCCCCATCCCTTTTAATCAAGTTTTTTTTCTAGTTTTTTCTCTTAAGTTTTTCATATAGTTTTATATTTTGTAATTTTAATTCAAGCTTTGTAATCTTCAAGTTTTTAATAAAAGTCAAGTTCTATCTTAATAATATTCTCATTCTACCTTTCTTTTTAATTTTTATAATAATCTATCTTATTATTTTGGGATAAGTTTTATAACTTTTTTCCAAATAAGAAAGATTTATATAAAGTTTGGAATAATTAATTTTATTTCAAGCTTATTGTTGCCTTTTAGTAGATCTAGCTTATTTGTGGAGTAATCGTTTAATTAGCTTTTTAGCTTTTTAAATCTCATAAGTCCTAAGCTTAGGCTTACGACTTATTTATAATCTAGCTTTTTTATTTAAACACTTTTTGTTTTTATTAATTAGTTTTTTAGATCTATTAGATTTAATTTTTAAAAATTAAAAATATTTTCAAAAATACCAAAAAAAAATAGTTAGATCTATTAGTTTTTTATATTTAAAAGTTTAGATCTATAAGTTTAGAGTTTAAAATTTAAAGTATTTTTATAAAACCTTAAAAAATAGTTAGATCTATTAGGTTTTTAAATAGATTAAATAGATCTATAATTTTTAGCTTTAAAATTTAAAATACTTTTATAAAACATAAAAAATATTTTAGATCTATAAGTTTTAATTAAATATCTTTATCATTTAATAATTATTGCTTATTATTCTAACCTTTTATGTTTTCTTTGATCTCGGCGTATCGATCTATCATTTTTGAAGAAGAGCTTATAGTTGATTAATTCGGTTCAAGTTGATATGGTTTGATTGATTTGGTTAGAGATTGATTTGGGAGGCCGTGTACTTTACGGGCCAAATTTGAGTTTAGCTTTTGATAGTTTTGGTATTTGGAGGCCGTGTACTTAACGGGCCGTATTTTGTTGATGTTGTTGATGTTATTTGTTTTAGAGCGGTCTTCTACGGACTACGGGTACTAAAGCTCTCCTTTTAATTTTTCTAGTTTAATCGCTTTAGTTTTATTAATTAGATCGTTATAGTTTAAATTGTTTTTAATAATAGTTATAGTTTTTTATAAAAATCGGTTTAATTAGTTTAAGTTATTATTATTTGTGTTTAAAAAATAGTTTAAAAGTTTTTAAAAGTAGATTTCATTTAGATAAGCTTATTATTAGTAAAAAGTTTAGACCTTTTTGTGATTATTAAGCTTATTAGTACATAAAGCTTGTAGCTTTATCGTCTAAAAAGATTAGTAAGCTTAAAAGGTTGAAGCTTTATACTTAATTTTTAAGTTTATTTTTTTGATTTCATTTTTCGTCACTTTTATTTGCTATTACGTGCTTGCATTTAGATTAATTTCGCATTTAGATTTTATTATTAATTATAGTCTATTTTTGTTGCATCTAGATCGATTTTTGTAGTTTAATTTTATATTGCATTTTAGAGTAATATTTACGTGAATTAATTGCGCTTTTATATAGTCCTTAGCCTACATATTTTCCCCATTTTTAGCTTAAACAGACACAGATTACCAATCAAGTTTCTATAACCAAAAACGATTAATCTCTACGTTAAAATTGGATTTCAATTCGAGTGAGTCGAGGAAAACGAACTTAATTGATACATACAAAAATCCTAGTTTCAAATTGGCGCCGCTGCCGCTTCGCTCGTACGATTGACGATTTTTTCGTGAAGACGTTTGGATTTTGGGATCCGTTCATCCTTTGAACGTTACGTTTCTTGCAACAAGAAATCAAAAATACAAAAAAATCAAAAACTTAAAAATACAAAAAAATTAAAAAATCACAAAAGCAATCTCTTTCCTAAGAATTGCAACAAAAAAATTTTAAAAAAATACAAAAGTAATACTTTTTCCTAAAAGTATTACACCAAAAATATTACGTATTAGTGTTAATTTTTATTTCGATTTCTTTCGATTTTTCTTGTGAATATATATTTTTTCTAAAAAAAATATAAAAAGATTTTTCTTTTACTATAATATATTATGTAGCACAATAAATTACCTACTTTTCAAATAAGCCTTAGTTGGGATTTCATCACCTAACTATTGTAGTCGCATCCATAACGAAAAAAAGGGCAAAATAGATAAATACTAGTAAGACGTTTGAACTCGACATATACAAACCATAAGGTGGGTATAAGGCGACGCGCTATAAAAGGCCGTCTAAGGAAAAAGGTTTTTAAGTGCTTTGTGCCACCTCGTTTCCCCGCTCGCTTGTGCGTATATTGAGAGGGACGACCGATTATTGGTTTGCCAACTCAAGTAGTATTTACGTATATATTTTTGTAGATTTTTCATATTGCTCATCGAGAGGGAAAATCCTTTTCCTCTCAAAGTCGACCGAGGTCACCTACCTCATTCCAAAGTTTTAATTGTATGCGCACTCGCGCGCATACATACATACCGATTGGTGTACCAAATACTTCTAATTCTTCTAAAAAGAAGAAGAAGAAAAACAAAAAGACCGTCATTAAAGCCGATCCCGAGAATCGAGCTTTCGACAATACGATGGCAACGGATAATCGACCAATGATTGAGATTCTTCAATCTCACGTTGAAGGAAACGATGACGCGATTGTGGTGCCAAATATTGGAGCTAATCACTTCGAACTTAAATCGTGTTTTATTCAAATGGTTTCCGCTACACCATTTTTAGGCCGTACTAATGATGACCCACACGCTCATATCAAACGTTTCATCCAATTAGCTAATACCGTCAAATACAATGGGGTGCCCCAAGAGGCCGTTCGCCTCCAACTTTTTCCTTTTTCCCTCGAGGGACAAGCCCGGATTTGGCTTGATAAGGAACCACCCCAAAGTATTACCACATGGATCGACTTAGAGACCAAGTTCATTAACTACTTTTTTCCACCATCACGGACCACGTCCTTAAGGAATGAAATAATCAACTTTGAGCAACAATATGGGGAAACGTTTAGTGAGTCTTGGGATCGTTTTAAAGATCTTTTGAGAAAATGTCCACAACACGGTTTCACTAAAGTGCATCAAATCAACACGTTTTATAATGGTTTAACTCTAAACGACCAAGACTCACTTAATAGTGCCGCGGGGGGCAATATTCTTGTGAAAACCATGAACGAGGCTTGGGCCATTATTGAGAACAAGGCAAAAGTGCAAACCAAGAGTGTTAGGGCTAATATGGCAAGTGCTAGTACTAGTAATAATGAGGTGAATGATCAAATTAATAAACTTACTTCACTTGTTGAAAAACTCGCTCTAAAAACCGACGCCCTCACTACACATGTGCATGCCGTGAAAGAAAAAAGTGAAACGTGTGAGACTTGTGGTGGACCGCATTCATATTTTAATTGTGACAAGGTTTACAATAATCAACAAGAAGTTTATGCTTATAATAACAATGAAAATGAGCGGATTCATTTCAAACCAAATGTTGATGTTAACCATTTGTCTTACAAGTCTAATAACTATTTGGCTCCCCCGGGTTTTGTAGCACCACAAAGACCACCCCCACCCGCCCAAAATAGGAACCAAGGTCCTCAACGGGGTAATTTTCAAGGAAATTCTAATCAACGGGGTTTTAATCAAAATCAAGGGAATTTTCAAGGGCAAAACCAAGGGTTAAATAATCAAGGATTTAATAACCAAAGTTTTCAAAATCAAGGATTTAATCAAGGTTCTAATCAATATCAAAACCAAGGTTTTCCTAATCAAGGTTATAATCAAATGAACATGCATAATCCTCAAATGGACTTGGTTTTACAAAAATTATCCGACCATGAACGAATCATGAGAGAGATGCAAGAACATAATCGACAAATGCAAGAATCGACCGATAAGAAATTTTTGACTATGATTCAAACCTTTCGTCCCCAAGGTACCCTTCCCTCGAACACCGTGACCAATCCTAGGGCTAATGTTAATGCTATCACTACTAGGAGAGGTAAGACCACCGTAGAACCTTCCCCGCCTAACCAAGGACCCGAGATACCTTCTTCTTCGACACAACCTCCTTCTTCTTCCACTTGTGACATACCTCCCGTAATGCATTCGTCTACACCTTATGTTCCACCGATACCCAAATTTTCTACCACACCTTCGGTTCCAAAACCGGTTCCTTCACCTTCTATTTCTATTCCTCCTCCTCCACCAAAGGATGTGAGTGAGCAATCCACTCCAAAGCCTTCATCTCAACCCAATATACCTTATCCCTCAAGGTTGCGGAAAGAGAAATTGAAAAATAAGGATGACATTCAAGTTTCGAACTTCCTAAAAATGTTCAAACAATTGAATTTTAATATCACCTTTGCCGAGGCGCTCACTCACATGCCTAAGTACGCTAAGATGTTTAAGGATCTTTTAAGTGATAAGGAAAAGTTGCTTGATATTGCCAATACCCAATTGAATGAGAATTGTTCCGCGGTTCTTTTGAGAAAATTACCGGTTAAGTTAGGAGACCCCGGTCGATTCCTTATTCCTTGTAATTTTCCGGGTGTTGAGAATTGTATGGCCTTGGCGGATCTTGGAGCGAGTATCAATCTTATGCCATTGTCCGTGTGGAAGCAATTATCTTTACCCGAGCTAGTCCCCACTCGTATGACATTGGAATTAGCTAACCGTACGATTGCTTATCCGGTGGGGATAGCCGATGATGTTTTTGTAGGAGTCGACAAATTCACTTTCCCCGCCGATTTCGTCGTAGTCGACTATGAAATAGATCCCCGTGTTCCCTTAATTATGGGACGACCCTTCTTGAGAACCGGGCGTACATTAATTGATGTAGCCGCGGGTGAACTTATCATGAGGGTCGGGGATGACAAAATCGTCTTTAACATGGGTAAACTTTCCAAACTTCCCGATGAGCCCGAATCCGTGAGTTACATCGATGTGCTCGACGAAGCATGCGAAGAACATTTTCACGAGGCTTGTAAGAGCGGGATTTCTCCTTTACCTCATGTTGAGACCGTAGCTTCTATTGCTCCTTCATTGACTCCATTTGGAGAAAGTGACTTAGATGATTTTGAAGCTAGCTTGGGTCCTCTCGATATTAACTATGATAATTCTCCCACCAATTGGGATGAAGACATTCGTACTATTGAGAGACTTCTCAATGAGGACAATATTTCTCCACCTACTCCTAAAGAAGTTACAAACAATGATCCTACTTTGACTAAGCTTTCCATTGACAATCCACCGGATTTAGAGCTTAAGGATTTACCGTCTCATCTAGAGTACGTTTTCTTAGAGGAGGATAGTAAGTTGCCCGTCAATATTGCTAAGGACTTAAAAGAAGATGAAAAATCCCGACTTATTGATGTGCTTAAGAATCATAAGAAAGCAATTGCTTGGAAAATCTCCGATATTCGCGGAATTGATCCTAATTTTTGTACTTATAAAATTCTCATGGAAGATGACTTTAAACCCGCAATCCAAAATCAAAGAAGGGTTAATCCAAAAATTCATGAAGTCATTAAGAAAGAAGTTATCAAACTTCTCGATGCCGGAATGATTTACACTATCTCGGATTCGCCATGGGTTAGTCCCGTCCATTGTGTGCCTAAGAAAGGCGGAATCACCGTTGTTCCCAACGAAAACAACGAGTTGATTCCTACTCGACTCGTAATGGGATGGCGAGTTTGCATCGATTATCGTAAGCTCAATGATGCTACTCGTAAGGATCATTTCCCTCTTCCTTTCATGGATCAAATTCTCGAGCGTTTAGCGGGTAATGATTTCTATTGTTTCTTAGATGGTTTTTCCGGATATTTTCAAATCCCTATCGATCTAAAAGACCAAGAGAAAACCACATTCACTTGTCCCTATGGAACATTTGCTTACAAACGAATGCCTTTCGGCTTATGCAATGCTCCCGGGACTTTCCAAAGGTGTATGATGGCGATATTTCATGACATGGTTGAAGAAACTATGGAAGTCTTTATGGACGATTTCTCGGTCTATGGTGATTCTTTCTCTTCTTGCCTTGCTAATTTAGAACGTATGCTCCAACGGTGTGAAGACACTCGTCTCGTTCTTAATTGGGAAAAATGCCATTTCATGGTAAAAGAAGGCATCGTCCTCGGTCATAAAATTTCCAAAGTCGGTATCGAAGTCGACCGTGCTAAAGTTGACGTCATTTCTAAGTTACCTCCACCTACCACCGTCAAAGGAGTTAGAAGTTTTTTAGGCCATGCGGGATTTTATCGACGTTTCATCCAAGATTTCTCGAAAATAGCTCGTCCAATGACTCATCTCTTAGAAAAGGATGCTCCTTTCATCTTCTCTCAAGAATGTCTCGACTCTTTCAAACTTCTTAAAGGTAAATTAACTAAGGCACCGGTCTTAGTCTCTCCAAATTGGGAGTTACCTTTCGAGCTCATGTGCGATGTTAGTGATTTCGTGGTAGGAGCGATTTTAGGTCAACGAGTAAACAAACATTTCCAACCCATTCATTATGCTAGTAAGAGAATGACGGGGGCTCAATTGCATTATACCACTACCGAAAAAGAGCTTTTAGCTGTAGTGTATGCTTTTGAGAAATTCCGCCCCTATCTTGTGCTTTCCACCACCATCGTTTACACCGACCATTCCTCCTTGAAATACTTGTTGACCAAGCAAGATGCTAAACCGAGACTCCTTCGTTGGGTTTTGCTCCTACAAGAATTTAAAATCGAAATTCGTGATAAAAAAGGAGCGGAAAACCTAGCCGCGGATCACCTTAGTAGACTTGAGGATCCGTATCAAGGGGAATCTCCAAATCAAGAGATTAATGAATCCTTTCCCCTTGAGACCTTAATGTCTATTAATTCCAATCTTGATGATACCCCATGGTTTGCCGACATTGCAAACTATTTGGCGGGTGGTGTTCTTATCGAAGGGTTATCGTCCCAACAAAAGAAAAAATTCTTCAAGGGCGTTAAAACGTACTATTGGGACGACCCTTATCTTTTCAAGCAATGTGCGGACTTAATCATTCGTAGATGTGTTGATGGGCCGGCGGCTTTACAAATCCTTGAAGCTTGCCATAAAGGACCTACCGGTGGTCACTTTGGTCCTAATTACACCGCTAAGAAAGTTTTCGACTCCGGATTCTATTGGCCCTCCATTTATCATGATGCACATGAAATGGTTAAACATTATGATGCTTGCCAAAGACAAGGCAAGATCACACATAAAGATGAGATGCCTCAAATTTTCATCCAAGAATGTGAAATCTTTGACGTATGGGACATCGACTTTATGGGGCCGTTTCCATCATCGAAGGGAAACAAGTACATCCTCGTAGCCGTTGACTACGTATCAAAATGGGTTGAAGCAAAGGCTTTACCTACTAACAACGCGAGGGTGGTTGTTAACGTCTTGAAACAATTGTTTGCTCGATTCGGTGTGCCTCGTGCTATTATTAGTGATCGCGAGACTCATTTTTGCAATGATCAATTTGCACGAGTCATGGCTAAGTATGGTGTCAATCACCGACTTTCCACCGCGTATCATCCTCAAACTAATAGACACGCCGGGGTTTCTAACCGTGGTCTTAAGAGAATCTTAGAGCGAACCGTGGGAGAGCATCGTGCCTCATGGGCCGATAAATTAGATGATGCTTTGTGGGCTTTCCGTACCGCTTATAAGACACCTATAGGTTGTACTCCTTATCGCCTTGTGTACGGAAAGGCATGCCACCTCCCCATTGAGTTGGATCATAAGGCTTATTGGGCCTTAAAACGGGCTAATTTTGATATAAACAAAGCCGGTGATCATAGGAAAATCCAACTCAATGAATGCAATGAACTTAGGAATGAGGCTTATGAAAATTCATTAATCTACAAGGAGAAAACTAAGCTCATTCATGATTCCAAGATTAAAAACCGAGAGTTCCATGTTGGTGATCAAGTTTTACTCTTTAACTCTCGGTTGAAAATCTTTTCGGGTAAACTTAAGAGCCGTTGGTCCGGTCCATTCACCGTGGCCCAAGTCTTTCCTTATGGCACCATTGAGCTATCCTAACCAAATGGGCCTAACTCTAAGGTGAATAGCCAACGAGTTAAGTTGTACTATGGAGAGGACATCTCTCACGAGATGATTCCATCCCTCTCCACATTTCCCTTGAATTAATTCGGGAAATCGAGTCGAGCTAGATACTTGTGATAAATAAATCAAGCATCGTATAACTAGGTTAGATTTTTACCTTTACCATCCTTTTTCCACCCTTTTTCGCCTTCATCCATGTCCACCAATAAGTGTAGGGGGGATCCAAGTAGGTTGTTTGTGTGTTGTGATGTTGTGCAGGGACATGTGCTTTGATGATCCAATTTTGGTTCTTTTGACGCGAACCGTGATCCCGTGTTCCCGTGTACCCGGTTCTATCAAAACTATTGTGATTCATACTTGTATATAAATAAAACGAATAAATGTAATCACTTTAGTTGTCCCTTCCTTAGCTCGATTTTAAACAACGTACTCAATGTCCTAAGTGTAGGGGAGTTTATTCTCCCACATGCTTAAACATTGAGGACAATGTTTATATTAAGTGTAGGGGGACTTCTATCGAATTTTAGTGGGCTTTTCCATGAATTTGACCCCATTTAACCGGAAAATTTAAAAAATTTTCAACGTTTTTCAAATTTTTGATCTATTTTGGCCTAGTAGTATTTTTATTTAATTTCTTTCCTTTTATTATCGCATCGTAATAATTTCCATTTCAAGAATAAAGTTAAAAAAATAAATAAATAAATAAAATGGTTTTAACAAGTTTAGATATCTTTGATATATTAGGCCCGTCGTGAATATTTTGACTCAACCCAAGTTTACTTATCCAAGTTTACTCTAGCTAGTATCCTTAACCATATGGACCTTAATTGGTTTATTAGGCTAAGCATCCACGAGTCTTATTCCTTGAGATTTTAAATTGTGGAGAACGAGAGATGATAGAGTTAATTATAAGTTTGGTATTCTTTCATTAACTTATGTGAGTTAGTTATGAGCTTTTTCTCCCATCGCTTGTTAATAAATATATTTTCAATAAATAAGGTTGTACGATTTAAAAGGTTACTTAGCTTCTAGCACAAGATCGTTTAAAAGTTGCTCGGTATTAATTAGAGTTCATAGCCAAGGCATAACTTATTGAAGCGGGACGCGAAGATTGGCTTATCCAAAAAGGCCCTAACAAGGCATGAGGATACCCGAGTCCAAAAAGGCCCTCACAAGGCATGAGGATTCACTTTTTGCTAAAGATCCTAAGATGATGTGAAGATCATTAATCCAAATCAATATGAAGGATCAAGACACACGACGAGAAGCAATTACTCCCCTAAAGATCATGGAGAAGTCTATCCAAAAAGACCCTAACAAGGTATGAGGATAAATAGATCCAAGTCCGAAAAGGAGGCGGATCGTTGTATATCAAAATCCTAAATAAAGAAGAGGATAAATGAAGAAGTCGTGGTCAACGTTTGAAGCATCTTTCACTCCTAATAAAGATGTATACCAAAATGAAGAGAAGACCATAATTTCAAGATCGTCTCTCAAGATTTGAAGTTTGAGGTACAAGCCAAATATCGGTCCGAGAAAGGTCTCAAATCGTGAAACGAGTTATGCCAAGATATGAACTTTTTGAGGTTTCGAGAAGCAGTTTTAAAAGATTTTGTCCTTTAGCTAACTATTGATTAAATCGTCCCACTTTATTTTCGACCTTAATAAATTATCGAAATAAGTCAAAAATGCATCCTCGTGATCATTCAAGACAAAAATAAAATACAAGAGATAGACCGTAGGAATAAGGGGGTCCAAGTGATTAACTAAACCACATGAGTATGTGTTAGTTGTGCTAACTTATGGTGAACAATGATCTCGTTTTTAAGCTTGGTATGGGGAACGTGAAACTTGAGGGTGATTAATATTCATGACACCAAAGCCCTAATTCAAGTCTTAGATTTCTTTACGAGTTTCTTCCATCAAATAATTTCCAAGTTAATAAATGATTATAACTTTTGTCTCTTTCTTAAGTTTTATCTTTTCGTCGTAGTAGTAGTAGTAATAATAATAATAGAGGCCGAGATGGATTAATTATGAGAAAAATGTAACGTATGCTTTAAAACTATGCATAGCATGGGGTCATTGCAATGGTCAAGTATAGGGGATTTAATAAGTGTGTAAACACTTATCCTTTTGCCACTAAAATCAAGCAAAAACAAGACCTAATCATATGTTTAATGTCGTAAAAGTCGGAATTACGCGTGGTTTTGTGTTTTTGTGTTAAATAGGTACAAATGATCAAAAGAAGAGAAAACACGGGATTTCACGGTCATTTATCGAAGAAAAAGTGAAAGATAAAGTCAAAAGACCAAAAAGTGCCAAAAGAATGAAGTTTGGAGGACTAAAAATGAAGATTTGATAAAGATTTTACAACAAGGACCATTTTTGCCAATCTCCAAAGTCATCCACTAATAAACCACATTGAAGAACACAAAATTACGAACCCAATGGTCCTGACCTTGCGTCGTAACTCTTTACGGTTTGCTTTCTATTAATTTTTTAAATTTAAATAGTTTTTAAATAAAATTAATTAGTTTTTGAATAAATAAATAGTTTTTAATAAACTAAATATATATATATAATATTTTCCAAAAATAAATAAATAAAATAAATTTTTTATTAAAAATAAATTAATTTTTCGTAGTATTATTTATTATTATTATTATTATTAATAAAACTAGTCAAATTAGTCAACTGGTCAACACAGGTCAACTCACAAATAAATAGGGGTTAAGAAAAATGTTTTGCATATATTAACCTGAAAGGCTGCATGCCCCAGTGGCTGCGTCTTTCGGCTTTGGCCTAACGGACCCAAGTTCGAGTCTTGGGGAGGGCTTATGCTGGGTATTTAAACCCAGTGCCACGTGGCACCACCTTAGTGGTCCACGTGGCGACACGACCTTTGACCCGACCCGACCCGTTGACCGGTTCGGGCCGTTGACCGGTTCAGACCGGACCCGGTTCAGACCGGTTCGACTCGGTCCAAACCGGCTGACGTCAGCGATGACGTCAGCACCACATGGCGGCGGCTGGCCAATGCCAACGCGCCACGTGTCACTGACATTCTCTGAAATTGTGTAGGTACCAGGTACTGTAGCAGGTGGCGGCTGGCCTATGGGAGCTCGACACGTGGCATGAACAGTGCCAACGTGGCGGCGGCTGGCCAATGCCAACGCGCCACGTGTCACTGACATTCTCTGAAATTGTGTAGGTACCAGGTACTGTAGCAGGTGGCGGCTGGCCTATGGGAGCTCGACACGTGGCATGAACAGTGCTCAGTCCGAGGTTCAGAAAGGCGGCTGGTCCAGACCCGGTTCAGACCGGTTCGACCCGATCCAAAACGGCTGCGTCAGCGATGACGTCAGCACCACGTGGCGGCGGCTGGCCAATGCCAACGCGCCACGTGTCACTGACATTCTCTGAAATTGTGTAGGTACCAGGTACTGTAGCAGGTGGCGGCTGGCCTATGGGAGCTCGACACGTGGCATGAACAGTGCTCAGTCCGAGGTTCAGAAAGGCGGCGCTGACATGTCAGTCCGAGGTGGCAGAATTGTCAGACGTGGCAGAGGAGCAGTGGCGGCTGGCCATTGGGATGAAGACACGTGGCGGCGGCGCCGCCACGTCAGTACGAGGTGGCAGGGGAATGCAGTTTGGCAGATGAGTCAGTGGCGGCTGACCAATGAAAAGACGCCACGTGTCATCTGGTGATGAAAACAAAGTTAGAGAGCGTGTGCATGGCTGATGATTGGCCCAAGATCCCACACACATACAGCTGTCCCCATTATATGCGTAGCCTCCAAGAATTAGTGTAGTAAATGACAAAAATACCCCCATGTTGGCTGCCTACCCCCATCCCTTTTAATCAAGTTTTTTTTCTAGTTTTTTCTCTTAAGTTTTTCATATAGTTTTATATTTTGTAATTTTAATTCAAGCTTTGTAATCTTCAAGTTTTTAATAAAAGTCAAGTTCTATCTTAATAATATTCTCATTCTACCTTTCTTTTTAATTTTTATAATAATCTATCTTATTATTTTGGGATAAGTTTTATAACTTTTTTCCAAATAAGATTAGATTTATATAAAGTTTGGAATAATTAATTTTATTTCAAGCTTATTGTTGCCTTTTAGTGGATCTAGCTTATTTGTGGAGTAATCGTTTAATTAGCTTTTTAGCTCTTTAAATCTCATAAGTCCTAAGCTTAGGCTTACGACTTATTTATAAGCTAGCTTTTTTATTTAAACACTTTTTGTTTTTATTAATTAGTTTATTAGATCTATTAGATTTAAGTTTTAAAAATTAAAAAAAATTTCAAAAAAACCAAAAAAAAAATAGTTAGATCTATTAGTTTTTTATATTTAAAAGTTTAGATCTATAAGTTTAGAGTTTAAAATTTAAAGTATTTTTATAAAACCTTAAAAAATAGTTAGATCTATTAGGTTTTTAAATAGATTAAGTAGATCTATAATTTTTGCTTTAAAATTTAAAATACTTTTATAAAACATAAAAAATATTTTAGATCTATAAGTTTTAATTAAATATCTTTATCATTTAATAATTATTGCTTATTATTCTAACCTTTTATGTTTTCTTTGATCTCGGCGTATCGATCTATCATTTTTGAAGAAGAGCTTATAGTTGATTAATTCAGTTCAAGTTGATATGGTTTGATTGATTTGGTTAGTGATTGATTTGGGAGGCCGTGTACTTTACGGGCCAAATTTGAGTTTAGCTTTTGATAGTTTTGGTATTTGGAGGCCGTGTACTTAACGGGCCGTATTTTGTTGATGTTGTTGATGTTATTTGTTTTAGAGCGGTCTTCTACGGACTACGGTACTAAAGCTCACCTTTTAATTTTTCTAGTTTAATCGCTTTAGTTTTATTAATTAGATCGTTATAGTTTAAATTGTTTTTAATAATAGTTATAGTTTTTTATAAAAATTGGTTTAATTAGTTTTAGTTATTATTATTTGTGTTTAAAAAATAGTTTAAAAGTTTTTAAAAGTAGATTTCATTTAGATAAGCTCATTATTTGTAAAAAGTTTACACCTTTTTGTGATTATTAAGCTTATTAGTACATAAAGCTTGTAGCTTTATGTTAAACACGGAATTAGTCATGATTTTAGTGTTAAATCCCTTCATTTTTTGGTATAATAAATAGCAAAACGTGTATTTTTAATGCATTTATCGTTTATTTGTGTTATTTATTATTGTAGGAACGGATATGAGGAAAGGAGCAAAAACGAAGCCAAATAGCCAAAAACGAGCACGAGGAATGGAAAAAGCACGGGAAATCGAGTTTGACGGTGTATTCGTGTTTTATTGGGCCGGCCCGACACCATTTAAATGGGTCGGACCGACCCATTAATACAACAAAAGCCCAACAGCCCACTCCAGGCCCAAAATGGCGTAGCTCAGGCCCAAAGAAAAAGATTGACGCATCAAGTTTACAAACCCAAGTGAAACAAAGGAAAAGCCCATTAAAAAAAAATGTATACATCAGATTTGTTAGCGTACAAAAGGGGGGGCTCACAATCTATCTTTTGGCTCTTCTTTTTTTTTGTTAGCGTACAAGACACGCAGGGGGATCTTCACTTCTTCATTGTCATCTTATTTTTTCCCCATGTATACACTTTGCCATGTATTTTAATTTTAGTAGAATAGATTCTAGTTTAAATCTTCTTTCACCTTAATTAATGCCCATCTTCTTTTTGTTCCATTGTTTTCATTAGAATAGATAGATATAAAGGCAGCTTTCATTTTTTAGTAGTTAAAAAATAGATAGATCATATCCTCACTTGAATTTTTTCTTTACCCTGCGTTTTATTTAGGAGTAGTAGGACAAAAATTCGCAATCTCACGTCTTTTCTTTTATATGCCCTTTTTCTTTTCGTAGATAGGTTTATGATTGGATCTAGATTCAATTTAAGCTTGTTTTATTTTATCAGTAATAGCAGATTTATAAATTTAATTCTCAGCTTTTATTTCATATTTTGTGAGAAACAATTTGGATTTATACATTATTTCAGTTTTTTTTGTCCGGTTTCGATTCTTATTTACAAATGGTAGTTTCGATTTAAGATTGTTCTTTGTGTGATGAATGATACAGATACGTTTCTAATATAGCTGATTTGGTTCGGCTTATTTTCATTAATGTTTTGAGATTTTGTAGCTTAAAAGGTTAGCTTATTTCTTCTCGAGCTTAAATTAGTTTCGACTTATTGCCTAATGTTTGACAGTGTTGATTTTGGATAAACTCAATTTGGTTTTAAAAAATGCAAACCATCAGTTATGAATTTTGTGTGTTTTAAACATGAAAGGAAAATTGTTAAAGATTTGTTTTTACCACTAGGCTATAACTTGTATCTTGTCATCATTTTCCTCTTTTAGAATCAATATTCATAATTGCATTTAGTATTTAGTAAACGTCTTTCTAGTCAAAATTGTTTAAAATTTTATGTTAAAAGATGTTTCAATTAAATGTTTTAATTAGTTTTAATAGTAACTTAAAGGTATTTTATTTAGTATAAAATTTATAATTAAAGTAAAAATAGTTTTCATAATAAAAAATGTCGTCTAGCTTATTTGTCGTTAACTGTTTTATGTTTTTTTTTTTGGTATCTCGGCGTATCGGTTTACCATTTTGGCGAGGTGCTTACGGGTTATATAAGTTAGCTATTTTCTAAGTTTGGAGCTTAGTTTGATTTTACTAGCTTATTAGAGAATAAAGTTTAAGCACTTTATTATCTATTAAGTAAATAAAGTCTAAATAAGAAATAAACTTTGCAATTAGTCTAATTTATATGATTGGGTGGTTACATTCATTTTAGTTCATCAACCGGGTATTACTCTTTTTCTCATTTTACTTTATTTAGTAGTAGTATAATTTATATTATTTTTGTATGTCTTTTATTACTTGTTGCCATTTTATTTATATATTCCGTTGATTAGTTAGTTTGCCTATTTATTCGTTAGTAAAATCTAGTTTATTATTAAATACATAGCAGTATTAGATCTAAAGTTAAAACCTTTTTATTTGAGCATCAAACTAGAGACATAAACGCAGATTTCCATTCACACTTCGTCGGGACTACGATAACTTTTCGGGTGTACGAAAACGGATTCAATCAAATGGCGCCGCTGCCGGCTTTGTGTGTAGCGATGTTTGCGTTGTGTTTTTAGTTGGTGACTTGAAGATCCTTTCTTTTTGAAAGTTTATTTTCGTATTTGTATATATATAATAAAAGAAAAAAAAATTAAAATTAAAAAATCCAAAAAAATATATAAAATTTATAAAAATAAAAAATATTTTCTTATTTTATTTTATTTTCTTTATTACTATTTATATCATATATATATATATATATATATATATATATATATATATATATATATATATATATATATATATATATATATATATATATATATATATATATATATATATATATATATATATATATATATATATATATATAAAAAAGAAAAAGAGAAAAAAAAAATATATCCTTCTTTATCTTCTATCGTGTTTAATTCTTTTTCTCAACCCCTCTTATTTTTAATTCTTCATGGATTCATATTGTATAGGGTGTGGGTCGTCTGATTGTCAATCATGTTATTGGTGTTCATGCGAGCGGTGCGGTATGGCTATACCTAATCACGATTTTGGACATTGTTCATTTTGCAATTGGACCAATTCACACTTCACCTCTAATGACACTATCTCACACTCTCCCACATATGACGATCCGTATCCGCAAAATGCACCGGGTTTTTCTTCATACCCGTGTTGCAATCATTGTGGGGGCCCTCACGATACTTCTTATTGTCAGCCAATGAATTATTATGAGCCAAATCCGTGTCCTCATTTTTCCTCACCGATGGATTATTATGAACCAAATCCGTGTTCTAATTCTTCTCAACTGATGACCTCCTATGAGCCACATCCGTGCTATAATTCTGGTTTTCATAACTGTGAGCCCCCACATCCTACCATCAATCATCAATCCTCTCAGAGAATTCAACAACTCAATGCTTTGAAAGACGAAACACACGCCATTGTTTTGCAACTTCAAGAAGCCGTTGTTCATCTAAAAGAAGCAAATGAGGAGGAAAAGCGACAACGACAACGACAAGAGCAAGTATCTAATCTTAGTGATTATACTCCTCCTCTTGTGAGTTCTTACTATTATGATGATGATGACGACGAGAATACTATTTCTTGGAATGATCTTTGTGCTCAATGTCCTAGTGCAATTGTAATTCCTTCTCTCGACTTGCCGGCTCTCGAGCCTAAGGATTCTACCACTCCTATTCTCGATTCTTCCACTACGGAGCCCGATGCCTCTCTCATCATGGGGGATGAGGGTCTTATCACTATTCCTTGTGACGAGACTCTTATTCCAATCCAAAGTGAGCCTACGGTTGCTTCCGATAGTGACGATGAGTGTGAATCTCTTTCTAGTGATGACTCATTACCTCCCACCGACATCTTGGGAGACGATTCTTTGGCTTTCTCTAATCCTCTTTTTGATCTCGATGATGATTTTACTTCTAGTGATGACGAGTCACTATCCGATGAAGACGTTCAGAAGGAAAATTTCAAGATTTATTCGAACCCTTTATTTGATTTTAATGACGCCTACATCTCTAGTGAGGTGAATCCTCTCTTTGAAGAAGGGATTGAGGACATTGATAGCTCCGACTCTCCTGCTATTGATGAGCATTCGTTGTTAGCCATGCCACCTCCCATCGTAGAGGAGGTGGAGAGATTTGACCCTACCTTCCGTTTGATTCGGTCTGGTGAGGTGACGCGGGTGGTAGATATGTCTTCTGATATTTCTCATATTATGTTGCCACCCCGTCCTACCGCGTGCACACCCAAGCGGGTGATGTATCGCTTTTACTCTCCTCATTTCATACCGGGAAATGAGGATGAGTGTTTTGATCCCGGAGGAGATGTTGATGTTGCTATTTCTTGTGATGTTTTACCGGTTATCCCATCAACTCTTGCTTTGAGTTTCTATAAAGTGTCCTCGGGTGACACTTTTATATCTTTTTCTTCCACCCTCCCGCCCTTGGCGAAGACGAGTATTCTTAAGGATCGCCTTTTTACCTATTTCTCGTATGTTATAAGAATCCTTCTGCTTTTCTTCACTTATACTGTGGATTCTTCTTCTTTATTCTCATCCGGTAATGAGGATAAGATTTTTGACCCTGGCATATCTGTTTTGAGCCAGTGGTGATTCTCTTGCTCCCCCATGGACCATTTAATTCGGGGTCGAGTCAGGCTCGTGACTCGGTTAACAAAAAACAAGCGCTTCTCGGGAGGCAAACCGATGATTATCTTTTTTTTATTTATTTTCTAACATAAGTGTAGGGGCGTGTGCTTCTCTCCATGTGTGCTTGTTGGTATTTGTTTTTGTGTGCAGGTTCCCTAGGATCGAGAATACTTTCAGAGGGTTGATGTTGCTGTTTTCCATCATCTTCTTCATTTAGTCTCCGATCGATCTTCATGTCTATATCAGGGGAGTACTCAGTTCTCATCTTTATCCATGCATATCTGATTGTGTTCTCCTTCTTACACTTGGAATTCTAGCATTAGCCTTTTGTGTTCTTAAGAGTAGGGGTAACACCTTATCACTTTTGAACATTGAGGCCAATGTTCGGTTCTAAGTGTAGGGGGGTTTATATCATATGGATCATATTCATGCCTACTTGTTTGCCCTCTAGCATCATATTTTGATCAAATGTCTGTTTTTATTCTATTTTATTTTATTAAAAATAATAAAACGTTTTTGACCGTGCGTGATTGACTTGTCCCGTAGGCTAGAACAATGGGGATCCTGACTCTGCCTGAGTGTTGATCTGGCTGCTCCCTTTACTTTTAGACTAAGCTTTTAGGAATTGTGCAAATAAAAATGCTAAACGTGGAGTAGTTGGTTCTCTTTAGAGCTTATATGAGTAACCTATGGCTTTTCCTCCTAGATTATAACTAGATTAAATAAGTGTGTTTTTTTCAAGCCTTTGAACGTTAAAAATTGTGTTGTTATGCAAAAATAAATTCTTATGCAATTTTGATATAGAGTTCTAGTTCAACTTTTTATTTAAATTTGATTGAAAGCATACTTTCTTAAATTTGAAATAATGTTGCGTGAATAAATACGTTGAAAAAAAAAAAAAAAAAAGGAATGAAAAAAAAGAGAAAAAAAAGCAAAAAAAAAAGAGAAAAAAAAAGCAAAAAAAAAAAAAAAAAAAAAGAGAAAAGAAAAGAAAAAAAATATGAATATGAGTTTTATGTTTTTGTTGCTTTATTTATAATTGTGAGAAACTTGCTTTTTCTCAAATTTAAATCCGAAGTTGAACTAGAATTCGTCAATTTTTTTTATAAGAGTTTAGACGGTAATTGAGAATGTAGAAGTCAAAGGTCCCGTGAGCTCCGATACTATTCTCGAGGGTGTAAAAACCTAGCCTCCTAAGCTTTGCTAAAGGACAAGCTGAGAAGAAAGTCGCTACATGGAGTGATCTCTCCTTTGAATCTTCACTAGGAATTTTGCCCGCGCTCCGCTGCGGCGTGTTTGTAGGAACATTTTGTGTGTTCGCTTTGGTCGTGAAAATTGGTTCATCTTCTTTCACGTCCGTCTGTTTTCTGTAGCATAACTTTCACCTGATAATTTGCTTGCAAATTATGAATAAGAGAGGTATAGACACCCTATCTGGCATAAAAACATGTTTAAACATACATTTACCTGAATATTTCAGTTTACGCGCATAATAATCCGTCCATTCTTGTATCCGAGATAGGACCTGCAAACAAAAAAATAGGAAAACAGTAACTGTATTTTGGAATATCAAACTCTTTGGTAACAAAGTAAAAGGAAAACATAACAGAAATGACAAAAGGTTAATGTTCTAGTAATACGCTCTTAGTTAGACCGATCAACAAAAGACTTGTAACAGTAACTTTAAAACACTTTTGCAATTACGCAAAGTAAAACTAAGAACTTCAATATATGGCTTTTTCACATCATGCAAATCATATATTCGTTAGGAAAGTTCGGCCATGAGCCAAAGTAGCGAATCTTTTATTTAATGTTATTCGGCTGTCAAGTATAGTTATTAACTTTTGTACTAAATTTACCGAAACTAACGACAACTTCTTGGATGCAACAACTCTAAGGTGTGGTTCAGTTTGGTAATTCTCCTAGATAGTAGTTCGTATAAGTCAACTAACGACAACTTCCTGGATGCAACAATCCTAGCGTAGTAACTGAAAGCTTAGCTACAATAGTAGTTTGTATAGATCTTTCGCCAATCAATAAGCAAAACAACCCAATTCCAAAACCACAACAGCAAAAAAAATTAAGCTTACGGACTTTCTCAAAATCAAATTTGCAAACAAACTGGGAAATCAAAAAACCAAAAGGGCAGATGTTCAATACTGCTGAGAATGAAGAGGGCTATAAGAATTAGGGGTGTTTGGGGATGCTTATTAAAGTCCAAATAACCTAAGTATTAGGGGTGTTTGGGAATGGTTAAAATTGTGTAAGCTATTTTCCCAATACTGCACCCAGATCACTTTTACATGTTATCCTCCCTGCCTATTTTGCAACATTTTACATATAAAAAATAGAGTCACCTCTAATGAAAAAGAGAACCTTTTACCTGGGTACAAAGACCTAGAAATCATAATAGCGTTTGCTACTGTAACCAAGGTTTTTGTTTTTCATCTCAAATTGCCGCTCTTGGTTGTACCTAGACTCCTACAACTAAATTAATGTTTAGAGGTCGCACGTTAGCACTGTTGATCAACAAAAAAATGGTACATATTATAAGATCTCATAAACTGACTATTGCAAATATAATATTATAAGAAAATCAGGTAAAATTTAGTTTTACCTTTGATAACCTGACCAATGACAGAAAATGTTTAAAAGAGTAGTCATCATTTTATAAAAAGAACAAACATATATCAACCTTATAGTCTGTTTGTACCTAATGGCTGCAAGGACTAAAATTTACCAACTGAACATGCATACTGGCATTGATATATAAGTATGTGGGTATACTTTTTATCCCTTGAAAAGTTAATAATTAAAAATTAATGGGGAATGAATAAGTCAAAAGTTATAGAGCTACATGCCTACATATACATTGATAAGATCAGCTACTCAGTTTTTTGTATGTCCTATTAATCTGTTAATCTCAATCAAGTTAGATAGACATTATGTATAATTAAATACATTATTCATTCCAAATTACCTATATTTTGATAAAAAAAAATTGGTTTTATACTTGTACACGATAAGCAGTAAATCGAGGGTACCACTGCAAGGCTGCCTTTAGAACAGTTTTTCCTGTGTCATTCCAGCAACCTAAATTAATCAGAGAATCTTCTTTTGGTCTGATAAACTATCTTACAATTGACCTAGTTTCCTTCCAAAACTTGATTTTTTGCACGCGATACACGTCCAACGTACAAAAAAGAATCGTAATTGTGTGGCCTCGTTATATTAAAAATAAAAAGCAAAAGTTTAAGTGATGTTCCGCTTTTAATAGTGTAAACTGATTAGCAGTCTTATCCTAAATAACATAGTTCTTAAAGTATGCTTATTTAACCTTTTAACATAAGTAGAACCTAACTTGCGCTTATAAGGGAAGTGAAGGTAATATAAGCAGTTTCCGATAAGCAGGTAGCAAGCCGTTTAGTTAAAAGTGCTTATCTTAGATAATAAAAATCTTTCATTTACAGTTATAAAGTGTAAAAACCAAAATCTTTCATTTATGGTTTTCGCTTTATGTTTCATTGTTCACTTTTTTGTGTCTCATTTTGAAACTTTTTGGCATAATAAACGTATATATGCCGAAAACTTCTTAAATAAGCTAAGATAAAGTGACCTTATAAAACATAAGACGAAAACCAACAAAATGGTAAACATGTTATATAAACCGAAAAACAACAACGTGTTATCATACCTTCTGTTTGAATCAGTCGATGGTTCCACCATTAACGTTCCGACGCGTCCACAAAATCAGAAAGGCATGAACTCACTTTTTAAACGTTACGTACTCGGTTACACATTTGGATTCCCAACCATGACATGAGAAGAGCTGGCGAGTTGGGACAGTGTTGTATAGTTGCGGCTGGTGAGACCAACTCTGACACACGCTTTCCTTTACGCATGTAAAGGCTAGGCTGTTCACAAAGAGACAGTTCTACATGTGATTTACCTACAAGTGATTTACAAAAAAAGGAATTAAAAGTGATGCACAACTTTGTTTAACGTGGCGCAAATAAACTGGTGCAAATAACATGGCGCAAACGGATGGGTTAATTTGTTACACCATCGCAACTTTTTTTTTGTTTTGGGTCTGACTAAAACCAACATACCTTCAAAGAGAAGACGACCTATGTGTTTGTGGTTTGATCCAGACCTGATAATTCTGTCGAATATGATGTGTCTTTTGGGATCATCAAAGTTTGCTTCAACGATAAACCACACTCGCTTCGTACTCCTGCAAGATAGACAGTCATCATTTGAGTTGCTTATTCTTCATTTTATATAGCCGGCTCATTTGGTTAGAGGCGTATGTTTCATAAGCTGACTTTGTGTAGCACTATTCTGAATTATTTCGGTTTATATAAGCTCATAATGACAGAATATAAACTTATAGAAGGCTAAAGTTTCAAAATGAGCTCATGGCTCATAAGCCAAAAACCAAATAAGCCATCAACCGGCTATTGAAGCCGAAATAAACACCCCTGAAAACTTATAGGCTGTAAACATAATCCAAAAATCAGCTAAATCATAAGCGGGCTATATAAGCCCAGCCATACATAAAAAAACATACAAAAGTGTGTAAAGCACTCGTATTCATCATCGCCAACTGAAGTATGGTACACAGAAGGAAAATCAATATAAAGTTCATAAAAAGGGGAAACAAAACTATTAAATATTTAAAACTTACCCTTACGAAAAAGAAAACTTCAAAGACGCGCACAATCGAAGCGGACCAGCCGTAAACGTTCCAGGTTTCTGAAACATAACATCACCACATGTAATTAACCAATGATATAAAACAATCCATCATAAACAAAGATTACCAATTTTAATTATAAATCGCATATACCTGATGAAAATTGTTCCTAATTAGTCAGGAAAAAAAATAAAAACAATTTTTTTATATTAGCAAAACTATGATACTTTATAGAAGAAGAACCCACCTTGATTGCGGATCCTTTTATAGATGAAACACTGAATACAAAACATCTGCCAATTTTTGGTTTGTAGATCATGTTGTAGAAGAAAATTATTAATCGTTTCTGGATGGTGGATCGGATTTTAATGGAAAATTAGGTATTCTCTTGATTTTAGATATGGATGGATTTGTGAGATGAGATGATTTGGAGAAGATGATCAGAAGAGAGAGAGGAAGAGGTGGGTGAACGGATAAAAGATGTGAGGGGGTGTGAGAGAGTGGTTTATTAAAATGTTATGTGCGTGTGAGAGGAAAAGATTAAACAAATATGATTGTGAGGGGGGAACTGTTCATTGGGGAACGTGATTCCCCCCTTTTATTAAGGATATAATTCTCTAATTACTGTCGTTGTTTTTTTCATCTAAGTGTCTTTTATTAGCTTAGCGGTGATTTCAAGATCTTTGATTTCAAAATCCCGCCAATCCCGGTACTATTCTCCGTGGGGTGTCAAAAGCCCGGGCACTTAACCGATGAGGTTGGGACGTCCCGAGAAGAAAGCCGCTACATGGGAAAGGCCATTTTTGATTCTTAAATCTCGTGATACTCGGTGAGACTAATATTCCACTTAGATGATTAGCAACCATAACAAATGTCGATTTGAACGATCAAAAATTTGAAAATGAACACACTTGCCTAGTCTTTTTTAATTATAGGAGTGAAAAGTTATATTTACATAGGTTATTAGTATAAGTAGTTTTAGCATTTTGCCAAACGTTTGCACAAGGAATCTTAGCTTAGTTGGGAGTAATAAAAAGAGGATGACGACATTTATTCCCTGGAGACACCCAGTTTGTGTGTTTCCCGTTCTATGATCCTTATACCTTGAATAAAAAGTCGAGCATGGCGGGTCACTTTGAATTTTTATTTTTATTTTATTAGAAAGGCGATTTTGAATAAGGGAGTTTTAATTTGTTTTTGGACTTAGCATTTGTGATAGTAGTTGCTTGGGGGCAAGCAACGTTTTAAGTGTAGGAGTGTGTTAAACACGGAATTAGTCATGATTTTAGTGTTAAATCCCTTCATTTTTTGGTATAATAAATAGCAAAACGTGTATTTTTAATGCATTTATCGTTTATTTGTGTTATTTATTATTGTAGGAACGGATATGAGGAAAGGAGCAAAAACGAAGCCAAATAGCCAAAAACGAGCACGAGGAATGGAAAGAGCACGGGAAATCGAGTTTGACGGTGTATTCGTGTTTTATTGGGCCGGCCCGACACCATTTAAATGGGTCGGACCGACCCATTAATACAACAAAAGCCCAACAGCCCACTCCAGGCCCAAAATGGCGTAGCTCAGGCCCAAAGAAAAAGATTGACGCAGCAAGTTTACAAACCCAAGTGAAACAAAGGAAAAGCCCATTAAAAAAAAATGTATACATCAGATTTGTTAGCGTACAAAAGGGGGGGCTCACAATCTATCTTTTGGCTCTTCTTTTTTTTTGTTAGCGTACAAGACACGCAGGGGGATCTTCACTTCTTCATTGTCATCTTATTTTTTCCCCATGTATACACTTTGCCATGTATTTTAATTTTAGTAGAATAGATTCTAGTTTAAATCTTCTTTCACCTTAATTAATGCCCATCTTCTTTTTGTTCCATTGTTTTCATTAGAATAGATAGATATAAAGGCAGCTTTCATTTTTTAGTAGTTAAAAAATAGATAGATCATATCCTCACTTGAATTTTTTCTTTACCCTGCGTTTTATTTAGGAGTAGTAGGACAAAAATTCGCAATCTCACGTCTTTTCTTTTATATGCCCTTTTTCTTTTCGTAGATAGGTTTATGATTGGATCTAGATTCAATTTAAGCTTGTTTTATTTTATCAGTAATAGCAGATTTATAAATTTAATTCTCAGCTTTTATTTCATATTTTGTGAGAAACAATTTGGATTTATACATTATTTCAGTTTTTTTTGTCCGGTTTCGATTCTTATTTACAAATGGTAGTTTCGATTTAAGATTGTTCTTTGTGTGATGAATGATACAGATACGTTTCTAATATAGCTGATTTGGTTCGGCTTATTTTCATTAATGTTTTGAGATTTTGTAGCTTAAAAGGTTAGCTTATTTCTTCTCGAGCTTAAATTAGTTTCGACTTATTGCCTAATGTTTGACAGTGTTGATTTTGGATAAACTCAATTTGGTTTTAAAAAATGCAAACCATCAGTTATGAATTTTGTGTGTTTTAAACATGAAAAGAAAATTGTTAAAGATTTGTTTTTACCACTAGGCTATAACTTGTATCTTGTCATCATTTTCCTCTTTTAGAATCAATATTCATAATTGCATTTAGTATTTAGTAAACGTCTTTCTAGTCAAAATTGTTTAAAATTTTATGTTAAAAGATGTTTCAATTAAAAGTTTTAATTAGTTTTAATAGTAACTTAAAGGTATTTTATTTAGTATAAAATTTATAATTAAAGTAAAAATAGTTTTCATAATAAAAAATGTCGTCTAGCTTATTTGTCGTTAACTATTTTATGTTTTTTTTTTTGGTATCTCGGCGTATCGGTTTACCATTTTGGCGAGGTGCTTACGGGTTATATAAGTTAGCTATTTTCTAAGTTTGGAGCTTAGTTTGATTTTACTAGCTTATTAGAGAATAAAGTTTAAGCACTTTATTATCTATTAAGTAAATAAAGTCTAAATAAGAAATAAACTTTGCAATTAGTCTAATTTATATGATTGGGTGGTTACATTCATTTTAGTTCATCAACCGGGTATTACTCTTTTTCTCATTTTACTTTATTTAGTAGTAGTATAATTTATATTATTTTTGTATGTCTTTTATTACTTGTTGCCATTTTATTTATATATTCCGTTGATTAGTTAGTTTGCCTATTTATTCGTTAGTAAAATCTAGTTTATTATTAAATACATAGCAGTATTAGATCTAAAGTTAAAACCTTTTTATTTGAGCATCAAACTAGAGACATAAACGCAGATTTCCATTCACACTTCGTCGGGACTACGATAACTTTTCGGGTGTACGAAAACGGATTCAATCACTTTATCGTCTAAAAAGATTAGTAAGCTTAAAGGTTGAAGCTTTATACTTAATTTTTAAGTTTATTTTTTTTATTTCATTTTTCGTCACTTTTATTTGCTATTACGTGCTTGCATTTAGATTAATTTCGCATTTAGATTTTATTATTAATTATAGTCTATTTTTGTTGCATCTAGATCGATTTTTGTAGTTTAATTTTATATTGCATTTTAGAGTAATATTTACGTGAATTAATTGCGCTTTTATATAGTCCTTAGCCTACATATTTTCCCCATTTTTAGCTTAAATAGACATAGATTACCAATCAAGTTTCTATAACCAAAAACGATTAATCTCTACGTTAAAATTGGATTTCAATTCGAGTGAGTCGAGGAAAACGAACTTAATTGATACATACAAAAACCTAGTTTCAAATTGATGTGTTGAACACATAATTATTCATGTTTTTAGTGCTATTATCCCTTCATTTTTGGCATAATAAATAGCAAAACGTGTATTTTAGTGCATAGATCGTTTATATTTGCTATTTATTATTGTAGCTACGAATATTAAAGAAAAGGAGCTAAAACGAAGAAAAAGAGCTAAGACGAGCACGAGAAATGGAGAAAGCGTGGAAAATCGAGTTTGACGGTGCATTTGTATTTTATTGGGCCGGTCCGACACCATTTAAATGGGTCGAACCGACCCATTAATACAACAAACCCAACAGCCTACTATAAAGCCCAAGTGAACCAAAGGCCCACATCTGGCCCAAACTAATACGCATCAAGAAGCCCAAAAAAGGACGCAGCCCAAGAAATAGAAAATGTGGATTGTATTCATTTTTTATGGTAGTTATTAGGCAGTCAACAAAAAGTGGAGGAAGACTTTTCCTTTTTGGAGGCTGCGTAGTTATTAGGCAGAGGCACATCTCATTTATTTTGTTTAAGCTACGTTTTTTTTATTCTCTCTTAGTTTTAGTAGATTAGTTTTTTTTCTTTTCTTAAAGCTGTGACTACGTGTCCTCGAATTAGAGACATGATAATGTTGCGGGTTTTAAAATTCTCCCCCTCTAAAAGGAAAATTCGTCCTCGAATTAAGGGACAATAAGCTGATGGAGTTATAAAAGCTGAAAGGACACATAAGCTGAAAAGACATACCCGAATCATAACCAGAAGTGAGGATAAGAAGTCCATATAGACTTCTCCGTTCCCCAAGTGGCCTCCCGCTTGGAATGGTTCCTCCACCGGATCTTGACGAAAGGAATAGTCTTCCTTCTCATAACTCGATCCTGACGATCTAAGACTGCTTCGGGTTCTTCAATATATGATAGGTCCTCTCGAATATGATCGAGTGGATAATTAACTTTGTGAAGCTCATGATAATTTTACCTTCTGAGTAGTGATACATGGAACACATTATGAACATGTGAAAGCTGAGGCGGTAACGCCAACCGATATGATACTTCACCAACACGTTCGAGGATCTCAAACGGTCCGATTAGCGAGGGCTGAGCTTGCCGTTGAGGCTAAAACGTCTGACCCCGCGTGTTGGTGATACTTTGAGGAATACACAATCACCAGTCTGAAATACTAGATCTCTGTGATGCTAATCGGCATAACTCTTCTGACGAGTGTGCGCTTCCTGCAGCTTTGCCCTGGCAATGGCGACCTTTTCATTGGTCAACTATATTAGTTTTGGTCCCACAAGCAAACATTCTCCAACTTGATCCCAACAGATTGGAGCACGACATTTCCTACCGTATAACATCTCAAAAGGAACACATTTGATACTAGCATGCCAACTTTTGTTGTAGGCAAACTCGACCAAGCAGATATAGTCATCCCAATTATCTGTCCATTCTAATGCACAGGCGCGTAGCATGTCCTCCAAGGTCTGGATGGTACGCTATGATTGACCGTCTGTCTGAGGATGAAAATTCGTACTGAACTTGAGCTTGGTTCCCCAAGCTTTATGCAGACCTCTCCAGAAATGTGAATTGAATCGTGGATCCCTGTTTGTTATGATGTCTGAAGGTGTACCGTGTAATCGCACGATCTCCTTCTTAAATATGTCGCTAATTTACTGATTGAGAAATCCTTACGGATAGGAAGGAAGTATGATGACTTGGTCAAGCAGTCGACAATAACCCAAATGGCATCATGTTTCCTCTGAGTTTGTGGTAATCCGGTGACAAAATCTATTGAGATCTTGTCCCATTTCCATAATGGAATGTATAATGGTTGCAGTAAACCACTAGTACGCTGATGCTCTATCTTAACCTGCTGGCAGGTTAAACATCTGGAAACAAATGTAGCGACATCTTGCTTCATGCTGCTCCACCAGAAATGCTGCTTAAGATCATGGTACATTTTGGTAGAACCAGGATGGATAGAAAACTAAGAGTTGTGAGCCTTAGTCAATAAGGCTTCTCTGAGAGTAGGGTCTTCTGGAACACATAATTTGGTACCCTGCCATACGATACCATCATCATCGATGCGGAACTCTGTCTGTTGGTCAATGTTCTGAATAATCACCCAGATTTCACCATCATCCTTTTGTGCAGCTTTAATTCGAGAGAGCAAATCTGGTTCAACTCTCATACTAGCCTAGTACCCTCTCTGTCCGCGTACTAAAAGCTCAATATCATACCGCTCTAAGTCCCGTATGATCTCATCCTTAACCTCGATGCCATTAATCATCCGTGACTTTCTGTTGAGGGCATCTGCCACCAAATTCGCTTTACCTAGGTGATACTGAATGTTGGTATCATAGTCCGTCAGCAGTTCTAACCAATGCCTCTGCCTCATGTTCAGCTCTCGTTGCGTAAATATATACTTGAGACTCTTGTGATCGGTGAAGATATCACACGACTCACCATACAAATAATGTCTCCAGATTTTAAGGGCGAAGACGACTGCTGCAAGCTCCAGATCATGCGTGGGATAATTCTCCTCATACGGATTTAGCTGTCGTGAAGCATAGGCAATGACTTTCCCATGCTGCGTAAGTACATAGCCAAAACCTTTCTCTGAAGTGTCACTGTATATTTGATATCCACCTGTGCCAGATGGGAGAGTAAGGATCGGTGCTGAAACTAAACGTTGTTTGAGTTCTTCAAAACTCTGTTCTCTCTCATCAGTCCATAAAAAATTTCTCCCCCTTGCGCGTAAGTTTGGTCAAGGGTAATGCCAAACGTGAGAAGTTCTCTACGAACCTACGGTAATAACTTGCTAAACCAAGGAAGATGCATACTTCTATGGCAGATGTCGGTCTCGGCCATTTAGTGATATCCTCAACCTTTGCAGGATCCATGGTGATCCCCTCTGCAGAAACAATATGGCCTAGAAATGCCATTTTACTCAGCCAGAACTCACACTTAAAAAACTTAGCATAAAGCTTCTCCCGTCAGAGAATCTGTAGAATAGTACGAAGATGATCCTCACGCTCTTCTTTAGATTTAGAGAATATTATGATATCATCGATGAATACAATCACAAACTTTTCTAAGAACTCGTGGAAGACTCGATTCATCAATTCCATGAATACTGTTGGCGCATTCGTGAGAGCGAATGGCATGACAACAAACTCGTAGTGACCATACTTTGTGCGAAAAGCAGTCTTGGATATATCCTGCTCTTTCACACCTAGCTGGTGATAACCTGACCGTAAGTCGATTTTGGAGAAGTGCTTAGCACCCTAAAGATGATCGAATAAATCACCGATACGAGGAGGTGGATAACAGTTACGAATTGTGAGCTTATTCAGTTCACGACAGTCAATACACAACCGCATAATACCATCCTTCTTCTTGACAAACAATACTGGCGCGCCCCATGGTGACACGCTCAGATGGATGAAACCTCTTTCTAGAAGTTCCTGTAGCTGATCCTTCAGTTCCTTAAGCTCAATAGGAGCCATACGGTAAGGAGCTTTGGATACTGGTTTTGATCCTGGAATAAGATCGATACCAATCTCTACCTCTCGAGTGGGAGGTATACCTGGAAGTTCTTCTAGAAAGACATCAGGAAACTCTGACACAATAGGCTGATCATGGAGTGAAGGTGTTTCAGAAATAGTATCATGAACGGTAGCTAAGAAACCCTCACAACCATGATATAATAGAGCACGGGCCTGTAAAGCTGAGATAATCTGAACATGTTTTCCTGGCAGGAAACCGCGGTGAACGAACTCTGGCATCTGAACATCACCGAAGATGACTCGGTATGCATGAAAATATAGTGGCACGATGTGCTGACAACCACTCCATACCCAGAATTACATCAAACTCACACATGTCTAGAGGAAGTGCATTAACTGGACGGATTTTTCCATCAAACCTTAGAGGAAGATCTTTGTACACCTGAGTAATGCATACAGAGTCTTGCATGGGCGTGGATATACTTAGCATACTATCAAGTGGTGTAGGGGTCATGTCTATACTAGCAACAAAGGAAATAGATATAACTGAATGTGTAGCGCCCGTATAAAAAAGAACGCAATCAGCCTGTCCGATTTTAAACAAAATGCCAGTGATGGTACCTGTGGTCTTGTTTGCCTGCTCCCTGGTGGTGGTATAAACACGACCTGTGGTTGGTGGTGGTGGTGGTGGTAAAATCTGAGGAGTATGGCCTGAGGTACCAGCAGTATCTCCTTTCTTACAATCTCTCATCATGTGACCTGACTGTCCACACTTGAAACAACCACTATAACCACGAAGACACGGTCTGGGATGTCTCTTCCCACATGTGGTACATGTGGGATTAGTGTACCCCGTAGGAGCTACTCTGGTTTGCTGCGAACCTTATTTAAGAAAATGTACGAGTGTCACAATCATGGTGACATAACATGGATATGACTGAAAAGTTGTGAGTTCTATTACCAGAATTTGCTGGTTTGGTAGACTGCCGACCCCTGGAATTTTGGTCACGTCCCTGCCCAGCATCTCTGTTGATATGCTGAAAGTTAGAATTTATGTCACACAATAGTTTAGTATTGCGAAGCTTAAAGGAGCACATGTGGCTGCCAGAATAGTTGGAGTTACCACGGTAGTTGTCATTACCGCCTCTCTTGTCTGATCTGTTACGGTCATAAGACTGACCATTATTCCTGTAGCCATGATGCTGAGTAGCCGACTGTGATCGGTCTCCTCCTTTCCGTCTGAAAGATATAATTGGATAGTGCATGTTATATATTGTAAAGTAAGGACAAGAGTTAAGTTGTTTATGTCTGATGAATGGAATATACCTCTTCTCAGGTCTCTCTAAGTTCTCGAGCTCATCCCTTTCGTAGAGCATCTCAAAATTGCGCGTCACATCAGCTACCTGCGACACATTAGTGTACGTGGCACTAAGTAGTCTATCCGCAGTCCAGGAGTGAAGAGCCCAGCGAAAGTGTTTCGCCTGCTCCTCCGTAGTACCTGCAGCGCTCCAAGGAATCCAGCTAACCTGAGATAGCGCTGCATAAATTCCATACTGTTCTCTCCAATCCTGTGACAAATGGAGTGAAAGTCTCTCTTCAGCCTTGCCTGCTCCGCATGAGGAAAGAATTGATCATAAAATAGTGTCTTGAGTTGTGTCCAAGTCATTGTGAGCACCCAAGAATCTCCTCCATTCGTCATCTTGTATGCCCTCCACCAAGCTAGGGCGTTGCCTTCCAACTTGTAAACGGCTAGTATGACTTTGAAGGCATCCCTGCAATCCATAGCCTCAAAGATTTTCTCCATATGAGAAATCCAATTTTCTGCATCCGTAGGAATCACTGTTTGCTCAAAAGACCGGGGTTTCTGCTTGTTAAACCTTTCTAGCCAGGTAGCTAGAGTAACTGGTGGAGGGTTGGGAGGATTATTCTGATTCTTAGGTCCATTTTGGAACTCAGCCCGAAAATGTGGGAGCATAGCTTGCACAACTGCTTGAACAGCTACAGGCAGCAATATCCTGATTGTTGCGTCTGCCCGCCATCTGAAAGTTTAAAGAGGATAAAGATGATTAACTTGTTAGAAACATGGAATAAGTAATCTGAAATATGCATGAGATAGTTCATGAAGGCAACCAACGAAATTTGACATGAATATTGGTGAACACCTATGGGTCGGTTCACAAAATAACATTCGACTGAAAACATGAATCTGACATGAGCAAGGGGGAACGCCTATAGGTCGGTTCACCAAAACAAAATTTGAAAAGCAAAAGTGAACGCGTATGGGTCGGTTCACTAAAACTACAAAATTTTCACAGAAAAGCACATGCGACTAAATATGGCCAGTCCTGTACCAACCTTTTAGTTAGTAAAAAATTAAGAACATTAACTGATGAAATGCATGAGAAACATGGAAGATAACAATGCCAAAATATAGGAAGTTCCTGGTGACTACCCACTAGTAACAGGTCAGTTTTAGAGCCTACATGTCGAAACCTTAAGCTCTGATACCATAATTATAACACCCTACTTGGATAAGTGGACCGTTACGTGTATTAATAGCGTGTCATCAAAGCATGCAAGGTAAATGTCTAAAATCAAACATGTTAATGCAAAGCAATGCCTAAAAACATTGTTAGTATTAATTAATATTCCTTAGATTTGATCATGACAAATTACAAAGAAATTTATTGTCAAACACAATCATAAAACGAATTATCTAACAAACACTATAATCAAGGTAATAATCATTATACTAACACATCTTAATCATGCTTAGTGATCATAAAAATGATTAGCATTAAAACTCACTTTTGTCAAACATAACAAAAGATATTTAATAAACTTTATTTTTTAAGAAAATGTTTTATTAAAATGAAAATGTAAATTTGAATATGGCATATTCCATATGCCATAAGAATATCATTTGAAGGTTTAAACAGCCTAAGATATTTCAAATTCACTAAAAGACAAAAAGGAGCAGAGTCTACACCGGCAGTATCTTACCACCTACGGTGGTTCCTTATCGATAAGGAACCGTGGGCAGATATAGCCGTTGGATGTTTTGTCCTATAAATAGTGGATTAAATCTGCATTCTCATCAACCCTTTTTGGACATCTTCTTTAGCCTTCTTTCTCTTATCTAATCCTAGTCATTTGTAAATGATCACTTAATGTGTTAAGTATGTTTACTCATGATTATCCTCTTGATCTCCTTCTTTACCTTGTCCACAGAGAAGATCACTCACACACTTGTGATGTGATTAAAGATGTAGCATTGATGAAGATCACCTTCTCCTAAAGATCTAGTCATGTTCATCATTTGTTTATTTTTGTCTTGTGTAGATCCAATGTATTTGTGAATACTTGGACTAGTTATGTTTATCCAATCTATTTGTGAATACTTGGATTAGAGTTGTGTACATCCATTGCACATGGGTGTGCTTGGATTTATGTTGTGTAGATCCAAGCTACATGTGTGTACTTGGATATGATTAGTTGAGTTGTAATTAGTTGTGTTAGTTCTCACTAAACTATAAAGTGATGTGGTTGTGTCTTGTGAGTTCTCACTAAACTATAAAGTGATGTGGTTGTGTCTTGTGAGTTCTCACTAAACTATAAAGTGATATGTAGTTGTGTTGTGTGAAGTTTTCACTTAGCTTCAAAGTGAAGAGTCGTGAAGATTGGTTCTAGCTTTGAATTAGAACTCGACATCTAGCCTTATGTCGGAAAATGGTGAAGTAGGCAACGTTGTGAAGATTGGTTCTAGCTTTGAATTAGAACTCGACATCCAGCCTTGTGTTGGAAAATGGTGAAGTAGGTGATACATGCGTTTTGTGTGGGTTCAGAATTCTCGGAATCCTCTCGAATTGATCTCAGTTAAAAGTGGAATGAATTGTTTTTGGTGACAAAAAGTGTATTTGGTTTTCTAATCTACTACACAGATAAGTGAAGAAAATGGTAATGAAGTAAACTTAAAACAAGCAACAAATAATAACCAAAACTTGAATTGATACTGGAAAAATACCCTATTCGGAAAGCTTGACCATTCGGAAAAAGTGCTTATGCGGAATGTTCCGAATAGGGAACTATGGAAAACCCTATTCGGGATAAAACTCTATTCGGAAAATGGGACAATTCGGAAAATGTTCCGAGTAAGGAAACAAAAATTTGCTATTCGGAAAATTTAAAATGTTCCGAATAGGGAAACGTGGAAACCCCTATTCGGAATAAAACTCTATTCGGAAAATGGGACTATTCGGAAAATGTTCCGAATAAGCAAACACGAACAATCCTATTCGGAATGTATGGAATGTTCCGAATAGAAGAAAATTAACACCCTTATTCGGAATGTCAAAAATTCCGAATAAGGGGACAAAAATATGGCTATTCGGAAAGATCAAGTCTGGGCAGTAACAGCAGCAGAAGAAAGAAAATAGACACGAAATTTAATCCAATCGACTTAAATACTCAAAAAGGTTTTACCAAATTTAACACAAATCATTTAAATACCATAAGTAACAAATCCCACCAATAAAAACATTAATTCAACAACTTTTTAAAATCAAACTAGAATCAAAGAAGAAACTTAGAAACTTGCAATAAAAATGATGAAGAACAAGATGAATAGAAAGATGGAATGGATTGATTAATGAAAGAGTAACAAGGATAATGATCAATGATTACAAGATGAAAAGAAAAGGATGAAAATCACCAAACTCCCTAATGGAGTTGGTGATGAGACGAACTACCAAGAACTGGGAAAGAAAGAATGAAAAAAAAACTAACTCTCTCCCTAATGTGTGAAGAAAAATCTATTTATAGTCCTAATGGTTGGTTGGTGAGTGGGCTTTCTCCCTTTCTTCTTGTCTTCTCGTCTTTTCAGAAAAGTTGACGATTTCGATTCTGATTCGGGATTTGTTGTCGATTAAATCCAACTCGTCTTTTAATTTCTTCATTAAATAGACTTGAGTTTCTTCGACTTATGAAAATCTTCCGTCTTTAGTCCTTTTCTTCGATAAATCTTCGAATAGGCCTAGTGACTTCAAATCTTTTGCACGTCTTGGACCATAGACTTTATCTTGAGTCTTTTTCCTTGATAAAACCCGTGCAATCCCATGTTTTCTTTAATATTTATCCGGTTGGCTCTGAAAACACAATAAACACAAAAACCACGCATAATTCCAAACAAATGATATTAAATACGTGTTTTGGTCTTGTTTTAGCCCGAATTAAGTGGTAAAAGGATGGGTGTTAACACACCTATCAAATCCCCTACACTTAACCATTGCCATGCCCTCATGCAATGCTTAGTGATAAAGCAATTTTACATTTTTCTCATAATTAATCAACCTTGGCCTTATTTAAATTCTACTAAACAACAATTAAAATACTAAGAGAACTTAAAACTTTTAAAGTAAGCAAAAGAATGGAAATAACTTGTAAAGAAATCAAGGACTTACATTAGGGCTTTGGTGTTGCGAAGATTTATCACCCTCAAGTTTCACGTTCCCCAAACTAAGCTTAAAAACGAGATCATTGTTATTATAAGTTAGTAAATCAAACACTTACACACATGGCTTAATTAAATGCTTAAACTCCCTTATTCCTAATTGTATCTCTTATATTTTATTTTTGTCTTAGAATGATCATGAAGATGCATTTTTGGACTTATTTCGATAGTTTATTAGGGCTGAAAGCAAAGTAGGACGATTTGATCAATAGTTAGCTAAAGGACAAAATCTCTTAAAACTGCTTCTCGGGATATCAAAAAGTTCATATCTTGGCATAACTTGGTTCACGATTTGAGACCTTTCTCGGGCCGATATTTGGCATGTACTTCATACTTCATATCTTCGAGAGACGTTCTTGAGATAATGGTCTTCTCATCATAATAGAGTTTCTTCACTTGGAGACTTTTGAGGGGTACTCCAACTTTGTTGACCACGACTTCATGATTATTTCTTCAATCTCTATTTGGGATTTTGAGATACAACGATCCGCCTCCTTTTCGGACTTGGATCTATTTATCCTCATACCTTGTTAGGGTCTTTTCGGATAGACTTCTCCATGATCTTTATGGGAGTTGATTGCTTTTCGTCGTGAGTCTTGATCCTTCATATTGACTTTAGGAATAATGCTTTTCACATCACTTTGGATCTTCAGCAATAAAATTGAATCCTCATGCCTTGTTAGGGCCTTTTCGGATTCGCCAATCTTCGCGCCCCGCTTCATAAGTTATGCCTTGGCTATGAACTCTTATCATTACCGAGCAACTTTTAAACGATCTTGGGCTAGAAGCTAAGTAACTTTTCAAATCGTAAGACCTTACTTATTGCAGATAAATTTTTAGCAAGTGATGGGAGAATAGGCAAATAATTACACCAAGTGAGCTTGCGCAAGAATACCGACTTATAATTGACTCTATCATTTCTCGTCCTCCACAATTTAAAATCTCAAATAATGAGACTCGTGGACACTTAGCCTAATAAACCAATTAAGGTCTACATGGTTAAGGATACTAGCTAGAATAAACTTGGATAAGTTTATTCGGGTTGAGTCAAAATAAACGCAACGGGCCTAATATGTCAAAGATATCTAAACTAGCTACACCAATTTATTAATATTTTTGACTTTATTGCGGGATATATACATATGAAAGCAACGATAAAAATTTAAAAATTACGACTAAATGGCCAAAGTTAATAAAAAATTTGAAAAATGTTGAAAAATAGGATTTTCTGGTTAATTGAAGGCATTTTCATGGAAAAGTCCGCTTAAAACTTCGATAGAAGTCTCCCCTACACTTAAGATAAACATTGTCCTCAATGTTTAAGCATGTGGGAAAAGTCTCCCCTACACTTATGACATTGTGCACGTTGGTTAACTCAAGTTAAGGAAGAGACGACTAAAGTGATCAATTTCAAATGTGAGTATGAAGAAAATTGAATCACGATAGTAGAGAGATAGAACTGGATTTCGGATAACACGGGAGCACGGTTCTTCAAAGATTTCCAAGATTGCAGTAATCCCTGTAAGCACATCACCACACAAACACAAATGGCCAAAATAGGTCCTCCCCTACACTTAGGGGGTTAAAGGGATAGATACTCGGGCTGCCTCCCGAGGAGCGCTTGTTTTTGATAACCGAGTCACGAGCCTGACTCGACCCAAAATTAGTTCATGGGGAACGTGGTGAGGGATGGAATCACCTCGTGAGAGGTGTCCTCACCAAAGTACAACTTCACTCGTTGGCCATTCACCTTAAAATTTGGTCCATTAGGTTGAGCGAGCTCGAGAGTACCATATGGAAAAATTTGGGCGATGGTGAATGGGCCGGACCAACGAGATTTAAGCTTGCCCGAAAAGATTTTTAACCGAGAGTTAAAAAGTAAGACTTTGTCTCCAACATGGAACTCTCGGTTTTTGATCTTGGAGTCGTGAATGAGCTTAGTTCTTTCCTTATAGATCAAAGAATTTTCATAAGCCTCATTCCGAAGTTCATTCAGCTCATTGAGTTGGATCTTGCGTAGGTCACCGACTTTGTTTATATCAAAATTAGCCCACTTCAAGGCCCAATAAGCCTTGTGCTCCAACTCAATGGGGAGGTGGCACGCTTTCCCGTACACAAGACGATAAGGCGTACAGCCGATCGGGGTCTTGTAAGCAGTACGGAAAGCCCACAAAGCATCATCGAGTTTATCAGCCCATGCGGCACGATGCTCTCCCACGGTCCGTTCCAAAATTCGCTTCAGTCCTCGGTTGGATATTTCGGCCTGGCCATTAGTTTGTGGGTGGTAGGCTGTGGAAAGACGATGGTTTACACCGTACTTAGCCATGACTCGAGCAAATTGGTCATTGCAGAAATGAGTCCCACGATCACTAATAATGGCACGAGGCACACCGAAGCGAGCGAATAGAGCTTTCAAAAAGTTACAAACCACCCTTGCGTCATTAGTAGGCAAAGCTTTGGCTTCAACCCACTTTGAAACGTAGTCAACGGCTACAAGGATGTATTTGTTTCCTTTAGAAGAAGGGAATGGCCCCATAAAGTCGATACCCCAAACATCAAAAATTTCACATTCTTGGATGAAATTCTGAGGCATCTCGTCTTTATGTGTGATTTTGCCTTGCTTTTGGCAAACATCACATCGCTTAACCATATTGTGAGCATCACGATATATGGAGGGCCAATAAAATCCCGAGTCAAACACTTTCTTAGCAGTGTAGTTGGGACCAAAGTGACCACCGGTGGGTCCTTTGTGGCAAGCATCAAGAATGTCTGACGCTGCCGGTCCATCAACACATCGGCGAATTATCAGATCAGCACATTGTTTGAATAGGTAAGGGTCGTCCCAAAAGTAAGTCTTGATGTCGGTAAAGAACTTCTTCTTTTGCTGGAACGTCAACCCTTCCTTGAGAATTCCACCCGCCAAGTAGTTTGCAAAGTCCGCAAACCACGGGGTTTCATTCGGCTTCGAGTTTATAGACATTAAGGTCTCCAAGGGAAAAGAATCATTGATTTCTTTGGTCGGATGATCCCCTTGGTATGGATCCTCAAGTCTACTAAGATGGTCCGCGGCTAGGTTTTCTGCTCCTTTTTTATCGCGGATGTCGATTTTAAATTCCTGGAGCAGCAAAACCCAGCGAAGAAGTCTTGGTTTGGAATCTTGCTTTGTCAACAAGTACTTCAGCGCGGAATGATCAGTGTACACAATGGTGGTGGAAAGGACAAGATAGGGGCGGAATTTTTCAAAAGCATAGACAACAGCTAAAAGCTCCTTTTCGGTTGTCGTATAATGCAATTGTGCCCCAGTCATTGTCTTGCTAGCGTAATGGATTGGTTGGAAGTGTTTGTTCACTCTTTGTCCAAGAACCGCTCCAATAGCAAAATCGCTAGCATCGCACATCAACTCAAAGGGAAGCTCCCAATTAGGGGTAACCAAGACGGGTGCCTTAGTTAGCTTATCCTTAAGTGAGTTAAAGGCTTCAAGGCACTCGTTGGAAAAGATAAAAGGAGTATCTTTTTCCAAGAGGTGGGTCATCGGGCGAGCGATTTGAGAAAAGTCTTTGATGAATCGACGATAGAAGCCCGCATGACCCAAGAAACTTCTCACACCCTTCACAGTGGAAGGTGGAGGCAACTTTGCTATAACATCGATTTTAGCCCGGTCTACTTCAAGACCGGCTTTCGAAATCTTATGTCCAAGCACGACGCCTTCTTTTACCATGAAATGGCATTTTTCCCAATTTAGAACAAGGCGAGTGTCTTCGCACCGCTTTAGCATACGTTCTAAATTGGCAAGGCAAGAAGAGAATGAATCCCCAAAGACCGAGAAATCATCCATGAAGACTTCCATGGTTTGTTCAACCATGTCATGGAAGATAGCTAACATACACCTTTGGAAAGTCCCGGGCGCATTACATAAGCCAAAAGGCATTCTTTTGTAAGCGAAAGTGCCATAGGGACAAGTGAATGTAGTCTTCTCTTGATCTTGGGGATCGATGGGTATTTGAAAATAACCCGAGAAACCATCCAGAAAGCAGTAATATTCATTACCGGCTAATCGTTCAAGCATTTGGTCCATGAAAGGTAAAGGGAAATGATCCTTTCTCGTGGCATCATTGAGTTTGCGGTAGTCTATACAAACTCTCCACCCAGTAACGAGACGAGTGGGAATCAACTCGTTGTGTTCATTGGGAACAACGGTTATTCCGCCCTTCTTGGGCACACAATGGATTGGACTAACCCACGGTGAATCCGAAATAGGGTAAATCATACCCGCATCAAGAAGTTTGATAACCTCTGTTTTGATGACTTCATGGATTTTTGGATTCACCCTTCGTTGGCTTTGAATAGTGGGCTTGAAGTCGTCCTCCATGAGAATTTTGTGCGTGCAGAAGTGAGGATCAATTCCACGAATATCCGAGATTTTCCACGCAATAGCTTTCTTGTGAGCTTTCAACACAGCAACGAGGCGAGTCTTCTCTTCATCTTTCAAATCCTTTGCAATAATGACGGGCGACTTCTCGTTGTCGTCAAGGAACACGTACTCGAGATGAGGCGGCAACTCCTTAAGTTCCAAATCCGGAGGATTTTCAACGGGAGGCGTTTTCAAAGTCTTGCCATTGATAGCAATAACCGTGGGAGATGGAGGCGAAGGATTGTCTTCGGTGAGAAGATTGTCAAAGAAACTCATATCTTCATCCCCCTCGGTGGGAGAATCATTAGTAGCTAAATTCGCATCTCCCATGGTATCTTCAAGATTGTTCCAGAATAAATCACTATCTCCAAATAGGGACAACGATGAATCAATAGAGGACACGGTCTCAACAGTGGGAAGAGAGGTAGGAATACTTTTGCAAGCATCATTAAAGTGTTCTTCACAAGCCTCATCAAGAACGTCAATACAATTAACGCTCTCATATGAATAAGGCTGTTTAGACAACTTTCCCATGTTGAAGACTACTTTGTCGTCACCCACTCTCATGATAAGCTCACCGGCTTCAACATCAATGAGAGTGCGACCGGTCCTCAAGAATGGACGACCAACAATAAGTGGCACACGGGGGTCCATTTCGTAGTCGACGACAACAAAATCAGCAGGGAAGGTGAATTTGTCGACTCCTACGATAACATCTTCGGCTATCCCCACTGGATAAGCAACCGTACGGTTGGCTAATTCCAAAGTCATTTTAGTGGGGACTAGCTCTGGGAGAGATAATTGCTTCCAAACACTTAGAGGCATGAGATTAATACTGGCACCTAGATCGGCTAGGGCCATGCAATTCTCTACTCCCGGGAAATTGCAAGGGATAAGAAAACGACCCGGATCACCAAGCTTGGTTGGCAATTTCCTTAAGAGCACTGCAGAGCAGTTCTCATTAAGTTGGGTGTTGGCTATGTCGAGGAGCTTTTCCTTGTCGCTCAGAAGGTCTTTAAACATTTTAGCATACTTGGGCATGTGAGCGAGAGCCTCAGCGAAGGAGATATTGAAATTCAGTTGTTTAAACATTTTAAGAAAGTTAGAAACCTGAATATCATCCTTGCTCTTTTGCTTCTCTTTCCTCAACCTAGAAGGATAAGGTATATTGGAAGAAGAGGAAGGCTTTGGGAGTAGAGGATCACTCACAACCACGGGTGGAGGAGGGGTAGGAAGAAGAGGTGGAGAAATTTGGGAAGGAGAAGGAGGAGGAATAGGAGCAGGCGACTCGTTCTCCTTAGTCACAACCACCGGTGGGGGTATAGGAAGCTCGGGTTCCTTGGTACCTTTACCACTTCGAGTGGTGATTGCTTTCATCTCCCCTCTTGGATTCGCAACGGTGTTACTCGGAAGAGTACCCGAAGAAGAGGGTTGACTACTTTGGAAGAAACTAGCCATCATGTTCCTCAAGTCATTCGTCTGACTATCCAACGTGTTTCGCATATCGGCTCTCAAATCATTGCCTTGCTTGACCAAATCGGCTTTCAGGTTGAGCACTTCTCTCTGAAGATTTCCCACTATCGCATCGTTAGTCCTCATATAAGTTTCCACTTCTTGGTGAAGAGCGGTGGGTTGGTTGGGAGGAGCATTGTATGCAGGTGGTTGGTAAGCAGGTTGTTGGTAGACTTGATTGTTTCTTTGAGGCGGTTGTTGCTGCTTGTGAGGTGGGATGTATGGTTGTCGAGGCTGTTGTTGTTGAGGAGGGCGATTAAGGTTTTGTTGTTGGTTTGGGTTGGTAGGAGGGAAACCAGGTGGTGAAAGATAGTTGTTGTTGCGGTAGCTAAGCAAGTTACGGTCACCTTGGGGTTTTGCTTGATAAGCGGGTTGTTGGTAGGTGCCATATGCCGCATTCACATTCTCAGCAGGGTAATCTTGGGTGGCAGTACAAGTTGTGTAAGAATGGGGACCACCGCATATCTCACAAGGTTGGCTGACAGCGTTCACTTGTGCGTTCTTGGCGTTGTTGCTGTTGTTGTTGCTGACGGTATGTGTGACAAGCGTTTCCAGAAGCGTAGTGAGTTTGTCTAATCGCTTGTCGCTGTCATTAGTGCTAGCACTAGCAACATTGGTCCTAACGCTCTTGGTTTGCACACGAGACTTGTTCTCAATGATATCCCAAGCAGCATTGGAAGTCTTAGCCAATAAATTACCCCCTGAGGCACTATTCAGTGAATCTTGGTCACTCATGCTTAAACCATTGTAAAAAGTATTAATTTGATGTACTTTGGTAAAACCATGTTGTGGGCATTTTCTTAAAAGATCTTTAAAACGATCCCAAGATTCACTGAATGACTCATCGTACTTTTGTTCAAAGTTTATAATCTCATTCCGCAAAGCGGTAGTACGAGAGGGTGGAAAAAAGTAATTGATGAACTTTGTTTCCAAATCCGTCCACGAGAGAATACTCTGTGGCGGTTCTTTAGCAAGCCAATGCCGGGCTTGTCCCTCTAAAGAAAAGGGAAAAAGTTGTAACCTTATCACTTCTTGCGAAACTCCATTGAACTTGACCGTGTTGGTGAGTTGTAGAAACCTCTTGATATGGTCGTGTGGGTCATCAATGGTGCGTCCCAAGAACGGTTGAGCTGAGACCATCTGGATAAAGCCGGACTTGAGCTCGAAATTGTTGGCGGCAATTGGAGGAATGACAATTGGATCCGTGTTGCCATCAACATGAGCTTGCAGCAATTCAATCATTGGTCGATTATCCGGAAGGTGCTCATTGTTGTTGTTATTCATGTTGTTGAAAGGCGGATTGTTGTTGTTATTATTGTTGTTCGGAGGTGGTATGTTATTATTGTTTTGGACACCAGCCATGTCTAAGTTATCGAGAGGCTCGGGCTCTTGATAGGACGTGGATCGAGTGCGCATACACCTGCAAAAGAACGAACAAAGAAGAACAAAGCAAAAATATTTTTGGTGTTTATTGTTTTTTTACTTTTTAGGATTTTTTGAAAATTTTATATTTTTTAGTGTTTTTGAAAATTTTTAGGAAAAAGTAACGTTCACGGGGAACGGATCCCAAAATCCAAGTTCTACAAAAAACTTTTGATCTTAACGAGAGGAGCCGGCAGCGGCGCCATTTGATACATGCGTTTTGTGTGGGTTCAGAATTCTCGGAATCCTCTCGAATTGATCTCAGTTAAAAGTGGAATGAATTGTTTTTGGTGACAAAAAGTGTATTTGGTTTTCTAATCTACTACACAGATAAGTGAAGAAAATGGTAATGAAGTAAACTTAAAACAAGCAACAAATAATAACCAAAACTTGAATTGATACTGGAAAAATACCCTATTCGGAAAGCTTGACCATTCGGAAAAAGTGCTTATGCGGAATGTTCCGAATAGGGAACTATGGAAAACCCTATTCGGGATAAAACTCTATTCGGAAAATGGGACAATTCGGAAAATGTTCCGAGTAAGGAAACAAAAATTTGCTATTCGGAAAATTTAAAATGTTCCGAATAGGGAAACGTGGAAACCCCTATTCGGAATAAAACTCTATTCGGAAAATGGGACTATTCGGAAAATGTTCCGAATAAGCAAACACGAACAATCCTATTCGGAATGTATGGAATGTTCCGAATAGAAGAAAATTAACACCCTTATTCGGAATGTCAAAAATTCCGAATAAGGGGACAAAAATATGGCTATTCGGAAAGATCAAGTCTGGGCAGTAACAGCAGCAGAAGAAAGAAAATAGACACGAAATTTAATCCAATCGACTTAAATACTCAAAAAGGTTTTACCAAATTTAACACAAATCATTTAAATACCATAAGTAACAAATCCCACCAATAAAAACATTAATTCAACAACTTTTTAAAATCAAACTAGAATCAAAGAAGAAACTTAGAAACTTGCAATAAAAATGATGAAGAACAAGATGAATAGAAAGATGGAATGGATTGATTAATGAAAGAGTAACAAGGATAATGATCAATGATTACAAGATGAAAAGAAAAGGATGAAAATCACCAAACTCCCTAATGGAGTTGGTGATGAGACGAACTACCAAGAACTGGGAAAGAAAGAATGAAAAAAAAACTAACTCTCTCCCTAATGTGTGAAGAAAAATCTATTTATAGTCCTAATGGTTGGTTGGTGAGTGGGCTTTCTCCCTTTCTTCTTGTCTTCTCGTCTTTTCAGAAAAGTTGACGATTTCGATTCTGATTCGGGATTTGTTGTCGATTAAATCCAACTCGTCTTTTAATTTCTTCATTAAATAGACTTGAGTTTCTTCGACTTATGAAAATCTTCCGTCTTTAGTCCTTTTCTTCGATAAATCTTCGAATAGGCCTAGTGACTTCAAATCTTTTGCACGTCTTGGACCATAGACTTTATCTTGAGTCTTTTTCCTTGATAAAACCCGTGCAATCCCATGTTTTCTTTAATATTTATCCGGTTGGCTCTGAAAACACAATAAACACAAAAACCACGCATAATTCCAAACAAATGATATTAAATACGTGTTTTGGTCTTGTTTTAGCCCGAATTAAGTGGTAAAAGGATGGGTGTTAACACACCTATCAGTAGGCAACATTGTGAAGATTGGTTCTACCTTTGGATTAGAACTCGACATCTAGCCTTGTGTCATAAAAGAGTGAAGTGGGCGACATTGCGTAGAGTGGTCCTAGCTAAGATTAGGTCTCGACATTTAGCTTGGAGTCGGAAAATAATGTAAGCGACGTTGTAAGGTTTTCTCCGCCAAGAAGGGAGCTTGTGGATATAGTGGAAATCTCGAGTAAGGTGTACTCGAGGAGTGGAGTAGGAACGAGGATAGAGCCTCGTTGCCGAACCACTATAAATCTTGGTGTCTTCCTACTAGGTTGTTTCTTTCCTTACTCTTTACTTACATTCATTATCACTATACTTACTATACATTGTTAATGCATTAGAATTGAACCTAATCATTATGCAAATAGCTTTCAAGTAAAAGATAGTTTTGTGCACTCATCTAACTGAAAGGAATTTTAATTAGGGGATAAACCGATGAGAAACTATTCAACCCCCTTCTAATTTCTGAAATTGGTACAGAGCGATGGTGACACAAGATCTTTGAAGTATATTGTACTTTAAAACTTGGATCGATCCATTGTCTCCTCAAATTAGAAGGTTATGTTGTACTATAGTTTTTCTTTGCTCAAAACTATTTTTTGTTGAAAATAAGCCTTTTAAAATGTTAATATTGCATATTTCTTAAATTAGTAGTATTAATGCATTTTAGATTTACTCTTGAAATGCATCTACTAGTTTGCATCTTGTTATGTGTAGGTACTCATGAAGATAAATCACTCTATTGATTGTGGATTGAGTTACTTACACTTGTAGAAGACTCGTCATCTTTGATTTCCAACATCATTGAATGATGATATCAAGATGGGTAAGAGTGATACTAGTCTTTGAAGACTTAGCAGTCACTATTAGTCATAGTTGGGCTTTGCATCGGTTCATTGAAATCTCGGAATGCAATTTGTGGCCAAGTGTGACACCCCGGGTAGGGTCAAGATATGCGGACATATCCACGGAGATGTCACTAGGGTGGATCGATAGAATATAGTCCATAGATCATAAGATAAGAGTTATTCAAATAAGATTACATGTTTATTAAACAAATAAATAATAATTGTTTTTAACATGTCATGAGGAGATTGTTTATGTTTCCCAAATAGAACCCCTGACGAGTCATGCAATGCAGATTACTAAGATGCTGGAGACCATGCACACACCACGTACTAACTTCGTATTCCTGTGCAAAACATACTAAAGGGGGTCAACATAAAGTTGATGAATTTACATGTTTTAACAATTAATTAGTTTGGACATACATTAATCATAGAAGTAACAATGCACAAAGCATTCTTACTAAAATGTAGATTACATTTGTTTATTATTAGAAACTGAAGCTTAACCTTTCATAGTCCTCAACAGATGAGGACGTAGTGTCTTACAAAAAGACACCCATTCCAGTTCCAACATGGTATACGTCTGTTGTCACGGCCAAGGCACAGTGAGCATGACTCACCCAGACGGGGATGGTCAATCCCTAATAGATCTATTTATAACATTCGAGCGATTTACAACAATTTAACAGTGCCAATAATAATCAATCATAGTCAAGTTTATACAATCTTGTTATGTCCCTTAAGTGTTTGCATATTGTCTTTCCCAAAAGGGAAAGTTTTATCAAAAGTTTATATGGGGCTGTAAACTCACCTGGGAGTAGGCAATAGCTGTTTAATACGAATATCCAAATAAAGCTCACGCCAAAAGTTATGCCTAATAAAACAGTACAGTCTTAATAGATAGTACAAAGAACATATATGTATGCTTATACAGATTTTAGTCAGTTCATTTATGCTACGGTATTTATCTAAATAACCTTAGTTCAAGTATCAACAATATTCATTTAAACTTATTTGTATAAGTTTCATTTCTAAGTAAACATAAAATTTTTAACTATTAATATCAGTTAGCATATATAATAATCATTCAACTTACAATCAAGTTTCTTATTTAAGTAGACCTAAAATGTCCTACTTAAAATATTAGTTTACGTTCTCCGTTCATGTATTATAATCACTCATTTACAATTAAGTTTCATTATTAAGTAAATATAAAATTTCTACTTAATATTAGTTCACGTTCGTAGTTCATGTATTATAATCATCCATTTAAACTCATTTTTAAGTTTCATATTTTAAGTAAACGTAAGGTGTTTTACTTACCTATTAGCATTCAATTTATCCAACGTGTATATAGTTTTTATTTTTTAAAAGTATATGAGTTTGTGTATGAGTAACACATATTCATAATTGTTTATACAATTATTTCCTAAAGTAAATATAATTATTTTATTTAAAAAAATATAATATTTTATTTAACTTTAAAGTTTCCATAAATTATTTTAACATTTATAAAAAAGTTTATTAATTATAAACTTAAGAATTTATACCTTAATTCTTATGTTATAGGTATTTAATTATGTTTTATTATAATTAAAAATAGATTTTCGAGTTAGGGCTTGTTAATGTTTCGGAATATGGCAAAACTAGTCCTTCCATATTTTAAACAAGTATAACTTTCGGATTTTACATATTTGGTACATAGGGCTTGTTAAAGTTTCGGGTTATGGCGGATTTAGTCCCCCTAGTTATATCTAGGTTTTGTAACTTTACTAAAATTACAAAAACAGCCCCTAGGGCTTCTTTAAGTTTCGGCAAATTACAAGAATAGTCCTTAGGGTTATAAAATGACAAAATAACTTTTTAAAACTTCCCAAAATGGTCCCTAGGGTTTAATTTGCCACGGATAGTATTTATTAAACCCTAGACTTTTGGATATTTACATTTTAAGTCCTTGTGTTTACTAGTTTATCAAAACAAGTTTCATAAGTTAAGGTTTTAGTCCTTAAGTTTCATTAATTGTCATTTTCATCCAAAAACTTTTTGTAAGTTATATTTTATTATAAAAACTTTTATTTTAACATTCAAACTTTATATGGGTTCATTAAATGGGTTAAACATCTAATGGGCTATTTAGTGGGCTTAAATATATCACAAGTCCACTAATTTATTTAAATGGGCCTTTAAATCATTTATTGGGCTTAAATACATTTTTAAGTCCTTTAATTAGTTTAACGGGCCTAAGTGTAATCTTAAGTCCCTTAAGTTACTAAGATTTATCAAATGGGCTTATAGGGTCCATTAAGTCTTGAATTATCATTTCATGGGCTTAACTAGTCCATTAACACTACTTTACATTTTATGTAAGTTTTAACTTAGGATATTCTTATAAGTTTATTATGAGCTTATGCATATTTAGTTTTAAATCTAAATAAAAGAATAAAACTTATAATTTGTTTTATGTGGTGTACCAAATTAGATCTAGGTGTGTTATAAGGTTGTAAGTAAGTCATAAGCCCTAATAGGAGCTTATATCTCACAGCTATAATTAGTTATAGCTTATTAAGATAAGTCAAGTCTTATTTTAAGGTTGCATGTAATTTATAAGTGTTACAAAAATAGATCTAGCTATGTACAAATCAAGAAAACAAGTCACAAGTCCAAAATGAGATCTAAACTATGTCTAGACCTAAAAATCAATCATAGATCTATGTACACACATATATAGCCCACGACTATATCTCTAAATCTTGGTATTTCCAAGATGAACACTTTACCTAATTTTAAGTCTTGTAAATATTTACAAAAATACAATCATGATTATCTAGGTGTCATGCATGTTTCCAAGGTTACTATTTACCAAGGAGACTACATATAGCCCACGGCTATATTGTCTCTTCCCAAGGTTCCCATAATCTTGTTTTATGTTTAACATACTAAAGTTAATCTTTATCATTAGATCTATGGTTTATATAAGCATGCATGTACATCTAATCCCATTTTAGGTCATATGTAACCCATGCCTACATATATTCACATAAGTTGTTTTTGTGATTATTAATATTCCATTTAACATGTAGCATTTCATATTCCATTCTTAAAACTAAGTATACAAATCATATGGTCATTACTCATTTTAGCCGTGACCTTTAATGTCATGGTTTTCATGATCTTTAAGTTTCACAAGTTCATTTTATGAGATCTATGGTCATTAGTTAACCAAAGTCCCATAAAACAAGATTTACAACTTATGCAACATTTAGATTTATAAAATGTTTCATATGTTTTCAAATCAAGTTTAAGACATAGAATACAAACCATATATTTCTTTTTAAAAGATTTTTAAATCATGAATATGATTTTCATAATTATGACGTGACCTATAATGGTCATAGCTTTATCAAATCTTGGTTTTAACATGTTATTTACTTGTGGTTATAGATGTATGATGATGCATGCATGAAGAAATGAAATAACATGCAATGTATACCTTTCTTGCTTAAAAATACCAAGGATGATCTAGATGAACAAGGAGATTAGAGATCTAATCTAGTTGAGGAAGAAAACCCTAATACAAACCAAGTTGTGGCCTTGATGATTTCGGCTAGGGCTTGTTTATAGTGGTTCCAAAAGGAATGATACTACTAATGATTTGTAGTAAAGATGAGACAAGGATCTTGGTCGATTTAATACTTGGTTTTTGGATGTATATAGCTTTAAGTCGTATGATTGAGAGAGAAGAGGATGAGAGAAACAAAATTAGATTGTATGAGAGAATGTGTGAGTATGTGTGTGATTTTTGGCTAAAAGGAGAGAGAGAGAAGGGAAAAAGGCATGACTCGTCTTGGTAAGAGAATTCTTGCCAAGTGTAAGCCTTTATGTTTCCCATGCATCTCTTCTCCTTCCGCCTACACCTATGTGTCGTGTAAGGCAAACCATAAGGGTAGGGTGGGCTTGTGTTGGGCCTATGTTGGGCTAGAGCACAACCTTGGGCTAGTCCATGAGAGTTAATTGAGCTCTTAGTCTTCATGTACACATATACGTGGCTACATTACCTAATGTAGTATATTTCCAAAAAAATTTATTAAGTGTTGTATATCTCAATTATTAGGTATACATCTTACTACTTGTTATCCCTAGTTTTTGGTACATGGTTTAAGCTATGTAACTTATTTATAACCAATGTAGATGTATAAGTACATAATGGACAAGTTCACACACAACTTATAGAAGTATAGTACATGAGAATGTGTTCTAAGGGTAATGGGTGAAATTTCATTACATAAAACATAGTTATCTTTGAAGTGAAAGATGTTCTAAGTATATGATTTGTTTCAGACTCTCTCTCAGGTATGGATGGCGGCATGAACGCGAAGTGGTCTATACCTAGGTTACTCTTATACGTTTGATTTGGCATTAATGAAAGCTTCTGTTATTACAGGTGAACAGAAGAGAATGCAAAGAGATTTTTATCCGGGTTGCACTATTCATCCGATTGAGCAGTAAAAGAGATCGCTGCTATGGATGGACATGAGGCAATGCAAAGAGATCTTTATCCGGATCGCACTATACATCCGATTGAGCAGTAAAGGAGACTGCTGATGTGGGTGGATAGGGAGGGAATGCAAAGAGGTCTTTATCTGAATCGCACTATACATCCGATTGAGAAGTAAAGGAGACTGTTGTTGTGGATGGATAGGAAGGGAATGCAAAGAGATCTTTATCCGGATCGCACTATACATCCGATTGAGTAGTAAAGGAGACTGCTGCTATGGATGGATAGGGAAGGAATGCAAAGAGATCTTTATCCGAACCGTACTATACATCCGATTGAGCAGTAAAGGAGACTGCTGCTGTGGATGAATAGGAAAGGAATGCAAAGAGATCTTTATCCGAGTCGCACTATACATCCGATTGAGCAGTAAAGGAGACTATTGCTATGGATGGATAGGAAGGGAATGTAAAGAGATCTTTATCCGGATCGCACTATTCATCCGATTGAGCAGTAAAGGAGACTACTACGGTGGATGGATAGGCGCGGGCTTCCCAACGGTGTTCGCAGCTATACCTCTCCAGGATCTGGGAGAGGACCAATGGCGTTGCGGATTTGGTTAGGAGGACAAATCCATTACAAATGGTTTCTGATATGAGGAGGACACGCCAACATGTTTTATACGCTGGGGAAGCTGGGGATGTACTATATCTGCATCCTTTTCATGGGTGAGATACAGGTTATATCTCCACACCCGATGATGAAAATTGGGGGTTGAAGGTAAAACAAAACATTTTAACTATAACCCCTCCTATTTCAACAGCTTTAAGAAAAGACTTACAATATACCTCAAGCTTGTGGGATTCAAACATTAGTTAATAGTACTAAAGTTCCTACCCAACAGAGAGGTTAAGATTATTGTTGATGGCGATTGGGTAAGAAGTTGCAAAGAATCTGCTTCTTTCGCCTCGGTGCTGAGCGAGAGGGGCGCAGAAAAGAAGTACTTCAAATGGTGGAAATAAAAGAAGATACCAAGAATAAAGAAGTACGCGCCTTGCAAGGTGTCGTAACAAGGGTCATGCATTCAATATTACTGGTTCAAAGTTTGTACAAATCCTGACTTCTAAAGAGAGGAAATCACATTTCCCAGAGTCTGGTGTGTGATGGTATTGTCGAACTAATTGGACCCGAAGAGGAAAGAGGAATGTCCAAAAATATCGGACATTCAACATTTCTTTATGAGGGATGTCGAACTTAAGCCCTACAAAATACACCCATTTTGAGTTGGATGTGCCTTTCAGGTTTGGGGTTGCCTAAGTGGCGGATATAACCCTACAAAATACACCCATTGTGAGTTGGATGTGTCTTTCAGGTTTAGAGTTGGAGGAACAGGTTAGGAAAATGGGGTATCCCGGACCAAGTACTCTCTGGCTTGTTGGTGCTAGATATGACACTAAATCTAGTGTTAACTATATCGGGGTTATGGCTCCCCGGTATAATCAAGTTTTCATCTCCTCAAGGTACACGAACCAATTTTTGGTCATATAGGATAATTGCATGATTCTTGCTAGTCATTTCATGCTAATGGCGACATCAAAGCTATCAAGACTTTCTAGGATCCGAATGATGTAAAACGGGTGATTGGGAAGTTTTAAGGAACAACCTCGAATGACGGTGTCTAACTATCATACCTTTTCCGTCGACTATTCCACAATATAATAGGAGTCTAGAACTATCGGAGGGATTTCCAATGGCTTACTAAATTTAGCAATTATAATGCTTTGGTCTACCCATGTGTCAAACAAGATAGATGCCTATCATTGGTTTAGTAAGAACATACCCGGTACAATGTTGATGACTGGATTAGCTTGGGCATTGCCGGCCATGTACACTTGCGAAGAAGTTCCTTTGTTGTCCTTCTTCTGGTTGGCCAACTTGGGACAATCGGGTCTCACATGCCCAGGGGTTCCATACTCGTAACATACCACAGCTTTCTTTGGTCCACTACTACTTCCACCTGCGGGGTTTCGGTTTCCCTGCTGCCCACTTCCACTCCCACGTGTATTGGACTTGCCCTTGTTGCTGTTCCCGGGATTGGTATTGGGTCGACCTGGGGTAGCAACATTTTTTTGACAATCGCGAGCAAAATGGCCTTGTTGGTTACACTTGTAGCATCCTTGGCATTGTCCTCCAGCAACATGTTGAACACTTAGGCTTGGTCCCCGAGTAGTCCTTGGTGCGGGTTGTGGGAGTAGTGTCATCTGCTTGCCCAACGTTTTGCTTTTTGGAAGGCTGCTGGTGCTGGCTACGAGAGCTTTCATCGGATTTCCTCTTGTTGTCCGTTTGCCTCTCGGACAGATTGCGGGCTCGCTTGTTGATCAGCTCAGTCGCAAATTCCATAGCACCTTCAACGATAGTGGGTCGTGAAGCTAGCACACTGTCATGAATGTTGTCAGGGAGTCCGCTGATATACTTCTCAATCTTGTCACTCCTTAGAGGGAACATTCTGGTGCACATCAAGCTTAACTCTTGAAATCTTTGGTTTTACCAAAGGATATCATTGTTCTTACACTTTAGATCCCACAACTCGACTTCCAACTTCTTCATTTCTCCTCTGGGACAGTATTTCTCAGTCATTCTCTCCTTGATGTTGGCCCAACTGAGAGTATAAGCAGTGTCATGTCCAAGGGTAATGACCACAGAGTTCCACCAGGTAAGGGCGCTCCCGAGTAGGGTGCATGTAGCAAACTTAACTCTGTTCTCGTCAGCACAACCACTGATGCGGAAACTGTCTCTAATCTTTCAAACCATTGCATCAATTCAACAACTCCTTCTTTTCCTCGGTAGTATGAGGGTTTGCATTTCAAGAAGTCGGGGTAAGAACAAACCCTGTTGACGTTGTTTCTGTGCATGTTGTGGTTTGGATCATTATTCACATTAGCTTCTCTGGCTGCCATAGCTGCCGTAATGCCTTCACCAATCATCTCTCTGAGTTGAGCAGCGGTAACATTATGAGTAGCTTCAGGAACTTCGGTATTAGCGGTGTTGGAAGCGGTTTCATTATTGGGGTTTGATCGCGTAATCACCATTTGCCTATAATCATACACAAAATGAGACTATTAGTTCAAACGTTAGTACAGTTTTTATATTATTTGCACGGGAAAATTTCATGCACTGATTTCATAACAAATTTGGATAACCTGTCAAGATCTCATAGTATAATACATTGCACAGCAAATATAATAAATAAAGTGATTATATGTTATTTCATAAGAAATTGAACATTCATCTAGCATAACAAAATCTAAGTCATAGGCCAGTTAGGCCTTGTCCAAGGTAATGATACACACAGTCTTTAAAACATTACATCCCAAAGTTGCAAGTCCAAGAGAAAAGAAAAGATAGAGTACAAGATTACATCACCAAAAGCTGAAAAAAAATAAAAGTACAAAAGCCTTATATCATGATAGCCGGGATGCAACCCGTAAGCTTGTCATGATGTACAATAAGTTTAGTACATCTATATTACTCATGCCTAGATGGTCTACTAGATGAGGCTGTTGCTGATGGTGCTGATGCAGCTGCAGATGCTCTCTGGGAACCCTGTAAGGCTCGAATCGTCGCTCGTGTCTCCTTAAGCACATGGAATGTTGTCAACAAATGGGTCCGGAGTCTATTGGTGGCTCCTCGGAGATGAGTCATCTCTGTAGTAATCCCGTCATGTCGGACGGTGGCAAGATCACAGAAAATAGACAACGACAGTTCCTGAGCAGATAGAGCAGCATGGGTCTGATGCTGAGGACCCTCCAAGACTTGAATGCACTGGTGTAGACGGCGGTTCTCCTCTATGAGCCAATTCAATGCTTTATCAGTCTTGGCGTGGACACCTTTAGTGGCCTGGGCTTCTCTCCTCAAGGTGCGGGAGAAAGAGTCAATACGATCATGGATGACGGTGTGGCCCTGTCGACCGGCTATCACTAGGCTGCGAAGGTCTGATATCTCCTGCTCCTGGCGTGCTGCCAGAGCGGCAATCTGGGCCTGGACGGAATCGACACGTCTCGCCCCGGAGCCTTCCCCGGTCTCATAAGTGGAGACGGGTACGGACCCGGAGAAATAGCCCAATGATAAGGATGGAGGCACGGAAGATGGTATGCTAGGAAGAACCCGGTCCTCCTCCATAGAGGTTGGGGCCAGTATAGCTGATGATGAGATAGGAACATGATCCTCTGAGAGTACAACTTTGATAGTTGTGTCATCCTCTAAATCCGAGGCTGATAACCATCCACATTGCGTCAATCGTGGAGATGAACAAACAATTGGAGTAGGAGCTACTATGGGTAGAAGAGTCGAGGATGCAGTAGGCGGAGTGATGATGCTCTAAAATAATATTATTTTAAGTTTGAAGTGAGTAAAAGATTACAAACAAAGAACAATGTTATTTTAGATTACATGTTTTATGAAATATATCCCTTTTAAACAATTATTATAATGTTTTAAGGTTACATATATTAATACTTATATATATATATATATATATATATATATATATATATATATATATATATATATATATATATATATATATATATATATATATATATATATATATATATATATATATATATATATATATATATATATATATATATATATATATATATATATATATATATATATACTAGTTGCAAAACCCGTCCGATGGACGGGTATAATTTCTAATTGTCGTTTATTTTTTTATTTGGTAAATATTTGTTTGTAATCTCCTATTGGCGTGTATTACTTCAACATAGAACATACAAATAGTAACTTTTTTGAAAATCGTACACGATAAAACCATCAAAGACTTTTACAGTAAGTAATAAAAAAATTAAAATTTTCATTTTTAAAATATTTTTGTAGATTGTAATGTAATGAGAGAACATGACTTATAATTATCGGTTACGATCTTTTGTTTAATTATCGGTTACGATCTTTTGTTTAGTCTAAACATTGATGTTGAGAAATTGTATTAAAATAATCCTCTTGCAAGTTCTGATTTTGATTTGAGTCTCACTATTTTGACCACCGCATTGTTTCTTCATCTTCAAGTGGATCAATATCAAATGATTATGATTGGCACTTTTATCAAAAAGTAGACGTCGAGAAAGCTTTCTCCTGCAATCAGCAACCAGTAAATACAGAACCTGATGTTCAAAAAAAAATACAGAATCTGATATCTCAAATTGGACTTGTGGAAGAACAGCCAAAAATTAAATATCTTTAATATAGATGCTAACATATAATACTTATATAACTTTGAAAAAGATCTTTGTCTCAAATGTAGGCAAGAAGCTTGACCACCAGGAAAAAGTAAAACGATGTGACCAAAATGCACATAAAAATAAATACATGCAAAGCTTCTATTTCTATTGGTTTCACATCATATATAACGAATGATATGTATTTCGACTAAATCATCAATCAACATGTCAACTTCGAGTCCACTAATGTTACCATTCATTATATCATATTATTTCTTTATCTTGTCAATGAATCAGCTTAAGTTGAGAATCCAAAAATACCATTCTATGCACACCTACTTTAATGAACGGGTATATCATAAAATTCCAAGCATCCTTATATAAACAACAAATTCATGACCGATTGCAACATCCATCGTAAGTTCATGCTTTCATCAACCTTTATTTGTTTCTCGCTTATTTTAAGTGTCTTAGAAAAGTTAATAATTAGAGGTTGCAAAGCTACCGGGTTGATAATGGATCAAAATTGGTAAAAAAATTACCCGAGTGTCAAAACCGGCAAATGTTCCCCGTGTACTCTAATCATGGGTCAAAGGGCACATGTTCACTTACCCAGGACAACCTAACAAATGATAATTGCCATTTGCCAATATATATATAGTTGTTAAGTGGAGCTAAATCAAGTTATAGGATATGTACGAATAAATATCACAATCCTTTTTCCGATATATCTAACCATTTAATTAAGAATAGTGCACTTACCATTTAAATTAGTAATAGAAGAAATCAACGTATAGTGATATATGTTACAAAAGTTAATTCACCTAAGGTTTGTAAATGTTTAAACGTAAGACAAAAACATTGAGTTAAGAAAATTATATGATACTCGCTAAATTAACTTTTAAGAAAACTTTAATCTCATCTTAGCAATGTTTTGAAACCTTGGTCAACTCGGTCGGGTTAACCGGTTGACCCGGTTCCGGTCGAAAATATGGGTCATTTTGACCCGGGTTTCACATTTTCGAAACACGGCTAGACCCACCGGGTTTGGGGTGACCCGTGTCAACCCAGTTACCGAAACCCGGCCACGTTTCTATTTTATGGGGTTTTTAAAAAAAATATGTAAATTTTACGTATTTATCATATAATTTTATTTTTACATATTATATTGTTGGTAAACAATTTATATATTCAATATGGTTTTTATACATAATTTTTTGCTAATTATTAAAAATATTAAAATAATATTTTTTAAAACCAGGTTAACCAAGGTTGACTCGGACCTGGCTCGACCAGGTCGATTCAAAAACCAGGTTTCAAGACATTGCATCTAAGTTCTCTTTTATGACTTCGAAGAAAACAAAACACAAGAAAACACAAAACTACAAACCACGTTGCAAAATATTCAACTTCAATTCAAAGAGACTAAAGATTTGCTCATCAAGGAGCGTGAAACAGACAAGAAGGTAGTTTAAAGTCTCCCAGTCATCCAGAAAGTCATAGTCATCCAGCGGACGCTTTTATCCAATAGTCGAAGGACGCACATTGCGACGAAAGCATACTTGTACCTATAATTCTCATGCTTTCCCCTACCAGATGCTAATGCTATGTAAATAATGACATGACAAGCATTTAATTTCAAAAAGATGATCATGGAGGCTTGTGACGCAAAGAATGAAGATGGGGCATTATACAAATGCCTCTAACGAAGAATAAACATCAATCATAAAAAAACACATGAGCATAATAGGTTAAATTTATGGAAATCGAGACATTTCTTCAAGTTCAGTTAGAAAGTACAGTTACACCAAAAATGTGTTTGTTTAAACATAATGATAATTTTAATGTGATATCGCTATCATCCCCTGGACGACAAATTCATAGGTTAAAGAAACAGTAAAGCAGGACACATTGCTGAAGTGTAGAAGAAAAAGACACACATATAACACAAGATGATGCAAGTACAGAACTACGACCATGACGTATATCCTAGGAAGAATAGTATCTATGATGTTGTGGTCTACGGTGAGCAAAACCGGCAGAACCAACAGACCAAACTGAAACCGACCCTAGTCGGTTTTTGTTTATAGATTAATATCAAAATGGTTTTGTTTCGGTCCATTTGAGCTGATTATATTAACAGGCTCGACTCCATATTACCGTTCATTAGCCGCTCTTGTAAATGAAACCAACCTGAAATCTGTCTACATACAACAGATAATTAACCTCTTATACTTTGTAAACTAAAACCAATTAAGACTCTAATTGCAGAACTTTATATTTAGATACACAATGACAATTTCAAATAAAAATAGCTAACATTTAATCCTTCATGGTGCAACTTAGAAGCCGAGCTATCTCTTGAAAAGTATTCCGCCACCAACTTAAACTACACATTCTTGGTGCTGTGAGTATAATTTATATGATATCATCTTCATCATTAAACTTTATACATGTAATCCCAAACACCACTTTTACACCCATATAAACAGTTTGTATTTTGATACAATGATACCTATGGACCTGAAATGAAAAGAGAAGAATATAATGCAATTGATCTCGTTCTAGATAGGGAAAAGCATGGTGTACTTCAACATGCTACTTAGAAACAACTTATTCAGTATCCTCAATCTTCAACTCTAGCTACATTTTGGTTCTTACTGATGCTTGATTTTGTTTTTTTATTTGACTTGTTAAAACCTTACAAAGATGTAATGCAATACTGGTAAAAGTTGCAATAGCTTACCACCACTCAACGTTAGGAATAACGTCCTTTGGCTTTTCTTTAGTGATGATTCTCTCTTCTACCTCTATAAGATTTATATTAATATCAGGTTCAGCCTTCGCCTAAGCAAGCTGCGTTTGCTTTGCTTTAACTCTCTTGCTTGTGCTTCTCTAAATGGGCTCTACAAAAAGAGTGCCTAACAATCATTAAATTACAATGGAACTTTATTAAAACAGAAGGGAAACAATGAAATAATACCTTTAACTTGACGATCTCTGCTTCCTTAGACCATTTGCCTTCTTGTTTTAGGCCTTAAAAACTTGAGTTTATCAGATCAAACTGAGAATTTTTATTTGGGTCCACTTCTAATTCAGGTTTTAGAATTTGGAATGCATCTTTTTTTTTACTTGTTAATGTTAACCTATATAAAAGGATTAACAAAATACAAAAAGTAGGTTAGAACTTATTTCAACGCAAGCACAATAGAACAGACCTTAAGGGTGATAAGCTTGTTTAACTTCAATATATTCACCACATTCCCCATGTTCATCTACTTCTCTTCCTAATGCATCCAAGCATAGAACAGGAACTTTCGCAGGCTTGGGTTAAATAATAACCTCTGTTGGCATCTATACAGGGAACATGTTTATAAGGAGAGCAAACTCTGGGTGGTGTCTAAAGCCTGTCTCTTTAGCAAGCTCTTGTACACATTTTACAGCTTCAAACTTTTGCCTAGTAAGTTTAGTGGTTTGAGGCATAGTCACACCAATTTCCTGAGTAGAGCTATTACTCGCAGCTTGGGGAGGCGAGTGGGTATTCCTGAACTGTATGAGGGCTATATGGCTCTTTTTTGGAAACATCTAGAAACTCCTTTATGTGCTTGAGCCGACACCTTTGTTTAACTGTCACATAACAAACAAAAATTAAAAGAATGCAAATTGTCAAGACAGATTAAAATATCTAGCATTGACCAAAGTGGATGAGTAAAAACCGCTTATAAGAATATACAGCAGTTTAAAACCAAAGCATACTACACAGGTGGTTAATATACAAATTCACAGCTTACCAAAGAGATCTTCTTCACCCTCTCCGCAAACGCAAGCTCTTTTTACCTTAGTAGGTTTGCTTTTACCTTTGATATGGTGTTGAGAGAAATGTTTCCACTCTTGTCAGCATCTACAGAACTCCCATCTGTACTGGATTTCCCAGTCATGAGATCTGTTACTATTAACTCCTCCATTTCAACTTTGGTAGAAATCAAAGATAATTTAAAAAAAGGATGGTGGCTGGCTGCCAAACGGATCTCATGTGGGGTTCCAAATGCCATACTGTGTGGTCCTTATGTGCACCCTGCAACCAATAAATATAAAAAAGTTAATATACATGAATACGATAATGTTATGCGTACATGACACGGCACATTAACAATCGTGTAGGATACAAACGCTAAATAACCAAAAATATTTTGTCAAAAAAACATCAAAAGATCTTACAGATTGACATCTTGCCAATACATATTACAAATATAAAATATAACCGTGAAATCGAGTCACTACATATCTTATTAATTATACACAAACCTCCGGATCTGTTGAAAGAAGACGCGAACATATGTAAGCCCGATTTTTGTAGGATATGGGTTGATGGACTCCAAAATCTCGTGATTCAAAACAACCTAAAAAGAGAATAAGATACATCTTGAAAAAAATATTAACATAAATACAATCATAAAACTAAAGAATGGCACCTGAATCGTGTGGGTCTTTCTGTTGGCTTCTAAAGAAAAAGCTTAACTGTTGTTTTCAATAACTACAACTAAATTTAGGTAGGTTCTTCAAAGAAACCACAACAGGAACTTAGAAAATAGAAAAACTATGGCGTAAACTCCATGATGCCACTTTCATAATTATCATAACCCTTTTTGGTGTCTACTTTTTGATCTAATCATAACCCTTTTTGGTGCTTGTTTTTCAAGCTGATAAAAACCAATAACGCGTGTTAGAAAAAGGTCAACTTGATTGTCAATTATCGATCACAAGTTAACAGGTGGATAGACATCCTTCATAACACATGAAGTAGCAGTGGAGGTGGTGATTGATAGCTTGAGACCTTATTCGCATAGGTCAATGTAGCAGGGTAATACTTGCTTTTACTTATGTTCGCAACAAAAGTAAATCCAATTTATAATATTATACATGCACAAAGTATAAGATACTCATGATTAAATATATATTGTGTATGCACACTTAGCATAAACTACAATGTCCTATCACTTTAATCTGGAGTATCTACATGGTATCTAATAACATTCGTTTAATAAAATATGCATTCATATTTTAATAACAAAAATAGAAGGTTAATTTCATGAGTTCAAATAATATCTATTTGCAGATGGCAAAGTGGGATTGCATAAATGGACCAATAGGTACATACGCCTTTGAGCTCTCTTTAGTTACCAACGCAGGTTTTTCGAGGACCGGTAGTTTTAAATTTAGATACTAAGATGCCTTCCAGATGTGTAGCATGTGTAAACAAAAAATGGTTTGCCTACTTATTAGCAACTTTAGAAACCCTCAAATCCAAATTTCATAAATTAAATTCCTTAAGAAATTCATAGTTATATGATACTTACCACCCTGTTTTTAGTGTTGCAAATAAAACAAATACACCAACTGATATATTAACATCAGTAAAGTTTAAAAAAAATAATGACACCAAACCATAATTCTAACAAATAATTTGCACCCAATAAAATTATACACCAGAATTTCATCATACCAAAAGTCATACTTAAACATATTCAACAATGAAACTCAACTTATAATTACTTCTGAACATAATATCATTTGAACAAACAGACTAATGAATTATGTTATAATGCAAAATAAATTTAAAAGTGTAATGTCATTACCTTATCAAAAGCACCTCTGATCATCATTATGTTTTTTCTTGGGACGAGTAGGGATGCGACTCTAACAAAATAAAAGTCGATCAATAATAGAACGTAACAAAAACAATTAAATAAAAGTCGATCAAACGCAACGAAAACAATTAAATATCGAATATCTAAAATTAAAACAAACCTAATTTTGTGAAATCAAATTAAAAAAATAACAAACCTGGTTAAAGATTATAGATTTGATATTCTCTTCAAATAGCATATTCTAAATCGTCATCTTGTTTTTGTGTTTGATCCATAATTCGTCGGCATGAATCCTAGAATGAAAATCATGCATAAACCATGACTCGATGTTTGTTTGGATTGTGTTTTGAAACTGATTATGATTACATGTCTTGAGGAAATCTGAAAAAAAAATCAAAAAGACATACCTTGTTGATCGAGACATACTTTCTTGATCGATGTTTTGCAAATAAGAATTTAACATGTATGATCGGACAGATCGGTGTGTTTTTTATTGAACGGTACATATCTTGTGTCTAAAACCTTACCGATGCAACCCGTGATAATTTTGTTAGAAATCTTTGGATCGTTGTGTTCTTGATTGAATGGTAAATACTAAATATATTGATTGAATGTAATCGTTAGTTATCATGTGAAATTTTTGACAAAACATGTTTTAAGCCCAAAACGTAAGCCCAAGTGATGACGTGGATATGACGTGGCATGTCCCTCCTCTTATATATAATGTAAAGATATATATATGTTATCATTTAAGCAGTTCATTCAATAATTCGTAAGTGCAAGGTTTGGTCTAATATCACCTTATATTTTCATTTCAGTATTTTACTATGTAGTGTAAAATTTTCAAGTTTAGCATATCTAACATTCTCCATAGCAATATCTTACTAAACAGTATTAATAATCAAGTTTAGTAACAATATATACACTTAGTTCACATAGCATAAAATGCCCTAAGATCACGGTCCCAAAATAAAATCCCAAAAATATTTTTATAAGTTTTAGTCCAGTTTTAAATAAAAGAAAAATCATTTTATTTTTATTTTATTTAAAAATTTATCTGGTTCTCTATAACTAATGCTCTGATACCATTCTCTGTGACACCCCGGGTAGGGTCAAGATATGCGGAAATATCCACGGAGATGTCACTAGGGTGGATCGATAGCATATAGTCCATAGAGCATAAGGTAAAGAGTTATTCAAATCAGATTACATGTTTATTAAACAAATAAATAAAAATTGTTTTTAACATATCATGAGGAGATTGTTTATGTTTCCCAAATAGAAACCCTGACGAGTCCTACAATGCAGATTACTAAGATGCTGGAGACCATGCACACACCACGTACTAACTTCATATTCTTGTGCAGAACATACTAAAGGGGGTCAACATAAAGTTTGTGAATTTACAAGTTTTAACAATTAATTAGTTTGGACATACATTAATCATAGAAGTAATAATGCACAAAGCATTCTTACTAAAATGTAGATTACATTTGTTTATTATTAGAAACTGAAGCTTAACCTTCTATAGTCCTCAACAGACGAGGACGTAGTGTCTTACAAAAAGACACCCATTCCAGTTCCAACATGGTATACGTCTGTTGTCTCGGCCAAGGCACAGTGAGCATTACTCACCCAGACGGGGATGGTCAATCCCTAATAGATCTATTTATAACATTCGAGCGATTTACAATAATTTAGCAGTTCCAATAATAATCAATCATAGTCAAGTTTATACAATCTTGTTATGTCCATTAGTGTTTGCATATTGGCTTTCCCAAAAGGGAAAGTTTTATCAAAAGTTTATATGGGGATGTAAACTCACCTGGGAGTAGGCAATAGCTGTTTAATACGAATATCCAAATAAAGCTCACGCCAAAAGTTATGCCTAATCAAATAGTACAGTCTTAATAGATAGTACAAAGAACATATATGTATGCTTATACAGATTTTAGTCAGTTCATTTATGCTACAGTATTTATCTAAATAACCGTAGTTCAAGTATCAACAATATTCATTTAAACTTATTTTTATAAGTTTCATTTCTAAGTAAACATAAAATGTTTAACTATTAATATCAGTTAGCATATATAATAATCATTCAACTTACAATTAAGTTTCTTATTTAAGTAGACCTAAAATCTCATACTTAAAATATTAGTTTACGTTCTCCGTTCATGTATTATAATCACTCATTTACTATTAAATTTCATTATTAAGTAAATATAAAAATTCTACTTAATATTAGTTCACGTTCGTAGTTCATGTATTATAATCATCCATTTAAACTTATTATTAAGTTTCATATTATAACTATAATAATATATGGGAATTTTCGTAATTAAAAAATAAATAAATAAAAGCACCCCTCTCACATACCCTTTTTACGGTTTGACATTAGAGGATGCTGCCTTTTCACGTACAATGATTTAACAGTCTTTTCTTTTCAGTCGTTTCTTTTCACGAATAAACCGTCACCACAATACCTATAAATACATCTTTCACACTCAGATTCATCTTCACCAGAAAACAAACCAGAAGGGGAAAAAAAACCAATCGATTTGAATCTAAGGTATGTTCTTTTTTATAATTGATTAAGAAAAACTTGATTTTTTTAATGATTTTGTGTTGAAGTTGTTTTCTGTAAGTAATACTGATTTTCAGATATGTTTTTGGATGTGCTTTCCAGAATTGGAGAACCAATAAATACAGTTGACAATGAAAGAACTTGAAGCCTCTCATTACCAGAGGAGTAGGAGTTGAAGGTATGTTTTTATGGTGGTTTCACCAAATAATCGGTTTTGATGGCTGCGCACCAAATGTTCGATGAATTGTTTAAATGAAAATATTGTCTTAGGTTTTTGTATTTCTTTGCTTAGGGTACTCAGGACCAGGATATCAACGATAAATGTCGCAGCTTTGAAAAATAAATGAACCTAATGTTAATGTTGACAAGAGCATGATTTACGGATTGATTGAATCAGTGGTTTATGGATTGATTGACTCAATCCTTTCCAAAAATATTGTTGTATATTTCTCTTCCTTAGTCATAGGCCAATTAGCTGTGATCCTCTTTTATTAGTTCCCATATTTCCTGTTGTAACTCTAGTATATATAGCTTTCTTATTGGGAGAATGAAATACACTGAAATTAGCCAATCAAGAGTCTCTGATTAACATGGTATCAGAGCTGTACCAAACATAAACCACCAAATTTACCATCGTATATTCACCGTATTTTTTTCATCACCATGCCTGACAAAGAGACCTCGTCTCACGAATCTCGGGTCATTGTTCACAATGTACAAGATGCTCTCTTTCCCACGGGGATCATCCTAGATGATACCAACTACCCACTATGGTCGCAACTTATGGAGATGCGTATCGGGGCAAGAAACAAATCCGGGTTCATCACCGGCACTACCCCGAAACCGTCTACAGATGACAAGCAACTTGAAACGTGGTTGATTGATAATAATCGTGTCAAAAGTTGGCTTATCGATTCGATGAGTCCACCGCTAATTCGAAGATTTATTCGACTCAAGACGGCAAAGGAAATATGGGAGGCTGTGTCAAAAACCTTCTATGATGGCTCTGACGAAACGCAATTGTTTGAACTAAACCGGAGGTCGTTTACCACTCGCCAAAACGGTAGATCGTTGCCCACGTATTACAATGAACTTGTGAGTATATTCCAAGAGATTGATACTCGTCTTACGGCTCAAGAAGAAAGTGCTGACAAGGTTGTATCCCTTCATAAAACACTTTCCCGTTTACGGGTTCACATATTCCTTGCTGGTCTCGATCAAGAATTCAATCAAGCTAGGAGTGAAATCTTGAGAAAAGACCCGCCCCTTGATCTGGAATCTTGTTATGCCTATGTTCGTAAGGACCAAAATCAACGAAGCTCTATGGAGGAGCCTAAGGCAGAATCTGACAGTATTGTTCACCTTGCTGCTCGAAACCGAATTCAGAAAGGAAAAAATTCCAACAGTAAGGTTGGCTCGTATAGCTGCACTCATTGTGGGGAAGACGGGCACTCAAAGCAGCGGTGTTATGAAATCATAGGGTATCCAGAATGGTGGGACTTCTCGAAAAAGCCGCGAAAGAAAATAGGCCAAGCCACGGTGGCTACCACAGCGAGCGAAGAACCATCATCCTCTATTGCTGCGCACGCTAAAAGACTTGGAGACTCTGGTATGTCTAGTACTAACCACGCTGTTAATAAGACTTGGATTATTGACACAGGAGCAACCGATCATATGACGAATGATCCTTCTAAACTCACATCTAAGTGCCCTCCTAAACAATCGAACATTCTTACCGCTAACGGGGGGGTGGCACGTGTAACATGTGAAGGACCATGTGAAGTGTCTAGTACCATGAACCTAGATAATGTTCTTGTCGTTCCATCATTGTCATCAAATCTCTTATCTGTTAGCCAAATTACAAAAACCTTGAATTGTTTTGCAACTTTTTGGCCTGATGAATGTGTGTTTCAGGACATGACAACGAATCGGATTCTTGGTTGTGGTACTAGACGAGGGCAGTTGTACTATCTTAAAGAACAAGGTCATGGTGAAGCTCATCACACCGGAATCAATCGAGGGAATAAAACCTTAGCATGGTTATGGCATCGTCGGTTAGGACACTTGTCATTTAGTTATCTTCGAAAATTAAAGCCAAGTTTATTTTTAAATGAAAAAGGAAGCGAGTTTAAGTGTGGTATTTGTGAGATCGCAAAAAGCCATAAAACCTCGTATGCTCCAAGTGATAATAAAAGTTTAATTCCTTTTATGACTATTCATTCCGATGTTTGGGGTCCTGCAAAAATTTCTACACCCAATGGGGCTCGTTATTTTGTGACATTTATTGATGAATGTACTCGAATGGTATGGATATCACTTCTCAAACACAAAGGGGAAGTTAGTTTTGTGTTTCAGGAGCTTTATAAAATGGTGAAATCACAATACAAGTGTGAGATACAAGTACTTCAATCTGATAATGGAACTGAGTACATTAATCATGAAATGAAAATTTTTTGTAAAGAGAATTCCATTAGACACAAAACATCATGTGTTGGGACACCCCAACAAAACGGGTTAGCTGAGAGAAGAAACCGACAAATACTAGAGATTGTCCGCGCCTCTTTGTTTGATATGAATGTTCCACGCGAATACTGGGGTGAAGCGGTTCGATCAGCAGCATATATCATGAATAGAACCCCATCTCGCGTGATCGAGTTTAAAACCCCGATTCAGAAACTACATGAACTCGTAAATACTCCATCGAGTATGAATCTCGAACCAAAGGTGTTTGGTTGTACATCCTATGTACACAAAAACATAGGAAAACTAGAACCCCGGGCTGTTCGATGTGTTTTTCTGGGGTACGCAGACCTAAAAAAGGGTTATCGGTGTTACGACCCTAAGGAGAATAAAATGTATGTTACCCGAGATGTTGAATTCCACGAAAATATTCCCTTCTTCGGTCACGAGTGTTCTCTTCAGGGGGAGAAATCATCAAACCTGAAGGAAGAGAACATGCATAACTACCAAGTTGGAAATACGACCGAACCAATGAGTGAGGCTGGCGGATCAACAGTTGAAGGAAATGATAATGGAGAACCAGATTCTGAAGTCGGAGAAAATAATGATATGGAGTCGGAGGTTGAAGAGGATGATAGTACAAATTCCGAAATTGTTACCACTACCGAGAATTCGCAAGAGTCACATCCGGTAAACACCACTCCCACTACTCCTATTCCTAATGATTCTCTTTTACAGGACACTCCTGATGTATCAGAAGTACATGACACTATTAACGAACCCAGGTACCCGACAAGAAAAAACCGAGGTGTTCCGAAGAGACAATATCAGCCCGATATTAATTCAAAGGCGAAATATCCCATTAATAACTACGTGTCTTCCCATCGATTAGCTAAGTCTCATGCACTACTGGTTGAACAATTATTCTCTGTTAATATCCCGAATAATGTGCAAGAAGCATTGAAAGATAAAAAATGGAAGAATGCTATGAATGTTGAAATGGAAGCATTGCAAAAAAACCAGACATGGGAATTAGTATATCTTCCGCCGGGAAAAAAGACAGTTGGTTGCAGATGGATATTTACGGTTAAACTAGATTCGGAAGGTAATATCGAAAGATATAAAGCAAGACTCGTCGCGAAGGGTTATACTCAGAAATATGGGATCGACTATGGAGATACCTTTGCTCCTGTAGCAAAAATAAACACTATCCGTATCCTTGTATCGATGGCAGCAAACCAAGACTGGCCATTACGACAGTTTGACGTAAAAAATGCCTTCTTGAATGGGCATTTGGAAGAGGAAGTATACATGGATGCCCCTCCTGGCATCGAGTGCAATGATAAAGTGTGTAAGTTAAAAAGGGCCTTATACGGGTTAAAACAATCTCCTCGTGCATGGTTTGGAAGATTTTCTAACTTTATGAAGAGGATTGGATATAAACAAAGTGATGCTGATCACACCCTCTTTGTCAAGAACCAAGAAAATAAAGTAACAGCTTTAATTGTGTACGTTGATGATATGGTAGTCACAGGGAATGATCCACAAGAGATGGATAACCTCCAGAAAGTTCTTGCAAAAGAATTCGAATTGAAAGACCTTGGAAACTTAAAGTATTTCCTAGGCATCGAAGTTGCTCGATCGAAGAAAGGTATCTCTATGTGTCAACGTAAGTATGTGCTAGATCTATTGGCAGAAACAAGTATGCTCAATTGTCGTCCTGTGGATACCCCAATTGAAATGAATCATGGTTTGGAGATTCACCCGAATCAAGTTCCAACAAATAAAGAAAGGTATCAACGACTAGTTGGAAAGTTGATCTACCTATCACACACACGACCAGATATAGCATATGCTGTGAGTGTGGTAAGTCGTTTTATGCATGATCCTAGTAAAGATCACATGAAGGCTGTGTATAGAATACTAAGGTATTTGAAGTCCTCACCAGGGAAGGGGTTATTCTTTGCGAAAACTCAAAGTCGAGAAGTGAGTGGATATACAGATGCAGACTGGGCCGGAAATAGAACGGATGGCAAATCCACTTCAGGATACTTTACATTCGTGGGAGGAAATCTAGTCACATGGAGAAGCAAAAAGCAAAAGGTTGTTGCAAGATCAAGTGCAGAATCTGAGTACCGTGGGATGGTTCATGGTGTTTGTGAACTATTGTGGATAAAACGAATTTTACGTGACCTTGGAATTGATTATACTGATCCGATGAAACTCTACTGTGATAATCAAGCAGCAGTGAAGATATGTAACAACCCGGTTCAACACGACAGGACAAAACATGTAGAGGTTGATCGTCACTTTATCAAAGACCATCTCGAAAAAAGGACAGTTGAACTTCCATTTGTTGCTTCAAAGGACCAACTCGCAGATATTTTGACAAAAGCAGTATGTGGAAGTATTTTCCGTAGCTCTCTTTGCAAGCTGGGAATGATCGACATCCATTCTCCACCTTGAGGGGGAGTGTTGACAAGAGCATGATTTATGGATTGATTGAATCAGTGGTCTATGGATTGATTGACTCAATCCTTTCCAAAAATATTGTTGTATATTTCTCTTCCTTAGTCATAGGCCAATTAGCTGTGATCCTCTTTTATTAGTTCCCATATTTCCTGTTGTAACTCTAGTATATATAGCTTTCTTATTGGGAGAATGAAATACACTGAAATTAGCCAATCAAGAGTCTCTGATTAACAGTTAACAAAATTTGAATACCATGTTTATTTTCTTTTACGATTTTGTTTGTTTGTTTCAGGCGTACACGGAGGTTCATGTTCGAGGGTTCAATGTCACTATATGACTTCGGCAGTTCTCTCCTTTTGATGTAAGTTATGGCATAGCAACAACTTTTTGTTTCTGGGTTTGTTTTTTATGCATTTGAAATATCAATTTTGTTTTATTTTGTTCTAATGGTTTAAATATTTGCTTACACAAAGACCCCTTAATGTTTTTGGATTTTCCGTTTTGTAGGAGGTTAGAGGGAATGAGAATAATTAGTTTAATTCGGTTGTTAATGAAGCAGTGGTTGTGTCTGCGGAATGGTCAGATCTGGCGAAAAAGATTACGTTAGTTTTCCCTTTCGATACATTTCTTTTTTTCCATTCTTTTTTCCAATTGTTGATTCTCATAACTCTTTGGACTAATTTGTTTGCGACTGTGGTTTCCAGATGAATTCTGGGCTGATTAATTTTTTTTCATATATATAGGAATAGCATTGACTGTTCGTATTCCAAGTAATTGTTGTCCTCTTTTTATTTATTTATTTAGATGTTTGTGTTTACGTTGCTACAATTATGTTTCCTCTTTTTTGGATTGATTGTTGGAATCGTTATTATGGTTGACAATTGGTTTTGATTTTTGGATATTAGAATCGTTGCCCCCTAAATTGGATACCTCTTAGTGGGATTTACACTGCTTCGTTGCGGCCAGCTGCAACACACTAGCAGTTGGGGAAATTGTAATGTTTTTGAAAGGCCATGATAATATTATTTGAGCGTCCCTAAGGGACATGGTTAGAATTTGGATTATGTGCCGCCTGGCGAGGCAAGCTTGCCAAGTTTGCCACCACGGTGGCCATGTCCCCATATCCGATATGTCGCTTCTGAGCCTAAGCATAACAAAGCCCCTCACTTTTCCACTGTCTTTGAACGTTGAATGTACGGACGGTTAGCTATCTCGGTTTGAGGATGTGTTTTCAGCCCTTTTTCACTTCATATAAAATCACATTTATTTTGTCAGCCATATTTTGTTAATTTAACCGGCTATCTCAACAGATATATCCTGTTATTATATTATATAATGGCTTACAACAGTTTGGTGTTCACATTGTCTGAGGCTTATGAACTATGAATAGTGAACCGTTATTATATTATTTTCCCGATTATTATATTCTTTGTTTGGCGGGAGTGTGTTGTTTCTGGACACGTATATCATATACGCGTTGAGTGTTTACGTTACACACGTATATAAGTTACGCGTTTATAGATTACAGTGCTCTTAAATGGCCATGATGATACTATTTGAGCGTTAGATATCATTAGTATTCGGATTTTGTGCCGCCTGGCGGGGCAAGCTTGCCACGTTTGCAGCCATGGTGGCCATGTGCTCATATCCGATTGCTCTCTTATCTGAGCCTAAACATAACAAAGCCTCCGTGCATCTCTTTTCAATTATATATCTAAAAATGTTTATCATGGAAGAAGAGGGGAAATCACAGGTCGTGTAACGTTAGGCGTAGTCTTAACGACCTCATTATTGATCTTCATTTTTTTTATATTTATAATCATTATTTATATTGGTAGGCGCGTAGAGCGTGCTTAATTTTGTAAAATCTGAAACTGTCTTGGGTAGTGATTATGAGTTTGCGAGCATCAGTTGGTTTGATTTATATTTTACTTGCTAATATAGGATGTGTACTTTTAATGACTATGATTATTAGTTGATTCTACTGTGAGTGATATTCAACTAATTGTTTATGCTATTAATACTGGATTTGGTCATAAAGGTTGTAATGAATTGACTTTGTGTGCCTGTCTTTTTGTAGAGTAAACTTAAAAGCATAGGGACAGTAGACTCAAATGTTCTCGCGAATTTGACGCCTACTGTCAGGAACCGAATGTTGATGCCTAAACATCAAAACGAGTTCCTGCTTTTGTACAATCTGATAGAAAATGCACGGTTAACACGGATGATCTCGAGCACAAAGGAGATCATGCAAAGTAGGATCATACCTATAGAAATTATTATGGTAAGTTTATCTTCTTACAAACATCTTAATGATTATATGGTAGTAGTTTTAAACATTAGAAAGTCTAACTGGGTGTGAAATATGAGGTGCAAATGCTGTCGTGGTGGGGTAAGCTTTCTAGGCTTGCAGCCAGGACATATATATATCCTCTTTTTAAGATTGTTTGGCTATCAGTGTCTCATAATACGTGCTTGGAAACACATATAGCTGGAAAAAGGAAGATGTGGCCTCGCATTTTCCCTGGCATCTTCTGATGGCTCCAAAAATGCAGTTGACGCTGATGTTTGTGTGTTTTGAGGATAGGTACGCCATGGCTGCAAGCTTGCACCGCCATGGCACAAATAAGCTCATCCTTTGCCTGACTTCACCTGAACATGTGCCACCAAGGTTTATTTGCTATTTATTTAACCATTTTTCACATTACATGATCGTATATGCAAGTCAGTTGATGAAAATAACAGATGACCAAGTTGTGGTATGTTCATATTCTCTTTTTTTTCACAGGAAGTTATCCCTCCTATATAGTCACAACGAATCAACTTCACTTGAAAGACAAGTAAATATAATGTTCTTACACATCACGGGATGAAAACAGTCCCAAAGACATGCTCCAACTTATTCACCTACGCCATATTGAATAGAAAAGAATATTGGTAACAATGAGTTAATTATTTTTTTTGAATCATGTTCTGTACCAATTTAGCTAATTTCATTTAACTCGACCTTACTTTTAACTAGACCTGTTTTACTTTTCAGGAATAAAGCACCCCAAATGATCAATCTTTATATACGCCAAATGTACGGATATTGTTAAGTCGACGATATGCTGGAAAAAAAGTTAGTCCGTACCGTATGACAAATGACAAGCGGAGATACACTGTCAACAGTGTGTCGTTTATACAACCCTTACGACAACAATCCTTAATTGAAAATGGAGTGGCACAATGGGTAGAAAAGCATATAAGAGTACATTGAAACTGATTGAGGAACATAAAGATCAGCAAGCTCAACTTGCAGAGTAGTTTTGCTTGAGAAGGAAGTGATGCATTAATAAGACTTTATTAAAAGGGTTTAAGGACAGGTTTACTCAAAATGATAACGAGGCATAAGTTGGTGAAATGTAAGAATTTTTTTTAGAAGTTCGAGTCTAAGTATAGGTTAAGAATGTTTCTTCAGTTTATCTCTCTAGAGGAGTAGAGGATTTAATTGCATCTTTCATTTAAAAAGTCCAGGCCCATGACAATGAAACAAAGAAATAACTTTTGAGCGAGCTAACATCTAATTTGTAGACAAGAAAAAAGCTCTCAACCATGTCTTCAAACACAAAACAAAAACTAGCTGATGTTAAATATTCTTTGATTCACGAAAGAAACAACTCCGGATCTAAAGAAAACAAAATACTCGATACATGACCCGCCGCTGCGAAGCGCGGGTCTTTCATCCTTGTTTTAAGTAAACGTAAGGTGTTTTACTTACCTATTAGCATTCAATTTATCCAACGTTATATTGTTTTTATTTTCTAAAAGTATATGAGTTTGTGTATGAGTAACACATATTCATAATTGTTTATACAATTATTTCCTAAAGTAAATATAATTATTTTATTTTAAAAAAATATATATATAATTTTTATTTAACTTTAAAGTTTCCATAAATTATTTTAACATATATAAAATAATTTATTAATTATAAACTTAAGAATTTATACCTTAATTCTTATGGTCTAGGTATTTAATTATGTTTTATTATAATTAATAATAGATTTTAGAGTTAGGGCTTGTTAATGTTTCAGAATATGGCAAAACTAGTCCTTCTATATTTTAAACAAGTATAACTTTCGGATTTTACATATTTGGTACCTAGGGCTTGTTAAAGTTTCTGCTTATGGCAGATTTAGTCCCCTAGTTATATCTAGGTTTTGTAACTTTAATAAAATTACAAAACAGCCCCTAGGGCTTCTTTAAGTTTCGGCAAATTACTAGAATAGTCCTTAGGGTTATAAAATGACAAAATAACTTTTAGAAACATCCCAAAATGGTCCCTAGGGTTTAATTTGCCACGGATAGTATTTATTAAACCCTAGACTTTTGGATATTTACATTTTCAGTCCTTGTGTTTACTAGTTTATCAAAACAAGTTTCATAAGTTACGGTTTTAGTCCTTAAGTTTCATAAATTGTCATTTTCATCCAAAAACTTTTTATAAGTTATATTTTATTATAAAAACTTTTATTTTAACATTCAAACTTTATATGGGTTCATTAAATGGGCTAAACATCTAATGGGCTATTTAGTGGGCTTAAATATATCTCTAGTCCGCTAATTTATTTAAACGGGTCTTAAAATCATTTATTGGGCTTAAATAAATTTTTAAGTCCTTTAATTAGTTTAATGGGCCTAAGTGTAATCTTAAGTCCATTAAGTTACGAAGATTTATCAAATGGGCTTATAGGGTCCATTAAGTCTTGGATTATCATTTCATGAGCTTAACTAGTCCATTAACACTACTTTACATTTTATGTAAGCTTTAACATAGGATATTCTTATAAGTTTATTATGAGATTATTCATATTTAGTTTTAAATCTAAATAGAAGAATAAAACTTATAATTTGTTTTATGTGGTGTACCAAATTAGATCTAGGTGTGTTATAAGGTTGCAAGTAAGTCATAAGCCATAATAGGAGCTTATATCTCACGGCTATAATTAGTTATAGCTTATTAAGATAAGTCAAATCTCATTTTAAGGTTGCATGTAATTTATAAGTGTTACAAAAATAGATCTAGCTATGTACAAATCAAGAAAACAAGTCACAAGTCCAAAATGAGATCTAAACTATGTCTAGACCTAAAAATCAATCATAGATCCATGAACACACATATATAGCCCACGGCTATATCTCTAAATCTTGGTATTTCCAAGACGAACACTTTACCTAATTTTCACTACTACAAAAACTCTCATAGAAACTGGTCAAAATCTCTCATGAAGAGTGGTTTTGGAACCACTCTCCAAAGGGGGGTATCTCCATGATCAAAACATATGAAAACCGGTTATGCAACCTGTCTCTATTGGAAGCATCGACACCGATTCTCTCTCAAAGAATCAGTCTCCATATTAAAATAAACATGCATGTTTTATTAAAAATAGACACTGGTTATCTCCCAACCTGTTTTTATAGAACATCCGACCTATCTTGATATATAGTAAAAAGATGTGTTTTTATCTTCAAACCTGTCTTTTTAATCACGTTTATGAAAAAAAATTTGAGTTTTTTTAATAAATTCCATAATTACAAATTTGACTCGCCAAAATAAAAAATATAAATACAACGAATATATATAAAATGATTTAGATGCACGAGAAATGTCGAATCAACAATACAAATTAAGATAATACTTTAATTCAGCTAAACATAAATCTTAGACAAAGTTCAAATTAATACAATAGAATTCAATAAATAACCATAAAGAAAAACATTTGAATTTAACATAATTATTAAGAATTAATCTCGTCACAATATAATCCATGCGCCAATGATAACATCCAATCTTTGTTCTCTAACGGATGCTCATTACCCCAAAATACCACTAAGTAATTTTTTAGGGGAAGAAACGAATCGTAAAACAGCATCAACCTTGTCATCATGTAGTGTATGACGAATTCTTTCATGTAATCCATTTTTTTTTCATTTTCTTCATGTTTCCTAGCTTCCCGCAAGGCTATGTAAGTGACTAAAATGAAGCAATTAAATTAAAATATACCGCCAAAGCACTATAAAAAGAATCAAAAATACAATTTAATTTTAAGAGACCGTTTTCTAATGTAATGCTTTAGTTTCTTAAAGTTCTTTTCTGTCCAATTTTTTTCTTTAAAATATACGAAACAAAATAAGTTAAATCCTTTCATGTACATGACCTGAAAGAATAAAGAAACAACTAAGCAAATAATCAACATGAGGTACAAACTAGTCGGACCAAATTTGATGTACTGATGTAAAAATGGGTCGATTCGAAATATATCTTATTTCTAATAAGTCAAATGTTGGAAACTTATTTTAGAGGTTGAATACTTGTATACTACTATTATATTTATTATCCAAATGAGCATCAACGTAATATAATAAGGACAAGCACATTACCTTCTCTTTACCATGTTTCTGTTTCATATTTTTCTTTTACATGCTTTTTCTCTGAAATCATGTAGAACCAATATTCAATACACTAATACGCAATCATGAGTGATGAAAGTCTTATAGTTACTTTTGATTTTTTTTTTGTTATCATGGTTTCTGACCATCTATAAACTTTATTAAGAACTATAATATGCATCAGTGACGGGACCCCAAATTTTTTTGGCAATAGCAACAAAAAAAAGAAGAAAAGTTAGAATCGAAATAAAAAAATCGAGTATTATTACAAGGAGATAAAAAACTACTGTATATAGTCTTATAGTGTCGCATGTTAAGTTTTAAAATGTAAGCGGGGAGCAATTTAACTTTCGAGTGGGGAACACTTTCGAAAAAAAATCAAAATAAAAACAAACTACACTCAATATAAACTCAACTTTTTCGGCTAGCCATGAAGGCACCGCCCCCTTACCATAACTATACATCCCCTACTATGCATACAAAATAAACGTTTCACTAAAAAGACAAAGAGCAAACCTTAGCTTTACTTCTTCTGACTTCGAAGAACTCCAAACACTCTGTTTTACTTTTTATTGGAACCTGCTGAAATCTAGCAAACATTGAATTAAATTTCTAGCATGATGGGTGTGTTGACCCATTTGGATAGCATGTCAAATGACTTATGTTTGTACTAGTAAGAAGGATTCTTAACAAGACAATTGATGTATCATATAAGATTACAATGATTAAATATATTTTTTGATAGTAAATCTACTGTTCATGAATAAAATGATCACAGTCATTGAAATATTACAATGGTCATTTGACCCGTTTAAACAATTTCTTTAATTTCATTCATTTGAATCGCTAGAGAAAAAAACTCATCTTGATTTGACTGAGATACTCGTATAAGTAAATGAGTTCACCATGTAGAAATAATTAGTGCAATCACATGATACCGATGCCATCTGATTAATATCCGGGTCGTCCTCATGATCGATAAGCCAACTTATAGCATCCAACAAACTAGAGTTACCTGGACATCGAAACTCTACACATATAAATCCGCACTATAACACTAAGATTAAGACTTGAAATAAACAAACATATGTTAACCTCAAAACTAACACATACTAGTATATATTCTATAAGAGTGAGACCAATATAGCCACCAATCATAAAAGGTACATGTTGTAAATTTTGTGGCTAAAAGTCAGAAATAATTTCAATGGACTTACCTGGACACTGTTGATCCCTCAGAATATATTTTTTAAGCCCACAAAATATACTAATCAAAATTATGACTTCATTTTATGAATAATCATAATTAATAATTAGAAGCCATGAACAAGGATGATATATAATAACTTATTAAAAATTATAGAAGAATAGTCGTTCGGTTACCATTGTGGTTGATCGAATGTCGTTCATGCACCAAGCCTAAAAGAAAAAAGGAGATCTACATTAACTTAAATTCTTATTAAATATACAAAGAGGAAAGAGATTTGACTCACTATTAATTAGCCGGCAAATGATGGTATACTGAAAGGAAGAAAAATGGTGAAGTGAGGAGGAAGGGCGGCTCTGTGTCTAGTTAGTATGTGTTAGGGTATTGAAAAAGTTTGAAATAACCCGCCAAGATTTGCTAAAATTAAAAGGCCGCCCAATGTTTGATAAAAATAAAAGGAAAAAAAACTTGCGAAATTGGTTTCTAATATACTAAACCGGTGTCTATATGTTTTTATCATAGAGACAGGTCAATACTTTTTATGAATAAAAACTGTTTTCTTATAAAACCAGTCCCTATTAAGGGGTTTTTATATGTTTTTTTGTAGTAGTGTTTAAGTCTTGTAAATATTTACAAAAATACAATCATGATTATCTAGGTGTCATGCATGTTTCCAAGGTTACTATTTTACCAAGGGGACTACATATAGCCCACGGCTATATTTTCTCTTCCCAAGGTTCCCATAATCTTGTTTTATGTTTAACATACTCAAGTTAATCTTTATCATTAGATCTATGTTTTATATAAGCATTCACATACATCTAATCCCATTTTAGGTCATATGTAACCCAGGGCTACATATACTCACATAAGTTGTTTTTGTGATTATTAATATTCCATTTAACATGTAGCATTTCATATTCCATTCTTAAAACTAAGTAGACAAATCATATGGTCATTACTCATTTTAGCCATGACCTTTAAGGTCATGGTTTTCATGATCTTTAAGTTTCACAAGTTCATTTTATGAGATCTATGGTCATTAGTTAACCAAAGTCTCATAAAACAAGATTTATAACTCATGCAACATTTAGATTTATAAAATGTTTCATATGTTTCCAAATCAAGTTTAAGACATAGAATACAAACCATATGTTTCTTATTAAAAGATTTTTAAATCATGAATATGATTTTCATAATTATGTTGTGACCTATAATGGTCATAGCTTTATCAAATCTTGGTTTTAACATGTTATTTACTTGTGGTTATAGATGTATGATGATGCATGCATGAAGAAAGGAAAGAACATGTAGTGTATACCTTTCTTGCTTAAAAATACCAAGGATGATCTAGATGAACATGGAGATTAGAGATCTAATCTAGTTGAGGTAGAAAACCCTAATACAAACCAAGCTGTGGCCTTGATGATTTGGGTAGGGCTTGTTTATAGTGGTTCCAAAAGGAATGATACTACTAATGATTTGTAGTAAAGATGAGACAAGGATCTTGGTGGATTTAATACTTGGTTTTTGGATGTATATAGCTTTAAGCCGTATGATTGAGAGAGAAGAGGATGAGAGAAACAAGATTAGATTGTATGAGAGAATGTGTGAGTATGTGTGTGATTTTCGGCTAAAAGGAGAGAGAGAGAAGGGCAAAAGGCATGACTTGTCTTGGTAAGAGAATTCTTGCCAAGTGTAAGCCTTTGTGTTTCCCATGCATCTCTTCTCCTTCCATCTACACCTATGTGTCGTGTAAGGCTATCCAAAAGGGTAGGGTGGGCTTGTGTTGGGCCTATGTTGGGCTAAGGCACAACCTTGGGCTAGTCCATGAGAGTTAAGTGAGCTCTTAGTCTTCATGTACACATATACGTGGCTACATTACCTAATGTAGTATATTTCCAAAAAAAAAATTATGAAGTGTTGTGTAACACCCCCAAATTTACACAATTCAATACAGCGGAAGACTCGTTGGTGTTACGGGATAGCACATTACTCACATCATAGACAACGCTTAAAAATCGCGTCGTTTAATAATAAAGCATTTCCATTCATAAATTTCAAGTTTACATAGGTCCCAAGTCATTGTATCTCATGCAGGTTTTACAAAAGATTTGAATGGAAATTGTTATTTAAGTGCGGGCCATGAATCCTTGTTGTCTTCCCGAGAATTACCTTCAAGTACCTGAGATAAAGCATGTTAAAAGAAAAGGTCAGCGGCGATAACGCCGAGTGAATTCATAGAGTTTATTAAAACCATCAATATATCATCGGTATAAAATTATTACCAAAAATCATTTTGTACAAATCTTTGTTATAGGCCATAAAATAGCCAAAGTCATTTTATACAAATCTTTATCAAAAATCATATTATAGGCTTTTGCCTTCAAAATCATTATACGAGCCATTGTCGTAAAAACATCATACAATACGTTTTATAATGTTGTGTAGAGTTAAATAAAAACCATTATATGAATATGGTTATGAAAATCCAAAACACGAACATAATATCAATAGTAAGACCCCGTATTGCTAGTCAGGCAATATATCGTAATTTAGTGTGTATAGCAGTATTTCGTTATTTGGATTATTATAAGCCGCATGACATTGTTACCTTACTACAACAAACAACGGGTAGATAGCCCGAAACTCAATTTTCCCATCTAAGTTAGCGTGTCGTGACAATAATCACGCTTGTGTAAATCTTCCCTCATACATAAATCCGCTTACCAATCAATGTGGCACAACGGGGATCAACCGTCAAGACGCGAACTGGGGTGATCGTCCCCAAATAGTACTATTATATGCCTAAGCGTCTATCAAATTCCGGTAGTTCACAATCATGCTAATGGGACTTTTAGTGACGTAACTTAACTTTAATAATCCATTTCATTTCATCTATCGGGTCATATAATCATTCAGCGGGACATACAATCATTCGGGTCCAAATCAATAAACAGACAATCGGGACAAATGGTGTCCTATTTTATAAAAACTAACATGTTATCTCCCTCGCGGGTTTATAAAAAATTTCATAAAAACATTTAAAAGAGTGCTTATATAATAATATTAAACTTTAATTTCACAAAATCAGTCCTAAATTTTAAGTTCACTAAAATGTCCATTTCTAGAGTTATATAATGAGATAGGAGCTCAAATGTTTATCACAGAAACTACATGATATGTGCTTCATTTTATTCCTTTATAGCTACTGATGAATCAACCTATAAATATTTTAATAAATTCGTCCAAAACAGTGTAGGCAGATTTGCACTCTAAACTTGTTTTGATCATATCTCACTCATTTTGATGATTCCATTGTATGGCCAACTCTCACATGTGTATAACATCTTATAATTACTGTATATTGATTCCACTTTACCATTTTATCAGTTTATCATTTGGTTACTTACTGTTTTTATACAGCCATCTTATTTAAGCAAGATTTAACCATTTTTACATGTGATTTTTCCATCTTTTTACCCATGTTTATCAAATCTATCAACACCAAATCCCCACATAATATTTTTAACCATCATTCATCATCATATACATATACATAAATAAAGAAATTACAAGATTACATAATCAAAATAACAAGAGGATAGGAAGAACAATCTTTATACCACCAAGATTAAGTAGTTGGAAGGATCAAGACTTGGTTTTGGGTCACCAAATCTTATGAAATCTTGTATGAAATCTTCAAAATCACCAACGGAGATGTTGGTCTTTTAAAATCAGCCCTACTTCATCTTGCAAACTTCTCTTTGGATGTTAAAATCACCACCAATCTATAGAGCTTCAAAAGGGCTTCATCATATGTGTGAATAACACAAGATTTCATGGTTAATAATTGATCAAATGAGGGTGTTTTTGGTTGAGATGGGACGAATTTTAGAGAGAGGGAGGAGAGAATGAGAGTGGTTTGCATGAGTTTCTAGTTGCAAATGGTAAAATGAAGTGGTTTTGAGTGGTTTTGTGTAAGAGTAGCTTATTTACTAAGCTTACAAGACAAGTGTTAGCTTGTTTAGGAGGTGATGACACCTTATGGTGTTGTTGCTTATGTGTTGCCGTCCCATATAGTGGGGTGGGGCAAAACTTGTTTTGTCTCATCCCACTAATTTACGGGTATTCCTCGATTCTAGTTTCCTCGATTTGCGTGCCCTCGGGTCGTTTTACGAAAAACGTTTTTATAAATTATGAATCAACGGCACAAAATGAATCTAATAAAAATTGTCTCATCAAAAACAGAGTTCGAAAACGTAAATACGTAATCCTAAGGTTTCCGGTTTAGTCGTAAAGGACGTTAAATTATAATCGTAAGTCCTAATCTCTTCTCGTAAATTTGTGAGTTTATGAACCAACACAAATTTAAAATTCCAAAATAATATTCACGGATAAACTTATTTCCTGAAATGTCGGACTGTCACCAAAACGGTGTATGTAAACGTAAGGACGTAACGTAGAATCCTCCGATTTAGACGTAGTCGATGCTACTTCAAGACGTAAATCCAAATTTCTTCCCAAAAATAAGTGAGTTCATAATATAACATTAAAATTATATTTTTAAATAATACTTGAGAATAAAATATCAACCATAAATTGACGGATTGTCACAGCATTTACCCCTAAACAGGATCTTTTTCCTCAAAGATCATCTTATCTTACTACTCGCTTCTTATAGAGTTAAAGCCATGTGGGTATTTCCTCCACATTCGGTCTTTTCTCACAAGTGTAATTCATACGCGAGTTTCATCAAACATAACTACGGGAATAAGATCAGGCTTAATGTTGACTTACTCTCTCTATCCATGATGTTCACGGGTTTTTGATGAATGCAACTTTTCGCCGATCTAAACATTATCAAGAAGTGATCATATTCTCACTTGATAGACATTTATCAAGTTCGATATACAAAACATAATTCACGCAGCTCTTGAAGTCCTAAGGTAGATCCAGCTTATATGCCTTTCAAACCAATCTTTTTACATCATCTCAATAGTCCCATACAACGGGGACTTATTTCCCATGATCTTTCAGATCATCAATTCATTTTTCCAAGGTGAAAATTTTGGCATAACTTCGCTACCCATCCTGTACTTCAAGATCTACATTTCATATTTACATCACCTCCTGCCCACTGCTGGCAGTCAATAATCAGGTCCTAATTTCAACAATCATCTCAGGTTTCATGGATCGGGTATTTTGTATGGTTAGGTTCGCCATCATAAGAAACCTTAAACCTAAAAGACATATCCAACCCACAATAGGTGTATGTCGGGTGTCTTCATCGCAACTCCTGCTTACAGATGCTCTTATATTTAGATCCTAACAAGATTCGATCTCGATCCTAATACGATAATTATCAATGATAATCTCTCCAAAGGAAAGCGATTATATGGTTTATTACCAAAGGTCAATCATTCAAACATAAAACAACATTTATAGTATTTTGTATCGTTACTTTACCTCGTCCCTTCGATTGGGGTGGTACACAGTACTCTCATCAAGATTCGTTCTCAATGACTTCTGAGCAAATCTCTAGAAATTCGATGCGAAGCGAGGATCTTGATAGAGATGATCGATACAGGTACACCATGTTTACACAACTCCTCTAAATACAAAAGAGTCAATTTCTTCATCAAGAATTTATCATTAACAAGAATGATATTAGCAGATTTGGTCAGTATGTCGACGATGACCCAAATCAAATCAAATTCAGATGATGACCTTTTCAATAGTTAAACGTTTACTAATGTATGAGGCGATGTCTGCCTTCATAAATTGCATCAGTACAACTTCTTCAGATGAGATACATTAAATTAGAAATGAAAGGAATAGAATACTTATACTCACAAGATTCCAACATAACTATATCTCACAATCCTCCATATTTAGACAACCACAAGTGGCCTTTTATACATTTAACACCATAGGCTTCTCAAATCTATTGGTTCACATTAGCCGCGAACCCCTTTTATTATCTATATTATCTTTTTTTTACAAGCATCGGCTATATTTTAAATTGCTCGACAATTTCTTTTGCACAATCATTACTAAGTAATACATCCTAATTGGTTCTTTATCCTTTTTACATAATGCGTCAGTATCTATATTCACCTTTCCTGATGAAATAATTATCATGATCGTATTCATTAAAAATTTCTTAGTTTGAACAATTATATAAAAATGTTTAAAATAAATATGAATTTAATTAACAAGATTTTTGTTGATCTATCAAAAATACTTAATAAGATCCGTAAATGTTCGCAAAATCTTTGTTTATACTTTGGTCAAAGTTTTCTTAGTTGAAAAGCAAAAATTATCGTTTCAAATTTCAAGTCATGGTTTAAAAGGTTTCCTCAATCCCTCTTAGGTTGTCTTGAGGTATACACAAACATTTACCCCTAAACATGAGTTTAGTTAAATGATTTGTATATAAGGGAATAATCCCTTAAAATTTCCTTTAATAAAAATATCTGTCAAAACAGTTTTGCACTTTCTTTTTGGTAAAACCCAAAATCTTAAATGGCTCTAATTTTGGAATAGTCAATATATTCCATTATCTTTTAATCACACAGTCAAATAATGTACAGGATTTAGTCTTTAATCACATGTTAAATACTCAAGGTATAGGTTTTCACTACTCGGCTAATTCAGGGCAGTCTACAATTAATTATTAACTCATTCTTATTCTTATAAAAAAACAAATGGTCCTTAATGATCACAAGCATGAATTTATCAAATTATATCCTACACACGTGATTCACCAAATTTATGGATGCTACATGTGTATTAGTCAATCCAAACGACATACATGAAACTCATAATGTTCATTACAAGTTCTGGATGTAGTGATAGAAATAGATAATATTTTTCACGGACGCGAAGTTGATGATAACCAAGCCATGGATCAAATCTTTAAAACATACGCTAGAACTTTGTTGATGATCGAACAAATCTATCATCTTGGGTAGTGGATATAGATTTTTAATCGTCAATTTACCTAGTTCACGGTAATCAATAAATATAAGGAATGATAACACCATAGCTCTTCATGAGGAAGAGCTTGGTAGAATAAAAGTTTTCTCTGACAACTCTCTCAGTTGTACGGTAACTCTTTCGATTCAGAGATGGTGCTGATGTACAGTGCACATGACACAGGTACAACACCGGGAATATAATCAATATCAAATATCTAACACCCACCAAATGCTATGCGCAGCGGAACTACAACATTTAGGTGCTAGGCAGTTATCATCGCACACAAGATATATCGAACGACTCCAAAGAGACGTCAAAGTTTGAAATTAAATTAAAAATTGTTAAAAAGTTACATGTCTACGGTTTTCCATCCCCAAATGATACAACAGAGTTTGCGTTTCGGTCCCCATGAATCTCAACCCCAAAAGATACAGTTTTCACAACAACATGACATAAAGTTTAAAAATGTTCAAGTAATAATGGGCGGAAAAAACAAGTAGACTCCAAGCCATACACACAACTTCCATCTAATGCATGCTCCATGCTACACTTCATCGGTTACCTGAAACACATGCTAAATTTGGTCAACGAAAACGTTGAGTGGAATTCATAGGTTTTACAATTCATTTTGAACATATGTGTAATAAAACCATTCACGATCATTCATAGACTTGTCGATCAAACAATCTATATTCAAGGTACTGACAATTGTGTTTAAGCTCATGACACTAAACCGTTAACTCAATCACCCGCGTAATAATTACCGGCGTGATTCAGATGAAACCAGTGCCCCTACTAAGGCATCAGTTGCAATTATACCTTATCTCTTATCACAAATTATCCGTCCGCAGGGGGTATCAACGTACTAGCCCTCGTCTCGGATAGGGTAGTCAACCCCATAGTACTATCACTTTGTATAAGCGGCTATTTCTAATCCACGCTAGGACTAAACAATAGTTAATAGTTCATGAAATTAGGGCCATTTGCAACTAGGTACTCAACACAATTTCAAGGCAACATTCGGGTCCAACAATCATTCATGACATATGTTCATTTTGAAAACTAGCATGCATTTCCCTCGCGGGTAAAACAATTTAAAACAATAATGAGTGAGGCTATAAATTCACACCTTATATAACAAGTAGTCGATAGTTCGAGTGACGGTCACTGACGACGATGAGGATGCCCGGGTAAATCAACACCTATCAAACCAATAACGCGTAATGAGTAATCTCATTTATAAACCTTAAGGTACTGTATATAATACATACATATAAGTCACATGCGATAATTACAACTCACACCAAAAACAAAACAAACAAGTGTTACTCGTTTTATACCATTTGTCCATATTATTAACGTTATTCATTTTTACGCATTTTTTGCCGATACTTACCAAAAGTACGGACTGTTTTACTACACTTAAACCTTTTTATAAAAATTGAGAAAATTCTCAAAAATACCTTAAGACCTGTAGAAAACACATATTTAATCCCATTAAAAGTTTTCGCTTTTACGACCCGTTACTCAACACTTCACCAAAACTACGTTTTTCGGACTGAAATTGTACTTTGACCAAGTCGGACTCATTTGACCCGTTTAAAATACTCCATTGACCCATTTGACACCTAAGTCTTATAATAGACTCAAATATGCAGGTTTGAGACCAAAAATCAACCCTTGACCATTTACCAAACTGCACCTATAGTCCCCGGGATTTGACCTAAAACCAAGCATAATTTCGGATTATGACGGTTTTCATCTCCCGATACACGAATTTCAAAACATCGTAACTTTTGACTCGTTAGGAGTCGTAAGCTCTATCTTATACCAAATCGAAGCTAAAAAGATGCTATACAACTACATCCTAATCACAAGACCTGTTTACAAAATAATTTTTACGAAAACACCTCAAACTTTCTGCCTAAAATCACCTATACCAAAATCATCCCAACGCTCATTTTCAAACCCATTTATTGACACTAGGCATCAACCTAAGTACTCCTAATCATACTCAAACACCATAATCAGTCCTAAACCCCTATTAATCAAAATCATCATAAAACCCAATCACAAAAATAAACATACAAATGGTTTTACCCATTTAAAAACATGTAAAAATAAGATTAAACACATAATCTATCATCAAAACATCAACCACCATGATCCCCCACACACCCCCCTTGAGACGTGGGGTTTGGGTGATCAAAACCCATCAACCAAATTGATTTTGGTTGATTTGTTTAGTGATTTAGCATCATCCATCCATGAATTAAACATGCAAATGACTAATTAACATCAAAATAAACTTTTGAAAAATCTTTAATTTTTGGAAAAATTCATGTTAATGCATGTTAGATTAAACCATGGATTAACACTTACAAAAGGTTTTTAAGATGTGGTCTTTAATTGGAATAAATCAAAACCAAGAAAAATTGAAGGTGGTGGTGGTTTGGTGGTGTTTGGCCGTCGGCCTAAAGAGAGAAAAGGGAAGGGATGGGTTTTTTTTTGAAATGTTTAGTGTGTGTGCTTGATTTCCATTTTGTGCATTTGGGAGGGACCTTGGGTGCAATTTAGGCTTTCTTTTGTCCTTAAGCAAAAACGACCTTACAAGTTTACGGGATTGACTCACTAGTCATTTTAGAAAATTTTACGGGAGTCGGGGATCATCCCGAACACTCCAAAATATTTTTAGGACACTTTAAATGTACCCGGAAAGCAATAAAACTCACTCGACTCGACATAACACGAACCGAAAGTAAAATTCTCGAAAAATTACAATATCGATAAAACGACAATAATTATAGAAATTTTGGGCATCCATCGGGATCGTATTCGTCATCGTTCTTCTTAAATCGTCAATCGCCAAAATTATAACCTCGAATATCGGTTTCAACCAAAAATGATAAAATATATAGCAAATAAAATTTATTAAAAATTTAAAAAATAAGCGTAATTTAGGGTAATGTAAGTGACCTCGGTTTGAGGGTATCACATCCACCCCTCCTTAAAGAGAGCGACGTCCCGGCGCTCGCCTCTTCTTATACTCACATTTCGTGCCGCTGGAACAGATGAGGATACCTTTCCTTGAAAAAGTCCTCACGTTCCCAAGTGTATTCCGGTCCACGCCTAGAATTCCATCGAACCTTCACAATGGGAATTCTACTATGCTTCAGCCTCTTGACCTCTCGGTCCATAATTTCCACGGGTTCTTCCACGAAATGCATTTTGTCGTCCAGTTGAATCTCATCCAAAGGAATCACCAATTCCTTATCCGCCACACTCTTCTTCAAATTTGATACGTGAAACGTGTCGTGAATAGCACTAAGCTCGCTCGGCAACTCTAACTTATACGCTACTGGTCCAATTCGTTTAACGATCTTAAATGGTCCAATATACCTCGGACTCAACTTTCCTTTCTTCCCAAAACGAATTACACCCTTCCACGGCGAAACCTTAAGCATAACCATTTCTCCGACTTCAAATTCCAACTGTTTTCTTCTGTTATCGGCATAACTCTTCTGTCGGCTTCTCGCAGCAAGTAATCGGTTCTTGATTTGCACAATCTTCTCTGTCGTCTCTAAAACCATTTCGGGTCCAGTCAATTGACTTTCTCCTACTTCACTCCAACACACAGGTGATCTACACTTCCTTCCATACAACGCTTCGAATGGTGCAGGCTTGATGCTCGCATGGTAACTATTATTATACGAAAACTCCACTAAAGGCAAGTGGCGTTCCCAACTTCCTCCAAAATCAATCACGCATGCTCGGAGCATGTCCTCCATCGTCTGAATAGTTCGTTCACTCTGGCCATCAGTCTCCGGGTGATAAGCCGTGCTCAAACTCAATTCAGTGCCCATCGCTCGTTGAAGCGATTTCCAAAATTCCAAAGTAAACCTACTATCGCGATCCGAAATGATCGATAAAGGTACTCCATGTCTGGAAACAATCTCCTTCACGTACACACTGGCCAGCTTCTCCATATTGTCCGTCTTCTTCATAGGTAAGAAATGAGCAGATTTCGTCAATCTATCCACTATTACCCAAATCATATCACATCCACTAGGAGTTGTGGGTAAACCCGTCACGAAATCTATAGCGATTCTCTCCCATTTCCATTCTGGGATCTCTGGTTGTACCAACAGCCCAGACGACTTCTTATGTTCGGCTTTAACCTTCGCACAAGTCAAACACTTACTAACGTAACGAGCAATATCCGCCTTCATATTCGGCCACCAATAGACTTTCTTCAGGTCATGATACATTTTATCTGATCCAGGATGTATCGAGTACTTCGACTTATGAGACTCGTTCATAACCAAATCTCGTACTCCTGGCTTTCCTTCCTCGGATGGATACAACGGTAACCAAATCCGATTCTCGAAATATCTCAGCCCGTCTGACCTAATCACAAAAAGAGGTTTCAACATTCTTCCCAAGTTCTCAGCCTCAACATTCTCTTTCATTAATCCCCTCTCTTGAGCCTTCAGTATTGTTTCAGTTAAATCAACACTCTCAGTCATCACTAAAGCTCTGATTCTCAAAGGTTTCTCTCGATCCTTCCTACTAAGTGCATCTGCTACGACATTCGCCTTACCAGGATGGTAGCGAATTTCACAGTCATAGTCACTCAGTAATTCTACCCATCGTCTCTGTCTCATGTTCAACTCCTTTTGATCTAAAATGTGTTGCAAACTCTTGTGGTCGGTGAATACAACACACTTCGTCCCATACAAATAATGTCTCCACAATTTCAGCGCAAAAACCACAGCTCCTAATTCCAAATCATGCGTCGTGTAGTTTTCTTCATTCTTCCTCAGTTTTCTCGACGCGTAAGCAATCACCTTCTCACGCTGCATCAACACAGCTCCATAACCCTTACGAGATGCATCACAATACACTACAAAGTCTTCGGTTCCTTCAGGTAATGACAATATCGGTGCAGAACATAACTTGTCCTTGAGTGTTTTTAAAGCGAATTCTTCCTCATCTCCCCATTCATACACCCTATTCTTCTCGGTAAGCTTTGTCAATGGCTTCGCAATCAACGAAAATCCTTCAATGAATCTCTGATAATACCCAGCTAAACCAAGGAATTGTCGAACTTCAGTCGGCGTCGTCGGTGCCGACCAATCCCTGATCGCTTCGACCTTGGCAGGATCCACGCGAACTCCTTTGCTATCAATTACGTGACCAAGGAATTGCACAGACTCTAACCAAAACTCACACTTCGAGAACTTCGCATACAGCTTCTCTTTCTTCAGTAGATCCAATATCTTTCTCAGGTGCTTCTCGTGCTCCTCCTTACTCTTAGAGTAAATAAGAATATCATCGATAAAAACAATGACAAACTTATCTAGGTACGGCTTGCATACTCGATTCATAAGGTCCATGAATACTAAAGGCGCGTTTGTCAACCCAAAAGGCATCACTCGAAATTCGAAGTGTCCATGCCGCGTACGAAAGGCGGTTATAGGGATATCCTCCTCTCTCACACGCAGTTGATGATACCCTAACCTCAAGTCGATCTTTGAGTATACACAAGAACCTTGTAATTGATCAAACAAATCGTCAATCCTCGGCAATGGGTACCGATTTTTAACCGTCAGCTTGTTGAGCTCTCTATAGTTAATACACATCCGAAATGACCCATCTTTCTTCTTCACAAACAACAATGGCGCTCCCCATGGTGATGAGCTCGGTCGAATAAATCCCTTACCATCAACTCCTTCAGTTGATCCGATAACTCCTTTAATTCTGATGGTGATAATCGATAGGGTGCACGAGCAACTGGTGCAGCTCCCGGCATCAAATCGATTCGAAATTCGACCTCACGGGTGGGTGGTAAACCCGACAACTCGTCTGGAAAAACTTCCAGATATTCACAGATTACAGGTACCTCTTCTAACTTCATCTCTAAGTCGCCATCACTAGAAACTTGTGCCAAAAACACATCGCATCCATCTTCTACATACTTTATCATTTTCAAACAAGAGATCACTTTCAAACGAGAAGTGCATTCATCTCCCTTCACAGTCAAGACTCTATTCCTCAACGGGATCTGAACTAATCTCTCTCCACAGACGATCACGGCACTATGCGCCATCAGCCAATCCATTCCAACGATCACATCGAACGATCCTAGCTCTATGGGCATTAAGTCGATTTCAAAAGCATAATTTCCTAACTTCAAGGTACACCCTTTCAGTATAGAATTTGTACTAACGATCTTCCCATCGGCTAATTCCACGTTATAACTAGTCGTTAACAATACCGGTTCTCTACTGATATGACGACTAAATTTAACATCTACGAAACTCTTGTCGGAACCAGAATCAAACAATATACTAGCATAACAAGCGTCTAGCAGAAACGTACCGGTAACCACGTTAGGGCCTTGTGGTTTATCAACCGTTCCTACTTGATATACAGCAGCAACATTGTTACCTCCTTGCCTGTTTCCAGCCTTCGGGCAATTTCCTTGCTTATGTCCTCTTTCTCCACATCCAAAACAACCCATCACTCTCGTAGCATTCGCCCCAGTAGCTACCCCCTTCGTTCGGCAATCTGACATCCTATGGCCCACTTTTCCACACTTGCCGCACGCAGGTGGGCAACTCCCTACATGGTACAAATTGCATCGACGACAGTGGGGATTCACCTTCGCTCCTCTGGGGTTTGTGACAGCCCTCATCCCATCATTCCTTCGCTGGTTGAACTGCTGATTGCGGTTCTGACCCTGGTTGTTACGGTTTCCACCTCGGCTTTGTCCCTGGGATTGATTACTCTGAGCCGCCTCCCACTTCCTCTTGTTTCCTTCAGCAATGAAGTTCTTCTTGTCTTGTAGTTTGACATCCATCAACGCGTGAGCCATTTGGACTGCTTCATCGAACGACCCAGGCTTAGATGAAGTCGTCTCACCCTTGATATTACTGGACAGACCTTTTATGTACTGCTTCATCTTCTTGCTATCATCGGCAAAGGCATCGGGACACAAAAGGCTCAATTCATTAAACCTCCTGGTGTATGCAGTGATATTATTGTTCCTCAAAGTCAGGTGCCTCAACTCATCTTCCAGCTGACCCAACTCCTCTTCAGGACAGAACATCTTGGTCAAAAGGGCCTTAGTAGCAGTCCATGTTCTTGCATTCACTACTGCTAACCCAACAGTGGCTACTTGGATGTTCCACCAACTCAATGCGTCGTCAAGAAAAGTAGCCGCCGCAAACTTGACCTTGTTCGCCTCTGAACAACCACTAATCTCAAAAGTACTCTCGACCTTTTCTAACCATCTCCTGAGTTCTAGAGCTCCACCAGTTCCACAAAATTGCGTGGGACCGCATTTCATAAAACTAGAGTAAGTACACTCTCTCGGGGCTTGCTGTCTCCCCACATTTCTGCCTTGGTCTGGGTTTCTCTCTGCTCGATCTGCTTCTAGCGCATTCGCAATGGCTTCCTGAATCATCGTGTTCACACGGGTTGCTGTTAGCTTTGGAGGCATGGTGCGTTGTCAAATACACCTCTCTGCAAAGACAGGAAAAATAGAAAAACAATGTAAGTATATACATCAAGATTAAGATGGATTTCTCTTTCAAGACATAATATAAATACAACGACACATCACTACAAGGTTACTAATATTCATCAATTCACATCACAAAAGATCAAATTAAAGACATATCACAGATCATGAAAGGTAAACATGGATTGTATTGATAAATCAACCAAAATTGTGACAAGTATTGCCACTACAACCATTCACCATAAAACTTAAGTCATCAAGTTTTTCGTCACAATACCATCATACAAAAGTCTAAAATAGTTCTATTACAACGATCAAAGATAAAGTACAATACAAGCAACTAGTCATGTGGTGATCCACACGACCTCTTGGATGGCGGTTCATCTTCATCCTCCTCGGGCTCTTCGTCGCTGTCTTCCTCGTCCTCTTCATCCATCTTCCTCTTTCCTTTGTCGTTCGGCCCACATTCAGTCGCCTTTTCGTCCCAGAAGTAGACCCACACTCAACTGCTACCTGATTTCCTACAGTGATACAAACACCTCTGGCAGGTGGCTGGATCATAAAATCATTAGCCTCCATTTCCAAGTCATCCACAAATCTCCAATCTGGGGGCAAGGATGCTCTCACTCGATGCTCCCAACTTTGCATCCTAGTCAATCTCGCTTGATCTTCCCTAACCTGCTCAAGACTGGCACTCAGGTTCGCTATCATCGATCTTAGACTGTTGATATCACTCTTGTTTGCATTACCATCAAACTCAATCCTTGAAGTTCTTGCCAATAACCTTTGGTGTGCCCTCTGATTCTTATCAAACCTCTTAATTACCCTGGTCTCCACCACAAACCGCTCATACATCAACCTATCCATCCTCCTCAAACGACCTTCGGGATCCCAGTAGTGTCTTGGTCTCGGAAAATAGACCCTCGCGATATTCTCATGAATAGATTGTGATTTAGATGAATTGCTGGATTCTGCACCACTCCCATTACTTACTCGAATAAACCCTGGCACCGTCCTCAGGTAGTCCTTACAATTGTCCATCGGGGGACGAACGGGTTGCTGATCATATCGGTCGGTCGGAGGCACTTCATAACCCTTTGGCGAATTTGGAGATTGAAATAATTCAGGTTCGGTCTGACCAACAACAATCTCGGGAATTCCATCATCCACCGGTTCCTCGGGCTCTTCCTCAGAATCCTCACTACCATCGCTACTGATACTGAAGTTGTCCACGTCACTTTTGTCACTGTCATTTCCCGGCTCTACCGCTTCTTCTGGAGCGATCCATCCATTGTCATTATTCGGCGGGTTCGGAGGAAACGGTCCCCCTTCGTATCCAACGACGTAATTGTCCCCATTTCCGTTAGGCGGTACCTCGGCCATTCCTGCAATAACAGAGAATTTTGGAGGGTACGTAAGATTACTATCCAATATTTATAAATACATGCATGCAAATGCAATGCAAAGGTGGTACACATGCCGAAAATGCGATAGTATGATGCTCATGCATAAGTAATACAAGAATTACGGTATCGGTTACTCCACGTATAATTTCAACATTTACATATAGTAATTCCATATCTACGTAATAAATACCCACATATATACTTCAACTCAAAAGTATACGTCAATGCCATGCATACAAAAATAAACCTTACCGGAGCCATGCAGGATAGTTGTGTGCGCTTGGACAATTTCTTACGACACCAAAAGTTATAGTTTAGGAATTTTCAAAACGACCTAGTTCTCTATAACTCATGGCTCTGATACCAATCTCTAACACCCCACCAAATGCTATGCGCAGCGGAACTACAACATTTGGGTGCTAGGCAGTTATCATCGCACACAAGATATATCGAACGACTCCAAAGAGACGTCAAAGTTTGAACTTAAATTAAAAATTGTTAAAAAGTTACATGTCTACGGTTTTCCAACCCCAAATGATACAACAGAGTTTGCGTTTCGGTCCCCATGAATCTCAACCCCAAAAGATACAGTTTTCACAACAACATGACATAAAGTTTAAAAATGTTCAAGTAATAATGGGCGGAAAAACAAGTAGACTCCAAGCCATACACACAACTTCCATCCAATACATGATCCATGCTACACTTCATCGGTTACCTGAAACACATGCTAAATTTGGTCAACGAAAACGTTGAGTGGAATTCATAGGTTTTACAATTCATTTTGAACATATGTGTAATAAAACCATTCACGATCATTCATAGACTTGTCGATCAAACAATCTATATTCAAGGTACTGACAATTGTGTTTAAGCTCATGACACTAAACCGTTAACTCAATCACCCGCGTAATAATTACCGGCGTGATTCAGATGAAACCAGTGCCCCTACTAAGGCATCAGTTGCAATAATACCTTATATCTTATCACAAATTATCCGTCCGCAGGGGGTATCAACGTACTAGCCCTCGTCTCGGATAGGGTAGTCAACCCCATAGTACTATCACTTTGTATAAGCGGTTATTTCTAATCCACGCTAGGACTAAACAATAGTTAATAGTTCATGAAATTAGGGCCTTTTGCAACTAGGTACTCAACACAATTTCAAGGCAACATTCGGGTCCAACAATCATTCATGACATATGTTCATTTTGAAAACTAGCATGCATTTCCCTCGCGGGTAAAACAATTTAAAATAATAATGAGTGAGGCTATAAATTCACACCTTATATAACAAGTAGTCGATAGTTCGAGTGACGGTCACTGACGACGATGAGGATGCCCGGGTAAATCAACACCTATCAAACCAATAACGCGTAATGAGTAATCTCATTTATAAACCTTAAGGTACTGTATATAATACATACATATAAGTCACTTGCGATAATTACAACTCACACCAAAAACAAAACAAACAAGTGTTACTCGTTTTATACCATTTGTCCATATTATTAACGTTATTCATTTTTACGCATTTTTCGCCGATACTTACCAAAAGTACGGACTGTTTTACTAGACTTAAACCTTTTTATAAAATTTGAGAAAATTCTCAAAACCACCTTAAGACCTGTAGAAAACACATATTTAATCCCATTAAAAGTTTTCGCTTTTACGACCCGTTACTCAACACTTTACCAAAACTACGTTTTTCGGACTGAAATTGTACTTTGACCAAGTCGGACTCATTTGACCCGTTTAAAATACTCCATTGATCCATTTGACACCTAAGTCTTATAATAGACTCAAATATGCAGGTTTGAGACCAAAAATCAACCCTTGACCATTTACCAAACTACACCTATAGTCCCCGGGATTTGACCTAAAACCAAGCATAATTTCGGATTATGACGGTTTTCATCTCCCGGTACACGAATTTCAAAACATCGTAACTTTTGACTCGTTAGGAGTCGTAAGCTCTATCTTATACCAAATCGAAGCTAAAAAGATGCTCTACAACTACATCCTAATCACAAGACCTGTTTACAAAATAATATTTACGAAAACACCTCAAACTTTCTGCCTAAAATCACCTATACCAAAATCATCCCAACGCTCGTTTTCAAACCCATTTATCGACTCTAGGCATCAACCTAAGTACTCCTAATCATACTCAAACACCATAATCAGTCCTAAACCCCTATTAATCAAAATCATCATAAAACCCAATCACAAAAATAAACATGCAAATGGTTTTACCCATTTAAAAACATGTAAAAATAAGATTAAACACATAATCTATCATCAAAACATCAACCACCATTATCCCCCAAACACCCCCCTTGAGCCGTGGGGTTTGGGTGATCAAAACCCATCAACCAAATTGATTTTGGTTGATTTGTTTAGTGATTTAGCATCATCCATCCATGAATTAAACATGCAAATGACTAATTAACATCAAAATAAACTTTTGACAAAATCTTTAATTTTTGGAAAAATTCATGTTAATGCATGTTAGATTAAACCATGGATTAACACTTACAAAAGGTTTTTAAGATGTGGTCTTTAATTGGAATAAATCAAAACCAAGAAAAATTGAAGGTGGTGGTGGTTTGGTTGTGTTTGGCCGTCGGCCTAAAGAGAGAAAAGGGAAGGGATGGGTTTTTTTTTTGAAATGTTTAGTGTGTGTGCTTGATTTCCTTTTTGTGCATTTGGGAGGGACCTTGGGTGTAATTTAGGCTTTCTTTTGTCCTTAAGCAAAAACGACCTTACAAGTTTACGGGATTGACTCACTAGTCATTTTAGAAAATTTTACGGGAGTCGGGGATCATCCCGAACACTCCAAAATATTTTTAGGACACTTTAAATGTACCCGGAAAGCAATAAAACTCACTCGACTCGACTTAACACGAACCGAAAGTAAAATTCTCAAAAAATTACAATATCGATAAAACGACAATAATTATAGAAAATTTGGGCATCCATCGGGATCGTATTCGTCATCGTTCTTCTTAAATCGTCAATCGCCAAAATTATAACCTCGAATATCGGTTTCAACCAAAAATGATAAAATATATAGCAAATAAAATTTATTAAAAATTTCAAAAGTAAGCGTAATTTAGGGTAATGTAAGTGACCTCGGTTCTAGGGTATCACAAAATTCAACTTGCCTTAATGGCGAAAGTCTAGGTAATTCACCAGCAAATACCTCCTAAAATTTCAGATAACAGAAACATCTTTTAATAAGTTTACTTTAAGTTCTTTCTAGATTACAAGATCTATGATCAGTTTATAACCATTCATGGTAAAATTTCAAGTCTAAATACAGGATATGGTCATCCATCAAGAATTATTTAGATCACTTTTGATGATCAACATCTTATCATTTAGGGGAATTCTATTCAAGTTCCCATCAATTAAGACAATGTCGTCATGTCATAATCAATCAATCCATTCTAATGGCACTACCAACTTTTCAGTTTTATTGCCGTCGATAAGATGTGAACTTCTCAAAAGACTAATGATAACTCATAATCCTTCACAATTTCAAGGATATCAGGAGACATAACTAACCTTAAAAAGAGTAAGGTTAACGCATAATCTGCGCGAGAGAATTTCAAATCAGATACAGATGAAAACATTTAACGAATATGAATATATCCCATGTTTTCATAATTTGAGTACGCATTCGAAAGCTCCTCGGATGGTTACCCAGGTCATTCAAATGAAATCAAATCATAAGGAATGATAGGAATGTCGATACATTCAGTCGGGTATCAACACTCGGCAATCAGATACTTTTCCTAAGAATCTCACTACGAGAGAATTGGACAAGAAGGGAATATCAATTATCAAATAAGACAAATTCCACAGATGAGTAAATTCGACTCAGAAGAATAAATAGTACGGGCACATATGTAGGTGTCCCTATCAATATGTCCCTATTTTTCACTTCTTGCAGATCTCATAAAATTTAATCTTTCACAATCTTTAAAGATTGTAGTGTTTATTAATCAGTTTTATGGTGACTACTAATCAGCCTTGCATGGTCCATTCCAAATTGTATGTAGGCGCGCAACTATATACAATTTCAAGATTAACGATGCAATACTCAGTTCGTCAAAATTTTATCATCATGTTTATAATAAAAACATTTTCATGCTTAATTCTTAAATAAGAATCAAAAATAAATTTACAAAGATTTTCTTTGTTATGAAAACAATTAAGTTTTCCAAGGTGTCTTATAAACAACCTCATTTCGATAATAATCATTTATAAATCTTACTTTGAATAATTCTTATAGTGATGAAAATTCAATTTTTCTCAAGGGATACTGTTTTATCTTATAAAAACAATGAGTGATCTACAAAAGAGTGATGAAAAGTTATTTACCAAGAACTAACTACAATATGCTAGGAAATGAGCTTTAGCCAAATAATCATGAGGTTCATGACCTCGATGGCACTCAGGAATACAAAGAGAATAATCTACAACGTAACTCAATTCGAGATGAGTACTTGTTTAATGGTTGCATCACTAATGCGAGCATTAGGATGAAGCAATAAAAGATAGATAACATCGATACATGTAGGATTTAGCAATCAATGGTAGTCTTTTCATTAATCACAAACAAGCCAAAATTGTACCGTAACACATTATGTGTCACTATGTCATACAATTCCAAGAACTCATCCTACCAACTGATGTCTCAGTTAAGTTAGGGATTTTTAAAAGATACCACAATGAATATTAATCTACAAGAGTCATGGGGGTTCCACCTGTCCCGAAAGATCCATCGGTCCCAATTCAGAAGAAGATTTCTTCAATTTATTTATTGGACATTGGGCATCCTCGTTATTGGAAAATGGCCTAGGAACAACACTTAACACTAATCAACAATCAATTAAAAACCTTATAATTCAATCACAGGGCTTAACGACTTCCTTTTAACAATCTCTTATTCCATACGAGTTAAATTTTACTTTATTCAAGTTTCAGTCAACTTATACTCAATTCGATATCCTACCTCATTCTCCAATATTTTCAACCTTATTCTTAGATCTTAATAGGGCAATAAAAGTTCGATATGACCAACACTAAATTTCCAATCTTATAGCTCCTTCATCAATAGTTATCAAATGAGTCACTAGTATGAAATAACTCATACATTCAATTAGACTTCTCAGAAAGGTACTAGTGGCATGAGGCTTTTGGGTAATGGTTCCAATGACAGCCTCAAGTGCAACATTCACCCTTTCGATTTCAAATTTAAGAATTAGGTGACAACGAATCAGATGACATCTTTCTAGGTGGTAATAGTTTTGTCTAACTCCACTCTATAAGTAAAGATCGTCATGACATCGATATCAGATTTAATCTCGCCAATTCTTCTTTAATATCACAATCAACTAATATCAACATTTCTACGAATATCAACCATTTGTTAGGATCATAAATATCCACAACTTGGTTTAGATCTAGAATAGCTAGAATTCCTACAGGAATAGCTTCGATTAATTTGCTAGGGGATTTAGGGTTCCTTGTGACAATCTACGTCGTATAAATACCTCGTATAAATATAAAAATAATCATCAAACAATCATGTAATCAAATTACATCATATATATATATATATAATCCAAGTTATATATATATATATATATATATATATATATATATATATATATATATATATATATATATATATATATATATATATATATATATATATATATATATATATATATATATATATTAAAATAACACTTCACAGTCTGGCCTTGTTGGTAACTAGGGAATTCTTCGGTACCGTTATAGTCAAAGATTTTTAGACATTTTAAGAAAAATGTTTATAGTTAAAAGATTTTGAAATGTTTTATTCAAAACCTTGGTTTTAAAAATCTTTCGTTCCCTATAACGAGAGCTCTGGTACCAAATTGTAACACCCCCAAATTTACACAATTCAATACAGCGGAAGACTCGTTGGTGTTACGGGATAGCACATTACTCACATCATAGACAAAGCTTAAAAATCGCGTCGTTTAATAATAAAGCATTTCCATTCATAAATATCAAGTTTACATAGGTCCCAAGTCATTGTATTTCATGCAGGTTTTACAAAAGATTTGAATGGAAATTGTTATTTAAGTGCGGGCCATGAATCCTTGTTGTCTTCCCGAGAATTACCTTCAAGTACGAGATAAAACATGTTAAAAGAAAAGGTCAGCGATAACGCCGAGTGAATTCATAGAGTTTATTAAAACCATCAATATATCATCAGTATAAAATTATTACCGAAAATCATTTTGTACAAATCTTTGTTATAGGCCATAAAATAGCCAAAGTCATTTTATACAAATCTTTATCAAAAATCATATTATAGGCTTTTGCCTTCAAAATCATTATACGAGCCATTGTCGTAAAAACATCATACAATACGTTTTATAATGTTGTATAGAGTTAATAAAAACCGTTATATGAATATGGTTATGAAAAACCAAAACACGAACATAATATCAATAGTAAGACCCCGTATTGCTAGTCAGGCAATATATCGTAATTTAGTGCGTATAGCAGTATTTCGTTACTTGGATTATTATAAGCCGCATGATATTGTTACCTTACTACAACAAACAACGGGTAGCTAGCCCGAAACTCAATTTGCCCATCTAAGTTAGCGTGTCGTCACAATAATCACGCTTGTGTAAATCTCTCATACATAAATTCGCTTACCAATCAATGTGGCACGACGGGGATCAACCGTCAAGGCGCGAACTGGGGTGATCGTCCCCAAATAGTACTATTATATGCATAAGCATCTACCAAATCCCGATAGTTCACAATTCATGCTAATGGGACTTTTAATGACATAACCTAACTTTAATAATCCATTTCATTTCATCTATTGGGTCATTTAATCATTCATCGGGTGTGACAATCCGTCAATTTATGGTTGATATTTTATTCTCAATATTTATTTGAAAACATTATTTTAATGTTACAATATGAACTCACTTATTTTTGGGAAGAAATTTGGATTTACGTCTTGAAGTAGCGTCGACTACGTCTAAACCGGAGGATTCTACGTTACGTGCTTACGTTTACATACACCGTCTTTGGTGACAGTCCGACATTTCAGAAAATAAATTTGTCCGTGAATATTATTTTGGAGTTTTAAATTTGAGTTGGTTCATAAACTCACAAATTTACGAGAAGAGATTAGGACTTACGATTTTAATTTAACGTCCTTTACGACTAAACCGGAAACCCTAGGATTACGTATTTACGTTTTCGAACTCCGTTTTTGATGAGACAATTTTTATTGGATTCGTTTTGTGACGTTGATTCATAATTTATAAAAACGTTTTTCGTAAAACGACCCGAGGGCACGCAAATCGAGAAAACTAGAATCGAGGAATACCCGTAAACTAGTGAAATGGGACAAAATACATTGTCCCACCCCACTAGCACCATGGGACGGCACAAATAAGACACCACATCAATATGTGGCATCTTATTAACTTGTTAGCTACAAGTGTAAGCAAAGCTTACACATTAAGCTAGCTACTAACTCAAAACCATCAAACCATTTCATTTCTACCATTTCACCATGCAAAACCACTTCAAAATCCTCTCTCACTCTCTCATGGTGCAGTCCATATCTCACCCTAAACACCACTTTTGATCAAAAATCAACCATGAAATCCTATGTTATTCTTGCACATGTTGAAGCTCTTTTGAAACCCTATTGATTGGTGGTGATTATAACATCCATGGAGGAGTTTCCATGGAGTCTTGAGGCTGATTTTACACAAGGAGTATATGAAGATTGGTGGTCTTGAAGATGGTCTTGGCTATGCACAAGTTTCTCCATCCAAATCCATGTCAAACTCATAACCTACAACAACTTGGTGGTATAAAGATTGTCCTCCTCATCCTCTTGTTATTTTTGGTTATGTAATCATGTATTTTATTTCCTATTGTATATGTTTATGATGATTATATGATGATAAAAATATTGTGTGGGGATTTGGTGTTGATAAACATGCTTAAAAAGATGAAAAACTATAAGAAACAAGGCTAAAATCTTGTCTAAATTTGTTGGCTGTATAAAACAGTAATGAAACATGTCATGAACTGATAGAATGATGAAGTAGAATTGATATACAGTAAGCTATGAGTCTTGTACACATGTGAGAGTTAGCCATGCAATGGAATCATTGTAATGAGTGAGATATGATCAAAACAAGTTTAAGGTACAAATCTGAGTTCACTGTTTTGGACGATTTTTAGAAAATACTTAGAAGATGATTCAACAGTAGCTATAGTAGAGTTAAATGGAGCACATATCATTTAGTTTATGTGATAAAAATTTGAGCTTCTATCTCCATATAGAACTCTAGATATGGCAGTTTTGGTGAAAGTGAAGATAAAAATCAGATTTTGGAAATTAAAGTATAATACTATTATATAAGCACTCAAAATTTAATAGTATAAAATATAAATTAAAACCCACTAACTTATATAATACATTTATATAAATATGTACAATGGTAAATAAGTGGACATTTTATAAAAATGGTAACTTGTTAAGTTTTATAAGTTATAAAACTATAAACATGATTTTTACGACTTTTTCGGCTAATACCGTAAAATTAACGTTTTTGTTAAATAAAACTTAGATGGTTGGACCCGTCTAATGTAAACTTTTATAAAATCATATACTGATATATAGACATGTATAACAAGTAAAAACCGATAAAAACCCGAACTATAGGACATACGGACATTAACGAGCTAAGTAAACATATTGGACTAATAATTGGACTAAATAAGTTAAACTCTTATAAAAAGAACTTATTGGGCTTAACCCATTTGGGCCCAACTTGTAAAGTTTAAATACTGATAATATAAGTATAAAATGGATTAAAACAAGTTAAAGAACTTATAATAAGTTTATTGGACTTAAAATATGTAAATAGGTAAAACTATTAAACTAGTATAAAAGTTATCGACATATAACACTAAAATGAGTAAACGAGAATATGTAAACCCACTTGATCATCATATATACATAATCATCATATGTATACATAATTGTTATTTTTATAAAGTCATTGGACATGAGTCTAAGACGAGTATTATTTGTCTAGGTTTCCGTGATTGAAGCACGTACCATACGTCCGAATTGCCGATAACCCGCCTTCCCACACCAACGTGAGTTCATAGCCTCGCCCTATTTTAAATGTTTTTATAAATGTTTTATAAACCCGCGAGGGAGATAACATGTTAGTTTTTATAAAATAGGACACCATTTGTCCCGATTGCTTGTTTATTGATTTGGACCCGAATGATTGTATGACCCGAATGTATGACCGGATAAATGATTAAAGGACCCGATAGATGAAATCAAATGGATTATTAAAGTTAGGTTATGTCACTAAAAGTCCCATTAACATGAATTGTGAACTACCGGGAGTTGGTAGACGCTTATGCATATAATAGTACTATTTGGGGACGATTACCCCAGTTCGTGCCTTGACGGTTGATCCCCGCCGTGCCACATTGATTGGTAAGCGAATTTATGTATGAGAAGATTTCCATAGCGTGACCTTTGTGACGACACGCTACTTTAGATGGGCAAAATTGGTATCGGGTTAGCTACCCGTTGTTTGTTTTAGTAAGGTAACAATGTCATGCGGCTTATAATAATCCAAACTAACGAAATACTACTAGACGCTCCGAATTACGATGTATTGCCTGACTAGCAATACAGGGTCATACTATTGATATTATGTTCGTGTTTTGGTTTTCATAACCATATCCATATAACGGTTTTTATTTAACTTTATACAACGTCGTAAGATGTATTGTATGATGTTTTTACGACATTGGCTCGTATAACGATTTTTAAGGCAAACGCCTATATTATGATTTTGATGAAGATTTGTATAAAATGACTTTGGCTATTTTATGGCCTATTAAAATGATTTGTACAAAATGATTTTCAGTAATAATTTTATACTGATATTATATTGATGGAATTTATTAAACTCTATGAATTCACTCGGCGTTATCGCTGACCTTTTCTTTAACATGTTTTATCTCAGGTACTTGAAGATAATTCTCGGGAAGTCCACAAGAATTCATGGCCCGCACTTAAATATTAATTTCCATTCAAATGCTTTGTAAAACCTGTATTAAATACAATGACTTGGGACCTATGTAAATTTGATATTTATGAATGGAAATGCTTTATTATTAAGCGACGTGATTTTTAAGCGTTGTCTATGATGTGAGTGATGTGCTATCCCGTAACACCAACGAGTCTTCCGTTGTATTGAGTTGTATAAATTTGGGGGTGTTACAGTTTGGTACCAGAGCTCTCGTTATAGAGAACGAAAGATTTTTAAAACTAAGGTTTTGAATAAAACTTTTCAAAATCCTTTAACTATAAACATTTTTCTAAAATGTATAAAAATATTTTGACTATAACGGTGCCGAAGAATTCCCGAGTTACATGATTGTTTGATGATTATTTTGATATTTATACGAGGAATTTATACGACGTAGATTGTCACAAGTAACCCTAAATCCCCCAGTAAAATAATCGAAGCTATTCTCGTAGGAATTCTAGCTATCCTAGATCTAAACCAAGTTGTGGATATTTATGATCCCAACAAATGGTTGATATTCGTAGAAATGTAGATAGTAGCTGATTGTGAAATTGAAGAAGAATTGGTAAGATTAAAACTGATATCGATGTCATGACGATCTTTCCTTATAGAATGGAGTTTGACAAAACGTTACCACCTAGAAAGATGTCATCTAATTCGTTGTCATCCAATTCTTAAATTGAAATCGAAAGGGTGAATGTTGCACTTGAGGCTGTTATTGGAACTATTACCCAAAGGCCTCATGCCACTAGTACCTTTCCGAGAAGTCTATATGAATGATCAAGTCATCTCATGCTAGTGACTCATTTGATAATTGTTGTTGTAAGAGCTATAGGATTGGAAATTAAGTGTTGATCATATTGAGCTTTTATTGCCTTTACAAGGCCAAAGAATAAGGTTGTAAGTATTGGAGAATAAGGTAGGATATCGAATTGAGTATCAAATTGGTTAAAACTTGAACAAAGTAAAATTTAACTTGTATGGAATGAGAAATTGTTAACAGGAAGTCGTTAAGTTATGTGATTGAATTATAAGGTTTTAAATGATTGTAGGATCGTGTTAAGGGTTGTTCCTAGGCCATCGTCCACTAACAAGGATGCCCAGTGTCCAAGAAATAAATCGAAGAAATCTTCTTCTGAATTGGGACCGATGGATCTTCCGGGACATGTGGAACACCTAATGACTCTTGTAGATTAGTATTCATTGTGGTATCTTTTAAAAATCCCTAACTTAACTAAGACATCAGTTGGTAGGATGAGTTCTGAGAATTGTATGACATAGTGACACGTAATGTGTTACGGTACAATTCTGACTTGTTTGTGATTAATGAGAAAGACTACCTTTGATTGCTAAATTCTACATGTATTGATATTATCTATCTCTTATTGCTTCATCCTAGTGTTCGCACTAGTGATGCAACCATTGAACAAGTACTCATCTCGAATTAAGTTACGTTGTGGATTATTCTTGTTGAGTGCCATCAAGATCATGAACCTCATGATTAACCGGCTAAGCTCATTTCCTATCATATTGTAGTTAGTTCTTGGTGAACAACTCTTCATCACTCTTTTGCAGATCACACATTGTTTTTATAAGTTAAAACGGTATCCTTTGAGAAAATTTAATTTTCAACACAATAAGGATTATTCAAAGTGAGATTTATAAGTGATTGATATCAAAATGAAGTTGTTTATGAGACGCTTTGGAAACTTAATTGTTTTCATAACAAAAAAATCTTTGTAAAGTTATTTTTGATTCTTATTTAAGAATTAAGCATGAAAATGTTTTTATTATAAACATGATGATAAAATTTTGACGAACTGAGTATTGCATCGTTAATCTTGAAATTGTATATAGTTGCGCGCCTACATACAATTTGGAATGGACCATGCAAGACTGATTAGTAGTCACCATAAAACTAATAAATAAACACTACATTTTCTTTGAAGATTGTGAAAGATTAAATTTTATGAGATCTACAAGAAGTGAAAAATAGGGACATAGTGTTAGGGACACCTACATATGTGCCTGTAGCATCTATTCTTCTGAGTCGAATTTACTCATCTGTGGAAATTGTCTTATTTGACAATTGACAATTCTTTCTTGTCCAATTCTCCCGTAGTGAGATTCTTAGGAAAAGTATCTGATTACCGAGTGTTGATACCCGACTGGATGTATCGACGTTCCTATCATTTCTTTTGATTTGATTTCATTTGAATGACCTGGGTAACGATCCGAGGAGCTTTCAAATGCGTACTCAAATTATGAAAACATGGGATATATTCATATTCAATAAATGTTTTCGTCTGTATCTGATTTGAAATTCTCTCACATAGATTATGCGTTGACCTTACTCTTTTAGGGATTAGTTATGTCTCCTGATATCCTTGAATCTATGAAGGATTATGAATTATTATTAGTCCTTTGAGAAGTTCACATCTTATCAACGATAATGAAACTGGAAAGTTGATAATGCCAGTAGAATGAATTAATTGATTATGACAGGACGACATTGTCTTAATTGATGGGAACTCGAATAGAATTCCCCTAAATGATAAGATGTTGATTATCAACAGTGATCTAATTAATTCTTGATGGATGACCATATCCTGCATTTAGACTTGAAATTATACCATGAATGATTGTGAATTAGTTATAGATATTGTAATCTAGAAGAACCTAGAATGAATTTATTAAAAGATGTTTATGTTATCTGAAACTTTAGGAGGTATTTGTTGGTAAATTACCTGGACTTTCGCCATCAAGGCGAGTAGAATTTGGTATTTGATTATATTCTCGGTGCTGCACCTGTGGCATGTGCATTATACGTCAGCACCATCTAAATTAAAGGAATTACCGTACAACTGAGAGAGTTGTCGGAAAAAGATTTTATTATACCAAGCCTGTCATCCTGAAGAGCTATGGTGTTATCATCCCTTATATTTATAGATTACTGTGAACTGAGTAAATTGACAATCGAAAGCGATATCCATAACTCGAAATGGAAGATTTGTTCGATCATTTACAAGGTTCTAGTGTATGTTTTAAAAGATTTGATCCACGGCATGGTTATCATCAACTTCGCATCTGCGAAAAAGATTATCTATTCCGTTCACTACATTCGGTACTTGTAATGAACATTATGAGTTTCACGTGGTGATGTTTGGATTGACTAATACACATGTAGCATTCATAAATTTGGTGAATCACGTGTGTAGGCTGTAATTTGATAAATTTATACTCGTGATCATTAAGGACTATATGTTTGTTTATAAGAATAAGAATGAGTTAATATTTAATTATAGATTGCCCTGAATTCGCCGAACAATTAAAACATGTACGTTGAATAATTAACATGAGATTAAAGACTTAACCTTTACATTATTTGACCGTGTGATTAATAAGATAATGGAATATATTGACTCTTCAAAATTAAGAGCCCTTTTAAGATCTTGGATTTTTACCAAAAAGAAAGTGCAAACGTGTTTTGACAAATGTTTTAACAAAGGATTTTAAGGGATTATTCTTGATGTTGAGTTTTTACCACCCTTTAGGAAAAGAGCAATAAAAGTGGCAAGTATTAAGTGTCGGTTTAGGAAAACCAAGCACTAATGACCAATTAAGTTCGTTCTCAAGGAGGCTAGTGTGTTATGTGTGTAATGATATGGATTAATTTGTGATTATATTTGAATAAGAAGAATAGAAAGGGGATTAGAAGAGAATGACGGTCAAGAAGACGGATTAAACTAAGTCTAAAAAGGCGTATACGTAAAGTCGTAAAAACCACCAAAATTAAAATTTTAACCTAAAAATTTCTAAAAATTACCAAAAATCCCTAATAATATTCTAAGAGTTTACAAAAAATCAAAACTTGCAAAAACCTTTTAATTAATTAGATAATGACTTTTTAATGCTAATTAAAGCCCTAAAAATTAAAATTAATTATTAAAAAGCCCTAAACAAGATTTTCAAGTTTGTAAACCTCAAAAATATCCTAATTAAGCTAAAAACTATTTTTCAAAATTTTAAAACCAATTAAAACTATTTTTAAACAATTAAAAACTCCTAAAATCAATTAAATCTTAAATTAATTATAGAAAATAATTAAAAGACCTAGAAAATAATTGGAAAGTTGCAAAAATCCTAATTAAGTATTTAGAACCTAGGAAAAATATAAAAACCTAGAAAATCAAACTTTTAATTTTTAATAATAAAATAATATTAAAATAATATTAAAAATCCAAAAATTATATAAAATTCTAAAAACTTGCAAACTAGCTTAATTTAACCTAATAAACTCAGAAATGAAAGTGAAAATACCTAAATACCCCTATTGGGCCTAGAAAATGGGCCAAACCCAAAACAGTCCCTTATTGGGCTTAATTAAGGCCCAATAAGAAAAAGTGTTCAGAATAAGCCCAAAAAGCACAGGTTGACTCAAAATTTAATTTTAAACAACTTTTTCCAAAGGCCCAAAAGCTGAATATGTGAAATAAGCTAACTTATAATAAGCAGCTTATTCTTAATGGGCTTTTTGGCCCATTAAGCCATAAGCTGATGCCATAAGCTAAAATTTAACACACAACCTTCTTTTGACCTAACAAAGACTTCTGCAAAAAGAATTTTCAAATAAGCCCACTTAATAAGCCAGAAACAAGTCACAAACTTATTCACAAAACAACAAAATAGTCGTTTTTATGATCTAGACCACCTCAGAAGCTGATTCAAGTTGCAAAACGTTTCTTTTGACAAAACTAAGCTTAAAAACTAAAGACCTTTCAAATAAGCACACTCAATAAGCTGGAAAATTAAATAAGCACTTATGTTAAAAGTCAAACAAGTTGGTTTTCTAGTAAAAAGTCAACGTCAAAGTCTCATAAGCTCCAGTTCACTTAAATGGGTCAAATAATGAAGATCTATCACAAAAAAATAAGTTGTTGCAAGTCAGAATAAGCTAGAATAGCTTATTGATAAGCTGATGACAAAATTGCACTAGCAGGGGATAGTTTTAGATGTTGAGCAGTGGAAACTTTTTCCACTGTTTGACTATTTTGACTTTTTGTCTTTAGTGACTTTTTTGGAGATTCAGATTTCACAAAGGCACCCAATTGATCTTTGGATCAAAAGGAGTCAATCACAATCAAAATAACACAATCACTAACACCCAATTGATACAGTTTAATCAATCATTCATCAGACATGATACAGGCATGAACAATAAGCAGTTTAGCAATCAAGAGCAGTTTTAGCACAAATCAGCCAGCCAAATTCAACCAAATGCACACACAAGCTATAATAAACTCCAATAAGCAAGTCTAAACAGGTTTCATGCACTGGTTAAAAGATTTAAGCAAGATTCAAGCAATGAAAGTTACTGATGAACACTAACACATGCAGTTTTCTACTTTTGCTGATGTATTTGACACACAAGCCAATTTCAACACCTCAAATCTTTCAAACAGGTTATATTAACTTTGTTTAAACCACTTTTATCCCTAAGCATGCATACACACTAAGTGTTCCCAAAATCCTAGGTCAAAACAAGCAGAAACAAGGTCTATATAGCAGATTGATTAGTTCAAGTGTGCAAACCCAAAAACTTACAGCAAAACACTCTCAAACAAAGGTATAGCAGATACAAAGCATAAACAACAACTTCCCTTAACACAAAAATAAATTACAAGCATAAACCAGTAGACCCAAACACCCCTTTAACTTTTTCAAATCAAAATTTTCAAAAGCACAATGAGATTTCAGGCCAACCAAGCATCAATTAACACTCAAACAAGTATAATAAACAGATTCAAGCAAGAACAAGCCACAAAATTCACAAGAACAACAGTTTCATACAAATATCACCAAAAATCACAATTTAAGCAGATTTGGAGATTAAGTATGCAAACCTCATGGATGTACATCCACACCCACGAATTTTGAGCTTATGTGCTAGCAAGAACAAGCACAAGCTTCCACAAAAAGTCTGCTAAGATTAAACAAGGGTTAAGCACAATATCATAAAAATCAGAAACTTGGAAAAACTTGATTAATGCAAACTTGTTACCCCACACTTGATTATCCCCAAGTTATAAGCCTCACCACACCTTAACCAACTCAGTTAGGATGCTATGATCAGCCCTATAGCCCAAGAATTCCAAGATTGGAACAAGACTTAGCAAAATATCAAGAAAATGAGGAAATATGTAAACTTTTGCACACTCCTCTTTGAAAAACAGGTTTTGAACATTAAGAACTACAAAGCATATAACAAAATGAAAGCACTAAACAAGATTGGCCAATGACTTTTCTTCAAGATTTCAAACTCAATTTCATTAACTTAGAAATAGGATTTACAGAAACTTGAACCAAGGAAAAATCAAAAGCAAACGTTTAATGAAGAACCCTAAGGCCTTTATATAGGCATACAAATGACTAAGGAACAGCTAATAACTTAAAAACCCTAATGGTTGAAGTTCCAAAATTGCCCTCTTGAATTTGAACTCATATGCTTCATGTGACTGATTCTTGGACGTATGTGAAGGATATAGCTGTTGAAATTTGATCCAAGGGCTCAAACAAAGCTTAAAATGTAAGCTTGTATCTGGATGGTTGATTCTCTGGCTGGTTTTGGCAGTTTCCCCAAAAGTGTGTAGCAAGGGTTTATCATGTGAGCACATGAGTGACGTGGCAAGGGTTTTTGAAGTGGGAATATGTTCATGACAAGCTTAATCACTAATCTGGATGATTTGGTGGTTTAATTTTGGCTTAAACACAAATACCCAATTTGTGTTCATGTGTGAATAGTGGATGTATTTGATCTAGATTAGTGTTTAAAAAGGTGTTAGGCGCCCAAATTTAACTTAATAAATTAAGTTAGTTAATCCGGTTGTGAGTGGATGCTGATGTGGAGGATGGGTGGAATGGGATTGGTGGGATTGAGTGAGTGGGGCACGTGGCAGTTTGTCACTGGTCTAGGTATCTTTCATGTTGGCCAGATTTCACCCCTTGATTCTTTACTCCTTGTCTTTTCAATATAAAACCCTATCAACGCCCATATTAGTCTTATCAACTTTTGACATGTTTTCATTTTTGGCCCAAAAACTTTTGCAAAATGAATTCAGGGGTATTTCTTGCCATAATTGAATTCTTCAAGGGCTGGTTTGGTATTTTCTTCAATGTTAATGGTATAGACTTGTATGGTTGACATTTTGGAGGACTGAAATTGCCAAGTCTTGATGATTGAGGGACCATTTTTGCCAAATGTTGAAAGTTGAGGGTCCTTTTTGTAATTTTGAGATTTTCAAAGGACCAAACTTGTCATTTCTTGTACTTTGAAGGACTTCATGATGTATTTGACTTTGTGGATGATATTGGTTGACAATTTAGCTTTTTTGAGGGGCTAAACTTGCCAAATCTTCAAAGTTAAGGGTCCTTTTTGTAATTTTGACAAACTTTAGGGACCAAACTTGTAATTATGAGGATACAAGGGTATAAAGTGTCAATTATTCATAATTGGAGGACCCTTCTTCATAATTCTTCAAATCTTCAAGGGTTGATCTTGGGAAAGTCTTCATTATGGGCTTGGTTCATTGTGCGGCTTCGTTTCCCGTGTTCGTTTTTGCATGATTCTTGTGATCTTTTGTCATTATCTCAATATTCGTACCTAAAATACACAAGCAACAAACACAAGCATATATTTGGGTATTTTGATGATATTTAATGCATTTTAAGCCCTATTTGGAAGATGAGACTATGTATAAAAGCAGTCTCATCAATTCCCTTCTACACAAACCATTTAACTAAACTTCTGTTTAGGGGTAAATGTTTGTGTATACCTCAAGACAACCTAAGAGGGATTGAGGAAACCTTTTAAATCATGACTTGAAATTGAAACGATAATTTTTACTTTTTAAACTAAGAAAACTTTGACCAAAGTATAAACAAAGGTTTTTCGAACATTTACGAATCTTATTAAATATTTTCGATAAATCAAGAAAAATCTTGTTAATTAAATTCAAATTTATTTTGAACATTTTATATAATTGGTTGAACTAAGAAATTTAAAATTTTTACGTTTACGTTTCATAAAAAAATTAAATATTTATTATTTAATTAGTTGTAATAATTATCGACGCTTTAGACGTCAGATTGAGTAAAACAGATAAAGATAATAGTAAAGACGAAACTAAAACATAGAAGATATTAAGAAAGAACTTTGAATAAATACGGTTATGATATTTATTTCATCAGGAAAGTGAACATAATTACTGACACATTATGTATAAAAGATAAAGAACCAATTAGGACATGTTCCTTAATAATGAAGGTGCAAAATAAACTGCTAAACAATATAAAAATAGCCGATGTTTGTAAGAAGGATAATATAGATAATAAAAAGGGATTCGCGGCTAATGTGAACCATTACAAATTGAGAGCCGATGGCGTTAAAATGTTTTAAAGGCCACTTGTGATTGCCTAAATATGGAGACTTTGAGATATAGTTATGTAGGAATTTGTAAGTATAAGTATTCCATTTATGTCATTTATGACTAAAAGCATCTTTGTCTGAAGAAGTTGTGCTGATGGCAATTATGAAGGCAGACATCGCCTCATACATTAGTAAACGTCTAGCTATTGCAAAGGTCATCATCTGAATTTGATTCGATTTGGGTCATCGTCGACCGGATGACCAAATCTGCTAATATCATTCCGGTTAATGATAAATGCAAAAAGAGTTATGTAAACATAGTGTGCCTGTATCGAACATCTTTATCAAGATCCTCGCTTCACATCGTATTTCTAAAGATTTGCTCAGAAATCATTGAGAACGAACCTTGATGAGAGTACTATGTACCACCCCAATCGAAGGGACGAGGTAAAGTAACAATACAAAGTAATATAAGTGCTGTTTTATGTTTGAATGATTGACCTTTGGTAATAGACCGTATAATCGTTTTCCTTTGAAAAGATTATCATTGATAACCATCGTGTTAGGAATAAGATCGAATCTTGTTAGGATCTAAATATTAGAGCATCTGTAAGCAGGAGTTGAGATGAAGACACCCGACATACATCCATTGTGAGTTGGACATGTCTTTTAGGTTTAAGGTTTCCTATGATGGCGAACCAAACCTTGCAAAATACCTGACCCGCGAGATCTGAAATGATTGTTGAAATTAGGATCTGATTATTGACAGCCGGTAGTGGGCAAGAGGTTATGTGAATGTGAAATGTAGATGTTGAAGTGCCAAATGGGTAGCGAAGTTATGCCACAATTTTTAACCTTGGAAAAATGAATTCATGATCTGACAAATCATGGGATATAAGTCCCCGTTGTATGGGACCATTGAGATGATGTAAAAGTTGGGATTGAAAGGCATATAAGCTGGATCTACCCTAGGACTTCAAGAACTGCGTGAATTATGTTTCGTAAATCGAACTTGATGGAATATCTATCAAGTGAAACTGATTGTTCTTAGTAGAGCTTAGATCGGCGAAAAGTTGCATTCATCAAAAACCCGTGAACATCATGGATAGAGAAAGTAAGTCAACATTAAGTCTGATCTTATTCCCGTAGTTATGTTTGATGAAACTCGCGTATTGTAATGAATTGCACTTGTGAGAAAAGACCGAGTGTGGAGGAAATACCCACATGGCTTTAACTCAATAAGAAGCGAGTAGTAAGATGATCTTTGAGGACAAAGATCCTGTTAAGGGGTAAATGCTGTGACAATCCGTCAATTTATGGTTGATATTTTATTCTCAATATTTATTTGAAAACATTATTTTAATGTTACCATATGAACTCACTTATTTTTGGGAAGAAATTTGGATTTACGTCTTGAAGTAGCGTCGACTACGTCTAAACCGGAGGATTCTACGTTACGTGCTTACGTTTACATACACCGTCTTTGGTGACAGTCCGACATTTCAGAAAATAAATTTGTCCGTGAATATTATTTTGGAGTTTTAAATTTGAGTTGGTTCATAAACTCACAAATTTACGAGAAGAGATTAGGACTAACGATTTTAATTTAACGTCCTTTACGACTAAACCGGAAACCCTAGGATTACGTATTTACGTTTTCGAACTCCGTTTTTGATGGGACAATTTTTATTGGATTCGTTTTGTGACGTTGATTCATAATTTATAAAAACGTTTTTCGTAAAACGACCCGAGGGCATGCAAATCGAGAAAACTAGAATCGAGGAATACCCGTAAACTAGTGAGATGGGACAAAATACATTGTCCCACCCCACTAGCACCATGGGACGGCACAAATAAGACACCACATCAATATGTGGCATCTTATTAACTTGTTAGCTACAAGTGTAAGCAAAGCTTACACGTTAAGCTAGCTACTAACTCAAAACCATCAAACCATTTTAGTTCTAGCATTTCACCATGCAAAACCACTTCAAAATCCTCTCTCACTCTCTCATGGTACCGTCCATATCTCACCCTAAACACCACTTTTGATCAAAAATCAATCATGAAATCCTATGTTATTCTTGCACATGTTGAAGCTCTTTTGAAACCCTATTGATTGGTGGTGATTATAACATCCATGGAGGAGTTTCCATGGACTCTTGAGGCTGATTTTTCACAAGGATTATATGAAGATTGGTGGTCTTGAAGATGGTCTTGGCTATGCATAAGTTTCTCCATCCAAATCCATGTCAAACTCATAACCTACAACAACTTGGTGGTATAAAGATTGTCCTCCTCATCCTCTAGTTATTTTTGGTTATGTAATCATGTAATTTATTACCTATTGTATATTTTTATGATGATTATATGATGATAAAAATATTGTGTGGGGATTTGGTGTTGATAAACATGCTTAAAAAGATGAAAAACTATAAGAAACAAGGCTAAAATCTTGTCTAAATTTGTTGGCTGTATAAAACAGTAAAGAAACATGTCATGAACTGATAAAATGATGAAGTAGAATTGATATACAGTAATCTATGAGTCTTGTACACATGTGAGAGTTGGCCATGCAATGGAATCATTGTAATGAGTGAGATATGATCAAAACAAGTTTAAGGTACAAATATGAGTTCACTGTTTTGGACGATTTTTAGAAAATACTTAGAAGATGATTCAACATTATCTATAGAAGAGTTAAATGGAACACATATCATGTAGTTTCTGTGATAAAAATTTGAGCTTCTATCTCCATATATAACTCTAGATATGGCAGTTTTGGTGAAAGTGAAGATAAAAATCAGATTTTAGAAATTAAAGTATAATACTATTATATAAGCACTCAAAATTTAATAGTATAAAATATAAATTAAAACCCACTAACTTATATAATACATTTATATAAATATGTACAATGGTAAATAAGTGGACATTTTATAAAAATGGTAACTTGTTAAGTTTTATAAGTTATAAAACTATAAACATGATTTTTACGACTTTTTCGGCTAATACCGTAAAATTAACGTTTTTGTTAAATAAAACTTAGATGGTTGGACCCGTCTAATGTAAACTTTTATAAACTCATATACTGATATATAGACATGTATAACAAGTAAAAACCGATAAAAACCCGAACTACAGGACATACGGACATTAACGAGCTAAGTAAACATATTGGACTAATAATTGGACTAAATAAGTTAAACTCTTATAAAAAGAACTTATTGGGGTTAACCCATTTGGGCCCAACTTGTAAAGTTTAAATACTGATAATATAAGTATAAAATGGATTAAAACAAGTTAAAGAACTTATAATAAGTTTATTGGACTTAAAATACGTAAATAGGTAAAACTAGTAAACTAGTATAAAAGTTATCGACATATAACACTAAAATGAGTAAACGAGAATATGTAAACCCACTTGATCATCATATATACATAATCATCATATGTATACATAATTTTTGTTTTTATAAAGTCATTGGACATGAGTCTAAGACGAGTATTATTTGTCTAGGTTTCCGTGATTGAAGCACGTACCGTACGTCCGAATTGCCGATAACCCGCCTTCCCACATCAACGTGAGCTCATAGCCTCGCACTCTTTTAAATGTTTTTATAAATGTTTTATAAACCCGCGAGGGAGATAACATGTTAGTTTTTATAAAATAGGACACCATTTGTCCCGATTGCTTGTTTATTGATTTGGACCCGAATGATTGTATGACCCGAATGTATGACCCGATAAATGATTAAAGGACCCGATAGATGAAATCAAATGGATTATTAAAGTTAGGTTATGTCACTAAAAGTCCTATTATCATGAATTGTGAACTACCGGGAGTTGGTAGACGCTTATACATATAATAGTACTATTTAGGGACGATCACCCCAGTTCGCGCCTTGACGGTTGATCCCCGTCGTGCCACATTGATTGGTAAGCGAATTTATGTATGAGAAGATTTCCATAGCGTGACCTTTGTGACGACACGCTACTTTAGATGGGAAAAATTGGTATCGGGTTAGCTACCCGTTGTTTGTTTTAGTAAGGTAACAATGTCATGCGGCTTATAATAATCCAAACTAACGAAATACTACTAGACGCTCCGAATTACGATGTATTGCCTGACTAGCAATACAGGGTCATACTATTAATATTATGTTCGTGTTTTGGTTTTCATAACCATATCCATATAACGGTTTTTATTTAACTTTATACAACTTCGTAAGACGTATTGTATGATGTTTTTACGAAATTGGCTCGTATAACGATTTTTAAGGCAAACGCCAATATTATGATTTTGATGAAGATTTGTATAAAATGACTTTGGCTATTTTATGGCCTATAAAATGATTTGTACAAAATGATTTTCAGTAATAATTTTATACTGATATTATATTGATGGAATTTATTAAACTCTATGAATTCACTCGGCGTTATCGCTGACCTTTTCTTTAACATGTTTTATCTCAGGTACTTGAAGGTAATTCTCGGGAAGACCACAAGAATTCATGGCCCGCACTTAAATATTAATTCCCATTCAAATGCTTTGTAAAACCTGTATTAAATAAAATGACTTGGGACCTATGTAAATTTGATATTTATGAATGGAAATGCTTTATTATTAAACGACGTGATTTTTAAGCGTTGTCTATGATGTGAGTGATGTGCTATCCCGTAACACCAACGAGTCTTCCGCTGTATTGAGTTGTATAAATTTGGGGGTGTTACATCGGGACATACAATCATTCGGGTCCAAATCAATAAACAGACAATCGGGACAAATGGTGTCCTATTTTATAAAAACTAACATGTTATCTCCCTCGCGGGTTTATAAAACATTTCATAAAAACATTTAAAAGAGTGCGAGGCTATGAACTCACGTTGATGTGGGAAAGAGGGTTATCGGCAATTCGGATGTACGGTACGTGCTTCAATCACGGAAACCTAGACAAATAATACTCGTCTTAGACTCTTGTCCCATGACTTTATAAAAATAACAATTATGTATACATATGATGATTTTATAAATATGATGATGATCAAGTGGGATTGTACATTTTTACTCATTCATTATAGTGTTTATGTGTTGGTAACATTTTTATACTAGTTTTACTAGTTTTACTTATTTACATGTTTTAGGTCCAATAGGCCTATTATAAGTCCATTAACTTGTATTAATCCATTTTATACTTTTATTATCAGTATTATACTTTACATTTTGGGCCAAAGTTGGTTAAGCCCAATAAGTAATTTTATAAGTGTTTAGCCCATTTAGTTGGATTAATAGTCCAATAATGCTAACTTAGCCCGTTAATGTCCGTATGTTATACAGTTCGGGTTTTATCGGTTTTTAATTGTATTAGGTACTTATATATCAGTATATTACTTTTATAAAGTTTACATTAGACGGGTCCGATCGTCTAAGTTTTAATTGACGAAAAACGTTAATTTTACGGTACTAGCCGAAAAGACGTAAAAATCATGTTTATAGTTTTTATAACTTATAAAACTTACCAAACTACCATTTTTATATAATGTCCATTTATTTATCCTTATGCATATTTATATAAATGAAATATATAAGTTAGTGGGTTTTAATTCACATTTTAAACTATATTTATTTGAGTGCTTATATAATAATATTTAACTTTAATTTCACAAAATAAGTCCTAAATTTTAAGTTAACTAAAATGTCCATATCTAGAGTTCTATAATGAGATAGGACCTCAAATTTTTATCACAGAAACTACATAATACATGCTTCATTTTATTCCTATTATAGCTACTGATGAATCAACTTCTAAATGTTTTAATAAATTCGTCCAAAACAGTGTAGGCACATTTGCACTCTAAACTTGTTTTGATCATATCTCACTCATTTTGATGATTCCATTGTATGGCCAACTCTCACATGTGTATAACAAGAGGATGGGAAGAACAATATTTATACCACCAAGATTAAGTAGTTGGAAGGATCAAGACTTGGTTTTGGGTCACCAAATCTTATGAAATCTTGTATGAAATCTTCAAGATCACCAAGGGAGATGTTGGTCTTTGAAAATCAGCCCTACTTCATCTTGCAAACTTCTCTTTGGATGTTAAAATCACCACCAATCTACAGAGCTTCAAAAGGACTTCATCATATGTGTGAATAACACATGATTTCATGGTTAATAATTGATCAAATGAGGGTGTTTTTGGTTGAGATGGGACGAATTTTAGAGAGAGGGAGGAGAGAATGAGAGTGGTTTGCATGAGTTTCTAGTTGCAAATGGTAAAATGAAGTGGTTTTGAGTGGTTTTGTGTAAGAGTAGCTTATTTACTAAGCTTACAAGACAAGTGTTAGCTTGTTTAGGAGGTGATGACACCTCATGGTGTTGTTGCTTATGTGTTGCCGTCCCATATAGTGGGGTGGGGAAAAACTTGTTTTGTCTCATCCCACTAATTTACGGGTATTCCTCGATTCTAGTTTCCTCGATTTGCGTGCCCTCGGGTCGTTTTACGAAAAACGTTTTTATAAATTATGAATCAACGGCACAAAACGAATCTACTAAAAATTGTCTCATCAAAAACGGAGTTCGAAAACGTAAATACGTAATCCTAAGGTTTCCGGTTTAGTCGTAAAGGACGTTAAATTATAATCGTAAGTCCTAATCTCTTCTCGTAAATTTGTGAGTTTACGAACCAACACAAATTTAAAATTCCAAAATAATATTCACGGATAAACTTATTTCCTGAAATGTCGGACTGTCACCAAAACGGTGTATGTAAACGTAAGCACGTAACGTAGAATCCTCCGATTTAGACGTAGTCGATGCTACTTCAAGACGTAAATCCAAATTTCTTCCCAAAAATAAGTGAGTTCATAATATAATATTAAAATAATATTTTTAAATAATACTTGAGAATAAAATATCAACCATAAATTGACGGATTGTCACAACATTTACCCCTAAACAGGATCTTTATCCTCAAAGATCATCTTATCTTACTACTCGCTTCTTATAGAGTTAAATCCATGTGGGTATTTCCTCCACATTCGGTCTTTTCTCACAAGTGTAATTCATTACAATACGCGAGTTTCATCAAACATAACTACGGGAATAAGGTCAGGCTTAATGTTGACTTACTTTCTCTATCCATGATGTTCACGGGTTTTTGATGAATGCAACTTTTCGCCGATCTAAACTTTATCAAGAAGTGATCAGATTCTCACTTGATAGACATTTTATCAAGTTCGATATACAAAACATAATTCACGCAGCTCTTGAAGTCCTAAGGTAGATCCAACTTATATGCCTTTCAAACCAATCTTTTTACATCATCTCAATAGTCCCATACAACGGGGACTTATTTCCCATGATCTTTCAGATCATCAATTCATTTTTCCAAGGTGAAAATTTTGGCATAACTTCGCTACCCATCCTGTACTTCAAGATCTACATTTCATATTTACATCACCTCCTGCCCACTGCTGGCAGTCAATAATCAGGTCCTAATTTCAACAATCATCTCAGGTTTCATGGATCGGGTATTTTGTAAGGTTAGGTTCGCCATCATAGGAAACCTTAAACCTAAAAGACATGTCCAACCCACAATGGGTGTATGTCGGGTGTATTCATCCCAACTCCTGCTTACATATGCTCTTAAATTTAGATCCTAACAAGATTCGATCTCGATCCTAATATGATAATTATCAATGATAATCTCTCCAAAGGAAAGCGATTATACGGTTTATTACCAAAGGTCAATCATTCAAACATAAAACAACACTTATAGTATTTTGTATCGTTACTTTACCTCGTCCCTTCGATTGGGGTGGTACACAGTACTCTCATCAAGATTCGTTCTCAATGACTTCTGAGCAAATCTCTAGAAATTCGATACGAAGCGAGGATCTTGATAGAGATGATCGATACAGGTACACCATGTTTACACAACTCCTTTAAATACAAAAGAGTCAATTTCTTCATAAAGAATTTATCATTAACGATGATGATATTAGCAGATTTGGTCAGTCTGTCGACGATGACCCAAATCAAATCAAATTCAGATGATGACCTTTGCAATAGTTAGACGTTTACTAATGTATGAGGCGATGTCTGCCTTCATAAATTTCATCAATACAACTTCTTCAGATGAGATACATTAAATCAGAAATGACAGGAATAGAATACTTATACTCACAAGATTCCAACATAACTATATCTCACAATCCTCCATATTTAGACAACCACAAGTGGCCTTTTATACATTTATCGCCATAGGCTTCTCAAATCTATTGGTTCACATTAGCCGCGAACCCCTTTTATTATCTATATTATCTTTTTTTTACAAGCATCGGCTATATTTTAAATTGCTCGGCAATTTATTTTGCACAATCATTACTAAGTAACACATCCTAATTGGTTCTTTATCCTTTTTACATAATGCGTCGGTATCTATATTCACCTTTCCTTATGAAATAATTATCATGATCGTATTCATTAAAAAATTTCTTAGTTTGACCAATTATATAAAAATGTTCAAAATAAATATGAATTTAATTATCAAGATTTTTGTTGATCTATCAAAAATACTTAATAAGATCCGTAAATGTTCGAAAAATCTTTGTTTATACTTTGGTCAAAGTTTTCTTAGTTGAAAAGCAAAAATTATCGTTTCAAATTTCAAGTCATGGTTTAAAAGGTTTCCTTAATCCCTCTTAGGTTGTCTTGAGGTATACACAAACATTTACCCCTAAACAGGAGTTTAGTTAAATGATGTGTGTATAAGGGAATAATCCCTTAAAATTTCCTTTAATAAAAATATCTGTCAAAACAGTTGTGCACTTTCTTTTTGGTAAAACCCAAAATCTTAAATGGCTCTAATTTTTGAAGAGTCAATATATTCCATTATCTTTTAATCACACGGTCAAATAATGTAAAGGATTTAGTCTTTAGTCACATGTTAAATACTCAAGGTATTGGTTTTCACTACTCGGCCAATTCAGGGCAGTCTACAATTAATTATTAACTCATTATTCTTATAAACAAACAAATGGTCCTTAATGATCACAAGCATGAATTTATCAAATTATATCCTACACACGTGATTCACCAAATTTATGGATGCTACATGTGTATTAGTCAATCCAAACGACATACATGAAACTCATAATGTTCATTACAAGTTCTGGATGTAGTGATAGAAATAGATAATATTTTTCGCGGACGCGAAGTTGATGATAACCATGCCATGGATCAAATCTTTAAAACATACGCTAGAACTTTGTAGATGATCGAACAAATCTATCATCTTGGGTAGTGGATATAGATTTTTAATCGTCAATTTACCTAGTTCACGGTAATCAATAAATATAAGGAATGATAACACCATAGCTCTTCATGAGGAAGAGCTTGGTAGAATAAAAGTTTTCTTCGACAACTCTCTCAGTTGTACTGTAACTCTTTCGATTTAGATGGTGCTGATGTACAGTGCACATGACACAGGTACAACACCCGGAATATAATCAATATCAAATTCAACTTGCCTTAATGGCGAAAGTCTAGGTAATTCACCAGCAAATACCTCCTAAAATTTCAGATAACAGAAACATCTTTTAATAAGTTTACTTTAAGTTCTTTCTAGATTACAAGATCTATGATCAGTTTATAACCATTCATGGTAAAATTTCAAGTCTAAATGCAGGATATGGTCATCTATCAAGAATTATTTAGATCACTTTTGATGATCAACATCTTATCATTTAGGGGAATTCTATTCGAGTTCCCATCAATTAAGACAATGTCGTCATGTCATAATCAATCAATCCATTCTAATGGCACTACCAACTTTTCAGTTTTATTGCCGTCGATAAGATGTGAACTTCTCAAAAGACTAATAATAGCTCATAATCCTTCACAATTTCAAGGATATCAGGAGACATAACTAACCTTAAAAAGAGTAAGGTTAACGCATAATCTACGCGAGAGAATTTCAAATCAGATACAGATGAAAACATTTAACGAATATGAATATATCCCATGTTTTCATAATTTGAGTACGCATTCGAAAGCTCCTCGAATCGTTACCCAGGTCATTCAAATGAAATCAAATCATAAGAAATGATAGGAACGTCGATACATTCAGTCGGGTATCAACACTCGACAATCAGATACTTTTCCTAAGAGTCACACAACAGACGGTTTTCTTTGCTTTTCTACCATTGTTGAAGCTTCAAAAACCTTCAATCACTCAAATTAATTGATTCAAGTTCGTGGGTTTCACTCATCCATCATCCAAGATCAATTAATTGTAAGTTATTTCTTTCAATTTCATCTAATTTGTAGGGTTCATACATTCATAATTGGGGATTTTTAAAATTGACATTGAATTAGAACCTTACTAGGAATAAGAGTTGACATAGTATTGTTACTATGATTCCTTAGGTTCATATTCATAGAGATTTCACTAAAACCCATTTGTAGAACAAATCCGAATTTTGACTAAATATTTTGGTTGATTGATGGAATTGATATGAACCCATGAACAAGTTGGTAATGGCATTGTTAAATGCTTACCTAAAAACCTAGTTTTTGAAAAACCAATGTTCTAGTTCATTGTTGATTTTACATAGTTCATATGTTTTGATCAATGATGAAATGGGTACATTATGAACATGAGAACGACAACGATTAATCCTTTGTATGCCAAGCTATTGATGAAACACATTCTCATCTTTTGATATTTTTATTTTTATTTTTCTTATGAGTGATTGGAGAAATATCTTTGTTTGTTGTATTTAGGTACTAATCATGCCTTCAGAATATCAACAAGACCACCGATACACTAGATAATACATGCCAAACCTTTCCGAAATGTGTGCTTCCCCTCAACTTAGAAAGACCTATTCCTCACTCTAAAAACGTTACTTTCACGAGGGTAGAGTTGTCAAAGAGGATATTGAGGGATATATATATATATATATATATATATATATATATATATATATATATATATATATATATATATATATATATATATATATATATATATATATATACTCGATCAATGTTCAGACAAATTGGGTTTGATTGTTTGTTGGACATCAAAGAGGATATATATCCCGAATTTCTCCTAGGGTTCTTTAGCACATACTCTCTCATTTATGATGATGATAAAGTATATGTTAGGTTCATCCTTGAAGGTCGACTCATTAAACTCTCTCTTGAAGACTTTGGTCAAGCTCTTCGTATTCCATTTGTGGGCACTTGTCGATTTACTGATAAATGGAAACTTGATTATCTTCTTGAACCATTCGACTGTGCTCCAAATGAAAATGAAGAGATTGACCTTGACTTCATTCTTGATGTAATTTGTAAAGAGCGTTGTGGAAACGTTGTAAAAATCCTCCACTCTACCAAGCGTCGAGTAAAACGCTATGCGGTTCTCTTAAGCGACCTAAATGATTGTATGGTTCGTTGGGCCGACATCCTTAGGAAGAATGTATTTTGTCTTGGCAGAATTCGGGATCATATTCTGGCGTGTAAGGCGCACATGTTATGTTGCATCGCTACCGGTGCCAAGTAAAATCTCGCATACTATATCGCTCGACGAATCACCTATGCTCTTTCCAAACCCAAAACAAATCTTCCCTATGCCATGCTCCTTACTCGCCTTCTTAAGAAGGTTGGTGAAGATTATCCCGACATCAACATTTCTCGCTTTCGTTCGGTCGAACGTGTTATGCTACCTATTCAAAAGGTACAACCACGAAAAGCTAGAAGTGATCGAGGTTCGAGAAATTCCGATACACAAGAGTCCGATGATGAGGACTTTGATATGTCACTAAGTGATGGTGGTGGCATAGGAACAAGTGCTCATGTTGGCTCTTCGAGTAACTCCCACTCATCCATGGACTCTTTCATGGAAGGGTTAGAAGAAATCATCCCTCCTCCTCACTTTGCTACTAGTGGATTTCCTGAAAACTTCGGTCTTGCGGATGTCTACCGAGCTAATCTTAAAACACAAGGTGAGTTGTATGATCATCGAGTGGAGTCAAGAGGATCGTTCAAGAACATAGCCAAATTGATCAAGGGACTTGACAAGAAGAAGAAATGAAGCATTGGTTTATCAAGGTTAACATGGTTGTAAACATGTTTGAATTATTAAACATTTATTATGGTTGTCTAACTAATACTTTATGTTTAGATTATTAGTATTTTAATCCTAATAGTTGCATTGCTTTGTGCATATTATGTGTTTGTTAGCTTCCTAGATTTTGATTTATAGTTAACTTTGGCTTGTTATTTACCTGTGTGAAATTTGGGCTGACCACAGTTTTTGGAAGTGCACTTTTCTGTCACCACCGGTCGCGGTTCCATATCGAACCCGCGATTCCTTAGCGATAAAGAACCGCGGACCTACGTAAGGAACCGCCTGTCCCTGTTTTGATAGAATCTTTGCTTTACACTGTTTTCCTTAATCTGTCTAAAACTTTGATAATTTTTTTTGAAAAACCTACACTTTCCTAAAGTAGGGTACCTAATTTCATTATTCACCTAAAATGATTTTAACCCATTACTAGTTTGGATCATTCCCTTCTCTTCTTAAACCCTCTCATGTTGATTGTATTCTTCATCCTTTCAACACTTCTTTAAACCTTAACACACAACCATGGTGTCCACTAGAACATCCACTTCTTCCAAAACTTCTTCCTAAAAAAGAAGCCTCAAAATTAAGATTAAGATACCTAACATTGGTTCTTCATCTTTTCACACTCCCAAAAATGAGATCTCTCCCATTCTTATTTCATCTTCACCTTCACCACCCCTTGATACATGCAAGACAAACTCAGCCCATGGTACTAACCATTCTCATGGTTCTACCTCCTCTTCATTCTAATCAAGAATGAATGAGCTTTCTTCACCTTTCACTCCTAGTCCTCCTTTGGATGGGATTTCTCAACCTCGGCCTCTACAAAGTATCCCCTTTGTACTTGAGCCTTTGGTAACCTCTCCTTTATCTCCACAAACTCTCCCATCTTACCCTTGGACACTATGCCTCCACCACATCCTCCACCCTCTAACACTAATGCTCCTATTTTGGGCATTCATATCCCTCACTTCATGGGTGATCCTTACTTGTTTGGGTTCTTAGAAGCTCATGGTGCAAATTGCCCATGTTGTCTCTATAATAACTACATCATTCAAAACCTAAGGATGGAGATGCTTGGCCTTCATAGAAGGTTGCATGATTTTTTGCTTGTCTTGTTCTCCATGCCTCCTCCTAGGAGATGAATGATGGTTTTCAAATTAACATGCTTTTTAAAAAAGAAGATCAAGCCAAAGAGAACTATGAACTCAAGACCTAGTTCTTAGCTATATTTGTAGTAGTTAATTGTATTTTTAATTCTTGTATTTCCTTTCCTTTCCCTCGTGATTTTCTCATGTGGATGATTTATGGATTTAGTTTTTATGTGCTTTAATCTATGTGACCACATTAAACAACTTCAATTTATTTAAAATTGAACCTAAATCTATTACAACCTCCAAAACTTGACTTAAAATTGGACCAAATTTTATTTAAATATTTTGTCACCCTTTGTCAAGATATTCTTTGTGAATGTGTTGCTTTTATGCAACCATAGCATACTCTAGTGCTAAAAGAGGTAAAAATTCAAGATTTGCAAAATTTTGAAAAAGTCTTATCTTTCTCCAAAACTTTTGAAAATCAAGTTTTGTAGTCCACTGGACGCGGTTCCTTTGCCTCCAGGCGGATCCATATCGATATGGAACAGCGGGCTACTTTAAAGAACCGCGCTTAGTAAAGCTGTTATTGGCTTATTTTTGGTCTTTCTTCTTTGACCACTGTTTTGGTTAAGATTCTTTGTTTACCCAATTTGGCTAAACATTCTCTAAAACCTTTCTTTTTCATTTCAAATCTTTGCCTTGTCTATTTTCTTTAAATTCTCTTTTGGCAGTTCTTTCCTTCATCCCTCATAATGCCTAATTCTTCCTTTCCTAACCTTGACATTTCTTTGTCACAAACTTCTCAACCTAAAGCTTCTTCTTCTAATCTTTCAAAGAAAGCGAAAATCTCGGTTAAACCCATTTGGATAAAAAAGAACAAGAATCATCATGATTCTTCTTCTCCAAAATCCTCCAAGATTTCCTCTTTCTCTCCGATTTAATATTGGAATGAGACTTACTCTATAAATCCAATTACCGGAGAAAAAGAAATTCTTCCACCACCACCTAAACCTTTCAACTCTCCTCAACTCAATGACCTATCTTCTTTCCCTAACCTCACTAGGCATTGTGAAAACATCTCTTATCCATTATCTCCCTCTCCACCAACCTATAATCTTGATGGACCTCCCCCATCTAACGACTTTGTTTTGAATCTTGGTTCCTCGTGTGCTTGTTGTAATTTTCAACAAATTGAACTTGATCATATCTATGACAAGCTAAATTTTCTTGAATTCCTCCTTACTCGACCTCCTCTCAAAGTTTTCGTTCCCGTGAACAAAACTTCAAATGATGCTTCGTCGTCTTTCTTTTCCAACTAAGGCACATTTTATACTTTAGTTATTTGAGTCAATAAAGTTTAAGCAATCTTGGAAGATTATCACTATTAGAGTAGTTTATGCTTTGTGGTCAATTTTCCATATCTTTTGCTTTAAATATTCATATTGTGTGTATGAATATTTATCTTGTATGTTATTTCATATTTATGTAATATGAATGTTATGTGTTTTATCTTTCTCTCTAATTCTATTTCACACTACTTTGTTAAAGAGTTGATCATGGTTAAAACTTAAAATTAATTATGGGTGGTTCCATAAATTCTAAATTTTAACCCATTGACATTTTAAATCATCTTTGATTGGTTTGGATGTTTCTTTTCTTCCTTTATTCCACCAATTGAACTATGATGTTGTCAATACACACTCTTTGGACATACTTAGCAAATGCTTGCTTCTAATTTGAGATTTCTTTTCCTTCTCCCTCTCAAGTTAGTTAGTAAGTAGTGCACATATATACATTGGTGTTTCTTTTCTTTCTTCTAACCTCTGTGTAGCATGTCACCTTAGCTCATTGACTTGGTGCCCCAAGCAAGGGGGAGTACGCACCAAGGGGGATCTACTAGCAAAAGTCTGGTTCTTTTCTTCTTCAAATACTTGTGCTAACCTTTTTGCTTCGACAAAGGGGGAGAAATGATAGTGATAAACTCGTTAATAATTCGAATAAACTTGTATTTTACGTAAATTATAGTTTGTCGTCATCAAGAAGGGGGAGATTGTTAATGCAAAGCAATGCCTAAAAACATTGTTAGTATTAAATAATCTTCCTTAGTTTTGATCACGACAAATTACAAAGACATTTATTGTCAAACACAATCATAAAACGAATTATCTAACAAACACTATCATCAAGGTAATAATCATTACACTAACACATCTTAATCATGCTTAGTGATCATAAAGTGATTAGCCTTAAAACTCACTTTTGTCAAACATAACAAAATATTTTTAATAAACTTTATTTTTAAGAAAATGTTTTATTAAAATGAAAATGTAAATTTGAATATGGCATATTCCATATGCCATAAGAATATCCTTTGAAGGTTTAAACAACCTAAGATATTTCAAATTTACTAAAAGACAAAAAGGAGCGGAGTCTACACCGACAGTACCTTAGCACCTATGGCGGTTCCTTATCGATAAGGAACCGCGGGCTCCAATATGGAATCGCGGGCAGATATAGCCGTTGGATGTTTTCTCCTATAAATAGTGGATCAAATCTGCATTCTCATCAACCCTTGTTGGACATCTTCTTCAGCCTTCTTTCTCTTATCTAATCCAAGTCATTTGTAAATGATCACTTAATGTGTTAAGTATGTTTACTCATGATTATCCTCTTGATCTATTTCTTTACCTTGTCCAAAGAGAAGATCACTCACACACTTGTGATGTGATTAAAGATGTAGCATTGATGAAGATCACCTTCTCCTAAAGATCTAGTCATGTTCATCATTTGTTTATTTGTGTCTTGTGTAGATCCAATGTATTTGTGAATACTTGGACTAGTTGTGTTCATCCAAGCTATTTGTGAATACTTGTATTAGAGTTGTGTACATCCACTGCACATGTGTGTGCTTGGACTTATGTTGTGTAGATCCAAGCTACATGTGTGTACTTGGATATGATTAGTTGAGTTGTAATTAGTTGTGTTAGTTCTCACTAAACTATAAAGTGATGTGGTTGTGTTTTATGAGTTCTCACTAAACTATAAAGTGATGTGATTGTGTCTTGTGAGTTATCACTAAACTATAAAGTGATATGTAGTTGTGTTATGTGAAGTTCTCACTTAGATTCAAAGTGAAGAGTCGTGAAGATTGGTTCTAGCTTTGAATTAGAACTCGACATCTAGCCTTGTGTCAGAAAATGGTGAAGTAGGCAACGTTGTGAAGATTGGTTCTAGCTTTGAATTAGAACTCGACATCTAGCCTTGTCTCAGAAAATGGTAAAGTAGGCAACGTTGTGAAGATTGGTTCTACCTTTGGATTAGAACTCGACATCTAGCCTTGTGTCGTAAAAGAGTGAAGTGGGCGACGTCGTGTAGATTGGTCCTAGCTAAGATTATGTCTCGACATTTAGCTTAGTGTCGGAAAATAATGTAAGCGGCGTTGTAAGGTTTTCTCCGCCAAGAAGGGAGCTTGTGGATATAGTGGAAATCTCGAGTAAGGTGTACTCGAAGAGTGGAGTAGGAAAAAGGATAGAGCCTCGTTGCCGAACCACTATAAATTTTGGTGTCTTCCTACTAGGTTGTTTCTTTCCTTACTCTTTACTTACATTCATTATCACTACACTTACTATACATTGTTAATGCATTAGAATTGAACCTAATCAGTATGCAACTAGCTTTCAAGTAAAAGATAGTTTTGTACACTCACCGAATTGAAAGGAATTTTAATTAGGAGATAAACCGATAAGAAACTATTCAACCCGCCCCCTTCTAGTTTCTACAAAACATTATCTAACCATAAAGGAAATACTGGAATCAAACATCGGTAGTCCAAACATAAGCTCAAACATGTAAAAGTAAATACTAAAAGGAAGGACTAAACAATGTCCAAACAAGTAAAGTAATGTATCAAGTACATAAAGTAAGAAGTCTGGATAGCTTCCTTCCAAATGCACATATTCTCAGAATCCTAAGAGCGTCCCTGTGTACCTGCCGTTTGGAACATGAAAAGAAACTACGACTGAGCATAACGCCCAGTGAACGGATATAAAAGCATGATAAGAAGTACTGAAACGAAACAAATAGCAGTTACTGAAACTAAAAGACTGATAAGTAAAATGCAGGGGAAACACTGTATGTCCTGTAAAACACAGTTTAACTTGTAAAATTGAACTATTATATATCAAGTCTGAAAACATATATGTACTGTATTTTAAGTGCCAAGAGCTTATATAGGTCATGTAGTATAAAAACGTGGCATGAATACTTATAGGGGTGACCTCGTCATGCTTTTAGAGGGGTGACCTCTAATTAACTAGGTGGAGGGATCAACTCCAATGTGAAGGATGTAGAGCACACACCACATTCACTTGCTAACTGTAACTGATAAACTAGGATGTACCCATTCTCCCCGCTGATAATATACTGATAAATGACCAACTGAAATAAAAATGACGCTGCGAGAAATCACTCCCCCGTAGAGGAGTCATGTCACCGGTGCCTCAAGTGTCATTACGATACCTCCGTAACTAGATGCAACTGGTCATGCATGTATATAAAGCTCAGGAAATTAAATTAGTTATCATGGCAAAACATGTAAAGTTTATAACATATAACTGGGGAAAACATTTGGTTGTAGACGGGGAATCCTAATCATGCCTAGATAGGAAAGTCCATACGGAAGGACGGGAATCCGTACCTTGTGTCCAATAACTGGCTGCAAAGAAAACAGATGGAACTCCTACTCTGACTTCACGAAAGCTACACGAATAAAGGACGTGCATGAGTTGTTCGATATCTGTATACTTTTACTAATTCTTACGGTTATTAACTTGATTTATTATGTTCTTTTATTGTTGTATTGTTTTGTGTATAATCTGGTAAGTCTGACTGTTCTTAATTATTTCTGATTAGTGTATTTCTGTTCTCTGATTAATGCACTCTCGTATTATTATACTGTTATACGTAACTTGCTAATAATAGAAAGTTTCCTAAAATAGCAAGTTTCCTAAAATAAAAGGTTTCCAAAATGGTTTTATGAATAATTAAATCATTTAATAATAATAAATTTAAGTTACTAATTAAATTACTAAAACACTTATAACATGGTTAGTTCAAATTATCTTATATAATATAAGATTGAGTTGCAAGTCATTAACTTTGAGTATTAATGACAACAAACTCATACATGGGCATATCTCTTATCACATAATACACGTACATGTTTAATGAGATTGCAAACTTCTCATGGTACTAATCATACGAAATAATATCAAATGCAGGTTACATTCTACAGTCTATTGGAACAATCCAATATTGAATGAGATCTTTTCTTCTTCCTTCCTGCAGTTTGTAATCACTGAATCTTAGCCTTAAAAATTCCAGTCTGATTTATCACTTTCCATCATGCTTTGTCATAAGATTGAGTTACAAGTCATTAACTTTGAGTATTGATGACAACAAACTCATACATGGGCATATCTCTTATCACATAATACACGTACATGTTTAATGAGATTGCAAACTTCTCATGGCACCAATCATACAAATTAATATCAAATGCAGGTTACATTCTACAGTCTATTGGACTAGTTTAATATTGAATGAGATCTTTTCTTCTCCCTTCCTGCAGTTTGTAATCACTAAATCTTGGCCTTATAAATTCTAGTCTTATTTACCACTTTCCATCATGCTTTGTCCCAGTCAATCACATAATACTAACGATGTGAATTCTTCTCCCACATAATCCCAGTTTGATGTGAAAACCAAAAAGGCCGCCCATGTTGATCTTGCATAGGCCCAAAATCACAGCAAGGCAAAAAGAATGTTGTTTACTGACCATTCTCAATCACCTTCTACAAACAGGACGCGTTCTTCTACCCGAGCAAAGAAAGATGTAGTTATTGACCCTGCGGAGCCCGAACTTAATAGCCATTTTGATTATGTCACAGATGCGGGGGATGTGCAGACCCAAAAGGTGGCGACTGCTCAGGCTAAGGGTGAGTTGTTCCTGAAGGACCTTGATGTTGGGGTTACTGGCACAATAATGGTTATGTTATGCATGTTATGGGATGTGAAATCTCCGACTGGCCGTTATCTAAGTACTGATTTCATAGTTTCTAAAGCTCAGGTACGCCTCTTATTAATGTTCCTGTCAATCAACATGAAAATATAATAATCAGATTTGCTCGTCCTTATGCGATTTTGTGACAGGGTAATGTTATGCACTGCACGGCAAAGTCCACTGTAGCTCATTATTTTGTGAAACTCAAAGAGGGACATGTGTATTCGATCAGAAACTTTGATATGCAACCTAACAAAGATGAGTTTTGTGTCCTAAGGAATGGAGCTTTCATTCTGGAAGTTGATGATGGGACGATAGTTAGGAAGGAAACTGTCAAATCCAATGGATTTGTCAGATATCCTTTTGAAATGGTGGAGATTCCTAATCTTGAACACACGCACAATAAATACATGATAGGTAGGCGTAACTATATTTATGCTGGCTAAATAATGTAGTTCATTTGTATTCTAAATTAACATGTTTCTTCGTGTTTGTTGTATGCAGATGTTGCTGGATATGTGCAGCATGTTGGGAGGATCTGCACCCAACGTTCAGGCTCAAGAACACTCGATTTCGAATTGGCTAATCGCATGTATGTTTAACCAATTTATATATTGGTGTATTCGCTTATACCATGTTGTTGTATAGTTTCTTATATATTCGTAAATGCAGGGGACAGTCGGTAAGGGTTACCTTTTGGGTGAGCGGTTGATTGTAAAACGTACCCGTCGGGCTGGGGTTTATGCTGTTGTTTTGACATGCATGATCCCCAGATCTTATCATAGTAAGGGTTTTTTCCTACACAAAATAAACTAAAAAAACGAAACATGTAACAAAAAATGATGTGCACCAAATAAAAGAAATAACAATATTTGATGCTTACCTTATAGATAAGCTATATATCTCAAGCTCTTCTTCCACGTTAATCCTTGATGATGACGCCATCCCTGCAGTACGAGATTTGGTGGGGGAAAACAAGTCAGTGTATGTGTGGTAATTTTCCCTAAGCATATAATAATTAATTTGTTGTAACATAAGTTTTATTTGTGGATCCATGTGACAACCGTGGTTTTGAGGTTCGTCACTTGGTCTTATTTTAAGGTTAATTTATGTGTGACAATGTGATTTGCGTGTTTACATGTTATTTTGCGTGAACGAAGTTGGTGTGGATATCGTTTATGGGTATAAAGTACTCATAAGTAAATCAAGGAACGGTTATTTCATGTTCATGAGCTCACAAATTAGTGACTATGAAATGAAATGGTGTTATTTTGGTGTTTACGTATACGTATAAGTATTATAGTAAATTGTATTTTTTTAGGATTTGGGGTTTAGCATTTAGAGGTCTCGGGTAAGGTGTTTAGTCATGTGAGTATTTTTCGGGATGGTTTTCAGTCATTTAGGACTTGGTTATAAAGTTTATTTCAAAATTTAAGATTTTTTTTTTAAAACTGTATATTTTACATTTTTTTACGGTATACGCGTAAATTTGACTAGTTTTACGGTTTTGAGGTTTTGAAGGCTTTAGGATCTGAAATAAATTAATGAAAATTAAGGTAATATTGTTATTACAATTATTAATTATTTAAATAAAAAAAAACGAAATTATGGGGGGTAAGGGTCGGTTAAAACAAAAGGAAGGAAAAAAAAGAAAAAAAAGAAAAAATGGAAAGTGGGCAATTATACTTGGGCTAGGACTTGTCAATAACTATATAAGGTGTAAAATAAGATGAAAAAGACATAATCCCTGGAGCAAAATAAAAAAAACGACGGCCAATTGAGAAAAGTTAGGGTTCTTCAAAAAAATCTTGGTTTCCATTAATCTTAAGGTAAAACCTTCAAATCCCTTTTCAATTTAATTGTTTTTAATTCTTTCTCAATCATCTTATGATGGATTTAGGTTAGGGTTTAAATTAAAATCTGTATATTAATGATATTATAATGATTAGGCAAATTAGGGCTTGTAATTAGTGGAGTTATGGGTAATTAATTAGACAAATTATGTTAGAATCGTTTTTTAAAAACTGGGCAGAATTTTAGGTCAATTGTTTTGACCATATATAGAGTTCTACAAACTCTTATTTTACGATCCAAGTATCCCTGGAAAGGTAATTGAGTTGGCTTTCAAATGCAAGAAACTAGAACTAAATTGGAGGTCAGGAGGTGGGTCAAAAACAGGTTACAACAGTCGGAGGTCAGAACAGTTTTGAAATCAGTCGGGTTTAATTTAATGTTTTAAGGTGATTGGGGTACTTAGGAGTACTCTTGAGCCCTCTAATGAGCATGGTAGTTGGTTTATATATTAAATAAGAGACCTGAAGGGTGGCTAAGAAAATGGGTTAGGGTAAGACCCCCTAATCATAACAAACTTTTTGTATGTTCAAAATCAGTAAAATCCGGATAGACGAAAGTATATATATATATATATATATATATATATATATATATATATATATATATATATATATATATATATATATATATATATATATATATATATATATATATATATATATATATATATATATATATATATATATAGATTTCGGTTCAAATGAGAACTTTTTAAAGTTGAAAATATAAGAACCAGCTAAAATCTCACAAATGACACTCTACTTCAAATAATTTTTAAAGGAGATTAACTAAAACTAAGTTTTTTAATAATTTGATGGGCTTTTTTTTGAAAATTGACGAATTCTAGGTGATACATCTTGAATTAAGGTGTGATTTGTATCATGTCATGGTATCGTGTATCATGTTATTTAGTGGTGGTTGTGTATCAAATGTACCATTTTATGTATAAGATATTATCTTGTTGAGATTTTGATGTATGTGTATCACATTTTTAATTGTGTATCAGTAATACGTTACACACTAAGTCGTCGTTTATTAGTCAATAGAATGTTAAGTTGTATAAATAATGTATATTTTGGTGTATTATTGGTAATATGATTATGTATCAATGTTTTATTGGTGTTTTAGATTAGTTCTCATATTTACAACTTTAAAAAATCTCTAACATTAACCTTCCTATATATATATATATATATATATATATATATATATATATATATATATATATATATATATATATATATATATATATATATATATATATATATATATATATATATATATATATATATATATATATATATATATATATATATATATATATATATATATATATATATATATATATATATATATATATATATATCGGGGCCTTAACAGTAGCTTTAAGGTTGGGGCAAAGGGGAGGGGTTAGCTAACATATGTAAGGGCATAGGGTTTCCTTTATAGAGGTCATGGGTATGGTTAGGTGGGCGTTTGGCTTATAGTTTGGAGACCTAAAAACCAGGACTGTTTTGGATAAAATGTTAACGAGACGGGTTATGAAGTAAACTAAGTTAAGGGCTTCATAGAGGGGTGTAATGAGATGCTTAGAGCATATAAACGGGGTATATATATGGGAGAAGGTTAGATGTCCATCATGGATTGATGAGCCATCTTAGTGTTTGGTTCATGTTTTGATTGTGTGCGTTTGTTTGTTAGCTTTTTGCTAGTGCGCGGATTTTTAGAGAAGCTCAATCAGGTGAGTTTCATAGTCCCATATCTTTTAATGATTTTCACTTCCAGATGGGATGGAAGAGACACTGTATGGTCTTGTAACTAATACTGTGAATGTTTTTATGGTTTGTGATGGACTTGTGTGTGCACTTATGTGATTAACTGCTATGTGATTCTTGATTGTGTTTATGATTTGGATCGGGGGACACGTACCGTCTTAGTTATTATAGTTTGACTTGGTACCAAGGGGATGTTGACAAGGAGGGGCTTTGGGGAGGTACATAGATGTGTGAGCATCTATGGGACCAATGGATAATGACAAGGCGGGGCCTTGGGATTGGTACATAGGTGTATGGGCGCCTATGGTACTATGGTGTTTGGTAAGGCTGGGAGCCTTGGATTTGGTTTGGAATGATTGATCTTGAATGTTAGTTGTTAATGCATACTTGTAGCACATTGTCCATATGTTTTAGTGGTTTATGGTTGTTCACAACTTATAATAATCTATTTTCGGTTGGAGTCTAAACCTATGACTCTCACCAACATTATGTTGACATGTTTTAGTGTCTCTTTCATGTATTAAAGTGGTTAAGCGTGAGAACATATGTGGCTAGGGTTGGAGTCGCGTAGGAATGCATTTAGAAGGAGATCCTCGTTCCTTCTTAGTTTATTTTTCTGTTTGTTTCAATAAGTGATACTATGAACCTATATGTTGATTTGTTTGTCTTGGGTAAGAGGTAGGACTGTTACCTACTTACCTTGACTCCTGCATTGATGAGATATTGTCATGACATTTGTGTCATCTTTTATGACATTTCTAATTCATATAGTTCTCTCTATGGACACGCTATTGTTGTGATGATATCCATGCGTCGCGTCCCATATTCCGCCATGGTGGGGTGTGACAGAATGGTATCAGAGCCAATGGTTATAGAGAATTAGGTTACCTAGTCTAGTAGCCTAGTCTATAGCTTAAGGGTCCCTGAATATAGGCGTCATAGGAATATGTGTGCATTTTATATTAATTAAAGTTTTCTGGATGTTACTGGTTTTTACTTACGATGTTTGTTAAGTTTTGACTAGTATGGGTTGAACCATAATAGTTCATACTTAGCCACATGTTATTTTTCTTTTTGGGGTGTGACTAGTGATGGTTGAACCATAATCATCTACGCTAGTCATTGTCGTATTTTGCTTAAATTGTACATTATAGTACATAATTTGGTACATTGTAGTTTCTATCTCTTGTTGGGTTATTTTATGTTCCTGAGGTATAGTATTTTTCTTTTGATGTTTAAGTCATGTTCCCTAAGAATCATGTGGTGGTTCGAGTTATTAGGAGTAGGTGGATATGAAGGATTTTAAGCTGTTTCCACTCTTATGGGCGACATGACTTATAACTGATTATGTTTTCGTTTTGGATTTAGTCTATGCTGTTTTAGCTAGACTATGGATTTATGTATTTCAAGATTTTGACTATGTTATTTTAATGGATGGAGTTTTGGACTTTTTTTTTGGTTATGTGGTTATGAGCTTATGTGAGTATATGGATATATGTGTTATGTGTTGTATTAATTCTTATAAGTGTCATCATAGGAAGGAGTGCATTGGGGAAGGGTAATTGTATAAGTATAGTGGCCAACATAGTTATACAAGTACCACAACTTCAATGGATTCCTAAGTATGATTGCATGAAAGAGGGTTAGTACATGCTTGTATAGTAGATGTTAGACGGATTTAAGTATATGTATCCCGATATGCCTATATATGTATGATCCCCTACAATTATCGGTTGTATCCTTAGGAGGGTGGCTAGCTCGCTTTTTTTTATATTAAACCCCCATTGTAGTGTATTCTTTGAGTTTCGTATTTCACGTGTACATTTTAAAATGGTGTTCTTGGTTTTAAGTCTATTGAAATAACTTGGGATTTCTTTTGAGATAATGAAATCTTTTGTGTTGGGTCTTACATTTCAAAATCTTTTGTGTTGGGTCTTACATTTCTTTTGGTCGGTATATATTGAAAAAAAAGGGACTTGGAAATCTACTATAGAGTTAGATAGTTGGTTGTATTCGGTAAAATAAGGGTAAGGTGTTGGAGTCGTGTTTGAAACAAGATGTAACATAAGATTTTTTTAATCAACGCTTATTTATTTCAAATTCTAAAAGACTTTTTTAAAATAAAGCGAAACAAAATTTCTTTCTACTTAAATAGTTTATATAAGTGAGCGTAATCAATATACGTCATTTATAATTATTTATGCAAGACTAAACAAAGTTCATGAAAATTTCACATACATTTATTTCTTTTCATTTAAAAAGGATTACGTTAATTACTAAGAGGATTCTTTAGTTTTTTTTTAAAAACAACTAGTATAAAACTGTTTTGGTCATAACTTGTTCGTTTTTAAAGCTTTTTGGGTGGTCAAAAGCCTAAAATTATGTACACGGAATGTACTTTTCAAATATTTGGTATGTATAGTCATGGGGTGTCAGTAGCTTGATCGAAATTTTGGTACAAGTGACGGGTTCAAGGTTGAGTTTTGAATAGTAGTTTTTTTATGATTTGGGATGCACGGGATACCTAGTCTTTGAGTTGAGTTTTGAGATCGTCTAGAAGGTTGTTTGTAGATTGTTTGAGTCACATAGATGTGGTGAGGAAAGAAAAAAAATATTCTTTTGGAAAAGTCGATCTTGTGCACGGTTTAAATAATATGTCGCGGGGCATAGGATGTTTTGGTTGCCATTAAGTGTTTCTTAGATCATTTTTTCCGTTGTCATGAGTCATTTGAATTGGTACCTATTTGAGTTTTCCTTTTGAGTTTTCGTGGTTTTGGTCTGTTTTAACTCGTGCACGTGAAATGTCGTTAGTTATCCGTGGGTTTGATTCGTTGATCGTATCTAGTGGATTCAGGATGTAGTTTTGGGTTCGTATTGATTGGGAGCGTTGAGGTAGACATATGAAAGACATGGTTACGCCTACACGATTAAGTAGGTGGCCCTGAGAGAATGGTCGGAATGCCCTTAGTGGGGATGAAAGAGTTAAAAGTTCGTAGACGAACTAATGTGGTCATGAGGTCTCTTAGGAGTGCCAAGGGAGGTGAATAGAGATTTGTATAATGTATGGATATTGGCACAAGTAACGCGCCATTGAGAGTATTGGAAGGGGATATAATACCTCAAAGGTATTTATGATTGTTCGTAAGGCATGTAACTTTTCTGACAATTTTCTGAGATTTAGTAGGTTTGCCTATTACTGTGAGGTAGAACCATAAATAGAGCAAGTAGGAGAAGTGAGAGGAGTTGTAGTTAGTGCCTTTCCAAGGAAATTGTTGATGGAATGATTTTAAGAGCAAGAGTTGTTAGAAATTGCAACAGATGCAATGTAAAATTTGAGTTGCTTAGTAGTAGATTGGCTGTGAAAAGCGGTTGAGTGGTCTGATAAGAGGAAGTATTGGTCTTTTAGAATACGTGTAGATTTTCGCGAGTAGAACGAGGTAAAAATTTATTCGTATTGCTTCTAAGAGAGGGTGCAAGGAGGACGTAGTTGAAACTGCTAAGGATGTTGTATGAACGCTTTGGGTTTACGGTTATGATTTTGGCTTCGCCGAGGCGCTAGCAGTTTTCATGGAGTCAATGAACCGGGGGTGCATGACAATATATAAACGAGTTGTCATCAGGAGCATCGACGACATCTTGATCTACTCAAATCTAAGAAGGAGAGTGAGGCGAATTATGAGTTGGTTTTGGAGTTGTTAGGAAAGGGAATTATACATGAGATTTTCAAGTGTGAGTTTTAGGATTAAGTTGGCCAGGACGAGTAGTCAGAGATGATGGCATATCGTGGAACCAACAAGGGGCAAAGTGAAGAAGGGTGAGGAAGCGTTTTGGAGGCTGAAGAGGTGGATTGGATAACGAGCAGATCTTGGAATTATCGAAAGGACTGGATGAATTCGCGAAGCATGACGATACGTGGAGCAAGGATTTGGATGTATACGAGAACGACAAAGAAAGGCGATTGCTTATGCGATGCAGGAACTGAAGATTTGGAAGAACTATATAAGACTTAGTCAGTGGAGTTGGACTGTTATATCTGCCTAGAATGCTAGAGGCATTTGGGGTACTAGACGTAGAGAATGATCTATACGGATCATGAATGTCTCTAACACATATTCAATCATTTTGATTGAACATTTGGCAAAGGTGATGGGTGGAGTTAAGTGATGAAAGACAATTGCAAGGCTAAGTACCATCTGGGAAAGGAAAGCATGGTTGATGAGACATGGAATAAGAAGAATGAAGTGAAGCTGAGACGAACTTGAACTATATGGATGACATATTAGGGTGGTTTGGATGAAGGATGTTGGTTACACGAGTTGAGTTGTCTAAAGCAGAGAACGTGTCAACATGTATGTTGCGTGGCTTGGTCAATCATATGGAGAAAATGGACGTAGACTATACTTCCTAGATAGATAGGAGTAGCTTAGAAAGGGCGATGTAAGGACGAAGTTGGTGAAAGGGATACATAATGGGGTGGAGGAATAAGTATGACGAGAGTTGGGTGATAGTCGATATACTGACTAATTCATCTCATATTTCAAGAGGAATGAGAAGTCACGTAGTTGAGAAGTTGGAAGGATTGCGTACGGATGTGATGGAATAGAGGGTTTTGCGTAAAAGTTAGCCTAATATGTATGGAATGCCTTATGAAGGATTATGGCAAGGGAAGAAACGATGGGAAGCAAGCGTAGTATACCGTTGATAGACTAATGTTTGGTATGAGCATACTATAGGGGTAATTTAGAAAGACGCCTAGAGCATTGGCGTGAGATTTGGAGATAGTTGGAGAACGCATTATATTAGGAAGAATTCTCCTACAAAGAGAGAGTCACCGATGAGAGGGGCATATTTCCCATTGATGAGGATGTAAGGAATAAAGGAGGAAACACCTAAATTATAGGCTGAAGACGAGATATAAGATGGTATGGAAATTAAGATTGTGGAGAGACAAGCGAAAAGTAGTATGGAGGAAGAATGATTTGAGGGAGTAAGAGGTTGTGAAGATAGTGGGGTGATATTGAAGAGAAACTGTTAGAGCAAGAGGTTAGTAGTCACGAACAATGGAACGTCCACCTAGAGAAAAGGAGTAACACATGTTAGTATGAAGGATGGTTAGTTACTTGGTGCCGAGCATGGGAAAGCAAGGATGAGGTGGTGGTTATGACATGTTTCGTGTGAATATTATGGGAAGATTTTGGTTATGCAATCCTGCATATACCATTGGATGTGTTTAAGGTTGGGAGAACTTCCGAATGATGGAAAATCCGTAGAGGATAGAAGCCGTTAGGTATGGTGATAGGAATTGTAGTAGAAACTGTTGGAGTTAATTCATAGGAGATGAGGTGGATCACCGTTACAGTGGGATGAAGTTAGAAGCGGCCAACGTATTGGACCGGAGGTGGATCGGAAAACTATGGAGGTGGTGGTAGTGACTAAGTAGAGGTTGAAAATAGCAAAGAACCGACAAGAGAGCTATGCGGACAAGAGGCGTAAGCCTTTGAGATTTGAGATAAAGTTATGCTAAAGGTTTCACCATGGAAAGGGGTGATGCGGTTTGGAAAGAAAAGGGAAGTTAGCACCTAGATTTGTGGGTCCATTTGAAATCCTTGAAAGGATTGGGCTAGTTTCGTATAGGTTGAGATTACCGGAGGAATTGAGTAGTGTGCATGACGTATTTCATGTATCAAACTTGATGAAATGCTTAGCAAGAACTGACTTGCAAGTACCGTTAGATGATATTAGTATGGATACGAGTCTTCGTTTTATCGAAGAGCCGATAGAGATTTTGGGTCGTGAAGCTAGGACGTTGGATAAAAATGGTAATATACCGTAGTTATGGGTAGATGGAATTTGGACCGTGGACTAGAGTTCACGTGGGAACGGGAATAATTTATGAGGAGCAAGTATCCTCAGCTAATTGATAATGACGATCCTAAGGAGTAAATCTCGGGACGAGATTTCTATTAGGAGGGAGTGATGTGACAACCGTGGTTTTGAGGTTCGTCACTTGGTCTTATTTTAAGGTTAATTTATGTGTAACTATGTGATTTGCGTGTTTACATGTTATTTTGCGTGAACGAGTTTGGTGTATGATATCGTTTATGGGTATAAAGTACTCATAAGTAAATCAAGGAACGGTTATTTAATGTTCATGAGCTCACAAATTAGTGACTATGAAATGAAATGGTGTTATTTTGGTGTTTACGTATACGTATAAGTATTATAGTAAATTGTATTTTTTTAGGATTTGGGGTTTAGCATTTAGAGGTCTCGGGTAAGGTGTTTAGTCATGTGAGTATTTTTTGGGATGGTTTTCAGTCATTTAGGAATTAGTTATAAGGTTTATTTCAAAATTTAAGTTTTTTTTTAAACTGTATATTTTACGGTTTTGAGGTTTTGAAGGCTTTAGGAGCTGAAATAAATTAAGGAAAATTAAGGTAATATTGTTATTACAATTATTAATTATTTAAATAAAAAAGAAATTATGGGGGGGTAAGGGTCGGTTAAAACAAAAGGAAGGAAAAAAAAGAAAAAAAAGGAAAGTGGGCAATTATACTTGGGCTAGGACTTGCCAATAACTATATAAGGTGTAAAATAAGATGGAAAAGACGTAATCCCTGGAGCAAAAGAAAAAAACGACGGCCAATTGAGAAAAGTTAGGGTTCTACAAAAAAATCTTGGTTTCCATTAATCTTAAGGTAAAACCTTCAAATCCCTTTTCAATTTAATTGTTTTTAATTCTTTCTCAATCATCTTATGATGGATTTAGGTTAGGGTTTAAATTAAAATCTATAAATTAATGATATTACAATGATTAGGTGAATTAGGGCTTGTAATTAGTGGAGTTATGGGTAATTAATTAGACTAATTATGTTAAAATCGTTTTTTAAAAACTGGGCAGAATTTTAGGTCAATTGTTTTGACCATATATAGAGTTCTAAAAATTCTTATTTTACGATCCAAGTATCCCTGGAAAGGTAATTGAGTTGGCTTTAAAATTCAAGAAACTAGAACAAAATTGGAGGTCGGGAGGTGGGTCAAAAACAGGTTACAATAGTCGGGGTCAAAACAGTTTTGAAATCAGTCGGGTTTAATTTAATGTTTTAAGGTGATTGGGGTACTTAGGAGTACACTTGAGCCCTCTAATGAGCATGGTAGTTGGTTTATTTATTTAATAAGAGACCTGAAGGGTGGCTAAGAAAATGGGTTAGGGTAAGACCCCCTAATCATAACAAACTTTTTGTATGCTCAAAATCAATAAAATCCGGATAGACAAAAGTATATATATATATATATATATATATATATATATATATATATATATATATATATATATATATATATATATATATATATATATATATATATCGGGGCCTTAACAGTAGCTTTAAGGTTGGGGCAAAGGGGAGGAGTTAGCTAACATATGTAAGGGCATAGGGTTTCCTTTACAGAGGTCATAGGTATGGTTAGGTGGGCGTTTGGCTTATAGTTTGGAGACCTAAAAACCGGGACTATTTTGGGTAAAATGTTAACGAGACGGGTTATGAAGTAAACTAAGTTAAGGGCTTTATAAAGGGGTGTAATGAGATGCTTAGAGCATATAAATGGGGTATATATATGGGAGAAGGTTAGATGTCCATCATGGATTGATGTGCCATCTTAGTGTTTGGTTCATGTTTTGATTGTGTGCTTTTGTTTGTTAGCTTTTTGCTAGTGCGCGGATTTTTGGAGAAGCTCAATCAGGTGAGTTTCATAGTCCCATATCTTTTAATGATTTTCACTTCCAGATGGGATGGAAGAGACACTGTATGGTTTTGTAACTAATGATGTGTATGTTTTTATGGTTTGTGATGGACTTGTGTGTGCACTTATGTGATTAACTGCTATGTGATTCTTGATTGTGTTTATGATTTGGATCGGGGGACACGTACTGTCTCAGTTATTGTGGTTGGACTTGGTACCAAGGGGATGTTGACAAGGCGGGGCCTTGGGGAGGTACATAGATGTGTGAGCATCTATGGGACCAATGGATAATGACGAGGCGGGGCCTTGGGATTAGTACATAGGTGTATGGGCGCCTATGGTACCATGGTGTTTGGTAAGGCCGGGAGCCTTGGATTTGGTTTGGAATGATTGATTGTAACACCCCCACAAATGCTATGCGCAGCGGAACTACAACATTGGGTGCTACACAGTATTCATTGCACACAAGATATATCAAACGACGCTAAAAAGACGCCAACTTAAAACTTGAATTGAAAATTGTTAGATGATACATGTCCACGGTTTTTCCAACCCCACTTGGTACAACAGAGTTTAGCGTTTTCGGTCCCCATGAATCTCAACCCAAGAATTTCAGTTTACAACAACATCACATTAAAACTTAAAATTGTTTAAGTAGAAAAAGGAGGAAAAACAAGCGGACTCCAAGCCATACACACAACATCCATCCCATGCATGCTCCATTCTATACTTCAGCGGTCACCTGAAACACATGCCAAAATTTTGGTCAACGAAAACGTTGAGTGGAATTCATAGGTTTTACAATCCATTTGAACGTATATAAAATAAAAACCATTCGTGATCATTTATAGACTTGTCGATCAAACAATCTATAATCAGGATACTGACAATTGTATTTAAGCTCATGACACTAATCCGTTAACTCAATCACCCGCGTAATAAATACCGGCGTGATTCAGATGAAACCAGTGCCCCTTCTAAAGGCATCAGTTGCAATTATACCTTATTTCTCATACAAAATAATCTACCGCAGAACTTACTCAACGTACAGCTTCTCGGCTAGCATTGGGTCGTTAGCCCCGTAGTACTACAAATTGCATAAGCGGCTATTTCCCCCTACTCGAGGGCAGGACAATAGTTAATAGTTCATGAATTTAGGGACTTTTGCAACTTTGGTACTCAACACAATTTCTAAGGCAACTTTCGGGTCTAACAATCATTCATGATATACGTTCCTTTTAAAAACTAGCATGCATTTCCCTCGCGGGTAAAACAATTTGAAATAAACATAAGCGAGGCTATAAATTCACACCTTAGATATTAAGTAGTCGGTAGTTCGAGGGATGATCACTGACGATGTTACGGATGCCCGGGTAATTCAACACCTATCACAAATAACGCGTAATGAGTAATCTCATTTAAATACCTTACGGTACTGTATAAAATACATATATACTAGTCACTTAGGACAAGTATAACTCACGCCAAAAACAAAATAACAAGCATCACTCATTCTATACCATTTGTTCTCATTACCTACGTTGTCCATTTTTACTCGTTCTCGCCGGTACTTGACTAAAGTACGGGCTGTTTTACCTTATTAAACCACACTTATAAAATTTGACAAAATTTCCAAAAATCCTATAAGACCTGTAGATAACATGTTTTTAAGCCCAATAAAAGTTTTTACTTTTACGACCCGTTACTCGACGCTTTTCTACGACTACATTTTACGGGCTGAAATTGCACTTCGACCAATTTTGACCTCTTTGACCTATATGAAAAATACCTTTGACTTCTTTGACTCCTAAGTCAACTTATAGACCCATTTGTACAGGTTAGGGACCAAATTTTGACCCTTGACCATTTACCAATTTATACTTGTGACCCTCGGGATTTGACTAAAACTTTGCAAAAATTCGGATTATGAAAGTCCTCGTCTCCCGGTACCCGATCTTTAAAATGTCATAACTTTTAGCTCGTTTTGAGTCACGGGCTCTACCTTATACCAAATTAAAGACAAGAAGACCCTCTACAACTACATTTTGTTTTCAAGACCTGGAACAAAAATCATTTTTATGAAATGGACCTAAAGTTTCTGCCTAAAAATGACCATACCAAAAACGCACTTAGACTCGATTCCAAACCTTCTAACCACCACTAAACATCATCCTAAGCCTTCCCAAACATATCCTAACACCAAATTTCAGTCCTACCCCTATTGATCAACCAATCTCAAAATCAAAAATTCAAAGAAATGAACATGCAACTAATGAAACCTATGTAAATCATCCTAAAACAACAAACCAAACATAAGAACAACACTCAAAATCAACAACCACCATGGCTCCCCAAACACCCCCTTTTGCCGTGGGGTTTGGGTGGCCTAATCACCACAACCAAATTAATTTTGGTGGGTTTTCTTGGTGTTCTTGCATCCATAACACTTAAAATCAACATGCATTAGCACATTTAGCCATAAAAACGAATTTGGATCATATGGAAAAATCTTGGAAAATTTTTGTTAATGCATGTGGGATTTGAGCACATGAACATGTAGGGAATGACCAAACTAGATGTGGTCTAACCTTAGATTTTTAGAAAATCAAGTGGAAAAAGATTTTTGGTGAATTTTTGGTGGTGTGGGGGTGTCCGTCGGCTAGAGAGACAAGGGAGGGAGAGAGAGTTTGATTTTTGGTGCAAGTGTTGTATGTGTTTGTGTGTGTTTCAATTTTGGCCTTTTTGGTGGGTTGGGAGGGACCAAATGGCAATTTCTAGTTTCTTTTGGCCTTAAATGAAAAACGTCCTCAAAACTTTGCGGGTTCGACTCATTTGTCAATTTTGAAAATTTTACGGGAGTCGGAAATCTTCCCGAACGCTCCAAAATATTTTTGGGATACTTTAAATGTACTCGGAAGGCTATAAAACTCACCCGACTCAACTTAACACGAACCGTAAATAAAATTCTCGAAAAATTACATTATCGATAAATCGTCAATAATTATATAAAATTGGGCATCCCTCGGGATCGTAATCGTCATCGTCCTTCTTAAAACGTCAATCGTAAAAATTATAACCTCGAACATCGGCTTTAACCAAAATACTTATAAGTATAGAAATTAAAATTTATTAAAAATTTCAAAAATTAGCGTAATTTATGGTATCGTTAATGACCTCGATTCTAGGGTGTCACATCCACCCCTCCTTAAAGAGAGTGACGTCCCGGCGCTCGCCTCTTCTTGTACTCACATTTCGTCTACTGGAACAGATGAGGATACCTTTCCTTGAAAAAGTCCTCACGTTCCCAGGTGTATTCCGGTCCACGCTTAGAATTCCATCGGACCTTCACAATAGGAATCCTACTACGCTTCAACCGCTTGACCTCCCGGTCCATAATTTCCACAGGTTCTTCCACAAAGTGCATTTTGTCGTCTAGTCGAATCTCGTCCAAAGGAATCACCAATTCCTTGTCCGCCAAACTCTTCTTCAGGTTCGATACGTGAAACGTGTCATGAATAGCACTAAGTTCGGTCGGCAATTCTAACTTGTACGCTACTGGTCTAATTCGTTCAACGATCTTAAACGGTCCAATATACCTCGGACTCAACTTTCCTTTCTTCCCAAAACGAATTACACCCTTCCACGGCGATACCTTGAGCATAACCATATCCCCAACTTCAAACTCCAACGGTTATTGACACGTCTCTTCTCACAGCTTCTCGCGGTCAACAAGTGATTCTCAATCTACACCATCTCCTCCGGAGTCTCTCAAATCATTTCAGGTCCATTCAACGGACTTTTTCCTACTTCATTTCATCCAACTCGCGGTCTATATTTTCATCAACATAATTCTTCAAATGTCGCAGCTTCCAAGCTAACATAGTAAATGTCGTCGTACAAAGGTACTACCATCGGCAATGGTCGATCTCAACAACTACCAAAATCAATCACACACGCTCGGAGCACGTCTTCCAACGTTCGAATCATCCTTTCACTTGGTTCGTTGTCTCATACAAACAATTATTCATAAATGAAAATCGCACGGGTCACACATAACCCCATCGGAAAATGTTCAAAATATAAAAGACGAAGTAATCAATACTAGTCGTACCAAATCACCTTGTTACGATATTACGTACATACAACCCTACTTCGTCAAAAACGAATTCATCGATACGAAGTCATTCGGCGTATACATAACTCTCTCGAAGACATCACAATCCAAACAAACACAAAAGCCATTATGAAACACATACAACCATATTACGACATGTTTGCAACATAGCCAAACCATGCTAAACCAATCAGTTCAATCAGTTAACCCACGCTTGCTAATCAGCCAAGCCAAGATAAAACAAGAATATTTACATAATTCTCGGATGAGTCCGGTCAAAAGAAAATTGCAATATTACGAAGATTCACGAGCTTGCTAGCTATGGATGCATATCCAAAAAGAAATAAAATACATACATATGTCATCGCAGGGTGCTCACACACGGATCCATACCCCAAAATATTATAAGAACACCATCTCACTTTCGTCCCAAACGTGGTCAAAATCTCAATAAACATCATCGTTCACAGTTAGATATAAAAGAAATACATAACATGGCGCGTGTTCTCCATGATCGGACTTCATTGGACAATGTCGTCTCAAGTTCTCCCAACTTACGATCACTCGACCAGATTACTTACCACAAAAATACATAAAAGGCAAGGGTTTACCACAAAAACATCAACTAGGGATATCTATCGTTTAACCATCGAAAATCAAGGATGGTTGAGTCAAGCAAAGAGGATTCCTCACTTAAATAAACGAAGACGACAATTGGAATGGTCTTCCAATTACCGATGCACAGTTGGTAAACTTCAACAATTTATCATGTGTCGTTGTCATATCAAAAGGACAAGAAAAGAATAATAAATAAAGTACGATACATTCGCTGTAGGAGAAGTCTTCGTTATTTCCCTTAGAGTTATTCGAACTCTGATTTCCTCTACTTCGGCATTTTTCCATCTTTATTAAAAACTCTTCTCCCGGTGACGATACGAGCCCCTTTGGTATTACATCAACGCCCTAGCGATTCCGATGAAATTCGCACGTTACACACAACTCATAAAAACATTTTCCAAAATTACTCGGTCGCAGTGACTTACTAAGTCAACGCCAAACAGAAGAAAAGATTTCAACGAACACAAGAAAATTCAATAATTTTCTTTAAAAATCAAAGAAAATACGATTACTTGCATAAGGATCCACCATTTTTAAAAACGTCCTCTTCCAAACATTTATCAAAAACACTACCGGTTTTTAAAGACGACCAATTTATTTGAAACTACATCGCCCTTCCAAAACTATGCATAACTAGCTAGATCATGCATACTTGAGGATCAAGCAACAACAACCAACAAAACAGGACTCTTCCCGAATTATGCCTAGTTAGCTAAGCTGTGCATAATTGAGGATCGAGTGACAACACAAACATTATTATTACATACCAAACACGACTATGGAAGTTTTCGACCTAATCTTCAAAATAATTAAACCATTTGAAATGAAATTTGAAATGGGAAAATATTGTTACCACCGGTTTAAGAAACACATCCAACATTTTTCGTTCACTTTGGAAACATACCTTTTGCTTTGCCTTTTCATGAGAAAATAAATAAATAATTAAATAAATAAATCGACACCATTTGCATTTAGTTCACCAAAATATTTGACACACTCATACCTATTTTCACAATAGACTATTCACAAAATGACGGTAAGGTGGTTCATGATTAAAGATCATTGCAAGCGCAACAAGTGATAAAATTAAGATCAATGAGATCGAACGAGGTAAACGAGCAATATAATTGCCAACAGCAATTAACTACATTAGAAAAGAAAATACTTCAAATATATGACAAAAGTCTCAGGATAACAACAGCAATCTACGAATACATGAAGTAAAAGTTGAATATCAACACAAGCGTCAAAAATAAAACAACGATCACACTTGCCATCGTCTCGAGTTGCACACCCATTCCACCAAGGGTATACGGGGAGAGAAGAATAACCACTTGGTTAACTATAAACAATTTTCACCAGGAAGATCGAGTTCTTTTACCTCTACAATTTGGTAAAGCGGCTTCGCCTCCTCGCTTTTGTTAAATATAAATAAACAACCACTCTAACGAAGATTTATAGCATCATACAAGTAAATACAGAATTTTAGGTTCCATTAACCGAAAGAAGAAAGTTATGGCGTCCATGAACATGACAAAATACACCGGGTGACATACCCTCATCATCAAGTACTAGCGAAATAGTAGTTTTAAAATAGTTATAATAATAATGGTTTCATATCATGAAAAATGTTAAAATGAACAGTCTCATTGCTACCCAAGTTCAGATATAGACTCGCAAAATCAAAGAACTGATGTTTTACGATCGAACCATCGTGACTCAAAACATTACATATACATCTTAAGAAAATAATATACAAGTAGGCGTGTGTTGTATAATCCAGTTGCGTATAATAATTAGTGTTACCTTGTACATTGTAAAACTGAACATTTACACATTTTCAATTTGGGTTACATCATTAAATAATTTATACCTTTCATTTCTCGATCTATACAAAGTTTTCATTTCTGGAAAAATTTCAATCTATCGGAAATTATTAACATTAGTAGACGCGGTGACTCGGTTATCATAATTGACAAATCATTAGGTTTGAAAATCTCCATACTTGTGTCAAAACCTCATTAATGTTTATATCTTAAGTACCAAAAACATACGTAGTAAGAATTTCCCAAGTTTTACGTTTTTATTATTACGACTTATATTATCACATATGTAAAACCCGTATTTAAAAATCAGGATATTTAAATACGCAGTTTAATTTTAATAAACTATTTTAAGTATTAATTATTAGACAAGAGATATAAACGCATAAATTAATTACGTTATCCCGGTTTATTTAAATACTATAGATATTACAGCCTATTCAGATAAGAAGTTTTTAGTCTAAGAAAATATTACGTAAATATTATTTATTATACAGAATATAATTAAACGTTAACAGTAATTACACAGTTTCACTATTATTTAAACATTTCAAATAAAATAATTATTCAGAAAATAGTTATTGAGTTCAGGAAATATTACGTATGTATTATTTATTTTACAAGAAAATAACTAAACGTAAAAAGTAATTTACGCAACCTAATGTTTATTTAAAATGCTACGTAATTAACTATTTCAGAAAAATAATTAATAGAAATTAGTCAAGTATTATGTAAGTAATAATTATCTCAGTCAAATAAATAAATATTTGACGGGTTTTAAAAACGAACACGGAAGTTAAACGTAGCGAAACGAAAAATTAAGTATGCATTTGGGCCGCGGCTAAATAAAAGAAAAAGGAAGGAGTTTGGGCTTTGTGCCCACTACCACTACTAAACACAAATTGTACGGGGTTCCCTTCATAAACAAACAATAAAGAAAAAAACCCAAAGATATTAGGGTTGTTAGCTCCTTGTTTCCTGCCGACGCAGAAGACGAAAAAAAAGGATCATTCAGCCGCATATACTAGCAAAGAAATAAAGATACAATTGTTTGTCAATTAATACAATTCGTAGAAAAGGGAATACATTGGTCATGGACAGTAGCCACAATTGTTGACATCAAGGGCTGAATTAGAATTAAAAAAAAAAAGGATGACATCATTTGTCAATTAATAGATCAGCCACCACTTTGTTGTCTTGCTAGGGGAATGAGCTTCATATTATAAAAAGCAGAAAATGATCATTTGTCCCACTTAAAGGATGATGGATTATACGTAGCAGGTCGGGTGCATCTCTATATCCAGCTTATATAAATTGGCTTAATGAGGTTAGGCTCATTTAATATTGGCTTATTAAATTTTTAATATTAGATTATTACGTTCAGATTTATTTATTTTGGCTTATTTGATTCGGGCTTATAAAATAATTAACGTATTTAATTATTGGTAAAATTAATCACGACTTAATTAATTTAGCTTATTATTCCACGACTTAGTAAAAAGGGCTTATCAAGATAGATTTTATTAATATTTGAATTATTTAAAACATGACTTATAAATTATGACTATTAAGTTCTAGCTTATATTTTGGACTTATTAATCAAGCTTATTACTAGATACGGAAACTCTCTATTTTTTTTAGAAACCTTTTTAATTTAGGAATCTTTCTATTTATAATAGGTTACCATTTATAGTAATATCGTAAATATAATAACAAAGTATAGTATACGTAACCAGAAATACAGGATGTACACTAATCAGTAAACATTTAAAGACAGACAGAGTGATAAAATTATATACAGAACAGTACAACAATACAAGATTATACGTAATAAATCAAATTAAGAACAATAAGAATCAGTAACAGTAAACAGTAATCAGACAACTCATTTCACGTCCCTTATTTATGTAGTAACCGTGAAGTCGGAGTAGATCTTGCGGCTTTTATTCTTATTTCATTACTGGACACGAGGTACGGATTTTCCGTCCTTTCAGTAAGGACTTCCTTTCTATGCATGATTAGGATTCCCCGTCTTCAGCCAAATGTTTTTCCCCAGTATATGTTTAAGTTTATCAGTAATCATGTTAATAACTAAATAAATTGCCTGAGCATTATATACAAGCACGACCAGTTTATGTACTAGTTACGGAGGTACCGTAACCACGGCACCAGAGGCACCGGTGTCGTGACTCACATGCAGGAGAGTGATATCCTGCATCGTCCCACTCAGCTCAGCTTGGCCATTTTATCAGTATTATTAGTGGGGCGTATGGATGCATCCTAGGCTTATATGTGTTACAAGTTATCAGGGTGAATGTGGTGTGTGCTCTACATCCTTCACATTGGAGCTGATCCCTCCACCCAGCACAGTTATTTAGAGGTCACCCCTCTATAGCATGATGAGGTCACCCCTCCAGTTATTCATGCACGGTTGTTACAGCACGTGACCTATATAAGCTCTGGCAAATAAAATACAGTAAATGCATGTTTTCAGAGTTAATAGTTATATTTCAGTATCAGTATATATGAACCAGGTTTCTCAGATTTTATGCAGAGTTCTACCACATGTTACATATCAGTCTTACAGCTCCAGTATTCTATCGCTTGTTTCATTCTATATATTCTTGTCATGTTTTATATCCGTTCACTGAGCGTTATGCTCAGCCGTAGTTCCTTTCATGTTCTAACGGCAGGTACACCGGGACGCTATTAGGATTCTGAGAGCACGTGCATTTGGGATGGAAGCTATCCAGACTTCTTATTTTATGCACTTACATTATTCTGCTTTTGGACTTTGTTTAGTCCTTTCTTTCAGTATTTTACTTTTCATGTTTTGAGCTTAGGTTGGATTACCGATGTTTGATTCTGGTATTTCCGTTATGGTCATTTAATGTTTTAGGACATTTACCTTATGCTTGATGACACGCCATAAATACACGTAACGGTCCACTTATCCAAGTGGGGTGTTACAATTATGGTATCAGAGCGCAAGGTTCGACCTGTAGGCTCTAAAACTTGACCTGTGACTAGTGGGTAGTCACCAGGAACTTCCCAGATTTTGGCGTTGTTATCTTTCACGTTTCTCATGGCTTATTCAGTCAGTTTTCTTCATTTATCAGTCAGTTTTCTTAAAGTTTTGACTAAGTAAAAGGTTGGTACATAACTAGCCATATTTAGTCGCATATGCTTTTTAGCGAATTTTCGTTTTGGTGAACTGACCATAGGCGTTCACCCTTGCCGTTCAGATTTTGTATTGGTAAACCGACCATAGGCGTTTACCCTTACTCATGACAGATTCATGTTTTCAGTCAAATATCACTTGGTGAACCAGCCATAAACGTTCACCATTTCTCAAGTCAAATTTCATGTTTTTTAGTCAAATGATGTTTTGTGAACCGATCCACAGTTGTTCACCCTTGTCATATCATGACATTCTATAAATTTTGACCAGTATGGATCGAACCAGAATAGCCCATACTTAGTCTCATGTTTTCTTCTTTGAATTATGTGGATTGAACCATAGCCATCCACACGAGTTCATGTTAAACCTCAGTTGATTTTCTTTTATGTTCTAGTAACAGTAAAATTTTCATATCCTCACGTTGATGGCGTCTTCAAGTTGATTCAGTTCATGTCTCCTTACGAGGATTATGTTTTCAGCAAAGTAAAGATGTTCTCATGTTAAGATACACAAGAATTTCAGTAAAAACCATTTTCATGATAAATCATGATTGGCCTTCATTAGTCATGCTTCATGCTGACCACTGTTGGGACTTTGATTTAATCATACTTTTAGTCTCTATACAACCAGCATTAAGTCTACGCAGAATTATCAGCCTATCATGTTAACCGTTTCAGTTCAGTTTACTACCGTTTAAATCAGTTTATTTCTTTGATAATGTCAGACCAGTGACACTAGTATCGATCATCCCATAAAATTTCCACCAGCTCCACGTACAATATTCTATATGTACCCCATGTACAGTGTCTCAGTTATACTCCATGTACAGTATTTCACGTGTACTCCACGTACAGTGTCTCAGATATGCCCCATGTGCGGTATTCATTTTGAACTTCATGAACAGTAGTCCAGGTGTACTCCAGGTACCCTACTCCATGGATATTTCTAATCGATCCTCAATCATCTCAGGCGTTTCCACTTGTCGATATTTTACCAGTTGCTGATGCCGCTCGTGAGTTGAAGATTTTGCTAGATGCTGATGCCGCTAACACTTTGAAGACCTCACAAATGCGGATGCTGCTGAACTTTGGAGATTTCTCAAGATGCTGATGCCGTTTATACTATGAAGACTGCGGAACGAGGACGAAAACTATAAATTTGAAATTTCTGACAAGAATAAATTCAACCATCAGACACTACTATCCTATTCCATGCTTTTACTTCCTCAGTTAGATGTCACACTTCACTCAGCTAATCTTTCTGTCAGAAGAGTGGGAACCGGAACCCAGCCGGCCACTCAGCAGAAATAATTACATTAATCACGGTCATGATAACGACCGTCAGGAAACTGACAGACAAAGTAGTAGTGACAACCATCGTACTTGTAATTAATCAGTCAGTAACCATCGGAACTCCGGCACGGACGTGACCAGAAATGCAGAGGTCAGCGGTCTAACCAGCCCGCCAATCTTAACGGTTACCTCAATTTTCAGCCTTGTCAAGATTCATCCATTAAAACACATGTCAAGATATCAGTCAAGACATAAGTCTCAGGTATCATTTGGGAAGACCTTTCAGGACACTAGTTACGATACACGTCATACGAATCTTCTCTCAAAATATGAGTCAAAACCCATAACTCCAGTATATTTCTAAACCAGGCCCTCAGTAATTCAGGTTACCCTTCAGAAAGGGGTATACCCGTTCTATTATGCCACGCATGAATCAGATCATAAAATTTTCAGTCACCACCACTAGATTATTATTCAGATTAAACACACGGTAATCATTATGTGAGGTTACAGACGAACCCACTCAGTGGAAGTCGCCACGTTACTCCACGTATTCCTATGTCAGCTTTATGTAAATCAGATATTTACCTACCTCTCAGCCAGAAAGGACTCAACAGTAACACCATATTTATTAAAGCCTTATTTTCAGCTAACGACGAGATCCGTCTTACTAAATTCCAAATATATTCATTATACTTTCGGTCAGAAAATCAGCACGAATTATTTCTGCCTTACAAGCGCGTGACTATCAGTCCATAGCTACGAAGACTTTTACCTACCTGTTATTAATTCACTTCTGAAATTCCTTAAATTCATGATCAGCAGATTATTCTAGAGTTCCAGATATAATTTCAGAAAGTTTTCAAGAAATTCCTTCCTAACCACGAGACATAAATTTAACATCGAGCTAGTCTCAAGAACAGAACCTGTTTTCAGAACTCTTTATTACAGGGTTCTAGCTACGTTAAAAGAGTTGCAGCAATTGCTGCAAGAGTTACAAAAATTAGGCTTTATTCGCCCTAGCGCCCCATCGAAAAAAAAATTTATCAGATCACCATTCCTAATCGATATTCTTTCCACGAATAGAAAGTTTAATTGACCTACTACGAGGTGTCTTAAACATTCTTCTAGAAAAATTCAAGATCATGCTACCATCAGTGGTGAAGGAAGAACATGATGTTCTTCAGACCATTGTTGCACATACCATAGCCTCTCAAAAATTTTGATCCATACTCCAGAGCTCCCTAATGCTACAGCTATGTTATGAAATTTATTAAGAAAAATTTTTCCATAAATTCTCAGACAAAATCGTCAGTATATTCATTGATAACATTCTGATCTTCTAAATTCTAGAGAGGTACAAGATAATCATCTTCTCACCGTGGAATAGATTCCCCGATAGGAGAAAAATTATATACGCAGCTTTCTAAATATGAATCCCAGTAGAACAAGGTAGAATTTCTTGACCACACCATTTCAGCAGAAAGGAATTTCAGATAATCCTGCGAAGGTGAAGGCCATCACCAGATGGTCCCGACCGACGACTGTGAACGTACTATAAAATTTCTAAAACTCAATTGACTGCTAACGCAGAAATTGCTGACAGTCATCACTAAAGCCTAGACTAACGCATAAATTCTGCTATGACTATTCAACCAGATTCACACCAGAATGCCCATAGGCATAGGCAGAATTTTGATAGAAACCATATTACACATTGATAGAGCTATGTTCATATCTAAATGTCTGACCTACTGCATGTTCAAGATAGAACACCGTCATGTTAGTGAGTTAGTACAACCCTTAGAAATTTCTAAACAGGAATGAGACGAAATTCCATGAAATCGTTATCAGCTACCATAGGCTCAAAGAAAGTATGATACTATCTAAGTTATAGTCAACCATGTAATCAGCCTGCACGTTTCTTTCATCCGAAAGGATCACGCAGTAGCAGATCTGCAGAAAATTCTGAAATTCAGCAATAGATCGTACGAATTCAAGGCATTCCATTGACCATCATATCAGAAAGAATTCATGTTCACGATCAAGTGTATGTTTACGTCCACTTTAAGTTCATGTTTATTTTCACTTTCACGTTTATGTCTCATTCGCAGTATGATGTTGTTTCAGTCATCTTTTATGCGATCTCATAATTTAAGCTCACGCTTGTGTTCATAACGTTGTTCACGTTCAAGTTCGTGTGCCATTTCACGATACACGTTTCTCAGTTTATTACCGAGTACGGTTACAGAAAGCTTGAGAAATTAGACTCAAGTTTAGCACAACTATTCCATAACCAGGCAGACGTTTCACATCTCAGGCCGTATCGTTTGGCATTCACTCCTCAGTCAGCATACGTTCATGATATGTTCTAGTATCACGTTCACAGTATGATTCACTTATCATATTCTAATTCCATGCCAGCGCTCCTCATATAATTATGAACCACGTTCACAATTGCTCACTTAGCATGTTCACAATTGTTCAGGTAGTTCGTCCCTATATATACTCTCAGCAGCTTTCTCAGAGATATAAATATTATCTTTTCAGAATATTTACACGTATCGTTTCATGTATCATACATGCTATAGTTAATCAGTCTATCAGATTTAGAAAATCCATTTTAAAAAAATGGAACCAGAAACTATTCAGCATCATCAGGACAGGGTCATCAGGACCATGATGTTATTTATTATGTTAGACCTTTGAAGAAATCGTTTCGAGCGGGAGGCCACTCGAAACAGGAGTCCATCCGGACCTCTCATCCCTTTCCTTCAATAAATCCAGTTAAGTTCTTTCAGTCATGTCACGTTATAAGATCATTTCAGTCATGTTAGGTTTATACCTATCAGCAGCATTATGCCTTAACTAGAAGACAACTTATCCTTCAGCTTAATTGTCCTTTCAGTCTACGTGTTCTTTCAGCTCTTATAACTTCATCAGCTTATCATCGTTAATTCGAGGACGAATTTCTCCTTTTTAGAGGGGAAGAATTGTAAAACCCAGTATAGTCGTATCTTTAATTTGGGGACGAATTATTGTTTTTAGAGGGGAAGAATTGTAAAACCCGTATTTAAAAATCAGGATATTTAAATACGCAGTTTAATTTTAATAAACTATTTTAAGTATTAATTATTAGACAAGAGATATAAACGCATAAATTAATTATGTTATCCCGGTTTATTTAAATACTATAGATATTACAGCCTATTCAGATAAGAAGTTTTTAGTCTCAGAAAATATTACGTAAGTATTATTTATTATACAGAATATAATTAAACGTTAACAGTAATTACACAGTTTCACTATTATTTAAACATTTCAAATAAAATAATTATTCAGAAAATAGTTATTGAGTTCAGGAAATATTACGTATGTATTATTTATTTTACAAGAAAATAACTAAACGTAAAAAGTAATTTACGCAACCTAATGTTTATTTAAAATGCTACGTAATTAACTATTTCAGAAAAATAATTAATAGAAATTAGTCAAGTATTATGTAAGTAATAATTATCTCAGTCAAATAAATAAATATTTGACGGGTTTTAAAAACGAACACGGAAGTTAAACGTAGCGAAACGAAAAATTAAGTATGCATTTGGGCCGCGGCTAAATAAAAGAAAAAGGAAGGAGTTTGGGCTTTGTGCCCACTACCACTACTAAACACAAATTGTACGGGGTTCCCTTCATAAACAAACAATAAAGAAAAAAACCCAAAGATATTAGGGTTGTTAGCTCCTTGTTTCCTGCCGACGCAGAAGACGAAAAAAAAAGGATCATTCAGCCGCATATACTAGCAAAGAAATAAAGATACAATTGTTTGTCAATTAATACAATTCGTAGAAAAGGGAATACATTGGTCATGGACAGTAGCCACAATTGTTGACATCAAGGGCTGAATTAGAATTAAAAAAAAAAGGATGACATCATTTGTCAATTAATAGATCAGCCACCACTTTGTTGTCTTGCTAGGGGAATGAGCTTCATATTATAAAAAGCAGAAAAGGATCATTTGTCCCACTTAAAGGATGATGGATTATACGTAGCAGGTCGGGTGCATCTCTATATCCAGCTTATATAAATTGGCTTAATGAGGTTAGGCTCATTTAATATTGGCTTATTAAATTTTTAATATTAGATTATTACGTTCAGATTTATTTATTTTGGCTTATTTGATTCGGGCTTATAAAATAATTAACGTATTTAATTATTGGTAAAATTAATCACGACTTAATTAATTTAGCTTATTATTCCACGACTTAGTAAAAAGGGCTTATCAAGATAGATTTTATTAATATTTGAATTATTTAAAACATGACTTATAAATTATGACTATTAAGTTCTAGCTTATATTTTGGACTTATTAATCAAGCTTATTACTAGATACGGAAACTCTCTATTTTTTTTAGAAACCTTTTTAATTTAGGAATCTTTCTATTTATAATAGGTTACCATTTATAGTAATATCGTAAATATAATAACAAAGTATAGTATACGTAACCAGAAATACAGGATGTACACTAATCAGTAAACATTTAAAGACAGACAGAGTGATAAAATTATATACAGAACAGTACAACAATACAAGATTATACGTAATAAATCAAATTAAGAACAATAAGAATCAGTAACAGTAAACAGTAATCAGACAACTCATTTCACGTCCCTTATTTATGTAGTAACCGTGAAGTCGGAGTAGATCTTGCGGCTTTTATTCTTATTTCATTACTGGACACGAGGTACAGATTTTCCGTCCTTTCAGTAAGGACTTCCTTTCTATGCATGATTAGGATTCCCCGTCTTCAGCCAAATGTTTTTCCCCAGTATATGTTTAAGTTTATCAGTAATCATGTTAATAACTAAATAAATTGCCTGAGCATTATATACAAGCACGACCAGTTTATGTACTAGTTACGGAGGTACCGTAACCACGGCACCAGAGGCACCGGTGTCGTGACTCACATGCAGGAGAGTGATATCCTGCATCGTCCCACTCAGCTCAGCTTGGCCATTTTATCAGTATTATTAGTGGGGCGTATGGATGCATCCTAGGCTTATATGTGTTACAAGTTATCAGGGTGAATGTGGTGTGTGCTCTACATCCTTCACATTGGAGCTGATCCCTCCACCCAGCACAGTTATTTAGAGGTCACCCCTCTATAGCATGATGAGGTCACCCCTCCAGTTATTCATGCACGGTTGTTACAGCACGTGACCTATATAAGCTCTGGCAAATAAAATACAGTAAATGCATGTTTTCAGAGTTAATAGTTATATTTCAGTATCAGTATATATGAACCAGGTTTCTCAGATTTTATGCAGAGTTCTACCACATGTTACATATCAGTCTTACAGCTCCAGTATTCTATCGCTTGTTTCATTCTATATATTCTTGTCATGTTTTATATCCGTTCACTGAGCGTTATGCTCAGCCGTAGTTCCTTTCATGTTCTAACGGCAGGTACACCGGGACGCTATTAGGATTCTGAGAGCACGTGCATTTGGGATGGAAGCTATCCAGACTTCTTATTTTATGCACTTACATTATTCTGCTTTTGGACTTTGTTTAGTCCTTTCTTTCAGTATTTTACTTTTCATGTTTTGAGCTTAGGTTGGATTACCGATGTTTGATTCTGGTATTTCCGTTATGGTCATTTAATGTTTTAGGACATTTACCTTATGCTTGATGACACGCCATAAATACACGTAACGGTCCACTTATCCAAGTGGGGTGTTACAACATATATACACATATCCAACACGACTCAACCTAGTCCCATTAACTCTTAAAAATTCAACCTTTGACTTTTATTACACACATGTCTTCCTTACAATTTATTTGCTATATTTTATTCACGCGGCTCGAATCAGGCGTCAAAGACGTTTCACGTAGTATTATCTCGGATAAATTACTGATTTTTGTCGAGACTTAAATCTCAATAATAATAATATAATAAACAATCAAAATGCTTATCTCAATAATTTTTAAAATATATAAAATTCAACTTTTAATCCTTAGCCCATTGTCAAATGATTTTTTTTTTTTAAATTTAACACATCTTGTCGCGGAATAAAACAAAAGATTTTTCAAACGATTTTAAACAAGCCTCATCAAATTACACATATTGATTCTCTATAATGACAATTAAACAAACAAATGATTTCCAATGACGTTCCATCAATGTTTAAAAATTTATTTCAAGCATTATAATTTCTCACTTAAAGTGTACATTCCGATTTTATCCCAGTTTATTTACTACAACGAGTGACGAGTTCTAGTTTACACCAATGCATACGTAAACATAACCTTATGTTTAAAATAAACCAATTTTTACAAAGTTTCTACCTCCAAAATATATGACCAATTTTTCTACTCTATATTACAAATTATGCCAAAAGTTTGGTACATTGACCCGAAAATTTATTCATACTAAATCTGAAGCTACATATACTCAATAGTCATCTCGCAATTTTATTATAACTCCTTTCTCGAACTAATTTAAACAAATTCTTAACAAGTCCATCACAATCTTTTAGTATCAAATTTTAATATATGAAAACAAGGATTTTACGAGTAATAATAGTTACTTATTACGATTTACCAACCAAGGTTGAAGGAAAATAATTTCACAATGTCCATTTATTCTCTACACGAATTTTACTTGTTACAAGACACATCATAAGTCATTTTTATTCCAAAAGTTTCATTCATCAAATATTAAATATGTAAAACACTTTATGTTTAACCCATTTAATCAACAAAGTTTAGTGCTTACTTAACTCACACAAATGCCGGACCTCGTCATACATAATATCGAATTCAAAATAATGAAACAACAAAACAAAATGAAATAAACGAAGCGAAAATACGTATGTCAACTAAATGTTGTTATCGGCCTCGGATGAGTCTCGAAATCGTACTCCACAAAATTAACACAAAAACCAACCAAATTCCAAGTTATCGCGCTTGATCACAACGCCAGTCTATTTTAAAACACATCTTTAAAATTCAAGTAGAATAGTAAACAACGATTAAATGGCAACACGCCTCAACCACGTTTCGTAATATACACACATGATTCGCCGCCCCAATGTACGCATCGTCGATTATACTTCGTCTATGTTATAGTTACGTGAACTAACATATCAAACCCATTAGGAATAAAGGAAATAAAGTAATACGTAAGTAAATTACGTCTCAAAAGAAAATGTCCAAAATGACACATCACGGTGCGATAACGACAATCGAGATCGACCTAGTCGATATAAAATATGTTACGAAGCATCATTTACGTATCTAGGATATCAAACGAGGTTCATATTCGGTTATTCGAACAATAAATTAATTATCAAGATTGATAATTTGCGGTGAGGCCGAATTCTCAACAAAACCGCATCATAACTTGTACGATAATCACTCAAGGACCATTGCTTCACGTGCAATGCCTTTAAACACCATAGTATATACATACTTTTACATAAAAATCATTCCTACATACACGTAGGATTACAACGCGATGTTGCCATGTAATGCAATGTAGCCCGTTATGCCAATTACATGCAACATATAAGATAATCTTACAAGAATTTGCAAATTACGATGATAAGTACTCAACGTACAAAACAATATATCTCAATATATATCTCAAAGTATTTACTTACTAAATACTTAGGGAATTCATATCAATTTCGAGGGATACATCTAAAATATAAAGCAATGCTAAAGAATTCTTACCGGAGCCATGCAGGATAGTTGTGTGTGCTTGGACCATTTCTTACGACACCAAAAGTTATAGTTTAGGATTTTCAAAAACGACCTAGTTCTCTATAACTCGTGGCTCTGATACCAATCTGTAACACCCCCACAAATGCTATGCGCAGCGGAACTACAACATTGGGTGCTACACAGTATTCATTGCACACAAGATATATCAAACGACGCTAAAAAGACGCCAACTTAAAACTTGAACTGAAAATTGTTAGATGATACATGTCCACGGTTTTTCCAACCCCACTTGGTACAACAGAGTTTAGCGTTTTCGGTCCCCATGAATCTCAACCCAAGAATTTCAATTTACAACAACATCACATTAAAACTTAAAATTGTTTAAGTAGAAAAAGGAGGAAAAACAAGCGGACTCCAAGCCATACACACAACATCCATCCCATGCATGCTCCATTCTATACTTCAGCGGTCACCTGAAACACATGCCAAAATTTTGGTCAACGAAAACGTTGAGTGGAATTCATAGGTTTTACAATCCATTTGAACGTATATAAAATAAAAACCATTCGTGATCATTTATAGACTTGTCGATCAAACAATCTATAATCAGGATACTGACAATTGTGTTTAAGCTCATGACACTAATCCGTTAACTCAATCACCCGCGTAATAAATACCGGCGTGATTCAGATGAAACCAGTGCCCCTTCTAAAGGCATCAGTTGCAATTATACCTTATTTCTCATACAAAATAATCTACCGCAGAACTTACTCAACGTACAGCTTCTCGGCTAGCATTGGGTCGTTAGCCCCGTAGTACTACAAATTGCATAAGCGGCTATTTCCCCCTACTCGAGGGCAGGACAATAGTTAATAGTTCATGAATTTAGGGACTTTTGCAACTTTGGTACTCAACACAATTTCTAAGGCAACTTTCGGGTCTAACAATCATTCATGATATACGTTCCTTTTAAAAACTAGCATGCATTTCCCTCGCGGGTAAAACAATTTGAAATAAACATAAGCGAGGCTATAAATTCACACCTTAGATATTAAGTAGTCGGTAGTTCGAGGGATGATCACTGACGATGTTACGGATGCCCGGGTAATTCAACACCTATCACAAATAACGCGTAATGAGTAATCTCATTTAAATACCTTACGGTACTGTATAAAATACATATATACTAGTCACTTAGGACAAGTATAACTCACGCCAAAAACAAAATAACAAGCATCACTCATTCTATACCATTTGTTCTCATTACCTACGTTGTCCATTTTTACTCGTTCTCGCCGGTACTTGACTAAAGTACGGGCTGTTTTACCTTATCAAACCACACTTATAAAATTTGACAAAATTTCCAAAAATCCTATAAGACCTGTAGATAACATGTTTTTAAGCCCAATAAAAGTTTTTACTTTTACGACCCGTTACTCGACGCTTTTCTACGACTACATTTTACGGGCTGAAATTGCACTTCGACCAATTTTGACCTCTTTGACCTATATGAAAAATACCTTTGACTTCTTTGACTCCTAAGTCAACTTATAGACCCATTTGTACAGGTTAGGGACCAAATTTTGACCCTTGACCATTTACCAATTTATACTTGTGACCCTCGGGATTTGACTAAAACTTTGCAAAAATTCGGATTATGAAAGTCCTCGTCTCCCGGTACCCGATCTTTAAAATGTCATAACTTTTAGCTCGTTTTGAGTCACGGGCTCTACCTTATACCAAATTAAAGACAAGAAGACCCTCTACAACTACATTTTGTTTTCAAGACCTGGAACAAAAATCATTTTTATGAAATGGACCTAAAGTTTCTGCCTAAAAATGACCATACCAAAAACGCACTTAGACTCGATTCCAAACCTTCTAACCACCACTAAACATCATCCTAAGCCTTCCCAAACATATCCTAACACCAAATTTCAGTCCTACCCCTATTGATCAACCAATCTCAAAATCAAAAATTCAAAGAAATGAACATGCAACTAATGAAACCTATGTAAATCATCCTAAAACAAAAAACCAAAGATAAGAACAACACTCAAAATCAACAACCACCATGGCTCCCCAAACACCCCCTTTTGCCGTGGGGTTTGGGTGACCCAATCACCACAACCAAATTAATTTTGGTGGGTTTTCTTGGTGTTCTTGCATCCATAACACTTAAAATCAACATGCATTAGCACATTTAGCCATAAAAACGAATTTAGATCATATGGAAAAATCTTGGAAAATTTTTGTTAATGCATGTGGGATTTGAGCACATGAACATGTAGGGAATGACCAAACTAGATGTGGTCTAACCTTAGATTTTTAGAAAATCAAGTGGAAAAAGATTTTTGGTGAATTTTTGGTGGTGTGGGGGTGTCCGTCGGCTAGAGAGACAAGGGAGGGAGAGAGAGTTTGATTTTTGGTGCAAGTGTTGTATGTGTTTGTGTGTGTTTCAATTTTGGCCTTTTTGGTGGGTTGGGAGGGACCAAATGGCAATTTCTAGTTTCTTTTGGCCTTAAATGAAAAACGTCCTCAAAACTTTGCGGGTTCGACTCATTTGTCAATTTTGAAAATTTTACGGGAGTCGGAAATCTTCCCGAACGCTCCAAAATATTTTTGGGATACTTTAAATGTACTCGGAAGGCTATAAAACTCACCCGACTCAACTTAACACGAACCGTAAATAAAATTCTCGAAAAATTACATTATCGATAAATCGTCAATAATTATATAAAATTGGGCATCCCTCGGGATCGTAATCGTCATCGTCCTTCTTAAAACGTCAATCGTAAAAATTATAACCTCGAACATCGGCTTTAACCAAAATACTTATAAGTATAGAAATTAAAATTTATTAAAAATTTCAAAAATTAGCGTAATTTAGGGTATCGTTAATGACCTCGATTCTAGGGTGTCACATTGATCTTGAATGTTAGTTGTTAATGCATACTTGTAGCACATTGTCCATATGTTTTAGTGGTTTATGGTTGTTCACAGCTTATAATAATCTATTTTCGGTTAGAGTCTAAACCTATGACTCTCACCAACATTATGTTGACGTGTTTTAGTGTCTCTTTCAGGTATTAAAGTGGTTAAGCGTGAGAACATATGTGGCTAGGGTTGGAGTCGCGTAGGAATGCATTTAGAAGGAGATCCCCATTCCTTCTTAGTTTATTTTTCTGTTTGTTTCAATAAGTGATACTATGAACCTATATGTTGATTTGTTTGTGTTATTTGTTTGTCTTGGGTAAGAGGTAGGACTGTTACCTACTTACCTAGACTCCTGCATCGATGAGATATTGTCATGACATTTGTGTCACCTTTTATGACATTTCTAATTCATATAGTTCTCTCTATGGACACGCTATTGTTGTGATGATATCCATGCGTCGCGTCCCATATTCCGCCATGGTGGGGTGTGACAATCCAGTGGTGTGGAGCCTATTAGGGAGGCATTTCCCCTAGATCATAATGAACCAAAAAATGGGACGCTGGAAAACTTGATGATATGGTCGCGGAATCGTACCCAAGATGTATGTAATGTTTTATTATGCAATATGTCCACGTAATGCCCTTATATGTGTCTAAAAGTTTTCCCTTGCCCTATTCACAAGTTGCAACCTTCCATTGCCAAGTATAGATAACCAACATACGGACGAAGAGAGGTTGGTACTTCCCACATTGCGGTGGCGAGAAGTGCAGGAAGGGGTGCGGTAGAAAAGATGGGAGGTTTTACTATGATTCATGTGAAAAAACAGTTGAGTATCCAGTGTTACGGTGCGTGCATTTATACATGTAAACTATTTGGCATAACTACGTTCTACACAATGGTTGGGTGACATACTATACAATTGTTATCACAGATATAGGTTGGAACTGGAAGTGTCCGACTCGACTTCATCAGTTATAATTGTGTTATTTGATGAGACAACAAGGGAGTTGGTTAAGTGCTCAGCCGATTCAATAGATCAGTCGGTTGAACATGTATGTCCACGTAAATTTATTATCTTATTACCTACAATGTTTCTAAGTACCTTGGTTATGCAGGCTGCTAGAGACGGAATGGAATTGCCTCGTGCGTTAATAGCTCTAATTGGTACTTCCCTAACATTGGATCTCAAAAGCCAATCATATTTTGAGCATGCCAATTTTGAAAGCTTCACATGCTGGAAAATCATCTTTGTCTCAACCGATACGAACATGTAGATTCAACTACGGACACTCCGCCCCTCCCAAAACTAATTATTTGAAAAGTTTGTCCAAGGTTCCAACACTTGCTACTCCATCCAAACATGTGGAGGAAGACAAACCAATCAGGTTAATTTCAGTTTATTGTCAGACACGCTACATACGTCTTAAAAGAAGCATGTGTCTTAAAGTGCTGGCTAACCTATACTAATGGCAGGGTACTTGCAGGACTGAGCTTGATGATTCTGATTCTGAGGAGGAAACTTTAGTTGCATCTGACAAAAAGAAGAAAAGAAGGTATAATTGTGCTTTGTAGTTGAATAACACATTTTAATGGTGTATGTCGCTAACATAAGTTACCTGCGATTTTAATATTTCAGATATATCGATTCTGATTATGCTTCTGAGTAAATGTCCAAGCGAAAGATCATGGGACCATCAATAAGGCCATAGCTCAAGTGTTTGGTGCAATGAAAAATAAATCCTGTGTTAAAAACTCTATAAGACATTTTGTTTCAGTTATTTTAAAACATTTGAATAGTTTGGTTGGTTGTTTGTATGTTCGGACAAATGGTTTGGTTTATGCAGTACTAACATACAAAATTTCCATTTATATGTTTATGGTTAAATGTTATTTGTATATGACTGATAAGCAGGTACCCAAATATTATGATTATACATTTACAAGATGATGCAGATCCACAAAGTGACCATAAAGGTTTGTATTTCTTTGAGTACGCACATGATTAAACAGCATACCATCGAGCTTTTTTTTAGTATATCTCACATGAAATACGGTGTGTTTTGCAAGGTGACACCAAAAAAATACCCCAAAAGATGGTGCTTTAAGTTTGGTGGACATGCAGCCCCTTACAAGCAGAAAGGTGCTCACCAAGAATTTAGCTATTAAATGTTGAACATTGTATAGGTTGTGATTGTCACTTGAACAATGTAATAGTCGATTTAATCTTAATATAACATAATATCCAAAATCTCGCAATTTTGCTATCTATTTTTTAGCAACACATTTAATATTATGATCATACAAAATACATGTTTCGGCTTTCATAATCACTATTCACATAAACACTATCATGCTACTAATACATATTGATGAGTTCATATGGTATAAGACCATTTATTCGCATAAGTTGACTGCAGTTATTTGTTCAAGATCATAAACTTAAATGGCTTACATTCAGTATTGCCATATATTTGTGAAGGCTATATAGCTAACTTTATCAGACGAATTGCATGTGTATGTAACCGGAATGATTTGTGTTTGTATTTGTATCATAAGACATGAAGACCATCCCTATAGTTATCCAGGTTGCTTAAAAATATATGTTCAACAATTCGCCTTTTAACTATCATGAAAATTCCGAGACTTTAATTGAAAATAACCTGTTTGGCATACTCGATATTTATTATGCTAAGTATCATTGAATTATGCATTTACTTATAATAAACATGTAGTCTACATAATTTCTGACCTTTTGGTAGGATTAACAGTTATAAAACTAAAAGCAGTATTTATGATCTGAACATCCTATATAAACCTATCCACGTGATAATACTTAGAGAATCTCCACATCTATAATATGCATAACATGTATTCCAATAACTAAGTTTCATTGTTTATGGATAATAAGGCAGTCTATACGTGTACAACCCCATTAAACGATTCTGCAAATGTTCCTTTCCTATCCAATATGCTGCATAATTCCTTGGTAATCCATTCACATACAGTTTTTAAAATGGAAGTGTACATAGTTTCTGTGGCTTAAAATTGACAGAACTGCCTACGTTCTTACCAAGTAATTTCAAAAACACCATTCACATAAATTGCATCAAAATAGAATAAACTATCTTTGAAAATAGAAATTCTATTATTATCAATAGTGTGAATAAATCCAAGATCCAACATACTAGAAAAGGAAATAACACCTCTAACAATTTTAGGTGCATAATGACAATCATTTCAACTCAGTACTAAACCCGAAGGTAAAACTAGATTAAATGTTCCTATAGCTTCAACCGCTGCTTGTGCGTTGCAGAAATTGTTCCCCATAGGTAAGCTTCCTTTCCAACTCAAATCCCTGCATGGTATTACAAATGTTAATACAATATCCTGTATCATATACCCAGGAATTTGATTTGTATGTAAGATTAAATAACTCTATCATAAACAAGTTACATGAAGATGTTGCAGCAGTAAGCTCAGCCTTCTTCTTTATTTCTCGTAATTCTTAGAGATAAAGAGGGCAGTTCCTCTTCCAGTGACCACTTTTTTGCAATGGTGACAAGTCTCATCCTTTTGAGATTGACTCTTCTTGACAAACATCTACTTGGGTTTTGAATAAGTCGCAACTTGTTTTCCCTTATCACCCTTGCATTTGCCTTTCTTGTTGTTCTTGTCCGGTTGTGGCTTACTCACTCTACCCTTTTGTACATAAAGCACAGGAGGTGTAGAAGTAGATGTACTTGCCTTGTCTTTAAGACCCTTTTCGTAGTCAATGAGCATTTTGTGCAAGTTATTAACTGTCTTCCCCGCGCAATGCATATTAAAGTTCCTAACGAAATCATTGAAGTCTCTATTAAGAGACCTATTGATTAGGTTAATTTCCATATCATTGTCGTAGGGTTACCCTAGTGCGATGATTTGTTCCATCTAACCCTTCATCTCTTGATAATGTGCACTAACAGGTTTCCCAAGGGCTTGCTTACAACTGTGCAAAGCATCTACCAAGTCGTAGATCTCCACAGCCTGAGGCTTCTCATACATTCCCTTGAGCTCTTCAATCATTTGATTTGGAGCAAATAGCTTAATACAGGTAAATTTGCAAATTGTGCAATTAAGTTCGTTTTTTCCTCGGCTCACTCGAATTGATATCCAATTAAACGTAAGATTAATTGTTCTTGGTAAAAATACTTTTTGATATTTTAAAACTATTTAATTAAAAATTATTTAATCTAATTGAAAAGAAAATATTTAATTAAAACTACTTTTAAAATATTAAAAATTCTAATTAAACAAAATTTAACAAAACTATTAAAGACTAATTTGAACTATATAAAATTAAAACTAATTGAAAACTAATTTAAATTTAAATAAAACTTAAAACTAAATTTTAATCTAATTAATATTAATTTTAAATAAAACTAAATAAGAAAAAACTAATTTATAAAAGCAATTTAAAATTTCTTAAAAGTAATTAAAATATTTTTTTTATTTTTTTTTATTTTTAAACTTAGTAAAAGTAAATCATTAAAAACTTTTAATTAAAATTAACTAAACTAAACTTGTATTAAAACTTAATTAAAATATGGCAGCTTAACAAAAGCTATATTAATTAAATAAAGCGTAACAAACACAAATAAGGGTCTAGGAGGGATGGTTAAGACGTGGTGCTGTTAACCGTGAGGTCAGAGGTTGGAGTCCAGGGAAGGACTATTTTTTGAATATATTTTAGGAATTGATCTTTTTGGAAATATGTGAACACTCAGAACAATTGGGTCTGAGGCTTTGAGCAGATAAATAACAACTTATCTAAACCAAATAAGCAGAAAGAACTTAAACAGACAAAAAGCAAATAAGCTAATCTCTTAAAAACCAAATCTAAATCGAATCACAGCAAACTCAAAGATCAGTAAAATTAATAAGCAAATGAAAACCTATCAGCAACTAATAAGCAGTTTAAAACTTCAAACAGGCAAACAAATTACTAACCTACACGGTATAGACTATCATCAAACAAGAAGCAGACTCATAAAAAAACTTATCAGCAACTATTACTCAAATCAAATCTATATTTCTAAATAAAAAATAAATTAATACCATAAAAATTAAACAGATCCAAATCAATCAAAATAACAGTCCAAACTCAGATTTACTACTTAAAAACTAAACATATATTAAAACAAGCAGACTCAAAATAAACTAATATTAATTCAGCAATCAACTACTCAAATGAAACAGAATTTTAAACAAATTTAATCTAGAATTTAAATAACATTAAAATAGAAATAGAAATTAAACCTGGTGTCGAAAACCTTTGAGCAGTAGATCGGAGCTGAGCCATCTATGAAACGAATCAAAACCCACCATTAAACATCAACTTCACTGAATCATAAGCTCTCGAACCATAAAATCTACTCGAACCAGTTTTTAACAAACTTCCAGTGGGGATGTTCTTATCCACTTTTTTTACTTTTATTAATTAAAAACTGATTTAAAAGTAAATTGCAAATAAATTTAAATAATTAAAGAGACAAGCTTAAACTGAAAATAAATTTCATTAATAATAAAACAAAATTACATTTACTGGAAAAAAGAAAATTACATTTAACCTATCATCTACTTTTGCAAAAATAAAATTAAAGTAAAAAAATGGCACGAATCAAAATTACACAATGAGGGGGTATTTATAGCCAACCCCCATGGCTTCTTCAAGAAGTTTTGTGGATGAATCTTCAATCTTGGCCGCTAAACACATCTTTTCTGCAACACTCTCAAATTTCGTATCGGTACAGCGGAAGGGTCTTTTAGAGTGTTACGGGATAGCACAATAACTCCAATCATAGACAACACATAAAAATGGTTGTACAAGGTTTAACATACATTCATTCGATAAAAAGTTTTAAAGTGTACAACAGGTCCCAAATTATAAAGGTCATTAAGTTTACAAAACATAGATCGAATGAACATTTTTAATATTATGTGGGCCATCAGAGTCGATATCCATCCGGATTACCTTCAAGCACCTGAGATAAAAACATGCAAAAAAATCATATCAGCGAATGCGAGTGAATTCATAGAGTTTGATAAAACCGTTATATAAAACAATCGTTGAAATTAGAACACAAGTATAATATCAGAAGTAAGTCCTCGTATTGCTAGTCAGACAATATATAAATCAAGCATACATCTTAAATCGTCCATGAGACCGTAGCCTCAATATTACCATTATAGCTAATATTATTATCGTTCTTAACATCGTATCATATCGAATATTTAGATGATATAGGATTCATTTGAATTATTATTAGCCGCATGACATTGTTACCTTACTATCAAAACAATGGGCCGCGAACCCGACAAACAATTTGCCCATCTAAGTTAGCGTGTCGTCACAAAAATCACGCTATCTAAATCTTCTCATACATAAATTCGCTTACCAATCAATGTGGTACGACGGGGATCAACAGTCAAGGCGCGAACTGGGGTAATCGTCCCCAAATAGTACTATCATATGCATAAGCGTCTACCAAATCCCGGTAGTTCACAATTCATGCTAATGGGACTTTGACTGACATAACCTAACTACTAATAATCCTTTTTATCTCGTTTATAGGGTCATAGCATCATTCGGGTCCATATCATTAAGCATACCATCGGGACTACTTGTGTTCTATTTTATCAAAAACTAGCATGTTATCTCCCTCGCGGGTTTAAAATCATTTTATAAAACATTTAAAAGAGTGCAAGGCTATGAACTCACGTTGATAATGAAAGGCGGATTATCGGCTACGGGCGTGCTTCAGTCACGGAAACCTATATAAATAATAATCGGTCTTAGACTTTTGTCCAATGACTTTATCAAAATAACAAATATACATATGATGATTTTGTACATATGATGATCAAGTGGGTTTATATATTCTCATTTACTCATTTTAGTGTTTATGTATTGGTAACTTTTTACTAGTTTACTAGTTTTACCTATTTACATGGTTTAGGTCTAATAAGCCTATTATAAGTTCTTTAACTTGTTTTAATCTATTTTATACTTGTATTATCAGTATTTAAACTTTACATGTTGGCCAAATGGGTTAAGCCCAATAAGTAACTTTTATAAGTGTTTAACTTATTTAGTTAAATTATTAGTCCAAATATGCTAACTTAGCTCGTTAATGTACGTATGTCCTATAGTTCGGGTTTTATCAGTTTTTACTTGTATTAGATACTTATATATCAGTATATGACTTTTAAAAACTTTACATTAGACGGGTTTGATCGTCTAAGTTTTAATTGGCGAAAAACGTTAATTTTACGATAATAGCCAAAAAAGTCGTAAAAATCATGTTTATAGTTTTTATAACTTATAAATCTTATTCAACTACCATTTTTATAAAGTGTCCATTTATTTAACCTTATAAATATTTATCTAAATGAAATTTATAAGTTAGTGGGTTGATGAGATGGCATTTATACATGATCTCATCGTTCTTTTCGGGCTTTAAATGCACAAAAATGTCATAAAATACCATATATATGCTTGTGTTTGTTTACTTGTGTATTTTAGGTATGGATATCGTGAAAAAGACAAAATATCACAAGTTACAAGGAAAAACGGACACGAGAAACGAAGCCGTACAAAGAACCAGGCCCTAATCATGGAATTCTCAACAAAATACCTTGAAGACTTGAAGACAAACAAGATTGATCCTCATTTATTGAAGAAATGACACTTAAAACCCTTGTATATTAATAATTACAAGTTTGGTCCCTTAAGTTTGTCAAAATTACACAAAAGGTCCTTCAACTTTGAAGAAATGGCAAGAATAGTCCCTCAACAAATCCAAACTGCCAATAATGGTCCCTCATGAAGATTAAGATACATTGAAGACCTTGGAAGATCAACATTGTCCAAAATCAGTCCTTGAAATATCTCAAAATGGCAAAAAGAACCCTTGAAAACCCTTTTGAAAAGTTATGTGCCAAAAATGACAAAAGGTGAAACGTTGATACATGTAAAATGGGCGCTGATAGAAGTTTGCATCCAAGTGACAAAAGAAAGGAAAGAGGAGGGCTGAATGTGTGCATACTGAAACATTTAAACACACAAACACGCGCCAAACAACTCCACTCCACCAAAAACGGATCAAAAGGACAACTATTCACCTTTACAGCCCAGGTTTTACACAACTTAAAACAAAGGGTAAAATGAAATTACCCAGGCACACGTTTGATTCACATGTACAGGAACCTATCCCACACACAAAACCCTCATCTCCACTCACTATGGACCCCACCCCAATACCCTTTCCACCAATCAGATTTCAACTTGGCCTCCAAGCTTAGCCACGTGTCAAGATCAACAGCTGAGAGCCTTTGCTTGATCACAAAGCTAAAATGAACGTGTAGGATCATTTTGGACAGCTCAACAACAACAAACGTACTCAAGGACTTAGGGCATTTAGGGAATTTCACATCTAGGGTTTATGAACAGTGTAGCCTTGGCATTTGCCTATAAAAAGACTCCTCAACATGTGAGAGAGCTTTTGTTCCAGTTTTAGGCTATTAATCTTTGTAATTCCTTTTTAAGTTAAATAAAATTTGAATTTTTGAAAATTTGAAATCTCTTTTTGATTTAGTTAAAAGTTTGGTGTTTGAGTAGCCTAATTCTGAGTTCCATTTGATTGTGAAGGCCTACCTTAATCTTGTGGTTAAGGCACGTCTTGTTTCATAAGGTTTTTAAGGTTTGAAAACCTTGAAATCCTGGGTTCTGTTTTGGTTATTTTGTGTACTAACCCTTGACCATTAGCTATAAGCTCTTACAAGCTTGTTGACACCAAGCTTGTGAAGGGATTAGAGCCCTTGGTTGAGTTGTTTGCTGTTTGTGTTGAAGACATCAAGTCCTTGAGGTTCTACTTTGAACCATCAACCAAGGCTATTTGCATCTCCTTCATTGAAGTACCTTGGTCTTGTTCTAGTTGTTGAACAAGGTCCAAGGAGCATAGCTGGCCTTCCTAGGATGTTGTGGAAGGCACGTATAATCTCTTGTTAAGATTCCCCTAAAAATTTCATGTTTATGACTGTTTTTGATTTGGTGCTTTGATTTTGAGTATTGGTGTTTGTGCTGGTGATTTTTGAGTTTTATTGTGTTAATTGCTATTGTTTAAGTGTTTTTGATCATTGAAATCAGTAGGTTATTAGTTAAAATCAGAAGTTCCTTTGTTAAGTGCTTGATTAAGGGTTGTTTGGGATTACTGGCTATCAAGGCCTTGTGGCCTTGTGCCCTTGGTTCTTTGAGTTTGGGTGTTCTAAACAAGTCATAATATACAAGTTTTTGCCATTGGTTCACTTTCTGAAGGTTTGAAAAAGGGATTCTAAGTTTTGGAAAAATCTGATAAAATTGGTTTTGAATTTGGTCAAACACATCAGATCCAATAACTTCTTTGTTAGTTGGATCTAAGGTCTGAAATCAGGTTTGGGAATAGTTTTGGTGATAAGCTATCTACTGGTTATCTTCTTGTTGAATTTGGGGGCTTATTGTGATTTTTATAGCTTATCAAAGTCTGCTGAAGTGGTCATTTGCATCAGCAAAGTGACCACCTCAAATTGTGCTTGCATTTGTTTGCCTAGTGTATGGCTTGTGACTTTGCTGTTTGGAACTTGTTCATGTGCTGCTTGTGATTGGTTTTTGCTATTTGGACTGCTTTGTTAATAGCTTATAAGCCCACTGGCTTATTGGCTTATTTGTGCCAAAATACATCAAGTTTACCCAACTGGTAAGCCTTGATTCACAAGGTTTGCACTCAAACCTTGACCATCAGGGTGAGAAACAAGTCCTTACACTTCATTAAGTCTGTCAGCGCCCACTTTGTTCCTGTCAGCGTTTGATTTCAACTTATCAGCGTTTGACTTTTGGTCAAACTTGGTTTTCAGCTTATTGAATCTGTTTTGCTTATTGGTACATGCAACAACTTAGTTTTTGTAATAGAAATCATTTTTCTCAGCTTAATATCAAGTCTGGAAGTTTACAAGTCTTTTGGTTAAGCTTTTGCTAGAAAACTAGCTTATTTGGCTTTTTCGGCCAGCTTATCTTCTCTTACAGCTTATTCTACTTGGCTTTTTGTGAATTTCTTGATTGACTATTCTTAGTTAAGCTATTTGTGAGCTTTTGCAACAACTAGAGCTTCTGAGGTGTCCTAAATCTCAAACACGACTATTTTGTCGTTTTGTGGATTTTTGCTTTTCTATTTTCTGGCTTATTGAGTGAGCTTATTGGAAATTTATTTTGACAGATCTCTTAAGCATCCAAAAAGAGGGTTGTGTGTCAAATTAGAGCTTATGGCATCAGCTTATGGCTTAATGGGCTGAAAAGCCCAATAAGAATAAGCTTTGTGTTCAATAAGCTGTGATAAGCACATTTTCAGCTTTTGGGCCTTTAGAGTTTTGTTCTTAGAATTAAATTTTAAGTCAGATAGGGCTTTTCCAAGTCAATTGGGCCAAGTTTGACTTTTTGGGCCCAAAAGCCCATTTGTGTTGACTGAATTTGGATTTGGCCCATTTGAGGGCCCATTAGGGGTATTTTGGTAATTTCACTTTCATTTTCTGATTATTTAGGTTAAAATAAACTAGTTTGCAAGTTTTTAGAATTTTTTATAATTTTTGGATTTTTAATATTATTTTATTATTATTTTATTATTATTTTTAAAATTTCACATTTTCCAACTTTTTACATTTTTCTTAGGTTAAATACATTAAAATAGGAATTTATCAACTTTTAGAATAATTTTATCACTTATAGATTAATTTTTATAATTATTTTAAGTTTAAATAGATTTTAATTCATTTTAAATAGTTTTTATTAGTTTTAAAATTTCTAAAAATAGTTTTTAATCTTTTTAGGTCATTTTAGAGGTTTATCAATTGAAAAATCTTTATTTGGGCTTTTTGATAATTTTATTTGATTTTTAGGGATTTAATTAGCATTTAAAAATTGAATATTTAATTATTTAAAAGGTTTGAAAAAGTTTTGATAATTGGTAAACTCTTAGTTTATTATTTTTAATTTTTGGTAAATTTTTGGTAATTTTTAGAATTTATTTTATTTTTGGTGATTTTTTAGGTTCTACGTCTTAACTTTCTAATAGTGATTTTTAATTAATTTTTATTTTTACGTCTTCGTCATTTTCTCTTCTAATCCCCTTCTAAACCAAATATTAATCTCAAATCTTGTACATCTTAGTCACACACATATACCTCCTTGGGAAACGAACTTACACACCATTAAGGGTCATTAGTGTTGATTTTTCCTAAAATCATCACTCGATACTTACCGCTTTTACGCCTTTTTCCTAAAAGGTGTAATTTACCACAATCACGGGTTTTAATTTCACATTTTATACTATATTATTTGAGTGCTTATATAATAGTATTAAACATTAATTCTTCAAAATCTGATTTTTAGTTTCATCTTCACCATTTTTATCATATCTTGAGTTCTATAATGAAATAGAAGCTCATTTTTGGATGGCATAAACTTCATATTATGTGCTACAAATAAGTTAGTTATAGATACTGCTCATTCCATGTCTAACTATCCTTAACAGTCCCTACAAAACAAACTATTCAGATTAGCACACTCATCTTGTTTTGATCATATCTCACTCGTTTTGATGATTCTATTGCATGGCCAACTCTCACATGTGTATGACATCTTATACTTACTGTAAATGGATTCCACCATGCAATTTTATCAGTTTAAGACTTGGTTACTTACTGTTTTTATACAGCCAACAATTTAAGCATGATTTTAGCATTGTTTCTTATGGTTATTCATATTTTTAAGCATATTTATCAACACTTGATCCTCATACAACATTTTTATCATCATATATTCATCATATACATATACAACAAGAAAGAAAATACATTTGATCTTTACAAAAATAACAAGAGAAATGGAAAGGATGATCTTCTTTACCAACCAAGATTATATCTTAGTTTTGGATGACAATAACTTGATGAACACCAAATATATCTCCAAGATCATCAACCACCAAGATAGTTTGTTGAGAAATTAGCCCTAGGACACAAGAAAATCAGCTCCTTTGTTGTTAATATGGCCACCAATCAATCAAGGCTTCAAGGTTTCTCCATAATATGGCTAGATAACATGTAACTTGTGGCTAGAAAAGATCAAATGGGGTGTAGGATGGTGAAGTGGGACGGCAAGGATGAGAGGGAGAGAGTATGTGTGATTTGTTTGCATGTAAAATGGAAGTAAATGGTTTAGCAAGTGGTTTTGTTAGTTTAGGTGGAGATGAGTAGCTTCAAAGTGAAGCTAAGCTTACAAGTGTAAGCTTGTAGAGTGTAAGGATGCCACATCAAGGGATGTGGTGTCCCTAGTTTGGCCGTCCCTTTTAGTGGGGTGGGATAAATTAGTTTTGTCCCATCCCGCTATTTATGGGTATTCCTCGATTCTAGTTTCCTCGATTTGCGTGCCCTCGGGTCGTTTTACGAAAAACGTTTTTATAAATTATGAATCAACGGCACAAAATGAATCTAATAAAAATTGTCTCATCAAAAACGGAGTTAAAAAACGTAAACACGTAATCCTAAGGTTTCCGGTTTAGTCGTAAAGGACGCTAAATTATGCACGTAAGCCCAAATTTAAATTCGTAAATTATGAGTTCATCAACCAACACAAAAATAAGTTTCAAAATATTATACGAGAAAATAATTCACTACCTGAAAATGTTAGATTGTCACAGCTTTTCCTCCTAATAGGGATCAACGTCCTCGTGATCCATTTCATTTTGATGTCCGTTTCTTATTGAAATCAAAGAGGTGCGGATATTTCTTCCACATTTCATCCTCTCTTTCCCAAGTATATTCCGGTCCATGCTTTGAATTCCATCGGATTTTGACAATAGGTATCCGACTTTGTTTCAGTTGCTTTACCTCACTATCCATAACCTCTACGGGTTCTTCGATAAAATGCAACTTCCCATCTATTCGAACCTTATCCAATGAAATTTTCTCATCACTCACTGCTAGACATTTCTTCAGATTAGATACATGGAATGTGTTATGAACACCATGAAGTTCTGGGGGTAACTCTAGTTTGTAAGCCACCGACCTACTCTAGATAAAATATTATTGGGTCCAATATAGCGGGGATTCAATATTTTTCGCTTTCCAAATCTTATAACGCCTTTCCATGGCGATACTTTCAACATTACTCGGTCACCCACTTTAAACTCCATCGGCTTCCGCCGCACATCCGCGTAACTTTTCTGTCTACTACGGGCAGTCAACAACCTATTCTTAATCTGAACTATCATCTCCGTAGTCTCCCGGATCAATTCTGGTCCCGTGAGCTGGGTATCCCCAACTTCACTCCAACATACAGGAGATCTACACTTCCTACCATACAAAGCTTCAAACGGTGCAGCCTTAATACTAGAATGGTAACTATTGTTATAAGAAAACTCTGCTAACAGCAAATGTTTATCCCAATTCTTACCAAAATCTAACACACAAGCTCTCAACATATCTTCTAGTGTTTGTATCGTCCTTTCACTCTGCCCATCAGTCTGGGGGTGATAAGCAGTGCTCATGTCGAGATTCGTTCCCAAAGATCTTTGGAGAGATTTCCAAAAAATTCGATGCGAATCTAGGATCTCGATCTGAAATGATCGATACAAGCACTCCATGCTTGCATACAACATTATCAAGGTATATACAAGTCAGCTTCTCCAGTGAGAACTACTCTTTAACCGAAATGAAGTGTGCTGATTTGGTCAGTCTCTCGACAATAACCCAAATCGAGTTGTTTCCAGACGATGTTCTAGGAAGCTTGGTGATAAAGTCCATCGTAATTCGCTCCCACTTCCATTCAGGAATCTTTGGTTGTTGAAGTATTCCTGATGGCTTTTGATGTTCAGCTTTGACTCTAGCACAAGTCAAGCATTGAAGAACATACATAGCAATATCAGCCTTCATATTTGGCCACCAGTACAACTTCTTCAAATCATGGTACATCTTATCAAATCCCGGATAAATGGAATACTTAGACTTATGGGATTCTAACATAATCAAATCTCTTAAGCCTCCAAACTTAGGTATCCACATACGACCTATTAAGCATTTCACTCCATCAGCTCTAACCTCTAAAGGATCTCCTTCTCCTCGGAACCCTTCATTAACAAAATTTTCTTTCTTACAGGCTTCTATTTGCGCATTTCTAATTTGCTCAGGCAAATTATTGTGCACGGTCAAGACTAGAGAACGTACCCTGATAGGCTCACTATCTTTCCTACTTAATGCATCGGCAACAACATTGGCTTTTCCTGGGTGATATTTTATATCACAATCATAATCACTTAACAACTCTATCCATCTTCGTTGCCTCATGTTCAATTCCTTCTAATCGAGAAAATACTGTAGGCTTTTGTGATCGGTGAATACCGTACACTTGGTGCCATACAGATAATGTCTCCACAACCTAAGAGCAAAGACTACAGCTCCTAACTCAAGATCACGAGTAGTATAATTCTCCTCATTCTTCCTTAATTGCCTAGAAGCATAAGCTATCAGTTTTTCTCGCTGCATCAAAACAGCTCCATAGCCTCTAAGAGATGCATCACAATACACTACAAAATCTTCACTCCCGTCGGGTAATGATAAAATTGGCGCACTACATAATTTTTGCTTCAATGTCTGAAATGCTCCATCTTCATCACTTCCCCAAACGAAAGGTTTATTCTTCTGGGTAAGCTTAGTCAAGGGTTTAGCTATTAAAGAAAATTCTTTAATGAATCGCCTATAATAGCCAGCCAATCCTAAGAACTATCGCACTTCCGTTGGCGTTGTCGGTGCAGACCACTTCTTAATGGCTTCAACCTTTGAAGGATCAACATGAATTCCATTTTTGTTAATCACATGACCAAGAAATTGCACATAATCTAACCAAAAATCACATTTCGAAAACTTAGCATACAACCTTTCATCCTTTAACAAACTCAAAATAATCCTTAAATGTTCTCCATGTTCATCCTCATTCTTAGAATAGATTAGAATATCGTCAATAAACACAATCACAAATTTATCCAAGTAGGGCTTGCACACTCGATTCATTAAATCCATGAAAACCACAGGTGCGTTAGTTAACCCAAATGGCATTACTTGAAATTCATAGTGTCCATAACGAGTTCTAAATGCAGTTATAGAAATATCTTCTTCACGGACGCGAAGTTGGTGATATCCATACCGCAAATCTATCTTAGAATACACACTAGATCCTTGTAGTTGATCAAACAAATCATCAATCCTTGGTAAAGGATATCGATTTTTAATCGTCAACTTATTCAGTTCCCTATAATCAATGCACATATGGAAAGATCCATCCTTCTTCTTAACAAACAAGACTGGAGCTCCCCAAGGCGACAAGCTCGGTCGAGTAAAACCTTTATCAGACAACTCCTTAATTTGTTCAGATAACTCCTTTAATTCGGAAGGGGCTAATCGGTATGGCGCACGTGCCACCGGTGCAACACCAGGAATTAAATCGATTCGAAACTCTACTTGCCTTATCGGTGGAATTCCGGGTAAATCTTTAGGAAATACCTTAGGAAATTCACAAATAATAGGTACATCTTCCAATCGTTTCTCCCTAAACTCATTCCCGGTCACTTGAGCTAAGAATAACTCGCAACCGTTCCTGATGTACTTTTGGACTTTAATACATGAAACGATTTTCAAACGGGATTGAACTCGATTACCATCAATTACTAACGTCCTATTCCTAAGAGTAATCTTAACCTTCTTTTCTCCACATAAGATAGTATCATTATTCAACGACAACCAATCCATTCCAATAATAATATCAAAACTACCTAATTCTATCAACATCAAATCAACTGGAAAGGAATAGTTCAAGAGATTTAGAGAGCATCCTTCTAATAGCTTATTAGTTTTCACTAATTTACCATCAGCCAATTCCACCTCGTAACTGGTATTTATCTCAACAGGTTCAATGTCAATAAGGGCACTAAATTTAGTGGATACAAAGCTCCTATCAGCACCCGAATCAAATAAAGCAACAACATAATGATTGTTGAGTAAAAACGTACCGGTAACGACATTTAGATCCTCTTTCTTCACCTCAATTGTTACAAGTTGATAAATACCACCCTGGGGGTTTCTTCCAGGTACAATCTCTTTCAACTTGGGGCATTCCGATTTCCTATGACCTTCTTCATTACAGTTGAAGCAAATGGTTCCCTTCTTACACCTTTCAACCTTGTGTCCAAGCCTTCCGCAATTTCGGCACTTCCAGCAGTCGCCAGCATGCCTCTTGTTACCACACTTAGGACATCTATCATCATTGTGCGGTGTGTTGTTGGTAAGAGCATTTGCATTCCCCTTTCTCTGGTTCTGACGACGATTGAAATTCTTCCTATTATCACCTCTATCTACACGATCACCGTCTCCCTTTCTTTTCTCACCAACACGGGCTTCATCTTCCCTATCCTGAATTATCTGTCCAATGAGTTGGTAAGCCATTCGAACAGCATCATCAATGGTCAGTGGTTTAGATGATGTCACGTCCCCCCGGATATTCTTGGTCAACCCTTTGATATATTGTTCAATGTGGATCTCTTCGGGTTCCACCAATCGAGGACACAACAAGGCCAACTCATGGAATCGGTTAGTGTAACTATCAATGTCCACACCTTTCATTCTCAGATGAATCAACTCTTGTTCTAACCTAATGATCACACTACGGGGACAGAATTCCAAAGTCATCCACTTCTTAATTTCAGCCCAAGGAGTAGCATTAGCAACATCAATACCCATGAAAGAAATTCTCCCGTTCCACCAAGTCAACGCACGACCTTTAAGAGTAGCCATAGCAAAAGTCACCTTATCTTCCTCCTTACACTTACTAATCCGAAACACCGACTCAATCTTCTCAATCCACTAGCTTAATCCTACATCACCTTCAGTTCCATTAAAAGGTAGAGGTTCACACTTCATGAACGTCACATAAGTACAACCACCAACTTCAGGTGCATTAGTTCCAAGTCCTCCTACATTTCCTCCAGCTGTTGATCCCAAACTTAGATCGATTTAGCTTTATGTATACGAGATTAGATCAAGTAATACACTTAGAGAAACCATTGTATATGTTTATGATAATCTAAGTGTTATGCGGAATTAACACTTAAACAAGAACACACAAGATATAAACAAACTTTCACTTTGATTAACGATATCAAACTTGCTTACAATGAAAGTAGTTTACGAATGAAAACTTATATCAAACATTAACCTAAAGGTCTTCTTTTATAGACATAAGAAGCCTTGTACAATAATCTACGTATCAGCTATTCTAGGTAAAGATAAATATAGAAAATACATTGTTGTTCCTATCTTTACTAGAAGTAATCTAGAATACAATAAACGCGTAGAGTATATCTTCCCATCAGTGCTTGTCTTCAATGTATCAACGCTTGACTTTATCTTGTCAACGCTTAGGCTGTCAGCGTTTGTTTTGCTCTTGTCAACGCTTGTTTTACTCTTGTCAGCACTCAAGTGATCTGGCCATAATTTATTCCCAACAATCCTCCCCTAAACTTGATATCCACTCTTATGATCAAGTTTCTGAATAAACATTAAGAACCAGGAGAAATCTTACAAACCTTCTCATATTGGTAATAAATAAATCTGATCAAGTCTTTTGCCACGTCACTTGAATAATCAATTTCTAGCTGAGTGTTCTTCATCTTTTCCAAGATATCCTTGGATATGAAATACTGACATCTACAAGTAGATACTCAGCAAACTTTGTAGAACTCAAATGGTAAACACCAGCAGCTGAATATAATCTCCATTGAAGACCACTGAGGTCATCTTCAAGATCCTTCCAAATAGCAGGATCCTCATCTTTTGGTCCACACATTCTCTTGAATGTGGACCACAGTTTTATTCCATTAGCTGAAGTTGGTGCTTCAGCCTCATACTTGGTTTCTAGCAACCTCCATAGGTCTACCAAGTCTTCTCTATCACAACTTGCAAACAAAGATATGAGAGTGGTAAAAGTGTGAACCTCTTTGCCATACCTGCCAATCTTCCAAAATCCACATTCATCTTCTTCATAGCTCACAATTGGATTTCTGGAATCTAGTGGTAACACTTGAACCATATCTGAAGCTTATAATGGTGAGAGCTTGAGGCTCTTTCTTATGACTGCTTCACTTGGATATAAAGGATCCATATCTTTGGGAAACTCAAGAGGAAATCCCTTTTTCACTGGTCTGGGAACAAACATGGCTTTCTTGAGCTCCATTTCTTCTGCAAGTTCTTCTTTCCTTTCATCAGAAAGGAGTCTTAGAGTCTTTGCTTCCTGCACTCTAACCCAGATGGGATAAGCTTTGCATTCCAACTCATCAAATGTTAATGCCCTCAATTTCTGATATGTATATCCTACTCCATGACATCTGAGCAACATGTAGTATAGCTCCCTTCTATCCCTTTTCAACTCTGAGAGAATATTGCTTGCCTTGTGTTTCAAAATAACCTGGTAGTCTTTTTGTACTCTGAGGAGAATCTCCAAACCCCATATCTGATCTGAAATGGTCAAGTGTGGACTCTCCATACATCTTTCTTCCCAAGCATGATACATTTGAACCACCTCTGGCATATCAAAGTCAACCTGCAATTTCAACTCTCTCAATTTCTCCTTGGCCAACTCATCTCCATACTCAAGTCTTTCAGGCTGTTCTACGATCATAACACTTGAGTCTGAGCTAGCTCCATCACTTCCTTCTTTCTCTTCTGAAGTGACAACAAATGGTGACTCTTTCACCTCCTTTCTATCTTGTTCCATGATTTGTGCAGCCAATCTTCTATCAAACTCAACTTGAGCTGCATTCTCTGGAACAACCTCTTCTACCATAATACCCTTACCCTTATCTAGTGGATCAATGGTTGGTAAGGTATATGGTGATACCTGTGAAGAAACCTCCTTGATGATGGATGATGACTGGGATACATCACCCTCATGTGCAGATCTGTCAACGCCCAACTTTTCTATGTCAGCGCTCAAAATACTCATGTCAGCGTTTAACTTCTCCTTGTCAACGCCCAAAGTTCCTGCCTCAGTGCCTTTTGCAATTTCCTCCAACATGGCTGTAAATGATAAATTCAAGTTGGTAGGAGAGACTAAGGACGTATCAAAACCTGTTTGTTTCTTCAAACTTGTAAGGGCCTCAGTAACATCCAAAGATTGACCATCATGACTGCCCTTATCACTCAGGTTTATTGGATCTTCCTCCCCTTTGGAAGATTCCTCCATTCCTCTCCTTGCACTAGCAGTCTCCAAAACAACAATCCTCTCCCTCAATTGCTTGAGTTCAAGGCCTTGTGAGCTGACAACGTGTACCAAGTCTGCATTTTGCTTTTGCAAGCTCATGCAGACTGCCGTCAATTCAATTAGGGTCATTGGTTCCAATCTGCCCTCTTCTAAAATGGGGATTTGACCTCCCAAGTCAGATTCATTGGGCATGGATGAGGACTTAATGATGGTGGGACTGCCTTGGCCAGCTTCTAAGCCGGAACCAATAGTCCCAGCCTCATCCATGTCACCAGCCACACTTGTGGTGGTGGTGGTTCTCTCTGCTACATGGCTAGGACCACCAAAGGAGAACACTCCAGTAGTCCTTTGGCGTTTAATCAACCTATATTCAGGGGTTGTGGATGATGTGGATTGGGTGGATGTGGGTGGATTAAGGGGTGTTTGGGACTATGAAGGTTGTGTGTCAACGTTGGAAATAGGCAAATCAACGCCAACATTTAATGTGTCAACGTTGAAGGGTTCTTGGTCAATTTGCATATGTTCAGGTGAAGGTAATGGTTCAGGTATTGGGTCAATTTGAGGTTGGGGATCTGGTTGGGGTTGAGCTGCTGCAATGACAGCAAGCATAGCTTGGGTTAATGGAAGGTCACGATGGGGGGGGGGGGGTGAGTTCATCTTCATAAAAATAGCTTTCTTTTACACAGGGATCTCATAAAAATCATTATGATCCCTTGTGCAGTATCCTTGAACATCAAAAACCATTTGTAAAAATCGGGGATAAGCTAAAGTCATTTTGTTCCCCTTATTTTTACACATGCCCTTAAAAATCATTTTAGAATAATTAAATTTTTGCCCAGTTGCAATACACACAATAGCACTAGCAATAGATCTATTGATCTCATTGTGTGTAGTGCATTTGGGACTCAAACATTGTAGGAGGACATGTATGAGGTACTTCTAGGCTAGGGGAAACTCCTGTTTATGATATTTGTTTAAAGTTCCTTCATCAGGAAAAGGATAACCCAAAGCCCTTAGTCCTTGTTCTATTTCTCTAATGGGAAGGGTGGCTATACCATCAACATCATCAAGATGCAAGGCTTGGCGTACCAAAGCCTCAGTAGCCACCCAAGGTCTCCCATGAACAATAAAAGTCAATGTAGTCACCCTATTAACTGTTGAGGAACTTATAGTGTTCCAAAACTGTTTAATATGTGTGACTGGAATGAGTGGTGCATGAGAAAGAGCATACCTTAAGGGGGATGCGTTCAAATACGCCACCATTTGTGTGTATTGGGGAAACAGAGTATCATCAGCTTCAAGATACGCGATCATGTTGTGTTGACTTCTGAACCCCAATTCCAATTCTGATGGTTTAAACTTTGGTGCCATTGTTGAAAGCTGTTAAAATTGTTTGATGAAGATGAAGATGATAAGAGAAAATTATGTTAGACAAGAAGTATAGATACCCTGTTTAAAAATAGGAGCCAAATTTATAGGAGAAGAAAATGCATGTGATTGGCCCAAAAATAGGCAAGTATTTTCAAAAAGTAATCATGAAAATATTGAAAAATTATAAGTTTATCTCATGCATTAAATGAAAGGTAACAACTCCCAAAATTACGGCCTAAAAATATGTCAAAAAGTAACAACTGGGTAGGTCCCATTGAGTGTCAACGGTCAAAAATAACCTATCAACGCCCAACGGCTATATTCTTGTCAACGTTTGCCTATAGCCATGTCAGCGTCTAAATTGGTCACAACAACGCTTGGAAAAATACTTGTCAGCGTCAAAAAATAAAAATGTTTAAAAATGAAAAATGACCTTAACAAAGTAATTTATCCTAGAGAAGATAACCAAAAAGCTGATAATTATTATAGGGCGGCAAGCACTGTCCAGTTATGCACACTTGCATAAGCAAGATAGACATAACAGTCCTCTAGTGTCCCTTGCTAACCAAAACTCTTAACAACCAAGTTACCTTATAAAATTTCTTGTTACTCCCAGGTAAATTCCATAACAAAATTATTCCCAAGTCTCCCAACAGACCACAACCAATTCTAGGCAAAAAATGTCTTGGCAGCATGCATAGTATATCAACTTTGCATGCTACAGTGCCTCATGATTTAGTAAAACTAACTCATACTCACCTGTGGACACAATCTAGAATTGTGATAAGAGTATCATATGGATACCCAAACATCCTAAAGGTTCCTAAAACCTCCCCTTAAACTATGATATATAGGTTGCTAAAAACATGCATGAACATAAAAATTTATGTCAAGATAGGAATTAAAAATTCCAACCATCATCCATAAATAAAAACTTGTCCAAATGCTTCTCCATTGATCCATAAGCAACTCTGTATCCAATGGTATACTGCTAACACCATATGCACATTTAGATTGAAAACCACAAAACTAACATTGTTGTTGACAACGCCCCGATAACACATGACAGCGTTGAGGGAAGCTTTGTCAGCGTTAGACAATTATATTGCTGACAACGTTACAAAAACACTTATCAGCGTTCTAGCAACCTTTGTCAGTGTTAGAAAAATATAGTGAAAAATCTAAATCATCAATATGACTAATAACAATGCATCATCCTATACATACTTTTACAAAAAGACTCCAAAACACATATTATGTGAGATTTATCATTCCAATACTTGTTACCAAGTATTGAAACCTCCCAGCATCAAAAGGTTTAGTTAGTAAATCTGACACATTTTCCTTAGTGTCAACCCTATCTGGTTGTATTAAACCTTTTTCAAAACAATCTCTTATAAAATGGTGTCTAATTTCTATGTGTTTAGTTTTAGAATGATGTACAGGATTCTTAATGATGCATAAAGTGCTGTTATTGTCAACAAATATCTTGGTATGCATGAAATTATACCCATAGTCCAACAGCTGGTTCTGAATCCACAAAACTTATCCACAACAAGCAACTGCAGCCACATACTCAGCTTCAGTTGTAGAATTAGCTACCATTGTTTGTTTCTTGCACTGCCAAGATATCAACCTGCTCCCAAGAAACTGACATCCACCATTTGTGGATTTCCTATCAAATTTATCACCTCCATAATCACTATCTGAATATGCAATCAGCTCCAATGGTGAATCCTTTGGGTACCACAAACCAAGACTAGGATAGCATCTTAAGTACCTAAAGATCCTCTTCACAGCATAAAGGTGACATTCTTTGGGAGTCACTTGATGGCGTGCACAAGCACACACAGCAAACATGATGCCAGGTCTGGAGGCTGTAAGATACATCAAGGATCCAATCATGGATCTATAGTGCCTGACATCAACATCTTTCCCATCTCCAATCTTTCCCCAAGGGCGTTCTCTATCCATAGGAGTAGTAGCCCTCTTTTCATGTGAAGAAAAGCCAAATTTCTTCAAGATCTCAGCCACATATTTGTCCTGGGAGATGAAGATACCATCTTCTTTTTGCTGAACTTGTAAACCAAGAAAGAAGTTCATCTCCCCCATAGCACTCATCTTGAATTTGTCTGTCATAAGCTTGGAGAAATCCTCACTCATCTTTGGATCAGTAGACCCAAAAATGATGTCATCAACATAGACCTGGACAAGCAACACATCCTTGCCTTTCTTCTTTGTAAATAGTGTCTGATCTATGGTGCCCCTTTTGAATCCATTGTCCACCAAGTAGGTAGACAAAGTACCATACCATGCTCTGGGGGCCTGATGAAGTCCATACATAGCCTTTTTGACTCTATACACCTTGTCTGGATTCTCTAGATCCTCAAAACCAGGAGGTTGCATTACATAAACCTCCTCAACAATAGTTCCATAGAGGAAGGCACTCTTGACATCCATTTGATAGACAGTGAAGCCCATGTAGGATGCATAGGCTAAAAAAATCCTAATAGCTTCAATCCTTGCAACTGGTGCAAAGACCTCCTTACAGTCTATCCCCTCCTCTTGTGTATATCCCTGAGCCACTAACCTTGCCTTTTTTTGACCACAATGCCTCTTTCATCTCTCTTGTTCCTGAGAACCCATCTTGTCCCTATAGGTCTGACATATCTGGGACAATCAACCAGCTCCCAAACATCCTGAATTGCAAATTGGTGAAGCTCATCCTGCATTGCTTCCACCCAACTTGGTTCTTTGAGAGCATCAAATATCTTCTTGGGTTCATGTTGTGATAGAAAACAGGCAAACAAACATGCTTGCACAAGAGGGGTATCAACCTTCTTGTGGATATTGGCAATAAACCCACCAAGACCTTGATGAGATCTTCTAGTCTGAACTGGAGTATTAACATTACCAATGATTTGAGAAGGAGGGTGATTCTTCATAGTGGAAGTGAGAACTCCTCCTTCAAAAAGTCTGGTGTCCTCAACCTCATTCTCCATATTGCCAATATCTTCTTCATCAGACTCTCTTACATCAACATAGGGATGACCTTCTTCATATAAATTGGAAGGTTCACCTTGTTCAAAAGTGGAAGAGAAAATATGTGCAAAAGTGTTGTCAACGCCTGAATCTTGGTTGTCAGCGCTTGGGCTAACAACGCTTGAATTGTTGTTGTCAACGTCTGAGTCATCAACGTCTGAATTGGTCTTGTCAGCGCTAGATTTGCCTTTGTCAGTGCCTGAAGGACCATGCATGTTTGTATCTGGTGGTACTTGGGGACCACCATTATCTTTACCACCAGCAGCAGCAGCAGCAAAAGCATCTGTCCAAATGGGAATTGTAACATATTCTTGTATAGGAGATGTCTTTTCTGCTTGTGATCCAACCTTTTCATGAACCTGTGTACCTGAAACATCAACAATTTGTTCCTCCACAACATTTGAAGTTACCTTCACAATGTCTGGATTAGTGACAGGCATATAATTTAAAGTTCTAGATAAAGGTTCGAAGTCAAACAACCAATTAGGACCACTTTCAGGATCACTAGGTTTATTTTCTAAAAACCTAACATGTACTCTTTCAAGTATACGTTTTTCTTCTTTAAGATAAACCCTATATCCCTTGCTCTGCACTGAATACCCCATGAAGTAGCCTTCATCACCTTTTGCACTAAATTTACCTAAGGCATCACTAGTGTCTAAAACTACTACATGACAACCAAAAGGTATGAGAAAACCAATATTATATTAGGTTTTCTTCCCCAAAGTAACTCATAAGGTGTTTTGTTCTGAATTTTGTTAACCAATGCTCTATTTTGAATGTAACAAGCTGTATTAACAGACTCAGCCCAAAAGGCTATAGGAAAATGAGCATCAGCCAACATTGTTCTGGTTGCTTCATTTAGGGTTCTATTTTTCCTCTCAGCAACCCCATTTTGCTGTGGGGTTCTTGCTATGCTAAATCGCCTAGTAATTCCTTTCCTGGCACAGAAATCATCTAGCTTCTTATTCCTAAATTATCCACCATTATCACTCCTAAGCATTTTAACTTCATTGCTAGTCTTTTTCTCAATCTGAGTGATAAAATCAATTAGAATATCAGCTGTGTCACTCTTCATAGCTAGAAAGAATGTCCAAGTAAACCTAGAAAAATCATCTGTTATCACAAAGCAGTATGACTTACCATTCAAACTTTCTATATTGGTTGGACCAAAGAGGTCCATATGAAGCAAATAAAGAGGTCTAGTACTAGAGTGCACCTGTTTGGACTTGAATGAGACCTTGTACTGCTTGCCTTTAAGACATGCAACACAAGAGTGGTCATTATGGAAGGCCTTCTCAGGCAAACCATCAACCAAGCCAAGTCTCACAAGCCTATTTATATTCTTAAAATTTATGTGCCCTAGTCTCCTGTGCCACAAATTACTCTCATCTACTGAAGCTTTAGCATAAAAACAAGACATATTGTTATTCATTCTAATCCCATTCAGATTCACATTGTATATGTCCTTATGCCTAGGTGTTCTATACTCAATATATTTCTCATCAGGGATCTTATAACCCCTGCTTAACACCAAACACTCAATATCAGTAAACAGAACTTTATTTTTGTTATCACAAACTTGTGATACACCAAAAAGGTTGTAATCAAGTTCTTTTACCAGAAATACGTTCTCAAAACGCAAATTCTTGGTGAGAAGGGTTCCTTTGCCTGTGATAGTACCATATCCGCCTCCAAAGTAGACCTTATCACCATCCTTAATGGGAGTGAAGTTAGTGAGATAATCTTCCTTCCCTGTCATGTGCCTTGAGCATCCACTATCCTAATATCCATAATCATTGACCTGTTTTTGAATGCCCTGCACATAAAGAAAACAAATTAGTTTTCTTTGTGAACCCAAGTCTTAAAAGACTTGGATTCATCTGATTGTTCAATAAGAACAGACTTAGTTCTCACAACAACCCCATTTTCATCCTTCTTAGGATGAAATACCCAGTTAACCCCAATAGGTTTTGTAATGACCTTTGAAATGTAATTAAATCTGTTGCAGGTCATTGAAATCCCATTATCATTAGGGTTTTGATCTTTCTTGGGCCTCCATGTTAAGCTTGAAGAAGCTTTAGACCCCTTACCCTGTTGTTGCAAATATTTTGGTCTGTTCACGTTTCTGTCAGCGTTGGAATTGGTCTTGTCAACGCTGAAATTACCCTTGTCAGCGTTGAACCTAGGGTTTGCTACAGAAACCCATTGCCTATTTGACCAGGTGTTTGTCTTTTGAAATGGTCTTTTTCCATGAGTGTTAGACCCTCTAGTGAAGAATGGGGCAGGTTTAACAACTTGTGGACTTTGCTGCACACAAGGTTTGGGTCTGACAACGTTTGACTTTCTAACAACGTTGACTTTGTTCCTGTCAGCGCTGAATTTGTTCCTGTCAGCGCTGGCTTTGGGAGCGTTGACACACTTGTATGCCAAGTGTGAAAAGCTACCACAAGTGTAACAAGCTTTTCTAGACACAAACCTAGGTCTAGAAGAGAAGAAGCCTGTTCCATTATTGCTAACTTGGCTCTTAGGTGACCTAGTGATAGGTGTGTAAACACCCATCTTTTCTACCACTTAATTACAATTATAACCGGACCAAAACGAGTATTTTATGTCTTTTATGTCGGAATTATGCGTGGTATGTGTTTTTGTTGTGATTTAGGACGAAAAGGTGAAAAGTGGAGAAAACACGGACATTCACGGGCATTGACGGACTTTTATTGAAGAAAAGATGAAAGACGAAGTCAAGAAGTCAAGAGTGCAAAAAGAACGGAAGTCCACGACCAATTATGAAGATTTATCGAAGAAAAAGTCAAAAGACGGAAGTTTATCAAAAGCCGAAGAATTCAAGTCTATTTTATTGAAGAATTTAAAGACGAGTTCGAAGAAATCCCGAAGCCAAAAGTCCCTTAAAGTCCAAGTTTAAAGAAGAATTAGAAGAAAAGGACTAAGTATGCAATTAAGGAAGATTAAAAGAAGGAGGGACTTAATCACGCAATTAAGAGAAAAGGAAAGAGGGGAGGAAGCTTCCTAATCCTCCCCTATATATAGATTAGGATGTTTACATTTCACTCTTGTTGGCTAAGTGTGACAATTAGCTCTTCCACCATTTAAATACCTTGTCATTTAATTTCTTGTCAAATTTAAATACCTTGTCTTGCACCTTTAGTTCATTTAATTTCAAGTAAGTTTTCATTTAATTATTGTCAATCTTTACTTTATCTTGTCAATCTCTTATCTACCTTTCTTAATCTTTGATTTATGTGTTTATGTTTATGTTCATGTTCATGCTTTTATTTTTATCCAAGTGGTTTTTGATTATTGTGGTAAAAGTTGTTTGATTTCTTGATTTAAATTGTTTGTTGATACTTACTGTTGATTCGTAGATGTTTCTATTTAATCGTTTGAGTTATTTTGATTAATTTGTGGTTATATCTGCTATTACTGTATCTCCTTGTTCTTCGGGGGTGTTTGCTTTGTTTCTGATCTTTCCAGGAAAAGTTCCGAACCAAGACAAGGGAGTTCATTCATTCGGAACTTCCAAAGTTCCGAATCAAGTGTTCATCCGGAAGATTTGGGATCAACAAAAGTTCCGAGCCAAACTTGTTCATCCGGAACATTCAAAGTTCCGGACGAAGGAAAACTTCCGACTCAAGAACCATTCATTCGGAACTTCCAAAGTTCCGAACCAGAAAAGCTTCATTCGGAACTCAAAAGTTCCGGATCAAGCACTGTTCATTCGGAACTTCAAAAGTTCCGGATCAGTGGGTATTCATTCAGAAGTTTCCAAAGTTCCGAACCAAGAGTTGTTCATTCGGAACTTTAAAGTTCCGAATAAACTTCCGGATCAAGGGACAACTTCCGACTCAAAAGGTGTTCATTCGGAAGTTCTAAACTTCCGAATCAAGGAGCTTCATTCGGAAACTTCCGAATCAAGGGGTGACAAAATACTTCCGAATCAAGGCAAGATTTAGAGTTCCGAATCAGTAAAGTTCCGAACGAAGGTTTGTTTTGGATAAGGGACATATTCAGATCAATTAGTTCCGGATCAAGGATTTTGGTAATATTCCAAGTGAAGAAGAATCATTCCAACCGAAGGTGACATTTAGGACGAGTGATTGTTCCAAACAAAGGATAATTCCGAATGAGCTGTATTCAGGTTCTTATTAGCTTTTGTCTTTGATTTTTATTTTCAAGCTTTATTTTTCCTGCCTTTTATTTAATTGCACTTTAAGATTATTTGCCTTAGTTTTATTTTAGACTTGCCTTAGTTTTAGTCGCACTTTAAATTTGCCTTAGATAGATTTAAGTTTACGTCATTTACTTTAGTGTCCTTTAATTTCAATCACGTTTTTAAATACTTGCACTTTTGTTTTAATTAGACTTAGATTTATTTTAAGTGCACTTTTACGTTAATTGTTTTGCACCTTTTATTTTAAACACTACAACGACACATCTTTGTTCCACCAAAAACAATAGAGCCACACATAGAGGACCAAGTTAATCAATTCGAAAAGAACACTAGAACGATAATCTTTTTAACCTGAGTAAAATCTAGTTATTAAATGGCGCCGCTGCCGGCTCTTTTCGTTAAGATCAACAGTTTTCTGTGAGAGACACGTTTCTTTTTTGGGATCCGTTCACGTGTGAACGTTATTTTTCTTGCCTAAAAAAATTCAAAAAATCATAAAAAAAATTAAAAATTAATTAAAAACAATAAAAATTAAAAATTTCAAAAATCCAAAAAGATTTTATCTTTATTGTGTATATATATTGTTTTTGTGTTTGGTTTTGTTTTCTTTTGCATTTTCAGGTGTATGCGTACTAGATCTTCTAATTATCAAGAGCCCGAGCCTCAAGAAGATTTAGATATGGCAGGTGTTAACAACAATAACATTCCACCGAACCTCAATAATAATAATAATAACAACAATGCTCTTCCACAGCCCGATCTTCGGACCATGGAGGAACTTTGTCAACCAACAATGTTTGGACGAGGAGGAACGATTGCGCCGATGCAAATCAACGCTCCTGAGTATTCGTTGAAGCACCACATGATTCAGCAAGTACAAACAAACCCATTTAGAGGATTGCCTGATGATGATGCCAACAAACACCTCGACAAGTTCATTACAATCACCCAAAGCATGAAGTTGCCTGGGGCCACAATGGATGTACTTCGCCTACAACTCTTTCCACATACTTTATCGCATCATGCCGAGAAATGGTTTGATCGTCTCCCGAAGAATTCTATTCACACTTGGGATGATATGACTCAACGCTTTCTATCGCGCTACTTTCCACCATCCATGGTCACTAGCCTTCGCAATCAGATCAGCGGTTTCATGCAAGATCCCGATGAATCTCTTTTTGACTCTTGGGAGAGATATAATGTCTTGATCGATAGATGTCCAAACCACAACATGCTCCCTGTGACCTTAATCGATACTTTCTACAACGGATTGACTTTTCGAGATCATGATACGATCAATGCAGCCGCCGGTGGCACATTCATGAAAAGGAGACCCGAGGAGTGTAGAGATTTAATTGAGAACATGACTACTCATCATAAGAACTGGGATTCCTCTGCTTCTTCAAGGAACAATCCGAGAGTCAATGTTTCCTCTACCTCAGCAAACCCTGAGATGACCGAACTCACCCGCATGATGGCCGAAATGAGCAAAAGTATTACGCTTCTCGCTTCAAACCAACAACAACAACAAGTTAAAGCGGTTGCTAATCCTTGTGAAACATGTGGCGGTCCTCACTCATACACCGATTGTCCTTCGACACAAGGAAATCCGGAAAATGTGTATGCAGCTTACGGTAATTATTCACCGGAAAATTACCAAGCTAGACAACAAGGGGATAGAAATATGCTGAGCTACCGTTCCAACAACTACCTTTCACCCGGTTTTTCTCCTCAAAACCAAAACTCCGCCAACAACTACAATAGAAGCAACCAAATCCCACCTCGTGCTTCTAACCCTTATCAAACACCCACCCAACAACACCCACCCATTAATCCCGATGTTGACACCATCATGAGAACTCAAGGTGAGCAAATCAAGAATCTACAGAGCCAAATAATCAATTTGAAAGGAGATATCTTGAAGCAAGGTAATGACATCATAACCGAGGTTCGTGATAATCTTCAATCCTCCTTCATCACTCAAACAACTGAATTAAAGAATCTGTTGGCTAGTTTCTTGCCCGAAGCTCAACCTTCTTCTTCTTCGGGTTCTCTACCTTCAAACACCGTCACTAATCCGCGAGCTAATGTGAGTGCAATAACTACGCGTAGTAGAATTACCATTGTCGATCCACCTATCCCACCACCATCATCTACACCTCCTCCACCACCATGTATCCCTACTCCTCCTACACCTAGTAGTAGTGCACCATTACCGTCTCCGCCTCGTAATGACAATGTATCTCGGAAGGACCCGTCAACATCACAACCTTTACCAACCACACCTTCACCGTCTCCCTATCAACCCAGAATCCCATACCCTTCTCGCATAGGCAAGACCAACGAGCTAACCAAGAATGACTGTCAAGTATCAAAATATGTGGATATGCTATCTAAAATGACCATCAACATTAGCCTTGTTGAAGCACTTTGCCACATGCCGAAATTTGTCAAAGCATTCAAGGAATTGCTTAGCAAGAAGGAGAAGCTGATTGAACTCGCCAACACACGCTTAAATGAAAACTGCTCTGCAGTTCTTCTTAGAGAACTTCTGGAAAAGCTTGGAGATCCTGGTCGTTTTGTGTTGCCTTGCGTGTTCAACAAAACTGAAGAATTTACTGCCCTTGCTGATCTCGGGGCTAGTATTAATTTGATGCCACTGAGTGTTTAGAAAACACTATCATTACCCGACCTCATTCCAACAAAGATGACTCTCGAACTTGCAAACCGCACTCTCGCTTACCCCGTTGGTATAGCCGAAGACGTGTTCATCAAAGTTGGCACATTTACTTTCCCGGTCGATTTTGTCGTTGTTGATTATGAAATGGACCCTCGTATTCCTTTAATACTTGGTCGGCCATTCTTGAGAACCGGATGAGCTTTAGTAGATGTGGTCGAAGGTGAGTTAATCTTACGAGTCGGGGATGATTCAAAAGTTTTTAAAATGGGAAAGCTTACAGGCAAATCCTTTGGAGGCCGAGAATCAGTGAATATGATAAATGTGCTCGATGACTTTACCATCTATGACAATCCTCTATTCGATTCTTCCATCGATAATCCACTCTTTGACGATGATATGGATGATTCTTGCTCCACTTTGGAACCTTCTACCATTTATGATTCGCCACCGATCTTCGATGCTTATGATGATGATGATTCTAGCTCAGATTCGGATGATTTTGATTGTACTTCTGAGTATCCCGAGCTGCCCACTTTTGATGATTTTGATGAGGCTGATACTCTCTCGAGCGATTCTTCACATGATGAAGATCCTCCGCCATCACTCGATCCTACTTTGGACGATTATTCATTTGAGGAAGATTTTTCTGAATTTCTTAACACTTACTTCCCTCATGAGAGTGATGCTCCTCCTTTGGACTTTGAAGATATTCGTCTTGATCCTACGTTGGATTTGAAGAGCATTCTGTCCAAGGAGAAGAAACTGGTCGACACCGAAATCCGTTGCACTTATGATTCAACACCTCTTTGTCCCCCTTCTGAGGACGAGGTTGTGCTTCTTTGCGGATCTTCTTCACACTCGGCTGAGCCTGAGTGCTATTTTCCCCTGAAGGAAAAGGTGTTCGACCCCGGTATTGAAGTCTTTAAGCCATCTCAGTATCCACCTGATGAAATAAAAGGAAAAATCTTTGGAAATTTTGAAGACATGCTTGCTCCACTTCAACCTTGCTTCCACCGTGCTCCATCGCTGCTTAAGGGAACCTTGCCACTTCTCTTTTGGCTTGCCTTATTCGCCTTAAGCTCGTGCTTATTGATGGATGAAAACTATGTCTTTGATCCTGGTGGATATGTTTCACGCTTCTTCCGTTGATAATCAAGGTCGAGTCAGGCTCACGACTCGGTTAACAAAAACCAAGCGCTTCTTGGGAGGCAACCCATGCATCTATCTTTTCGCTTTCTTTACCATAAGTGTAGGGGGGACCCTTTGGTTTGCTTTCCTCTCCTCACTTCTTAATCAGGGATTCGAGCTTCAATGATCCACTCTTGATGATTCTTGACGACCCGTGATTCCGTGTTCTACTTCTTCCCGGTTCTATCCTAAACTCTTTTCGATTCACTATTTTATATTTTCTCAATATTAAAATAGGAATCTCTTTAGTTGTCTTTTCCTTAGCGAAATTTAAACAACGTGCACAATGTCCTAAGTGTAGGGGAGTTTACTCCCACATGCTTAAACATTGAGGACAATGTTTATCTTAAGTGTAGGGGGACTTCTATCGAAGTTAAGTGGTCTTTTCCTTGTATTTGTCCTCATTTTAACCGGAAAATCAATTTTTCGACATTTTTCAAAATTTTTGATCTATTTTGGCCTATTAGTTTTTCCTTTGTATAGTTATTTTCTAGAATAAATCTTTGAATAAGTGGTTTTAATTTTCAAACGTTGTGAATCTTTTGACTCAATCCGAGTTTACTCTAGCTATATCCTTAAAGTGTTTAAGTCAAGTTTTGCTAGGCTTTTATATAGGGAGCTATAAAACGCGAAAGTCTTAACTCTCACAGGTTAAGAACAAGAACTTTTCGCAAGTTCCTATAATTGATCCTAGAGAGTCGTTTATCAAGGAAACTTTAAGATGCGATTTCTAAACTTGAAAAAGTCTAAGAATTTGCAAGATCCTATAGGCGACTCGAAAACCCAAAATTTTGATTTAATAGGCTAAGTATCCACGAGTCTCATTACTTGAGATTTTAAACTGTGGAGAACGAGAGATGATAGAGCCAATTATAAGTTCGGTATTCTTTCATGAATTTATGTGAGTTAATTATAAGCCTATTCTCCCATCGCTTGCTAATAAATTTATCTGCTAATAAATAAGGTTGTACGATTTGAAAAGTTACTTAGCTTCTAGCCCCAGATCGTTTAAAAGTTGCTCGGTATGGATTAGAGTTCATAGCCAAGGCATAACTTATTGAAGCGGGACGCGAAGATTGGCGAGTCCGAAAAGGCCCTAACAAGGCATGAGGGCTATATTTTGTTGCTAAAGATCCAAAGTGATGTGAAGAATCATTTATCGAAAATCAATATGAAGGATCAAGACACACGACGTTAAGCAAAACTCCCCAAAAGTCATGGAGAAGTGTATCCGAAAAGACCCTAACAAGGTATGAGGATAAATAGATCCAAGTCATAAAAGGAGGCGGATCGTTGTATATCAAAGTCCAAAATAAAGATTGGAGAAAAATGAAGAAGTCGTGGTCCAAGTATGAATCTCTCAAAACTTCAAAGTGAAGAATTCCTATTATGAAGAGAAGACCATTATTTCATGAACGTCTCTCAAGATTTGAAGTATGAAGTCGCTGCCAAATATCGGTCCGAGAAAGGTCTCAAATCGCGAAGCGAGTTATGCCAAGATATGAACTTTATGAGGTCCCGAGAAGCAGTTTTAAAAGATTTGGTCCTTTAGCTAACTATTGATTAAATCGTTCACTTTATTTTCAGACTTAATAACTATCTAAATAAGTCAAAAATGCATCCTCGTGATCATTCAAGACAATAATAAATATAAGAGATACACCTAGGAATAAGGGAGTCTAAGTGAATAATTGGCCCACATGAGTTCATGCTAGTTTACTAACTTATAATAACAATGATCTCGTTTTTAAGCTTGGTTTGGAGAAAGTGAAAACTTGAGGATGATGATTATTCATGACATTTCCAAAACCCAAGGTATGCTTTTGATTTCTTTATTTTGTATGATTTTAATTTTCTATCTCTTTAATAAAGGCCAACGTGGATTGATTATGATGAAAAGTGTAATCTTGCTTTGTAACTAATGCATTGCATGAGGACATTGCAATGGTCAAGTGTAGGGGATTTGATAGGTGTGTAAACACCCATCTTTTCTACCACTTAATTACAATAATAACCGGACCAAAATGTGTATTTTATGTCTTTTATGTCGGAATTATGCGTGGTATGTGTTTTTGTTGTGATTTAGGACGAAAAGGTGAAAAGTGGAGAAAACACGGACATTCACGGGCATTGACGGACTTTTATTGAAGAAAAGATGAAAGACGAAGTCAAGAAGTCAAGAGTGCAAAAAGAACGGAAGTCCACGACCAATTCTGAAGATTTATCGAAGAAAAAGTCAAAAGACGGAAGTTTATCAAAAGCCGAAGAATTCAAGTCTATTTTATTGAAGAATTTAAAGACGAGTTAGAAGAAATCCCGAAGCCAAAAGTCCCTTAAAGTCCAAGTTTAAAGAAGAATTAGAAGAAAAGGACTAAGTATGCAATTAAGGAAGATTAAAAGAAGGAGGGACTTAATCACGCAATTAAGAGAAAAGGAAAGAGGGGAGGAAGCTTCCTAATCCTCCCCTATATATAGATTAGGATGTTTACATTTCACTCTTGTTGGCTAAGTGTGACAATTAGCTCTTCCACCATTTAAATACCTTGTCATTTAATTTCTTGTCAAATTTAAATACCTTGTCTTGCACCTTTAATTCATTTAATTTCAAGTAAGTTTTCATTTAATTATTGTCAATCTTTACTTTATCTTGTCAATCTCTTATCTACCTTTCTTAATCTTTGATTTATGTGTTTATGTTTATGTTCATGTTCATGCTTTTATTTTGATCCAAGTGGTTTTTGATTATTATGGTAAAAGTTGTTTGATTTCTTGATTTAAATTGTTTGTTGATACTTACTGTTGATTCGTAGATGTTTCTATTTAATCGTTTGAGTTATTTTGATTAATTTGTGGTTATATCTGCTATTACTGTATCTCTTTGTTCTTCGGGGGTGTTTGCTTTGTTTCTGATCTTTCCAGGAAAAGTTCTGAACCAAGACAAGGGAGTTCATTTCATTCGGAACTTCCAAAGTTCCGAATCAAGTGTTCATCCGGAAGATTTGGGATCAACAAAAGTTCCGAGCCAAACTTGTTCATCCGGAACATTCAAAGTTCCGGACGAAGGAAAACTTCCGACTCAAGAACCATTCATTCGGAACTTCCAAAGTTCCGAACCAGAAAAGCTTCATTCGGAACTCAAAAGTTCCGGATCAAGCACTGTTCATTCGGAACTTCAAAAGTTCCGGATCCGTGGGTATTCATTCGGAAGTTTCCAAAGTTCCGAACCAAGAGTTTTTCATTCGGAACTTTAAAGTTCCGAATAAACTTCCGGATCAAGGGACAACTTCCGACTCAAAAGGTGTTCATTCAGAAGTTCTAAACTTCCGAATCAAGGAGCTTCATTCGGAAACTTCCGAATCAAGGGGTGACAAAATACTTCCGAATCAAGGCAAGATTTAGAGTTCTGAATCAGTAAAGTTCCGAACGAAGGTTTGTTTTGGATAAGTGACATATTCAGATCAATTAGTTCCGGATCAAGGATTTTGGTAATATTCCAAGTGAAGAAGAATCATTCCAACCGAAGGTGACATTTAGGACGAGTGATTGTTCCAAACAAAGGATAATTCCGAATGAGCTGTATTCAGGTTCTTATTAGCTTTTGTCTTTGATTTTTATTTTCAAGCTTTATTTTTCCTGCCTTTTATTTAATTGCACTTTAAGATTATTTGCCTTAGTTTTATTTTAGACTTGCCTTAGTTTTAGTCGCACTTTAAATTTGCCTTAGATAGATTTAAGTTTACGTCATTTACTTTAGTGCCCTTTAATTTCAGTCACGTTTTTAAATACTTGCACTTTTGTTTTAATTAGACTTAGATTTATTTTAAGTGCACTTTTACGTTAATTGTTTTGCACCTTTTATTTTAAGCACTACAACGACACATCTTTGTTCCACCAAAAACAATAGAGCCACACATAGAGGACCAAGTTAATCAATTCGAAAAGAACACTAGAACGATAATCTTTTTAACCTGAGTAAAATCTAGTTATTACCTAGTATTCCTATACATCTCTGCATACTTAATGCTAGGTTTTCTAACAGTGTTGGAGCCAAGATGAACAGCTTTACTAGTGAGTGGGTTAGTAACCTTAATGGGTGTTGACTCATTGGGACTTTCACATAGCAAGCCACCATTAACAAATAAAGTAGGGTTAGCTTTCTTCCATTCATTCAGGTCAGTCAACTTTTGTTGATACTCTTCAACTGGGGTGATAACTCTTGGTGGAGGAATGAATTCCTCCTCTTGGAGTTCTGGCAAACCAGTCCAAGATAGGTCCTTTTGTTGGACACCATAGAAGTCACCAGCTGGTGGTGAAACCATAGAGTAATCATTCATCCCAATCCCAGTCATGTCCTTAGGATCTCTTTGTTTACTCACACAGTCTCCTATGGTTTGTGTGGCTCTATCAAATCTTTGAATTTTAAGGCCAACATTATCTTTATTCTTAATGGCTTCATCTAATTTAGCCTGTAACTCACCATTAACCCTTTCCATGATGTTTCTAATATCCATACTAGCATTTAACTCATGTTTTAAGATATTTATTTTATCTTTTAAATCAAATTCCATTTTCTTGTATTCAAAAATTGTCTTCTCAGTTTCAGTGAGAGCTAGTTGGTAATTAGACAGTTTGCATCTTTCAGTACTCATATCATCTAATAATCTTAACACCTCTTTGTTAAGTCTTTTAGTATTTAACCTACAACCTTTACTACAAAAAGCATCATCATATACCTCATTATCAGATGAAGAGGAGGAGTGTGCCATGAGAGCATATTCAACATGCTCTTCTTCTTCAATTTCAGCAACCAAAGCTTTATCCTCTTCCACATTCTTAGCCAGATAGCTCCAATCCCATCCCATTCCATCAATTCCTTGAACTGCAACCATGGCCTTAGGATCCTGAGCTTTAACAATTTGACTTGAGGGTTTACCAGCATCAGATCTTCTAGGAGATTTGCATTCCCTCATGAAGTGCCCTATACGATGACAGTTGTAGCATTCCACTTTGGATTTATCAAATCCAACTGTGTCCTTTGCATTGAAGGTCATCTTCTTCTTAAACCTTCTGTTCCACCTGTTTGCTCTTATACTAGCAAGAGCCATGTTCCACTTAATGTCCATCTCTTCCAAGTGCTCATCACTTATCTGCTCAAGGTCCTCATATGTAATCACTGAACCATTGGGCAAAGAAGCAATATAAGCACATACAGTATCCAGATCCAAACCAGCAGGTTTAACTCTTGGTGAGTCACTTTTAAATGTGTCAACGTTTGAAAAGGAGACGTTGACAGGGCATGTTCCAGCGCTGACACATGATGATCCAGTAACTGGATGCATGTAGGAGTCCTTTTGATTGAATTGACCTTCACTATGAGAAAAGAAGGCCATGTTACTGTTGGTGGACTTGCTTCCATGCTCTAAAAGAGTTTCATCTTCCAACAGCCTCAGTTTGTCATAGATATCATCAAACGTGGAACTTTTGTGAGTATTATTGGCAAGAATATATCTTGCCTCAATTTTCCACGCCTCACCAAGACTTTTAAGAAAATTAGCATTGATGTCAACATCACCAAGTTGTGTCCCCATGAAGGACAATTTGCTTGTAATATCAAGCAATCTGCTTCTCACACTACTGAGCTTTTCATTAGGTTGAGCCTTGAAGACAGCATAATCATGCATGAGTTGCTTCTTCTTCTCTTCCTTAGTATCTTCATTGCCACCATATGCAACTTCAAGAGCTGCCCAAAGATCCTTAGCAGATTCATAACCTCTTTATTTATGATGGTTCTCTTGTCCTAAAGAGAGTTTTAGAATATTTAGGGTTTTCATGTCAACCCTTTTCTTTGCTATGTCTTCAGCAGACACAACTCTACCATCATCAGGTTTTTCCTTCTTGTCTGCTTATGAACATCCAGCAACAGCTGTTCTTGCAGCAATGGCATTAGCAATCTTTTGAGCTTTATTGAATGTGTTTCCATATTCAATAATTTCCCAGAGTGTGTAGTCATAGATCCCTAGATATTGCTCAAAGTTGAATTTCCACAATTCAAAGTTGGTTGCATCAAGCATAGGAATCTTGATGTTTGGTAGGAGTGAGGAGGAGGAGGTTATTTCTGGAGTTGACATGATGTTGTTAGGGTTTTTGAGAAAATTAGGGTTTTGGTGATTTTAAGATTCTTGTGTTCTTTAAGATCAAAAGTTCCTCAACAAGCTCTGATACCACTTGTTGATCCCAAACTTAGATCGATTTAGCTTTATGTATACGAGATTAGATCAAGTAATACACTTAGAGAAACCTTTGTATATGTTTATGATAATCTAAGTGTTATGCGGAATTAACACTTAAACAAGAACACACAAGATATAAACAAACTTTCACTTTGATTAACGATATCAAACTTGCTTACAATGAAAGTAGTTTACGAATGAAAACTTATATCAAACATTAACCTAAAGGTCTTCTTTTATAGACATAAGAAGCCTTGTACAATAATCTACGTATCAGCTATTCTAGGTAAAGATAAATATAGAAAATACATTGTTGTTCCTATCTTTACTAGAAGTAATCTAGAATACAATAAACGCGTAGAGTATATCTTCCCATCAGTGCTTGTCTTCAATGTATCAACGCTTGACTTTATCTTGTCAACGCTTAGGCTGTCAGCGTTTGTTTTGCTCTTGTCAACGCTTGTTTTACTCTTGTCAGCGCTCAAGTGATCTAGCTATAATTTATTCCCAACACCAGCATTAGCATTCACATTATTAACATGCACATTCACATTAGTACCACCAATTCCACTACCGCCAGCTCCACTACCACCAGCTCTACTACCGCCAGCTCCACTACCGCCAGCTCCACTACCGCCAGCTTCATTTCTAGCGTTTGCCATAAATTCAGTCATAGATGCGGTAACTTGCTCCGTAATAATCCTACGTACATCATCCTCAGTTACAGCTTTCTTGGGCGGCATAGTTCTATAATTTCACAATTTCAAAGTATTAAGCATTTACCCAATAAGGGATTCATATAATATGGATTGAATTCATAATCAAGATACAAATAAGGCACAATATGGAATTCAAGACAAGATACATATTTCATTGGATTTGAAACAAAAGCATTGTCTTAATTACATCCCATATCAAAGTTCTAGCACTATACATACTCAAAATTTGTGCCAGGTCTACTACTAACAAGTCGGTTCAGTCAAAGTTACAAAAGGTACAAAAGATACAAAGGTCACTACTAAACACAGACTGGTCTACTGAGAACCGCAGATGGTCCATCATCCATCGTCTTTTGTATCTTTGTCGGACGATCGCTAGACACATCTTCAGCTGGGCGCTTACGGATCACTCCTTTTTCAACCATGTCAGCATAAAATCTACTATTCCATCCCATAGATATATTCAACTCCTTCTCAGCTTTCTCACGCATCGCACGAGCTACATTCAACTGAATCTCCATAGAATTCACCTTTTTCTTCATAGCAGCAAACTCACCACTTTCTAACACAGATAACCTCCTAAAAGCCTCATTCAAACCACGCTCTACATCAGTCAAATCCAAACTAAGCAATTCCCGCTCTTTCTCACCAACCTTAGTCTTCGACTACAAATAAACAACATGAGTCTGAACAACACCTAATCCAATCTCTTTCATACTACTCTTAACACGGGAAGCATCTAAATCACGTCTCAAGGCCCATGGTGCAAGACCATCCATATGAGTAGCCTCTCGAACACTAGACGACTCTCCTATCACACGTCTACGAGAAGCAATACCATCAGTACCGTCAGGTGCATTATCATCCTCATCCTCCTCTGATTCAGAATCAAATTCAGACGATTCAGACATTTCATCCCTAGGTAGCTCAACCTCAGAATCAGATAAATAAACTGGTGGGGGTAAGGGCTCACCCTCTGGAACATCATAAGGGTAAATAAGCTCGGCTTCCTCATCATCATCAACCTCATCGTCTATTCCTATATCCTCCTCGACATCCTCATCGTCAATCTCATCATCTAAATTATCTAACCCAATATCATCATCATTCTCAATATCAACATTATCAATATCATTCCCTACCATATCATCTTGAGGGGCAATCTGATCTCCTAGTCCTATCTCGGGCTCGGGATCCTCAAATGGTTCCTCCTCATCATCCATATCATAATCTACTAAGTCTAAATAAGAATCATCATCTACATTAGGTTCGGGAATAGCATGGTTCTACAGGAATATTAGGGTCAGGCATGACAATCTGGATTTATATATATCTCGTATTAGGATAACATACTTATTAAACAATTACATACTGAAATCACGATATATACATATATATAAATTAAATTATATATATCAAAAAATATGTATCTTCTCAATAGGGCTTGTTGGTAATGTCGGAGATCTTTGGCACCGTTATAGTCAAAAGATTTTTCAAATATTTTCTCAAATGTTCATAGTTAAAATATTTTGAAAAGTTTTGTTCAAAACCTTGGTTTTTAAAATTTTTTGTTCTCTATAACGAGAGCTCTGGTACCAAACTGTAACACTCTTAAATTTCGTATCGGTACAGCGGAAGGGTCTTTTAGAGTGTTACGGGATAACACAATAACTCCAATCATAGACAACACATAAAAATGGTTGTACAAGGTTTAACATACATTCATTCGATAAAAAGTTTTAAAGTGTACAACATGTCCCAAATTATACAGGTCATTAAGTTTACAAAACATAGATCAAATGAACATTTTTAATATTATGTGGGCCATCAGAGTCGATCTCCATCCGGATTACCTTCAAGCACCTAAGATAAAAACATGCAAAAAAATCATATCAGCGAATGCCGAGTGAATTCATAGAGTTTAATAAAACCGTTATATAAAACAATCGCTGAAATCAGAACACAAGTATAATATCAGAAGTAAGTCCTCGTATTGCTAGTCAGACAATATATAAATCAAGCATACCTCTTAAACCATCCATGAGACCGTAGCCTCAATATTACCATTATAGGTAATATTATTACCGTTCTTAACATCGTATCATATCGGATATTTATATTATATAGGATTCATTTGGATTACTATTAGCCGCATGACATTGTTACCTAACTATCAAAACAACGGGCCGCGAACCCGACAAACATTTTGCCCATTTAAGTTAGTGTGTCGTCACAAAAATCACGCTATGTAAATCTTCTCATACATAAATTCGCTTACCAATCAATGTGGTACGACGGGGATCAACCGTCAAGGCACGAACTGGGGTGATCGTCCCCAAATAGTACTATCATATGCATCAGCGTCTACCAAATCCCGGTAGTTCACTATTCATGCTAATGGGACTTTGAGTGACATAACCTAACTACTAATAATCCTTTTTATCTCGTTTATAGGGTCATAGCATCATTCGGGTCCATATCATTAAGCATACCATCGGGACTACTTGTGTTCTATTTTATCAAAAACTAGCATGTTATCTCCCTCGCGGGTTTACAAGTCATTTTATAAAACATTTAAAAGAGTGCGAGGCTATGAACTCACATTGATAATGAAAGGCGGATTATCGGCTACGGGCGTGCTTCGGTCACGGAAACCTATATAAATAATAATCGGTCTTAGACTTTTGTCCAATGACTTTATCAAAATAACAAATATACATATGATGATTTTGTACATATGATGATGATCAAGTGGGTTTATATATTCTTATTTACTCATTTTAGTGTTTATGTATTGGTAACTTGTTACTAGTTTACTAGTTTTACCTATTTACATGTTTTAGGTCTAATAAGCCTATTATAAGTTCTTTAACTTGTTTTAATCCATTTTATACTTGTATTATCAGTATTTGTACTTTACATGTTGGGCCTAAATGGGTTAAGCCCAATAAGTAATTTTTATAAGTGTTTAACTTATTTAGTTAAATTATTAGTCCAAATATGCTAACTTAGCTCGTTAATGTCCGTATGTCCTATAGTTCGGGTTTTATCGGTTTTTACTTGTATTAGATACTTATATATCAGTATATGACTTTTAAAAACTTTACATTAGACGGGTTTGATCGTCTAAGTTTTAATTGGCGAAAAACGTTAATTTTACGGTAATAGCCGAAAAAGTCGTAAAAATCATGTTTATAGTTTTTATAACTTATAAATCTTATTAAACTACCATTTTTATAAAGCGTCCATTTATTTAACCTTATACATATTTATATAAATGAAATTTATAAGTTAGTGGGTTTTAATTTCACATTTTATACTATATTATTTGAGTGCTTATATAATAGTATTAAACATTAATTCTTCAAAATCTGATTTTTTAGTTTCATCTTCACCATTTTTATCATATCATGATTTCTATAATGAGATAGAAGCTCATTTTTGGATGGCATAAACTTCATATTATGTGCTACAAATAAGTTAGTTATAGCTACTGCTCATTCCATGTCTAACTATCCTTAACAGTCCCTACAAAACAGACTATTCAGATTAGCACACTCATCTTGTTTTGATCATATCTCACTCATTTTGATGATTCCATTGCATGGCCAACTCTCACATGTGTATGACATCTTATACTTACTGTAAATGGATTCCACCATGCAATTTTATCTGTTTAAGACTTGGTTACTTACTGTTTTTATACAGCCAATAATTTAAGCATGATTTTAGCATTGTTTCTTATGGTTATTCATCTTTTTAAGCATATCTATCAACACTTGATCCCCACACAACATTTTTATCATCATATATTCATCATATACATATACAACAAGAAATAAAATACATTTGATCTTTACAAAAATAACAACAGAAATGGAAAGGATGATCTTCTTTACCAACCAAGATTATATCTTGTTTTTGGATGACAATAACTTGATGAACACCAAATATATCTCAAAGATCATCAACCACCAAGATAGTTTGTTGAGAAACTAGCCCTAGGACACAAGCAAATTACCTCCTTTGTTGTTAATATGGCCACTGATGGTTGTAAATTCACACCCTTTTAGGAAAAAGAGCGTAAAAATATAGTGGTAAGCACGACGATTTAGGAAAACCACAAGTTATGACCCTTAATGGGGATCGTTCTCTTGAGGAGGCTAGTGCGTTGTGTAATGAATGATTGATTAATGTTTTTGATTATTAACAAGAAAAGAGAAGAGAAAATGACGAAGACGAAAAAAAAAAATTAACAAAAACACTACTAGAAAGTTAAGACGTAGAAACGTAAAAACGACAAAAATTAAAATTTTAACCTAAAAATTCCTAAAAATTACTAAAAATCCACAATAAAATTCTAAGAGTTTACAAAAAATCAAAACTTGCCAAAACCTTTTAATTAATTTAATAATGACTTTTTAATGCTAATTAAAGCCCTAAAAATCACTTTTAAATATTAAAAAGCCCTAAACAAGATTTAATAGTTTGTAAACCTCAAAAATGACCTAATTAAGCTAAAAACTATTTTTAAAAAATTTAAAACCAAATTAAACTATTTTTAAACTCCTAAAAACTATTAAAATCTATTAAATCTTAAATTAATTCTAAAAATTAAATGAAAAGCCTAAAAATTAATTGGAAAGTGAAAAAGTTCCTAATTTAATGTCTAGAATCTAGGAAAAATGAAAAAAAGTTAAAAATTAAACTTTGAATTTTTCTTAATAAAATAATATTAAAATATTATAAAAAATAAAAAGTTTAAAAATAAATTCTAAAAAATTCTCAAAAATCCTAAATATTCTAACTAAGAAGAAAATGCAAATTAAAGTTCCTAAAACCTTTTTATTAATTTTATATTAATTTTTAAAGTTGTCTAAAAACCCTAAAATCAAATAAAATTAAAAATAAGACTTTTTGAAAACTTAACTAAATGTAAACCTCAAAAATATAAATTAAAACCTAGAAACTATTTTTCTGGATTTTTAAAATGATTTTTACTATTTTTAAATTACTTTCTAAAATTTAAACTAAAAATATTCCTAATAAATGATTAAATAAAGAGAAAAATAATATTTTTAAACAGAAAAGTCTACAATGTTAATCAAAACCTAGGAAAAATAAGCTAAGCCAAATAAGCTTAATAAATAAGCTGAAAAAGACTAAATAAGCTACGGCTTATTTAAATAAGAACAAAACAAAGTCAACTTAAGTAACTAATGAAAGGAAGTGTAAACATAAAAACCCATCCAGATCACTGGTTAACACGTTACTCCTCCATAAGAGAGGTCGCGTGTTCGAGCCCAGGCAAGGTGAGGTTTTGCAAAACTTTTTTTTTTTTTTACTTTTTAAACTCAAACCAGTAACTAATACTTACTTAGAACACAAACCAAATCCAAGTTATTCAAAAGATTAAGCCAAATTATGAGCAAAAACGTGCCTAGGTGACAAGCAAGCAAATGCAAACCCTTTCCAAGCCTATAACCTAGCAGATTTACAAATTTGAAGTGCCAATTTCACACAAATAAGCAAAAAGGAAGCAGTAACTGATTATAGCTATTTTCACCTTTTTTTATCATGCACAAGTGTTCAAAATTTTCCCAAACAAAAAGTCAAGCTCATAAACAACCTAGCAATACCCTAATCAGTGTATAAGACAAATTATAGCACAAGATTTAAAGCATTAATCCATAAAAATTCTTATCCCAAACACTCCTTAAAAACCTGAAATCAAACTTTAACAAAGCAAATCCTTCACAAACCTTATTAAACTGATTACAATCCTTCTAAACATGCATATTAGTCCTAAACAAGCAATATCCAACACTCCAAACAACAAATTTCCAGCTTTCAAGTAAAATCATACAAAATCATATAATTTTCAGAAACTGAAAATGGAAAAGGATTTTACCTTGAGGGACTTACATCCAAGTCCCTCAGTGGTTGATAAACCACCTCTAATCAGGCTGGGGCCTGATCTGGACCTTTAACAGCAACAAACAACAATTAAACCTGCTAAGAGAAAATCAAACACAAGAAAAATACAACACTTTTCTGATTTTCTGAAAACTTCTTAAACCTTTTCAAAAACTTTCCAAGTATTTTTCTTTCTAAAATACTTCAACCAAATAACTTATATTCCCTGAAAAATCAAACCTTTAAACAATCTTTCCAAAAATCTACCAATTTTTAGAAACCTTTGAAACTTACTTTTGAAAACTCAAACACAAAAGTGTTTACACAATGATATTGGAACTCAGCTTAGCAATTCAAACACACACCAACTTTTTAAAACAGTAAAAGGAATTACACTTGTATTTCAAACAAACACCAACTTTAATATTTATAAAAAAGGAATTACAAATGTGAATTGCTAAAAACTGGAACAAAGGGGTATGCACAGGTTGCACCCTCCTTTTATACTACACTAGAGAACTATCTAGAATCACTAAACCCTAGCAATGGAATGCCCTAAATTTCCCTTTGAAAATTTGACTGAGAATTGGTCAAATTCGTGCCCATGTGATGGAAAGTGATGGCCAGCTGTCTTGTTTGATCTTGGACCCTTCATTTGTGCTTGGGGGACAAGTTGGGGTAAATGGAACGTTGATCATGTCGGGTTTAGGGTTTTGAGGGGAAAGTGACGTGCAGGGGAGGCCCCCACAATCACATGGGTTGGTTGGGAAGGGAATCTGGGTGTGGGGTTTTGTTAATATGGTGGGTAATTATCATTCTGGAAATGATCAAACAAAAACCCTTTGTTTTTAAGTGAATTGAACCTGAGTTTAGCTAGGGTTCTTGGGGGATAAATGGTTTAGTTTAATCTGATTTGGGGTTAAATGGGTTTTAAATAAGTGTTTAGTGGGAAAATTAAATAAGATTTATCAAATCTTATTTAATAAACGGGTAGTGGAGGATGACTGGGATGGGGGAGGTGACGTGGGAGCATATGGTTGGTTGGAGGAGGTGAAGTGGAAGAGTGATTGGTGGGGAAAATTTGGGATGTCTGGCAGAACTGCCCCCCAAGTTTCTCTCTTTTGTTCAAGTTGTAACAAATACCCATCAGTGCCCATTTAACACATGACAACTTTTGGCAAGTTGTCAAAAATGGCACAAGTTGTTTCAAAACTTCATCCAAGGGCCCTTAATGTATATTCTTCAAATTTCAAGGACTGGTCTTGTAATATCTTCAAACATGGAGGACCATACTTGTACATTTGACATTTGGAGGGTCAATTGTGACAAGTTCTTCAAAAATGAGGGACTAAATTTGCCAATCTTCAATTCTTCAAGGGTCTTTTTGCAAAATTCCAAACTTGGGCCCGGTTCATTGTGCGACTTCGTTTCCCGTGTTCGTTTTTGAATGATTCTTGTGATCTTTTGCCAATTCCTTAATATCCGTACCTAAAAATACACAAGTAACAAACACGAGCATATATTTGGTAGTTTTGATGATATTTAATTGATTTTAAGCCCGATTTGGACGATGAGACCATGTATAAAAGCAGTCTCATCACTCCCCCATACTAAACCATTGCCGTGCCCTCACGCAATGCTAGAATAAAGTATCAAAGCATCTCCAAAATTCATTTTATTCTCTTTATTGAATTGATAAACTAGCTACACTACTACTATTACTACTACTTGTGTTTTGGACATAATGTATGATTTTCATCGCAAAATGGGACGTTTAGGTTCATAGAATAAGAACACGTGAATGCTTCGTTAGAAATAATTTCGTCGTCCTCGATTTTCACCTTAATTCCATGCCAAGCGTGCAACGAGATCATTGTCATTATAAGTTAGTAATGCTAACACTACTCATATGCCCTAATCACGTACTTATCCTCCCATTATTCCTAAGTTGTATCTCTTATATTTTATTTTGTCTTAATGATCTCGAGGATACATCATTGACTTATGCGATAATAGAGATTTAGGTCTAAAAATAGAGTCCTAACGGTGTAACTAAGACCATCAAATCAATAACCCCTCCTAATAGACAACAATGTTAAAAAATTAAGTTGACAAGAAGAATCGATAAACACGGTTTTATAACGGTTTTGAACATGAGACTTATTACCAAGACTTTTATACGCCCCCTAACGGAAGGGCCTTATTATCTTTGGTTTACCTCCATCTTTTATTCAACTTTGCCATGAAGCTTTTATTATGACTTCGGTCTTGCCTTGCCTTTTATTATCCGCCTCATCGGTGGTTTTATTAGCCAAAGACGTATATCCTCACGCTAAAGCGAATTTTTGGATCTTTAAAGCTTCGAAGATTAAGGCTTGATTCACTTTCAATTTTGGCATAGATTTTAGGCCTTGTGGGGCTTCAAATTTTTGCTTAATTTAGGTGAGCACTTGAAATCTTATTATTAGGTGAAGCTTTCGATTATTCGGGTGCCAATACTTCAAAACCGTGACGCTGGCGATACCTTAATGTCTTCCCAATTTAATTACACGGAAGCTACTAGAAAAGACTAGAAACCCAACAATCCTAACTAAACCGCTAAGTCAATATTTATTAAGCAAAAAATATTTACATGCGAAGGGAGAATAAGCAAATAACGAGAACACATGAGTTTTTGAAAGAATACGAGTACTCTACGTTTATCATAGTAACTTATAATTAACTCTATCATTTCTCGTCCTCATTTAAGAGACTTAGCCTAATGTGTAGTTAAGGAATCAAAGCTAAGTGCTCAACACGCACGGTCGAGTCAAAAATTACTCTTATTCTCGCCATCGGAAAATCTACATTCGTGTCTTCAAACACTTATAAAACATGAGAAAAATTTTAAAATTTTTCCATTTTTAGCCTTATTTAGCAACAAAACGATAAACAAAACGATAAACTTTGGAAAGCGTGAAGGTTTGGCAAGGCAAGTATCTATTCACCCCCCATACTAAAGTTAAACATTGTCCTCAATGTTTCGAGTCTAGGGGTGCAAACACCCCCATACTAGAGACGTAGTCGAATGCCTAATCTAGCATGGAAAGGGTGTAACCAATAAGTAATAGCCGTTTATGAAGTGTGCTAAAAACCTAAGGTTAGAACATAAAAGGATATATCATATGGATATTGGGAAAGGCCTCTAAAGCAAACGATCGAGTGCTCCCATAAACGAACACGAGAGGCTCCAATCGTGAAGATCATGATCTAAAAACCACAGTGCACAAACAACCATGGAACAAAGGTTGGAAGGGCACAAATCCCCTCACATTACACTAATTAGAAAGCAATAATATGTACATGGATAAGCATGGGTCTCCCCCACGAGGCACCTTGTTTTTGATAACCGAGTCAAAAGCTCGACTCGAATCCCCATAAATGTGATCATTTAGGGATAATCATGGTATGGTCAATTTTTGGTGGGGCTTACATGATAAACAAGGCCCAAAAGCACATGGAGTACTTTAAAAACCCGATAAACGTATACCGAGGTCAAAGATAGCGTCCTCGTTTTCAGATGAAAGATGAAACAACGCTTCTTCAACACAAACCCCAATGGGGTAGAAGAAAATAGGAGAGAAGAAATAGAAGGGCGGGACAATGGGTAAGTCAAAACATTGAGCTACTCGAGGTAGACTCGCACCAATCAAATGAAAAGATTTTCCATTTATTGCATCGGTGGAAGACCGAGATTTCCCTATATAAGCAATTCCAGGATCAAATATCTCGTCCTCGGTGGAGAAAGGGGAGGGAACATAAGGGGCTTCCCCCCACTAAGTCCACACAAAGCATCGTCAAAAGGAGAAGACGGAGCTTTTAGTACTCAATACACACGGTGATGACGGAGTTAGAATTGTAGAAAAATCTTTTAAATTAAATTCAAAATCTTTTCCTTTTTCATCTTTTACACTCTCCTTGTGAAAACCCGATTTAATTATGTCAAAAATATTTGGTGTATCTAAAGCAATGTTAGTCACACTAAAAATTCTCACATTTTGAAATCTTTTTGGTTTAGGTGGTGGCAAGTTTTCAAACCTTTTGTCAACAAAGAAAACCTCCCCATCGGGATCAACGTATTCATCATCCGAAGATTCACTCGAGATTGGAATCATAGGCTTAACACTCTTAACCTCCACCGGCGGAGGGGACGGAACTTCATTTTTCTCAACAACTCCTAAAACTCTATTGGAAATCTTTTTGCAAATGTTTTTGATGGGATTGACATTGTACAAAGATGTGATAGAATAAACATGAGAAAGAGTGGAGTTTTGGGTTGCATTAATGACGAGTTCTTCCTCATTGAAACGAAGAGTGATTTTTCTTGCATGCACATCGATAAGTGCTCTCGAGGTATCCAAAAAAGATCGACCTAAAATTAACGGAACTTTAGGATCGATGGGAATATCAACAACAATGAAGTCTACAGGATAGTAGAACTTTCCAACTTTCACGAAGACGTCCTCGGCAACTCCACAAGCTAGAATCATAGAATGATCGGCCATTTCGATTGACATTCTTAAAGGAGTGAGATTTGGAAGATTGAGCGATTTGAAAATCTCAAGAGGCATCAAATTAATACTAGCACCAAGATCGGCCAAGGCGTAGCATTCTTCCATGTCTTGGATAGCACATGGGATTAAAAACTTTCCAGGATCACCGACTTTTTGAGTTATGCGGCTTAGAAAAACCGATGAACAACTAGACGAATTTTGCAAATTCTCTTTGTTATTCAACATACTTTTGAAGTTTGCGGCAAATCGAGGCATCATGACTAAGGCGTCGGCAAAACTTATATTAAAATGCAAGTCACGAAACATTTTCATAAAGAGTTCAAATTGATAATTATTTCGTTCTTGTGCCTTTTCCTTGTCTCGTCTTGATGGGTAGGGTAAAGGTGGTGTGGGTTGGGGCAAAGTAGGCATAGGCATCGGCCTTGGAATCTCGGGTTCCATGATTGGTATAGGTTCAACCATAGGTGTGGTTTGAGCGGTATTTCGTGGGCTTTGAATTTGCTCCTTTTCAACCACAACCTCGGGTTCTTTCTCTTTTTCCTTCTCCATAGAAGTACTTGGACGAGAAATGGGTTCTTTGAAAGTTTTACCACTACGAGTAGTAATAACCTTCAATTCTCCTTTCGGGTTCACGATGGTATCACTAGGAAGACCACCCGAAGAAGAGGGCTTACACATGATAGCTTCAAACATTTTAGCCATACGGTCTTCAAACTTAGATTGCCTAGCATCCGCTTTTAACAACTCTTGCTTAATCTCATGTTGTCCTTGCTCCATTTTTTGTTGATTTTGTTGGAGTCTTGTGACATTTCCTTCCATTTTATTAGCATGAGTTTTAAGTTCATTAGCAAGTTCGTTTTTAAGCTCGTTTTTCAACTCGGACCTTAAGCTAACCATTTCACGTTGCATATTGTCAAACTTAGCATCATTAGCCTTAGCATAATTCAAAAATTCTCCTTGAAGATTTTTGGTGTGATCGTTTTGAAAACCTTGAGTCGGTGTTTGAAAATCACGGTTTTGGTTTTGATTAGAAACTTGCCCATTTCCACTTTGATAATTACCCTTGTTATAGTTACGTTGATTTCCTTGGTAACCACCACTTTGATTGTTTCGATAGTTATTAGCATTTTGATTTTGTGGATCTTGATTTTGGCGGGAACCTTGACCGATTTGGTTATAAGTTCCCGTGGCTACAAAAGCATTCGAAGTGTTACCATCCGCGGTAATGCACTCGGAAAAATCATGAGCTCCACCAAACGAAATACAACTCTTAGTAATCGCTTCAACCGAAGCGGAATTTGAAGCTTCTTGAGCTTTCCAATGAGACATAAGAGTTGAAAACCTATCGAAAAACCGATTCTCCTCATTTGCTTCATCTTGCAAGGCATTAATGGAACGAGATGATGACGAGCCCAAATTGGCAACACTCGGTGTGTTACGAGGGCTATAGACCTTAGACCTATTTTCTATGATTTTTAAAGCCTCATTGGTCGTTTTGCACAAAAAATTACCACCCGCGGCGGCATTTAAATAATCTCGTTCATGATCATTAAGCCCATTATAAAACGTGTCAATTTGATGCAATTCGGAAAAATCATGGTGTGGACATTCATGTAACATTTCTTTAAACCTTTCCCAAGCCATTGAAAAACTTTCATTAGGTCTTTGTGTAAAACGTGAAATCTCGTTTTTCAAAAGTGTTGTCTTAGATGGTGGAAAAAATTGATTCACAAATTTAGACACGAGATCGGCCCATGTTAAAATCGAATTCGGCGGTTCTTTCTCAAGCCATATCTTGGCGGGTCCATCTAACGAGTAAGGAAACAACATCATCTTAATGGCATCGTGTGGTACATCCTTAAACTTGCTTGTCGCGGTGAGACGATTAAATTGCCTAATGTGATAATGTGGGTTGTCTTTTTCGTGACCGCGAAACTTGTTTGCTTGAAGCATAGACATTAAACCCGTCTTGATCTCAAAGTTCTCCGCAAGGATGGCGGGAATCACAATGGCCTCTCCAAAACCCTCGGTGGGTGCTTGAAGCAACTCCATCATAGTACGATTAGCCATGATAGCTTCTTGTTCTACAATAGGTTCCTCACTTGGAGACTCCTCACTAGAATGAGTTTTAGTAGGAGTTTTGTTCTTTCTTCTACGTGCACGTTTTGCTTGATTACGAGTGAGCATAAACGTCACGTACAACGTGAAGACGAGCAAAGAAGATTCTTTTTGGTATTTTGTGTTTTTCAATTTTTTTTTGTGGTTTTTGATTGTATTAACTTTTTTTGGAAATTGGTGAAATGTATTAAGTAGACAATAGGTCCACAAATCTCCTCCTCAATCAAATCTCTTGATTAAAAAGGCCTCAAGGAATGAAAACGATCACGTGGAGTGAACGCCTTCGATGACTTTAGAACGATGGTGGAACACCAAATCGTTCAAGAGGGTTTAATCAAATAAAACCAAGAAAATATATATGATATGTAATAATACTTTGGGCGGCAAAACCCTCGATTCACTCTCAAAATCAAATACGCACAAGCAAGCGGAGGAAACGAGGCGGCGCGAAGCACTTAAGAGCCTTTTTCCTTTAGGTTGTGAAATACAACCGCCTTATACCCACCTTATAGTTTGTATTATCAAGATTAAGCTTCACGAAAGTATTTATCTATTTTTGCCTTTTTCTTTGGTTTGAGATTCGAATACAATGATTGGGTGATGAAATCCCAAGTCAAGGTTGTGATTTCTCACGTATTTGGAGTACTTGTGATTTTATTGTTCTACGTATACAATATAGTAATAGTATTCACACAAAAACCGAAAAACGATAATACGTATTAGTAGAGTGCTACTAATACAAATACTATTTATGGCTAATATAAAAAAAACACAATGGTTCAAACAAAACACAACACGCCTCCCCGGCAGCGGCGCCAAAAATGATGGTTGTAAATTCACACCCTTTTAGGAAAAAGAGCGTAAAAATATAGTGGTAAGCACGACGATTTAGGAAAACCACAAGTTATGACCCTTAATGGGGATCGTTCTCTCGAGGAGGCTAGTGCGTTGTGTAATGAATGATTGATTAATGTTTTTGATTATTAACAAGAAAAGAGAAGAGAAAATGACGAAGACGGAAAAAAAAAAAATTAACAAAAACACTACTAGAAAGTTAAGACGTAGAAACGTAAAAACGACAAAAATTAAAATTTTAACCTAAAAAATCCTAAAAATTACTAAAAATCCACAATAAAATTCTAAGAGTTTACAAAAAATCAAAACTTGCCAAAACCTTTTAATTAATTTAATAATGACTTTTTAATGCTAATTAAAGCCCTAAAAATCACTTTTAAATATTAAAAAGCCCTAAACAAGATTTAATAGTTTGTAAACCTCAAAAATGACCTAATTAAGCTAAAAACTATTTTTAAAAATTTTAAAACCAAATTAAACTATTTTTAAACTCCTAAAAACTATTAAAATCTATTAAATCTTAAATTAATTCTAAAAATTAAATGAAAAGCCTAAAAATTAATTGGAAAGTAAAAAAGTTCTTAATTTAATGTCTAGAATCTAGGAAAAATGAAAAAAAGTTAAAAATTAAACTTTGAATTTTTCTTAATAAAATAATATTAAAATATTATAAAAAATAAAAAGTTTAAAAATAAATTCTCAAAAATTCTCAAAAATCCTAAATATTCTAACTAAGAAGAAAATGCAAATTAAAGTTCCTAAAACCTTTTTATTAATTTTATATTAATTTTTAAATTGTCTAAAAACCCTAAAATCAAATAAAATTAAAAATAAGACTTTTTGAAAACTTAACTAAATGTAAACCTCAAAAATATAAATTAAAACCTAGAAACTATTTTTCTGGATTTTTAAAATGATTTTTACTATTTTTAAATTACTTTCTAAAATTTAAACTAAAAATATTCCTAATAAATGATTAAATAAAGAGAAAAATAATATTTTTAAACAGAAAAGTCTACAATGCTAATCAAAACCTAGGAAAAATAAGCTAAGCCAAATAAGCTTAATAAATAAGCTGAAAAAGACTAAATAAGCTACGGCTTATTTAAATAAGAACAAAACAAAGTCAACTTAAGTAACTAATGAAATGAAGTGTAAACATAAAAACCCATCCAGATCACTGGTTAACACGTTACTCCTCCATAAGAGAGGTCGCGTGTTCGAGCCCAGGCAAGGTGAGGTTTTGCAAAACTTTTTTTTTTTTTTTTTTACTTTTTAAACTCAAACCAGTAACTAATACTTACTTAGAACACAAACCAAATCCAAGTTATTCAAAAGATTAAGCCAAATTATGAGCAAAAACGTGCCTAGGTACTCATATGTTTCTGATGAACACAATGAGTATGTATTCACTTGTGAATACAAACCAAGAGGAGCTTGGTTCTTGTATTTGGTGTTGATTTTGATGGAACAAAGGGCACCCTTGTACTCTTTGGAGTACAAGGAGTCAAACACAAACACAAAACAAACAAATACTAAGCAGAATCAAGCACAAAAGTTCAAATTAAGTCACTGATATGACTTATGCAGTTCTAGGGGTAATTTTGTTAACTTAGATGCACAAAAAATGAACTTTGAGCTCCCAAATCTTGCATACAATCCAACTAGATGACAAGCAAGCAAATGCAAACCCTTTCCAAGCCTATAACCTAGCAGATTTACAAATTTGAAGTGCCAATTTCACACAAATAAGCAAAAAGGAAGCAGTAACTGATTATAGCTATTTTTCACCTTTTTTATCATGCACAAGTGTTCAAAATTTCCCAAACAAAAAGTCAAGCTCATAAACAACCTAGCAATACCCTAATCAGTGTATAAGACAGATTATAGCACAAGATTTAAAGCATTAATCCATAAAAATTCTTATCCCAAACACTCCTTAAAAACCTAAAATCAAATTTTAACAAAGCAAATCCTTCACAAACCTTATCAAACTGATTACAATCCTTCTAAACATGCATATTAGTCCTAAACAAGCAATATCCAACACTGCAAACAACAAATTTCCAGCTTTCAAGTAAAATCATACAAAATCATATAATTTTCAGAAACTGAAAATGGAAAAGGATTTTACCTTGAGGGACTTACATCCAAGTCCCTCAGTGGTTGATAAACCACCTCCAATCAGGCTGGGGCCTGAGCTGGACCTTTAACAACAACAAACAACAATTAAACCTGCTAAGAGAAAATCAAACACAAGAACAATACAACACTTTTCTGATTTTCTGAAAACTTCTTAAACCTTTTCAAAAACTTTCCAAGTATTTTTCTTTCTAAAATACTTCAACCAAATAACTTATATTCCCTGAAAAATCAAACCTTTAAACAATCTTTCCAAAAATCTACCAATTTTCAGAAACCTTTGAAACTTACTTTTGAAAACTCAAACACAAAAGTGTTTACACAATGATATTGGAACTCAGCTTAGCAATTCAAACACACACCAACTTTTTAAAAAAGTAAAAGGAATTACACTTGTATTTCAAACAAACACCAACTTTAATATTTATAAAAAAGGAATTACAAATGTGAATTGCTAAAAACTGGAACAAAGGGGTATGCACAGGTTGCACCCTCCTTTTATACTACACTAGAGAACTATCTAGAATCACTAAACCCTAGCAATGGAATGCCCTAAATTGCCCTTTGAAAATTTGACTGAGAATTGGTCAAATTCGTGCCCATGTGATGGAAAGTGATGGCCAGCTGTCTTGTTTGATCTTGGACCCTTCATTTGTGCTTGGGGGACAAGTTGGGGTAAATGGAACGTTGATCATGTCGGGTTTAGGGTTTTGAGGGGAAAGTGACGTGCAGGGGAGGCCCCCACAATCACATGGGTTGGTTGGGAAGGGAATCTGGGTGTGGGGTTTTGTTAATATGGTGGGTAATTATCATTCTGGAAATGATCAAACAAAAACCCTTTGTTTTTAAGTGAATTGAACCTGAGTTTAGCTAGGGTTCTTGGGGGATAAATGGTTTAGTTTAATCTGATTTGGGGTTAAATGGGTTTTAAATAAGTGTTTAGTGGGAAAATTAAATAAGATTTATCAAATCTTATTTAATAAACGGGTAGTGGAGGATGACTGGGATGGGGGAGGTGACATGGGAGCATATGGTTGGTTGGAGGAGGTGAGGTGGAAGAGTGATTGGTGGGGAAAATTTGGGATGTCTGGCAGAACTGCCCCCCAAGTTTCTCTCTTTTGTTCAAGTTGTAACAAATACCCATCAGTGCCCATTTAACACATGACAACTTTTGGCAAGTTGTCAAAAATGGCACAAGTTGTTTCAAAACTTCATCCAAGGGCCTTTAATGTATATTCTTCAAATTTCAAGGACTGGTCTTGTAATATCTTCAAACATGGAGTACCATACTTGTACATTTGACATTTGGAGGGTCAATTGTGACAAGTTCTTCAAAAATGAGGGACTAAATTTGCCAATCTTCAATTCTTCAAGGGTCTTTTTGCAAAATTCCAAACTTGGGCCCGGTTCATTGTGCGACTTCGTTTCCCGTGTTCATTTTTGAATGATTCTTGTGATCTTTTGCCAATTCCTCAATATCCGTACCTAAAAATACACAAGTAACAAACACGAGCATATATTTGGTAGTTTTGATGATATTTAATTGATTTTAAGCCCGATTTGGACGATGAGACCATGTATAAAAGCAGTCTCATCAGCCACCAATCAATCAAGGCTTCAAGGTTTCTCCATAATATGGCTAGATAACATGTAACTTGTGGCTAGAAAAGATCAAATGGGGTGTAGGATGGTGACGTGGGATGGCAAGGATGAGAGGGAGAGAGTATGTGTGAGTTGTTTGTATGTAAAATGGAAGTAAATGGTTTAGCAAGTGGTTTTGTTAGTTTAGGTGGAGATGAGTAGCTTCAAAGTGAAGCTAAGCTTACAAGTGTAAGCTTGTAGAGTGTAAGGATGCCACATCAAGGGATGTGGTGTCCCTATTTTGGCCGTCCCTTTTAGTGGGGTGGGATAAATTAGTTTTGTCCCATCCCGCTAATTTACGGGTATTTCTCGATTCTAGTTTCCTCGATTTGCGTGCCCTTGGGTCGTTTTACGAAAAATGATTTTATAAATTATGAATCAACGGCACAAAATGAATCTAATAAAAATTGTCTCATCAAAAACAGAGTTCAAAAACGTAAATACGTAATCCTAAGGTTTCCGGTTTAGTCGTAAAGGACGCTAAATTATGCACGTAAGCCCAAATTTAAATCCGTAAATTTTGAGTTCATCAACCAACACAAAAATAAGTTTCAAAATATTATACGAGAAAATAATTCAACTACCTGAAAATGTTAGATTGTCACATTTTCTCTTTCTCTTTCTTTAATTTTTCGATCCAACGGCTGAAACTACATCTCTCATCACACGGATTGCCCTTGTGGAAATTTTGTGTTTGTTGTGTTTGTTGATTGCTGATGTGGAGATAAATGATTGGATGGAGGCGTTGTGGTGATGTGGTTTATCCAATCACATGAAAGGAAGATGCCACGTTTGATGAGGACCACCCATCATGTTCTTCCGGTTTTGATGGTGATTTATTTTAGGGATGTGAGTAGCACGCGCCTTAAATCATTAATATGGTGAAAACCCCTAATTTTTACTGATTAGGGTTTGGGAATAGTAAAGGTTGCGTTTGATTGTGAGAGAGAGAGAAAAGTAAGGGTGAGGGTAAACATAGTTTGTAACGAAAAGAATGTGGTGGGGGTGGGTAGCTGGGTAAAGTAAATAGACGTGTGTGTGGTTGGGAGGTTTGACTTTGAGTGAATGTAAACTTTGACCAAGTAAGTAAAGTGAATCCGTCCCATTATTTGTTTAAGCAATTGGGCTTTTGGCCCAAGTGATAATATTCATCCGTCCCCTTTAAATATGATTTTGGGCCTTTGATAGGCTTTTGCCAAGAAAATAGTTAACTTGCATCCTTATTGGGCTTTTTGGGCCCAATAGTAAATGTGAGACCCACTTGGCCCAATTAACTCCAATAAGATTAAATCTACTAAAAACGAGCTCGATTTCGGCTTCCTTGATCTTTCCTTTAAAACCGTGTCGATTTTGCCGGTTTTCGTGATCTTTGGCACACTTTTGGTCTCTTGACTTTGTCTTTGTCTCTTTCTTGGACTTTTCTACAACATTTGACCGTGAAATCCCGTGTTTTCTTTCCTTTTGATCTTTTGTACCTATTTCACACAAAAACACAAAACCACGTGTAATTCCGACTTTTACGATATTAAACACATGATTAGGTCTTGTTTTTCCTTGATTTTAGTGGCAAAAGGATAAGTGTTTACACACTTATTAAATCCCCTACACTTGACCATTGCAATGACCCCATGCAATGCATTATTTTAAAGCATAAAGTTACATTTCTCTCATAATTAATCCATCTTGGCCTTTATTAAGATATTCTATTACTACTACGATGAAAAGATAAAAACTTTAAAGGAGACAAAAGTTATAACAATTTATTAGCTTGAAATTATTTGATGGAAGAAACTTGTAAAGAAATCTAAGACTTAAATTAGGGCTTTGGTGTCATTAATATTAATCACCCTCAAGTTTCACGTTCCCCATACCAAGCTTAAAAAAGAGATCATTGTTTACCATAAGTTCTTAGGTTTAATCCACTTATATAAGACAATTGTGTAATACTCTTTCTCCAATTCCTACGTTGTATCTCTAGATTTTATGGATTGTCATTCACCCGTAGGCCCATTTGACTTATTTGATAATTATTAGTCCAAAAATGAAGGCAAAACAGTGCAAACCCGATACTCAATACCTAACCTCGTCCTCAAAAGCGTTGTCACTAAAGTAAGCCCACATCAAGGATGATTTAACACGATTTGGGGAATAAATTCCCGATCCAAAATTTGGCCAATAGTACTACTTATTAATTATTCGTCCAAAGTCATGTAGACTTTATGTGGAGTTTAGAAAGTTCACATCATATACCCTTAGGCTCTTTAAGATGTAAAAATGCTCCTTATCTATTGTCCACACCCTAAGGCTCCTTGAACGATAAACAAGGGAATTGATTTTTGATCAATTTTATTTCAACACTTACCATGCCATACACCCTAAGGCTCTAATGACAAGGTTCGTGCTACATGCCCCACACCCTAAGGCTCCTTGAGGCAATGTTTTAATCTTATTCTTTCTTTATTTATGATATATATAGTAGGCCAAATTCCGCGGTCCCATGGTCTGAATACCTCCTACTTAGTGGTTATGAGCCACCTTAGTCGGAAGTCCACAACGCTGGCACCCTCAATGTGTTCATGCTTTAATTACAAGGAGATAAAAGATTTGGCTAAGAGCTAAGATATCGAATCTACACCGCAAAATCCTCATTTATTAAGCAATTAAATATACAAGCAGGAAGAAAGAGCCACAAAAACTCATATAAGGAAGAATTAACCCTTAAACTTATTATCAACTCTATCATCTCTCGTTCTCCATAGTTTAAAATCTCAAGGAATGAGACTCGTGGATGCTTAGCCTAATAAACCAATTAAGGTCCATATGGTTAAGGATACTTGCTAGAGTAAACTCGGATAAGTAAACTCAGGTTGAGTCAAAATATTCACGACGGGCCTAATATATCAAAGATATCTAAACTTATTAAAACCATTTTATTCATTTATATTTTTGACTTTATTCTTGAAATGGAATTTATTCATACGTTGTGATGACAAAAGGAAAGAAAATAAATGGAAATACTACTAGGCCAAAATAGATCAAAAATTTGAAAAACGTTGAATTTTTTTTAATTTTCCGCTTAAATGGGGTCAAATTCATGGAAAAGCCCACTGAAATTCGATAGAAGTCACCCCTACACTTAATATAAACATTGTCCTCAATGTTTAAGCATGTGGGAGAATAAACTCTCCTACACTTAGGACATTGAGTACGTTGTTTAAATCGAGCTAAGGAAGAGACAACTAAAGTGATTACATTTATTCAATTTATTTATATACATGTATGAATCACAATAGCAAAAACTTATCAAAGAAACCGGGTACACGAGAACACGGGATCACGGGTCGTGTCAAAAACACCAAAAGTGGATCATTAAAGCACATGTCCTTGCACAACATCACAACACACAAACAACCTACTTGGCTCCCCCTACACTTATTGGTGGAAATAGATGAAGGTGAAAAAGGGTGGAAAGGATGGAAAAGGTAAAAATCTAACCTAGTTATACGATGCTTGATTTATTATGAGTCTCTAGCTCGACTCGATTTCCCGAATATCATCATTCGAATGGGAAAATAATGGGAAAACCGAGATTTCCAAGGGAGGAAAATATCTCCATGATAAAGGGTGAAAATAGTCATATAAGGAATACCCCAAGAGAAATCCACCCGGGTCAAACACATAATTTCCATCACAAAAGGAAATAAACCCCGAGGTGGTAAAATCACACAAGGAAAAGAAAAGTGGGGTACCCTTAGTCAAAAGTCTCTTACGAGGAAAGGTGTTATTGTGATAAGGCAGTGTTAGCACGAAAGTCTCTATTCCGGGATGAAACACCGGTTCCTTAACGGGAAAATAGCAAGAGGTGTTGACATTTAAGCTCAAAATATCATCATAATCTAAAGTGGGAAAGTCGTCCTCTTCCAAACTTGATGTGAAAACATAAGTATCATCGGATTCATAGGAAAACTCATCCTCGTGAGGAAAATGGGTATCTAGAAAGATATCTAAATCCTCCTCAAATGGAATATCCTCTAAAGTAGGAATGATCTCTAAAAGTGGAGGATCCTCCTCAAAAGTGATGACTTCTAAAATTGGGATATAAAAGTCAAAAGGAGTCTCCATGGAAGAATCACTCATAGAGATATGAGGTGCATTAAGATCATGGGGTGGGTCATCAAAGTTAATGAGATCACTTAAAGAAGTGTCCTCATCGTAAGTATCAAAGATTGGTGGATCAAAAATGGGTGGGTCAAAAGTGGGTGGGTCAAAAGATAGGTCGTCTAAACCGAAGATAGTGTGATCACTTGAAGAAGTGTCATCATTATAAGTATCGTAAATAGGAGTTTCAAAAATTTGAGGCTCTAAGGGAAGGGATGAAGTTATCACAAAATCATTTTGATTAGACGTTTTAATTCCAAAAGGATTAATAAAAATCTCTTCATTATCATAATTAAGAACATCAATCATATTGACCGACTCTTTTCCATTTGATTTTGTTGTGATTTTCCCATTTTAAAAACTTGTTGTTCATCCCTAACCCTAAGAATTAACTCCCCTTCAGCCACATCAACTAATGCTCTTCCGGATCGTAAGAATGGTCTACCAAGTATTAACGGAATACGAGGATCCATCTCATAGTCGACGACGACAAAGTCCACGGGAAAAGTGAATGTACCAACTCGAACAAAAACGTCTTCGGCAATACCAACGGGGTATGCGAGAGTTCTATTAGCTAACTCGAGAGTCATGCGAGTCGGTACAAGGTCAGGTAATGATAATTGTTTACATACCGAGAGTGGCATAAGATTGATGCTAGCACCGAGATCCGCTAAAGCCATACAATCATCAATTTGAGGAAACGAGCAAGGTAACACGAATCGTCCGGGCTTTTCGGGAAGCTCTTTGAGAAGAATCACGAAACAATTCTCATTTAAACAAGTGTTCACGAGCTCAACCATTTTTTCTTTCTTATTAAGCAAATCTTTGAACATTTTCACAAATTTAGGCATTTGAGCAAGTGCTTCAATAAGGCTAATGTTAACATTCACGTTGGAAATCATTTTCAAAAAGTTGGAAACATGAACGTCATCTTTGGTGAGCACTTTAGCCTTGTATAACCTAGAGGGATAAGGGATATTGGGTTTAGACTTTGAAGGTTGAAAAGGAGAAGGACTCGCTTCTTGAACAACCTTAGGGATAGGCTCTTTAGGCAATGAAGAACTAGTACTAGGAGTGGTAGTGGGAGGAATCACCGAAGGGGGAGTAGGATTACTCATTATGACCTCCGGGCCTTGTCTCTCCTTTATGGGCGAAGAGATGGAAGGTCCCACTAAAGTGGCTCCACTTCGAGTAGTGATAGCACACACATTAGCACGAGGGTTAATCTCGGTATTAGAAGGTAAGGCTCCTTGGGGTCTAAGGGCTTGCAACATTTGCACGAACTTCCTATCGGTGGACTCTTGCATTTGTTTCATAGTTGTCTCATGTTCGGTCATTTTTTGGAGAACCAAGTCCATTTGAGGATTAGTAACATTCCCTTGATTAAACCCTTGATTAGGAAAACCTTGGTTTTGATATTGAGGTTGAAAACCGTTGTTATTATGAAAACCTTGGTTGAAGTTATTATTTTGAAACCCTTGATTTTGACCATTAAAATTCCCTTGATTTGCATTCCCTTGAAAATTTCCTCTTTGAGGAGCTTGGTTCCTATTTTGGGCGGGTGTGGGTGGTCTTTGTGGAGCTACAAAACCCGGGGGAGCCAAATAGTTAGTACTCTTATAAGACAAATGGTTAACATCAACATTTGGTTTGAATTGAACCCGCTCATTTTCATTGTTGTTATAAGCATAAACTTGTTGTTTTTTATTGTAAACCTTGTCACAATTAAAATGCGAATGTGGTCCATCACAAGTCTCACACGTTTCACAAGTCTCTTTTAAGGCATTCACATGTGTAGTGTGAGGGTTATCTCTTAAAACAAGGTGTTTCACAATTGAAGTAAGCTCCTTAATTTGATTAGTCACCTCATTATCACTAGCACTAGCTATTGTAGTCCGTACACTCTTGGTTTGAACTTTTGTCTTGTTTTCAATTATTGCCCAAGCCTCGTTCATGGATTTCACAAGAACATTACCCCCCGCGGCACTATTAAGTGAGTCTTGGTCATTAAGAGTTAAACCATTGTAAAACGTATTGATTTGATGCACTTTAGTGAAACCATGTTGTGGACATTTTCGTAAAAGCTCCTTAAAACGGTCCCAAGACTCACTAAACGTTTCCCCATATTTTTGTTCAAAAGTAATGATGTTGTTTCTTAAAGCGGTGGTCCGTGATGGTGGGAAAAAGTAGTTAATGAACTTGGTTTCTAAATCAATCCATGTGGTAATACTTTGGGGTGGTTCCTTATCAAGCCAAATCCGGGCTTGTCCCTCGAGGGAAAAAGGAAAGAGTTGAAAATGAATGGCCTCTTGTGGCACCCCATTGTATTTGACGGTGTTTGCCAATTGTATGAAACGTTTGATATGAGCGTGTGGGTCATCATTAGTACGGCCTAAAAATGGTGTAGCGGAAACCATTTGAATAAAACCCGTTTTAAGTTCAAAATTATTCGCTCCAATATTCGGCACCACAATCGCGTCATCGTTTCCTTCAACGTGAGATTGTAGAATCTCAATCATTGGTCGATTATCCGTTGCCATCGTGTTGTTCAAAGCTCGATTCTCGGGATCGGCTTGATTGACGGTCTTTTTGTTTTTCTTCTTCTTCTTTTTGGAAGAATTAGAAGTATTTGGTACACCAATCGGTATGTATGTACGCCGCCGAGTGCACATACAATTAAAACTTTGAGGAATGAGGTAGGAGACCTCGGTCGACTTTGAGAGGAAAGGGATTATCCCTCTCGAGGTGCAATATTAAAAAGCTACAAAAATATATACTTAATACTACTTGAGTTGGTAAACCAATAATCGGTCGTCCCTCTCAATATACGCACAAGCAAGTAGGGAAACGAGGTGGCACAAAGCACTTAAAAACCTTTTTCCTTAGACGGCCTTTTATAGCGCGTCGCCTTATACCCACCTTATAGTTTGTATAAATCGAGTTCAAACTTCTTACTAGTATTTATCTATTTTGCCTTGATTTATTCGTTTAGGATTTGAATACAATAGTTAGGTGATGAAATACCAACTAAGGTCTTATTTGAAAAGTAGGAAAATTAATTGTGCTACGTAATATAATATAGTAAAAGAAAAATCTTTTTGTACTTTTTTTAAAGAAAAATATATATTCACAATAAAAACGAAAGAAATCGAAATAAGAAAAATAACAATAATACGTAATCTTTTTGGTGTAATACTTTAGGAAAAGTATTACTTTTGGATTTTTTTTAATTTTTTTGATGCAAATCTTAGGAAAGAGTTTGCTTTTGTGATTTTTTAATTTTTGTATTTTTAAGTTTTTGATTTTTTATGCTTTTTATTTTTTTTGCAAGAAAAGTAACGTTCAAAATGAAAGGATCCCAAAATCCAAATCGTCTCACGAAATTGTCAATCGTAACGAGCGAAGCGGCAACGACGCCAATTTAATATAGGTAAATTTGCAAATTGTGCAACTAAGTTCGTTTTTTCCTCGACTCACTCGAATTGATATCCAATTAAACGTAAGATTAGTTGTTCTTGGTAAAAATACTTTTTGGTATTTTAAAACTATTTAATTAAAAACTATTTAATCTAATCGAAAAGAAAATATTTAATTAAAACTACTTTTAAAATATTAAAAATTCTAATTAAACAAAATTTAACAAAACTATTAAAGACTAATTTGAACTATTTAAAATTAAAACTAATTGAAAATTAATTTAAATTTAAATAAAACTTAAAACTAAATTTTAATCTAATTAATATTAATTTTAAATAAAACTAAATAAGAAAAAACTAATTTATAAAAGCAATTTAAAATTTCTTAAAAGTAATTAAAATATTTTTTTTTATTTTTTTTTATTTTTAAACTTAGTAAAAGTAAATCATTAAAAACTTTTAATTAAAATTAACTAAACTAAACTTGTATTAAAACTTAATTAAAATATGGCAGCTAAACAAAAGCTATATTAATTAAATAAAGCGTAACAAAACACAAATAAGGGTCTAGGAGGGATGGTTAAGACGTGGTGCTGTTGACCGTGAGGTCAGAGGTTGGAGTCCAGGGAAGGACTATTTTTTTGAAAATATTTTAGGAATTGATCTTTTTGGAAATATGTGAACACTCAGACCAATTGGGTCTGAGGCTTTGAGCAGATAAATAACAACTTATCTAAACCAAATAAGCAGAAAGAACTTAAACAGACAAAAAGCAAATAAGCTAATCTCTTAAAAAGCAAATCTAAATCGAATAACAGCAAACTCAAAGATCAGCAAAATTAATAAACAAACTAATAAGCAAACGAAAACCTATCAGCAACTAATAAGCAGTTTAAAACTTCAAACAGGCAAACAAATTACTAAGACTACACGGTATAGACTATCATCAAACAAGAAGCAGACTCATAAAAAAAACTTATCAGCAACTATTACTCAAATCAAATCTATATTTCTAAACAAAAAATAAATTAATACCATAAAAACTAAACAGATCCAAATCAATCAAAATAACAGTCAAAACTCAGATTTACTACTTAAAAACTAAACAGATATTAAAACAAGCAGACTCAAAATAAACTAATATTAATTCAGCAATCAACTACTCAAATGAAACAGAAATTTAAACAAATTTAATCTAGAATTTAAATAACATTAAAATAGAAATAGAAATTAAACCTGGTGTCGAAAACCTTTGAGCAGTAGATCGGCGCTGAGCCGTCTATGAAACGAATCAAAACCCACCATTAAACATCAACTTCACCGAATCATAAGCTCTCGAACCATAAAATCTACTCGAACCAGTTTTTAACAAACTTCCAGTGGGGAAGTTCTTATCAACTTTTTTTACTTTTATTAATTAAAAATAGATTTAAAAGTAAATTGCAAATAAATTTAAATAATTAAAGAGACAAGCTTAAACTGAAAATTTCATTAATAATAAAACTAAATTACATTTACTGGAAAAAAGAAAATTACATTTAGCCTATCATCTACTTTTGCAAAAATAAAATTAAAGTAAAAAATGGCACGAATCAAAATTACAAAATGAGGGGGTATTTATAGCCAACCCCCATGGCTTCTTCAAGAAGTTTTTTGGATGAATCTTCAATCTTTGCCGCTAAACACATCTTTTCTCTTTCTCTTTCTTTAATTTTTCGATCCAACGGCTAAAACTACATCTCTCATCACACGGATTGCCCTTGTGGCAATTTTGTGTTTGATGTGTTTGTTGATTGCTGATGTGGAGATAAATGATTGGATGGAGGGGTTGTGGTGATGTGGTTTATCCAATCACATGAAAGGGAGATGCCACGTTTAATGAGGACCACCCATCATGTTCTTCCGGTTTTGATGGTGATTTATTTGAGGGATGTGAGTAGCACGCGCCTTAAATCATTAATATGGTGAAAACCCCCAATTTTTACTGATTAGGGTTTGGGAATAGTAAAGTCTTCATTTGATTGTGAGAGAGGGAGAGAAAAGTGAGGGGTGAGGGTAAACATAGTTTGTAACGAAAAGAATGTGGTGGGGGTGGGTAACTGGGTAAAGTAAATAGACGTGTGTGTGGTTGGGAGGTTTGACTTTGAGTGAATGTAAACTTTGACCAAGTAAGTAAAGTGAATCCGTCCCATTATTTGTTTAAGCAATTGGGCTTTTGGCCCAAGTGATAATATTCATCCGTCCCCTTTGAATATGATTTTGGGCCTTTGATGGGCTTTTGCCAAGAAAATAGTTAACTTGCATCTTTATTGGGCTTTTTGGGCCCAATAGTAAATGTGGGACCTACTTGGCCCAATTAACTCCAATAAGATTAAATCCACTAAATACGAGCTCGATTTTAGCTTCCTTGATCTTTCCTTTAAAACCGTGTCGATTTTGCCGGTTTTCGTGATCTTTGGCACACTTTTGGTCTCTTGACTTTGTCTTTGTCTCTTTCTTGGACTTTTCTTAAACATTTGACCGTGAAATCCCGTGTTTTCTTTCCTTTTGATCTTTTGTACCTATTTCACACAAAAACACAAAACCACGCGTAATTCCGACTTTTACGATATTAAACACATGATTAGGTCTTGTTTTTCCTTGATTTTAGTGGCAAAAGGATAAGTGTTTACCCACTTATTATAGCTCAAATTTCCTTTGTAAGAAAGGAGCTATTTTTCCGAGCATTAAACAAGCCACATCATTGTGCTTTTTAACCTCTTCCTCATAATTCTGTCTTTCAACTGGAGTAGCATTAGGGCCAAGGGGTGTAGGAAACCCCTGGTCAAGTAATCATAAGTACCCGCTACTCTCAATACAATTCTCAGTGAGCGGTACCAATCGTTGAAGTTTGGGCCAGTTAGTTCCTGACATTCAAGATAAGTCTTGAAGGCAGAACTCAACGTGTTGTTATCGGGTTGAGCCATTTCTACAGAAATAAGTTCAAAAATATTAGTATTTTCGATAATACCATTTAAGAAAATAAAATTACCCCAGTAATTAAAACCATAGTATTTTCCTTGAAAATTAGAATCCATATTGACATAAACTTATCACATCAGTTGATCTGCTAGTGATAAATGTACTCAACATGGTAACTTGTCGAACAATAATTGATAAACAAATTTGTAATTTCTAGATATTTTTAGGTATTTATGTTTCCAAAAGTCATTTTGCATCGTAAACATGTTTCATCCCTACTTTATGCCTTAAGTTTCCAGATCTCACTGAGTAACTCAATCAAGTCAACTAATCTAAAGAACGCAAAACCTTCATGTGCAATCTTATTCAGTCATGAAGTTTTCTCTCCATTACAACATCGTCCAAATCTCATATGACGACAATTGTAACTTCAAGTGTTCGTCAATTAGATGGCATAAGACTTAAATTTAAGGGTATAGATTTTGGTGTCAAAATCATGTATGGAGAAGCATGCATACATCTCCATAGCATAAGTTTAATAAAAAACTTTTAGTAAACTTTTGGTGAGTCAAATATTTCGCCATAAATCGCAATTTTAGGTATTGGTTAAACCAATTAAAGATTTTACCCACAACAATTCACAACGTACTTTTTCTATAACTTAGCTAAAGCACAAAGCAATAACCTTATTCATTGTGTTTCGGATGTGAATTTGCGATAAATCAACCTTAAGATATAATGCTAATGATAATCGTAGGTAATTTCAATTTGATGCACAGGCGAGCCGGGAATTCGGTCAGCGACTAATGGCATAACACCTCATTCCTTAACCGGGTACATGACCAGCGGTGCGTTAAAGTCACTTTATAGTTTGTCAAAAGGAGTAGGCCGTTAAATTATCATTGTAAATTATCAATCAACGCAATTCTATGTAATTTAGATCTCAAAACAATTCATTATTTTTTATATGATTTAGTACATATTAATTTTCTTGGAAAAAACTACCCTTGTTTATAACATACAATTAGTATAAAACGTATGAAAACAAGTAGGTACAAAAAAAACTAAATCAAATAGCCACATGCATAACAATTTATTCGAAGAACATAAAATCTAGGATTTTATAAAATATAAAAGTCTTCCCCAATTTTAAAACTTTGAATCAAGTAAAGCAAATAACATATAAAATCATATGATCCGTGAAAACATGCATGTTCATCACTGATCTCCTACATAATCTTAACAATTAAATCTCTCTACGGATCGTAACCATACATGACATAACAATTAATTCATGCAAACATCTAAAGATAATCATCATGTAATTTTTAGGGTTTCGAAAAAAACTTTTAAAAAAAATTCGGCTAGGCCGATTTAAATAAAAAAACAAAACCCTAATTTTTTTGAAAACCTAAAAAACAACATATGATTTTTAACCCAAATAAATATTAGTAAAAAAACTTTAGATCTCGATAATTATAACATGTTAAAACGGCTCTTATACCATTGAAGGTTTATAAAGCTCATAACAATTACGTAAAACCCTAAATAAGATCAAAGCACACATAGCGGAAGCGATTTAACAAGTTCATAATTAATAACACATTCATAATTAATCGAGTTAGGGTTACGTACCTTTTAGCTAGAGCAAATCCACAAGAACACCACCAAATCACCAATTAGGTTTTATATGAAGAATACCAAGATATAGTTTATAGTGAAACTATATTACGTTATTGTACACACGTAATGCAACAGATCAATCGTGATGCTAGCACTAATAAACTGGAGCTTCAACACTTTTGGAATATAGCCAATATCATTAACCAAAAAACAAACCGAATACCCTAAGAGGGGTGTTTGTTCGATCGGTTCAAGGGAGACAAAAAGATGGGATGGAAATATTATGAAGGGTTATGAGGGGTATTTATATATTATAAAAACTTGTTCTCCAAGTCCTAATTAAATTAGGAAACAAATCCCCTCCTCTTTGGGCTTGTATAACCGGTGGTGGAAACCCATAGGGGTATTCCGGAACCTTCTAATTTTCCAATGTATTCCATAACGCTTGTTATACTTAACTTTTAATTAACGATCCTTTAAGTTAAGCTCGGTTTATATTTATTAAATATAATAAATATATTTATTAAATTAATTAATCGTTTACGTATTGTGTGCAATCCCGTAATCCCGAGTTCGATCCTATCACACGACTATTTAATTTTACGTCCATAAACTTTCAGGTTATCTGCTAGAGAGTCTGCCCGATAGTGCCTCAATGCAACCAGAGTCCTTTGAGACTATACTCAAGGATGTGCATAGAGATATCATTCCAGGCCTTACACATTGGCGAAGTCCAAACTTTTTCGGTTACTTTGCACTGAGTGGAAGCACTGTCATCTCAATTGGTGAAATGCTTATGAACGGTTTTAATACTGTAGGATTCGGCTGGAATCTTCTCCAGCTGCGACCGAACTAGAGATTGTTGTCATGGAATGGCTATTGAAACTACTCCAGCTTCCCAAGTCATTTTCATTCTCAAGCAATAGTGGTGGTGGTGTTTTGCATGGGACGACGTGTGAGGCCTTTGTCTGCACACTTCTTGTGGCGAAAGAGAAGATACTTGATCAGATTGGAAGAGATAACGCCGAGAAGCTTGTTGTCTACTATTCTGATCAGACACATTTTTCTTTCCAAAAGTCGGTGAAAATTGTTGGTATCAATCCAAAGAATATTCGACATGTTCCAACGTCAAAACCAACAAACTTCACTTTAACTCCATCTTCACTCGATGATATGATTAAAAGAGATGTTGAGCTTGGTCTAGTCCCAGTGTATTTATGTGCTACTGTTGGGACAACATCAACAACAGCAGTGGACCACTAGGACCCTTGTGTGATGTGGCAAGCGTATATAATATGTGGGTCCACGTGGATGCTGCATATGCTAGAAGTGCTTGTATCTGCCCCGAGTTCCGTCACTTCCTTGACTCTGTAGAGGGCGCAAGCTCTTTCAGTTTTAATGCACACAAATGGCTGCTAACAAATATGGCATGTTGTTGCCTTTGGGTAAAGGACAAATTTGCTCTTACCAAACCTCTGACCACAAGCGTGGAATATTTGAAAAACAAAGAAACAGATTTTGGGCATGTTGTGGACTACAAAGACTAGCAAATATCATTAACAAGACGATTCTAAGCCTTGAAGTTGTGGATGGTGCTAAGGAGTTATGGGGTGAATGCTTTGAGGGAAGTCATAAGAAAGCATGTAAAAATGGATAAAGATTTTGAAGAGCTCATGACCTTGGACAAAAGGTTTGAGATTGCAGTGCCTAGATATTTTTCTCTAGTTTGTTTTCATGTTTGCCCCTATGTGATTGGTAAGCATTATGACAATGAACTTGAAGCAGATGAATTTACACTACAAGAAAATTGAGAACAGGTGACCGGGGTTTCCTCGGCGACAAAATGTCGCCAGGGATAACCCTTTTCCCCTGGCGACTTGGCTGACGTGGCAAAAAAGCATATTAACTTTTTGGTCAAAGTTTGACTAGAGTATCCCTGGTGACATGTCCCCGGGGATTCACCATCCAAAATCAGAAAATATGTGGCGGGGTTTACATGACACATTCAGTAGTTAGAGGAGTGCAACGGGTCGTGTTTACATGACACATTCAGTAGTTGGAGGAGTTTACGTTATTTGACTTGCTGTTGGGGCAACTCTCACGGGAGATAGGCATGTGAACAAGGCTTGGGAGCTTGTGAATGAACAAGCAACTTCCATGCTAACTGGGTATACCAACGCCTAATTACTGTGCCACTTAAGGTGGTCTATCCCGGTCCAGGAATAATATATATAACTATTCTTAAAGAAGTAACCTGATACGTCAAGTTCTTCATTCTATTTATTCAGTATGGATGATTTCTATGTGTGATACATACGTGCAAAGGGATTTTATGTGCAAACAATAATTAATAAAGAATAAGAGGCCCGTAGATGTATATAAGTTATGTGCTTAAGAAGAGTATATGCATAATATTTATTGCAGTTCATTATTCAATAAGCAAGGTGATTCATAGTTTCACACAGATGTAATGATTCTACGAATAAAAGTGTTTTGCAAAAATACATCCATAAAGAAACGTTAATTAGATAATTATATCCGGCCTCAAGAGAAAATGGTTGAAAAGAGAGGGTTTTATCCGGTTTGAGTCCGAGTGACGTGAATTAGTCAGTCAAAAAGATCGAAAATCATGATTACCAAAAAAACAAGAGTATCTCAAACTATAATACGAATGAATGTAAATAACCAAGATATTTCAAAACATGCAATAAATATAAGGGCTTTTTTTTAAATGCCCAAGATGTTACTTTTTTTTTTCTTTTTGCACCCATCAAATAAAAATTTCCCAAAATACCTTATGCAACTTATTCAATTTATGCGACTTTTCCAAAAATGGTAAAATTTTGGGAAAATTTTGGAAAATTTTTGAACTTTTTTTTTTCTATTTTTGGAAAAGTCGCATAAGACATTTTGAAAAATTTTCATTTGGGGGTGTAAAAAAGGAAAAAATGTGACATCTTGGGGCATTTCAAGAATTAGCCCTAAATATAATCTTGGCATCATACGGAGTATGACACAAATGTTTTGCAACAATAAAAAAAAACTTAGTCAATAATAAGAAGAGTAAGAGACTCTTAGTCAATAAGTGACTCTTAGTAAAAAAACTTAAAGAAAAAAAGAATAAGAGACTCTTAGTCAATAAAGTGGCCTAACATTGGCTTGCATGTTAAGTCTATTATGCTTTTTGTAACAACAAAAAACGGGTTGAGAATGATGTTTCCGATAATGTTACTTCAAAATAATCGAGAGTTTGATCCGAGAGAACAACCTCAATCTATATGCAACAACAAGAATGCCAACTTCAAATAATCTTGAAGGATTGTTTAATACATGTTTGTACATTTATAGGATTGTTTGTGATACATAATGTTTATACTCTTGAATGATTGTTTATGCTACATATTTGTGAATATGTGAGTGAGTCGTAACTCCTTTAACTCCTTTTAATTTGCTTTATATGCTTAATTCATTTGGGGTGAGATAATGCTTGTAACATCTTTTGTGGACACAAAATTATCATTTTCTCAAATACTTCGCTAAAGTTATGTTTATGGAGATCATGCTTGTTACTTACTTATGGACGCAAAATATGTTTTCTTGATTACTTCATTGAAGTTATGTTTATGGATATGCATTAGCACCATTATCCCACTTTTCCCATCATGAACTGCTAGTTATTTTAAGATGACCGGTCAAGTAAGCACATATGTTATAGATAGATCTATAGGATTTTGGTACTCCCGTACGGGTGTCTTTTGTCACCACTGCCAAACGAACGTATACTTATGGTCAATTCGGAGGTTGCCTTGGGATATGACACCTAGCAAAAAATTATTATTGCTTCATCTTGTCATGAACATCGGTGTCATGAGATTAGTGCTATCATAACTCGGTAAGCTTTACCCTATATACTTGCCATTATATCTTTTATAATGGATTCATATGCTTGTAAACTCTATATGCTTGCCATTATATCTTTTATAATGGATTTATATGCTTCCAAACTTTACATGCTTGCCATTGCATCTCCTATAATGGACTCATATGCTTGAAACATTTTGTTTGCGGGTCTAATGACATGTGAGCTTGAATATGAATCTTGAATGTAATCTCGTATTGATCTTGAATGTGAATCTTGAATTGATCTTTAACGTGAATCTCGAATTGATCTTGAATGTGATCTTAAATTGAGCTTGAATATGAATTTTGAATGTGAATCTTGAATTGATCTTGAATATGAATCATGAATGTGATCGTGTATTCATCTTGAATGTGAATCTTGAATGTGATCTTGAATTGAGCTTGAACATGAATCTTGAATGTGATCTTGTATTGATCTTGAATGTGAATCTTGAATGTGAATCTTGAATTGATCTTTAATGTGATCTTGTATTGATTTTGAATGTGAATCTTGAATTACTCTTGAATGTGATCTTGAATTGATCTGATTTCAATCTTGAATGTGATCTTGAATTTGAATGTGAATGTGAATCAGAACTAGAACTTGTTTATGAGCTAAATCATTTTGTGTGAAATGTAATACTTTTGCTAAACATTTATTTATGACTGAAGGTAAATATATTTTTTGAACGACGCTTTTATTAATAAAACTAGCAAGGAGCTAGAGCTACACAACAATAAGATAAGGAGTTTTTATTCACTCGTTCCAACTGAGCGAGGCTTTACAACGGAACCTACACCAATTAAAAGAACTAGATAAAATATCATCAAACATTGTCGCCTTCTCTAAAGCTTTAGTATCAAAAGTATTCTTATTGCGAAACGACCAAATAAACCACCACATAACGTAAAACACACCTTCAAGCATAGCCTTAAGATTAGACGAGATGCATAAAGAAACCAACCAAGAAAGCCATTCGCGATATGGATTAACATCCTCATACGATACATCCCACCAATGAGGAATCCTATCAATCAGATGACAAGCCAAACAACAAGTAAATAACACATGGCTGGAGGTGTCAACACCATTGTTGCAGACATGGCACATCATAGAATGAATATCAATACCCGACAAGATATATTAAATCGAGTGGGAATGACATCCAACTCTACTTTCCAAGCATATATATTAACCTTTATAGGAATGAATTTCACTCAACGCGTCAACATGGAGATAGATGAAAATTGTTTATCATCGATAGCCTTTCGCATGGAACCCACAGAAAAAGAGTTGTAACTATCCAAAGACCAAGTATACCTATCAACTTGAGTAACAAGATGGACATTACCAATCATCTCAGCAAGTTCTTTGACTTGAGACTGCTCGATCCCACCTCTAACATCCCGTCGAAATGAATGATCCAAGCTAGGGTCCGAGAGTTTATCTTTGACACTGATATTTTTGCTTTGATCCAGAGCGTATACCAGAGGAAACATGTTTTTGAGCACCCCTACTTCACTCCAGTGATCCTCCCAAAAAAATAGTCGTAGACCCGTCACCCAGCTTCAACTTCAAGTAGTCAAAACAATTAATCCCTTGTTACTTAAGATTTTGCACTTCTTTCATAATATTTAACCAACACGAGCGACCACTAGATTTAAGGGTCTTGCCCACACACCCATCATCCTCATGAATAGCCTTCACCACTCTCACCCAAAGCGAATTTTTATGAGTAAAAATCTCCACATTCATTTAAACATGAGACCTCTATTGAGAGCATATAGAATAGCAACCCCGAGGCCCCCTTTCACATTAGCAGTAGAGACATTGCTCCTAACCTACGAGGCCTTGTTACTGTTACTATCATTGTCGTTGAAGAAATGGCATCGAATTGATTCCATCTCTTGAAGAACACCCTTCAGGACACGATAAATGGACATTTAATAAATGGGGATCGAACCAAGAACCGACTTGAGCAACGTTAATTGACCCTGAATTGATAAAGTCTTCATCTTCCATTTAGATAGTCGAGACTTCACTTAGTCGACTACCTCCTACTATGCATCGATCCTAGACATAACACCACCAACTTATATGCTCAAGTATATAAACGGGGCATGAAGAGTAAGACAACCAAGTTTATTAGTCGCAAGCTTAACTTTCGCATCCTCCACGTTGACACCCATAATCTTACTTTTACACGTATTAATTTTAAGACCAGAAGCACGATGAACAATCCAAAATGTCGACAAACATATCAATGTAGGCATCACTCCAACGACCCACAAACACCGCATCATCCGCAAAAAAACATACGATAAATATTAACCGAGTTTTTTGATTGAATTCCCAAAAACAACCTGGCGTCTACAACACGCTGAAATGACAGATGAAGGCTCTCCATGACAAGAATATAAACAAAAAAGGAGATAAAGGGTCACCTTGTTTAAGACCTTTGAAGAATTGAAATTCCTCCGTGGGTCTACTATTAACAAGGATGGAACCGTGCGATGATCTAAGGCATATTTGAATCTATTCCCACCTCTTATTCCAAAATCCAAATTTAGATAACACCTCTTCTAAGATGTCCCATATAACAGAATCAAAAGCTTTCTTAAAATCCACCTTAAATATAACCGCTTGTTTCTTCTTCAAAGAGAACCATTGAAGAATCTCGTTAATAATGAATGGACCATCAATAATTTGTCTATCCGCAATTAACGCGGAATTCACTTCATTGACAGTACCATCTAACACACCAACAAGACGATTCGCCAATATTTTTGCAATGATCTTGTATATACTACCAATAAGACTAATAGGTCTAAAGTATTTAACCAAATTAGCATCTAGAACTTTAGGAATCAACGCTATAAAAGAAGAATTACAACCTTTTGGAAAATCCTCGTGCATGATAAAATGATTCACAACCTCGAGACCATCATTCTCAACAAGGGTCTAGAAATGTCGATAAAATCCGAATGTGAACCCATCTGGCCCTGGGGACTTATCAACCCCATAGTCCCAAACCGTTTTTTATGCTCCTCTTTGGATACATTACCTTCCAAACATTCTCATTTCTTAAACGTTAAGGTATTCGGAAAGTTTATATTAATCGAAGCATGATGAGTGGAAGGTTTCTCAAAGCGATGTTTGAAGTGATTGATTTCACCAGCTCAGGTTTATCAAGCCATTCCCCATCAACCATCACACCCCTAATATTCATCTGAATCCTCTTTCAAATAAGAATCCCATGAAATAAACGAGAGTTCTTGTGCCCTTCAGTTGACCATTTGATTTTGGCCTTTTGTGTTTTCTCTGCTGCTAGAATTTTGTTGATGCATTGAATATAATTGATCACCTTCACGCGTTTAGAAGCAATCTCCACCGAAACCTTACTAGAGTCGATCACCTCATGCAGCTTCTTGAGATCCTCAGTAAGCCTAGTAAGATAAGCCTTCTAGTGACATCTATTACCAGCATTCCATTCTTTAATCTTATTTTTTTTAAACAGCTTCTTCCTAAGATTACACATGCAACTATCTCTAAGGGCATTACCCCATGTCTCGCTAACCAGTTTATTAAAGTCCTCGAGTTCCAACCAGTGGTGGAAAAAACGGAATGGTGTTGGCCCATAATCGAACATAGTTTCATGAAGCAACATGGGCCTATGGTCCGATAAGTAATGATCCAAAGTGATAGCGCTAATATTAGGATATGAATTCAACAAATTATTTGAAAGGAAGAACCGGTCCAGCTTACTCATCTTGGAGGCAGATTTATAGCACCAAGATACGCGCTACCACCTAAGGTAACTTCTTCCACACACGTATTAACAATGAAGGAATTGAACAAGTTAGCACCTATAACATTAAAAATTGATCCAAATATATCCGCCTTATGGCTAACCTCATTGAAGTTACCTATCATAATAACACCACCCTCCCAAGAGTTAGCCACACTAGCCAAATATTCCCTCGGCAACCTTTTATCTTGCAACCCGTGAGGAGCATAAACAACAATAAGAAGAGTCTTTGCCCCACTTTTCAACCAAACTCCCCGAACACTGACATAATAATCCAACATCGTATGAATACTTTTACGATGAGAATTAGGATCCTATGCACATAGAATCCCACCCGAGTTCCCCACCGAATCACTATGAAAAAATCAAACCCATAGTTACCCCAACACGACTTAATAGTAAATAACTCCATGTTTTCCATCTTAGTTTCTTGAAGAGTCAGAATGTTAACTTTATTTTTGACACATAACTCCTGAACTCAATCCTTTTTGGCCTTTTGGGTGAGGCCTTAAACATTAATGGGCAAAAAATTTATCTGTGAACCACAGACGCTCCTTGTGATTTATGAATGAACTTTGTGGTAAACGTTGCTTTTATTTCGAAATTCTCAATTTCTAAATGCTTTTACGATACTACTTTCGATAGTGGTCCTTATACACTCTTAAAGTTTCATAAACGTTTTAATAAAACTTATGAACTCACCAAATTTATGTTGATGTTTTTAAGCATGTATTCTTAGGTACTTGACTATATGATTATTTGGTGTATGCGTTGTGGTTTTTGGCATAGAAGCCATTCTCTCAGATCATGCTCTCAGATAATCATGACATAAAATCCCTTGAAAGTCGTATGCTTCCGTTGGGCCAATATTTGGGGGTGTCGTAGATAGTGTTAGGGATTTAATGATTTCCAACTTTGGGTGATATAGTTTGTAACTATTTAAAGTTTAGAATGGAGTTAATGTATCAATGGATAAAAGTAGCAATCAGAAGTGTTTCTCAACCTGCTTTCACTTAGATAGAAGGAAACTAGTTGGATGATAGGTTATGTCACACCCCACAATGGCGAAATATGGGACGCGACGTATGGATATCATCACAACAAAATAGTGTCTCAATAGAGTAATACTAAATGCAAAAGGAATGTCATAACTGGCGACACAAATATCATGAAAATATCTCAACAAAATGCAGGAGTCTAGGTAAGTAGGTAAAAGTCCTACCTCTTACCAAAGACAAACAAATAACAAAAATCAACATAAAGGTGTCTAACAGTATCACTTAATCAAATAACAAAAGTAAATCTAAGAGGAAATGGATTCCTCCTAATGAAATCCTAGCAGCCTCTAGACTCTAGCCACTTCTAACATCATCCTTCTCAACTACCTCACCTGAAAATGGTTCTAAAAAATTGTCAACATAAAGTTGGTGAGAACATTTGTTTAAGTTATCAAGAACATCATAAGAAAACTTGACATCCACTGTATATAAGCTGAAGAAAACAAGTTAAAGCAATGGATCATAATGTGACAATCATGTTACACACAACTACAAACAAAACACACCATATAAACCAGTTACATCTACAAAATAAGAACAATGCACTACACCTATCCGGATCTTTCTCACACCTAGTGTGGAGATGAACCATATCCCCGTCGAGATATCTTGTCTCCGAGAAGACGATGCACAAGTACTCAAAACACAAGTACTCAGAAAGCGTGTCAGAACGAATAATAGAACATATAACATAACACATAAGTAAGCACATAATAACACATTTATGTCCACACGTTTCAAAACATATTATCAAAACATTTTAAAAATATTACAAGTGTCATCTCCATCCCATATTGGAAAAACATTTAAAAACTTACTTAAAATTGGACTATGAACTCACTTGATAGCACAGCAAGCTAGCACTCCTGTAAACCTATAAAATCATACACGACACACTTAGCTCAGGTCTTAACACCCAAGTTAAGTAACAATCAAGGAGATGAATCTAATCCCCCAATCCTCACTATCTGGTTATCCCACTACAAGCTATTCTATACGAACTACTACAAAAAGAGCTATAAAAACCCCCTAATAAAGACTGGTTTTATAAAAAATAGTCTCATTGAAAGAAAAAACCAAAAATGAAAAAAATGAAAACCAGTTTTATAGCAAACACCGGTGTCTATGAACCAAAACACATAGAAACTATTTTTTCAATTAAAAAAACCACTCTCTCATATAAACATAAAAACTAAATTTTCATTTATTAATAAAGCGGGATATTTCTATCCAAAATTTTTATTTTAATGATGACGTATAGTCCCCAGCCGGGTCAGGAACCGGCCCACGGATACTACCCGTATCCGGCCCATCACAGATGGGTGGGAATAATGTCATTTAAGCTTATGGGCTTGGATGAACAGTAACCGCACACACGTGTGCAGCCCACGGCCCAGCATGACCGATACAGGGTTAGACAGAATCATATTCTATCTCTGAATATGATTCATCCCAAAGAAGAGGATATTCACTCACCATAATTAGAAGATAACAATAAATCTAATTCTGGTGCTTATCCTTTCCTTGGGGCCGAAGCATCAGTGACAGCCCATTAGGGCTTCACTGCCTATAAAAGGAACCCCAAGGGTTCCACAAAGGTATTACGTTCTATACTCTCAACTCACTCAATTCTCATAAACCCTAAACCGATACTTACTCTCACGCCAGAGTCTAATCGTGGGAAACATTCCCACGGTAAGTCTAACGCGTGTTGTTTAGTGTGCAGGATCCCAACCATACAGTTCACTTGGTGCAGGAGCCGGAGCCCAGCCAACCCGAATTAAGCCTAATTCGGGTCTAGCAAGGATCACCCAACTTTTACATCAACAAGTTGGCGCCATTCATGGGACCCATTACACTAAGCTAGAGCAAAATCTCATCTTGAACTCTCAATGACGAAGGGGCATCCGCAAGCTAATCCCAGGAACATAAATCCTGTAAATCGGAAGTCCCAAGGGAAGGGATACTCATCCCCAATCAATCCCCTAGCCGCCCAGCGGGCGGACCTAGTAACCGTGGTGGTTTTCAGTCCATGGGGGTGGCGAGCACGATCTCCATAACTCCCCCACCTACTTCAACCCTGGACAACCCTGATCCAGGGAGTGCGCCCAATCCCCTTAACAAGGAGCCGCGCAGACCAGTGATTGAGGAGGAAGTAGAAGTCCAACCACTCAGCGAGGAAAGATCTCACTCGAGTTCTCACGCAGAACTTTGATAGGATCGTCCCAGGGATTGCATCAAGGTTGAATCTAGGGAGAAACCTCCAATCTAGACTCAACTTTGGCAATACCGGACCAATCACCTCTTCCCAAAATCAGAGGAAAAGGAAAACCCAGCCTCAGGAGCAGAGCATCTCCGAGGAAACTCCTCAACCTAGGAATGTGTTCGAGCGCATAAGAGATCGCCTCATACAGGAACTAACGCAGTCTCGAGAAGGGGGGAGAAGTCCGACGGTTCACCCGAGCGACCAGACCAAGAGCTGACCAGAGCCGCTCGCCGCACAAGTGTGTGGGATAGGATGGACACTGGGAAGAAGGCTCCTGGCTCTTCTCAAAAGAGTGGTCCTCACCCAAGGGATGGGGCACCACCCCCGTCTCCAGATCCATCAGGAGAGGACTCGGATGACCATCCGCCCAAGCGTCGCCGACCTAGGCGTACCCCTCCACCACCACCAAACAATGATGAGTATTATGGTGGCCCTTATTATCGAGAGGAAGAAGCGGAGGATCTTTCCCGCCCGTGGTGTGACCCATGGGATGACCCTAGGCTCACCCGTCTATGGGCGGATCCCAGGGAAGATCCTTTTACTCTCCGTATACGGAACTACTCCAAGGACACAAAACGTCGCATGCCGGCGTGTGTCAAGATGAAACTGGTGATCCGGATGATCACCTCAAAATATTTAATACGCAGGCTAAAATTAAGCGATGGCCCATGCCTATATGGTGCCAAATGTTAAATTCGACTTTGATCGGCAATGCCCGTGACTGGTTTGAGGGACTCCCTCCACGAAGCATTGATAGCTTCACGGAACTACGCACTGCGTTCAAGAATAATTATACTCAGCGGAAGAAGTATAATAGGGATCCGGTCTCATTGGCAACTGTCAAGCAACGGCCGGGGGAGTCTACAGAAACCTTCACTGAATTCTTCAACGACGAGTGCACACGCACAAAGACGATGCCGGAACTCCTGAAAATCTCCGACTACATGCACGCCATAACAGATAGGGAGTTAATCAGGCGTCTCAATGACAAGCGTCCAGAGAAGTATGATGATCTCATGGAAAGGGTCAGGAATTTCATAGAGGGAGAAACAGCGGTTGCCGCGGCTTACCCTTCCAAAGGAAACGGCTACCGATCAAACGACCAGTCCCGGAGACAGTCGGGTGGTCAAAGCAATCAAAACAGTAGTAGGGGCTCAGACTACAAGAGCCAAAACAAAGGAGGACGGCCGGATGATAAGTTTACCCCCCTAAAGATGTCCTACCGGGAGATCTTGTTGACGGAAGGGGCAAATTTTCCGAGACCTCCCCCAATGACAACTCCGCCGGACCGTCGTCAAGGAAATTGTTTCTGCGAGTTCCATAATGACAAGGGTGTGACAACCCTGGTTTTGAGGTTCGTCACTTAGATTTATTTTGTGCTAGTTACGTGTCTTTACGTGTTTATGTGCTTATTGGTGTGTATATATTGTGGTTTGGATATCGTTTTTGGTACGGGGTACCTTGTGAGTGAAACGATGTGTGATGATTTCATGTTCATGAGTTAACATGGTAGTGACTATGAAGTGAGATGGTGTTATTTAGTGGTTTTACGTATACGTATATGTATTATAGAAAATCGTATTTTTACGATTTATGGTTTAGCATTTGGAGGTCTCGGATGAGGTAATTAGTCATATGGATATTTTTCGGGATGTTTTTAAGTCATTTAGGACATAGTTATAAAGTTTATTTCAAAATTTGAGAGTTTTTATAAAAGTGTATATTTTACGTCTTTTACGGTAAAACGCGTAAATTTGACTAGTTTTACGGTTTTGTGGTTTTGGAAGCTTTAGGAGCTGAAATAAATTAACGAAAATTAAAGTAATATTAATAACATAATACTGAATAATAAAAATAAAAAAAACGAATTTAGGGGTGTTTGGGTCGGTTTAGACGCACCAAAGAAGAAAGAAAGAAGGGAAAAGTCCAAAACAGGCCCAATGGACTTGTAATGGGATTAGGGGGCCTTTAGGACTTAACCAAACCCAACTTATAACCATAATAATCAGGTTTTTAACCTCCATAACATCTCCTAGCCGAAATTCATCAATGGTGGCCAACTAGGGTTCTTCAAAAATTAGGTTTTCTTCATCTTCTATTAATTCAAAGGTAAAACCTTCTTAACCCTTTTCAATTTAATTATTTTAATGATGTCTTAATCATCTTATGACGGATTTAGGTTAGGGTTTAATTAAAAACAGTATATTAATCATATTATAATGATTAAATAAATTAGGGCTTGTAATTAGAGGGATTAGGGTTAATTAATGAGGTTGATTTTGTTAAACCCGTTTTAAAAAACTGGGCAGAATTTTGAGTCAATTGTTTTGATCATATCGGGAGTTCTAGGAACATTCAAGATGCGATCCAAGTATCCCTGAAAAGGTAATTGAAGTGGATTTCCAATGCAAGAAACGAGAACTAAAATGGAGGTGGGAAGTGGGTCAAAAACAGGTTACAACAGTCGAGGTCAAAACAATTTTGTAATTAGCCTGTTTTCTTTTTAAGTTTTGGGTTGTTTGGGGTACTTAGGGTTGCATTGGGATCTTCTCATGAGCATGAGAGATGGTTTATATATTGTAGTAAGGATCTGCACTTGGGCTAAGATTGTGGTTTAGGGTAAGACCCTCTAATGGTAATGAACTTTTCATACGTTTAAAATCAGTGAATTCTGGATAGGTAGCAATATATACACATATATTGGGGCCTTAACAGTAGCTTTAAGATTAGGGCAAGTGGGAGGTTTTAACTAACATGTATAAAAGTGTGAATATTCCTTTTACAGAAATCATGGGTATATTTAAGTGGACGTTTGACTTAAAGTTTTGAGACCTAAAACTGGGACTGTTTTGTGTAAAATTATGAACGGGATAGCTATTAAACTTAACCAAGTTAGGGACTTGTTAAGGAAGGGTAATGGGGTGATTAGAACTTAACAATGAGGTAATTATATGGGAATAGGCTAGATGTCCATCATAGGTTGATGAGCCATCTTGGTGGTTGGTTCGGGTATTGATTGTGTGTTTCTGGTTTGTTAGCTCGTTGCTAAGTGCGAGGACTTGTGAAGAAGCAATCAGGTGAGTTTCATAGTCCCATGTTTACTATTGATTTTGACTTCCAGATGGGATGGAAGAGACACTTTTTTGAGTTATTTATAAATTGTTGCTGTGAATGTTTTTATGGTTGTGATGGACTTGTGTGTACATTATGTGATTAACTGCTATGTGATTCTTGATTGTGTATAATTTGGATCGGGGGACACATGCCGTCTCAGTTCTTGTGGTTTGACAAGGTAGTGGCCTTGTGGTTTGACAAGGTAGTGGCCTTGTGGTTTGACAAGGTAGTGGCCTTGGGATAGGTACATAGTGTGATCATCTATGATACCATGTTGTTTGGCAAGGTAGGAGCCTTGGATTTTGGTTTGGTATGATTAATATTGAATGTTAGTTGATAATGCATATTTGTAACACATTGTCCATATGTTCTTTTGTTGATGGTGGTTATTCACAGCTTATAACTGTTTTGGCGTTGGAGTCTAAACCTATGACTCTCACCAACATTATGTTGACGTGTTTTAGTGTCTCTTTCAGGTGTGAATGTGGTTAAGCGTGAGGATAGAAGTGGCTAGACTTGGATGCCTTAGGATTACATATAGAAGGAGATCCCCGTTCCTTCTTAGTTTACCTTTATGTTCTTTTAATAAGTGATACTGTGGCACACATATATTTGTTTGGTTATGTTATTTGTTTGTCTTGGGTAAGCGGTAGGACTGTTACCTACTTACCTAGACTCCTGAGTCTGATGAGATATTGTCATGACTTTGTGTCTCCATTTTATGACATTTCTTATTTCATATAGTTATCTCTATAGACACGCCATGTTGTGATGATATCCATACGTCGCGCCCCATATTCCGCCATGGTGGGGTGTGACAAAGGGCCACGGCACGGAGGAGTGTATCCAGCTCAAGAAGCACATTGAGTCACTGATCAAGTCAGGTAAACTCAAGCATTTGGTTAAGGATTGGAAGGATGGAAAAGACAACAATAAGTATGACAAGAAGGATCCCCAAAAGGACAAACCTTCGACCATATACATGATCCAATCCAGACAACGTCGCACGAGGCAGAAAATTGGCCAAAAATTTTCACGCGGCAGGGAAATCTCATTCCCTCCCATCACAGCAAGCGATGTGATTGATGCGCCTCTCCCTATTGAGATAAGCATTGGAACACACAATGTTCGTCGCATGTATGTGGATGGAGGGTCATCAGCAGAAGTACTGTATGAACACTGTTTTGTGCAGTTAAGGCCAGAAATAAGAAGCCAATTAGTACCGGCCACGGCGCCGCTCACTTGCTTTAGTGGAGACACCATCTGGCCGATAGGGCAACTGCGTCTGTTTGTAAACATTGGGAATGAGGAACACTCCACTACTGCGTGGATGAACTTTATGGTGATACGCTCACATTCTCCGTACAATGGGATCATAGGCAGCCCAGGTATTCTGGCTATACGGGCGGTACCTTCCGCGGCACACGGAATGATCAAGTTCCCTGTTGAGGGAGGAATCGTCACCATTTACAACACAATCGTACCAGCATCCGAGTGTCATACCGTGACAACACCGGCTCCACCTGTTCCACCCAAGGATGGATCACCACCTCCCAATTGGAAGGTGGCAATCCATCCTGACTATCCGGAACAGGAGATATCCATAGGGGGCGCTCTCGGATAGCGGTAAAAGGGCCATGTGCTCTCTTTTAAGTGCAAATCTAGATATATTCGCATGGTAGCCAAAGCATATGACAGGCGTACCATGTGCGATAGCAGAACATAAGCTCCAAATCCGCCAGGGGTACCAACCCGTCAAGCAAAAGAAGCGGCCAGGCGCCTGAGCGCAGTTGAGTGATATTGGAGGAAGTACGGAAACTAGTGGACGCAGGTATCATGCGCGAGGTATACTACCACGAGTGGTTATCCAATCCGGTCATGGTCAAAAAACATGACAGAAGTTGGCGCATGTGTGTGGATTTCACGGATCTGAACAAAGCCTGTCCACAGGATTGTTACCCATTACCGGAGAATGACTGGAAGGTGGAATCCCTATGTGGATATCCCTTTAAGTGCTTCCTAGACGCATATAAAGGATACCACCAGATCCATATGGCGGAGGAGGACGCGGAAAAGACGGCGTTCCATACTAGTTAGGGCGTATATTGTTATACGAAAATGCCGTTTGGACTAAACAATGCCGGTGCTACATACCAGCGGCTTGTGGACAAAGCCTTTGACTCGCAGATAGGCCGCAACCTGGAAGTCTATGTGGATGACTTAGTCATAAAAAGTCATACGAAGGATACACTTCTCTGGGATGTCCAAGAGACATTCAACACACTGAGGAGGATTAATATGAAGCTAAACCCAAAGAAATGCACGTTTGGGGCAACGGAGGGAATGTTCCTTGGATATATGATTGATCCAAATGGCATCAAACCTTGCCCAGAGAAGACGGACGCAGTAATACAGCTGTCATCCCCTCAGACACGGAAGGAGGTGCAATCCTTAAATGCGAAGATAGCCGGGCTAAATAGGTTCCTATCCAAATCCGTAGAGAAGTCATTACCCCTATTTAAGACGCTCAAGAAGTGAATTAGGAAGGGAGACTTCCGGTGGACAAAGGAAGCCGAGGAAGCTTTTGGCCAACTCAAGCAGCACCTTGCATCTCTCCCTATGCTAGTAGATCCCCGGCCAAAGGAGGAACTCATTATGTATCTCTCAGCCACTCATAGAGCAATAAGTACGGTACTCATGACGGATAGGGATACGGTACAAACTCCGGTCTACTTCATAAGTAGAACACTGGGCCGGAGTTGAATTACTCCTCTATGGAAAAATTGGTTTTGGCACTAGTGTTTGCTAGAAAGCGGTTGCGCCGATACTTTCAGGCACACCCAATCGCAGTCATTATTGACCAACCAATAAAACAAGTCATCTCTAGACCGGATGTAGCAGGAAGGCTACAAAAATGGAGTATTCTATTGGCGGAGCATAATATATCTTATAGGCCAAGGACGGTTGTTAAAGGCCAGATCTTGGCAGATTTCTTGATAGAGAAGCCGGATGAAGAAGGACCAATCGTAAAACAAGACGAGACTCCAACAGAACCATGGGTGTTATTTACGGACGGATCTTCGTGTACAGATGGGTCAGGAGCTGGTCTCATCCTCACAAATCCGGAAGGAATGGAGTTTACGTACGCCCTCCGTTTTGAGTTCACAGCCACCAACAACGAAGCGGAATATGAGGCATTAATTGCGGGTTTAAAAATCGCCGCTAGAATGGGAGTCCGTAACCTTGAGGCCTATGTGGACTCACGGCTTGTCGCAAACCACATTCTAGGTGGATATGTGGCCAAGGAGGACAACATGGTCCGATACTTGGAGAAAGTCAAGTCACTCATCGCGGCTTTCAGCAAGTTTTCCATCCAGCAGGTGCCAAGTGGTGAGAAGAAGAAGGCGGACACCCTTAGCAAAATCGCATCCATAAGCTTCGCCCACTTGTCCAAGCAAGTCTTGGTGGAAATACTCAAGGAGAAGTCTATAACAGAAGGGGAGGTCGCTACTATAGTTGAAGAGGATGGACCTACATGGATGACCCCGATCATCAACTATTTGACTAGTGAAACCCTTTCGGACGATGAAAAAGCGGCGCGGCGCATCAGAAGGAAGTCGCAGCACTTCGAACTTCGGGAAGGTATCCTTTATAAGCGCTCTTTCTTGCAGCCGTGGCTGCGGTGTGTTGGACCACGTCAGGCTACTTATGTAATCAATGAAATACATGAAGGGTTATGCGGCATGCACGCAGGTCCACGATCCGTGGTAGCTCGAGCCTTACGGATAGGATATTATTGGCCTACCATGCACAGGGACGCACGCGACATGATTCGCAAGTATAGTGATTTCCAAGTGCATAGACCAGTGCCGCGACATCCGCAGCAGGAGCTTACACCTATCACATCCCCATGGCCATTCTATAAGTGGGGAATCGACATCGCAGGACCATTTCCTGTAGCTGCGGGGGGAGTTAAGTTCTTGATTGTCGCGATGGACTACTTCACACGATGGATAGAGGCCAAGGCAGTCAAATCCATTACAGGCAAACAAGTTAAAAAGTTTGTGTGGGAGCATATTGTGTGCCGTTTTGGCCTACCAGGAGAAATCATCTCGGACAATGGTAAACAGTTCGCGGATAACCCATTCAAGGACTGGTGCGTATCATTGAATATCAAACGGCGCTTCGCGTCTGTTAAGCATCCGCAGACAAATGGCCTTGTGGAACGAGCAAATAGAAGCTTGGGAAACGGCATCAAGGCACGTCTGGATGAACGAAGTGCCAAATGGGTGGATGAGCTACCACATGTTCTATGGGCGCATAGGACTATGATCAAAACAGCCAACGGAGACACTCCATTTGCATTGGCCTACGACACTAAAGATGTCATACCAGCAGAAATCGGAATGCCTACCATCCGTACGGCGGAGGTTAATGTCGTCACGAACGACGAGCAACTGCGAATCAACCTGGATTTGTTGGAAGAAAAAAGGGAGATAGCAGCCATCAATGAGGCTAAGTCCAAGGCTAAAATGAAGGCTTATTATGACACCAAGGTTAAAGGTGTTTCTTTTCGACCGGGAGATTATGTCTATCGTGCTAACGAAGCAAGTCGAGCGGAGAATACAGGAAAGCTGAGCCCTAAGTGGGAAGGGCTGTATGAGGTCACGGAAGCCTTAGGACGAGGCGCGTACAAGTTACGTGACATGGATGGCCGCGATCTAGAACGCACATGGAACATCTCCAATCTCAAAAGGTGCTATCTTTGAAAGCTACGGCTTCCGCATGGGTACTTCGCTATATGTGGCTTTAATGAACATCCATGTACTCTATCTGTTTTGCTTCTTATGTTTTTTCTAGTTTCCTTTTTTGTTTTTTAGGACTTATCATTCTTGTTCAAACAAAAAATGTAAACGTTCTAATAAAATGTCGTGGTGCCTAGCTAGTTCCACGGCTTGTTTTGTGCAAATTATTTCTTAGGATTTTGTTAGTCATGTGAATTTTAATTATTATTATAATATACCATGTTTCATTCATATGCATTCATTCAAACACCGTACATGTACTATACGCCTCCAGGCGGGGTAAGAGGATTAAGTGAACCTACTAATTCAACTTGCCGCGTAAGAGGGATGCAACCCCAGCGGCGCGGATCATGTATCCTTACTAGACACCTTACTCACAAGACGTTGTGGTAAGTTCCATATGCCGTACTCACGCAGTGCTTGGCATAGTAAAGACGCACGTCGCATGTCTAGTAAATTATAGACTTGCATGTATTTTCCCTTTTGTGTAAGACGTGACATGTCATGCAGTATCGGTATACGATATTTAACAAAATAAAAATACACAAGTTTCCGAATAAATAACAAAATGGCCATGGTTATCATGGACCAACAAACAAAAGACAGTTATCTACCATATCAGTCTTAGCCGTGTACATGCACGGACGAATAAAAGTTACAAATGTTTACAAGATAAATTACAAGGGAGGTAGGAGCTCCCCTATGTCTCTCTTTCCTTCTTTGATCAGAGCACGGAGGGCCTCCCCGCGAGCGTCCTTTCCGTTTTGTGCCTTGACCGCAGTCGCATCCAATGCCTCCGCAAGCAGCTTTTCACCTTTCATCGTTTTTGATACGGAGTCATAAGTAGGCAGGGTCAAAGGGATGGGATCCGCAGTAAGCTTGGACATTATCGCCTCGTTTGGAGCGTCCTTAAGTGCCTCGAGTTCATCCAGAAGAGGGTGCTAGATTTCCGCCAGTGCATTCATCGACGCGGTCATATTGTCCGCAGCTGAGGGATTATGGTATGGATGTTGCATGATGTCTTCGTTCTTACCTATCAATTCCGAAGCCTTGACCAAACCCTCATACCTACCACGGTCGATTCCATCCGACACGACCCCGGCGAAGGCTTGCAGTAGGTGTGGCGCTTCCATGGCCTTGCTTACGGCAAGGCGCATTCCTTGTCCGATCATCCACCGGCGTCCAGCTATGGCGGACAGCAGGGGAGGACACAGTCTTTCAGCACAACTTGTGGCCATCTTGCTCAGTTCCTCCTCCGCCGTTGCAGTTTGCTCTTCCAACTGGGCCCGCGCTTGTGTTAGCTCATCCTTCAGTGCATCACGCTCTTGGGCGATGTTGAAGGCTTGTACGGTTACGGCCTTGGTAGAAGCTTCGGCCGCGGACACCTGCATATGGAACTTCGAGTTATCACAAGGGTAATATGTTCTTTTTCTTGGGTCAAATAAAAAATCAAGGAAAGAGTACGTGTATAATTTTCGAAAGCATACCTTCTCGTTCGATGCGGCTACAAGGGCCTCAAGCTCGGCGAGGCGTTTTTCTCAGCTGTCGGCGTGATGAGCTTGCTCTTTCACTGTAGCCTCGGCTGTCACCAGCGCCGCTTGCAAAGACGCGATGGTCTTCTCATTCTTCACGACCATTGCCTCCCGGCGAGCTATCTTTTTGTCTGCCAGCTTCACATTCGCCAGGGCCTTGATCAGACGGCGTCTTAGAGTGGCACCCATCGTCACTTGATGCGCGGACGATACGTCAAACTGCTCAAGATGGGATTCATGATCCAGCTCATCTAAGTCTTGTGCAAGGGCTGGCGGGGTAATGTGCTCGATGAATTCTGAACACTCGGATTCCGCCTCCAACCTTGTTAGACTTAAGAGATTCCATGCTAGGCGCAGGCTATTTTCTGGCCCTTTGGGGAGTGGCTCCTCGGCGTGTGTCGCAACAGGGAATGGGGGTCTGTTTGATGGTGCGGGGGATGGATTCCTCGCCACTTCTTCCTCTTGGGCTACGACCGACGGATCCGCCCTGTTATTGACATTACAAATTTTGTTTATGCATTGTCTATTTCGCAAGCAAAATGATGCGACTGGTATACGAAGGGTACTTACGTGGTACCAATTGCAGGTTCTGGGGCGGTAGGAGCCACGGCACTCACAGGGGTAGCTCGCCAGACTTGCTCTTCCATGTGCGAGGTAGGGTCGGCCTGGGCAGTCGCAGTACCACTTCCCTCCTGGTACTACAGATGGTCCTTCCTAAGCTTCTTTGGGGGAGCATTCGAGGCCCCGGCCTCATCCCCTATCGTCTTTGCCACCCTCTTGGTGGTCTTTCTCTTTCTAGATGTGGGCGGGGCGGACCCGGAAGCTTGAGTGATGTCTTCGTTCTCAAGGTTGAGGGAATTTTCTCCTTCTGCATCTCCCTGGTGCGGCACGCCACCTTCCAACATCAACTCTCCACCATCTTCATTCAGGAAATCCAGAGGGGATTTTTCAATGATGGGCTCCTCTTCATCCGATCTTTGCTCGGAGGTTTCTTCAAGTGGGATGGTCCGGTCTGTGGTCGCATCAAGGAGGGGGAGTTCATTCTCCTTCAGAGGGCGGAATCCTTCAGGCACTCTCATGGGGTCGCCCTGACGTATTAGTCCGTGTAGCTTCATCTCTGCGGACATTTACAATTGCACGGGTCAGTAAAGTCCTGAATACAAATGACATTTCACATTTAAAAGCTATAAGTAAACCGACCCTCTCCATGTTCCGTCAGGAAGCACGGATATAAGTCATCCCTCCCATAATAACGACGACTTAGTCCTACTAAGCACAAGAAGTGTTCCGGCAACCCCTTATGGAATTCCGTGCGGTGGGTATCTAATATTTTCAGGTCTCTGCTGCTATAGTCTTTGGATTTGGGCGGAAAATCTTTGGGTACCCTAGTTTTAAGGACGAAAGGAGTAGGGAATACCTTCTCATCAATAAAGAAGTAATGGTCGTACCAGTTCTTAAAGGAGTCTAAAGGCTTCCTATACGTCATGGGGGCGTTCCCGGATCGTTTTTTGAACGATAGCCACCCATTTACTAGTTGGGGGGCGTAAAAAGCTCTAAATAGGTTCACGGTCGGAGTCACTCCGCATGTATGGCATGTAATTTCAAACTGGTTGACTTTACACGCCCCTATGCAGTGAAGCTGGGTTATGTGGAAGTCATAATACAATAGCAGATCTACCAAGAATTTGGACAGGGGGATACGATAGTTGGCCGAGTCAAATAGGCGCGTGTACACGCCTATTTTCCCCGCCGGTGCATCCGTAATTGCCTCACCTTCACCTGGATAGGTGGGGTGTACGCTTTCGGGAATGTAATACTTCGACAGAAAGTCTATGTATTTTTCCGTCGACATCACGTTAAGGACATCCGTGATAAGTGGGTTGTCCTTTACCATGTTTTATAAAAAGGTTTTGAAAGGCGTGATGATCTAACCTGCGGCGGAGGAAATCCGTGGAATCGAAGGCAAAGTTTTGAAGGTTGAAGCTTGGAAATAACAATGGCGGAAGGAAGGATGAATTGTGTGTGTTACAAACACACACACCAACTCTTATATAGGGTTGCCTCGGTTTCCGAGGTAACGTGGATGTTTGACATGTGTAGGCCACCACACCTATCCAACGGATGGGATTTCTGACACTTCTGCAAAATCAGAAGGGGCCCACGGGTCACTTCTTGGCTGTTTTACGTGGCTCAATGGTGGGCATTAATGGTGCACTTTTGCAGAAGTGCGGCTGACCAGTTGACTACCATTAATGCATTTATTCTTGTGTCGGGATATGCGGTCTTACGTAAGACCATATTCAATGCTACATTTAATTTGTCTCGGTCGTTACGTGCGGCTGAGGTGCTATTAGAATAATATTCCTAAGGAAGGCAGCCACGTGCGGCCAAAGCAAACTTTTAAATATTTGTCATTCCCTAGGTCTTTCTTGGTATGTCCTGAGAGCATCTTGATAGTCTAGAGGTTACGCCTACTGCTGTAACAACTAGACTGGGGGGACATGATGACGTATAGTCCCCAGCCGGGTCAGGAACCGGCCCACGGGTACTACCCTTATCCGGCCCATCACAGACGGGTGGGAATAATGTCATTTAAGCTTATGGGCTTGGATGAATAGTAACCGCACACACGTGTGCGGCCCACGGCTCGGCATGACCGGTATAGGGTTAGACAGAATCGTATTCTATCTCTGAATATGATTCATCCCAAAGAAGAGGATATTCACTCACCATAATTAGAAGATAACAATCAATCTAATTCTGGTGCTTATCATTTCCTTGGGGTCGAAGCATCAGTGACAGCCCATTAGGGCTTCACTGCCTATAAAAGGAACCCCAAGGGTTCCACAAAGGTATTACGTTCTATACTCTCAACTCACTCAATTCTCATAAACCCTAAACTGATACTTACTCTCACGTCGGAGTCTAATCGTGGGAAACATTACCACGGTAAGTCTAACGGGTGTTGTTTAGTGTGCAGGATCCCAACCATACAGTTCACTTGGTGCAGGAGTCGGAGCCCAGCCAACCTGAATTAAGCCTAATTCGGGTCTAGCAAGGATCACCCAACTTTTGCATCAACATTTAACACTGAGCGATTTTTATTTCACACATTTAATTTTTTTAAGTTCATAAAATAATTATACATTTCTAAATTTACTACTTAATACAAAAAGGTCAAGATATTAACTTTATCAATATAAAATATATTAGGTCATTCATATAGCACATTTCCCAAATATTATCATTTATTCAATTATTCATGGCTATTTTTCTAGAGCTTCCCATCACATACCAAACCACCACCGCTATTTTATTAAACAATGAGGCCAGACTATCTCTCTTGGCATAGGCTAGATTTTTTATAATATCTAATTAAGTTTTTTCTTATGTAATTGCTTTGTTAATATGATACATGTGTGTCGCTCTCTTCAAAACAATGATTCAAATTTTATGTAAGTATAATAATCTGTTAGTTTCTTTTTAATAATTCAATAAATTCGCTTAAAAGTGAATCTGATTAATTATTGCGCTGCTGAGTATTTGAATGTTTGAAATCCTTCAAGGTGCATTTAGGCTGTTTGGTAAATTTTATTAATCACAGGTTACGCAACAGTTGAGTCACCCAAGTGGGATTTATCGCTTGTAAGTTCTTCCTAACTTTTTTTTTATATTTTATGGACAAGTTTATTTTTGAACAATCATATGTTATGCCTGTATCATTGACCAATGGGTGTGTAATGTGTGTTATCATTAGTTTGAAACTGTGGCGATAGAGGTTTGTGCAAATTTGACGACAATGGTTACTAGACAAACTGGTGAAGGTGAGGTACCACAAACAGGGAGGTTCAAATCTTGCTAACAATATATGAGGACCCTGTATCGATGAGATCTCTTGGGGTTTGTGCCTTACTTTCCTTCTTTCTTAGCATATTCTTAACTTTGTGTTATATTAGAATGTCTTATGTTTACTGTGAATTTTTGATGATAGGCATATTATGTATCCAATCTTGTTAAGATAGCTAGGATCACTACACATATATATATAAAGGATAAAAATACTTATATGCGCGTGTTACGTAAGAACTGTAAAACCGTGAGGGTTGTTCCTTGCTGCCCAGGGCTAGAGCAATTGTGACAATATCGTGTGACTATGTACCACAAGTAATTTCACTAGCTGAATGCTGCTATTCATTTGCATTTGAACTTCTTTTTGTATAGAATCTAATTGTTTGCAATTTTTACAGCCTGGTGAAATGGCATGTCCCATTGATCCATGGATTACGCTTCCGAAAAAAGCAAGTATGTTCATCAGCAGACACTAAACGTTTAGGAGGACCCTAAGGTTAGATTTAATTTACAATTATTTCTTGTTGAGACTTGCTATATAGGTCTCTAGCATAAAATAATATTTTGTTCCGTTCATGGTACTAAATGAAGGATGTGCCAACTAGGAAGCTATCAAGGGACATGCTTGTATCTGTTGACAGGTCCCAAACTTGAAAGACATACTCTCACGTACACCAAAACTTATGTCGGAGTGATGGTCTCTCTGTACTTGAGGTTTTGTGCTAAAAAGCAACTAAAGAGGTTCAATATTTCACTCTTTGATTTTGACATTTTTCATGTCGTCAAAATTCATATTATTGTTTTTCTAGGATTTTGTTTTTGTAATTGACTTGAGCATTTCCTGGTTATCAATTCATTTGAAATATTTCATAAACTAAGGTGGAATCTAAATTGATGAATATAGCCAAATGTAAATAAGGTGTGTGTTTAATGTAGGGGCTGCAACTGTGGTATTTAATTATTTGGAACTAGAGGCTAGAGGAAAGAAAAGTTACACGCCTAATTTGAGGGAATGGTCACAACACAAGTATGATGGAAAGGAGATACCATGTATTTCAAAAAGCATATGTTCATTTAAAAAGAAGATGATGTTATAGAAGGAGATACTATCGTGTTTCCATACTTTGTTACAAGGTTAGTTTGTTTCGTAATTTGATTAAGCAATATTATCAGGTTGTTTAGGAATCAGATTGGCGAACATTGGTTTCTAAGGGTGTTTCGGTCCTCCTTAAAAACATGCAATATTATCAGGTTGTATAGGAATTAGATTAGAACATGGGTTTATAAGGGTATTTTCATATAAGTTTTGTTTGCAAGATTGGTATCTTTTGTTCTCCACCAAAATATGAAAATAAAGAAAAGCCTTGAACCACAAAATGTAGCAGAAGTATTTGTTTTGTAACAATGTTACAAATGATCCAGTACGTAACAACTATTTGCAAGAAGGGTGATACAGTTCTTATGCATCCTATCCTTAAATTTTCATTAGCTCTTGCGTGATATAAAATAGTATTAGCAAATTTTACCCAAGAGTTGTACAAATACATGCTAACTACTACGAATAACATCTGCTACACATACATATTACATACTAGACTGCATATGTTACACACAAATGACACAATGATTATTTTCCGCAAGAAAAATTGCTAGACTGCTCATAGAGTTCAACATGTTTATGAAATCTGAATATCTACTCTAACTATACATCACAGACTACTATGTTTCTTTAGGTATTCAGAATATATGCCAGAAACCACCAATGCGACCTTAAGCCCAGGGTAACTAAACCGTACCTATTGAAGCAAAGGTTTCCCACAAAGTGAATCCGTAAAAGCATACTTGACATGAGACAAATGGCGTTTTGTTGTATCCTAATGGAAAGAGAGGTAACCAACCTTAACTTTTCCACATACTAATTGTTCCAGATTCTTAATCAACATGTCCTTCTCAGGTACACTCAACTCTTGCCTATGTGATTGGCCACACGCCTTCTGCTTATGAACAAAATTCACTTTGAAATGAGCAGGAACTCCACCACATTATGTAATAAAGAAAGTAGCGGAAACCATTGTGACAACCATGGGAGGCCATAAGACTGAAAACCTCAACTAACAAATATCAACTCCATTATACACTTTAAAAGTCTACGCACACTTCCTCATTCTTAACACCAAGTATTTTTCGCATACAACAAAAATGTTCTCCTCCTTAAGCAAGCCGGCATCCCTCACAGTCAACTCCACCTACAACAAAAATGTCACTCTTACCACAGATTTCATTAGAAACAAAGAAACAAAAAGGAGAGTGAGTAACCAACTAGATGGAAACAACAACAAGCTACAAGCTTTTTGTTGGGTCTGGTTCACCACATGCATACGGTGTATTAGATAGCGGGTGAGAACTTTCATCTCTCATCTACATTCATTAGAATTATAATTTGTTCATATGATATTTTTTCAAGGCCTAAATATCCTAGACTTCCTTTTCAAAAATCTTGTGAAAATCACGACATTTTCCTTTCTGATATGTTTATGATTAAAATATCCCGTATTCTCATCATTGCTATTATGATAAAAGAGTTTAGTACTAATTATATATGTGTTTGATTTTGCTATATATGACATTTTTACATTTGCAGACATGCATGTTCTTGTTTTTAGATTTCTAACGTTTTTTCATTAAATTACTTACATGTACCTTGGAGTAATAAGGGTCCGTTGGAGAACAAAGAGTTGAACGCGATCTTTGGCGCATCCTTTACATTGTGGCTAGATTAATCCTATATATTATGCTGAATTCTAGTGTTATTCTTTATGCTTATTTGTTGAAATTCTAGTGCTTTAATTTGATTTGAATTTTGTATGTGATGAATGTTAACCTAAATTGAAGTATTCTCATAATCTATTGTTGATCGACATTTTTGTTTTATCTATATTTTTTTATTTATATTCGTTGTATTATATTTCTTTAATTTGGTGGGTCAAATATGTAAATTTTAGAATTAATTATAATTTTTTTAAAACAACAGATTAAAGAAAGACAGGTTTTTGAGATAAAAACATATCTTTTTACTATATAGAAAGACAGGTTTTATAATTTATTACCAGTGTCCATATTCAATAAAAAATGTGTGTTTATTTTAATATGAAGACCCATTTTTAGGGAGAGAACCGGTGACGATTCTTTTAATAGAGACTGGTTGTATAACCGGTTTTCATATGTATCGATCATGGAGATATCCCCCTTGGAGAGTGGTCCCAAAACCACTCTTTATAGGCTATTCTGACTAGTTTCTATGGCATTTTTTGTAGTAGTGACGTAAAAATTCAGTTTTTTCCCCGGTACGGTTCACTAGTCACTTAACAACCACATGAAGTGAACTTAACACCACACTTGACTCCTAACCTACTGGAGTTATGTTGTCCTATTATCTAAGAACTCCAAAAACCAATTTTACTTTTCACTTACACGTTTAAGCCTTTCGTTTAGTCTCTACGCCAAAAGTCGTTTTCACAAAGCTGATTTTATGTACATGCTAAATGTTTGACACCAAAATCTCGACCTAAACACGATACCTTTACTGAAAACCACCAGTCCTTTTATATACATTATAAAGAGTTCCCATATCAAAAATCTTTGGCTATCTCATTCGTTTGGTTAGGTTCTGACTCAAATTCCTGAAATCCAAATTTATTCCTAAACAGTGCACGGTTTTTGTAAAAGTTGTTTGACAACCTTCCCGAACTCTATCTTCGACGAACATTACATTTTCGAAAAGTAGACTCTCTGAGATTAATTTAAAAAAAATAAACTCGACCAAAGAGGCTACCTACATCCCGGAACAGTCGACACAAGACAGTCCTAAAAATCAGACAGTTTTACGCCTTTATGCAATATATAAGAACTCGTACTTTTCTGGTATTAAATTATTCTTTTATTCGTACTTCTCGATTTTATAATGTTTTACTTGTTCCTCTTTACTTTTTCATACGTAAATCCTGAGACTTCGAGAATTTTAATTAAATTATATTTTAATTATTTTTCTGATCATTGATAATATTTTATTCGGAACTATAAAAAATTTATTTTTATTTTTCCATATTTATTTACTGTAGTAACTCGAAATTTAAAATCAATATTTAGACCGAGCTCTAATTCTTATTTCTAATATTAGGACCAATATTTATAACCCGACTTTTGTTTACCATGTTCGTTTTTACGAATAATATTGAATTCTCGGTTAATCGACAAGGTTATGGCTTAACGTATCAAATACTATCATTTTTATTTATCGGTAGAGTCTATGCCCGTCATCGACCTTAAATATTCTCGTTATGACACAAAAAATATTTTCTATTGTCCTCATTTTTATTTTTCGTTTTACGAGTATTCTTCATAAATTACGTTAAACCTTTAAGCATCCTTCGTTTATATAACGCGTTAACGTTATTTAAATAATAAGCCCTCATTTATATACCAAAATATAAATGTCCTCCTAATGTTGACGTTTATATTTTTATTGAACGTTTTTTTTTCGTGTTTTACGCTTATCCTTTAAATCGCGTAACATTTAAAATATCGGACCTTAATAATACCCGCCTTTACAAATTGTGGATAACTTCTTAACTATTAAAACTAATATCAACAACACTATCCACTTAAGTGTGGCGTGTCACATTATACTACAAAGAAATGATACGTGTCTTACAAATATATCAAATACTACTTTGCTTCATACATTGGTATCTCCCTTTGTCTTCCTCTTTCCTGAATGCCATCACCACACAAAACAACAAACCAAAGTTCGATGATTACAAGCTTGATCAAGGAGAGTTTGCATGTTTCAAATCTTGGTGAATTGTGTGTTGTGTTGGAGCAAGTAGATTTCACGCATCAAGGGTAAGTCGCCCGTACCACCTTGTGTGTCGATATGTAGTGTTTAAATAAACCTAGTTATGTGCTTGATTAAGAGTCGGTACAAGTAAATTATCAAAGTTTAATGTAACAAAAACGTCTTGTCGATAATGCTTACCTACTGAAGTTGAGCCACTCATTTACAAACCTTGGTGAAACTTGAACGTAAATGAAAACTAAGCTTACTACACTTTAACTTGATATACATGATATACTCTTACAAAAAGAAAACCAAGTCTTGAACACTTAATTGGCTAATAACTAATAAGTATGATTTTTATGTGAATCAAAAGGAGTTTGATTTGACTGATTTCGAGCTCACTTTTGACCAGCTTGGACTATATATAAGAGTCGGGTAGTGGTTAGGCTTAATAGACGGGCTAGTCGAGAGTTTAAAGCCCCTCAAAAAATGTTGTTTGAGCAATCAGGAAGTTAGTTAATAGTTATTTGAATATCTGTCAAAACAACTTTGCTAAGCAAGTTACAGCAACAACAAATGCATTTCCATGTTTAAACTAGTCGCGACGCGACCTTTTATAACCCACTTTTGAACCTCGAAATGACCTTGCCCCGAGATGGTCATATAAAGAAAGTTGTAGATGGTCGTGCCATCTACACGAGACTAATTTCGGTTCTACCCGAAGATCATTATCGAGAACCGTAGACGAGGTCGAAACTGACCCGGTAGACCTCGTAACACTTGAAACAATTTCACGACCCTTACTTCGAACCTGATTTTAACCTATCAAATAACATCGATTTATAAAACTCAAGACTCATACTTATAGACCACCTAGGGGGCTACCTGACGGTACTTTCAGTTTACTCCGTGAGCTACTATTGAGCCCGCTATTCACATCGAAAAATTGTCGATATTAGCTTTTACCCGAGGCTAAATAGAAAGAAAAGACCGGGTAACGTTTTGCAAATTGAATGTCACCCATCCATTAAATAACATGTTCCCCGCCCCCCAACATGCAACATTATTGTTTCTTTTTTTTGAAATTTTTTTTATGTTAAATATTTATTAATTTTATTTACTTAATATATTTTTAGTAATAAAAATATTAAACCGGATATTTGGCCCATTAAACCACCTCGCTAAATAAATTGTTCCGACAACAAAATGTTCAATGTTGCTAATATTTTCCAATTAAATGACTACGTTATGAATAAACATTAAACGTTCACAAGTGTTACAATGTTTTTTTTATTTCTTTAAAAACTCAAGAACATACTAGGGGGACAAAATGCTACGTTTATTTTCGTGTTGCATGTATAGTAATACAGATCTTATTTAACTTAGGTTACGAATTGTTCCGAGCTATTATTTATCCATTTCTACATTATGCTATTTTACCGTTCCTATTGCTTCGAGGTGAGTTCATAGCCCCTTTTTACTACTTATACATTGTTTCTAAACGCGGGGTGAGATTTTACATGGTGGAACACATTCATTTAAAACTGTATGCTATCCAGAACTTGTATGCTATCCAGAACTTGTATGCTATCCAGAACTTGTATGCTATCGAGAACTTGTATGCTTTCTGAACTTGATGATTTCCAACAGATTTTCATTATTATTATTGCTTTTAGTTATAGCCCTTAAGTTTCCTCTCATGATCATGAACCGTTAATTTACTTGTGTTACTAAGCGCGAATGTTGTGGGTGGATCCATCGGGATTGACAATCCCCGTCCCATGTTGCGGTTGTTTAACCATGGCGCATTTCATTTGTTTATACTTGAGTATTTAGGCTGAATACTCACTAGAGGAACTTACATTGAGTTAAGCTTCGGTTCATGAACTAAATAACAATAATAATGGTTTCGGATTATGGTTATCGTACGTAACCATTTTCCCTATTTCTTGTTTTACAAATAAATGCTTGTGTTCCACACCTTTACTGCTAAACCTATGAATATCACTCAACTTTATGTTGACGATTTTACATGTTTAATCTCAGGTATTATTACTTAGCTTTGCTTGGATGGGAGCCCGCAGGATATTATCGTAGCTTGGAGATTTCTGTGTTACTTTTTAAAGTTTGGTTTTTGGTAAAAGCTGTCAGAAGTTTATCCTAAATTTTTAGTAACAACATGTTACAAAACCATGTTTAAATAATAGATTTTCCGCTTATAAAACTCTGGGACCTTTGTTTAAAAACTCTGATCTTTTTGTGATGTAATGTATAAGTTTTTATTACGTCAACTTTATGTCAACAGTATTTCATTGTTTCTTGTACCATGACGTGGAACCCCTTGCTGCCTACGTGTTTCCTTGCCTGATTTTGGGGGTCTCACAGATTGGTATCAGAGCGATGGTTATAGGGAACTAAGTCGTTTTTCAAAACTTAGTCTATAACCGAAAGTTCAAATATTTCATGTTTAATGTGTCAAACACAGAATCCGCCATTGTTGTACGATATCTGCGCGGGTAACTCTCTAATCCTTATTATTTACTTTTAATTATCATCATAGTATTTCTTCTCCTGATTACATGTTAAAATATTACATTACCCTAATGACGATAATTACTATGTTTTTTTCAAAACCTTTGTGCTTCATGAATTATCATTGGATATTACTTGATTACATATGCTCTTGCTGCATATCGTGAATTCTTGTTTTTGTGAACTGATCTTGTTACAATGATTTTATATTGTTATGACGTTACATACTTGAATTCGGAGCGAGTATGCTGCCAACTTTTCATACTCACTTTACTGAGTACTATTGCTGTCTTGTTTATGCGTGATACGACTGACCTCATATACTCGTTCGTTTTGAACCGCTTATTTTTCTTGACTCACTGTTACATGTTATGTGTATTCTCGCGATATCATTGTTTGGGATTAAGTAAGTGTTGATTTCAATGAAACTTCTGATTTTCATTCTACTACCGTGCGTGTTACTTTCATTGTTAAACCTCTTAAAGCTATCTATTTAGATATCCAAATTGTTTTCCGACCATTCGTAATTGAATGTCTAGTCTATAGACCATTATGTAGCTCAATGTGTCTCCGAAAAAGACTAAAGGACATCGTGTGAGTCACACATCTCTAAGCATTCGTTGAATCTGTGTTAGATAATATCAAGGGTTTTCATAACCTTGATTTACCGGTATGTCGCCGTTTTACACGACACTCGTATATCGATTAAATATTATTTCATTGACCATTCTACGTTTCGAGTTCGAATTTCAACGTTCGTTTGTACCTTGGAAGTACCATTGTCATCTTGTAATTCATCCTCTATTATGCGACGATTGTTTGGAACACGATTGCACTTCTATAAACTTGTATCCTCCCTTTTCATTTAACCTCCTCGCTCCAGGAGTGTGACCCGTTAATCTTCCAATTCTTTCTCGATATGTCTTGTGATTTGGAAAAAATCACACTGCCAAGAGACCTTCCTGCATTGCATCTCGAAATCTAAGACACGGATGTCATGCGTCATTTTTGAATTCTTAGTTTATCGTTGGCATTCTTGAACCATTTCGATAGTGTGTTTTCTTTACATGATTAATTACGCAATTTATTATTTTTCGTCTTTATCGAATCCACAAGTCTTGTGGGTACATTAATTCTGGGTTATTATGAAATTTGGATTTAATTTCAAACTGTGTCGAAAAATATACTTTGTACAGAAACTTTACAGGAAATTTATCAGTGTCGAGAAAATATTTTTATAACTTTAGACATAAAAATATATATTTCTACTTGCTGAGACGTCCGTTTAGGAAATAATATTTTACCAGTAAACATTTAAAAAAACAAGCAAGTTACGCTCATTTGGGATTGTAAAATTTAAGAACTTATTTCTGCATAGTTCTAAAATACCATTTTGTTGACAGATTTTAATGCAAGGGCATTTTCGTCCATTTCTGATCCGTTTCAAGTCTCTAGTAAAACTAGAAAGTTGTTCAAAACATCGTTTTACATCGAATTGCATTAGACTTCGAGTCTTAGAATATCATTTAGTGAATCAATTGGTTTGGTTAATCCTAAAAGCTCAAAGTTGACTAAAAAGTCAAAGCTGGTAGAAATTTGAAATAGGGTTTTTAAGCGTTTTTGAGTTCGTGTGAGCTCGTAAAACTTTAACTAATGATATTTTACAACCATGAAACAATGATTGCGTTTGAAAACGTTAAATAGTGCATATTTATGTCAAATAAATAACGATGTGCACACATATGGATTCCTCTATCTTTCTTTTATATATGACTTAATTGTCGTTCTAAGTTGTCTTTCTTTGCTTCTATCGTACCACTGTTTTGGACCGAGGTTGAAGTTCTCATTTTCATCATTCGTTATCCTTCTTGACACGGGACTCTTTACAATTCCGGCTAAACCTCTCGAAACCCTATCACTTTGTAACCATTTCATTGGTTGTCTTGAACTACTCCTTATTTCCCTCTTGTAACTCACTCGCTACTTTGTAAGCTATTATCATGTTACCATATAAACTCAAACTGGTCTTGTTTGTGAATCATTTTACAAAAGGTTTCATTTGGTCTTTCTTAAATAATTGAATGCTATCTTATGTATTAATTTTACGATGTAATTCCTCAAATTGTTCAACAATTGGTCTTATAAAGAACCCTTGTAAACAAATTTTTTTTTGTTGAATTAAATATCTAGCCAGTAACTTATTGGCGAAAAGTTTCATAAAATATTTTGATTCCTATTTTTTTTACAAATGGCATTATATACATATTTTAAATAATATGACAGGTAATACTGGTTTGACGAAGCTAAGCATCACATTGCTAGTCCTAAATTATGCATGGCCTGATCACCTATGCGTAATTTAGAAGGAGCCATGCGAGGCTGAATAGTAGTCACCTTAAAATCTTGTTAAAATAAAATTATGAAAGCTTTTATGCATTATGTAAGTAGTACAAGTCATGACAAATGCATATGTTTCTTTATTTTTTCTTGAACGAATTGCGTGTTTGCGAGTACAATCTATTTTTCTTTACTCAATGAGCTTTGCTCTACTTGTTACCTCATTTTCTTTCATGATACAATTCTATTTACCGCTCGTCAAGTTACTGACTATTGATATCATACTTGGAAGTTCTAATGTTTTTATACTTTCTCCCCGACCAACTTTGTTTGAGTAAATTTTGGTATACCTTCGAAATGTCTCCGGACGAGAATAACGATTCATGACTGTACATGAATATCGATATCGTATATTCGTCATGATGTGTGTCAGACTCTATTTCCACGAAATTCGCCCATGTAAACCATGTGTTGATTTCGCTCTCTAATTGCAAATGTTGTTCATTTTACTTGAATCATGCCCAAGTGACTAATTAAAAATTTTCTTTGATTCGAAAATTGTTGTGTGGCTTTTATCTTTTAATCGTGTATCGATTACCTATAAATTTATAAGCCAGTGTTGGTGACACCAACTGCACTAAAGGAGTGCTGACTTGCTATATTCCTTATTTCTTATTGTCTTATTGTCAACGCCTCTATTCTATCTTGTTCGTTAAGAATCGATACGAATTTCGTTTTTTTTCCCTCAAGCCTTGTATTTTTATGATCAAGAAAATACTTAAGCTGAGTTTGAAAGTAATACCAAGTCCTAGACAGACAATTATGACAACTCTTATTTTAAATGTCGATATGTAATTCTTATCTCTCTTTATTTACTTTTTAAAGGTAGATTGTTATGTTTTACAATTTGCGCGACTTGCGATTCCTTGTCGATTATCAATCTTAACTTGATTTAGCGCCACTTGTCCGTTTAAGCAATTTCCGTGTTCATTCTAAGTCTTTATATTTCTTCATACTGAATGATTATTACTTCAGTTCGAGTTTGAAATCATTTTGTAAAGAGTTAAGAATTTGAAGCACAGTTGGATTCCAATTGTAAGGTTCGCCGTAGGTGCAGAAATTACATGAGAAGCAATGAATCAGTTCTAAATTATGTACTCATTTTGTTTGCATTTTCTTCCGTCTCCAGTGGAACTCTGAGAGACCAGAGTTCCTTTAGGGAGGTCGACTATAAGAACTCGTACTTTTCTGGTATTAAATTATTCTTTTATTCGTACTTCTCGATTTTACAATGTTTTACTTGTTCCTCTTTACTTTTTCATACGTAAATCCTGAGACTTCGAGAATTTTAATTAAATTATATTTTAATTATTTTTCTGATCATTGATAATATTTTATTCGGAACTATAAAAAATTTATTTTTATTTTTCCATATTTATTTACTGTAGTAACTCAAAATTTAAAATCAATATTTAGACCGAGCTCTAATTCTTATTTCTAATATTAGGACCAATATTTATAACCCAACTTTTGTTTACCATGTTCGTTTTTACGAATAATATTGAATTCTCGGTTAATCGACAAGGTTATGGCTTAACGTATCAAATACTATCATTTTTATTTATCGGTAGAGTCTATGCCCGTCATCGACCTTAAATATTCTCGTTATGACACAAAAAATATTTTCTATTGTCCTCATTTTTATTTTTCGTTTTACGAGTATTCTTCATAAATTACGTTAAACCTTTAAGCATCCTTCGTTTATATAACGCGTTAACGTTATTTAAATAATAAGCCCTCATTTATATATCAAAATATAAATGTCCTCCTAATGTTGACGTTTGATATGAGCTTAAACTCATATCCTTTTATCAACAAATAACCCTAAAACATGAAGCAAAATACCAATTTATCTTGCAAAAAACAGTGTTATGTGGTATGTTTGTGTTTGTGTACACTTGTGTAGGTAAAAGGATACATTTTCAAGCAAACAAAGAAAAATCAAGCTCAAATGGATGAAAAAGACAAAGAAGGATCAAAAGTATCAAGACTTTGAAGTACAAGGACCTATCTTGACAAATTGCCAAAGTTGATGGACTAAAGTGCAAATATTGTAAAAAGTCAAGATCAAAGTCAAAATTGGTCAATTATCAAGTCAACAAAGTCAAAGGGTAATTTCTTCTCAAAGATGAAGTTTGGAGGACTTAAAATGCCAAAGGAATGAAGCTGCTAGCTCAAAAATGTAATCTGTCAAAGTATAGGGACTAATTCTGCCAAGTTTGGAAGATTATTACTAGCTCAATCCATGTGACAAAGAGTTGGCCAATGAGAAGAGAGCAAATAAAGCACACGGATCACCAGCTCATGCATTTATTACCCACTCACAGCCGCCACTCATTTAATAACGAATCATAACAGTGTGATCCGTGTGATCAATTTTCAGCCATTTACATGACGACACGTGGCATCTTCAAGAAGGAAAAAATTTCCCAGGATCGTTTTTGAGCTAGAGATGATTTCATGGAAAAGTATAAACATCAAAGTTGCTCAATTTTGAGAGACGAATTCAATGGCTATCATCAATTAACATGTCATCCACTCAATCAAGAAACCCCAAATTATTGTTCATACCTGGAAATCACTTAAACAGAATTAGTCCACGTGGAGAGCTGGGATTGGTTCCAACACGTCACCAACCCCAACAATCATCTTTCTCAAGTCTATAAATAGATGGATAGGACCTCATTTGTAGCAGTTAGCAAATAGTGTAAAAAACACACAATTTCCTTTCCTTTCATTCCTTTTCCCTTTTTAGCTAAACTACTCAAGAGTTTGACACACTCTTGAGTTAGTTAGTTAGTTAGCATACTTTTAACAGCTTTGTAACAAACTTCCATTAATAAAAAATTCAAATTCTCATTTCCCGCCAATTCTGTTCTACTATTCATTTCCTGCTACCACTTGATACTAGTGTTGCTGCATTGTGTTTGTTATGATCATTGAATGATCATAACTTACCTTGAAGAAGTTTGGAAGCTTTTGTTGTGATTCCAGTTCAGAAACTAGTTCTATTGAAGTTTTCAAGCCATTTTGATGAATTCTGTTGATTAGTAGCTGATTGTGATGATTGATTAGATGAACTAGTGATAAGGTGGTGGTTATCATTAGGGTAAGAGAGTTCAGCACTCCTCTTCTTCCCAATGGTTTACTACAAAAGGTTTTAAAATTCTGATTTTTGGTTCCACTGAAATTGTCAATTGCATGCTCCATTTCCTAGCTTAAATCTTGTTGATTGCATGATAAAATTTGTTTAGTTTGGATTTGATTAGATTCTAGACTTGTTTGTAGCTTAAGAGTTGCTTTACTGCTTATTGATTTGGATTTTGTCTTGTTTGTTAGCTGATTTCAGTAACTTTTTAGCCTTGTTGTTCTACTTGAGTTCTAGTAGTGGTAATTGCTTGCATTTAGCTTTTACACATCTCTTTTTGATCAATAAATTTGGTTTGTTAAAGATTTTCATTCAGCTTTAATTGGTGCTTGAATATTCTTCATAAATTTTCATATAGATCAGATAAAGGAGTGTTTGGCAATAGTTAATCTTTGGTTTTCAACAATTGAGTCTTGGCATTTAAGAGTTCATTTTCTGTCAATAGGTGGTTATAAAGTGTTTCAAGTCATTTACAAGTCAAATAGAAAGTCAAACAGGAAATTGGCAATAAAAATGAGTGGGTTACTTTGAGTTAGTTTTGCTCTTTGGAGCTTATCATTTTCTTTTGGCTAGAATTCACTCATTACTTGATGAAATTGCACCAAACTTGTTCTCAGTTGTAGCTAACATCATAAAGTTTCAGATTCTAAGAGCTTATTATACAGTTTTCATTCAGCAATTAGGAATAAGCAAAATTCAGATAAGCTGAGTTGGAGCATGTTTCTGTAAATGAAAACTGAGATTTTGTATCTCTTTATTCTTTTCATAAACCTGGCCATTTTTCTTCACAAATCCACTTAGAATATAGAGTTACTTGATTTTTGAAAGTTTCAGCTTTTTGAAGAAAAAGCTTGGTCAACGCTTGGTCAACGATAAGCTCTTTTCAGCTTAATTCATTTTCCTAGCTTATTACTTGATGAAAATTGTTCTAGTTTGATTTCCCGTTCATCATTTGAATAGTTTTATCAGTTTCAACAAGAAAATCAAGTTGTGATTGTCTAGATTTTGCTGTAGCTTATTTTGGGCTTAATGATAAGTTCTCATTTGCTTATTTTACGACTTTAGCCAAAATCCTTGTTCACACGTAGCTTAATTTGGATTTAAAGTGTTTTGCAACTTGTTTCATTGAATTTGGTTCAGTAATAAGCTCAAACGAGCTTATTTGTTTTCTAAACCCGTTTTTGGCTTAATAAGTTTTCAAAATTGCAATCTAGTCCCTCTTGTATTAAACAGTTTCTAAATTTGGTTAAACTTCATTGTTATTAGGGTTTGCAACTTTTAAGTCCTTGTAATTTTGAGTTTGTTTAAATTCAGTTAGCAAGTTTGTTAAGTTGTTACATATTAGTTAGTTTGTTATAGAATTTACATATTTTGTCCTTGTAGTTTACTGATTTACACTTTTAGTCCTTAGACTTGTTAGAATTTACATTTCAAGCATTTATCTTTCCTAGAATTTACATTTTCAGTCCTTTAAGTTTCATATTTTACATTTTGAATATTACTTGAATAAAAACTTGGTATTTGCAAAATGTTTTATATATAAGTAGGTAATATTTTTCCGTTTTGCAAGGCTTTGTTGAATTAGCAAATAGAATATCCAAACAAGATTAACAACCAAAAACAGTTAAAAACCCGATATTGGTTGGACTTTCAATTAGCAAGAACTGAGAAAAAACGAACTGCATTATACACAATTTCAAATGGCGCCGCTGCCGGTTCTTTGACTTTACGAGAGACTATCGATTGACGGTTTTCATTGGCTTTTGGGATCCGTTCACTTTGTGAACGTTATTTTTATGTATCATAAATCAAAAACAAATAAAAAATCAAAAATATAAAAATATATAAAAACTAAAAAAATTAACAAAACAATTCTTTTCCTAAAGAATTGACCAAAAAAATAAAAAATCCAAAAAGCAATCTTTTTCCTAAGAGATTGCAACCAAAAATATATATTATTGGATTCTCTCGGTTTTTATGTACATATAGTATTTTCTCTTAAAAAACTCATACATACAAAAATATTTTCCATATATTATTATAAGTAAATACGTATACGTATAAGAACAACCAATCTACATATCTTCCATAAGTATTGCCGAGGCAATACACCGTGTTGAGGGGCGTTCCGGTCCTTGACACGTGTATCGATCAAACAAAATAAAGCAAGAATAGATAAATACTCTCAATAAGCAACAATTCGAAGAATACGAACATTTAAGTGAATAGAAAGGCGATGTGCTATAAAATGCCATCTAAGGGTCAATAGGTACTTAAGTGCTTCGCGCCACCTAACCCCCCGTTCACTTGTAAGTATTCTAAGAAGGAAGGCTTCATTGAGGGTCTTGCACCCAAGTAGTACATACGTATATTGTTATTTTCTTGTGGATATTTAATATTGAAACTCGAAGAGGATAATCCATTTCTCTTCAAAGTCACACGAGAGCTTCTCTCTCATTCCTCGTATTGAGTTGCATGCTCACTCGCGGGCGTGCACAAATACCGATTGGTGTACAACCTCTTCCTCCGAAAAGGAAGAAAAAGAGAAAGAGTAAGACCACCACCGTCCACCAAGCCGATCACGAGAATCGTGCTTTGACTCCACCACAAGAAGCCATGGCTATTGATAATCGCTCTTTGTATGAACGTATGCAAACCAACATTCATGGATATGCTAGTGCTATTAAGATTCCCGACTTTCCCGCAAACACATTTGAGCTACATACATCTATGATCAATATGGTTTCACAATCACCTTTCTTTGGTAACAAGAATGAGGATCCTCATGCTCACCTTAAGAGATTCCTTTCTCTTTGCAATACCATCAAGCATAATGGAGTTCCACATGAGGTGATTAGGTTGATGTTAGTGTCATTTTCCTTAGAGGGAATCGCTAAGCATTGGTTAGACACCCAACCACCCGATAGTATCACCATATGGGATGGTTTCACCACTAAGTTTATGAACAAGTTCTTTCCTCCACATAAGACTATGGCTTTGAGGACTTTAATTATGGGCTTTCAACAAAAACCTAGTCAATCCTTTAGTGATGCTTGGGAAGAGTATAGTGAGTTATTGAGGCGATGCCCTAATCATGGATTGGATCAAGTTCACCAAATCAATCTCTTCTATAATGGCCTTAAATCTCACCACCAAGATTCACTCAATGCTTCCGTGGGAGGGAATATTCTTCTTAAAACCTACCAAGAGGCTTTGGACATCATTGAGACTAAAGCAATGGTTCAAACAAACAATCCATTTGAAGAAAGGGTTCATGTTATCCAAAACAATTCTCAAACTCCTTGTGACAACCAATTCCTTAAATTTCAACAAGAGATCCTTCAACAAGTCAAACAAGGACAACAAGAAATGACTCAAGAGATAGTTCAAGCCCTTAAGACCGTTTCATTGAACAACACTTCAAATAATGTGAATGCCATTGCCATTTCTTGTGTTACTTGTGGAGGTCCCCATTCTTATGAACAATGTGATAAGGTGCAAGTTTATCAAGGGGAATGCTATGCTTACCAAGAGGAACATCGTGAACACTTCAAGCCTAATATCAATCCAAATAACCTTTCTTACAAGTCTCAAAACTACCTTACTCCACCCGGATTCCCACCCCAACCACCCACCCAAATTCAACAAAATCCACCTCAAATTTTACCAAGGAATCAAGGGCAAAGACCACCTTACCACGCAAATAACTACAAGGCACCCAATCAATTTCAACCTCAAGCAAATACCTTTTATCCACCAAATCAAGGACTTAATGCTCAACCTTTACCTTTCCAACCTCAAGGTTTTCAAGGTTATGTGCCACAAGAGTTTAACACAATGGATCTCTTGCAAAAAATGAATCAAGAGAATGAAAGGAAGTTCCAAGCTATGGAGAAGAAAATGAATGACCAAATCAATAGGGTTTTAGTGGCATTAAATCAAAGACCACAAGGGGCTTTACCTTCCAACACACAAACAAACCCTAGGTCCAATGTCAATGCTATTACAACAAGAAGTGGAACAACAACAAAGGATCATTCACCTCCTAAACCTACTATTGTTCAACCCACTTGTTCTCCTACTTGTGACAAGCCTTCTACTTCTACTTTGCCTCCTCAAAATGCTCCTATTCACTCAAACACACCTTCTCAACCACCTCATACTTCTCCTTTACCTTCCACACTTCCCAATGAAGAAGCTAACAAAGATAAATCTTCCACAGCAACACCTATTCCACCTACACCAAAACCTACTCTTCCATATCCTTCAAGGTTGAAAAAGGACAAATTAAAGAACAAGGATGACATCCAAGTCTCCAATTTCTTAAGGATGTTCAAGCAACTCAACATCAATATATCCTTTGCGGAAGCTCTTGCTTATATGCCAAAGTTTGCTAAGATGTTCAAGGATTTGCTCTCAAACAAAGAAAAATTGGTTGATTTGCCCAACACATCCCTTAATGAAAATTGTTCCGCGGTGTTACTTAAAACCTTACCAACAAAACTTGGAGATCCGGGGCGCTTCTTGATACCTTGTAATTTTCCCGGTGTTGAAAATTGCATGGCTTTGGCGGATCTAGGGGCGAGCATAAACCTCATGCCTTTATCGATTTGGAAACAACTATCTCTTCCCGAGCTCACTCCCACTAGGATGACTTTTGAACTAGCCAACCGAACCATAGCTCACCCTGTAGGTATAGCGGAAGATGTGTTTGTAGGTGTGGATAAGTTTACCTTTCCGGCCGACTTTGTAGTGGTTGATTATGACATGGATCCTAGAGTGCCTTTGATTGTTGGTAGACCGTTTTTGAGAACGGGTCGTACCTTGATAGATGTGGCGGAAGGAGAATTAATTATGAGAGTAGAAGATGAGAGAATGGTGTTTAAGTTAGGGAAAGTTTGTGATAGGAAAGAGGTTAAGGAGTCTAGACCTTGTGAGACTATTAACATTGTGGATGTACTAGATGAAGTGTGTAATGAACACTTTCATGATGCTTGTAAGAGTGCTAGTGATGAGATACCCCATGTTGAAACTGTGTCCTCAATTGCTCCCTCTTTAACACCTTTTGGAGAGAGTGATTTCCTCTTGGAGGAATTTGAGTCAAACTTTCTTGGTGATGATGATTCTCCCATCAATTGGGAAGAAGATATTCTTACAATCCAAAAGTTGCTCAATGAGGACCCTATTCCTTCTCATATTCCACAAGAGATTACTATTGAGGAACCTTCTATAGTTAAACCTTCCATAGAGAGTCCACCTCCCATTGAACTTAAGGACCTTCCATCCCACTTAGAATATGCTTTCTTAGAGGGCAAAGACCAATTACCGGTGATCATTGCTAAAGAGTTGAAAGAGGATGAGAAAGAGCAACTTATTGAAGTTCTTAAGAAACATAAGAAAGCTTTAGCATGGAAAATATCCGACATAAGGGGAATTGATCCACATTTTTGTACACACAAAATCCTTATGGAGGATGACTATAAACCCGCCATTCAAAACCAAAGGAGAGTTAACCCAAAAATCCATGAGGTTATTAAGAAGGAAGTGATTAAACTCTTAGATACGGGTATGATTTATCCCATTTCCGACTCTCCATGGGTTAGCCCGGTTCATTGTGTTCCAAAAAAGGGTGGAATCACCATGGTGCCTAATGAGAACAATGAGCTTATTCCCACGAGACTTGTGACCGGTTGGAGAGTTTGCATTGATTATAGAAAACTCAATGAGGCAACTAGGAAAGACCATTTCCCACTTCCCTTTATGGATCAAATGCTTGAACGCTTAGCGGGAAATGAGTACTATTGTTTTCTTGATGGCTTTTCGGGTTATTTTCAAATACCCATTGACCCTAAGGATCAAGAAAAGACCACATTCACTTGTCCCTACGGTACATTTGCTTACAAGAGGATGCCTTTTGGCTTATGTAATGCACCGGGGACGTTTCAAAGGTGCATGATGGCGATTTTCCATGACATGATAGAGCAAACCATGGAGGTTTTTATGGATGACTTTTCCGTTTTTGGAAATTCATTTCGCTCATATCTCACCAATCTTGAAAGGATGCTTAAGCGTTGTGAGGAAACACGTTTGGTGCTTAATTGGGAGAAATGTCACTTTATGGTGAAAGAGGGGATTGTTTTAGGACCCAAGATATCCAACAAGGGATTAGAAGTTGATCGAGCTAAAATTGATGTGATTGTTAACTTCCCCCACCCACCTCGGTTAAAGGTGTGAGGATTTTCTTAGGTCATGCGGGATTTTATAGGCGCTTTATACAAGATTTTTTTAAGATAGCTAGACCGATGACTCACCTCTTGGAGAAAGAGGCTCCTTTCATTTTTAACCAAGATTGTTTAGACTCTTTTGAGACCCTTAAGGAAAAATTGACTAAGGCTCCCGTTTTGGTTTCTCAAAATTGGGAATTACCTTTTGAGCTTATGTGTGACGCTAGTGATTATGCGGTGGGGGTCGTCTTAGGACAAAGAGTTAATAAGCATTTTCAACCTATACACTATGCGAGTAAAACCATGACCGGTGCACAACTTCATTACACTACCACGGAAAAAGAGTTGCTTGCTATAGTATATGCTTTTGAGAAGTTTAGACCATATCTTGTGCTTTCCAAAACCATAGTGTATACGGATCATTCCGCTCTCAAGTATCTTATGACAAAACAAGATGCTAAGCCTAGGCTTTTGAGATGGGTTTTGTTGCTTCAAGAGTTTAAGATAGAGATTCGTGATAAGAAAGGGGCCGAGAATTTAGCGGCGGATCATTTGAGTAGACTTGAGCATCCTTTTCAAGGAGATTTCCCACACCAAGAAATCAATGAATCCTTTCCATTAGAGGAGCTCATGTCTATCTCTTCCCAAGAGGATGCCACTCCTTGGTTTGCGGATATCGCAAACTATCTTGTGGGCAATGTGCTTATTGAGGGTCTTACTTATCAACAAAAGAAAAAGTTTCTTAAGGAAGTTAAGTATTACTTTTGGGATGATCCATATCTTTTTAGGCAATGTGCGGACCAAATCATTAGACGGTGTGTAGATGGGCCCGAGGCATTTAAGATTTTAGAGGCGTGTCATAAAGGACCTACGGGTGGACATTTTGGGCCTAACTACACCGCCAAGAAAGTCTTTGATTCGGGTTACTATTGGCCTTCCATTTACAAAGATGCCCATGAAATGGTGAAATTTTGTGATGTTTGTCAAAGACAAGGAAAAATTACACAACGTGATGAGATGCCACAAAATTTTATCCAAGAGTGTGAGATATTTGATGTATGGGGAATTGATTTCATGGGACCTTTTCCATCCTCTAAGGGAAACAAATATATACTTGTGGCGGTGGATTATGTGTCCAAATGGGTGGAGGCTAAAGCCTTACCTACAAATGATGCTAGAGTGGTTGTGAAGTTTTTGAAACAATTGTTTGCTAGATTTGGTGTACCTCGGGCCATCATAAGTGATCGTGGTACGCACTTTTGTAATGATCAATTCACGAGAGTTATGAAGAAATATGGAGTGAATCATAGACTTTCTACCGCGTATCACCCTCAAACAAATGGTCAAACCGAGGTCACAAATCGTGGTTTAAAGAGAATTTTAGAGAGAACGGTGGGAGAGCATCGAGCTTCTTGGTCGGATAAGCTTGATGATGCTTTGTGGGCGTTTAGGACGGCTTTTAAAACACCAATTGGTTGTACGCCTTATAGGCTTGTCTATGGAAAAGCGTGCCACCTCCCATTTGAGTTAGAACATAAGGCATCTTGGGCTCTCAAGTGGGCTAACTTTGATTTAAACCAAGCCGGTTCACATAGGAAAGATCAACTCAATGAAATGGATGAGTTGAGAGCCAATGCCTATGAGAATTCTTTGCTTTACAAGGAAAAGACTAAGAAATTGCATGATGCTAAGATCAAGAATCGTGAGTTCAAAGTTGGAGAGCCGGTTCTCCTCTTTAACTCAAGATTGAAGCTTTTTGCGGGCAAGCTTAAGTCGAGATGGTTCGGTCCATTCACTATTGCTCAAGTGTTTCCATATGGAACTCTTGAGTTGTCACAACCCGATGGTCCAAATTTTAAAGTGAATGGTCACCGTGTCAAACATTACTTTGGGGAGGACATTTCCGTTGAAATGGTCCAAGAGGTCCCCATCTTCCCCATGAATTAATTCATTGAGGGACGAGTCGAGCTAGAGACTCATTAACTCAAGCATCGTATAACTAGGTTTAGAGTGTTGTAGGTTAGAAATAAAGGTATAGACTTGGAGATAAGTGTAGGGGAGACCTTCTTTTGTCTTCATGATTGTTTGTAGGGTTGCTCACTCATCTCATGCTTTGGAGCTTATGGAGGAGGCCCTTGTATCCGGTTCACTTCGTTACTATAGTGATTTTTCATTGACACCTTGTGCTTAAACATGATTTCACTAGTAGTTGTCCTTTCCTTAACTTGGGTTAAGCAAAGTCTATTCATTGTCATAAGTGTAGGGGAAGTTTTTATACTTCCATGCTCTTAAACATTGAGGACAATGTTTAGCTTAAGTGTAGGGGGGTCTTCTATCGAAGTGACCTTACCTAGAACTTGTCATTGTCTTGCATGATAACATGGAAAATTGAATTTTCAACATTTTTCAAATTTTTGATCTACTTTGGCCAACAAAAATATGCATTCATAATTTTTGCATTAATCATGTTGCATATCACATTTGCATTGTATATATTTCTTCTTTTATTTTTCATCAAAAATATATAAAAAAGGAAAAATATAATAAAAACATGGTTTTAACAAATTTAGATTTCTTTGACATATTAGGCCCACCATGGATATTTTGACTCAACCCGAGTTTGCTTATTTTAGCACTCTCTAGCTAGTATCCTTAACCATGTAGTCCTTCATTGGTCTATTAGGCTAAGCATCCACCAATTTCATTATTTGAAATTTTAAATTTGTGGAGAATGGGAAATGATAGAGTTGAAGCAAGTGTAAAAGGGCTAGATAAACTTCATGATAATTACTTGTGGCTAAACCCTTATCTTCTTTATCTCTATTTTCTTCGCATGTATATAATTGTTAATAAATAATCAAGAACGGTTTTAATCGGTTTGTAATCTCTTATGCATTTTTGACTAATCATTCATGGTTGATATGAGTACGTCTTAAGATTCTAAGTTAGCACGTTTTATGTGTACTAGACTTATGTCATGCTCCATATTTAGCGGGTGTTTTTCCTTTTATTCTTTTCAAATTTCTTAGTGAGGAATAAAGAAAAATAAGAGCGGCTTATGAAAAAAAATGAGTGGCTAGAAAAAAAAAAAGAAAAAAAAAGAAAAAGAAAAAAATATATATTTACAAGACTCCCAAGAGGGGCAGTGTGGTGTTAATTATAGTGACTATTGAGTTCCAATATTACCTTGACGGGTTGCGGGGATTCAATAGATTGCTCCAATCCAATATTACCTTGACGGGTTGCGGGATTGAAGATCCAAAGTCTCAAAAAGATGGCGGATGTAAATTATTGCGTGAGTTTTATTTTCCTTTCCTTAGCGAGTGTGTAGTTACTTATAAAAGCATGACATGAGGATTTTACACATAAGGTGAATGACTTATTACTCTTAAAACGGACTTATATTAATTGTGAGCGGTTTTTCAAGTAATGGATGAGAGGATTACTTAGGATTAAAACCGTGCTTCCTTATTTTTGGATTTTACATTTCTTATACTTCACACTTGAATAAATGACAAATTTGCCCACAAGCAATTTGCTCGAATAATAACCGGTTCCACATTTAATTGTCATGAAGAAGTTGATGCACTTTTTACTTGTGAAAGAACTGATCCCATTTTTAAGCTTGGTATGGGGAAAGTGAAACTTGAGGGTGATAAATGTCCATGGTACTCAAGCCCTAATCTAAGCCATTGAATTCTTTATGAGTTATTTCCATCAAAACCATTTCAAGAAAAATCAAAAAGATATAGATAGAATTATATTTGTTCATTGCATTATTAAAAGTCAAAATCATGCATCATTTAGTTTAGAGTAGTGTAGATGCATCTCATATGACCAAGGTGGATTTATTATGAGGGAAATGTAAATTTGAACTTTAATATAATATTGCATGAGGACATGACAATGTTCAAGTGTAGGGGATTTGATATGAGCTTAAACACATATCCTTTTATCAACAAATAACCCTAAAACATGAAGCAAAATACCAATTTATCTTGCAAAAAACAGTGTTATGTGGTATGTTTGTGTTTGTGTACACTTGTGTAGGTAAAAGGATACATTTTCAAGCAAACAAAGAAAAATCAAGCTCAAATGGATGAAAAAGACAAAGAAGGATCAAAAGTATCAAGACTTTGAAGTACAAGGACCTATCTTGACAAATTGCCAAAGTTGATGGACTAAAGTGCAAATATTGTAAAAAGTCAAGATCAAAGTCAAAATTGGTCAATTATCAAGTCAACAAAGTCAAAGGGTAATTTCTGCTCAAAGGTGAAGTTTGGAGGACTTAAAATGCCAAAGGAATGAAGCTGCTAGCTCAAAAATGTAATCTGTCAAAGTATAGGGACTAATTCTGCCAAGTTTGGAAGATTATTACTAGCTCAATCCATGTGACAAAGAGTTGGCCAATGAGAAGAGAGCAAATAAAGCACACGGATCACCAGCTCATGCATTTATTACCCACTCACAGCCGCCACTCATTTAATAACGAATCATAACAGTGTGATCCGTGTGATCAATTTTCAGCCATTTACATGACGACACGTGGCATCTTCAAGAAGGCAAAAATTTCCCAGGATCGTTTTTGAGCTAGAGATGATTTCATGGAAAAGTATAAACATCAAAGTTGCTCAATTTTGAGAGACGAATTCAATGGCTATCATCAATTAACATGTCATCCACTCAATCAAGAAACCCCAAATTATTGTTCATACCTGGAAATCACTTAAACAGAATTAGTCCACGTGGAGAGCTGGGATTGGTTCCAACACGTCACCAACCCCAACAATCATCTTTCTCAAGTCTATAAATAGATGGATAGGACCTCATTTGTAGCAGTTAGCAAATAGTGTAAAAAACACACAATTTCCTTTCCTTTCATTCCTTTTCCCTTTTTAGCTAAACTACTCAAGAGTTTGACACACTCTTGAGTTAGTTAGTTAGTTAGCATACTTTTAACAGCTTTGTAACAAACTTCCATTAATAAAAAATTCAAATTCTCATTTCCCGCCAATTCTGTTCTACTATTCATTTCCTGCTACCACTTGATACTAGTGTTGCTGCATTGTGTTTGTTATGATCATTGAATGATCATAACTTACCTTGAAGAAGTTTGGAAGCTTTTGTTGTGATTCCAGTTTAGAAACTAGTTCTATTGAAGTTTTCAAGCCATTTTGATGAATTCTGTTGATTAGTAGCTGATTGTGATGATTGATTAGATGAACTAGTGATAAGGTGGTGGTTATCACTAGGGTAAGAGAGTTCAGCACTCCTCTTCTTCCCAATGGTTTACTACAAAAGGTTTTAAAATTCTGATTTTTGGTTCCACTGAAATTGTCAATTGCATGCTCCATTTCCTAGCTTAAATCTTGTTGATTGCATGATAAAAGTTGTTTAGTTTGGATTTGATTAGATCTAGACTTGTTTGTAGCTTAAGAGTTGCTCTACTGCTTATTGATTTGGATTTTGTCTTGTTTGTTAGCTGATTTCAGTAACTTTTTAGCCTTGCTGTTCTACTTGAGTTCTAGTAGTGGTAATTGCTTGCATTTAGCTTTTACACATCTCTTTTTGATCAATAAATTTGGTTTGTTAAAGATTTTCATTCAGCTTTAATTGGTGCTTGAATATTCTTCATAAATTTTCATATAGATCAGATAAAGGAGTGTTTGGTAATAGTTAATCTTTGGTTTTCAAGAATTGAGTCTTGGCATTTAAGAGTTCATTTTCAGTCAATAGGTGGTTATAAAGTGTTTCAAGTAATTTACAAGTCAAATAGAAAGTCAAACAGGCAATTGGCAATAAAAATGAGTGGGTTACTTTGAGTTAGTTTTGCTCTTTGGAACTTATCATTTTCTTTTGGCTAGAATTCACTCATTACTTGATGAAATTGCACCAAACTTGTTCTCAGTTGTAGCTAACATCATAAAGTTTCAGATTCTAAGAGCTTATTATACAGTTTTCATTCAGCAATTAGGAATAAGCAAAATTCAGATAAGCTGAGTTGGAGCATGTTTCTGTAAATGAAAACTGAGATTTTGTATCTCTTTATTCTTTTCATAAACCTGGCCATTTTTCTTCACAAATCCACTTAGAATATAGAGTTACTTGATTTTTGAAAGTTTCAGCTTTTTGAAAAAAAAGCTTGGTCAACGCTTAGTCAACGATAAGCTCTTTTCAGCTTAATTCATTTTCCTAGCTTATTACTTGATGAAAATTGTTCTAGTTTGATTTCCCGTTCATCATTTGAATAGTTTTATCAGTTTCAACAAGAAAATCAAGTTGTGATTGTCTAGATTTTGCTGTAGCTTATTTTGGGCTTAATGATAAGTTCTCATTTGCTTATTTTACGACTTTAGCCAAAATCCTTGTTCACACGTAGCTTAATTTGGATTTAAAGTGTTTTGCAACTTGTTTCATTGAATTTGGTTCAGTAATAAGCTCAAACGAGCTTATTTGTTTTCTAAACCCGTTTTTGGCTTAATAAGTTTTCAAAATTGCAATCTAGTCCCTCTTGTATTAAACAGTTTCTAAATTTGGTTAAACTATTGTTTTTAGGGTTTGCAACTTTTAAGTCCTTGTAATTTTGAGTTTGTTTAAATTCAGTTAGCAAGTTTGTTAAGTTGTTACATATTAGTTAGTTTGTTATAGAATTTACATATTTTGTCCTTGTAGTTTACTGATTTACACTTTTAGTCCTTAGACTTGTTAGAATTTACATTTCAAGCATTTATCTTTCCTAGAATTTACATTTTCAGTCCTTTAAGTTTCATATTTTACATTTTGAATATTACTTGAATAAAAACTTGGTATTTGCAAAATGCTTTACATATAAGTAGGTAATATTTTTCCGTTTTGCAAGGCTTTGTTGAATTAGCAAATAGAATATCCAAACAATATTAACAACTAAAAACAGTTAAAAACCCGATATTGGTTGGACTTTCAATTAGCAAGAACTGAGAAAAAACGAACTGCATTATACATAATTTCAACGTTTATATTTTTATTGAACGTTTTTTTTTCGTGTTTTACGCTTATCCTTTAAATCGCGTAACATTTAAAATATCGGACCTTAATAATACCCGCCTTTACAAATTGTGGATAACTTCTTAACTATTAAAACTAATATCAACAACACTATCCACTTAAGTGTGGCGTGTCACATTTTACTACAAAGAAATGATACGTGTCTTACAAATATATCAAATACTACTTTGCTTCATACATTGGTATCTCCCTTTGTCTTCCTCTTTCCTGAATGCCATCACCACACAAAACAACAAACCAAAGTTCGATGATTACAAGCTTGATCAAGGAGAGTTTGCATGTTTCAAATCTTGGTGAATTGTGTGTTGTGTTGGAGCAAGTAGATTTCACGCATCAAGGGTAAGTCGCCCGTACCACCTTGTGTGTCGATATGTAGTGTTTAAATAAACCTAGTTATGTGCTTGATTAATAGTCGGTACAAGTAAATTATCAAAGTTTAATGTAACAAAAACGTCTTGTCGATAATGCTTACCTACTGAAGTTGAGCCACTCATTTACAAACCTTGGTGAAACTTGAACGTAAATGAAAACTAAGCTTACTACACTTTAACGACCCTTACTTCGAACCTGATTTTAACCTATCAAATAACATCGATTTATAAAACTCAAGACTCATACTTATAGACCACCTAGGGGGCTACCCGACGGTACTTTCAGTTTACTCCGCGAGCTACTATTGAGCCCGCCATTCACATCGAAAAATTGTCGATATTAGCTTTTACCCGAGGCTAAATAGAAAGAAAAGACCGGGTAACGTTTTGCAAACTGAATGTCACCCATCCATTAAATAACATGTTCCCCGCCCCCCAACATGCAACATTATTGTTTCTTTTTTTTTGAAATTTTTTTTATGTTAAATACTTATTAGTTTTATTTACTTAATATATTTTTAGTAATAAAAATATTAAACCGGATATTTGGCCCATTAAACCACCTCGCTAAATAAATTGTTCCGACAACAAAATGTTCAATGTTGCTAAATATTTTCCGATTAAATGACTACGTTATGAATAAACATTAAACGTTCACAAGTGTTACAATGTTTTTTTTATTTCTTTAAAAACTCAAGCACATACTAGGGGGACAAAATGCTACGTTTATTTTCGTGTTGCATGTATAGTAATACAGATCTTATTTAACTTAGGTTACGAATTGTTCCGAGCTATTATTTCTCCATTTCTACATTATGCTATTTTACCGTTCCTATTGCTTCGAGGTGAGTTCATAGCCCCTTTTTACTACTTATACATTGTTTCTAAACGCGGGGTGAGATTTTACATGGTGGAACACATTCATTTAAAACTTTATGCTATCCAGAACTTGTATGCTATCCAGAACTTGTATGCTAACCAGAACTTGTATGCTATCGAGAACTTGTATGCTTTCTGAACTTGATAATTTCCAACAGATTTTCATTATTATTATTATTGCTTTTAGTTATAGCCCTTAAGTTTTCTCTCATGATCATGAACCGTTAATTTACTTGTGTTACTAAGCGCGAATGTTGTGGGTGGATCCATCGGGATTGACAATCCCCGTCCCATGTTGCGGTTGTTTAACCATGGCGCATTTCATTTGTTTATACTTGAGTATTTAGGCTGAATACTCACTAGAGGAACTTACATTGAGTTAAGCTTCGGTTCATGAACTAAATAGCAATAATAATGGTTTCGGATTATGGTTATCGTACGTAACCATTTTCCCTATTTCTTGTTTTACAAATAAATGCTTGTGTTCCACACCTTTACTGCTAAACCTATGAATATCACTCAACTTTATGTTGACGATTTTACATGTTTAATCTCAGGTATTATTACTTAGCTTTGCTTGGATGGGAGCCCGCAGGATATTATCGCAGCTTGGAGATTTCTGTGTTACTTTTTAAAGTTTGGTTTTTGGTAAAAGCTGTCAGAAGTTTATCCTAAATATTTAGTAACAACATGTTACAAAACCATGTTTAAATAAAAGATTTTCCGCTTATAAAACTCTGGGACCTTTGTTTAAAAACTCTGATCTTTTTGTGATGTAATGTATAAGTTTTTATTACGTCAAATTTATGTCAACAGTATTTCATTGTTTCTTGTACCATGACGTGGAACCCCTTGCTGCCTACGTGTTTCCTTGCCTGATTTTGGGGGTCTCACACAATAACCTTCTAAACATCCATAAGTATCCCTGAATTCTTAACACAAACCCAAAAATCATTAATGGATCTTGATTACTATATTTTTCCAGAAATTTAATAAACCCTAATCATCTCAATGATGATATTAACATTACAATTATGATTAATTAATAAAAACATAAATTATATTAAGGTTTAATTGATCACTTACCTTGAATCAAGAAAAAATTTATGAAACCCCAAAACCTCTTGAAGAACAAATCGACAAAAAAAGTTGGAGAAAAATAATGTGTTGTTTTGTATTTATATAAGATTTAAAAAGACTCCTAGCCCAACCCAAATACACTTTCCATATTTCTTTTTTTTCCTTTCAATCGGCCTATGCCGACTTTTATATAAAAAAATTTCTTTTATTTTTTTAAATTAATAATTATTTGTATTTATCTTGTTTCATTCAGCTCCAAAGTTTATAAAATGTAAAACCTTGAAAGCTAGTCAATTTTAGGCGTTTACCGTAAAATACGTAAAATATACAGTTTTATGAGAAACGAGCTAACAAAACCCTTCTAAGAATACAATCGATAATTGTAAGGGAATTATACATATATATAGGCATAGGCATGCATACACTCAAATCCATCCATTATATACTATAAAAGCATGTATTAACCCTCTTTCATGCAACCATATTCAGGAATCCATTGATGTTGTGGTACTTGTATAACTATGTTTGCCACCGTACTTATACGAGTCCCCTTTCACCAATGCACTCCCTCCCATGATGACACTTGTAAGAATTAATACTACACATAACACATCAATCTACCAACTCAAATAAGCACATAGATCCAACAACTCATATAAGCACATAACCACAATCATAAAATAAGGTCCAAAGTCCATTTATTAAAATAACGTAGCTAATGCATGAAACACATAAACTCGTAATCCAGCTGAACCAGCGTAGAAAAAAATTCAAAATGTATAAAGAAACATGAAAGCATAATCAAACGAAATCCAATAATGACTAGTGTAGACGACTATGGTTCAGCCCGCACTAGTCAAAACTCAAAAAGAAAATAAACATGCGACTAAGTATGGACGACTATGGTTCAATCCATACTAGTCAAAAATTCGATAAGAAAACATCATAAATACGAGTCGACAATATCCAGAACAATATCAATCAATATCATAAAAGTAGCTCATATACAAAATACAGAAATTATCATTTAATCACATCATATATTATAATGCACTTGTACTCCTATGACACCTATATGCAGGGACCCTTAAGCTATAGACTAGGCTAGGAAACCTAATTCTCTATAACCATTGTCTCTGATACCATTCTGTCACATCCCACCATGGAATATGGGTCGCGACGTATGTATATCATCACAACAAAATGGTGTCTCAATAGAGTAATACTAAATGCAAAAGGAATGACATTACTGGCGACACAAATGTCATGACAATATCTCAACAAAATACAGGAGTCTAGGTAAGTAGGTAAAAGTCCTACCTCTTACCAAAGACAAACAAATAACACATATCAACATAAAGGTGTATAACAGTATCACTTAATCAAATAACAAAAGTAAATCTAAGAGGAAAGGGATTCCTCCTAATGCAATTCTAGCAGCCTCTAGACTGTAGCCACTACTAACATCATCCTTCTCAACTACCTCACCTGAAAATGACACTAAAATCTGTCAACATAAAGTTGGTGAGAACATAGGTTTAAGTTATCTAGAACATCATAAGAAAACTTGACATCCGTCGTAAATAAGTTGAAGAAAACAAGTTAAAGCAATGGATCATAATGCGACATTCATGTTACACACAACCACAAACAAAACACACCATATAAACCAATTACATATACAAAATAAGAACAATGCAGTACACCTCTCCGGATCTTTCTCACACCCAATATGGAGATGGACCATATCCCCGTCGAGATATCTTGTCTCCAAGAAGACGATGCACAAGTACTCAGAACACAAGTACTCAGAACGCATGTCAGAACACATAATAGAACATATAACATAACACATAAGTAAGCATATCACATAATAAAACATTTATGTCAACACGTTTCAAAACATATTATCAAAACATTTTAAAAATATTACAAGTGTCATCTCCATCCCATACTAGAAAAACATTTAAAAACTTAGTTAAATTGAGACTATGAACTCACCTGATAGCACAACAGGCTAGCACTCCTGCAACCCTATAAAATCATACACGACACACTTAGCTTAGGTATTAACACCCATGTTAAGTAACAGTCAAGGAGATGAATCTAATCCCCCAATCCCTACTATCTAGTTCTCCCACTACAAGCTATTCTATACGTAAAAATCCAGTTTTTTTCCCGGTATGGTTTACTAGTCATTAAACAACCACGTGAAGTGAAATTAACACTACACTCGACTCCTACCCTACTGGATTTATGTTGTTTAATGATCCAAGAACTCCAAAAACCAATTTTACTTTCTACTTACACGTTTAACCCTTTCGTTTAGTCTCTACGCAAAATGTCGTTTTCATAAAGTTGATTTTATGTACATGCTAAATGTTTTACACCAAAATACCGACCTAAACACCATAACTTTTATTGAAAACCACCAGTCCTTTTATCTACATTATAAAGAGTTACTAAATCAAAAATATTTGGCTATCTCATCCGTTTTGTTAGGTTTTGCCTCAAATTAACGAAATATAAATTTTTTCCTAAACAGCGCACTGTTTTTGTAAAAATTGTTTGACGACCTTCCTGAACTCCATTTTCGACGAACCTTACATTTTTGAAAAGTAGACTCTCTGAGCTTAACATTAAAGAAAAGAAACTCGACCAAAGGTGCTACCTACTGCCCTGAATAGTCGACACAAGACAACCCTAAAAATTAGACTGTTTTACGCCTTTATGCACTAACCCTCTAAACATCATTAATTATCCCTAAATTCTTAACACAAACCCTAAAATCTTTAAAGGATCTTAATTACTATATTTTTCTAGGAAATTAATAAAACCCTAATAATCTCAATGATGGTTAATTAACATTACAAATATGATTAATTAATAAAAACATAAATTATATTAAGGTTTAATTGATCACTTACCTTGAATCAAGAAAAATTTTATGAACCCCCAAAACCTATTGTAGAACACGTCGATCAATAAAAAAGATGGAGAAAAATAATGTGTTGTTTTATATTTATATAAGATTTAGCAAGACTCCTAGCCCAACCCAAATACGCTTTCCATATTTCTTTTTTTTTCCTTTCAATCGGCCTATGCCGACTTTTATATAATAAAAATTTCTTTTATTTTGTTTAATTAATAAATACTTGTATTTAATTTATTTTATTCAGCCCCAAAGTTTATAAAATATAAAACCTTGAAAACAGGTCAATTTTACGCGTTTATAGTAAAATACGTCAAATATACGGTTTTATGAAAATTCTTAAAATAAGTTAATAACTAAATAACTTAACACTAACCCATAACTTATTCCCGACATTAAATCCTTAGTCCAACACCTCTAAACATTAAACCTCGTATCGTAAATATACGATTTACTATAATACATATACGTACACATAAAATCCTAAAATAACACCATATTCTATCATAGTTACATCCAAGTGAACAAATGAGCACGGACTAACCCCATCTAAGCATCATATAATGTACTACGCACTACATGTATGATGTCTAACATCCATTCAAAGGCTAAAATATAAACATATCGCACATAAACGCACACTAAAAACAAAATTAAAGTCAAACAGTCATAAGTGACAAATCTCAAAATCTAGGGTTGTCACACTCACAGGTTGTATCTTATGGCAGTTTGTAATGTATCTATTGATTCTAAGGCCAAGTTCATGTTCAAAGGTCAAACAAGTTCTATGATGAAAACAGTGCAAAAGGGTAATACTAGCTTTGAAATTGAGATTTTGTTGAGGCATGATGAGGTTGCATTACAAGGATTATTACAAAGTAATCAAGTGTCAAATTTCAAGTTTACTTGGCAACATGATGAGCTAAGTAAGAATAACAACTTGGTTCCTAATTTGGTATTGCTTTTAGTGTAAATAGCAAATTGGTGTTGGGATTGGTGTGGCTTTAAGAATTGAATTTCCTAAGTACCGTCATTAAGAGCCTAGGGAAGGTCAGCAAGGGTGGAAAAGTTTTATTTCATAGACCTGTCTTACGGGCAATTGTAGAAGTCAAGGAGTTTGATGACAAGAAAGAAAATGACAAAATATATCAATTAATAACACAAGGATATTTATTAATGTTAGGTCATCTACAATAAAGGAAGTGATGCAAACCAAAACATCTGACGCACTCAAAAGTTTTAGGTTAGCACCAAGGGGGGACGTATGTGTTGGGTATGCGGTGGCGGTGCCCTGCATAGCTCGACCAAAAAGATAAGATTACAGTGTGATTTTTCTTTAGTTTTGCAAGTTTTTTTAATACACCCCACAAAAAACGCAAATTGCCCTCATTCACACATTGAATTTCGACATTTAACACTGTAAAACCTAGAAATCTTCCATTTTCAAGTTAAAATACTCAAATTTTTATTCGACATTTAACACTATAAGGACTAATTTTATATGCAATGAGTATCATATTTTTGGTTCTTCAAATGGCCTAGTATGCATCTCTCCTACAGATGTTGAACTTTTAGTAATTAATCCTTTGACTAGAGAGGTTAATTTCCTACCAGTGTTACCTAACAAAATTATTCCTCAAAAGACCATGCCGCGGCTCTCATGCTCTTGTTAGGGTTTTGGTTATAATGCATCGACAGATGATTACATGGTTATAGTGGGGTTTGGAGTAGGAAAGCGACGAACAGTACGTTTTCATGTGTTAACATTGAAATCAAATATTTGGAAACTCGTTTGAGATATTAAATATAAGTTCGATTGTTGGAGTGCTAATACACATGGTATCTTATGCGAGGGATCACTTCACTATTTATGAATGACCGGGAAAACAAGAAAGCGATTATTTCTTTTGATTTATCTCGACAAGAGCTTAATGAAATCCCCCAACCAGATGATTTGGTATATAAATGTGATCATGATGATAGCCTTGGTTTTATTAAAGGATCTATATGACATCAAGGACCTATAAAAACCCGCCTTATGATTTGGGTAATGAGAAGTTACCAAGTGAAACAGTCTTGGGAACAAGTGCCCTATCCTTGCGATGAGATGGATGTTGATCCACACTACTTGAGAATGCTCAAGTACATTACCCACAAGAGTTCTTCCTATTGTCGCTCATTAAGGATTATGGACGACAAGGCTACTCCTGTATTTTTCCCGAGCCTTGTATCTCCTCCTGGGAACATACATAGACTGATAAAGAAGACGAATGACAAGACGGCTTTAAAGAGAAAGAGGGGACATGCAAAGAATAGCAAGAAGAATGTTAAGGTGAGTTCTAAATATATGTTGTTGTACAATACTTTTTATCATTAAATCACTGCGAATGATAATTGATATGTACCATTATTCCTTAGATTGCTTTAGTATTGACTCTATTGTGCAGCATCATATAAGTTCATGTATTGCTCATCCCAATGTTTTAAACTTAGTTTTTTATTTGAATCGGTCGAGTCAGCAGTTCACCGTGTTTTACCGGTTGTATGATAAAAAGAAAACACAACATGCGAAGCTTATCTTGGTAAAATTTGTTAGTGTCAGCTGTCAAGGTAGATGGTGTTTTTAATGTGTTCAAGTATTATTAGAAACAACTTTGTTTGATTATATTGGCTACTACACTTTTTGTTTCACAATAATTCTTTTTGTTCCTAAGCATTGCCATAATTAGGGCGTCAATTAAGTGCATGCTTGGTCACCCAAGTCTTCGTGTTGTATTCTTAATATAGAAGCTTGTTATCATACTTTTTTAGCAAAGGTTTGAACCAGATGGATTTATCAAACTGGTCAAACTGGGTCAACAAAAAACCAACGGTTCAAAGAGGTTTTTAAACAAGCAACAAACCAGTTACATTCGCCTGGTCTTTGATCCGGTTCTCGGTTTGACTGGTTGAACCGGCCAGGTCAATCCGGGTTCTAAAACATTGGCGCATACACATTTGGTAGTTCCTTACTTTCTTTCCCCTCCTATTTGTCTACATTTAGCTCTCGTTAAATAACTGAATTGTCTCTTTCTAATTTTTTAGTCAATTAAGAAAGATCATTTGGTTCCTGGACTGAGTGCCAGAGTTTGAGTTATTGAAGCAGTCAAATATATCATAACACGACGTTAGTGTTTGAACTTTGCTTTTTTTGGCACTCTAGATCGATGCTTCTTTTCGAAATTTATCATTTAACTATTTTGCAAATAAGGAAGTTTTTTTACTAAATCATATTCGATATTGCCGTTCAAAAAAAACTGTTATATTGGATATTTAGTTTGCTGATATAAGTTCAAGACTGTTGTTGTCATTTTGGAAAGTTTCTATAGGTGATGGAAGTTAGCTTTTCTTAGTGTCAAGTAGAAGAAAGATAAAGGACCTTAATTGAAACTTCTAAGCCTATTTATAGCTTCCAGCTATGGTTTCACATTCAATTTTTTTAATTCATTGATTCTGATTCTTTTTTGTTCTTTCTGGTTACATTTTGATTCTTTTTTGTCCTCTCACAATTTAATTTTTTGCGTTTGTCCATCATAACGAACGCAGAAAATTAGATTGTGAGAGAACATTTTTTTAATGATTGCAAGACGAAAAAAATTAAGATTCAAATAAAAAAATCGAGTATTATAAGTTAAAAAGAAAGAGTTTTTAGGTTTTAGAGGATTCGGTGTGACAACCCTATATTTTAGGATTTGTCACTTATGAATGTTTTGATTTTTGTGCTTAATGTGCGTTTATGTGCTATATGTTTATATTTGAGCCTTTGATTTGATGTTAGTCATCGTTTATGTAGTGCGTAGTACATTATATGATGTTATGATGGGGTTAGTTCGTGTTCATTAGTTCACATGGTTGTGATTATGTAAGAATATGGTGTTATTTTTAAGATTTTATGTGTACGTATATGTATTATAGTAAATCGTATATTTATGATCCAAGGTTTAGTGTTTAGAGGTCTCGGACTAAGGATTTAATGTCGGGAATAATTTACGGGTTAGTTTAAGTTATTTTAGACTTAGTTATTAACCTATTTTAATATTTCCATAAAACTGTATATTTTACGTATTTTACGGTAATCGCGTAAAAAGTCGAAAAATTAACGTAAGTCTTTCAGGTTTTGGCCCGAAGTAACCCGAGAGTACCATTAAGTTTAAAAACGATTAAATGTCAGTAAATAGGGTATAAAAGTCGGCCTAAGAGGTTTGGGCTTGGTTTTGGGCCGACTTAAGCTTAAGTAAGGGAAAAGGGTGGCCAATTTGAGTACTAGTAGGACTTTGGGTTGTAATAAATGGACATCTAATATTAATAAATTGAAACCTTATTACATTTGTTTATTATTATTGTTTTATAAATAGTAGCTTTATTTTATTTATGTAGATAACTAACCTATCAATCAAACTCATAATCATTGTATGAGTGGGGGATAATTTGTGTTTCGAATGGGGACGTTTTAAAAAAGCGCTAAAAATAAAGAGAAAATACACTGTAATCTCATCGTTCTGGTCTAACCATGAAAGGTGGCGCCAACCTGAACCTAAAGCATAGGTCCACCCCTGGTTACGATTGTATAGTTTAATGTTTTATTTCATAATCAATCACTTTGATTGATAATTAGTCATAGTTTGAGAGTATTGAGTGATTTGTAGAGTGAGGTGACAAAATCTACTGATTATTTTCATTAGCAAGAACTCAACTGAAGTCGAGGACTTGTTTGTATTGTATTTTGATTATTCATAATAGGGAAAAGTGAATATGAGGCTGTAAGACATCTAACCTTACATACCAACTAGCCCAAAACTACGTAGTTTTGATAAAATAACATTCTAAATCATAAAGCCTAAAATTAAAATCTCCCTTCTCATTTATCACGTACATTCATCTGACTGAACCTCATATTCATCATTTTCTTCATCCACGGTATGTTTCATATGATTAAATTTCGTTCATTTAATAGTTTATATGTCATTCAATGCATTAAGTTATAATCGGATCAACCCCTCTTTATGTAAACAAACATTTTCATTATAGGTTAATAAATGATGTATGAGATCCTATAATATATATGATGGTGTTAATATGTTACTGAGTATTTAATCTATGAAATAACTCTTAAGATATTATGCGGGTAATGCATTAACTAATATATACTGTAGAAACTAGAAGGGGGGGGGGGGGGGGGGGGGGGAGGGGTTGAATAGTTTCTTAAATTTACTTGTTAAAGGTTGGTTTTAAAAAATCCTTTGCCAAAAACTTAAGCTTGCGTATTTATGTGAAACCTTCTTATACACAATATGAACAAGGTATAGTGCAACTAAACTAATAATCACAAGTATAAAGAATAATGAATGTATAGTGCAACTAAACTAATAATCACAAGTATAAAGAATAATGAATGTAAAGAGATATGTGAAGGAAAGATCAAACCAAACACCATGGATTTAGAGTGGTTCGGCAACGAAGCTCACTTCTCGTTCCTACTCCACTCCTCGAATACTCCATACTCGAGAGTTCACTAATCAACAAGCTCCTTAAGGTGGAGAAACCGTACACAACGTCGCTTAACCAATTTCCGACTCTAAGCTAAAAGTCTAGCCCTAATCTTAGCTAGGACCAATCTACACCAATATACTTTGAGGACTAAGTATTAACCTTAATACATACATAACTTCCAAATAGACACAACTACTTGGATCTTCACAACAATGACACAACAATGAATAAATAAGTTTGGATCTTCAATGGATCTTTGAGGTAAACACAACACTTCAAGAATGATAGTGTTCTTCTCTTTGCACTTTGAGAGGAAAAGATAAGAGGAGAAAGATTCACTTCTAAACAAGTAGTAATCAAACAAATGATCAAGGATTTGAGTGATTTAAGAAGTATGAAAGAATCTGGAAATGTATGTGCAAAAGAGGTGGATTGAAAGTCTGAGAATGGTCCACTATTTAGAAGACAAACATCCAACGGCTATATCTGCCCGCGGTTCCTTATTGAGCCCGCGGTTCATTATCGATAAGGAACCGCCGTAGGCGCTAAGGAACCGCCGACGTAGAGTCCGCTGATTGGTTCGAATCTGGGAATTAAAATATCCTGAAAGGATATTCAAACCAAGATAGAATATGCCATTTTCAAATTTCAAAATTTTAAATAATTAATTTAATAAAACATTTTCTTAAAAAGAAAGTTTAATAAAACATTGTCACACTTAATAAAAAGTGAGTTTTAAGAAAAGATTAAATCCTTGATCACTTAATTAGGATAATTACTTGTTTGTTCATACCTTAAGTGATAATGGTTGAAATGAAAAATACTTGAACTCAAGAATTCGTTTTTCGTTGTTTTCGTAAATGCTTGTTTTTACATATTGTCGTAATCAAAACAAAGCGATACCGAAAAATGCAAGTAACGTTTTTAGGCATCATTACATTAACATATACATCATCTATTAACCTACTAACATTTGTTAACTGTTAATACGGCAGATCATGTAACTATCAATGTGTCATTGCATCAAGTAACTGTTAATATGTCTTTCAATTGTTAACTGTCAACATGATATTTATCACGTGTTGTCTCAAGATATCTGAAACTTAATGGAGATTGAAGTACAACCAAATGACGAACCACTTGCAGCACACCAAATCGAAGAAATTGATGCAAATGGGTTTTTGATCGACCATGACAATTCAGAATATGAAAGTGATAACCAAAACGATGATGTCATTGATGTTGGGCTGAAGAACGATGAATACAATGATGTAATGGTGAAGGTTTTTGATACTCTTGACGATGCATATATGTTCTACAATGGTTATGCCCTTCTACATGGATTTGGCATACGTATCCACACGACTTATAAAACTAAGGTAACAAATGAGGCTTATGGAAGAAAATTTGTATGCAACAAATAAGGTTTCAAAGATTTAAAAGGTAAAGGTCGTGATGGAAGTGATAAGAAACGACGCAGGAATGTAAGAACTAAATGTGAAGCTTTCCTTCAGATTAACATAAGTAAAGACAGAAAGTGGTTTGTGAAGGAGTTTAATAATACACATAGGGCCTGTTTGTTTGATTTTTTATATTAAGTTTTGTAAATTTAAATTGACTGTGTTACTATATGATGTATGTTTGTAAATAAATATGTAGATGTTTGTTTTAGGTGCTGAATAAAATGTCTAAATTTAAAAGAATTACTAGTTTACCCTGAAAAGAAGTTATTTGGAGGTTACATGTGACAAATGGAATGGTAAATATGTAAAATTATGAAATAAGTCACTCACTTATTATAAAGACCCTCCCTCACCTGGCTTTTTCCAGAAAGACATGTGTCAGTTTTAAGCTAAAAACAAACAAATCTGAAGTGACTTAATTTACTTACTTATTTTATAATTAAGACCGATTAAGCTTTTATCAAACACCACCATATACTCTTTACGCTATATAATATAACTAACTGAAATTAATACAAATGGGTTGGTGCTTGGTATGGTATATAAACGTGTCAATAACCTTTACGCTATATAATATAACTGAAATTAATACCGTGAAAATTGAGGTGTTACGATATGTTTCATGGTTGGGACGGGTTGGGGATGTTGCCCCGATTCCCGCCATGAACTTGATAAATTCTTTCTTAGTGCCCCACAACCCGACCAGTAACAACTACGTTACTAAACGTTTTTATTAAAAAGTACAACTACACACCTCCTGCTGCTCACTGTTACCGATATTTTTGTCAAACATACCCTAACCCAATAAGCACGCCCCACCTCAAATTATTCAGGTTTCGAGTTTCTATGTCAAATTCGTGTTTTTTCCATCCCTGTACGCCCACATTATATTGTGGGATCATAGTAAGGGCCATCTCGTGGAGTTTGGAAGCCCTTTGAAAGTAGGCTTTTAAATTTCGTAAACTTAAATGTACAACAAACTTAGACACCCATGTTAGATGTTAGATTTTCGGGCTTAATAGCAGGTTTCCATGCATTTAACCTGGACAAATTTATATATTAGAGGCCCTTAAAAACCGGAGGGTTACCACGAAAATCTGTTACTCTTGGACTCGAATTTTAGTATCTGGGCCTGGGCTCGAATTTCTAGTATCTGGGCCTGTGCTCGAATTCTTAGTATCTGGGCTTTGGGCTTCGTATACAAATGATTTGGTGAACCTAACCCTAAAACTTTTCTGTTTCGACTCTTTGTTCTAATGGCAGAGCTTGTGTTTGATGTGATTGAGCAGATATTTGTAAGACTGGATGTGATTGATCTACTTAGATGCAAGAGTGTTTGTAAGTCATGGCTATCTTTAATCTCATCCCCTCTTTTTGTTCAAACTCATCTCAACTATACTTGTTCGATAAATCATCATCTTCCTGATAAAAGGATCATGATGCATGATGGTTGTGGGGACGCCATAGGCTACTATAATTATATATACAATAACTATCATATTATTGGTTCTTCAAATGGCCTTGTATGCATCTCTCCTAAAGATGTTGAACTTTTAGTAATTAATCCTTTGACTAGAGAGGTTAGTTTCCTACCAGGGTTACCTAACGGAATTATTCCTAAAACGACCAGGCCGCGTCTTTCATGCGCTTGTTGGGGTTTTGGTTATGATGCATCAGCAGATGATTACACGGTTATAGTAGGGTTTAGAGTAGGGAAGCATCGAACACGCTTTCATGTGTTAACATTGAAATCAAATATATGGAAACTCATTGGAGATATAAAATATAAGTTGGACTATTATAGAGGTAATACACATGGTATCTTATGCGAGGGGTCACTTCACTGGTTTATGAATGACCGGAAAAACAAGAAAGCGATTATTTCTTTTGATTTATCTTGACAAGAATTTAATGAAATCCCCCAACCAGATGATTTGTTATATAAACGTAATGATGATGACATGCTTGGTTTCATAAAAGAATCTCTATGCATATATGAACCTCAAGTAGTCTCTTACACAAGTGGAAACAAATGTTATATAGATAGAAACCCCGACCCTATGATTTGGATAATGAGAAGTTACCAAGTGAAACAGTCTTGGGAACAGTCGTCCTATGGTTGCGATGAGATGGATGTTAATCCACACTACTTGAGAAGGCTCAAGTACATTGCCCACAAGAGTTCTTCCTATTGTCGCTCACGAAGCATTATTGACTACATGGCTACTCCTGTATTTGTGCCGAGCCTTGTATCTCCTCCTGGGAACATACATAGACTGATCAAGAAAACCAATGACAAAACGGCTCTAAAGAGAAAGAGGAGGCATGCAAAGAATAGCAAAAGGAATGCTAAGGTAGGTTCTAAATATATGTCGTTGTACAATACTTTTTATCATTAAATCACTGCGAATGATAATTTATATGTACCCTTTTTCCCTATATTGCTTTAGTATTGACTCTACTACGTAGTATATCAGTCAGTTACCTATCTAATGTATAGCACTGCCACAATTAGGGCGCCAAATTAAGTGTATACTTGGTCATCCAAGTCTTCCTGTTGTATTCTTAACATAGAAGCTTGTTATCATACCTTTTTAGCAAGGGTTTGACCCGTCTGAATTCATTAAACCGGGTCGACCCGGGTTAACCAAAAACCGGTGGCCATGGTTCAAAGCAGTTCTTTACCAAGCAATAAACCAGTTACATCCAGCCCAATCTTCGATCCGGTTTCGGTTTGATCAGTTGAACTGGCCGGTGTCAACCCGGGTTCTAAAACATTGGCTCATACACATTTAGTAGTTCTCCACTTTGTCTACATGCGCATAATTATACATTTAGCTCTCGTTCACTTCTTATTTTGCTAATTATAACTTTTAACTGAACTGTGTCTTTCGATTCTAATTTTTCAGTCAATCAAGAAAGGTCATGATGCGAGCATTAAAAGAAATATCAACTGGAGCGTTTGAGTTATTGAAGCAGTCAAAGATGGCTTTGTATTTAAACTTTGCTTTTTCTTTGGCACTCTAGATCAATGCTTCTTTTCGAAATCTATCTTTTAATTTTTTTGCAAACAAGGAAGTTATGTTTCGATATACATTTTTTCTTTTACTACATCATATTGGATATATCAGTTGAACGAGTTATGACTACTCGAGAAGTTGCGTCCCTCGATAAGAATCAATAAAACGATTTTCTTGTCTGGTAATAGAGCATAGTGACTTCTCGATCATAGTATTATGACTACTCTGAGAAATTGCAACTATATCGTGACTTCCTTACCAAAAGGAACTACTTTTCTTTAGAACGGCAATTGTTAGTGGTTAGTGGGTCGAGTCGTGCAATGACATCTAAGCGGAAGAATATCTTCTTCGAACCCCGCGTAGTTATTTTAGACTCCTTATCCGCTTCGCCTGAAAGGCGCTTGACAGGTCTTGAACCCAAGATCTCCAGAAATCCTCCCCAAAAAAACCACTTAATGGAACTTTAGTGGCCAACTGAGCTAAGCCAGTTGGTTAAGCTCTCGATCATGCAGTACCTAATATCATCATATGCGAGCTCTCTCACTCTCACCATATGTCAGTAATGAAGTAGTTAATTCCTTAAGAATTGTCAATTAGTCAACTAACTCTAGCTAGAACACCATGCTAGCTTGTTTATATACTGTGAATCGGTGTACTACTTTTGTATCATATGATGCACATAATGATTCTATGATATATAAACCACGTCCTACTAACCACTTAGATGTTATTGCTCGACTCGACCCACTAATCACTAATATTTGTCGTTCTAAAAAAACGATATTGAATTAGAGAGAATATATTTTTTTTTTTAAATTATGAAATTAGATTATAAAAATAATGAGGTGATTTGCATACTTCATAAATTGATTGACACTATAAAACCCGTATAATCCATTTTATTTTCCAGGACGAAAATTTCTTTTTAGAGGAGAAGAGTTGTAAAACCCGTAAAATTATTTTTAATTTCGAGGACGAGTTATTTTCTAAGAGTAGTAGAGTTGTAATACCCGATATTTTAATAAGTTTTTTTTATTGTTTATTTAGGTACAAATAAAATGAAACGTGACTTTTGCATATTAAAAGTGACAGATATAACTAATTAAAAATTTATCTTTTTCATATTAAATAGAATTAACAAAAATTAGAAAGGAAATCATTGGACAATTGAAGAGTGAAACGTAATATGATCAATTCTCATTTACCCGATCCTAAATGATAGCATACATACGTCTATATATAGACTCAGTACCTTACTTTATTTTAATAAATCTGTAACTAAAACAAAAGGTAAAAAATATGAAAAGCTTTTAGACTATGTTTATCCATGAACTGATGCAACCGTCGGAAGATAAAAGACAAAACATATCTAATATTATATTATATAAACAAAGAAGAAGGAAATAAAAAGTCACGACCAGTTCGCCTTGTGACCTCCAAATCTTCAATCCAACCATGCCACATGTCGCACTCTAAATCTGCCAACAAAACCACAACATGAGAACCATGACATCAAGATTGTATTTGTTTAATGATGAGTTTTAAGAATAATGACATCAAGATTGTGTTTGTTGGTAGGTTTTAAAAACCATAACATCAACATCATAACCAAAACATCAGAAGCGCTATCACGTTGCAATCTTTATGTTGGTGAAGTCAAATGAGAAAGTGAAGTGGTGGCATATGAAAAGGTGAAGTGGCGGCTGAAGAGGAAATGCGAGTAAAAGTTGTGGCTGTGTTTTTTTTTTTGTTTGAGAATATTTGGGAGCAAGTTTTATATATTTTTGGTTAAGTGGGTTTATTGATAAATATATTTGGGTTAGTGGGGAAATTAGACACAGGTTTAGGTTGACGTTTTGGAGGTGTCTGAATTTTGGTTGAAGTTGTATAAGAGTTTAATGGGCTCAAATTGATTAACTGGGATTAGTTAGAAATTTAGGTTTAATTGATCGAGTTTATTGGTTAATTAGTATTATTTTTTAGTTCTGCTTGGGAGTGAACAAAGATATTTTCTTTATTTTTTATTGGTTTTAGGTAATCAAGTTAACTGTATAAATGATAATATAGGTTGAGTTGTTGATAAATGATAAAGAAGTTGGGATTGGTTGTAGGTATAGGTTGTATAAGTGGAGGAGTAAGAAAATAGTATTTTAATAAAAGGTTAGGTTGTGATATGTTGTGAATAAAAATAGTCTTATAGATTTAGTTGGGTCAAACAGATCGTGTGGAAACAAAATCCCTGACTTTTTGGCCCATGACCATTTTATAATCCGTCAACATAGATATCAGTCGTCCACAAGATACATCATAAACCCTAATTTCATAAAAATTGAAACGAGAGATATTGCATCGTAAACCACATCTCATTACCCTTGCTCGAGTTTCTTATATGCGTTCATATTCGAACGGATTTCGCATTCGTGATCAAGTTTGAGTTATGCTTTCATTTGTTACAAGCTCGGAGTTGTGTTCCTATTTTCAAGTTCACATCACGTTCGGGTTGGTGCTCATACCCGCATGGTTTCGATACATTGATGTCTTGCTTATATTAGAAATGAACAATCCTTGTTGTCGAATGCGAGAAGCGAGTTCGGGTAAGAGGTTTTGGTTTCATTTGCTGGAGGTCCGAGTTCATCTATGGGTTTCATTACACTTTGGGTTTGTTGTCGGTGTTTTGGTTTTGAGCTTGATTATTTGCTGGACCTATTTAAATGATATAAAAATTTAACTAGTCTTTTATATCTATTCTTAGATATGGATAATAATTTTAGAACAACCTAAAATGAAAAGATGGACTATAATTTTAAGACGAAAGATGTGCCAGATTTGTGCTATTAAAACCATAGGTAAAAAGGCTAATTATTTGCTAGACGTATTTAAATGATATAAAATTTAACTAGTCTTTTATATAATATAACGTAGGACATGTTCTTTTTATTGATTAGAACTTGTGATAAAAAAATTGTGACACACATGTTTAAAGTTTCTAGATCGGTCACTGTGTCCCGAAAACCAACCAGTAACCCAATAAACATGCTCCACCTCAAAATAGGCAGGTTTTGAGTTTCTATTTTGAATTCGGGTTATTCCATCCATGTACGCCCATATTATATTTTGGGATCAAAGACTCAGGGCCGTCTCATGGAATTCGGAGGCCCTGTGTCACGATCTAAATAAGGCCCTTAATTCAACTCGGAAATTTGAAGTACCACTAAAATTAATAAATCATGTTTTGGTTATGCATCAATTCTTTTCATATCAATAACAACTTATAAGTCGTATCTTACTATAGATAAAAAAAATTAACTGTTAATCTATAATTTTCAAAACCCTTTACAATAATCACTAAATTTAGTATGGTATAACATGATATGTTCAATTCCTGCTAGGTGCAAACAACCTTAAATTGGCCACGCCAACCTCTTGAAGTGGGCTCAAACCCCGTGGATTAGTCGGCTAATGAGTCGGAAATCACGGTTACAGAAAAAAATGATATGTTTGTAGTTTTTTTAGAACGTATCATAGTTAAAAGTCAAAACCGTTTCTCGTATTTCAACTTTTCAAACAGATTATTTTACCGGGTGAATCCCATTTAACCAAAAATGACTTTTCAAACAAAAAATATCAACGGCTTATAAATTTGAAAAAAGATAAGGGCTAAAAGTATGTAATTTTAAAAGTTATATAGGTTGTATTAAAAATTTAAAAACATAATGAAAACATTGGGGAAAAGACAAAAGTGAAAGTAGCCCCACAAACATGCCTGGGTTATCTTCTCCAACACAACCCATCATTTTTTTTTTGTAAATCACAAGATCAAGGTTTTCTTTTGAACAAATCTAATATTCTTAATTTAAGACAATCTAATAACGAGATCAGATACTCCAAAAGTGAATATATATACTTTTACTTATGTTGTAGAAATCGGAGGCCCTATAAAATGGAGGCCCTGTGCGATTGCCCCTGCCGCACATGCCTAAATTCGGCCTTGCAAAGACTCATAGTCTCTTGTTGGAAGAGAATCCAAGTTACCATGAAAATATGTTACTCTTCACGGTCATTCTCTATATACTTTTAATGGGACGAATCTAATTGTATTATCAAGTACTAATGTACGCAAAATATGAGACTATTAGTACAATGACAAGTACCATAATGTGATGACGTATAGTTTGGACACGACGTAGATAAAGACACCACAAAGGCCCACTTAAAGTACCATCTGAAATACTAGGAAAGCCTAGTATGTTATATGTGGCGTGGTTCTTTGGTCATTGTGGAATCACTGGAACGAGACGATTTTTGGAGCAGTTTCACCGTAACGTAATTTACTTTTTGACAAGATTGTAGAATGTTCTTTTTGATGGTATTCTTCTAGGAAGAAATTGTCCTCCATTTCTTGGGGTAATTGGATCAGAATTCCTTTAGAGGATTTTTTTTTGTAATCTTTTTCTAGCTCCTTGCTAGTGCAATAAAATTCCGATGTTCTAAAAAAAACTAGGAAAGCCTTATACTTTCGCCTATAAAAGCTAAACTATGACATTTCAAACGCGGTATGATTTTCTCACTCTTCCCAATACACACATATACTTCGAAAAACATGAAATCTTACTCTCATGCTAGTGTCTAATCGTGGGTCCGTCCCCACAGTAAGGACTAATGGTTTACTCTATTTGTGTAGGATATTATCAACATCTCTTTTTAGTACTATATCAAGCCTAATCCAAGCCCATCCGCTAGGAACTCAGACCCACTTTCTACCTATGACTTTTCACCATAATGTATGCAAAATATCGACCCTAACTTTATATCGGACATACTTTTGGTCGTTGTGAATCTCTCTTTGAGTAAAATGCATAGCTACGTTCACACCGGAGCGAAACTCAAGAAACAAACTTAGAAGGCCCTTAGTAAAAATATCGCCAAAGAACATAAAGAACACGAGTTTAAACTTTTTTTTGAGAGCAAGCTTCCCAAAAGAAGGCTTCCTGTGTTTTTTTGGAGGGTATACATCCATATACCCGTTTTTTTCTTCTTTTATTTATTTATTATATATGTTAGTCTCATAATCTGCTCTCTATGTCTGTCTGTGTGTTTCAGTCGATTAGCCATGGTCGATTTTAGAATGTGTGCAAACCATCTTAAAAAGTTCAAAGTGGATGTTGATGTTGGGCTCGAATTTTTAGTATCTGGGCCTAGGCTCGAATATTTAGTATCTGTGCTTTGGGCTTCGTATATAAAAAAGATTCGGTGAACCTAAACAAATCCCCTGCAGTCCTGCACCCTCAAACCTTCTTCCTGTTTCGTCTCTTTGTTATAATGGAAGAGCTTGTGTTAGATGTGATTGAGCAGATACTTGTAAGACTGGATGTTATTGACCTACTTAGATGCAAGAGTGTTTGTAAGTCATGGTTTTCTTTAATCTCATCTCATCTTTTTGTTAAAACTCATCTCAAATATTCTTGTTCAATAAATTATCATCTTCCTGATAGAAGGATCATGATGCATGCTGATTGTGGGGACTCTCGTGGCACTAATTTTAAACGCAATGACTATCAAATTGTTGGTTCTTCAAATGGCCTTGTATGCATCTCTCCTAAAGATGTTGAACTGTTAGTAATTAATCCTTTAACTAGAGAAGTTAATTACTTACCAGCGTTACCTAATGAAATTATTCCTAAAGCGATCAGGCCGCGGCTTTCATGCTCTTGTTTGGGTTTTGGTTATGATGCATCTTCAGATGATTACACGGTTATAGTAGGGTTTGGAGTAGGCAAGTATCGAACATGTTTTCATGTGTTAACATTGAAATCAAATATATGGAAACTCATTGGAGATATTAAATATAAGTTGGACTGTTCGAGTGGTGGTAATACACATGGTATCTTATGCGAGGGATCACTTCACTGGCTTATGAATGACCGGGTAAACAAGAAAGCAATTATTTCTATTGATTTATCTCGACAAGAGTTTAATGAAATCCCCCAACCAGATGATTTGGTATATAAATGTGATCATGATGACAGCCTTGGTTTTACAAAAGGATCTCTATGCATATATAAACGTCGAGGACCTATAAAAACCCGCCTTATGATTTGGATAATGAGAAGTTACCAAGTGAAACAGTCTTGGGAACAAGCGCCCTATCCTTGCGATGAGATGGATGTTGATCCACACTACTTGAGAAGGCTCAAGTACATTACCCACAAGAGTTCTTCCTATTGTGGCTCGTTAAGGTTTATGGACTACATGGCTACTCCTGTATTTGTCCCGAGCCTTGTATCTCCTCCTGGGAACATACATAGATTGATTAAGAAAACCAATGATAAGAGGGCTTTAAAGAGAAAGAGGGGGCATGCAAAGAATAGAAAGAAGAATGTTAAGGTGGGTTCTAAATATATGTAGTTGCACAATACTTTTTATCATTGAATCACTGCGAATGATAACTGATATGTACCCTTATTCCCTAGATTGCTTTAGTATTGACTCTATTGCGCAGCATCATATAATCCAACGTTTTAAACTCGGTTTTTTATTTGAACCGGTCGAGTCAGCGGTTCACCTGGTTTTACCGGTTTTATGATAAAAATAAACAACATACTAAGCTTCTCTTGCTAAAATTTGTTAGTGTCAAGGTAGATGGATTTTTTAAATGTGTGCAACTGTTATTAGAAACAACTTTGTTTTGATTATATTGGCTACTACACTTTGTTTTATAATAATTCTTTTTGTTCGTAAGCAAAGCATGCACAATTTATACTCGCAACTCATATATACTACGTACCACGTAGTTTATCATTCAGTTACCTATCTAATGTATAGCATTGTCGCAATTAAGGCGTCAAATTAGCGTGTTGTATTCTTAGCATAGGAGCTTGTTATCATACCTTTTTAGCAAAGATTTGACCTGTCTGAATTTATCAAACCGGGTCGACCTGCGCCAACTAAAAACCAGCTGTTCAAAACGGTTCTTAAACAACCAACAAACCAGTTACATCCTGCTCAGTCTTCGATCCGGATTCCAGTTCGACCGCTTGAACTGGCCGGGTCAAACCGGGTTCTAAAACATTGCTTCATACACATTTAGTAACGTAGTTTCTTTCCCCTCCTCTTTGTCTACATGCGTATAATTATACATTTAGCTCTCGTGCACTTCTTATTTTGTTATCAGTTTTAACTGAACTGTGTCTTTCAATTCTGATTTTTCAGTCAATCAAGAAAGGTCATGATGTGAGCATTAAAAGAAATATCAACTGGAGCGTTTGAGTTATTGAAGCAGTCAAGGATGGCTTAGTATTTAAACTTTGCTTTTTCTTTGGCACTCTAGATCAATGCTTCTTTTCGAAATCTATCTTTTAATTTTTTTGCAAACAAGGAAGTTATGTTTCGGTATACATTTTTTCTTTTACTACATCATATTGGATATATCAGTTGAACCAGTACGTTATGACTACTCGAGAAGTTGCATCCCTCGATAAGAATCAATAAAACGATTTTCTTGTCTGGTAATAGAGCATAGTGACTTCTGGATCATAGTATTATGACTACTCGAGAAGTTGCAACTATATCGTGACTTCCTTACAAAAAGAAACTACTATTCCATTATAGACTTAGGCTCTCGATCATGCAGTACGAAATATCATATGCGAGCTCTCTCACTGTAACCATATGTCAGGAATGAAGTAGTTAATTCCTTAAGAATTGTCAATTAGTCAACTAACTCTAGAACACCATGCTAGCTTGTTTATATACTGTGAATCGGTGTACTATTTTTGTATCATATGATGCACAGAATGATTCTATGATATACAAACCACCTTCTAAAAGAAACTATGACCTAATTCACCCAGTCGGTAACCCATCCAGTACATAAATGAATCGACTCAAACCAGTTTAAATAATCACCAGTCCTTAATTATCGTCAAATACGCAACACACAATGTACAATAACGATTTACATGTTGTTAGTTTTTAAGGACATGCCTAAATGGTGACTCAACATAATCAATCATCATACTCGGAGTCCTTGTCAAACTCATCAAATTCACCATTTTCCTGTAATTACAAAAGCTTTACTTAGCGATGTATATAAACAAGGTTTCAATATTCTGTACAACACTATATCATGTCATTATGCATTCATGCTAATATGGGACAACTAAAATGATTGGTGGTGGTGTTCCATGGTTGCGTTTGTGCGGTTTTTGCGAGTTTCTGGAAAATACTCCTTATTGTTTGATTTATTCAACCAGACTTGAAATGATTCCCATCAATGATATTTGAGATGGGAATGAAAGACAACAATGTAACTTATTCCACCACCTGCACCGAACCCAACGGTGTTGGGTAAAACTCGTCACCGGTGTAGTAACGCCGGGCAACGTTGGTCAACACCGTTGCCGACCCGACGTTACTACACCCAACGCTCTTAAGAGGGTATCTACAATTTCTTAGGGAAGTGCTTATGTGCTTATCTTAAACATAGTTTTATAGAATTTCAAAATGATAAAAACCTCGCGCATATTTGTGTTTTTTGATTTTTTATTAGTTTTTTACGTTTTTGTCTTCTTCTTTTTTACATTTTGATTAGTTTTCTTTAGTTTTTTTTTTAACCTTTTTGGTTCGTTTTCGCCCGAATGCATAAGCTTTTTTACGTTTTCGCAGATTTTTAAGATTTTCGTCAATCATTTACGTTTTCGTCCATTTTTTCTCGTGCTTTTTACGTTTTTATTAGTTTTTTTTGTTCCGTCTTTATTTTACATTTTTGTCCCTTTTTATGTACAAAAATGTACGTATACGGACGAAAACGTAAAAACGGATGCAAACATAAAAACCAACGAAAACGTAAAGAAGCCGACGAACGCGTAAAAACTGTTGAAAACATAAAAAAACAGAGGATGACGTAAAAAAGACGAAAACATAAGAAAACGGAAAAAAATAGATGAAAACGTAAAAATTGTACGACAACATAAATAACTGACGTAAACAGAAAAGAGCGAAAACGTGCAAAACTGTTAAAAAAAGAATAAAAACTAATGAAAACTTAAAAAATGGAATAAACCGACAGAAACTTAAAAGACGGAAGAAACTGTAAAAAAATTGACATAAACGTCAAAAAAGAACGGAAACATAAAAAAACGTATGAAAACATATTAAAAGTGAAAATTTTAAAAAATATGAAAACACTATGATTTAGTGGGATGACCCTACCTAAACCATTGACACATAACCTGTTAGAATTATTGAAGCATGACGTGTTTAACCCATGACCTGTTTAATCTATGACCCATTTAGCCCATTTAACCCATGACCCTAACCGACCTAACCAAACCTATTTGCCTTAAAATATACTAGTAATTCTCTTTAAAATGATGTTGTTATGAGCCGACTATAGATAGGGGTGTCTATTGTTTGGGTTTGACCCACAAAAATCAAACCGAATTAAAACCAAACTGAAAATAGAATTCGGGTTTTGGGTCATAGCTGAACTGAACCAAACTACAAATTCGGTTTTCAGGTTTGATATAAGTTTGGAAATCGGACCCGAAAATCGAACTGAAAACCAAAATTACACAAGTATATAACTTTTATACATTTATATATACAAAATGATTATTAAAATTTAATCCTAATAAAAAAATTTACACTTCAAATAATTTTTTTTTGCTAAATGTTTAATATTATATATTTTTAAAGAATAATTCGGGTCAACCCAAGAACCAAACCTAATTCAAATTCGATTTTCGGCTCGGTTCGATTTTCGGGTTGACAAATTTTTTTTTAACCGAATGACGTAAACCGAATAAGTCGAGAACCAAATCGAAAGACACCCCTAGTTATAGATGGCCAATTTCACAAGAATACGATAAGAAACCAAGAAGAATAAGACGTTTAGAGTGTAGGAAAGACTCCAATAAAACTTTTGGAAAACTAAGCTCTAAAATACTTTCTTTCATTTCATTCATAATTTAAAACAAATGATACAATTACAATTTACGAGGTGAGATCAATAAAGAATATGTACAAATAAGAAAAGAAAGGAACACATCATGACCATTCATTTTTTTTTATCTAATGGCTAATATCAAAAGCCCAACCATATTTAAAACCCTAAAAAAACACCTCATGTCCCTCATTTACGTTAAAACATTCTCTCTCTACAAAACACACACAACCTACCATCCATCAAACCCTCACCGGAAATCAAAACCCACCGCCGGAATCTCTAAAAAATCTCGCTGGAAATCAAGAAAAAACGATGGAGACCTTAACCGCCACCACGAATCATATTAAACAACATACACCGCTGGAATCACAAGAAAACGTTTCAGAATCACAAGAAAACTCGCCGGAAAATGACAAGTTCGCCGGAAAACAACAAATCTCGCCAGAAAATGATACCGAGCAAAGAAGTTGTTGAAAGCATTAATTATGATGATTTAGATGTGGTAGATCTGAACAAAAGAAGTTGTTGAACATGATAATGGACATGAATCTGAACAAAGAAGATGCTTTTAAAAAGTTGTAGATGTAGATGTTAAAAATATAAATCACATGTGATTCTAACAATGATTGCTATGTTGTTTGTATGGTATTATATTTTGTTGTGTTTTATATGAAAAATTATAAATCAAGTATAGTTTTTCTTTGTTGTTGTAAACTAAATCACTTGTCATTCATTTTTAATCTAGAAATGATCATGTTAGGCTATTAAGTTTGTTACCTGGAAGTCTAAACTATTAATTTGTTGTGAGAAAAATCACATCTAATTATCAACGAATCACATGTAATTATCAGCGAATTACATGTAATTCAAGAAAAATTACATGTGATTCAACCAAAATCACATGTAATTATCTGCGAATCACATGTAATTATCAGCGAATTACATGTAGTTCAAGCAAAATTACATGTGATTCAACCAAAATCACATGTAATTTATCTACAGTGAGTTTGTTAGAAGATGATAAGGTTTCAAAATACTTCAATCACATATAATGCAAGAAAAATCACATGTAATTATCGTTGAATCACATGTAATTCAAACAAAATTACATGTGATTCAAACAAAATCACATGTAATTCAGAAGCCATTTTTGGTTGAATCACATATAATTATCAGCGAATCAAAATTCAGAAGCCAATTTTGGTTGAATCACATGTAATTATCAGCGAATCAATTTTGGTTGAATCACATGTAATTTTGCTTGAATTACATGTAATTCGCTGATAATTACATGTGATTCGATGATAATTACATGTGATTTTGGTTGAATCACATGTAATTTTGTTTGAATTACATGTGATTTTTCTTATATTATATGTGATTCAAACAAAATTACATGTGATTCAACCAAAATCACATGTAATTCAACCAAAATCACATATAATGCAAGAAAAATCACATGTGATTCAACCAAAATCACATGTAATTATCAGCGAATCAAAATCACATGTGATTCAACCAAATTCACATGTAATTCAACCAAAATCACATGTAATTATCAACGAATCACATGTAATTATCAGCGAATTACATGTAATTCAAGCAAAATTACATGTGATTCAACCAAATCACATGTAATTATCAGCGAATCACATGTAATTATCAGCGAATTACATGTAATTCAAGCAAAATTACATTTGATTCAACCAAAATCACATGTAATTTATCTACAATGAGTTTGTTAGAAGATGATAAGGTTTCAAAATGCTTGAATCACATATAATGCAAGAAAAATCACATGTAATTATCGCCGAATCACATGTAATTCAAACAAAATTACATGTGATTCAAACAAAATCACATATAATTCAGAAGCCAATTTGCTTTATATATTTTACATGAATGACAACAAACAACTTAATATATTGACAGAATTACATGTGATTCACACAAAATCACATGTGATTCATCTATAGTGAGTTTGTTAGACGATGATAAGGTTTCGAAATGCTTGAATCACATGTAATGCAAGCAAAATCACATGTAATTCAAGCAAAGTTACATGTGATTTGCATACGAATCACATGTGATTTGCACACGAATAGATATTTTTTCACCGAGTCACATGCGACGACTTATACACATGTTAAAGTCGTATTATTGCAAAGACAACACAAGGTAACAAATTTGACATCATTATATATACACTTGATAAAAATGTAACATTGAGCCAAGTTATATATTCAAGTTATATATTGTTAAGGACTATTACTACCAAAAATGAAGATGACATCATTTTATAACCAACAATAACAATAACTTAACCAAATAAATTCATGCAAAATTACATTTGATTCAAACAAAATCATATTTAATTCAAAAGCCAATTTGTTTTATATATTTTATATGAATGACATTTTCATATATTGACATAATTACATGTGATTACAAAAATCACTTGTGATTTATCTAAAGTAGTTTGTTAGAAAAAGTTAAGGTTTAAAATGATTTAATTACATGTGATTCAAGCATAATTACATGTAATTTATGTGCACATGATTGACAAATAGAAATACGATAATGCTGATTGTCAGCAATGAGGATCAACCAACGATAGGCGATTTACTTTCACAACAGAATTACATGTAATTCAAGCACAATTACATGTGATTCAAGCAAAATCACATGTAATTCAGAAGCTAATTTGTTTTATATATCTTGCATGAATGAAACAGATGTCTTAATATATTTCGAGCATGATCCAACATGATCCTACTTGTCTAATTTAATTTATCTCAGATGAAACATTCTTGTTCTAGCAATTATTTCGAGCAACAAGCCATTTAGCGCACCACTACCAATAATATATTGCTACAATCTCTTTTACGCATTTCATCAGACACTTTTTAGGTATCAAAGTCCTAATAATATGTTACTGCCATCTCGTTTAGGCATTTCATCAAACACTTTTCATGCATCAAATTTTTAATATAATATGTTGTTCCTATATCTTTGAAACTGCTTATATGTTCTACCATCTCTTTTAAGCATTTTATCAAACACTTTTCGTGCATCAAATTTCTAACATATAATATGTTGTTGCCATCTCTCTTTGAAACTGGTTACATTCCTTGAAACTAAGCAGATACACTAGTGCTTAGAAAAATCTTGTAAGCAGAAGAGCCATGGAGTACAAAAAGTGTGGTACACTGATATAGTAAAATAGTATCCTCTATATTGGCCTGGTTTTCTTTCTTTTGATATTCAGATATAGAAAAGTGAAATTAGATTGCGATTGTAAAATCATATATATTCTTGTTGACAATGAAGGGGTGCGACGATGGGGTTGCGATGGTGGTGCGACAGTGGTGGTGGGATGCGACAGCGGTGGTGGGGTACGGCGGCGATGGTGGGTGTGGTGGCGGTTGGTGGATGTATATGTGTTTGTAAGAACAGGGTGTGGGGTGGAGGAAATGAAAGTGAAAAAATCTCAACCATTAAAAATGAACGGTCTTGATTCATTACTGTGGACTTTTTTGAGGTTGTGTTCCCTAGGGATCTTTTCTCTACAAGTTACAGTGTAAAAAGAATGCAACTACAAAGTAACTATCCTAAATTATAATGCATGATTAACATGTGGGAAAACATATATAAATATGATAAACATGAACAAAATGCAAGACCGGAGTTCTGTTCAAAGATATTTAGTTCACTGATATAAGTTGAAGGACTGTTATTGTTATTTTGGAAAGTTTCTATAGCTGATGGAAGTTAGTTTTTCTTAGTGTCATGTGGAAAAAAGATGGAGGACCTTATTTGAAACTTCTAAGCCTCGATATAACTTGTTGGGAATTATTTGTTAAGTGTCAAGTACCGTTAGTATATTCCAAGTATTGTTAGTGTTATGTAAGTACCGTTAGTGTTAACGCGGTACATAGTAAGTACTTCTACTTATAAAGTAAGTACTGCTATGATGATTAGGACGAATATATCTTTGTATAAGATATGTCATAGTTATATTTAGAGTATATCTTATGTGATATACCTAAATAGTTAGAATATTGATAATATATCGTCTGTGATATAGTTATCTTTATAGATTATTCTAAGGTTTCTAGGGTTCCTTACTCTATTAAAGGAACATAGGTACAATGTATTTCATGTACCTCATTTAAGTCGATTAATAAGAGAATCGAATAGTTAAAAGTAATTCTGTTCTTCTGTGCTCTATAAGTTAGATTTCGCATAACTTATTTAGTGTTAGTAAGAGTGCTCAAAGTGTTTAGTTAGATTACAAACTATTATACTAATTCTTAACAGAATATAGATCCAACCAAAGGGATCAACAAGTGGTATCAGAGCTTGTTGAGAAACTCTGAAAAAGAAGAACACGACCCCATACACTCCACACATACCAAATCTCAATGTCTCAACCAGATGGTGATAATGCTGACTTGGATGATGCTCAGATCCCTGATCCTATTCCATAGGGACAACCACAAGTTGTGCATCCTACACCAGCTCAAGGTGCTCAACTCGTGAATGCTGTAGCTACCTCTACACCAACACCTTCTCATACTATGTCTGCTGTTAAACTCCAAGTTCTCAAAGGTGACATTTATGAGACTTGGGCTATACAGATGGAACATTACTTGAATCACACAGATCACACTGTGTGGCAAGTTATCAAAAATGGGAACACACCAAAGAAGCTACACTGGTTGCCAGACGGTACATGCTATGCTCTACCTGCTGTGACTGCTGAGCAGATACAAGCAGAGATCAGAGAAAGAAAAGCCAGAACTGCTTTGGCTATGGCTCTCTCTGAAGACATTCTACCAAGCTTTCATCGTTATAAAGATGCCAAAGCTACGTGGGATGCTATAAAACTTAGATTTGGAGGCAATGACAAATCTAAGAAAATTTAGAAGATTGTTCTTAAACAAGAATTTGATAACTTCTCAATTACCAGTATAGAGGGAATACATGGTGGATATGGAAGCTTTAGCAAGTTGCTTATTCAGTTAGCAGTTTATGGACAAGTAATTCCTAATGAAGAAGCTAATCTAAAATTCTTAAGAAGTGTTCCACCAGAGTGGAAAGCAATGGCTATGCACTTCATCACAAGAGATGATTTGGAAACAATTCCGTTTGATCATCTCTACAACAATCTTAGAGCATATGAGATGGATGTGAAAGGAACTGAAGTAAAGACAGCAACTGCTTCAAAGTCTAATTTGGCTTTTGTGTCAGATGGGAACATCGGTACTTACTTTCAAAATACCGCTAGTGGATCTAGCAGCGGTACATACTTCACAAATACCGTTGGAGGACTTACAAGCAGTACTTACCCACAAAGTATTGAAAGTAGTCCAATGGTCTCTCAAAATCCACATGGAAGGTCTTCACCATTGTTTAGTGACAATGATGCCTTCTCATTCTTTGCTGGACAAGACAACAGGCCAAGATTAACTCTCAATGACTTGTTCCAAATGGATGATGCTGATGTTGAAGAGATGGATCTTAAATGGCAAGCTGCTATGGTGTCAGTAAGATCTAATAGGTTCTTCAAGAAGACTGGAAGAAAAAATGACTGTTGATCCTAATGAGCCATTAGGATATGACAAGTCTAAAGTTGAATGCTATAACTGTGGAAGGAATGGACACTTTGCAAGATAATGCAATAGAGATAATGCTGAGACTAGCAATCTGAAGTCCAAGAACAACTATAGAACCAGTCCAAGAATAACTGAAAGCTTTCCAAAAGGAAATAGCAGGAGTCCTAAAGGAACCAAAGCATTGGTTACTGTAGATAGAGTGGTAAATTAGGCAGAAGAAGAAGAAGAAGAAGAGCTTGGATTAATGGCTCTCTCACATGAAGATACTGAGGTACATCCTTGTTCTAAAGATTGTATTCTTAAATTTAATAGTCTAAAATTAGAACTAGAGGAACAGTATCAAAAGGTTAACACATGCACTGTAGAAGTAGAGGCTTTTAAACAGGGTGTTGTTAAATTAGAAGAAAATATAGTTTTGTACAAAAAGGCTCAACAAAACTATAAAGAGAAAATAAGGATTTTGACTCTTCAAATGAGGGAAAAAGATGTGGAAATAAAAGCTTTTGAAAGACAACTTTTAAAAATAAATTCAGAAAATGAAGCTTTAAAAACCAGTCTTTGTAATGAGAGGGAAGTGATTAGTCATTGGCAACAATCCTCTAAGGGATTGGGAAAATTGATTAATTCACAAATGGGGTATTATGATAAAACATGCCTAGGATATATTGAGGATCAACCTGGGATAACCTTAACTAACAAAGACTTATCAAAAGGGATTTTTGATAGTTCTAGTGAGGTAGATGATACACCTGAAAATGATAGATATGCTGAAGGAATGAAGGCAGTTCCTCCACCAGTATCAGGAATTTTCATGCCTTCTTGTAATGATACTAGTATAGAGTCAGAAGAACCTAAGATTAATAATGTCTTTAACTCTAGTAATGTGTCTCAAGAAAATACTGATGTGACCAAGAATATTGTTTATCCACCTCTAATGAACAACTTTGTTTCTGAGGAATCTAATACTAGTTCTGCTCCCAAGCAGGTAAAAACTCCTAGCAAGATATTGGAAAACAATGAACAACATACTAAAACCAAAAGGGATGGGCTAGGTTTTGAAAAAGTAAAGTCAAAACAACCTTTTGGGTATTCTTTAAGAAGAAAAGGATGTTATGTTTGTGGTAGTCTAAGTCATTTTATCAAAGACTATACATTACATGAAGATAAAATTGTGAAACAGAAGGCTACACAAAGGGTCATGAAAAACAGTAATGGGAAAAATGAACAGGTTTATAGGAAACAGAAACTTAAAGATGACAAACCTAAGTTTGATCACACAAGGGTAGTTAAACAGGTTAAAAATAATCCTACCAAAAGTTTTGTTCCTAGGGCAGTACTTATGAAACAAGGACTTATATCCTTAAAATCTGGTAAACTAAGTACCGACAAGCCAAAACCTACAAGTACTGCTAGACCAAACTCAAGTACTATTGGTTTCAAGTCTGTAAAACCAATGTTCTCCAAGACTTCTAAGAAAGTTTTTGAAAAAGTTAAAACACCTAGAAGTAAGGACAAGAACAAACCAGTACAAATGTGGGTTCCTAAAAGAGATATACCATGTGTTAAAGCAAGTACCGCTAAAGTAGTACTTAAGTCAAAGAAGTCAAAGCACATAGAGTCACCCTATGAATTTGACTACATAAATGAAACCATGAAGTATAAGAGTAAAAGTAGCATTACTGGAAATGCTTCAGTACAAACTCTTAAATGTGTAGGTCCTACAAGATCCGAGCCAAATGTGGCTTGGGTCCCTGTTAAAGGCTAATGAGTTTTATTTGTGTGTAGGGGCATCTCATTGATGAATTAAATGATAATTGAATTGTAGATAGTGGATGCTCAAGACACATGACAGGGAACAAAGATTTTCTTGCTAAATTTGAAGAATTCAGAGGAGGTCCAGTAGCCTTTGGGGGTAGCAAAGGTAGAATCACTGGCAAAGGGAAAATCAACACAGGAAAGTTGAAATTTGAAGATGTTTTCTTTGTAAAAGAATTGAATGAGTTCAATCTCTTTTCTGTATCACAAATGTGTGATAAGAAGAACAAGGTGCTATTCACAGACAAAGACTGCTTGGTGTTGTCCAAAGACTTTGAGATGCCCAAGGAATCTCAAATACTGCTTAAAGTACCCAGTCAAGAAAATATGTACACCTTTAATCTTCATACTATTACTCCAACAGGTGGTATTACATGTTTGCTAGCTAAGGCTTCTTTAGATGAGTCAAACTTATGGCATAGAAGGTTAGGTCATGTGAATTTCAAAAATCTTAATAGATTGGTAAAAAGAAATTTAGTTAGAGGTCTACCTAACAAATCTTTTCAAAATGATTTCACATGTGCTGCTTGTCAAAAAGGTAAACAACATAGAACCTCTTGTAAGACCAATACTGTAAACACTGTGACAAAACCTTTGCATCTCTTGCATATGGATTTATTTGGTCTAGTTTCTATCAGAAGAATTAGTCATAAGACCTTTTGTCTAGTCATAACTGATGATTATAATAGATTCAGTTGGGTTTTCTTTTTAGCCCTTGAAAGTGAGACAAGTGAATTACTAAAGGATTTTATCACTTTAGTTGAAAAACAGTTCACTAAACAGGTTTTAATCATTAGGACTGATAATGGAACAAAATTTAAGAATGCTGATTTTGATGAATTCTGTAGGTCTAAAGGAATTAAGAGACAATTTAGTAATCCTAGAACTCCACAACAGAATGGAGTAGCTGAAAGGAAGAATAGGACATTAATTGAGGCTGCTAGAACTATGCTGGCTGATTCACATTTGCCAAATACCTTTTGGGCAGAAGCAATCAATACTGCATGTTATGTGTTAAATAGAGTCCTAGTAACTAAGCCTCAAAACAAAAAACCTTATGAAATCTTGACTAATGTAAAGCCAAACATAAGTCATTTAAAACCTTTTGGGTGTCATGTGTCCATACTAAATACTCTTGATTATTTGGGAAAGTTTGATGGAAAGTCTGATCCAGGATATCTTGTAGGATATTCATTGCAAAGTAAAGCATATAGGGTTTATAATTTGGCAACTAAGAAAGTTGAAGAAAATGCTCATGTCAATTTCTTAGAAAATAAACCCAATGTTCCAAGAATAGGATATGCTTGGATGTTTGATTTAGATTATCTAACTAACTCCATGGATTACTACTCTTTGCAAAAGGATTGTCAAACTAACAATGCATGTGAGGAGTCAAGTGCAACTAATGTAGGTACTCAAGAAGATGTTTCTTCATCAGATGATGATATTCATATCTATGTGCCAAACATGCCTACTGTTACTCCCATGTCTACAACTCCCAAGAAGCAAACCATGCCATCAAATGATGATCAAGCCTCCTAGGAGCTTCAGAGGCTTCAAGATCAAGAAAAGAATGCTACATCTGCTAATAAGCATTCAGGAGAAGAGTCTTTTGAGTCACAACACTCAGCAGTACATACTATACCTAGCGGTACTTCATCTGCAAGTACTGCTAAGTCAAAATCTGCTAAATCTGCTGACTCACTAGAAGAGATTTTGCAAGCATTGAACGATGAAGACTATATGCCAGTCCAGCTGAAGGAATCTTCTCCAAAGCTTCCTATGATGAGCAGGGTGCAGTAACTGATTTCAGCAATTTGGAAACAGAAATTCCAGTCAGTTCTATTCCCACTCATAAAGTCAACAACAACCATCCTGCTACACAGATTATTGGTGATCTAAAATCTGCTGTACAAACCAGAAGACAACTGCAAACCAATATTGAAACTAATGCACTAGTGAGTTATGTCAAACAACAGCAAAGAACAAATCATAAAGATACTCAGCATTGTTTGTTTGCCTGTTTCTTATCTCAAGTAGAGCCCAAAAACATCTCTCAGGATCTTGATGAAGAAAGTAGGGTAGATGCCATGCAAGAAGAATTAACACAATTTGAGCTACAAAAGGTTTGGATTCTTGTGGATCTTCCCTCAGGTAAAAGAGTAATTGGTACTAGATGGGTCTTCAGGAACAAGAAGGATGAAAGAGGGGTTGTTGTGAGGAACAAGGCAAGACTTGTTGCTCAAGGCTATAGACAGGAAGAAGGGATATACTATGATGAGGTTTTTGCACCAGTGGCAAGGATAGAAGCCATTAGGTTATTTTTGGCCTTTGCATCATATATGGGATTTATAGTCTATCAAATAGATGTGAAAAGTGCCTTTCTATATGGTACTATTTCAGAGGAGGTATATGTCTCACAACCTCCAGGTTTTGTAGATCCTAAATTCCCCAATAGAGTCTACAAAGTTATCAAAGCACTTTATGGTCTGCATCAAGCTCCAAGAGCCAACTTTATCCAACTTTCTGCTAGAACATGGATATAGGAGAGGAACCATTGACAAAACTCTGTTCATCAAGAAAAATGCCAAAGACATCATTCTAGTTCAAGTCTATGTTGATGACATCATTTTTGGTTCTACCAAGAAGACATGGTGTGAAGAGTTTGAAGCTTTGATGAAAGGAAGATTTCAAATGAGTTCTATGGGAGAACTAACTTTCTTTCTGAGACTGCAAGTCAAACAAAGAAAATATGGAATATTTATCAGCCAAGATAAATATGTTGCTGAAATCTTAAAGAAATTTTCATGTATGGATACAAGGAGTACAAGCACACCTTTTGAAGCCAAGAAATCTTTATCAAAAGATGAACATGGAGAAGATGTTGACATTCATCTCTATAGGTCAATGATTGCTTCATTGATGTATCTTACTGCTTCAAGACCAGATATAATGTTTGCTGTGTGTTCCTGTTCAAGATTCCAAGTTCATCCAAAGGTGTCACATCTATATGTTGTGAAAAAGATTTTTAAATATCTTAAAAGTCAACCTAATTTAGGATTATGGTATCCTAGAGATTCCACCTTTGAATTGGAAGCTTACTCAGATAGTGACTATGCTAGAGCAAATCATGATAGGAAATCCACAACAGGAGGTTGTCAATTCCTAGGCAGAAGACTCATATCATGGCAGTGTAAGAAGCAAACCATTGTTGCTACTTCTACAACTGAAGCTGAATATGTAGCTGCTACTCATTGCTGTGGACAAGTACTTTGGATTCAAAATCAATTGTTGGACTATGGGTTTAACTTCATGAACAACAAGATTTACATTGATAATGAAAGTACTATATGCATTGTCAAGAATCCAGTATTTCACTCCAAGACTAAGCATATTGAAATAAGACATCACTTTATAAGAGATGCTTATGACAAAAAGCTTATTCAAGTCTTGAAGATTCATACAGACAACAATGTAGCTGATTTATTGACCAAAGGATTTGATGCAAAGAGATTCGAATTCTTGGTGACACACATTGGTATGCTCAACCAATAACATGCTGCATATGTTGAGGGGAGGTAATAGCTGTACAAGTTTTATATAATTTTTATTGTATAGTCTATGTTTTGTGTTTTTGATGTTATTGCAGGTTTATAGAAAAAGATAAAAGAGGTTACATGTCTAGTGGAAAGCATGAACTGGTCAAAATTGTGAGGTACCGTTGTTACTCCAAGTACCGCTAGCACAAACCAAGTACCGCTTATGTTCCATGTACCGCTACATGTCCGTTGTACCGTTAAGGGTCTCTTTGGTAAATTTGGCGGTTTCTTCGCGCTTGGGTTTGTTATTTACTTAAATACTTACCCCAATTACACAATTGATTCACCTAATCTTTTATTTTTATCTCTTGATTCTATAACCTTCTCTCTAATCTTTCGATCATCAAAAATACTAATGGCTGCTTTACAAGTAATCTCTAAGCATTATTTGGTTGCGAATCTTGCTACGAATGATGACTCTCTTGGTTTCCATGAGATGCTTGGTTTCCTATCTCAAAGTTATGTTCGCTTCGCACTCACTGTAATTCCAGTAGTCTCTATACCCATTGTTGAACAATTTTTGGATACTGCTGTGTTAGGTACTCGTTTTGATCAACCTTGCATTAAGGCTAGGGTGAATCATAGGAATATATATGTCACTGAGGTACTGCTACGAGCAAGTTTGAGACTTAATGGCGAAAATAGACTTAGTATGCTTAATAATACAGAGATTCATGATGGCCTTGCAGCCATGGGCTATGGGGGTGGTAGGGAAAGTCTTACTTTCTTTAAAGCATTATTTTCACCTCAATGGAAATTGCTTTTTCATGCTATTATTCACTGTTTAAGTTCAAAAAGTACATATTTTGACCAAATACCTGCTGCATTGGCATCTGCTGGTATTTGTCTAGCAAATAACAGGGTTTTTAATTTTTCAAAATTAATTTTTGAAGGCATGACTAGGAATTTGGAAGGGACTAAGAAGTTTTTAATGTATCCTAGATTCATTCAGACTTTGGTTAGTGACCAAATACCTAACCTACCAGCATTAACTGATACACGAGATGTTCCTTCATTCACAAAGAGAACTTTCTCTTTCTTGACCAAACAAGGCAATGCCTTTACAGGAACAGTAACACCATTGTTTGCTCATATCTTAGCCCAACCTGCCAATCAAGAAGGTGAGGAACCTAGCAATGCTAGTGCTTCTCAGCAAACTCCTTCTCACCAGAGCTCCCACTCTCTAGAAGACTCACAATCTTCTTCTCACAATGTTGGTGTTCCACCAAACACTGATGAGATGATCCACACACCTGCTGCTTCTTTTGCTGCTAGTGGTTCACTACAAGCACAAGCACCAGAGGTGGTGGATGTTGCAAATTTAACTGCTCTGTGTACAAGTTTGTCCCAACAGGTACAAGTATTGTAGAAAGAAAATCTTGTTCAAGACAAGAAAATTGCTGAATTGGAAGCTAGCCTACTCAAGTTAAGGAACAAAGTGTCATCTTGGATGAGGCAATATAGATCTATTCAGAAAAATGCAATCAAGAAGCAAAGATTCAGGAACCACAAAAAAGGCAACTGAATGCAACCAAACAGGGGAGGAATAATGAAGAACAGGGAAGGAAGAATGAAAAACAACCACCTTCTTCTGATAATCAAAGAAGGATCTCTGGAAATGACATCAATTTTGAATTGGATGACGATGTCACGGGGACTTATAAAGATGGAACTGGTTTAGAGACTGGTGTGGATGGACCTTCAGATATAGAGATTCAACAGCAAGACCCACAACCTACTCTAGAGGAACCACAAGTTCAAGAAATGTTGGTAACTCAGCCAAAGGAACCACAAGTTCAAGAAAAGTTAGTAAATCAACCAGAGGAGCCACAAGTTGCAGAAACATTGGCAACTCAACCAGAACCATCAGTTCAATCACCACTTCAAGGTAATTGGAGTGCTTTCTATGAGAAGTTGGAGGAAATTTCTATTCAGTTTCCTGCTCCATCACCTTAAAGCAATAAATCAGATAAGACAGAAGAAGTGCAAGTTGATATGATGGCTTCTATGGAAGAAAAAGTATCTGGGGATACACAAGTGATTGAAGAAACAAGTGTGTCAAATACTGGTGAAGTCAACATTGTTGAAGATCCAAGTACTGCTAAGCCAACTAAGCCGACTGCAAGTACTGCTGACATTGTTGAAGACCCAAGTACTGCTAAGCCAAGTAAACCGATTGCAAGTACCGCTGGTGATCATTCTTCACTTGAAAGTCAAACTTCTTTTGGAGAAAATGAGACTTTGGCCCAATTGTTGCTTGATTTAAAGAAGAACTTAGTTGAGAAGATTAAGCAAGCAGAAGTGGAGAAAAAGACACAACAAGAAGTTCTTGCCACAAGGGATCAAATTCAAGGTAAGAAAGTTCAAGCTTCACACCCTACAAAAGGTATAGTCATTCAACAGTTAGCTAATGAAGAAGTAGCTGCCAAGCTGAAGAAGAAGCTACCTAAGATAAATCTAAAGGATAAGGGGAAGAAGCAATTATTGTCAAAATCTGAAGATAAAAGTGATTCAGATGATGATATAAACAAAGTCATGTACAAATTTAATCAAATAGACCATGATGAGGAATTTGCTTATAGAATGCAAGCAAAAATTCGTGAAAATTAATTGCAGGAAGAACTTGCAGCAAAACAAGATTTGCTAGAAGCCAAAAGGATACAGCAAGAATGGAACATACAAGAGTATGACAGGATTCGAGCTGAGATACATGCTAGTGAGCTTCTTGTAGACTCATTAATAGCTGAAGAGAGATATGCATATGATGAAGAAGAGAAATCAAAATGGATTGATGATCTGGTAAGGGAGCAACAAAGATTCTTTGCTGAAAAGAGAAGGAAAGAAAAGATTAAGCCTCCAACTACTATGCAGATTAGAAATCAGATGATGAACTTTCTAAAGAAGGTAAAAGGATTTACTCATATTCAGCTGGTCAAGAAGAATTTTGAAGAAATCAAGACTTTGTATGAGCAAAGTAAGAGGACTGAATTGAATTTTGTTGAGATTGGATCTAAAGCAGACAAGAAAGCTGTTGAAGAATTCAAGAAACATCTACAACAACAAAGACAATTTGGTAGTACTCATAGAATTGAGCCAAGTACTGCTAAACCTACAAGTACATCTCCACCTATCAGGACCACTTATGTGAGGAAGAATAGAAAGGAGAAAGTAAGTTCAAGGGAGCAAGAGACTGCTCAAAGAATGAATACATGAGTTGAAACTCAAGGTATTGCTCAGACTAAAAATGTACAAGCAGTACATACACAGTCAACAGTACATACAACGGTACATACTGAGGAAAAGGTACATACAAGCTTGGAAGAGGGTTCAACAGAACTTAAGGGAATTTCCAAGAGTGTTAAAAGGAAAATATCAACAAAGCTAAAGAAGAAAGCTAAGAGAGCTAATACAACAGCAAAAGATAGTGATGATGATGAGAGCTTAAGGAAGTACTTGAAGATTGTGAAATTTGAAGATCAATGTATTGATACATAGATTTTTGGAAAAAGGGCATCCATTGTTAAGTGGATTTACTCTACAGATCAAGGACTTGAAGCTCATGGAATTCAGAGAACTGATGGCACAGCAAGAATATTCAGACTTTGGAAGTTATTCTTCACATTCTTGACAGACAAGATATTCAAGATCTTTTAAGGTTAGTTCAAGAAGCCTGTGCAGGAAAAACTAAAGTATCACTATTATATATGAAATTTCTCTTTATGTATGAGCCACACAACTGTGATTAAGAAATGTTGAAGGTATTAGAGGATCAGGTTCCTAGTTACTGGAGATATTACAGGTCATGTGGATTGCATATTTTGGACGTAGATGATGTTACATACTATATGCTGCAAGAGAAAACTTACTCCTTCAAAAGAAGATTGTTGGAAAGGATGTTAGAACAACAATTAGAAGTTACAGAAGAATCTGCTGATGTTTTGGAGTTGATCAGAATGGTTAAACAACAAATCAAGGATTTGAAAGATGAGGAAGAAGCTGAGAAAGAATCTTAAGTGTTTGACTTTCAGTCACACTTCATAAATGGTTCTCAGTTCACCATGTCTAACACACATAAGAACTGGCTAGTCCATAAGCAAACGGTTTATGGTAAAGACTTATCAAATCCGTTGAAAGCTGATAGTTTTCTAAAAACTATATGGTTCTAACTCATCTTGTTTCGAGACAAAGAGTTGGCTAGTCCTAGACAAACGGTACTAGGTAAAGACTTCATCAAATCCGTTGATAGTTGACAATTTACCAAAAAATGTAAGGTTTTCATTATACCTTATTCTTTGTGAATAAAGTATTGGCTATTCCAGAGTGAACAACTAACTGGTAAAGAATTTATCAAATCCGTTGATAGTTGGTGATTTGCTAAAAATCATGAAGCCAATACAGATTGGTGTTTGTTGTTAACTGTTTTATTTCAGGTATGAAGATTGCAGGCAAAGAAGTATTAAAATATAGTACTTAGAAGGTTTTGTTATCATCAAATCAAGAGAAAGATTTATGATCAAGAGTTAAAGGACTAAACTCAAGAAGACAATAACTGATGATGTAAAGATGAATGAATGTTTAGAAGACACAAGAAGATCATAGTTTGAAGACAAAGATGATGCTCATAATGTTTCAAGATTATCTTATCAGAAGAAGATCTACATTTGAAGTGTTTGGCTACATTCAGTTGGATACAAATACAAATTACCAAGTTCAATCCAAGGATGAAGGAAAGACCGAAGACATGTATTTTTAATACATCCAGTACAAGAGAAACAAGAAGACAACAAGTTATCATTTCTTGTTTAGGGGAGGATTGTTGGGAATTATTTGTTAAGAGTCAAGTACCGTTAGTATATTCCAAGTACTGTTAGTGTTATGTAAGTACCTTTAGTGTTAACGCGGTACATAGTAAGTACTGCTACTTATAAAGTATGTACTGCTATGATGATTAGGACGAATATATCTTTGTATAAGATATGTCATAGTTATAGTTAGAGTATATCTTATGTGATATACCTAAATAGTTAGAATATTGATAATATATCGTCTGTGATATAGTTATCTTTATAGAATATTATAAGGTTTCTATGGTTCCTTACTCTATAAAAGGAAAATAGGTACAATGTCTTTCATGTACCTCATTCAAGTCGATTAATAAGAGAATCGAATAGTTAAAAGTAATTCTGTTCTTCTGTGCTCTATAAGTTAGATTCCGCATAACTTATTTAGTGTTAGTAAGAGTGCTCAAAGTGTTTTAGTTTGATTAAAAACTATTATACTAATTCTTAACAGAATATAGATCCAACCAAAGGGATCAACATAACTGCATCCTAGCTAGGTTTTCCCATTCATAGATTCCGATTCGTTTTTTGTTCTCTTCTCTTGTTACATTGTGATTATTCAGTTAGTCTTTTAATATTGTTCCTTTATGATTGTATAGTTTCTTGTCTTATTTCATAATCAATCACTTTGATTGATTATTATTCTTATTAAGTGATTTGTAAAGTGAGGTGATAAGATCTACTTAGTGGGAATTATCTTCCGTTAGCAAGAACTCAGTTGAGGACTTGTTCGTATTGTATTCTGATTATTCATAATAAGCACTAAAGGGGTGGTTGGTTTAGTACACTTGGTGTTGTTGTCGTTGATCTTGATATTGTTTACATGGTATCAAAGACAGGTTCTTTAAAGTCGTAGTAATCGAAGTTAGGGTTTAATATTTTTTGTGGGTTTTGTGATTCTTGAGGTTCTTGGTTTAGATTTTGGTTGATTCTTAACGGTCGTGTTAATAACTCGTTGATTTTGGGTGGTTAATCGTTGATTGGATTAATTAAGGTTTTGAAACCTTAATTTGGTTTTTTGAGGCTTTCTTGCCTCATGGATTCTGGGTTGGTTCTTTGTTGCTTATGATGGTTCTTGTGCTCTGTAAATCTTTCTTTCTTGTTTACCATCGCAATTGTTGTGAGTGCAAACGGGGTTAGTTAACTCTTTTACCATCCAGCTTGAGTGGTGTGGATATATGCTCTGGCTAACCTTAGTTCACACAATTGCATTTATGGTAATCTTGAGTGGTTATTTTTTGACTGATTTGGTGATCAGTCTTGTTTGTTATATCTGGTTGTTTATGTTCTTTATTGATTTATTTGCTTAGTACTTGATTATATATGTGTTTATCTGTTTTCATCATGTCTGCTTGTGGTAGTACTGTCCGTGTGTTGATTAATAATCTTGATGTTGGTAATCCTCTTGATGTTTAGAATAGTGATAATAGTTGTTCTGTTTTGATTCCTTTTGAGCTTCTTGGTACTATGAACTATAAAATATGGTGGTGTTATAAAGTTAGATTTATAAGCTAGGAATAGGTTTGGTCTTGTTGATGGTACTTTTTAAGAGAATCTTATGCTACTAGTGACGTTCTAACTGCTCAATGGGATACGTGTAATGCCATGGTTTAACTTATTATGAATTCTGTTTCTCAAGATTTTTACATGGATTTGGTTTATTATGAGAATTGTACTACTGTTTAGAAAGATTATGAAGAAATTTATGATAAAGTTGATGGCTTTGTGGTTTATAATTTGCTACAAAAGATTAACTTTGCTAAACAAAGAGGTAGTAGATGAATATTATCATAGACTTAATTCTCTGTGCAAAGAATTTGATGCTCTAACTAAAATGCATAAATGTATTTGTGTTGTTAAATGTTCTTGTGGTGCTAGTACTGAGTTATTTTGCATCAACAAATTATGAAATTGATGCAGTTTTTAATGGATCTTGAGGACTATTATCAGCCTATTATAAGTGATTTGCTCACTAAGGATCCCATTCTTGAAGTGAAAGAAGCATATAATATTGTTTTTAGAGAAGAGTCTTATAGAGGAATTTTTGAATCTTTTGGTGCTATTGAAACTAAAATGAATGTTACATCTTTTGTTGTTAGATATGTTAACAATAGCAATAACATTGGGAGAAACTTTGATGATAACACCAGAGAATGATTTGTGTTTAATAATAATTGCAATAGGGGTCCTAATCCTAATCTAAACTAAAAAGAGTAAAGTGCAAAAATCATCCTTGTGGTTTATCATAAGTTTGAATTACATCCCTCGTTAATAATTCGCGCAACATACATCCTTGTGGTTGTAAAATAGTGCACAATACATCCCTGAGGACAGATGATGCAAATAGTTTTCAGTTAAGCGTTAAAACTGTTTGTCACATTAAGGGTGTTTTAGTCCTTTTACAACCCAGGGATGATTTTTTGCACTTAACTTAAAAAAAAATGAAAAAAGTGTTTTTTTCAAAAATTTTTTTTTCCATTTATAGTTTTTTTTAAAATAATCTTTTTTTCAAAAAAAATTCGAAAAAGTTTTTTTTCAAAAAAAAATGAAAACCAGAGTTTTTTTCAAAAAATTTCGAAAAAAGATTTTTTATAAATTTTTTTAGTAATTTTTGTTTTAATATTTACTTCTTTTTTGGAAAACTTTTTTCCAAAAAGTTAAAACTTTCTAAAAGTTGAAAAAAATATAAAATATTTTACTCTTTTTTAACTATTTGAAAAAAAAAATTAGAATTTTTTTTACAAAAAAACTTTTTAGAAATATTTATGGAAACAAAAATACTTTTTCGAATTCTCTTTTGAAAAAAAGGCTATTTTCGAAACTTTTTTATAAAAAGATTTTTTTAAGTTTGAAATTTTTTTGAAAAAGGGAATATTTTTTCGAAAAGTTTTCGAATTTTTTTTGAAAAAGGCTGTTTTCGAAAATTTTTATAAGAAAAACTTTTTTCGAAATTTTTTTGAAAACTTTTTTTTTGAATTTAAAAAAAAAAGAAAATTACTTTTTCGAATTTTATTAAAAAAAAAACTTTTCTGAAATTCTTTTTTTTTGAAAAGCTAAGTGAAAAAATCATATCTCGGTTGTAAAAAGAACCAAAACACCCTTAAGTTGACATACAGTTTTATCGCTTAACTGAAAATTATTTTCACCATCCAACCTGAGGGATGTATGGTGCACCATTTTACAAACACAAGAATGTATGTTACGCAAAGTATTAACGAGGGATGTAATGCAAACTTTTAAAATTTTGCACTTTACTCCTGTAAAAATTTTGGTAAAATTTAGCACACTATTGAAAGATGCAATGAGTTAATTGGTTTTCTTTCTGGTTTTAAAAAATTGGAAATATAGTTCTAGTAATAACAAGCCTAACGTCATTGTTAATGTTGAAGTTAAATTTAATAAGCCATCTTCTGGTAGTATTTTTTTCTAGATTTTAAATTGAACAGATGCAAAAACTCTTGTCTTTTATCAATGATAATGGTTCTGGTAGTTTTCATGTCAATATGACAGGTAGATGTTCTTTCTTTAATGACAATGTTTGGTTCAATATTAACTTTTCTAAGCTTTTGTCAGTCAATAATAAATTGTATTTTAATACTATTAGTCTTAGTTGGATTATTAATTCTTGTGCTAATGAACATTTAATTGTTTCTACTATTGGTATGACTAGCATTGTTGATATCTCTAGTCTTAAGATTATTGTTGGTCTCCCTAATTGGACTTTGTTTTTTATTAGTCATGTTGGTAATCTGAAGTTAACTAATAATTAATGTGATCTTATATGATGTTTTTGTGGTTTCTAGTTATCGTGTTAGCCTTCTATTTGTTAATATGTTGATTAGAGATAGTAAAATGCTTGTTGGTTTGATGAAGAAATTTTTTATATTGAGGACTTGACCATACATAAAACTTTGAGGACAAATAGTCAGTCTTGTGGACTCTACTTGTCTGATCTGTCTCCTAAGTGATTTGCGGGTGAGTCTACTATGGTTCAAAGTTTTAATGTGTCTAAATTACTTTGACATAACAAAGTTGGTCTCCTTACTAGTCAAGTTTTGTTTGTTTTGCACAAAGATCTTAATCTATCTACATATTTTTTCTGTGACTATTTGTGAGATATGTCATAGGGCCAACAGACTAAGAAACCATTTCCCTTGTTTGATCATAAGTCAAAAAGTCTTGGTGATTTGGTTCATCTTAACTTATCGGGTCCTTACAAAGTCACTAGCAGAGAAGAGTTTAGATTCTTCTTGACCATTGTTGATGATCATTCCAAGGCTATTTGGTTTTATTGAGTTAAGTCCAAGGATGAGGTGTTTGATATTTTTTGAATTACATAAATATGATACATAATCAGTTTAGAATTAAAATCAAAATTATGAGATCTAATAATGAAACTGAGTTTGTTAATAATAAAATGAGTAATATATTTTTTGGTCGTGGAATTATTCATCAAACATCTTGTTCTCATACTCTTCATGGGACTTCTGAAAGAAAACATAGACATCTACTTAATGTAGCAACAAGTCTTATGTTTCAGGGAGGAATTCCTTTAAGATTTTGGCCTGATTGTATTCTATATGTTGTATATCTTGAATAGTCGTGATAAGTTGTCATTTAAATCTGAAAATTGTGTTATCATTGGTTAATCTAATGTGAAAAAAGGTTATAAATTGTTAAGTTTAGACACTATAATTTTTTTCTTTTCAAGAGATGTTAAATTTTATGGAGCTGTTTTTCCTTTTAAAATGAAAACTAGTGATTCAATTTCTAATATTGAAGTAACTAGTGAGAGTGATCACTTAAATTTTTTAATTGGTCTAAAAGTCCCAATGATGAAGAGAATAATTCATCAGTTTTGAAAGATATTAGTCCTCTTCCAATGAATACGTCTACATATATTACTAATGTAGACTAGGAAGGGGTACATGAAACCCAATTTGGTGATCGAAATAGTCTATCCGAGGGAAATATTCAGAATCAAAGCCTTGGTTTGTTACCCACTCTGTAACACCCCACTTAGATAAGTGGACCGTTACGTGTATTTATGGCGTGTCATCAAAGCGTGCAAGGTAAATGTCTAAAAACAAACATTATCTGACCATAAAGGAAATACTAGAATCAAACATCGGTAGTCCAAACATAAGCTCAAACATGTAAAAGTAAATACTGAAAGGAAGGACTAAACAATATCCAAACAAGCAAAGTAATATATGAAGTGCATAAAGTAAGAAGTCTGGATAGCCTTCATCCAAATGCACATACTCCCAGAATCCTAAGAGCGTCCCTGTGTACCTGCCGTTTGGAACATGAAAAGAAACTACGGCTGAACCTAACGCCTAGTGAACGGATATAAAATCATGATAAGATGTACTAAAACAAAACAGATAGAAATTACTGAAACTAAAAGACTGATAAGTAAAATGCAGTGGAACCTGTGTATGTCCTGTAAAACCTAGTTTAACTTGTAAAACTGAACTATTATCAATCAAATCTGAAAACATATATGTACTGTATTTTAAGTTCCAAGAGCTTATATAGGTCATGTAGTATAACAACGTGGCATGAATATTTAGAGGGGTGACCTCGTCATGCTTTTAGAAGGGTGACCTCTAATTAACTGGGTGGAGGGATCAACTCCAATGTGAAGGATGTAATGAAACACCACATTCACATGCTAACTGTAACTGATAAACTAGGATGCACCTATTCGCCCTGCTGATAATATACTGATAAATGGCCAACTGAAATAAAAGGGACGCTGCGAGAAATCACTCCCCCACAGAGGAGTCATGACACCGGTGCCTCAAGTGTCATGGTTACGGTACCTCCGTAACTAGATGGAACTGGTCATGCACGTATATAAAGCTCAGGAAATTAACTTAGTTATCATGGCAAAACATGTAAAGTTTATAACATATAACTTAGGAAAACATTTGGCTGCAGATGGGGAATCCTAATCATGCCTAGAAAGGAAAGTCCATACTGAAGGACGGGAATCTGTACCTTGTGTCCAGTAACTGACTGCAAAGAAAACAGATGGAACTCCGACTCTGACTTCACGAAAGCTACACGAATAAAGGACGTGCATGAGTTGTCTGATATCTGTATACTTTTACTAATTCATACGGTTCTTAACTTGATTTATTATGTTCTTGTATTGTTGTACTGTTTTGTGTATAATCTGGTAAGTCTGCCTGTTCTTAATTATTTCTGATTAGTGTATTTCTGTTCTCTGATTAATGCACTCTCGTATTATTATACTGTTATACGTAACTTGCTAATAATAGAAAGTTTCCTAAAATAGCAAGTTTCCAAAAATAGAAAGTTTCCAAAATGGTTTCATGAATAATTAAATCATTTAATAATAATATACGTTTTAAATAATAAAATAAGTTAATCATCGATAATTTAATTTACTAATGATATTACTAAAACACTTTTAACATGGTTAGTTCAAATTATAAAGCTTAATTACAATATGATTTAATTTTAATTTAAATAACCCTTGTATTTGCTTTATTCTCATATGTACTCGAAACCCGAGCCACGACCTCCCCGAAACACCCATGTTTCGGTTCAGTCCGGTTCAGCCCCCAAATCAAACAACCACCACAGCCCTTTGGCTATGGTTTTACTGCCGAACACAAGATATCATCCACTGTTGTCCTTGTGGTTCCCATTGTTTGGTTAAATTATCCCATTGTTCTTATGTTTTAACCCACTGCCAAGCCTAAACAACCCCTGCTGCCTAACTTAAGACCAACCGAGAGTCTCTAGACTCTCGGTTGCCACTGAATCAAACAAACACCCCCTGTTTTCCCCCCATTTACCATTGTTTACGAACCAAGCACCCCTAATGGGTTTTTGGGGCTGCGGCCAAATAACCAAACCAACCATCGCACCGTATCTGGGTCGCAGCTGGTCTCAAACAACCCACACCGAGACCTTATTGGTCTCTGTTTTCGTGAATCCCAACAACCCGACCACCATCTGATTTATTTTTCATGTTTACACTTAATAAAATCATGTGGTCAACATCTTGAAATACCAAATCGTGATTTATAAAGAAATCAAAGAAGAAAATGATTACCGTTAAATGTGATTGGGAAGGAATTACGAACACACAATCAAAATCAATCAAAAATCAAAACTCGTTTTCCCTTATTCTTTCTTCTAGCCGGCGGCACACTAACCCACACAAACCCTAATATTTGTTTTTCTTGTTTTGATAAAATGAAGTGTTGCATGTTCCATGTGAATACTTTTCTAGACGGGTTGGGCTCATGGCCCATTTTTCTTTTCTTTCTTTTGTTTGTTGCGGCCCACATAACACTATAAGTGTTTTCGCTTCCCGACTTCATTAAATTATCGTGTATTAATGTTCGTGTTATGAGTTCTTGTTTCGTGACTAAGTATTTATTTATTTTACGTGAATAAATAATACTTACGTGATACATGTATTCTAGTATTTATTTATTATTCTGAAAAATAATTACGCAACGTTTTAATTAAAGCTGTGACTGCGTGTCCTCGAATTAGAGACATGATAATGTTGCGGGTTTTACAATTCTCCCCCTCTAAAAGGAAAATTCGTCCTCGAATTAAGGAACAATAAGCTGATGGAGTTATAAAAGCTGAAAGGACACATAAGCTGAAAAGACATAACCGAATCATAACCAGAAGTGAGGATAAGAAGTCCATATAGACTTCTCCGTTCCCCAAGTGGCCTCCCGCTTGGAATGGTTCCTCCACCAGATCTAAACGAAAGGAATAGTCTTCCTTCTCATAACTCGATCCTGACGATCTAAGACTGCTTCGGGTTCTTCAATCTATGATAGGTCCTCTCGAATATGATCGAGTGGATAATTAACTTTGTGAAGCTCATGATAATTTTACCTTCTGAGTAGTGATACATGGAACACATTATGAACATGTGAAAGCTGAGGTGGTAACGCCAACCGATACGATACTTCACCAACACGTTCAAGGATCTCAAACGGTCCGATTAGCGAGGGCTGAGCTTGCCCTTGAGGCTAAAACGTCTGACCCCGCGTGTTGGTGATACTTTGAGGAATACACAATCACCAGTCTGAAATACTAGATCTCTGTGATGCTAACCGGCATAACTCTTCTGACGAGTGTGCGCTTCCTGCAGCTTTGCCCTGGCAATGGCGACCTTTTCATTGGTCAACTATATTAGTTTTGGTCCCTCAAGAAAACATTCTCCAACTTGATCCCAACAGATTGGAGCACGACATTTCCTACCGTATAACATCTCAAAAGGAACACATTTGATACTAGCATGCCAACTGTTGTTGTAGGCAAACTAGACCAAGCAGATATAGTCATCCCAATTATCTGTCCATTCTAATGCACATGCGCGTAGCATGTCCTCCAAGGTCTGGATGGTACGCTATGATTGACCGTCTGTCTGAGGATGAAAAGCCGTACTGAACTTGAGCTTGGTTCCCCAAGCTTTATGCAGACCTCTCCAAAAATGTGAATTGAATCGTGGATCCCTGTCTGTTATGATGTCTGAAGGTGTACCGTGTAATCGCACGATCTCCTTCTTAAATATGTCTGCTAATTTACTGATTGAGAAATTCTTACGGATAGGAAGGAAGTATGCTGACTTGGTCAAACGGTCGACAATGACCCAAATGGCATCATGTTTCCTCTGAGTTTGTGGTAATCCGGTGACAAAATCTATTGAGATCTTGTCCCATTTCCATAATGGAATGTATAATGGTTGCAGTAAACCACTAGTACGCTGATGCTCTATCTTAACCTGCTAGCAGGTTAAACATCTGGAAACAAATGTAGCGACATCTTGCTTCATGCTGCTCCACCAGAAATGCTGCTTAAGATCATGGTACATCTTGGTAGAACCAGGATGGATAGAAAATTGAGAGTTGTGAGCCTTAGTCAATAAGGCTTCTCTGAGAGTAGGGTCTTCTGGAACACTTAATTTGGTACCCTGCCATACGATACCATCATCATCGATGCGGAACTCTGTCTGTTGGTCAATGTTCTGAATAATCGCCCAGATTTCACCATCATCCTTTAGTGCAGCTTTAATTCGAGAGAGCAAATCTGGTTCAACTGTCATACTAGCCCAGTACCCTCTCTGTCCGCGTACTAAAAGCTCAATATCATACCGCTCTAAGTCCCGTGTGATCTCATCCTTAACCTCGATGCCATTAATCATCCGTGACTTTCTGTTGAGGGCATCTGCCACCAAATTCGCTTTACCTAGGTGATACTGTATGTTGGTATCATAGTCCGTCAGCAGTTCTAACCAATGCCTCTGCCTCATGTTCAGCTCTCGTTGCGTAAATATATACTTGAGACTCTTGTGATCGGTGAAGATATCACACGACTCACCATACAAATAATGTCTCCAGATTTTAAGGGCGAATACGACTGCTGCAAGCTCCAGATCATGCGTGGGATAATTCTCCTCATACGGATTTAGCTGTCGTGAAGCATAGGCAATGACTTTCCCATGCTGTGTAAGTACATAGCCAAAACCTTTCCCTGAAGTGTCACTGTATATCTGATATCCACCTGTGCCAGATGGGAGAGTAAGGATCGGTGCTGAAACTAAACGTTGTTTGAGTTCTTCAAAACTCTGTTCTCTCTCATCAGTCCATACAAAATTTCTCCCCCTTGCGCGTAAGTTTGGTCAAGGGTAATGCCAAACGTGAGAAGTTCTCTACGAACCTACGGTAATAACCTGCTAAACCAAGGAAGCTGCATACTTCTATGGCAGATGTCGGTCTTGGCCATTTAGTGATAGCCTCGACCTTTGCAGGATCCATGGTGATCCCCTCTACAGAAACAATATGGCCTAGAAATGCCATTTTACTCAGCCAGAACTCACACTTAAAAAACTTAGCATAAAGCTTCTCCCGTCGGAGAATCTGTAGAATAGTACGAAGATGATCCTCACGCTCTTCTTTAGATTTAGAGAATATTATGATATCATCGATGAATACAATCACAAACTTTTCTAAGAACTCGTGGAAGACTCGATTCATCAATTCCATGAATACTGTTGGCGCATTCGTGAGAGCGAATGGCATGACAACAAACTCGTAGTGACCATACCTTGTGCGAAAAGCAGTCTTGGATATATCCTGCTCTTTCACACCTAGCTGGTGATAACCTGACCGTAAGTCGATTTTGGAGAAGTGCTTAGCACCCTGAAGCTGATCGAATAAATCATCGATACGAGGAGGTGGATAACGGTTACGAATTGTGAGCTTATTTAGTTCACGACAGTCAATACACAACCGCATAATACCATCCTTCTTCTTGACAAACAATACTGGCGCGCCCCATGGTGACACGCTCGGATGGATGAAACCTCTTTCTAGAAGTTCCTGTAGCTGATCCTTCAGTTCCTTAAGCTCAATAGGAGCCATACGGTAAGGAGCTTTGGATACTAGTTTTGATCCTGGAATAAGATCGATACCAATCTCTACCTCTCGAGTGGGAGGTATATCAGGAAGTTCATCTAGAAAGACATCAGGAAACTCTGACACAATAGGCTGATCATGGAGTGAAGGTGTTTCAGAAATAGTATCATGAACGGTAGCTAAGAAACCCTCACAACCATGATATAATAGAGCACGGGACTGTAAAGCTGAGATAATCTGAACATGTTTTCCTGGCAGGAAACCGCGGTGAACGAACTCTGGCATCTGAACATCACCGAAGATGACTCGGTATGCATGAAAATATAGTGGCACGATGTGCTGACAACCACTCCATACCCAGAATTACATCAAACTCACACATGTCTAGAGGAAGTGCATTAACTGGACGGATTTTTCCATCAAACTTTAGAGGAAGATCTTTGTACACCTGAGTAATGCATACAGAGTCTTGCATGGGCGTGGATATACTTAGCATACTATCAAGTGGTGTAGGGGTCATGTCTATAGTAGCAGCAAAGGAAATAGATATAACTGAATGTGTAGCGCCCGTATAAAAAAGAACGCAGTCAGCCTGTCCGATTTTAAACAAAATGCAAGTGATGGTACCTGTGGTCTTGTTTGCCTGCTCCCTGGTGGTGGTATAAACACGACCTGTGGTTGGTGGTGGTGGTGGTGGTAAAATCTGAGGAGTATGGCCTGAGGTACCAGCAGTATCTCCTTTCTTACAATCTCTCATCATGTGACCCGACTGTCCACACTTGAAACAACCACTAGAACCACGACGACACGGTCTGGGATGTCTCTTCCCACATGTGGTACATGTGGGATTAGTGTACCCAGTAGGAGCTACTCTGGTTTGCTGCGAACCTGATTTAAGAAAATGTACGAGTGTCACAATCATGGTGACATAACATGGATATGACTGAAAAGTTGTGAGTTCTATTACCAGAATTTGTTGGTTTGGTAGACTGCTGACCCCTGGAATTTTGGTCACGTCCCTGCCCAGCATCTCTGTTGATATGCTGAAAGTTAGAATTTATGTCACACAACAGTTTAGTATTGTGAAGCTTAAAGGAGCACCTGTGGCTGCCAGAATAGTTGGAGTTACCATGGTAGTTGTCACTACCGCCTCTCTTGTCTGATCTGTTACGGTCATAAGACTGACCGTTATTCCTGTAGCCATGATGTTGAGTAGCCGACTGTGATCGGTCTCCTCCTTTCCGTCTGAAAGATATAATTGGATAGTGCATGTTATATATTGTAATGTAAGGACAAGAGTTAAGTTGTTTATGTCTGATGAATGGAATATACCTCTTCTCAGGTCTCTCTAAGTTCTCGAGCTCATCCCTTTCGTAGAGCATCTCACAATTGCGCGTCACATCAGCTACCTGCGACACATTAGTGTACGTGGCACTAAGTAGTCTATCCGCAGTCCAGGAGTGAAGAGCCCAGCGAAAGTGTTTCGCCTGCTACTCCGTAGTACCTGCAGCGCTCCAAGGAATCCAGCTAACCTGAGATAGCGCTGCATAAATTCCATACTGTTCTCTCCAATCCTGTGATAAATAGAGTGAAAGTCTCTCTTCAGCCTTGCCTGCTCCGCATGAGGAAAGAATTGATCATAAAATAGTGTCTTGAGTTGTGTCCAAGTCATTGTGAGCACCCAAGAATCTCCTCCATTCGTCATCTTATATGCCCTCCACCAAGCTAGGGTGTCGCCTTCCAACTTGTAAACGGCTAGTATGACTTTGAAGGCATCCCTACAATCCATAGCCTCAAAGATTTTCTCCATATGAGAAATCCAATTTTCTGCATCCGTAGGAATCACTGTTTGCTCAAAAGACTGGGGTTTCTGCTTGTTAAACCTTTCTAGCCATGTAGCTAGAGTAACTGGTGGAGGGTTGGGAGGATTATTCTGATTCTTAGGTCCATTTTGGAACTCAGCCCGAAAATGTGGGAGCATAGCTTGCACAACTGCTTGAACAACTACAGCTAGGGGTGAGCAAAAACCGCACCGCAAACCGCAAAACCGCTAAAACCACAAAAAACCGCACCACAAAAACCGCACCGCAACTAAAACCGGTGGATCGGTTTTAAGAAAAAGCAAAACCGCAAAATGCGGTGCGGTTGCGGTTTTCCCCGTAAAACCGCACCACAAAATCCGCACCGCACCGCACATTAGTTATATAAACCGAAAAACAACACATCGATAATTTAATGTGTATTATAAGGGTTCTAGTTCATATTATCATTAATATTCTAAGTAACTTTTATGTCTACACTAAATATATGCATTGTTATAACCGAAAATAATAACTTTGTGAACCAAAAGCCGCAAAAACCCACATTACTTATATAAATTATAAGTGGTGGTGCGGTGCGGTTAACATCCGCAAAACCCACAAAAACCACGTAAAAACCGCAAATCCAAAACCGCAAAACCCGCGCGGTGCGGATTCTAAAATTTTAAAAACCGCAATTGCGGATGCGGTGTGGTTTTTGCCAGGATCCTCACCACACCGCACCATGCTCACCCCTAGCTGCATCAATATCCTGATTGTTGCGTCTGCCCGCCATCTGAAAGTTTAAAGAGGATAAAGATGATTAACTTGTTAGAAACATGGAATAAGTAATCTGAAATATGCATGAGATAGTTCATGAAGGCAACCAACGAAATTTGACATGAATATTGGTGAACACCTATGGGTCGGTTCACAAAATAACATTCGACTGAAAACATGAATCTGACATGAGCAAGGGGGAACGCCTATAGGTCGGTTCACCAAAACAAAATCTGAAAAGCAAAAGTGAACGCCTATGGGTCGGTTCACTAAAACTACAAAATTTTCACAGAAAAGCACATGCGACTAAATATGGCCAGTCCTGTACCAACCTTTTAGTTAGTAAAAAATTAAGAACACTAACTGATGAAATGCATGAGAAACATGGAAGATAACAATGCCAAAATATAGGAAGTTCCTGGTGACTACCCACTAGTCACAGGTCAGTTTTAGAGCCTACATGTCGAAACCTTAAGCTCTGATACCATAATTATAACACCCTACTTAGATAAGTGGACCGTTACGTGTATTAATAGCGTGTCATCAAAGCATGCAAGGTAAATGTCTAAAATCAAACATGTTAATGCAAAGCAATGTCTAAAAACATTGTTAGTATTAATTAATATTCCTTAGTTTTGATCATGACAAATTACAAAGAAATTTATTGTCAAACACAATCATAAAACGAATTATCTAACAAACACTATAATCAAGGTAATAATCATTATACTAACACATCTTAATCATGCTTAGTGATCATAAAAATGATTAGCATTAAAACTCACTTTTGTCAAACATAACAAAAGATATTTAATAAACTTTATTTTTAAGAAAATGTTTTATTAAAATGAAAATGTAAATTTGAATATGGCATATTCCATATGCCATAAGAATATCATTTGAAGGTTTAAACAGCCTAAGATATTTCAAATTCACTAAAAGACAAAAAGGAGCAGAGTCTACACCGGCAGTACCTTACCACCTACGGTGGTTCCTTATCGATAAGGAACCGTGGGCAGATATAGCCGTTGGATGTTTTGTCCTATAAATAGTGGATTAAATCTGCATTCTCATCAACCCTTTTTGGACATATTCTTTAGCATTATTTCTCTTATCTAATCCTAGTCATTTGTAAATGATCACTTAATGTGTTAAGTATGTTTACTAATGATTATCCTCTTGATCTCCTTCTTTACCTTGTCCAAAGAGAAGATCACTCACACACTTGTGATGTGATTAAAGATGTAGCATTGATGAAGATCACCTTCTCCTAAAGATCTAGTCATGTTCATCATTTGTTTATTTTTGTCTTGTGTAGATCCAATGTATTTGTGAATACTTGGACTAGTTATGTTTATCCAAGCTATTTGTGAATACTTGGATTAGAGTTGTGTACATCCATTGCACATGGGTGTGCTTGGATTTATGTTGTGTAGATCCAAGCTACATGTGTGTACTTGGATATGATTAGTTGAGTTGTAATTAGTTGTGTTAGTTCTCACTAAACTATAAAGTGATGTGGTTGTGTCTTGTGAGTTCTCACTAAACTATAAAGTGATGTGGTTGTGTCTTGTGAGTTCTCACTAAACTATAAAGTGATATGTAGTTGTGTTGTGTGAAGTTTTCACTTAGCTTTAAAGTGAAGAGTCGTGAAGATTGGTTCTAGCTTTGAATTAGAACTCGACATCTAGCCTTATGTCGGAAAATGGTGAAGTAGGCAACGTTGTGAAGATTAGTTCTAGCTTTGAATTAGAAATCGACATCCAGCCTTGTGTTGGAAAATGGTGAAGTAGGCAACATTGTGAAGATTGGTTCTACCTTTGGATTAGAACTCGACATCTAGCCTTGTGTCGTAAAAGAGTGAAGTGGGCGACATTACGTAGATTGGTCCTAGCTAAGATTAGGTCTCGACATTTAGCCTGGAGTCGGAAAATAATGTAAGCGACGTTGTAAGGTTTTCTCCGCCAAGAAGGGAGCTTGTGGATATAGTGGAAATCTCGAGTAAGGTGTACTCGAGGAGTGGAGTAGGAACGAGGATAGAGCCTCGTTGCCGAACCACTATAAATCTTGGTGTCTTCCTACTAGGTTGTTTCTTTCCTTACTCTTTACTTACATTCATTATCACTACACTTACTATACATTGTTAATGCATTAGAATTGAACCTAATCATTATGCAAATAACTTTCAAGTAAAATATAGTTTTGTGCACTCACCTAACTGAAAGGAATTTTAATTAGGGGATAAACCGATGAGAAACTATTCAACCCCCTTCTAATTTCTGAAATTGGTATCAGAGCGATGGTGACACAAGATCTTTGAAGTATATTGTACTTTAAAACTTGGATCGATCCATTGTCTCCTCAAATTAGAAGGTTATGTTGTACTATAGTTTTTCTTTGGTCCAAAATATTTTTTGTTGAAAATAAGCCTTTTAAAATGTTAATATTGCATATTTCTTAAATTAGTAGTATTAATGCATTTTAGATTTACTCTTGAAATGTATCTACTAGTTTGCATCTTGTTATGTGTAGGTACTCATGAAGATAAATCACTCTATTGATTGTGGATTGAGTTACTTACACTTGTAGAAGACTCATCATCTTTGATTTCCAACATCATTGATTGATGATATCAAGATGGGTAAGAGTGATACTAGTCTTTGAAGACTTAGCAGTCACTATTAGTCATAGTTGGGCTTTGCATCGGTTCATTGAAATCTCGGAATGCAATTTGTGGCCAAGTGTGACACCCCGGGTAGGGTCAAGATATGCGGACATATCCACGGAAATGTCACTAGGGTGGATCGATAGAATATAGTCCATAGATCATAAGATAAAGAGTTATTCAAATCAGATTACATGTTTATTAAACAAATAAATAAAAATTGTTTTTAACATGTCATGAGGAGATTGTTTATGTTTCCCAAATAGAACCCTTGACGAGTCCTACAATGCAGATTACTAAGATGCTGGAGACCATGCACACACCACGTACTAACTTCGTATTCCTGTGCAAAACATACTAAAAGGGGTCAACATAAAGTTGATGAATTTACAGGTTTTAACAATTAATTAGTTTGGACATACATTAATCATAGAAGTAACAATGCACAAAGCATTCTTACTAAAATGTAGATTACATTTGTTTATTATTAGAAACTGAAGCTTAACCTTTCATAGTCCTCAACAGATGAGGACGTAGTGTCTTACAAAAAGACACCCATTCCAGTTCCAACATGGTATACGTCTGTTGTCCCGGCCAAGGCACAGTGAGCATGACTCACCCAGACGGGGATGGTCAATCCCTAATAGATCTATTTATAACATTCGAGCGATTTACTACAATTTAACAGTTCCAATAATAATCAATCATAGTCAAGTTTATACAATCTTGTTATGTCCATTAAGTGTTTGCATATTGTCTTTCCCAAAAGGGAAAGTTTTATCAAAAGTTTATATGGGGCTGTAAACTCATCTGGGAGTAGGCAATAGCTGTTTAATACGAATATCCAAATAAAGCTCACGCCAAAAGTTATGCCTAAGAAAATAGTACAGTCTTAATAGATAGTACAAAGAACATATATGTATGCTTATACAGATTTTAGTCAGTTCATTTATGCTACGGTATTTATCTAAATAACCATAGTTCAAGTATCAACAATATTCATTTAAACTTATTTATATAAGTTTCATTTCTAAGTAAACATAAAATGTTTAACTATTAATATCAGTTAGCATATATAATAATCATTCAACTTACAATTAAGTTTCCTATTTAAGTAGACCTAAAATGTCCTACTTAAAATATTAGTTTACGTTCTCCGTTCATGTATTATAATCACTCATTTACTATTAAGTTTCATTATTAAGTAAATATAAAATTTCTACTTAATATTAGTTCACGTTCGTAGTTCATGTATTATAATCATCCATTTAAACTCATTATTAAGTTTCATATTTTAAGTAAACGTAAGGTGTTTTACTTACCTATTAGCATTCAATTTATCCAACGTTTATATAGTTTTTATTTTTTAAAAGTATATGAGTTTGTGTATGAGTAACACATATTCATAATTGTTTATACAATTATTTCCTAAAGTAAATATAATTATTTTATTTAAAAAAATATAATATTTTATTTAACTTTAAAGTTTCCATAAATTATTTTAACATTTATAAAATAATTTATTAATTATAAACTTAAGAATTTATACCTTAATTCTTATGGTCTAGGTATTTAATTATGTTTTATTATAATTAAAAATAGATTTTAGAGTTAAGGCTTGTTAATGTTTCGGAATATGGCAAAACTAGTCCTTCCATATTTTAAACAAGTATAACTTTCGAATTTTACATATTTGGTACCTAGGGCTTGTTAAAGTTTCGGCTTATGGCAGATTTAGTCCCCCTAGTTATATCTAGGTTTTGTAACTTTACTAAAATTACAAGAACAACCCCTAGGGCTTCTTTAAGTTTCGGCAAATTACAAGAATAGTCCTTAGGGTTATAAAATGACAAAATAACTTTTAAAAACTTCCCAAAATGGTCCCTAGGGTTTAATTTGCCACGGATAGTATTTATTAAACCCTAGACTTTTGGGTATTTACATTCTCAGTCCTTATGTTTACTAGTTTATCAAAACAAGTTTCATAAGTTACGGTTTTAGTCCTTAAGTTTCATAAATTGTCATTTTCATCCAAAAACTTTTTATAAGTTATATTTTATTATAAAAACTTTTATTTTAACATTCAAACTTTATATGGGTTCATTAAATGGATTAAACATCTAATGGGCTATTTAGTGGGCTTAAATATATCTCAAGTCCACTAATTTATTTAAATGGGCCTTTAAATCATTTATTGGGCTTAAATACATTTTTAAGTCCTTTAATTAGTTTAATGGGCCTAAGTGTAATCTTAAGTCCATTAAGTTACTAAGATTTATCAAATGGGCTTATAGGGTCCATTAAGTCTTGGATTATCATTTCATGGGCTTAACTAGTCCATTAACACTACTTTACATTTTATGTAAGTTTTAACTTAGGATATTCTTATAAGTTTATTATGAGCTTATGCATATTTAGTTTTAAATCTAAATAAAAGAATAAAACTTATAATTTGTTTTATGTGGTGTACCAAATTAGATCTAGGTGTGTTATAAGGTTGTAAGTAAGTCATAAGCCCTAATAGGAGCTTATATCTCACGGCTATAATTAGTTATAGTTTATTAAGATAAGTCAAGTCTTATTTTAAGGTTGCATGTAATTTATAAGTGTTACAAAAATAGATCTAGCTATGTACAAATCAAGAAAACAAGTCACAAGTCCAAAATGAGATCTAAACTATGTCTAGACCTAAAAATCAATCATAGATCCATGTACACACATATATAGCCCACGGCTATATCTCTAAATCTTGGTATTTCCAAGATGAACACTTTACCTAATTTTAAGTCTTGTAAATATTTACAAAAATACAATCATGATTATCTAGGTGTCATGCATGTTTCCAAGGTTACTATTTTACCAAGGAGACTACATATAGCCCACGGCTATATTGTCTCTTCCCAAGGTTCCCATAATCTTGTTTTATGTTTAACATACTCAAGTTAATCTTTATCATTAGATCTATGGTTTATATAAGCATGCATGTACATCTAATCCCATTTTAGGTCATATGTAACCCATGCCTACATATATTCACATAAGTTGTTTTTGTGATTATTAATATTCCATTTAACATGTAGCATTTAATATTCCATTCTTAAAACTAAGTATACAAATCATATGGTCATTACTCATTTTAGCCGTGACCTTTAATGTCATGGTTTTCATGATCTTTAAGTTTCACAAGTTCATTTTATGAGATCTATGGTCATTAGTTAACCAAAGTCCCATAAAACAAGATTTACAACTCATGCAACATTTAGATTTATAAAATGTTTCATATGTTTTCAAATCAATTTAAGACATAGAATACAAACCATATGTTTCTTTTTAAAAGATTTTTAAATCATGAATATGATTTTCATAATTATGTCGTGACCTATAATGGTCATAGCTTTATCAAATCTTGGTTTTAACATGTTATTTACTTGTGGTCATAGATGTATGATGATGCATGCATGAAGAAATGAAAGAACATGTAGTGTATACCTTTCTTGCTTAAAAATACCAAGGATGATCTAGATGAACAAGGAGATTAGAGATCTAATCTAGTTGAGGAAGAAAACCCTAATACAAACCAAGTTGTGGCCTTGATGATTTTGGCTAGGGCTTGTTTATAGTGGTTCCAAAAGGAATGATACTACTAATGATTTGTAGTAAAGATGAGACAAGGATCTTGGTCGATTTAATACTTGGTTTTTGGATGTATATAGCTTTAAGTCGTATGATTGAGAGAGAAGAGGATGAGAGAAACAAAATTAGATTGTATGAGAGAATGTTTGAGTATGTGTGTGATTTTTGGCTAAAAGGAGAGAGAGAGAAGGGAAAAAGGCATGACTTGTCTTGGTAAGAGAATTCTTGCCAAGTGTAAGCCTTTATGTTTCCCATGCATCTCTTCTCCTTCCACCTACACCTATGTGTCGTGTAAGGTAAACCAAAAGGGTAGGGTGGGCTTGTGTTGGGCCTATGTTGGGCTAGATCACAACCTTGGGCTAGTCCATGAGAGTTAATTGAGCTCTTAGTCTTCATGTACACATATACGTGGCTACATTACCTAATGTAGTATATTTCCAAAATATTTTATTAAGTGTTGTATATCTCAATTATTAAGTATACATCTTACTACTTGTTATCCCTAGTTTTAGGTACATGGTTTAAGCTATGTAACTTATTTATAACCAATGTAGATGTATAAGTACATAATGGACAAGTTCACACACAACTTATAGAAGTATAGTACATGAGAATGTGTTCTAAGGGTAATGGGTGAAATTTCATTACATAAAATCATGGTAAAATCATGGATTTTACAGCACCACCCCATTATTTTAGCTTTGTCCTCAAAGCTACTAAAAACATAGTTATCTTTGAAGTGAAAGATGTTCTAAGTATATGATTTGTTTCAGACTCTCTCTCAGGTATGGATGGCGGCATGAACGCGAAGTGGTCTATACCTAGGTTACTCTTATACGTTTGATTTGGCATTAATGAAAGCTTCTGTTATTACAGGTGAACAGAAGAGAATGCAAAGAGATTTTTATCCGGGTTGCACTATTCATCCGATTGAGCAGTAAAAGAGATCGCTGCTATGGATGGACATGAGGCAATGCAAAGAGATCTTTATCCGGATCGCACTATACATCCGATTGAGCAGTAAAGGAGACTGCTGATGTGGGTGGATAGGGAGGGAATGCAAAGATATCTTTATCTGAATCGCACTATACATCCGATTGAGAAGTAAAGGAGACTGTTGTTGTGGATGGATAGGAAAGGAATGCAAAGAGATCTTTATCCGGATCGCACTATACATCCGATTGAGCAGTAAAGGAGACTGCTGCTATGGATGGATAGGGAAGGAATGCAAAGAGATCTTTATCCGAACCGTACTATACATCCGATTGAGCAGTAAAGGAGACTGCTGCTGTGGATGAATAGGAAAGGAATGAAAAGAGATCTTTATCCGAGTCGCACTATACATCCGATTGAGCAGTAAAGGAGACTATTGCTATGGATGGATAGGAAGGGAATGTAAAGAGATCTTTATCCGGATCGCACTATTCATCCGATTGAGCAGTAAAGGAGACTACTGCGGTGGATGGATAGGCGCGGGCTTCCTAACGGGGTTCGCAGCTATACCTCTCCAGGATCTGGGAGAGGACCAATGGCGTTGCGGATTTGGTTAGGAGGACAAATCCATTACAAATGGTTTCTGATATGAGGAGGACACGCCAACATGTTTTATACGCTGGGGAAGGTGGGGATGTACTATATCTGCATCCTTTTCACGGGTGAGATACAGGTTATATCTCCACACCCGATGATGAAAATTGGGGGTTGAAGGTAAAACAAAACATTTTAACTATAACCCCTCCCATTTCAACAGCTTTAAGAAAAGACTTACAATATACCTCAAGCTTGTGGGATTCAAACATTAGTTAATAGTACTAAAGTTCCTACCCAACAGAGAGGTTAAGATTATTGTTGATAGCGATTGGGTAAGAAGTTGCAAAGAATCTGCTTCTTTCGCTTCGGTGCTGAGCGAGAGGGGCGCAGAAAAGAAGTACCTCAAATGGTGGAAATAAAAGAAGATACCAAGAATAAAGAAGTACGTGCCTTGCAAGGTGCCGTAACAAGGGTCATGCATTCAATATTACTGGTTCAAAGTTTGTACAAATCCTGACTTCTAAAGAGAGGAAATCACATTTCCTAGAGTCTGGTGTGTGATGGTATTGTCGAACTAATTGGACCCGAAGAGGAAAGAGGAACGTCCAAAAATATGGGACATTCAACATTTCTTTATGAGGGATGTCGAACTTAAGCCCTACAAAATACACCCATTTTGAGTTGGATGTGCCTTTCAGGTTTGGGGTTGCCTAAGTGGCGGATATAACCCTACAAAATACACCCATTGTGAGTTGGATGTGTCTTTCAGGTTTAGAGTTGGAGGAACAAGTTAGGGAAATGGGGTATCCCCGGACCAAGTACTCTCTGGCTTGTTGGTGCTAGATATGACACTAAATCTAGTGTTAACTATATCAGGGTTATGGCTCCCCAGTATAATCAAGTTTTCATCTCCTCAAGGTACACGAACCAATTTTTGGTCATATAGGATAATTGCATGATACTTGCTAGTCATTTCATGCTAATGGCGACATCAAAGCTATCAAGACTTTCTAGGATCCGATTGATGTAAAACGGGTGATTGAGAAGTTTTAAGGAACAACCTCGAATGACGGTGTCTAACTATCATACCTTTTCCGTCGACTATTCCACAATATAATAGGAGTCTAGAACTATCGGAGGGATTTCCAATGCCTTACTAGATTTAGCAATTATAATGCTTTGGTCTACCCATGTGTCAAACAAGATAGATGCCTATCATTGGTTTAGTAAGAACGTACCCGGTACAATGTTGATGACTGGATTAGCTTGGGCATTGCCGGCCATGTACACTTGCGAAGAAGTTCCCGTGTTGTCCTTCTTCTGGTTGGCCAACTTGGGACAATCGGGTCTCACATGCCCAGGGGTTCCATACTCGTAACATACCACAACTTTCTTTGGTCCACTACTACTTCCACCTGCGGGGTTTCGGTTTCCCTGCTGCCCACTTCCACTCCCACGTGTATTAGACTTGCCCTTGTTGCTGTTCCCGGGATTGGTATTGGGTCGACCTGGGGTAGCAACATTCTTTTGACAATCGCGAGCAAAATGGCCTTGTTGGCCACACTTGTAGCATCCTTGGCATTGTCCTCCAACAACATGATGGTAGTTGCACTTTGAACACTTAGGCTTGGTCCCCGAGTAGTCCTTGGTGCGGGTTGTAGGAGTAGTGTCATCTGCTTTCCCAACGTTTTGCTTTTTGGAAGGCTGCTGGTGCTGGCTACGAGAGATTTCATCGGATTTCCTCTTGTTGTCCGTTTGCCTCTAGGACAGATTGCGGGCTCGCTTGTTGATCAGCTCAGTCGCGAATTCCATAGCACCTTCAACGGTAGTGGGTCGTGAAGCTAGCACACTGTCATGAATGTTGTCAGAGAGTCCGCTGACATACTTCTCAATCTTGTCACTCCTTAGAGGGAACATTCTGGTGCACATCAAGCTTAACTCTTGAAATCTTTGGTTTTACCAAAGGATATCATTGTTCTTACACTTTAGATCCCACAACTCGACTTCCAACTTCTTCATTTCTCCTCTGGGACATTATTTCTCAGTCATTCTCTCCTTGATGTTGGCCCAAGTGAGAGTATAAGCAGTGTCATGTCCAAGGGTAATGACCACAAAGTTCCACAAGGTAAGGGCGCTCTCGAGTAGGGTGCATGTAGCAAACTTAACTCTGTTCTCGTCAACACAACCACTGATGCGGAAACTGTCTCTAATCTTTCAAACCATTGCATCAATTCAACAACTCCTTCTTTTCCTCGGTAGTATGAGGGTTTGCATTTCAAGAAGTCGGGGTAAGAACAACCCCTGTTGACGTTGTTTCTGTGCATGTTGTGGTTTGGATCATTATTCACATTAGCTTCTCTGGCTGCCATAGCTGCCGTAATGCCTTCACCAATCATCTCTCTGAGTTGAGCAACGGTAACATTATGAGTAGCTTCAGGAACTTCGGTATTAGCGGTGTTGGAAACGGTTTCATTATTGGGGTTTGATCGTGTAATCACCATTTTCCTATAATCATACACAAAATGAGACTATTAGTTCAAACGTTAGTACAGTTTTTATATTATTTGCACGAGAAAATTTCATGCACTGATTTCATAACAAATTTGGATAACCTGTCAAGATCTCATAATATAATACATTTCACAGCAAATATAATAAAGAAAGTGATTATATGTTATTTCATAAGAAATTGAACATTCATCTAGCATAACAAAATCTAAGTCATAGGCCAGTTAGGCCTTGTCCAAGGTAATGATACACACAGTCTTTAAAACATTACATCCCAAAGTTGCAAGTCCAAGAGAAAAGAAAAGATAGAGTACAGGATTACATCACCAAAAGTTGAAAAAAAAAATAAAAGTACAAAAGCCTTATATCATGATAGCCGGGATGCAACCCGTAAGCTTGTCATGATGTACAATAAGTTTAGTACATCTATATTAATCATGCCTAGATGGTCTACTAGATGAGGCTGTTGCTGATGGTGCTGATGCAGCTGCAGATGCTCTCTGGGAACCCTGTAAGGCTCGAATCGTCGCTCGGGTCTCCTTAAGCACATGGAATGTTGTCAACAAATGGGTCCGGAGTCTATTGGTGGCTCCTCGGAGATGAGTCATCTCTGTAGTAATCCCGTCATGCCGGACGGCGGCAAGATCACAGAAAATAGACAACGACAGTTCCTGAGCAGATAGAGCAGCCTGGGTCTGATGCTGAGGACCCTCCAAGACTTGAATGCACTGGTGTAGACGGTGGTTCTCCTCTATGAGCCAATTCAATGATTTATCAGTCTTGGCCTGGACACCTTTAGTGGCCTGGGCTTCTCTCCTCAAGGTGGGGGAGAAAGAGTCAATACGATCATGGATGACGGTGTGGCCCTGTCGACCGGCTATCACTAGGCTGCGAAGGTCTGATATCTCCTGCTCCTGGCGTGCTGCCAGAGCGGCAATCTGGGCCTGGACGGTATCAACACGTCTCGCCCCGGAGCCTTCCCCGGTCTCATAAGTAGAGACGGGTACGGACCCGGAGAAATAGCCCAATGATAAGGATGGAGGCACGGAAGATGGTATGCTAGGAAGAACCCGGTCCTCCTCCATAGAGGTTGGGGCCAGTATAGCTGATGCTGAGATAGGAACAGGATCCTCTGAGAGTATAACTTCGATAGTTGTGTCATCCTCTAAATCCGAGGTTGATAACCATCCACATTGCGTCAATCGTGGAGATGAACAAACAATTGGAGTAGGAGCTACTATGGGTAGAAGAGTCGAGGATGCAGTAGGCGGAGTGATGATGCTCTAAAATAATATTATTTTAAGTTTGAAGTGAGTAAAAGATTACAAACAAAGAACAATGTTATTTTAGATTACATGTTTTATGAAATATATCCCTTTTAAACAATTATTATAATGTTTTAAGGTTACATATATTAATACTTATATATATATATATATATATATATATATATATATATATATATATATATATATATATATATATATATATATATATATATATATATATATATATATATATATATATATATATATATATATATATATATGTTATCATTTAAGCAGTTCATTCAATAATTCGTAAGTGCAAGGTTTGGTTTAATATCACCTTATATTTTCATTTCAGTATTTTACTATGTAGTGTAAAATTTTCAAGTTTAGCATATCTAACATTCTCCATAGCAATATCTTACTAAACAGTATTAATAATCAAGTTTAGTAACAATATATACACTTAGTTCACATAGCAAAAAATGCCCTAAGATCACGGTCCCAAAATAAAATCCCAAAAATATTTTTATAAGTTATAGTCCAGTTTTAAATAAAAGAAAAATCATTTTATTTTTATTTTATTTAAAATTTATCTGGTTCTCTATAACTAATGCTCTGATACCATTCTCTGTGACACCCCGGGTAGGGTCAAGATATGCGGAAATATCCACGGAGATGTCACTAGGGTGGATCGATAGCATATAATCCATAGAGCATAAGATAAAGAGTTATTCAAATCAGATTATATGTTTATTAAACAAATAAATAAAAATTGTTTTTAACATGTCATGAGGAGATTGTTTATGTTTCCCAAATAGAACCCCTGACGAGTCCTACAATGCAGATTACTAAGATGCTGGAGACCATGCACAGACCACGTACTAACTTCATATTCCTGTGCAAAACATACTAAAGGGGGTCAACATAAAGTTGGTGAATTTACAAGTTTTAACAATTAATTAGTTTGGACATACATTAATCATAGAAGTAATAATGCACAAAGCATTCTTATTAAAATGTAGATTACATTTTTTTATTATTAGAAACTGAAGCTTAACCTTCCATAGTCCTCAACAGACGAGGACGTAGTGTCTTACAAAAAGACACCCATTCCAGTTCCAACATGGTATACGTCTGTTGTCCCGGCCAAGGCACAGTGAGCATTACTCACCCAGATGGGGATGGTCAATCCCTAATAGATCTATTTATAACATTCGAGTGATTTACAACAATTTAACAGTTCCAATAATAATCAATCATAGTCAAGTTTATACAATCTTGTTATGTCCATTAAGTGTTTGCATATTGGCTTTCCCAAAAGGGAAAGTTTTATCAAAAGTTTATATGGGGATGTAAACTCACCTGGGAGTAGGCAATAGCTGTTTAATACGAATATCCAAATAAAGCTCACGCCAAAAGTTATGCCTAATCAAATAGTACAGTCTTAATAGATAGTACAAAGAACATATATGTATGCTTATACAGATTTTAGTCAGTTCATTTATGCTACAATTATCTAAATAACCGTAGTTCAAGTATCAACAATATTCATTTAAACTTATTTATATAAGTTTCATTTCTAAGTAAACATAAAATGTTTAACTATTAATATCAGTTAGCATATATAATAATCATTCAACTTACAATTAAGTTTCTTATTTAAGTAGACCTAAAATGTCATACTTAAAATATTAGTTTACGTTCTCCGTTCATATATTATAATCACTCATTTACTATTAAATTTCATTATTAAGTAAATATAAAAATTCTACTTAATATTAGTTCACGTTCGTAGTTCATGTATTATAATCATCCATTTAAACTTATTATTAAGTTTCATATTTTAAGTAAACGTAAGGTGTTTTACTTACCTATTAGCATTCAATTTATCCAACGTTATATTGTTTTTATTTTCTAAAAGTATATTAGTTTGTGTATGAGTAACACATATTCATAATTGTTTATACAATTATTTCCTAAAGTAAATATAATTATTTTATTTAAAAAATATATATATAATTTTTATTTAACTTTAAAGTTTCCATAAATTATTTTAACATATATAAAATAATTTATTAATTTTAAACTTAAGAATTTATACCTTAATTCTTATGGTCTAGGTATTTAATTATGTTTTATTATAATTAATAATAGATTTTAGAGTTAGGGCTTGTTAATGTTTCGGAATATGGCAAAACTAGTCCTTCCATATTTTAAACAAGTATAACTTTCGGATTTTACATATTTGGTACCTAGGGCTTGTTAAAGTTTCTGCTTATGGCAGATTTAGTCCCCCTAGTTATATCTAGGTTTTGTAACTTTAATAAAATTACAAAAACAGCCCCTAGGGCTTCTTTAAGTTTCGGCAAATTACTAGAATAGTCCTTAGGGTTATAAAATGACAAAATAACTTTTAGAAACATCCCAAAATGGTCCCTAGGGTTTAGTTTGCCACGGATAGTATTTATTAAACCCTAGAATTTTGGATATTTACATTTTCAGTCCTTGTGTTTACTAGTTTATCAAAACAAGTTTCATAAGTTATGGTTTTAGTCCTTAAGTTTCATAAATTTTCATTTTCATCCAAAAACTTTTTATAAGTTATATTTTATTATAAAAACTTTTATTTTAACATTCAAACTTTATATGGGTTCATTAAATGGGCTAAACATCTAATGGGCTATTTAGTGGGCTTAAATATATCTCAAGTCTGCTAATTTATTTAAATGGGTCTTAAAATCATTTATTGGGCTTAAATACATTTTTAAGTCCTTTAATTAGTTTAATGGGCCTAAGTGTAATCTTAAGTCCATTAAGTTACGAAGATACATCAAATGGGCTTATAGGGTCCATTACGTCTTGGATTATCATTTCATGGGCTTAACTAGTCCATTAACACTACTTTACATTTTATGTAAGTTTTAACTTAGGATATTCTTATAAGTTTATTATGAGATTATTCATATTTAGTTTTAAATCTAAATAGAAGAATAAAACTTATAATTTGTTTTATGTGGTGTACCAAATTAGATCTAGGTGTGTTATAAGGTTGCAAGTAAGTCATAAGCCATAATAGGAGCTTATATCTCATGGCTATAATTAGTTATAGCTTATTAATATAAGTCAAATCTCATTTTAAGGTTGCATGTAATTTATAAGTGTTACAAAAATAGATCTAGCTATGTACAAATCAAGAAAACAAGTCACAAGTCCAAAATGAGATCTAAACTATGTCTAGACCTAAAAATCAATCATAGATCCATGAACACACATATATAGCCCACGGCTATATCTCTAAATCTTGGTATTTCCAAGATGAACACTTTACCTAATTTTAAGTCTTGTAAATATTTACAAAAATACAATCATGATTATCTAGGTGTCATGCATGTTTCCAAGGTTACTATTTTACCAAGGGGACTACATATAGCCCACGGCTATATTTTCTCTTCCAAAGGTTCCCATAATCTTGTTTTATGTTTAACATACTCAAGTTAATCTTTATCATTAGATCTATGGTTTATATAAGCATTCACGTACATCTAATCCCATTTTAGGTCATATGTAACCCACGGCTACATATATTCACATAAGTTGTTTTTGTGATTATTAATATTCCATTTAACATGTAGCATTTCCTATTTCATTCTTAAAACTAAGTAGACAAATCATATGGTAAAGGTCATGGTTTTCATGATCTTTAAGTTTCACAAGTTCATTTTATGAGATCTATGGTCATTAGTTAACCAAAGTCCCATAAAACAAGATTTATAACTCATGCAACATTTAGATTTATAAAATGTTTCATATGTTTTCAAATCAAGTTTAAGACATAGAATACAAACCATATGTTTCTTATTAAAAGATTTTTAAATCATGAATATGATTTTCATAATTATGTTGTAACCTATAATGGTCATAGCTTTATCAAATCTTGGTTTTAACATGTTATTTACTTGTGGTTATAGATGTATGATGATGCATGCATCAAGAAAGGAAAGAACATGTAGTGTATACCTTTCTTGCTTAAAAATACCAAGGATGATCTAGATGAACATAGAGATTAGAGATCTAATCTAGTTGAGGTAGAAAACCCTAATACAAACCAAGCTGTGGCCTTGATGATTTGGGTAGGGCTTGTTTATAGTGGTTCCAAAAGGAATGATACTACTAATGATTTGTAGTAAAGATGAGACAAGGATCTTGGTGGATTTAATACTTGGTTTTTGGATGTATATAGCTTTAAGCCGTATGATTGAGAGAGAAGAGGATGAGAGAAACAAGATTAGATTGAATGAGAGAATGTGTGAGTATGTGTGTGATTTTCGGCTAAAAGGAGAGAGAGAGAGAAGGGCAAAAGGCATGACTTGTCTTGGTAAGAGAATTCTTGCCAAGTGTAAGCCTTTATGTTTCCCATGCATCTCTTCTCCTTCCATCTACACCTATGTGTCGTGTAAGGCTATCCAAAAGGGCAGGGTGGGCTTGTGTTGGGCCTATGTTGGGCTAGAGCACAACCTTGGGCTAGTCCATGAGAGTTAAGTGAGCTCTTAGTATTCATGTACACATATACGTGGCTACATTACCTAATGTAGTATATTTCCAAAAAAATTTATGAAGTGTTGTGTAACACCCCCAAATTTACACAATTCAATACAGCGGAAGACTCGTTGGTGTTACAGGATAGCACATTACTCACATCATAGACAACGCTTAAAAATCGCGTCGTTTAATAATAAAGCATTTCCATTCATAAATATCAAGTTTATATAGGTCCCAAGTCATTGTATCTCATGCAGGTTTTACAAAAGATTTGAATGGAAATTGTTATTTAAGTGCGGGCCATGAATCCTTGTTGTCTTCCCGAGAATTACCTTCAAGTACCTGAGATAAAGCATGTTAAAAGAAAAGGTCAGCGATAACGCCGAGTGAATTCATAGAGTTTATTAGAACCATCAATATATCATCGGTATAAAATTATTACCGAAAATCATTTTGTACAAATCTTTGTTATAGGCCATAAAATAGCCAAAGTCATTTTATACAATTCTTTATCAAAAATCATATTATAGGCTTTTGCCTTCAAAATCATTATACGAGCCATTATCGTAAAAACATCATACAATACGTTTTATAATGTTGTGTAGAGTTAAATAAAAACCATTATATGAATATGGTTATGAAAAACCAAAACACGAACATAATATCAATAGTAAGACCCCGTATTGCTAGTCAGGCAATATATCGTAATTTAGTGTGTATAGCAGTATTTCGTTATTTGGATTATTATAAGCCGCATGACATTGTTACCTTACTACAACAAACAACGGGTAGATAGCCCGAAACTCAATTTGCCCATCTAAGTTAGCGTGTCGTGACAATAATCACGCTTGTGTAAATCTTCCCTCATACATAAATCCGCTTACCAATCAATGTGGCACAACGGGGATCAACCGTTAAGGCGCGAACTGGGGTGATCGTCCCCAAATAGTACTATTATATGCCTAAGCGTCTATCAAATCCCGGTAGTTCACAATTCATGCTAATGGGATTTTAGTGACATAACTTAACTTTAATAATCCATTTCATTTCATTTATCGGGTCATTTAATCATTCAGCGGGACATACAATCATTCGGGTCCAAATCAATAAACAGACAATCGGGACAAATGGTGTCCTATTTTATAAAAACTAACATGTTATCTCTCTCGCGGGTTTATAAAACATTTCATAAAAACATTTAAAAGAGTGCTTATATAATAATATTAAACTTTAATTTCACAAAATCAGTCCTAAATTTTAAGTTCACTAAAATGTCCATATCTAGAGTTATATAATGAGATAGGAGCTCAAATGTTTATCACAGAAACTACATGATATGTGCTTCATTTTATTCCTTTATAGCTACTGATGAATCAACCTGTAAATATTTTAATAAATTCGTCCAAAACAGTGTAGGCAGATTTGCACTCTAAACTTGTTTTGATCATATCTCACTCATTTTGATGATTCCATTGTATGGCCAACTCTCACATGTGTATAACATCTTATAATTACTGTATATTGATTCCACTTTACCATTTTATCAGTTTATCATTTGGTTACTTACTGTTTTTATACAGCCATCTTATTTAAGCAAGATTTAACCATTTTTACATGTGATTTTTCCATCTTTTTACCCATGTTTATCAAATCTATCAACACCAAATCCCCACATAATATTTTTAATCATCATTCATCATCATATACATATACATAAATAAAGAAATTACAAGATTACATAATCAAAATAACAAGAGGATAGGAAGAACAATCTTTATACCACCAAGATTAATTAGTTGGAAGGATCAAGACTTGGTTTTGGGTCACCAAATCTTATGAAATCTTGTATGAAATCTTCAAAATCACCAAGGGAGATGTTGGTCTTTGAAAATCATCCCTACTTCATCTTGCAAACTTCTCTTTGGATGTTAAAATCACCACCAATCTATAGAGCTTCAAAAGGGCTTCATCATATGTGTGAATAACACAAGATTTCATGGTTAATAATTGATCAAATGAGGGTGTTTTTGGTTGAGATGGGACGAATTTTAGAGAGAGGGAGGAGAGAATGAGAGTTGTTTGCATGAGTTTCTAGTTGCAAATGGTAAAATGAAGTGGTTTTGAGTGGTTTTGTGTAAGAGTAGCTTATTTACTAAGCTTACAAGACAAGTGTTAGCTTGTTTAGGAGGTGATGACACCTCATGGTGTTGTTGCTTATGTGTTGCCGTCCCATATAGTGGGGTGGGGCAAAACTTGTTTTGTCTCATCCCACTAATTTACGGGTATTCCTCGATTCTAGTTTCCTCGATTTGCGTGCCCTCGGGTCGTTTTACGAAAAACGTTTTTATAAATTATGAATCAACGGCACAAAACGAATCTAATAAAAATTGTCTCATAACGGAGTTCGAAAACGTAAATACGTAATCCTGAGGTTTCCGGTTTAGTCGTAAAGGACGTTAAATTATAATCGTAAGTCCTAATCTCTTCTCGTAAATTTGTGAGTTTATGAACCAACACAAATTTAAAATTCCAAAATAATGTTCACGGATAAACTTATTTCCTGAAATGTCGGACTGTCACCAAAACGGTGTATGTAAACGTAAGCACGTAACGTAGAATCCTCCGATTTAGACGTAGTCGATGCTACTTCAAGACGTAAATCCAAATTTCTTCCCAAAAATAAGTAAGTTCATAATATAACATTAAAATAATATTTTTAAATAATACTTGAGAATAAAATATCAACCATAAATTGACGGATTGTCACAGCATTTACCCCTAAACAGGATCTTTTTCCTCAAAGATCATCTTATCTTACTACTCGCTTCTTATAGAGTTAAAGCCATGTGGGTATTTCCTCCACATTCGGTCTTTTCTCACTAGTGTAATTCATTACAATAGCGAGTTTCATCAAACATAACTACGGGAATAAGATCATGCTTAATGTTGACTTACTCTCTCTATCCATGATGTTCACGGGTTTTTGATGAATGCAACTTTTCGCCGATCTAAACATATCAAGAAGTGAACATATTCTCACTTGATAGACATTTTATCAAGTTCGATATACAAAACATAATTCACGCAGCTCTTGAAGTCCTAAGGTAGATCCAGCTTATATGCCTTTCAAACCAATCTTTTTACATCATCTCAATAGTCCCATACAACGGGGACTTATTTCCCATGATCTTTCAGATCATCAATTCATTTTCCCAAGGTGAAAATTTTGGCATAACTTCGCTACCCATCTTGTACTTCAAGATCTACATTTCATATTTACATTACCTCCTGCCCACTGCTGGCAGTCAATAATCAGGTCCTAATTTCAACAATCATCTCAGGTTTCATGGATCGGGTATTTTGTAAGGTTAGGTTCGCCATCATAGGAAACCTTAAACCTAAAAGACATATCCAACCCACAATGGGTGTATGTCGGGTGTCTTCATCGCAACTCCTGCTTACAGATGCTCTTATATTTAGATCCTAACAAGATTCGATCTCGATTCTAATACGATAAGTATCAATGATAATCTCTCCAAAGGAAAGCGATTATACGGTTTATTACCAAATGTCAATCATTCAAACATAAAACAACATTTATAGTATTTTGTATCGTTACTTTACCTCGTCCCTTCGATTGGGGTGGTACACAGTACTCTCATCAAGATTCGTTCTCAATGACTTCTGAGCAAATCTCTAGAAATTTGATGCGAAGCGAGGATCTTGATAGAGATGATCGATACAGGTACACCATGTTTACACAACTCCTTTAAATACAAAAGAGTCAATTTCTTCATCAAGAATTTATCATTAATGAGAATGATATTAGCAGATTTGGTCAGTCTGTCGACGATGACCCAAATCAAATCAAATTCAGATGATGACCTTTTCAATAGTTAAACGTTTACTAATGTATGAGGCGATGTCTGCCTTCATAAATTGCATCAGTACAACTTCTTCAGATGAGATACATTAAATTAGAAATGAAAGGAATATAATACTTATACTCACAAGATTCCAACATAACTATATCTCACAATCCTCCATATTTAGACAACCACAAGTGGCCTTTTATACATTTAACGCCATAGGCTTCTCAAATCTATTGGTTCACATTAGCCGCGAACCCCTTTTATTATCTATATTATCTTTTTTTACAAGCATCGGCTATATTTTAAATTGCTCGGCAATTTATTTTGCACAATCATTACTAAGTAACACATCCTAATTGGTTCTTTAGCCTTTACATAATGCGTCGGTATCTATATTCACCTTTCCTGATGAAATAATTATCATGATCGTATTCATTAAAAATTTCTTAGTTTGACCAATTATATAAAAATGTTCAAAATAAATATGAATTTAATTAACAAGATTTTTGTTGATCTATCAAAAATACTTAATAAGATCCGTAAATGTTCGCAAAATCTTTGTTTATACTTTGGTTAAAGTTTTCTTAGTTGAAAAGCAAAAATTATCGTTTCAAATTTCAAGTCATGGTTTAAAAGGTTTCCTCAATCCCTCTTAGGTTGTCTTGAGGTATACACAAACATTAACCCCAAAACAGGAGTTTAGTTAAATGATTTGTGTATAAGGGAATAATCCCTTAAAATTTCCTTTAATAAAAATATCTGTCAAAACAGTTTTGCACTTTCTTTTTGGTAAAACCCAAAATCTTAAATGGCTCTACTTTTTGAAGATTCAATATATTCCATTATCTTTTAATCACACAGTCAAATAATGTAAAGGATTTAGTCTTTAATCACATGTTAAATACTCAAGGTATAGCTTTTCACTACTCGGCCAATTCAGGGCAGTCTACAATTAATTATTAACTCATTCTTATTCTTATAAACAAACAAATGGTCCTTAATGATCACAAGCATGAATTTATCAAATTATATCCTACACACGTGATTCACCAAATTTATGGATGCTACATGTGTATTAGTCAATCCAAATGACATACATGAAACTCATAATGTTCATTACAAGTTCTGGATGTAGTGATAGAAATAGATAATATTTTTAGCGGACGCGAAGTTGATGATAACCATGCCATGGATCAAATCTTTAAAACATACGCTAGAACTTTGTAGATGATCGAACAAATCTATCATCTTGGGTAGTGGATATAGATTTTTAATCGTCAATTTACCTAGTTCACGGTAATCAATAAATATAAGGAATGATAACACCATAGCTCTTCATGAGGACGAGCTTGGTAGAATAAAAGTTTTCTCCGACAACTCTCTCAGTTGTACGGTAACTCTTTCGATTCAGATGGTGCTGATGTACAGTGCACATGACACAGGTACAGCACCAGGAATATAATCAATATCAAATTCAACTTGCCTTAATGGCGAAAGTCTAGGTAATTCACCAGCAAATACCTCCTAAAATTTCAGATAACAGAAACATCTTTTAATAAGTTTACTTTAAGTTCTTTCTAGATTACAAGATCTATGATCAGTTTATAACCATTCATGGTAAAATTTCAAGTCTAAATACAGGATATGGTCATCCATCAAGAATTATTTAGATCACTTTTGATGATCAACATCTTATCATTTAGGGGAATTCTATTCGAGTTCCCATCAATTAAGACAATGTCGTCATGTCATAATCAATCAATCCATTCTAATGGCACTACCAACTTTTCAGTTTTATTGCCGTCGATAAGATGTGAACTTCTCAAAAGACTAATGATAACTCATAATCCTTCACAATTTCAAGGATATCAGGAGACATAACTAACCTTAAAAAGAGTAAGGTTAACGCATAATCTACGCGAGAGAATTTCAAATCAGATACAGATGAAAACATTTAACGAATATGAATATATCCCATGTTTTCATAATTTGAGTACGCATTCGAAAGCTCCTCGGATCGTTACCCAGGTCATTCAAATGAAATCAAATCATAAGGAATGATAGGAACGTCGATACATTCAGTCGGGTATCAACACTCGGCAATCAGATACTTTTCCTAAGAATCTCACTACGAGAGAATTGGACAAGAAGGGAATATCAATTATCAAATAAGACAAATTCCACAGATGTGTAAATTCGACTCAGAAGAATAAATAGTACGGGCACATATGTAGGTGTCCCTATCAATATGTCCCTATTTTTCACTTCTTGCAGATCTCATAAAATTTAATCTTTCACAATCTTTAAAGATTGTAGTGTTTATTAATCAGTTTTATGGTGACTACTAATCAGCCTTGCATGATCCATTCCAAATTGTATGTAGGCGCACAACTATATACAATTTCAAGATTAACGATGCAATACTCAGTTCGTCAAAATTTTATCATCATGTTTATAATAAAAACATTTTCATGCTTAATTCTTAAATAAGAATCAAGAATAAATTTACAAAGATTTTCTTTGTTATGAAAACAATTAAGTTTTCCAAGGTGTTTTATAAACAACCTCATTTCGATAACAATCACTTATAAATCTTACTTTGAATAATCCTTATAGTGATGAAAATTCAATTTTTCTCAAGGGATACTGTTTTATCTTATAAAAACAATGAGTGATCTACAAAAGAGTGATGAAAAGTTGTTTACCAAGAACTAACTACAATATGCTAGGAAATGAGCTTTAGCCAAATAATCATGAGGTTCATGACCTCGATGGCACTCAGGAATACAAAGAGAATAATCTACAACGTAACTCAATTCAAGATGAGTACTTGTTTAATGGTTGCATCACTAATGCGAGCATTAGGATGAAGCAATAAAAGATAGATAACATCGATACATGTAGGATTTAGCAATCAATGGTAGTCTTTTCATTAATCACAAACAAGTCAAAATTGTACCTTAACACATTATGTGTCACTATGTCATACAATTCCAAGAACTCATCCTACCAACTGATGTCTCAGTTAAGTTAGGGATTTTTAAAAGATACCACAATGAATACTAATCTACAAGAGTCATGGGGGTTCCACCTGTCCCGGAAGATCCATCGGTCCCAATTCAGAAGAAGATTTCTTCAATTTATTTATTGGACACTGGGCATCCTCGTTATTGGACAATGGCCTAGGAACAACACTTAACACTAATCGATAATCAATTAAAACCTTATAATTCAATCACAGGGCTTAACGACTTCCTTTTAACAATCTCATATTCCATACGAGTTAAATTTTACTTTATTCAAGTTTCAGTCAACTTATACTCAATTCGATATCCTACCTCATTCTCCAATATTTTCAACCTTCTTCTTAGATCTTAATAGGGCAATAAAAGTTCGATATGACCAACACTAAATTTCCAATCTTATAGCTCCTTCATCAATAGTTATCAAATGAGTCACTAGTATGAAATAACTCATACATTCAATTAGACTTCTCAGAAAGGTACTAGTGGCATGAGGCTTTTGGGTAATGGTTCCAATGACAGCCTCAAGTGCAACATTCACCCTTTTGATTTCAAATTTAAGAATTGGGTGACAACGAATCAGATGACATCTTTCTAGGTGGTAATAGTTTTGTCCAACTCCACTCTATAAGTAAAGATCGTCATGACATCGATATCAGATTTAATCTCGCCAATTCTTCTTTAATATCACAATCAACTAATATCAACATTTCTACGAATATCAACCATTTGTTGGGATCATAAATATCCACAACTTGGTTTAGATCTAGAATAGCTAGAATTCCTACAGGAATAGCTTCGATTGATTTGCTAGGAGATTTAGGGTTCCTTGTGACAATCTACGTCGTATAAATACCTTGTATAAATATAAAAATAATCATCAAACAATCATGTAATCAAATTACATCATATATATATATATATAATACAAGTTTTATATATATATATATATATATATATATATATATATATATATATATATATATATATATATATATATATATATATATATATATATATATATATATATATATATATATATATATATATATATATATATATTAAAATAACACTTCACAGTCTGGCCTTGTCGGTAACTCGGGAATTCTTCGGCACCGTTATAGTCGAAGATTTTTAGACATTTTAAGAAAAATGTTTATAGTTAAAAGATTTTGAAATGTTTTATTCAAAACCTTGGTTTTAAAAATCTTTCGTTCTCTATAACGAGAGCTCTGGTACCAAACTGTAACACCCCCAAATTTACACAATTCAATACAGCGGAAGACTCGTTGGTGTTACGGGATAACACATTACTCACATCACAGACAACACTTAAAAATCGCGTCGTTTAATAATAAAGCATTTCCATTCATAAATATCAAGTTTACATAGGTCCCAAGTCATTGTATTTCATGCAGGTTTTACAAAAGATTTGAATGGAAATTTTTATTTAAGTGCGGGCCATGAATCCTTGTTGTCTTCCGGAGAATTACCTTCAAGTACCTGAGATAAAACATGTTAAAAGAAAAGGTCAGCGATAACGCCGAGTGAATTAATAGAGTTTATTAAAACCATCAATATATCATCGGTATAAAATTATTACCGAAAATCATTTTGTACAAATCTTTGTTATAGGCCTTAAAATAGCCAAAGTCATTTTATACAAATCTTTATCAAAAATCATATTATAGGCTTTTGCTTTCAAAATCATTATACGAGCCATTGTCGTAAAAACATCATACAATACGTTTTATAATGTTGTATAGAGTTAAATAAAAACCGTTATATGAATAAGGTTATGAAAAACCAAAACACGAACATAATATCAATAGTAAGACCCCGTATTGCTAGTCAGGCAATATATCGTAATTTAGTGCGTATAGCAGTATTTCGTTATTTGGATTATTATAAGCCGCATGATATTGTTACCTTACTACAACAAACAACTGGTAGCTAGCCCGAAACTCAATTTGCCCATCTAAGTTAGCGTGTCGTCACAATAATCACGCTTGTGTAAATCTTCTCATACATAAATTCGCTTACCAATCAATGTGGCACGACGGGGATCAACCGTCAAGGCGTGAACTGGGGTGATCGTCCCCAAATAGTACTATTATATGAATAAGCGTCTACCAAATCCCGGTAGTTCACAATTCATGCTAATGGGACTTTTAATGACATAACCTAACTTTAATAATCCATTTCATTTCATCTATTGGGTCATTTAATCATTCATAGGGACATACAATCATTCGGGTCCAAATCAATAAACAGACAATCGGGACAAATAGTGTCCTATTTTATAAAAACTAACATGTTATCTCCCTCGCGGGTTTATAAAACATTTCATAAAAACATTTAAAAGAGTGTGAGGCTATGAACTCACGTTGATGTGGGAAAGAGGGTTATCGGCAATTCGGATGTACGGTACGTGCTTCAATCACGGAAACCTAGACAAATAATGCTCGTCTTAGACTCTTGTCCCATGACTTTATAAAAATAACAATTATGTATACATATGATGATTTTATAAATATGATGATGATCAAGTGGGATTGTACATTTTTACTCATTCATTATAGTGTTTATGTGTTGGTAACATTTTTATACTAGTTTTACTTATTTACATGTTTTAGGTCCAATAGGCCTATTATAAGTCCATTAACTTGTATTAATCTATTTTATACTTTTATTATCAGTATTATACTTTACATTTTGGGCCCAAGTTGGTTAAGCCCAATAAGTAATTTTATAAGTGTTTAGCCCATTTAGTTGGATTAATAGTCCAATAATGCTAACTTAGCCCGTTAATGTCCGTATGTTATATAGTTCGGGTTTTATCGGTTTTTAATTGTATTAGGTACTTATATATCAGTATATTACTTTTATAAAGTTTACATTAGACGGGTCCGATCGTCTAAGTTTTAATTGACGAAAAACGTTAATTTTACGGTACTAGCCGAAAAGACGTAAAAATCATGTTTATAGTTTTTGTAACTTATAAAACTTACCAAACTACCATTTTTATATAATGTCCATTTATTTATCCTTATGCATATTTACATAAATGAAATATATAAGTTAGTGGGTTTTAATTCACATTTTAAACTATATTTATTTGAGTGCTTATATAATAATATTAAACTTTAATTTCACAAAATCAGTCCTAAATTTTAAGTTCACTAAAATGTCCATATCTAGAGTTCTATAATGAGATAGGACCTCAAATTTTTATCACAAAAACTACATAATATGTGCTTCATTTTATTCCTATTATAGCTACTGATGAATCAACCTCTAAATGTTTTAATAAATTCGTCCAAAACAGTGTAGGCAGATTTGCACTCTAAACTTGTTTTGATCATATCTTACTCATTTTGATGATTCCATTGTATGGCCAACTCTCACATGTGTATAACATCTTATAATTACTGTTGTTGGGAATAAATTAAGGCCAGATCACTTGAGCGCTGACAAGAACAAAACAAGCATTGACAAGAACAATACAAGCGCTGATAGCTCAAGCGTTGACAAGTTAAAGTCAAGCGTTGACACATTGAAGATAAGCACTGATGGAAGATATAATCTACACGTTTATTATATTCTAGAATACTTCTAGTAAGGATAGAAACGACAATGTATTTTCTATAATTATCTTTACCTAGAATAGTTGATACGTAGATTATTGTACAAGGCTTCTTTATCTATAAAAGAAGGCCTTTAGGTTAATGTTTAATATTAAGTTTTACATAAGTTTTCATTCGTAAACATCTTTCATTGTAAGCAAGTTCGACATTCATAATCAAAGTGAAAGTTTGTTTACATCTTGTGTGTTCTTGTTTAAGTGTTAAATTCCGCATAACACTTAGATTCATAAAGCATATACAAAGGTTTCTCTACGTGTATTACTTGATCTAATCTCGTATACACAAAGCTAATCGATCTAAGTTTGGGATCAACAAGTGGTATCAGAGCTTGTTGAGGAACTTTTGATCTTTAAAGAACACCATACACGAACACCAAAACCCTAAAAACACCAAAACCCTAATTTTCTCAGAAACCCTAAAAACACCAAAACCCTAACAACATCATGTCTGAAGCAATAACCTCCTCCTCCTCAGCCTTACCAAACATCAAGATTCCCATGCTTGATGCAACCAACTTTGACTTATGGAAGTTCAACTTTGAACAATATCTGGGGATCTATGACTACACACTCTGGGATATTATTGAATATGGAAACTCATTCAATAAGGCTCAAAAGATTCTTGATGCCATTAGTCAAAGAACAGCTGTTGAAGGATGCCCTGAAGAGGATAAGAAAGAAAAACCTGGAGATGGTAGAGTTGTAGGTGCTGAAGATATTGCAAAGAAAAGGGTTGACATGAAAGCCCTAAATATTCTGAAAGTCTCTTTGGGACAAGAAAACCAGCACAAATATAGAGGCTATGAATCTGCTAAGGATCTTTGGTAAGCACTTGAAGTTGCATATGGTGGTAATGCAGACACTAAGGAAGAAAAGAAAAAGCAACTTCTGTATGATTATGCTGTCTTCAAAGCTCAACCCGATGAGAAACTGAGTAGTGTGAGAAGCAGATTGCTTGACATCACAAGCAAGTTGTCCTTCATGGGGACACAAGTTGGTGATGTTGACACCAATGCTACCTTTCTTAAAAGTCTTGGTGAGGCATGGAAGATTGAGGCAAGATCTATTCTTGCCAATAATACTTTCAAGAGCTCCTCGTTTGATGACATCTACAACAAACTAAGACTGTTGGAAGATGAAACTCTTTTAGAGCATGGAAGCAAATCTTCCACCAGCAACATGGCCTTCTTCTCTCATAGTGAAGGTCAATTCAATCAGAAGGACTCTTATATGCATCCAGTTACTGGATCATCATATGTCAGCGCTGGAACAAGTCCTGTCAACGTCTCCTTTCCAGACGCTGACACATTCAAGAATGACTCCCCAAGAGTTAAACCTGCTGGCTTGGATTTGGATACTGTTTGTGCTTACATTGCTTCTTTGCCCAATGGTTCAGTGATTACATATGAGGACCTTGAGCAGATAAGTGATGAGCACTTGGAAGAGATGTACATCAAGTGGAACATGGCTCTTGCTAGTATAAGAGCAAATAGGTGGAACAGAAGGTTTAAAAAGAAGATGACCTTCAATGCTAAAGACACAGCTGGATTTGATAAATCCAAAGTTGAATGCTACAACTGTCATCGTATGGGGCACTTCATGAGGGAATGCAGATCTCCTAGAAGATCTGATGCTGGTAAACCCTCAAGTCAGGTTTTTAAAGCTCAGGATTCCAAAGCCATGGTTGCAGTTCAAGGAATTGATGGTACAGGATGGGATTGGAGCTATCTGGCTAAGAATGATGAAGAGGATAAAGCTTTGGTTGCTGATATTGAAGAAGAAGAGCATGTTGAATATGCTCTCATGGCACACTCCTCCTCTTCATCTGATAATGAGGTATATGATGATGCTTTTTGTAGCAAAGGTTGTAGGTTAAACACTAAAAGACTTAACAAAGAGGTGTTAAAACTAAAAGATGATATGAGTACTGAAAGGTGTAAATTGTCTAATTACCAACTAGCTCTTACTGAAACTGAGAAAACCATTTATGAATACAAGAAAATGGAATTTGACTTAAAGGATAAGATTAATATCTTAAAACATGAGCTAGAGGGTAGTATGGATGTTAGAAACATCATGACAAAGGTTAATAGAGAACTACAGGCTAAGCTAGATGAGGCCATTAAGAATAAAGATAATGTTGACCTCAAAATTCAAAGATTTGATAGAGCCACCCAAACCCTAGGAGACTGTGTAGCTAAACAAAGGGATCCTAAGGACATGACTGGGATTGGGATGAATGATTACTCACTGGTTCCACCACCAGCTGGTGACTTCTATGGTGTCCTTAGAAAGGATTTGTCTTGGACTGGTATACCAGAATGCCAAGAAGAGGAATTCATTCCTCCATCAAGAGTTGTCACTCTAGTGGAAGAGTATCAACAAAAATTGACTGACCTAAATGAGTGGAAGAAAGCTAACCCTACTTTATTTGTTAAGGGAGGTTTGTTATGTGAAAGTCCCAATGAATCACCACCCATTAAGGTTACTCACCCAATCACTGGTAAAGCTGTTGACCTAGGCTCAAACACTGTTAGAAGACCTACCATTAAATATGCAGAGATGTATAGGAATAATAGGTCCCCCAAGAGCCAGGTTAGCAATCATGGAACAGGTTTCTTCTCTTCTAGACCTAAGGTTGTGTCTAAGAAAGCCTGTTACACTTGTGGTAGCTTTTCACATTTGGCATACAAGTGTGTCAACGCTCCCAAAGCCAGCGCTGACAGGAATAATTTCAACGCTGACAGGAAGAAAGTCAACGTTGTTAGAAAGTCAAACGTTGTCAGACCCAAACCTTGTGTGCAGCAAAGTCCACAAGTGATTAGACCTGCCCCATTCTTTTCTAGAAGGTCTAACACTCATGGACAAAGACCATTTCAAAAGACAAACACCTGGTCAAATAGGCAATGGGTTCCTGTAGCAAACCCTAGGTTCAACGCTGACAAGGGTAATTTCAGCGTTGACAGGACAAATTCTAACGCTGACAGAAACGTGACCAGACCTAAATATTTGCAGCCACAAGGTAAGGGGTCTAAAGCTTCTTCAAGCTTAACATGGAGACCCAAGAAAGATCAAAACCCTAATGATAATGGGATTTTAATGACTTGCAATAGATTTAACTACATATCAAAGATCATTACAAAACCTATTGGGGTTAACTGGGTATTTCGTCCTAAAAAGGATGAGAATGGGGTTGTTGTGAGAACTAAGTCTGTTCTTATTGAACAACCAGATGAATCCAAGTCTTTTAAGACTTGGGTTCCCAAAGAAAACTAATTTGTTTTCTTTATGTGCAGGGCATTCAAAGACAGATCAATGATTATGGATATTGGGATAGTGGATGCTCAAGGCACATGACAGGGAAGGAAGACTATCTGACGAATTTCACCCCTATTAAAGATGGTGACAAGGTTTACTTTGGAGGTGGTTATGGAACAATCACAGACAAAGGAACCCTTCTCACCAATAATCTACGTTTTGAGAACGTCTTCCTGGTAAAAGAACTTGATTACAACCTGTTTAGTGTATCACAAGTTTGTGATAACAAAAATAAAGTTCTTTTTACTGATACTGAGTGTTTGGTGTTAAGCAAGGATTTTAAGATCCCTGATGAGAAATATATTGAGTATAGAACACCTAGGCATAAGGACATATATAATGTGAATTTAAATGGGATTAAAATGAATACAAATATGTCTTGTTTTTATGCTAAGGCCTCAGTAGATGAGAGTAATTTGTGGCACAAAAGACTAGGGCACATAAATTTTAAAAATATAAATAGACTTGTGAGGCTTGGTTTAGTTGATGGTTTGCCAGAGAAGGCCTTCCACAATAACCACTCTTGTTTTGCATGTCTTAAGGGCAAGCAATACAAGGTCTCATTCAAGTCCAAACAGGTGCATACTAGTTCCAGACCTCTTCATATGCTTCACATGGACCTCTTTGGTCCAACAAATATAGAAAGTTTGAATGGTAAGTCATATTGCTTTGTTGTCACAGATGACTTTTCTAGATTTACTTGGACATTCTTTCTAGCTATGAAGAGTGACACAGCTGATGTTCTTATTGATTTTATCACTCAGATAGAGAAAAGGTCTGGCAATGAGGTTAAAATGCTTAGGAGTGATAATGGTGGAGAATTTAGGAACAAGAAGCTAGATGATTTCTGTGCCAGGAAAGGAATTACTAGGCAATTTAGTATTGCTAGAACCCCACAACAAAATGGGGTTGTTGAGAGGAAAAATAGAACCCTAATTGAAGCAGCCAGAACAATGTTGGCTGATGCTCACTTTCCAATAGCCTTTTGGGCTGAGGCTGTTAATACAGCATGCTATGTGCAAAATAGAGCATTGGTTAACAAAATTCAGAACAAAACACCTTATGAGTTACTTTGGGGAAGAAAACCTAATATTGGTTTTCTCAGACCTTTTGGTTGTCATGTAGTTGTATTGGATACTAGTGATGCCTTAGGGAAATTTAGTGCAAAAGGTGATGAGGGTTACTTCATGGGGTATTCAGTGCAGAGCAAGGGTTATAGGGTTTATCTTAAAGAGGACAAACGTATAGTTGAGAGAGTACATGTTAGTTTCTTAGAGAATAAACCTAGTGATCCTGAGAGTGGTCCTAATTGGTTGTTTGATTTGGAACCCTTATCTAGAACTTTAAATTATATGTCTGTCACTAATCCAAACATTGTGAAGGTAACTTCAAATGTTGTGGAGGAACAAGTTGTTAATGTTTCAGGTACACAGGTTCATGAGAGGGTTGGATCACAAGCAGAAAAGGCATCTCCTACATTAGAATATGTCACAATTCCCATTTGGACAGATGCTTTTGCTGCTGCTGCTGCTGGCCAAGATAATGGTGGTTTCCAAGTACCACCAGATACAAACATGCATGGTTCTTCAGGCGCTGACAAAGGCAAATCTAGCACTGACAAGACCAATTCAGACGTTGATGGCTCAGACGTTGACAACAACAGTTCAAGCGTTGTTAGCCCAAACGCTGACAACCAAGGTTCAGACGTTGACAACACCTTTGCACATCTTTTCTCTTCCACTTTTGAACAAGGTGAACCTTCCAATTCTTATGAAGAAGGTCATCCTTATGTTGATATAAGAGAGTCTGATGAAGAAGATATTGGCAACATGGAGCGTGAGGTTGAGGACACCAGACTTTTTGAAGGAGGGGTTCTCACTTCCACAATGAAGAATCACCCTACATATCAGATCATTGGTGATATTATGACTACAGTTCAGACTAGAATATCTCATCAAGGTCTTGGTGGGTTTATTGCCAATATACACAAGAAGGTTGATACCCCTCTTGTGCAAGCATGTTTGTTTGCATGTTTTCTGTCACAAGAAGAACCCAAGAAAATATTTGATGCTCTCAAAGAACCAAGTTGGGTGGAAGCAATGCAGGATGAGCTTCACCAATTTGCAATTCAGGATGTTTGGGAGCTGGTTGATTGTCCTAGATATGTCAAACCTATAGGGACAAGATGGGTTCTCAGGAACAAAAGAGATGAAAGAGGTATTGTGGTCAGAAACAAGGCAAGGTTAGTGGCTCAAGGTTATACACAAGAGGAGGGGATAGACTATGAGGAGGTCTTTGCACCAGTTGCAAGGATTGAAGCTATTAGGATTTTCCTAGCCTATGCTTCCTGCATGGGCTTCACAGTCTATCAAATTGATGTCAAGAGTGCATTTCTCTATGGCACCATTGTTGAGGAAGTTTATGTAATGCAACCTCCTGGTTTTGAGGATCCAGAGCATCCAGATAAAGTGTATAGAGTCAAAAAGGCTATGTATGGCCTTCATCAAGCCCCTAGAGCATGGTATGGTACTTTGTCTACCTATTTGGTGGACAATGGATTCAAGAGGGGCACCATCGATCAGACACTATTTACAAAGAAGAAAGGCAAGGATGTGTTGCTTGTGCAGGTCTATGTTGATGATATCATTTTTGGGTCTACTGATCCAAAGATGAGTGAGAATTTCTCCAAGCTTATGACAGACAAATTCAAGATGAGTGCTATGGGGGAGATGAAATTCTTTCTTGGTTTACAAGTTCAGCAGAAAGAGGATGGTATCTTCATCTCCCAGGACAAATATGTTGCTGAGATCTTGAAGAAGTTTGGCTTTTCTCCACATGAAAAGAGGGCTACTACTCCTATGGATAGAGAACACCCTTGGGAAAAGATTGGAGATGGGAAAGATGTTGATGTCAGGCATTATAGATCCATGATTGGATCCTTGATGTATCTTACTGCTTCCAGACCTGACATTATGTTTGCTGTGTGTGCTTGTGCACGCCATCAAGTGACTCCCAAAGAATGTCACCTTTATGCTGTGAAGAGGATCTTTAGGTACCTAAGATGTTATCCCAGTCTTGGTTTGTGGTACCCAAAGGATTCACCATTGGAGATGATTGCATATTCAGATAGTGATTATGGAGGTGATAAGTTTGATAGGAAATCCACACCTGGTGGATGTCAGTTTCTTGGGAGCAGGTTAATATCTTGGCAATGCAAGAAACAAACAGTGGTGGCTAATTCTACAACTGAAGCAGAGTATGTGGCTGCAGCTGCATGTTGTGGTCAAGTGTTGTGGATTCAGAACCAGCTGTTGGACTATGGGTATAATTTCATGCATACTAAGATATTTGTTGACAATAATAGTACTTTATGCATCATTAAGAATCCTGTACATCATTCTAAAACTAAACACATAGAAATTAGACACCATTTTATAAGAGATTGCTTTGAGAAAGGTTTAATACAACCAGATAGGGTTGACACTGAGGAAAATGTGTCAGATTTATTAACTAAACCTTTTGATGCTGGGAGATTTCAATACTTGGTAACAAGTATTGGAATGGTTAATCTCACATAATATGTGTTTTGGAGTCTTTTTGTAAAAGTATGTACAGGATGATGCATTATTATTATTGGTCTTATTGATGATTTAGATTTTCCACTATATTTTTCTAACACTGACAAAGGTTGCTTGAACGCTGATAAGTGTTTTTGCAATGTTGTCAGCAATATAATTGTCTAACGCTGACAAAGCTTCCCTCAACGCTGTCATGTGTTATCGGGGCGTTGTCAGCAACAATGTTAGTTTTGTGGTTTTCAATCTAAATGTGCAGATGGTGTTAGCAGTATACCATTGGATACAGAGTTGCTTATGGATCAATGGAGAAGCATTTGGACAAGTTTTTATTTATGGATGATGGTTGGAATGTTTCATTCCTATCTTGACATAAATTTTTTATGTTCATGCATGATTTTAGCAAACTTTTTGTATCATAGTATAAGGGGAGGTTTTAGGAACCTTTAGGCTTTTTGGGTATCCATATGATACTCTTATCACAATTCTAGATTGTGTCCACAGGTGAGTATGAGTTAGTTTTACTAAATCATGAGGCACTGTAGCATGCATAGTATATCAACTTTGCATGCTGCCAAGACATTTTTGGCCTAGAATTGGTTGTGGTCTGTTGGGAGACTTGGGAATGTTTTTGATATGGGATTTACCTGGGAGTAACAAGGATTTTATAAGGTAACTTTGTTGTTAAGAATTTTGGTTAGCAAGGGACACTAGAGGACTGTTATGTCTATCTTGCTTATGCAAGTGTGCATAACTGGACAGTGCTTGCCGCCCTATGATAATTATCAGCTTTTGGTTATCTTCTCTAGGATAAATTACTTGTTAAGGTCATTTTTCACTTTTTAAAATATTTTTATTTTTGGACGCTGACAAGAATTTTCCAAGCGTTGTTGTGATCAAATTGGACGCTGACATGGCTTTAGGCAAACGTTGACAAGATTATAGCCGTTGGGCATTGATAGGTTATTTTTGACCGTTGACACTTAATGGGACCTACCCAGTTGTTACTTTTTGACATATTTTCAAGCCGTAATTTTAGGAGTTGTTACTTTCATTTAATGCATGAGATAACTTATAAACTTTTTCAATATTTTCATGATTGATTTTTGAAAATCTTTGCCTATTTTTGGGCCAATCACATGCATTCTTTCTCTCCTATAAATTTGGCTCCTATTTTAAAACAGGGTATCTATAATTCTTGTCTAACACTTTTCTCTTATCAACTTCATCTTCTACACTTAAAATTAACAGCTTTCATCAATGGCACCAAAGTTTAACTCAGCAGAATTGGCATTGGGGTTCAGATCACAACACAACATGATTGCTTATCTTGACGCTGATAATGATCTGTTTCCTCAATACACACAAATGGTGGCGTATTTGAACGCATCTCCATTAAGCTATGCTCTTTCTCATGCACCACTCATTCCAGTCACACACATTAAGCAGTTTTGGAACACTGTTAGTTCCTCAACAGTTAATGGAGTGACCACATTGACTTCTATTGTTCATGGGAGGTCTTGGGTGGTTACTGAGGCTTTGGTACGTCAAGCCTTGCATCTTGATGATGCTGATGGTATAGCCACCCTTCCCATAAATGAAATAGAACAAGGGCTTAGGGCTTTGGGATATCCTTTTCCTGATGAAGGTACTCTTAATAAGTATCATAAGCAGGAATTTCCCCCAGCCTGGAAGTACCTCATACACGTCCTCCTTCAATGTTTGAGTCCCAAATGTACTGCACACAATGAGATCAATAGATCCATTGCCAGTGCTATTGTGTGCATTGCAACAGGGCAAAAATATAACTATTCTAAATGATTTTTGAGGGGATGTGTAAAAACAAGGGGACAAAAATGACTTTAGCTTATCCCCGTTTTCTGCAAATGGTTTTTGATGATCAAAGATACTGCTCAAGGGATCACAATGATTTTTATAAGATCCCTGAGCAAAAGAAAGCTATTTTTATGAAGATGGATTCACCACCTCATAGAGACTTACCTTTAACCCCAGCCATGCTTGCTGTTATTGCAGCAGCACAACCACAACCAGACCCCCAACCTCAAATTGACCCTCAACCACAACTTGAACCTATTCCTGAACCTTTACCCTCACCTGAACAAATGCAAATTGACCAAGAACCCTTCAACGCTGATACATCAAATGTTGGCGTTGATGTGCCTATTTCCAACACTGACACACAACCTTCACAATCCCAAACACCCCTTAACTAACCCACATCTACCCATTCTTCCACACCATCTTCCACACCTCCTGAATATAGGTTGATGAAACGCCAAAGGACTACTGGAGTGTTCTCCTCTGGTGGTCCTAGCCATGAAGCAGAGAGAACCACCACCACAAGTGTGGCTGGTGACCTGGATGAGGCTGGGACTATTGGTTCTGGCTTAGAAGCTGGCCAAGGCAGTCCCACCATAATTAAGTCCTCATCCATGCCCAATGAATCTGACTTGGGAGGTCAAATCCTCATTTTAGAAGAGGGCAGACTGGAACCAATGACTCTTTTGGAATTGACGGCAGTCTGCATTAGCTTGAAAAAGCAAAATGCAGACTTAGTACAAATTGTCAGCTCACAAGGCCTTGAACTCAAGCAATTGAGGGAGAGGATTGTTGTTTTGGAAAGTGATCGTGCTAGGAGGGGTATGGAGGAGTCTTCCAAAGGGGAGGAAGATCAAATAAATCTGAGTGATAAGGGCAGCCAGGATGGTCAATCAATGGATGTTGCTGAAGCCCTTACATCTTTGAAGAAACAAACAGGTTTTGATACGTCCTTAATCTCTCCCACCAACTTAAATTTGTCATTTACAGCTATGTTGAGAGAGGTTACACAAGGCGCTGAGGGAAAATATTTGAGCGTTGACAAGGAGAATTTGGACGCTGATAGAAGTATTTTGGGCGCTGATAGGATAAATTTGGGCGTTGACAGACCTGCACATGAAGGTGATGTATCCCAGTCATCATTTATCATTAAGGAGGTTTCTACTCAGGTATTACCATCTACCTTACCAACCATTGCACCATCAGATAAGGGTAAGGGTAAATTGGTAGAAGAAATTGTTCCAAAGGATGCAGCCCAGGTTGAATTTGATAGAAGATTGGCTGCACAAATCATGGAACAAGATGAAAAGGAAAAGTCACCATTTGTTGTGACTTCAGAAGAAGAAAGTGATGGAGCTAGCTCAGACTCAAGTGTAATGATTATAGAACCTGAAAGGCTTGAGTATGGAGATGAGTTGGCCAAAGAAAAGCTGAGAGAGTTGAAATTGCAGGTTGACTTTGACATGCAAGAGGTGGTTCAAATGTACAATTCTTGGGAAGAAAGCTGCATGGATAATCCAGACTTGACCATTTCAGATTAAATATGGGGTTTGGAGCTTCTTCTTAGAGTTTAGAAGGATTATAAGGTTATTTTGAAACACAAGGCAAGCAATATTCTCTCAGAGTTAAAAAGGGATAGAAGGGAGCTCTACTTTATGTTGCTCAGATGTCATGGAGTTGGATGGACACATCAGAAGTTGAAGGCTTTGACATTTGATGAGTTGGAACATAGGGCTTATCCTATTTGGGTGAGAGTGCAGGAAGCAAACACTCTCAGACTTCTTTCAGATGAAAGAAAGGAGCAACTTGCAGAAGAAATGGAAATCAAGAAAGCTATGATGATTCCCAGGCCAGTGAAGAAGGGAAGTAAATTTGAGTTTCCAAAAGATATGGATCCACTATATCCAAGTGAAGCAATTATAAGAAAGAGCCTCAAGCTCTCCCCATTAGAAGCTTCAGATATGGTGCAAGTGTTACCATTAGATTCCAGGAATCCAATTGTGAGCTATGAAGAAGATGAATGTGGATTCTGGAAGATTGGCAGATTTGGCAAGGAGGTACACACTTTTACCACTCTCATATCTTTGTTTGCAAGTTGTGATAGAGAAGACTTGGTGGACCTTTGGAGGTTGCTAGAGACCAAGTATGAGGCTGAAGCACCAACTTCAGCTAATGGAATAAAACTTTGGACCACATTTAAAAGAATGTGTGGGCCAAAAGATGAAGATCCTGCAATATGGAAGGATCTTGAAGATGACCTCAGTGGTCTTCAATGGAGGTTATATTCAGCTGCTGGTGTATACCATTTGAGTTCTACAAAGTTTGCTGAGTATCTACTTGTGGATGCTCAGTATTTCATATCCAAGGCTATTTTGGAGAAGATGAAGGACACTCAGCTGGAGATAGATTATTCAAGTGACGTGGCAAAAGATTTGATCAGATTTATTCATTACCAATATGAGAAGGTTTGTCAGACTCCTCCTAGTCCTTAATGCTTATTCAGAAACTTGATCATAAGAGTGGATATCAAGTTTAGGGGAGGATTGTTGGGAATAAATTAAGGCCAGATCACTTGAGCGCTGACAAGAACAAAACAAGCGTTGACAAGAACAATACAAGCGCTGATAGCTCAAGCGTTGACAAGTTAAATTCAAGCGTTGACACATTAAAGATAAGCACTGATGGAAGATATAATCTACACGTTTATTATATTCTAGAATACTTCTAGTAAGGATAGAAACTACAATGTATTTTCTATAATTATCTTTACCTAGAATAGTTGATACGTAGATTATTGTACAAGGCTTCTTGTATCTATAAAAGAAGGCCTTTAGGTTAATGTTTAATATTAAGTTTTACATAAGTTTTCATTCGTAAACATCTTTCAATGTAAGCAAGTTCGACATTCATAATCAAAGTGAAAGTTTGTTTACATCTTGTGTGTTCTTGTTTAAGTGTTAAATTCCGCATAACACTTAGATTCATAAAGCATATACAAAGGTTTCTCTACGTGTATTACTTGATCTAATCTCGTATACACAAAGCTAATCGATCTAAGTTTGGGATCAACAACTGTATATTGATTCCACTTTACCATTTTATCAGTTTATCATTTGGTTACTTACTATTTTTATACAGCCATCTTATTTAAGCAAGATTTAACCAAGGGAGATGTTGGTCTTTGAAAATCAGCCCTACTACATCTTGCAAACTTCTCTTTGGATGTTAAAATCACCACCAATCTATAGAGCTTCAAAAGGACTTCATCATATGTGTGAATAACACATGATTTCATGGTTAATAATTGATCAAATGAGGGTGTTTTTGGTTGAGATGGGACGAATTTTAGAGAGAGGGAGGAGAGAATGAGAGTGGTTTGCATGAGTTTCTAGTTGCAAATGGTAAAATGAAGTGGTTTTGAGTGGTTTTGTGTAAGAGTAGCTTATTTACTAAGCTTACAAGACAAGTGTTAGCTTGTTTAGGAGGTGATGACACCTCATGGTGTTGTTGCTTATGTGTTGCCGTCCCATATAGTGGGGTGGGGCAAAACTTGTTTTGTCTCATCCAACTAATCTACGGGTATTCCTCGATTCTAGTTTCCTCGATTTGCGTGCCCTCGGGTCGTTTTACGAAAAACGTTTTTATAAATTATGAATCAACGACACAAAACGAATCTAATAAAAATTGTCTCATCAAAAACGGAGTTCGAAAACGTAAATACGTAATCCTAAGGTTTCCGGTTTAGTCGTAAAGGACGTTAAATTATAATCGTAAGTCCTAATCTCTTCTCGTAAATTTGTGAGTTTACGAACCAACACAAATTTAAAATTCCAAAATAATATTCACGGATAAACTTATTTCCTGAAATGTCGGACTGTCACCAAAACGGTGTATGTAAACGTAAGCACGTAACGTAGAATCCTCCGATTTAGACGTAGTCGATGCTACTTCAAGACGTAAATCCAAATTTCTTCCCAAAAATAAGTGAGTTCATAATATAACATTAAAATAATATTTTTAAATAATACTTGAGAATAAAATATCAACCATAAATTGATGGATTGTCATAGCATTTACCCCTAAACAGGATCTTTATCCTCAAAGATCATCTTATCTTACTACTCGCTTCTTATAGAGTTAAATCCATGTGGGTATTTCCTACACATTCGGTCTTTTCTCACAAGTATAATTCATTACAATACGCGAGTTTCATCAAACATAACTACGGGAATAAGGTCAGGCTTAATGTTGACTTACTTTCTCTATCCATGATGTTCACGGGTTTTTGATGAATGCAACTTTTCGCCGATCTAAACTTTATCAAGAAGTGATCAGATTCTCACTTGATAGACAATTTATCAAGTTCGATATACAAAACATAATTCACGCAGCTCTTGAAGTCCTAAGGTAGATTCAGCTTATATGCCTTTCAAACCAATCTTTTTACATCATCTAAATAGTCCCATACAACGGGGACTTATTTCCCATGATCTTTCAGATCATCAATTCATTTTTCCAAGGTGAAAATTTTGGCATAACTTCGCTACCCATTCTGTACTTCAAGATCTACATTTCATATTTACATCACCTCCTGCCCACTGCTGGCAGTCAATAATCAGGTCCTAATTTCAACAATCATCTCAGGTTTCATGGATCGGGTATTTTGTAAGGTTAGGTTCGCCATCATAGGAAACCTTAAACCTAAAAGACATGTCCAACCCACAATGGGTGTATGTCGGGTGTCTTCATCCCAACTCCTGCTTACATATGCTCTTATATTTAGATCCTAACAAGATTCGATCTCGATCCTAATACGATAATTATCAATGATAATCTCTCCAAAGGAAAGCGATTATACGGTTTATTACCAAAGGTCAATCATTCAAACATAAAACAACACTTATAGTATTTTGTATCGTTACTTTACCTCGTCCCTTCGATTGGGGTGGTACACAATACTCTCATCAAGATTCGTTCTCAATGACTTCTGAGCAAATCTCTAGAAATTCGATACGAAGCGAGGATCTTGATAGAGATGATCGATACAGGTACACCATGTTTACACAACTCCTTTAAATACAAAATAGTCAATTTCTTCATAAAGAATTTATCATTAACCAGGATGATATTAGCGATTTGGTCAGTCTGTCGACGATGACCCAAATCAAATCAAATTCAGATGATGACCTTTGCAATAGTTAGACGTTTACTAATGTATGAGGCGATGTCTGCCTTCATAAATTGCATCAGTACAACTTCTTCATATGAGATACATTAAATTAGAAATGAAAGGAATATAATACTTATACTCACAAGATTCCAACATAACTATATCTCACAATCCTCCATATTTAGACAACCACAAGTGGCCTTTTATACATTTAACGCCATAGGCTTCTCAAATCTATTGGTTCACATTAGCCGCGAACCCCTTTTATTATCTATATTATCTTTTTTTACAAGCATCGGCTATATTTTAAATTGCTCGGCAATTTATTTTGCACAATCATTACTAAGTAACACATCCTAATTGGTTCTTTATCCTTTTTACATAATGCGTCGGTATCTATATTCACCTTTCCTTATGAAATAATTATCATGATCGTATTCATTAAAAATTTCTTAGTTTGACCAATTATATAAAAATGTTCAAAATAAATATGAATTTAATTAACAAGATTTCTGTTTATCTATAAAAATACTTAATAAGATCCGTAAATGTTCGAAAAATCTTTGTTTATACTTTGGTCAAAGTTTTCTTAGTTGAAAAGCAAAAATTATCGTTTCAAATTTCAAGTCATGGTTTAAAAGGTTTCCTCAATCCCTCTTAGGTTGTCTTGAGGTATACACAAACATTTACCCCTAAACAGGAGTTTAGTTAAATGATGTGTGTATAGGGAATAATCCCTTAAAATTTCCTTTAATAAAAATATCTGTCAAAACAGTTTTGCACTTTCTTTTTGGTAAAACCCAAAATCTTAAATGGCTCTAATTTTTGAAGAGTCAATATATTCCATTATCTTTTAATCACACGGTCAAATAATGTAAAGGATTTAGTCTTTAATCAGATGTTAAATACTCAAGGTATAGGTTTTCACTACTCGGCCACTTCAGGGCAGTCTACAATTAATTATTAACTCATTATTCTTATAAACAAACAAATGGTCCTTAATGATCACAAGCATGAATTTATCAAATTATATCCTACACACGTGATTCACCAAATTTATGGATGCTACATGTGTATTAGTCAATCCAAACGAAATACATGAAACTCATAATGTTCATTACAAGTTCTCGATGGAGTGATAGAAATAGATAATATTTTTCGCGGACGCAAAGTTGATGATAACCATGCCATGGATCAAATCTTTAAAACATACGCTAGAACTTTGTAGATGATCGAACAAATCTATCATCTTGGGTAGTGGATATAGATTTTTAATCGTCAATTTACCTAGTTCACGGTAATCAATAAATATAAGGAATTATAACACCATAGCTCTTCATGAGGAAGAGCTTGGTAGAATAAAAGTTTTCTTCGACAACTCTCTCAGTTGTACGGTAACTCTTTTGATTTAGATGGTGCTGATGTACAGTGCACATGACACAGGTACAGCACCCGGAATATAATCAATATCAAATTCAACTTGCCTTAATGGCGAAAGTCTAGGTAATTCACCAGCAAATACCTCCTAAAATTTCAGATAACAGAAACATCTTTTAATAAGTTTACTTTAAGTTCTTTCTAGATTACAAGATCTATGATCAGTTTATAACCATTCATGGTAAAATTTCAAGTCTAAATGCAGGATATGGTCATCCATCAAGAATTATTTAGATCACTTTTGATGATCAACATCTTATCATTTAAGGGAATTCTATTCGAGTTCCCATCAATTAAGACAATGTCTTCATGTCATAATCGATCAATCCATTCTAATGGCACTACCAACTTTTCAGTTTTATTGCCGTCGATAAGATGTGAACTTCTCAAAAGACTAATAATAACTCATAATCCTTCACAATTTCAAGGATATCAGGAGACATAACTAACCTTAAAAAGAGTAAGGTTAACGCATAATCTACGCGAGAGAATTTCAAATCAGATACAGATGAAAACATTTAACGAATATGAATATATCCCATGTTTTCATAATTTGAGTACGCATTCGAAAGCTCCTCGGATCGTTACCCAGGTCATTCAAATGAAATCAAATCATAAGAAATGATAGGAACGTCGATACATTCAGTCGGGTATCAACACTCGGCAATCAGATACTTTTCCTAAGAATCACACAACATACGGTTTTCTTTGCTTTTCTACCACTGTTGAAGCTTCAAAAACCTCCAATCACTCAAATTAATTGATTCAAGTTCGTGGGTTTCACTCATCCATCATCCAAGATCAATTAATTATAAGTTATTTCTTTCAATTTCATCTAATTTATAGGGTTCATACATTCATAATTGGGGATTTTTAAAATTGACATTGAATTAGAACCTTACTAGGAATAAGAGTTGACATAGTATTGTTACTATGATTCCTTAGGTTCATATTCATAGAGATTTCACGAAAACCCATTTGTAGAACAAATCCGAATTTTGACTAAATATTTTGGTTGATTGATGGAATTGATATGAACCCATGAACAAGTTGGTAATGGCATTGTTAAATGCTTACCTAAAAACCTAGTTTTTGAAAAACCAATGTTCTAGTTCATTGTTGATTTTACATAGTTCATATGTTTTGATCAATGATGAAATGGGTACATTATGAACATGAGAACGACAACGATTAATCCTTTGTATGCCAAGCTATTGATGAAACACATTCTCATCTTTTGATATTTTTATTTTTATTTTTCTTATGAGTGATTGGAGAAATATCTTTGTTTGTTGTATTTAGGTACTAATCATACCTTCAGAATATCAACAAGACCACCGATACACTAGATAATACATGCCAAACCTTTCCGAAATGTGTGCTTCCCCTCAACTTAGAAAGACCTATTCCTCACTCTAAAAGCGTTACTTTCACGAGGGTAGAGTTGTCGAAGAGGATATTGAGGGATATATATATATATATATATATATATATATATATATATATATATATATATATATATATATATATATATATATATATATATATATATATATATATATATATATATATACATATATATATATATATATATATACATATATATATATATATATATATATATATATATATATATATATATATATATATATATATATATATATATATATATATATATATATATATATATATATATATATATATATATATATATATATATATATATATATATATATATATATATATATATATATATATATATATATATATATATATATATATATATATATATATATATATATATATATATATATATATATATATATATATATATATATATATATATATATATATATATATATATATACTCGATCAATGTTCGGATAAATTGGGTTTGATTGTTTGTTGGACATCAAAGAGGATATATATCCCGAATTTCTCCTAGGATTCTTTAGCACATACTCTCTCATTTATGATGATGATAAAGTATATGTTAGGTTCATCCTTGAAGGTCGACTCATTAAACTCTCTCTTGAAGACTTTGGTCAAGCTCTTCGTGTTCCATTTGTGGGCACTTGTCGATTTACTGATAAATGGAAACTTGATTATCTTCTTGAACCATTCGACTGTGCTCCAAATAAAAATAAAGAGATTGACCTTGACTTCATTCTTGATGTAATTTGTAAAGAGCGTCGTGGAAACGTTGTAAAAAGCCTCCACTCTACCAAGCGTCGAGTAAAACGCTATGCGGTTCTCTTAAGCGACCTAAATGATTGTATGGTTCGTTGGGCCGACATCCTTAGGAAGAATGTATTTTGTCTTGGCGGAATCCGGGATCATATTCCGGCGTGTAAGGCGCACATGTTATGTTGCATCGCTACCGACGCTAAGTAAAATCTCGCATACTATATCGCTCGACGAATCACCTATGCTCTTTCCAAACCCAAAACAAATCTTCCCTATGTCATGCTCCTTACTCGCCTTCTTAAGAAGGTTGGTGAAGATTATCCCGACATCAACATTTCTCGCTTTCGTTCGGTCGAACGTGTTATGCTACCTATTCAAAAGGTACAACCACGAAAAGCTAGAAGTGATCGAGGTTCGAGAAAGTCCGATACACAAGAGTCCGATGATGAGGACTTTGATATGTCACCAAGTGATGGTAGTGGCATAGGCACAAGTGCTCATGTTTGCTCTTCGAGTAACTCCCACTCATCCATGGACTCTTTCATGGAAGGGTTAGAAGAAATCATCCCTCATCCTCACTTTGCTACTAGTGGACTTCCTGAAAACTTTGGTCTTGCGGATGTCTACCGAGCTAATCTCAAAACACAAGGTGAGTTGTATGATCATCGAGTGGAGTCAAGAGGATCGTTCAAGAACATAGCCAAATTGATCAAGGGACTTGGCAAGAAGAAGAAATGAAGCATTGGTTTATCAAGGTTAAAATGGTTGTAAACATGTTTGAATTATTAAACATTTATTATGGTTGTCTAACTAATACTTTATGTTTAGATTATTAGTATTTTAATCCTAATAGTTGCATTGCTTTGTGCATATTATGTGTTTGTTAGCTTCCTAGATTTTGATTTATAGTTAACTTTGGCTTGTTATTTACCTGTGTGAAATTTGGGCTGACCACAGTTTTTGGAAGTGCACTTTTCTGTCACCACCAGTCGTGGTTCCATATCGAACCCGTGGTTCCTTAGCGATAAAGAACCGCGGACCTACGTAAGGAACCGCCTGTCCCTGTTTTGATAGAATCTTTGCTTTATACTGTTTTCCTTAATCTGTCTAAAACTTTGATAATTTTTTTGAAAAACCTACACTTTCCTAAAGTAGGGTACCTAATTTCATTATTCACCTAAAATGATTTTAACCCATTACTAGTTTGGATCATTCCCTTCTCTTCTTAAACCCTCTCATGTTGATTGTATTCTTCATCCTTTCAACACTTCTTTAAACCTTAACACACAACCATGGTGTCCACTAGAACATCCACTTCTTCCAAAACTTCTTCCTAAAAAAGAAGCCTCAAAATTAAGATCAAGATACCTAACATTGGTTCTTCATCTTTTCACACTCCCAAAAATGAGATCTCTCCCATTCTTATTTCATCTTCACCTTCACCACCCCTTGATCCATGCAAGACAAACTCAACCCATGGTACTAACCATTCTCATGGTTCTACCTCCTCTTCATTCTAATCAAGAATGAATGAGCTTTCTTCACCTTTCACTCCTAGTCCTCCTTTGGATGGGATTTCTCAACCTCAACCTCTACAAAGTATCCCTTTGTACTTGAGCCTTTGGTAACCTCTCCTTTCACTCCACAAACTCTACCATCTCACCCTTGGACACTATGCCTCCACCACCTCCTCCACCCTCTAACACTAATGCTCCTATTTTGGGCATTCATATCCCTCACTTCATGGGTGATCCTTACTTGTTTGGGTTCTTAGAAGCTCATGGTGCAAATTTCCCATGTTGTCTCTATAATAACTACATCATTCAAAACCTAAGGATGGAGATGCTTGGCCTTCATAGAAGGTTGCATGATTTTTTGCTTGTCTTGTTCTCCATGCCTCCTCCTAGGATATGAATGATGGTTTTCAAATTAACATGCTTTTTAAAAAAGAAGATCAAGCCAAAGAGAACTATGAACTCAAGACCTAGTTCTTAGCTATATTTGTAGTAGTTAATTGTATTTTAATTCTTGTATTTCCTTTCCTTTCCCTCGTGATTTTCTCATGTGGATGATTTATAGATTTAGTTTTTATGTGCTTTAATCTATGTGATCACATTAAACAACTTCAATTTATTTAAAATTGAACCTAAATCTATTACAACCTCCAAAACTTGACTTAAAATTGGACCAAAATTTTATTTAAATATTTTGTCACCCTTTGTCAAGATATTCTTTGTGAATGTGTTGCTTTTATGCAACCATAGCATACTCTAGTGCTAAAAGAGGTAAAAATTCAAGATTTGCAAAATTTTGAAAAAGTCTTATCTTTCTCCAAAACTTTTGAAAATCAAGTTTTGTAGTCCACTGGTCGCGGTTCCTTTGCCTCCAGGCGGATCCATATCGATATGGAACAGCGGGCTACTTTAAAGAACCGCGCCCAGTAAAGCCGTTATTGGCTTATTTTTGGTCTTTCTTCTTTGACCACTGTTTTGGTTAAGATTATTTGTTTACCCAATTTGGCTAAACATTCTCTACAACCTTTCTTTTTCATTTCAAATCTTTGCCTTGTCTATTTTCTTTAAATTCTCTTTTGGCAGTTCTTTCCTTCATCCCTCATAATGCCTAATTCTTCCTTTCCTAACCTTGACATTTCTTTGTCACAAACTTCTCAACCTAAAGCTTCTTCTTCTAATCTTTCAAAGAAACCGAAAATCTCGGTTAAACCCATTTGGATAAAAAAAAGAACAAGAATCATCATGATTCTTCTTCTCCAAAATCCTCCAAGATTTCCTCTTTCTCTCCGATTCAATATTGGAATGAGACTTACTCTATAAATCCAATTACCGGAGAAAAAGAAATTCTTCCACCACCACCTAAACCTTTCAACTCTCCTCAACTCAATGACCTATCTTCTTTCCCTAACCTCACTAGGCATTGTGAAAACATCTCTTATCCATTATCTCCCTCTCCACCAACCTATAATCTTGATGGACCTCCCCCATCTAACGACTTTGTTTTGCATCTTGGTTCCTCGTGTGCTTGTTGTAATTTTCAACAAATTGAACTTGATCATATCTATGGCAAGCTAAATTTTCTTGAATTCCTCCTTACTCGACCTCCTCTCAAAGTTTTCGTTCCCGTGAATAAAACTTCGAATGATGCTTCGTCGTCTTTCTTTTCCAACTAAGGCACATTTTATACTTTAGTTATTTGAGTCAATAAAATTTAAGCAATCTTGGAAGATTATCACTATTAGAGTAGTTTATGCTTTGTGGTCAATTTTCCATATTTTTTTCTTTAAATATTCATATTGTGTGTATGAATATTTATCTTGTATGTTATTTCATATTTATGTAATATGAATGTTATGTGTTTTAACTTTCTCTCTAATTCTATTTCACACTACTTTGTTAAAGAGTTGATCATGGTTAAAACTTAAAATTAATTATGGGTGGTTCCATAAATTCTAAATTTTAACCCATTGACATTTTAAATCATCTTTGATTGGTTTGGATGTTTCTTTTCTTCCTTTATTCTACCAATTGAACTATGATGTTGTCAATACACACTCTTTGGACATACTTAGCAAATGCTTGCTTCTAATTTGAGATTTCTTTTCCTTCTCCCTCTCAAGTTAGTTAGTAAGTAGTGCACATATATACATTGGTGTTTCTTTTCTTTCTTCTAACCTCTGTGTAGCATGTCACCTTAGCTCATTGACTTGGTGCCCCAAGCAAGGGGGAGTACGCACCAAGGGGGAGCTACTAGCAAAAGTCTGGTTCTTTTCTTCTTCAAAGACTTGTGCTAACCTTTTTGCTTCGACAAAGGGGGAGAAATGATAGTGATAAACTCGTTAATAATTCGAATAAACTTGTATTTTACGTAAATTATAGTTTGTCGTAATCAAGAAGGGGAGATTGTTAATGCAAAGCAATGCCTAAAAACATTGTTAGTATTAAATAATCTTCCTTAGTTTTGATCACGACAAATTACAAAGACATTTATTGTCAAACACAATCATAAAACGAATTATCTAACAAACACTATCATCAAGGTAATAATCATTACACTAACACATCTTAATCATGCTTAGTGATCATAAAGTGATTAGCCTTAAAACTCACTTTTGTCAAACATAACCAAATATTTTTAATAAACTTTATTTTTATGAAAATGTTTTATTAAAATGAAAATGTAAATTTGAATATGGCATATTCCATATGCCATAAGAATATCCTTTGAAGGTTTAAAAAACCTTAGATATTTCAAATTTACTAAAAGACAAAAAGGAGCGGAGTCTACACCGACGGTACCTTAGCACCTATGGCGGTTCCTTATCGATAAGGAACCACGGGCTCAAATAAGGAACCACGGGCAGATATAGCCGTTGGATGTTTTGTCCTATAAATAGTGGATCAAATCTGCATTCTCATCAACCCTTGTTGGACATCTTCTTCAGCCTTCTTTCTCTTATCTAATCCTAGTCATTTGTAAATGATCACTTAATGTGTTAAGTATGTTTACTCATGATTATCCTCTTGATCTATTTCTTTACCTTGTCCAAAGAGAAGATCACTCACACACTTGTGATGTGATTAAAGATGTAGCATTGAAGAAGATCACCTTCTCCTAAAGATCTAATCATGTTCATCATTTGTTTATTTGTGTCTTGTGTAGATCCAATGTATTTGTGAATACTTGGACTAGTTGTGTTCATCCAAGCTATTTGTGAATACTTGTATTAGAGTTTTGTACATCCATTGCACATGTGTGTGCTTGGATTTATGTTGTGTAGATCCAAGCTACATGTGTGTACTTGGATATGATTAGTTGAGTTGTAATTAGTTGTGTTAGTTCTCACTAAACTATAAAGTGATGTGGTTGTGTTTTATGAGTTCTCACTAAACTATAAAGTGATGTGATTGTGTCTTGTGAGTTATCACTAAACTATAAATTGATATGTAGTTGTGTTGTGTGAAGTTCTCACTTAGATTCAAAGTGAAGAGTCGTGAAGATTGGTTCTAGCTTTGAATTAGAACTCGACATCTAGCCTTGTGTCATAAAATGGTGAAGTAGGCAACGTTGTGAAGATTGGTTCTAGCTTTGAATTAGAACTCGACATCTAGCCTTGTTTCGGAAAATGGTAAAGTAGGCAACATTGTGAAGATTGGTTCTACCTTTGGATTAGAACTCGACATCTAGCCTTGTGTCGTAAAAGAGTGAAGTGGGCGACGTCATGTAGATTGGTCCTAGCTAAGATTATGTCTCGACATTTAGCTTAGTGTCGGAAAATAATGTAAGCGGCGTTGTAAGGTTTTCTCCGCCAAGAAGGGAGCTTGTGGATATAGTGGAAATCTCGAGTAAGGTGTACTCGAAGAGTGGAGTAGGAAAAAGGATAGAGCCTCGTCGCCGAACCACTATAAATTTTGGTGTCTTCGTACTAGGTTGTTTCTTTCCTTACTCTTTACTTACATTCATTATCACTACACTTACTATACATTGTTAATGCATTAGAATTGAACCTAATCATTATGCAACTAGCTTTCAAGTAAAAGATAGTTTTGTACACTCACCGAATTGAAAGGAATTTTAATTAGGAGATAAACCGATAAGAAACTATTCAACCCGCCCCCCTTCTAGTTTCTACAAAACATTATCTGACCATAAAGGAAATACTGGAATCAAACATCGGTAGTCCAAACATAAGCTCAAACATGTAAAAGTAAATACTGAAAGGAAGGACTAAACAATGTACAAACAAGCAAAGTAATGTATCAAGTACATAAAGTAAGAAGTCTGGATAGCTTCCTTCCAAATGCACATATTCTCAGAATCCTAAGAGCGTCCCTGTGTACCTGCCGTTTGGAACATGAAAAGAAACTACGACTGAGCATAACGCCCAGTGAACGGATATAAAAGCATGATAAGAAGTACTGAAACGAAACAGATAGCAGTTACTGAAACTAAAAGACTGATAAGTAAAATGCAGCGGAAACAGTGTATGTCCTGTAAAACCCAGTTTAACTTGTAAAACTGAACTATTATATATCAAGTCTGAAAACATATATGTACTGTATTTTAAGTGCCAAGAGCTTATATAGGTCATGTAGTATAAAAACGTGGCATGAATACTTATAGGGGTGACCTCGTCATGCTTTTAGAGGGGTGACCTCTAATTAACTAGGTGGAGGGATCAACTCCAATGTGAAGGATGTAGAGCATACACCACATTCACTTGCTAACTGTAACTGATAAACTAGGATGTACCCATTCTCCCCGCTGATAATATACTGATAAATGACCAACTGAAATAAAAATGACGCTGCGAGAAATCACTCCCCCGTAGAGGAGTCATGTCACCGGTGCCTCAAGTGTCATTACGATACCTCCGTAACTAGATGCAACTGGTCATGCATGTATATAAAGCTCAGGAAATTAAATTAGTTATCATGGCAAAACATGTAAAGTTTATAACATATAACTGGGGAAAACATTTGGCTGCAGACGAGGAATCCTAATCATGCCTAGATAGGAAAGTCCATACGGAAGGACGGGAATCCGTACCTTGTGTCCAATAACTGGCTGCAAAGAAAACAGATGGAAATCCTACTCTGACTTCACGAAAGCTACACGAATAAAGGACGTGCATGAGTTGTTCGATATCTGTATACTTTTACTAATTCTTACGGTTCTTAACTTGATTTATTATGTTCTTGTATTGTTGTATTGTTTTATGTATAATCTGGTAAGTCTGACTGTTCTTAATTATTTCTGATTAGTGTATTTCTGTTCTCTGATTAATGCACTCTCGTATTATTATACTGTTATACGTAACTTGCTAATAATAGAAAGTTTCCTAAAATAGCAAGTTTCCTAAAATAAAAGGTTTCCAAAATGGTTTTATGAGTAATTAAATCATTTAATAATAATAAATTTAAGTTACTAATTAAATTACTAAAACACTTATAACATGGTTAGTTCAAATTATCTTATATAATATAAGATTGAGTTGCAAGTCATTAACTTTGAGTATTAATGACAACAAACTCATACATGGGCATATCTCTTATCACATAATACACGTACATGTTTAATGAGATTGCAAACTTCTCATGGTACTAATCATACGAATTAATATCAAATGCAGGTTACATTCTACAGTCTATTGGAACAGTCCAATATTGAATGAGATCTTTTCTTCTTCCTTCCTGCAGTTTGTAATCACTAAATCTTGGCCTTATAAATTCCAGTCTGATTTATCACTTTCCATCATGCTTTGTCATAAGATTGAGTTACAAGTCATTAACTTTGAGTATTGATGACAACAAACTCATACATGGGCATATCTCTTATCACATAATACACGTACATGTTTAATGAGATTGCAAACTTCTCATGGCACTAATCATACAAATTAATATCAAATGCAGGTTACATTCTACAGTCTATTGGACTAGTTTAATATTGAATGAGATCTTTTCTTCTCCCTTCCTGCAGTTTGTAATCACTAAATCTTGGCCTTATAAATTCTAGTCTGATTTACCACTTTCCATCATGCTTTGTCCCAGTCAATCACATAATACTAACGATATGAATTCTTCTCCCACACAATCCTAGTTTGATGTGAAAACCAAAAAGGCCGCCCATGTTGATCTTGCACAGGCCCAAAATCACAGCAAGGCAAAAAGAATGTTGTTTACTGACCATTCTCAATCACCTTCTACAATCAGGATGTGTTCTTCTACCCGAGCAAAGAAAGATGTAGTTATTGACCCTACGGAGCCCGAACTTGATAGCCATTTTGATTATGTCACAGATGCGGGGGATGTGCAGACCCAAAAGGTGGCGACTGCTCAGGCTAAGGGTGAGTTGTTCTTGAAGGACCTTGATGTTGGGGTTACTGGCACAATAATGGTTATATTATGCATGTTATGGGATGTGAAATCTCCGACTGGCCGTTATCTAAGTACTGATTTCATAGTTTCTAAAGCTCAGGTACGCCTCTTATTAATGTTCCTGTCAATCAACATGAAAATATAATAATCAGATATGCTCATCCTTATGCGATTTTGTGACAGGGTAATGTTATGCACTGCACGACAAAGTCCACTGTAGCTCATTATTTTGTGAAACTCAAAGAGGGACATGTGTATTCGATCGGAAACTTTGATATGCAACCTAACAAAGATAAGTTTCGTGTCCTAAGGAATGGAGCTTTCATTCTGGAAGTTGATGATGGGACGATAGTTAGGAAGGAAACTGTCAAATCCAATGGATTTGTCAGATATCCTTTTGAAATGGTGGAGATTCCTAATCTTGAACACACGCACAATAAATACATGATAGGTAGGCGTAACTATATTTATGTTGGCTAAATAATGTAGTTCATTTGTATTCTAAATTAACATGTTTCTTCGTGTTTGTTGTATGCAGATGTTGCTGGATATGTGCAGCATGTTGGGAGGATCTGCACCTAACGTTCAGGCTCAAGAACACTCGATTTCAAATTGGCTAATCGCATGTATGTTTAACCAATTTATATATTGGTGTATTCGCTTATACCATGCTGTTGTATCGTTTCTTATATATTCGTAAATGCAGGGGACAGTCGGTAAGGGTTACCTTTTGGGTGAGCGGTTGATTGTAAAACGTACCCGTCGGGCTGGCGTTTATGTTGTTGTTTTGACATGCATGATCCCCAGATCTTATAATAGTAAGGGTTTTTTCCTACACAAAAAAACTAAAAAAAAACGAAACATGTAACAAAAAAATGATGTGCACCAAATAAAAGAAATAACAATATTTGATGCTTACCTTATAGATAAGCTATATATCTCAAGCTCTTCTTCCACGTTAATCCTTGATGATGACGCCATCCCTACAGTACGAGATTTGATGGGGGAAATCAGGTCAGTGTATGTGTGGTAATTTTCCCTAAGCATATAATAATTAATTTGTTGTAACATAAGTTTTATTTGTGGATCCATGTGACAACCGTGGTTTTGAGGTTCGTCACTTGGTCTTATTTTAAGGTTAATTTATGTGTGACAATGTGATTTGCGTGTTTACATGTTATTTTGCGTGAACGAAGTTGGTGTGGATATCGTTTATGGGTATAAAGTACTCATAAGTAAATCGAGGAACGGTTATTTCATGTTCATGAGCCCACAAATTAGTGACTATGAAATGAAATGGTGTTATTTTGGTGTTTACGTATACGTATAAGTATTATAGTAAATTGTATTTTTTTAGGATTTGGGGTTTAGCATTTAGAGGTCTCGGGTAAGGTGTTTAGTCATGTGAGTATTTTTCGGGATGGTTTTCAGTCATTTAGGACTTGGTTATAAAGTTTATTTCAAAATTTAAGATTTTTTTTAAAACTGTATATTTTACATTTTTTTATGGTATACGCGTAAATTTGACTAGTTTTACGGTTTTGAGGTTTTGAAGGCTTTAGGAGCTGAAATAAATTAATGAAAATTAAGTTAATATTGTTATTACAATTATTAATTATTTAAATAAAAAAACGAAATTATGGGGGGTAAGGGTCGGTTAAAACAAAAGGAAGGAAAAAAAAAAGAAAAAAAGGAAAGTGGGCAATTATACTTGGGTTAGGACTTGTCAATAACTATATAAGGTGTAAAATAAGATGAAAAAGACATAATCCCTGGAGAAAAAGAAAAAAAACGACGGCCAATTGAGAAAAGTTAGGGTTCTTCAAAAAAATCTTGGTTTCCATTAATCTTAAAGTAAAACCTTCAAATCCCTTTTCAATTTAATTATTTTTAATTCTTTCTCAATCATCTTATGATGGATTTAGGTTAGGGTTTAAATTAAAATCTGTATATTAATGATATTATAATGATTAGGTGAATTAGGGCTTGTAATTAGTGGAGTTATGGGTAATTAATTAGACTAATTATGTTAAAATCGTTTTTTTAAAAACTGGGCAGAATTTTAGGTCAACTGTTTTGACCATATATAGAGTTCTACAAACTCTTATTTTACGATCCAAGTATCCCTGGAAAGGTAATTGAGTTGGCTTTCAAATACAAGAGACTAGAACTAAATTGGAGGTCGGGAGGTGGGTCAAAAATAGGTTACGACAGTCGGAGGTCCAAACAGTTTTGAAATCAGTCGGGTTTAATTTAATGTTTTAAGGTGATTGGGGTACTTAGGAGTACTCTTGAGCCCTCTAATGAGCATGGTAGTTGGTTTATATATTAAATAAGAGACCTGAAGGGTGGATAAGAAAATGGGTTAGGGTAAGACCCCCTAATCATAACAAACTTTTTGTATGTTCAAAATCACTAAAATCCGGATAGACGAAAGTATATATATATATATATATATATATATATATATATATATATATATATATATATATATATATATATATATATATATATATATATATATATATATATATATATATATATATATATATATATATATATATATATATATATATATATATATATATATATATATATATATATATATATATATATATATATATATATATATATATATATATATATATATATATATATATATATATACATAGTTTGACTTGGTACCAAGGGGATGTTGACAAGGCGGGGCCTTGGGGAGGTACATAGATGTGTGAGCATCTATGGGACCAATGGATAATGACAAGGCGGGGCCTTGGGATTGGTACATAGGTGTATGGGCGCCTATGGTACCATGGTGTTTGGTAAGGCTGGGAGCCTTGGATTTGGTTTGGAATGATTGATCTTGAATGTTAGTTGTTAATGCATACTTGTAGCACATTGTCCATATGTTTTAGTGGTTTATGGTTGTTCACAACTTATAATAATTTATTTTCGGTTGGAGTCTAAACCTATGACTCTCACCAACATTATGTTGACGTGTTTTAGTGTCTCTTTCAGGTATTAAAGTGGTTAAGCGTGAGAACATATGTGGCTAGGGTTGGAGTCGCGTAGGAATGCATTTAGAAGGAGATCCCCGTTCCTTCTTAGTTTATTTTTCTGTTTGTTTCAATAAGTGATACTATGAACCTATATGTTGATTTGTTTGTCTTGGGTAAGAGGTAGGACTGTTACCTACTTACCTGGACTCCTGCATTGATGAGATATTGTCATGACATTTGTGTCATCTTTTATGACATTTCTAATTCATATAGTTCTCTGTATGGACACGCTATTGTTGTGATGATATCCATGCGTCGCGTCCCATATTCCGCCATGGTGGGGTGTGACAGAATGGTATCAGAGCCAATGGTTATAGAGAATTAGGTTGCCTAGTCTAGTAGCCTAGTCTATAGCTTAAGGGTCCCTGAATATAGGCGTCATAGGAATATGTGTGCATTTTATATTAGTTAAAGTTTTCTGGATGTTACTGGTTTTTACTTGCGATGTTTGTTAAGTTTTGACTAGTATGGGTTGAACCATAGTAGTTCATACTTAGCCACATGTTATTTTCTTTTTGGGGTGTGACTAGTGCTGGTTGAACCATAATCATCTACGCTAGTCATTGTCGTATTTTGCTTAAATTGTACATTATAGTACATAATTTGGTACATGGTAGTTTCTATCTCTTGTTGGGTTATTTTATGTTCCTGAGGTATAGTATTTTTATTTTGATGTTTAAGTCATGTTCCCTAAGAATCATGTGGTGGTTCGAGTTATTAGGAGTAGGTGGATATGAAGGATTTTAAGCTGTTTCCACTCTTATGGGCGACATGACTTATAACTGATTATGTTTTCGTTTTGGATTTAGTCTATGCTGTTTTAGCTAGACTATGGATTTATGTATTTCAAGATTTTGACTATGTTATTTTAATGAATGGAGTTTTGGACTTTTTTTGGTTATGTGGTTATGAGCTTATGTGAGTATATGGATATATGTGTTATGTGTTGTATTAATTCTTATAAGTGTCATCATAGGAAGGAGTGCATTGGGGAAGGGTAATTGTATAAGTATAGTGGCCAACATAGTTATACAAGTACCATAACTTCAATGGATTCTTAAGTATGATTGCATGAAAGAGGGTTAAAACATGCTTGTATAGTAGATGTTAGACGGATTTAAGTATATGTATCCCGATATGCCTATATATGTATGATCCACTACAATTATCGATTGTATCCTTAGGAGGGTGGCTAGCTCGCTTTTTTTTATATTAAACCTTCGTTGTAGCGTATTCTTTGAGTTTCGTATTTTACGTGTACATTTTAAAATGGTGTTCTTGGTTTTAAGTCTATTGAAATAACTTGGGATTTCTTTTGAGATAATGAAATCTTTTGTGTTGGGTCTTACATTTCTTTTGGTCGGTATATATTGAAAAAAAAGGGACTTGGAAATCTACTATAGAGTTAGATAGTTGGTTGTATTCGGTAAAATAAGGGTAAGGTGTTGGAGTCGTGTTTGAAACAAGATGTAACATAAGATTTTTTTTAATCAACGCTTATTTATTTCAAATTCTAAAAGACTTCTTTAAAATAAAGCGAAATAAAATTTCTTTCTACTTAAATAGTTTATATAAGTGAGCTTAATCAATAAACGTCATTTATAATTATTTATGCAAGACTAAACAAAGTTCATGAAAATTTCACATACATTTATTTCTTTTCATTTAAAAAGGATTACGTTAATTACTAAGAGGATTCTTTAGTTTTTTTTAAAACAACTAGTATAAAACTGTTTTGGTCATAACTTGTTCGTTTTTAAAGCTTTTTGGGTGGTCAAAAGCCTAAAATTATGTACACGGAATGTACTTTTCAAATATTTGGTATGTATAGTCATGGGGTGTCAGTAGCTTGATCGAAATTTTGGTACAAGTGACGGGTTCAAGGTTGAGTTTTGAATAGTAGTTTTTTTATGATTTGGGATGCACGGGATACCTAGTCTTTGAATTGAGTTTTGAGATCGTCTAGAAGGTTGTTTGTAGATCGTTTGAGTCACATAGATGTGGTGAGGAAAGAAAAAAAAATTTCTTGTGGAAAAGTCGATCTTGTGCACGGTTTAAATAATATGTCGCGGGGCATAGGATGTTTTGGTTGCCATTAAGTGTTTCTTAGATCATTTTTTCCGTTGTCATGAGTCATTTGAATTGGTACCTATTTGAGTTTTCCTTTTGAGTTTTCGTGGTTTTGGTCTGTTTTAACTCGTGCACGTGAAATGCCGTTAGTTATCCGTGGGTTTGATTCGTTGATCGTATCTAGTGGATTCAAGATGTAGTTTTGGGTTCGTATTGATTGGGAGCGTTGAGGTAGACATATGAAAGACTTGGTCACGCCTACACGATTAAGTAGGTGGCCCTGAGAGAATGGTCGGAATGCCCTTAGTGGGGATGAAAGAGTTAAAAGTTCGTAGACGAACTAATGTGGTCATGAGGTCTCTTAGGAGTGCCAAGGGAGATGAATAGAGATTTGTATAATGTATGGATATTGGCACAAGTAACGCGCCATAGAGAGTGTTGGAAGGGGATATAATACCTCAAAGGTATTTATGATTGTTCGTAAGGCATGTAACTTTTCCGACAATTTTCTGAGATTTAGTAGGTTTGCCTATTACTGTGAGGTAGAACCATAAATAGAGCAAGTAGGAGAAGTGAGAGGAGTTGTAGTTAGTGCCTTTCCAAGGAAATTGTTGATGGAATGATTTTAAGAGCAAGAGTTGTTAGAAATTGCAACAGATTCAATGTAAAATTTGAGTTGCTTAGTAGTAGATTGGCTGTGAAAAGCGGTTGAGTGGTCTGATAAGAGGAGTATTGGTCTTTTAGAATACGTGTAGATTTTCGCGAGTAGAACGAGGTAAAAATTTATTCGTATTGCTTCTAAGAGAGGGTGCAAGGAGGACGTAGTTGAAACTGCTAAGGATGTTGTATGAACGCTTTGGGTTTACGGTTATGATTTTGGCTTCGCCGAGGCGCTAGCAGTTTTCATGGAGTCAATGAACCGGGGGTGCATGACAATATATAAACGAGTTGTCATCGGGAGCATCGACGACATCTTGATCTACTCAAATCTAAGAAGGAGAGTGAGGCGAATTATGAGTTGGTTTTGGAGTTGTTAGGAAAGGGAATTATACATGAGATTTTCAAGTGTGAGTTTTAGGATTAAGTTGGCCAGGACGAGTAGTCAGAGATGATGGCATATCGTGGAACTAGCAAGAGGCAAAGTGAAGAAGGGTGAGGAAGCGTTTTGGAGGCTGAAGAGGTGGATTGGATAATGAGCAGATCTTGGAATTATCGAAAGGACTGGATGAATTCGTGAAGCATGACGATATGTGGAGCAAGGATTTGGATGTATATGAGAACCACAAAGAAAGGCGATTGCTTATACGATGCAGGAACTGAAGATTTGGAAGAACTAGATAAGACTTAGTCAGTGGAGTTGGACTGTTATATCTGCCTAGAATGCTAGAGGCATTTGGGGTACTAGACGTAGAGAATGATCTATACGGATCATGAATGTCTCTAACACATATTCAATCATTTTGATTGAACATTTGGCAAAGGTGATGGGTGGAGTTAAGTGATGAAAGACAATTGCAAGGCTAAGTACCATCTGGGAAAGGCAAGCATGGTTGATGAGACATGGAATAAGAAGAATGAAGTGAACCTGAGACGAACTTGAACTATATGGATGACATATTAAGGTGGTTTGGATGAAGGATGTAGGTTACACGAGTTGAGTTGTCTAAAGCAGAGAACGTGTCAACATGTATGTTGCGTGGCTTGGTCAATCATATGGAGAAAGTGGACGTAGACTATACTTCCTAGATAGATATGAGTAGCTTAGAAAGGGCGATGTAAGGACGAAGTTGGTGAAAGGGATACATAATGGGGTGGAGGAATAAGTACGACGAGAGTTGGGTGATAGTCGATATACTGACTAATTCATCTCATATTTCAAGAGGAATGAGAAGTCACGTAGTTGAGAAGTTGGAAGGATTGCGTACGGATGTGATGGAATAGTGGGTTTTGCGTAAAAGTTAGCCTAATATGTATGGAAAATCCGTAGAGGATAGAAGCCGTTAGGTATGGTGATAGGAATTGTAGTAGAAACTGCTGGAGTTAATTCATAGGAGATGAGGTGGATCACCGTTACAGTGGGATGAAGTTAGAAGCGGCCAACGTATTGGAACGGAGGTGGATCGGAAAACTATGGAGGTGGTGGTAGTGACTAAGTAGAGGTTGAAAATAGCAAAGAACCGACAAGAGAGCTATGCGGACAAGAGGCGTAAGCCGTTGAGATTTGAGATAAAGTTATGCTAAAGGTTTCACCATGGAAAGGGGTGATGCGGTTTGGAAAGAAAAGGTAAGTTAGCACCTAGATTTGTGGGTCCATTTGAAATCCTTGAAAGGATTGGGCTAGTTTTGTATAGGTTGAGATTACCGGAGGAATTGAGTAGTGTGCATGACGTATTTCATGTATCAAACTTGAGGAAATGCTTAGCAAGAACTGACTTGCAAGTACCGTTAGATGATATTAGTATGGATACGAGTCTTCGTTTTATCAAAGAGCCGATAGAGATTTTGGGTCGTGAAGCTAGGACGTTGGATAAAAATGGTAATATACCGTAGTTATGGGTAGATGGAATTTGGATCGTGGACTAGAGTTCACGTGGGAACGGGAAGAATTTATGAGGAGCAAGTATCCTCAGCTAATTGATAATGACGATCCTAAGGAGTAAATCTCGGGACGAGATTTCTATTAGGAGGGAGTGATGTGACAACCGTGGTTTTGAGGTTCGTTACTTGGTCTTATTTTAAGGTTAATTTATGTGTGACTATGTGATTTGCGTGTTTACATGTTATTTTGCGTGAACGAGTTTGGTGTGGATATCGTTTATGGGTATAAAGTACTCATAAGTAAATCGAGGAACGGTTATTTCATGTTCATGAGCTCACAAATTAGTGACTATGAAATGAAATGGTGTTATTTTGGTGTTTACGTATACGTATAAGTATTATAGTAAATTGTATTTTTTTAGGATTTGGGGTTTAGCATTTAGAGGTCTCGGGTAAGGTGTTTAGTCATGTGAGTATTTTTTGGGATGGTTTTCAGTCATTTAGGAATTAGTTATAAGGTTTATTTCAAAATTTATGTTTTTTTTTAAACTGTATATTTTACGTTTTGTTACGGTATACGCGTAAATTTGACTAGTTTTACGGTTTTGAGGTTTTGAAGGCTTTAGGAGCTGAAATAAATTAAGGAAAATTAATGTAATATTGTTATTACAATTATTAATTATTTAAATAAAAAAAAATTATGGGGGGTAAGGGTTGGTTAAAACAAAAGGAAGGAAAAAAAAGAAAAAAAAGGAAAGTGGGCAATTATACTTGGGCTAGGACTTGTCAATAACTATATAAGGTGTAAAATAAGATGGAAAAGACATAATCCATGGAGCAAAAGAAAAAAAAAACGACAGCCAATTGAGAAAAGTTAGGGTTCTTCAAAAAAATCTTGGTTTCCATTAATCTTAAGGTAAAACCTTCAAATCCCTTTTCAATTTAATTGTTTTTAATTCTTTCTCAATCATCTTATGATGGATTTAGGTTAAGGTTTAAATTAAAATCTATAAATTAATGATATTACATTGATTAGGTGAATTAGGGCTTGTAATTAGTGGAGTTATGGGTAATTAATTAGACTAATTATGTTAAAATCGTTTTTTAAAAACTGGGCAGAATTTTAGGTCAATTGTTTTGACCATATATAGAGTTCTAAAAATTCTTATTTTACGATCCAAGTATCCCTGGAAAGGTAATTGAGTTGGATTTAAAATTCAAGAAACTAGAACGAAATTGGAGTTCGGGAGGTGGGTCAAAAACAGGTTACAACAGTCGGGGTCAAAACAGTTTTGAAATCAGTCGGGTTTAATTTAATGTTTTAAGGTGATTGGGGTACTTAGGAGTACACTTGAGCCCTCTAATGAGCATGGTAGTTGGTTTATATATTAAATAAGAGACCTGAAGGGTGGCTAAGAAAATGGGTTAGGGTAAGACCCCCTAATCATAACAAACTTTTTGTATGCTCAAAATCAATAAAATCCGGATAGACAAAAGTATATATATATATATATATATATATATATATATATATATATATATATATATATATATATATATATATATATATATATATATATATATATATATATATATATATATATATATATATATATATATATATATATATATATATATATATATATATATATATATATATATATATATATATATATATATATATATATATATATATATATATATATATATAGGGCCTTAACAGTAGCTTTAAGGTTGGGGCAAAGGGGAGGAGTTAGCTAGCATATGTAAGGGCATAGGGTTTCCTTTACAAAGGTCATGGGTATGGTTAGGTGGGCGTTTGGCTTATAGTTTGGAGACCTAAAAACCGGGACTGTTTTGGGTAAAATGTTAACGAGACGGGTTATGAAGTAAACTAAGTTAAGGGCTTTATAAAGGGGTGTAATGAGATGCTTAGAGCATATAAACGGGGTATATATATGGGAGAAGGTTAGATGTCCATTATGGATTGATGAGCCATCTTAGTGTTTGGTTCACGTTTTGATTGTGTGCTTTTGTTTGTTAGCTTTTTGCTAGTGCGCGGATTTTTGTAGAAGCTCAATCAGGTGAGTTTCATAGTCCCATATCTTTTAATGATTTTCACTTCCAGATGGGATGGAAGAGACACTGTATGGTTTTGTAACTAATGATGTGTATGTTTTTATGGTTTGTGATGGACTTGTGTGTGCACTTATGTGATTAACTGCTATGTGATTCTTGATTGTGTGTATGATTTGGATCGGGGGACACGTACTGTCTCAGTTATTGTGGTTTGACTTGGTACCAAGGGGATGTTGACAAGGCGGGGCCTTGGGGAGGTACATAGATGTGTGAGCATCTATGGGACCAATGGATAATGACAAGGCGGGGCCTTGGGATTGGTACATAGGTGTATGGGCGCCTATGGTACCATGGTGTTTGGTAAGGCTGGGAGCCTTGGATTTGGTTTGGAATGATTGATCTTGAATGTTAGTTGTTAATGCATACTTGTAGCACATTGTCCATATGTTTTAGTGGTTTATGGTTGTTCACAGCTTATAATAATCTATTTTCGGTTAGAGTCTAAACCTGTGACTATCACCAACATTATGTTGACGTATTTTAGTGTCTCTTTCAGGTATTAAAGTGGTTAAGCGTGAGAACATATGTGGCTAGGGTTGGAGTCGCGTAGGAATGCATTTAGAAGGAGATCCCCATTCCTTCTTAGTTTATTTTTCTATTTGTTTCAATAAGTGATACTATGAACCTATATGTTGATTTGTTTGTGTTATTTGTTTGTCTTGGGTAAGAGGTAGGGACTGTTACCTACTTACCTATACTCCTGCATCGATGAGATATTGTCATGACATTTGTGTCACCATTTATGACATTTCTAATTCATATAGTTCTCTCTATGGACACGCTATTGTTGTGATGATATCCATGCGTCGCGTCCCATATTCCGCCATGGTGGGGTGTTACAATCCAGTGGTGTGGAGCCTATTAGGGAGGCATTTCCCCTAGATCAAAATGAACCAAAAAATGGGACGCTGGAAAACTTGCTGATATGGTCGCGGAATCGTACCCAAGATGTATGTAATGTTTTATTATGCAATATGTCCACGTAATGCCCTTATATGTGTCTAAAAGTTTTCCCTTGCCCTATTCACAGGTTGCAACCTTCCATTGCCAAGTATAGATAACCAACATACGGACGAAGAGAGGTTGGTACTTCCCACATTGCGTTGGCGACAAGTGCAGGAAGGGGTGCGGTAGAAAAGATGGGAGGTTTTAGTATGATTCATGTTAAAAAACAGTTGAGTATCCAGTGTTACGGTGCGTGCATTTATACATGTAAACTATTTGGCATAACTACGTTCTACACAATGGTTAGGTGACATACTATACAATTGTTATCACAAATATAGGTTGGAATTGGAAGTTCCGACTCGACTTCATCAGTTATAATTGTGTTATTTGATGAGACAACAAGGGAGTTGGTTAAGTGCTCAGCCGATTCAATAGATCAGTCGGTTGAACATGTATGTCCACGTAAATTTATTTTCTTATTACCTACAATGTTTCTAAGTACCTTGGTTATGCAGGCTGCTAGAGACGGAATGGAATTGCCTCGTGCGTTAATAGCTCTAATTGGTACTTCCCTAACATTGGATCTCAAAAGCCAATCATATTTTGAGCATGCCAATTTTGAAAGCTTCACATGCTGGAAAATCATCTTTGTCTCAACCGATGACGAACATGCAGATTCAACTACGGACACTCCGCCCCTCCCAAAACTAATTATTTGAAAAGTTTGTCCAAGGATCCAACACTTGCTACTCCATCCAAACCTGTGGAGGAAGACAAACCAATCAGGTTAATTTCAGTTTATTGTCAGACACGCTACATACGTCTTAAAAGAAGCATGTGTCTTAAAGTGCTGGCTAACCTATTCTAATGGCGGGGTACTTGCAGGACCGAGCTTGATGATTCTGATTCTGAGGAGGAAACTTCAGTTGCATCTGACAAAAAGAAGAAAAGAAGGTATAATTGTGCTTTTTAGTTGAATAACACATTTGAATGGTGTATGTCACTAACATAAGTTACCTGCGATTTTAATATTTCAGATATATCGATTCTGACTATGCTTCTGAGTAAATGTCCAAGCGAAAGATCATGGGACCATCAATAAGGCCATAGCTCAAGTGTTTGGTGCAATGAAAAATAAATCTTGTGTTAAAAACTCTATAAGACATTTTGTTTCAGTTATTTTAAAACATTTGAACAGTTTGGTTGGTTGTTTGTATGTTCAGACAAATGGTTTGGTTTATGCAGTACTAACATACAAAATTTCCATTTATATGTTTATGGTTAAATGTTATTTGTATATGACTGATAAGCAGGTACCCAAATATTATGATTATACATTTACAAGATGATGCAGATCCACAAAGTGACCATAAAGGTTTGTATTTCTTTGAGTACGCACATGATTAAACAGCATACCATCGAGCTTTTTTTAGTATATCTCACATGAAATACGGTGTGTTTTGCAAGGTGACATAAAAAAAATACCCCAAAAGATGGTGCTTTAAGTTTGGTGGACATGCAGCCCCTTACAAGCAGAAAGGTGCTCACCAAGAATTTAGCTATTAAATGTTGAACATTGTATAGGTTGTGATTGTCACTTGAACAATGTAATAGTCGATTTAATCTTAATATAACATAATATCCAAAATCTCGCAATTTTGCTATCTATTTTTTAGCAACACATTTAATATTATGATCATACAAAATACATGTTTCGGCTTTCATAATCACTATTCACATAAACACTATCATGCTACTAATACATATTGATGAGTTCATATGGTATAAGACCATTTATTCGCATAAGTTGACTGCAGTTATTTGTTCAAGATCATAAACTTAAATGGCTTACATTCAGTATTGCCATATATTTGTGAAGGCTATATAGCTAACTTTATCAGACGAATTGCATGTGTATGTAACCGGAATGATTTGTGTTTGTATTTGTATCATAAGACATGAAGACCATCCCTATAGTTATCCAGGTTGCTTAAAAATATATGTTCAACAATTCGCCTTTTAATTATCATGAAAATTCCAAAACTTTAATTGAACATAACCTGTTTGGCATACTCGATATTTATTATGCTAAGTATCATTGAATTATGCATTTACTTATAATAAACATGTAGTCTACATAACTTCTGACCTTTTGGTAGGACTAACAGTTATAAAACTAAAAGCAGTATTTATGATCTGAACATCCTATATAAACCTATCCACGTGATAATACTTGGAGAATCTCCACATCTATAATATGCATAACATGTATTCCAATAACTAAGTTTCATTGTTTATGGATAATAAGGCAGTCTATACGTGTACAACCCCATTAAACGATTCTGCAAATGTTCCTTTCCTATCCAATATGCTGCATAATTCCTTGGTAATCCATTCACATACAGTTGTTCAAAATGGAAGTGTACATAGTTTCTGTGGCTTAAAATTGACAGAACTGCCTACGTTCTTACCAAGTAATTTCAAAAACACCATTCACATAAATTGCATCAAAATAGAATAAACTATCTTTGAAAATAGAAATTCTATTATTATCAATAGTGTGAATAAATCCAAGATCCAACATACTAGAAAAGGAAATAACACCTCTAACAATTTTAGGTGCATAATGACAATCATTTCAACTCAGTACTAAACCCGAAGGTAAAACTAGATTAAATATTCCTATAGCTTCAACCGCTGCTTGTGCGCCATTGCCCACTTGCAGAAATTGTTCCCCATAGGTAAGCTTCCTTTCCAACTCAAATCCCTGCATGGTATTACAAATGTTAATACAACATCCCGTATCATATACCCAGGAATTTGATTTGTATGTAAGATTAAATAACTCTATCATAAACAAGTTACCTGAAGATGTTGCAGTAGTAAGCTCAGCCTTCTTCTTTATTTCTCGTAATTCTTAGAGATAAAGAGGGTAGTTCCTCTTCCAGTGACCACTTTTTTTGCAATGGTGACAAGTCTCATCCTTTTGAGATTGACTCTTCTTGACAAACATCTACTTGGGTTTTGAATAAGTCGCAACTTGTTTTCCCTTATCACCCTTGCGTTTGCCTTTCTTGTTGTTCTTGTGCGGTTGTGGCTTACTCACTCTACCCTTTTGTACATAAAGCACAGGAGGTGTAGAAGTAGATGTACTTGCCTTGTCTTTAAGACCCTTTTCGTAGTCAATGAGCATTTTGTGCAAGTCATTAACTGTCTTCCCCGCGCAATGCATATTAAAGTTCCTAACGAAATCATTGAAGTCTCTATTAAGAGACCTATTGATTAGGTTAATTGCCATATCATTGTCATAGGGTTACCCTAGTGCGATGATTTGTTCCATGTAACCCTTCACCTCTTGATAATGTGCACTAACGGGTTTCCCAGGGGCTTGCTTACAACTGTGCAAAGCATCTACCAAGTCGTAGATCTCCACAGCCTGAGGCTTCTCATACATTCCCTTGAGCTCTTCAAGCATTTGATTTGGAGCAAATAGCTTAATATAGGTAAATTTGCAAATTGTGCAATTAAGTTCTTTTTTTCCTCGGCTCACTCGAATTGATATCCAATTAAACGTAAGATTAATTGTTCTTGGTAAAAATACTTTTTGGTATTTTAAAACTATTTAATTAAAAACTATTTAATCTAATTGAAAAGAAAATATTTAATTAAAACTACTTTTAAAATATTAAAAATTCTAATTAAACGAAATTTAACAAAACTATTAAAGACTAATTTGAACTATATAAAATTAAAACTAATTGAAAACTAATTTAAATTTAAATAAAACTTAAAACTAAATTTTAATCTAATTAATATTAATTTTAAATAAAACTAAATAAGAAAAAACTAATTTATAAAAGCAATTTAAAATTTCTTAAAAGTAATTAAAATATTTTTTTTATTTTTTTTTTATTTTTAAACTTAATAAAAGTAAATCATTAAAAACTTTTAATTAAAATTAACTAAACTAAACTTGTATTAAAACTTAATTAAAATATGGCAGCTAAACAAAAGCTATATTAATTAAATAAAGCGTAACAAAACACAAATAAGGGTCTAGGAGGGATGGTTAAGACGTGGTGCTGTTGACCGTGAGGTCAGAGGTTGGAGTCCAAGGAAGGACTATTTTTTTGAATATATTTTAGGAATTGATCTTTTTGGAAATATGTGAACACTCAGACCAATTGGGTCTGAGGCTTTGAGCAGATAAATAACAACTTATCTAAACCAAATAAGCAGAAAGAACTTAAACAGACAAAAAGCAAATAAGCTAATCTCTTAAAAAGCAAATCTAAATCGAATCACAGCAAACTCAAAGATCAGCAAAATTAATAAGCAAACTAATAAGCAAACGAAAACCTATCAGCAACTAATAAGCAGTTTAAAACTTCAAACAGGCAAACAAATTACTAAGACTACACGGTATAGACTATCATCAAACAAGAAGCAGACTCATAAAAAAACTTATCAGCAACTATTACTCAAATCAAATCTATATTTCTAAACAAAAAATAAATTAATACCATAAAATTTAAACAGATCCAAATCAATCAAAATAACAGTCCAAACTCAGATTTACTACTTAAAAACTAAACAGATATTAAAACAAGCAGACTCAAAATAAACTAATATTAATTCAGCAATCAACTACTCAAATGAAACAGAAATTTAAACAAATTTAATCTAGAATTTAAATAACATTAAAATAGAAATAGAAATTAAACCTGGTGTCGAAAACCTTTGAGCAGTAGATCGGCGCTGAGCCGTCTATGTAACGAATCAAAACCCACCATTAAACATCAACTTCACCGAATCATAAGCTCTCGAACCATAAAATCTACTCGAACCAGTTTTTAACAAACTTCCAGTGGGGATGTTCTTATCCATTTTTTTTAATTTTATTAATTAAAAACAGATTTAAAAGTAAATTGCAAATAAATTTAAATAATTAAAGAGACAAGCTTAAACTTAAAATAAATTTCATTAATAATAAAACAAAATTACATTTACTGGAAAAAAGAAAATTACATTTAACCTATCATCTACTTTTGCAAAAATAAAATTAAAGTAAAAAAATCGCACGAATCAAAATTACACAATGAGGGGGTATTTATAGCCAACCCCCATGGCTTCTTCAAGAAGTTTTGTGGATGAATCTTCAATCTTGGCCGCTAAACACATCTTTTCTGCAACACTCTCAAATTTCGTATCGGTACAACGGAAGGGTCTTTTAGAGTGTTACGGGATAGCACAATAACTCCAATCATAGACAACACATAAAAATGGTTGTACAAGGTTTAACATACATTCATTCGATAAAAAGTTTTAAAGTGTACAACAGGTCCCAAATTATAAAGGTCATTAAGTTTACAAAACATAGATCGAATGAACATTTTTAATATTATGTGGGCCATCAGAGTCGACCTCCATCCGGATTACCTTCAAGCACCTGAGATAAAAACATGCAAAAAAATCATATCAGCGAATGCCGAGTGAATTCATAGAGTTTAATAAAACTGTTATATAAAACAATCGTTGAAATCAGAACACAAGTATAATATCAGAAGTAAGTCCTCGTATTGCTAGTCAGATAATATATAAATCAAGCATACATCTTAAATCGTCCATGAGACCGTAGCCTCAATATTACCATTATAGCTAATATTATTATCGTTCTTAACATCGTATCATATCGAATATTTAGATGATATAGGATTCATTTGAATTATTATTAGCCGCATGACATTGTTACCTTACTATCAAAACAACGGGCCGCGAACCCGACAAACAATTTGCCCATCTAAGTTAGCGTGTCGTCACAAAAATCACGCTATGTAAATCTTCTCATACATAAATTCGCTTACCAATCAATGTGGTACGACGGGGATCAACAGTCAAGGCGCGAACTGGGGTGATCGTCCCCAAATAGTACTATCATATGAATAAGCGTCTACCAAATCCCGGTGGTTCACAATTCATGCTAATGGGACTTTGAGTGACATAACCTAACTACTAATAATCCTTTTTATCTCGTTTATAGGGTCATAGCATCATTCAGGTCCATATCATTAAGCATACCATCGGGACTACTTGTGTTCTATTTTATCAAAAACTAGCATGTTATCTCCCTCGCGGGTTTACAAATCATTTTATAAAACATTTAAAAGAGTGCAAGGCTATGAACTCACGTTGATAATGAAAGGCGGATTATCGGCTACGGGCGTGCTTCGGTCACGGAAACCTATATAAATAATAATCGGTCTTAGACTTTTGTCCAATGACTTTATCAAAATAACAAATATACATATGATGATTTTGTACAAATGATGATGATCAAGTGGGTTTATATATTCTTATTTACTCATTTTAGTGTTTATATATTGGTAACTTTTTACTAGTTTACTAGTTTTACCTATTTACATGTTTTAGGTCTAATAAGCCTATTATAAGTTCTTTAACTTGTTTTAATCTATTTTATACTTGTATTATCAGTATTTACACTTTACATGTTGGCCAAATGGGTTAAGCCCAATAAGTAATTTTTATAAGTGTTTAACTTATTTAGTTAAATTATTAGTCCAAATATGCTAAATCGTTAATGTCCGTATGTCCTATAGTTCGGGTTTTATCGGTTTTTACTTGTATTAGATACTTATATATCGGTATATGACTTTTAAAAACTTTACATTAGACGGGTTTGATCGTCTATGTTTTAATTGGCGAAAAACGTTAATTTTACGATAATAGCCAAAAAAGTCGTAAAAATCATGTTTATAGTTTTTATAACTTATAAATCTTATTCAACTACCATTTTTATAAAGTGTACATTTATTTAACCTTATACATATTTATATAAATGAAATTTATAAGTTAGTGGGTTTTAATTTCACATTTTATACTATATTATTTGAGTGCTTATATAATAGTATTAAACATTAATTCTTCAAAATCTGATTTTTAGTTTCATCTTCACCATTTTTATCATATCTTGAGTTCTATAATGAGATAGAAGCTCATTTTTGGATGGCATAAACTTCATATTATGTGCTACAAATAAGTTAGTTATAGCTACTTCTCATTCCATGTCTAACTATCCTTAACAGACCCTACAAAACAGACTATTCAGATTAGCACACTCATCTTGTTTTTATCATATCTCACTCATTTTGATGATTCCATTGCATGGCCAACTCTCACATGTGTATGACATCTTATACTTACTGTAAATGGATTCCACCATACAATTTTATCAGTTTAAGACTTGGTTACTTACTGTTTTTGTACAGCCAACAATTTAAGCATGATTTTAGCATTGTTTCTTATGGTTATTCATCTTTTTAAGCATATTTATCAATACTTGATCCCCACACAACATTTTTATCATCATATATTCATCATATACATATACAACAAGAAAGAAAATACATTTGATCTTTACAAAAATAACAAGAGAAATGGAAAGGATGATCTTCTTTACCAACCAAGATTATATCTTAGTTTTGGATGACAATAACTTGATGAACACCAAATATATCTCCAAGATCATCAACCACCAAGATAGTTTGTTGAGAAATTAGCCCTAGGACACAAGAAAATCAGCTCCTTTGTTGTTAATATGGCCACCAATCAATCAAGGCTTCAAGGTTTCTCCATAATATGGCTAGATAACATGTAACTTGTGGCTAGAAAAGATCAAATGGGGTGTAGGATGGTGAAGTGGGACGGCAAGGATGAGAGGGAGAGAGTATGTGTGATTTGTTTGCATGTAAAATGGAAGTAAATGGTTTTGTTAGTTTAGGTGGAGATGAGTAGCTTCAAAGTGAAGCTAAGCTTACAAGTGTAAGCTTGTAGAGTGTAAGGATGCCACATCAAGGGATGTGGTGTCCCTAGTTTGGCCGTCCCTTTTAGTGGGGTGGGATAAATTAGTTTTGTCCCATCCCGCTAATTTATGGGTATTCCTCGATTCTAGTTTCCTCGATTTGCGTGCCCTCGGGTCGTTTTACGAAAAACGTTTTTGTAAATTATGAATCAATGGCACAAAACGAATCTAATAAAAATTGACTCATCAAAAACGGAGTTAAAAAACGTAAATACGTAATCCTAAGGTTTCTGGTTTAGTCGTAAAGGACGCTAAATTATGCACGTAAGCCCAAATTTAAATTCGTAAATTGTGAGTTCATCAACCAACACAAAAATAAGTTTCAAAATATTATACGAGAAAATAATTCACTACCTGAAAATGTTAGATTGTCACAGCTTTTCCTCCTAAAAGAGATCAACGTCCTCGTGATCCATTTCATTTTGATGTTCGTTTCTTATTGAAATCAAAGAGGTGCGGATATTTCTTCCACATTTCATCCTCTCGTTCCCAAGTATATTCCAGTCCATGCTTTGAATTCCATCGGATCTTGACAATAGGTATCCGACTTTGTTTCAGTTGCTTTACCTCACTATCCATAACCTCTACGGGTTCTTCGATAAGATGCAACTTCCCATCTATTCGAACCTTATCCAACGAAATTTTCTCATCACTCACTGCTAGACATTTCTTCAGATTAGATACATGGAATGTGTTATGAACACATTGAAGTTCTGGGGGTAACTCTAGTTTGTAAGCCACCGGACCTACTCTAGATAAAATATTAAAGGGTCCAATATAGCGGGGATTCAATTTTTTTCGCTTTCCAAATCTTATAACGCCTTTCCATGGCGATACTTTCAACATTACTCGGTCACCCACTTTAAACTCCATCGGCTTCCGCCGCACATCCGCGTAACTTTTCTGTCTACTACGGGCAGTCAACAACCTATTCTTAATCTGAACTATCATCTCCGTAGTCTCCCGGATCAATTCCGGTCCCGTGAGCTGGGTATCCCCAACTTCACTCCAACATACAGGAGATCTACACTTCCTACCATACAAAGCTTCAAACGGTACAACCTTAATACTAGAATGGTAACTATTGTTATAAGAAAACTCTGTTAACGGCAAATGTTTATCCCAATTCTTACCAAAATCTAACACACAAGCTCTCAACATATCTTCTAGTGTTTGTATCGTCCTTTCACTCTGCCCATCAGTCTGGGGGTGATAAGCAATGCTCATGTCGAGATTCGTTCCCAAAGATCTTTGGAGAGATTTCTAAAAAATTCGATGCGAATCTAGGATCTCGATCTGAAATGATCGATACAAGCACTCCATGCTTGCATACAACATTATCAAGGTATATACGAGTCAGCTTCTCCAGTGAGAACTGCTCTTTAACCGGAATGAATTGTGCTGATTTGGTCAGTCTGTCGACAATAACCCAAATCGAGTTGTTTCCAGATGATGTTCTAGGAAGCTTGGTGATAAAGTCCATCGTAATTCGCTCCCACTTCCATTCAGGAATCTTTGGTTGTTGAAGTATTCCTGATGGCTTTTGATGTTCAGCTTTGACTCTAGCACAAGTCAAGCATTGAAGAACATACATAGCAATATCAGCTTTCATATTTGGCCACCAGTACAACTACTTCAAATCATGGTACATCTTATCAGATCCCGGATGAATGGAATACTTAGATTTATGGGATTCTAACATAATCAAATCTCTTAAGCCTCCAAACTTAGGTATCCACATACGACCTCTTAAGCATTTCACTCCATCAGCTCTAACCTCTAAAGGATCTCCTTCTCCTCGGAACCCTTCATTAACAAAATTTTCTTTCTTACAGGCTTCTATTTGCGCATTTCTAATTTGCTCAGGCAAATTATTGTGCACGGTCAAGACTAGAGAACGTACCCTGATAGGCTCACTATCTTTCCTACTTAATGCATCGGCAACAACATTGGCTTTTCCTGGGTGATATTTTATATCACAATCATAATCACTTAACAACTCTATCCATCTTCGTTGCCTCATGTTCAATTCCTTCTAATCGAGAATATACTGTAGGCTTTTGTGATCGGTGAATACCGTACACTTGGTGCCATACAGATAATGTCTCCAGAACCTAAGAGCAAAGACTACAGCTCCTAACTCAAGATCATGAGTAGTATAATTCTCCTCATTCTTCCTTAATTGCCTAGAAGCATAAGCTATCAGTTTTTCTCGCTGCATCAAAACAGCTCCATAGCCTCTAAGAGATGCATCACAATACACTACAAAATCTTCACTCCCGTCGGGTAATGATAAAATTGGCGCACTACATAATTTTTGCTTCAATGTCTGAAATGCTCCATCTTCATCACTTCCCCAAACGAAAGGTTTATTCTTCTGGGTAAGCTTAGTCAAGGGTTTAGCCATTAAAGAAAATTCTTTAATGAATCGCCTATAATAGCCAGCCAATCCTAAGAACTGTCGCACTTCCGTTGGCGTTGTCGGTGCAGACCAATTCTTAATGGCTTCAACCTTTGCAGGATCAACATGAATTCCATTTTTGTTAATCACATGACCAAGAAATTGCACAAAATCTAACCAAAAATCACATTTCGAAAACTTAGCATACAACCTTTCATCCTTTAACAAACTTAAAATAATCCTTAAATGTTCTCCATGTTCATCCTCATTCTTAGAATAGATTAGAATATCGTCAATAAACACAATCATAAATTTATCCAAGTAGGGCTTGCACACTCGATTCATTAAATCCATGAAAACCACAGGTGCGTTAGTTAACCCAAATGGCATTACTTGAAATTCATAGTGTCCATAACGAGTTCTAAATGCAGTTATAGGAATATCTTCTTCATGGACGCGAAGTTGGTGATATCCATACCGCAAATCTATCTTAGAATACACACTAGATCCTTGTAGTTGATCAAACAAATCATCAATCCTTGGTAAAGGATATCGATTTTTAATCGTCAACTTATTCAGTTCCCTATAATCAATGCACATATAGAAAGATCTATCCTTCTTCTTAACAAACAAGACTGGAGCTCCCCAAGGCGACGAGCTCGGTCGAGTAAAACCTTTATCAGACAACTCCTTAATTTGTTCAGATAACTCCTTTAATTTAGAAGGGGCTAATCGGTATGGCGCACGTGCCACCGGTGCAACACCAGGAATTAAATCGATTCGAAACTCTACTTGCCTTATCGGTGGAAGTCTGGGTAAATCTTTAGGAAATACCTTAGGAAATTCACAAATAATAGGTACATCTTCCAATCGTTTCTCCCTAGACTCATTCCCGGTCACTTGAGCTAAGAATAACTCACAACCGTTCCTGATGTACTTTTGGACTTTAATACATGAAACGATTTTCAAACGGGATTGACCTCGATTACCATCAATTACTAACGTCCTATTCCTAAGGGGAATCTTAACCTTCTTTTCTCCACATAAGATAGTAGCATTATTCAACGACAACCAATCCATTCCAATAATAATATCAAAACTACCTAATTCTATCAACATCAAATCAATCGGAAAGGAATAGTTCAAGAGATTTAGAGAGCATCCTTCTAATAGCTTATTAGTTTTCACTAATTTACCATCAGCCAATTCCACCTTGTAACTGGTATTTATCTCAACAGGTTCAATGTCAATAAGGGCACTAAATTTAGTGGATACAAAGCTCCTATCAGCACCCGAATCAAATAAAGCAACAGCATAATGATTGTTGAGTAAAAAAGTACCGGTAACGACATTTGGATCCTCTTTCTTCACCTCAATTGTTACAAGTTGATAAATACCACCCTGGGGGTTTCTTCCATGTACAATCGCTTTCAACTTGGGGCATTCCGATTTCCTATGACCTTCTTCATTACAGTTGAAGCAAATGGTTCCCTTCTTACACCTTTCAACCTTGTGTCCAAGCCTTCCGCAATTTCGGCACTTCCAGCAGTCGCCAGCATGCCTCTTGTTACCACACTTAGGACATCTATCATCATTGCGCGGTGTGTTGTTGGTAAGAGCATTTGCATTACTCTTTCTCTGGTTCTGACGATGATTGAAATTCTTCCTATTATCACCTCTATCTACACGATCACCGTCTCCCTTTCTTTTCTCACCAACACGGGCTTCATCTTCCCTATCCTGAATTATCTGTCCAATTAGTTGGTAAGCCATTCGAACAACATCATCAATGGTTAGTGGTTTAGATGATGTCACGTCCCCCTGGATATTCTTGGTCAACCCTTTGATATATTGTTCAATTCGGATCTCTTCGGGTTCCACCAATCTAGGACACAACAAGGCCAACTCATGGAATCGGTTTGTGTAACTATCAATGTCCACACCTTTCATTCTCAGATGAATCAACTCTTGTTCTAACCTAATGATCACACTACGGGGACAGAATTCCAAAGTCATCCACTTCTTAATTTCAGCCCAAGGAGTAGCATTAGCAACATCAATACCCATGAAAGCAATTCTCCCGTTCCACCAAGTCAACGCACAACCTTTAAGAGTAGCCATAGCAAAAGTCACCTTATCTTCCTCCTTACACTTACTAATCCGAAACACCGACTCAATCTTCTCAATCCACTAGCTTAATCCTACAGCACCTTCAGTTCCATTAAAAGGTAGAGGTTCACACTTCATGAACGTCACATAAGTACAGCCACCAACTTCAGGTGCATTCGTTCCAAGTCCTCCTACATTTCCTCCAGCTGTTGATCCCAAACTTAGATCGATTTAGCTTTATGTATACGAGATTAGATCAAGTAATACACTTAGAGAAACCTTTGTATATGTTTATGATAATCTAAGTGTTATGCGGAATTAACACTTAAACAAGAACACACAAGATATAAACAAACTTTCACTTTGATTAACGATATCAAACTTGCTTACAATGAAAGTAGTTTACGAATGAAAACTTATATCAAACATTAACCTAAAGGTCTTCTTTTATAGACATAAGAAGTCTTGTAAAATAATCTACGTATCAGCTATTCTAGGTAAAGATAAATATAGAAAATACATTGTTGTTCCTATCTTTACTAGAAGTAATCTAGAATACAATAAACGCGTAGAGTATATCTTCCCATCAGTGCTTGTCTTCAATGTATCAACGCTTGACTTTATCTTGTCAACGCTTAGGCTGTCTGTAAAACCCGTAAAAATAAGGTCATAATTTAATTATAATTTTCAATTATTTTGAAGTATTTTATAACGTTAAATATTATTATGTTTAACGGTTTAAGTTGAAACCGATATTAAATATTATGTTTTAATATTTTGACAAGTAACGAGGACTACTAGTGATCGCGACACCGACGGATGCCTAAAATTTTATATTATATTATCGATCGTTTCGATATTTAATACTTTCGACGATATCGTTTTAATTACGTATCGAGTCGTTATATTATTATTTTTCGTGTGCGTTTAAACTTTTAAAAAAAGTATTTTTACGAAACCCGAGTCCCGTAAATATTTGTAAAATTTACTAATAGTCATTTCCCACTTTTTAGCTAATTATTTTTATTTTGGACCAAAACTATCATAAATTGGCAAAATTAACCTTTCCACCACCATATAAAATGCTTTTTTTACCTAACATCACACACACACTAACTAGCTACAAAAAAAATTTCTCATCCTTTCTTCTTTCTTCATTTTGCCAAAACCACACACCACCACAATCCATCAATTTTCTTGATCAAAACCTTGATCCATCCAAAAACAAAACAAGTCCACTTCCTAATTTTTCAAGGTGATTCTTTTGGTACCATTTTCATCAACATGCATGAACTTTGAAATTTTGATCAAGAATCTTGGTGAGTAAAGTTGTTAGATGATGTTGCATGTGATTATCTAGTGATAATCATGTGTATATCATGTTATTTTTGTAAAGAAAATATATTTTTGATTTTGGGTTTTTGATTTTGATGATGATACAAGTGTTAGGATTGGTTTATTATGATATTAGGGGCTTAGGTTGATGATAAAAGTTGTTGGAATTGATCAAAAACTTGATTATGTAAGAGATTTTAATAGTCATTTTTGGGCAGTAGGTTTGAGGCCATTTTAGAGGGTCTTAAGTCTGGATTTAGGATGATATTATGGGATTATGTTGTAGAGAATTTTGTTAGCTTCGATTTCATATAAAGTAGGCCTTCCAACTCCAAACCAGGTGGAAGATACACTAGTTTGATTTTCGTGTACCGGGAGACGAGTGTCGACACAATCCGAAAATTGTTGTCGATATTTGGATCGAATCTCGGGGACTATAAAATGAGTTTCAAAATGATTCAAGGGCTGTTCTCAGGCTCCAAGTTTAGCATTTTGAGTCTATTTTTAGAATCAATTGGCGGTTTTATAAATGGAGTTGTTTAGAATGGTCAAAATGGTTTCGTAAGTCAAGGTCGCTAAACTGTCTGGATTTTGTGATTCAAAGATGAGTCGGGCAGGGAACTTTAAAAGTAAAATCTTTTGATGGGCTCTTGGGAGGACTTTATACATATAGTAAGTGAGTTCTCTGAGTAGTATCATAAATAGTTGATATGTTTAAGTATGGGAAAACGGCTTGGACATTCGGTATGTTCCGGCAGATTTTTATTAAAGGCATAGAACAATAAAATGAATATATAGGAGAGTGTAATAGTATCACTTGTATCGTTTTCTCTCGAGTTTGTCGTGATTTTATGAGTCGAGTTTTATATTCTTATGTATGGTTTATTTCTCGAGTCTATTATTAATGAACGCACCTCATTTGATAGGTTGCGGTTCTCGTGTTTGAAAGGCATCATCTATCGTCGGCGATCGTCTCATTACCACTATTGGCTATGGTGAGTCTATAGCCTCGCTTTATACTAGTTATTAAATGATTTTAAACCCGCGAGGGGGAATACATGTTTTATAAACTTAGAACACAAGATTTTTATGGTATGCTTTGTCCCTCTATGAATGGACCCGTGGTTGCCTTTAAATTGCATTAAGTGATTGCCTTTGTTAAAACCTCAATTATGGACCGTTAATTAACCTATGATGGGTTAACTGCTAGTACAATTAATAGATATATGGGAGAAGCCGCCCCGGTTCAGTTTTTGTGGACTTGTCATAGAAGCTTAGGCCCGACCTCCACACTGTTTGAGCATATTGTATTGAGAAGTCAGGTATACGGCAATGTACCAATAATCTGGAAGTAACCGACAATTAATAAATCTCCTGTCTTATCAGACCTCTAAAGGGAGTGTCTAAGGGCTTGGTTCCATGAGCTTATTGCAATTTATGCTATATACAATTATCATTGTTGATGCAAATTATTATTTGATGCTTATAAGCATGCCAGAAACTTATACTCTTTGCTTGTGTTCAAATTGATTACATAAACCTATAGATTCACTCGGCATTTTTGCTGATTGTTTTACTCACATGTATTTCAGGTAATCAAGAAGTGGAAGCTTGGAGGTCACGAGAATGAAGTTGTGCACTGCTATGTTGTTCAAACTCTTTAATTTATTTATCGTTCCATTTTTAAAACAAACTAATATGTTGTTTTAACTTATCTTTTGGTAACGATTACTTGGGACTACGCTACTCTGATGAATGTTTTGGGAACGATAAATCTAAAACGTCTCTTTTCGAGTCGTTCTTTATAAATTATGTGTTGTTGTATCATTGTTTAGCACCCAAAGATGTATTCTGCTGCGTGTAAATTTGGGGGTGTTAGAGATTGGTACCAGAGCCATGAGTTATAGAGAACTAGGTCTTTTTCTAAAAACCTAAACTATAACTGTCAATTTTTATTTTTCAAAGAGTCGGTGCACATGATTTCGCGTGACTTCAGGTTCAAGCTACTTCTTGGATTACCACTTTAGTATGCGTTATTACGTATACCTTATTGGCAAGTATTTATAAATAAATACTATGATCCATTTATGGATATATATTTATATCTAGGATCCCTTTATCGATATATATTTATGTCGTTAAACTTTTCGATAAAAGTTTGTCATTTATTAATGATTAACTTAAATACATACAATGAATTTCATGATCTTTCTGTATTTATTTTTGAAGTATTTAAATTGCTTTTATTGCAAATTTTTTATATTATGACCTTACATAACTTCATCTGCGCACGTTACTTTTATTACTTAACCCTTTGAGATATCTATATAGATATCCAAATCGTCTTCCGGCTGTTTGTGCTTGGACGTCTTGAAACATAATCTCTAGACCATTGTGTAGCTCAATGTGTCCCTAGAAAAGACTAACTGCTATCGTGTGAGTCACACATTTTGAAACACTTCCTATAATCGTGTTGAATAATATCATGATTTTTCATAATATTTTGTTGATTTTTATCACCGTTTTACACGACATGCGGAGATTTAATTCATCGACATTTATATGTATCGACTCCGAAGTGTATTGTTCGCTTATATCTCGGTAACGTCATCGTCATTTTATAAATCATCGTCTAGATTATGGCGCTAGATTGGAATACGATTTTACTTCTATAAAATTGTATCATTTGTTTTCCATTAACCTTCTTGCTCCCGGAACGCAACTCGTTAATGTTCCATTCTTTTCTTGTTATGTTTTGTGTTTCTGGACAATCGTGGCACCAAGGAGATTTGTCAACATTGCATTTTGGAATCTAAATTACGAACGTCTTTCACCGTTTTGCTTCCTAAGTTTCGTGATTGGATATCTTAAAACATTTTCTGTCATTCATTATGCTATATTTTATTTGATGCTCATTATGAGATTTACTTTTCATTATTGTAAAATCCACAAGACATGTGTGTATATATATATTTTGAGCCGTTAGAAAGTGTCAAAAAATATATTTAATGGAGAAACTGTTGGGGCAGTATAAACAGGTCAAAACTTAAAAGTAAAACCTGCGTTTTAAAATAAAATAGTCAAACCTGCACAGAACTTGCAGGGGTATTTTGGTCATTTTACATTGGGTTTCAGGTCTCGGGTAAAACTATAAAGTCGTCTGAAACGTCGTTTCGCATCAAAATGCTTTAGACTCCGAGTCTTGGAGATGTCGTTTATCGGGTCAATTAATCGGCTTATATTAAAAAGTTAAATCTGATAGAAAATTCAGAACATGAGTTTTAAATGTTTCTAAGCTGTTTTGATTTCATTTGAGATCGTAAAATTTTAACAAATATTATTTTACAACTAACGAATACTAGTTGCATGTGAAAATGTTTAAAAATAGAAACATTACAGGATTAGCAATTACCGGATTAATGGTGTAATTTGAAAATCAATAATATACTTTCTTAAAAGCATGTTGTGTCGAGTATCTTACATAGAATACACATATGGATTGATTTACTCTTTTTATATATGTGACTCTTTTGTCATTCGATATTATTTTTATTTTTCTTCTAACCTTCCACTGATTTGAGTTGAGTTTTGAAATTTTGCCTTCACATTCTTCGTTGACATTCTTATCGCGTATCTCATGACGTTTTCGTCTAAACCTTATAACCCTTTGAAAACTTAACAACTTGTAACCATTTCATTGGTTGTTTTATGAGCTACTATTTGCCACTTTTTGCAAAACTTTGACTACTTTATACGTTGTCATAATGTCATATTATAAATAAGTCTGATATTGTTTTACGATTATTTTCACCAATTATTTTTACTTTGGTTTTATAAAATACTTTTCGTAAGATTAAAAGTTGCTTATTAAGTATCTCACAAATTACTTGTATCCTATAAATTTATAAACTATTTTTAAATTCCATTTTACAAATGGCATGGTTTATATATAAACATAAGAAACGTAATACTTTTCGACGAAATAGAGCACTGCATTGCTAGCCCTAAATTATACATGGCCTGATCACCTATGTCTAATTTAGAAGGAGCCATGCTAGGCTGAATAGTAGTCACCTTAAAAATCTTGATAATAATCAACTTTTTACTTGTATTTATTATAAAGATAAATAAAATGAAAAGTAGTTTTAAAAACCTTTATATTTCATGCAAGTAGCGCAATTTCTATGCATCCGCATATGTTTTCTTACCTTTTCTTGAACGAATTACGCGCTTACGAATACGTTTTTACTCGACAATCGTTTTTCCACTTGTTACTTCATTTTATCTTATAACTGATTTCTTTTGACCGTTCGTCTAATTACTGACTGTTGATAAATGACTTGAAAGTCTCGATGTTTTATCCTTCCTTCTCGTCCAATGTTCTTTATGCGATTTTATAGATCTTTGGAATGTCTCCGCACGTGAATAATGAATTATCATTAGAGTGATTTCCATATATCTGGGATGACGTCCGTCACTCTCGTTTGTCTCGAAATCTACTTTTGTGAACCGTGCTTTGACTTCTCTCTTTAAACACTAACACCGTTCATTTGATTTATTTTAATTACAAGTGATTATTAGGAATTTCCTTTTTTAAAATTTTTTGAATGGATCTTATTTCCGATCGTGTAACGACCACCGCTAAGTTAACGAGCTGATATTGGTGAATCATCGACCACACTAACCAAATTTGACAACTTGTTTAATCTATTATTTCTTATCGTCTTACCATCGACGCCTTTATTTTATTATTCTCTTTAAGAATTCATACGACATTTGCTTCGTTTTCTTTCGTACCGCTGATTTTGTGCTAATTGTTGACCATTATTTCCATTCGTATTCATTTATTATCTTGTCACATTTTTAAACCCAAATATACCCCATGTTTATTTTGAAATAATAAACACCTTTATGTATTTCTACAACGTATTATAAATTTTTTTTATGGAACTTTTATATATTTTCCAATAATTTTCAATTATCGAAATAACTATCATAAGAAAAAGGTCAAATTTATACATCATATTTTGTATAACTAAAACTAATGTTTAAATTGAAATTATGTTTTTATCTTTTGAAGTAATTGACTTATCATACTTTACTTTAAATGTAATGAAATTATCGGTTTAATTTATATTCCTGATAATGATTTAATTTGGAAATCACATTTTCTAATTGTAACCATCAATACGAATTTAATTAATAAATTCATGTCATTGTTTCAAAGTTTCTTAAGACAACCAAAATAAATTATGAAGCTATTTAACTTCTATTTTTAATATATCATCTTTATCAAGAAAGTACCTCAATTGAGTCTTAAGGTAATACCAAATCCGGGACGGATAATTGTGACAAACGTTATTTTAATATTAATATTTAATTCATTCTTCGCTCTCATTTTTCTAGTATTGTGAATTATTAAGTTTTACGGTTACGTGAGTCGAGATCCCTCGTCGATCGTCAACCTTAAATCATCTTACCACATCTTGTCCGTTTATGCGTTTATTGAATTCATTTTTATCTCGTTATATTCCTCTTATTGAAGATCACTATTTTATTCTGAGTTTAAAATGAATCATGGGAAGCAGTGTATAGAAGAAACGATAAGTGTCACCAGGATTTATGTGTGTACTTGTGGAATGATTGAGGACCGAATCTCTTAAGGAATGGAGTTAATAAATTCGTTACAACCTCGAGGAGTATGTTGAAGCCAACACCGTAAGTGGAAAGACTCTTGATATCAAGTGGTTATTATCAAGGGTTCGTTCAAGGTTTTCTCGATGATTAACGGTGGAGATCTATACTCGATGTTTGTGTTCGACCTTTTCTTTTATGTACTTATATGGTGTGTGATCTAGTCAAATGATCGTAAGTTGTGAGAACTTGAGACGGCATCATCCGATGACGTCCGATCATGTAGAACACATAATATGTAATATCTTTTTGACTTTCAACGACGATGTTTATTGAGACTTTAATGCGCGTTGGCGAAAGTGAGATGGTGTCTTTGTATTATCTTTTGAGTAAGGACCCGCGTGTGAGCACCCTCCGATGACGAAAATGTTTTTCTTGTTAGTTCTTTTTGATGTGTGTCTATGGCTATCTGGCCGATGGATATCCTTTAATTTGCAACATTCTTTTTAACTGGACTTATCCGAAAATCTTGTCATCTATTCTTGTTGTCGAATGAGCTTCGTGTGATCCATAAAATTTTCATGTGTCGAGCTTGACGGGTGACTTGTGGATAAGGATTTATTTATTCCTTTTTGGTGAGATACAACTTGACGACAAGTTGCGTTTTGTAAAAGAACCAGTGGAGATCGTGGATCGAGATTCACGTAGGAACGTGAGGACTTCTTATTAAGGAATGTCGTCATCCTTCCGGGTAGTGAACAACTCGTGTATGAGGCGAGTTGAGCGCCGGGACGTCGCTCCCTTAAGGTGGTGAGGATGTAAAACCCGTAAATATAAGGTCATATTTAATTATAATTTTCAATTATTTTGAAGTATTTTATAACGTTAAATATTATTATGTTTAACGGTTTAAGTTGAAACCGATATTAAATATTATGTTTTGATATTTTGACAAGTAACGAGGACTACTAGTGATCGCGACACCGACGGATGCCTAAAATTTTATATTATATTATCGATCGTTTCGATATTTAATACTTTCGACGATATCGTTTTAATTACGTATCGAGTCGTTATATTATTATTTTTCGTGTGCGTTTAAACTTTAAAAAAAAGTATTTTTACGAAACCCGAGTCCCGTAAATATTTGTAAAATTTACTAATAGTCATTTCCCACTTTTTAGCTAATTATTTTTATTTTGGACCAAAACTATCACAAATTGGCAAAATTAACATTTCCACCACCATATAAAATGCTTTTTTTTACCTAACATCACACACACACTAACTAGCTACAAAAAAAATTTCTCATCCTTTCTTCTTTCTTCATTTTGCCAAAACCACACACCACCACAATCCATCAATTTTCTTGATCAAAACCTTGATCCATCCAAAAACAAAACAAGTCCACTTCCTAATTTTTCAAGGTGATTCTTTTGGTACCATTTTCATCAACATGCATGAACTTTGAAATTTTGATCAAGAATCTTGGTGAGTAAAGTTGTTAGATGATGTTGCATGTGATTATCTAGTGATAATCATGTGTATATCATGTTATTTTTGTAAAGAAAATATATTTTTGATTTTGGGTTTTTGATTTTGATGATGATACAAGTGTTAGGATTGGTTTATGATGATATTAGGGGCTTAGATTGATGATAAAATTTGTTGGAATTGATCAGAAACTTGATTTTGTAAGAGATTTTAATAGTCATTTTTGGGCAGTAAGTTTGAGGCCATTTTCGAGGGTCTTAAGTCTGGATATAGGATGGTATTATTGGATTATGTTGTAGATAATTTCGTTAGCTTCGATTTCATATAAAGTAGGCCTTCCAACTCCAAACGAGGTGGAAGATACACTAGTTTGATTTTCGTGTACCGGGAGACGAGTGTCGACACAATCCGAAAATTGTTGTCGATATTTGGATCGAATCTCGGGGACTATAAAATGAGTTTCAAAATGATTCAAGGGCTGTTCTCAGGCTCCAAGTTTAGCATTTTGAGTCTATTTTTAGAATCAATTGGCGGTTTTATAAATGGAGTTGTTTAGAATGGTCAAAATGGTTTCGTAAGTCAAGGTCGCTAAACTGTCCGGATTTTGTGATTCAAAGATGACGTCGGGCAGGGAACTTTAAAAGTAAAATTTTTTGATGGGCTCTTGGGAGGACTTTATACATATAGTAAGTGAGTTCTCTGAGTAGTATCATAAAAAGTTGATATGTTTAAGTATGGGAAAACGGCTTGGACATTCGGTATGTTCCGGCAGATTTTTATTAAAGGCATAGAACAATAAAATGAATATATAGGAGAGTGTAATAGTATCACTTGTATCGTTTTCTCTCGAGTTTGTCGTGATTTTATGAGTCGAGTTTTATATTCTTATGTATGGTTTATTTCTCGAGTCTATTATTAATGAACGCACCTCATTTGATAGGTTGCGGTTCTCGTGTTTGAAAGGCATCATCTATCGTCGGTGATCGTCTCATTACCACTATTGGCTAAGGTGAGTCTATAGCCTCGCTTTATACTAGTTATTAAATGATTTTAAACCCGCGAGGGGGAATACATGTTTTATAAACTTAGAACACAAGATTTTTATGGTATGCTTTGTCCCTCTATGAATGGACCCGTGGTTGCCTTTAAATTGCATTAAGTGATTGCCTTTGTTAAAACCTCAATTATGGACCGTTAATTAACCTATGATGGGTTAACCGCTAGTACAATTAATAGATCTATGGGGGAAGCCGCCCCGGTTCAGTTTTTGTGGACTTGTCATAGAATCTTAGGCCCGACCTCCACACTGTTTGAGCATATTATATTGAGAAGTCAAGTATACGGCAATGTACCAATAATCTGGAGGTAACCGACAATTAATAAATCTCCTGTCTTATCAGACCTCTAAAGGGAGTGTCTAAGGGCTCGGTTCCATGAGCTTATTGCAATTTATGCTATATACAATTATCATTGTTGATGCAAATTATTATTTGATGCTTATAAGCATGCCACAAACTTATAATCTTTGCTTGTGTTCAAACTGATTACATAAACCTATAGATTCACTCGGCATTTTTGCTGATTGTTTTACTCACATGTATTTCAGGTAATCAAGAAGTGGAAGCTTGGAGGTCACGAGAATGAAGTTGTGCACTGCTATGTTGTTCAAACTCTTTAATTTATTTATCGTTCCATTTTTAAAACAAACATGTTGTTTTAACTTATCTTTTGGTAACGATTACTTGGGACTACGCTACTCTGATGAATGTTTTGGGAAGGATAAATCTAAAACGTATCTTTTCGAGTCGTTCTTTATAAATTATGTGTTGTTGTATCATTGTTTAGCACCCAAAGATGTATTCTGCTGCGTGTAAATTTGGGGGTGTTAGACTGTCAGCGTTTGTTTTGCTCTTGTCAACGCTTGTTTTACTCTTGTCAGCACTCAAGTGATCTGGCCATAATTTATTCCCAACAATCCTCCCCTAAACTTGATATCCACTCTTATGATCAAGTTTCTGAATAAACATTAAGAACCAGGAGAAATCTTACAAACCTTCTCATATTGGTAATAAATAAATCTGATCAAGTCTTTTGCCACGTCACTTGAATAATCAATTTCCAGCTAAGTGTTCTTCATCTTTTCCAAGATATCCTTGGATATGAAATACTGACCATCCACAAGTAGATACTCAGCAAACTTTGTAGAACTCAAATGGTAAACACCAGCAGCTGAATATAATCTCCATTGAAGACCACTGAGGTCATCTTCAAGATCCTTCCAAATAGCAGGATCCTCATCTTTTGGTCCACACATTCTCTTGAATGTGGACCACAGTTTTATTCCATTAGCTAAAGTTGGTGCTTCAGCCTCATACTTGGTTTCTAGCAACCTCCATAGGTCTACCAAGTCTTCTCTATCACAACTTGCAAACAAAGATATGAGAGTGGTAAAAGTGTGAACCTCTTTGCCATACCTGCCAATCTTCCAAAATCCACATTCATCTTCTTCATAGCTCACAATTGGATTTCTGGAATCTAGTGGTAACACTTGAACCATATCTGAAGCTTCTAATGGTGAGAGCTTGAGGCTCTTTCTTATGACTGCTTCACTTGGATATAAAGGATCCATATCTTTGGGAAACTCAAGAGGAACGCCCTTTTTCACTGGTCTGGGAACAAACATGGCTTTCTTGAGCTCCATTTCTTCTGTAAGTTCTTCTTTCCTTTCATCAGAAAGGAGTCTTAGAGTGTTTGCTTCCTACACTCTAACCCAGATGGGATAAGCTTTGCATTCCAACTCATCAAATGTCAATGCCCTCAATTTCTGATATGTCCATCCTACTCCATGACATCTGAGCAACATGCAGTATAGCTCCCTTCTATCCCTTTTTGATATTTTGATTTTGTATGGGTTCAATTATATTCTCTCGATATCCTCTCGAATTGATCTTGGTTCTAAGTGGAATGATTTGTTTTTGGTGACAAATAGGGGGTTTGGATTTTTAATCTACTAAAGGTTTAAATGCTCGAAAATATAAACTTAAATTTAAAAGCAATTAAATTAACGGCAATTAATAAGACTGAAATTAAAATTGAAATTAAAATATACAAAATGAAGAAACAGTAAGTATAACTAAAAAATGTTCAAAAAGAAAATGATTCGGAAGTTGACCTTGATTCGGAACTTTCATGCGGAAGTTGGTTCGGAAGTATTGACTCGGAAGTTCATCCGGAACTTTTAAGGAAAATTGATTCGGAACTTTGAAAAACCCTTCACTCAGAACTTTGATTCGGAAGTTAACTCGGAAGTTCGTTCGGAACTTTACTCGGAACCTTCATGCGGAACTTTATCCGGAACTTTGAGTCGGAAGTTTATTCGGAACTATCAACTGATTCGGAACTTTTAGAAATAACATTCATTCGGAACTTTAAAAACTCAATCGGAACTTTTGTTCATCCGGAACTTTTAGTTCATCCGGAAGTTTTGGTTCATCCGAAACTTTTGAAATTGACTCGGAACTTTTTAAAAGGAAATTTATTCGGAAGATTTAACACTCATTCAGAACTTTTGTTCATCCGGAACTTAATGTTCATTCGGAAGTATTGGTTCATTCGGAACTTCTGGGAATACACAAGAACAGTAACTATCCCGAAGAACAGGGGAATCGATTTTTAAGCCAAAAATCACAAAGTTTTTCACCGAATCTTAAATAAAGCTAAACACAAATGATATACTAACCAATAACAACAAATCCCATCAATAAAAACTTAAATCCCAACAACTTTTAAAGATTAAATCAATCAAATAAGAACTTAAGAACTTGAAATGAAAGATGATGATGAACAAGATGAAATGGAAAGATTAAACAAGAACTTGTATTGATGATTAATGTTTTAACAATCACAAAACAAGAATGAAATTACAAGATTGAAAATCAAAGATCAAAATCACCAAACACCCTAGTGGTGTTGGTGATATCTACGAAACAGAAAGGGAGAAAAAAGAGGGGAGAGAAAAAAAACTAAAAAAAACTGGATGCAAAGTGTGTGAGGGGAACCCTTTATATAGGTGTTCCCTTTGGTTGGTGAGTGGGCTTTCTCCCGTTCTTCTTGTCGTCTCATCTTTTCAGAAAAGTTGACGTTTTCGATTCTGATTCGGGATTTGTCGTCGATTAAATTTAACTCGTCTTTTAATTTCTTCGTTTAATAGACTTGAGTTTCTTCGACTTATGTAAATCTTCCATCCTTGGTCCTTTTCTTCGATAAATCTTCGAATAGGCCCAGTGACTTCAAATCTTTTGCATCTCTTGGACAATAGACTTCATCTTGAGTCTTTTTCTTCGATAAATCCCGTGCAATCCCATGTTTTCTTTAATATTCATCCGGTTGGCTCTGAAAACACAATAAACACAAAAACCACGCATAATTCCAAACAAATGATATTAAATACGCGTTTTGGTCTCGTTTTAGCCAGAATTAAGTGGTAAAAGGATGGGTGTTTACACACCTATCAAATCCCCTACACTTAGCCATTGCCATGCCCTCATGCAATGCTTAGTGATAAAGCAATTTTACACTTTTCTCATAATCAATCAACCTTGGCCTTATTAAAACACTACTAAACAAAAATTAAAGTACTAAAAGAAATTAAACTTTAAAGGAAATAAAAGAATAGAAAACCTTTTTCACTTGAAAATAGCTACATGGAAATAACTTGCAAAGAGATCAATGACTTACATTAGGGCTTTGGTGCTGCGAGGATTTATCACCCTCAAGTTTCACGTTCCCCAAACTAAGCTTAAAAACGAGATCATTGTTATTATAAGTTAGTAAATCAAACACTTACACACATGGCTTAATTATATGCTTAAACTCCCTTATTCCTAGGTGTATCTTTTATATTTTATTTTTGTCTTAGAATGATCATGAAGATGCATTTTTGGACTTATTTCGATAGTTTATTAGGGCTGAAAGCAAAGTAGGACGATTTGATCAATAGTTAGCTAAAGGACAAAATCTCTTAAAACTGCTTCTCGGGATATCAAAAAGTTCATATCTTGGCATAACTCGGTTCACGATTTGAGACCTTTCTCGGGCCGATATTTGGCATGTACTTCATACTTCATATCTTGAGAGACGTGCTTGAGATAATGGTCTTCTCATTGTTAATGGAGTTTCTTCACTTGGAGACTTTTGAGGGATACTCCAACTTTGTTGACCACGACTTCATGATTATTTCTTCAATCTCTATTTGGGATTTTGAGATACAACGATCCGCCTCCTTTTCGGACTTGGATCTATTTATCCTCATACCTTGTTAGGGTCTTTTCGGATAGACTTCTCCACATCTTTATGGGAGTTGATTGCTTTTCGTCGTGAGTCTTGATCCTTCATATTGACTTTGGGAATAATGCTTTTCACATCACTTTGGATCTTTAGCAATAAAATGGAATCCTCATGCCTTGTTAGGGCCTTTTCGGATTCGCCAATCTTCGCGCTAAGTTATGCCTTGGCTATGAACTCTTATCATTACCGAGCAACTTTTAAACGATCTTGGGCTAGAAGCTAAGTAACTTTTCAAATTGTACGACCTTACTTATTGCAGATAAATTATTAGCAAGTGATGGGAGAATAGGTAAATAATTACACCAAGTGAGCTTGTGCAAGAATACCGACTTATAATTGACTCTATCATTTCTCGTCATCCACAATTTAAAATCTTAAGTAATGAGACTCGTGGACACTTAGCCTAATAAACCAATTAAGGTCTACATGGTTAAGGATACTAGCTAGAATAAACTTGGATAAGTCTATTCGGGTTGAGTCAAAATAAACGCAACGGGCCTAATATGTCAAAGACTTCTAAACTAGTTACACCACTTTATTAAAATTTGACTTTATTGCGGGATATATACATACGAAAGCAACGATAAAAATTTAAAAATTATGACTAAATGGCCAAAGTTAATAAAAAATTTGAAAAATGTTGAAAAATATGATTTTCTGGTTAAATGAAGGCATTTTCATGGAAAAGTCCACTTAAAACTTCGATAGAAGTCCCCCCTACACTTAAGATAAACATTGTCCTCAATGTTTAAGCATGTGGGAAAAGTCTCCCCTACACTTATGACATTGTGCATGTTGGTTAACTCAAGTTAAGGAAGAGACGACTAAAGTGATCAATTTCAAATGTGAGTATGAAGAAAATTGAATCACTATAGTTGAGAGATAAAACCGGATTTCGGATAACACGGGAGCATGGTTCTTCAAAGATTCCAAGAGTGCACTAATCCCTGTAATCACATCACCACACAAATACAAACAACCTATAGAGGTCCCCCCTACACCTAGGAGGTTAAAACATAAAAGGATAGATACTCGGGCTGCCTCCCGAGGAGCGCTTGTTTTTTATAACCGAGTCACGAGCCTGACTCGACCCAAAATTAGTTTATGGGGAACGTGGTGAGGGATGGAATCATCTCCTGAGAGGTGTCCTCACCAAAGTACAACTTCACTCGTTGGCCATTCACCTTAAAATTAGGTCCATTAGGTTGAGCGAGCTCGAGAGTACCATATGGAAAAATTTGGGCAATGGTGAATGGGCCGGACCAACGAGATTTCAGCTTGCCCGAAAAGATTTTCAACCGAGAGTTAAAAAGTAAAACTTTGTCTCCAACTTGGAACTCTCGGTTTTTAATCTTGGAGTCGTGAATGAGCTTAGTTCTTTCCTTATAGATCAAAGAATTTTCATAAGCCTCATTACGGAGTTCATTCAGCTCATTGAGTTGGATCTTGCGTAGGTCACCGGCTTTGTTGATATCAAAATTAGCCCACTTCAAGGCCCAGTAATCCTTGTGCTCCAACTCAATAGGGAGGTGGCACGCTTTCCCGTACATGAGACGATATGGTGTGCAACCAATCGGAGTCTTGTATGCAGTACGAAAAGCCCACAAAGCATCATCAAGCTTATCAGCCCATGAGGCACGATGCTCTCCCACGGTCCTTTCAAGAATTCGCTTTAGTCCTCGGTTGGATATTTCAGCCTGGCCATTAGTTTGTGGGTGGTAGGCTGTGGAAAGACGATGGTTTACACCGTACTTAGCCATGACTCTAGCAAATTGGTCATTGCAAAAATGAGTCCCACGATCACTAATAATGGCACGAGGCACACCGAATCTAGCGAATAGAGCTTTCAAAAAGTTACAAACCACCCTTGCGTCATTAGTAGGTAAAGCTTTGGCTTCAACCCACTTTGAAACGTAGTCAACGGCTACAAGGATGTATTTGTTTCCTTTAGAAGAAGGGAATGGCCCCATAAAGTCGATACCCCAAACATCAAAGATTTCACATTCTTGAATGAAATTCTGAGGCATCTCGTCTTTATGTGTGATCGTGCCTTGTTTTTGGCAAACATCACAGCGTTTAACCATATTGTGAGCGTCACGATATATGGAGGGCCAATAAAATCCCGAATCAAACACTTTTTTGGCGGTGTAGTTGGGACCAAAGTGACCATCGGTGGGTCCTTTGTGGCAAGCATCAAGGATTTCAAAAGTTGCCGGTCCATCAACACATCAGCGAATAATCAAGTCGGCACATTGTTTGAATAGATACGGGTCATCCCAAAAGTAAGTCTTAATGTCTTTGAAGAACTTTTTCTTTTGCTGGGATGTTAACCCGTCAACGAGAATTCCACCCGCCAAGTAGTTTGCAAAGTCCGCAAACCACGGGGTTTCATCAGAATTCGAGTTGATAGACATTAAGGTCTCCAAGGGAAAAGAATCACTGATTTCTTTGTTCGGATGATCCCCTTGGTAAGGATCCTCAAGTCTACTGAGATGATCCACGACTAGGTTTTCCGCTCCTTTTTTATCGCGAATTTCGATTTTAAATTCTTGGAGAAGCAAAACCCAGCGAAGAAGTCTTGGTTTGGAATCTTGCTTTGTCAACAAGTACTTCAACGCGGAATGATCGGTGTAAACGATTGTGGTGGAAAGGACAAGATAGGGGCGAAATTTTTCAAAGGCATAGACAACAGCTAAAAGCTCTTTTTCGGTTGTCGTATAATGCAATTGTGCCCCTGTCATTGTCTTGCTAGCGTAATGGATCGGTTGGAAGTGTTTGTTCACTCGTTGTCCCAGAACCGCTCCAATAGCAAAATCACTAGCATCGCACATCAGCTCGAAAGGCAGCTCCCAATTAGGGGTAACCAAGACGGGTGCCTTAGTTAGCTTATCCTTAAGCGAGTTCAAGGCTTCAAGGCACTCTTTGGAAAAGATAAAAGGAGTATCTTTTTCCAAGAGGTGGGTCATCGGGCGAGCGATTTGAGAAAAATCTTTGATGAATCGACGGTAGAAGCCCGCATGACCCAGAAAACTTCTCACACCCTTCACTGTTGAAGGTGGAGGCAACTTAGCGATAACATCGACTTTAGCACGGTCTACTTCAAGACCGGCCTTGGAAATTTTGTGTCCTAGCACGATGCCTTCTTTTACCATGAAATGGCATTTTTCCCAATTCAGAACAAGGCGAGTGTCTTCCCACCGCTTAAGCATACGTTCCAAATTGGCAAGGCAAGAAGAGAAGGAATCCACGAAGACCGAGAAATCATCCATGAAGACTTCCATGGTTTGTTCAACCATGTCATGGAAGATAGCTAACATGCACCTTTGGAAAGTCCCGGGGGCATTGCATAAGCCAAAAGGCATTCGTTTATAAGCAAATGTGCCATAGGGACAAGTGAATGTTGTCTTCTCTTGATCTTGGGGATCGATGGGTATTTGGAAATAACCCGAGAAACCATCAAGAAAGCAGTAATATTCATTACCTACTAAACGTTCAAGCATTTGGTCCATAAAAGGTAGAGGGAAATGATCCTTTCTCGTGGCATCATTGAGTTTGCGGTAGTCTATACAAACTCTCCACCCAGTAACGAGACGAGTGGAAATCAACTCCTTGTGTTCATTGGGAACAACGGTTATTCCGCCCTTCTTGGGCACACAATGGATTGGACTAACCCATGGTGAATCCGAAATAGGGTAAATCATACCGGCATCAAGAAGTTTGATAACTTCTGTTTTGATGACTTCATGGATTTTTGGATTCACCCTTCGTTGGCTTTGAATTGTGGGCTTAAAGTCGTCCTCCATGAGAATTTTGTGTGTGCAGAAGTGAGGATCAATTCCGCGAATATCAGAGATTTTCCAAGCAAGAGCCTTCTTATGATCTTTCAACACGGTGATAAGTCGAGATTTTTCTTCTTCCTTCAAATCCTTCGCGATAATCACGGGCGACTTCTTCTCTTCTTCAAGAAACACGTACTCGAGATGAGGCGGCAACTCCTTAAGTTATAAATCTGGAGGATTCTCGACGGGAGGCGTTTGCAAAGTCGGAGTATCGATAGCAATAACCGTGGGAGATGGAGGAGAAGGAGTGTCTTCGTTGAGAAGGTTGTCAAAGAAATGCATGTCTTCATCCCCATCGGTGGGAGAATCATTAGTGGCTAAATTCACATCTCCCATGGTGTCTTCAAGATTGTTCAAAAACAAATCACTTTCTCCAAATAGAGACAGTGATGAATCAATAGAGGAAACGGTTTCAACATTGGGAAGAGAGGTAGGAATACTTTTGCAAGCATTTTGGAAGTGTTCTTCACAAGCCTCATCAAGAACATCAATACAATTAACACTCTCGTTGGAATAAGGTTGTTTAGACAACTTTCCCATGTTGAAGACGATTTTATCGTCACCCACTCTCATGATAAGCTCACCGGCTTCAACATCGATGAGAGTGCGACCGGTCCTCAGGAATGGACGACCCACGATCAAGGGAACACGAGGGTCCATCTCGTAGTCGACGACGACGAAATCGGCAGGGAAATTGAATTTGTCGACTCCTACAAAGACGTCTTCGGCTATCCCCACTGGATAAGCAACCGTACGGTTAGCTAATTCCAAAGTCATTTTTGTGGGGACTAGCTCAGGGAGAGATAATTGCTTCCAAACGCTTAGAGGCATAAGATTAATACTGGCACCTAGATCGGCTAGGGACATGCAATTCTCTACTCCCCGGAAATTGCAAGGGATTAAGAAACGACCCGGATCACCAAGCTTGGTTGGCAATTTCCTTAAGAGCACTGCAGAGCAATTCTCATTAAGTTGGGTGTTGGCAATATCGAGAAGCTTTTCCTTGTCGCTCAGAAGATCTTTAAACAATTTCGCGTACTTAGGCATGTGAGCGAGAGCCTCAGCGAAGGAGATATTGAAATTCAGTTGTTTAAACATTTTAAGAAAGTTTGAAACCTGAATATCGTCCTTGCTTTTGAGCTTCTCTTTCCTCAACCTAGATGGATAAGGTATATTGGAAGAAGAGGGAGGCTTTGGGAGAATAGGATCACTCACATCCTTGGGTGGAGGAGGGGTAGAAGTAAGAGGCGGAGAAATTGGGGAAGGAGAAGGATGAGGAATAGGAGCAGGTGACTCGTTCTCCTTAGTCACAACCACCGGTGGAGGTATAGGAAGCTCGGGTTCCTTGGTACCTTTGCCACTGCGAGTGGTGATTGCTTTCATCTCCCCTCTTGGATTCGCAACGGTGTTACTCGGAAGAGTACCCGAAGAAGAGGGTTGATTACCTTGGAAGAAACTAGCCATCATGTTCTTCAAGTCATTCGTTTGACTATCCAACGTGTTTCTCACGTCAGCTCTCAGATCGTTTCCTTGTTTGACCAGGTCTACTCTCAGGTTGAGTACTTCTCTCTGAAGATTTCCCACTATCACATCGTTAGTCCTCATATAAGTTTCCACTTCTTGGTGAAGAGCGGTGGGTTGGTTGGGAGGAGCATTATATGCGGGTGGTTGATAAGCAGGTTGCTGGTAGACTTGGTTGTTTCGTTGAGGTGGTTGTTGCTGCTTGTGAGGAGGGATGTATGGTGTACGAGGTTGTTGTTGTTGTTGAGGAGGGCGATTGAGGTTTTGTTGTTGGTTTGGGTTGTTTGGAGGAAAATCAGGTGGAGAAAGATAATTGTTAGAGTGGTAGCTAAGCAAGTTACGGTCATCTTGAGGTCGAGCTTGATAAGCAGGTTGAGGATAGGTGCCATATGCTGCATTCACATTCTCAGAAGGGTAGTCTTGGGTGGTGGTACAAGTGGTGTAAGAGTGAGGACCCCCGCATATCTCGCATGGTTGGCTGACAGCATTGACTTGAGCGTTTTTAGCGTTGTTGCTGTTGGTGTTGTTAACGGTGTGGGTAACAAGCGATTCAAGAAGCACAGTGATTTTTTCCAGTCGCTTGTCGCTGTCACTAGTGCTAGCACTAGCGACATTGGTCCGAACACTCTTGGTTTGCACACGAGACTTATTCTCAATGATATCCCAAGCAGCATTGGAAGTCTTAGCCAAAAGATTACCCCCCGAGGCACTCTTTAGTGAATCTTGGTCACTCATGCTTAAACCATTGTAAAAAGTATTAATTTGGTGCACTTTGGTAAAACCATGTTGTGGGCATTTTCTTGAAAGATCTTTAAAACGATCCCAAGATTCACTGAACGACTCATAGTACTTTTGTTCAAAATTTATGATTTCATTCCGCAAAGCGTTAGTACGAGAGGGTGGGAAAAAGTAATTGATAAACTTGGTCTCCAAATCCGTCCATGAGAGAATACTCTGTGTCGGTTCCATAGCAAGCCAATGCCGGGCTTGTCCCTCTAAAGAAAAGGGAAAAAGTTGTAACCGGATTACCTCTTGTGGAACACCATTGAATTTGACCGTGTTGGTTAGTTGCAAAAATCTCTTGATGTGGTCATGTGGATCATCAATGGTACGCCCCAAGAATGGTTGAGCGGAGACCATCTGGATAAAGCCTGATTTTAGCTCAAAGTTGTTGGCTGCAATTGCTGGTATAACAATTGGAACAGTGTTGCCATCTACGTGAGCTTGCAGGAGTTCAATCATCGGGCGATTATCCGGTTGAGGCTCATCGTTGTTGTTATTATTCATTTTGTTGAAAGGCGGGTTGTTGTTGTTGTTTTGTACACCGGCCATGTCTAAGTTATCGAGAGGCTCGGGCTCTTGATAAGACGTTGATCGAGTGCGCATACACCTGCAAAAGAACTAACAAGAGAAAAACCAAGCAAAAATATTTTGGTTTTTATGTTTTTTTTAATTTTTAGGATTTTTGAAAATTTTATATTTTTTTTTTTGTGTTTTTGAAAGTTTTTATGAAAAATTAACGTTCACGGGGAACGGATCCCAAAATCCAAGTTCTCACAAAAAACTTTTGATCTTAACGAGAAGAGCCGGCAGCGGCGCCATTTGATATTTTGATTTTGTATGGGTTCAATTATATTCTCTCGATATCCTCTCGAATTGATCTTGGTTCTAAGTGGAATGATTTGTTTTTGGTGACAAATAGGGGGTTTGGATTTTTAATCTACTAAAGGTTTAAATGATCGAAAATGTAAACTTAAATTTAAAAGCAATTAAATTAATGGCAATTAATAAGACTGGAATTAAAATTGAAATTGAAATATACAAAATGAAGAAACAGTAAGTATAATTAAAAAAATGCTCAAAAAGAAAATGATTCGGAAGTTGACCTTGATTCGGAACTTTCATGCGGAAGTTGGTTCGGAAGTATTGACTCGGAAGTTCATCCGAAACTTTTAAGGAAAATTGATTCGGAACTTTGAAAAACTCTTCACTCGGAACTTTGATTCGGAAGTTAACTCGGAAGTTCGTTCGGAACTTTACTCGGAACCTTCATGCGGAACTTTATTCGGAACTTTGAGTCGGAAGTTTATTCGGAACTATCAACTGATTCGGAACTTTTAGAAATAACATTCATTCGGAACTTTTGTTCATCCGGAACTTTTAGTTCATCCGGAAGTTTTGGTTCATCCGGAACTTTTGAAATTGACTCGGAACTTTTTAAAAGGAAATTTATTCGGAAGATTTAACACTCATTCGGAACTTTTGTTCATCCGGAACTTAATGTTTATTCAGAAGTATTGGTTCATTCGGAACTTCTGGGAATACACAAGAACAGTAACTATCCCGAAGAACAGGGGAATCGATTTTTAAGCCAAAAATCACCAAGTTTTTCACCGAATCTTAAATAAAGCTAAACACAAATGATATACTAACCAATAACACCAAATCCCATCAATAAAAACTTAAATCCCAACAACTTTTAAAGATTAAATCAATCAAATAAGAACTTAAGAACTTGAAATGAAAGATGATGATGAACAAGATGAAATGGAAAGATTAAACAAGAACTTGTATTGATGATTAATGTTTTAACAATCACAAAACAAGAATGAAATTACAAGATTGAAAATCAAAGATCAAAATCACCAAACACCCTAGTGGTGTTGGTGATATCTACGAAACAGAAAGGGAGAAAAAAGAGGGGAGAGAAAAAAACTAAAAAAAACTGGATGCAAAGTGTGTGAGGGGAACCCTTTATATAGGTGTTCCCTTTGGTTGGTGAGTGGGCTTTCTCCCGTTCTTCTTGTCTTCTCGTCTTTTCAGAAAAGTTGACGTTTTCGATTCTGATTCGGGATTTGTCGTCGATTAAATTTAACTCGTCTTTTAATTTCTTCGTTTAATAGACTTGAGTTTCTTCGACTTATGTAAATCTTCCATCCTTGGTCCTTTTCTTCGATAAATCTTCGAATAGGCCCAGTGACTTCAAATCTTTTGCATCTCTTGGACAATAGACTTCATCTTGAGTCTTTTTCTTCGATAAATCCCGTGCAATCCCATGTTTTCTTTAATATTCATCCGGTTGGCTCTGAAAACACAATAAACACAAAAACCACGCATAATCCCAAACAAATGATATTAAATACGTGTTTTGGTCTCGTTTTAGCCAGAATTAAGTGGTAAAAGGATGGGTGTTTACACACCTATCACTTTTCAACTATGAGAGAATATTGCTTGCCTTGTGTTTCAAAATAACCTGGCAGTCTTTTTGTACTCTAAGGAGAATCTCCAAACCCCATATCTGATCTGAAATGGTCAAGTGTGGATTCTCCATACATCTTTCTTCCCAAGCATGATACATTTGAACCACCTCTGGCATATCAAAGTCAACCTGCAATTTCAACTCTCTCAATTTCTCCTTGGCCAACTCATCTCCATACTCAAGTCTTTCAGGCTGTTCTATGATCATAACACTTGAGTCTGAGCTAGCTCCATCACTTCCTTCTTTCTCTTCTGAAGTGACAACAAATGGTGACTCTTTCACCTCCTTTCTATCTTGTTCCATGATTTGTGCAGCCAATCTTCTATCAAACTCAACTTGAGATGCATTCTTTGGAACAACCTCTTCTACCATAATACCCTTACCCTTATCTAGTGGATCAATGGTTGGTAAGGTAGATGGTGATACTTGTGAAGAAACCTCCTTGATGATGGATGATGACTGGGATACATCACCCTCATGTGCAGATCTGTCAATGCCCAACTTTGCTGTATCAGCGCTCAAAATACTCATGTCAGCGTTCAACTTCTCCTTGTCAACGCCCAAAGTTCCTGCCTCAGCGCCTTTTGCAATTTCCTCCAACATGGCTGTAAATGATAAATTCAAGTTGGTAGGAGAGACTAAGGACGTATCAAAACCTGTTTGTTTCTTCAAACTTGTAAGGGCCTCAGCAACATCCAAAGATTGACCATCATGACTGCCCTTGTCACTCAGATTTATTGGATCTTCCTACCCTTTGGAAGATTCCTCCATTCCTCTCCTTGCACTAGCAGTCTCCAAAACAACAATCCTCTCCCTCAATTGCTTGAGTTCAAGGCCTTGTGAGCTGACAACGTGTACCAAGTCTGCATTTTGCAAGCTCATGCAGACTGCCGTCAATTTAATTAGGGTCATTGGTTCCAATCTGCCCTCTTCTAAAATGGGGATTTGACCTCCCAAGTCAGATTCATTGGGCATGGATGAGGACTTAATGATGGTGGGACTGCCTTGGCCAGCTTCTAAGCCAGAACCAATAGTCCCAGCCTCATCCATGTCACCAGCCACACTTGTGGTGGTGGTTCTCTCTGCTACATGGCTAGGACCACCAGAGGAGAACACTCCAGTAGTCCTTTGGCGTTTAATCAACCTATATTCAGGGGGTGTGGATGATGATGTGGATTGGGTGGATGTGGGTGGATTAAGGGGTGTTTGGGACTGTGAAGGTTGTGTGTCAACGTTGGAAATAGGCACATCAACGCCAACATTTAATGTGTCAGCGTTGAAGGGTTCTTGGTCAATTTGCATATGCTCAGGTGAAGGTAATGGTTCAGGTATTGGGTCAATTTGAGGTTGGGGATCTGGTTGGGGTTGAGCTGCTGCAATGACAGCAAGCATAGCTTGGGTTAAAGGTAGGTCACGATGGGGGGGTGAGTTCATCTTCATAAAAATAGCTTTCTTTTGCACAGGGATCTCATAAAAATCATTATGATCCCTTGTGCAGTATCCTTGAACATCAAAAACCATTTGTAAAAATCGGGGATAAGCTAAAGTCATTTTGTTCCCCTTATTTTTACACATGCCCTCAAAAATCATTTTAGAATAATTAAATTTTTGCCCAGTTGCAATACACACAATAGCACTAGCAATAGATCTATTGATCTCATTGTGTGTAGTGCATTTGGGACTCAAACATTGTAGGAGGACATGTATGAGGTACTTCCAGGCTAGGGGAAACTCCTGTTTATGATATTTGTTTAAAGTTCCTTCATCAGGAAAAGGATAACCCAAAGCCCTTAGTCCTTGTTCTATTTCTCTAATGGGAAGGGTGGCTATACCATCAGCATCATCAAGATGCAAGGCTTGGCGTACCAAAGCCTCAGTAACCACCCAAGGTCTCCCATGAACAATAGAAGTCAATGTAGTCACTCTATTAACTGTTGAGGAACTTACAGTGTTCCAAAACTGTTTAATATGTGTGACTGGAATGAGTGGTGCATGAGAAAGAGCATACCTTAAGGGCGATGCGTTCAAATACGCCACCATTTGTGTGTATTGGGGAAACAGAGTATCATCAGCTTCAAGATACGCGATCATGTTGTGTTGACTTCTGAACCCCAATTCCAATTCTGATGGTTTAAACTTTGGTGCCATTGTTGAAAGCTGTTAAAATTGTTTGATGAAGATGAAGATGATAAGAGAAAATTATGTTAGACAAGAAGTATAGATACCCTGTTTAAAAATAGGAGCCAAATTTATAGGAGAAGAAAATGCATGTGATTGGCCCAAAAATAGGCAAGTATTTTCAAAAAGTAATCATGAAAATATTGAAAAATTATAAGTTTATCTCATGCATTAAATGAAAGGTAACAACTCCCAAAATTACGGCCTAAAAATATGTCAAAAAGTAACAACTGGGTAGGTCCCATTGAGTGTCAACGGTCAAAAATAACCTATCAACGCCCAACGGCTATATTCTTGTCAACGTTTGCCTATAGCCATGTTAGCGTCTAAATTGGTCACAATAACGCTTGGAAAAATACTTGTCAGCGTCCAAAAATAAAAATGTTTAAAAATGAAAAATGACCTTAACAAAGTAATTTATCCTAGAGAAGATAACCAAAAAGCTGATAATTATTATATGGCGGCAAGCACTGTCCAGTTATGCACACTTGCATAAGCAAGATAGACATAACAGTCCTCTAGTGTCCCTTGCTAACCAAAACTCTTAACAACCAAGTTACCTTATAAAATTTCTTGTTACTCCCAGGTAAATTCCATAACAAAATTATTCTCAAGTCTCCCAACAGATCACAACCAATTCTAGGCCAAGAATGTCTTGGCAGCATGCATAGTATATCAACTTTGCATGCTACAGTGCCTCATGATTTAGTAAAACTAACTCATACTCACATGTGGACACAATCTAGAATTGTGATAAGAGTATCATATGGATACCCAAACATCCTAAAGGTTCCTAAAACCTCCCCTTAAACTATGATACATAAGTTGCTAAAAACATGCATGAACATAAAAATTTATGTCAAGATAGGAATTAAAAATTCCAACCATCATCCATAAATAAAAACATGTCCAAATGCTTCTCCATTGATCCATAAGCAACTCTGTATCTGAATGGTATACTGCTAACACCATCTGCACATTTAGATTGAAAACCACAAAACTAACATTGTTGCTGACAACGCCCCGATAACACATGACAGCGTTGAGGGAAGCTTTGTCAGCGTTAGACAATTATATTGCTGACAACGTTACAAAAACACTTATCAGCGTTCTAGCAACCTTTGTCAGTGTTAGAAAAATATAGTGGAAAATCTAAATCATCAATAAGACTAATAACAATGCATCATCCTGTACATACTTTTACAAAAAGACTCCAAAACACATATTATGTGAGATTTATCATTCCAATACTTGTTACCAAGTATTGAAACCTCCCAGCATCAAAAGGTTTAGTTAGTAAATCTGACACATTTTCCTCAGTGTCAACCCTATCTGGTTGTATTAAACCTTTTTCAAAACAATCTCTTATAAAATGGTGTCTAATTTCTATGTGTTTAGTTTTAGAATGATGTACAGGATTCTTAATGATGCATAAAGTGCTGTTATTGTCAACAAATATCTTGGTATGCATGAAATTATACCCATAGTCCAACAGCTGGTTCTGAATCCACAAAACTTGTCCACAACAAGCAACTGCAGCCACATACTCAGCTTCAGTTGTAGAATTAGCCACCACTGTTTGTTTCTTGCACTGCCAAGATATCAACCTGCTCCCAAGAAACTGACATCCACCATTTCTGGATTTCCTATCAAATTTATCACCTCCATAATCACTATCTGAATATGCAATCAGCTCCAATGGTGAATCCTTTGGGTACCACAAACCAAGACTAGGATAGCATCTTAAGTACCTAAAGATCCTCTTCACAGCATAAAGGTGACATTCTTTGGGAGTCACTTGATGGCGTGCACAAGCACACACAGCAAACATGATGTCAGGTCTGGAGGTTGTAAGATACATCAAGGATCCAATCATGGATCTATAGTGCCTGACATCAACATCTTTCCCATCTCCAATCTTTCCCCAAGGGTGTTCTCTATCCATAGGAGTAGTAGCCCTCTTTTCATGTGAAGAAAAGCCAAATTTCTTCAAGATCTCAGCCACATATTTGTCCTGGGAGATGAAGATACCATCTTCTTTCTGCTGAACTTGTAAACCAAGAAAGAAGTTCATCTCCCCCATAGCACTCATCTTGAATTTGTCTGTCATAAGCTTGGAGAAATCCTCACTCATCTTTGGATCAGTAGACCCAAAAATGATGTCATCAACATAGACCTGGACAAGCAACACATCCTTGCCTTTCTTCTTTGTAAATAGTGTCTGATCTATGGTGCCCCTTTTGAATCCATTGTCCACCAAGTAGGTAGACAAAGTACCATACCATGCTCTAGGGGCCTGATGAAGTCTATACATAGCCTTTTTGACTCTATACACCTTGTCTAGATTCTCTGGATCCTCAAAACCAGGAGGTTGCATTACATAAACCTCCTCAACAATAGTTCCATAGAGGAAGGCACTCTTGACATCCATTTGATAGACAGTGAAGCCCATGCAGGATGCATAGGCTAAAAAAATCCTAATAGCTTCAATCCTTGCAACTGGTGCAAAGACCTCCTTATAGTCTATCCCCTCCTCTTGTGTATATCCTTGAGCCACTAACCTTGCCTTGTTTCTGACCACAATGCCTCTTTCATCTCTCTTGTTCCTGAGAACCCATCTTGTCCCTATAGGTCTGACATATCTGGGACAATCAACCAGCTCCAAAACATCCTGAATTGCAAATTGGTGAAGCTCATCCTGCATTGCTTCCACCCAACTTGGTTCTTTGAGAGCATCAAATATCTTCTTGGGTTCCTGTTGTGACAGAAAACAGGCAAACAAACATGCTTGCACAAGAGGGGTATCAACCTTCTTGTGGATATTGGCAATAAACCCACCAAGACCTTGATGAGATCTTCTAGGCTGAACTGGAGTATTAACATTACCAATGATTTGAGAAGGAGGGTGATTCTTCATAGTGGAAGTGAGAACTCCTCCTTCAAAAAGTCTGGTGTCCTCAACCTCATTCTCCATATTGCCAATATCTTCTTCATCAGACTCTCTTACATCAACATAGGGATGACCTTCTTCATATAAATTGGAAGGTTCACCTTGTTCAAAAGTGGAAGAGAAAATATGTGCAAAAGTGTTGTCAACGCCTGAATCTTGGTTGTCAGCGCTTGGGCTAACAACGTTTGAACTGTTGTTGTCAACGTCTGAGTCATCAACGTCTGAATTGGTCTTGTCAGCGCTAGATTTGCCTTTTTCAGCGCCTGAAGGACCATGCATGTTTGTATCTGGTGGTACTTGGGGACCACCATTATCTTTACCACCACCAGCAGCAGCAGCAAAAGCATCTGTCCAAATGGGAATTGTAACATATTCTTGTATAGGAGATGTCTTTTCTGCTTATGATCCAACCTTTTCATGAACCTGTGTACCTGAAACATCAACAATTTGTTCCTCCACAACATTTGAAGTTACCTTCACAATGTCTGGATTAGTGACAGGCATATAATTTAAAGTTCTAGATAAAGGTTCCAAGTCAAACAACCAATTAGGACCACTTTCAGGATCACTAGGTTTATTTTCTAAAAACCTAACATGTACTCTTTCAAGTATACGTTTTTCTTCTTTAAGATAAACCCTATATCCCTTGCTCTGCACTGAATACCCCATGAAGTAGCCTTCATCACCTTTTGCACTAAATTTACCTAAGGCATCACTAGTGTCTAAAACTACTACATGACAACCAAAAGGTATGAGAAAACCAATATTAGGTTTTCTTCCCCAAAGTAACTCATAAGGTGTTTTGTTCTGAGTTTTGTTAACCAATGCTCTATTTTGAACGTAACAAGCTGTATTAACAGCCTCAGCCCAAAAGGCTATAGGAAAATGAGCATCAGCCAACATTGTTCTGGCTGCTTCAATTAGGGTTCTATTTTTCCTCTCAGCAACCCCATTTTGCTGTGGGGTTCTTGCAATGCTAAATTGCCTAGTAATTCCTTTCCTGGCACAAAAATCATCTAGCTTCTTATTCCTAAATTCTCCACCATTATCACTCCTAAGCATTTTAACTTCATTGCCAGTCTTTTTCTCAATCTGAGTGATAAAATCAATTAGAATATCAGCTGTGTCACTCTTCATAGCTAGAAAGAATGTCCAAGTAAACCTAGAAAAATCATCTGTTATCACAAAGCAGTATGACTTACCATTCAAACTTTCTATATTGGTTGGACCAAAGAGGTCCATATGAAGCAAATGAAGAGGTCTAGTACTAGAGTGCACTTGTTTGGACTTGAATGAGACCTTGTGCTGCTTGCCTTTAAGACATGCAACCCAAGAGTGGTCATTATGGAAGGCCTTCTCAGGCAAACCATCAACCAAGCCAAGTCTCACAAGCCTATTTATATTCTTAAAATTTATGTGCCCTAGTCTCCTGTGCCACATATTACTCTCATCTACTGAAGCTTTAGCATAAAAACAAGACATATTGTTATTCATTCTAATCCCATTCAGATTCACATTGTATATGTCATTATGCCTAGGTGTTCTATACTCAATATATTTCTCATCAGGGATCTTATAATCCCTGCTTAACACCAAACACTCAGTATCAGTAAACAGAACTTTATTTTTGTTATCACAAACTTGTGATACACTAAAAAGGTTGTAATCAAGTTATTTTACCAGAAATACGTTCTCAAAACGCAAATTCTTGGTGAGAAGGGTTCCTTTGCCTGTGATAGTACCATATCCGCCTCCAAAGTAGACGTTATCACCATCCTTAATGGGAGTGAAGTTAGTGAGATAATCTTCCTTCCCTGTCATGTGCCTTGAGCGTCCACTATCCTAATATCCATAATCATTGACCTGTTTTTGAATGCCCTGCACATAAAGAAAACAAATTAGTTTTCTTTGGGAACCCAAGTCTTAAAAGACTTGGATTCATCTGTTTGTTCAATAAGAACAGACTTAATTCTCACAACAACCCCATTTTCATCCTTCTTAGGATGAAATACCCAGTTAACCCCAATAGGTTTTGTAATGACCTTTGAAATGTAATTAAATCTGTTGCAGGTCATTGAAATCCCATTATCATTAGGGTTTTGATCTTTCTTGGGTCTCCATGTTAAGCTTGAAGAAGCTTTAGACCCCTTACCCTGTGGTTGCAAATATTTAGGTCTGTTCACATTTCTGTCAGCGTTGGAATTGGTCTTGTCAACGCTGAAATTACCCTTGTCAGCGTTGAACCTAGGGTTTGCTACAGAAACCCATTGCCTATTCGACCAGGTGTTTGTCTTTTGAAATGGTCTTTGTCCATGAGTGTTAGACCCTCTAGTGAAGAATGGGCCAGGTCTAACAACTTGTGGACTTTGCTGCACACGAGGTTTGGGTCTGACAACGTTTGACATTCTAACAATGTTGACTTTGTTCCTGTCAGCGCTGAATTTGTTCCTGTCAGCGCTGGCTTTGGGAGCGTTGACACACTTGTATGCCAAGTGTGAAAAGCTACCACAAGTGTAACAAGCTTTTCTAGACACAAACCTAGGTCTAGAAGAGAAGAAGCCTTTTCCATTATTGCTAACTTGGCTCTTGGGTGACCTAGTATTCCTATACATCTCTGCATACTTAATGCTAGGTTTTCTAACAGTGTTGGAGCCAAGATCAACAGCTTTACCAGTGAGTGGGTTAGTAACCTTAATGGGTGTTGACTCATTGGGACTTTCACATAGCAAGCCACCCTTAACAAATAAAGTAAGGTTAGCTTTCTTCCATTCATTCAGGTCAGCCAACTTTTGTTGATACTCTTCAACTAGGGTGATAACTCTTGGTGGAGGAATGAATTCCTCCTCTTGGAGTTCTGGCAAACCAGTCCAAGATAGATCCTTTTGTTGGACACCATAGAAGTCACCAGCTGGTGGTGGAACCACAGAGTAATCATTCATCCCAATCCCAGTCATGTCCTTAGGATCTCTTTGTTTACTCACACAGTCTCCTAGGGTTTGTGTGGCTCTATCAAATCTTTGAACTTTAAGGCCAACATTATCTTTATTCTTAGTGGCTTCATCTAATTTAGCCTGTAACTCACCATTAACCCTTTCCATGATGTTTTTAATATCCATACTAGCATTTAACTCATGTTTTAAGATATTTATTTTATCTTTTAAGTCAAATTCCATTTTCTTGTATTCAGAAACTGTCTTCTCAGTTTCAGTGAGAGCTAGTTGGTAATTAGACAGTTTGCATCTTTCAGTACTCATATCATCTAATAATCTTAACACCTCTTTGTTAAGTCTTTCAGTATTTAACCTACAACCTTTACTACAAAAAGCATCATCATATACCTCATTATCAGATGAAGAGGAGGAGTGTGCCATGAGAGCATATTCAACATGCTCTTCTTCTTCAATTTCAGTAACCAAAGCTTTATCCTCTTCCACATTCTTAGCCAGATAGCTCCAATCCCATCCCATTCCATCAATTCCTTGAACTGCAACCATGGCCTTAGGATCCTGAGCCTTAACAATTTGACTTGAGGGTTTACCAGCATCAGATCTTCTAGGAGATTTTCATTCCCTCATGAAGTGCCCCATACGATGACAGTTGTAGCATTCCACTTTGGATTTATCAAATCCAGCTGTGTCCTTTGCATTTAAGGTCATCTTCTTCTTAAACCTTCTATTCCACCTGTTTGCTCTTATACTAGCAAGAGCCATGTTCCACTTAATGTCCATCTCTTCCAAGTGCTCATCACTTATCTGCTCAAGGTCCTCATATGTAATCACTGAACCATTGGGCAAAGAAGAAATATAAGCACATACAGTATCCAGATCCAAACCAGCAGGTTTAACTCTTGGTGAGTCACTTTTGAATGTGTCAGCGTCTGAAAAGGAGACGTTGACAGGGCATGTTCCAGCGCTGACACATGATGATCCAGTAACTGGATGCATGTAGGAGTCCTTTTGATTGAATTGACCTTCACTATGAGAAAAGAAGGCCATGTTACTGTTGGTGGACTTGCTTCCATGCTCTAAAAGAGTTTCATCTTCCAACAGCCTCAGTTTGTCGTAGATATCATCAAACGTGGAACTTTTGTGAGTATTATTGGCAAGAATAGATCTTGCCTCAATTTTCCACGCCTCACCAAGACTTTTAAGAAAAGTAGCATTGATGTCAACATCACCAAGTTGTGTCCCCATGAAGGACAATTTGCTTGTAATATCAAGCAATCTGCTTCTCACACTACTGAGCTTTTCATTAGGTTGAGCCTTAAAGACAGCATAATCCAGCATGAGTTGCTTCTTCTTCTCTTCCTTAGTATCTTCATTGCCACCATATGCAACTTCAAGAGCTGCCCAAAGATCCTTAGCAGATTCATAACCTCTTTATTTATGCTGGTTCTCTTGTCCCAAAGAGAGTGTCAGAATATTTAGGGTTTTCATGTCAACCCTTTTCTTTGCTATGTCTTCAGCAGACACAACTCTACCATCATCAGGTTTTTCCTTCTTGTCTGCTTCTGAACATCCAGCAACAGCTGTTCTTGCAGCAATGGCATTAGCAATCTTTTGAGCTTTATTGAATGTGTTTCCATATTCAATAATTTCCCAGAGTGTGTAGTCATAGATCCCTAGATATTGCTCAAAGTTGAATTTCCACAATTCAAAGTTGGTTGCATCAAGCATAGGAATCTTGATGTTTGGTAGGGGTGAGGAGGAGGAGGTTATTTCTGGAGTTGACATGATGTTGTTATGGTTTTTGAGAAAATTAGGGTTTTGGTGATTTTAGGGTTCTTGTGTTCTTTAAGATCAAAAGTTCCTCAACAAGCTCTGATACCACTTGTTGATCCCAAACTTAGATCGATTTAGCTTTATGTATACGAGATTAGATCAAGTAATACACTTAGAGAAACCTTTGTATATGTTTATGATAATCTAAGTGTTATGCGGAATTAACACTTAAACAAGAACACACAAGATATAAACAAACTTTCACTTTGATTAACGATATCAAACTTGCTTACCATGAAAGTAGTTTACGAATGAAAACTTATATCAAACATTAACCTAAAGGTCTTCTTTTATAGACATAAGAAGCCTTGTACAATAATCTACGTATCAGCTATTCTAGGTAAAGATAAATATAGAAAATACATTGTTGTTCCTATCTTTACTAGAAGTAATCTAGAATACAATAAACGCGTAGAGTATATCTTCCCATCAGTGCTTGTCTTCAATGTATCAACGCTTGACTTTATCTTGTCAACGATTAGGCTGTCAGCGTTTGTTTTGCTCTTGTCAACGCTTGTTTTACTCTTGTCAGCGCTCAAGTGATCTGGCCATAATTTATTCCCAACCAGCATTAGCATTCACATTATTAACATTCACATTATTAACATTCACATTCACATTAGTACCACCAATTCCACTACCGCCAGCTCCACTACCGCCAGCTCTACTACCGCCAGCTCCACTACCGCCAGCTCCACTACCGCCAGCTTCATTTCTAGTGTTTGCCATAAATTCAGTCATAGATGCGGTAACTTGCTCCAGAATAATCCTACGTACATCATCCTCAGTTACAGCTTTCTTGGGCGGCATAGTTCTATAATTTCACAATTTCAAAGTATTAAGCATTTAGCCAATAAGGGATTCATATAATATGGATTGAATTCATAATCAAGATACAAATAAGGCACAATATGGAATTCAAGACAAGATACATATTTCATTGGATTTGAAATAAAAGCATTGTCTTAATTACATCCCATATCAAAGTTCTAGCACTATACATACTCAAAATTTGTGCCAGGTCTACTACTAACAAGTCGGTTCAGTCAAAGTTACAAAAGGTACAAAAGATACAAAGGTCACTACTAAACACAGACTGGTCAACTGAGAACCGCCAGATGGTCTATCATCCATCGTCTTCTGTATCTTTGTCGGACGATCGCTAGACACATCTTCAGCTGGGCGCTTACGGATCACTCCTTTTTCAACCATGTCAGCATAAAATCTACTATTCCATCCCACAGATATATTCAACTCCTTCTCAGCTTTCTCATGCATCGCACGAGCTACATTCAACTGAATCTCCATAGAATTCACCTTTTTCTTCATAGTAGCAAACTCACCACTTTCTAACACAGATAACCTCCTAAAAGCCTCATTCAAACCACGCTCTACATCATTCAAATCCAAACTAAGCAATTCCTGCTCTTTCTCACCAACCTTAGTCTTCGACTACAAATAAACAACATGAGTCTGAACAACACCTAATCCAATCTCTGTCATACTACTCTTAACACGGGAAGCATCTAAATCACGTCTCAAGGCCCATGGTGCAAGACCATCCATATGAGTAGCCTCTAGAACACTAGACGACTCTCTTATCACACGTCTACGAGTAGCAATACCATCAGTACCGTCAGGTGCATTATCATCCTCATCCTCCTCTGATTCAGAATCAGATTCAGACGATTCAGACATTTCATCCCTAGGTAGCTCAACCTCAGAATCAGACAAATAAATTGGTGGGGGTAAGGGCTCACCCTCTGGAACATCATAAGGGTTAATAAGCTCGGCTTCCTCATCATCATCAACCTCATCATCTATTCCTATATCCTCCTCGACATCCTCATCGTCAGTCTCATCATCTAAATTATCTAACCCAATATCATCATCATTCTCAATATCAACATTATAAATCTCATTACCTACCATATCATCTTGAGGGGCAATCTGATCTCCTAGTCCTATCTCGGGCTCGAGATCCTCAAATGGTTCCTCCTCATCATCCATATCATAATCTACTAAGTCTAAATAAGGATCATCATCTACATTAGGTTCGGGAATAGCATGGTTCTCTACAGGAATATTAGGGTCAGCCATGACAATCTGGATTTATATATATCACGTATTAGGATAACATACTTATTAAACAATTACATACTGAAATCACGATATATACATATATATAAATTAAATTATATATATCAAAAAATATGTATCTTCTCAATGGGGCTTGTTGGTAATGTCGGAGATCTTTGGCACCGTTATAGTCAAAAGATTTTTCAAATATTTTCTCAAATGTTCATAGTTAAAAGATTTTGAACAGTTTTGTTCAAAACCTTGGTTTTTAAAATCTTTTGTTCTCTATAACGAGAGCTCTGGTACCAAACTGTAACACTCTCAAATTTCGTATCGGTACAGCGGAAGGGTCTTTTAGAGTGTTACGGGATAGCACAATAACTCCAATCATAGACAACACATAAAAATGGTTGTACAAGGTTTAACATACATTCATTCGATAAAGAGTTTTAAAGTGTACAACATGTCCCAAATTATACAGGTCATTAAGTTTACAAAACATAGATCGAATGAACATTTTAATATTATGTGGGCCATCAGAGTCGATCTCCATCCGGATTACCTTCAAGCACCTGAGATAAAAACATGCAAAAAAATCATATCAGCGAATGCCGAGTGAATTCATAGAGTTTAATAAAACCGTTATATAAAACAATCGCTGAAATCAGAATACAAGTATAATATCAGAAGTAAGTCCTCGTATTGCTAGTCAGACAATATATAAATCCAGCATACATCTTAAACCGTCCATGAGACCGTAGCCTCAATATTACCATTATAGGTAATATTATTACCGTTCTTAACATCGTATCATATCAGATATTTATATTATATAGGATTCATTTGGATTACTATTAGCCGCATGACATTGTTACCTAACTATCAAAAAAACGGGCGCGAACCCGACAAACAATTTGCTCATCTAAGTTAGTGTGTCGTCACAAAAATCACGCTATGTAAATCTTCTCATACATAAATTCGCTTACCAATCAATGTGGTACGACGGGGATCAACCGTCAAGGCGCGAACTGGGGTGATCGTCCCCAAATAGTACTATCATATGCATAAGCGTCTACCAAATCCCGGTAGTTCACAATTAATTCTAATGAGACTTTGAGTGACATAACCTAACTACTAATAATCCTTTTTATCTCGTTTATAGGGTCATAGCATCATTCGGGTCCATATCATTAAGCATACCATCGGGACTACTTGTGTTCTATTTTATCAAAAACTAGCATGTTATCTCCCTCGCGGGTTTACAAATCATTTTATAAAACATTTAAAAGAGTGCGAGGCTATGAACTCACGTTGATAATGAAAGGCGGATTATCGGCTACGGGCGTGCTTCGGTTACGGAAACCTATATAAATAATAATCGGTCTTAGACTTTTGTCCAATGACTTCATCAAAATAACAAATATACATATGATGATTTTGTACATATGATGATGATCAAGTGGGTTTATATATTCTTATTTACTCATTTTAGTGTTTATGTATTGGTAACTTTTTACTAGTTTACTAGTTTTACCTATTTACATGTTTTAGGTCTAATAAGCCTATTATAAGTTCTTTAACTTGTTTAAATCCATTTTATACTTGTATTATCAGTATTTGTACTTTACATGTTGGGCCCAAATTGGTTAAGCCCAATAAGTAATTTTTATAAGTGTTTAACTTATTTAGTTAAATTATTAGTCCAAATATGCTAACTTAGCTCGTTAATGTCCGTATGTCCTATAGTTCGGGTTTTATCGGTTTTTACTTGTATTAGATACTTATATATCAGTATATGACTTTTAAAAACTTTATATTAGACGGGTTTGATCGTCTAAGTTTTAATTGGCGAAAAACGTTAATTTTACGGTAATAGCCGAAAAAGTCGTAAAAATCATGTTTATAGTTTTTATAACTTATAAATCTTATTAAAATACCATTTATATAAAGTGTCCATTTATTTAACCTTAAACATATTTATATAAATGAAATTTATAAGTTAGTGGGTTTTAATTTCACATTTTATACTATATTATTTGAGTGCTTATATAATAGTATTAAACATTAATTCTTCAAAATCTGATTTTTAGTTTCATCTTCATCATTTTATCATATCTTTATTTCTATAATGAGATAGAAGCTCATTTTTGGGCGGCATAAACTTCATGTTATGTGCTACAAATAAGTTAGTTATAGCAACTGCTCATTCCATGTCTAACTATCCTTAACAGTCCCTACAAAACAGACTATTCAGATTAGCACACTCATCTTGTTTTGATCATATCTCACTCATTTTGATGATTCCATTGCATGGCCAACTCTCACATGTGTATGACATCTTATACTTACTGTAAATGGATTCCACCATGTAATTTTATCAGTTTAAGACTTGGTTACTTACTGTTTTTATACAGCCAACAATTTAAGCATGATTTTAGCATTGTTTCTTATGGTTATTCATCTTTTTAAGCATATTTATCAACACTTGATCCCAACACAACATTTTTATCATCATATATTCATCATATACATATACAACAAGAAATAAAATACATTTGATCTTTACAAAAATAACAACAGAAATGGAAAGGATGATCTTCTTTACCAACCAAGATTATATCTTGTTTTTGGATGACAATAACTTGATGAACACCAAATATATCTCCAAGATCATCAACCACCAAGATAGTTTGTTGAGAAATTAGCCCTAGGACACAAGCAAATCACATCCTTTGTTGTTAATATGGCCACCAATCAATCAAGGCTTCAAGGTTTCTCCATAATATGGCTAGATAACATGTAACTTGTGGCTAGAAAAGATCAAATGGGGTGTAGGATGGTGAAGTGGGACGGCAAGGATGAGAGGGGGAGAGTATGTGTGAGTTGTTTGCATGTAAAATGGAAGTAAATGGTTTAGCAAGTGGTTTTGTTAGTTTAGGTGAAGATGAGTAGCTTCAAAGTGAAGCTAAGCTTACAAGTGTAAGCTTGTAGAGTGTAAGGATGCCACATCAAGGGATGTGGTGTCCCTAGTTTGGCCGTCCCTTTTAGTGGGGTGGGATAAATTAGTTTTGTCCCATCCCGCTAATTTACGGGTATTCCTCGATTCTAGTTTCCTCGATTTGCGTGCCCTTGGGTCGTTTTACGAAAAACATTTTTAAAAATTATGAATCAACGGCACAAAACGAATCTAATAAAAATTGTCTCATCAAAAACAGAGTTCAAAAACGTAAATACGTAATCCTAAGGTTTCCGGTTTAGTCGTAAAGGACGCTAAATTATGCACGTAAGCCCAAATTTAAATCCGTAAATTTTGAGTTCATCAACCAACACAAAAATAAGTTTCAAAATATTATACGAGAAAATAATTCACTACCTGAAAATGTTAGATTGTCACATTTTCTCTTTCTCTTTCTTTAATTTTTCGATCCAACGGCTGAAACTACATCTCTCATCACACGGATTGCCCTTGTGGAAATTTTGTGTTTGTTGTGTTTGTTGATTGTTGATGTGGAGATAAATGATTGGATGGAGGGGTTGTGGTGATGTGGTTTATCCAATCACATGAAAGGGAGATGCCACGTTTGATGAGGACCACCCATCATGTTCTTCCGGTTTTGATGGTGATTTATTTTAGGGATGTGAGTAGCACGCGCCTTAAATCATTAATATGGTGAAAACCCCCAATTTTTACTGATTAGGGTTTGGGAATAGTAAAGGTTGCGTTTGATTGTGAGAGAGAGAGAAAAGTGAGGGTGAGGGTAAACATAGTTTGTAACGAAAAGAATGTGGTGGGGGTGGGTAGCTGGGTAAAGTAAATAGACGTGTGTGTGGTTGGGAGGTTTGACTTTGAGTGAATGTAAACTTTGACCAAGTAAGTAAAGTGAATCTGTCCCATTATTTGTTTAAGCAATTGGGCTTTTGGCCCAAGTGATAATATTCATCCATCCCCTTTAAATATGATTTTGGGCCTTTGATAGGCTTTTGCCAAGAAAATAGTTAACTTGCATCCTTATTGGGCTTTTTGGGCGCAATAGTAAATGTGGGACCCACTTGGCCCAATTAACTGCAATAAGATTAAAGCTACTAAAAACGAGCTCGATTTCGGCTTCCTTGATCTTTCCTTTAAAACCGTGTCGATTTTGCCGGTTTTCGTGATCTTTGGCACACTTTTGGTCTCTTGACTTTGTCTTTGTCTCTTTCTTGGACTTTTCTTCAACATTTGACCGTGAAATCCCGTGTTTTCTTTCCTTTTGATCTTTTGTACCTATTTCACACAAAAACACAAAACCACGTGTAATTCCGACTTTTACGATATTAAACACATGATTAGGTCTTGTTTTTCCTTGATTTTAGTGGCAAAAGGATAAGTGTTTACACACTTATTAAATCCCCTACACTTGACCATTGCAATGACCCCATGCAATGCATTATTTTAAAGCATAAAGTTACATTTCTCTCATAATTAATCCATCTTGGCCTTTATTAAGATATTCTATTACTACTACGATGAAAAGATAAAAACTTTAAAGGAGACCAAAGTTATAACAATTTATTAGCTTGAAATTATTTGATCGAAGAAACTCGTAAAGAAATCTAAGACTTAAATTAGGGCTTTGGTGTCATGAATATTAATCACTCTCAAGTTTCACGTTCCCCATACCAAGCTTAAAAACGAGATCATTGTTTACCATAAGTTCTTAGGTTTAATCCACTTATATAAGACAATTGTGTAATACTCTTTCTCCAATTCCTACGTTGTATCTCTAGATTTTATGGATTGTCGTTCACCCGTAGGCCCATTTGACTTATTTGATAATTATTAGTCCAAAAATGAAGGCAAAACAGTGCAAACCCGATACTCAATACCTAACCTCGTCCTCAAAAACGTTGTCACTAAAGTAAGCCCACATCAAGGATGATTTAACACGATTTGGGGAATAAATTCCCGGATCCAAAATTTGGCCAATAGTACTACTTATTAATTATTCGTCCAAAGTCATGTAGACTTTATGTGGAGTTTAGCAAGTTCACATCATATACCCTTAGGCTCTTTAAGATGTAAAAATGCTCCTTATCTATTGTCCACACCCTAAGGCTCCTTGAACGATAAACAAGGGAATTGATTTTTGATCAATTTTTATTCAACACTTACCATGCCATACACCCTAAGGCTCTAATGACAAGGTTCGTGCTACATGCCCCACACCCTAAGGCTCCTTGAGGCCATGTTTTAATCTTATTCTTTCTTTATTTATGATATATATAGTAGGCCAAATTCCGCGGTCCCATGGTCTGAATACCTCCTACTTAGTGGTTATGAGCCACCTTAGTCGGAAGTCCACAACGCTGGCACCCTCAATGTGTTCATGCTTTAATTACAAGGAGATAAAAGATTTGGCTAAGAGCTAAGATATCGAATCTACACCGCAAAAATCCTCATTTATTAAGCAATTAAATATACAAGCGGGAAGAAAGAGCCACAAAAACTCATATAAGGAAGAATTAACCCTTAAACTTATTATCAACTCTATCATCTCTCGTTCTCCATAGTTTAAAATCTCAAGGAATGAGACTCGTGGATGCTTAGCCTAATAAACCAATTAAGGTCCATATGGTTAAGGATACTAGCTAGAGTAAACTCGGATAAGTAAACTCGGGTTGAGTCAAAATATTCACGACGGGCCTAATATATCAAAGATATCTAAACTTATTAAAACCATTTTATTCATTTATATTTTTGACTTTATTCTTGAAATGGAATTTATTCATACGATGTGATGATAAAAGGAAAGAAAATAAATGGAAATACTACTAGGCCAAAATAGATCAAAAATTTGAAAAACGTTGAAAAATTTTTAATTTTCCCGCTTAAATGGGGTCAAATTCATGGAAAAGCCCACTGAAATTCGATAGAAGTCGCCCCTACACTTAATACAAACATTGTCCTCAATGTTTAAGCATGTGGGAGAATAAACTCTCCTACACTTAGGACATTGAGTACGTTGTTTAAATCGAGCTAAGGAAGAGACAACTAAAGTGATTACATTTATTCAATTTATTTATATACATGTATGAATCACAATAGCAAAAACTTATCGAAGAAACCGGGTACACGAGAACACGGGATCACGGGTCGCGTCAAAAACACCAAAAGTGGATCATTAAAGCACATGTCCTTGCACAACATCACAACACACAAACAACCTACTTGGCTCCCCCCTACACTTATTGGTGGAAATAGATGAAGGTGAAAAAGGGTGGAAAGGATGGAAAAGGTAAAAATCTAACCTAGTTATACGATGCTTGATTTATTACGAGTCTCTAGCTCGACTCGATTTCCCGAATATCATCATTCAAATGGGAAAATAATGGGAAAACCGAGATTTCCAAGGGAGGAAAATCTCTCCATGATAAAGGGTGAAAATAGTCATATAAGGAATACCCCAAGAGAAATCCACCCGGGTCAAACACATAATTTCCATCACAAAAGGAAATAAACCCCGAGGTGGTAAAATCACACAAGGAAAAGAAAAGTGGGGTACCCTTAGTCAAAAGTCTCTTACGAGGAAAGGTGTTATGGTGATAAGGCAGTGTTAGCACGAAAGTCTCTATTCCGGGATGAAACACCGGTTCCTTAACGGGAAAATAGCAAGAGGTGTTGACATTTAAGCTCAAAATATCATCATAATCTAAAGTGGGAAAGTCGTCCTCTTCCAAACTTGATGTGAAAACATAAGTATCATCGGAGTCATAGGAAAACTCATCCTCGTGAGGAAAATGGGTATTTAGAAAGATATCTAAATCCTCCTCAAATGGAATATCCTCTAAAGTAGGAATGATCTCTAAAAGTGGAGGATCCTCCTCAAAAGTGATGACTTCTAAAATTGGGGTATAAAAGTCAAAAGGAGTCTCCATGGAAAAATCACTCATAGAGATATGAGGTGCATTAAGATCATGGGGTGGGTCATCAAAGTTAATGAGATCACTTAAAGAAGTGTCATCATCGTAAGTATCAAAGATTGGTGGATCAAAAATGGGTGGGTCAAAAGTGGGTGGGTCAAAAGATAGGTCGTCTAAACCGAAGATAGTGTGATCACTTGCAGAAGTGTCATCATTATAAGTATCGTAAATAGGAGTTTCAAAATTTTGAGGCTCTAAGGGAAGGGATGAAGTTATCACAAAATCATTTTGATTAGACGTTTTAATTCCAAAAGGATTAATAAAAATCTCTTCATTATCATAATTAAGAACATCAATCATATTGACCGACTCTTTTCCATTTGATTTTGTTGTGATTTTCCCATTTTAAAAACTTGTTGTTCATCCCTAACCCTAAGAATTAACTCCCCTTCGGCCACATCAACTAATGCTCTTCCGGATCGTAAGAATGGTCTACCAAGTATTAACGGAATACGAGGATCCATCTCATAGTCGACGACGACAAAGTCCATGGGAAAAGTGAATGTACCAACTCGAACAAAAACGTCTTCGGCAATACCAACGGGGTATGCGAGAGTTCTATTAGCTAACTCGAGAGTCATGCGAGTCGGTACAAGGTCGGGTAATGATAATTGTTTACATACCGAGAGTGGCATAAGATTGATGCTAGCACCGAGATCCGCTAAAGCCATACAATCATCAATTTGAGGAAACGAGCAAGGTAACACGAATCGTCCGGGATCTCCTAGCTTTTCAGGAAGCTCTTTGAGAAGAATCGCGGAACAATTCTCATTTAAACAAGTGTTCACGAGCTCAACCATTTTTTCTTTCTTATTAAGCAAATATTTGAACATTTTCACAAATTTAGGCATTTGAGCAAGTGCTTCAATAAGGCTAATGTTAACATTCACTTTGGAAATCATTTTCAAAAAGTTGGAAACATGAACGTCATCTTTGGTGAGCACTTTAGCCTTGTATAACCTAGAGGGATAAGGGATATTGGGTTTAGACTTTGAAGGTTGAAAAGGAGAAGGACTCGCTTCTTGAACAACCTTAGGGATAGGCTCTTTAGGCAATGGAGAACTAGTACTAGGAGTGGTAGTGGGAGGAATCACCGAAGGGGGAGGAGGATTACTCATTATGACCTCCGGGCCTTGTCTCTCCTTTATGGGCGAAGAGATGGAAGGTCCCACTAAAGTGGCTCCACTTCGAGTAGTGATAGCACACACATTAGCACGAGGGTTAATCTCGGTATTAGAAGGTAAGGCTCCTTGGGGTCTAAGGGCTTGCAACATTTGCACGAACTTCCTATCGGTGGACTCTTGCATTTGTTTCATAGTTCTCTCATGTTCGGTCATTTTTTGGAGAACCAAGTCCATTTGAGGATTAGTAACATTCCCTTGATTAAACCCTTGTAACACCCCCACAATTGCTATGCGCAGCGGAACTACAACAATGGGTGCTACACAGTATTCATTGCACACAAGATATATCAAACGACGCTAAAAAGACGTCAACTTAAAACTTGAAATTTAAAATTGTTAGATGATACATGTCCACAGTTTTTCCAACCCCAATTTGGTACACAGAGTTTAGCGTTTTCGGTCCCCATGAATCTCAACCCAAAAACTTCAGTTTTACAACAACATAACATTAAACTTAAAATGTTTAAGTAGAAAAAGGAGGGAAAAACAAGCGGACTCCAAGCCATACACACAACATCCATCCCATGCATGCTCCATCCTACACCTCAGCGGTTACCTGAAACACATGCCAAAAATTTTGGTCAACGAAAACGTTGAGTGGAATTCATAGGTTTTACAATCCATTTGAACGTATATAAAATAAAAACCATTCGTGATCATTTATAGTCTTGTCGATCAAACAAACTATAATCAGGATACTGACAATTGTGTTTAAGCTCATGACACTAATCCGTTAACTCAATCACCCGCGTAATAAATACCGGCGTGATTCAGATGAAACCAGTGCCCCTTCTAAAGGCATCAGTTGCAATTATACCTTATTTCTCATACAAAATAATCTACCGCAGAACTTACTAAAAGTACAGCTTCTCGGCTAGCATTGGGTCGTTAACCCCGTAGTACTACAAATTGCATAAGCGGCTATTTCCCCCTACTCGAGGGCAGGACAATAGTTAATAGTTCATGATTTTAGGGACTTTTGCAACTTTGGTACTCAACACAATTTCTAAGGCAACTTTCGGGTCTAACAATCATTCATGATATACGTTCCTTTTAAAAACTAGCATGCATTTCCCTCGCGGGTAAAACAATTTGAAATAAATATAAGCGAGGCTATAAATTCACACCTTATATCTTAAGTAGTCGGTAGTTCGAGGGATGATCACTGACGATGTTACGGATGCCCGGGTAAATCAACACCTACCACAAATAACGCGTAATGAGTAATCTCATTTAAATACTTACGGTACTGTATAAAATACATATATACTAGTCACTTAGGACAAGTATAACTCACGCCAAAAACAAAATAACAAGTATCACTCATTTTATACCATTCGTTCTCATTACTTACGTTGTCCATTTTTACTCATTCTCGCCGGTACTTTACTAAAGTACGGGCTGTTTTACCTTATTTAACCACACTTATAAAATTTGACAAAATTTCCAAAAATCCTATAAGACCTGTAGATAACATGTTTTTAAGCCCAATAAAAGTTTTTACTTTTACGACCCGTTACGCAACTCTTTTCCACGACTACATTTTACGGGCTGAAATTGCGCTTCGACCAATTTTGACCTCTTTGACCTATATGAAAAGTACCTTTGACTTCTTTGACACCTAAGTCAACATATAGACTCATTTACACAGGTTTGGGACCAAATTTTGACCCTTGACCATTTACCAATTTATACTTGTGACCCTCGGGATTTGACTAAAACTTTGCACAAATTCGGATTATGAAAGTCCTCGTCTCCCGGTACTCGATCTTTAAAATGTCATAACTTTTAGCTCGTTTTGAGTCACGGGCTCTACCTTATACCAAATTAAAGCTAGGAAGACCCTCTATAACTACATTTAGTTTTCAAGACCTGGAAAAAAAATAATTTTTATGAAATGGACCTAAAGTTTCTGCCTAAAAATGACCATACCAAAAACGCACTTAGACTCGATTCCAAGCCTTCTAACCACCACTAAACATCATCCTAAGCCTTCCCAAACATATCCTAACACCAAATTTCAGTCCTACCCCTATTGATCAACCAATATCAAAATCAAAAATTCAAAGAAATGAATATGCAACTAAATAAACCTATGTAAAACATCCTAAAACAATAAACCAAACATAAGAACAACACTCAAAATCAACAACCACCATGGCTCCCCAAACACCCCCATTGCCGTGGGGTTTGGGTGCCCCAATCACCACAACCAAATTGATTTTGGTGGGTTTTCTTGGTGTTTATGCATCCATAACTCATAAAATCAACATGCATTAGCACATTTAGCCACAAAAACGAATTTGGATCATCTTGAAAAATCTTGGAAAATTTTTGTTAGTGCATGTGGGATTTGAGCACATGAAAATGTGGGGAATGACCAAATTAGATGTGGTCTAACCTTGGTTTTTATGAAAATCAAGTGGAAAAAGATTTTTGGTGAATTTTCTTGGTGGTTTGGGGTGTCCGTCGGCTTTAGAGAGCAAGGAGGGAGAGAGAGTTTGATTTTTGGTGAAAGTTTTGTATGTGTTTGTGTGGGTGTCACTTTTGGCCTTTTTGGTGGGTTGGGAGGGACCAAATGGCAATATTTAGTTTCTTTTGGCCTCAAATGAAAAACGTCCTCAAAACTTTGCGGGTTCGACTCATTTGTCAATTTTGAAAATTTTACGGGAGTCGGAAATCTTCCCGAACGCTCCAAAATATTTTTGGGATACTTTAAATGTACTCGGAAGGCTATAAAACTCACCCGACTCAACTTAACACGCACCGTAAATAAAATTCTCAAAAAATTACATTATCGATAAATCGTCAAAAATTATATGAAATTGGGCATCCCTCGGGATCGTAATCGTCATCGTCCTTTTTAAAACGTCAATCGTAAAATTTATAACCTCGAACATCGGCTTTAACCAAAATACTTATAAGTATAGAAATTAAAATTTATTAAAAATTTCAAAAATTAGCGTAATTTAGGGTATCGTTAATGACCTCGATTCTAGGGTGTCACATCCACCCCTCCTTAAAGAGAGCGACGTCCCGGCGCTCGCCTCTTCTTGTACTCACATTTCGTGCTACTGGAACAGATGGGGATACCTTTCCTTGAAAAAGTCCTCACGTTCCCAGGTGTATTCCGGTCCACGTTTAGAATTCCATCGGACTTTCACAATAGGAATCCTACTACGCTTCAACCGCTTGACCTCCCGGTCCATAATTTCCACAGGTTCTTCCACAAAGTGCATTTTGTCGTCTAGTCGAATCTCGTCCAAAGGAATCACCAATTCCTTGTCCGCCAAACTCTTCTTCAGGTTCGATACGTGAAACGTGTCATGAATAGCACTAAGCTCGGTCGGCAATTCTAACTTGTACGCTACTGGTCCAATTCGTTCAACGATCTTAAACGGTCCAATATACCTCGGACTCAACTTTCCTTTCTTTCCAAAACGAATTACACCCTTCCACGGCGATACCTTAAGCATAACCATATCTCCAACTTCAAACTTTAACGGTTTCCTTCGGTTATCGGCATAACTCTTCTGTCGGCTTCTCGCAGCAAGTAGTCGGTTCTTGATTTGCACGATCTTCTCTGTCGTTTCTAAAACCATTTCGGGTCCAGTCAATTGACTTTCCCCTACTTCACTCCAACACACAGGCGATCTACACTTCCTTCCATACAATGCTTCGAACGGTGCTACTTTGATACTCGCATGATAACTATTATTGTACGAAAATTCCACCAGAGGCAAGTGGCGTTCCCAACTTCCTCCAAAATCAATCACGCATGCTCGGAGCATGTCCTCCATCGTTTGAATCGTTCGTTCACTCTGGCCGTCAGTCTCCGGGTGATAAGCCGTGCTTAAACTCAGTTCAGTGCCCATCGCACGTTGAAGTGATTTCCAAAATTCCGACGTAAATCTACTATCGCGATCCGAAATGATCGATAACGGCACTCCATGTCTACAGACGATCTCCTTCACGTACACGCTGGCGAGTTTTTCCATGCTGTTCGTCTTCTTCATAGGTAAGAAATGAGCAGATTTCGTCAACCTGTCCACAATTACCCATATCATATCGCATCCACTAGGAGTCCTAGGTAAACCCGTCACGAAATCCATTGCGATTTTCTCCCATTTCCATTCTGGGATCTCCGGTTGTACCAACAATCCAGATGGTTTCTTATGTTCTGCCTGAACCTTCGCGCAAGTCAAACACTTACTAACGTAACGAGCAATATCTGCCTTCATATTCGGCCACCAATAGACTTTCTTCAGGTCGTGGTACATTTTATCCGATCCAGGATGTATCGAATACTTCGACTTATGCAACTCATTCATAACCAATTCTCTAACTCCAGGCTTTCCTTCCTCAGATGAACACAATGGTAACCAAATTCGATTCTCAAAATATCTTAGTCCGTTAGACCTAATCACGAAAAGAGGTTTCAACATTCGTCCCAAGTTCTCGGCTTCAACATTCCCTTTCATTAATCCTCTCTCCTGAGCCTTCAGTATAGTTTCGGTCAAGTCAACGCTCTCACTCATCACTAAAGCTCTAACCCTCAAAGGTTTCTCCCGTTCCTTCCTACTTAGTGCATCCGCTACAACATTCGCCTTTCCAGGGTGGTAGCGAATTTCGCAGTCATAATCACTCAATAGTTCAACCCATCGTCTTTGTCGCATATTCAACTCCTTTTGATCTAAAATGTGCTGCAAACTCTTGTGATCAGTGAATACAACACACTTTGTCCCATACAGATAGTGTCTCCGCAGTTTCAACGCAAAAACTACCGCTCCTAATTTCAAATCATGCGTCGTGTAGTTCTCCTCGTTCTTCCTTAATTGCCTCGACGCGTAAGCTATCACCTTTTCACGTTGCATTAATACCGCTCCATAACCCTTACGAGACGCATCACAATACACTACGAAGTCTTCGGTTCCTTCAGGCAATGATAAAATCGGTGCGGAACATAACTTATCCTTGAGCGTTTCGAAAGCAAGCTCTTCCTCATTTCCCCATTCATACACCCTATTCTTTTCGGTAAGCCTTGTCAATGGTTTTGCAATCAAAGAAAATCCTTCAATAAACCTTCGATAATACCCAGCTAAACCCAAAAATTGTCGAACCTCAGTCGGCGTCGTCGGTGCTGACCATTCCCTGATTGCTTCTATCTTAGCAGGATCTACACGAACTCCCTCACTATCAATCACATGACCTAGAAACTGCACTGATTCCAACCAAAACTCACACTTAGAGAATTTTGCGTACAGCTTCTCCTTCCTTAACAACTCCAAAATCTTTCTCAGGTGCTTCTCGTGCTCCTCCTTACTTTTAGAGTAAATAAGTATATCATCGATGAAAACAATAACAAACTTATCTAGATACGGCTTGCACACGCGATTCATAAGATCCATGAATACAGCAGGCGCGTTCGTCAACCCAAACGGCATCACTCGAAATTCAAAGTGTCCATACCGCGTACGAAAGGCAGTTACAGGAATATCCTCCTCTCTTACACGCAGTTGATGATACCCTGATCTTAAATCGATCTTTGAGTATACACTGGAACCTTGCAATTGATCAAATAAATCGTCAATCCTCGGCAATGGGTACCGATTCTTAACCGTCAGCTTATTGAGTTCCCTATAGTCGATACACATCCTAAACGAACCATCCTTCTTCTTTACGAACAACACTGGCGCTCCCCAAGGTGATGAGCTCGGCCTAATAAATCCTTTGTCCATCAATTCCTTCAATTGATCCGCTAACTCCTTTAACTCAGATGGTGCTAAGCGATAAGGTGCACGTGCAACCGGCGCAGCTCCTGGCACTAAATCAATTCGAAACTCGACCTCACGGGTAGGCGGTAAACCTGGCAACTCGTCTGGAAAAACGTCCGGATACTCGCAAATAACTGGTACCTCTTCGATCCTCGCCTCTACATCACCATCGCTCGAAACTTGTGCCAAAAACACATCGCATCCGCTCTCTACGTACTTCATCATTTTCAAACACGAAATCACCTTCAAACGAGAAGTGCATTCGTCTCCCTTTACCGTCAAAACCCTATTCCTCAGCGGAATCTGAACCAATCTCTCACCACAGACGATCGTAGCACTATGCGCCATTAGCCAATCCATTCCCACAATCACGTCAAACGATCCTAGCTCTATAGGCATCAAGTCGATTTTAAAAGCGTAATTTCCTAACTTCAAGGTACACCCCTTCAGTATAGAATTCGTACTAACAATTTTTTCATCGGCTAACTCAACATTATAACTAGTCGTTAACAACACCGGTTCTCTATCGATATGACGACTAAATCTAACGTCTACAAAACTCTTGTCGGAGCCAGAATCAAATAAAATACTAGCATAGCAAGCGTCTAGCAAAAACGTACCGGTAACCACATTGGGACCCTGTGGTTTATCAGCAGTTCCCACTTGATACACAGCAGCCGCATTATTACCTCCCCGCCTGTTTCCTGCCTTCGGGCAATTCGCTTGCACATGACCCCTTTCTCCACAACTATAACACCCCCTCATCCTTATAGCATTAGCCCCAGTGGCTACTCCTCCCGTTCGACAACCAGAAGTCCTATGACCTGCCTTTCCACACTTGCCGCATGCCGGCGGGCAATTTCCAACGTGATACAAATTGCACTTACCACAATGGGGATTCACTTTCACACCTCTAGGGTTCGTCACTGCCCTCATCCCTTCGTTCCTTCTCTGATTAAACTGTTGATTACGGTTCGGCCCATGGTTGTTTCGATTTCCACCTCGGTTCTGGCCTTGGGATTGATTGCCTTGTGCCGCTTCCCATTTCCTTTTGTTGCCTTCAGCAATGTAGTTCTGCTTGTCCTGAAGCTTAACGTCCATCAAAGCGTGAGCCATTTGAACCGCTTCATCAAACGTTCCAGGTTTTGACGAAGTTGTTTCACCTTTGATATTGCTAGATAAACCCTTAATATACTGCTTCATTTTCTTGGCATCATTGGCAAATATGTCCGGACACAAAAGACTTAACTCATTGAATCTCCTGGTGTAAGCAGCTATATCGTTATTCTTCAAGGTCAAATGCCTCAATTCGTCCTCCAATTGCCCCAATTCCTCCTCTGGGCAAAACTTCTTAGTCAACAAAGCCTTGGTCGCATTCCACGTCCTTGCATTCGCTACAGCCAATCCAACCGTAGCTACCTGGGTATTCCACCAACTTAACGCATCATCAAGAAACGTAGCAGCTGCAAACTTCACTTTATCCGCTTCTGCACAACCACTGATTTCAAACGTACTTTCAACCTTTTCCAACCATCGTCTAAGTTCTAAAGCTCCACCCGTTCCACGGAACTGCGTGGGACCGCACTTCATAAAACTAGAATAGGTACACACCCTCGGGGCTTGCTGTCTCCCCGCGTTCCTTCCTGGATCCTGATTTCTCCCAGCTCGGTCCGCTTCCAACGCATTTGCTATAGCTTCCTGAATCATGGTGTTAACACGATCGGCGGTCAACTTTGGAGGCATGGTGTTATCGAATATCTCTTTCTGCAAGACAAGGAAAATAGAAAAACAATGTAAGTATTCATATCAAGTTTCCCAGACATAAAATACATACAACGACACATCACTACGGAGTTACTAATATTCATCAATTCACACCACAAAAGATCAAATTTAAGACATATCACAGATCATGAAAGGTAACATAGATTGTATTGATAATTAACCAAAATCGTGACAAGTATTGCCACTACAATCGTTCACCACAAAACATCAAGTACTTGAGTTTCTCGTCATAATACCATCATACAAAGGTCTAAAATAGTTCTATTACAATGATCAAAGAAAATACAAAACAAGTAACTAGGCATGTGGTGATCCACACGGCCTCTTGGATGGCGGCTCGTCGTCGTCTTCCTCGGTTTCCTCATCACTAACGTCCTCATCCACATCATCCACTTTTCTCTTTCCTTTCTCATCCGGTCCACATTCCATTTCCTTTTTCGTCCCTGATGTGGATCCACACTCAATCGCTACCTGATTTCCCACCGAAATACAAGCACCTCTAGTAGGCGGCTGAATCATGAAGTCGTTCGCCTCCATCTCCAAATCGTCCACGAATCTCCAATCCGGGGGCAATGAATCCCTCACACGATGCTCCCAACTCTGCATCCTCGACAACCTCACCTGATCCTCCCTAACACGGTCAAGACTAGCACTTAAATTCGCAACCATTGATTTTAAACTGTTGATGTCACTTGTGTTCACATTCCCGTCATACTCAATCCTTGCCGTCCTTTCCAACAGTCTTTGATGTTCCCTTTCAGTCTTATCAAACTTCTTAATCACCCTAGTCTCGACTACAAACCGCTCATACATCAACCTTTCCATCCTACTCAAACGACCTGCGGGATCCCAGTAGTGTCTCGGTCTCGGAAAGTAGACCCTTGTAATGTTCTCATGAATCGATGGTGACTTGGATGATTTACTGGACTCTCCACTGCTCCCATCACTTACTCTAACCAATCCTGGCACGGTTCTCAAATAATCCTTACAATTTTCCATCGGGCGATTAAAGGGTTGCTGCTCATAACGACCGGTCGGTGGTACTTCATAACCCTTCGGTGAATTCGGGGATTGAAACAAATCGGGTTCGGTCTGGCCTACGGCATCCTCGGGAATGCCATCATCCATTAGCTCATCGGGTTCTTCCTCAGAATCCTCACTCTCGTCACTACTCATGCTGAAATTATCCACCTCACTTTCGCCATTGTCGTTTTCCGGCCCTATTTCGTCTTCTGGAGCGATCCATCCATTATCATTGTCCGGCGGGTTCGGAGGAAACGGTCCCCCTTCGTGACCTACGACGTATTCGTTTCCGTTATCGTTGGGCGGTACCTCGGCCATTCCTGCAATAACAGCGAATTTCGGAGGGTACATAAGTAATTATACAATAATTATAAATATATGCATGCAAATGCAATGCAAAGGTGGTACATATGCCCGAAATGTAATAATATGATGCTCATGCATGATTAATACAAAAATTACGATGTCAGATATTTCACGTAAAATTCAACGTCTACATATAGTAATTCCATACTTACGTAATAATTACCCACATATATACTTTACTCAAAAGTATACGTCAAATGCCATAAATACAACAATAAATCTTACCGGAGCCATGCAGGATAGTTGTGTGTGCTTGGACCCTTTCTTACGACACCAAAAGTTATAGTTTAGGATTTTCAAAAACGACCTAGTTCTCTATAACTCGTGGCTTTGATTACCAATCTGTAACACCCCCACAATTGCTATGCGCAGCGGAACTACAACAATGGGTGCTACACAGTATTCATTGCACACAAGATATATCAAACGACGCTAAAAAGACGTCAACTTAAAACTTGAAATTTAAAATTGTTAGATGATACATGTCCACAGTTTTTCCAACCCCAATTTGGTACACAGAGTTTAGCGTTTTCGGTCCCCATGAATCTCAACCCAAAAACTTCAGTTTTACAACAACATAACATTAAACTTAAAATGTTTAAGTAGAAAAAGGAGGGAAAAACAAGCGGACTCCAAGCCATACACACAACATCCATCCCATGCATGCTCCATCCTACACCTCAGCGGTTACCTGAAACACATGCCAAAAATTTTGGTCAACGAAAACGTTGAGTGGAATTCATAGGTTTTACAATCCATTTGAACGTATATAAAATAAAAACCATTCGTGATCATTTATAGTCTTGTCGATCAAACAAACTATAATCAGGATACTGACAATTGTGTTTAAGCTCATGACACTAATCCGTTAACTCAATCACCCGCGTAATAAATACCGGCGTGATTCAGATGAAACCAGTGCCCCTTCTAAAGGCATCAGTTGCAATTATACCTTATTTCTCATACAAAATAATCTACCGCAGAACTTACTAAAAGTACAGCTTCTCGGCTAGCATTGGGTCGTTAACCCCGTAGTACTACAAATTGCATAAGCGGCTATTTTCCCCTACTCGAGGGCAGGACAATAGTTAATAGTTCATGATTTTAGGGACTTTTGCAACTTTGGTACTCAACACAATTTCTAAGGCAACTTTCGGGTCTAACAATCATTCATGATATACGTTCCTTTTAAAAACTAGCATGCATTTCCCTCGCGGGTAAAACAATTTGAAATAAATATAAGCGAGGCTATAAATTCACACCTTATATCTTAAGTAGTCGGTAGTTCGAGGGATGATCACTGACGATGTTACGGATGCCCGGGTAAATCAACACCTACCACAAATAACGCGTAATGAGTAATCTCATTTAAATACTTACGGTACTGTATAAAATACATATATACTAGTCACTTAGGACAAGTATAACTCACGCCAAAAACAAAATAACAAGTATCACTCATTTTATACCATTCGTTCTCATTACTTACGTTGTCCATTTTTACTCATTCTCGCCGGTACTTGACTAAAGTACGGGCTGTTTTACCTTATTTAACCACACTTATAAAATTTGACAAAATTTCCAAAAATCCTATAAGACCTGTAGATAACATGTTTTTAAGCCCAATAAAAGTTTTTACTTTTACGACCCGTTACGCAACTCTTTTCCACGACTACATTTTACGGGCTGAAATTGCGCTTCGACCAATTTTGACCTCTTTGACCTATATGAAAAGTACCTTTGACTTCTTTGACACCTAAGTCAACATATAGACTCATTTACACAGGTTTGGGACCAAATTTTGACCCTTGACCATTTACCAATTTATACTTGTGACCCTCGGGATTTGACTAAAACTTTGCACAAATTCGGATTATGAAAGTCCTCGTCTCCCGGTACTCGATCTTTAAAATGTCATAACTTTTAGCTCGTTTTGAGTCACGGGCTCTACCTTATACCAAATTAAAGCTAGGAAGACCCTCTATAACTACATTTAGTTTTCAAGACCTGGAAAAAAAATAATTTTTATGAAATGGACCTAAAGTTTCTGCCTAAAAATGACCATACCAAAAACGCACTTAGACTCGATTCCAAGCCTTCTAACCACCACTAAACATCATCCTAAGCCTTCCCAAACATATCCTAACACCAAATTTCAGTCCTACCCCTATTGATCAACCAATCTCAAAATCAAAAATTCAAAGAAATGAACATGCAACTAAATAAACCTATGTAAAACATCCTAAAACAATAAACCAAACATAAGAACAACACTCAAAATCAACAACCACCATGGCTCCCCAAACACCCCCATTGCCGTGGGGTTTGGGTGCCCCAATCACCACAACCAAATTGATTTTGGTGGGTTTTCTTGGTGTTTATGCATCCATAACTCATAAAATCAACATGCATTAGCACATTTAGCCACAAAAACGAATTTGGATCATCTTGAAAAATCTTGGAAAATTTTTGTTAGTGCATGATGAGATGGCATTTATACATGATCTCATCGTTCTTTTCGGGCTTTAAATGCATAAAAATGTCATAAAATACCATATATATGCTTGTGTTTGTTTACTTGTGTGTTTTAGGTATGGATATCGTGAAAAAGACAAAAGATCACAAGATACAAGGAAAAACGAACACGAGAAACGAAGACGCACAATGAACCGGGCCCTAATCATGAAAAGTTCAACAAATACCCTTGAAGACTTGAAGACAAGCAAGATTGATCCTCATTCTTTGAAGAAATGACACTTAAAACCCTTGTATATTAATAATTACAAGTTTGGTCCCTTAAGTTTGTCAAAATTGCAAAAAGGTCCTTCAACTTTGAAGAAATGGCAAGATTAGTCCCTCAACAAATCAAATTTGCCAATTATGGTCCCTCATGAAGTGAAAGACTCATTGAAGACCTTTGAAGATCATCATTGTCCAAGAACAGCCCTTGAAAATACTCAAAATGGCAAAAAATCATCCTTGATAAGCTTTTGCCAAAAGTTTGTGCCAAAATTGACAATTGGTGAAACTTATTAACAAAGAAGAGACGGGTTTTAGGGCAAAATACTTTGTTTGCCAAAGTTTTCAAAACAAAAGGGCCAAAGTTGACAAGTGGAAACATTTAAAAACTAAACTGGCGCCTAACAACCCCCTTTCCCCCAAATTAGGATCAAACTCGTTTACTGTACATCTTTTACCAGCCCAGAATTTTACCCCACTTAACCTGGGTTAAAAACCAATTAAACCTGCACACAAGTAATTCACACGCACCAAAACCCTTCCCACTCCTAAAACCCCCAATCCCACCACTTGAGGACCCCACCCCCAATTCTCTCTCAGCCAATAAGAAACCTCCTTGGGCTCCAAGTTCTCTTACGTGTCCCCAATCAATGGATATGATCTTTTGCTTCATCACAACGCAAATATGGACGGTTTAGATCAAAAATTGGACAAAGTACCTCAAGAAACGTCAAGGGCAATTTTGAGATTTTCTACTGTTAGGGTTTATGTTTTTAGTCTTCTAGGCTCTTCTATAGAGTAGTATAAATAGAGGCTCCAGTATGTGGATGTCCCTTGTTCCAGTTTTAAGCATAAATTCTTGTAATCCCTTTTTTGTGAAATAAAAGTTTGGTATTTGAAAATTCAATTGTAATTCCTTTTTAGTTTATAAAAAGTTGTGTATTGGGTTTATGCTTGATTCTGAGTTCCACCTTTTATTTGGTTAAATAATTTTGAGTTTCAAAATTGTTTAGGTTTTCTGAAAATTGAAAGATTTTTGGAAGAATCTGTTTCAAGTTTGTGGTTATAGAATCAGTGTTAATTAGTGTTATATTGTTATTTAAACAAGTTAAGAAGGTTTTAAAAAGTTTTGGAAGGTTTAAGTATAAAAGAAAAAGTTAAACAGAATATATATCTTGTTATACTATTTTGCTTTTTGCTTTGATTTTGATTCAAACAGGTGTTGAAGAAGCTGTTGATTCGTGTTCAGCACCAGCCCCAGCTGGTAGGGAGGGGGATTTGACATCCTCTAGGACCCTTGGATGTAAGGGTCCTAAGGTAAAACTCCTTTACCTCTTTAAAAGTTCAGAAATAGTTGAGTTCATGATTTTGCTTGATTAAGTGCTATTGGTTGATTAAAGCTGTTGGATTCAAGTTGTTTTGTCATTGTATGCATGCTATATGATCATAGAACCAGTTTGAATAAGTTTGCAAGTATTTTTGGTTGTTAAATCTTAGTTTCACAAAAATAAAAGGGTGTTTGGCTACAAGGATTAGCAGGGCTTAGTTTTTGATTTAGTTGATTAAAGTTGTTAGAAGGTTTAAAAAAGGTTAAGTTAGGATATTAGCTAGTTAAAGATTAGTTTAGAACAGGTTTGGTAGCAATTTGTGGAGTTTAAAGTGAAAAAGCTAGTCAAAACCTGCATATCTTTTTCTGTTAGGATTTTCATGAATTGTGAGCTTGATCTTTGAAATTTGTGAAGAGATAGGGAGATTTTAAGTTTGTTATTGCTTGAGTACCATCTAGTGAAGGTGTATGCTGAATTTGAGCTATTGACTGTCACTTGAGTGCAAGTTATAAGCCCTTTAGTCCACAGACCTAGCTTGAGCATCAGCAACTTGATATGAACCTGTGTGTGCTTTGTTTTTGATCTTTGGTGTGTGCTAATTGATTGTTACTTGTTATCCTGACTCCTTGTGCTTAAATAAGCACAAGGGTGCCCCAATTGTCCAAAAGCAACCACCAAATAAGCTCAAACCAAGCCCCTCTTGGCATCAAGAAGTGCACAAGTGTGCACTTCCATTGTTCATCAGAAAAACATCCAGTCTGTCACGTTTTTGGAATCAAACTTGGCTTAATCTTGGCTGAAAAGGAACTTGGAGTTGGAATTAAGCTTGTTTAAGGTCACATATTGGTTTGGTAAAAAGAAAAAAAAAATAAATAAAAAAAAAATAGCAAAAACCACTAGCCTGGCTTCGAACCCCTGACCTCTCGTTGGAGGGTTCAAGGCTCTTACCAGTGTGCTAGCATTTATCTTGTGTATAGAAGGGAAAGGCCTATTACTTAAGGTCATTTGGTTTCTAGCTTATTTAAAAAGCCGTGAGTAAATAAGCTTATTCCAGCTTATTTGTTAAACGTTTTTGCGTGTTTTGATTTTTCCTAGGCTTATATTAGCATTAGAGATTTTTCTAGCTTATTTTTATAATTTTCCTTTTATTAGTTTATTTTCTAGGAATTATTTAATAGACGTATTTTATTAAATCAATAAAAAATACCAAAAAGATTTTTAATTTTTAGGAAAAATAGTTTTTAGCTTTTTAAATATATTTTTGAGGTTTACATCTTATTTTGGTTTTATAAACTTTAATTTTTAATTTTATATTATTTTAAGGTTTTTTATAAACTTTAAAGATTTTTATAAAATTAGTAAAAAAGGTTTAGGAGCTCTAATTTGTGTTTTTCTCTTAGTTATATTAATTAGGATTTTTAGAAATTTTTTATTTTAAATTTTAGAAACTTTTTATTTTTAGCATTATTTTAATATTATTTTATTATTTAATTTTCAAAATTTTGTTTTTCTTTCTTTTTCATTTTTCTTAATTTCTTTATCATAAATTAGGACCATTTCCACTTTTAGAATATTTTTCTAGCTTTTAGATTAATTTTTATAATTAATTTAAGTTTAATTAGTTTTTAATTAGTTTAAATCATTTTTAGAGTTTTAAAAATAGTTTTAATAGGTTTTAATTTTTAGAAAATTACTTTTTAGTCTCATAATAATATAAGTTAAGTAATTTTTCAATAAAATCATGTTTTGGAATATTTTATTAGAGGTATTTAATTTTAGGGCTTTAATTAGCATTTAAAATTAAATATTTAATTAATAAAAGGTTTTAAAATATCTTTGTTGGATTTTTATCTTTATTTATATTATTTTAGACTTGTTTTAGTCTTTTTAATCTTTTCTTAATTTTGTTTTTGGTTTTAGTTTAATTTTTAATTTGTGTGATTTTTCTACGGCTTTACGTTTACGATTTTTACGTCATAGTGTAATTTTCACGAAACCGTCATTCCATCTCATCAATATTAATCTCAAATAAATACAAGTTAATTCACAACACATATACCTCCTTGGGAAACGAACTCTTTCTCTCATTTTATTTGATTGTGGGTCATTTGTGCACGGTTTTCCTAAACCGTCGTACTTAATACTTACCGCTCATATTTAGTTGCTTGTTTTTCCTAAAGCAAGTTATCTAAATTTACCTACAATCAATTTTGGCGCCGCTGCCGGGGAGGTGTGTTGTGCTTTAATTTGGAAGCTTTTGTTTTTGATATTATCCATAAATAGTATTTGTGTTAAGTGGAACTCCCTTAACACGTATTATCGGTTTTTTTGGTTTTTCTTGTACAAATATTATTAATATATTGTATTAAGTATCACAATCAAAATACAATATCTCCAAAAGTGTGAAAACACAACCTTAATTGGGATTTGATCTCCTAATTATTGTATTCGAATCTCAAACAAAAAGAAAAGGCAAAAATAGATAAATACTTTCGTGAAGCTCGATTTTGAAAGATACAAACTATAAGGTGGGTATAAGGCGGGTATTATAAAATATACCCTAAGGAAAAAGGCTCTTAAGTGCTTCGCGCCGCCTCGTTTCCCCGCTTGCTTGTGAGTATTTTGAGATTGAAGGCTAATCGAGGGTTTTGCCGCCCAAAGTATTATTACGTATACTATATTTGCTTGGTTTTCTTTGTGATTAAACCCTCGTGAACAATTTGGTTTTCACCAAAGTTCTAAAGTCATTCGAAGGCGTTCACTCCACGTGATCGTTTTCATTCCTTTGAGGCTTCTTTAATCAAAAATTTGATTCGAGGAGAGATTTTGTAGATTGTTGTCTACGAAGATACACCAAAATCCAAAAAAATTAAATATCATCAAAAACACAAAAAAAATTGAAAATTCACAAAACAACCAAAAAGAATCTTCTTTGCTCACCTCCCATTCTTCGTGAAGTTTATGATCACTCGTAATCAAGCTAAACGAGCTCGTAAACGACTTCAAAAGCAAGCAAATCAAGGATCGTTGATTGTTGAAGAACCTCCAATTGTTGAACCTATTATAGAACAAGAAGTCGTAATGGCTAATCGTACTATGATGGAGTTGCTACAAGCACCCACCGAGGGTTTTGGAGAGGCTATTGTTATTCCCGCCATCCTTGCGGAGAATTTCGAGATTAAGACGGGTTTAATGTCGATGTTGCAAGCAAATAAGTTTCGAGGTCACGAGAAAGACAACCCGCATTACCATATTAGGAATTTCAACCGTCTCACCGCCACTAGCAAATTCAAAGATGTTCCACATGACGCCATTAAGATGATGTTGTTTCCATACTCGTTGGATGGACCCGCAAAAATTTGGCTCGAGAAAGAACCGCCAAATTCGATTTTGACATGGGCCGATCTCGTTTCTAAGTTTGTGAACAAGTTTTTTCCACCATCTAAAACAACACACTTAAAAAATGAGATTTCACGATTTGTGCAACGTAACAATGAAAGTTTTTCAATGGCATGGGAACGATTTAAAGAGATGTTACATGAATGTCCTCACCATGATTTTTCGGAATTGCATCAAATTGATACTTTTTATAATGGGCTTAATGATCATGAACGAGATTATTTGAATGCCGCCGCGGGTGGTAATTTTTTGTGCAAGACGACAAATGAGGCTTTACAAATCATCGAGAATAGATCTAAGGTTTATAGCCCTCGTAACACACCGAGTGTTGCCAATATGGGTTCGTCATCTTCGTCACAATCGTCTCGTAGCATTAACGCCTTACATGATGAAGCTAATGAGGAAAATCGGTTTTTTGATAGATTTGCTAATCTAATGTCCCATTGGAAGGCTCAAGAAGCTTCCAATTCCGCTTCGGTTAAAGCGGTTGCTAAGAGTTGTTTATCTTGTGGAGGAGCTCATGATCTTTCCGAGTGCATTACCGCGGATGGTAACACTTCGAGTGCTTACGTAGCAACGGGAACTTATAACCAAAACGGCCAAGGTTCCCGCCAAAATCAAGCTCCACCAAACCAAAATGCTAATAATTATCGAAACAACAACCAAGGTAATTACCAAGGCAACACACGCAATTACAACAAAGGGAATTATCAAAGTGGGAATGGACAAATCTCTAATCAAAATCAAAACCGTGATTTTCAAAACACTACACAAGGTTTTCAAAATGCTCACACGAAAAATTTGCAAGGAGAATTTTTAGATTATGCAAAAGCAAATGATGCTAAATTTGATAATATGCAACGTGAGATGATTAGCTTAAGGTCCGAATTGAAAAACGAGCTTAAAAATGAACTTGCTAATGAACTTAAGACTCATGCAAACAAAATGGAAGGAAATGTCCAACGTCTTCAACAAAACCAACAAAAGATGGAATTAGGACAACATGAGATTAAGCAAGAGTTATTGAAAGCGGATGCTAGGCAATCAAAATTTGAGGACCGAATGGCTAAGATGTTTGAAGCTATCATGTGTAAGCCCTCTTCTTCGGGTGGTCTTCCTAGTGATACCATTGCAAACCCGAAGGGAGAAATGAAGGTTATTACTACACGAAGTGGTAAAACCTTCAAGGAACCGATCTCTCGTCCAAGTACTTCTAAGGAGAAGGAAATCGAGAAAGAACCCGAGGTGATGGTCGAAAAGGAGCACATTACAAACCCACGAAGTACCGCTCATACCACACCTACGGTTGAACCAATACCCATTGTGGAACCCGAGTTTCCAAGGCCGTTGCCTAATGACCAACCCACACCACCTTTACCTTACCCTTCGAGACGAAACAAAGAGAAAGCACAAGAAAGGAACAATTATCAATTTGAGCTATTTATGAAAATGTTTCGTGATCTTCATTTTAACATAAGTTTTGCCGATGCTTTAATCATGATGCCTCGATTCGTCGCAAACTTCAAAAGTATGCTAAACAACAAAGAAAAGTTACAACAATCGTCTAGTTGTTCATCGGTTTTTCTAAGCCGCATACCACAAAAAGTCGGTGATCCCGGTAAATTTTTGATTCCGTGTGCTATACAAGATATGGAGGAATGCTACGCCTTGGCCGATCTTGGTGCTAGTATTAATTTAATGCCTCTCGAGATTTTCAAATCGCTTTCGCTTCCGGCTCTTACTCCTTCGAACATGTCCATCGAGATGGCCGATCATTCTACGATCATGGCATGTGGAGTAGCCGAGGACGTTTTCGTTAAAGTCGGAAAGTTTTACTATCCCGTTGACTTTATCGTTGTAGACATTCCTATCGATCGAAAAGTTCCTCTCATTTTGGGTCGTTCATTTTTGGATACATCAAGAGCACTTATCGATGTTCATGCTCGTAAAATCACCCTTCGTTTCAATGAAGAAGAACTTGTCATCAATGCAACACAAAACTCCAATCTTTCTCATGTCTATTCTATTGCAACTTTAAACCATGGTGACTCGACCAATGTCGTTTGCAAAGAATTTTCACCAAGAGTTTTAGGGAATGTCTCCAAAAACAATTTACCATTTCCTCCGCCGGTGGAGGTTACGAGTGCAAAACCTACAAAGAAGAAACCATCAATACTTGAATCGAAAAATCCTTCACCTTCATTCTTGAAAAGTATTGATAAGTTGCCGGTTTCTACGGAAGATCTTTCGGATGATGAATATGTAGACCCCAATGGGGAGGTTTTCTTCGTCGATAAACGTTTTGAGAACTTGCCACCACCAAAACCAAAACGGTTTCAAAATGTGAGAATTTTTAGTGTGACTAACATCGTCTTAGAAACACCGAATATTTTCGACATAATCAAAAAGGGTTTTCATAAAGAGAGTTTAAAAGATAACAAAGGAAAAGATCTTAAATGTGATTTAATTGATTTTTCTACAAATCTAACTCCGTCATCACCGCGTGATTTGAGTGCTACAAACTCGTCTACTCCTTTTGACGATGTTTTGTGTGGTTCTAGTATGGGGGAAGCCCCTTATGTTCCCTCATCCTTGTCCACCGAGGACGAGATATTCGATCCCGGAATTTCATGTAAAGGGAAATCTCGGTCTTCCACCGATGCAATAAATGGAAACTATATCTATTTGCTTGGTGCGAGTCTACCTCGAGTAGCTCAAACGTTTGTCTTACCAATTGTCTCACCCTTCTATGTCTCATCTATTTTCTTCAAACTCTTTGAGTTTATGGCACATATTGGAGTGGTGTTAATTTGTTTTTCCAATGGAAACGAGAACGCCATCTTCGACCCCGGTATTTTGCATCACTTAAGGACTTAGTCCTTTTTACCGGTTGCTTTTTGGGCCTTGTTTATCATGTAAGCCCCATCAAAAATTGACCACACCATGATTTTCCCTAAATGTTCACATTTTGAGGGGATCGAGTCGAGCTCATGACTCGGTAATCAAAAACGAGGTGCCTCGTGGGGGAGATCCCATGCTTATCTTTATGCTTATTGTTCACTAATAAGGGGACTTGTACCCTTCCAACTCGTTGTCTCGTGGTTGTTTGTGATTGTGTTATCTAGATCATCATCATCATCTACGATTGAAGACTCTCGTGTTCGTTTACGTGAGCCTCCATTGTTCGAAGAAGTTTTTCACGATTCCATGACATATCCTTTATTGTTCTAACAATTATCTTTTAGCATAATTAATAAACGGCTTTAGATATATTGTTGATCACCCTTTCCATGCTAGATCCTAAGCATTCGATTCTTCGTCTCTAGTATGGGGGTGCTCCACCTTTAGACTCGAAACATTGAGGACAATGTTTACTTTTAGTATGGGGGGGTGAATAGGTACTTGCTTTGCTACGCCCTCACGTTTTCTAACTTTCAATGTTTTGTTTTGCTAATAAGGCTAAAAATGGCCAAATTTTAAAATTTTTCTTAAGTTTTCATAAGTGTTTTTAAGACACGAATGTATATTTTCCGATGGGTAGAATAAGAGTTAATTTTTGACTTGATGGGCATTTGGAGCCATTTACATTCCTTAACCCGCTCAATTCAAGTTTTGCTAGACTTTTATATAGGGAGCTTTAAAACGCGAAAGTCTTAATTCATTCGGGTTAAGAACAAGAACTTTTCGCAAGTTCCTATAATTGATTCTAGAAAGTCACTTATCAAGGGAACTTTAAAACGCATTCTCTAAACTTGAAAAAGTCCAAGAAAGTGCAAGATCCTATAGGTGGCTTGAAAACCCAAAACTTTGATTTGATATAGTCTTAATGAAAGCTAATCCAAATTTGGCTTAATTTTGACTTGCATGGCTAAGTATTCACGAGTCTCTTTAATTAGAGGTCTTTATATAGTGAAGAACGAGAAATGATAGAGTTAGACAAGTGATCATGCTAAACGTAGAACATGAAAGTGTTCTTTCAAAAACTCATATGTTTTTAATTGTGGCTTTTTCTTCCCATAAGATCAATGCATTAGGAATAAATCATAATTGCAATAAGTAAGGTCGTACGATTTGAAAAGTTACTTAGCCTCTAGCGCAAGATCGTTTAAAAGTTGCTCGGGGTTGAATAGAGTTCATAGCCAAGGCATAACTTATTGAAGCGGGACGCGAAGATTGGAGATCATCCAAAAAGGCCCTAACAAGGCATGAGGAGCTCTATTTTTGCTAAAGATCCAAAGATGATGTGAAGTATCATTATTCCTAAATCAATATGAAGGATCGAGACACACGACGAGAAGCTATTACTCCCCTAAAGAATGGAGAAAGATCATCCAAAAAGACCCTAACAAGGTATGAGGATAAATATATCCAAGTCCGAAAAGGAGGCGGATCGTTGTATATCAAAATCCAAAGTAAAGATTGAAGAAAAATGATGAAGTCGTGGTCCTATATGAAGAATCTCTCAAAAACGTCAAGTGAAGAAATTCCAAAAATATGAAGAGAAGACCATAATTTCGAGAACGTCTTCCCAAGATTTGAAGTATGAAGTACATGCCAAATATCGGTTCGAGAAAGGTCTCAAATCGTGAAACGAGTTATGCCAAGATATGAACTTAAGGAGATACACGAGAAGCCGTTTTAAAAGATTTTGTCCTTCGGCTAACTATTGATCAAATCGTGCTACTTTGCTTTCGGACTAATAACTACTCAAATAAGTCAATATGAATCACTTGTGATCCATGACAAATAGATAAAAAATGCTAGTAACCCATTTCCTTTTATAATAACTAGGATTGCGGGGAGAAAAAGTATTACACAATTTGAACGTATGAGTAGTGTTAGCATTGTGACTTGTACCAACAATGATCTTGTTTTTGCACTTAGCATGGAATGTATGACAATCAAGGATGACGAAGTTTACTCTAAGGGACATTGACTTGTTTCTATTCTTTGACCCTAAAAGTCACTTTTTGTGATGAAAATCATACATTATGTCTTTACACATCATCGTAGTATGTTGCAAGTCTTTTACTTTTCAATAAAGGTTAATAAAATTGAACTTTGGTGATGCTTAGATACTTTATTCTAGCATTGCGTGAGGGCACGGCAATGGCTTAGTATGGGGGAGTGATGAGATGGCATTTATACATGATCTCATCGTTCTTTTCGGGCTTTAAATGCATAAAAATGTCATAAAATACCATATATATGCTTGTGTTTGTTTACTTGTGTGTTTTAGGTATGGATATCGTGAAAAAGACAAAAGATCACAAGATACAAGGAAAAACGAACACGAGAAACGAAGACGCACAATGAACCGGGCCCTAATCATGAAAAGTTCAACAAATACCCTTGAAGACTTGAAGACAAGCAAGATTGATCCTCATTCTTTGAAGAAATGACACTTAAAACCCTTGTATATTAATAATTACAAGTTTGGTCCCTTAAGTTTGTCAAAATTGCAAAAAGGTCCTTCAACTTTGAAGAAATGGCAAGATTAGTCCCTCAACAAATCAAATTTGCCAATTATGGTCCCTCATGAAGTGAAAGACTCATTGAAGACCTTTGAAGATCATCATTGTCCAAGAACAGCCCTTGAAAATACTCAAAATGGCAAAAAATCATCCTTGATAAGCTTTTGCCAAAAGTTTGTGCCAAAATTGACAATTGGTGAAACTTATTAACAAAGAAGAGACGGGTTTTAGGGCAAAATACTTTGTTTGCCAAAGTTTTCAAAACAAAAGGGCCAAAGTTGACAAGTGGAAACATTTAAAAACTAAACTGGCGCCTAACAACCCCCTTTCCCCCAAATTAGGATCAAACTCGTTTACTGTACATCTTTTACCAGCCCAGAATTTTACCCCACTTAACCTGGGTTAAAAACCAATTAAACCTGCACACAAGTAATTCACACGCACCAAAACCCTTCCCACTCCTAAAAACCCCAATCCCACCACTTGAGGACCCCACCCCCAATTCTCTCTCAGCCAATAAGAAACCTCCTTGGGCTCCAAGTTCTCTTACGTGTCCCCAATCAATGGATATGATCTTTTGCTTCATCACAACGCAAATATGGACGGTTTAGATCAAAAATTGGACAAAGTACCTCAAGAAACGTCAAGGGCAATTTTGAGATTTTCTACTGTTAGGGTTTATGTTTTTAGTCTTCTAGGCTCTTCTATAGAGTAGTATAAATAGAGGCTCCAGTATGTGGATGTCCCTTGTTCCAGTTTTAAGCATAAATTCTTGTAATCCCTTTTTTGTGAAATAAAAGTTTGGTATTTGAAAATTCAATTGTAATTCCTTTTTAGTTTATAAAAAGTTGTGTATTGGGTTTATGCTTGATTCTGAGTTCCACCTTTTATTTGGTTAAATAATTTTGAGTTTCAAAATTGTTTAGGTTTTCTGAAAATTGAAAGATTTTTGGAAGAATCTGTTTCAAGTTTGTGGTTATAGAATCAGTGTTAATTAGTGTTATATTGTTATTTAAACAAGTTAAGAAGGTTTTAAAAAGTTTTGGAAGGTTTAAGTATAAAAGAAAAAGTTAAACAGAATATATATCTTGTTATACTATTTTGCTTTTTGCTTTGATTTTGATTCAAACAGGTGTTGAAGAAGCTGTTGATTCGTGTTCAGCACCAGCCCCAGCTGGTAGGGAGGGGGATTTGACATCCTCTAGGACCCTTGGATGTAAGGGTCCTAAGGTAAAACTCCTTTACCTCTTTAAAAGTTCAGAAATAGTTGAGTTCATGATTTTGCTTGATTAAGTGCTATTGGTTGATTAAAGCTGTTGGATTCAAGTTGTTTTGTCATTGTATGCATGCTATATGATCATAGAACCAGTTTGAATAAGTTTGCAAGTATTTTTGGTTGTTAAATCTTAGTTTCACAAAAATAAAAGGGTGTTTGGCTACAAGGATTAGCAGGGCTTAGTTTTTGATTTAGTTGATTAAAGTTGTTAGAAGGTTTAAAAAAGGTTAAGTTAGGATATTAGCTAGTTAAAGATTAGTTTAGAACAGGTTTGGTAGCAATTTGTGGAGTTTAAAGTGAAAAAGCTAGTCAAAACCTGCATATCTTTTTCTGTTAGGATTTTCATGAATTGTGTGCTTGATCTTTGAAATTTGTGAAGAGATAGGGAGATTTTAAGTTTGTTATTGCTTGAGTACCATCTAGTGAAGGTGTATGCTGAATTTGAGCTATTGACTGTCACTTGAGTGCAAGTTATAAGCCCTTTAGTCCACAGACCTAGCTTGAGCATCAGCAACTTGATATGAACCTGTGTGTGCTTTGTTTTTGATCTTTGGTGTGTGCTAATTGATTGTTACTTGTTATCCTGACTCCTTGTGCTTAAATAAGCACAAGGGTGCCCCAATTGTCCAAAAGCAACCACCAAATAAGCTCAAACCAAGCCCCTCTTGGCATCAAGAAGTGCACAAGTGTGCACTTCCATTGTTCATCAGAAAAACATCCAGTCTGTCACGTTTTTGGAATCAAACTTGGCTTAATCTTGGCTGAAAAAGAACTTGGAGTTGGAATTAAGCTTGTTTAAGGTCACATATTGGTTTGGTAAAAAGAAAAAAAAATAAATAAAAAAAAAATAGCAAAAACCACTAGCCTGGCTTCGAACCCCTGACCTCTCGTTGGAGGGTTCAAGGCTCTTACCAGTGTGCTAGCATTTATCTTGTGTATAGAAGGGAAAGGCCTATTACTTAAGGTCATTTGGTTTCTAGCTTATTTAAAAAGCCGTGAGTAAATAAGCTTATTCCAGCTTATTTGTTAAACGTTTTTGCTTGTTTTGATTTTTCCTAGGCTTATATTAGCATTAGAGATTTTTCTAGCTTATTTTTATAATTTTCCTTTTATTAGTTTATTTTCTAGGAATTATTTAATAGACGTATTTTATTAAATCAATAAAAAATACCAAAAAGATTTTTAATTTTTAGGAAAAATAGTTTTTAGCTTTTTAAATATATTTTTGAGGTTTACATCTTATTTTGGTTTTATAAACTTTAATTTTTAATTTTATATTATTTTAAGGTTTTTTATAAACTTTAAAGATTTTTATAAAATTATTAAAAAAGGTTTAGGAGCTCTAATTTGTGTTTTTCTCTTAGTTATATTAATTAGGATTTTTAGAAATTTTTTATTTTAAATTTTAGAAACTTTTTATTTTTAGCATTATTTTAATATTATTTTATTATTTAATTTTCAAAATTTTGTTTTTCTTTCTTTTTCATTTTTCTTAATTTCTTTATCATAAATTAGGACCATTTCCACTTTTAGAATATTTTTCTAGCTTTTAGATTAATTTTTATAATTAATTTAAGTTTAATTAGTTTTTAATTAGTTTAAATCATTTTTAGAGTTTTAAAAATAGTTTTAATAGGTTTTAATTTTTAGAAAATTACTTTTTAGTCTCATAATAATATAAGTTAAGTAATTTTTCAATAAAATCATGTTTTGGAATATTTTATTAGAGGTATTTAATTTTAGGGCTTTAATTAGCATTTAAAATTAAATATTTAATTAATAAAAGGTTTTAAAATATCTTTGTTGGATTTTTATCTTTATTTATATTATTTTAGACTTGTTTTAGTCTTTTTAATCTTTTCTTAATTTTGTTTTTGGTTTTAGTTTAATTTTTAATTTGTGTGATTTTTCTACGGCTTTACGTTTACGATTTTTACGTCATAGTGTAATTTTCACGAAACCGTCATTCCATCTCATCAATATTAATCTCAAATAAATACAAGTTAATTCACAACACATATACCTCCTTGGGAAACGAACTCTTTCTCTCATTTTATTTGATTGTGGGTCATTTGTGCACGGTTTTCCTAAACCGTCGTACTTAATACTTACCGCTCATATTTAGTTGCTTGTTTTTCCTAAAGAAAGTTATCTAAATTTACCTACAATCAGTGCATGTGGGATTTGAGCACATGAAAATGTGGGGAATGACCAAATTAGATGTGGTCTAACCTTGGTTTTTATGAAAATCAAGTGGAAAAAGATTTTTGGTGAATTTTCTTGGTGGTTTGGGGTGTCCGTCGGCTTTAGAGAGCAAGGAGGGAGAGAGAGTTTGATTTTTGGTGAAAGTTTTGTATGTGTTTGTGTGTGTGTCACTTTTGGCCTTTTTGGTGGGTTGGGAGGGACCAAATGGCAATATTTAGTTTCTTTTGGCCTCAAATGAAAAACGTCCTCAAAACTTTGCGGGTTCGACTCATTTGTCAATTTTGAAAATTTTACGGGAGTCGGAAATCTTCCCGAACGCTCCAAAATATTTTTGGGATACTTTAAATGTACTCGGAAGGCTATAAAACTCACCCGACTCAACTTAACACGCACCGTAAATAAAATTCTCGAAAAATTACATTATCGATAAATCGTCAAAAATTATATGAAATTGGGCATCCCTCGGGATCGTAATCGTCATCGTCCTTTTTAAAACGTCAATCGTAAAATTTATAACCTCGAACATCGGCTTTAACCAAAATACTTATAAGTATAGAAATTAAAATTTATTAAAAATTTCAAAAATTAGCGTAATTTAGGGTATCGTTAATGACCTCGATTCTAGGGTGTCACAACCCTTGATTAGGAAAACCTTGGTTTTGATATTGAGGTTGAAAACCGTTGTTATTATGAAAACCTTGGTTGAAGTTATTATTTTGAAACCCTTGATTTTGACCATTAAAATTCCCTTGATTTGCATTCCCTTGAAAATTTCATCTTTGAGGAGCTTGGTTCCTATTTTGGGCGGGTGTGGGTGGTCTTTGTGGAGCTACAAAACCCGGGGGAGCCAAATAGTTAGTACTCTTATAAGACAAATGGTTAACATCAACATTTGGTTTGAATTGAACCCGCCCATTTTCATTGTTGTTATAAGCATAAACTTGTTGTTTTTTATTGTAAACCTTGTCACAATTAAAATACGAATGTGGTCCACCACAAGTCTCACACGTTTCACAAGTCTCTTTTAAGGCATTCACATGTGTAGTGTGAGGGTTATCTCTTAAAACAAGGTGTTTCACAATTAAAGTAAGCTCCTTAATTTGATTAGTCACCTCATTATCACTAGCACTAGCTATTGTAGTCCGTACACTCTTGGTTTGAACTTTTGTCTTGTTTTCAATTATTGCCCAAGCCTCGTTCATGGATTTCACAAGAACATTACCCCCCGCGGCACTATTAAGTGAGTCTTGGTCATTAAGAGTTAAACCATTGTAAAACGTATTGATTTGATGCACTTTAGTGAAACCATGTTGTGGACATTTTCGTAAAAGCTCCTTAAAACGGTCCCAAGACTCACTAAACGTTTCCCCATATTTTTGTTCAAAAGTAATGATGTCGTTCCTTAAAGCGGTGGTCCGTGATGGTGGGAAAAAGTAGTTAATGAACTTGGTTTCTAAATCAATCCATGTGGTAATACTTTGGGGTGGTTCCTTATCAAGCCAAATCCGGGCTTGTCCCTCGAGGGAAAAAGGAAAGAGTTGTAAACGAATGGCCTCTTGTGGCACCCCATTGTATTTGACGGTGTTTTCCAATTGTATGAAACGTTTGATATGAGCGTGTGGGTCATCATTAGTACGGCCTAAAAATGGTGTAGCGGAAACCATTTGAATAAAACCCGTTTTAAGTTCAAAATTATTCGCACCAATATTCGGCACCACAATCGCGTCATCGTTTCCTTCAACGTGAGATTGTAGAATCTCAATCATTGGTCGATTATCCGTTGCCATCGTGTTGTTCAAAGCTCGATTCTCGGGATCGGCTTGATTGACGGTCTTTTTGTTTTTCTTCTTCTTCTTTTTGGAAGAATTAGAAGTATTTGGTACACCAATCGGTATGTATGTACGCCGCCGAGTGCACATACAATTAAAACTTTGAGGAATGAGGTAGGAGACCTCGGTCGACTTTGAGAGGAAAGGGATTATCCCTCTCGAGGTGCAATATTAAAAAGCTACAAAAATATATACTTAATACTACTTGAGTTGGCAAACCAATAATCGGTCGTCCCTCTCAATATACGCACAAGCAAGTGGGGAAACGAGGTGGCACAAAGCACTTAAAAACCTTTTTCCTTAGACGGCCTTTTATAGCGCGTCGCCTTATACCCACCTTATAGTTTGTATAAATCGAGTTCAAACTTCTTACTAGTATTTATCTATTTTGCCTTGATTTATTCGTTTAGGATTCGAATACAATAGTTAGGTGATGAAATCCCAACTAAGGTCTTATTTGAAAAGTAGGAAAATTAATTGTGCTACGTAATATAATATAGTAAAAGAAAATTCTTTTTGTATTTTTTTTAAAGAAAAATATATATTCACAATAAAAACGAAAGAAATCGAAATAAGAAAAATAACAATAATACGTAATTGTTTTGGTGTAATACTTTAGGAAAAGTATTACTTTTGGATTTTTTTAATTTTTTTGATGCAAATCTTAGGAAAGAGTTTGCTTTTGTGATTTTTTAATTTTTTGTATTTTTAAGTTTTTGATTTTTTATGTTTTTTATTTTTTGCAAGGTAAGTAACGTTCAAAATGAACGGATCCCAAAATCCAAATCGTCTCACGAAATTGTCAATCGTAACGAGCGAAGCGGCAACGGCGCCAATTTAATATAGGTAAATTTGCAAATTGTGCAACTAAGTTCGTTTTTTCCTCGACTCACTCGAACTGATATCCAATTAAACGTAAGATTAGTTGTTCTTGGTAAAAATACTTTTTGGTATTTTAAAACTATTTAATTAAAAACTATTTAATCTAATTGAAAAGAAAATATTTAATTAAAACTACTTTTAAAATATTAAAAATTCTAATTAAACAAAATTTAACAAAACTATTAAAGACTAATTTGAACTATTTAAAATTAAAACTAATTGAAAACTAATTTAAATTTAAATAAAACTTAAAACTAAATTTTAATCTAATTAATATTAATTTTAAATAAAACTAAATAAGAAAAAACTAATTTATAAAAGCAATTTAAAATTTCTTAAAATTAATTAAAATATATTTTTTATTTTTTTTATTTTTAAACTTAGTAAAAGTAAATCATTAAAAACTTTTAATTAAAATTAACTAAACTAAACTTGTATTAAAACTTAATTAAAATATGGCAGCTAAACAAAAGCTATATTAATTAAATAAAGCGTAACAAAACACAAATAAGGGTCTAGGAGGGATGGTTAAGACGTGGTGCTGTCGACCGTGAGGTCAGAGGTTGGAGTCCAGGGAAGGACTATTTTTTTGAATATATTTTAGGAATTGATCTTTTTGGAAATATGTGAACACTCAGACCAATTGGGTCTGAGGCTTTGAGCAGATAAATAACAACTTATCTAAACCAAATAAGCAGAAAGAACTTAAACAGACAAAAAGCAAATAAGCTAATCTCTTAAAAAGCAAATCTAAACCGAATCACAGCAAACTCAAAGATCAACAAAATTAATAAGCAAACTAATAAGCAAACGAAAACCTATCAGCAACTAATAAGCAGTTTAAAACTTCAAACAGGCAAACAAATTACTAAGACTACACGGTATAGACTATCATCAAACAAGAAGCAGACTCATAAAAAAAACTTATCAGCAACTATTACTCAAATCAAATCTATATTTCTAAACAAAAAATAAATTAATACCATAAAAACTAAACAGATCCAAATCAATCAAAATAACAGTCCAAACTCAGATTTACTACTTAAAAAAAACTAAACAGATATTAAAACAAGCAGACTCAAAATAAACTAATATTAATTCAGCAATCAACTACTCAAATGAAACAGAAATTTAAACAAATTTAATCTAGAATTTAAATAACATTAAAATAGAAATAGAAATTAAACCTGGTGTCGAAAACCTTTGAGCAGTAGATCGGCGCTGAGCCGTCTATGAAACGAATCAAAACCCACCATTAAACATCAACTTCACCGAATCATAAGCTCTCGAACCATAAAATCTACTCGAACCAGTTTTTAACAAACTTCCAGTCGGGAAGTTCTTATCCACTTTTTTTACTTTTATTAATTAAAAACAGATTTAAAAGTAAATTGCAAATAAATTTAAATAATTAAAGAGACAAGCTTAAACTGAAATTTTCATTAATAATAAAACGAAATTACATTTACTGGAAAAAAGAAAATTACATTTAACCTATCATCTACTTTTGCAAAAATAAAATTAAAGTAAAAAATGGCACGAATCAAAATTACACAATGAGGGGGTATTTATAGCCAACCCCCATGGCTTCTTCAAGAAGTTTTGTGGCTGAATCTTCAATCTTTGCCGCTAAACACATCTTTTCTCTTTCTCTTTCTTTAATTTTTCGATCCAACGGCTGAAACTACATCTCTCATCACACGGATTGCCCTTGTGGCAATTTTGTGTTTGTTGTGTTTGTTGATTGCTGATGTGGAGATAAATGATTGGATAGAGGGGTTGTGGTGATGTGGTTTATCCAATTACATGAAAGGGAGATGCCACGTTTAATGAGGACCACCCATCATGTTCTTCCGGTTTTGATGGTGATTTATTTGAGGGATGTGAGTAGCACGCGCCTTAAATCATTAATATGGTGAAAACCCCCAATTTTTACTGATTAGGGTTTGGGAATAGTAAAGTCTGCATTTGATTGTGAGAGAGAGAAAAAAGTGAGGGGTGAGGGTAAACATAGTTTGTAACGAAAAGAATGTGGTGGGGGTGGGTAACTGGGTAAAGTAAATAGACGTGTGTGTGGTTGGGAGGTTTGACTTTGAGTGAATGTAAACTTTGACCAAGTAAGTAAAGTGAATCCGTCCCATTATTTGTTTAAGCAATTGGGCTTTTGGCCCAAGTGATAATATTCATCCGTCTCCTTTGAATATGATTTTGGGCCTTTGATGGGCTTTTGCCAAGAAAATAGTTAACTTACATCCTTATTGGGCTTTTTGGGCCCGATAGTAAATGTGGGACCCACTTGGCCCAATTAACTCCAAAAGATTAAATCCACTAAATACGAGCTTGATTTCAGCTTCCTTGATCTTTCCTTTAAAACCGTGTCGATTTTGCCGGTTTTCGTGATCTTTGGCACACTTTTGGTCTCTTGACTTTGTCTTTGTCTCTTTCTTGGACTTTTCTTAAACATTTGACCGTGAAATCCCGTGTTTTCTTTCCTTTTGATCTTTTATACCTATTTCACACAAAAACACAAAACCACGCGTAATTCCGACTTTTACGATATTAAACACATGATTAGGTCTTGTTTTTCCTTGATTTTAGTGGCAAAGGGATAAGTGTTTACCCACTTATTATAGCTCAAATTTCCTTTGTAAGAAAGGAGCCATTTTTCCGAGCATTAAACAAGCCACATCATTGTGCTTTTTAACCTCTGCCTCATAATTATGTCTTTCAACTGGAGTAGCATTAGGGCCAAGGGGTGTAGGAAACCCCTGGTCAAGTAATCATAAGTACCCGCTACTCTCAATACAATTCTCAGTGAGCGGTACCAATCGTTGAAGTTTGGGCCAGTTAGTTCCTGACGTTCAAGATAAGTCTTGAAGGCAGAACTCAACGTGTTGTTATTGGGTTGAGCCATTTCTAGAGAAACAAGTTCAAAAATATTAGTATTTTCGATAATACCATTTAAGAAAATAAAATTACCCCGATAATTAAAACCATAGTATTTTCCTTGAAAATTAGAATCCATATTGACATAAACTTATCACATCAGTTGATCTCCTAGTGATAAATGTACTCAACATGATAACTTGTCGAACAATAATTGATAAACAAATTTGTAATTTCTAGATATTTTTAGGTATTTACGTTTCCAAAAGTCATTTTGCATCGTAAACATGTTTCATCCCTACTTTATGCCTTAAGTTTCCAGATCTCACTGAGTAACTCAATCAAGTCAACTAATCTAAAGAACGCAAAACCTTCATGTGCAATCTTATTCAGTCATGAAGTTTTCTCTCCATTACAACATCGTCCAAATCTCATATGACGACAATTGTAACTTCAAGTGTTCGTCAATTAGATGGCATAAGACTTAAATTTAAGGGTATAGATTTTGGTGTCAAAATCATGTATGGAGAAGCATGCATACATCTCCATAGCATAAGTTTAATAAAAAACTTTTAGTAAACTTTTGGTGAGTCAAAAATTTCGCCATAAATCGCAATTTTAGGTATTGGTTAAACCAATTAAAGATTTTACCCACAACAATTCACAACGTACTTTTTCTAGAACTTAGCTAAAGCACAAAGCAATAACCTTATTCATTGTGTTTCGGATGTGAATTTGCGGTAAATAAACCTTAAGATATAATGCTAATGATAATCGTAGGTAATTTCAATTTGACGCACAGGCGAGCCGGGAATTCGGTCAGCGACTAATGGCATAACACCTCATTCCTTAACCGGGTACATGACCAGCGGTGCGTTAAAGTCACTTTATAGTTTGTCAAAAGGAGTAGGCCGTTAAATTATCATTGTAAATTATCAATCAACGCAATTCTATGTAATTTAGATCTCAAAACAATTCATTATTTTTTATATGATTTAGTCCATATTAATTTTCTTGGAAAAAACTACCCTTGTTTATAACATACAATTAGTATAAAACGTATGAAAACAAGTAGGTACAAAAAAAAACTAAATCAAATAGCCACATGCATAACAATTTATTTAAAGAACATAAAATCTAGGATTTTATAAAATATAAAAGTCTTCCCCAATTTTAAAACTTTGAATCAAGTAAAGCAAATAACATATAAAATCATATGATCCGTGAAAACATGCATGTTCATCACGGATCTCCCACATAATCTTAACAATTAAATCTCTCTACGGATCGTAACCATACATGACATAACAATTAATTCATGCAAACATCTAAAGATAATCATCATGTAATTTTTAGGGTTTCGAAAAAAACTTTAAAAAAAAATTCGGCTAGGCCGATTTAAATAAAAAACAAAACCCTAATTTTTTTGAAAACCTAAAAAACAACATATGATTTTTAACCCAAATAAATATTAGTAAAAAAACTTTAGATCTCGATAATTATAACATGTTAAAACGGCTCTTATACCATCGAAGGTTTATAAAGCTCATAACAATTACGTAAAACCCTAAATAAGATCAAAGCACACATAGCGGAAGCGATTTAACAAGTTCATAATTAATAACACATTCATAATTAATCGAGTTAGGGTTACGTACCTTTTAGCTAGAGCAAATCCACAAGAACACCACCAAATCACCAATTAGGTTTTATATGAAGAATACCAAGATATAGTTTATAATGAAACTATATTACGTTATTGTACACACGTAATGCAACAGATCAATCGTGATGCTAGCACTAATAAACCGGAGCTTCAACACTTTTTGAATATAGCCAATATCATTAACCAAAAAACAAACCAAATACCCTAAGAGGGGTGTTTGTTCGATCGGTTCAAGAGAGACAAAAAGATGGGATGGAAATATTATGAAGGGTTATGAGGGGTATTTATAGATTATAAAAACTTGTTCTCCAAGTCCTAATTAAATTAGGAAACAAATCCCCTCCTCTTTGGGCTTGTGTAACCGGTGGTGGAAACCCATAGGGGTATTTTGGAACCTTCTAATTTTCCAATGTATTCCATAACGCTTGTTATACTTAACTTTTAATTAACGATCGTTTAAGTTAAGCTCGGTTTATATTTATTAAATATAATAATTATATTTATTAAATTAATTAATCCTTTACGTATTGTGTGCAATCCCGTAATCCCGAGTTTGATCCTATCACACGACTATTTAATTTTACGTCCATAAACTTTCAGGTTATCTGCTAGAGAGTCTGCCCGACAGTGCCCCAATGCAACCAGAGTCCTTTGAGACTATACTCAAGGATGTGCATAGAGATATCATTCCAGGCCTTACACATTGGTGAAGTCCAAACTTTTTCGGTTACTTTGCACTGAGCGGAAGCACTGTCAGCTCAATTGGTGAAATGCTTATGAATGGTGTTAATACTGTAGGATTCGGCTGGGAATCTTCTCCAGCTGCGACCGAACTAGAGATTGTTGTCATGGAATGGCTATTGAAACTACTCTAGCTTCCCAAGTCATTTTCATTCTCAAGCAATAGTGGTGGTGGTGTTTTGCATGGGACGACGTGTGAGGCCTTTGTCTGCACACTTCTCGTGGCGAAAGAGAAGATACTTGATCAGATTGGAAGAGATAACGCGGAGAAGCTTGTTGTCTACTATTCTGATCAGACACATTTTTCTTTCCAAAAGTCGGTGAAAATTGTTGGTATCAATCCAAAGAATATTCGACATGTTCCAACGTCAAAACCAACAAACTTCACTTTAACTCCACCTTCACTCGATGATATGATTAAAAGAGATGTTGAGCTTGGTCTAGTTCCAGTGTATTTATGTGCTACTGTTGGGACAACATCAACAACAGCAGTGGACCACTAGGACCATTGTGTGATGTGGCAAGCGTATATAATATGTGGGTCCACGTGGATGCCGCATATGCTAGAAGTGCTTGTATCTGCCCCGAGTTCCGTCACTTCCTTGATTGTGTAGAGGGCACAAGCTCTTTCAGTTTTAATGCACACAAATGGCTGCTAACAAATATGGCATGTTGTTGCCTTTGGGTGAAAGACAAATTTGCTCTTACCAAACCTCTGACCACAAGCGCGGAATATTTGAAAAACAAAGAAACAGATTTTGGGCATGTTGTGGACTACAAAGACTAGCAGATATCATTAACAAGACGATTCCAAGCCTTGAAGTTGTGGATGGTGCTAAGGAGTTATGGGGTGAATGCTTTGAGGGAAGTCATAAGAAAGCATGTAAAAATGGATAAAGATTTTGAAGAGCTCATGACCTTGGACAAAAGGTTTGAGATTGCAGTGCCTAGATATTTTTCTCTAGTTTGTTTTCGTGTTTTCCCCTATGTGATTGGTAAGCATTATGACAATGAACTTGAAGCAGATGAATTTACACTACAAGAAAATTGAGAACAGGTGACCGGGGTTCCCCGGCGACAAAATGTCGCCAGGGATAACCCTTTTCCCCTGGCGACTTGGCTGACGTGACAAAAAAGCAGATTTACTTTTTGGTCAAAGTTTGACTAGAGTATCCCTGGCGACATGTCCCCGGGGATTCACCATCCAAAATCAGAAAATCTGTTGCGGGGTTTACATGACACATTCAGTAGTTATAGGAGTGCAATGGGTCGTGTTTACATGACACATTCAGTATTTGGAGGAGTTTACTTTATTTGACTTGCTGTTGGGGCAACTCTCACGGGAGATAGGCATGTGAACAAGGCTTGGGAGCTTGTGAAGGAACAAGCAACTACCAACGCCTAATTACTGTGCCACTTAAGGTGGTCTATCCCGGTCCAGGAATAATATATATAACTATTCTTAAAGAAGTAACCTGATACGTCAAGTTCTTCATTCTATTTATGCAGTATGGATGATTTCTATGTGTGATACATACGTGCAAAGGGATTTTATGTGCAAACAATAATTAATAAAGAATAAGAGGCCCGTAGATGTATATAAGTTATGTGCTTAAGAAGAGTATATGCATAATATTATTGCAGTTCATTATTCAATAAGCAAGGTGATTCATAGTTTCACACAGATGTAATGATTCTACGAGTAAAAGTGTTTTGCAAAAATACATCCATAAAGAAACGTTAGTTAGATAATTATATCCGGCCTCAAGAGAAAATGGTTGAAAAGAGAGGGTTTTATCCGGTTTGAGTCCGAGTGACGTGAATTAGTCAGTCAAAAAGATAGAAAATCATGATTACCAAAAAAACAAGAGTATCTCAAACTATAATACGAATGAATGTAAATAACCAAGTTATTTCAAAACATACAATAAATATAAGGGCTAATTTTTTGAAATGCCCAAGATGTTACTTTTTTTTTCTTTTTGCACCCATCAAATAAAAATTTCCCAAAATACCTTATGCAACTTATTCAATTTATGCGACTTTTCCAAAAATGGTAAAATTTTGGGAAAATTTTGGAAAATTTTTGAACTTTTTTTTTCTATTTTTGGAAAAGTCACATAAGACATTTTGAAAAATTTTCATTTGGGGTGTAAAAAAGGAAAAAATGTGACATCTTGGGGCATTTCAAGAATTAGCCCTAAATATAATCCTGGCATCATACGGAGTATGACACAAATGTTTTGCAACAATAAAAAAACTTAGTCAATAATAAGAAGAGTAAGAGACTCTTAGTAAATAAGTGACTCTTAGTAAAAAAAACTTAAAGAAAAAAAGAATAAGAGACTCTTAGTCAATAAAGTGGCCTAACATTGGCTTGTAAGTTAAGTCTATTATGCTTTTTGTAACAACAAAAAACGGGTTGAGAATGATGTTTCCGATAATGTTACTTCAAAATAATCGAGAGTTTGATCCGAGAGAACAACCTCAATCTATATGCAACAACAAGAATGCCGACTTCAAATAATCTTGAAGGATTGTTTAATACATGTTTGTACATTTATAGGATTATTTGTGATACATAATGTTTATACTCTTGAATGATTGTTTATGCTACATATTTGTGAATATGTGAGTGAGTCGTAACTCCTTTAACTCCTTTTAATTTGCTTTATATGCTTAATTCATTTGGGGTGAGATAATGCTTGTAACATCTTTTGTGGACACAAAATTATCATTTTCTCAAATACTTCGCTAAAGTTATGTTTATGGAGATAATGCTTGTTACTTACTTATGGACGCAAAATATGTTTTCTTGATTACTTCGTTGAAGTTATGTTTATGGATATGCATTGGCACCATTATCCCACTTTTCCCATCATGAACTGCTAGTTATTTTAAGATGACCGGTCAAGTAAGCACATATGTTATAGATAGATCTATAGGATTTTGGTACTCCCGTACGGGTGTCTTCTCTCACCACTGCCAAACGAACGTATACTTATGGTCAATTCGGAGGTTGTCTTGGGATATGACACCTAGCAAAAAATTATTATTGTTTCATCTTGTCATGAACATCGGTGTCATGAGCTTAGTGCTATCATAACTCGGTAAGCTTTACCCTATATACTTGTCATTATATCTTTTATAATGGATTCATATGCTTGTAAACTCTATGTGCTTGCCATTATATCTTTTATAATGGATTTATATGCTTCCAAACTTTACATGCTTGCCATTGCATCTCCTATAATGGACTCATAAGCTTGAAACATTTTGTTTGCGGGTCTAATGACATGTGAGCTTGAATATGAATCTTGAATGTAATCTCATATTGATCTTGAATGTGAATCTTGAATTGATCTTTAACGTGAATCTCGAATTGATCTTGAATGTGATCTTAAATTGAGCTTGAATATGAATTTTGAATGTGAATCTTGAATTGATCTTGAATATGAATCACGAATGTGATCGTATATTCATCTTGAATGTGAATCTTGAATGTGATCTTGAATTGAGCTTGAACATGAATCTTGAATGTGATCTTGTATTGATCTTGAATGTGAATCTTGAATGTGAATCTTGAATGTGAATCTTGAATGTGAATCTTGAATTGATCTTTAATGTGATCTTGTATTGATTTTGAATGTGAATCTTGAATTACTCTTGAATGTGATCTTGAATTGATCTGATTTCAATCTTGAATGTGATCTTGAATTTGAATGTGAATGTGAATCAGAACTAGAACTTGTTTATGAGCTAAATCATTTTGTGTGAAATGTAATACTTTTGCTAAACATTTATTTATGACTGAAGGTAAATATATTTTTTGAACGACGCTTTTATTAATAAAACTAGCAAGGAGCTAGAGCTACACAACAATAAGATAAGGAGTTTTTATTCACTCGTTCCAACTGATCGAGGCTTTACAACGGAACCTACACCAATTAAAAGAACTAGATAAAATATCATCAAACATTGTCGCCTTCTCTAAAGCTTTAGTATCAAAAGTAGTCTTATTGTGAAACGACCAAATAAACCACCACATAACGTAAAACACACCTTCAAGCATAGCCTTGCGATTAGACGAGATGCATAAAGAAACCAACCAAGAAAGCCATTCGCGATATGGATTAACATCCCCATACGATACATCCCACCAATGAGGAATCCTATCAATCAGATGACAAGCCAAACAACAAGTAAATAACACATGGCTGGAGGTGTTAACACCATTGTTGCAGACATGGCACATCATAGAATGAATATCAATACCCGACGAGATATATTAAATCGAGTGGGAATGACATCCAACTCTACTTTCCAAGCATATATATTAACCTTTATAGGAATGAATTTGACTCAACGCGTCAACATGGAGATAGATGAAAATTGTTTATCATCGATAGCCTTTCGCATGGAACCCACAGAAAAAGAGTTGGAACTATCCAAAGACCAAGTATACCTATCAACTTGAGGAACAAGATGGACATTACCAATCATCTCAGCAAGTTCGTTGACTTGAGACTGCTCGATCCCACCCCTAACATCCCGTTGAAATGAATGATCCAAGCTAGGGTCCGAGAGTTTATCTTTGACACTGATATTTTTGCTTTGATCCAGAGCGTATACCAGAGGAAACATGTTTTTGAGCACCCCTACTTCACTCCAGTGATCCTCCCAAAAAAAATAGTCGTAGACCCGTCACCCAGCTTCAACTTCAAGTAGTCAAAACAATTAATCCCTTGTTACTTAAGATTTTGCACTTCTTTCATAATATTTAACCAACACGAGCGACCACTAGATTTAAGGGTCTTGCCCACACACCCATCATCCTCATGAATAGCCTTCACCACTCTCACCCAAAGCGAATTTTTATGAGTAAAAATATCCACATTCATTTAAACATGAGACCTCTATTGAGAGCATATAGACTAGCAGCCCCGAGGCCCCCTTTCACATTAGCAGTAGAGACATTGCTCCAACTAACCTAAGAGGCCTTATTACTGTTACTATCATTGTCGTTGAAGAAATGGCATCAAATTGATTCCATCTCTTGAAGAACACCCTTCAGGACACGATAAATGGACATTTAATAAATGGGGATCGAACCAAGAACCGACTTGAGCAACGTTAATTGACCCTGAATTGATAAAGTCTTCATCTTCCATTTAGATAGTCGAGACTTCACTTAGTCGACTACCTCCTACTATGCATCGATCCTAGACATAACACCACCAACTTATATGCTCAAGTATATAAACGGGGCATGAAGAGTAAGACAACCAAGTTTATTAGTCGCAAGCTTAACTTTCGCATCCTCCACGTTGACACCCATAATCTTACTTTTACACGTATTAATTTTAAGACCAGAAGCACGATGAACAATCCAAAATGTCGACAAACGTATCAATGTAGGCATCACTCCAACGACCCACAAACACCGCATCATCCGCAAAAAATCATACGATAAATATTAATCGAGTTGTTTGATTGAATTCCAAAAAACAACCTGGCGTCTACAACACGCTGAAATGACAGATGAAGGCTCTCCATGACAAGAATATAAACAAAAAAGGAGATAAAGGGTCACCTTGTTTAAGACCTTTGAAGAATTGAAATTCCTCCGTGGGTCTACTATTAACAAGGATGGAACCGTGCGATGATCTAAGGCATATTTGAATCTATTCCCACCACTTATTCCAAAATCTAAATTTAGATAACACCTCTTCTAAGATGTCCCATATAACAGAATCAAAAGCTTTCTTAAAATCCACCTTAAATATAACCGCTTGTTTCTTCTTCAAAGAGAACCATTGAAGAATCTCGTTAATAATGAATGGACCATCAATAATTTGTCTATCCGCAATTAACACGGAATTCACTTCATTGACAGTACCATCTAACACACCAACAAGACGATTCGCCAATATTTTTGCAATGATCTTGTATATACTACCAATAAGACTAATATGTCTAAAGTATTTAACCAAATTAGCATCTGGAACTTTAGGAATCAACGCTATAAAAGAAGAATTACAACCTTTTGGAAAATCCTCGTGCATGATAAAATGATTCACAACCTCGAGACCATCATTCTCAACAAGGGTCTAGAAATGTCGATAAAATCCGAATGTGAACCCATCTGGCCCGGGGGACTTATCAACCCCATAGTCCCAAACCGCTTTTTATGCTCCTCTTTGGATACATTACCTTCCAAACATTCTCATTTCTTAAACGTTAAGGTATTCGGAAAGTTCATATTAATCGAAGCATGATGAGTGGAAGGTTTCTCAAAGCGATGTTTGAAGTGATTGATTTCACCAACTCAGGTTTATCAAGCCATTCCCCATCAACCATCACACCCCTAATATTCATCTGAATCCTCTTTCAATTAAGAATCCCATGAAAGAAACGAGAGTTCTCGTGCCCTTCAGTTGACCATTTGATTTTGGCCTTTTGTGTTTTCTCTGCTGCTAGAATTTTGTTGATGCATTGAATATAATTGATCACCTTCACGCGTTTAGAAGCAATCTCCACCGAAACCTTACTAGAGTCGATCACCTCATGCAGCTTCTTGAGATCCTCATTAAGCCTAGTAAGATAATCCTTCTAGTGACATCAATTACCAGCATTCCATTCTTTAATCTTATTTTTTTTAAACAGCTTCTTCCTAAGATTACACATGCAACTATCTCCAAGGGCATTACCCCATGTCTCGCTAACCAGTTTATTAAAGTCCTCGAGTTCCAACCAGTGGTGGAAAAAACGGAATGGTGTTGGCCCATAATCGAACATAGTTTCATGAAGCAACATGGGCCTATGGTCCGATAAGTAATGATCCAAAGTGATAGCGCTAATATTAGGATATGAATTCAACAAATTATTTGAAAGGAAGAACCGGTCCAGCTTACTCTTCTTGGAGGCAGATTTATAGCACCAAGATACGCGCTACCACCTAAGGTAACTTCTTCCACACACGTATTAACAATGAAGGAATTGAACAAGTTAGCACCTATAACATTAAAAATTGATCCAAATATATCCGCCTTATGCCTAACCTCATTGAAGTTACCTATCATAATAACACCACCCTCCCAAGAGTTAGCCACACTAGCCAAATATTCCCTCGGCAACCTTTTATCATGCAACCCGTGAGGAGCATAAACAACAATAAGAAGAGTCTTTGCCCCACTTTTCAACCAAACTCCCCGAACACTGACATAATAATACAACATCGTATGAATACTTTTACGATGAGAATTAGGATCCTATGCACATAGAATCCCACCCGAGTTCCCCACCGAATCACTATGAAAAATCAAACCCATAGTTACCCCAACACAACTTAATAGTAAATAACTCCATGTTTTCCATCTTAGTTTCTTGAAGAGTCAGAATGTTAACTTTATTTTTGACACATAACTCCTGAACTCAATCCTTTTGGGCCTTTTGGGTGAGGCCTTAAACATTAATGGGCAAAAAATTTATCTGTGAACCACAGACGCTCCTTGTGATTTATGAATGAACTTTGTGGTAGACGTTGCTTTTATTTCGAAACTCTCAATTTCTAAATGCTTTTACGATACTACTTTCGATAGTGGTCCTTATACACTCTTAAAGTTTCATAAACGTTTTAATAAAACTTATGAACTCACCAAATTTATGTTGATGTTTTTAAGCATGTATTCTTATGTACTTGACTATATGATTATTTGGTGTATGCGTTGTGGTTTTTGGCATAGAAGCCATTCTCTCAGATCATGCTCTCAGATAATCATGACCTAAAATCCCTTGAAAGTCGTATGCTTCCGCTGGGCCAATATTGGGGGTTGTCATAGATAGTGTTAGGGATTTAATGATTGCCAACTTTGGGTGATATAGTTTGTAACTATTTAAAGTTTAGAATGGAGTTAATGTATCAATGGATAAAAGTAGCAATCAGAAGTGTTTCTCAACCTGCTTTCACTTAGATGGAAGGAAACTAGTGGGATGATAGGTTATGTCACACTCCACCATGGCGAAATATGGGACGCGACGTATGGATATCATCACAACAAAATAGTGTCTCAATAGAGTAATACTAAATGCAAAAGGAATGTCATAACTGGCGACACAAATGTCATGACAATATCTCAACAAAATGCAGGAGTCTAGGTAAGTAGGTAAAAGTCCTACCTCTTACAAAAGACAAACAAATAACAAAAATCAACATAAAGGTGTCTAACAGTATCACTTAATCAAATAACAAAAGTAAATCTAAGAGGAAATGGATTCCTCCTAATGAAATCCTAGCAGCCTCTAGACTCTAGCCACTTCTAACATCATCCTTCTCAACTACCTCACCTGAAAATGATTCTAAAAAATTGTCAACATAAAGTTGGTGAGAACATTTGTTTAAGTTATCAAGAACATCATAAGAAAACTTGACATCCACTGTATATAAGCTGAAGAAAACAAGTTAAAGCAATGGATCATAATGTGACAATCATGTTACACACAACTACAAACAAAACACACCATATAAACCAGTTACATCTACAAAATAAGAACAATGCACTACACCTATCCGGATCTTTCTCACACCTAGTGTGGAGATGAACCATATCCCCGTCGAGATATCTTGTCTCCGAGAAGACGATGCACAAGTACTCAAAACACAAGTACTCAGAACGCGTGTCAGAACGAATAATAGAACATATAACATAACACATAAGTAAGCACATAATAACACATTTATGTCCACACGTTTCAAAACATATTATCAAAACATTTTAAAAATATTACAAGTGTCATCTCCATCCCATATTGGAAAAACATTTAAAAACTTACTTAAAATTGGACTATGAACTCACTTGATAGCACAGCAAGCTAGCACTCCTGTAAACCTATAAAATCATACACGATACACTTAGCTCAGGTCTTAACACCCAAGTTAAGTAACAATCAAGGAGATGAATCTAATCCCCCAATCCTCACTATCTGGTTATCCCACTACAAGCTATTCTATACGCACTACTACAAAAAGAGCTATAAAAACCCCCTAATAAAGACTGGTTTTATAAAAAATAGTCTCATTGAAAGAAAAAAACCAAAAATGAAAAAAATGAAAACCAATTTTATAGCAAACACCGGTGTCTATGAACCAAAACACATAGAAACTATTTTTTCAATTAAAAAACCACTCTCTCACATAAACATAAAAACTAAATTTTCATTTATTAATAAAGCGGGATATTTCTCTCCAAATTTTTTATTTTAATGATGACGTATAGTCCCCAGCCGGGTCAGGAACCGGCCCACGGGTACTACCCGTATCCGGCCCATCACAGATGGGTGGGAATAATGTCATTTAAGCTTATGGGCTTGAATGAACAGTAACCGCACACACGTGTGCAGTCCACGGCCCGGCATGACCGGTACAGGGTTAGACAGAATCATATTCTATCTCTGAATATGATTCATCCCAAAGAAGAGGATATTCACTCACCATAATTAGAAGATAACAATCAATCTAATTCTGGTGCTTATCCTTTCCTTGGGGCCGAAGCATCAGTGACAGCCCATTAGGGCTTCACTGCCTATAAAAGGAACCCAAGGGTTCCATAAAGGTATTACTTTCTATACTCTCAACTCACTCAATTCTCATAAATCCTAAACTGATACTTACTCTCACGCCGGAGTCTAATCGTGGGAAACATTTCCACGGTAAGTCTAACGCGTGTTGTTTAGTGTGTAGGATCCCAACCATACAGTTCACTTGGTGCAGGAGCCGGAGCCCAGCCAACCCGAATTAAGCCTAATTTGGGTCTAGCAAGGATCACCCAACTTTTGCATCAACAAGTTGGCGCCATCCGTGGGACCCATTACACTAAGCTAGAGCAAAATCTCATCTTGAACTCTCAATGACGAAGGGGTATCCGCAAGCTAATCCCAGGAACATAAATCTTGGAAATTGGAAGACCCAAGGGGAAGGGATACTCATCCCCAATCAATCCCCTAGCCGCCCAGCGGGCGGACCTAGTAACCGTGGTGGTTTTCAGTCCATGGGGTGGAGAGCACGATCTCCATAACCCCCCACCTACTTCAACCCTGGACAACCCTGATCCAGGGAGTGCGCCCAATCCCCTTAACAAGGAGCCGCGCAGACCAGCGATTAAGGAGGAAGTAGAAGTCCAACCACTCAGCGAGGAAGATCTCACTCGAGTTCTCACGCAGAACTTTGATAGGATCGTCCCAGGGATTGCATCATGGTTGAATCTAGGGAGAAACCTCCAATCTAGACTCAACTTTGGCAATACCAGACCAATCACCTCTTCCTAAAATCAGAGGAAAAGGAAAACCCGGCCTCAGGAGCAGAGCATCTCCGAGGAAACTCCTCAACCTAGGAATGTGTTCGAGCGCATAGGAGATCGCCTCATACAGGAACTAACGCAGTCTCGAGAAGGGGGGGAGAAGTCCGACGGTTCACCCGAGCGACCAGACTAAGAGCTGACCAGAGCCGCTCGCCGCACAAGTGTGTGGGATAGGATGGACACTGGGAAGAAGGCTCCTGGCTCTTCTCAAAAGAGTGGTCCTCACCCAAGGGATGGGGCACCACCCCCGTCTCCAGATCCATCAGGAGAGGACTCGGATGACCATCCGCCCAAGCGTCGCCGACCTAGGCGTACCCCTCCACCACCACCAAACAATGATGAGTATTATGGTGGCCCTTATTATCGAGAGGCAGAAGCGGAGGATCTTTCCCGCCCGTGGTGTGACCCATGGGATGACCCTAGGCTCACCCGTCCATGGGCGGATCCCAGGGAAGATCCTTTTACTCTCCGTATACGGAACTACTCCAAGGACACAAAACATCGCATGCCGGCGTATGTCAAGATGGAACTGGTGATCCGAATGATCACCTCAAAATATTTGATACGTAGGCTAAAATTGAGCGATGGCCCATGCCTATATGGTGTCAAATGTTCAATTCGACTTTGATCGGCAATGCCCGTGACTGGTTTGAGGGACTCCCTCCACGAAGCATTGATAGCTTCACGGAACTACGCACTGCGTTCAAGAATAATTATACTCAGCGGAAGAAGTATAATAGGGATCCGGTCTCAATGGCAACTGTCAAGCAACGGTCGGGGGAGTCTACAGAAGCCTTCACTGAACGCTTCAATGACGAGTGCACACGCACAAAGACGATGCCGGAACTCCTGAAAATCTCCGACTACATACACCCCATAACAGATAGGGAGTTAATCAGGCGTCTCAATGACAAGCGTCCAGAGAAGTATGATGATCTCATGGAAAGGTCAGGAACTTCATAGAGGTAGAAACAGCGGTTGTGGCGGCTTACCCTTCCAAAGGAAACGGTTACCGATCAAACGACCAGTCCCGGAGACAGTCGGGTGGTCAAAGCAATCAAAACAGTAGTAGGGGCTCAGACTACAAGAGCCAAAACAAAGGAGGACGGCCGGATGATAAGTTTACCCCCCTAAAGATGTCCTACCGGGAGATCTTGCTGACGGAAAGGGCAAAATTTCCGAGACCTCCCCCAATGACAACTCCGCTGGACCGTCGTCAAGGAAATCGTTTCTGCGAGTTCCATAATGACAAGGGTGTGACAACCCTGGTTTTGAGGTTCGTCACTTAGATTTATTTTGTGCTAGTTACGTGTCTTTACGTGTTTATGTGCTTATTGGTGTGTATAGATTGTGGTTTGGATATCGTTTTCGGTACGGGGTACCTTGTGAGTGAAACGATGTGTGATGATTTCATGTTCATGAGTTAACATGGTAGTGACTATGAAGTGAGATGGTGTTATTTAGTGGTTTTACGTATACGTATATGTATTATAGAAAATCGTATTTTTACGATTTACGGTTTAGCATTTGGAGGTCTCGGATGAGGTAATTAGTCATATGGATATTTTTCGGGATGTTTTTAAGTCATTTAGGACTTATTTATAAAGTTTATTTCAAAATTTGCGAGTTTTTATAAAAGTGTATATTTTACGTCTTTTACGGTAAAACGCGTAAATTTGACGAGTTTTACGGTTTTGTGGTTTTGGAAGCTTTAGGAGCTGAAATAAATTAAGGAAAATTAAAGTAATATTAATAACATAATACTGAATAATAAAAATAAAAAAACGAATTTAGGGGTGTTTGGGTCGGTTTAGACGCACCAAAGAAGAAAGAAAGAAGGGAAAAGCCCAAAACAGACCCAATGGACTTGTAATGGGATTAGGCTGCCTTTAGGACTTAACCAAACCCAAATCATAACCATAATAATCAGGTTTTTAACCTCCATAACATCTCCTAGCCGAAATTCATCAATGGTGGCCAATTAGGGTTCTTCAAAAATTAGGTTTTCTTCATCTTCTATTAATTCAAAGGTAAAACCTTCTTAACCCTTTTCAATTTAATTATTTTAATGATGTCTTAATCATCTTATGACGGATTTAGGTTAGGATTTAATTAAAAACAGTATATTAATCATATTATAATGATTAAATAAATTAGGGCTTGTAATTAGAGGGATTAGGGTTAATTAATGAGGTTGATTTTGTTAAACCCGTTTTTAAAAACTGGGCAGAATTTTGAGTCAATTGTTTTGATCATATCGGGAGTTCTAGGAACATTCAAGATGTGATCCAAGTATCCCTGAAAAGGTAATTGAAGTGGATTTCCAATGCAAGAAACGAGAACTAAAATGGAGGTGGGAAGTGGGTCAAAAACAGGTTACAACAGTCGGAGGTCAAAATAATTTTGTAATCAGCCTGTTTTCTTTTTAAGTTTTGGGTTGTTTGGGGTACTTAGGGTTGCATTGGGATCTTCTCACGAACATGAGAGATGGTTTATATATTTTAGTAAGGATCTGCACTTGGGCTAAGATTGTGGTTCAGGGTAAGACCCTCTAATGGTAATGAACTTTTCATACGTTTAAAATCAGTGAATTCTGGATAGGTAGCAATATATACACATATATCGGGGCCTTAACAGTAGCTTTAAGATTAGGGCAAGTGGGAGGTTTTAACTAACATGTATAAAAGTGTGAATATTCCTTTTACAGAAACCATGGGTATATTTAAGTGGATGTTTGACTTAAAGTTTTGAGACCTAAAACTGGGACTGTTTTGTGTAAAATTATGAACGGGATAGCTATTAAACTTAACCAAGTTAGGGACTTGTTAAGGAAGGGTAATGGGGTGATTAGAACTTAACAATGAGGTAATTATATGGGAATAGGCTAGATGTCCATCATAGGTTGATGAGCCATCTTGGTGGTTGGTTCGGGTATTGATTGTGTGTTTCTGGTTTGTTAGCTCGTTGCTAAGTGCGAGGACTTGTGAAGAAGCAATCAGGTGAGTTTCATAGTCCCATGTTTACTATTGATTTTGACTTCCATATGGGATGGAAGAAACACTGTGTTGAGTTATTTATAAATTGTTGCTGTGAATGTTTTTATGGTTGTGATGGACTTGTGTGTACATTATGTGATTAACTGCTATGTGATTCTTGATTGTGTATGATTTGGATCGGGGGACACGTGCCGTCTCAGTTCTTGTGGTTTGACAAGGTAGTGGCCTTGTGGTTTGACAAGGTAGTGTCCTTGTGGTTTGACAAGGTAGTGGCCTTGTGGTTTGACAAGGTAGTGGCCTTGGGATAGGTACATAGTGTGATCATCTATGATACCATGTTGTTTGGCAAGGTAGGAGTCTTGGATTTTGGTTTGGTATGATTAATATTGAATGTTAGTTGTTAATGCATATTTGTAACACATTGTCCATATGTTCTTTTGTTGATGGTGGTTATTCACAGCTTATAACTGTTTTGGCGTTGGAGTCTAAACCTATGACTCTCACCAACATTATGTTGACGTATTTTAGTGTCTCTTTCAGGTGTGAATGTGGTTAAGCGTGAGGATAGAAGTGGCTAGACTTGGATGCCTTAGGATTGCATATAGAAGGAGATCCCCGTTCCTTCTTAGTTTACCTTTATGTTCTTTTAATAAGTGATACTGTGGCACACATATATTTGTTTGGTTATGTTATTTGTTTGTCTTGGGTAAGCGGTAGGACTGTTACCTACTTACCTAGACTCCTGAGTCTGATGAGATATTGTCATGACTTTGTGTCTCCATTTTATGACATTTCTTATTTCTTATAGTTATCTCTATAGACACGCCATGTTGTGATGATATCCATACGTCGCGCCCCATATTCCGCCATGGTGGGGTGTGACAAAGGGCCACGGCACGGAGGAGTGTATCCAGCTCAAGAAGCACATTGAGTCACTGATCAAGTCAGGTAAACTCAAGCATTTGGTTAAGGATTGGAAGGATGGAAAAGACAACAAGAAGTATGACAAGAAGGATCCCCAAAAGGACAAACCTTCGACCATATACATGATCCAATCCAGACAACGCCGCACGAGGCAGAAAATTGGCCAAAAATTTTCACGCGGCAGGGAAATCTCATTCCCTCCCATCACAGCAAGCGATGTGATTGATGCGCCTCTCCCTACTGAGATAAGCGTTGGAACACACAATGTTCGTCGCATGTATGTGGATGGAGGGTCATCAGCAGAAGTACTATATGAACACTGTTTTGTGAAGTTAAGGCCAGAAATAAGAAGCCAATTAGTACCGGCTACGGCGCCACTCACTGGCTTTAATGGAGACACCATCTGGCCGATAGGGCAACTGCGTCTGCTTGTAAACATTGGGAATGAGGAACACTCCACTACTGCATGGATGAACTTCATAGTGATACGCTCACATTCTCCGTACAATGGGATCATAGGCAGACCAGGTATTCTGGCTATACGGGCGGTACCTTCCACGGCACACGGAATGATCAAGTTCCCTGTTGAGGGAGGAATCGTCACCATTTACAACACAATCGTACCAGCATCCGAGTGTCATACCGTGACAACACCGGCTCCACCTGTTCCACCCAAGGATGGATCACCACCTCCCAATTGGAAGGTGGCAATCCATCCTGACTATCCGGAACAGGAGATATCCATAGGGGGCGCTCTCGGATAGCGGCAAAAGGGCCATGTGCTCTCTTTTAAGTGCAAATCTAGATATATTCGCATGGGAGCCAAAGCATATGACAGGCGTACCATGTGCGATAGCAGAACATAAGCTCCAAATCCGCCAGGGGTACCAACCCGTCAAGCAAAAGAAGCGCGGCCAGGCGCCTGAGCGCAGTCGAGTGATATTGGAGGAAGTACAGAAACTAGTGGATGCAGGTATCATGCGTGAGGTATACTACCACGAGTGGTTATCCAATCCGGTCATGGTAAAAAAACATGACGGAAGTTGGCGCATGTGTGTGGATTTCACGGATCTGAACAAAGCCTATCCACAGGATTGTTACCCATTATCGGAGATTGACTGGAAGGTGGAATCCCTATGTGGATATCCCTTTAAGTGCTTCCTAGACGCATATAAAGGATACCACCAGATCCAGATGGCGGAGGAGGACGCGGAAATGACGGCGTTCCATACTAGTTAGGGCGTATATTGTTATACGAAAATGCCGTTTGGACGAAAGAACGTCGGTGCTACATACCAACGGCTTGTGGACAAAGCCTTTGACTCGCAGATAGGCCGCAACCTGGAAGTCTATGTGGATGACTTAGTCATAAAAAGTCATACGAAGGATGCACTTCTCCGGGATGTCCAAGAGACATTCGACACACTGAGGAGGATTAATATGAAGCTAAACCCAAAGAAATGCACGTTTGGGGCAACGGAGGGAATGTTCCTTGGATATATGATTGATCCAAATGGCATCAAACCTTGCCCAGAGAAGACGGACGCAGTAATACAGCTGCCATCCCCTCAGACACGGAAGGAGGTGCAATCCTTAAATGGGAAGCTGGCCGGGCTAAATAGGTTCCTATCCAAATCCGTAGAGAAGTCATTACCCCTATTTAAGACGCTCAAGAAGTGCATTAGGAAGGGAGACTTCCGGTGGACAAAGGAAGCCGAGGAAGCTTTTGGCCAACTCAAGCAGCACCTTGCATCTCTCCCTATGCTAGTAGCTCCCTGGCCGAAGGAGGAACTCATTATGTATCTCTCAGCCACTCATGGAGCAATAAGTGCGGTACTCATGACGGATAGGGATACGGTACAAACTCTGGTCTACTTCATAGGTAGAACACTACAAGGGCCGGAGTTGAATTACTCCTCTATGGAAAAATTGGTTTTGGCACTAGTGTTTGCTAGAAAGCGATTGCGCCGATACTTTCAGGCGCACCCAATCGCAGTCATTACTGACCAACCAATAAAGCAAGTCATCTCTAGACCGGATGTAGCAGGAAGGCTACAAAAATGGAGTATTCTATTGGGGGAGCATAATATATCTTATAGGCCAAGGACGGCTGTTAAAGGCCAGATCTTGGCAGATTTCTTGATAGAGAAGCCGGATGAGGAAGGACCAATCGTAAAACAAGACGAGACTCCAACAGAACCATGGGTGTTATTTACGGACGGATCTTCGTGTACGGATGGGTCAGGAGCTGGTCTCATCCTCACAAATCCGGAAGGAATGGAGTTTACGTACGCCCTCCGTTTTGAGTTCACAGCCACCAACAACGAAGCGGAATATGAGGCATTAATTGCGGGTTTAAAAATCGCCGCTAGAATGGGAGTCCGCAACCTTGAGGCCTATGTGGACTCACGGCTTGTCGCAAACCACATTCTAGGTGGATATGTGGCCAAGGAGGACAACATGGTCCGATACTTGGAGAAAGTCAAGTCACTCATCGCGGCTTTCAACAAGTTTTCCATCCAGCAGGTGCCAAGAGGTGAGAACAAGAAGGCGGACGCCCTTAGCAAAATCGCATCCACAAGCTTCGCCCACTTGTCCAAGCAAGTCTTGGTGGAAATACTCAAGGAGAAGTCTATAACAGAAGGGGAGGTCGCTACTATAGTTGAAGAGGATGGACCTACATGGATGACCCCGATCATCAACTATTTGACTAGTGAAACCCTTCCGGACGATGAAAAAGCGGCGCGGCGCATCAGAAGGAAGTCGCAGCACTTCGAACTTTGGGAAGGTATCCTTTATAAGCGCTCTTTCTTGCAGCCGTGGCTGCGGTGTGTTGGACCACGTCAGGCTACTTATGTAATCAATGAAATACATGAAGGGTTATGCGGCATGCATGCAGGTCCACGATCCGTGGTAGCTCGAGCCTTACAGACAGGATATTATTGGCCTACCATGCACAGGGACGAACGCGACATGATTCGCAAGTGTAGTGATTTCCAAGTGCATAGACCAGTGCCGCGACATCCGCAGCAGGAGCTTACACCTATCACACCCCCATGGCCATTCTATAAGTGGGGAATCGACATCGCAGGACCATTTCATGTAGCTGCGGGGGAGTTAAGTTCTTGATTGTCGCGATGGACTACTTCACACGATGGATAGAGGCCAAGGCAGTCAAATCCATTACAGGCAAACAAGTTAAAAAGTTTGTGTGGGAGCATATTGTGTGCCGTTTTGGCCTACCAGGAGAAATCATCTCGGACAACGGTAAACAGTTCGCGGATAACCCATTCAAGGACTGGTGCGCATCATTGAATATCAAACGGCGCTTCGCGTCTGTTAAGCATCCGTAGACAAATGGCCTTGTGGAACAAGCAAATAGAAGCTTGGGAAACGGCATCAAGGCACGTCTGGATGAACGAAGTGCCAAATGGGTGGATGAGCTACCACATGTTCTATGGGCGCATAGGACTATGATCAAAACAGACAACGGAGACACTCCATTTGCATTGGCCTACGGCACTGAAGCTGTTATACCAGCAGAAATCGGAATGCCTACCATCCGCACGGCGGAGGTTAATGTCGTCACGAACGACGAGCAATTGCGAATCAACCTGGGTCGCGACGTATAGATATCATCACAACAAAATGGTGTCTCAGTAGAGTAATACTAAATGCAAAAGGAATGTCATAACTGGCGACACAAATGTCATGACAATATCTCAACAAAATACAGGAGTCTAGGTAAGTAGGTAAAAGTCGTACCTCTTACCAAAGACAAACAAATAACAAATATCAACATAAAGGTGTCTAACAGTATCACTTAATCAAATAACAAAAGTAAATCTAAGAGGAAAGGGATTCCTCCTAATGCAATTCTAGCAGCCTCTAGACTGTAGCCACTACTAACATCATCCTTCTCAACTACCTCACCTGAAAATGACACTAAAATCTGTCAACATAAAGTTGGTGAGAACATAGGTTTAAGTTATCTAGAACATCATAAGAAAACTTGACATCCGTCGTAAATAAGTTGAAGAAAACAAGTTAAAGCAATGGATCATAATGCGACATTCATGTTACACACAACTACAAACAAAACACACCATATAAACCAATTACATATACAAAATAAGAACAATGCATTACACCTCTCCGGATCTTTCTCACACCCAATATGGAGATGGACCATATTCCCGTCGAGATATCTTGTCTCCAAGAAGACGATGCACAAGTACTCAGAACACAAGTACTCAGAACGCATGTCAGAACACATAATAGAACATATAACATAACACATAAGTAAGCATATCACATAATAAAAAATTTATGTCAACACGTTTCAAAACATATTATCAAAACATTTTAAAAACATTACAAGTGTCATCTCCATCCCATACTAGAAAAACATTTAAAAACTTAGTTAAAATGAGACTATGAACTCACCTGATAGCACAACAAGCTACCACTCCTGCAACCCTATAAAATCATACACGACACACTTAGCTTAGGTATTAACACCCATGTTAAGTAACAATCAAGGAGATGAATCTAATCTCCCAATCCTCACTGTCTAGTTCTCCCACTACAAGCTATTCTATACGTAAAAATCCAGTTTTTTTCTGGTACGGTTTACTAGTCATTAAACAACCACGTGAAGTGAAATTAACACTACACTCGACTCCTACCCTATTGGATTTATGTTGTTTAATGATCTAAGAACTCCAAAAACCAATTTTACTTTCTACTTACACGTTTAACCCTTTCGTTTAGTCTCTACACCAAATGTCGTTTTTATAAAGTTGATTTTATGTACATGCTAAATGTTTTACACCAAAATACCGACCTAAACACCATAACTTTTATTGAAAACCACCAGTCCTTTTATCTACATTATAAAGAGTTACTAAATCAAAAATCTTTGGCTATCTCCTCCGTTTTGTTAGGTTTTGCCTCAAATTAACGAAATCTAAATTTATTCCTAAACAGCGCACTGTTTTTGTAAAAATTGTTTGACGACCTTCCTGAACTCCATTTTCGACGAACCTTACATTTTTGAAAAGTAGACTCTCTGAGCTTAACATTAAAGAAAAGAAACTCGACCAAAGGTGCTACCTATTGCCCGGAATAGTCGACACAATACAACCCTAAAAATTAGACTGTTTTACGCCTTTATGCACTAACCCTCTAAACATCATTAATTATCCCTAAATTCTTAACACAAACCCTAAAATCATTAATGGATCTTAATTACTATATTTTTCCAGAAAATTAATAAAACCCTAATAATCTCAATGATGGTTAATTAACATTACAAATATGATTAATTAATAAAAACATAAATTATATTAAGGTTTAATTGATCACTTACCTTGAATCAAGAAATATTTTATGAACCCCCAAAACCTATTGTAGAAAACGTCGATCAATAAAAAAAGATGGAGAAAAATAATGTGTTGTTTTATATTTATATAAGATTTAGCAAGATTCCTAGCCCAACCCAAATACGCTTTCCATATTTCTTTTTTTTCTTTTCAATCGGCCTATGCCGACTGTTATATAAAAATAATTTCTTTTATTTTGTTTAATTAATAAATACTTGTATTTACTTTATTTTATTCAGCCCCAAAGTTTATAAAATATAAAACCTTGAAAACAGGTCAATTTTACGCGTTTATAGTAAAATACGTCAAATATACGGTTTTATGAAAATTCTTAAAGTAAGTTAATAACTAAATAACTAAGTATAAAATAACTTAACACTAACCCATAACTTATTCCCGACATTAAAACCTTAGTCCAACACCTCTAAACATTAAACCTCGTATCGTAAATATACGATTTACTATAATACATATGCGTACACATAAAATCCTAAAATAACACCATATTCTATCATAGTTACATCCAAGTGAACAAATGAGCACGGACTAACCCCATCTAAGCATCATATAATGTACTACGCACTACATGTATGATGTCTAACATCCAGTCAAAGGCTAAAATATAAACATATCGCACATAAATGCACACTAAAAACAAAATTAAACTCAAACAATCATAAGTGACAAATCTCAAAATCTAGGGTTGTCACACTCACAGGTTGTATCTTATGGCAGTTTGTAATGTATCTATAGATTCTAAGGCCAAGTTCATGTTCAAAGGTTAAACAAGTTCTATGATGAAAACAGTGCAAATGGGTAATACTAGCCTTGAAATTGAGATTTTGTTGAGGCATGATGAGGTTGCATTACAAGGATTATTACAAAGTAATCAAGTGTCAAATTTCAAGTTTACTTGGCAACATGATGAGCTAAGTAAGAATAACAACTTGGTTCCTAATTTGGTGTTGCTTTTAGTGTAAATAGCAAATTGGTGTTGGGATGTGGTGTGGCTTTAAGAATTGAATTTCCTAAGTACTGTCATTAAGAGCCTAGGGAAGGTCAGCAAGGGTGGAAAAGTTTTATTTCATATACATGTCTTACGGGCAATTGTAGAAGTCAAGGAGTTTGATGACAAGAAAGAAAATGACAAAATATATCAATTAATAACACAAGGATATTTATTAATGTTAGGTCATCCACAATAAAGGAAGTGATGCAAACCAAAACTTCTGGCGCACTCAAAATTTTTAGGTTAGCACCATGGGGGACGTATATGTTGGGTATGGGGTGGCGGCGCCCTGCATAGCTCGACCAAAAAGATAAGATTACAGTGTGATTTTTCTTTAGTTTTGCAAGTTTTTTTAATACACCCCACTAAAAACGCAAATTGTCCCCATTCACACATTGAATTTCGACATTTAACACTGTAAAACCTAGAAATCTTCCATTTTCAAGTTAAAATACTCAAATTTTTATTCGACATTTAACACTATAAGGACTAATTTTATATGCAATTAGTATCATATTTTTAGTTCTTCAAATGGCCTAGTATGCATCTCTCCTACACATGTTGAACTTTTAGTAATTAATCCTTTGACTAGAGAGGTTAATTTCCTACCAGTGTTACCTAACAAAATTATTCCTCAAAAGACCATGTCGCGGCTCTCATGCTCTTGTTAGGGTTTTGGTTATGATGCATCGGCAGATGATTACATGGTTAAAGTGGGTTTGGAGTAGGAAAGCGACGAACAGTACGTTTTCATGTGTTAACATTGAAATCAAATATTTGGAAACTCATTGGAGATATTAAATATAAGTTCGTTTGTTGGAGTGCTAATACACATGGTATCTTATGCGAGGGGTCACTTCACTGTTTATGAATGACCGGGAAAACAAGAAAGCGATTATTTCTTTTGATTTATCTCGACAAGAGCTTAATGAAATCCCCCAACCAGATGATTTGGTATATAAATGTGATCATGATGATAGCCTTGGTTTTATAAAAGGATCTATATGACATCAAGGACCTATAAAAACCCGCCTTATGATTTGGATAATGAGAAGTTACCAAGTGAAACAGTCTTGGGAACAAGCGCTCTATCCTTGCGATGAGATGGATGTTGATCCACACTACTTGACAATGCTCAAGTACATTACCCACAAGAGTTCTTCCTATTGTCACTCATTAAGGATTATGGACGACATGGCTACTCCTGTATTTGTCCCGAGCCTTGTATCTCCTCCTGGGAACATATATAGACTGATAAAGAAAACGAATGACAAGACGGATTTAAAGAGAAAGAGGAGGCATGCAAAGAATAGCAAGAAGAATGTTAAGGTGGGTTCTAAATATATGTTGTTGTACAATACTTTTTATCATTAAATCAATGCGAATGATAATTGATATGTACCATTATTCCTTAGATTGCTTTAGTATTGACTCTATTGTGCAGCATCATATAAGTTCATGTATTGCTCATCCCAATGTTTTAAACTTAGTTTTTTATTTGAATCGGTCGAGTCAGCAGTTCACCATGTTTTACCGGTTGTATGATAAAAAGAAAACACTACATGCGAAGCTTATCTTGGTAAAATTTGTTAGTGTCAACTGTCAAGGTAGATGGTGTTTTTAATGTGTTCAAGTGTTATTAGAAACAACTTTGTTTGATTATTTTGGCTACTACACTTTTTGTTTCACAATAATTCTTTTTGTTCCTAAGCATTGCCATAATTAGGGCGTCAATTAAGTGCATGCTTGGTCACCCAAGTCTTCGTGTTGTATTCTTAACATAGAAGCTTGTTATCATACTTTTTTAGCAAAGGTTTGAACCGGATGGATTTTTCAAACTGGTCAAACTGGGTCAACAAAAAATCAACGGTTCAAAGAGGTTTTTAAACAAGCAACAAACCAGTTACATTCGCCTGGTCTTTGATCCGGTTCTCGGTTTGACTGGTTGAACAGGCCAAGTGATTGTGGTAAATTACACCCTTTAGGAAAAAGGCGTAAAAGCGGTAAGTATCGAGTGATGATTTAGGAAAATCAACACTAATGACCCTTATGGATTCCAAGTTCGTTTCCCAAGGAGGTATATGTGTGTGAGAAATTTGTTAAATGTTTGTGATTAATGATTGGTTTAGAAGGGGATTAGAAAAGAAGATGACGAAGACGTAAAAATAAAAAAAATCAACAAAAAATCACTACTAGAAAGTTAAAACGTAGAACCTTAAAAACCACAAAAATAAAAATAAATTCTAAAAATTACCAAAAATTCACTAAAAATCTAAAATAATAAACTAAGAGTTTACCAATGATCAAAACTTTTTCAAACCTTTTAAATAATTAAATATTCAATTTTTAAATGCTAATTAAAGCCCTAAAAATCAAATAAATTATCAAAAAGCCCAAATAAAGATTTTTCAATTGATAAAACTCAAAAATGACCTAAAAAGATTAAAAACTATTTTTTGAAATTTTAAAACTAATAAAAACTATTTAAAAAGATTTAAAAACTATTAAAACTTAAAATAATTATAAAAATTAATCTAAAAGAGATAAAATTATTCCAAAAGTTGCTAAATTCCTATTTTAATGTATTTAACCTAAGAAAAATGTAAAAAGTTGGAAAAAGTAAAATTTTAAAAATAATAATAAAATAATAATAAAATAATATTAAAAATCCAAAAATTATAAAAAATTCTAAAAACTTGCAAACTAGTTTATTTTAACCTAAATAATCAGAAAATCAAAGTGAAATTACCAAAATACCCCTAATGGGCCCTCAAATGGGCCAAATCCAAAAACAGTCAACCTAAATGGGCTTTTGGGCCCAAAAAGTCAAACTTGGCCCAATTGACTTGGAAAAGCCTATCTGACTTAAAATTGAATTCTAAGAACAAAACTCTAAAGGCCCAAAAGCTGAATGTGAGCTTATCACAGCTTATTGAACACAAAGCTTATTCTTATTGGGCTTTTCAGCCCATTAAGCCATAAGCTAATGCCATAAGCTCTAATTTGACACACAACCCTATTTTAGGATGCTTAAGAGATCTGTCAAAAGAAATTTCCAATAAGCTCACTCAATAAGCCAGAAGATAGAAAAGCAAAAATCCACAAAACGACAAAATAGTCGTTTTTGAGAAATAATGCACCTCAGAAGCTGATTCAACTTGCAAAAGCTTTCAAATGGACTCAATAAGCAATATCAATCAACAAAAATCCAATAAGCACAACCAATAAGCCAGAATAAGCACAAATGAACTTATGTAAAAGTCAAAGGAGTTGGTTTTCTAGTCAAACCTAAAAGTCAACCACCCAAATGCTCCAGTATGAACAAATGGGTCAATATATGAGCACTTATTACAAAAACAAAGTTTTTGCAGGTTGGAATAAGCTATTATAGCTTATTGATAAGCTGACACCAAAATTTGCACTAGCAGTGGTAACTAGCAGGGGAAAGGAGTTCCCACTGCTTGATATGCAGTAAAGTTTTGGCTTGATTTCAAGCCTTGCTTGTTGCTGTTTGATGGAACAAAAGGCACCTCAATAAGCTTTGGCTTATTGAGAGTCAATATAAACACAATAAACAACAAGTTGCACACTAGAATCAAGCAAAAATCACCAAAAACAGTCACTAATATGAACAAGAACAATATGCAGAAAGTTGTTGATCTAATTGACCACAGATCCAAATTCAAGCACTCAAATCTCTTTCCCTGGTGTAATTAACCTAGATTTAACACTTGTTAACCCTAGTCTATGATTAGATCTAGGTGTCCTCTAAATTTCAACCAATTTCACCAAGTAACAAAGATTTTAAAGCCCTTTTATGGATTTGAGGTGTTTCAAACCTCAAAACCTGCAAACAGATGAGCAATAGCACCAAATAAGCAGATACCAGCAATAAACAACACAATACCAACACTTAACAAATCACAAATCCAAATAATGCAGTTGACCCAAACACCCCTTAAAAACCTATTTTCACAAATTTTCAAAGGATTATCCAGTTCTAACCCACAAATCAGATCAATAACATCTCAATATCATCAATCCAAGCCAAATCAACAATAATCAACCACAATAACACAGATTCAACCATAAACATGCAATTTCACCAAAAATTCAGAAAATAAAAGAGAAATTGAAAAAGGAGAAGGGTGCAAACCTCCAAGACCTACATCCAGGCCCTGGATTGTTTGAGCTGAGGTACTAGCAGAACAAGTACCAGCTTCCAATGCTGCTAAGATGAACAAACAATAAGGTGAGATCAAATAAACAAGCACTTTCTGATTTTTGAAACCCAAGCTTTATCAACTAAAACCTTGCCTCAAAAACCTTCAATCATATCAATGGAACTCAGAATTAGGCTATTCTAACACCAACTTTTAATAAACAAGAACAAGATTTCTCAAAATTCAGAAAATCAAATTTTATTACTTAAAAAGGGATTACAAAGATTGATAGCCTAAGACTGGAACAAAGGGACTCTCACATGTTGAGGTCTCCTTTTATAGGCAAATGCCTGGCTAAACACTATTCATAAACCCTAGAACTGAATTCCCTATTATGCCCTTGAGTCTTCTAGACGAATTCTTGGTGTGAGCTGTCCAAAGTGATCTTGGCTATTCATTTTAGCTTTGGAATGAAGCAAGGATCCTAGGCTGTTGATTTGGACACGTCAGATAACTTGGAGGCTAAGTTGTCATGTGATTGGCTAAACGGGAATTGGGGGTGGGGTCCATAGTGAGTGGGATTAAGGGTTTTAAGGTTGGGATAGGTTTCTGCATGTGTGAATCACACATGTGCAAAGGGAATTGATTTTTACCCTAAGTTTAAGTGGAGTAAAAATTGGGGGTGAAGAAGGGTGAATAGTAGTAACTTTGATCCGAAATTGGGGGAAAGTAATGTGTTTGGCGCAATTTCGTTTCAAATGTTTCTTTTGCCCATGTTTAACCCTTGTGTTTTGGAATTTTTGGCAAATAAAGAATTTCAGCCCTAAAACGTGTTTTGCTTTGTTAATTACTTTCACCACTTGGCAGTTTTGGCACAAAACTTTGGAAAAAGGATTTCAAGGGTTATTTTTGCCATTTTGAGATATTTAAAGGGCTGATCTTGGACATTCTTGATCTTCAAAGGTCTTCATTGTATCTTTGACTTCATAAGGGATCATTATTGGCAATTTTGATTTGTTGAGGGACTAATCTTGCCATTTCTTCAAAGTTGAAGGACCTTTTGTGTAATTTTGACAGACTTAAGGGACCAAACTTGTAATTATTAATATACAAGGGTTTTAAGTGTCATTTCTTCAATAATTGAGGATCAATCTTGTTTGTCTTCAAGTCTTCAAGGGTATTTGTTGAGAATTCCATGATTAGGGCCCGGTTCTTTGTACGGCTTCGTTTCTCGTGTCCGTTTTTCCTTGTAACTTGTGATCTTTTGTCTTTTTCACGATATCCATACCTAAAATACACAAGTAAACAAACACAAGCATATATATGGTATTTTATGACATTTTTATGCATTTAAAGCCCGAAAAGAACGATGAGATCATGTATAAATGCCATCTCATCACTCCCCCATACTAAGCCATTGCCGTGCCCTCACGTAATGCTAGAATAAAGTATCTAAGCATCACCAAAGTTCAATTTTATTAACCTTTATTGAAAAGTAAAAGACTTGCAACATACTACGATGATGTGTAAAGACATAATGTATGATTTTCATCACAAAAAGTGACTTTTAGGGTCAAAGAATAGAAACAAGTGAATGTCCCTTAGAGTAAACTTCGTCATCCTTGATTGTCATACATTCCATGCTAAGTGCAAAAACAAGATCATTGTTGGTACAAGTCACAATGCTAACACTACTCATACGTCCAAATTGTGTAATACTTTTTCTCCCCGCAATCCTAGTTATTATAAAAAGAAATGGGTTACTAGCATTTTTTATCTATTTGTCATGGATCACAAGTGATTCATATTGACTTATTTGAGTAGTTATTAGTCCGAAAGCAAAGTAGCATGATTTGATCAATAGTTAGCCGAAGGACAAAATCTTTTAAAACGGCTTCTCGTGTATCTCCTTAAGTTCATATCTTGGCATAACTCTATTCAACCCCGAGCAACTTTGAAACGATCTTGTGCTAGAGGCTAAGTAACCTTTAAAATCGTACGACCTTACTTATTGCAATTATGATTTATTCCTAATGCATTGATCTTATGGGAAGAAAAAGCCACAATTAAAAACATATGAGTTTTTGAAAGAACACTTTCGTGTTCTACGTTTAGCATGATCACTTGTCTAACTCTATCATTTCTCATTCTTCACTATATAAAGCCCTCTAATTAAAGAGACTCGTGAATACTTAGCCATGCAAGTCAAAATTAAGCCAAATTTGGATTAGCTTTCATTAAGACTATATCAAATCAAAGTTTTGGGTTTTCAAGCCACCTATAGGATCTTGCACTTTCTTGGACTTTTTCAAGCTTAGAGAATGCGTTTTATAGTTCCCTTGATAAGTTACTTTCTAGAATCAATTATAGGAACTTGCGAAAAGTTCTTGTTCTTAACCCGAATGAATTAAGACTTTCGCGTTTTAAAGCTCCCTATATAAAAGTCTAGCAAAACTTGAATTGAGCGGGTTAAGGAATGTAAATGGCTCCAAATGCCCATCAAGTCAAAAATTAACTCTTATTCTACCCATCGGAAAATATACATTCGTGTCTTAAAAACACTTATGAAAACTAAGAAAAATTTTAAAATTTGGCCATTTTTAGCCTTATTAGCAAAACAAAACATTGAAAGTTGGAAAACGTGAGGGCGTAGCAAAGCAAGTATCTATTCACCCCACCATAATAAAAGTAAACATTGTCCTCAATGTTTCGAGTCTAAAGGTGGAGCACCCCCATACTAGAGACGAAGAGTCGAATGCTTAGGATCTAGCATGGAAAGGGTGATCAACAATATATCTAAAGCCGTTTATTAAGTATGCTAAAAGATAATTGTTAGAACAATAAAGGATATGTCATGGATTCGTGAAAAACTTCTTCAAACGAACGATGGAGGCTCACGTAAATGAACACGAGAGTCTTCAATCGTAGATGATGATGATGATCTAGATAACACAATCACAAACAACCACGAGACAACGAGTTGAAAGGGTACAAGTCCCCTTATTAGTGAATAGTGAGCATAAAAGATAAGCATGGGATCTCCCCCACGAGGCACCTCGTTTTTGATTACCGAGTCATGAGCTCGACTCGATCCCCTCAATGCTAATTATCATTGGGGAAGGTGACTTGGTCGAGGGCAACCATTGAAGGAATTTCCCCACCAAAGTAGTGCTTAAGCCTATGTCCATTCACCTTGAAATTAGGACCATCATCTTGAGCTAGCTCAATGGTCCCATATGAAAACACTTGTGTAATGGTGAACGGACCCGACCAACGAGACTTCAATTTCCCGGAAAATATCTTAAGACGAGAGTTAAAAAGCAACACTTGATCACCAACTTTAAAAACCCGGTTTTTAATCTTTGAATCATGAAACTTTTTAGTCTTTTCTTTAAAGATTAATGAATTTTCATAAGCATTATCCCTTAATTCATCCAATTCATTCAATTGTATTTTCCGGTGATCTCCCGCGGTCTTCAAGTCAAAATTAGCATGCTTAAGGGCCCAATATGCCTTGTGCTCCAACTCAATGGGCAAATGAAAATTCTTCCCATAGACTAACTTATAAGGAGTGCAACAAATAGGTGTCTTATAAGCGGTCCTAAAGGCCCATAAAGCGTCATCGAGTTTGTCGGACCATGAAGCACGGTTTTCTCCAATTGACCTCTCTAAAATCCTCTTCAAAGCTCGGTTCGAAACCTCGACCTGCCCACTCGTTTGCGGGTGATAAGCCGTAGAAAGACGATGAGTAACCCCATATTTCTTTAGAACCTTTTCGAATTGGTCATTACAAAAATGGGTTCCACGATCGCTTATAATAGCACGAGGGGTTCCGAACCGAGAGAAAAGTTGCTTCAAAAACTTCACTACCACACGAGCATCATTCGTAGGCAAAGCCTTAGCTTCCACCCACTTAGAAAGGTAGTCCACCGCGACGAGGATATATTTGTTGCCATGAGACGATGGGAACGGCCCCATAAAGTCTATTCCCCATATGTCGAAAATCTCACACACTTGAATTATGTTTTGTGGCATTTCATCACGTTGAGACGATTTTCCTTGACGTTGGCACGAATCACACGACTTCACAAGTGCGTGTGCATCACGATAGATAGAAGGCCAAAAGAAACCGGCATCGAACACTTTCTTAGCCGTGAGGTTAGCACCGTGGTGAACACCCGTGGGTCCCTCGTGACAAGCTCTAAGGATGTTAGAAGCTTCGGCACCAAACACACAACGTCGAACGAGTTGATCCGCACAAATCCGAAAGAGATAAGGGTCGTCCCAAAAATAGAACTTGACGTCACGAAAGAATTTTCGTTTTTGTTGTGTCGTCATACCCTTGATTATGAAATTGCCCGCATGGTAATTTGCAATATCGGCAAACCATGGGGTGGTGTCTTTAGAATTCACTACACCGAGAGTCTCAAGAGGAAATGTTTCGGTAATTTCCTTGTTCTCGAAAACATCTTTGTGAGGATCTTCTAGACGAGAGAGATGATCAGCCGCTAGATTCTCGGCTCCTTTTTTGTCAAGCACGATGACATCAAATTCTTGGAGGAGGAGCATCCAACGAAGCAATCTCGGCTTAGCATCTTGCTTAGCTAAGAGATACTTGATAGCCGAATGGTCCGTATACACGATGCTTTTAGTCAAGACGAGATAAGGTCGGAATTTCTCAAAAGCATAGACCACGGCAAGGAATTCCTTTTCCGTTGTGGTGTACTTTAATTGAGCCTCGGTCATCGTCTTACTCGCATAGTGGATAGGACGGAAATGCTTGTCATAACGTTGCCCTAAGACGGCCCCTATAGCATAATCACTTGCATCGCACATGATTTCAAAGGGTAATTCCCAATTAGGAGCAACAAGAATGGGAGCTTCGGTAAGTTTTCTTTTGAGAGTTTCGAAAGCCTTGACACAATCCTCATTAAAGTTAAAAGGAGCATCCTTCTCGAGAAGGTGTGTCATAGGACGAGAAATTTTCGAAAAGTCCTTGATGAAACGACGATAAAAGCCCGCGTGGCCTAGGAAACTCCTAACTCCCTTTACGGTTTTGGGATGAGGTAACTTGGCGATGACGTCTACCTTAGCTTTATCGACCTCAATCCCCGCCTTTGACACCTTATGTCCTAAGACGATTCCTTGTTTACACATAAAATGACATTTCTCCCAATTAAGCACAAGATTGGTTTCTTCACAACGTTTCAACATTTGTTCGAGATTAGATAAACATGACGTGAACGAATTACCAAACACCGAGAAGTCATCCATAAACACTTCCATCGACTTCTCGATCATATCGTGAAAAATTGCCATCATACACCGTTGAAACGTACCGGGTGCATTACAAAGTCCGAAAGGCATCCTACGATAGGCGAACGTTCCATAAGGACACGTAAACGTAGTCTTCTCTTGATCACGAGGGTCGATAGGGATTTGAAAGTAACCGGAAAAACCATCTAAAAAGCAAAAGAATTCATTTCCCGCAAGTCGCTCCAACATTTGATCCATGAAGGGCAAAGGAAAGTGGTCTTTACGAGTGGCGTCATTTAACTTTCGGTAGTCAATACACACCCTCCAACCGGTCACAACACGAGTGGGAATTAACTCGTTGTTTTCATTAGGCACAACGGTCATTCCTCCCTTTTTAGGGACACAATGGATTGGGCTCACCCATGGGCTATCGGATATAGGATAAATCATTCCCGCGTCAAGGAGTTTAAGGACCTCCTTTTTAATGACATCGTGAATTTTGGGATTCACCCTTCTTTGACTTTGAATTGCGGGTTTGTAGTCCTCCTCCATTAAAATCTTGTGAGTACAAAATTTTGGGTCAATACCCTTAATGTCGGATATTTTCCACGCAATTGCCCCTTTATGAGCCTTAAGAACTTTCAAGAGCTCGGTTTTTTCATCATTAGCAAGACCTTTTGCAATAATAACCGGCAACTTGTCATCACCTTCCAAGAATGCGTATTCAAGGTGAGAAGGAAGATCTTTCAATTCAAGGATAGGTGGTTCCTCGATTGAAGATTTTGGTTCAACACTCATAACTTCCATCGGCGAAAGAAATGGTGGAATAGAAGTATCATCACTAATCAATACCTCATATTCATTGTCGATTTCATTTGAATTGAAATCGCCTCCTTGGAATGGAGTGAGATTTGGTGTGGAATTAGCAAGAATCGGATCCAAAATAGTGGGATTGCCACTTGACGAGCTATCGGAAAAACCTAACACTTCTTGTGAAAACTCATCGCAAACCACATCAACGATGTCAATGTGATTGATGGTAGCAATTGCATAAACATGAGAAGGTTTCGAGTTTTGAGTAGCGTTTATAACAAGTTCCTCTTTGTTGAATCTCAAAGTGATAGTTCTCGCATGAACATCGATAAGCGATCTCGAAGTGTCTAAAAATGATCGACCTAAAATTAGAGGAACTTAAGGATCCACGGGGATGTCAGCTACTATAAAATCAACGGGATAGTAGAACTTCCCCACTTTCACGAAAACATCTTCGGCTACTCCACATGCCATAATCCTAGAATGATCGGCCATCTCGATGGACATGTTCGAAGGAATGAGAGCCGGAAGCGAAAGCGATTTCCAAATGGAAAATGGCATCAAATTAATGCTCGCACCAAGATCGGCCAAGGCGAGGCATTCTTTCATATCTTGTATGTCACAAGGAATGAGAAACTTTCCGGGATCACCAACTTTTTCTGGTATGCGGTTAGGATAAACCGAAGAACAATTAGCAAGCTTTGAAAGCTTTTCTTTATCGCTCATCATACTTTTAAAAGTGGAAGCGAAACGAGGCATATATAACAACGCGTCGGCTAAACTCACATCAAAATGCACTTGTTGAAACATTTTTATAAAAAGCTCGATTTGTTGTTTGTTACGCTCTTGCAACTTCTCTTTGTTTCGTCTCGAAGGGTAGGGTAAAGGTGGTGTGGGTTGGTCATTAGGCAACGGCCTTGGAAACTCGGGTTCCACAATTGGTATTGGTTCAACCGTAGGTATGGTATGAGCGGTACTTCGTGGGATTGTAATGTGCTCCTTTTCGACCATCACCTCGGGTTCTTTCTCGATTTCCTTCTCCTTAGAAGTACTTGGACGAGAGATTGGTTCCTTGAAAGTTTTACCACTTCGTGTAGTAATAACCTTCATTTCTCCCTTCGGGTTTGCAATGGTATCACTAGGAAGACCACCCGAGGAAGAGGTTTTACACATGATTGCTTCAAACATCTTAGCCATTCGGTCCTCAAATTTTGATTGCCTAGCATCCGCTTTTAATAACTCTTGCTTAATCTCATGTTGTCCTAATTCCATCTTTTGTTGATTTTGTTGAAGACGTTGGACATTTCCTTCCATTTTGTTTGCATGAGTTTTAAGTTCATTAGCAAGTTCATTTTTTAGCTCGTTTTTCAACTCGGATCTAAAGATAATCATCTCACGTTGCATGTTATCAAATTTAGCATCATTTGCTTTAGCATAATCCAAAAATTCTCCTTGCAAATTTTTAGTGTGAGCATTTTGAAAACCTTGTGTAGTGTTTTGAAAATCACGGTTTTGATTTTGATTAGAGATTTGTCCATTCCCACTTTGATAATTCCCCTTGTTGTAATTGCTTGTGTTGCCTTGGTAATTACCTTGGTTGTTGTTTCGATAATTGTTAACATTTTGATTGGGTGGAGCTTGATTTTGGCGGGAACCTTGACCGTTTTGGTTGTAAGTTCCCGTTGCTACATAAGCACTCGAAGTGTTACCATCCGCGGTAATGCACTCGGAAAGATCATGAGCTCCCCCACAAGATAAACAACTCTTAGAAACCGCTTTAACCGAAGCGGAATTGGAAGCTTCTTGAGCCTTCCAATGGGACATAAGATTAGCAAATCTATCAAAAAACCGATTTTCCTCATTAGCTTCATCATGTAAGGCGTTAATGCTACGAGATGATTGTGACGAAGATGACGAACCCATATTGGCAACACTCGGTGTGTTACGAGGGTTATAAACCTTAGACCTATTTTCAATGATTTGTAAAGCCTCATTTGTCGTCTTGCACAAAAATTACCACCCGCGGCAGCGTTCAAATAATCTCGTTCATGATCATTAAGCCCATTATAAAAAGTATCCACTTGATGCAATTCCGTAAAATCATGGTGTGGACATTCATGTAACATTTCTTTAAAGCGTTCCCATGCCATTGAAAAACTTTCATTATTTCTTTGCACAAATCGTGAAATCTCATTTTTCAAATGTGTTGTTTTAGATGGTGGAAAAAACTTGTTCACAAACTTAGAAACGAGATCGGCCCATGTCAAAATTGAATTTGGTGGTTCTTTCTCGAGCCAAATTTTTGCGGGTCCATCCAACGAGTATGGAAACAACATCATCTTAATGGCGTCATGTGGAACATCCTTAAACTTGCTAGTGGCGGTGAGACGGTTAAAATTCCTAATGTGGTAGTGCGGGTTGTCTTTCTCGTGACCTCTAAACTTATTTGCTTGCAACATCGACATTAAACCCGTCTTAATTTCGAAATTCTCCGCAAGGATGGCGGGAATCACAATAGCCTCTCCAAAACCCTCGGTGGGTGCTTGTAGCAACTCCATCATAGTACGATTAGCCATGACGACTTCTTGTTCTACAATAGGTTCAACAATTGGAGGTTCTTCAACAATCAACGTCTCTTGATTGGCTTGCTTTTGAAGTCGTTTACGAGCTCGTTTTGCTTGATTACGAGTGATCATAAACTTCACGAAGAATGGGAGGTGAGCAAAGAAGATTCTTTTAGGGTGTTTTGTGAATTTTCAATTTTTTTTGTGTTTTTGATGATATTTAATTTTTTTTGATTTTGGTGTATCCTCGTAGACAACAATCTACAAAATCTCTCCTCGAATCAAACTCTTGATTAAAGAAGCCTCAAAGGAATGAAAACGATCACGTGGAGTGAACGCCTTCGAATGACTTTAGAACTTTGGTGAAAACCAAATTGTTCAAGAGGTTTTAATCACAAAGAAACCAAGCAAATATACTATACGTAATAATACTTTGGGCGGCAAAACCCTCGATTAGCCTTCAATCTCAAAATACTCACAAGCAAGCGGGGAAACGAGGCGGCGCGAAGCACTTAAGAGCCTTTTTCCTTAGGGTATATTTTATAATACCCGCCTTATACCCACCTTATAGTTTGTATCTTTCAAAATCGAGCTTCACGAAAGTATTTATCTATTTTTGCCTTTTTCTTTTTGTTTGAGATTCGAATACAATAATTGAGTGATGAAATCCCAATTAAGGTTGTGTTTTCACACTTTTGGAGATATTGTAAATTTATTGTGATACTTAATACAATATAGTAATAATATTTGTACAAGAAAAACCAAGAAAACCGATAATACGTATTAGTAGAGTTCTACTAATACAAATACTATATGGTTAATATTAAAAACAACAATGCAAATTAATCACGACACACCTCCCCGGCAGCGGCGCCAAAGTGATTGTGGTAAATTACACCCTTTAGGAAAAAGGCGTAAAAGCGGTAAGTATCGAGTGATGATTTAGGAAAATCAACACTAATGACCCTTATGGATTCCAAGTTCGTTTCCCAAGGAGGTATATGTGTGTGAGAAATTTGTTAAATGTTTGTGATTAATGATTGGTTTAGAAGGGGATTAGAAAAGAAGATGACGAAGACGTAAAAATAAAAAAAATCAACAAAAAATCACTACTAGAAAGTTAAAACGTAGAACCTTAAAAACCACAAAAGTAAAAATAAATTCTAAAAATTACCAAAAATTCACCAAAAAATTAAAATAATAAACTAAGAGTTTACCAATGATCAAAACTTTTTCAAACCTTTTAAATAATTAAATATTCAATTTTTAAATGCTAATTAAAGCCCTAAAAATCAAATAAATTATTAAAAAGCCCAAATAAAGATTTTTCAATTGATAAAACTCAAAAATGACCTAAAAAGATTAAAAACTATTTTTAGAAATTTTAAAACTAATAAAAACTATTTAAAAAGATTTAAAAACTATTAAAACTTAAAATAATTATAAAAATTAATCTAAAAGAGATAAAATTATTCCAAAAGTTGCTAAATTCCTATTTTAATGTATTTAACCTAAGAAAAATGTAAAAAGTTGGAAAAGTAAAATTTTAAAAATAATAATAAAATAATAATAAAATAATATTAAAAATCCAAAAATTATAAAAAATTCTAAAAACTTGCAAACTAGTTTATTTTAACCTAAATAATCAGAAAATCAAAGTGAAATTACCAAAATACCCCTAATGGGCCCTCAAATGGGCCAAATCCATAAACAGTCAACCTAAATGGGCTTTTGGGCCCAAAAAGTCAAACTTGGCCTAATTGACTATCTGACTTAAAATTGAATTCTAAGAACAAAACTCTAAAGGCCCAAAAGCTGAATGTGAGCTTATCACAGCTTATTGAACACAAAGCTTATTCTTATTAGGCTTTTCAGCCCATTAAGCCATAAGCTAATGCCATAAGCTCTAATTTGACACACAACCCTCTTTTAGGATGCTTAAGAGATCTGTCAAAAGAAATTTCCAATAAGCTCACTCAATAAGCCAGAAAATAGAAAAGAAAAAATCCACAAAACGACAAAATAGTCGTTTTTGAGAAATAATGCACCTCAGAAGCTGATTCAACTTGCAAAAGCTTTCAAATGGACTCAATAAGCAATATCAATCAACAAAAATCCAATAAGCACAACCAATAAGCCAGAATAAGCACAAATGAACTTATGTAAAAGTCAAAGGAGTTGGTTTTCTAGTCAAACCTAAAAGTCAACCACCCAAATGCTCCAGTATGAACAAATGGGTCAAAATATGAGCACTTATTACAAAAACAAAGTTGTTGCAGGTTGGAATAAGCTATTATAGCTTATTGATAAGCTGACACCAAAATTTGCACTAGCAGTGGTAACTCGCAGGGGAAAGGAGTTCCCACTGCTTGATATGCAGTAAAGTTTTGTCTTGATTTCAAGCCTTGCTTGTTGCTGTTTGATGGAACAAAAGGCACCTCAATAAGCTTTGGCTTATTGAGAGTCAATATAAACACAATAAACAACAAGTTGCACACAAGAATCAAGCAAAAATCACCAAAAACAGTCACTGATATGAACAAGAACAATATGCAGAAAGTTGCTGATCTAATTGACCACAGATCCAAATTCAAGCACTCAAATCTCTTTCCCTGGTGTAATTAACCTAGATTTAACACTTGTTAACCCTAGTCTATGATTAGATCTAGGTGTCCTCTAAATTTCAACCAATTTCACCAAGTAACAAAGATTTTAAAGCCCTTTTATGGATTTGAGGTGTTTCAAACCTCAAAACCTGCAAACAGATGAGCAATAGCACCAAATAAGCAGATACCAACAATAAACAACACAATACCAACACTTAACAAATCACAAATCCAAATAATGCAGTTGACCCAAACACCCCTTAAAAACCTATTTTCACAAATTTTCAAAGTATTATCCAGTTCTAACCCACAAATCAGATCAATAACATCTCAATATCATCAATCCAAGCCAAATCAACAATAATCAACCACAATAACATAGATTCAACCATAAACATGCAATTTCACCAAAAATTCAGAAAATAAAAGAGAAATTGAAAAAGGAGAATGGTGCAAACCTCCAAGACCTACATCCAGGCCCTGGATTGTTTAAGCTGAGGTACTAGCAGAACAAGTACCAGCTTCCAATGCTGCTAAGATGAACAAACAATAAGGTGAGATCAAATAAACAAGCACTTTCTGATTTTTGAAACCCAAGCTTTATCAACTAAAACCTTGCCTCAAAAACCTTCAATCATATAAATGGAACTCAGAATTAGGCTATTCTAACACCAACTTTTAATAAACAAGAACAAGATTTCTCAAAATTCAAAAAATCAAATTTTATTACTTAAAAAGGGATTACAAAGATTGATAGCCTAAGACTGGAACAAAGGGACTCTCACATGTTGAGGTCTCCTTTTATAGGCAAATGCCTGGCTAAACACTATTCACAAACCCTAGAACTGAATTCCCTATTATGCCCTTGAGTCTTCTAGACGAATTCTTGGTGTGAGCTGTCCAAAGTGATCTTGGCTGTTCATTTTAGCTTTGGAATGAAGCAAGGATCCTAGGCTGTTGATTTGGACACGTCAGATAACTTGGAGGCTAAGTTGTCATGTGATTGGCTAAACGGGAATTGGGGGTGGGGTCCATAGTGAGTGAGATTAAGGGTTTTAAGGTTGGGATAGGTTTCTGCATGTGTGAATCACACATGTGCAAAGGGAATTGATTTTTACCCTAAGTTTAAGTGGAGTAAAAACTGGGGGTGAAGAAGGGTGAATAGTAGTAACTTTGATCCGAAATTGGGGGAAAGTAATGTGTTTGGCGCAATTTCGTTTCAAATGTTTCTTTTGCCCATGTTTAACCCTTGTGTTTTGGAATTTTTGGCAAATAAAGAATTTCAGCCCTAAAACGTGTTTTGCTTTGTTAATTACTTTCACCACTTGGCAGTTTTGGCACAAAACTTTGGAAAAAGGATTTCAAGGGTTATTGTTGCCATTTTGAGATATTTAAAGGGCTGATCTTGGACATTCTTGATCTTCAAAGGTCTTCATTATATCTTTGACTTCATGAGGGATCATTATTGGCAATTTTGATTTGTTGAGGGACTAATCTTGCCATTTCTTCAAAGTTGAAGGACCTTTTGTGTAATTTTGACAGACTTAAGGGACCAAACTTGTAATTATTAATATACAAGGGTTTTAAGTGTCATTTCTTCAATAATTGAGGATCAATCTTGTTTGTCTTCAAGTCTTCAAGGGTATTTGTTGAGAATTCCATGATTAGGGCCCGGTTCTTTGTACGGCTTCGTTTCTCGTGTCCGTTTTTCCTTGTAACTTGTGATCTTTTGTATTTTTCACGATATCCATACCTAAAATACACAAGTAAACAAACACAAGCATATATATGGTATTTTATGACATTTTTATGCATTTAAAGCCCGAAAAGAACGATGAGATCATGTATAAATGCCATCTCATCACCAGGTCAATCCGGGTTCTAAAACATTGGCGCATACACATTTGGTAGTTCCTTACTTTCTTTCCCCTCCTATTTGTCTACATTTAGCTCTCATTAAATAACTGAATTGTCTCTTTCTATTTTTTTAGTCAATCAAGAAAGATCATTTGGTTCCTGGACTGAGTGCCAGAGATTGAGTTATTAAAACAGTCAAATATATCATAACACGACGTTAGTGTTTGAACTTTGCTTTTTGGCACTCTAGATCGATGCTTCTTTTCGAAATTTATCATTTAATTTTTTTGCAAATAAGGAGGTTTTTTTACTACATCATATTCGATATTGCCGTTCAAAAAAAACTGTTATATTGGATATTTAGTTTGCTGATATAAGTTCAGGACTTGGAAAGTTTCTATATGTGATGGAAGTTAGCTTTTCTTAGTGTCAAGTAGAAGAAAGATAAAGGACCTTAATTGAAACTTCTAAGCCTATTTATATCTTCCAGCTATGGTTTCACATTCAATTTTTTTAATTCATTGATTCTGATTCTTTTTTGTTCTTTCTGGTTACATTTTGATTCTTTTTTGTCCTCTCACAATTTAATTTTTTGCGTTCGTCCATCATAACGAACGCAGAAAATTAGATTGTGAGAGAACATTTTTTTAATGATTGCAAGACGAAAAAAATTAAGATTCAAAATAAAAAATTGAGTATTATAAGTTAAAAAGAAAGAGTTTTTAGGTTTTAGAGGATTCGGTGTGACAACCCTAGATTTTAGGATTTGTCACTTATGAATGTTTGTCATTTGATTTTTGTGCTTAATGTGCTTTTATGTGCTATATGTTTATATTTGAGCCTTTGATTTGATGTTAGTCATCGTTTATGTAGTGCGTAGTACATTATATGATGTTATGATGGGGTTAGTTCGTGTTCATTAGTTCACATGGTTGTGATTATGTAAGAATATGGTGTTATTTTTTAGATTTTATGTGTACGTATATGTATTATAGTAAATCGTATATTTATGATCCGAGGTTTAGTGTTTAGAGGTCTCGGACTAAGGATTTAATGTCGGGAATAATTTACGGGTTAGTTTTAAGTTATTTTAGACTTAGTTATTAACCTATTTTAATATTTCCATAAAACTGTATATTTTACGTATTTTACGGTAATCGCGTAAAAAGTCGAAAAATTAACGTAAGTCTTTCAGGTTTTGGCCCGAAGTAACCCGAGAGTACCATTAAGTTTAAAAACGATTAAATGTCAGTAAATAGGGTATAAAAGTCGACCTAAGAGGTTTGGGCTTGGTTTTGGGCCGACTTAAGCTTAAGTAAGGGAAAAGGGTGGCCAATTTGAGTACTAGTAGGACTATGGGTTGTAATAAATGGACATCTAATATTAATAAATTGAAACCTTATTACATTTGTTCATTATTATTGTTTTATAAATAGTAGCTTTATTTTATTTATGTAGATAACTAACCTATCAATCAAACTCATAATCATTGTATGAGTGGGGGATAATTTGTGTTTCGAATGGGGACGTTTTAAAAAAACGCTAAAAATAAAGAGAAAATACACTGTAATCTCATCGTTCTGGTCTAACCATGGAAGGTGGCGCCAACCTGAACCTAAATCATAGGTCCACCCCTGGTTACGATTGTATAGTTTAATGTTTTGTTTCATAATCAATCACTCTGATTGATAATTACTCATAGTTTGAGAGTATTGAGTGATTTGTAGAGTGAGGTGATAAAATCAACCGATTATTTTCATTAGCAAGAACTCAACTGAAGTCGAGGATTTGTTTGTATTGTCTTTTGATTATTCATAATAGGGAAAAGTGAATATGAGGCTGTAAGACATCTAATGTTACATACCAACTAGCCCAAAACTACGTAGTTTTGATAAAATAACATTCTAAATCATAAAGCCTAAAATTAAAATCTCCCTTCTCATTTATCACGTACCTTCATCTGACTGAACCTCATCTTCATTATTTTCTTCATCCACGGTATGTTTCATATGATTAAATTTCGTTCATTTAATAGTTTATATGTCATTCAATGCATTTAGTTATAATCGGATCAACCCCTCTTTATGTAAACAAACATTTTCATTATAGGTTAATAAATGATGTATGAGATCCTATAATATATATGATGGTGTTAATATGTTACTGAGTATTTAATCTATGAAATAACTCTTAAGATATCATGCGGGTAATGCATTAACTAATCTATACTGTAGAAACTAGAAGGGGGGGAGGGGTTGAATAGTTTCTTAAATTTACTTGTTAAATGTTGGTTTTAAAAAATCCTTTGCCAAAAACTTAAGCTTGCGTATTTATGTGAAACCTTCTTATACACAATATGAACAAGGTATAGTGCAACTAAACTAATAATCACAAGTATAAAGAATAATGAATGTATAGTGCAACTAAACTAATAATCACAAGTATAAAGTATAATGAATGTAAAGAGATATGGGAAGGAAAGATCAAACCAAACACCATGGATTTAGAGTGGTTCGGCAACGAAGCTCACTTCTCGTTCCTACTCCACTCCTCGAATACTCCATACTCGAGAGTTCACTAATCCACAATCTCCTTAAGGTGGAGAAACCGTACACAACGTCGCTTAACCAATTTCCGACTCTAAGCTAAAAGTCTAGCCCTAATCTTAGCTAGGACCAATCTACACCAATATACTTTGAGGACTAAGTATTAACCTTAATACATACATAACTTCCAAATAGACACAACTACTTGGATCTTCACAACAATGACACAACAATGAATAAATAAGTTTGGATCTTCAATGGATCTTTGAGGTAAACAAAACACTTCAAGAATGATAGTGTTCTTCTCTTTGCACTTTGAGAGGAAAAGATAAGAGGAGAAAGATTCACTTCTAAACAAGTAGTAATCAAACAAATGATCAAGGATTTGAGTGATTTAAGAAGTATGAAAGAATCTGGAAATGTATGTGCAAAAGAGGTGGATTGAAAGTCTGAGAATGGTCCACTATTTAGAAGACAAACATCCAACGGCTATATCTGCCCGCGGTTCCTTATTGAGCCCGCGGTTCATTATCGATAAGGAACCGCCGACGTAAAGTCCGCTGATTGGTTCGAATCTGGGAATTAAAATATCCTGAAAGGATATTCTAAACCAAGATAGAATATGCTATTTTCAAATTTTTAAATAATTAATTTAATAAAACATTTTCTTAAAAAGAAAGTTTAATAAAACATTGTCACACTTAATAAAAAGTGAGTTTTAAGAAAAGATTAAATCCTGGATCACTTAATTAGGATAATTACTTGTTTGTTCATACCTTAAGTGATAATGGTTGAAATGAAAAATACTTGAACTCAAGAATTCGTTTTTCGTTGTTTTCGTAAATGCTTGTTTTTACATATTGTCGTAATCAAAACAAAGCGAGACCGAAAAATGCAAGTAACGTTTTTAGGCATCATTACATTAACATATACATCATCTACTAACCTACTAATATTTGTTAACTGTTAATACGGCAGATCATGTAACTATCAATCTTTCATTGCATCAAGTAACTGTTAATATGTCTTTCAATTGTTAACTGTCAACATGATATTTATCACGTGTTGTCTCAAGATATCTGAAACTTAATGGAGATTGAAGTACAACCAAATGACGAACCACTTGCAGCACACCAAATCGAAGAATTTGATGCAAATGGGTTTTTGATCGACCATGACAATTCAGAATATGAAAATGATAACCAAAACGATGATGTCATTGATGTTGGGCTGAAGAACGATGAATACAATGATGTAATGGTGAAGGTTTTTGATACTCTTGACGATGCATATATGTTCTACAATGGTTATGCCCTTCTACATGGATTTGGCATCCGTATCCATACGACTTATAAAACTAAGGTAACAAATGAGGCTTATGGAAGAAAATTTGTATGCAACAAATAAGGTTTCAAAGATTTAAAAGGTAAAGGTCGTGATGGAAGTGATAAGAAACGACGCAAGAATGTAAGAACTAAATGTGAAGCTTTCCTTCAGATTAACATAAGTAAAGATAGAAAGGGCCTGTTTGTTTGATTTTTTATATTGAGTTTTGTAAATTTAAATTGATTGTGTTACTATATGATGTATGTTTGTAAATAAATATATAGATGTTTGTTTTAGGTGCTGAATAAAATGTCTAAATTTAAAAGAATTACTAGTTTACCCTGAAAATAAGTTATTTGGAGGTTACATGTGATAAATGGAATGGTAAATATGTAAAATTATGAAATAAGTCACTCACTTATTATAAAGACCCTCCCTCGCCTGGCATTTTCCAGAAAGACATGTGTCAGTTTTAAGCTCAAAACAAACAAATCTGAAGTGACTTAATTTACTTACTTGTTTTATTATTAAGACCGATCAAGCTTTTATCAAACACCACCATATACTCTTTACGCTATATAATATAACTAACTGAAATTAATACAAATGGGTTGGTGCTTGGTAGGGTATATAAACGTGTCAATAACCTTTACGCTATATAATATAACTGAAATTAATACCGTGAAAATTGAGGTGTTACGATATGTTTCATGGTTGGGACGGGTTGGGGATGTTGCCCCAATTCCCGCCATGAACTTGATAAATTCTTTCTTAGTGCCCCACAACCCGACCAGTAACAACTACGTTACTAAACGTTTTTATTAAAAAGTACAGCTACAACTTCTGCTGCTCACTGTTACCGATATTTTTGTCAAACGTACCCTAACCCAATAAGCACGCCCCACCTCAAAATATTCAGGTTTCGAGTTTCTATGTCAAATTCGTGTTTTTTCCATCCCTGTACGCCCACATTATATTGTGGGATCATAGTAAGGGCCATCTCGTGGAGTTTGGAAGCCCTTTGAAAGTAGCCTTTTAAATTTCGTAAACTTAAATGTACAACAAACTTAGACACCCATGTTAGATGTTAGATTTTCGGGCTTAATAGCAGGTTTCCATGCCTTAAAAACCGGAGGGTTACCACGAAAATCTGTTACTCTTGGACTCGAGGTTTAGTATCTGGGCCTGGGCTCGAATCCTAGTATCTGGGCCTGTGCTCGAATTCTTAGTATCTGGGCTTTGGGCTTCGTATACAAATGATTTGGTGAATCTAACCCTAAAACTTTTCTGTTTCGACTCTTTGTTCTAATGGCAGAGCTTGTGTTTGATGTGATTGAGCAGATACTTGTAAGACTGGATGTGATTGATCTACTTAGATGCAAGAGTGTTTGTAAGTCATGGCTATCTTTAATCTCATCCCCTCTTTTTGTTCAAACTCATCTCAACTATACTTGTTCGATAAATCATCATCTTCCTGATAAAAGGATCATGATGCATGATGGTTGTGGGGACGCCATAGGCTACTATAATTATATATACAATAACTATCATATTATTGGTTCTTCAAATGGCCTTGTATGCATCTCTCCTAAAGATGTTGAACTTTTAGTAATTAATCCTTTGACTAGAGAGGTTAGTTTCCTACCAGGGTTACCTAACGAAATTATTCCTAAAACGACCAGGCCGCGTCTTTCATGCGCTTGTTGGGGTTTTGGTTATGATGCATCAGCAGATGATTACACGGTTATAGTAGGGTTTAGAGTAGGGAAGCATCGAACACGCTTTCATGTGTTAACATTGAAATCAAATATATGGAAACTCATTGGAGATATAAAATATAAGTTGGACTATTATAGAGGTAATACACATGGTATCTTATGCGAGGGGTCACTTCACTGGTTTATGAATGACCGGAAAAACAAGAAAGCCATTATTTCTTTTGATTTATCTCGACAAGAATTTAATGAAATCCCCCAACCAGATGATTTGTTATATAAACGTAATGATGATGACATGCTTGGTTTCATAAAAGAATCTCTATGCATATATGAACCTCAAGTAGTCTCTTACACAAGTGGAAACAAATGTTATATAGATAGAAACCCCGACCCTATGATTTGGATAATGAGAAGTTACCAAGTGAAACAGTCTTGGGAACAGTCGTCCTATGGTTGCGATGAGATGGATGTTAATCCACACTACTTGAGAAGGCTCAAGTACATTGCCCACAAGAGTTCTTCCTATTGTCGCTCACGAAGCATTATTGACTACATGGCTACTCCTGTATTTGTGCCGAGCCTTGTATCTCCTCCTGGGAACATACATAGACTGATCAAGAAAACCAATGACAAAACGGCTCTAAAGAGAAAGAGGAGGCATGCAAAGAATAGCAAAAGGAATGCTAAGGTAGGTTCTAAATATATGTCGTTGTACAATACTTTTTATCATTAAATCACTGCGAATGATAATTGATATGTACCCTTTTTCCCTATATTGCTTTAGTATTGACTCTACTACGTAGTATATCAGTCAGTTACCTATCTAATGTATAGCACTGCCACAATTAGGGCGCCAAATTAAGCGTATACTTGGTCATCCAAGTCTTCCTGTTGTATTCTTAACATAGAAGCTTGTTATCATACCTCTTTAGCAAGGGTTTGACCCGTCTGAATTTATTAAACCGGGTCGACCTGGGTTAACCAAAAACTGGTGGCCATGGTTCAAAGCAGTTCTTTAACAATCAATAAACCAGTTACATCCAGCCCAATTTTCGGTTTGACCAGTTGAACTGGCCGGTGTCAACCCGGGTTCTAAAACATTGGCTCATACACATTTAGTAGTTCTCCTCTTTGTCTACATGCGTATAATTATACATTTAGCTCTCGTTCACTTCTTATTTTGCTAAGTATAACTTTTAACTGAACTGTGTCTTTCGATTCTAATTTTTCAGTCAATCAAGAAAGGTCATGATGCGAGCATTAAAAGAAATATCAACTGGAGCGTTTGAGTTATTGAAGCAGTCAAAGATGGCTTAGTATTTAAACTTTGCTTTTTCTTTGGCACTCTAGATCAATGCTTCTTTTCGAAATCTATCTTTTAATTTTTTTGCAAACAAGGAAGTTATGTTTCGGTATACATTTTTTCTTTTACTACATCATATTGGATATATCAGTTGAACCAGTTATGACTACTCGAGAAGTTGCATCCCTCGATAAGAATCAATAAAACGATTTTCTTGTTTGGTAATAGAGCATAGTGACTTCTCGATCATAGTATTATGACTACTCCAGAAGTTGCAACTATATCGTGACTTCCTTACCAAAAGAAACTACTATTCCATTATAGACTTAAGCTCACGATCATGCAGTACCTAATATCATCATATGCGAGCTCTCTCACTCTAACCATATGTCGATCAGTAATGAAGTAGTTAATTCCTTAAGAATGGTCAATTAGTCAACTAACTCTAGAACACCATGCTAGCTTGTTTATATACTGTGAATCGCAGGGGCGGACTTATAGTATAAGTACGGGGTGGCGGCGCCCCCCATAGCTCGACCAAAAAGACGAGTTTTTAGTGTATTTTTTAAAAAAAATTGAGCGTTTTTTTAAAATGCCCCCCACTAGAATTTCAAATTGTCCTACACTCACTCATTTAATTCCAACTTTTAACACTATAAAACCTAGAAATCGTTAACTTTTAAGTTATAATACTTCACTTTTTATTCATTCGAATTTTAGTTTTTTCGTCTTGTTATCGTTAAAAAAAAATTTTTGCCCCCCACACTGAAATTTCCTGCGTCCGCCACTGGTGAATCGGTGTACTACTTTTGTATCATATGATGCACATAATGATTCTATGATATATAAACCACGTCCTACTAACCACTTAGATGCCATTGCTCAACTCGACCCACTAATCACTAACATTTGTCGTTCTAAAAAAAAGGATATTGAATTAGAGAGAATATATATTTTTTTTAAAATGGTGAAATTAGATTATAAAAATAATGAGGTGGTTTGCACACTACATAAATTGATTGACACTATAAAACCCGTATAATCCATTTTATTTTCCAGGACGAAAATTTCTTTTTAGAGGAGAAGAGTTGTAAAACCCGTAAAATTATTTTTTATTTCGAGGACGAGTTATTTTCTAAGAGTAGTAGAGTTGTAATACCCGATATTTTAATAAGTTTTTTTATTGTTTATTTAGGTACAAATAAAATGAAATGTGACTTTTGCATATTAAAAGTGATAGATATAACTAATTAAAAAATTATCTTTTTCATATTAAATAGAATTAACAAAAATTAGAAAGGAAATCATTGGACAATTGAAGAGTCAAACGTAATATGATCAATTCTCATTTACCCGATCCTAAATGATAGCATACATACGTCTATATATAAACTCAGTACCTTACTTTATTTTAATAAATCTGTAACTAAAACAAAAGGTAAAGAAAAGTTGTTAGACTATGTTTATCCATGAACTGATGCAACCGTCGGAAGATAAAAGACAAAACATATCTAATATTATATTATATAAACAAAGAAGAAGGAAATAAAAAGTCACGACCAGTTCGCCTTGTGACCTCCAAATCTTCAATCCAACCATGCCACATGTCGCACTCTAAATCTGCCAACAAAACCACAACATGAGAACCATGACATCAAGATTGTATTTGTTTAATGATGGGTTTTAAGAACAATGACATCAAGATTGTGTTTGTTGGTAGGTTTTAAAAACCATAACATCATCACAACATCATAACCAAAACATCAGAAGCGCTATCACGTTGCAATCTTTATGTTGGTAAAGTCAAATGAGAAAGTGAAGTGGTGGCATATGAAAAGGTGAAGTGGCGGCTGAAGAGGAAATGCGAGTAAAAGTTGTGGCTGTGTTTTTTTTTTGTTTGAGAATATTTGGGGGCAAGTTTTATATATTTTTGGTTAAGTGGGTTTATTGATAAATATATTTGGGTTAGTGGGGAAATTAGACACAGGTTTAGGTTGACTTTTTAGAGGTGTCTGAATTTTGGTTGAAGTTGTATAAGAGTTTAATGGGCTCAAATTCATTAATTGGGATTAGTTAGAAATTTAGGTTTAATTGATCGAGTTTATTGGTTAATTAGTATTATTTTTTAGTTCTGCTTGGGAGTGAACAAAGATATTTTCTTTATTTTTTATTGGTTTTAAGTAATCAAGTTAACTGTATAAATGATAATATTATATAAAATAGGTTGAGTTGTTGATAAATGATAAAGAAGTTGTGATTGGTTGTAGGTATAGGTTGTATAAGTGGAGGAGTAAGAAAATAGTATTTTAATAAAAGGTTAGGTTGTGATATGTTGTGAATAAATATAGTCTTATAGATTTTATTGGGTCAAACAGATCGTGTGGAAACAAAATCCCTAACTTTTTGGCCTATGACCATTTTATAATCCGTCAACATAGATATCAGTCGTCCACAAGATACATCATAAACCCTAATTTCATAAAAATTGAAACGAGAGATAATGCATCGTAAACCACATCTCATTACCCTTGCTCGAGTTTCTTACATGCGTTCATATTCGAACGGATTTCGCATTCGTGATCAAGTTTGAGTTATGCTTTCATTTGTTACAAGCTCGGAGTTGTGTTCCTATTTTCAAGTTCACATCACGTTCGGGTTGGTGCTCATACCCGCATGGTTTCGATACATTGATGTCTTGCTTATATTAGAAATGAACAATCCTTGTTGTCGAATGCGAGAAGTGAGTTCGGGTAAGAGGTTTTGGTTTCATTTGCTGGAGGTCCGAGTTCATCTATGGGTTTCATCACACTTTGGGTTTGCTGTCGGTGTTTTGGTTTTGAGCTTGATTATTTGCTGGACCTATTTAAATGATATAAAAATTTAACTAGTCTTTTATATCTATTCTTAGATACGGATAATAATTTTAGAACAACCTAAAATGAAAATATGGACTATAATTTTAAGACGAAAGAAGTGCCAGATTTGTGCTATTAAAACCATAGGTAAAAAGGCTAATTATTTGCTAGACGTATTTAAATGATATAAATTTAACTAGTCTTTTATATAATATAATGTAGTACATGTTCTTTTTATTGATTAGAACTTGCGATAAAAAAAATTGTGACACACATGTTTAAAGTTTCTAGATCGGTCAATGTGTCCCGAAAACCAACCAGTAACCCAATAAACATGCTCCACCTCAAAATAGGCAGGTTTTGAGTTTCTATTTTGAATTCGGGTTATTCCATCCATGTACGCCCATATTATATTGTGGGATCAAAGACTCGGGGCCGTCTCATGGAATCCGGAGGCCCTGTGTCACGATTAAAATAGGGCCTTTAATTCAACTCGGAAATTTGAAGTACCACTAAAATTAATAAATCATGTTTTGGTTATGCATCAATTCTTTTCATATCAATAACAACTTATAAGTCGTATCTTACTATAGATAAAAAAATTAACTGTGAAGCTATAATTTTCAAAACCTTTTACAATAATCACTAAATTTAGTATGGTATAACATGATATGTTCAATTTCTGCTAGGTGCAAACAACCTTAAAGTGGCCACGCCAACCTTTTGAAGTGGGCTCAAACCCCGTGGATTAGTCGGCTGATGAGTCGGAAATCACGGTTACAGAAAAAAATGATATGTTTGTAGTTTTTTTTGAGAACGTATCATAGTTAAAAGTCAAAACTGTTTCTCGTATTTCAACTTTTCAAACAGATTATTTTACCGGATGAATCCCATTTAACCAAAAATGACTTTTCAAACAAAAAATATCAACTGCTTATAAATTTGATAAAAGATAAGGGCTAAAAGTATGTAATTTTAAAAGTTATATAGGTTGTATTAAAATTTTAAAAACATAATGAAAACATTGGGGAAAAGACAAAAGTGAAAGTGGCCCCACAAACATGCATGGGTTATCTTCTCCAACACAACCCATATTTTTTTTGTAAATCACAAGATCAAAGTTTTCTTTTGAACAAATCTAATATTCTTAATTTAAGACAAACTAATAACGAGATCAAATACTCCAAAAGTGAATATATATACTTTTACTTATGTTTTAGAAATCGGAGGCCCTGTGCGGTTGCCCCTGCCGCACATGCCTAAATTCGGCCTTGCAAAGACTCATAGTCTCTTGTTGGAAGAGAATCCAAGTTACCATGAAAATATGTTACTCTTCACGGTCATTCTCTATATACTTTTAATGGGACGAATCTAATTGTATTATCAAGTACTAATGTATGCAAAATATGAGACTATTAGTACAATGACAAGTACCATAATGTGATGACGTATAGTTTGGACACGACGTATTGGGCTTAAAACCATACACCAAATCTTGGGTCACGACCCAAGTAATTATAAGCCCACCATGGTGGCAAATCTCTAACGGATCAACTCTCAAATAGCGGATTCACAACACAACACTGAACCCACATTACCGAAGCGGATCCAGGAATCCCTACGGACAAGTTCTTAGGAATACATTTGTAGGCCACGATTAGCAGATAAAGACAAATGGGCCTTTGCACCACAAATGCCCACTTAGAGTACCATCTAAAATACTAGGAAAGCCTCGTATGTTATATGTGGCGTGGTTCTTTGGTCCTTGTGGAATCACTGGAACGAGACGATTTTTGGAGCAGTTTCACCGTAACGTAATTTACTTTTTGACAAGATTGTAGAATGTTCTTTTCGATGGTATTCTTCTAGGAAGAAATTGTCCTCCATTTCTTGGGGTAATTGGATCAGAATTCCTTTAGAGGATTTTTCTTTGTAATCTTTTTTCTAACTCCTTGCTAGTGCAATAAAATTCTGATGTTCTAAAAAAACTAGGAAAGCCTTATACTTTCGTCTATAAAAGCTAAACTATGACATTTCAAACGTGGTATGATTTTCTCACTCTTCCCAATACACACATATACTTCCAAAAACATGAAATCTTACTCTCATGCTAGTGTCTAATCGTGGGTCCGTCCCCACAGTAAGGACTAATGGTTTACTCTACTTGTGTAGGATAATATCAACATCTCTTTTTAGTACTATATCAAGCCTAATTAGTCCATCTGCTAGGAACTCAGACCCACTTTCTACCTATGACTTTTCACCATAATGTATGCAAAATATCGACCCTAACTTTATATCGGACATACTTTTGGTCGTTGTGAATCTCTCTTTGAGTAAAACACATAGCTACGTTCACACCGGAGCGAAACTCAAGAAACAAACTTAGAAGGCCCTTATAAAAATATCGCCAAAGAACATAAAGAACACGAGTTTAAACTTTTTTTGAGAGCAAGCTTCCCAAAAGAAGGCTTCCTGTGTTTTTTTGGAGGGTATACATCCATATACCCGTTTTTTTCTTCTTTTTTTATTTATTATATATGTTAATCTGCTCTCTATGTCTGTCTGTGTGTTTCAGTCGATTAGCCATGGTCGATTTTAGAATGTGCGCAAACCATCTTAAAAAGTTCAAAGTGGTTGTTGATGTTGGGCTCGGAATTTTAGTATCTGGGCCTAGGCTCGAATATTTAGTATCTGCGCTTTGGGCTTCGTATATAAAAAAGATTCGGTGAACCTAAACAAATCCCCTGCAGTCCTGCACCCTCAAACCTTCTTCCTGTTTCGTCTCTTTCTTATAATGGAAGAGCTTGTGTTAGATGTGATTGAGCAGATACTTGTAAGACTGGATGTTATTGACCTACTTAGATGCAAGAGTGTTTGTAAGTCATGGTTTTCTTTAATCTCATCTCATATTTTTGTTAAAACTCATCTCAAATATTCTTGTTCGATAAATTATCATCTTCTTGATAGAAGGATCATGATGCATGCTGATTGTGGGGACTCTCTAGGCACTAATTTTAAACGCAATGACTATCATATTGTTGGTTCTTCAAATGGCCTTGTATGCATCTCTCCTAAAGATGTTGAACTATTAGTAATAAATCCTTTAACTAGAGAAGTTAATTACTTACCAGCGTTACCTAACGAAATTATTCCTAAAACGAACAGGCCATGGCTTTCATGCTTTTGTTTGGGTTTTGGTTATGATGCATCTTCAGATGATTACACGGTTATAGTAGGGTTTGGAGTAGGCAAGTATCGAACATGTTTTCATGTGTTAACATTGAAATCAAATATACGAAAACTCATTGGAGATATTAAATATAACTTGGACCGTTGGAGAGGTAATACACATGGTATCTTATGCGAGGGGTCACTTCACTGGTTTATGAATGACCGGAAAAACAAGAAAGCGATTATTTCTTTTGATTTATCTCGACAAGAATTTAATGAAATCCCCCAACCAGATGATTTGTTATATAAACGTAATGATAATGACATGCTTGGTTTCATAAAAGAATCTTTATGCATATATGAACCTCAAGTAGTCTCCGTCCTAATATTATTGTCCACTATTCCATTTTTTGGTTGTCCCAAAATTATTGTCCACTTTCAAAACTTCCAAAATTAGATAGAGAATTTTGTTTGAGTTTACCATATTACCCTCACTTGAGGTTATTATTACAAACAATAAAAACGTATGTAGAAACTAAAAGGGGGGGGGGTTGAATAGTTTCTTATAATTTACTTGTTAAAAGGTGGTTTTCAAAAATCCTTTTTCAAAAACTTAGACTTGAGGAAATGTGTGAAATCTTCTTATGCACAATATGAACAATGATAGTGTAACTAAGCTAATACTAACAAATATATATGCACAAAGAATAAAAATGTAAAGAGTTAAGGGTAAAGAAAGATCAAACCGAACACCAAGGATTTATAGTGGTTCGGCAACGAAGTTCACTCCTCGTTCCTACTCCACTCCTCGAGTACTCCTTACTCGAGAGTTCACTACACAACAAGCTCCTTATGGTGGAGAAAACCGTACACGTCGCTTAACCAATTTCTGACTCTAAGCTAAAAGTCGAGCCATAATCGTAGCTAGGACCAATCTACACAACTATACTTAGTACATACACAACTTCCAAATAGACACAACTACTTGGATCTTCTCAATTAAGACACAACAACAAATGTATAAAAGTAGATCTTCAATAGATCTTTGATGGTGGACTCAACACTTCACGAGGATAGTGTTCTTCTCTTTGCACTTGGAGAGGAAGGGATGGAAGAACAAGATTCACTTCTTAAACAAGTAGTAATCAAACAAATGATCAAAGATTTGAGTGATTAAAGAAGAGAGTTTGAATCTGGAAATAGATGTGCAAAAGAGGTGATTTGAAAAGCTGAGAATGGTCCACTATTTATAGGATAAAGGCCCAACGGATATATCTGGCCGTGGTTCCCTAGCTCAGCCGGCGGTTCCTTATCGATAAGGAACTGCCTAGGCACTAGAGAACCGCTGCCTAGACTCCGCTCCATTTTTTGTCCTTTAGTGGTGGAGGTCTTATCTAGATATAAAAAATATCCTGAAAGGATATTCTTAACCAAATAAGAATATGCCATTTTCAAATTTCAAATAACTAATTTAATAAAACATTTTCTTAAAAAGAAAGTTTAATAAAAACTTGTCACACTTAATAAAAAGTGATATTTTAAGAAAGTTTAAATCACTTGATCACTTGATTAAGGTTAGTACTTGTTTATTCATACCTTAAGTGAAAATGGGTAAAATAAAAAAATACTTGAACTCAAGAATTCGTTTTTCGTTGTTTTCGTAAATGTTTGTTTACATATTATCGTAATCAAAACAAAGCGAGACCGAAAAATGCAAGTAACGTTTTTAGGCATTATTGCATTAACAATCTCCCCCTTTTTGATTCCGACAATACATAAACTCAATCATACAAAAAACAATATTTTCGAAGACGATTTTATTCATTTCTCCCCCTTTGTCGAAGCAAAAAGGTTGCACAAGTCGGTGTTGAAGAAACGGACTTAGCAAAGACTCCCCCTTGGTGCTTACTCCCCCTAGCTTGGGGCACCGAGGAATCGAGATATGGTGACAAGTTACATAGAAGGGTTAGTTGAACAAAAGAAACAACCAACAATATATAGCAATAGGTCACAAAAAATAAAAGAGAAGAAAACACAAAGACAAAGATCCAAGATAGGTTACTAAAAGAACATCCTACAAAGAAGTATGGAAAAAGAAACAAGCCAAAAGCATAAATCTAATCCTAGTTATTCTAGAATTCTAAGATTTGCTTGAATTTGGTGTCTTGTGGATAAGCAACCAATGCTTATATGAAAGACAAGGTAATGGCGGAGGGTGGTGGTGGTGGCTTGTTGGAGGTCTTATAATCATAGTGAAGAGGAGGCTTGATTAAGAGACTCTTAATGTAGCTCAACTCCTCATAGATGTGTGCCATAGCAAGATGTTGATATTGACAACAATGACAATATGTTCCATGGTGCATGACATTATCATGAGAAGGAGGAAGAACACTAAAGGGTGGTGGTGGAAGCAAAGAAGTTCCACAATCAACATTCTTGGTAGGAGAGATGTGATTAAGAGTGTTCTTGGGTGAATTTGGGTTGAAAGCAATTGGAGAAAATGAAGGAGATTCAAGGCTTTCATTGGGAGAATAAGACATTTTGGGATGTGAAGTATGGCAAAATGCTTAAGGTTTAAATAGGGAAGGTTTAAGGTATTTTGGGGTGGTCAAAGGGTTTGAAACAAAGATTCTCAAAAAATGTTGGAGCAAATCTGGAGTTTCAGAGAAAAACCCGAAAAAGGAAGGCACTGTATGCGGTTCCTTATCATGCCCAACGGTTCCTTATCACTAAGAAACCGCGGTTCACTTATGGAACCGCCTACAGGGGCTGTGTTTGGTGTTTGGTGGAAGATTTTTCAATTCAGTAAATCTTATTATTCTAGTCTAACTTATCATAGGGATATGCTTAAAAAGCAAACATAGACAAAGAAAACATATACAAACTTACCAAATAGAGATTTGACCAAAGTACATGGATTAAAAGATCGATGTAGGAGGTGTGTAAGACAAGACCTTAAGTCATGACACAATGATCCTCCATGATTCTATCTTGTTCTTGCTATGTTTGAGAGAATCATACATATGAATTATGTAAGCTCTAGATTAATAGTGAGAATCTATGAAAAACCGTTTTTAGATTGAATTAACAATGTCAAAAGCATTTCTCAACCATTTTCGAAAGAGAAGGTTTATCAAAAAGAGTTTGGAAGACTCAATGACTCAAAGTGGTAAAATGAGACACACAAAGAGAAGAAGGTAATTAAGGAAGATGTTCCATTAATCCTAGACCTAGACGCAAGTAATTAAAAGGTTCCCTCTTAAGTGGCTTAGTGAAGATGTCGGCTAAGTTGTCCTCGGAGGGTACCTTCTCAATTGAAATGTTCCCCTTTTGAACATTATCCCTAAGGAAATGGTGTCGAATTTCTATGTGTTTGGTTCGCGAATGTTGCACGGGATTCTTGCTAAGGTCTATAGAGCCTTTATTGTCGCACATGATGGGAACATCATCAAGTGAAATCCCGTAATCAACAAGCGCTTGCTTCATCCATAGAGCTTGTTGGCATGCTTTTCCGGCACTCACATACTCGGCTTCCGTGGTGGATATTGCAAGAGCGGTTTGTTTCTTGGAGAACCAAGAAGTTAAACAACAACCCATGAAGGTACAAACTCCACTAGTGCTTTTTCGGTCCACATAGTCTCCCGCATGATCCGAGTCCGCATAGACAATGGTTTCTACGCCGGTCCCTTTAGGATACCATAATCCTAAATGTATAGTGCCTTTAATGTATCGGAAGATACGCTTAACCGCTTCAAGGTGAGAGGTTTTGGGAGCCTCTTGGAAGCGAGCACGAAGGCAAACACTAAACATGATATCCGGTCGACTTGCCGTTAGGTACAACAAACTACCAATCATACCTCTATATTTGGTGTTGTCTACCGACTCACAATCATCATCTACGGTGAGTTTAGTATCCGAGGCCATTGGGGTCTTCATTGGTCTAGATTCTTCTAATCCAAATTTCTTTAGCATACTTAGATTGACTAAAGAAAATACCATCATCCATTTGTTTAATTTGGAGTCCTAAAAAGAAGTTAAGTTCTCCCATCATACTCATTTCAAACTCATCATGCATGATTTTGGCAAAGTAATCACACAATTCTTGACAAGTTGATCCAAATATAATGTCATCAACGTATATTTGTACGATTATGAGGTGAGAACCTTTCTTCTTTGTAAAGAGTGTGTTGTCTACCATCCCCATGGTATACTCATGTTTAACAAGAACGCTTTAAGTCTATCATACCAAGCTTTGGGTGCTTGTTTGAGTCCATAAAGTGCTTTCTTAAACTTGTAAACATGATCCTGTTTCTCAAAATCAATGAAGCTGGGAGGTTTAGCCACATATACCTCCTCATTGATCAAACCGTTTAGAAATACACTATTTACATCCATTTGTTGAAGCTTAAAATCTAAGGCACAAGCGTAGGCTAAGAGGATTCTAATGGATTCTAATCTAGCTACCGGTGTATATGTCTCGTCATAATCAATCCCTTCTTGTTGATTATACCCTTGAGCTACAAGTCAAGCCTTGTTACGAGACACAACGCCATTCTCATCTAACTTATTCCTAAATACCCATTTGGTCCCTATAATGGTAGAACTTCTAGGTGGAGGAACAAGTTCCCAAACACCATTGGCAACAAATTGATTCAATTCTTCTTGCATCGCAATGACCCAACTCTCATCCGTCAAAGCTTCTTTAACATTCTTTGGTTCAATCAAGGAGACAAAATAAAAGAAGTTGCTTTGGTTTTGGACTTGAGATCTTAGGGTCCTTTGATTTAAGTCACCAATGACATTATTGAGAGTATGATCCCTAGATTCCTTAATGTTTACTTCCTTTTCAACACTAAAGTCTTCAACTCCTATTTTTCTAACATCTTTGGCTTTAACTACTTCTAATTCATCCAAGTCATCATCAACCAATGATGGTGTCTTGGGTGAAGGAGGGGTTTCATCAAAGGTTACGTTGAGTGATTCTTCAATAACCCCCGTGGTTCTATTTAGGACTATGTAGGCTTTGCTAGTTTGGGAATAACTTAAAAGGATACCTTCGTAAGACTTTGGGTCAAACTTGGTAAGGTAGTCTTTGGTGTTGAGGATAAAGCACTTGCTTCCAAACACCCTAAAGTATTCCAATGAGGGTTTCTTACCTTTAAGAATCTCATAGGGGGTCTTTCCTAGGAAAGGTCGAATAAGAATTCGGTTGAGAATATAAGTCGATGTGTCCACGGCATTGCACCAAAACTTTTGAGGCAAAGATTGCTCATTTAACATCGTCCTACTCATCTCTTGGAGAGTCCTATTCTTCCTTTCAACTACCCCATTTGATTGTGGAGTGCGAGGAGCCGAGAAGTTATGGGTAATACCATGAGCTTCACAAAAGGCACCAAATTGCACTTCATTATCAAATTCCCTACCATGATCCGTCCTAATAGAGACAATTGAACATCCTAGTTGATTTTGAATTCTTCGACTAAAGATTTTGAAGTGATTGAAAGCTTCATTCTTAGATGCCACAAATCTAGTCCAAGTGAATCTAGAATAGTCATCAACTATAACTAGGGTATAAAGGTTACCTCCATAACTCTGTATGGCGGAAGGTCGAAAAAGATCCATATGTAGGAGCTCTAAGCACCGAGAGGTCGAAACCAAATTCTTGGCTTTATGACTTGAGTGAACTTGCTTTCCAACTTTGCAAGCATCACAAAAGTGACTATCAAACTTAATCTTGGGGAGGTGTCTTACCAACTCCTTAGAGACTAAAGATTGAATTAAACGTATATTAGCGTGACCTAATCTCCTATGCCAAAGAGTAGAACTATCATCTATAGTCGCAAGACATATGTTGTCTTTTCACTTCTTATTGACCTTCATAACATAAAGCCCATGCTTTCTAATACCTTTTCCAATGACCTTTCCATCTTTTACGATTTCACTATCATGTTCCGAAAAGATGACCTTACACTTATTATCACAAATTTGACCTATACTTAAAAGGTTAAACCCTAAGTTATCTACATGCTCAACATTATCAATGGTCATGGAGTCAAGAAAAACTGTACCTTTGCCAATGATATTACCACGTAGACTACTAGCGAATGTGACGTTACCTCCATCATATGCTTTGTAATGCGAGAACAAACTTCGATTACCCGTCATGTGTTTAGAACATCCACTATCCTTAATCCACTCATCGGGCTCCAAATCAATTCCCAAGCATATCTAGGTAACAACACACAAGATCAAACATTTGGTCCCCAATATCTCATGGGTCCAAAATTGTTAGTTCCAAACATCCCTTGCATTTGGTTGGGATGCATGAATGAAGGAGGGGTTCCCTATGGAGAAAAAAATAGAGGAGGGTAGTAATTCATGTAACCATTTTGTTGTTCATTATTTCTCCTAGGTGTATTTGATCTAGGTTTAGAGTTATGATTATTCCTTCTAGGTGTTGGAGTTTTACTTCTAGGTCGTGAATTGTTTTGATTATCTTTTCTAGGAGTTGTTGTTCTACTTCTAGGCTTGGACACATTTCGTACTCTAGGTGGAGTAGAAGATGGTCTTGATAAACTTCTATTTCCCATGAGAGGTTTACTTAATGGCTTGTAGAACTTATCAACGGTATTGTTGTCAAGTATGGGTAATTTTACTTTATTAACAATAAGATGCTTTGGTTTTTCATCTAACTTAGACTTTTCAGAAAGTTCAGGATTTTCACCAAAATCACCCTCTGGCCGCGGTACCTTATCTATGGCGGCGGTTCCATAGTGATAAGGAATCACCCCATACAATTTGGGACCGCGTACAACAGACGTTTTTTGTGAAAACCTGACTTGTTTTGGTTCACTAGTTGAGGCTTCATTTGAGTTAAAACCTATACCAAGTCTTTCCTTTGAATGAACTTGTTTGTTTAACATGTCATCAAGAGCACTAGTACCTTTCATGAATTTTTCCAATTTAATGGAGGTGTTCTTGAGGTCTTCATTTTCTAATCTAAGTTTCTCACAACTTAAGCAACTTAAATCAACCTCTTTATTTTTCTCAAGTTTAGCTAATTTCTCCCTAAGTTCATTGATCTCATTTTCGAGCTTAGTTTTGGTTGATTTTAAGGTTTTGTTCTTTTCTATGAATTTGAGACTAAGTTTGTGTAAACTATCATATTTTCCTTCAAATTCAATATCATCAAAGGTGGAGCTATCATAACTATAATATTCGGTTTCGGAATGTACCTCTTTAGAAGTGTGAGCCATAAGACATTTCTCCTCTTTGGGGTTGTCATCATCATCTTCACCGTTATCGCTCCAAGCGCCACTTATGAACGTCGTGTGGTTCTTATCGCGAGCGGGCTTTGGACAATTACCAATGAAGTGATTTGGATCACCACATCTAAAGCAATTCCTATCACCTTTTTTGTTCTTGGCAAACCGATTCTTTGAGAATGGTTTCTTGTCATTGTTGGGTTGCCTAACATGTTGACCTCGTCTCTTGAAGAACTTCTTGAAATCTCTCACCGCCAATGCATACTCCTCGTCATCGCTTTCCGAGGAACTATCATGGTCACTTTGTGCCTTCTTGGCTTTAAGTGCAAGATATTTCCTTTCACTCTTGGTTTTCACTAATTCCGAGTCCTTCAAAATTATCATCTCATGAACCTTCAAGTTGCCTATGAGTTCATCGAGTGATAAAGTTGAGAGATCTTTCGATTCTTCAATCGCCGTGACTTTTTCTCTCCACTTTGGATGTAAAGCCCTTAGAAACTTCCTAACATTGTTCTTGCTAGAAAAACCTTCATCAAGTGCTTTTAGACTAGTAATAATGGTGATAAACCTAGCAAATGCACTATCAATAGTTTCATCTTCTAAGATGACAAATTGTTCATATTGTTGGACAAGAAGATCAATTTTGCTTTCTTTGACTTGGTTATTACCTTGGTGGGTTACTAAAAGAGTGTTCCAAATATCTTTAGCGGTTTCACACATAAAAATTCTTTCATACTCTTTCTTAGGTAACGCATTATAAATCACCATTTTAGCCTCATTATTTTTTGAAAGTTTCTTTTTAGTATCATCATTAGCTTTGTCAAAAGTGACCAATTCTTTTGTTTTAGAAACTTCATTAAATTGATAAGGTAAAAAATCACCATTGGTAATAACATGCCAAAGATCTAAATCTTTTGATTTCACATAAGTTTCAAATCTATTTTTCCAATAGATAAAACTATCGGTTTCAAAAAGTGGTGGTCTTTGCATAGATTGCCCTTCTAGGTATTTGTTGGAATCCATAGATCGATTCAAGTTTTAAAATACAATATACTTTAAAAATTCTTGAGCAACCACGCTCTGATACCAATTTTAGAAACTAGAAGGGGGGTTGAATAGTTTCTTATAATTTACTTGTTAAAAGGTGGTTTTCAAAAATCCTTTTTCAAAAACTTAGACTTGAGGAAATGTGTGAAATCTTCTTATGCACAATATGAACAATGATAGTGTAACTAAGCTAATATTAACAAATATATATGCACAAAGAATAAAGAATGTAAAGAGTTAAGGGTAAAGAAAGATCAAACCGAACACCAAGGATTTATAGTGGTTCGGCAACGAAGCTCACTCCTCGTTCCTACTCCACTCCTCGAGTACTCCTTACTCGAGAGTTCACTACACAACAAGCTCTTTATGGTGGAGAAAACCGTACACGTCGCTTAACCAATTTCCGAATCTAAGCTAAAAGTTGAGCCCTAATCGTAGCTAGGACCAATCTACACAACTATACTTAGTACATACACAACTTCCAAATAGACACAACTACTTGGATCTTCTCAATTAAGACACAACAACAAATGTATAAAAGTAGATCTTCAATGGATCTTTGATGGTGGACTCAACACTTCACGAGGATAGTGTTCTTCTCTTTGCACTTGGAGAGGAAGGGATGGAAGAACAAGATTCACTTCTTAAACAAGTAGTAATCAAATAAATGATCAAAGATTTGAGTGATTAAAGAAGAGATTTTGAGTCTGGAAATAGATGTGCAAAAGAGGTGATTTGAAAAGCTGAGAATGGTCCACTATTTATAGGACAAAGGCCCAACGGATATATCTGGCCGCGGTTCCTTAGCTCAGCCGGCGGTTCCTTATCGATAAGGAACCGCCTAGGCACTAGAGAACCGCTGCCTAGACTCCGCTCCAATTTTTGTCCTTTAGTGGTGGAGGTCTTATCTAGATATAAAAATATCCTGAAAGGATATTCTTAACCAAATAAGAATATGCCATTTTCAATATTCAAATAATTAATTTAATAAAACATTTTCTTAAAAAGAAAGTTTAATAAAAACTTGTCACACTTAATAAAAAGTAAGTTTTTAAGAAAGTTTAAATCACTTTATCACTTGATTAAGGTTAGTACTTGTTTATTCATACCTTAAGTGAAAATGGGTAAAATGAAAAAATACTTGAACTCAAGAATTCGTTTTTCGTTGTTTTCGTAAATGTTTGTTTTTACATATTGTCGTAATCAAGACAAAGCGAGACCGAAAAATACAAGTAACGTTTTTAGGCATTATTGCATTAACAAAGTATAAAATTAAATGGTTAAGGGTAAAACTGTAATTCTGCAAAAAGTAAGAGAGAGAAAGCTGAAAAAGTGATGTTTTTTTCTAAAACTGTGTGTTTTTTGTCTGTGGACAATAATTTTGGGACGGAGGTAGTAGATAGAAACCCTGACCCTATGATTTGGATAATGAGAAGTTACCAAGTGAAACAGTCTTGGGAACAGTCGTCCTATGGTTGCCATGAGATGGATGCTGATCCACACTACTTGAGAAGGCTCAAGTACATTGCCCACAAGAGTTCTTCCTATTGTCGCTCACGAAGCATTATTGACTACATGGCTACTCCTGTATTTGTGCCGAGCCTTGTATCTCCTCCTGGGAACATACATAGACTGATCAAGAAAACCAATGACAAAACGGCTCTAAAGAGAAAGAGGAGGCACACAAAGAATAGCAAAAGGAATGCTAAGGTAGGTTCTAAATATATGTCGTTGTACAATACTTTTTATCATTAAATCACTGCGAATGATAATTGATATGTACCCTTTTTCCCTATATTGCTTTAGTATTAACTCTACTGCGCAGCATCATATAAGTTCATGTATTGCTATGTACCCTTATTCCCAGATTGCTATTGTATTGACTCTATTGGGCAGCATCATATAAGTTCATGTATTGCTCGTCCTAATGTTTTAAACTCGGTTTTTTATTTAAACTGGTCGATTTAGCGGTTCACCTGGTATTACCGGTTTTATGATAAAAATAAACAACATGCTAAGCTATTAGAAACAACTTTGTTTGATTATATTGGCTACTACACTTTGTTTTACAATTATTTTTTTGTTCGTAAGCAAAGCATGACAATTTATACTCGCAACTGATATGTACTACGTACTACCTAGTATATCATTCAGTTACCTATCTAATGTATAGCACTGCCACAATTAGGGCGCCAAATTTAGCGTATACTTGGTCATCCAAGTCTTCCTGTTGTATTCTTAACATAGAAGCTTGTTATCATACCTTTTTAGCAAGGGTTTGACCCGTCTGAATTTATTAAATCGGGTCGACCCGGGTTAACCAAAAACTGGTGGCCATGGTTCAAAGCAGTTCTTTAACAAGCAATAAACCAGTTACATCCAGCCCAATCTTCGATCCGGTTTCGGTTTGACCAGTTGAACTTGTTGGAAATACGTTTTTACGTATTTAGGAAGATTCGGTCACTCCGACAATATACTAAGTAGTAGCTCGTAGTCTAGACATCGTTATTTAACAAACAAGCCCAAGCCTAGCCTACAACATGTGTAGGCCGGCCCAAACATGTAAGCCCAAGCCCATTGGAAGGCTTGGGTATATAAACCCTCTCCTTAGATGGAGAGGGTGTGTGGTTAATCATTTTTCACATAGTTCACTCTTGTTTCTCTATCTAGAATTGTGTGTTTCACCATCTCTCTATCTCTTTCTTTCTCTAAAACATAAGCAAGATTTACATTTCCACAAATGGTATCAGAGCTTAGGATGAAATATAGGTTGGTACTTGTGTTGTTTATGCTTTCTTATGCATAACGTGGGGTTTTGATAGTTTTTTACCGAATCATCAAAAACTTTCGTGTTTGTTTGTGTTCAAAAGTAGAATACATTCTTTAATCATGTCGTAGTGATTTTGGTATATTGGTTTTGATTAAAAAACAAGTCTTTTGGATCAAAAGTTGGGAAATTTCTTGTTTTTCAAACATTCTGAAATTCTTGCATCGCAATAACCTATTGGTTCTACTTTGCGATCATTGGATTTAAAAACCTTATTCCGACGTGACATTCCGATCTGGTATTGCGATCTGGGATTCCGACGGCTTTAAGGATTCTTGTGACGTCACTATGTCCATTTTATTTTAGCAACATTCCGATCTGGACATTCCGATAGTGGCATTCCGATCTGCACATTCCGATAGTGGCATTCCGATCTGGACATTCCGATAGTGGCATTCCGATCAGCACATTCCGATCTGGACATTCCGATCTGAACATTCAGATAAGTGTGACATTCCGATAGTGGCATTCCGATCTGGACATTCCGATACCAGCTACATTCCGACAAAAAAGAACATTCCGACAGAAATCAACATTCCGACAATCCAAAAATTATTCCTTAAAAAAGTTCGAAATCGTGTGTAATTTTGACTTGGAATTTTTGGTTTATCGAGAACATTTTTAGGGGATTTTAACATTGTTTCTCGACTTTAACACATCACAATACAAAAAAACTTAACCTTATTTCATTGTTCGATCAAATTTGTAAATCTTAACTTATTGAAATGGAGTACACATCTCTTACGGATAAGTTCATCCTCTCGGGTACGGATAATCGTCCACCAACGTTGGAGAAGTCTATGTACGAGGATTGGACTTCCCGAATGGAACTTTACATGTTGAACAAAGAGAATGGACATCTCATTTGGGCATCGGTGCTCAATGGACCATTAGATTATGGTATAGTGACGGAAGGTAAGACTACTCGTCCTCGCACAACGGGTGAGTTGACTGGAGATATGAAGATTCAAGACAAATGTGATAAGTACGCTACAAACATCATTCTCCAAGCCCTTCCTCCAGATGTCTACAAACTCGTCAGCAAACATAAAGTTGCCAAAGAGTTATGGGATAGAATTCTGGTTCTAATGCAAGGCACCTCGTTAACTAAACAAGAACGAGAGTGTAGTCTTTATGATACTTTTGATAAGTTTGCCTATGTGCCAGGGGAGATTCTCAATGATTACTATCTTAGATTTACCCTATTGTTGAATGAGCTTAATATCTATGGCATGGCAATTCCTACCTTTCAATTGAACACCAAGTATTTGAACACTCTTCCTCCAGAATGGAAAAAATACACGACGGATATTAAATTGGCTAAGGACTTGCATAACACCAATGTGGATCAACTTCAAGATTTTCTTCAACAACATGAATGCCATGTGATCGAGGCTCGGTTGTCTACACCTCAAGTTCATGATCCACTTGCAATGTATGCTTCTCAACAAAACATGGCTTATACTTATCAGCAACCATCATACTTGCAGCAGACACCACCACACAACTATCAGCAACCACAGCAACCATCTTATCAACCACCGATGATGCCACATCAAGCATTTCAACCAAGTGTTCATCAACAATCTTTTCCACAACAACCACCATATCAGACATCACCATCATAAGCCAACACTTCTCCAATGGGCTATACTCTTCAGCAAGGATTTTTTCCAATAGAAGCACAACCAGCACAAGCTTTCTACTCTAACGAACTTCCACCAATCCAAGCACCGGTCTTTACTCCAAATGATACGCCAGCTGATGTACTAAACTATCTCACTGCCTACTTGTCAAAACTTGCTGCAACTAGAGGATTTCCACCAATAAACAATCAGCTCCGCACCTCTTCAAATCCTCGACAACAAGCCACTGTTCAAGATGGTCAAGTGACGGTGCAACCAATTCAGGGAAGGCAAAATTCATATGGACCTCCTATAAGGACTGGGAACAATCAAGCTGTGAATTCTCAAGCTAGTGGAAATGGAAGTCCTATCGGTCCTAAAAAGGTTGTGACTTGCTACAATTGCCGAGGACAAGGTCATATGGCTAGGGAATGCACTCAGCCGAAAAGGAGGAGGGACGATGCATGGTTTCGTGAGAAGATGTATTTGGTTGATGCTCAGTCTAAGGGGAAGATTTTGGATTCAGAGGAGTTAGCATTTCTTGCAGACCCAGGGGCAGCAGATACCGAAGGCATTGCGGTCGTTTCCACTTCTAATGCAGCTTATCAAGAAGATGATCTTGACGCATATGATTCGGATTGTGATGACATTCACTCTGCCCAAGCTGCTCTCGTTGCTAATCTCTCTCACAACGGTTCTGATGTCATCAGTGAGGTACCAACCACATCTAATAATATTGATGATAACCAACATCAAGTTGGGCATGAAAATGACAACCTCGAACAGCATTCGGGAACTAGTAATTCAAATGATGTGGTACACAATCCTACACATTTGAGTGAACCTCAACCAAATGCTACGACGGGTATGGAATCTTATGCTCAACATGATTTGGTCATGGTGCCTAAACATATTATTGATCAAAGGCATATGGCCCTCAGACAATCCGTAGATACGAATTCCACCCTAACTGCTGAGCTTGCGTTGCATAAAGAAAAGGTCAAAACTTTTGAAATGGTCCCTGAAGCAGAGAAAATAACATGTTCTGAATTTGACCAATTCCGTTTTGAAAAGATTAAACACTTGAAAGAAATAGAATCATTAAAAGCTAATCTTTCCAATGAATTAAAAGCAAAAGAGTCGGTTGTTAATGATTTTCAGAAACTTAAAATGGATTTTGAAACTCTCGAGTCTAAAAAGTTTGAATCGGAAATTAATGCTACCAAACTTCTTAAATTCAAAGAACAACAACTTTTAAAACAATATGCTTCCACAGAAAAGGATCATCTTTTAACTAAATCATTTAAAGAACTCGAACTTAAGCGTCTTCAAGATTTACCACCTAATCCCGGTTATGCAAAACAAGCTCAGGAATATATTCTCGGTCTTTATGATATGACCATAATTGGCAAATCAAAAGAAGAACCTTTTGTTCGTAGTACTGAGGAGACACAATCACTTGCGGAAGAAACTCATTCTAAAATGCTTTCAAAATTCCATACGATTGATTATGATACGTATAATAAAGATCAACTTTCTAAAAAGACCCGCATTCGCTTACAAAAGGAATTAGCTGAATTGACAGTTCTTGTGCCTCAAAGTTTGTCAAATGAAAACCCTCCTAGTACTTCTCCTACACTTTTCAAAATGGATTTAACGAAGTTAATTCCACCGGTAAGTAAGGCGTCCGTTAACTTAAATGCGGTACACCTACACTTAGCCGATTTTGACAAGGTCATTTTGGAACGTACGACGGCTTCGGCCATAACGGAAGGTGAATGGAACATTGAGCACACTAGAGCTGCGTTTCGAGACAAAATTGTTCCGTTTGTAAAGAATGTTAAAGCTTGTCTTAGTAATCTTGATCAAGATTTGCTTTTGGAAATAGAAGAAGTTAGACGTGTTTTCAATGAAATGGATGATGCTTATGAAAACAGTTTACTTGAAATAGAACGGGTTTTACGCCAAAATAATCAGCTTCTAAAGCAAGTGATGTCTCATGATATAGTTTCTGTCTGTGTGCGTTAAAGTGTTGATAATGATTCTATTGTGCATAAAGTTGAATCTGTGGATAATGTGGTAGATAGTACTTATCACGAATCTGACGCTGAATTTTTAAAGCTTCAAGATTCATATTCTTCGCTTTCAAAATGTTTTGATGAGATTCAAACACATTGTATTTCGCTTGAATGCAAGCAACAATTTATTCAAGAAATCTTTGAAACGTCATTCAAAGGTGTTAATATCAATGATGCAAACTTTGAAAAGAATTTTCGATTGAATTTACAATCCAAACAGCGTCAGCCAAGTGACAAGGTTGCCCAGTCTTTGCCGATAGACATAGAGAAATCTAAGGAGCTTAACTGTGTGAACGTACTTGAGGCCGCTGAGAATTTAAAACTTGATCTAGATAATCGAGTTTCCAAGATTTTGTCCAAAGTTGATAACTTAAAACAGAAAAATACACGACTCTTCGATTCAGTAAAGCCCGCATGTGCTAATACTACTGCACAGAATCAATCTTTGATTAAACGATTGAATCAACAGTCGGTGGAAATATCTGATTTGAGGGAACAAATTTGTGATAAAAATCTGGCCTTGGCTGAGTTAAAGGAAACACTTCGTACCCTAAAAGGTAAAAATGTTGTGGATAACGCAGCCACTGTCTCAGCATCGTCCTCTAGTGCAATCAAAAGGAACCTTATAGCCGTCACACCATTTATTAAGGGCCCTAGGACTAAACCATCTCAAACTTTGGTCACTAAAGATAAGACGTAATCAGAACCAGCTTCTAATATTCTCGTGTTGCCTTCTACAGGAGTAAGCACCACTACTAAGGCTCAAAGATCTAAGCTTAAAAGAAACAAGAAGAATGATAGGATCTTGCCCCCATCTAGTAGTCAAGTGAAGAAGAAAGTAAAAGCCCATCCTAGAAATGTTATTTCTGTTTTGAATAAAAAGAATCATGTAGCTAAACCTAATGGCTCTGCGGTTGTGCAGCGTTCTAAGCCTAGTGTGAATTCTAATTTGAAATGTTGGAATTGCAATGAATGTATGTTTTCTAGTCGTCATGATTCTTGCCTTATTGACCATGTGAATGAGATGTATGCCCGGAAAAATGGATTAGAATGGAAACCGACTGGGAAAGTGTTAACCCAAGTTGGTTGGATGTGGCGCCCCGCTGGTAGAACTTTCACTATAGTAGGAAATATGTGCCCTTTGACTAGGATCACTCCCACTAAAGCAAAGAAAGTGTGCCCTTTAACTAGGAGTACCAAGACTACCAAAACACAAGCGTCTCCTTTAACTAGGAACACTGACACTACTGTAGGAACCAAGTGCCCTTTAAATAGGTCTACTCCCACTGTAGTGCCCGCTAATAATCCAAAACCTAAGAAAGTTGGAACAGTAAAACCTGTTAGTGCTAAAACTCACATTAGAAAACGCAGGAAATCTAAGGGTCTCAAAAATGTTAGCAATTCTGATAATTCTATATATGTATCTGCTAACACTCCAGAACCAATAGTTTCCAATGCATTGTCTACTGTTGTTATTGAAAACAGGTGGTCCAAATTGTTCTCTGGTATTTGAACTCTGGTTGCTCCAAGCATATGACCGGAGATCGCTCTCAGCTCAGAAATTTTGTCAACAAGTTTCTTGGTACGGCTCGATTTGGAAATGATCATATTGCAAAGATAATGGGTTACGGTGAGTATCATATTGGGAATGTTATTATTACAAGAGTGTATTATGTGGAAGGTCTCGGTCACAACTTATTTTATGTGGGACAATTTTGTGATGCAAACCTAGAAGTTGCTTTTCGAGAGCATACCTGCTTCATTCGTAATTTGGAAGGGGTTGAATTATTGAAAGGTACTCGAGTGAATAATTTGTATACTTTGTCTCTACAAGACATGATGTCCGCTTCTCCCGTATGTCTTCTCTCCAAAGCATCAAAGACTAAGTCATGGTTATGGCATCGACGGTTATCTCATCTTAACTTTGACGCTATTAATCATTTGGCGAAAAACGAACTTGTTCGTGGTCTTCCTAAACTTTCGTTTCACAAGGATCATTTGTGTTCCGCGTGTACAATCGGGAAAAGCACTAAGAAGCCATACAAACCCAAGACTGAAGACACCAACCAAGAGAAACTTTATCTTTTGCATATGGATCTTTGTGGGCCAATGCGTGTTGAAAGTCTTAGTGGAAAAAAGTACATCCTCGTCATTGTCGATGATTACTCTCGGTTTACATGGGTGAAATTTCTTAAAGCAAAAAATGAGGCACCTAAATTCATTATCGGATTTCTCAAGATGATTCAAGTGCGTCTCAACACTACTGTCCGACGCATTCATACAGATAATGGAACCGAATTTGTGAATCAAATTTTGCATGATTATTATGAAGAAGTTGGTATTTCTCATGAAACATCCGTTGCTCGCACTCCACAACAAAACGGTGTCGTTGAAAGGCGAAATCGCACACTTATGGAAGCTGCTCGAACGATGTTAATTTACGTAAAGGCTCCATTGTTTTTATGGGCAGAAGCAGTATCTACCGCAGTGTACACCCAAAACCGGTCACTAATTCGTAAACGCCATGGTAAAACACCTTATGAGCTTCTCCATGGAAAAATATCAGATTTATCATATCTTCATGTATTTGGTTCTCTTTGCTATCCAAATAATGATGGTGACAATTTGGTAAAACTTCAACCAAAGGCTGATATTGGTATTTTCATTGGTTACGCACCCGCAAAGAAGGCATACCGAATCTACAACCGTAACTCTCGCAAGATCCTTGAAACTATGAATGTTGATTTTGATGAGCTGACAGCAATGGCTTCTGAGCAAAGCAGCTCTGAACCCGCACTTCATGAAATGGGACCCAATAACATTAGTTCTGGTCTTGTCCCAAATAACCCTACTTCATCATCATTTATACCACCTACTAGGAATGAATGGGCTACGTTGTTTCAACCGTTCTTTGATGAATTATTTACTCCTCCAAGTATTAACCTGAGGTAATAGCTCCGGTTACCGAATTTCTTGCTCCAGCAACCGTTGCACAATCAGATACGTCTGCACCTACAATTGGTCAAGATATACCATCAACGAGTAATTCTCAACCAACACCCGAACCAACTACCCATGTCATGCCTATTGATGATGAAGAGGATGATGATGATCACGATTTGGAATTCGCTCAAATGTGTGAACTTCCATTCTTTGGTGTACCTATTCCCGACCCTAATCAAGTCGGGTCGTCCACCTCAGAGGAAGATCCAACTACAGTTTACTCCAATCCACGGATTCGTGAACATGACAGCAAGTGGACAAAGGATCATCCTATAGATTCTATTATTGGTGAACCTAATCGTCCGGTATCCACACGAAGTCAGCTACAAGAAAATGCAATGTTTTGTCATTTTGATGCTTTTCTCACTGAAGTTGAACCTAAGACATGGCAACAAGCTTTTACTCAATCCTGTTGGATAGAAGCTATGCAAGAAGAACTTAACGAATTCATACGTCTTGAAGTTTGGGAACTTGTCCCATGCCCGGATCAAGTGCAGTTACTCACTTTGAAATGGGTTTACAAGGTGAAACTCGATGAGTTAGGCGGAATATTGAAGAACAAAACTAGACTAGTAGCTCGTGGATACAAGCAATTATTGGGCATCGACTTTATGGAATCATTTACACATGTTGCCCGTTTGGAAGCTATTAGACTATTCCTCGCTTATGCAGCCCACATGAATATGATCGTCTATCAGATGGATGTGAAGACGGCATTTCTGAATAGTGAAATCAAGGAAGAGGTCTATGTACAACAGCCGGATGGTTTTGTGAATCCTAATTATCCTAATCATGTGTACAAGCTTAAGAAGGCTCTCTATGGGTTGAAGCAAGCTCCACGCGCATGGTATGATCTACTGTCACAATTCCTCATTACGCAAGGCTTCGCAAAAGGCAAGGTGGATCCCACGTTGTTCATTCAGAAACGAGGTAAAGATATGATTATGGTACAAATATATGTTGATGATATTATATTTGCAGCCTCGACCCAAACCTTATCGGATGAGTTTGGGACACTCATGTCTTCCAAGTTTAAGATGTCAATGATGGGCAAGGTATCATTCTTCTTAGGTCTTCAGATATCTCAGAGTCCCAGAGGCATCTTTATCAATCAATCAAGTATGCCCTTGAATCGCTTAAGAAATATAAGATGGAATCTTGTGATCCCGTGGATACTCCAATGGTAGAACGAACTAAGCTTGATGCAGATCCACATGGAGTTGCCGTTGATCCGACATTGTATCGTGGAATGATCGGTACTCTTCTGTATATCACAGCTAGTCGACCTGATCTTCAGTTTGCTATATGTATGTGTGCTCGGTATCAAACTCGACCTACTGAGTTACACTTGGCCTCTGTGGAACGGATCTTTTGATATCTTAAAGGAACCATTAATCGGGGACTTTGGTATTCGAAGGACTCTTCGATTGCACTTATGGCGTATGCAGATACAGATCACGCGGGTTGTCAAGATACAAGACGTAGCACGAGTGGAACTTTGCAACTACTAGGAGATCGGCTAATCCGTTGGGCATCGAAAAGGCAGAAAAGCGCTGCAATTTCAAGTACGGAAGCAGAATACATAGCTATGTCTGGTTGCTGTGCTCAAATTCTTTGGATGAGATCGCAATTAACCGACTATGGTCTAGGTTTCAACAAAATTCCGATGTACTGTGACAACAAGAGTGCAATTGCCTTATGCTGCAACAATGTTCAATTCTCCCGATCGAAGCACATTGACATTCGCTACCACTTCATCAAGGAGCAAGTGGAAAATGGAGTGATCGAGCTTTACTTTGTCCGATCTGAGTATCAATTGGCGGTTATTTTCACGAAGGCTTTAGATCGCGCTCGAATTGAATTTTTGGCCGACAAGCTAGGAATGAGAACCTTCTCGCCTGAGACTCTAAAGGAATTGGCAGATGAAGCGAAAGAATAGTGATGGTAAACTATTCTCCGTATCCTTGGTGATCATCTGTATATATTGTTTATATTTTTATCCACAAAAGCAAAATACAAAAATATAAAACCATATAAAAACCATAAAAATTGAAAAATTCAGAAAAATCCAAAAATATTTTTACTTTATTTTTCAAAAGCATGTCTTTTGGTACGATAATATTTACGGCCTTAGAAATGTTGATTAATATCGACACGACGCCATAAATAGAGTTCGTACAAAAGTTGTAAATATTTCATAAAACATGCCCTTATGGCTTGTAGTTATCTCAGACTGCAACCCGGTTTTCACATTAAAGTCAAGTATTTCTTATGAAAGCTTTGGCTCACAACGGGAATTAATTTTCTCGGGCAAGGTTTACTTTCAAACCTTGTAAGGGATCAAGTTTACTTATAACTTGGTCTAACACAAATCTATGTATGTTTCAGTGCATTTATTTGTTAAAACAAGAGAAGTCTTGTTTTTATGAAGTTATCATCTCTACAACCATAGCAAACTACAATTGGTGTCTACATACTCGACGATGCGACTACTCAACCGACGACTACAGCTCTTTCAATAGAACACGGGTCAACAATTGAGGGGGAGCAATTGTCAAGCATTCAGAATCTTCGATGCCGAACGTGCCAAGCTCACTAACTGGTGTCAAGACAACAATACCAATCGTACACGTGGTGTCAAGAGATGACTTCAGACGTGACGAGGCGACCAACAAATGCTGACAAGAACCATTTGATCTTATCATATGATGTTCTCATCAATCAGGTCCAACCTTGTCAATTCTTTTCTAATATGGTGAATATGTGATCATGTTACAAATTGGTATCATGTTTCATACTTTTGGAATCATGAAGATTAAACGGACTTGCATTTTTCTTCCCAAAACCTTTGTTAAAACTTCATTAAATCAATTGATATTAAAAACATCGATTGGGTTAATATTTTTAATATGGGGGAGAAAATGTGATTTAATATGGGATATTATCACAAATGGTTTCACTTAATGTGCTGGCTCATCCCGACATATGTGAAATGTTTTCGAATATCGTAGCATATGTTAAGGGGGAGCAAAACGGATTTGCATATCAAAATGGATTTTCATGGTGACATATACTTACCCAAAACCTATTTATTTCACGACGATGAAGATTGTGGTGACATAAGGATGGTAGGATAGGTTAAGTCCGATGATTCTTCTAGAACCGGAGGAATCTTCCCAAGGACATTCCATAGCTAGAAATAGTAGTCCTTAGGAAAGATGGAGAAAGATTGTGAACGTAGTTGAATGCCGACCAAGTACTTAAGTTAGCACTGGAACAATCACAACAAGGTGCTAGTTATGACGTATTGGTAAGCATTGAAGGGGTTGAAGAATGAAAAAGAATTGTAAAGATAAAGGGTGTAAAGAAAGAAGCCCTCCTTACAACTTTAGGCAGAAACCGGGTCAACACATATGCTATTGAGATCATTTTAATGATGCTCGATATTGAAGATAGACATCATGGACCCAGTGATGCAATGCACAACCCATCCCAGCTAACTCATATATCTCTTAAAAGGTATTTGTTTTAATCACACGGAGACAACACATTATCTATCGATTTATTCACTCCGAATAAATTGGTATTGAAATGGTGGCACTCCTCTCCAGCCTCCGATCACTAAAATCCAAAGTGCACGATCGAGTCTAGAGCCATTTGAGATCATCAAATATCTCATTAGGACACACTTTCATAGGTCCGTGCTTCTTCATACACTGTGAAAAGTAAGAAAGATCTTAAGAGTCCTACGCAAAATCTTCATGATCTTGCCTGAACATCCGAGTAATACGAAAGTATTTACAATGAAGATGGAAATCCTTCTTGAGCGAATATCAAAAAGCTCATGGTAGGTGACTTGTGCGATTCTTTAATGAATCAAGCTTGTGATAACTGGAAAGCAACAGTGGTTTAATTTTTAAATGAATTTAAACACGTTCCAGGCCTCTACGCAAAATCTTAGTGATCTTGCCAGAACACTCAGAGTGATACCTTAGTGTTCAAAATGATGAGTGGAAATCCTTCTAGTATTAACCTCAAACAGCACTTGGTAGGTAACTTGCAAGATTCAATATGAATCAAGCTCGTGACAACTGGAAAGCAACGATGGTGCGATTCTTTAATGAATCAAACTTGTTCCAGGAATCAGAATTGACGGCTTCAATCATGCGGATAATATTATCCAAATGATTTACTCTTTACGTTCGTAATCAGCTTTGGACGGTCGAGTAAAGAGAACGGGTTTACCCGCGAAATCTTGTCAAGGAGATTTTTAATTAAATCTACCTGCCACAAGTACGATATTTTATATCGTCCAACGGTCTTCACCGACCGGAGGTAAAAGGCTACCGAATTAGAATGAAATGTTCAAAGCCATTTCGTTCGTGTCTACTTATGTTGCGGCATTTGAAGACGGTGGCGTTGCGGAATCCAAGAAGAAGTCTTCCCCGCATGCTTATACTTTATGCACTTAATATCTTATCTAATTCAAGAAAGCCTAAAAGTTAAGTCTTCCGCTGTATCGAACTCTGAAGCTTTCAAGAATTACGAAGGTATAAGTATGTGGGACATGGTGTCACGAAGAGGCAAAGATCACAAGTGATGGATGCACGAGATCAAGGCAAGAGATTAATGCTCAAGATTGATATCAAAGATCACATCAGCATGTTCACCAGAAAAGAAAAAGAAATGAAAGACGAAGACTACGAGCTCAAGACAAGCATAGTATGCTAGGTTTATTTCATTATTGTAACTCGGGTAAAGCCCTTGTTTGGAGTGACCTCCCTTAGGGGGAGATTGTTGGAAATACGTTTTTACGTATTTAGGAAGATTCGGTCACTCTGACAATATACTAAGTAGTAGCTCGTAGTCTAGACATCGTTATTTAACAAACAAGCCCAAGCCTAGCCTACAACATGTGTAGGCCGGCCCAAACATGTAAGCCCAAGCCCATTGGAAGGCTTGGGTATATAAACCCTCTCCTTAGATGGAGAGGGTGTGTGGTTAATCATTTTTCACATAGTTCACTCTTGTTTCTCTATCTAGAATTGTGTGTTCCACCATCTCTCTATCTCTTTCTTTCTCTAAAACATAAGCAAGATTTACATTTCCATAGAACTGGCCGGTGTCAACCCGGGTTCTAAAAAATTGGCTCATACACATTTAGTAGTTCTCCTCTTTGTCTACATGCGTATAATTGTTGAGATATGCGATCGTTTAGCCATCGGTAAATACGTGAGCCTATCGGGGGCACACACTCAATACGGAGAACACACGTTTATTTACGTTTTATTATTTATAATTAAACGTATAATAAAAACTTTACGTTTTATTTAATTAATGGTGGTTTAATTAATTAACGGGTTTTAATTAATTAAAGGAGAGTGCGTTATTTAAATTAAGGAAGGAAATCGACTTCTAGAACTATCCGGTGCCCTATAGGCGGCTGAATACCCTAAGGGGTCTAGAAGGATCTTTTGTTTGTTAATCAAGTAATTAGTTACTTAATTTAGGTGTTGGGTTGGGCCTTAATAATTTTGAGGAGGTGCAAGGATGTGTATAAATACAATCCCATACCCCTCATAAATTTTTGTCTCTCCCTCTTTGTTTGTTGCGTTCGATCGACCCACCCCCAACACCCAAACCGAACAAACTTTTTCCTTAACCTAAAATCACACATAAAGATTTAACCTTTATAAGATCAATCCTTCTTGGTGGTTTTCTTATAAATATTTAAGCTTTATAACTAAACCCTAGATCTCATAATCTAGGTTTTAGTATTCCCTTGTGGTCCGAATTATTGTAAGCCCTAATTAGGCTTTATTGGTGATTTTTCCAAGAATCTTGTAACATCTACAAAACCGTATCCTTACGCAATCCCAATTAGGGTTTTGGATATTAGGGTTTCTAGTTGCAAGATTTAATCGAAGTGAAGTTACCACTAGCATCGTGGTGTGTTCGTTTGACGTGTCGTGTGAGCAATCGTTAGAGGACGGTTACTTTACAGTTATAGCTTCAATATCAAGATCATTAATTGATTTATTCAATTCATTAATAGGTTGGTTTTATTATTGTTTTTATTATGTGTTAATCATGATTGTTATACTAGATCCATTCCGCTGCGTACTCGTAGTTAATGGTTTAACTAGTTCTAAATCCCAACAGTGGCATCACGAGTCAAAACGTATGGCATTCATGGGTTACACATAGAATAAAACACGCTTGCTTCGCTTTAAAATCTCTTTTATTTATGTTTTTATGACAATTACATGCATATTTGTCATAAAGTTTTAATCTTGATCTAGATCTATTAAAATTGGGTAGGTTAAAATTGAACCGGTTAATAATTACTTTCGTTTTTTATTATCCGTCAAAGACTTTTGCATCTCACGTTTGTGATACTTTGCACGTCATCAAGTACCTTGCTCGAAAACTTGATGAGGGTATTTGGTCCTCAATTTGGGGAAGACTCATTCGAGACTTGGATCTTATATGATTTACCGCTTTCATATAGAGTCTGTCTTCTGCTTCTACCCCCTTCTATCTATTTTTATGTGCTTATTTGTTTTCCATTATGAGTTGCAAAACTGATAGGTGTGTAAACACCCATCCTTTTTACCACTTAATTACAATAATAACCGAGCCAAAACGTGTATTTTATGTCATTTATGTCGGAATTATGCGTGGTTTGTGTTTTTGTTGTGATTTAGGACGAAAAGGTGAAAAGTGGAGAAAACACGGGCATTCACGGGCTTTTATCGAAGAAAAAGACGAAAGACGAAGTCAAGAAGTCAAGAGTGCAAAAAGAACAGAAGTCCAAGACCAATTCTGAAGATTTATCAAAGAAAAAGTCAAAAGACGGAAGTTTACTAAAAGCCGAAGAACTCAAGTCTAATTTATTGAAGAATTACAAGACGAGTTTGAAGAAATCCCGAGACAAAGTCATTAAAGTCAAAAGATTAAGAAGATTAAGGACTTAATGATGCAATTAGAGAAATAAGAAAGAGGGGAGGAAGCTTCCTTCCACTAATCCTCCTCATCCCCTATATATAGATCATTAGTGTTCATTTTCAAAGTTGTTGGGTGGCTTGACAACCCATCTCTTCCACCATTTTCATACCTTGCAATTTAATTTCTTGCACTTTAATTTTTTGTATTGCACTCTTTAATTCAAGTAAGTTTACTTTTAATGTTATTGCATCTTTATCTTTTCTTGTTAATCTCCTATCTACCTTTCTTGTTTGTGTTTAATCTTTGTGTTCATGTTCTTGAGTTTTATGGTTTTCAATCAAATGGGTTTTGATTATTTTGGTTATGATTGTTGGTGTTATTGATTTGGATTGATTGATTATTGTTAGTAGATCATTTGTGGATGTTTTGGTTTAATCTTTTGGTTAATCTTGATTGATTTTGCTTAAATTCGTGTTCTAGTTCTTTCCCCTGTTCTTCTTCGTTCATGCTACTGTTAACATTGCCCAGTTTTGTTCCGAATCAGCTTGTTCATCCGGAATAATCAATATTCCGGATGAGTCTTTATGTTCCGAATCAGTTTTATTGAAAAAGTCCCGAATGAGTGTGTTTGAAATGTTCCGAATCAATGTGTTTAAAAAGTTCCGAATGAGTGTTTTAAAAGTTCCGAATCAATTTCTTTAAATGTTCCGAATGAGGTTCTTTTGAAAAAGTTCCGAATCAGTTCCTTCAAATGTTCCGAATGAGCTTATAATTTAATTATTCCGAATCAATTAAGTTCCGAACCAAATTTTCCTTTATTGTTCCGAATCAGTCTTTCTTTAATGTTCCGAATGAAGGTATTTTAAAATGTTCCGAATCAAAAATATTCCGAATCAGTGTTTCTCTTCAATTATTCCGAATCAATTTTTTTTATTCCAGATGAATCATTTACTTCCGAATGAACCAATTTGTTCCGAATAAAGGAGGTTGTTCCGAATGAACATTTTTTCTTAGTTTTTATAATTTCAGTTTTAGTTTATTTTTAAATTAATGTTTTTAAGTTTAAAATTTATTTTTCCCGCATTTTTACTTAAATCACACTTTTAATTTACTTGCATTTAATTTTAGTTTACCTTATTTACTTTTAAGTTTGCCTTTTTATTTCTCGTCACGTTTTTAATTTCACGTTTTTAATTTCTCGTCAAGTCTTTATCTTTCACTATTTCTTTTTACCGTCTTTACTTTATTTTTATTTGTTTCAAGTCTTTGTTTTTAATTAGTGTAGTTAACGACAACCATTCTATTTCTTTTCTACCAAGAACAACTGAGTCGCACTTTGAACCGGAAATCAATTCGAGAAGATACCGAGAAAGGAACTTTTCAACTAGTAAAATCTTTTCATTAAAATGGCGCCGCTGCCGGATCTTTTCGTGAGGATTAACGGTTTTTTGTGAGAGACGCGTTGGCTTTTGGGATCCATTCACTCGTGAACGTTATTTTTCGTGTCAAAAAGTTTCAAAAATCCCAAAAACATTTGAAAAATCATAAAAAGCATTTCTTTTTCAAAGTTTTGCACCAAAAATATTCTTCTTGCTTATCTATTTTTCTTTATGGATTCTTATGTCCATTGCGTCGGGTGTGGGAGACGATTATACGGGAACGACTCATGTCAATGGTGTACATGTGAGCGGTGCGGAAACGATATCGACAACACACAATTCGGATTTCGTCCATGGTGCAACTCGACTAATTCGTCCTTTTTGAATCCACCTCATGTTCCCCCGTGCATCAATTGTGGAAGCGATTCTCATTGGCATGTTTCGTGCCCGGTTCGATACCCGTATGGTCACGAGAAAGAACCGGGTTACAATTATGACAATGGTAATAGCTATCCACATGACGCACCCAGTTTCTCTCCATACCCGTGGTGCTATATTTGTGGGGGCCCTCACGATGCTTCTTCTTGTGATCCGTCGATGGTCTTTGAGAAAGTTTCGTACTATCATCCCAGTGTCTATAACTTTGAGCCCCCACATCACACCCTCAATCATCAATCCTCTCAGCAAATTAGTCTTGACCAACAACTAACTTCTTTGAACCATATTCTAGAAAGTATAGCTCAACTCCGAGCTGACTTGCATCAGGAAAAGCAACCTTTGCTTGATAGTGAAGAAATCTTGAAAACCACCGACACCTTTTTGAGCCAATTTAGTCGTTTTCCCTTCTTTTCTACACCACAATGTTTAATGACAGCGTGGGATAGAATAGGTTCAATTGAACATACCCAAGGCGATGAACAACAAAAGTTGCTTCATGAGCTTCTTAAAGATGTGGAGGTTATCAAGGAAGAGTTAGCCGACTACGTCACTCCTAACTGGACTCGTCCCATCTATTATGATGATGACGACGACGATGATGTCTACACTTTCAACCAATCTTCTGAAGTTGCTGCTCCTACTCTCGATGTTCCTACTGCGTCTAAGGATCTAGATTCGTTGAATGAGCTTAGTGATGTTGGTCTCGACAAATTATTGGATGATGAGGTTTGTGACTTACCAACTATGGAGCTTGAGGACGAAGTTGCTCTTACGCAAGCGGTCGATCCTAGTGATGACGATTTTTCTCCACGCTATGAGAATTTCACTTTTGAAATTTCTCAATCTCCACCGGGAGATGCGGGCGATGACGATTTATTCTCTCCGGCTTACGAGAAGTTCATCGATGAACTTGATCTTGTGGATGAGGTGGAAGACGTGCTTCTTCGCGATAGATTACGGAAAGTGCACCTTCTTATTGCTCAAATCGAAGAGTTGACTTCTCCTCCTCTTTCCGAGTCTTTACCTCCATCTATTCCTCCCGTTGAAGATAATGACCCATTGCTGGAAGAAATCGATATTCACTCCATCCCTCCAGGTATTGATGATGATGACACGGAGGGGGACATTATTTTGATAATTTGCTGCAGGAAGGTATTGTCCCAAGTCCCCCTCCCGAGCACCTTTCATCCTCCCCTTTGGCCACTATCACGGAGGATGAGTGCTTTGACCCGGGAGGTGACATTGATTATGCTATGATTGATAACATTACGGCTTTGCCGAGTGCTCAGCATCCATTGTCTTTGGGGGATGACAATGTGCTTACTTTACCCACCCCACCTCCCGTGGATCTTGATTTCACATACTTTTCGTATGTTGAAAGAACCTTTCTCCTATTTAAGACTTATCCCCCGCCTCTCCTTTGTTGATGTCCTCCGGGAACGAGGACAAGGTCTTTGATCCCGGTATTACATTCGAGGCTTCCCCAAGGACCATTTAATTCGGGGACGAGTCAGGCTCGTGACTCGGTTAACAAAAACAAGCGCTTTTTGGGAGGCAACCCAATTATCTATCTATCTTTACCATAAGTGTAGGGGGAGCCCCGTTGGTGTTTCTTGTTTTCTATCTTATCATGTGCAGGGATTAGAGCTTCAAAGACACACTCTTAATGACTTTTGACGAACCGTGATTCTGTGTTCACTTCTTCCCGGTTCTATCCTAAACTCTTTTTGATTCTCTATTTTATATTTATCAATATTAAAATAGGAATCTCGTTAGTTGTCTTTTCCTTAGCGAGATTTAAACACAGTGCACAATGTCATAAGTGTAGGGGAGTTTACTCCCACATGCTTAAACATTGAGGACAATGTTTATATTAAGTGTAGGGGGGACTTCTATCGAAGTTAAGTGGCCTTTTCCTTGTATTTGTCCTCATTTTAACCAGAAAATCAATTTTTCGACATTTTTCAAAATTTTTGATCTATTTTGGCCTATTAGTTTTTCCTTTTGTATAGTTATTTTCTTTCTTTGCTAGAATAAATTTTTAATAAAGTGGTTTTAAAATTTTTCAAAGTCGTTAATATTTTGACTCAACCCGAGTTTACTTATCTAAGTTTACTCTAGCTAGTATCCCTTAACGTGTTTAAGTCAAGTTTTGCTAGGCTTTTATTTAGGGAGCTTTAAAACGCGAAAGTCTTAACTCTTACGGGTTAAGAACAAGAACTTTTCGCAAGTTCCTATAATTGATCCTAGAGAGTCGTTTATCAAGGGAACTTTAAAATGCGATTTCTAAACTTAAAAAAGTCTAAGAGTTTGCAAGATCCTATAGACAACTCGAAAACCCAAAATTTTGATTTAATAGGCTAAGCATCCACGATTCTCATTCCTTGAGATTTTAAACTGTGGAGAACGAGAGATGATAGAGTCAATTATAAGTTTGTTATTCTTTCGTGAATTTATGTGAGTTAATTATGAGCCTATTCTCCCATCGCTTGTTAATAAATTTATCTGCAATAAATAAGGTTGTACGATTTGAAAAGTTACTTAGCTTCTAGCCCAAGATCGTTTAAAAGTTGCTCGGTATTAATTAGAGTTCATAGCCAAGGCATAACATATTGAAGCGGGATGCGAAGATTGGCGAGTCCGAAAAGGCCCTAACAAGGCATGAGGGCTACATTTTGTTGCTAAAGATCCCAAGTGATGTGAAGAATCATTTATCAAAGATCAATATGAAGGATCGAGACACACGACAAAAAGCAAGAACTCCCCAAAAGATCATGGAGAAGTCTATCCGAAAAGGCCCTAACAAGGTATGAGGATAAATAAATCCAAGTCCAAAAAGGAGGCGGATCGTTGTATATCAAAGTCCAAAATAAAGATTGGAGAAAAATAAAGAAGTCGTGGTCCAAATATGAAGAATCTCTCAAAACTTCAAGTGAAGAAATTCCTATTATAAAGAGAAGGCCATTATTTCATGAACGTCTCTCAAGATTTGAAGTATGAAGTCGCTGCCAAATATCGGTCCGAGAAAGGTCTCAAATCGCGAAGCGAGTTATGCCAAGATATGAACTTTATGAGGTCCCGAGAAGCAGTTTTAAAAGATTTTGTCCTTTAGCTAACTATTGATTAAATCGTCCCACTTTATTTTCAGCCTAATAAACTATCAAAATAAGTCAACAATGCATCCTTGTGATCATTCTAAGACAAAAATAAAATATAAGAGATACACCTAGGAATAAGGGAGTCTAAGTGAATAATTGGCCCACATGAGTTTGTGTTAGTTTGCTAACTTATAATAACAATGATCTCGTTTTTAAGCTTGGTTTGGAGAAAGTAACTTGAGGATGATGATCATTCATGACATTTTCAAAAACCCTAAGGTATGTTTTTGATTTCTTTCTTACTTTGAATGTTTATAATTTTCTATTCTTTAATAAAGGCCAACGTGGATTGATTATGATGGAAAATGTAATCTTGCTTTGTAACTAATGTATTGCATGAGGACATTGCAATGGTCAAGTGTAGGGGATTTGATAGGTGTGTAAACACCCATTCTTTTTACCACTTAATTACAATAATAACCGAGCCAAAACGTGTATTTTATGTCATTTATGTCGGAATTATGCGTGGTTTGTGTTTTTGTTGTGATTTAGGACGAGAAGGTGAAAAGTGGAGAAAACACGGGCATTCACGGGCTTTTATCGAAGAAAAAGACGAAAGACGAAGTCAAGAAGTCAAGAGTGCAAAAAGAACGGAAGTCCAAGACCAATTATGAAGATTTATCGAAGAAAAAGTCAAAAGACGGAAGTTTACTAAAAGCCGAAGAACTCAAGTCTAATTTATTGAAGAATTACAAGACGAGTTTGAAGAAATCCCGAGACAAAGTCATTAAAGTCAAAAGATTAAGAAGATTAAGGACTTAATGATGCAATTAGAGAAAGAAGAAAGAGGGGAGGAAGCTTCCTTCCACTAATCCTCCTCCTCCCCTATATATAGATCATTAGTGTTCATTTTCAAAGTTGTTGGGTGGCTTGACAACCCATCTCTTCCACCATTTTCATACCTTGCAATTTAATTTCTTGCACTTTAATTTCTTGTATTGCACTCTTTAATTCAAGTAAGTTTACTTTTAATGTTATTGAATCTTTATCTTTTCTTGTTAATCTCCTATCTACCTTTCTTGTTTGTGTTTAATCTTTGTGTTCATGTTCTTGAGTTTTATGGTTTTCAATCAAGTGGGTTTTGATTATTTTGGTTATTAGTGTTGGTGTTATTGATTTGGATTGATTGATTATTCTTAGTAGATCATTTGTGGATGTTTTGGTTTAATCTTTTGGTTAATCTTGATTGATTTTGCTTAAATTCGTGTTCTAGTTCTTTCCCCTATTCTTATTCGTTCATGCTACTGTTAACATTGCCCAGTTTTGTTCCGAATCAGCTTATTCATCCGGAATAATCAATATTCCGGATGATTCTTTATGTTCCGAATCAGTTTTATTGAAAAAGTCCCGAATGAGTGTGTTTTAAATGTTCCGAATCAATGTGTTTAAAAAGTTCCGAATGAGTGTTTTAAAAGTTCTGAATCAATTTCTTTAAATGTTCCGAATGAAGTTCTTTTGAAAAAGTTCCGAATCAGTTCCTTCAAATGTTCTGAATGAGCTTATAATTTAATTATTCCGAATCAATTAAGTTCCGAACCAAATTTTCCTTTATTGTTCCGAATCAGTCTTTCTTTAATGTTCCGTATGAAGGTATTTTAAAATATTCCGAATCAAAAATATTCCGAATCAGTGTTTCTCTTCAATTATTCCGAATCAATTTTTTTAATTCCAGATGAATCATTTAGTTCCGAATGAACCAATTTGTTCCGAATAAAGGAGGTTGTTCCGAATGAACATTTTTTCTTAGTTTTTATAATTTCAGTTTTAGTTTATTTTTAAATTAATGTAGTTAAGTTTAAACTTTATTTTTCCCGCCTTTTTACTTAAATCGCACTTTTAAAGTACTTGCATTTAATTTTAATTTACCTTATTTACTTTTAGGTTTGCCTTTTTATTTCTCGTCACGTTTTTAATTTCACGTTTTTAATTTCTCGTCAAGTCTTTATCTTTCACTATTTCTTTTTACCGTCTTTACTTTATTTTTATTTGTTTCAAGTCTTTGTTTTTAATTAGTGTAGTTAACGACAACCATTCTATTTCTTTTCTACCAAGAACAACTGAGTCGCACTTTGAACCGGAAATCAATTCGAGAAGATACCGAGAAACGAACTTTTCAACTAGTAAATTCTTTTCATTAAAAACGTAATAATTCAAGATTCTAGGAATCATAAAAACGGATTGGACTTATATCGAAACTAGCTTTAAAACTATGTCATATTAATACACCATATTTTCCTTGCGAATCGGCTATGTGTTATTTGTTAAAATCTTGATTTTTGAACAAATCTTAATATTGACATAAGAACTATGAAACTTGGTTTTATTGTATTCTAATTGTTTTGCGAAATCATATTTTCACTCGTGTTGGGCTTACATACCGTAATGATGGCTTATAAACTATCTTCTCAACGACGTGATTTACAAAATCAATTAGTTTTACAATACTTAAAACTACAACACCGTTTTGCGTCTTTACTAATGATGGACTTGCTATTGCACCTCGTGCTCTAGTCTAGCTATCTAGGGTTTGAGGGATCTTTAATCTTCTCCTGTGTTCCATAGGTGCTTCGGCACTTATGGGATAATTATCCCAAGCACTTGCACCTTCGGGTGCATGTAGAGTAGGATATAGGGTTTGATCTCTCTTTAATCTTTTCCCGCGGTAAAACACGCCTAAACCAAAAAGTTAATAAATTTTTTTCTTAACTTGTGCTAAGAGAATGAATTGCATGCATTCTTTTACACACCTTGACATTTGTTTTTATAAAACTTATGTGATACCTATTTGAAATTTTTAAGTCTATGCCATCCAATTTAGAAGCGCTTGTAGTTGTTTTTCGTCATCTGGTCAGACCTAGGGCGAATTACATACCCGAGGCGATCTTTGTCACTGGTCAGACCTTTGCCAATAATTGCATGCTTCAAATTGGTACGACTTAAAGTCGAGTTCCCGGTCAGATTCGGAACCCGAGGCATAAAGATGAGATAAAACATACTCATGACTTTATTACGTGTAGAACAAGTTTGTTTGAGATGTTCAAAGGTGCTCGAAAGAGATGAGAGAACATCCCATCCAAACACGCTACAACAAATAAACTTCATGAATCGTCTCATAAATCTAAGAGTTTTACTTGTAATGCAATTAACGCCCGTCGCTTACCTTGTTGCCCTACTTGAATACTAGACGGTCGGACCTCTAATATTAAGTGGGAGTGCAAGCAAGGATCTTAGTCTCAACATGATTAATTGGGTAGTTAATTCTTTGAGAATGTAATAATCGAAAATACTAATCGTTGAACTTTTATTTTGTAGATGAATAATCAAAACTCTTGCTTAAACAGCACGGTTGTTAAGTCATTCCTTGAAAAGATAAAGTTGACGGAGAATAACTTTGTTGATCGGTATCGTGCTCTTCGGATAGCGCTCGAAACTAATGACTTGGTTAAATACCTTGAGCAACCAATTCCTGATCAACCTGATATTCTGCCTCATGGTCATGAAGGACCAGAGCAAGACCCGGATTTACATCCAACTTGGGTCAAAAGGTCAAGAGAAATCGTTGGCCTTATGCTCATGACTATGTCCCCTGAACTCTAGAAACTTTTGGAGGGTCATGGCGCATGGTCAATGATGGAAGAATTGAAGACCATGTTCACTGAACAAGCTGATCAAGAACTCCTTGATGTTGCATGTGCCTTTCATGCGTGTAAACATGAGGATGGACAATCTGTGAGCTCCTATGTCTTGAAGATGAAGGGGTACATAGAGAATTTAGAACGTTTGGGTCACCCCATGTCCTTGAAGCTTTCGGTTAGCCTAATTTTAGCCTCACTGAATAAGGACTATGATAGGTTCGTGCAAGACTACAATATGCATGGCCTGGGGAAGACAATACCTGAATTTCATGCCATGCTAAAGCTACATGAGAAAACGTTGCCAAAGAAGGTTGCACCTGCTACTCCTAATACCATTAATGTTATTAGGGCAGGAAGGGTTCAAAAGCCTAACAAGGCTAAATCGTCTAATGCTGCGAAGGGTAAGAATCTTGGTAAAGGGAAGAAAGTAGCTAACTTTACTCCCCGAGCCAAGATTCCCCCTCCACCAAGAAGAGAGAATCCTGCTAAGGATGCCATTTGTCACCAATGCGGTGACATTGGTCATTGGAAGAGAAACTGTCCAGAGTATCTCGCTGAGTTGTGGAAGAGAAAGAAGTCCTATCAAGGAGCTAGCACTTCAGGTATCTTCACGATAGAACTCTTTACTTTTCCTAATAAATCTTGGGTTTATGACACTGGTTGTGGTACTCACATCTGTAATAATACTCAGGGTCTAAGGATAAGTAAGAAGCTGAAGCCAGGAGCTTTGAATCTGTACGTGGGCAATGGTCATCGTGCAGCTGTTGAAGCCATTGGTGTTTTTCAATTATTTCTCCCTAGTGGACTAGTTGTTATGTTGAATAATTGTCATTACGCACCTTCTATTTCTAGAGGGATTGTTTTAGTTTCATGTTTGTATGACGATGGATTTGTTAATCGTTTTGAGAATAATGCAAGTATTTCGGTTTCAAAAAATAATATGTTTTATTTTAATGTTGTTCCTAGTAATGGTATTTATGAAATTGATATGTGTGATTCTAATGCAAACAATAGTTCTATGTATGTTATAAGCAACAAAAGGGCCAAATCTAATTTGGACTCTACATTGCATGGCACTGTCGCCTTGGCCACATAAGCAAAAAGCACATTAAGCAATTACAATCTGATGGATTGCTTAAGTCAAACGATGATGAATCCTTTGACAAGTGTGTTTCATGTTTATCTGGAAAGATGACACGTAAACCTTATTCACATCAAGTGGAGAGGGCTAAAGATCTACTTGGACTAATCCACACCGATGTATGTGGTCCATTTAGAACCGTGTCAAGACAAGGTGCAAGTTACTTTGTCACTTTTACTGACGACTTTAGTCGTTATGGTTATGTTTACTTGCTAAAGCATAAACATGAAGTGTTTGAAACATTTAGGGTGTTTCAAAAGGAAGTAAAAAATCAACTCGGTAAAACCATAAAGGCACTACGTTCGGATCGTGGAGGTGAATTTATGAGTTATGAATTTCTGGAGCATCTTAAGGAACATGGGATAGTTTCCCAAAGAACTCCTCCATATACACCACAACACAATGGTGTTTCTAAGAGGAGAAATAGAACCCTACTTGATATGGTTCGTTCCATGATGGCCCAAACAACTCTTCCTAAATCCTTTTGCGATTATGCTCTTGAGTCTGCTGCTCGCATACTCAATATGGTTCCAACTAAGAAGGTTGAAAAGACTCCATACGAAGTATGGTATGGGCAAGCCCCTAAGTTGTCTGACTTAAAGGTCTGGGGATGTGAGGCTCTTGTTAAGCATGACACGCTTATCAAACCGGAAAAACTAGAGCCCCGATATGTTAAGTGTATATTTGTAGGTTACCCAAAGGAAACGATGGTTTACTCCTTCTACTACCCACCCGAGAACAAAGTATTTGTTGCTCGTAATGCTGAATTCCTAGAGAGCAATCTTATGAATCAAGAAGCAAGTGGGAGTATAGAGGATCTTGAAGTAATTCAAGATGAAGATATACATCCTTCTGAAAACACTAGCAACCATGAAGAGGATGATCAAGAAATTGATGAACCTATAAGTGATATAACTCCCATTCGAAAGTCTACGAGGACTAGGCGTGCTCCTGACCGTATGTGTTTATACATTGACGCTGAGGAACATGAGTTAGGGGATCATAATGAACCCACTAACTTCAAAGCTACATTGGCAGATCCTGAATCTGACAAATGGCTGGATGCTATGAATGTGGAGATGCAATCCATGAAAGACAATGATGTATGGATCTTAGTTGACCTTCCCCCTAATGCTAGAACTGTTAGTGGCAAATGGTTGTACAAAAAGAATACCGACATGGATGGCAATGTACACACCTTTAAAGCTCGATATGTAGCGAGGGGCTTCACTCAAACCTTCGGGGTTGATTATGAAGAGACCTTCTCTCCTGTTACGGATATCAAAGATATAAGGATTCTTTTGGCCATAGCCGCGTTCTATGACTATGAGATTTGGCAAATGGATGCAAAACCGCCTTCCTCAATGGACTGCTTTACGAAGAAGTCTATATGAAGCAACCTGAGGGTTTTGTTGATCCAAAGTATCCAAACAGTGTATGTAAGCTTCAAAGATCCATTTATGGACTTAATCAAGCATCAAGGCAATGGAACAAGAGGTTTGATGATGAAATCAAGAAATTTGGTTTCAATCAAAATCCTGATGAGCCATGTATATATCAAAGCTAGTGGGAGTAGCGTAGTGTTTCTTGTCCTGTATGTTCGATGACATATTATTGATGGGAAAAGACATTCCAATGTTGCAAAGTGTAAAAGCTTACCTTGGAAGGTGTTTTTTCATGAAGGATTTGGGAGATGCTGCATATATCCTTGGAATCAAGATCATACGTGATAGACCTAGACGGTTAATTGGTTTATGTCAAAGTGCTTACATAGATAAGATTTTGAAGAAGTATAACATGGACAATTCCAAACGTGGCTTTGTTCCCATGCAAACTAAATCAAAATTATCTAAGACTCAAGGAGCATCAACACCTGATGAGGTGAGACGCATGCAGAGAGTTCCTTATGCTTCGGCAATAGGATCAATCATGTATGTTGTTAGATGTACGAGACCTGATGTTGCGTTCTCTCATAAAATGACTAGCCGATTTCAGCAAAATCCTGGTGATTCTCACTGGACTGCTGTTAAGAACATTCTGAGGTATCTTAGGCATACCAAAGACATGTTTCTAGTTTATGGAGGAGGTATGAAAAGAGAGCTCAGGGTTGCTTGCTACACTGATGCTGGATATCTTACGGATGCTGATGACACGAAGTCTCAGACGGGATATGTTTTCATGCTGAATGGAGGTGTTGTAAGCTGGAAAAGCGCAAAGCAGACCATCCATGCAAACTCATCTACAGAGGCTGAGTATATAGCCGCTTCGGAGGCTTCTAAAGAGGCAGTTTGGATTAGGAAGTTTATTTCTGGGCTTGGTGTTGTTCCTACAAATAATGAACCTATGACGATGTATTGTGACAATACCGGAGCCATTACTATAGCTAATGAACCAGGAATCACTAAAGGTGCGAAACATTATCGTTCCAAAGTTCACTACCTCAGAGAAGTGATTGAACTTGGTGATGTTAGTCTGGAGAAAGTTCACACAAACGACAATTTAGCTGATCCCTTCACAAAGGCGTTAGACCTCAAAAAGCATGCCATGTTAACTCATGGAATTGGTTTGCTTCCAGCTAATAGTCTCATGTAATCTGTGTTAATCGTAGTATTTGGATAATTTGGGATTGTAAGACAATTTAATTATTTTCTGATGAATAAAGATATTTGATGTTTGTTATCTAAATATAATTATTGTTGCCCTATGTTTGTATGTTTAAATCCTTGAATATTTAATTATTCTAAACATGTCGATTGTCGGTTAAACAATATGGGAATATTGTATACATTAAGACAAATATGAGTGTTGGTAATATACTGGTATATATGGTGGACGGCTTCCAACCAAACTCATATGTTATTCATCGATATGAATATTGGACACCCCGAACTTTCGAATGGTTACTTTTGGATCCGTTGTCATGAGTAAATTCGAATACATAAATGGTGAGGATTAGGTCATCCTTAGACTTGAGATGCAAACAAGTTGTGCATGTGTGGATATTGCTTCTTGATTTTATGTCCAACGCTAGTTCGGAAGATCTAGCTATAACGACTCTAATTGGAAGTGTTGTGAAGCAGCATCCACAGACACTTGCAGTCAATATAGAATTCGTTCCTCCACTCTGATATAGTGCAGTGAGGTACCCTGGATCCTCTCCAGAATTAATTAGGTAATTGTATGGTCGTACCCAAAATGTAATCAAGATGATGCTTGTTATAATTTGGACTATCTAAATTAATTTGTAAACGAGGAATTAAAGTTAAACTATATGGAATGAGTTAGGATCCATATCCATAGTTTAACCGGTACATTGAAACGGAGGGATGATTATCAGCAAGCTCAAATAATCGTACACCATTACTAGTCTTTAAGATCTTATTCTTGAAACTATTTAACTCAACATTTTCCGGTTATAATGAAGTGTTGCTAGATGTTTCATTATGGACGTTGTATGTCTAAACTCTCACAAGTGGGAGCTGTTGAGATATGCGATCGTTTAGCCATCGGTAAATGCGTGAACCTATCGGGGGCACACACTCAATACGTAGAACACACGTTTATTTACGTTTTATTATTTATAATTAAACGTATAATAAAAACTTCACGTTTTATTTAATTAACGGTGGTTTAATTAATTAACGGGTTTTAATTAATTAAAGGCGAGTGCGTTATTTAAATTAAGGAAGGAAATCGACTTCTAGAACTATTTGGTTCCCTATAGGCGGCCGAATACCCTAAGGGGTCTAGAAGGATCTTTTGTTTGTTAATCAAGTAATTAGTTACTTAATTTAGGTGTTGGGTTGGGCCTTAATAATTTTGAGGAGGTGCAAGGATGTGTATAAATACAATCCCATACCCCTAATAAATTTTTGTCTCTCCCTCTTTGTTTGTTGCGTCCGATCGACCCACCCCCAACACCCAGACCAAACAAACTTTTTCCTTAACCTAAAATCACACATAAAGGTTTAACCTTTATAAGATCAATCCTTCTTGGTGGTTTTCTTATAAAGATTTAAGCTTTATAACTAAACCCTAGATCTCATAATCTAGGTTTTAGTATTCCCTTGTGGTCCGAATTATTGTAAGCTCTAATTAGGGTTTATTGGTGATTTTTCCAAGAATCTTGTAACGTCTACAAAACCGTATCCTTACGCAATCCCAATTAGGGTTTTGGATATTAGGGTTTCTAGTTGCAAGATTTAATCGAAGTGAAGTTACCACTAGCATCGTGGTGTGTTCGTTTGACGTGTCGTGTGAGCAATCGTTAGAGGACGGTTACTTTACTGTTATAGCTTCAAGATCAAGATCATTAATTGATTTATTCAATTAATTAAAAGGTTGGTTTTATTATTGTTTTTATTATGTGTTAATCATGATTGTTATACTAGATCCATTCCGCTGCGTACTCGTAGTTAATGGTTTAACTAGTTCTAAATCCCAACAATAATTCTACATTTAGCTCTCGTTCACTTCTTATTTTGCTAAGTATAACTTTTAACTGAACTGTGTCTTTCGATTCTAATTTTTCAGTCAATCAAGAAAGGTCATGATGCGAGCATTAAAAGAAATATCAACTGGAGCGTTTGAGTTATTGAAGGAGTCAAAGATGGCTTAGTATTTAAACTTTGCTTTTTCTTTGGCACTCTAGATCAATGCTTCTTTTCGAAATCTATCTTTTAATTTTTTTGCAAACAAGGAAGTTATGTTTCGGTATACATTTTTTCTTTTACTACATCATATTGGATATATCAGTTGAACCAGTTATGACTACTCGAGAAGTTGCATCCCTCGATAAGAATCAATAAAACGATTTTCTTGTCTGGTTATAGAGCATAGTGACTTCTCGATCATAGTATTATGACTACTCCAGAAGTTGCAACTATATCGTGACTTCCTTACCAAAAGAAACTACTATTCCATTATAGACTTAAGCTCACGATCATGCAGTACCTAATATCATCATATGCGAGCTCTCTCACTCTAACCATATGTCGATCAGTAATGAAGTAGTTGTAGGGTTTAATCCCTACAATCCTGGTTAACTAGATGCGGAATATCGATCCCGAAGAACACACACAGCAGAATCGACAGAAAAGCGACGCCCACAAGGTAAATCCCTAATCGTTCCCGATTAGTTTTATTGAAAGAATGACGTATTTGGTTTGTCCCCCCTCACCTCCTTTTATAGAGATGAGGGGGAACCGACTATAACAAGTCCTACGGGTCGGGTTGGGCTTAGACATTGCCAACCGACCTTTATTCATGGCTATTAGGAAACTAGGCTATTTGACACTATCCCTAGACACGACTTAGGCGAATATCATGACTAAACATAACAATTTCCACCTTAGGCATATATTAGCCTATCCCAACACTCAGCAATTCCAGGCAGTGTTGTAACTTGCGTCCAGGTACCACCTTCGTCCAGGCATTCGCAGCATTGTGTTCAGTACCCACCTTCAGAACTTCAACCGTCTTTGCTTCCAAGACTTCTCTGATAAAGTGATAACGCACATTAATGTGCTTAGTCCTTTCATGAAAAACATGATTCCGCGATAAGTGAATCGCGCCCTGATTATCACAATTAATTGCAATAGTGTTGAGCTTCAAGCCAAACTCTTCCAAGAGTTCCCTTAGCCAAATAGCTTCCTTCACAGCCTCCGTAAGGGCCATATACTCTGCCTCTGTAGTTGAAAGAGCCACCACGTGTTGTAGCGTTTCCTTCCAGCTTACAACACATCCTTGTACTAAAAATGCGTAACCAGTGAGAGACCTACCTTTATTTGGATCCTTAGCGTAGTCTGAATCAACAAAACCTGTTACGTCCACATGGTTGCCACGATTTGTCCCATACACCAAACCCACGTTTACAGTGCCCTGCAAATATTTCATAATCCACTTCACTGCTTCTTAATGGATTTTACCCGGATTTGCCAAATATCTGCTAACTACACTTACTGCATACGCTATGTCTGGCCTCGTGCATACCATCAAGTACATCAAGCTCCCAACCGCATTTGAATATGGCACCCTACTCATTCTTTCAACATCACAATCCCTAACCAGACAATCCTTCAATGGCAGCTTGAAGTGCCCATCCAATGGTGTCTGAACCGACTCCCCATTGTCCATTCTAAACCCTTTTAAAACTTTAGAAACATACCCGGATTGTGACACCCTCAGAATCTTGCGACTCCGATCTCTGAAGATCTCCATACCAAGAATCTTCTTTGCTTCCCCGAGCTCTTTCATGTCGAACTCCCTTTTAAGCAAAGACTTGGTAGCCGCGATCTCAGACTTGCTTTTACAAACAATCAGCATATCATCTACATATAACAATAGATAGATATACTCCCCTGGTGCATAAATCCTGTAATATACGCAGCTGTCGTAACTGTTACGCTTAAACCCATTGCTCAGCATATACTCATCGAACCTCTTGTACCATTGCCTAGGCGACTGCTTCAAACCATAAAGAGATTTCTTTAACAAACATACCTTGTTACCTTGATCAAATCCCGGTGGCTGCCTCATGTAAATCACTTCTTCAAGATTTCCATGTAAAAACGCCGTCTTTACATCAAGCTGCTCTAGCTCATAATCTTTACACGCAGTCAATGCAAGTATAACCCGAATAGATGTGTGTCGAACTACCGGCGAAAATACTTCATTGTAATCAATACCTGCTCTTTGTGTGAATCCACGAGCCACCAGCCTTGCCTTGTACCTAGGCTTTTGAACACCTTCAATCCCTTCCTTTATTTTGTACAGCCATTTGCAGCTCACCAGCTTTTGCCCAGCTGGATGATCTACTAACACCCAGGTCTTGTTCTTCTTCAGAGAATCCATATCTTCTTTCATAGCAGCTTTCCACTTAGAACTGTCTTCACAAGCAACTGCTTCCTGGTATGTCAATGGTTCATGAGTATCTTCTTCCTCTGCTGCAGCGAACGCGTAAGCAACCATATTACTCTCATCCCGAAACCTTGCCGGTTTCGTTCTTGTCATTGGCTCTCTATCCCGAACCAATTGATAATCTGTGAGATCCGGTGGTTGATCAATTTCTTGAACCCCTGCATCTTCATCATAGCCATCTTCCTGATCAGTCTGGTCTTCCTGGTCTAACGGATCTTCCTGACCTGTCTAGTCTTCCTCAGGCGTATGATTATTTAACCTCTGCAGTTCCACCTCAACCTGTAATTCCTCAACAGACTTATCATTACCTGCACCAGTATCCTTCAACGTATCTTTGTACATGACACTTTCATTGAAGACTACATTCCTGCTTGTGACTATTTTAGGTGATTCATTATCAAGCCTATATAGTCTGTACCCCTTCACACCTTCAGGATACCCCAAAAGAACGCATTTTACCGCTCTCAGCTCGAGCTTATCTTGTTTAACGTGTGAATATGTGACACAGCCGAAAACTCTCAACATCCTATAATCACTAGGATGTCCCGACCACATCTCCATAGGTGTCTTCTTCTCAATCGCTGTCAATGGTGACCTATTTATAAGATATGCAGCCGTACATGTCGCTTCCGCCCAGAAGGTCTTGGGCAATCCAGACTGTATTAATAAACAAGGTACCTTGTCCATGAGAGTTTTGTTCATCCGTTCTGCTAACCCATTCTGTTGCGGCGTCCCGGCAACTGTCAAATGTCTAGCAATCCCACTCTCAGTACATAGCTGATTAAACTCCCGGTTACAGAACTCAAGACCATTATCCGTCCTAAGCTTCTTAACCGTCCTCCCAGTCTGATTTTCTACTAACTGTTTCCACTCTTTGAACTTCTCAAATGCTTCGTGTTTGAACCTGAGAACATAAACCCATACCCTTCTAGAATAATCATCGACAATAGATAAGAAATACCTCTTACCTCCCAATGATTCCACCTGAGACGGACCACATAAGTCTGAATGAACATAGTCTATCACTCCCTGAGTAGTGTTCCTTCCTACACCGAAACGGACTCGATGTGACTTTCCCAGAACACAATTCTCACAAAAATCAAGCTTACCTAGACTCTTCTGGCCAAACAAACCCTGCTTTTCCAGCACGTGTAGTCCCGCCTCACTGATATGTCCTAGTCTTTTATGCCAAACCTACACAAGACTGTCTTTCTCTTCAACACTAGCATTAAGCTCACCGGCCAATGCATGGCCATCCAAAGAGTACACACAGTTCTCCCTTCTGGTTCCAGATATAATAACCCTAGAACCATTAATCACCTTGATTTTGCCCGACTGCAATTTTACGGTATATCCCTCTTTTTCAAGAGTTCCCAGCGATATCAAGTTTCTTTTCAATTCAGGAATGTACCTGACATTGTTTAACACAAAACTTGACCCATCTTTCAGTTGTACCTTTACCTTGCCAATACCCCTGATCTTGCACTCCCTGTTGTCGCCCAACAGTACGCTTCCCCCATCGCATTCCAGAAAATCAGAAAATACATCTAACCTGGGTGACATGTGATATGAACCTCCTGAATCCATGATCCAATCTTGCAGTCTTTCTGCACTCATCACCATCATCACCTCAGAATCATCATAAATCGAACCACTGGAGCTTGGTTGATTATCTTTCTTGACGTAATCTTTTGACTTCTTGCGATTATTCTTCAGACAATCTCTTCTCAAGTGCTCCTCAGATTGGCAAATAAAGCATTTGAGTCTTCCACCTCGAGATTTCGATCTTGACTTTCCCTTTGACTGATGTGAATTCTTGCGATCAGTTCTTCCCCTCACATATAACCCTTCATCATCATCCCCCTTCGCCTTGAACCTTTCTTTGATTTCCTTTGAATTTAGTGTGGCCATCACGTCATCCAAAGTCAAATCTTCTCGTCCATAAAGCAAAGTATCCACAAAGTGTTCGTATGATGCTGGCAAAGACGTGAGTAACAATAAAGCAAGATCTTCATCTTTGAATTTTACCTCAATATTTGCTAAATCAAGAACGATTTTGTTGAACTCATCTATATGCTCGGAAATCTTTCGTCCAGCCGGCATGTAGAATGTATACAACTTCTTCTTCAGGTACAACTTGTTGGCCAATGACTTTGTCATATACAAAGACTCGAGCTTTGACCAAACCCCCGCTGCAGTCGTTTCCCCGGTAACCTCTCTCAGGACCTTGTTACCTAAACACAAAATCATGGCACTGTGAGCTTTTTTGTCAAGCTTAGATTTCTCTTCAGCTTCCATATTCGTGGGTAAAACCTCCAGAGGTGCTTCATATCCGGTCTGGATTAATAAAGCACGCATCTTGATTCTCCATAACCCAAAATCACCAGTTCCATCGAATTGTTCGATGTCAAACTTGGCTCCCATCATTCTTTATCCCTTTGTTGATTTGCTAAACCTTGTGATAAACCCTCACAATCACAAACCAATAAAGTCCCTTCAGTAATTCGCTAAACCTTGTGATACGTTAAACGTCACAATCACGAATTACGAAGTCCCCTTGTGTAATACCCCTTCAAAGTAATATTACCCTTTTTGTTTTATAAAACAAAATAAAACAAATTTAATCCAACGTTTAAACCTTGGCCCAATATAACCTTGGATTAAAATTATATCCTTGAAGTACTATTCTGTTCACTTTTGATAACCAACACCAGCCGCTTTTTATTTCCTTTCTTTTTTCCCTATCCAACGACAGAAACAAGAAAAACAAAAAAAAACAACAATGACAGCCGGCCCTTCGATCTTCGACGAATCAAAAACCAAAAAAACCTTAATGTTAGGACCATTGTAATAGTTATATGTAATAGGTAGACTAGGAGGTATGTAGTTCCTCCTGGTCCTAGTCGTAGTAGGAGCAAGTCCTGCTCCTGGTCCTAGTCGAAGTCAAACTTTATTATTTACTTAATATTCTGTTAGGATATGCATGAGTTATATTAGGAGAAGATATGCATATCAGTTTTACACGTTTTCTTGTATGCTGTATTAGGGTTTCCTTGTAGTATAAAAGGAACCTTAGGCAGAAGGGTTAGACACACCTTTACAAAACATAGTTCTAGTCTTCATCAATATTAGAAATCCTTAGAAAGGATCAAGTCTTTATAGTTATTCTGTTTCTCTTGTTTATATTTATATTCTACATTCATATTGTGTATAGAGTCTCTTTGTGATTTGACTTGTGATTACAGAAGTCATTCACCGGTCCTGACAGGCTGCAAGATCTATATCTAATAGTCCCAACAAGTGGTATCAGAGCCTGGGAGGGTCTCTATACAAGCAGAATCAAGTTCTCTTATTACTAACAATCTGTTTATCATGTCTGCCTCAACTTCTACTCAAACAGGAGAAGAAGGCACTCCTAAAATTGTGCAACCTCAGTAGATCCTGGCTACGGTTTCCAACACGAATGGATAATTCCCTCTTCTGAAGAAAGGTGAATATGATAACTGGGCAATGAAGATGGAATGGTGCATCACTAACACTGATCAAGATCTTTGGAAGATCATTCTGAATGGAAACAGCAGAAAGCTTACTGGACGAGATAAGAACGGTAATATTACTCTTCTTGACCCTAAAACTCATGAGGAAATCATCGCTATTTAGAAGGAGGTAAAAGCAAAAACAATTTTGCTTCAATCTCTTCCTGAAGATCACATGGGTGACTTCTACCATTTGGATGATGCCAGAGAGATCTGGAATGGCATAAAAGCAAGGTTTGGCGGGAATGAGGAATCAAAGAAAATGCGAAGGTCCATGCTGAGAGATGAATTCACAGAGTTCAAAATCTCAGAAACTGAAGGTCTGAATCAAGGGTATGATAGGTTCCAGAAGATATTGAGCCAGTTGAATCAACTTCGGTCCAAGCCTGATGATGGTGATGTTAATGCAAGGTTTCTTAAAGCCTTACCCTACTCTTGGAACCAGGTGGTAATCTCTCTTAAAGCCAAAGGTGGGCTTGATTATCTCAGTTTTGATGATTTGTTTCATAGGCTCAGAACCTTCGAACCTCATGTGAGAGGATATCCTAGTGACTCTTTTCCCACCCCTGCTAATTCAGCCTTTGTGAGCTCTGTGGCATCTAGTCTCATGTCATATGCAAGTAGCCCGAGCAATACTGTCTCTCCCCAGCAATCTATTCAGCATACTGGTCTCATGTCATATGCATATAGACCCATGTCTTCTGCTTCTGATCCTGCTGCCAAGTCTGGTAGTATGGTAGAAGCTGTTCTTCATTCTTTTGTGGCTGATGTTACTGCTGAACAACAACTTGCTTTTGATGACTTTAAACAGATCGATAAGCTTGATCTGGATGAGATAGATCTTAAATGGCAGATGGCCATGCTTACTCTTAGGGTTCACAAGTTTGAGAAGAAAGCAGGAAGGAAGTTTAATTACAACCCTCGGGAGCCAGCAAGATTCGATAGAAGCAAGGTACGGTGCTATAACTGCCAGCAACAGGGTCACTTTGCAAGAGAGTGCCCTACCAAGAATGATCAGGAGAAGAGCAGGTACTCCGCTTTCAAGGTTCAGGAGGTTAAAGATGACAAGAAGGCATTGGTATCTGTTGACTCTATGGTCAACTGGAATGATCATCAGGCTTCTACTCTGGAATCAGTGGAATCCACGACTGATGTGTTGGCAATGATTGCTGGGAATCTCTCTGATGCAGAAGAAGCAGAAGAGTTTGCTCTTATGGGCATCTCACCTCAGGTACAACATTGTCCTCTTGGTTGTCATGATAAATACACAGAACTGCTGTCCCAATTTAATGAAGTAAATGAACAAAATAATAAGTATTATTTAGAGGTACAAGCCTATAAAGCTTCATTAAACACATTGGAACAACAAAAGAAGTGGTTACAAGATACACAACGTGCATATGAGGATAAAATCAGGATACTAAGCATTGATTTAGAAAACACTACAAATATGCTTAAATATACAGAAACTGAAAGAGATGCTAGTATCAAAGAAAAAGAGGAGATGCAAGCTAAATTAGATGCTACAATGTTAAGATTTGACAAATGGCAAAAGGCACCTAAAAATCTTTCAAAATTAATTGATAGTAGCATGTCTGGAAGAACTAAAAGAGGCTTAGGATTTGAAAAATATATTGATTCTGAAGATGTATTTGATTTATCTTTCTCAAGCGTCTTTGATGCCGACAAAGAGGATGAGGGCAAACCTAGTTACAATAGGTTTAAACCAGCAGCAGAAATGCATGCTGTTCCTCCTCCTCTTACTGGAACTTTCATGCCCACCTCATGGCATAATGACTCGGATGGATCACAGATGCTTGAGTCCCCAACAAGTTCTACTAATACTAACGACTTTGTCTCATGTACTTTCAGTGACAAAGCCGGTGACTCTGCATCTAATGGTTCAAGTGAAGAGTCAAGACCTACGAGTTCCAAGTCGAATGAACATGCTGCTACTGGTGCTAGGAAGTGTGAAGAAAAAGTTGCTGTCAAGTCAAGTGTGTCTGGTCCTTGTTTATTGAGTCCTAGGAAGAATGTCTGGCATAGAATTGTGTGTAATAAAGTAGGCAGTATGAAACAGTCTCATTCTAATAAAAGGTCTTTCAAAACATGTTTTGTTTGTGGCAGTTCCTTTCATTTAATTAAAGATTGTGATTACTATGACACACATGCATCTGTTAATCATGCATTAGTTGCTCCTGGTTCACCAGGAGCTGCTCCATATGCTTCTAGAAGACTTAATCCTAGTGCTCCAATGTTTCATACTTCTAGAGTATCCTCTCCTTTCATGTCTGATTATTAGAGAGAAAATGGATTCCAAACAACTAGTAATTATTTTCCAAATTATAATCCAAACTATGCGCATCATTTTGACCACACGTATTTTGGTTTGGGAAATTGGGAACTGCTGTTAAGCCCTCAGCAGGTTGTTCCTGGTCAAATAATAATACCCATATGATGAATAGGCAACCAAGGAACAATGGTGGATCTCATCAATCTTCTTGGCATTCTTCTAATGATCCACAAGGCAGGCTCAAACCTGAAAAGGTTTGGGTCCCCTTAAGACACTAACATTTGCATTGTTATTATCTTGTTGTTGTAGGTTACTCCATACCAGGATCCTAGTCTAGGCATTGTTGATAGTGGTTGCTCCAGGAGCATGACTGGCAATAAAAGTCTCCTTTCTAACTTTGTACCATTTTATGGGGGCAAGGTCTATTTTGGTGGAGGTGAAGGCAGAATAACTGGCAAGGGAACGATAAAGACTCCAAATCTAAATTTTGAGCAGGTCTACTATGTGGAAGCACTTCAACACTTCAACTTGATATCGGTTTCTCAGATTTGTGACAAGAAGCAGTTTGTACTCTTCACCGATACTGATGCACTTGTGCTCTCCAAAGATTTTAAGCTTCCGGATGACTCACAAGTTTTACTCAGAATCCCTAGAAGACACAATCTATATAGCATCAAGTTGAATGAAGTCAACCCTACTGGTCAACTAGCATGTCTGGTTGCAAAAGCCTCGGAAGATGAAGCCACAAAATGGTACCGAAGGATGGGACATGTGAACTTCAAGACCATTCACAAACTTGCCAATTTGAATCTGGTCTCTGGTTTACCTCCCAAGACGTTTAGAAATGACATAAATTGTGTTGCTTGCAGCAAAGGCAAACAACACAAAGCATCCTTCAAGGCCATTACTGCTTTAAGTCTCATTACTAAACCATTGCAGCTTCTACACATGGACTTATTTGGTCCTACTTCCATCAGAAGCATAGACCACAAGCAATTCTGTTTGGTGGTGACTGATGGTTATAGCAGGTTTGCGTGGGTGTTTTTCATGGCTGCCAAAAGTGAGACCTACTCGATTCTTCGAGATTTTCTTACCTTGATAGAGAATCAGTTGTCCAAGAAAGTTAAAGGTATTCGATGCGACAATGGAACCGAGTTTAAAAATAGAGACCTCATCGCACTTTGCAATGCTAAGGGCATCAAAAGAGATTATAGTGCTGCTAGGACTCCTCAACAGAATGGTGTGGCAGAAAGAAAGAACCGGACACTAATAGAAGCAGCAAGAACTATGCTTGCCGATTCCAAGCTTCCGACCATGTTCTGGACAGAAGCTGTTAATACGGCCAGTTATGTTTTGAATAGGGTGTCTATTACCAATCCACACAAGAAAACACCTTATGAGCTGCTCACGGGCAAAGTTCCAAATATTGCTCATTTGAAGCCTTTTGGGTGTCCAGTCACCATTCTGAATACTAGTGACTATTTGGGGAAGTTTGATGGCAAGGCTGATGAAGGATATATTGTGGGATATTCAGCTCATTCTCGGGCGTATCGTGTCTACAATCTTCAAGCCAAACGGATAGTTGAAACTATTAATCTCAGGTTTTTTGAGGAGAAGACAAACATACAAGGAACAGGTCCAGAATGGTATTTTGATCTTGATTATCTTAGTGATTCGTTAGGATATTTTCGTTTCAAAACTAACCATGATGTAGGACCACAAGTGTTTGCAACTTCTAGTACTGGTGTTTCTTCTAGTCTCTCTGATTCAGATGATGAGGATGAGATTTTTGTGGTTCTATCCTATTCCACCACGGTCTCTCCCACTCCTCCTAGTGATGCCACTCCAATGGATGTACAGGATTCCCAAGCAGCTTTTGACACTCTTCTCAAGCAATAACAAGAAGCTACTAAAGCAGCTGCTCAAGGTAGTTTTGAGTTTCCATTGGTTGAGCATTCTGATAAAGTTGTTCCTGGTACTCCAGCTTCTGCTCCTAGTGCCAGCCTCACAACTACTGGTACTCCGGCTAGTGAGTCTGCTTCCAATACACGTTTCTCCAGTCCTTCTGATTTGGGGAACCATGAGAAGAAGTCTTCTACCAAGCTGGATGATATACATAAACAACCAGTAGACGGGATTTTCCAAAATGCTTCATATGATGCTGATTTCGTTGGTGATCTCGGTAACATGGCACCAGAAGTGGAGGTTTCTTCCAATCCAGTCTTGCAATCACATAAAGACCATCCTACCACTCAAATTATTGGAGATCTTGCTTCTACCGTCAAGACACGCAGAATGCAGCAGAAGGCCTCGTCTGATCATCACGCTCTTGTGGGCTATATTGAGGATCAAAAGCGTAATAATCATACGGACTTTCAACACTGTTTGTTTGCTTGTTTTCTTTCACAGGTGGAACCTAGGTCTGTTTCACATGCTCTTGAGGATCAAAGTTGGGTGGAGGCTATGCAGGAGGAAATGCAGCAATTCCTGTTTCAGAATGTTTGGGTTCTGGTTGACTTACCAGATGGGAAGACAGCTATCAACACCAAATGGATTCTCAAAAACAAGAAGGATGCACGGGGAATTGTTGTAAGGAATAAAGCTAGGCTTGTCGCACAAGGACACACTCAAATTGAGGGCATTGATTATACTGAAGTCTTTGCGCCTGTTGCAAGGATTGAGGCCATTCGTCTGTTTTTGGCCTTTGCTTCGTATGTTGGCTTTACGGTGTTCCAGGTGGATGTCAAGAGTGCATTTCTCTATGGAAAAATTGACGAAGAAGTGTATGTTACTCAACCTAAGGGGTTTGTTGATCCACTTCATCCAAAGAAAGTCTACAAGGTGGTCAAGGCTCTTTATGGGTTACATCAGGCTCCTAGAGCTTGGTATGAGCGTCTCTCCACTTTCTTGTTAAAGAATGGCTATAGAAGAGGTACAATTGACAAAACACTATTTCTTCGGCGGAATTCCAAGGATATTATCCTTGTTCAGGTTTATGTGGACGACATTATCTTTGGTTCTACTAGGAAGGAGTGGTGTGATAAGTTTGAACACTTGATGAAAGGCGAATTTCAGATGAGTGCCATGGGAGAACTGTCATTTTTCCTTGGTCTTCAGGTCAAGCAACAATCGGATGGGATTTTCATCAGTCAAGATAAGTATGTTCATGAGATTCTTCAAAAGTTTGACATGGATCCTCTTCGACCAGCAGCAACTCCTTATGAAGTTGCTAAAATCAAACTTAAGAATGAGCCAGATCCACCCGTAAATGTTCATATGTACAGGTCTATGATTGGCTCTCTCATGTATTTGACTGCATCACGTCCGGATATTATGTTTGTAGTAAGTGCTTGTTCTAGACACCAGGTGACTCCAACGGTTTCGAACTTAAATGCAGTGAAGAAGATTTTCAAGTATATCAAGGCTCAACCTAAATTGGGTCTATGGTATCCTAGAGAATCCCCCTTTGTACTTGAAGCATACAGTGATAGTGATTATGCTGGTGCTAATAATGATAGGAAGTCTACTACTGGTGGTTGTCAATTTTTGGGTCGTCGGCTTATTTCATGGCAATGTAAGAAACAGACAATCGTAGCTACTTCTTCAACAGAAGCTGAATATGTGGCTGCTGCTAGTTGCTGTGGTCAAGTTTTATGGATCCAAAATCAGATGTTGGACTATGGGTTCAATTTTATGAATACCAAAATTTTTATTGACAATCAAAGCACTATTTGTATTGTGAAGAATCCTGTATTTCATCAGCGGACGAAACATATTGAGATTCGGCATCATTTTATACGCGATGCCAATGAGAAGAAGCTGATACAGGTTCTTAAAGTTCATACGGATGACAATGTTGCTGATTTGCTGACTAAAGCTTTTGATGGTCCTCGGTTTAACCACTTGGTGGTTCATATTGGGATGGTCAATCCTTGAAGTCTAGGATTGAGGGGAGGCAAAGCCTAAGGGGAGGCTTTGTGTACATATTAGGTCCGTCTAACGTATTCATAGTATTTAACAACATAATTTCTTGGTTATGGTGGTGTGTGGTGCTTCTGATGGAGGATTTTTGCTCTCTTCTGATGGATATGGCCTTACATGACTGGCTTCTGGTCCTATTTGGTCAGCTTCTAGTTATGATTGGATGCCTTCTGGTGGTTTCAAATCCTTCCAAGTCTAGTGGTGTTTGGCTATGGGTACTGGTACTGGTCTGGCTACTGTTCATTCCTTTTGTCCTTTATTAATCACGTTTTGCTCCTGGTCCGACTATTGTGCACTTTGACTTTTGGTCAACGCTTCCAATACTGATATTTACAAGTTTGAATTCATCAAATAAATTGGGGGTAAGTTATTATGTTAAAAAGGGCAAGTGGTTAGTATGCCATTATGGCTTAATTTGAAAGGGCAACCCCCCATTAATACGGGTCAATGAACAGTTACTATTTTCTTCCTATATGGTCAACATACACTCATTACAATTAAAACACACACAAAAACCGCTTCTACTCCTCTCATCCCAATCCAAATCCTTCTTCAATCCATTCATCAAGATCCATGGCTGCTCTTGTTTATCAACCTGCTCATAATCGTGTTGCTTATCTGGGTGATGGTCCTAATAGTGAACATTTTGCTGATATCTTGGAATTTATTGAAGCTTCAAACTTAAGGTTTGCATTTACTGTTTGTCCTACCATATATGATAGTGTGGTACGTCAATTTTGGGCGCCTGCTGAGCTTGTGAATGTGGCTGGACGTCCACGGGCACTCCATGCTACCATAGATGGACGTGCTTATGTGGTCACTGAAGCATCTATTCGCTCTTCTCTTCATCTTCAGGATGAGGGGGGTGTTGTATCACTTCCCAATTCGGAAGTATTAGAGGGTATGGCTGCCATAGGTTATGAACATGGGGGGAAGTTTAACTTCCAAAAGAATAGGTTTTCCCCTCAGTGGAAGCTTCTGGTTCACTATTTAATCCATTGTTTGAGTCCCAAGTCGGGGAGTTGGGATGCGTTCCCTACTCCTTTGGCTACTGGTCTTATATGTTTAGCCCAGGGTAGAGTGTTTAACTTTTCACATTATATATTTGAGGGGATGGCTAGTAATTTGTCAACTGCTGGTTCTAGAAAAAAATTTCTTATGTACCCTAGGTTTATTCAACAAATACTTGTTTGCATTCCACGTGATAGGGCTGAGCATGTACCATCTAAACTAACAGCAAAAGTGTATTACAACATGATGAATGGGTTTCCTGGGGATTGGAGGCCCCTGACTAAAGCCATGATGGGTTTGGCTCAGGGTCCTATAGGTCAGGAGGAGGAGGCTCCTGAGTTGGTTGTGTTAGATGATGACCCCATGGAGGAGGAGGAGACTCCTGCTGGTGATGCCACTCCTGTGGTAGAGGAGGAGCTAGTTGAGGAGGTGGTGGTTGAACAACCATCACCTCCCAAGGCTGGTCCTTCCTCAGCTCCACAAAGGTCTCCTTTTGTGGAGACTCCACCTCCTAGCCCTGCCCCACACTCGACTGATATCCCCTTTGCTGCTAGTTCTCCACACGTTGACCCCAATGTTGCTTCGGGCTCCCGTGATGCTTTCCCTGATCCAAGTTCTCTTGGTGGGCAGGCAGAGGAGCCTACTACTCTGACATCTTTGCTAGATCTTATGCACAGGTACCATGAGAGGATGATTTGTTTGGAAGCTGACTTGAACCAACATCGGAAGCTCACACGGGAGTTTGTTCTTCCTCTGGCCGATCGTATAAAGGTATTGGAGAATCAACAGCGTCGTCGAAAGAAGCATGTGGTTCTTTCCGATTCTGAGGATGAGCGTCCGGAGAATGTTGAGGATGGCTTGACGTTGCTGGCAAAGGCTGCCTTTGCTGATAAAGTTTATGATGATCTGCCTGGTCCTCCAATGTCCTCCAATGCTCCTTCTTCTAGTGCTATTCCCCCTTCTATGGGTGGTGCTTCTGATGCTGCTGCTGGTTCTCATGCTGGTCCCTCTCATGATCCAAAGGGAAAAGCTCCAATGACTGATTCTCCATCTCCCATCCGCAAGCGCTCTCGTCGACAGCTTGAAGAAGACAGACTTGGTGAAGAGGCTGCTCGTCGGGTTCAGGCTGAGCTTGATGAGGAGGACAATGTTGCTGAGGAAGAGCTCCGTGAGCGAAGGCGTGCGCAAATTCAGCATGATGCTATGCACTGGACTGATGGTGAATGGATGCAAGTGTTGACTGTTCTCACTCGGGATTATGCTCAGTTTAAAGATTTGTTGGGTGATGATGTTGATGAACACAATTGTATTCCGCGTGCTATGGTAATGATGCGTAAGCATCAGTTGACTCTTGCTGAGGAACTCAAGAAACAGCGTAGGAACAGACCTCTTTCTCAGACTGAGCAGCGCCAGCAGATGCAACGTTATGTCAAATATCAATCTGCTGCTCATTTCAATGCTCCTTGGACTTGGGCTCGCGTGCGGGCTTTGACTTTTGATGAGCTCAAGAAACTTTATGAAAATATGGTGAGGCGTGCGAGTCAACCTATACCGGAAAGATTTGTTTACCATCCTCGTGGTGTGACTGCTTCTATGCCTGCTGCTTCTACTGTTTCTCCATCTGTGCCCATTCCTGGTTCAAATGGTAGTTCTTCTGGTTCTGGTGCTGTTTCTGTTGGTCCTTCTACCACACCCTTGGTTGCTCCTATTGGTTCTACTGCTGGTCCTGCTACTACCATCTTTGTTACGACCACCACCACTCATGCTTCCACCACCACACCTGTTACTTCTACCACCACTCATGTTCCTGCAAGTACTTTTGTTGATCCCACCATACCTGCTGCTGCTACATCTGATGTGCCATCTTCATCACCACAAGTTTCTGCAACACAACCTAATCCCACTTCTGATGCAGCTCCTAGTGGTTCTTTGGGTGGACATGTTCATGAGTCTACTTCTACTGCTTCTCCTGCTGTTGCTGAAGTTCAGGTGAAGGTTGAATCAACTCCTTCGGCTCCCACGCCTCGACGTTCCACTCGTCAGAAACTTACTCGTCGTGTTCGCCGCGGTAAATCAGTTCCTTTTGAGAAGCGTGATCCTGAAAACTTAATTGATGCAGCTTCGGATAGCGATTCTGACTTACCTTTAGGCAATGGAAGCATTACGGGTTATACGGTTGAGAGGTCTACAACACTTCCTGGTGGCGTCTCCCATCGGATTACTTTGAGTGATGGGAATGTGCGATTGGTCACGAGTTTGCAGGGTGTGTTATCGTGGGCTGACCGGATGGATCTTATGGCGTTGTTTGGGCTTGTTGATTCTAGTATGCCATTTGACCTCATGGCGGTGTCTTCCTGGCCTGGTATTCGTCTTTGGGCCGATCTCAAGCTTATGTTGGATCCTCCTCCATCTGCTACTCCTTTGGGCGTATGGAAGGATCAAATGCAATGGGAGATTGTTCGCTGGAAGCTCTATGCTGGATGTGGAGTACATGTGTTGGAGTTAGGTTCTGGTCATGTGGTGTTTATGTTGACGGATGTTGTGTATCCTTTGACTATTTCTTCCATGGAAGCAATGTTGGCAAGTCATTTGCAGATTTCTACTGCTCCTTCTGGGAATGAGTCGAGTATGGCCACATCTTTGGTAGAGGGTATTCAAGCACGGTTGTTAGCGGATAAGAAGGCAGCTTCTGGTATGTAAGGTGAATGGGTTGTAAGTTGTTATACTTTGATTTTTGTTCTTATTTTGATTCTTTTCACCAATATGTATAGTGATTGGTGACTTTTATTCTTTATATAAAAAAAAAACAAACAAATCACACAAACTAATTAAAAAAAAAAAAACGTTTTATATAATATCTGCTTATACTTTAACATAGTTTAGCTTTTATACTTGTACATAATATCCCTTGGCTGGTTCAAAATGTGGTTCCTGGTTTGAGATTGGTCTGGTACTTGGTTTCACTTGGTGTTGGACGTGGTCCACACAACAAATGGTTCTCAACTTACCATGTCTCATCGACAAGAAAAAGTTGATTCACCTTGAGGGTACGGCTCCTGGTGCGATTATCAAATCCGTTGATGGTTGCCAGGTTACCTAAAACTGGATGGTTTTCACTTGCCATAGTCTTGGACTGAAAAGTGGCTAATCCAAGGGGGTACGGCTCTTGGTAAAGATCTTATTAAATCCGTTGATAGTTGTAATAGCTTGCTTAAAGCTATAGGGTGTTCAACTCACCGATGCTTTATTGCTAAGAGTTGGCGAGTCCAGAGGGGTACGGCTTCTGGTAAAGACGCATCAAATCCGTTGACGGCTGTGATGGTTTGCCTAAAATCATCAGGGTCCTCCCACTCACCATTGATTCACGTTCTATGAGTTGGGCTGGGTTCTAGTCTCCCAGGGTGATGCTTATTCCGCCAGAATGACTAGCTAGCCCAAGAGCGAGCAGCTACTTGATAAAGGCTTATCAAATCTGCTCATGTTGCTGAAAGATTCAACCTGATGCTGATTTGTTACAATTTTTGGAGAAGCTTCTAGTGTTTCATGCGGCTGTTCTTCTGATTCTTATCTTGTTGATGCTGCTATTTGTTTTGCTGATACAATCCTCGGGTTTTCTTTGCATGTTTTCCAGGAAACTTGAACTCAACAGGTCAAATTCAAGTTTAGGGGAGGATTGTTAGGACCATTGTAATAGTTATATGTAATAGGTAGACTAGGAGGTATGTAGTTCCTCCTGGTCCTAGTCGTAGTAGGAGTAAGTCCTGCTCCTGGTCCTAGTCGAAGTCAAACTTTATTATTTACTTAATATTCTGTTAGGATATGCATGAGTTATATTAGGAGAAGATATGCATATCAGTATTACACGTTTTCTTGTATGTTGTATTAGGGTTTCCTTGTAGTATAAAAGGAACCTTAGGCAGAAGGGTTAGACACACCTTTACAAAACATAGTTCTAGTCTTCATCAATATTAGAAATCCTTAGAAAGGATCAAGTCTTTATAGTTATTCTGTTTCTCTTGTTTATATTTATATTCTACATTCATATTGTGTATAGAGTCTCTTTGTGATTTGACTTGTGATTACAGAATTCATTCACCGGTCCTGACAGGCTGCAAGATCTATATCTAATAGTCCCAACACTTAATATCGATCTCTGCTACTCCGTTGATGTTCTATCACCCTCAACACCAAGAACTCTTTTCGATCGGTCCTAGTAACCAGCCACTCGCGAACCTAAGCTCTTGATACCACTTGTAGGGTTTAATCCCTACAATCCTGGTTAACTAGATGCGGAATATCGATCCCGAAGAACACACACAGCAGAATCGACAGAAAAACGACGCCAACAAGGTAAATCCCTAATCGTTCCCGATTAATTTGTATTGAAAGAATGACGTAATTGGTTTGTTCCCCCTCACCTCCTTTTATAGAGATGAGGGGGAACCGACTATAACAAGTCCTACGGGTCGGGTTGGGCTTAGACATTGCCAACCGACCTTTATTCATGGCTATTAGGAAACTAGGCTATTTGACACTATCCCTAGACACGACTTAGGCGAATATCATGACTAAACATAACAGTAGTTAATTCCTTAAGAATGGTCAATTAGTCAACTAACTCTAGAACACCAGGCTAGCTTGTTTATATACTGTGAATCGGTGTACTGTTTTTGTATCGTATGATGCACATAATGATTCTATGATATACAAACCACGTCCTAAAAGAAACTATGACGTAATAGACCCAATTTGTAACCCATCCCGTACATAAATGAATCGACTCAAACCAATTTAAATAATCACCAGTCCTTAATTATCTTCAAATACACACAATACACAATGTACACACAACGATTAGTTTTAAAGACATATGCCTAAATGGTGACTCAACATAAGCTTTACTTAGCGATGTATATAAACAAGGTAGTAACAAAAGCTTTACTTAGCGATGTATATAAACAAGGTTGCAATATTCTATGCATTCATGCTAATATGGGACAACTAAAATGACCGACTGGGATAACGGTGTAATTTTGTCAAATGCTCGTCAGTGGTAATAGTTGTCCAATTTTTCTTTAATTATTGGATGAACATAACAAAACGTCTAAGCTTCTAGGATAGAGATTTGTGCCTAATATGTCAATGTTATTAGTTAAACGTCTAGTAAAACTATGTATCGTTTTGTGAATTTTGAGTTTTTCCACTCTGATTGGTGCTTTCTCACAAATTGGGATGTTGTTTCTTTTATTACGAAATGTATTGCAGAATGTATTACGGATTCAAGGATATATACACGATAGGTAGTTTTATAAAAGCTAAGTGAAAAAAGAAGTAGAATGTACACGAAAGAAAAAGTTGTTAGATAGATACATTTAGCCCACAAGGTACGATAGGTTACAAAAGAATAAGTTGTTAGATGGATACATTTAGCCCACAAGGTGCAATAGGTTACAAAAGAATAAAGTTGTTAGATACATTTAGCCCACAAGGTGCGATAGGTTTGAGCCGTAGCCAAAAAATAAAAAATATTATGTTATAGCCAAAAACAATTATGTTACGTAGGATTAAAAAATGATATTATGAGTCCACATATACCCCACTTTACTAATTAAAAAAATAATCACGCCACTTTTTTGGGCAATTGGCTATGGCGCGAAAGATTATGGCACCAAGTTTGGTGTGGTATGCGGAGGACGTATAGTGGCTAATCGGGCTATTTGGCCCAATCCACGTATACTAATTATACCGATCTAACAAGAATGCATCTCCTCAATGCGACAAACCCACTGGCCTCGGCCCAGAGTGAGTCCCACGCGGTTTCACGAAGACCGTGGTTGGCCGCACACGATTAGCCCTAATTGAATTATTATCTAATGTTGTCAAATCTAGTGGGAGCATTGCAATTTACTACTGAAAATACATTAATGTAATGTTGTATATTTTAATGGTAGTTACAAGCTTGTTTACATTGGTAGTAATACATATTATTTCTAGTTTAACTAGAAATAATAACTTACTTTTAGAATATGAAGAACCATAGTTTTAAGAATAACTGCATCCTATTTTATATGATAATCACTTTTGAAGTATATTTCATATAATAGCTATGCATAATTTCTTATAAATCTATATGATTGACATTCTACTAGTTATTCAAATATATATAACACCATATTGTTCTCATAAACAAATTGTGTTTTGTGGTTATTAATCTGCATACATGATATTGTGTCACGCACAAGTGGAAGAAATCTTTATTGTGTGCAAGGTACAACACATAAAAATATTACAAACGGTTTCTTGGCCGCGAGATAAGAATTTAATTTTCTATTAAGACTTATACATTAAATGTTAATGTATGTTGCCTTGTTTACAAAATGTCAAAATATGAATAACAAGCTACTTCAACTATTCTGTTTATAGTTTCTTGGAATGTTTCTTATAATGTTTCTTGGAATGCAGATAAATAAATAATGAAATAAGCAATTAACTTGAATTATTTGAACTATTCATAGGATAAATAATGTATATATAGTTAAATATCTCAATATGTATACATTAGAACATGCACTTGGTTTCTAAATATGATATATTTTCAATTTTGTTATGACACAATTGATGAGTATGTAACCTAAAGATTATTAAGTTCTTTTGGAATTGTGATATAGTGTCACAATCTCAATACTCATAAAATAACACATAGTTTCGGTATGTCTTGAGTGATAAATCAACTTATTTAGAATTGTTGATTTTGATAACTTGAAATACTTTACCTTAAAAAGTTGTCAAGTTTCAAACATTGAGTATACAAGGTATATACTTAAATATTACTCCGACCTAGAAGGAAACCAAGACACCATCAAGCTATAGAATGTGATGAATCACACTGGGTCTTAAATTTGAAGTTTTGAATATGTCAAAGAACTATCAATGTATTTTGTGATGTGTCTCAAAAGATAACAATTTGTTGTTACTTTACATGCGAAGTATTTGAATAATATTATCTGATTACTAAAAGCAAGTGGGAGGACTCGTAGATTTTTAAGAGATAAAATAACAAAATACGCAACCTTTTAAATACACTAGCAAATGTCATAATGAGGATGGACATTTTAACACCCCCAAATTACATTGTGCAGCGGAAATACACAATTGGGTGCTAAACACAAGTATCATCACACAAGGTATATTAAACGACTCAAAATGAGATGTTTACACATAAAAGATAAATAAGATTTTACCACATTGTATAAAACGTTCATTTCATCCCAAATTATACCAAGACAACATCAGAGAAAATTAGTCCCCCAAGAATCTCGACCATCGAACCACAAAGTTTTAGTACATTACACATGACATTAGACAAATTGTTCATAAGTAAAAGGAAAGGTTTTAGACCACAACACTTCAAAAGTAAACCCACAACATTCCACAGCAATGCTCCGCCATCGTTCGCCTTCGATTACCTGAAACACATGCTTAAACTAGTCAACAATAATGTTGAGCGAGTCCATAGGTTTAATAATTCACATTTGAACACAATAGTAAAATCAATCATAATCATTTAATAGAATTATTGTGCACACAATCTATATATAGGCAACTCATCTTATAGCTGAAGCTATATAATTGTATTTATGCTCATGACACCGAACCCTAAACCAATTAGTCACCCACGCCAAATGCCAGCATGACTAGATAAAACCATTGCCCCTCTAGGGTATTAGTTGCTAGATATATACCCACATCTCATTCATCATAATTACCCCTCCAAGAGATTACTCAACGTACAACTCTTGACCGAGATAGGGTAGTTAACCCCGTAGTACTACCATTTGAATAAGCGGCTATTCTCAACTCACAACATCAAGTTAGAACATAGTTAACGGTTCATGAAATTAGGGTCTTTAGCAACAAGGTACTCAATACAATTCAAGGCTACATTCGGGTCCAAACAATCGATAATGAATTGTGTTCATTTTATTTCAAATAACATGTATCCCCCTATTATTTAATAACTAGTATGAAGCAAGGCTACAGACTCACCTTAGTACAAGAGACTTAGCAAGATGATCGTCGATGATAAGTGATGCCCGTAAAACACGAGAATCGCAACCTATCAAATAACGCGCGCTCATTAATAATAAACTCGAGCATAAACAATCCTTAATAACACAAAACCCAAAGTCATAAAATCATGACAAACCCGAAAGAAAATAATACAAGTGATACTATTATACTCTTCTACATGTTTACTTTATTAATCTATACTCTCGATTAAAATCTGCCGGCATATTCCAAATGTACAAGCTCATTTTCCATACTTAGACACGTCAAAAGTTTATGCAACTACTCAAGGAACTCACTTACTATCTATAGAAAGTTCTCTAAAAAGTTCGTTAAAAGTTTTTACTTCTAAGACCCCCGGTCGGACACATCTTTGAACTACAAAAACCGGACAGTTTTACGTCTTCGACTCATAACACCATTTTGACCTCTCTAAACAACTTCACTTACAAAACCTATAGAGTCCTCTTGTGACCCTTAAACGGTCGAGTATTTTGTTCGTTCTAAATGACATACATAGAAACTGCAGATAGAAGTCTCCCAACAATGCTTTTCACGTTTCTTTTATAAGCAATAGGAGTGAACCAATCAACAATAACTTCCGACACTGGAGGGGCCATGTGAATCCTCGCAAGACCACACACATAATACCAAACCTGCGATGAATATACACATTCAAAGAAATGGTGTTCATATGAGTCCGGTACAGATTCACATAAAGGGCACCTAAGCGAATTCAGATCAGTAATTGGTCTGACGTCCCAATGACGCAACTTATCTTAAGCTTTGAGATTCTGACGCATAACTAACCAAGCATGAAAACATTGTCGAGGAATAGCATGTGAAAACCAAACGATAGAATACCATTGTACCTCCCTACCACGAGGCTTGATAGTTTTCCATACACGTTGAATCGAAAGATCAACCACAAGCCCATTAACAATGCGCCAATGTACCATCTCACTTCGAGAACTGTCAGTAACAAGGGCTACAAGCAAGACTATGTCTGGTGCCTTCAAAAGCCGATTCTAAGAAAAGTTTCATTGCCCATTAACCACCATATCATCCACAAGAGAGTGTATTGAATAGCCTTCCCTAATAATGTCCAATGTGATAAGAACACCAGAAATCATACCAGAACGAGACTTTATGACCATCTCCAATTTTTGACCAAAAGAAATGCCTAACAAGGTCACGAATTTGAAGTAATTTTAACCAGTCCCAACTTTAGCCAACTTTTATCGGGATATCCCATAGAGTTTGACCTTTGAGTTTATATAAACCCATTTAACCCAAATCGACTCCTTAAAAAATGATATTCCATATGTGGTTCGTCATAAGGTAACATTGAAAAGGTCCAAACACCGTATACCAAGGCCTTCTTCCGATTTTGGTAAACAAATCTCTTCCAACACCACTTTAGCCTTACCATTACGATATTCACCATTACACCACAAAAAGTCCCCAATAATTTGCTCAATCTCCGACGAGGTACTCTTTTGAATAAAAATAGCGAAAGCCCAATAAACTTACATAGATGCTAAAACGGCCTTACAAAGTTAAAGACGGCCGACAAATGAAAGAGATTTGTTTTTTCAATCCCCTATCGGATTTCTCACCCTTTTAAAAAGAACCTTACAATCCCGAATAAGAAGTCTAGAAGAAATAGAGGAAACACCAAGATATTTGGTGGGGGGAGTGCCTTCCGAAAACGGCATAATTCCAAGAATGAAAATATTCACATGGTTCTAGACATTACAAAGGGACGGCGTACTCTTAGGTATACTAGGCACCAGGCCCGACTCCAATTTGAATTCATCAAGGGGTTCCAAAATAACCCTAGCTGAATCAATGTCACCTCGAGCAAAAATGAAGAGACGTCAACAAAGCATACATTAATAATGCCTAATTATTCACAACGATTATGAAACCTAGACAAATCAGAATCTCGGACACATCTTTGAAGGATAAGGATTAAGACCTCCATTACCAACGTAAAGAGATAAGAAGACAACGGGTAACCTTGCCTTAACCCTCTTTTTCCTTTGAAAGACCCATGAACATCACCATTAATACATAGCGAAAACGAAACCGATGTAACAAACTCTATGATCCATTTCACCATAGTTTCATGAAACCCAAAATGTCTCAAAATATTACCCAAGAAATGTCAATCTACCGTATCATATGCCTTTTGAATATCCATCTTGAAAGCACACCGAGGCAGGCCCCGATCCCGATGATAATTATGCATTAATTCTTGAGTTAAAAGAATATTATCTGAAATCCTTCTTCCCGATATAAACGCGGACTGGTTATCACTAACCACCTCTTTAATATCCTCCATAATGCGACGAGTAAGAATCTTACTTATGCATTTATAAGGCATGTTACAACAAGAGATCGGTCGAAAATCATTAACCTTTTCTGGAGTAGAAACCTTCAGAGTTAAAGCAATAAATGTATGACTAACTTCATTAAGCAACTTACCGTTATGAAATAAATACCTTATGGCATGACACACACTGACCAACAATTTCCCATCCTTTTTTAAAGAAAGCCGATGTGAACCCATCTAGACATGGGGATTTATCCTCACAAATATCAAACATTGATTTTTTAATTTCATCATTACTAACATCGCGAATCATAAGAAGATTGGAAGAATCCGAAACTCTACGATAAAAAAGACGTTCCTCGTTGCGCTCCTTGTTGGAAATTCACTTTATGTGACGATATTTAAGAATTCCCATTAGTTATCATAGTCACTCACGCAAAGATTAGACTAGGAAACTATGTATAGTGTAGGCGCGTGAGTGACTATATATACCCCTCCAAGGCTTCCAAGGAGGGGTTGTTGGTTGTGTTTTCTCTTTTCAATTATAACATTTGTCTTTCTCTCTCAAGAACACCTTCAACCTTATCTATAAACTTAACAATGGCTGCCACCACCATATACCACCCTGTTAGACCACCGGATCTATAAAATAGCAAACCCACAATTGGCATCGGAGTCGACGGCTCAATCCTTGGATCGTTAGTGTTTTTATTATTTGATTTGGTGGTCAAAAAAAATTTTTGGTCTAATATGTCATATATTTTTAGTCACGATGGTTCATTTGTTGGTCTCTAGGTCACTGTCTTGTTTCTATCAGTTACTCCCTCCGTCCCACTTTTATTGTCCTCATTACTATTTTAATCTGTCCCAAAATATTGTCCAGTTTCTAAAATAAGAAACATTAATTACTAAATTTTCCAGTTTTACCCATATTATTAATTTCTTAAAAGGAAACTATTAATGTATTCAAAGGATAAGTTTGTCTTTCTAATCATAAAATGTCTACATTCATTGAATCTATCATAATACCTAAAAAAAATTGTTGGGGGACTAATAAAATGGGACGGAAGGAGTATTTCAGTCACAGTTTTCAAGTCCACGTGATCTGGTCAAAAGTCCATCGTGTTTCCTTTTTTCTGGTTCTCTATTTTTGAGATCTAGTACTTTACAGATCTGGGATTTTCGAGATCTGATATTTTCGAGATCTGAGTTTCTTTGATTTTTTAAGAAGATGAAGGTTTTCTACTCAGAAAAACATAGATCCTGAAAATCCGGAAAATTACCATGTTTGGATAAGATTTTGACATTGCGACATATATGCTCCTTTGAATATTGCGATGTATGCTTGTTAAACATTGCGATGTACGCTTGTTAGACATTGCGACAGGTTCGCTTGTTAAACATTGCGACAGGTTCGCTTGTTAAACATTGCGACAAAAAAATACTCCGCAATGTTGCTCTCTAAAATATTGCAAAATGGAAGTTTTGTTTTACAATATTCAAATCAGCCAAACCCCGACTCAATCATACCATCACCCTTATAACTCCAACAAATCCAACCAATAATCTATACCTAAGCCCATCGTCTCCTAATCCCATCTATACTCATTCCAAAACAAAAAACATTTAAAACAAATCAACATCTCAGATTCGTTCTATATTTCATAAATCTTTTAAGATCTTGATTGTTTGAACAAAATCATCATTGATCCGTGTTTGGTTTTAAACCAAGTCTTAATATACGAAATTAAAAACTGATCTATAACAAATTTGTTATGATCATTATTTTGTTTCGAATTTTTAATCATAAACCAACATGCATCATAGATCTGTGTTTGGATTACCCATCTTTTTATTTACGAAAAGTATAGAAGATTGATAACATTTTTTGTTATAATCTTTCTCATTTTCGAGTGCAAAAACCTACATGCAATCAAAGACACACCTACCTGAGATCTTTATAATTAAGATCTTGCAGCCTTGAATACTACATTTAATCGTGAAGACGTGTAGGGTTCGATTGGCAACGGGTCTGTTTCGTCAAAGGATTGTTTCTTTTGATTGTGGTTCGAAATCAAATGGAAGTTTGATCAGATCTGTTGCGTTTGAGTATCAACAGATGAAGTGATTTAATTTGAACAACATGCTTCAATGATTCGATATGAGTATGATAGTGAGATCAGGTTTTAACTTGAGTAAGAGATGGAGTGACATGAGTTCGAAGATGGGGATAAGACAAGATGGAGGCGTGATTATTTTTTGTTGATGAAAGAAGAGAGACGGAGGTTGTGAATTGTATGTTGGTTGTGATGTTAGATGAGATGGGAGAGATGAAGAGAAAACGGCTGATGTTTTTGTGATTAGGTGTACTAACCTAATCTTTAGGGTTAACCTATATATATCACTAATTTTTTCCTTATGGACCGGGTATTCCCAATTATATTGGGCCAAGTATTGCATGTTTGATGTATGGATGTGGGGCCGAGCATAAGTGATTAAGTGATGCTAATTAGCTGTTCTTTTTCTACTTCATAAAAGGGAGAGACTATATTGACGTGTAAAAGGGCCATTTGATGTAAACTTGGTGTATTGTTAGTTTATTACTACAACGTTCAATATCATAATATATGTCAAAATTATTCAACATAAAATTCCTTATTGAAATTTATTAGCATTTTGCTACTAAATTTTAATTTAAGGATTATATTATCGGGATTTAATTGACAAAGTGACGAGATATTGTGACGAGACAAAGTGACAAAAAGACAAAAAGACGAGACAAAGTGACAAGATTTATGTTGACGAGACCAAGAAAAAATGGCTATATTTTTAGTGGCTACGGATTATTTGATCGGGTATTATTATTTGAAGTTGAAGACGGATTTTTCGAAAGCGTGTACTTATTTTATCTTTGAAAGATAACTTGTTCGTGCTTAATCTTAGGATGAAGACTTACTTATCTAGTTTCCGGGTTCGGGGTGGTTGGTTGATGACCTGGATAACTATCACGTTAATGAGTTACATTGTTGTACTCAGTGTCACGTGCATAGTCGACGTGGATAATTTCAAGAGGTGATGTGCTTATATACTTCGTCAGTAATGTATTGGGTACTTCGAAATTTCTCAGCAGTGATATTTCTACACCGTTCCTCATTCAACAATAGTGCAAGCTTAAGTCACAAGGTCGAGGAATTTTTATTCAGTTTCATGTTTGCATATCTGATCTTCTTCATCAATGGTCACTTCAAATTGCCTACAAGGGGGTTGATAAAGATAGACATGGAGAGTTTATGAGTAGAGAATTTCGATCAGCAACTGATTCTCGCAAAATATAATTCAGCTTATTTATTACTCTCACGAGATTTCAGGTACATGTGCGTACGATTTATTGCTGGTTCTGAGGTTTCGAAACCATCAAGAGGGAAGAAGAAGACATATTGAACGCACAACGAGTACACGTGATGAACTTCATACCTTCTTTTGATTTGAAGGCATTCCGGGGAGACAATTGTCATAACCGCAGAGAAAATCAATGTTTCAACTCGTGGTGTTATTAGTCTCTAAACGGTACACTATTGTTTGATGTTTAATTTTTTTGATGTTGCATTTATACATCATCATTATCCTATTTGGAGAGATATGCATTTCCAGGACTTAATTGACTCTGGTGCATCTCTGGAAGAAGATATGTGCATTTCCGGGACTTACTTGACTTTGGTGTTACGATGTCAACTTCATGAATGGGATAAAGTGTCTACTTCGGTATTTGAGCTTCATACATGGGATTGGTTTACTTTCTTCAACTACGTGGGGGAAGAAATGTCTTGATTCTTTCTAGTATGCATAACTTGAACTTTCAGGGGGAAGAAAAATTCAGAAGAATTATTCAAGCTCGAGAAGATAAGTTATTGATCTACTTGGTGTGACCCAAACTTTCAATCACTCATAGCAACATTATCATTTCATATGATGGGGTTTGCTTGTTAAATTACATGGTGCGCTTAATCGTTCTAAGCTTTATTGAAAGCTTTGAAACTGCTTATGAGGATTGTCGGTTTAGGGGGAAGCTATTAAAAGCTTCTACATCAAGAAGATGTGGCATGAATTAGGGGGAAGTTATTTCAGAATCTTCTCCTTAGCCAGAAGTATATGTGTTACTTAGCTGGTGCCGTTACAGTATTTCTACTACAAGTTACTACAAAGATGAGTCTCGTTGGAGTGAAGACTTGAAGTCAAAGGCCTCAGAAGACTTCATCAGCATTGGATGCTTCATGGAAGCTTTTGTTCTTAATCATTATGTACTTGTTAGGAAAAATATTGTAAGGAATTTTACACGTCGTCCCATGGGGGAAGATTGTTGGAAATTCACTTTATGTGACGACATTTAAGAATTTCCATTAGTTATCATAGTCACTCACGCAAAGACTAGACTAGGAAACTATGTATAGTGTAGGCGCGTGAGTGACTATATATACCCCTCCAAGGGGTTGTTGGTTGTGTTTTCTCTTTTCATTTATAATATTTTCCTTTCTCTCTCAAGAACACCTTCAACCTTCTCTCTAAACTTAACAATGGCTGTCACCACCATATACCATCCTACTAGACCACCGGATCTATAAAATAGCAAACCCACACTCCTCGCAATCAGCTAGAGTTTCGATATGGTTCATATTGTTATCATTGTGCAGTCATACTATCTCTACTCTTTGTGATCAATCTTGATATGTTAGTTTGTTATATTCGTTCACTTGCGATATACTCTTATTGTTCTTTGTTTCTTTATCAATCTTCTAGATTGATTCTTTAGTATAGATTGAGACTTGAGTGATTTATAGTGAGTTGATAAGATTCATCTGTGGATTATCTTTTTATACAAGCACTCATTTGAGGACTTATTTGTATTGTATAATTGAGGGTAAAAGCTATAAAATATCATCTTACTTATTGATTTGTGCCGACTTTAAACACTTACTATTTAATCTCGTGACTTTACCATTCTACTTTCAAAATCGTTTCGAAGATACCAATTTGGTAACTTGTTACCGACAGCGTGGCACGGTAATTTCTACGTCATTATTTTATTACGTTTAATATGGCCACGTCTGATTTTCCTATTTTGGGTAAAAGCTATACAATACCTTCGTACTTATAAAAATGTGTCGACTTTAAACACTTACTAATTAATCTCGTGACTTTACCATTGTACTTTCAAATTTATTTCGACTATACCAATATAAGTCTGAAATGACTATATTACCCTTTTGTATCACTAATATACCTACTGTATTTTCCAGATCTGAAACAACAATATGCTGAATATTTTCGGTTTAAACAAAAAATATGGTTTAGATGGTTAAAATACTGGATGCTAACAAAAAAACCATAAGATTCAGGGGTTCAATTGTATCTTTGTGATTCTATCGAACTTAGCAAATGAAATTTAAAGCGAGTGTTCTCAGTACTTGAGAAATTACACAATTCTATATCCAATAGTGGATAAATACGTTTACAAATTGATGTCTAATATACTTCCCATACTCATGTTGCTGGCTATAAGTTTTCGTAGCTAACAGTGAACATGTTAGGACATAAATGTTTTCAACAGTCCCACACCTTTTAGATTCCGTGTAGGTAACTTAATTTTCATTGGATCTTAATGTTTTCAACCTTGAAAATATACAATTTAACATTACCATCTTATTGAATTATGTTCAGGTTGAGGGAACCTTTCCCGATGGTACAAAGTGAATTACAGTACCATCTTATTGAGCTAGAGTTTGTTGTTTTTGTCTTTAAGAGCACATGATACAGAGGAAAAAAAATTCGCTCCATGGGGAAAACGCGACACGAAAACGCACCAACCATACCCCAGCTCGCGTTTTCACGTCTCGCGCTTAGGGGACAACGCGCATTTTCGCGCGAAAACGCTTCGCGTGTTATAATTTATTTTTTTTAAATCGAATATTGTTTTTCCCCATGGATGGGTCAAACCTTTTCTCTAACATCACGTAGGATATAATAACAGATTTTAGATTTTTTTAATAATTAATTTACTGATGTGTAAATGTAACCGGTTGATAATATTATTACAAAACCAACAAGTAGAATGGTAAAGTCACGAGATTAAATAGTAAGTGTTTAAAGTCATCGCAAATTAATAAGTAAGATGGTATTTTATAGCTTTTACCCTATAATTGACTCATTGTAAGTACCGAATGGATGGTTGGTTGAGTTCACTTGGCGTGTTATGATTGATCTTGATATTGTCTACATTCCCGGCTTCCACGATAAAACGGCCTAATTTGAAATTTCGCACAGAGCCTCTAAATTTCACGGTACGGCCTTGACGACCAGTAACCCGATAAAGCATACCCCACCTCAAATTATTTCTGTGTCGAATTCATGTTTTTTCCATCCATGTACGTCCACATTATATTGTGGGATCATAGTCTGTTTGTTGGAAGAGAATCACCATGAAAAGCTGCTAACCTTGGGCTCCAATTTTTAGTATCTGGGCCTGGGCTCGAATTCTTAGTATCTGGGCTTTGGTTTTCGTATAAAAATGATTTGGTGAACCTAGACAAAGTCCCCTGCACCCTCAAGCCTTCATTCTGTTGCGTCTCTTTGTTCTAATGGCAGAGCTTGTGTTCGATTTGATTGAGCAGATACTTGTAAGACTGGATGTTATTGATCTACTTAGATGCAAGAGTGTTTGTAAGTCATGGTTTTCTTTAATCTCATCTCCTCTTTTTGTTAAAGCTCATCTCGACTACACTTATATTAAAAATTACGAGTTTAGAGATAAAAGGATCATTATGCATGCCGATTGTTGGGACTCTGTAGGCACTAATTTTATATGCAATGACTATCATATTGTTGGTTCTTCCAATGGTTTAGTATGCATCTCTCCTAAAGATGTTGAACTTTTAGTAATTAATCCTTTGACTAGAGTGGTTAATTTCCTACCAGCGTTACCTAACGAAATTATTCCTAAAACGGGCAGCCCGCGGCTTTCATGCTCTTGTTGGGGTTTTGGTTTTGATGCATCAGCAGATGATTACACGGTTATAGTAGGGTTTGGAGTAGGCAAGCATCGAACACGTTTTCATACGTTAACATTGAAATCAAATATATGGAAACTCATTGGAGATATTAAATATAACTTGGACTGTTTTAGTGATTATACACATGGTATCTTATGCGAGGGGTCACTTCACTGGTTTATGAATGACCGGGAAAACAAGAAAGCCATTGTTTCTTTTGATTTATCTCGACAAGAGTTTAATGAAATCCCCCAACCAGATGATTTGTTATATGAATATAATGGTGATGGGAGCCTTGGTTTCATAAAGGAATCTCTATGCATATATAAACATGTACCCGTCTCTAAAACAATTGGAAACAAATGTTTTATAGATATAAAACCCCGCCCTATGATTTGGATAATGAGAAGTTACCAAGTGAAACAGTCTTGGGAACAGGCGCCCTATCATTGCGATGAGATGGATGTTGATCCACACTACTTGAGAAGGCTCAAGTACATTACCCACAAGAGTTCTTCCTATTGTCGCTTGTTAAGGATTGTGGACTACATGGCTAATCCTGTATTTGTCCCGAGCCTTGTATCTCCTCCTGGGAACATACATAGACTGATCAAGAAAACCAATGACAAAGCAGCTTTAAAGAGAAAGAGGAGGCATGCAAACAATAGCAAAAAGAATGCTAAGGTAAGTTCTAAATATATATATGTGTTGTACAATACTTTTTATCATTGAATCACTGCGAATAATAATTATATGTACCCTTATTCCCTAGATTGCTTTAGTATTGACTCTATTGCGCAGCATCATATAAGTTCATGTATTGCTCATCCCAATGTTTTAAACTTAGTTTTTTATTTGAATCGGTCGAGTCAGCACTTCACCTTGTTTTACAGTTTTATGATAAAAAGAAACAACATTCTATTATCTTGGTAAAATTTTGTTAGTGTCAAGTTAGATGAATTTTTCTAAATGTGTGCGAGTGTTATTAAAAACAACTTTGTTTGATTATGTTGGCTACTACACTTGGTCATCTAAGTCTTCCTGTTTAGCATAGATGCTTCTTATCATATTTTTTTAGCAAAGGTTTGACCCGTCTGAATTTATCAAACCGGGTTGACTCGGTCAAACAAAAACCGGCGGTTCAAAGCAGTTCTTAAACAAGCAACAAACCAGTTACATCCAGCCCAGTCTTTGATCCGGTCGACCGGTTAAACCGTACGGGTCAACCTAGGGTCTAAAACATTGGCTCATATACACATTTAGTAGCTTATTTTCCCTCTTCTCTTTGTCTACATGTAGAGTACTGTATAATTATACATTTAGCTTTATTTCACTTCTTATTTTGCTATAACTTTTAACTGAACTGTCTCTTTCTAATTTTTCAGTCAATCAAGAAAGATCATTTGGCTCCTGGACTGAGTGCGAGGGTTTGAGTTATTGAATCACTCAAAGATAGCATAATTTTTTTGGTACTCTAGATCAATGTTTTTTTACTGACGTGACACCACTTTTTAGCCATGACACCAACTCTACGGCACCACTGCTCCCTTTGCTCTCACGAAAAGAAACTACCATTCCATATGCATATCTAAAACTACAATATCAAGCAGTCAAGCACGTCATCTATACCTCACGCAGTCCGTATCATATGCGACTTTATAGAGCAACAACTATAGAACACCATGTTTATATACTGTGAATCGGTGTACTATTTTTGTATCATTTGATGCACAGAATGATTCTATGATAAACAAACAACCTTCTAAAAGAAACTATGACGTAATAGACCCAGTTTGTAACCCATCCAGTACATAAATGAATCGATTCAACCCAGTTTAAACTTTAAATAATCACTAAATAATCACCAGTCCTTACTTATCGTCAAATACACAATACACAATGTACACATAACGATTTACATGTAGTTAGTTTTTAAGGACATATGCCTAAATGGTGACTCAACATAATCAATCATCATACTCGGAGTCCTCGTCAAACTCATCAAATTCACCATTTTCCTGTAATAAAAAAAGCTTTACTTAGCGATGTATATAAACAAGGTTGCAATTACTATATCATGTCATAATGCATTCATGCTAATATGGGACAACTAAAATGATTGGTGGTGGTGTTCCATGTTTGCATTTGTGCGGTTTTCACGAGTTTCTGGAAAGTACTCCATATTGTTTGATTTATTCACCCAGACTTGAAATGATTCCCATCAATGATATTTGGGATGGGAATGAAAGACAACAATGTAACTTAGTCCCCACCCCCTATGCGGGTTTAGGTGATTACCGAATATAATAGGAATCATTCTCATACACTAAAATCAACCACACCCTATTACTATTATTCCTATTCCTTTCAACCAAGCACCGTGCATTTGTAAAAACATTTTAAAAAATAAAAAACACGATATGATGATGATAGTGACACAACATGCTTACTTTTTTCTTGACATAGTCCATCATATCTTTCTCAAACTTGGCTCGTTTCTCGGTTGCAATATCATAGTATTGGATCTTCTCCTACAATACAACCAAAAAAACGAATATCAACGTTTGAGATGTATAAGAACAACCAAAAATGTTCCCTTCCTTCTACATTATTCTTTGTTGGTAAGAGCCACCAAACTGTGAAATGCCAAATATTAGACGCGGCACTTTGGAGCAAAAAGTACGAGGTCTTTTTAGCACCTAGGTTTCCCCACAATTGTCCAAACCATATCTACACAAATTGTAGTATTTTTTACATTTTTAACTAGACAACAGTAACTTTTTACTAAAGATTCTAGAATGCAAGTACATGTACATTTGAAAAGTCGATCATTCATTAAGACAAAAAAAACGACTACACTTTAACATTTACATGTTGCTTCTTGTCATTTAGCATCTCATTACTGAAAGTAGCATTCCATCATTTTGAACATTCGCTAATGTTTTGTATCTGAGAAGGAGGTTATGATGAATTAAAGACGACCCACAAGTAACTGACTTGGAGTCATATGACAACATGGATCGAGCACGATGGTATAGGTTGTGGTACCAGGAAGAAAACAATCCGTTTATAAATAGAAAGGACAAGGTTATGCTAAATTAGATAAAACACAGGCTCCTGAATACAAAAATTACACTATATTCAAGAGCAAGAATATCCTACAATGGCTCATGATTTGGTAGTCAGTAAAGGTTTTTGCTATATACATACCGTACCGAACCGGTATTAGAATTGTTTTCATGTTCTTAAGATTAGCTTAACAGCCCATCACTAAACTCTGGAATACACATAAATGCACCCTAAAGGATGTTGAAATCAATTAATGCTCCACTAACTAGGACATGCTACATATAGACGCGGTAACTTAATGGGATATACATAGTGTTGAGATTTCTAGCATTAATTTACTTAAGTGCACTGACTAGGCTATATATACATCGAGTCAATTGAAGGCTTAAATTTTTATATGATACAAACCTCGTAAGTCATGGTCTTCCACTTTTCGCCACAAGCCTTTCCAACCTGGATGATGTCAATGCAATGGAGTTAGATTTCAAGTGAACAAAATCATCACTTTTTGGTAAAGAAAAGAAAGTATTGAATGAGCTAGACTGCGCACCAGAGACATTGACTTGACATGTGGATTCTGCTCTTGAAAGCCCTTACGAAAATCCTCCCTTATATAATTGACAAGACAATCAGTAACACAAAGATAAAGACCGTGATGCATTAACAAAGAACATTTTGAGATAAAGTGGCTATACAAAATAATAAACGTCGAGTGTCTAATAAGTATGCCATACACTTGATTACAAGCCATAACTAAATTAGAGGGTGTTTGGTATCACGTTTTGTATTAAGTATATGTAATGTATTTGCAAACACAGATAAGCTAAAAAAAAGCAGTGTTTGGAAAATCAACTGAAAAAAGTTACTATTATCTATGTTTTCTGAGAGATAAAATGAAGTTTAGGATAAGTTCCACAACAATTCAAACACCCCCTTTGTTTAAGGTACCAAAGGCCTCTTGGCTAGGGGTGCAATCGAGCCGAGCCGAGCTCAAGCTTAATAGAGCTTGAGCTTGGCTTGATACAAAAATTGTAGGCTTGAGCTTAGCTTGATAGCTTGTCAAGCTTTAACAATCTAAGCTTGAGCTTGGCTTGATAAGACTTGATAAAAGCTTGAGCTTGGCTTGAAAAGCTTGAATATATATAAATTTATTTTTTTTATAATAAAACTCACCAATAAACATATGTATAAAATGAAAAAAACAAAAATCATTACTTAAAACAAATTCGATTTATTTAACATTAATAAAACCAATAATAACATCATAGTACAATCTTGGTTTCAAATTTATTTTTTTGCGCTCCAACACGATTAAGGTCCCAAAGACCATTGCATGATATGAATGCGAGCGCAATATAGACACGTTGCGTTTAGTATTAAAAAGAGTAAAAAAAATATTTTTACACATATTGTATTCCACCAAGTACCCAGTAAATGCAATAATTAAATTTATAAAAATAAAGAACCATTTAAAATACAAAAAATTAAAATACAAATGTAACGAGTTAAAAGTTCTTTTAAATATATTATTTATTTATGAAATTAGCCTTTAAAATTAGGTTAATACTCAAATTAACATTTAGTTGCTTATATAAATTCATAATAAAAACATACTTTTAATAGAGCTTGAAAAAGCTTGATAAGAACTCGAGCCGAGCTATGAAAAGCTTGAGCTTGAGCTTGATATAGTTTCGAGCTATTTTTTGAGCTTGAGCTTGATAAAAGCTTGGCTTGATCGAGCCAAGCTCGAGCTCGAGCTCGAGTTGCTTGATAAAAGCTTGGCTTGATTACAGCCCTACTCTTGGCCTAGCCTAGCGGTATGTGAGTAGCCCTCTAACCTCAAGGTAAGTGGGTTCAAGTCTCGGTGAAGACATGTGAGATAGTTGGTGTGAGTTGTAAAACTTGCCGTTAAAAAAAAAAAAAAATAAAAAAAAATGTCACTATTTGACTGACATTAGCGCACTTACAGATAGTTTGCAACACATTTTATAAAAGAAAGCCCCCAAGTCCCAACATATACATAAAGTCCCTTTCTCCAATCTATTAAGAGGGTGTCTAGAATTTCTTATGTGCTTATTTTTAAACAGATACGCAGTTTCACGTTTTTAGGAAAAAGCTGCTAATTTGCTTATTTTACACTGAAATGAGCATTTATAAATATCCAGGTTAGTAATAAGTAATTGAAAAAGTAAGCAACACCAAACACCTCCTAAGAAGCTCTGCATCCAATTTATTTATAGGGGTGTTTTCTGCTTTTCAGCTTATTCTTAAACAGAAGCAGTTTAGTGCCAGCTTAGTTTAAAGTAAAATAAGCAGCATCTGATAAGCAGGTAGGGAACTCCGGTCCTTCTTTCAAAGTGCTTATACTAGATGACATAAATTATATTTTTTTACCATAATATTGAACCTAAACTCTTTTATAAGTGAACTCGATGAAAAAGCCTAACAACAATAACAACAACAATACTCAATCCCACTAGTGTGTGAGGTACGAACGAGGAATCATGTAAGGCGTCATACCCTGTGCGTGACTCCTTAAGATGAAAAATTCTAACAAACTAGTATTATCATTTTTCCGCATTCTCTAAAACATAAGCAAATCCCAACACCATTTCCTTATTTCTATTTAGTGATGCCATGTAGGAGCATGGGTGTTTGTTAAAGCTTATATTGGGGTGTTTGTGTAAGCTTATATGTGGCTTATGAGCTTATTTGTTTTTCAGCAAAAGCCTTAAATTTTTTCAATTTTCCGGCTTATTTTGAAACTTGTGGGCTTCGATATTTTTATTATAATATGATAAACTTATATAAGCCTATAGGTGTCAAAATAAACCGGAAAATTAGGGCTTATAAAATATAAGCCGAAATCAAATAAGCTCTTAAGCACACATATAAGCTTAAAAGAGCTTAGGAGCTTATTTTTATTTTGAGTTAGATTACACAAGCCTCAATTTATCAGGTTATATTGAAACTTGTGGGCTTATATAACTTTAACATATCATAATAAAGTCATATAAGCCGAAAATTGAGGGTGAGGCTTATGAAATATAAGCCGGAAAACAAATAAGGTCATACGCCATAGATAAGCTTATGCCTTATGTTGTTTTCGGCTTATGTATCAAAAGCTCACTTCTTGTGGCTTAGGAAGTTAGGGGGTGTTTGTTTTAGCTTATGAAACGTAAGCCGAAATAGGATTATGTTTCATAAGCCCCAATTTTGTGTCTTATTTCGATACTTATGAGCTTATATAACTTATTATGATATGATAAACATATATAAGCCCATAAGTCTCAAAACAAGCCACAAAATTGGGGCTTATGAGACATAAGCCTATTTCAGCTTAGGCTAGATGGAATGGTGGGTGAAAAACCCACCGCCACATCAGCTTTCTCTCACCACTCACCCAACCTACTTTTCAACCTTATTGGTCACCGCCACGTCACACCCACTAAATACCCAACACACTCACAAACTATAAAATTTACTTAAAAGAAAAAGAAAAGGCCCACCAAAAGTGTAACCCACGCGCGAGTTTTTCGACCGTGGTGTCGAATAGTCACCCCACTCCGTTTAGCCTTATGTTTGAAAAGCTTAAGCAAACACCCACTTAATTCAAAATATTACGGCTTATATAAGGTTGTTATGACATGATAAGCTTATATAAGGCGAAAAATATAAAAATAAGGCATAAGCGCGGTATAAAAGCGAAAACAAACACCCCCATTTGTTGTATATAGCAAATATAAGGACACAATTGCAGTCAGGAAATAAAAATGAAAAAGGCAGAAAACATACAGATAATAGAAGAAAGCAGTGGGAGGTTTTTTAGGTTTAAAAGCATCAGAAGCCAATTTTTTCTTCTTACTAGCCGTACTAGTAGTAGTAGTAGGTCTTTTTGTCCTTTTGGTGTTGGTTTTCTCATCCATTATCAACATTGTTGTTGTTTTTGTTGATGATGCTGATCTTGGTCTCAATGACATGTTCCTGACAAATTAAGTGAAGAGATGGACATAATTAGTAAAGTAAAAGAGAAATTGTGTGGTAAAAGATTATTATTATAAGTAGTGACTGACCGTTTGGTTGTGGTGTTTGTGGGTGTTTTCTCCATTGCTGACTGATGATGACTGTTGCTGCTTGGTAAAAGTGAAAATGATATTTTTCCGAGAGTTTTTATTTATTTAGGAAAATAGACCTTTATCTTTGGTGTGGGCCATTCTGTGGTCTGAGTAATACTACTAGATTTTTGAGAGCTTTTTAAAAGTCAGTTGAAAAATAATTTTTTTTTAAATAATTAGTTTTGTTTGGCGTAATAACTTTTTTTTTAGAATGTTAGCTTTTTATTTTAAACAAATAGTTATTAAATAAAAAGTTGATTCATACAACTTCTTAAATAATCAGCTCTATAAAAGGTGTAAATAACTGATATACCTTTTAAACATATTATACTTTATTTAAATATGTTTTTTTAAATAATTTAACATCTTAATTTTACCGTTAACAACTAATTTATCACATATTTTTATTGAAAAACAATACAGCTTATGAGCTAATGTTAACGGTTTTATAATTAACAATTCATAGCCTTAAAGTTGACTAACTGATAAGCGGGTTGAGCATTTTGGACCTATTCAATCGGTTCGAATTAAGCGAATTTGTTTTATGTTTTCGTGACATTCAATTGCTCGGTCTAGTTAGGTTCAGTTTAATCTGATCAAAAATTCGTCGGTTATATCTAATAAAATCGAATCAGATCGACCCAAACCATACTGTTTTAGTCCATTTCTTGATCTGGGGTTTTGAACCACTTCAATTCGATTCGATCCGGTCGTATTCGGTCTGGTCCGAACGAGGTGTGATGCTCAGCCTTACAAATAAGTCCAGAGTAAGACCGTGTATCCGATCGAAACCGAATCAAACTGAATTAAACCGAACCAAAACCGAATCTGAATTTTTATAATAACCAAACCGATAAGTGAACCGGTTTACACATATAAAAATCGAAACCGGGCCGGTTATAAATGGTTCGGTTTGGTTTAGGTGTTTCGAACTAATTTAGTGTCGATTTTGAGCCAAACCAAACCACGCTATATATCGAGAACCGAACCGAATTTATTCGATTCGGTTCAATTTGTCGATTGAATTCGGTTTTCAAGTTTATTCGCTCAGTCTTAGTCCGGAGTTATTAAATAAAGATAGACCTCTTTAGTCCACTACAAAGTTATAACAAAGCATAAAAAATTTCTTTTGTACTTTTGTTTTTATTTACTTTAGCATAGAGTCTTTTATCAGTTTTTGTTTCTTACTTTTTATTTTTAAAAAAGCACAAAATAAAAAAATGAAAAAAATTCATGGGGTACAAATGGTAAAAGAGATCTTTATAACAAATGGTAAAAGAGATCTCTATAACCAGCTTTGATCCAAGTATATACTATCTCAGTTATAGTTCGACTGAGTATGCCATTTTGTTTATTATCGATTTTGATTTCAACTTCAATTAAATGTAGGTTTGATCAAGACTGTCTTTCGATTTTCACAAAAGCAGTAAGATGAACATCGAGAGCAAAAGAAATATATTTGACCTCAAGATGTCGGTTTTACAAGACTTCAAACTTCAACTCTTTATAGCTTCATTTCTGAATGGTGTGATACGATAACATATTTTGTCTCAACTACAAAAGGAGAAAACTTGCATTTTATCGTTAATATAGGAATTACTATTCAACAAAAATACCTATAATCTGATTTGCATAGGAAAATTTTCGATACAACATAAGCTGACATGTTAGTTGTTAACTTGCTGCAAGACTTCACCAATGCCCTGAAAACTTCAGGTCCCTGTCCAGATTGAAGTCCATCTTCTCGAGTACTATAATATATGGTCTACTGGTGTCACATAAATGCGTGGGTTCCATCAACCAAATAAGACTGCAAAGGAAGAACTTCCGCTTCAGCTTTCTCATGAAGTTTTCGCTTTGTTAATCTTCCTCAAAGTGTTCACATACGTATAACTAGAAAATGACACAAAAAGCTTCCGGAACCTGAAAATTTCAACCAATAAAAGATTACGAAAAAGACCGAGAGTAGATGAAGACCAAAATGCCCTCTTTTAATAGTAAAAGGAATCCCAGATTGTTAGGCTTGACCAGAAATTGACAGAAATCATCGGTGAAAGACATATAGTAGACCCAAAAACTATGTTGGAGTGTTGGACTAACATGTACTGTATTATATATACGACGTATATACCCTTCACACTGTTTAGCATCTGAGCTGACAATAATAGAAATCTTTTGGTATTAAACATCTAAATACAACGTACAAGTAATAACTTTTGATTTTCTAAGTTTCAACCTCAATGGTCACAGTGTTTTGCAGAAAGAAGCGAGTGTAGAATGCAAGAAGCAGGTAAATTCTAGGAAGAAGTGGAGAAACAAGAGTAACATTCTCTCAAGTCCTAAGTTTGAAGTTCTGTAGTATTAAAGATGAAAAATAAGAGGATTGGGTAACGGGTTTAGGTCAACTTACGTATCATTGCACGGGCAGGATTGGGTTGAGTTGACCTAAAACAGGTGTTTTACAATATTTGTAGAAGTTTATTTGCCTAGAATTTAGGTGCTTTGACTCGTTTAACCCATATGACAGTTTTCCTTTAGCTATTATTTTTACCCATCAAAGATTAAAAAAAGAAAAAACAACCCGTGTCGACCCATTCACCCACCTCTATTCTGCAAAACTAAGGTACAAGTAATGATTACATACCATACCCATTGGCTCAGGTGCTGTGACATTGCATCATAGCTTCTACCAGGATGTTCATTTAGCAAGCATATCATTTGTCCATTCAGAGAATTCTGGGCACTCCATAAGGACAGCCAGATATCAACCACCCCGCTGTACTTGCGGATTATGTTAGTACTGACCTGAGAAAGCACACATAGAGAATGTTACTGTTAAATAGTTAAACATATTTAGCGCATTAATTGTTTAAAGAAGATTTAAGAATGGACATAAGTACATGGGAAAGAAAATATACCAGCTCCCAGGCTTCAATTTCGCCCTGTGCAGTATCGAGCATATACCTTCTGATCAAACAGAGAGAGATAAAGTTATTTTCACCTTCCTAATCCCATTCTTTATACGACACACTCAGCCCATGACACTAAGTTGACTTATAGTTTGAGGGTACAAAACTTATAGAGTAGGTTGGAAAATTGCAGAAACAATATTACAGATGCCGGAATATAAGTAATAGCACTTACTGCACTCCATGGTGTACATCACGGTGATTACAGTGACCCGACACACCATAACCATCAAACGTAATAATCTGCAACAAAGTAGAAAAATAAATTTATAAGGGATCTACGACAGACTTGTGAGCTATGAAAGTAACACGATATGCAGCAATTTCTCATATATTTTAAAGATGTATACGTTTTCAAAGATGGTCTATGTACTGATACTGAAATCCAAGCTTACCATGTCAATTGCATGATCACGAACTTCTTTTTCCACAATCTTTGATAGCATATTACTATCCCATACTTTCCCAAAACCATCCTGGCGATAAACATACAATTAGATATTGCTCATAGACAATGAATAAACGACTGTCATAAATTTTTATTTGAGAAAAGAAATAAACCTGAAAATCTGGATGATCCATTACTGTCACTTGTTGGGAAGGAACCTGCATGATTCAGTAATTAGCATACGTGACAAAGAAGTGCAATTACGTCACCAATAAGAGGATACACATTCATAACATAAGAAAGTACGATTTTCCTGAACTCATATAAGAGGATACAGATGCAAATGATTACAGTACTCAGAATAGTTTAATGGTCTTAAAATCCTGATACGATGTAGTCCTCCGTGCTTTTTCCAGGGCAATACTAGATATAAACAGGGAACAAATCCTCCAATTACATGAAGACCAGCACACAATCTAGTATATAGTCCCGATATGAAATACTATGTTCTCGAACTTATCACCACCGATGGTGTATATTCAGTTTCTTACAGACAATTATTTACAGACAGTGAAAAATCACGGGACACTAGACGAAACATTGAAAGAAGGTCTGTATTGTAATGAAACGGCAACAAACAAGCAGATTATCGACTATGGTATTACGCACATTAACGTTATGTAACATTAAATCACCTTAAGAACGGCAGAAGCATTATAAAGCTCTTCTTTTCTAACATCTCCAATGCCATCTGCATTACCTGTAAACCAATAAAGAGCATACAACGTCAATATAATTTCACTCATTGGCAACCTAACTACACCTTAAAAACATACTAATACACTTTGGTTGCTGAGAATATTTGATTCATTAAACATTTAATCCATCATAAATGATCCCACAATATGGTGTGATTCATAGTCGTTAACAAGCTCATATGCAACAATGAAAGTGATTACTTATAGAACAACATATTACCAGTTGAGAAGCACAATATGTGCACATTATGCCCTCTCGAAGTCAAGTGATTTATTGTCGGTGAAAAGAACCTGCCAATCGAATGGTTCAACTCAATACAATCCAATATTATAACAGTTCAGAATAAGGGGGTGTTTAGGATTGCTTTTTTTTCCCTGCTTTTCTGCTGATTTTGCAGCAGAACCAGTTTTGCATTATCAAATTGCTTCTTATTATTCTGACGTAGAATAAGCAAGTTCAGATCCCTGCTTATTTAAGATTAAACTAGTGCGTGTATAACTTTTTTACCATTATCGTTAGCTTAACACCTTTAAAAAACGATTTGATTAAGACATTATTATTTTTCAAGTAGCACTGACTTAAACACAAAATAAGCAAATCCAAGAACTAGTTCTGGAAGTGCTGATGTCTAAGCAGCTTATAAGTACTTATATCTAAAAAGTGTTTGTTTAAGCTTATTTTGAGGCTTATGAGCTTACTTTACTCGCTTATATTTCAAAAGCTCAGTTTTTTCGGCTTATTTTGGTGACTTAAGCTCCTAAACTAAACAAATAAGCAAAAAAAAAAGGCTTATCAAATATAAGCCGAGTCAGACTAGCACATATATGGGCTTATCGGCTTATCTTGAAAATATTGCTAAGTTCAAAAGCTCTATCTTTTAGTCTCATGAATTTATTAACTTGAGCTTTATGAACATTATAAGCTCATAATCTCAAGTTTATAAGCTCTTAGGCCCACAAAAAAGTTTACCAAATTATCAATAAGCCCATCTAATTAACTTTACTCAAAAACTCCCTTAACGGAAACACTACAAGAAAGCAATAAGCAACCCCAAACACCCTGCAAAACAGTCACAACCGTAACTCATACATGGATTCATCGTCGGGATGGGCAATGACAAGTAGCACATTTCTCTTTCGCGAACCGCTAACTGATACAAACAACATCATTAACTTAGCTAACAACATAAACACAAATACTTATAGCATATAGCAACATGAGTTATGGATGACTGACCATCAGTATTTACGAAGGGAGTTGTTCGATTCGGATCGAACTTAACATGATAAAGTTTGCATAAAGAAGCAAAGTATATAACAGCTATTGAAGCATATATCAGCAACCAATCCATCTAACTAATATCAATCCTATACAAAAATATTAAAATTAAAATTAAAATTTTAAAAAAAGAACTGTAAGAATATAATTAAAAATGAGAGATCTTTTTTAGGGAGTAATTAGATACCTTAATTCGACAAGATGATACTATGATCTTGTTCCTCTTTGAGAAAACTGACTGGGTTTTTAACTGTCCATATTTTAAATAAAAAAAAACCATTTTAATTTTATTTTTTCTAATTTAAAGGAAAAAAAAAACTTCAAAAATAAATGGTTATTATTAATTTTTTTTCTTTTTATTTAAAAAAAACATTTTACCATTAAACTAAGAGAGAATTGCAAAAATCGTCCTTGTGATTTGGTCAAATTCCACATTTGGTTCATCAAATTTTGAAATTGCAAAAATAGTCCGTGTAACAAACTTTGGGTTGCACTTTTGGTCCTTTTACGACCTGAAATTACTAAAATAACCTTGTAGGTATGAAGACGATGGTATTTTGGTCATTTCAAGTCATAAAACGATCAAACGTACAATTTGGCCAAACCATACGGGCAATTTTTGCAATTTCAAAACTTGACAGACCAAACTTGCAATTTAACTAAACCACAAAGACGACAATAAACTGATTAATTTATATACATTTTAAAGTTTGTAAATATAAATCCAACCAAAAGTAATATCAACACTAGCCAGGCCATGGATCACTTTATGTTCTGTAATTGAATTTGTGTATTTTTAACAAGTTTTAAACATTTATGACGAGTTTTGATATTTCCAAGATACTAATCTTAAAATTTATTTTTAATAGCTATAAACAGTTAATATGAAGAATCAAAACAAATTTAAAGTGAGGTTTAGATAATTCAGATAATTCTGGCAGATTTACTGCGAGATGTGAAGGTAAAGATTCCGCAATAACTAGTGAAGATTCCGCAATATGATGAAAAAACGTGGTTTTTTGCCAAAAACGAGCCAAACGCCCGAAAATTTCGTTTTTTGGACGATTCAAAGTGACCAAATCCCTACCACAACTATGTAGGAGATATTGGGAAAGATCAAACCATAAAAACACGAATTTTTTTTGGAGAATCGAGATGAAAATCAAGAAAACTCATGAAATGTAGTATAAACCAAAATCAATCACTAATCTACCCCGTGGCAATTGATATCAATTGTTGTCCCATATTATATGATGATTAAACAAGAAATAAAGAAGAAAGATAGATGAATTTTAGAGAGAGAAAGTAGAGAGAGAAAAGAGAGAGAATTGTTGGAAACTTGGGGAATATTAGATTGAGAAGTGTGAGAAAAATGAACAACCAACACCCTCTTAACATGCTAGGAGGGTAGTATTTATAGCCAAGCATACATGTTGCTTATGGGCTATATGATGATGGGTCAGGCTTGTCTTTGGGCTTTAAATAGCTTAAGTTCAAGCCCGTGAATCCCGACTATCCTACTACTTATTACAACGTTCTAAGAATTAATACATAATAAACCTATGACCGAACATTCTTGTTTGACTCAATATTTTGAGGCTAACAATCTCCCCTAATGAGAGGTCATTCCTCTACGACATTTGCAGATTTATAGAGATTACTAATCTCGCCATAAATGAGTCGGAATGTGTAATAGTAGTCTTGTTCCTTCATGCTATGATCTTTGAGCCTTTGTCGTTGTCTTTCGACTTTGTCTTTAAACTTGAGATCTTCAAATCTGTGACCGAATCATTCTTGAAGATACAATATTTTAAGACTAACATCTCACTCACTGAGAGGTCATTCCTCTACGACATGCGAGTATTTATGGAGATAATTAATCTTTAGTATCGTGATCTTCAAAATGACTGCTTCATTCTTGCTGGTCACCATCCTTGACTTGTCTTTGTCATCTTGTGATCTTGTGTCTTCATCCACATGCTCACACTATGCACCATCTTGAAAGCTTGCTGACAATCTCCTTTGAAGAGAGGTCATTCCTCTACATTAATTGTTAAGGAAGATTCTAAACATCAGAGTTGCGGAAGACTTTTGCTTTCTTGATTGTTGAATATGTCTTTGGGCATGAGTATGTGGTTTTGAATCTTTGACTTTGCAGAGTACACCGTAACGCCACCTTCTCTAGACAAAACATAGACACAGACTGAATGGCTTTGACATTCATCCTAAATCGGTAGCGTTTTACCTCCGATCGGTAAAGACCGTTATACGATATTAAATACCGTACCTGTGATTAGGTAGATTCAATTAAGAACCTCCTTGATAGGGTTTTGCAGCAGTACTATCCGTTCTCTGTACTCGACCGTCTCAAAATAAGACTACGAACATAAAGAGTGAATCAATTGGATAAATATCCGCTTGATTAAAGTCGTCAATTCAAATTCTTGGAACAAGTTTGATTCATAAAGAATCTTACCATTGTTGCTTTCCAGTTGACACAAGCTTGATTCATAAGAATCTCGCAAGTCACCTACCGTAGCGCTGTTTGAGGTTGACGCTAGAAGGATTTCCACTCGTCACTGTGAATATTAATGAATATCACTCTGAATGTTATGGCAAGAGCATAAAGATATTGCGTAGAAACCTGAAACGAGTTTGAATCGATTAAGAATCAAACCGCTGTTGCTTTTCAGTTTTGCACATGTTTAATTCATAAAGAATCTTACACATGACCTACCGCCATGATGTTTGATGTTAACACTGGAAGGATTTCCACTTCATTGTGAATACTAGGTAGTATCACTCTGAGTGTTCTAGCACTATCACAAGGATATAGTGTAGGACTCTCTTTATCGTCATTCCATGTGTCCTAACGAGATTTGATTGATCTCTAGGCTCTAGACTTGATTTGTGCACTTTTAGTGGTCGGAGGCTGGATCAGATGCCACCTATTCAATATCAACTAACTCGGAGTGAGAGAGCCAATATAAGTCGTGTTGTTCTCCGTGACAATAAAACAAACTTCTTTTGACAGAAGCCTAAGTCAGCTGGAGTGGGGTTGTGCATTACATCACTGGGTCCATGATGCGTTGTCTTCATGATGTGTTGACCTGGTTTCTGCCTAAGTTGTATGGAGGGCTTCTTTCTTTTCACCCTTTATCCTTACATTTCTTTTTCATTCTTCAACCCCTTCAATGCTTACCAAGACATCATTACTAGCACCTTGTTGTGATTGTTCCAGTGCTAGCATTAGTACTTAGTCGGCATTCAGCTACGTTCACATTCTACTCCATCTTTCCTAAGGACTTCTAATAATCTATAGGATTGTCCCTGGGAAGATCCCTCCGGTTCTGGTTGGATCATAGAACTTAAACCTAACCACCCTTTTGACACCAATAATGTCGTGGATTAAAGATGTTGTGGGTATGAGATCGTAACCATAAAAACCACTTCAAATGTCTAACAAGGTGTTTGAAAAACATTTAACACCTTGATAGTTTTGTCGTTTTAGAAATGCTCCCCCTTCACATGTGCATCGATAATCAAAAGTGTTTTGCACATGTGGGTAAGAGTTAAAGTGCTTGAGTCTTAAATATATGTTTCATATATTAGATCACATTTTAATCACATTTTCTCCCCTATCTCTAATATATAATATCGTTTGATATTAGAGATACCAAATTTGATTAAAATATATCGCGAAAAAATAGTCTTGAAAACTTTCGAGAGAAAAATGTGTCATACTTGCATGAATTATTGGAACATTTTATGTAGTGTCGAGCATACAATTTTTGAAAAATTTTGAATAATCATTGAAAAACTCTTGAAAAAATTGTACTCGAACACTACATGTTCATGAACACATAAAAGATTGTCGTTGAAGAATGTGCTCATGAACATCAAAGCTTTTTCATGTGAATAATACCAAATGATACTTACACACAATGTGATGGTTACATAAAAAAATTGTCTTGACTTAGTATATCCAACAACATTAAAACTTCGATTTTAGAAAGCTCCCCCTCAAAAATTGATCCAACTGAATTGTCATTGTGAGGATGTGATCCACATTTCGCTTTTTGAGGATAGGAGTTGTTGAAAACACAATTTTTGAAAGATTTTGAATAATCATTGAGAAATTCTTGAAAAAATTGTGTTCAACGCTTTTTGAAAAAATCCATTCTTTTTGGCGACATGGTTTTTCTAAGGCATAAACTTGAGTTCATAGACTTTGAATGTCTTGACGAATCCACTCAAGTGTAAGAAGATTTCTCTTCTTTTGCTGAGGGTAAGAGCACGAAATCGTACACTCCCCCGTGAATATAGATCCGGGTTGCAATCTGAAAGTGATTACAAGCCATTGTGTTGAGCTTAAAAAGTTGAATTTGTGACAAGCTCAACCCGTGATAGATTGCTCTACCCGTTGTTAGGATAAGTTATCTTTAAAGATACACTTTCCTTTATTTGAAGTTCGAGTTAGAGTCTGACATTTAACTGTAAGTCGTGTTTGTTAATGCAAGTGATGCCTAAAAACATTATTAGTGTTAACTAATCTTTCTTAGTTTTGATCACAACAAACTATACAACACATTTATGTAAAACATAAAACGAATTATTTAACTAACACTATCACCAAGGTAATAATCATATCACTAACCTTTCTTAATCATACTTAGTGATCATCAAAATGATTATCCTTAAAACTCACTTTTGTTAATATGACAAAAGACTTTTTAATAAACTTTCCTTTTTAGAAAATATTTTGTTAAAACGGAAAATGTAAATTTGAAATAGCATATTCCATATGCTATTAGAATATCCTTTGAAGGCTTAAAATACCTCAGATATTCCTACCCCACTAACAGACAAAAAACGGAGCGTAGTCTACGGGCGGAACCTTAAGTAGCTAGGCGGTTCCCTAGCGATAAGGAACCGCCGGGCTAGATAAGGTACCGCGCCCAGATAGCCGTTGTACATTGTCTCCTTTAAATAGTGGATCAAATCTCATTTTCCAACAAGCCTCTCTAGACGTTTTTCCTCAACCCCTTTCTCTTTTTTATAGCATAATCATTAGTAAATGATCACTTAATATGTTAAGTATGTTTACATATGATTATCCTTTTGATCCCCTCATTTACCTTGTCCAAAGAGAAGATCACTCACTCACTAGTGTTGTGATAAAGGTGAATCCACGAGCTAGTCATATTCATCATGATACCCTTTTTGTTTTATGTTAGTCCATTGTATTTATGAATACTTGGACTAGTTGTGTTCATCCAAGTTATTTGGGAATACTTGGATTTGTTGTGTACATCCGTTGCATATGTGTTTGCTTGGATTTATGTTGTGTAGATCCAAGCTACATGTGTGTACTTGGATATGTTTAGTTGAGTTGTAATAGATTGATTAGAAGTTCTCACTAAACTATAAAGTGATGTGGTTGTGTCTTGTAAGTTCTCACTTAACTTGAAAGTGATTAGTAGTTGTGTTGTGTGAAGTTCTCACTTAGCTTCAAAGTGAAGAGTCGTGAAGATTGGTTCTAGCTTTGGATTAGAACTCGACATCTAGCCTTGTGTCGTAAAATAGTGAAGTAGGCAACGTCGTGAAGATTGGTTCTACCTTAAGATTAGAACTCGACATCTAGCCTTGTGTCGTTAAATTGTGAAGTAGGCAACGTTGTGTAGATTGGTCCTAGCTAAAGATTAGGTCTCGACATTTAGCTTAGTGTTAGAAAATAATGTAAGCGACGATGTAAGGTTTTCTCCGCCAAGAAGGGAGCTTGTGGATATAGTGGAAATCTCGAGTAGGTGTACTCGAGGAGTGAAGTAGAAACGAGGATAGAGCCTCGTTGTCGAACCACTATAAATCTTGGTGTCTTCCCACTAGGTTGTCTCCTTCCTTACTCTTTACTTATTTCATTATCATTACACTTACCTATTATCTTTGCTAGTGCATTTGAATTGAACCTAATCATTATGCAACTTAGCTTCAAGTAAAAGATAGTTTTGATACAAACCAAATTGAAAGTAATTTTAATTAGGTTGCCAATCGAAGAGAAACTATTCAACCCCCCGCCCCCTTCTAGTTCTAAAATTGGTATCAAAGCGATAGTCACTCAAGATCTTTGAAGTATATTGTACTTTGAAACTTGTATCGATCCATTGTCTCCTCAAATTAGAAGGTCAAGTTGTACTAAGGTTTCTCTTTGGTCTAAAACTATTTCTTCTTGGAAAATAGGTCTTTTAATTGATCATATTGCATTAGTAGCATTTATACATTTTAGACCTACCTTTGAAATGTATCTACTAGTTTGCTATCTTGCTTTGTGTAGGTACTCATGAAAATTAATCATTTAATTGGTTGTGAATTGAGTCACTTGCACTTGTAGAAGATTCATCTTCATCGATCTTCAACATCCTTGAATGATGACATCAAGATGATTGGGAATGATACTAGTCATTGAAGACCTAGTATTCATCATAGTCACTCTTGGGGCTTGCATTGATGGATTAGAATGATTTTTGTGGCCAAGGTACGTTTTCGTTCTTCCGCACGCCCTTTGATCAATCTTTTGATCATTAATTGACTATGTGCTTGTTCTTGGCATCCTTGCCTTGACATTTGCTTGTAATTTGTGATTCATTTCCTTTATCCTCTCAAACCTTCATTGCTTGGATACTTGACTCACTATGGTGATGTAGAGTGAGTTAGTAGTAGCTTAAAGTATCAAGCATGATATCCATGGTTTGCACTCATACGGTTAGTAGGCCCTTTGTGGGAGAGAAAGTGAACCAATACCTTGCTCATACTTTGGTCTAGACTAAGGCTATTATTGAAAGTGATCTTAGTCTACGCATCAATATTTGCTTTGTGTTTATTCATTACCAAAGCCGTTTAACACTTCGCCGGAAAGGCATGTCTTAAACCACTATATATGACACAAGCTCTTCGTTACCACTATTTGAAGATTGTCATTAATCCCTTGAGCATTAGTCATAGTCATGATTCACTTCCCTTAACTTCTCTTCACTTTGTTGTTTTGCTACGAGTAGTCGTTTGTCTATTTTGGTTCTTTTCGATCTCGATTCAACTCGTAATCCTTCATTAAAGCATATTACCTAGTGTTATGATGATCCAATGTTATTCTAAAAGGTTCATGATATAATTGTATTTTAGAAAAACTTGGTTTTTAAAATTTGGCGTTTTTCATTGATAAAAACCAACCGCTGTAGGCGGTTCTTTATCTCTGGCGGTTCAAACCCGCAGTTCTTTATCGATAAGGAACCGCGGGCAGTAAAGTTTGTCAGAGCGCCAGTTTTAATAAAATAACCTTTTTCAAACCAAACCCTCTCTCTCCCAAAAACACACAGCCGACGTTTTTCATCTTTTCCACCATTGTTGAAGCTTCAAAAACCTTCAATCAATCAAATTAAATGATTCCAAGTTGTGGGTTTCACTCATCCTTCATCAAACATCAATTAATCGTAAGTACTTTCTTTCAATTTCATCTATTTTGTTCTATGGTTCATCCTTTCATAATTGGGGATTTTTAAAATTGAAATTGAATTAGAACCTTAATAGGAATATTGGTTGACATGGTTACTTTACTATGATTCCTTAGGTTCATATTCATTGAGATTTCACTAAAACCCACTTGTAGAACAAATCCGAATTTTGACTAAATGTTTTTGTTAAAAGATGGAATTGAGATGAACCCATGAACAAATAGGTAGTTGCATTGTTAATGCTTACCTAAAAACATTGTTTTGAAAAACCAATGTTCTAGTCCATTGTTGATCCAACGTAGGTCATATGTTCTTGGTTAATAATGGAATAGACACATTGTGAACATGAGAATGTTATGGATCCAATCCTTTGTTTGTCAAGAAATTGATATAACACATTCTCATATTTTTGAAATTTAAGTTTATTTTTCATATGAGTAATTGGAAAAGTATTGTCTTATGTTTATATTAGGTACTAATCATGCCTTCTCAATATCAAAAGGATCATCAATTCACTAGACAATACATGCCAAACCTTTCCCAAACCTATGCTTCCACTCAACTTCGAAACTCATTTCCATCCCTTTCTACTCGTTGTTTCCATGAGGGTAGGGTCGTTGACGAGGGAATAACGGGTTATGACTATATCCAATCTATGTTTGAGCTTTCGGGGTTTGATTGCTTGCTCAACATAGAAGAAGATATTTACCCCTTGTTTCTTCTTGAATTCTTTAGCACCTACTCCATGCTTGAATACAATGGAGAAATCTTCATTCGATTCGTGTTGAATGATCAACAGATTCAATACTCCCTCGAAAAATTTGGTGAAATTCTTGGTGTGCCATATGAAGGCACTTTTCGTTTTACGAATAAATGGAGACTTGATGCTCTCTTGGAATCCTACGATAAACCTCCAAATGACCTCACCGAAATTGATCTAGAGTTTATCCTTGACATCATTTCGAAAGAGCGTGATGGAAACGTTATGAAAAGCCTTCATTCAAATGTGTGAAATGTGAATCGATATGAAGTGCTCTCTAGCGACCTTAAGGATTTTATGGTCCAATGGGCAAATATCCTTAGGGAGAATGTCTTTTGTCTTGGTGGAAACCGAGATCATATCCCAACTCTTATGGTGCATATGTTGAGTTGCATCTTTACATCCACCAAGTACAATTTGGCATTCTATATCGCTCGACGAATAAATTATGCCCTTTCAAAGCCCAAAACAAACCTTCCCTATGCTATGCTTCTTACTCGCCTTTTCAAAAGGGTTGCTCATGACTTTCCCCACCTCGATCTTTCTCGCTTTCACCCGTTCATCGGGTTATGTTGCCTATTCAAGAGGTATATGCAAGAAAGCCAAGAAGTGATCGCGGTTCGCGAAAATCCGATCATCAAGATGGACGGATGATGAGGACACCTATATGCCAACAAGTGATGGTGATGGCATAGGTACTAGTTCTCACTTCAACTCTTCGAGTAATTCCCACCCATCCTCAAACTCATTCGTGGATGGACTTGAAGACTTAGCTCCCCCACCTCATTACTCCTCTAGTGAAGTACCGGAAGATCTCAACATGGAGCATCTCTACCGTGAAAATCTTAGGACTAGAGGTGAATTGCATGAACATCGGGTTGAGTCAAGGAAGGGATTCAAGTTCTTGGGAAAAATTATCAAGGGATTAAGCAAGAAAAGGAGGTGAAGACTTTGAATTGTGTCAAAGTTTACTTGTCTTGTGATGTTTAAAACATTTGCTTATTATTACTTTGGTTTGGTTGTGTATCGACTTATGCTACATGTTTGGATTACTATTTATTTCAATCCTAAATGTTGCTTATGCCATCATGTTTGTGATTTACATAGCTTTGTGCATCCTTTATGATAGTTAGCTTCTTAGATTTTGGTCAGTAGTTAACTTTGGCTTGTGAATCCTTTGGTAAAAATCTGGGTTAACCAAAATTTGGGATGTGAAATTTTTGAAACACCTCTGGTCGCGGTTCCATATCGACCAGCGGCTCCTTATCGATAAGGAACCGCCGGTCCTAGATAAGGAACCGCCGGCTACTGTGTCCAACAGAATCTTTTGCTTTACACTATATTCTTCATTCTGTGTAAACATTGCATGATTCTTTGCAAAAACCTGCACATTTCCTAAACTAGGTTACCTAAATTCATTATTCACCTAAAATGATTTTAACCCATTACTAGTTTGGTTCATCCCCTTACCCATTTAAACACACCTTGTTAGTCATGTTCTTCACACATCAAAACATCCTTCCACCACCTTTGTCAACCATGGTTTCTACAAAAACCTCAAACACTTCCAAAACCTCCACCCCAAGGACAACACTTAAGATTAGGATTAAGGTACCCAAGCCTAACTCCTCACCCTTTCACACACCCAAAAATGAGATGGTTCAAATCCTCATTTCCTCATCACCTTCACCACCCCTTGCACCATGCAAGACAACCTACACCCATGGTACTAACCACTCTATTGGTTCTACCTCCTCTTCATTCCACTCAAGAATGAATAAGCTCTCTTCACCCTTCACTCCAAGTGCACCCTTCGATGTGACTACACAACCACAACCAATCCAAAGCATTCCTTTTGTGAATGACTTTGATGACACCTTTGTGACTTCACCATTTACCCCTCCAAACTCACCCATTTCACCAATGTTGGAGAACATACCTCCACACTCACCCATTTCTCCTTTGGAGAACTTACCTCTACACTCACCCACATCACCCTTGGAGAACATGCCTCCTCCACCTCCACCACACTCAAACATTCCAATTTTGGGTGTCCCACTTTCCCTCCTCTTGGGTGATCCTTACTATGGGTTTCAAGAGACTCATGGTCCTAATTGTCCATGTTGCCTCTACAACCACTACATCATCCATAACCTTAGGATGAAAATGTTTGGACTACATAGGAGGTTGCAAGAGTTCTTGCTTGCCTTGTTCTCCATGCCTCATCCTAGGAGATGAATGATGAGTTTTCTAAATAAATGTTTTCAACAAAACCAAGCCAAAGAAGACTACTCATCTAGATTTAATGTTAAGCTAGCTTTGTATTAGTTAGTTGTTTTTCTTTTGTCATTGTATTTGCTTCCTTCATGAGTGTTTCATGAAGTTGATCTATGGATTTGTCTTTATGTGTTTCTATCCTTATGTGCACATTAATCAACTTTAATTTGAAATTAAAATTGAACCTAAATCTATCACAACCTCTAAAAACTTGACTAAAATTGGTTCAAAATGATATCTAAATACTTTGTCACCCTTTGTCAAGACATTCTTTGTGAATGTGTTGCTTTTATGCAACCCTAGCATAATTTAGTGCTAATAGAGGTAAAATTCCAAGATTTGCAACTTTTTGAAAAAGTCTTAGTTTTTCTTAAAACCCTGGAAAAACTTGGTTTCAAGTCCACTGCATGCGGCTCCTTAAAGTCGCGCGGTTCCTTAAGTGATAAGGAACCACCGGTCCCTATAAGGTACCGTGGACAGCAACTAGCTTTTGACTCGTTTTTGGTCAAAAAAAAATTTTAAACCCTATACCCTGTCAAGATTCCTTGTTTACTCAGTTTGGCTAAACATTCCTTGACACTTCACATTTTGTATTCAAATTCTTACCTTGATTACATTCTACTTATACCCCAACCTTGAGATTTCATTCTCACACCTTCCCAACCTTGAGAATTCATTCTCACACATCTCCAACCTTGCGATTTCATTCTCACACCTTCCCAACCTTGAGATTTCATTCTCACACCTTCACAATGACTAACTCCTCTATTCATAACCTTGACATTTCTTTGTCACAACCCCACTTACCCAAAGCTTCCTCATCCAAGCTTTCAAAGAAACCGAAAATCTTGGTTCGACCTATTGTTAGAAATACGTTTTAACGTATATTAGAAGTATCGGTCACTCCACAATATGATTTATGTTGTAATAGCTCGTAGTTAACAAATAGTTATTAGTTACTTATTAAGTTAAGTAAGAACCGGTCCATGGGCTTGTCATGGACCGGTCCAAGCCCAATGTTGCTTGGAAGTATAAATACCCCTTTCCACCATGGAAAGGGGTTGGTTGTTGTTCATTTTGAAACTTTCATATTAATAAAATCACACATAGTTTTCTCTCTCTTTCTCTCTCTAGTTTCTCTCACTAGAAAACATCAAACCACTTCATAGATTCATAGGTTATCAATATTCTACATTTGGTATCAAGAGCTATGGGGTGATTTAAGGTAAGGATTGTGTTGCTTTTTTAGTTTTTGAATCAATTAGTGATCTTTAGAAAAAAATCAATCTTGAATCTTGTTGTTTTTGGTGTTTTTGTTATTGGGATTGATTGATAAGGATTAGGTTTAGCTTATTTTGGTAAAAATCATAAAACTTTTTGTGGTTTTTGATCAAAAAATCGGATTTAAAGCTGTTTACAAAGTCTCGAACTATATTTCCAGATTTTTTCCGAATAGACTTTCCGAATAGAAGAGTTTTCCGAATAGCAGTACTTTTCCGAATAGGAAATTCTTTCCGAATAGGAAATTCTTTCCGAATAGCAATTCTTTCCGAATAGCCAATTCTTTCCGAATAGCCAATTCTTTCCGAATAGCCAATTTTTTTTCCGAATAGCCAATTCTTTCCGAATAGCAAAGATCTTTCCGAATAGCCGATCATTCCGAATAGAAAACATTCCGAACTGAAGAAATATTCCGAATAGCAGAACATTCCGAATAGGGTTTATTCAGTATAGGGTTATTCCGCATAAGGGTTTTTTCTGTTTAGGGATTATTCCGGATAAGGGTTTTTCAGCATAGGGTTATTCCGAATAGGGATTATTCCGAATACGATTTATTCTGAGTTAGGGTTATTCCGTATAAGCAAGTTCAAGGGGTATTTGAGTTTTTTCGACGATCTTTAGTGGATTTAATCTTGATTTTAACAACACAACACAAATTCTCAACCTTTCTTCACTGCTCGATCAACCGATAATCTTTGAGTCTTTTAAGTGATCACAATGAATCCGAGTTCATTAATGCCTCAGATGACATCTCTTACGGATATCTCAATCATAACGGGAACTGATAGTCGTCCACCGATGCTTATTAAAGAGGTATTTGAGGCATGGCAGGGTCGTATGATGCAATACTTGAAGGGCAAACCAACATACGGAAGGCTTATGGTCAAATCGATTTTGAATGGTCCACTCGACTATGGTACCATTGTGGCAAATAACGTGTCTCGACCAAGAGAATATGAAGAACTCACACCGGCACAACAACTCATTGCTGATGCTGATGAAAAGGCTCTACAGACTCTTCTCCAAGCTCTTTCGCATGATATTTATCGCATGGTAAGTCAATATACGGTTGCCAAGGATTTATGGGAACGTCTAAAGGTGTTGCTACAAGGTACGTCTCTTACCAAACAGGAAAGGGAATGTCAGCTGTATGATCTGTTTGATAGATTCACGTACAGCCCAGGGGAAACGTTACACGACTATTACTTCAGATTCACTACTCTAATGAATGATCTGAATGTATACAATCTCGTGATTGCTCCATTCCAGGTTAACACCAAGTTCTTGAATACTTTACCTCAAGCTGAATGGGGTGAGTATATTACCGATGTTAAGTTAACCCGGGATTTGCATAAGTGCAATTTAGATCAAATCTATGCTTTTCTTCAGCAGCATGAGAAACATGTGATCATGCACCGTTCTCCTCGAGGTATGTACCCTGATTCCTTAGCTTTGATGGCGAATCAACCAAGCTTGTCACACAACAACACACCTTATATCTTGGGACATCAAGCCTATCATCCATCACCTTATATGACACCAACCTTCCCCCAATACTCGATTCTACCGCAACCACCCACCTCACATCAGCAACAATATTGGTTTAATGCACCTTCACCACAGTATGCTTCACAACTTCACCCAGCAAACATTGCACCTTATGCTCAGCCTTCATATTCTTCTTATCAAGAGAATGCAGCATATCCAACAAGCTACTCTGATCAAATGAGTATTCCTTCTAGTGATTATGCAGCTCATCAAGACCAAGCAATGTATTGTGATGATGAGGAAGTCCCTGTTCTGTATTCAAACAAGGAGCTGACCCAGTTGAAGTGTTAACCACTATGTCTGCTTATCTCACAAGGACTTTAAGCAAACGAGGATACAGAGGATCAGCTCCTACCAACAATCAGTTGAGGAATTCATCCAATTCTCGCCAACAAGCTACTATTGAGAATGGCAGGGTAATGGTTCAGCCTATTCAACCATATCAGGGGAGACCTACCACATCAACTACCAATGCTCGCACGGTCAATCAGGCTCCAATGGTCAATCCTGCTCCACGGGCTAATTCCACAGGCAAGTTGAGAATGATTACATGTTACAACTGCAAGGAAGAGGGTCACATGTCCAGGGATTGTAAGAAACCCAAGAGGAGAAGGGATGGACAATGGTTTGCAGAGAAGATCTATCTGGTAAACGCTCAGGCACAAGGAAGGGAACTTGGTGAAGAGGAGCTTGCATTTCTTGCTGATCCAGGGATTGCTGAACAAGACGTTGTCACTACACAGAATGCAGCTTACCAAGCCGATGATCTTGATGCGTATGACTCAGATTGTGATGACTTTCAATCTGCAAAGGCTGCTCTTATGGCAACTATCTCCAGCTTAGGGCCAGAAAAGAGATCTGAGGTACTTATTAATACCACCGATAATACCACTGATGCTAGTATTCAACCACATCAAGTTGTGCAAGAGAGTGCTGATTCGAATGAGTCTTCGGTGGTGAGTCTATCAAATGAGGAGACAATCAATGATAGTAATATCAATGTGAGTCCCCAGACTTTGATTGAATCACAACCGGAAGCGATTTCGCATACGCCTACTCCTGCTCAACAAGATTTGGTCATGGTTCCTGCTACATTACTTAGCCAAATGAATGCTGCACTCTTAGAAACCCTAGCTAAGAATAAGAATTTGTCTGATGAGCTTGCCTTAAGCAATGAGAAAGTTCAAACCTTGGAATTAGTGCCTTCGTCTAGTGTTCTAACTAATCCCGAATATGATCACTTTCGAAACAAACAAATGGGTCACTTGCAAGAAATTGAAAACTTAAGAGCAAATCTTTCTAATGAACTTAAAGAAAAGGAGTTAGTGGTCACTAATTTTCAAAAACTTCAAACGGATTTTGAATCACTCGAGTCTAAGAAGAATGAAATGGAGATTAATGCTGCTAATAAGATTAGAAGTCTAGATTACTTGCTTTTAAGACAATACGCTGCTTCTCAACTAGTGCACTTATTTGATGCTTCGTTTAGAGAATTTAACTTATCACGTCAAAAAGGCCTTCCCCCTAACCCACGGTATGCAAAACAAGCTTTAAGACATAGTCCTAGACTTTATAATGCAACCCAATTAGGTTTGGTCTTAGACCCGATTGTTATTTTCGATGATCGCACAAGTAAGGATCTAGTTGATGAGGATCGGTCATACAATTCTTCAAAATATCCCGAGTGTGACTATTTTAAAATGAATCAGGAGCTTGCTAAAACGGATTTTAGAATTCGCTTCCATATGGACAAAGATCTCATTACAGCACCAACCTACATGTTGAATGAAGAAAACCCTAGTACATTTCCTACACTTGTCAACATGGAAGGTCCTAAGGAAATTCCAAAGGATCTCCCACCTGTTAGCACTGTATGGTTAAACTTGCAAGAAATTAATCAATACTTTACTAATTTTGACAAGGTCATTTTGGAATGTACGACTTCAAATGGCCTAAACGCCGGAGAATGGGCTTTCGAACACATGAACGAGGTGTTTAAAACTGAGATCAATCCGTTTGTCGAAAGTCTAAAAGGAAGTTTTGCATCTCTTAAAGAAAATCTTGTGTTTGAAATTGGTGAAGTTCAAAAAGTGTTTTATGAAATGGACACCGCTTACGAACTACAACTAATTGAAAAAGAAAAGATTTTAACTGAATATGACCGATTCTTGTCTGCAGTAATCTCGTGTGATGTGCTTACTACTGTAAATGTTAATTATTCGAATGAGCTTACATCCGCTATGATTAATTGTGATGTTGTGAATATATGTGATGATGTTTGTGATCTCTCTGTAAATGTTGCTGATACTGTAAATGAGGTAGATAATCATTCTTGTCACGAATCTAACGCTGAGTTTTTAAAGCTACAAGATTCTTATAATTTACTTTCAAAACGCTTTAATCAACTAGAACAACATTGTATATCTTTAGAATTAAAACAACAAAATCAAAATGAGGATCTTTTGATATCAAATGGTTGTGAAAACGGTGTTGAGACGAGTGACAAGATGATTGCAATTGTTAAGGCATTAGAGGAAGAGATTATGAGATTGAAGAGAGATGTGTCATCAAATGAAACACTTAAATTGGAACTAGAGGCTGCAGAGTCTAAAAACCAGGTCTTAGAAATTAGACTTTCGTCTGTTCTAGGGGAGATGGATCGAACAAGACAGGGACTATCCGCTCTTTATGGTTCACTAGAAGAACGCTTCGCTTTTAATGCGGCACAGCAACAATCTTATGTTGAAAAACTGAACCAAAAGTGCGAGGAAATCTCTGACTTGAACATCCTGCTCATTGACAAAAATATGGTTTTGGCTGAGTTAAAGGAGACACTTCTTCTCACCCGACAAGAAGTTGTTGATAACTTAGCTACCGACTCTGCACCGTCCACTAGTGCCCCAACAACCAAGTCAGTAGTGCTTTATAAGAACCCGCTTCATAAGAGAAACCCGGTTACCTACGATGATTATATGAGGAATGCCATTAAGCATGTAGATCTTGTTAGGGATATCTTAGACGATCTTTATGCCTTAGATCCCTCAAGTAGCTACTACTATTCGGCTCATGAATATATTAAGCGAGTTCAATATTGCTTAGCATATTTGCAATACATAGGTAAACCAGGCTCTGCACTACTTACTAATAGGCCCATTGCTGTAACTCCATTTAATAAGACTCCATGAGCAAAACCGTCATTGGCACAATCAAGTAAGGCACCTTTAAAATCTGTTGCTAATGTTCCCACTTTGCCTTCTACAGGATTAAAAGAGACTACTAAGGCTAAAGGATCGCCACTCAAGAAAGATAAGATCAAGCCCTCCACTAGTAGTGCCAAAAAGAAGAAAGTAGAAGCTCACCATAGGAATGTTAGTTCAGTTTTAAATAAAAAGAATCATGTTAAGACTAAAAGCTCTGCGCCTGTGCAGAAGCCAAAACCATTCGTGAATTCTAATTTGAATTGTTGGAATTGTAATGAATGTATGTTTTCCCAACGTCATGATTTGTGTCTTATTGATCATGTGAATGAAATGAATGCCATTAAGAATGGTCTTGAATGGAAGCCAACGGGTAGAACTCGTGCCCAGGTTGGCTGGCAATGGCGTCCCACTGGTAGGACCTTTACATTAGATGGAACAATGTGCCCTTTAACTAGGAATGCATCCATTGAGGTTAGGTCTGAGCGTCCTTTAGTTAGGAACACTCGCACTCAAGTATGGAAACAGCGCCCTTTAACTAGGTCAGCCCCCACTATAGTGCCTATCAGTGAAGAAATACCACAGGATTTAAGCCAACTAGAATCTACACCACCAACTAGGAAGAAGAAGGCTAGGAAATCTAGGAAACCTAAAGTTAGCAAATCTAAGATTATTAAATCTGTACCTGCTAATAACAAGGAACACTCAGATTCCGATACCTCTACATTGTCTTCGTGTGGTGATATTTTCAGGTGGTCCAAATCATCCTCTGGTATTTGGACTCCGGTTGTTCAAAACATATGACCGGAGATCGCTCGATGCTCCGAAATTTCGTCAGCAAGTTTCTTGGTACGGTTAAATTCGGGAATGATCATATTGCAAAGATAATGGGGTATGGTGAATATCAGATTGGAAACGTTACGATTTCAAGGGTATACTATGTAGAAGGTCTTGGTCATAATTTATTCTCAGTAGGACAGTTTTGTGATTCCAACCTAGAGGTTGCTTTTCGACAACACACTTGTTTCATCCGCAACTTGAAAGGAAAAGATTTGTTGAAGGGATCTCGTGGTGCAAATCTTTATACGTTGTCTCTACAAGACATGATGGCCGCTTCTCCAGTATGTCTTCTCTCTAAAGCATCTAAGACCAAGTCATGGTTATGGCATCGCAAATTATCTCATCTTAATTTTGATGCTATCAATCATCTGGCTAAAAACGAATTAGTTCGTGGTCTTCCAAAGCTCAAATTTCACAAGGACCATTTATGTTCCACGTGTTCAAGGGGGAAAAGTACCAAGAAATCATACAGGCCCAAAGCTGAAGACACCAATCAAGAAAAACTTCATCTTTTGCATATGGATCTTTGTGGGCCAATGAGAACTGAAAGTGTGAGCGGTAAGAAATTCATTCTGGTTATTGTGGATGATTTCTCCAGGTTTACATGGGTTAGATTTCTACGTACAAAGGATGAAGCACCGAAGGCTATCATCACTTTTCTGAAATTCATTCAGGTACGTTTGAATACTACTGTCCGCCGTATTCGTACAGACAATGGAACAGAGTTCGTCAACCAGACTCTTCGTGATTACTATGAAGGAGTTGGTATCTCACATGAAACATCCGCTGCACGCACTCCACAACAAAACGGTGTCGTTGAAAGACGAAATCGTACACTTATGGAAGCTGCTAGGACTATGCTTATTTATGCGAACGCTCCATTGTTCTTGTGGGCAGAGGCTATATCTACTGCATGTTTCACCCAAAACCGTTCTATCATTCGGAAACGCCATGGAAAAGCACCTTATGAGCTTCTACATGACCGTAAACCCGATGTTTCATTTTTTCATGTGTTTGGTGCTCTTTGTTATCCAAACATTAATAGTGAGAACTTGGGTAAGCTTCAACCGAAAGCCGATATAGGTATTTTCATTGGTTACTCACCGTCCAAGAAAGCATACCGAATTTACAACCGTCGTCTTGGCAAGATTGTAGAAACTATGGACGCAGATTTCGATGAGCTGACAGCGATGGCTTCTGAGCAACACAGCTCTGAACCCGCGCTTCATGAGATGGGAACCGGTGCTATTAGTTCCGGATTAGTTCCCAATAATCCTACTTCTACATCATTTTTACCACCAACAAGGCCCGAGTGGGATAAACTGTTTCAACCGTTGTTTGATGAATTCTTTGATCCCCCAAATGATGAAGTTCAAGCACCTGTAGTGATAGCTCCAATCCCTGAAGTTGTTGCTCAAGCAAATGAAGCTTTATCTAATGCATCTTCAATTCACATTGAACAGGATGCACCTTCACCAAGTGATTCTCAAACTACACCTGAATCGTCACCCATACTTGTGCCTAATGATGTGGAAGAGGATTCTATTGATCACGACTTGGAATATGCTCACCTGCAAGAGCTTACTTTCTTTGGTGTAGCGATACCTGAAAACCCTTCAGCCGCGTCTACCTCAGAAGAATCTCCTTCTATTGTTCACTCCAGACCACCTAGGATTGAAAAACATAGCACCAAATGGACAAAATATCACCCTATTAGGAATGTTATTGGAAATCTAGATCGACCGGTCTCTACACGCCATCAATTACAAGAAAGTGCACTTTATTGCTACTTTGATGCATTTCTCTCCGAAGTTGAACCTAAAAACTGGCAACATGCTATGACTCAATCATCTTGGATTGGAGCTATGCAAGAGGAACTAAATGAATTTCAAAGACTTGAAGTATGGGAATTAGTTCCTCTCCCTGACAAGGCCAACATCCTTACTTTGTTGTGGGTTTACAAGGTTAAACTTGATGAGATGGGTGCAGTATTAAAGAATAAGGCTAGATTGGTTGCTAGAGGATATAAACAAGCCTTGGGTATAGACTTTGAAGAATCTTTTGCTCCTGTGGCAAGATTGGAGGCAATTAGACTATTCCTTGCGTATGCTGCTCATATGAACATGATCGTCTATCAAATGGATGTGAAGACGGCATTTTTGAACGGTGAACTAAGGGAAGAAGTCTATGTTAGTCAGCCGGATGGGTTCGTTAGTACGGAGTTTCCTAATCATGTGTACAAGCTTAAGAAGGCTCTCTATGGGTTGAAACAAGCTCCACGCGCGTGGTATGATCTCCTCTCAACATATCTCATTTCGGAAGGCTTCTCCAAAGGCAAAGTGGACCCCACTCTATTCACTCTCAAGGAAGGCAACGACATGATTCTGGTACAAATTTATGTTGATGATATAATATTTGCTGCCACTAACATAGAATTGTCAAATCGCTTTGAGAAGATAATGTCCACACGCTTTCAGATGTCGATGATGGGAAAAATTTCATTTTTCTTAGGATTACAGATTTCTCAGAATCTCAGAGGCATCTTTATTAATCAATCCAAATATGCTCTAGAATCTCTTAAGAAATATAACTTTAAAAATTGTGACCCCGTGGACACTCCAATGGTGGAGAAATCCAAGTTAGATGAAGATAGGAATGGGACTATTGTCGATCCAAAACTTTACCGTGGGATGATCGACACCCTTCTATATCTGACTGCTAGCAGGCCTGATTTGCAATTTGCTGTATGCATGTGTGCCCGGTATCAGGCTCGGCCTACCGAAAAGCACCTACATGTTGTGAAAAGGATCTTTCGGTATCTAAAAGGAACACTTCATCGTGGTCTATGGTATCCGAAAGATTCCTCTATTGCTTTAATATCATACGCAGATGCCGATCATGCTGGATGTCAAGACACGAGGCGTAGCACTTCTGGATCTGTGCAACTCCTTGGAGATAGATTGATCAGTTGGTCTTCAAAAAGGCAGAAAAGCGCTGCAATTTCTAGCACGGAGGCTGAATACATCGCCATGTCCGGTTGTTGTGCTCAAGTCCTTTGGATGAGATCACAATTAACTGACTACGGTTTGGGATTCAACAAAATCCCGATGTATTGTGACAACAAGAGCGCCATTGCCCTTTGCTGCAACTATGTTCAACACTCCCGGGCCAAGCACATAGACATTCGCTACCATTTCATTAAGGAGCAGGTGGAGAGCGGAGTGATCGAGCTGTATTTTGTCACTACTGAGTACCAGCTGGCGGATATGTTCACCAAAGCCTTAGATCGAGGACGAATCGAGTTTTTGATCGACAAGCTTGGCATGAAATCATTCACTCCAGCGACTCTCAAAGAGTTGGCAGAAGAATCAGCTGAATAGTCGTGGTAAACTATTCAGAGTATCCTTTGTTCGTGATCATGTATATTATAGTAAATATATAAACCACAAAAGAAAAATACAAAAATATAAAACCAAGAAAAATCATAAAAAATATAAAACCTACAAAAACCATAAAAATTAGAAAATCACGAAAAACCAAAAATATTTTTCGTTTTTTAAATCGGGCATGTCTTTTAGTAAGGTAATATTTACGGCCTTAGAAATGTCAATTAATATTGACACGGTGCCATAAATAGAGTCCGTATAAAAGTTGTACATTTTTAAAACATGCCCATTATGGCTTGTAGTTATTTCTGACTGCAACCCGGTTTTCATATTAAAGTCACGTATTCCTTGGAAAACGTTGGCTCACAACGGGAATTAATTTTCTCGGGCATGATTTACAAGCCAAGTCATGCAAAGGGATCAAGTTTACTTTACAACTTGGTCTAACACGAGTTAGTGTACGTCTCAGTGCATTAATTTGTAAAAATAAGAGAAATCTTATTGCCACCACGAATCGATCTTTTCTAAACATCAATTGGAAAATGTTTTTCATCATCGTGTGCCTCGTTAAACAATGAATACAGCTCTTTAAATAGAAAACGGGTCATCGTTTAAGGGGGAGAAAATGTTACATCATCTTTCACATCAAAAAGATCTTCAAAAGTTTTCAAGGAAACTCAAAAATCTCAATGGTTAATGGTTGGATTGCTTTGGCATTTGTCTTGTTGTTGCTTATAAGTTTGTCGTGAATAGATTTGTGCGTGTGTTAAGATAGGTTAATCACTAAGGCTCGGGAATTTAATATAAGATAGGGTCAAAAATGACAAGTATTAAAACTTGGTAAACAAAAGAATGTTGATTGAAGTAAAAAGAAAAAGTGAGGGGTTAAATGTGACTATGTATCAAACTTGTTAAAAGTTTGACCTAGTCAATCATCACCCCCCGTTTTCTTCTTTCTCTCATTCAACTGTTCCCCTTCTCTTTGCCACCATTAACATACAAGAACACAAAAACTCACGAAATCAAACACAAACAATTTCTTTCATTCAATCTTTTAGATCAAGATCTTCAAAAGGTATTAAATCGGCTTAACATTCATTCAATTCAAGTTAATTATCTCTTTTTAATCAGAATCAATCAATTTAAGTTTCTGCTTCAATTAGGGTTTAATTAAATTGGGGGTTTTGCCTGGGATTTTTTCGGAATAGCTCAAAATGAACTGATTTGGCCTTTAGACCTCTTGAATCAAACGAATTAGTGCCTAAATAGAAAAAATCGTAACTGTTTAATCTTTCCGAGTAGGATGATCTTTCCGTGTAAGAGCATTTTTCCGAATAGAATGATCTTTCCGCATAAGAGCATTTTTTCCGAATAGAATGAACATTCCGAATAGAAAGAACATTCCGCATAGAAGCACTTTTTCCGAATAGAATGAATATTCCGCATAGGCCAAATCTTTCCGAGTAAGCATTTTATTCCGCATAGAACATTTATTCCGCATAGGGCAAAACTTTCCGAATAAGAACTTTTTCCGCATAGACCAAATCTTTTCGAATAAGGAATTTATTCCGCATAAGAGAAATCTTTCCGAATAGGATTTTTATTCCGCATAGACAGATCTTTCCGAATAAAGAAATTTTTCCGCATAGCCTGATCTTTCCGAATAGAAATTTATTCCGTATAAGACCAATCTTTCCGAATAGAACTTTATTCCGCATAGACATATGTTTTCCGAATAGAATGTTTATTCCGCATAAACATATCTTTCCGAATAGTAGTTCTATTCCGCATAGGCTGTTTATTCTGTATAGGACGATTATTCCGTGTAGGCATGGCATTCCGCATAGTATGTTTACCATGTCATGTTTATTCCGGATAGTGGTTTATGCTCAATTAAATGCTTATTCTGAATGAAGGATGTTTGAGTGATTCTTGCAAGCTTAAGAGATTAGGTCATATGTTTAATGCTTAGGAATACAATCATAATGATATTCATTTTTGTATGCTTCAACCTTTGTGTTTTATCTTAAGCAGAGACGATGACTAACCCTACAGTACAACAAATACAAGACACCAGAGCCACCGCCATTGCCGAAGCCAAGACTCTAAAGTTTCTTCCAAACAACTTCCGTTTGAAGGAGGTATCTCATTCTACCCATAATGGATTTAAGGTAGGTACAACCATACTTGATAAATCTCATCTAAAGCATGCGCTAAGGAGAAGTGCTTCAGTGCCCTATGACTACCTTTACGAGTTCTGGGCTACCAAAGAGAGGACGTCGAACAAAATCACATTTTCCTTGGACAACAAGCAGCAGACGCTTATTGTGTCAGACTTCAGGAAGATCTTTGGATTTCGGCCGACACTCAAAGGCCTATCATACTCAGCCAACCCGACTAAGGACCAGATCATGGAAATGTTCACTGCCATTGGATGTCTTGACATACGAACCGTGTCTGAGTTTACTACTGCCAAAGTTGGTCAACCATGGAAAGCTATTTTTGGGATTCTAAGCCGATGTTTCACACCCAAAACAACTGGGTTTGATGCTGTTCGTCCGCCAATCATCAAGATGTTTTATGGTATGTTCAAAGGTATGGGTATCGATTATGCATCATTGCTATGGGAGGAGTTTACTTTTCAACTCTTCACGAACACGAAGGGTAAGGTTAAAAGTTACCAGTACCCTAGGTTCATTAAGCTGATCATACATTACTTTATGGAAAACGATGCATCTATTGATAAGCGTGCAGGTAGTCGTCACCACACGATAGATGATGATGATTTGGTAGACTTAAGGCAGGAGACTCATTCGAATATGGTTATTCCTGGTCCCATTCCCAGTCATCTTCTGACCGATGAGATTATCGCATCTGATGATTACAAGAACTTGCTACAAGAAATTGAGAATCAACGAGCAAGCATTCTAGCAGGTGAAGACTCATCTACCACGGTTAAGAGCAAAGGTAAACGGAAGCAAACAGCTTTACCTGAACCCAAAGCCAAAAAGAAGAAGACTGCAGTTAAGAAAGGAAAGGGTACGGCTGATGAGTTAGTTCTCCACGATGAAGAAGATATTGATGATCCTACTCTTAACAATGCTGAGAGAAAAGCAATGAAGATAGCTCTCGAAAAGAGTAGGAGAGATACGGGTGGTAGTGGTTCGGGTGCTCAGATGAATATTGAAGAAGAGTACGTGGAACCAGATGATGTTTTTGAGTTTGGATCACCTGAAAAGTATTCTACTTCGAAGGAGACATCCACCCCCCTGTTTCAGCAAGTGTTGAAAAAGAGTCTACTCAACCTTTAGCAACTCAACTTCCACCAATACAACCCTTACCAACCAGACCGGTTTCAACACCATTTCTTCCACCACCAATAACTCCCATCCTTAGTACCGTAGTAACAACCGAGCCTATTCCATCAACCCAGAGCAGCTCTGCAACGTCTACAATGGCTGCATTGGTATTGGCCGAAATGTTGGATAAACATATGGATAATCACAAAAGAGAGATGGATGAACTTCGCCAAGAGCTACATAGACGAGTTCAAAGTGAAGAAGCATCTAGGAAAGCCCAAGAAGAGATGCTTGCTAAGTTTGCTGCCGAGATGGAATTAACGCGAAAAGCTCATGCAAAAGAACTAGCTCAAGTTAAGAAGGCTGAAGCTGATAGGCATGAAGCACGAATTACGAGACTTCGAGCTATTAAGGATAACTATAAAGAGTAGAAAGAAGCTCTTGAAGCTTCTATTGAGGAGAGAGTGAAAGAATCCGTTGAATCCATTATGCCTAAACTGCGTGATGAATTGAAAACACTCGCTGTTGATCACTTGATGGTCAAGTCATCCAATCCTTCTAAATCCGCCTACAAAATTGCCTATGACTTGACGGATTTTGAGCTAAAGAAGATCCTCAAAGCTCGTATGAGGGAACTTGGATCGTTTGATAAATCTAAGATTCAACGGATACTCTATAAATCCCTGAATGACGCTATCATGGAGGATGATAGGTTGTTCAAGACGTTTGGAAGTGTGGTACCCTACCACATTCTCCCTGAGGAAGAAAGGGAAGAGAGTGAAGAAGAAGAGGGTACTGGTGAAGAAGAGGAAGAAGAAGAAGAAGAAGAAAAAGATAAGGATGATGATGAGGATGAGGATGATGATGATGAGGATGATGATGATAAGGATGATGATGATGATGGTGAGGATGATGATGATGAGGATGATGATGATAATGATGGTAATGATGGTGGTGATGGTAATGAGGAGAGTGCTAAAGGGAGCAACGAGGATAACGATAAGGATGATGATGGGGGTAAACAGCCTGAAAAGGGGGACAAGGTTGCCAGCTCAAAGAAACCTGCTAAGTCTGGAACCAAGTCTAAGAAAGATGCAGCAGCAAAGGAAAAATCTACTTCCACGGAATCCAGACGATCCAAGTGGCGCCATGATGTGAATGCTACTACAGCGTCATCGATTCCTGGTACATCTATTGTTGTATCTATACCTGTTACCACTAACCCTGTTAGTTCTATTGTTGTTGCTCCTGTGATTGCAGAATCGGTAACTGAACCTGAAGCTGCACAACACTCACCCGTCCATGACACTGCCGAGATGCCTGAATCAGAACAAGCAGATGTTCACGTCTCCACTCCTCTACAACAAGAACCACAATCTACTGTTCCAAGCACAAGGGACTGGGCAGACACGTTGGAGATTGACGAGACTGCACCACCACAGGCTTGGATCACAGCAGCGGCGCAATATGATCCGATCACAGACGCTGACAAAGATGTTTTGTATCTCCGTATCCGCAGTCCGATTGACTTATGTGCATTTCTTGATCATGAGTATAAGACTTCGGTTACTCTATCTTTGGTGAAGAAAGCGCTGAAGGATAAGAGACTTCGCGCCAAAACCCGGTTAACCCAAATGGAGTTCGAGTATTATGCCGATGAGATCCTGAAAGCTCTGAACACCGTTCAACGACCAGGTCTTCATGAATCAGAAAGAGCCCCACCTCCACTTGATCCTACTCAAGATAATCAGATTGCTCTTGACTTCTTCGTCACCAATGATCTTGTGTATCTTCTGAAGGGGTCATCAAAGTACGCAACTTCCCTGACCTTGCTGAAAGCTGCCAACTGGGGGACAATACCCTTTATCGAGGAAAAGGTAAACCGACTCTAGGTCCCAAAGGTAAATCGTAATTATGATATGTATGCTGTCATAGGTGCATCACACTGGGACGAACGAGTTCGAAGGACGTACAGGGGATGCTGTCTAGTCAATTCAGGGAGTAACGTTAGATCCGATATCCGCATCTCCAACATCTTAGGGTTGAAAACTGAAGCCAAGAATGGCTATTATCATGTGATGGAGATTCGCTTGAAAAGGGAGGATGACAGAGAATACAAAATCCAGCAGGGAGATTTTTCTATCATTCGCCTTGAGGATATCGAAGATATGTTGCTTCTGATGACCCGAGATCAACTCACACATATTCCTCGTGAAGACCTCATTGCCTTGAATACAGCACTTCGTATGTTCACACGAAGCGTTGTTATCAAGAAACGAGTTGAAGATCTTCAGTTGGGAGTCGAAAGCTATCAAAGGAAGCTTAACCTAACCCGTCCAGTGAATCAAGTGTTACCTCAACATGTAGATAGATGTCCCTATACCGGCATTTCTGTCCCGAATTGCGGCATTTTCTACTTAAACAGTCGAGGTTTAATGAAGTTTATGAGGGTGGGTGAGCTTTATAAGTACAGTGATAGGACTCTTCTACAAGTTAGAGGAAAGTTGGAGCATCGTAATACGGGTGGGACTTTACCAGAGATGACCGAGGATTGGCATAAGGGTTATCGGCAGATGGCGAATTATGTGATCAAGAAGATCGATCAAAAGCTCCGTGAACGTAGATTGATGAGGAGCTTGGAAAGATTCGTTGGTGGAAGACCATATTTAGTGCACCACAAGCTACTGCAACGATCCATCTAATGGGTCGTACATTTCAAGTCCACTTCATATTGGTTTTTCAATTGTGAATATGTATATTTGTGAATATTGTGCTTTAATGGCTTGATGTAGTGTTAAGGTATGATAATTTTTCAAGAATTTCTCACGAGATTCTAAATCTTTCAAAATATATCATACTAAAGCACTACAACTATCCCTTATTAACTTAAGGGGGAGCATGAACATGTTCTATGGCCAAACATCGATTTCATTTTTACCCAAAGACCGGTTAATCCATTCAATATCCCAAATATTAATGGTTAACATTTTGGATAAGGGGAGAAAATGGGATTAAGGAGATTTAAATGATACTTGGCTAAAAGATGAAAAAGACTTAACGATTATCCAACTTAATATGTGTAAAGCACGTGTTAAGGGGGAGCGTTTTTGATGAACAAAACACCTAAGGTACAAAACTTTTGATTTCAATATCACAAGTACTTTAGGTGATTTTCAATGATTTTTCATGGTGGCAATTCCTTCCCAAAACACACTTAATTCACGACGAATGTGGTGACAAAAGGGTGGTAGGAATAGGTTTAGTCCAATGATTCATCAGAGCCGATGGAATCTTCCCAAGGACAATTCCCTAGATAGAATTAGATGTCCTAGGAAAGTTGGAGAAAGATTGTGAACGTAGCTGAATGCCGACCAAGTACTTAAGCTAGCACTGGAACAATCACAACAAGGTGCTAGTGATGACGTATTGGTAAGCATTGAAGGGGTTGAAGAATGAAAAAGAATTGTAAAGATAAAGGGTGTAAAGAAAGAAGCCATCCTTACAACTTTAGGCAGAAACCGGGTCAATACATATGCTATTGAGGTCATTTTTGCTAATGATTCTCGGTATTGAAGAAAGACATCATGGACCCAGTGATGCAATGCACAACCCTTCCCAGCTAACTCAAATATCTCTCAAAAGGTATTTGTTTTAATCACACGGAGATCAACACGTTATCTATTGGTTTATTCACTCCGAATAGACTGGTATTGAAAAGGTGGCACTCCTCTCCAGCCATCGCTCACTAAATCAAAACGTACAATCGAGTCTAGAGCCAAGAGATCATCAAAAGTCTCATTAGGACACTTTCCATTTATTCCTTGCTTTCTCACACACTGTGAAAAGTAAGATTTTCATGAGTCCTACGCAGTATTCCTGTAATATTGCCAGAACATCCGAGTAATACGCAAGTATTACAATGAAGATGGAAATCCTGCTTGAGCCAACATCAAACAAGCTCATGGTAGGTTACACGTGCGGTTCTTTTAGAACCAATCTTGTGAAAAACTGGAAAGAAACAGTGGTTTAATTCTGAATTGAACTTAAACTCGTTCCAGGCCTCTACGCATTATCATATGATCTTGCCAGAACACTCAGAGTGACTCTTTATTGATCACAGTGACGAGTGGAAATCCTTCTAGTGTTAACATCAAACAGCACTTGGTAGGTGACGTGCAAGATTCTTTATGAATTGAGCTCGTGACAACTGGAAAGCAACGATGGTGAAAATCTTAATTGAAATTCACTTGTTCCAGGTTTCATGAATTGACGGCTTCAAATCACAAGGATAAATTATCCAAGTGATTCACTCTTTATGTTCGCAGTCAGCTTTGGACGGTCGAATAAAGAGAACGGGTTTACCCGCGAAATCCTGTCAGGAAGTTACTTAATTGAAACTATCCGTCACGGGTACGATATCTAATATCGTCCAACGGTCTTCACCGACCAGAGGTAAAATGCTACCGAATTAGAATAAAATGTTCAAAGCCATTTTATTCGTGTCGTTGCTGTGTACCTGAAAAAGACGGTGGCGTTGTAGTGTACCTGTTGAAGACGGTGGCGTTGCTGTGTACCAGTGAAGACGGTGGTGTTGCGGTGTACCTGTAGAAGTCGTTCCCACATGCTTATGTCTTTCTGCATCAAAGTTCAGCAAAAAATTCAAGAAAGTACAAGATGAAGTCTTCCGCTGTACCAAACTCTGAAGCTTTCGAGAATTCAACAAAAAGACATAAGTGTGTGGAACATGAAGTCACGAGGAGGCAAAATTCACAAGAAAGGCAAAGATCGCACGTGAAAGGCCAAAGAAAAATGCTCACAAGCCAAAGCCTAAAAGATCAAACCAACATATTCACAACAAAAAGAAAAAGAAGAAAAGACTACGAGCTAAAGAACGAAGACGTAGTATAGTATGCTAGGTTTAGAACTTTGTCACGTGGAGTGACCTCCCTTAGGGGGAGATTGTTAGAAATACGTTTTAACGTATATTAGAAGTATCGGTCACTCCACAATATGATTTATGTTGTAATAGCTCGTAGTTAACAAATAGTTATTAGTTACTTATTAAGTTAAGTAAGAACCGGTCCATGGGCTTGTCATGGACCGGCCCAAGCCCAATGTTGCTTGGAAGTATAAATACCCCTTTCCACCATGGAAAGGGGTTGGTTGTTGTTCATTTGAAACTTTCATATTAATAAAATCACACATAGTTTTCTCTCTCTTTCTCTCTCTAGTTTCTCTCACTAGAAAACATCAACCCACTTCATAGATTCATAGGTTATCAATATTCTACACCTATTTGGATTAAGAAGAATGAACCATCTTCTTCCAAACCACCCAAAAACCCTACCTTCTCTCCAATCAAGTATTGGAATGAGACTTATACCATTAACCCCATCACCGGAGCAAAAGAAAATGTTCCCCCACCACCACAATCCTTCAACACCCCTCAACTCAATGACCTTTCAACCTTCCGAAACCTCACAAGGCATTGTGAAAACATTTCCTACCCTATTACCCCACCACCACCAAACCCTAGGTTTGATGCCCTACCCCCATCAACCGATTTTGTGTTGCATCATGGATCCTTGTATGCTTGTTGTCGATTTCAACAAATTAAACTTGCTCATGTATATGAGAAGTTAAATTTCCTTGAATTCCTCCTCACTCGACCTCCTCTCCAAGTTTTCGTTCCAGTGGACAAAACTTCGAATGGTGCATCGTCGTCTTATTTTTCCAACTAAAGGACTAACTACTCTTAGAGTCTTTATTACTTTAGTTGTTTTAGAGTCTTTTATTTTTTTAAGCAATCTTGGAAAATTATCATTATTAGAATAGCTTATGCTTTGTGGTTTATTTTCCATATTTTTTTGCTTTAGATACTCATATTGTGTGTATGACTATCTACCTTGTTGTGTCTTTTATTTTATGTAACCTTTGTGTTGTTTATGTGTTATTTCCTTAGTTCTCTTTTGAGTTGATCATGGTTAATTTTTACAATTGCTTATGGGCGATTCCATCAATTCTAAACTTTAACCCCTTGACAAGTTTATCATCTTCATTGGATTGAAGTTTGATTTTGTCAATTACCTTTTTGGACATACTTAGCAAAATACTTGCTTCTAATTTGAGATTTCTTCTCTCTCTCCCTCTCAAGTTACTTAGTAGGTAGTGATCATATATACATTGGTGTTTCTTTTCTTTCTACTAACCTTTGTGTAGCATGTCACCTTAGCTCAGTTACTTGGTGCCCCAAGCAAGGGGGAGCAACCACCAAGGGGGAGCTACTAGCAAAGTCCGGTTTTCTTCAAAGACTTGTGCTATCCTTTTTGCTACGACAAAGGGGGAGAAATGATAGTGATAAACTCGTTAATAATTTGACTTTTTGTGTTTCTACGTAAATGAGTTTATCGTTTGTCGTAATAAAAAAGGGGGAGATTGTTAATGCAAGTGATGCCTAAAAACATTATTAGTGTTAACTAATCTTTCTTAGTTTTGATCACAACAAACTATACAACACATTTAGTGTAAAACATAAAACAAATTATTTAACTAACACTATCATCAAGGTAATAATCATATCACTAACCTTTCTTAATCATACTTAGTGATCATCAAAATGATTATCCTTAAAACTCACTTTTGTTAATATGACAAAAGACTTTTTAATAAACTTTCTTTTTTAGAAAATGTTTTATTAAAATGGAAAATGTAAATTTGAAAATAGCATATTCCATATGCTATTAGAATATCATTTAAAGGCTTAAAATACCTCAGATATTCCTACCCCACTAACAGACAAAAAACGGAGCGTAGTCTACGGGCGGAACCTTAAGTAGCTAGGCGGTTCCCTAGCGATAAGGAACCGCCGGGCTAAATAAGGTATCGCGCCCAGATAGCCGTTGTACATTGTCTCCTTTAAATAGTGGATCAAATCTCATTTTCCAACAAGCCTCTATGGACGTTTTTCCTCAGCCCCTTTCTCTTTTCTATAGCATAATCATTAGTAAATGATCACTTAATATGTTAAGTATGTTTACATATGATTATCCTCTTGATCCCTTCCTTTACCTTGTCCAAAGAGAAGATCACTCACTCACTAGTGTTGTGATAAAGGTAAATCCATGAGCTAGTCATATTCATCATGATACCCTTTTTGTTTTATGTTAATCCATTGTATTTATGAATACTTGGACTAGTTGTGTTCATCCAAGTTATTTGTGAATACTTAGATTTGTTGTGTACATCCATTGCATATGTGTTTGCTTGGATTTATGTTGTGTAGATCCAAGCTACATGTGTGTACTTGGATATGTTTAGTTGAGTTGTAATAGGTTGATTAGAAGTTCTCACTAAACTATAAAGTGATGTGGTTGTGTCTTGTAAGTTCTCACTTAACTTGAAAGTGATTAGTAGTTGTGTTGTGTGAAGTTCTCACTTAGCTTCAAAGTGAAGAGTCGTGAAGATTGGTTCTAGCTTTGGATTAAAACTCGACATCTAGCCTTCGTGAAGATTGGTTCTACCTTAAGATTAGAACTCTACATCTAGCCTTGTGTCGTTAAATTGTGAAGTAGGCAACGTTGTGTAGATTGGTCCTAGCTAAAGATTAGGTCTCGACATTTAGCTTAGTGTCGGAAAATAATGTAAGCGACGATGTAAGGTTTTCTCTGCCAAGAAGGGAGCTTGTGGATATAGTGGAAATCTCGAGTAGGTGTACTCGAGGAGTGGAGTAGAAACGAGAATAGAGCCTCGTTGTCGAACCACTATAAATCTTGGTGTCTTCCCACTAGGTTGTCTCCTTCCTTACTCTTTACTTATTTCATTATCATTAAACTTACCTATTATCTTTGCTAGTGCATTTGAATTGAACCTAATCATTATGCAACTTAGCTTCAAGTAAAAGATAGTTTTGATACAAACCAAATTGAAAGTAATTTTAATTAGGTTTCCAATCGAAGAGAAACTATTCAACCCCCCCTCCCTTCTAGTTTCTACATTGTTCATGAGCTTAAAAACTTTGAATGTTTTTAGCGAAAGCTCATGACCGAGAAATTTATTTTTCCCGTTGTTGAGGATAAGTTATCAACCGTGATCAACTTTCCTTTCTTTGAAGCACGAGTCACAATCTGAGATAATTGTAAATCATCTCGAGCTTAGTTGTGAAACCCCTGAGACACTTGTTTCTCAGATATCTGCTTCTTCAGCAACCAAACTCTGAGTGTGTCTTTTGTTGAATGGTATTCAAAGATTGGACCTTTGGGTGCCCGTTGAGCCTTGACGATTATACCTGCACTTGCATCAGTAGTTTGTATGCTTGCATATTGGTTAGTGATATATTTGTGAGAACCATGTGGGGGTTCATAGTGGACCTTTGTCGTGCTAGAGGGAAACATTTTTCCAGTAGGAACTAAGACCCATTGTTTTGAAGATTCTACTTGTTGGTATCCACTTAAGACAAGGTCTAGGAAACGTAGTTTTCACATGCACAACGGAAGACTTAATTGAAGAAAATCTATTTCCTATAGGGTTTCGTATTTGAGATGCCCTAGGTTTTTGGTTCACATTGTTCAGGACTTTTATGATGCAATCATCATGAATGGCATTAAACACGCATTTCTTACATTTCGTGCAAACAAAGTGCTTAGCATCTGAGAAGGATCTAGTGTTCCTAGGGTTGGCGGATTTGAGCACATCTGAGAAGGGTATAGAATTCCTAGATGTGTGAATAACGCTCCTAGGGTTAGATTTGGTCCTATCTATTGCTTGTGTATTTATCTTAGTGTTGGGTCCTAGAATCGTGTAATTTTAACACAATTGACCAATTAACTACTAATAACACAACTTGTACTTTTCAACGTCTAATTCATTATTAGTATAGCTATACCAAAGAATTATACCCAGTTGTTTGCGGAATAACAACCGGGATTGAATGACAAGTTTCTCTCTTGATGAACAAGAGAGGAAGAATCCCTATCTATACATTCAATGTGTATTTGTGAAGGAAAACTTGTCTAACTCTACTAACAACCTATCTATACATTGGGAAAGAAAAGCTAAAGCTTCCAAAGGAAGCTTTCACTAAAGTGAAGCCCATGTGCTCCCATGCTTTCTTTCCTATCAAAGTACAAAAGTAAATATTACTTTTGACTTTCTTATTGGCTGTACAAGTAACCACACTTATACTCTTGTCTTCTAGCAAGTTACCGCCAATATCTTCAGGTTGTAATTCGAGAGTTAGATGAACATCGTTCAGCTTGGTTTGTCATTCCAAGCTGAACTGAAGGCAACTTCATTCAGGCCTGTCCTTTAGATGTTGATCCGCATCAGCTACTAAAGGTGAAGACTTTATCTTCAAAGGACTCTAGAAGTGCTGGTGCTGAACTGTCTTCAGCAAGACTAGTGCTGGACCTGGTGCTCAAATGTCTTCAGCAAATTCTGAAGATGTTTTCAGCAATTCTTCAAGTCTTCAGCTGCTATTTTATATTCAAATACTTGTGAAAAACAATTGGGTCAAATCTTGACTCAACAATCTCTCCTTATTTGGATATGAAAATAGCCCGAGTTGTCGTCTTCTATGTTCAAGTCTTCTTTGTACGCTGACCATCCTTAGTCACTGAAGCTTGAAATCTTGAAGATGACAAACTGAGTGTTTTTCACTCAGTACATACACTTAGTCTATTTGTTGTTCAAATCCTAGTCTAACAATCTCGCCCTATTTGGACATAAGAATAGCTAAGTAAAATTAATCAGATGTGAGTGAGCAAATATAACTTCTTCTCACATACTGATGTTACAAAGAAAGAAAAGATAAAAAAATTAATATACATTCTTTGTTGTAGTTGCATAAACAATAAACTTTAAACATAAAATAATAAGATTAGTTAGGATATTGAAGTCACATCTGGTACAAGGTTTAGAGTTTCCATAAGTGCAGCAACTTGGGTTTAGTGAAGAGTTTAACGGGTTTAGTGGTTCAAGTACCTGGAGGTTTAAACTTTTGTTGTCTTAGAGTATTCACGTAGTGGTGATCAGTCACTTTGTAATACACTTAAACAATCAACTTTCAACTTCTTCTCCATAATATTACCTGAGCAAACACAACCCTTTTTCAAACCCATTCAGCCTTTTTCATCAAGGTTGATAAAACATTAACCCATTTTTCAACCAAATTCATTCTTTTGACAAGAACATCGTCACACGCCGCACCCAATACATCACTTCCTCGACACACCCAATACCATAGCGTTTTAACAAAAACACCCGCTCCATCATCAGGTTGGTTTTTTTAAGGTTTGGAAAGTGTTTTGTGGTGAGATTGGTTTTGGATTATGATTTGTGTTTGTAGTATGTGTTGAATGAAGCATGGTTTTGTTACCCGTGATGCTTCCTGTAAATATTAGTGTATTTTTCTCTCCCTCAAAAATTGCAAACCTTATCAATTTTTGAACAATTACACTAATAAAATGTAGCATCAGGATGTGTGAGCGAAGTTCTTACCTGCTGAGGTTCAGCCAGGACATGCTGAAGGTTCGTCCAGAATGCTGGAGGTTCATCTTCAGTTTCAAACTTCTATTTGAGCTTCAGATCTTGCTGAAGGTTCAGTCACTACTGGTGGTTCAGGTTTAGTGCTGAAGGGGTTCCCCATTTGTTGCTGGAGGTCCAATTTGATGAGGATTCGTCCAGTCATGCTGAAGGGGGGGGGGTCCAGATTTGCTAGAGGTTCAAAAACTGAAGGGGGGGTTCAGTTTTGACTGATGGATTCAGTCCAACCTTGCTGGAGGGTCAGAACCTGCTGAAGGTTCAGTCTGCTGGAAGGGGGTCCAAGACTGAAGGGGTTCAGAGTTAACTTTTGGGCTTCAGGATCTGATGGGTTTTAGTTTCTTCAGCACCATTAAAGATATAGCTTCAAAATACAGCTTCAGCATTGAGAGCCCGAATGGGCTTCAGTATACATTAAATACTGAACAACCATTTTTTGGAGATAGTGCTGAATCTACATACACCCGTATCTCATTGAAGCTCCTTTTTCTTTTAGCATTTTATCCACCACCTCTTTCGTTAGTTTTATCTTAAATCTGAACACCCATATTTTTCAGCTTTTCTTGAAGCTAAACATACACATCATCAGTTTCTTTAACAACTGACCAAACCAATTTAAACATTCCATACAAAAATAAACCAACTAATTTTTTATCAGCTCCAATAACACCTCTTTACTAGGTTCTTTGACCATCTCAACTTCATTTACACCGACATCACCTTTTTTTCGATACACATACCTCATAACCATCATTTGTTTACATGAATGACAACAACAGTCGATCTACATATGTAAATTAACTCCCGTTCTTTGGCCAAAAGAAAGGAATCCACCCATAGTTTAACTCGATTTATTTTTGAATATGTGTTCGAAATGAATGATTGGTTAAGATCTTGAATAGGTTTGATGTAATCGGTGGATTTAGGATCTGATGTTTTTTTTGGTTTTATTGATTTTTGGATATGGGTTTATGAATAATAGAGTGATTTCTTGAATCGTTGGTAATTGGTGAGGTCATAGATCCGAATCTAATTTTTTTCTTTATAGATCCCGTGTGTATGATTTTGGTTTTTGTGTGACAAGATCTATTTTTAGAAAGTAAATCAGGAATTTGTGTGTTTCATATATATGTTTTTTTTATTTGGTGATGGTTTTGTTTTGGGAAATGATGGATTGCCCGGTTTGGATGTTGGTTTTCAATTTGGATAAACACAAACCGTCGTGATTTTTGGATAACATATTTGTAAGGTTTAGCTTTGTCAAAGTATTTGTCTCTTTCCCTCAAAAATTGCTCTTTAACAGCAGTAGTTTTTGTAGAACACGAATAAAATTTTGACAAAGCTCAATTGTTATTAGCAGCTAATATAGAACGGATCTGGATCATAAGAATAATCCACTCGCTCTGATACCACTTGTTGGGTCCTAGAATCTTGTAATTTTAACACAATTGACCGATTAACTACTAATAACACAATTTGTACTTTTCAACGTCTAATTCATTATTAGTATAGCTATACCAAAGAATTATACCCGGTTGTTTGCGGAATAACAACCGGGATTGAATGACAAGTTTCTCTCTTAATGAACAAGAGGGGAAGAATCCCTATCTATACATTCTATGTGTATTTTTGAAGGAAAACTTATCTAACTCTACTAACAACCTATCTATATATAGGGAAAGAAAAGCTAAAGCTTCCAAAGGAAGCTTTCACTAAAGTGAAGCCCATGTGATCCCATGCCTTCTTTCCCATCAAAGTACAAAAGTAAATATTACTTTTGACTTTCTTATTGGTTGTACAAGTAACCACTCTTGTACTCTTGTCTTCTAGCAAGTTCCCGCCAATATCTTCAGGTTGTAATTCGAGAGTTAGATGAACATCGTTCAGCTTGGTGTGTCACTCCAAGCTGAACTGAAGGCAACTTCATTCAGGCATGTCCTTCAGATGTTGATCCGCATCAGCTACTAAAGGTGAAGACTTTATCTTCAAAGGACTCTGAAAGTACGGGTGCTGGACTGTCTTCAGCAAGACTGGTGCTGGACCCGGTGCTCAAATGTCTTTAACAAATTCTAAAGATGTCTTCAGCAATTCTTCAAGTCTTTAGCTGCTATTTTATATTCAAATACTTGTGAGGAACAATTGGGTCAAATCTTGACCCAACACTTAGCATCCTCTAGATAGCTTTTATGATTTGTACTACGCCTAGGCATGTTTTTGGAGCTATTTCTAGAGTTGCTTGAAGCATTCATGTGATCGGGTTTTGCATAGGCAGAATTTCTTAAGGAGGATCTAGAGGGTGGAGTGATTGTTTTTGGCAAATTGCTACGCACGTCAACTTGGGATGCAAACCTCGGGTTCGACGTTCTGGGTCGTTCAGATTTTAGCGCATTTGGTTGTCTAGCAACTGAGCGGTTTCTGAATGGTTGAGTAGGAGTTTTCCCCAAGATTGACTGATTTGCTAACTTAGTATCCACATTATTTTCTTTTAGCTTCATTAATTCATTTTTCACCGCTGTCAATGCAAAAACCATTTCCTGAATCCGAGCTTTTAATTGCTCATTTTGTAGAAGTAATTGAGCGACACGTTGTTCTAACTTAATGTTCATATTATCAAATATGTCGTTATCAGCATTCGCGTTATTACTATCTACAATGTCGATAGGTTGCACAGATATTTCACTTAATAAAGTTGTTGTTGTTACTGGTATGCTGCTTTTCTGATTCTGTTCCGCTGCTTTTTGTGACAATCGAACAAGCATCCAATGTTTGACGATCATCGACGTTGATCTCGATCGTCTACATCAGTCTTTCATTCACCATTCTTTCAGTTTTCCGTTGATGACGTGTTCTTTTAGTAATGGACTTCATTACATTACACATGTGTTGAAGAAATGTCTCTTTGAACTCTTGAACTTCGAATCGAGTGTATTCAAAAAAGTATTTGGTTATGAACTCTCGATCATGGTGTACAGATTTTGTTGTGTTGGATTGTAACACACGACTTATAATGATATAGAAATGTAGATGAAGATTAAACCAAAAAAGAAAGATTAGATTAGATGAAGGAAAAGAGGAAAAACAAAGTTGTGAATTCCTAGTGAGAGAAACACATACGTTTCTCTCTCTACAAAACAAATGAAATGGAAAACACACACACAAATGAGGCTTAGGAGGCCTTTTATACTAAGTAGTAAGTGTTTAGGAGGCCTTCCTCATTTGTGTGTTCGGGACTAATTCCCGTTACATAAACATTATTAACTAAGAACTCTCGACACCGTTGAATAGTATTTGTCACGAGCTTCGCAACGGTATATTATATGACCATCACTTTAAATACGGCTAACAATCTCCCCCTAAGGGGTGGTCATGTAATATGTGACTTCACTTCGTTGGTGTTGCAGACTTTGAAGCTCGTTGTCTTGAGAGTTCTTTCATAGTTCCTTTCATGACTTGTGATCTTGGATCTTTGATCTTTGCCTTGACATGATCTTGTAACTTTTCCAGCTTGTGTTCTTGTGTCTTTACCCACATACTCATGATTTGAGTTCACATGAAAGCTTGTTAACAATCTCCCTTGATCATCAGAGTAGCGGAAGTCTTTGTCTTTAGATGTTCCTGAGCTTTCTTCAATAATCCTGAATATGTGGCCTTGAATTGCGACTCTTGAGATAACGCCACCGTTTGCATTCCACCGGTTTCCCGTTATACAGTACGAATAATGTACCTGTGATCAGGTAAGTTCAAAGAACTTCCTTGACAGGATTTCCAGCTGTGGTAGCCGTTCTCAATACTTGAATATATCGAAAGATAATTCAAAGTAAGGAGTGAATCATGCAGTTCCATTCTGCTGATTAAGTCGTCAATTCACTTTCCTGGAACAAGTCTGAATCAATTAAGAATCAAACCATCGTTGCTTTCCAGTTGAAACAAGTTTGATTCATATAGAATCGCACAAGTTACCTACCACAGTGCTGTTTGATGATGACACTGGAAGGATTTCCATTCGTCACTGTAAATACTGAATAGTATTACTCTGAATGTTCTGGCAAGATCATAAAGATATTGCGTCGAGACCTGGAACGAGTTTGAATCAATTAAGAATCAAACCACTGTTGCTTTCCAGTTAACATATGTTTGATTCAAGTGAATCTTACATATGACCTACCGCAGTGCTGTTTGATGTTAACACTGGAAGGATTTCCATTCATCACTGTGAATACTAAAGAGTATCACTCTGAATGTTCTAGCAATACCACAAGGATAGAGCGTAGGACTCTGTAAATCATCGCTTGTGTTCTAATGATGAACAACAATTGATCTATGTAATAAGTGTCCTAATGAGATTTTTGATGAATCTCGTTGGCTCTAGACTCTATAAGTGCACGTTTATTTGGTGATCGGAGGCTGGAGCAGACTGCCACCTATTCAATATCTACTATCTCGGAGTGAGAAAGTTGATAGAAATGAGTTGAACTCCGTGACAATAAAACAAACTTCTTTTGAGAGAAGATTGAGTAGGCTGGGAAGGGTTGTGCATTGCATCACTGGGTCCATGATGCTTTGTCTTCAGTATCAGAAATCATCAAAGTGATTCTGATAATAGATGTATTGACCCGGTTTCTGCCTAAGTTGTATGGAGGGCTTCTTTCTTTACACCCTTTATCCTTACATTTCTTTTTCATTCTTCAACCCCTTCAATGCTTACCAAGACGTCATAACTAGCACCTTGTTGTGATTGTTCCAGTGCTAGCTTAAGTCATTAGTCGGCATTATTCCCGTACACTAAACTACTCCATCTTTCCTAAGGACTTCTAAGTTCTAATGGATTGTCCCTGGGAAGATCCCTCCGGTTCTGGTTGGATCATAGGACGAATACCTAACCACCTTTTGACACCAATACCATCGTGAATTTATGTGTTGAAGGGTATAGATATCGTAACCAGAAAAATCATTTGAAAATGCAGTCAAGGTGTTGATGAAATCAATGTTTACACCTTGAAAGTTTTCTATATCACCAAAAACGCTCCCCTACATATGTGCATCATAAAAGGAGAGATTTTTGCACATATTAGGAAGAGAAAGCACTTATATCAAAGATCTTATTCAAGATAACACATTTTAATCACTATTCTCCCCCTCAAAAATTGCATGAAATTGAAATTTTTTGTGAAACTAGTGATGAAACTTGGAGAGAATAATGTGTCATGAAAGTTTGGAACAAATGTTTATAAAAACATTATACTCCCCCTCGAAAAGAGATTGTATTTAAATAGGGGAGTATATGAGCACATTGTTTTGAAATACTTTGAAAAATTATGCTCAAAAGTCCGAGAAAAATTGTGTTCATGAGCTTAAAACTTTGAATGTTTCGATATAAGCTCATGACCGAGAAAAATGAATTTCTCGTTGTTGAGGATAAGTCAAAGACTTTCCTTTATTTAGGGACCGGGTTATAGTCTGACATGTGACTATAAGCCATTATGAGAAGAAAAATAGAAAAGACATGTTTTGAAAACATTTAAACTCTCATTCGAACTTTATGTACGTACCCGTGTCGTTATTGAACAACATTTCTAAGCACGTCCATATTATCGATGCTGAGAGACATGTCGGAGAAGAATATTTTTGGTATTTTTTGAAAGGTTTTCTCATTTTTTATTTTGTTTTTATAGGTTTTATATTTTTGTATTTTGATTTTCTGATAAATATATACAAGATTACTGCGAATGTGCAAGACGTTCAAGTTCATCAGGAGTGAAACTACGCATACCAAGTCGACGAACAAAGAATTCAAATCTGTCTTGAGGAAGAGCTTTGGTGAAGATGTCGGCTAGTTGGTAGTCCGTCTTGACAAAGAACAGTTCGATCGTTCCTTTTTCCACATGCTCCTTAATGAAATGGAATCGGACAGCTATGTGCTTGGTCTTGGAATGTTGGATCGGGTTGCAGGATATGGCTATGGCTGATTGTGAATCACAATAAATAGGGACTTTGTTAAAGTAAAAGCCATAATCCGTGAGTTGTGTTCTCATCCAAAGGACTTGAGCACTACACACGGATAGAGACACATATTCTGCTTCCGCGGTTGACAACGCCGTACAGTCTTGTTTCCTTGATGACCAGCTCACTAGCTTCTCGCCTAAGAATTGTGCTCCACCGGAAGTGCTCTTGAATGTATCATGACACCCTGCATGATCGGCATCTGAAAAACCAGTGAGATTAAAACCAGAATCCTTCGTATACCAGAGACCCATGTTAATGGTTCCCCGGAGATAACGAAAGATCCTTTTAACCTCCTTGAGGTGCTTCTCGGTTGGCTGAGCCTGGTACCGAGCACATAAACAAGTAGCATGCACAATGTCCGGTCTGCTTGAGGTTAAGTACATAAGGGACCCGATCATACTTCGGTATTTTGTAGCATCTACAAATGTCCCTTTCTTATCCAAATCAAGCTTGTGTTTAGTGTCCATTGGAGTACCAATAGGATCACAGTTATCCATACCAAATTTCGTTAGAATCTCAAGCACATACTTGGACTGATTTATGAAAATACCACGGGGGGATTGGTGAACTTGGAGACCAAGAAAGAACGTCATTTCCCCCATCATGGACATTTCGAATCGACTTTTCATAAGGTCGGCAAATAATATGGAATATTTTGGATTAGTAGAACCAAATATAATATCATCTACATAGACCTGAGCCACCAAGATGTCGTTGCCGTAGTGCTTGATAAACAACGTTGGATCAATGGTTCCTTTGCTGAAGTGATTTTGTAGAAGAAATGATGATAATTCGTCGTACCATGCCCTCGGTGCTTGTTTCAAACCATAAATTGCCTTTTTCAACTTGTAGACATGGCTTGGATGTTCAGTATTGATGAAACCTTCAGGTTGACATACATACACATCTTCTTTTAACGGCCCATGCAAGAAAGCCGTCTTCACGTCCATTTGATACACTGTGAATGATTTGTGTGCAGCGTATGCCAAGAAAATCCTAATAGCTTCCATCCGAGCAACCGGGGCGAAGGATTCTGCGAAGTCAATTCCCTCCTTTTGTTTATAACCTCTCACAACTAACCGAGTTTTGTTCCTAATGACCGTTTGCTCCTCATCCATCTTGTTTTTGAATAACCATTTCAGAGTGAGGGGATCGATATTGTCTGGTCGAGGTACTAACTCCCATACATCAAGCCGGATGAACTGATTGAGTTCTTCTTGCATAGACTCAATCCATGATGCATCGGTCATTGCTTCTTTCACACTTGCTGGTTCCATTGTGCTGACTGATAGTGCATAGATACACATATCACCATCGGTACGCAGCTGATTTCGTGTTGAGACCGGTCGTGAGAGATTGCCAATCACTTGAACCAAAGGATGATTCTTAGTCCATTTGTGTTCATGTGGAAGTGTATGAGAAACTTGATGCGAGCTCGACGGATCCACATATGGTGTTGAAGGCTGAGTAGTGCTTGTGGAAGCCGCAAATGGATTAACAAACTCGTGTTCGTTGAGCATCGCATTGTTTGCATTTTCAGCAACTATTTCATTCTGAAGATGAACATGAGTAGGAATTTGTTGAGAATGTTGTTGAGTTGCGTCAGCAATCGGAGAAGTGGTTGGAGTGTTTTGAGGTACTATGGTTGAGGTTGACGTAGATGGTGCAGAAGTAGATGCCGATGGTGTAGATGCAGTCGGAGGTTCTTGAACTACCGTAGCAGGTGCATCCGGGGCATTTTGAGGAACACCAAATGACGAAGGACCCTCCATATATTCATCATAAATAGGCCCAAATAAAACTTCCAAGTCACGTTCCGAAGGTTGTAACGATGAGATTGCTGACGGTGCAAATTGAAGCGCGAGTCCTGAACTTACGTGTCCAGAAGTCTGACCTTGAAGCTCGGGATGTGAACTTCTATGCTGAGAGGCCATACCCGAGAGTTCATCAAAGGTAACGTTCATAGTCTCCATTACCTTTCTTGTCCTTCGATTATAAACCCTGTAAGCACAAGCAGTTGAAGAATAACCAATGAAAAAGCCAATATCACCTTTAGGTTCAAGTTTACCGATATCTTCACGATCATTCTTCGGATAACATAAAGCACCGAAGACATGTAAAAATGAAATATCCGGTTTTCTTCCATTAATGATCTCATAAGGTGTTTTGTTGAAACGGGTGTGAATAATGGAGCGGTTTTAAGTATAACATGCAGTTGCTATAGCGTCGGCCCAAAGGAATAACGGTGCACTAGAGGAGAGAAGCATCGTTCGAGCAGCTTCAACTAACGTACGATTCCTCCGTTCCACAACTCCATTCTGCTCTGGAGTTCTTACAGCCGAAGTTTGATGAGAAATCCCAACTTCGTCAAAATAAGCTTTCAATTTCTGATTTGTGAATTCTGTACCGTTATCCGTTCTCACAATAATGACAGGGCTTGCAGTAGAACTGATGTTTTCTTCAAGAAGTTAATAATTACATCAGGGGTTTCATCTTTTGAAGCAAGAAAATGAACCCATGTGTAGCGAGAATAGTCATCCACAATGACAAGGACATACCGCTTTCCATTAATACTTTTGATTCTCATTGGGCCACACAAATCCATATGTAGGAGATGTAACCTATTCGTTGAGTTGGGAACAGGTTTGGGTTTGTGAGGCTTCTTCTTACTTTTACCTTGCTCACATGAAGGACAAAGATGGTCTTTTGTATATTTGAACTTTGGAAGACCGGTAACGAGATCATCTTTCGCGAGATGGGTGATGGCATCGAAATTGAGATGAGATAACCTTTGATGCCATAACCACGACTTTGTTGATGTGGCTCGGGCCATGAGACAAATTGGAGAAGCAGCAGACATTTGAAAAAGATCAATGGTGTAAAGGTTGGTGGTACGATTTCCTTTCAACAGATCAATTCCTTCAAGATCTCTTACAAAACATGTATGACTTCTGAAAGCGACCTCCAAGTCTGAATCACAAAATTGCCCAACCGAGAACAAGTTATGTCCCAAGCCATCAACAAAAGAGACTCTGGTGATGATTATATTTCCCCAATGAAGATCACCATAGCCTATAATTGCTGCAACATGATCATTTCCAAATCGAACAGTTCCCATGAAACGCCATACAAAGTTCTTGAGAAGGCTTCGATTCCCAGTCATATGTTTGGAACAGCCCGAGTCCACGCACCAGAGACAAATTTCAACAGCCTGCCAATGATAAGAGAAACAAATATTTTGGCAACCGATGAAATAGGTTCCTGTAGGGTTAGAAGATAATTAAGCCGTATCACATACCGACGTTTCACTGTCAGTATGAGATCTACTAGTGTCGATAATTTTGCCACTATAGTCAAAATTTCTACCAGTAGGCAACCATTTAGAGGTGAGTCTAGGGCTACTAGGCTTAGCAAGACTTTCTGTGGACCCTACATGCGTACTTTTTGGAACATACACCTTAGCCTTAGGAGTGCGTTGTTGTTCACTGACTGACAGCTTGTCAATTCGAGTGTAACCACCATAATTCAAACCATTCATAGTCAAACCACAAGCATCATGACTAAAAGTAAAAAAACATTTATTACATTTAGCACAAATAACTTCAGATTTTTCATTCCGAATAGCAAGCTTAAAGTCATTACATTTAGATGAATTAGGTTTCTGATTATGATTAAAAAGCGGTAAATTCCTAGGGTGTTCTTCTACTTCCACATTATTGATCTTGGGGCGACTACTTCTAGAGGCAAAAGGGACCCTATCATTCCTTGTATTGCTCGTAGGCTGTGGCCTTCTGCTCTTAGTGTAGTTGTTTATTCTTGTAGAAGAAGACACGTGTCTATTAGAATTAGCACTTTCTAAATCAATAACTTGTGGTTGAGTTATAGTGATCGGTTTTGTCCTAACGCTTGCTTTACGTTGTTTGCTAGGCACAGAGGGAGAACTAACACGAAACATTCCTGGGGCAATCACAGTAGTTTTCGTTCCAACAACCTTGGGAAAAGGTGTCACAGCAATACGAGTGGGTCCCGAGGATGCTGGTTTCTGGATCATCGTATCCACAATCGAGCTAGATTCAGAAGTCTTATCTTTTAACAAGGCCTTTAACTTACAGTTCTCACAGATTTTATCAATAAGTTTCTGATAGACAGACTTACTTTGTTCAACAGCCCGCTTATATGAAACAACAACAGATTCTAAATCTGCAATCTTAGCCTTAAGCTTCTGAACATTAGCACTACTAGCACTCTCTAACCCTGACGAGGCCAAATTTGTATCCGAAACCCCTCCTAACTGAGCCTGCAACCTTATGATAGTTTGTTGCATTTCATTTTGAGCTTTTTCATACGAAATCTTGTCATATTTGCATTCATCACATTTTTTGACAAATTTATTCCAAAGATCGGTGAATTCTTTATCCTTTTTAATGACATAAGATTCCATTTTCTCTTTCATATGATCAAGCTCAATTTGGAGGTTCTCATTATGCGACATAGAGGTACCTAACTCGACAGGGCTACTATCAATACAATCACGAGCTTTAGAGAGGCGTTCAAGATCGTTTTCCAAAACTTTGATTTTATCAAGAGATTCATCAGCTTCCTTCGTCAAAGATTTAAAGTCTTCAACAAAGTTTGCTAATTCTTTTAGAAAAGCGTTTTCCAAATTTCCTAACCGAGCATCAACTTGATTAATAATCGGATTAATATCATTTTGAAGAATTTTCTGAACCTCAATCTGAACAGGTGATGTAAAATTACCTCCAATTATTTTTGAATTAACAACACGTTTAAGGATGACAAAGTTATCTTTAAGCTCGTTTAGAAATCGGCGAGTGATATTCGGTTTAGGAGGGTCATCAGACAATTCCTCACTTGGTAGCAAAAGCATTTCAGTATTTGTTTTAGACCGAACAAAAACAGTTGGCGGGTTAACTTTCGGATAATAAACGGGTATCACTTCTTTATCAAGCTTTTGCATTCTTAAACGAGACTCTACAGCAAGTTCAGTAGTTTCCTCGGAATCATGCACACTAGGAGGATCATGCTCATCAGACAATAGCACACTACCATTATATAAAGTTTCATTAGTGGCCTGAACTTTCTTAAGGTATCCTGGATTAGGGGGAAGAGGACAACCTAAAGCCATTTTGTATCGAGTGTAATTTATCTCATTCACTTTTGGTGCGAGCATATTTATCGTCTGCATAGTTTGGCCACGTTTTACTAAAAGGTTATCTAATTCTCTAATCCTATCCTGCGCTTTGCAAAAATCCTCAAGAAGCCCATCTTCTCGAATTTTGAAATCATGTTTTAGCTGTGTTCTTTCTTCTTTTAAATCAGAAACAATAGATTTTTCGGTTGAAAGCTGTTTATTAAGAGAAGTGATTTCATCATTCAATTCGCTTATCTTTTTAGCACTACTTAAGTGTAAGGCATTTAACTTCTTAGTGGTGCATTTTTCTTGATAAACCGATGTAGCATGAGCTTGTTCAAGTTCCTTGATTTTTTCATGATGAATCTCAAAACTTTTCTCCCGTTCCTTATATCCCGCAAGCTCAGTGGTCAATTTGGCATTAGTTTCTCTAAACTTATTATTAACCACCGTAGCATGATCTACATCCTTAGCAAGCTTATCAAATAGAGATTTATAATACGCATGTGTCTCATCAGGAAGGGTTGTAGGCTGGGCAACTTGATCTACACTAAGGTCCACACTAGGCTCATTTGAAATAATATTACTAGTATTCGTTTGATCCTCGTGTGTCTCAATGTAGGGCTCAAGCATCTCAGTATACTCTTCCTCCTGATTAGACATATTATATATATCATTATCATCAAAACTTGGGTGTACCTCAGAGGGACCGTCTGCATCATAAACGGGAGCTCTGTCATCATGCATTCCTGAGGTTGATGCTTGCTGTAAGTTTGCCATCAAGATGTAGTTGGCATTCACCTCTTTTTCCTCATCATATTCTGCAGCAGAAGCCATAAGATCAAATTCCTCAGCTTGAAGTGGGATTCCTGCCTCTTCTTTTTGAGCTATGAGAAGCTGAGTCTGAAGATAAGCAGCATCCCTCTTCTTTTTGGCTGTGCAATCTCGAGCATAATGACCAAATCCCCTGCAGTTGTAGCACTGAACCTGACGATTATTGTTTCCATTTCCCGTATTAGTATTCTCAGCCCTTGCAGCCACAATGTTTCCCATCTGGTTACCAACCGCTGGCACAACTATTAACCCATTCTGATTACCCGCATTCGGAACACCCGGATTTGGACCACGGTTTTGCCCATACTGATTTCCTGCATTGCCAACGGTCTGCCCAGCATTCTGACCATATTGTTGAAACTGAGTCCCCGTGTTTCCAGCAACTACCAATTGGCGATCTTGATTCGTATTCATGAAAGGTTGAGCAATCTGCCTATTTCTAGTATTCGAGGAGATTCTCTGATTGTTGTTGGTGGGGTTAATGGTGAATTTTAATGCCTTTGCAAGAAGGGCAAGACCAGTATTAATAGCATGAGTAGGATCAGTAATGTCATCAAAACAGGAAATGGGTTGTTGTAAGTAATTCATAGCAGCAGGGTGTTGATATCCATAAGCGGTGAGTTGTTGTTGTTGTTGTTGTGGCAGGAAGTTACTTGATGAGGGTTGATGGTAGGGTACCATGGGATATGACATAGATGATGGAGAGTTTGCCATAAAAGCCAATGGATCTTGTGTCTTGGCACGTCTTTCTGCCCTAACTTCGTTAGCTTCATCTTGATTCATCTTCAAATAGTCATAAACTTGAGTGTAGTCCACGACATGAAGATCCTTGGTTTGATTGACAAGAGTGACATATCGTGACCATTCAGAAGGAAGATTATCAAGAAATTTGATGTTGGCAGCAATTTGTGCAGGTTCATGTTTGTTTCTTCTAAGATGGTTCATGAGGGTTGAAAACCGATGATAATAAGGTTCAATTTGTTCCCCTTCAGTAGACGTAAATTTCTCCCATTCACGAAGCAACTTAGTTTCCTTTTCTTGTAAACCGATTTCACTGCCCTTCATCATTTTCTGAATCCTAAGCCACATCTCGTGTGCGGTTTCACAACTATCGACAGCAGCATAAACATCTTCAGGAAGTCCCATAAGAATGACTTGAATTGCTTGATCATCAGCGTCGAGTTGTTTGGATTCAGCTTCAGTTAATTCTTCATCTGTTTGCTCATGACTTGAATCAGCTACTGGGTTAGCATTCGTAGGGTCCCCAGGCACAATAATTGTTCTTCTAACATACGGACCCTTTTGAATCGAGTTGACAATCAACTTTCCCAGAGGTTTACATTTTGCATAACGAAGGAGACGAATAGCCCATGTAGTGTAGTTCTCCTTGGTAAGCATGGGTGGACGATTCTCAGTACCCGCAGCATAGATATCTTGTTGAGACGTCATCGTAGAAGTCGTGTGAACAACAGGATCTCAATTCGTAGAAAGCGTGTGGTAATGTTGAAATTCCGAAACTTCCGATTTTTTTCTCAGTCCGACAATAAATTCCTCAGTCCGACAAAACGGTAAGCTGAAAAAATTGTGTATCGCCAAATTTTGAAATTGAGTTCGAGATAGCCAAAAACTAGTAGGGAAAAAATTTGATTCTACTTGACCTAAAAATTTTAACTCTTTTTTTTTTTTTTTTTTTTTTTTTGATCTTCGTGTAAACTATGTTCTGAGACTAGTCTAGATGGTGGCTAACACTAAAAATTACTCTAACAAAAAAATTCCATCGGAATGTCCAACGATCGGAATGTCTCTCTATCGGAATGTCCCTCTATCGGAATGTCCTTTGATCGGAATGTTGATCTGTCGCAATGTTGCTTGTATCGGAATGACTTCAGATCGGAATATGTTCAGATCGGAATATGTTCAGATCGGAATACTTCAGATCGGAATACTTCAGATCGGAATGCTGACAATATTTAGGCAGAGTAACGACTCAAAGTTCCTTAAGAGCCGTCGGAATCCCAGATCGCAAAGAACGATCGGAATGTCCAGATCGGAATAAGGTATCGAAATGTTTAGATCGCAAAGAAGAACCTAAGGTTATTACGATCTGGCCTCACGTGCTTTGTACTTTCCGATGGAGAAACTTGCAAGAATTTCGGAAAGATGAACAAACAAGAAATTTATCAACTTTTGATCCAAAAACTTGAGTTTTGGCCAAAACCAAGATGCCTAAATCACTACTACACGATTTAAAGAACGTATACGACTTAGACACACAAACAAACACGAAAATGTTTTTGATGTTTTGGCGAAAAACAATCAAAATCACACGAAATGCTTCAATACGAATCCCTTGGCGAATGATACCACTTGTTGGATTGTAACACACGACTTATAATGATATAGAAATGTAGATGAAGATTAAACCAAAAAAGAAAGATTAGATTTGATGAAGGAAAAGAGGAAAAACAAAGTTGTGAATTCCTAGTGAGAGAAACACATACGTTTCTCTCTCTACAAAACAAATGAAATGGAAAACACACACACAAATGAGGCTTAGGAGGCCTTTTATACTAAGTAGTAAGTGTTTAGGAGGCCTTCCTCATTTGTGTGTTCGGGACTAATTCGCGTTACATAAACATTAATAACTAAGAACTCTCGACACCGTTGAATAGTATTTTTCACGAGCTTCGCAACGGTATATTATATGACCATCACTTTAAATACGGCTAACACGTTGTATCAATGAAGTGCTGATACTAATTTTCGAGAACCAAAACGACATCTATGGATTCAACCTCTTGAAATTCATCGTTGGCAAGTTGTTGTTGAAGTTTATCCGCATTGAATAGCATTATGCTTGTAAAGGTCTCAACATCTTGACCAAATAGTGACATGAATACCGGTTTAAATAAAAATTCGATGCCAGTGCCTCATAAATAATCATTTGAAAGAATTTGAAGGTGTGACAGGAGTGATCTAAAGTGTGTCATGCATCGTTCTTTTGCAACCGACATTTTGGATTTGAGTGCATGCACATCTTGTGTTACTGAATACATAATGGGTGACACAGTTGATGAAGTGACTTCGGATCTTAAATAGATATGATGTGATTGGGTTGTGGTTTAAATTCCGAAAATTGCGATTCTTTCTCATTCCGACATTAAATTCTCTAGTCCGATTTAACGGTAAGCGAGAAAAATTGTAATTGCCAAAATTTTAATTCGAGTTAGAAAAAGCCTAAAACGAATAAGGAAAATTTTTGAAATATGAAAATTTTAACGAAAAATAAAACCTAAAAAGTTTGAAATTTGGCCTAAAAATTTGAATTTTGGTCCGAAAAATTGAATTTTTGGTCGAAATTTTTTTCGTATCGCCAAACTTTGAAATCGAAGCTTAAATGACCTAAAAATGGTCTAGGAAAAAATAAATTTTACCTATGTTTTCCCGCCAAGTTATTTATTTATTTATTTATTTATTTGGAAATGACGTTCCGAAACTAGTCCAGATAGTCGCTAAGTCTAGAAATTACTCGAACAAAAATCTCACAAAAAATAATCTCAGAATAATCTAAAGCATATTTCACAATGTTCAAGATTTCTCAATGATTTCGCAATAACTCAGATTTCGCAATAACCCAGACTTCGCAATAACACAGATTTCGTAATAACCCAGATTTCGCAATAACCCGGATTTCGCAATAATCAAGATTTCGCAATAACCATTTTTAAACCCTAATTATTGCGAGATGTGAAGGTAAAGATTCCGTAATAACTAGTGAAGATTCCGCAATATGATGAAAAAACGTGGTTTTTTGCCAAAAACGAGCCAAACGCCCGAAAATTTCGTATTTTTGGACGATCCAAAGTGACCAAATCCCTACCACATCTATGTAGGAGATATTGGGAAAGATCAAACCATAAAAAACACGAAATGTTTTTGGAGAATCGAGATGAAAATTAAGAAAAACTCATGAAATGTAGTATAAACCAAAATCAGTCACTAATCTACCCCGTAAGAATTGATACCAATTGTTGTCCCATATTATATGATGATTAAACAAGAAATAAAGAAGAAAGATAGATGAATTTTAGAGAGATAAAGTAGAGAGAGAAAAGAGAGAGAATTGTTGGAAACTTAGGGAATATTAGATTGAGAAGTGTGAGAAAAATGAACAACCAACACCCTCCTAACATGCTAGGAGGGTAGTATTTATAGCCAAGCATACATGTTGCTTATGGGCTATATGATGATGGGCCGGGCTTGTCTTTGGGCTTTATATAACTTAAGTTCAAGCCCGTGAATCCCGACTATCCTACTACTTATTACTACTTCTAAGAATTAATACATAATAAACCTATGACCGAACATTCTTGTTTGACTTAATATTTTGAGGCTAACAGTACAAGAACGTAATATAGTCTTACTTTTGACTATATCTTGGAGGTGTGCGTTATAAACCCGAATTGGTGATTCGTTCTTTATCTTATGGATTTGCATTAGCGTAAAGGTATGTGACCCTAATTCGATTAATTATAATTGGGTTATTATTATGATCTTGTTGAATCGCTTATGTTATGTGTGCTTTGATCTCGGTTAGGGTTTTCTGTAATTGTTATGAACTATATAAACCTTCAGTGGTATCAAAGCCAGGTTTAACATGTTATAATGATCGAAAATCTAAAGTTTTTAACTAATAATTTTTTTGAGTTAAAACTACATGTTTTTTAGGTTTTCTTAAAATTAGGGTTTTGTTTTTTAAAATGAGGGTTTTGGCCGAATTTTAGAAAAAAAAGAATTGTTTCTTAAACCCTAAATTACATGTTGGATAATTTTAGATTAAATTGCATGATTAATTGTTATGTCATGTAAATTAAAGGTTACGATCCGAAGAGATTTAAATTGTTAAGATTTGAGGGTGGATCCATAATGAACGTGCATGTTTTCATGGATCGTAAAATCGTATGTTTATATGATTTTATGTGCTACTTGCTTTATTTGATTCAATAAATCTTGAATTATATAAATATAAAAACCTAGATTTAAAGGTTATTAAATAAATCGTTTGCATGTGCCTATTTGATTTATTTATTGCACATATAAATTGTTATTATGTGTTTATGATTTAGTTTTTTTTACTTGTTTATGTTAAAAATTGTATGAATTGTAGTAAACAATGGTTTTTTTAGAAAAACAAATATGGACTAAATCATATTAAAATTGAGATTTGTTTGAGATCTATATTGCATACAATTATGTTGATTGATGAATTGCAATAATAATCACATGGCTAATCCTTTTGAAAAACTATAAAGTGGGTATAACGCACCGCTGGTCATGTACCCGGTTAAGAAAGGAGGTGTTAAGCCATTAGTCGCTGACCAAATTCCCGGCTCGCCCGTGCGTCAATTTGAAATTACCTAAGATTATTATTTGAATTATGCCTTAAGGTGGATTTACCAAAAATTCACATCCGAAATCACAATGAATAAGGTTATTACTTTATGCTTTAGCCATAAGTACGTTGTGAATAGTTGTGGGTAAATTCTTTGATTGGTTAAACCAATACCTCAACATAATTTATGTAGAAATTTAGTCTCGTGTAAAAGTTTACTAAATGTTTGATTAAACTTATGCTGTGGAGTTGTATGCATGCTTCTCCATACATTGATTTTGACATCAAATTTATACCCTTAAAATTTAAGTCAAATGCTCCTAATTGACGAACATTTGAAATTAGTACGTCATCAAATGAGATTTTTGGACGATGTTGTAATGGAGAGAAAACTTTCATAGAATGAGAATTCGTATGATGGTTTTACGTTATTTAGATTAGACAAATTAATTAAGTTACTCAGTGATATCTGGAAACTTAAGGCATTCAGAAGGGATGAAACATGTTTACAATGCAAAACGTTTTTTGGCAATGTAAATCCATTAAATTGTAACACCCATGAAAGTGCCGTATGATGCTAAGTTATTGTCTCAAGAGCTCTTCAGTATGAGCATCTCTCTTAAGTTGTGGCTCACTTGTGGATGTGATATCCCGAGCCCAACATTATTTATTTAATCCTATTTTACGTATATTTTTGAAATTTTTAAGAATTTTTATCGTGGATTTATTTGACGGTTTAAGTTGAAACCGACGTTACGGTCGTAATTTAACGATTGACGATTTAAGAAGAACCGATAACGACTACGATACCGACGGATGCCCAAAACTTACATTTTATTATCGATTGATCGATATTTGAATTTTTCGAGATTTTATTTTTATTACGTGTTAAGTCGAGTCGGAACCATGTGTATATTCGTTTTGTGTGCGTTTGAACCATTTAAAAGTATTTTCAAGTGTTCGGGGCGAAACCCGACTCCCGTAAAATTTTAAAATCGACTACTAGTCATAATCCCGCTCTTTATATACTTGTTTGCCATTTAAGGCCAAAAGAAAGCCAAAATTGCACTTTGGTCCCTCCTAACCTTACAAAATAAACAAACAACACACACACTCTTCATTTTAACTTCAAAAAAAAAAATTATCTCCTCCTCCCTTCCTCTCTACCTCACGGCCAACACTCACCACCACCAATCCACCACCAAAACTTGGTTTTTGAAGAATCCAATCAAAGTCCCACCTTTCTAACATCATTGTAAGTGAATCCCACCACAAAAATCAAACATGCAATAACATTAATTTTTCAAAAATTAAAGATTTTTTTTCAAAAACGTGTTTAGATGTAATTAAACTAGTAGGGTGTTTAATTCATGTGTTTATAAGGATGAATCATCCATAAAACATAATGGGGGTTATGATTTGTGTCTTCCACAGCCCCTTAAAGCCACGAAATTTTTGGGTGTGTTCAAGGTGTTTGACGAAATGTCATGGGTTTGTGTTTATAAGGGTGTTTTGGGTGTGTTTGAATGGGTTAAACACATTGCATGTATATTTTTAGATTTTTAGCTTATGAGTATGATGATCAATAGGGGTTAGGAACTGAAAATATGATTTGGTTGTGATTAGGGAAGCTTAGGATGATGCCTAGAGGTGATAAATAGGTTTGGAATCGAGCCTAAGTATGATTTTGGTATGGTTAAATTTAGGCAGAAAGTTTAAGACATTTTTGTAAAAATAATTTTTCCTACAGGTCTAGATAGTTAGATGTAGTTATGGAGTTTCTTCTTAGCTTTAATTTGGTATAAGGTAGAGCTCGTGACTCCAAACGAGCCAAAAGTTATGAGGTTTTAAAGATCGTGTACCGGGAGACGAGAACTTTCATAATCCGAATTTATGTTTAGTTATAGTCAAATCCCGAGGACCACAAGTATGAATTGGTAAAAGGTCAAAGGTCAAATTTTGGTCACAAACCTGTGTAATTGAGTCTATAAGTGGACTTAGGAGTCAAAGAGGTCAAAGGTGCATTTCAAATAGGTCAAAGAAGTCCAAGTTGGTCGAAGTACAATTTCAGTCCGAAAAATGTAGGTTTAGTAATGTGTTGAGTAACGGGTCGTAAAAGCGAAAACTTTTAATGGGATTAAAAATGGGTTTTCTACAGGTCTTAAGGTATTTTTGAGAATTTTCTTAATTTTTATAACAAGGGTTAAGTCTAGTAAAACAGCCCATACTTTTGGTAAGTATCGGCGAAACCGTAAAATGGATAGTAACTTTAATAGCATTGATAAATGATATAAGTCTAGTAACAACTACTTGTTTGACTTTGGCGTGAGTTTTCATAAGCATTGAGTGTGTTTGCATATGCGTGTGTTTAGTACAATAATGTACGCGGAGTATTGATTTGGTTTACGTACCTTGATTTTTAGGTCAAGTGTTTGATTTTCCCGGGCATCCACGTCGTCGGTGACATTTTTCGTTACGTCTTCGCTAGAACTACTACTACTACGCCAGGTGAGTCTATAGCCTCGCTCTTTACTTTATTCAAATGTTTTTAACCCGCGAGGGGGATACATGCTAATTTAAATGAAAATGAACATAAGTCTTGATTGATTGTTGGACCCGAATGTTGCCTCGAAATTGTGTTGAGTACCTAGTTGCAAAAGTCCCTAAATTCATGAACTATTAACTATTGTCTTGCCCTTGCGAAGGGGGAAATAGCCGCTTATACAATTTGTAGTACTACGGGGCTAACGACCCAATGCTAGCCGAGAAGCTGTACGTTGAGTAAGTTCTGCGGTAGATTATCTTGTATGAGAGATAAGGTATAATTGCAACTGATGCCTTTAGAAGGGGCACTGGTTTCATCTGAATCACGCCGGTAATTATTACGCGGGTGATTGAGTTAACGGATTAGTGTCATGAGCTTAAACACAATTGTCATATCCTTGAGTAATAGATTGTGAGTACGACAATGCTATTGAATGATCATGATTGGTTTTTAATACTTATGTTCCACTTATGATTTGATAAACCTATAGATTCGCTCAACCTTTGTGTTGACGATTTTAAGCATGTGTTTCAGGTAACCAAGATTGATAGCAGCGGAGCATGCGAGGATGGAAGTTGTGGTGGCTTGGCGGTCTACTTTGTTTTCCTCCCTTTTTGCACTTAAAAAATTTTTTATACTATGTCATGTGAATGAAAATGTATTTTAGGGTTGAGATTCAATGGGGACCTAAAAGCAAACTCTGTATTGTATTCTTTTGGGGTTTGGAAAACAGTAGACATGTACATTTTAACTATGTTTAAATTATGTCAAGACTTTTACGTCTTTTGAGTCGTTTGATATATCTTGTGTGCGATGATAACTGTGTAGCACCCAAATGTTGTAGTTCCGCTGCGCATAGCATTTGTGGGGGTGTTACAGATTGGTATCAGAGCCATGAGTTATAGAGAACTAGGTCATTTTGAAAAATCCTAAACTATAACTTTTGGTGTCGTAAGAAATTGTCCAAGCACACAACTATCCTGCATGGCTCCGGTAAGAATTCTTTAGCATTGCTTTATATTTTAGATGTATCCCTCGAAATTGATATGAATTCCCTAAGTATTTAGTAAGTAAATACTTTGAGATATATATTGAGATATATTGTTTTGTACGTTGAATACTTATCATCGTAATTTGCAAATTCTTGTAAGATTATCTTATATGTTGCATGTAATTGGCATAACGGGCTACATTGCATTACATGGCAACACCGCGTTGTAATCCTACGTGTATGTAGGAATGGTTGTATGTATAAGTATGTATATACTATGGTATTTAAAGGCATTGCACGTGAAGCAATGGTCCTTGAGTAATTATCGTACATTAAAATGCGGTTTTGTTGAGAATTCGGCCTTACCGCTAATTATCAATCTTGATAATTAATTTATTGTTCGAATAACCGAATATGAACCTCGTTTGATATCCTAGATACGTAAATGATGCTTCGTAACATATTTTATATCGACTAGGTCGATCTCGATTGTCGTTATCGCACCGTGATGTGTCATTTTGGACATTTTCTTTTGAAACGTAATTTACTTACGTATTACTTTATTTCCTTTATTCCTAATGGGTTTGATATGTTGGTTCACGTAACTATAACATAGACGAAGTATAATCGACGATGCGTACATTGGGGCGGCGAATCATGTGTGTATATTATGAAACGTGGTTGAGGCGTGTTGCCATTAAATCGTTGTTTACTATTCTACTTGAATTTTAAAGATGTGTTTTAAAATAGACTGGCGTTGTGATCAAGCGCGATAACTTGGAATTTGGTTGGTTTTTGTGTTAATTTTGTGGAGTACGATTTCGAGACTCATCCGAGGCCGATAACAACATTTAGTTGACATACGTATTCTCGTTCCATTTATTTCATTTTGTTTTGTTGATTCATTATTTTGAAGTTAATATTTTACATGAAGAGGTCCGGCATTTGTGCAAGTTAAGTAAGCATCGAACTTTGTTGATTGAATGATTTAAACATAAAGTGTTTTATATATTTAATATTTGGTGAATGAAACTTTCGGATAAAAATGACGTATGATGTGTTTTGTAACAAGTAAAATTCGTGTAGAGAATAAACGGACATTGTGAAATTATTTTCCTTCAACCTTGGTTGGTAAATCGTAATAAGTAATTATTATTACTCGTAAAATCCTTGTTTTCATATATTAAAATTTAATACTAAAAGATTGTGATGGACTTGTTAAGAATTTGTTTAAATTAGTTCGAGAAAGGAGTTATAATAAAATTTGCGAGATGACTATTGAGTATATGTAGCTTCGGATTTAGTATGAATTAATTTTCGGGTCAATGTAGCAAACTTTTGGCATAATTTGTAATATAGAGTAGAAAAATTGGTCATATATTTTGGAGGTAGAAACTTTGTAAAAATTGGTTTATTTTAAACATAAGGTCATGTTTACGTATGCATTGGTGTAAACTAGAACTCGTCACTTGTTGTAGTAAATAAACTGGGATAAAATCGGAATATACACTTTAAGTATGAAATTATAATGCTTGAAATAAAATTTTAAACATTGATAGAACGTCATTGGAAATCATTTGTTTGTTTAATTGTCGTTATAGAGAATCAATATGTGTAATTTGATGATGCTTGTTTAAAATCGTTTGAAAAATCTTTTGTTTTATTCCGCGACGAGATGTGTTAATTTTAAAATCATTTGATAATGGGCTAAGGATTAAAAGTTGAATTTTATATATTTTAAAATTATTGAGATAAGCATTTTGATTGTTTATTATATTATTATTATTGAGATTTAAGTCTCGACTAAAATCAGTAAGTATCCGAGATAATACCACGTGAAACCTCTTTATCATTTGAGTCGAATTACGCGAATATGATTTAACAAAACAGTTTTGGGGAAAACATGTGTGTAATAAAAGTCAAAGGTTGATTTTAAGAGTTAATTGGACTAGTTTGAGTCATGTTGGATACGTGTATATTTGTGATAATATAAGTCGTAATAATAAAAACGTAAAACTTGGAAAATTCTTACTACGTATGTTTTTGGTACTTAAGATATGAACATTAATGAGGTTTTGACACAAGTATGGAGATTTTCAAACCTAATGATTTGTCAATTATGATAACCGAGTCACCGCATCTACTAATGTTAATAATTTCCGAGAGATTGAAATTTTTCCAGAAATGAAAGCGTTGTAAAGATTGGAAAATGAAAGGTATAAATTCTTTAATGGTGTAACACAAATTAAAAATGTGTAAATGTTCGGTTTTACAATGTACAAGGTAACACTAATTATTATACGCAACTGGATTACACAACACACGCCTACTTGTATATTATTTAATAAAGATGTATATATAATGTTTTGAGTCACGATGGTTCGATCGTCCGACATCCCTTCTTTGATTTTGTGAGTCTGTATCTAAACATGAGTCGTCATGTGATTGTTCATTTTAATATTGTCTATGGTATGAAATCAATATTATTATATTTATTTTTGTGTCGCTACTTCGCTAGTACTTGATGATGAGGGTATGTCACCCGGTGTATTTTGTCATGATCATGGACGCCGTAACTTTCTTCTTTCGGTTAATGGAACCTAAAAATTCTGTATTTACTTGTATGATGCTATAAATCTTCATTAGAGTGGTTGTTTATTTATATTTAACAAAAGCGAGGAGGCGTAGCCGCTTTACCAAATTGTAAGAGGTGAAAGAACTCGATCTTCCTGGTGAAATTGTTTCTATTTAACCAAGTGATTATTCTTCTCTCCCCGTATACTTGGTGGAATGGGTGTGCAACTCGAGACGATGGGAAGTGTGATCGTTGTTTTATTTTTGACGCTTGTGTTGATATTCAACTTTTACTCCATGTATTCGTAGATCGCTGTTGTTATCCTGAGACTTTCGTCATATATTTGAAGTATTTTCATTTCTAATGTAGTTAATTTCCGTTGACAATTATATTGCTCGTTTACCTCGTTCGATCTCATTGATCTTAATTTTATTACTTGTTGTGCTTGCAATGATCTTTAATCATGAACCACCTTACCGTTATTTTGTGAATAGTCTATTTTGAAAATAGGTATGAGTGTGTCAAATGTTTTGGTGAACTAAATGCAAATGGTGTCGATTTCTTTATTTAATTATTTATTTATTTTCCTCACAAAAAGGCAAAGTAAAAGTATGTTTCCAAAGTGGACGAAAAATGTTTGATGTGTTTCTTAAAACGACGGTAGCAATATTTTCCCATTTCAAATTTCATTTCAAATGATTTAATTATTTTGAAGGCTAGGTCGAAAACTTCCATAGTCGTGTTTGGTATGTAATAATAATGTTTGTGTTGGCACTCGATCCTCAATTATGCACAGCTTAGCTAACTATGCATAATTCGGGAAGAGTCCTGTTTTGTTGGTTGTTGTTGCTTGATCCTCAAGTATGCATGATCTAGCTAATTATGCATAGTTTAGGAAGGGCACTATCGTGTCAAACAAATTGGTCATCTTGAAACTTGTAGTGTTTTGATAAACGTTTGGATGAGAACGTTTCTTTCTAAAATGGTGGATCATTTTTGCAAGTGGTCGTAATTTCTTTGATTCTTAAAGACAATTTTTGAATTTTCTTGTGTTCTTTGAAATCTTTTCTTTTTGTTTGGCGTTGACTTAGTAAGTCACTGTGACCGAGTAATTTTGGAAAAATGTTTTTATGAGTTGTGTGTAATGTGTGAAGATTATCGGAATCACGAGGGTGTTGATGAAATACCAAAGGGGCGCGAATCGACATTGAGAAGAGTTTTTAATAAAGATGGAAAAATGCCGAAGTAGAGGAAATCAGAGTTCGAATAACTCTAAGGGAAATAACGAAGACTTCTCCTACAGCGAATGTATCGTACTTTATTTATTATTCTTTTCTTGTTCTTTTGATATGACAACGACACATGATAAATTGTTGAAGTTTACCAACTGTGCATCGGTAATTGGAAGACAATTCCATTGTCGTTTTCGTTTATTTAAGTGAGGAATCCTCTTTGCTTGACTCAACCATCCTTGATTATCGATGGTTAAACGATAGATATCCCTAGTTGATGTTTTTATGGTAAACCCTTGCCTTTTATGTAATTGTGTGGTAAGTAATCTGGTCGAGTGATCGTAAGTTGTGAGAACTTGAGACGACATTGTCCAATGAAGTCCTTTCATGGAGAACACGTGCCATGTAATGTATTTTTTTTAACTGTGAACGATGATATTTATTAAGATTTTGACCACGTTTGGGACGGAAGTAAGATGGTGTTCTTGTAGTATCTTTTGGGTATGGATCCGTGTGTGAGCACCCCACGATGACACATGTAAGTATTTTATTTCTTTTTGGATATGCATCCATAGCTAGCAAGCTCTTGAACCTTCTTTAACTTGCAATTTTCTTTTGACTGGACTCATCCGAGAATTATGTAAATATTCTTGTTTTATCTTAGCTTGGCTGATTAGCAAGCGTGGGTTAACTGATTGAACTGATTGGTTTAGCATGGTTTGGCTATGTTGCAAACATGTCGTAATATGGTTGTATGTGTTTCATAATGGCTTTTGTGTTTGTTGGGATTGTGATGTCTTCGAGAGAGTTATGTATACGCCGAATGATTTCGTATCGATGAATTCGTTTTTGACGAAGTAGGGTTGTATGTACGTAATATCGTAATAAGGCGATTTGGTACGACTAGTATTGATTACTTCGTCTCTTATATTTTGAACGTTTTTCTATGAGGTGATGTGCGACCCGTGTGATTTTCTTTGTGATGGTTGTTTTTATGAGATGATGAACCAAGTGAAAGGACGATTCGAACGTTGGAAGACGTGCACCGAGCGTGTGTGATTGATTTTGGTAGTTGTTGAGATCGACCATTGCCGTTGGTAGTACCTTTGTACAACGACATTTACCATGGTAGCATTGAAGCTGCAGCCTTTGAGGAATTATGTCGATGAAAATGTGGATCTCCAGTTGGATAGAATGAAGTAGGAAAAAGTCAGTTGGATGGACTTGAAATGATTCGAGAGGCTACGGAAGAGATGGTGTAGATTAAGAATTATATGCTAACCGCGAGAAGCTGTGGAAACAGATGTGTTGATACCCGTGGGAAGAATTTAGGGAAATTGAAGTGGAGATCATGGATCAAGATGGTAAGAGATTGAAGCAAGGCATAATACTCATCGTGAAGGTGTGATGGAACCCGAGACGTGAACCGAAGTCCATATCGGAACGTAAAGACCTCTTTAGGAAGGAGTACCCTTATCTTCCCAGTAGTACGAAATGCGAGTATAAGAACCAGAGAGCGCCGGGACGTCGCTCCCTTAAGGAGGGGAGGATGTAACACCCATGAAAGTGCCGTATGATGCTAAGTTATTGTCTCAAGAGCTCTTCAGTATGAGCATCTCTTTTAAGTTGTGGCTCACTTGTGGATGTGATATCCCGAGCCCAACATTATTTATTTAATCCTATTTTACGTATATTTTTGAAATTTTTAAGAATTTTTATCGTGGATTTATTTGACGGTTTAAGTTGAAACCGACGTTACGGTCGTAATTTAACGATTGACGATTTAAGAAGAACCGATAACGACTACGATACCGACGGATGCCCAAAACTTACATTTTATTATCGATTGATCGATATTTGAATTTTTCGAGATTTTATTTTTATTACGTGTTAAGTCGAGTCGGAACCATGTGTATATTCGTTTTGTGTGCGTTTGAACCATTTAAAAGTATTTTCAAGTGTTCGGGGCGAAACCCGACTCCCGTAAAATTTTAAAATCGACTACTAGTCATAATCCCGCTCTTTATATACTTGTTTGCCATTTAAGGCCAAAAGAAAGCCAAAATTGCACTTTGGTCCCTCCTAACCTTACAAAATAAACAAACAACACACACACTCTTCATTTTAACTTCAAAAAAAAAAATTATCTCCTCCTCCCTTCCTCTCTACCTCACGGCCAACACCCACCACCACCAATCCACCACCAAAACTTGGTTTTTGAAGAATCCAATCAAAGTCCCACCTTTCTAACATCATTGTAAGTGAATCCCACCACAAAAATCAAACATGCAATAACATTAATTTTTCAAAAATTGAAGATTTTTTTTCAAAAACGTGTTTAGATGTAATTAAACTAGTGGGGTGTTTAATTCATGTGTTTATAAGGATGAATCATCCATAAAACATAATGGGGGTTATGATTTGTGTCTTCCACAGCCCCTTAAAGCCACGAAATTTTTGGGTGTGTTCAAGGTGTTTGACGAAATGTCATGGGTTTGTGTTTATAAGGGTGTTTTGGGTGTGTTTGAATGGGTTAAACACATTGCATGTATATTTTTAGATTTTTAGCTTATGAGTATGATGATCAATAGGGGTTAGGAACTGAAAATATGATTTGGTTGTGATTAGGGAAGCTTAGGATGATGCCTAGAGGTGATAAATAGGTTTGGAATCGAGCCTAAGTATGATTTTGGTATGGTTAAATTTAGGCAGAAAGTTTAAGACATTTTTGTAAAAATAATTTTTTCTACAGGTCTAGATAGTTAGATGTAGTTATGTAGTGTCTTCTTAGCTTTAATTTGGTATAAGGTAGAGCTCGTGACTCCAAACGAGCCAAAAGTTATGAGGTTTTAAAGATCGTGTACCGGGAGACGAGAACTTTCATAATCCGAATTTATGTTTAGTTTTAGTCAAATCCCGAGGACCACAAGTATGAATTGGTAAAAGGTCAAAGGTCAAATTTTGGTCACAAACCTGTGTAATTGAGTCTATAAGTGGACTTAGGAGTCAAAGAGGTCAAAGGTGCATTTCAAATAGGTCAAAGAAGTCCAAGTTGGTCGAAGTACAATTTCAGTCCGAAAAATGTAGGTTTAGTAATGTGTTGAGTAACGGGTCGTAAAAGCGAAAACTTTTAATGGGATTAAAAATGGGTTTTCTACAGGTCTTAAGGTATTTTTGAGAATTTTCTTAATTTTTATAACAAGGGTTAAGTCTAGTAAAACAGCCCATACTTTTGGTAAGTATCGGCGAAACCGTAAAATGGATAGTAACTTTAATAGCATTGATAAATGATATAAGTCTAGTAACAACTACTTGTTTGACTTTGGCGTGAGTTTTCATAAGCATTGAGTGTGTTTGCATATGCGTGTGTTTAGTACAATAATGTACGCGGAGTATTGATTTGGTTTACGTACCTTGATTTTTAGGTCAAGTGTTTGATTTTCCCGGGCATCCACGTCGTCGGTGACATTTTTCGTTACGTCTTCGCTAGAACTACTACTACTACGCCAGGTGAGTCTATAGCCTCTCTCTTTACTTTATTCAAATGTTTTTAACCCGCGAGGGGGATACATGCTAATTTAAATGAAAATGAACATAAGTCTTGATTGATTGTTGGACCCGAATGTTGCCTCGAAATTGTGTTGAGTACCTAGTTGCAAAAGTCCCTAAATTCATGAACTATTAACTATTGTCTTGCCCTTGCGAAGGGGAAATAGCCGCTTATACAATTTGTAGTACTACGGGGCTAACGACCCAATGCTAGCCGAGAAGCTGTACGTTGAGTAAGTTCTGCGGTAGATTATCTTGTATGAGAGATAAGGTATAATTGCAACTGATGCCTTTAGAAGGGGCACTGGTTTCATCTGAATCACGCCGGTAATTATTACGCGGGTGATTGAGTTAACGGATTAGTGTCATGAGCTTAAACACAATTGTCATATCCTTGAGTAATAGATTGTGAGTACGACAATGCTATTGAATGATCATGATTGGTTTTTAATACTTATGTTCCACTTATGATTTGATAAACCTATAGATTCGCTCAACCTTTGTGTTGACGATTTTAAGCATGTGTTTCAGGTAACCAAGATTGATAGCAGCGGAGCATGCGAGGATGGAAGTTGTGGTGGCTTGGCGATCTACTTTGTTTTCCTCCCTTTTTGCACTTAAAAAAATTTTTATACTATGTCATGTGAATGAAAATGTATTTTAGGGTTGAGATTCAGTAGGGACCTAAAAGCAAACTCTGTATTGTATTCTTTTGGGGTTTGGAAAACAGTAGACATGTACATTTTAACTATGTTTAAATTATGTCAAGACTTTTACGTCTTTTGAGTCGTTTGATATATCTTGTGTGCGATGATAACTGTGTAGCACCCAAATGTTGTAGTTCCGCTGCGCATAGCATTTGTGGGGGTGTTACATAAATATCTAGAAATTGAAAATTGTTTGTCAATTAAATTGTTCGACAAGTCGCTATGTTGAGTACATTTATTACTAGCAGATCAACTGATGTAATGGATCTATGTCAATATATGTTCTAGGATTCAAGGAAAATAATATGGTTTATATAGCGGGGTAATTTTATTTTCTTAAAAGTATTTTATTATCGAAAATACTAATATTTGAACTTATTTTTGTAGAAATGGCTCAACCCGACATAACACTATAAGTTCTACGTTCAAAACGTTTTTTGATCGTCCTGAACTTACAGGCCCAAACTTCAGTGAATGGTACCGCTCACTAAGAATTGTCTTGAGAATAGCAGGTACTATTGATATCTTGACCACTCCTTATCCGGAAGATCTTGCTGAAGGAGCTTCTGAAGCGCAAAGGCTTGAACACGCTGTTAATGTTAATAAGCACTCGGAAGTAACTTGCTTAATGTTAGGGAAAATCTCCCCTCCGTTTCAAAAGAAGTATGAGTTATTTTCGCCTAAGCGTATGCTTGATGAGCTCAAGGCTATGTTCGAAAAGCCGCAAGCTGTGGAGATCTACGACTTAGTAGATGCTTTGCATAGCTGCAAGAAAACTCTTGGAAAGTCTGTTAGTGCCCATTACATGGAGATGAGGGGTTATATGGAACAACTCATTGCACAAGGACTTCAATGATTTTGTTACAAACTATAATATGCATTGCACGGGGAAGACAATTAATGATTTGCATGCAATGCTCATCGACTATGAAAAGGGGTTAAAGGACAAGGCATCTAACTCTACTCCTCCTTTACTAGCAATATAAAAGGGTAGAGTGAGTAAGCCAAAACCACAAGCGAACAAGAAGAAAGGCAAAAAGGCAAGGGTGATAAGGGCAAATAAGTTGCGACTTATTCGAAACCTAAGCAGACCTTTCTCAAGAAGAATCAATCTCAGAAGGATGAGACTTGTCACCATTGTAAGGCAAGTGGTCACTGGAAGAGGAATTGTCCTCTTTACCTCGAAGAGTTGCGAGAAATAAAGAAGAAGTCTGAGCAGAGCGTTGCAGCTTCCGGTAGTTTATTTATGATCGAATTATTTAATTTGACATACAAATTAAATTCCTGGGTATATGATATGGGATGCGGTATTAACATTTGTAATACGTTGCAGGGATTTAATCTGGAAAGGAAGCTATCCTATGGGGAACAATTTCTGCAAGTGAGCAATGGCGCACAAGCAGCGGTTGAAGCTATAGGAACATTTAATTTAGTTTTACCTTCGGGTTTAGTACTGATTTTAAATTATTTTCATTATGCACCTATAATTGTTAGGGGTGTTATTTCCTTTTCTTGTTTGTTGAATAATGGATTCGTTCACTTTATTAATAATAATGGAATTTCTGTTTGGAAAGATGGTATTTTCTATTTTAATGCAATTTCTGTGAATGGTGTGTTTGAAATAGACATGCATGAAAATGAATCCAAGTATAATAATAATTCTGTTTTTAGCATGAGAAAGAAGAGAAAGTTTGACAAGAACTCTTCTTATCTTGGCATTGTAGACTTGCCCATATTGGGAAGACTCGTATACAAAAGCTTCAACGTGAAGGTCTTTTGGACAACATCAATGATGAATCATTTGATAAATGTGAGTCTTGTATATCTGGGAAGATGACCAAGAAACCTTTTAATAACAATATTGAAAGGGCTATTGATCTATTTGGCTTAATACATACTGATGTGTGTGGACCACTTAGACATTTGTCAAGGAAAGGTGCTAGCTACTTCTTAACATTTACAGATGATTATAGCCGTTATGGTTATGTTTATTTACTTAAGCATAAACATGATGTATTTGAAACATTCAAAGTGTTCACAACAGAAGTAGAATTGCAATTTGGAAAGAAGATTAAAGCTCTTCGTTCTGATAGAGGTGGTGAATATTTAAGTCAATTGTTTATAGATTATCTAAGTGAGAATGAAATTTTTGAGCATCTTACTTCTCCCTATACTCCACAACAAAACGGTGTATCTGAAAGGAGAAATCGTACATTATTAGATATGGTGCGATCTATTTTTAATCTTACAACTTTACCATTATCCTTTTAGGATTATGCTTTAGAATCTGTTGTTCGCATTTTAAATATGGTTCCCACGAAGAAGATAAATAAGACACCATATGAACTATGGCATGGCAAGAAGCCATATTTGTCTTATTTAAAGGTCTGGGGTTGCGAGGCGTATGTGAAACGTGACTAGGGTGACAAACTCCAACTATGATCTGTGAAATGTATCTTTGTTTGATACGCTAAGGAAACTATGGGTTACTACTTTTATTATCCACTTGAGAACAAAGTGATTGTTGCTAGGTATGGAGACTTCCTTAAATGTGATATTGTAAATCAAGAATTCAGTGGGAGAAATTATGATCTTGAAGAGAGTCATATAGATACATTACCTTCTGAAAACACTAGCGAAATAATTCTTGTAGAGCAAGAAAGTCTGGCGGTTCCACCGGAATTAGTTCCTCTGCGTAGATCCGAAAGGATTAAAAACACAAATAGAAATATATGTCTTAATATAGAGGATGATGATGAAGTAGGGGATCTTGGAGAACCTGCTAATTATAAATCCACCATGCTTGATCCTGAAAGGTATAAGTGGATGGTTGCTATGGATGAGGAAATGAAATCCATGAAAGTTAATGATGTTCGGATTCTTGTAGATCCACCACCAAATGCTAAAGTAGTGAGACATAAGTGGATATACATGAAGAAAACCAACATGGACGGTAGAATACAATCCTATAAAGCTCGTTTATTAGCTAAAGGTTTTACTCAAACTTTTGGCGTACACTACGAGGAGACATTTTTCTCATGTAGCAGACTTAAGAGCTATTAGGATTCTCATAGCTATAGCAGCATACTATGACTATGAGATATGGCATATGGATGTTAAAACTGCCTTCTGGAACGGTCGCTTAGATGAAGACATCTATATGCAACAACCAGAAGGGTATGTTGATCCTAAGAATCCAAAACACGTGTGTAAACTTCAAAGATCTATTTATGGTTTGAAGTAAGCATCACGTCAATGGAATAAACGATTTGGTGAAGAAATAAAAAAGTTTGGATTTATTCATAATCATGATGAGTCATGTGTATATCTCAAAGCTAGTGGGAGTGATGTAGTATTTCTAGTCCTATATGTTGATGACATATTAATCATGGGAAGTAACATTCCAAGACTTAAAGTTGTTAAGGATTATCTTGGTAAATGTTTTTCTATGAAGGATTTAGGAGAAGCTGCATACATTCTGGGAATTAAGATGTATCGGGATAGGAAAAGACGATTAATTGGTCTTAGTCAAGATGCTTATATAGATAAGATATTGAAGAAGTATAATATGCATAATTCCAAGAAAGGTTTTCAACCTATGGAAGTTAAGCACAATCTGAGTCATAAGATGGATGCATCGACTTCTGAAGAGGATGCATACATGGAGAATGTGCCTTACGCTTCGGCTGTAGGATCTATTATGTATGTTGTAAGATGCACAAGGCCTGATGTGGCGTTTGCTCAGAACTTGGTCAGTAGATACCAACAGAATCCAGGGAAGCTCCACTGGACTGATGTTAAACATATTCTAAAGTATTTGAGGAGTACAAAAGATATGTTTTTGGTATTTGGAGGGAAACCAGACACATAACTGAATGTGACAGGTTTCTATGATGCGTCCTGGCAATGTGATAAATACGATACGAAGTCTCAGACGGGTTACGTGTTTGTTATCAATGGAGGAACAGTTGACTAGAAGAGCAAGAAACAGACAACGATTGCAATGCATGCTACTCAATTTGAGTACATGGCTGCTTCAGAAGCTGCAATGAAAGCTGTTTGGATTAGGAAGTTTATTGGATATCTTGGAATGATGCCTTCAATAAAAGAACCTATTGATATATATTGCGACAATTCTGCTGCAATAATATCCGTCGATGATTCTGGAGTTATGAAAGGCGACAGACACTTTAAGCGTAGACATCACTACGTCCGAGAACAAGTAGAAGCTCGTGAAATCAAATTAATAAAAGTTCACACAGATGATAACGTAGCTGATCCTTTTACTAAGGCCTTGCCTAGACCAAAGGTAGTTAAGCATAACAAGGCTATTGGGCTGCAACTAGCTAGCGAACTCATGCAATAAATATGTGATTATTATTTGGATAAGGATGTTAAGACATTATTAATTAATAAAATAAAGATTGGGTTTCGTTTATTCTTCTTATTTAATATTGTATCCTATTTTACATGTTTTGATCAATGAATAAATTGTTATGCTACATGTCCGTTGTTGATTAATAATACAGAAATATTATTATATTATGACAAATCAAAATTGCGATAGAGTATACTTGAAAGTATATTGATCAATTTTGGATGATATTCAATGAATCGAATATTGGACTTATCCCAACTATATGATTTTACTGTGTGGATCTTTGTCATCAAGTAAATCATAAATAGTTATCCTTAGACTTGATATACCAGGAAACTGTTATGAATCTAGTGCATATCTATGGAATAATCTAACGCTAAATGTAACTGGTAGCTATAAGGGTTATTTTCAGAAGTGTTGCAAAATTCTTAAGTTTTGCTTGTAATAAATATGGAATTTCTTTCCTCCAATTTCGTTTTGGAGTTTAATACAACTGGGGCTTTCTTGGGATTAGTAAGATGTTTGTGCGACCGCACCCAGATTTGTTTTGGTAATCTTGCTGAATCTGTGAACGAGAAACAGAATGGTTAATGAAAGGAATGACTGAGATCCATATCCTTATTAACGTTGTATTAATAATAGTGATGAATCATTAAAAGGTTTTATCTAGGAGACCTTACTCGAGTTTGCTAGTGTAACTAGACGCTAGTCAATGTAATCATGATATTCGATATATGTCCAAGTGGGAGCTGAAAGTTTATGGACATATATTTAATAGTCGTGTGATAGGATCGAACTCGAGATTACAGGATTGCACACAATACGTAAAGAGTTAATTTATTTAATAAATATATTTATTATATTTATTAGTTTATTTAATAAATATTTATTTATATTTATTAAATTAAACCGATTTATATCTTTAACTATTGTTAAATAGTTAAGAGTTTAGTATTAACGAGTGTTATAGAATAAATAGAAAGTGGAATAAATAGAAAGAAGAACGGAAGGTTTTGGAACACCCCAAAGGGGTGTTTGGGTCGTCGGTCATGAAGGGGTAAAGGGGAAGGGAAAAACTTTCCTTATATTTGTTTTGGGCTATAAGATTTAGGTCTATATAAACAAACCCCCACCCTCATAATTCAACACAGCATTCTCCCCTCTCTTTCTCTCTATTCGATTGCAAGGACAAACCCACAAAGGGGTTTGGTTGGTTTTCTTGTTCTATCGATTTTACTTATAATCTAGTCCTAGCCCCTCTATAGGGTTGTTAGGTAGATTTTTCCACTAGTGTAGAAGCTCGATTTTACGTGCTAGAATCACGGTTAGCTCGTTGTATTACGTGTGTACAAGAACATAATATAGTCTTACTTTAGACTATATCTTGGAGGTGTGCGTTATAAACCCGAATTGGTGATTCGTTCTTTATCTTGTGGATTTGCTTTGGCGTAAAGGTATGTAACCCTAGTTCGATTAATTATAATTGTGTTATTATTATGATCTTGTTAAATCGCTTCCGCTATGTGTGCTTTGATCTCGGTTAGGGTTTTGTGTAATTGTTATGAACTATATAAACCTTCAACTACTGTTGTTCGTTGAATTGTATTCAAAGACTGAAGTTCTAAAAACTTCAAATCAAAATAAAATAAACCCTCAAAAAGTTAAAAAAAACTAAATTCATTAAAATATATCAAAATGGATATTGAATCAAAGAGCATAAAATTTTAAAAAATATGCTGAAATTATATTATGAAAAAATAATTAGATAAAAAAGTATTTCAATTTTAAATATAAATATGACTTTTTAATAAATTGTTACAAAAGTTTGTTTATGTGAGTAAATCTCTTTCTTTGTAAAGCAAAACTTAAAGTATAAACTTTTTAGAAGAATGTTTCTTTCGTAAAAAAAGAATCATTTGATTTATTCCTATTATTTTTTATATATTTCTAAAAAATATAAATATTTTCTTATTTAGTAAAATTTTTTAAAAAAATGATGGAGAAAAAAATATAAAACTATAGGTGTCAAATTTTTGAAAAAAAAACTTAAAAAAGAAAAGGTCAAAAAAATTTTAGTGGTTAAATTTTAAATAAATTATATGGTTTTAAATGAAAATTATAATTTCTCATATTTTTTCAAGAGTAAATTACACGGTTCGTCCTTGTGGTTTGCGTTGTCCGACGTCGTTCGTCCCTTAACCAAAAAAGTTGCATCGTTCGACCTTAACTTTGAAACATTTTCCACCGTTTATCCATTGCTTTACTGGCCTCACAATTAATCATTAAGTTGGTTAACCACAAAGGTAATCATGTCTTTACCCATATCAAGCCCATCATTCTCAGCCACAAAAATTTTCATCTTCTTCACTACAACCACCATTTGCCTCATCTTCTTTATCATTTTCCCATAAACATCACTAAATCAAAACAAACATCATTAAATCAAAACACCTAATTTATCATAAATCACAAATAACTTAAAAAATTAAAATCAAACCCCAGTTTAACATAAACATATACCCGATTAAAATCTTCACAATATCACGGTTCCTTTTTCTATCGACAATTTTTATAACTCACGTTACCAACCATGTGCAAGTCAAACAGATTTGTAGATTAAAGTAAAAAGATGGTCAATTGTTTACTTAAAGATTTGTTTTCGTCACAAATCTAATGAGTCAACAATTTACCATGTGCAAGGCAACAATTTGATTAATAAAAAGATGATTAACTGTTTACTTATTTTCATACACACATACACATTGTATGCAAACTAATTTTTTTAAACTGCTGATGATTTTATATAAAAGAAACTAGCAAGAAGCTAGAAAATTACAAAATATCAAATGACAAAGGATTTTGAATCCATTGATTCCAACAAACATGAAGCTTCCTATTCCTACTAGAAAACCAAAGAAAGGAATAACTAGTAACGTGGTCAATTATTTACATAAAGATCTATTTTCTTTTAACAAAAAAAAGATACCAAGCAGAATGCACGATATACATGTGACGAAAATAGATTTTTGTTTATAGTTTACATACTAAAATGAATGTTTTAAAACCCAGTACGGACGTATCCTTAATTCGGAGACGAATTATTATTTTTAGAGGGGAAAAATTGTAAAACCCGTATTTATTAAATAAACAGTTTTGATTTTAATAAACTACATATAGTTATTTAGAAAAATAATTATGTATTATGTATTATTTAACACGCGAAAATTAAAAACGATTATACGCGAATAAGTTCTTTTAAAAAAAATAATGAAAACTATATAAGTTATTGGGGGCCGATTTTAGTAAGTAAACAAAAAAGAAGGGATTTTGGGCTTAAGCCCATTATAGTACAAAGAATATACACGGAGGATAGACCTCCATATCAAATCAGAAAAATAAAAATAAAATAAAAATTAGGGTTTGTGTACTTGGTGTGGTGGCCGCCAGGTTAAGCAAGAAAAAAAGGGGTTTTGGTGTGTTGGTTGTTTGTGATCTAAGATATCCTTTCGTTCCTAAATCATTGTAAGTAGATAAATCGTTCATCCTTTTCTTGTAGTCGTTTTCTGCAGTGTTTATAGGACCGAGACATAGGCCACGGTGTGTCTTTCTTTTGCCCAGCCAACCTCGTAGCTACAATAATTAAAGGGTTCGTTTGGGTTGGATTTGTCCAGCCGAGACTCAAAGAGTCTCGGTGGTGGCTGTTTTTGGTCGACCGAAGGCAAAAAACCCCAAAAGGAGTGTGTGGGGGTTTTGGTGTGTTGGTTGTTCGTGATCTAAGATATCCTTCCGTTCCTAAATCATTGTAAGTAGATAAATCGTTCATCCTTTTCTTGTAGTTGTTTTCTACTGTTTTTATAGGACCGAGATATAGGCCTCGGTGTGTCTTTCTTTTGCCCAGCCAACCTCGTAGCTACAATAATTAAAGGGTTCGTTTGGGTTGGATTTGTCCAGTCGAGACTCAAAGAGTCTCGGTGATGGCTGTTTTTGGTCGACCGAAGGCGAAAAAACCCAAAAGGGGTGTGTTCGTTTAGCTTATGATGGTCGAGGGGGTGTTGGTTTATTGAACCGAGACCCTAAGGTCTTGTTGGCATCATCCTTCTACCCAGCCGTGACCCACACAAGGGCGGCTCGGGCTGTGATCAAACCAAATCGGCCAAAAACCCATTCGGGTGTAAAACTGTTAAAAGGGGTGTTTGGCTTGATTATATTCAGTGAAAAATTAGAAAAAACAGTGGGAACGAAGTGTATTATCAGTGGGAAGAAATGGGACAGAAAAACATGAAATTTTAAATGACATTAGTGACAGTTTGGCGACAATAAATTCTGTCGCAGATTTGTTTTATAAGCAGTTTTTAAAACTCTGCTTTTAGTGACACTTTTAGTGACACAGATTTCTGTCACTAATTCTTATAGACAGATTTTAATATAGGTTGTCGAATTGTTTAGTACGACCGAGAAGGGGTATCTCGGTAGGCTCGGGTCGTAATTATTATAGTAAAAAGTTGAAGATTTCATATTATACCTTTTATCACTTATTTTATAAATGATTTAATGGGACGTTTATATGAATTAAACTAAAATAGTTTTTAATAATGGTGTAACTTTATTATAATAACTAAATGATTTTGAAAACTTTATAATTTAGAAAACCTTATGTTTTAACGAGTTACTTATTATAGTATTAATATAACGTCAGAACACGTTGTATCGTAATTATTAGTAGGTCGTTAATATATTAGAGAGAATTACTATAAGATCAAATTTATCAGTTAATATATGTAGAGAATTCCAGAATTTAAAATAAATAAATGAGAAGCCAATAAGAACAGTAAATTTAAATAAAACCAGATAACTTATTCGCATCTATTATTATTGTAGCTTCCGTGAAGCCCGAGTAGTATTCGTTCAGTCTTCCATTCAGTCAGTTACTGGACTAGAGGTACGGATTTCCCGTCCTTTCAGCAAGGACTTCCTTTCCTATGCATGATTAGGATTCCCCGTCTGCAGCCAAATGTTCTCCCTAGTACATGTTGAAATTATCAGTTTTATAGTTAAGTTAAATTGTCTGAGCCTTATATACAAGCATGACCAGTCAGTAGTACTAGTTACAGAGGTGCCGTAACCATGACACTTGAGGCACCAGTGTCATGACTCACCTACGGGAGAGTGATATCCCGCAGCGTTCCACTCAACTCAGTTTGGCCATTTTATCAGTATTATTAGTGGGGCGTATGGATGCATCATACGCTTATCAGTTTATAGTTATCAGGTGAATGTGGTGTGTGCTCTACATCCTTCACATTGGAGCTGATCCCTCTACCCAACAAATTATTTAGAGGTCACCCCTCTACAGCATGACGAGGTCACCCCTCCAGTTATTCATGCACAGTTGTTACAACACATGACCTATATAAGCTCTGGCAATTAAAATACAGCAAATGCATGTTTTCAGATTTAACAGTTAATAAGTCAGTTTTATATTTATAAATCAGATATATCAGATTTTACACAGTTTGCTCCAAATTGTCATAACAGTTTTAGTTCAGTATTTGTTATCAATTCTATTCCAGTATATTATTATCATGCTTCATATCGTTCACTGAGCGTTATGCTCAGCCGTAGTTTCCTTTCATGTTTCTAAACAGCAAGTACACAGGGACGATCTTAGGACTTCTAAGAGAGTACGTGCATGGATGGGAGCTATCCAGACTCCTTTACTTTAAGCACTCATACATTACTTTGGTTGTTTGGACATTGTTTCGTCCTTTTTCTTTCAGTACTTAATCTTTATATTTGAGCTTACGATTGGATTACCGATGTTTGATTTCGGTAATTCTGTTATGGTCAGTTAATGTTTAATACATTACCTTTCATGCTTTGATGACACACCATAAATGCAGGTAACGGTCCACTTATCCAAGTAGGGTGTTACAATTATGGTATCAGAGCGCAAGGTTTGACCTGTAGGCTCTAAAACTTGACATGTGACTAGTGGGTAGTCACCAGGAACTTCCCAGATTTTGGCGTTGTTATCTTTCATGTTTCTCATGCATTTATCAGTCAGTTTTTTTCAGTTATCAGTTGGTTTTCTTAAAGTTTTTAACTAAGTAAAAGGCTGGTACAGGACTAGCTATATTTAGTCGCATGTGCTTTTCAGCGAACTTTTCGTTTTGGTGAACTGACCATAGGCGTTCACCCTTACCCGTTTAGATTTGTATAGATGAACTGACCATAGGCGTTCATCCTTACTCATGTCAGATTTATGTTTCAGTAAATTGTCATTTTGTGAACTGACCATAGACGTTCACCAGTATTCATGTCATATTTTATTGGCTATGCCTTAATGAACTACACCATGTATATTCAAATTTGTTACTCCAGGTTCTAACAGATTTATCAACTTATCCTCTTTTATTTCAGATCCCACCCAGACGCGAAAATGAGAATGATTCCAACACAGCTGCTATTACTGCTGTTGTTCAGGCAGCTATACAAGCCATGTTACCCCAAATCCGTGATGAGATCCGAGCTGAATACCAAAACGGACCTCAGCAGAATAACAACCCTCCCAATCCACCCCCCGCCACTCTAGCCACCTGGCTAGATTTGTTTAACAAACATAAACCTCGACCTTTTGAACAGACTGTAGCTCCAACACACGCGGAAAACTGGTTTTATCATGTAGAGAAATTTTTTGGGGCTATGGGTTGTGGTGATGCTTTCAAGGTTAGGCTTGCATTTTACAAACTGGAGAGTCATGCTCTACATTGGTGGAGGTCTCAGAAGTTTTCGAATGGGGGAGATGCGTGGGTGCTTACATTGACCTGGACATAGTTCAAGGCAATGTTATACGACCAATTTTTCCCGCATGCTGAGCAAGATAAACTAAAGAGGGACTTTCATGTCATTCGTCAGAATCATGGCGAGAATAGTATCGAGTTCATGCACCGATATCTCAGGATGGCTGGATTCTTAGGAGAGGCTGTGGGTACCGCGGAGGAGCAAGCGAAACAATTTCGCTGGGCTCTTCACTCTAGGACTGCGGATAGGCTGATGAGTGCCACGTTCACTAACATGTCACAAGTAGCTAATGCAGCTCGCGATATTGAGTTGCTTTTCGAGAGGGATGAGCTCGAGAATGTAGAGCGTCCTGAGAAGAGGTATATCTCATTAAACAGACTTAAACAATTTAACTCTGATTTTTACTCATTAAATTTATATCATGTTGATAAGTGTGAAAACACTCATCAATAATGATCTAAAAACCACTCAAAACACTGTCAAATACATAATATTTAACTTTAATATATCAGAATTACGCGTGTATTTGCGTTTCATGTGTTTTCAGGTAAGAAGATACATTTTTGAGCAAAGACGCGTTTTCAAGGACTTATTTGATGAAAAGACGAAGAAAAGGATGAAATAGCTTCTAAGGACTTTATTTGCCAATATTATCAAGAAGGAGGGCTAGACTTGTAACTTTAACAAAACAAAGGATGAAAAAGGAATTACTTAAAAGGTTTTAAATACAATTGACAAAGAAATAAAGTGAAAGGACTAAAGGAGAAATCAATGGGAAAAGTATTATTTACTTGGTCAAATTGACCAAACCGGTCAAACACACAAACACAAACACGTCCTCTTCTCCAAATGAAGAGAGAGAAACAAACGTTTATTCTCCTTTCCACCATCGCACCTGCAAACCATATTCAAGAGAGATCCAAGGGGTTTCAGCCAAAGCTTTCAACTACAAAAATGCTCATCTCCATCTCCTCTACAAGAAGATGTCACTTAATTAGATCAAGACTCAAGGACGAAGAAATGCCCAAATTCGGGTTTAGCATGAAGAACTCTAATCATCGTATTTTACACGTGTCCATTCCTGATTGGACAAGACACGTCACCACCTTCTCCCTCGACGGCTATAAATACAAGACGAAGACTCCATTTCAAGACGATTAGCTAGGTGTAGTTTTACACATAGTTAGTTAGGAGTAGATAGATAATTAGCTTTTAAATCTTGTAACAAATTCAGTTTTTTTTAGTTAATCAGTTTGTAACCGTTTTTCTTATTCACCATTAATGGAAGATTTTAGCTTTTCATTTTTTTCTATCTTTTTAATCTTGATAATCGCAAGTTCATTCAGATTTCTGTTTTTCTTTGCTGATACTATTCACATGATATCATTGTAGATAGAAGTATGATGATAACTTTTAGTTTTATGTTACTGTTCATCGAGATGTTTAGATTGAGTCTGTTGAAGAAGCATTTCTGATATAATCTTGTTAAGAGTTTGTTATAAAGTTGTTAATTAGTTAGGTTACAGATTTAATTCAGTAAAATTCCATTGATTAGTTTTAATTTTCTTTCTCAAAATTATTTTCTTTCCAATTTTACCTTACTCTTAAAAGCTTAAGATCTTTAAAGAGCTTTTGAAATGAACTGATTCAATAGTTTCGATCAGTGCTTTGATTACAGTAATTTGAGCTTATTTCAATTGATACAGCCATAGATTTACAGTCTGTGACTTTAGGATCGTTAGGCCTAAGAACTCATATGCATCAAAATAGCTTAAGAGGAGTTTTCGGTACCTGCGTTTTCAGTTTCAGTATTAGCAGTATAGCTATTCAGTAAGTACAGGTTGGGAGTAGAAGTATTATGTTCATTCAGCGAAGATAAATAATTCAGAATATTCAGATCTATGGTTGCAGTTTCGTTCAAAGTTTTGTAGGTCAATAGTTCAACGGAAAGGTGGCGTAGAGTTCAGTTTAATGCAGTCCTTTAACAACCTTGAAAAGCCGGCTCAGCGCCGCGCTTCGACTCAACGGACTTGGCTTCGGATGAGCAGGTCAAGCACTTAGTTATTTTCGAGTATAATTGTAGTTTAAATCTTGATTTAGCATTCTGTAGTGTAATTGTGTAGTTAACTTTGTCTGCGATATATGCTATCTTGTAGCTTAACCTCAGCCAGTTAGATCACTTAATGTCTCTGATTAACTGATAATGAGTGTTTGGCTTTGATTGCTTTTGATAGGTCTAGGGTAATTCAGTATTAAGATACAGTTGGTTTCTAGTAGTGATCAAATTTAAACTTTTGTGTTATATTAGAAGTCAACCATGATTTCATAAGCTGTCCAATATTAGAGTAAAATGTTAGAGTTAGTTCATGTTAATGAGAGTTTTGATTCTAGTCAAAAGCTGATTTTATAATGGTAGTTAGTTTCCAGTTTATTGATAAGATGGGCATAAGTTTTTGATTTTAGAAAAAAAAATATAAAGAGCAGTAGGAAGAAGCAAGCAAATCTTCAATTTGTTAACCTGTAGATACACATCAGTTTTTTCTACATTAGTCTTAATCGAAAGTTAGTTGGGCCATTAGATGGGCTTTTGCATTTTCTTTGTATCTCATTAATTGGAGTTACTCTTACAAAAGTTTTTCAACTTGTAGTGAAAATTAGGTTCAATACTACTAGATGGTATTTTTGGTAACTGTTAGTTATTTTAGTTTTATTATTTGTTTCTAGTTTAATAGTAGTGTAAGAATAGTAAAATTAGAATTTGTAGATTTAATCAAATTGCATTTTTAGTTTAATAAAAATTACTTCTTGGTTTTATATTTTGTAATTTTGCATTTTACATTTGTAGATTAAATTTACATTTTGCATTTTTCATTGGGCATTTATAGTGGTATGTGCTAAATGTTTTTAGCGTAGTACGTATATGTAGAAGTATAGACATTATTTTACATTTTTAGGAGTTTTATTTGTGCAAAGTAGTTAATAATAATACCAAAATTGCTTCTTTAACCAAAATCAATTAAGTCGAGCTTGAATAGTTACATCAATTCGAATCGATACCGAGAAAAACGAACTAAAAAATGAAATATTACATGTCTTATCCAATTATAATCTTGTAGACACAGAGGAGGAGACCGATCCCAATCGGCTACTCCACAGCAGAACTACAGAAACCACGATCAGTCTTATGGCCACAATCGATTAGATAAGAAAAGCGGTGGTGATAACTATCACGGCAGCTCAAACTCATCTGGCAACTACAGGTGATTCTTTAAGCTCCAAAAACGCTAAACTATCGTGTAAAACAGATTCTAATTTTGTTTATCCCAACAGAGATGTTGGACAGGGGCGTGACTAAAACTACAGAGTCAGTAGTCTGCCCGACTAGCAAATTTTGGTAATTTTAAATTTCAGCCAAACAGCCTTATTGTAGTTATGTTATCAGAATCGTGACATGTGTACATCTTCGTCAATCAGGTTCTCAACAAACCAGAGCTGCTTCTGCCGGGTATTCTTATCCCACTTGTATCACATGTGGGAAGAAACACCCGGGCCTTGCCATCGTGGTTCGAGTGGTTGTTACAAGTGTGGTCAGCCGGGCCATATGAAGAGGGATTGCAAGAGCGGGGATGCTGCCGGTACCTCAGGCCAGATTCCTCAAATTTTACCTCCACCACCACCACTACCACCAACCACTGGTCGCGTCTACACTACTACCCGTGAGCAAGCAAATAAGACCACATGTACCATTACTGGCGTTTTGTTTATACACGGACAGGCTGCATGCGTTCTTTTCGATATAGGCGCCACACACTCAGTTATATCTACTTCATATGCTGTTAAAATAAACATGATCCCTACGCCACTAGACAGTATACTTAGTATATCTACACCGATGCGGGACTTTTTACTCATTACCCAGGTGTACAAGGATCTCCCTCTTGATTTTGACGATAAAATCCGTCCAGTAAGTGCCCTTTCGCTAGATATGTGTGAGTTCGATATTATTCTAGGTATGGATTGGTTGTCAGTCCATCGTGCCACCATAGATTGTCATGCTCACCGGGTCATCTTTGGTGATGTCCAGACACCAGAGTATATTCACCGGGGTTTCCTTCTAGGTAAACATGTTCAGATCATTTCAGCTTTACATGCCCGTACTCTATTATACCATGGTTGTGAGGATTTTCTAGCTACAGTTAATGACACTACTTCCGAGACACCTTCACTTCGTGATCAATCAGTTGTATCAGATTTTCCAGATGTCTTTCCAGAGGAACTCCCAGGCATACCTCCCATGCGAGAGGTAGAGTTTGGTATCGATCTCATTCCAGGCGCAGAACCAGTATCTAAATCTCCTTACCGTATGGCTCCTGTAGAGCTTAAGGAACTGAAAGACCAGCTTCAGGAACTTCTAGAAAGGGGTTTCATTCGTCCAAGCGTGTCACCTTGGGGCGCGCCAGTGTTGTTTGTCAAAACGAAGGACGATAGTATGCGGCTGTGTGTTGACTACCGTGAGCTGAATAAGCTCACTATTTGTAACCGTTGTCCACTTCCTCGTATTGACGATTTATTTGATCAGCTTCAGGGTGCCAAGCACTTCTCAAAAATCGATCTACGACCAGGTTACCACCAGTTGCGTGTAAAAGAGCAGGATATATCCAAAACCGCTTTTCGCATGATATACGGTCATTACGAACTTGTTGTTATGCCATTCGGTCTCACGAATGCGCCTGCAGTATTTATGGACTTGATGAACCGAGTCTTCCATGAATTCCTAGACAAGTTTGTGATTGTATTCACCGATGATATCCTTATTTTCTCCAAATCTAAAGAGGAACATAAGGCTCATCTCCGTACAATTTTGCAGATTCTCCGACGAGAGAAGCTTTATGCTAAATTATCTAAGTTCGAGTTTTGGCTGAATAAAGTGGCGTTTTTAGGCCATATTGTTTCTGCAGAGGGGATCACCATGGATCCTACAAAGGTGGAGGCTATCACTAAATGGCCGAGACCGACATCTGTTACAGAAATCCGTAGTTTTCTTGGGTTAGCGGGATATTATCGCAGATTTGTAGAAAATTTCTCACGTTTGGCATTACCGTTGACCAAACTTATGCGTAAAGGGGAAAAGTTTATATGGACCAATGAGAGAGAAAAGAGTTTCGAGGAACTCAAACATCGTTTAATTTTAGCGCCGATCCTTACTCTCCCATCTGGTACAGGTGGTTATCAGATTTACAGTGACGCTTCAGGAAAGGGCTTAGGCTGTGTACTTATGCAGCATGGGAAAGTCATTGCCTATGCTTCGCGTCAGCTAAAGCCATATGAGAAAATTATCCTACACATGATCTAGAGATCGCATCAGTCGTTTTTGCCCTCAAAATCTGGAGGCACTATTTATGCGGTGAGTCGTGTGATATCTTCACCGACCATAAAAGCCTCAAGTACATATTTACACAACGATAGCTGAACATGAGACAAAGGCGATGGTTGGAACTGCTGAAAGACTATGACACTAATATTTAGTATCACCCAGGTAAAGCAAATGTAGTAGCAGATGCCCGTAGCAGAAAGCCAGGAATGATAAATGAAATCAAGATTCAGGAGGAAATTATTCAGGACTTAGAGCGGTATGATATTGAGCTCTTAGTACGCGGACAGAGGGGATACTGGGCTAGTCTGAGGATAGAACCGGATTTACTCTCTAGGATTAAAGCCGCACAAAAGGATGATGGTGAAATTTGGGCGATTGTCTAGAACAATGACCAGCAGACTGAATTTCGTATCGATGACGATGGTATCGTATGGCAGGGTACCAAACTCTGCGTTCCAGAAGACCCTGCTCTAAGAGAAGCCTTAATGACTGAGGCTCATAGCTCTCCGTTTTCTATCCATCCAGGTTCCACTAAGATGTACCACGATCTTAAGCAGCATTTATGGTGGAGCGGCATGAAACAGGATGTCGCCACCTTTGTTTCTAAATGCCTAACCTGCTAGCAGGTTAAGATAGAACATCAGCGTACTAGCGGTCTTCTCCAGCCATTAGATATTCCAATATGGAATGTGACAAGATCTCTACGGATTTTGTCACCGGATTACCACAGACTCAGCGGAGACATGATGCAATCTGGGTTATTGTCGCTCGTTTGACCAAGTCAGCTCATTTCATTCCTATCCGTAAAGATTTCACAGTCAGTAAATTAGTCGATATATTCACAAAAGAGATTGTACGATTACACGATACACCTTCAGAAATTATATCAGACAAGGATCCACGTTTCACTTCTCACTTCTGGGGAGGTTTGAATAAAGCTTGGGGAACCAAGCTCAAGCTCAGCACAACTTTCCACCCGCAGACGGACGGTCAGTCAGAGCGTACCATCCAGACATTAGAGGACATGCTACGCGCCTGTGCATTAGAATGGACAGGGTACTAGGATAACTATATTTGCTTGGTCGAGTTTGCCTACAACAACAGTTGGCATGCCAGTATCAAGCGCGCTCCCTTCGAGATTTTATACGGCAGGAAATGTCGTGCTCTTATTTGTTGGGATCAGGTTGGAGAACGTTTGATAGAGTGACCATAATTAATAGAGTTGACCAATGAAAAGGTCGCCATTGCTAGGGCAAAGCTGCAAGAAGCGTGTATGATAGGTGTGTAAACACCCATCCTTTTACCACTTAACTACAATAATAACCAAGCCAAAACGTGTATTTTAGGTCGTAAATGTCGGAATTATGCGTGGTTTGTGTTTTTGTTGTGATTTAGGATCAAAATGTGAAAAAGGAGGAAAAGACGGGCTTTCACGGGCTTTTATCGAAGAAAAAGACAAAAGACGAAGTCGAAAGATCAAGGGTGCCAAAAGAACAGAAGTCCAAGGCCAATTCCGAAGATTTATCGAAGAAAAAGTCTAAAGATGGAAGTTTAATAAAAGCCGGAGAACTCAAGTCTAAATTAATGAATAAATTACAAGACGAGTTTATTAATCCCGAGACAAAGTCGAAAAAGTCGAAGAAATTAGAAGACGAGAAGTCGAGAAAGAAAGAAGAATGAACCAACACATGCTTAGTTTTCCTAATCACTATAAATAGACTCCTAATGTGTCATTAGGAGTTGTTAGCTAATTTGACACATTAGTCTTTCCACTATAATTTCATGTCATTTTAATTAATTGTCAATTTAAATACTTGTCTTGCACTTTAATTCATTTAATTCCAAGTAAGTGTTTTTAATTTTGTTGTTTAATCTTAAATTTAATCAAGTTTTAATTAATCTCTCATTCTACCTTTCTTGTTCATGATTTAATCTTTATGCTTATGTGCTTATTGTTATGCTTGTTTGATTATTGGTATTGTTTTTATGTTATTGATTGTGTTTGCTTATTGTTTTATAGCTTATTGTGTTTTTTCTTAAATTTAATTAAGTGCTTATTAGTTAATTTTTATAAAAAGTTGTTTTTAAATATTTTAATTGTTTAGTGTTTTTAAAAGTTTTAAATTTTGGCTTAATAGCTTTTGCTTAAAATTGATTTTGGTCAAGTTTTAGTTAAGTGCTTATTTGTTTTTAGCTTAATATTAGTTTTTAGCTTATTTGCATCTTGTTACTATTCCGGATTGGTGTAAAACCCTTTTATTCAGGATAACAGCCATTTGTTTATTCCGGATAAGCCTCAAAGGAAATATTGTGGTAGTTTTTATATTCCGGATAAAGCTTCGAAGAGTTATTCCGGATAAGGTGACAGAGTATTCCGGATAAGCTTAGAAAGGGGATTCCGGATAAGCTATAGATTCGAGTATTCCGAATAAGGGTGTGAAGTATATTCCAGATAAGTATTTGACGGTTATTCTGGATAAGGCTTCAAAGTTTATTCCGGATAGTGGTGACAACAGTTATTCCAGATAAAGACCTGAAGTTGATTCCGGATAAGTATCCGGGATATATTCCGGATAAGCAGCTCGACAAAACTTTCCAAATAAGCAGATCTTGATTGTTCCGGATAAGGTACCAAAGTTTATTCCAGATAAGGAGTGGCAGTTTATTCCGGATAACTTTCGGGACCAGGATTCCGGATAAGTGGAATTTGTTTACTCCGGATAAGGGTCAAAAGGTGATTCCGGATAAGAGGCAGAACAAGATTCCAGATAAGCAACCGTTGGGGATTCCGGATAAGAGTGACAGTTTTATTCCGGATAAGCAGCAGGTTTGTTATTCAGGATAAGAGTAAGATTGGATTCCGAATAGTGACAGTATTTTGGATCCATGCTCAGGTTCTGTTTACTTCCTTTCTATTTTCAAGAATTTATTGTTCCCGCTATTTTTCTCTTAGTTTATTTTTAAAGTTCACATTTTTATTACATTGTCAAGTTAATTTTTCGTCACGCTTTAATTTTAAGTCATTTAATTAATTTTCTTTTAAAAGTTTTAAAATTGCACCATTTAAGTTTTAGTTAGTTTTAGATTTATTTACCCGTCATTTACTTTAAAGTCTTGCACATTTATTTTTCAACAACGACAAATATTCTTTTTCACCAAAAGACGACTGAGTCGCACATTTTTTCCTTTCTCAATTCGAAAAGATCGGACGATAAAACTTTCTTACTGGGCAAAAGCCACGTATTAAATGGCGCCGCTGCCGGCTCTTTTCGTAAAGATTAACGGTTTTCTGTGAGAGACGCGTTGCTTTTTGGGATCCGTTCACTTGTGAACGTTATTTTGCTTGCTTAAAAATTTCCAAAAATCCATAAAAATTAAAAATTTTCAAAAATCCAAAAAGATTTTATTTTTATTTTCATAGTGTATATATATTGTCTATTGCTTTGGTATCTTTTTCTTTTGCTTTTGCAGGTGTATGCGTACTAGATCTTCAATTTATCCAGAGCCCGAGACTCGTGAAGATTTAGCTATGGCAGGTGTGAACAACAACAATAACCCACCGCACCTCAACAATAACAACAATGTTCCCCCACCCGACCTTAGAACAATGGAGGAGCTTTGTCAACCCACAATGTATGGACGAGGAGGACCGATTGCGCCGATGCAAATCACGGCTCCGGAGTTTTCGTTGAAGCATCACATGATCCAACAAGTGCAAACTAATCCATTTCGCGGATTGCCTGATGATGATGCCAACAAGCACCTCGACAAATTCATTACTATTACTCAAAGCATGAAGTTGCCCGGTGTTACTATGGATGTCCTTCGCCTACAGCTCTTTCCACATACTTTATCCCACCACGCCGAAAAATGGTTTGATCATCTCCTGAAGAATTTCATTCATACTTGGGACGACATGACTCAACGATTTTTGTCGCGCTACTTTCCACCATCCATGGTCACGAGCCTTCGAAATCAAATCAGCGGTTTCATGCAAGAACCCGATGAATCACTCTTTGATGCTTGGGAAAGATATAATGTTTTGATCGATCGATGTCCAAACCACAACATGCTCCCCGTTACGTAGATTGATACTTTCTACAATGGTTTAACTTTTCGTGATCGTGATACTATTAATGCAGCCGCCGGTGGCACATTTATGAAAAGAAGACCCGAGGAGTGTAGAGAGCTTATTGAGAACATGACTACTCATCACAAAAATTGGGATTCCTCTGCATCTTCAAGGAACAACCCGAGAGTTAATGTTTCTTCTACTTCAGCAAACCCCGACATGACCGAATTGCATGATTGCCGAAATGAACAAATATATCTTGCTCATCGCTACAAACCAACAACAACAAGTTAAAGCTGTAGCAATTTCTTGTGAGACTTGCGGTGGTCCTCATTCATACACTGATTGTCCTTCTACTCAAGGCAATCTGGAAAACGTGTATGCGGCTTATGGTAACTATTCAACGGAAAATTACCAAGCCCGACCTCAAGGTGATCGGAATTTGCTAAGTTACCGTTCTAACAACTTTCTTTCACCCGGTTTGTCTCCTTAAAACCACAACCCCAACAACAACTACAATAGAAGCAACCAAATCCCACCTAGAGCTTCTAACCATTATCACCCACCCGCTCAACAAGCCCTACCCATTAATCAAGATGTTGAAGCTTTAATGAGAACCCAAGGAGAGCAAATTAAGAATCTGCAAAGCCAAATTATCAATTTGAAAGGGGATATCACTAAGCAAGGTAATAACATTAGATCCGAGCTTCGACATGATATACAAACCTCCTTCAGTACTCAAACAAATGATTTGAAGAATATGCTGGCAAGTTTTTTACTAACCACTCAACTCTCTACTTCGGGCTCTCTACCTTCAAACACCGTCACCAACCCGAGAGCGAATGTGAGTGCTATTACTACACGGAGTGGAGAAACCTTAGTAGGACCATCTATCCCGCCCCCAGTTAGTCCATCTACAACTCCTCCACCACCATTTATCCCTCCTACTCCCACGCCTAGTATTAGTTCTCCATTACCGTCTCCACCTCTACCAGCTGAAGTACCCAAGAAGAACCCTTCACCAACCCCACCTTCCACCTATAAACCAAATATTCCTTATCCTTCTCGCTTGGACAAGCCTAACTTGCTCACCAAGGATGACAAATTCAAGTGTCAAACTATTTGAAGATGATCTCTCAAATGAATTTCAACATTAGCCTTGTAGAAGCACTTGTCCACATGCCGAAACTTGTCAAAGCATTCAAGGAATTGCTTAATAAGAAGGAAAAGCTGGTTGAGCTTGTCAACACACTCTTATATGAAAACTATTCTGTAGTTATTCTTAAAGAACTTCCGGAGAAACTTGGAGATCCCGGTCGTTTTGTGTTGCCTTGCATTTTTAACAAAACCGAAGAATTTACTACCCTAGCTGATCTCGGGGCAAGTATTAATTTGATGCCTTTAAGTATTTGGACAGCACTATCATTACCCGATCTTACACCAACAAAGATGGCTCTTGAGCTTGCAAATCGCACTCTCGCTTACCCCGTTGGTATTGCCGAAGATGTGTTTATTAAAATTGGCACCTTCACTTTTCCGGTCGACTTTGTTGTTGTTGATTATGAAATGGACCCTCGTATTCCTTTAATGCTTGGTCGGCCATTCTTGCGAACCGGAAAAGCTCTAGTCGATGTTGCCGAAGGAGAGTTAATCTTAAGGGTCGGGAATGATGCACAAGTGTTCAAAATGGGGAAGATCACAACCAAATCTAATGGAAGAGAACCGGTGAATATGATTAATGTGCTTGATGATTTTGTCGTCTACAACAATCCGCTATTCGATTCTTGCTATGATAATCTACTGTTCCAAGATGATGTGGATGATTCTCTATCCAATTCTGATCCTCCACCAACTTATGATTCTCCACCGATCTTTGATGCTTATGATGACGATTCTAGTTCCAATGGAGATGATTATGATGATTTTACTTCTGAGTATCCCGACATGCCCACTTATGATGATTTTGATGAGGCTGATACTCTCTCGAGTGATTCTTCACATGATGAAGATCCTCCGCCAACAACACTTGATCCTACTTTGGATGACTACTCATTTGAGGAAGACTTTGCTACTTTTCTCAACACATACTTCCCAAATGAGAGTGATGCTCCTCCTTTAGACTTTGATGATTATGGTCTTTATCTTACTTTGGATATGAAGAAACCCGTGTCACAGGAGAAGAAGCCGGAAGACACCGACACCCGCAACACTTATGTCTTAACTCCTCTCTATCCTCCTTCTGAGGATGAGATTGCGAGATTTATGATCGGATCCTCTTCAAGATCTGTCGAGCCTGAGTGTTATTTTCCCCTAAAGGAAAAGGTGTTCGACCCCGGTATTGCACTTTTTAAGCCATCTTAGTATCCATCTGATGAAATAAAAGGAAAGATTTTTGGAACTTTTGGAGATATGCTTGCACCTCTTCACCCTTGCTCCCACCGTGCTCAACAACTGCTTAAGGGAACCTTGCCTACTCTTCTTTGGCTTGCCTTGTTCACCTTAAGCTTGTGCTATTTGATGGACGAAAACCATGTATTTGATCCCGGTGGATGTGTTTCATGCTTCTTCCTATGCTAATCAAGGTCGAGTCAGGCTCACGACTCGGTTAACAAAAACAAGCGCTTCTCGGGAGGCAACCCGCAATATGTATCCTTTTTCTTTGTTTTTGTAATAAGTGTAGGGGGAGACCCTAGTATGTTGTTTGTTGTCTTCTTTCTAATCGTGTACAGGGATAAGAGCTTTCAAACATCCATTCTTGATGAATTTTGACGAACCGTGATCCCGTGTACCCGTCTTCCCGGTTCTATCCTAAACTCTTTTGATTCTCTATTTTATATTTTTCAATATTAAAATAGGAATCACTTTAGTTGTCCTTTCTTTAGCAAGATTTAAACAACGTGCACAATGTCCTAAGTGTAGGGGAGTTTACTTACACATGCTTAAACATTGATGACAATGTTTATATTAAGTGTAGGGGGGACTTCTATCGAAGTTAAGTGGCCTTTTCCTTGTTTTGTCCTCATTTTAACCGAAAAAATTGATTTTTCGACATTTTTCAAAATTTTTGATCTATTTTGGCCTATTAGTATTTACCTTTGTTATAGTTATTTTCTTTCCTTGCTAGAATAAATTTTAATAAAGTGGTTTTAATTTTTAAACGTTGTGAATCTTTTGACTCAACCCGAGTTTACTTATCCAAGTTTACTCTAGCTAGTATCCTTAACGTGTTTAAGTCAAGTTTTGCTAGGCTTTTATATAGGGAACTTTAAAACGCGAAAGTCTTAACTCTTACGGGTTAAGAACAAGAACTTTTCGCAAGTTCCTATAATTGATCCTAGAGAGTCGTTTATCAAGGGAACTTTAAAATGCGATTTCTAAACATGAAAAAGTCTAAGAGTTTGCAAGATCCTATAGATGACTCGAAAACCCAAAACTTTGATTTAATTGGCTAAGCATTCACGAGTCTCATTCCTTGAGATTTTAAATTGTGGAGAACGAGAAATGATAGAGTCAATTATAAGTTTGGTATTCTTCCGTGAATTTATGTGAGTTGATTATAAGCCTATTCTCCCATCGCTTGTTAATAAATTTTTCTGCAATAAATAAGGTTTTACGATTTGAAAAGTTACTTAGCTTCTAGCCCAAGATCGTTTAAAAGTTGCTCGGTATTAATTAGAGTTCATAGCCAAGGCATAACTTATTGAAGCGGGATGCGAAGATTGGCGAGTCCGAAATGGCCCTAACAAGGCATGAGGGCTACATTTGTTGCTAAAGATCCAAAAGTGATGTGAAGAATCATTTATCAAAAAAACAATATGAAGGATCGAGACACACGACGAAAAGCAAATACTCCCCTAAAGATCATGGAGAAGTCTATCCAAAAAGGCCCTAACAAGGTATGAGGATAAATATATCCAAGTCCTAAAAGGAGGCGGATTGTTGTATATCAAAGTCCAAAATAAAGATTGGAGAAAAATGAAGAAGTCGTGGTCCAAATATGAAGAATCTCTCAAAAAGTTCAAGTGAAGAAATTCCTATTATGAAGAGAAGACCATTATTTCATGAACGTCTCTCAAGATTTGAAGTATGAAGTCGCTGCCAAATATCGGTCCGAGAAAGGTCTTAATTCGTGAAGCGAGTTATGCCAAGATATGAACCTTAAGAGGTCCCGAGAAGCAGTTTTAAAAGATTTTGTCCTTTAGCTAACTACGGATTAAATCGTCCCACTTTATTTTCAGCCTAAATAACTATCGAAATAAGTCAACAATGCATCCTCGTGATCATTCAAGACAAAATTAAAATATAAGAGATACACCTAGGAATAAGGGAGTCTAAGTGAATAATTGGCCCACATGAGTTTGTGTTAGATTACTAACTTATAATAACAATGATTTCGTTTTTAAGCTTGGTTTGGGGAACGTGAAACTTGAGGATGATAATCATTCATGACATTCTAAAACCCTAAGGTAAGTTTTTGATCTTTTTACTTGTTTCCTTCTTGTAAATATTTTGTCTTTTTAATAAAGGCCAATGTGGATTGATTATGATGGAGAATGTAAAACGTGCTTTGTAACTAATGCATTGCATGAGGACATTGCAATGGTCAAGTGTAGGGGATTTGATAGGTGTGTAAACACCCATCCTTTTACCACTTAACTACAATAATAACCAAGCCAAAACGTGTATTTTATGTCGTAAATGTCGGAATTATGCGTGGTTTGTGTTTTTGTTGTGATTTAGGATCAAAATGTGAAAAGGGAGGAAAACACGGGCTTTCACGGGCTTTTATCGAAGAAAAAGACAAAAGACAAAGTCGAAAGATCAAGGGTGCCAAAAGAACGGAAGTCCAAGGCCAATTCTGAAGATTTATCGAAGAAAAAGTCTAAAGATGGAAGTTTAATAAAAGCCGAAGAACTCAAGTATAAATTAATGAAGAAATTACAAGACGAGTTTATTAATCCCGAGACAAACTCAAAAAAGTCGAAGAAATTAGAAGACGAGAAGTCGAGAAAGAAAGAAGAATGAACCAACACATGCTTAGTTTTTCTAATCACTATAAATAGACTCCTAATGTGTCATTAGGAGTTGTTAGCTAATTTGACACATTAGTCTTTCCACTTTAATTTCATGTCATTTTAATTAATTGTCAATTTAAATACTTGTCTTGCACTTTAATTCATTTAATTCCAAGTAAGTGTTTTTAATTTTGTTGTTTAATCTTAATTTTAATCAAGTTTTAATTAATCTCTCATTCTACCTTTCTTGTTCTTGATTTAATCTTTATGCTTATGTGCTTATTGTTATGCTTGTTTGATTATTGGTATTGTTTTTATGTTATTGATTGTGTTTGCTTATTGTTTTATAGCTTATTGTGTTTTTTCTTAAATTTAATTAAGTGCTTATTAGTTAATTTTTATAAAAAGTTGTTTTTAAATATTTTAATTGTTTAGTGTTTTTAAAAGTTTTTAAATTTTGGCTTAATAGCTTTTTCTTAAAATTGATTTTTGTCAAGTTTTAGTTAAGTGCTTATTTGTTTTTAGCTTAATATTAGTTTTTAGCTTATTTGCATCTTGTTAGTATTCCGGATTGGTGTAAAACCCTTTTATTCAGGATAACGGCCATTTGTTTATTCCGGATAAGCCTCAAAGGAAATATTCCGAATAGTGGTAGTTTGTATATTCCGGATAAAGCTTCGAGGAGTTATTCCGGATAAGGTGACAGAGTATTCCGGATAAGCTTGGAAAGGGGATTCCGGATAAGCTGCAGATTCGAGTATTCCGAATAAGGGTGCGAAGTATATTCCGAATAAGTATTTGACGGTTATTCCGGATAAGGCTTCAAAGTTTATTCCGGATAGTGGTGACAACAGTTATTCAAGATAAAGACCTGAAGTTGATTCCGGATAAGTATCCGGGATATATTCCGGATAAGCAGCTCAACAAAACTTTCCGGATAAGCAGATCTTGATTATTCCGGATAAGGTACCAAAGTTTATTCCGGATAAGGAGTGACAGTTTATTCCGGATAACTTTCGGGACCAGGATTCCGGATAAGTGGAATTTGTTTATTCCAGATAAGGGTCAAAAGGTGATTCCGGATAAGAGGCAGAACAAGATTCCGGATAAGAAACCGTTGGGGATTCCGGATAAGAGTGACAGTTTTATTCCGGATAAGCAGCAGGTTTGTTATTCATGATAAGAGTAAGATTGGATTCCGAATAGTGACAGTATTTTGGATCCCTGCTCAGGTTCTGTTTACTTCCTTTCTATTTTCAAGAAATTATTTTTCCCGCTATTTTTCTCTTAGTTTATTTTGAAAGTTCACATTTTTATTACATTGTCAAGTTAATTTTTCGTCACGCTTTAATTTTAAGTCATTTAATTAATTTTCTTTTAAAAGTTTTAAATTGCACCATTTAAGTTTTAATTAGTTTTAGATTTATTTACCGGTCATTTACTTTAAAGTCTTGCACATTTATTTTTCAACAACGACAAATATTCTTTTTCACCAAAAGACGGCTGGGTCGCACATTTTTCCCTTTCTTAATTCGAAAAGATCGGACGATAAAACTTTCTTACTTGGCAAAAGCCACGTATTAGCGTACTCGCCAGAAGAGTTACGCCGACAAGCATCACAGAGATCTATCATTTTAGACTGGGGATCGTGTGTTCCTCAAGGTATCACCCGCACGCGGCATCAGACGTTTTGGCCTCATAGGCGAGCTCAGACCTCGCTACATCGGACCGTTTGAAATCCTTGAAAGTGTCGATGAAGTATCATATCTGTTGGCGTTACCGCCTCAGCTTTCACACATTCACAACGTGTTCCATGTGTCATTACTCAGAGGGTACAACTATCATGAGCTTCACAAAGTGAATTATCCACTCGATCAGACTCGGGAGGACCTATCTTATATTGAGGAACCCGAAGCAGTTTTAGATCACAAGGATCGAGTTATGAGAAGGAATACCATTTCTTTCGTCAAGATCCTGTGGAGGAACCATAACGAGCGGGAGGCCACTTGGGAAACAGAGGAGTCTATACGGACTTCTTATCCTCACTTCCAGTTTTAATTCGGGTATGTCTTTCAGCCTATATGTTTGAGCTTTCACGTTCTTTCAGTGCATGTGTAATTCAGTTTAGATATATTCCCCAACTTAAAGTACCCTAAATTCGAGGACGAATTTTTATTTTTAGAGAGGGAGAATTGTAAAACCCAGTACGGTCGTATCCTTAATTCGGGGACGAATTATTATTTTTAGAGGGGAACAATTGTAAAACCCGTATTTAAAATGATAATATTAAATACGTAGTTTTGATTTTAATAAACTACATATAGTTATTTAGAAAAATAATTATTACTTATGTATTATTTAACACGCAGAAATTAAATACAATTATACGCGAATAAGTTCTTTTAAAAAAAATGGAAAACTATATAAGTTATGGGGGGCCGGTTTTAGTAAGTAAACAAAAAAGGGATTTTGAGCTTAAGCCCGTTATATTACAAAGAATATACACGGAGGATAGACCTCCATATCAAATCAGAACTGAAAAATAAAATAAAATTAAGGTTTGTGTACTTGGTGTGGTGGCCGCCGGGTTAAGCAAGAAAAAAAGAGGGTTTTGGTGTGTTGGTTGTTCGTAATCTAAGATATCCTTCCGTTCCTAAATCATTGTAAGTAGATAAATCGTTCATCCTTTTCTTATAGTCGTTTTCTACTGTTTTTATAGGACCGAGACATAGGCCTCGGTGTTTCTTTCTTTTGCCCAGCCAACCTCGTAGCTACAATAATTAAAGGGTTCGTTTGGATTGGATTTGTCCACCGAGACTCAAAGAGTCTCGATGGTGGCTGTTTTTGGTCGACCGAAGGCAGAAAACCCCAAAAGGGGTGTGTTCGTTTAGCTTATGATGGTCGAGGGGTGTTGGTTTATTGAACCGAGACCCTAAGGTCTTGTTGGCATCATCCTTTTACCCAGCCGTGACCCACACAGGGGCGGCTCGGGCTGTGATCGAACCAAATCAGCCAAAAACCCATTCGGGTGTAAAACTGTTAAAAGGGGTGTTTGGCTTGATTATATTCAGTGGAAAAATTAGAAAAAACATTGGGAACGAAGTGTATTATCAGTGGGAAGAAATGGGACAGAAAAACATGAAATTTTAAATGACATTAGTGACAGTTTGGCGACAATAAATTCTGTCGTAGATTTGTTTTATAAGCAGTTTTTAAAACTCAGCTTTTAGTGACACTTTTAGTGACACAAATTTCTGTCACTAATTCATATAGACAGATTTTAATATAGGTTGTCGAATTGTTTAGTGCGACTGAGAAAGGGTATCTCGGTATGCTCGGGTCGTAATTATTATAGTAAAAAAATAAAGATTTCATATTATACCTTTTATCACTTATTTTATAAAGATTTAATGGGATGTTTATATGAATTAAACTAAAATAGTTTTTAATAATAATTAAAGGGTACAATTTTATTATAATAACTAAATGATTTTGAAAACTTTATAATTTAGAAAACCTTATGTTTTAACGAGTTACTTATTATATTATTAATATAACGTCAGAACACGTTGTATCGTAATTATTAGTAGGTCGTTAATATATTAGAGAGAATTACAATAAGATCAAATTTATCAGTTAATATATGTACAGAATTCCAGAATTTAAAATAAATAAATGAAAAGCCAATAAAAACAGTAAATTTAAATAAAACCAGATAACTTACTCGCATCTATTATTATTGTAGCTTCCGTGAAGCCCGAGTAGTATTCGTTCAGTCTTCCATTCAGTCAGTTACTAGACTAGAGGTACGGATTTCCCATCCTTTCAGTAAGGACTTCCTTTCCTATGCATGATTAGGATTCCCCGTCTGCAGCCAAATGTTCTCCCCAGTACATGTTGAAATTATCAGTTTTATAATTAAGTTAAATTGCCTGAGCCTTATATACAAGCATGACCAGTCAGTAGTACTAGTTACGGAGGTACCGTAACCATGACACTTGAGGCATCGGTGTCATGACTCACCTGCGGGAGAGTGATATCCCGCAGCGTTCCACTCAGCTCAGTTTGGCCATTTTATCAGTATTATTAGTGGGGCGTATGGATGCATCCTAGGCTTATCAGTTTACAGTTATCAAGTGAATGTGGTGTGTGCTCTACATCCTTCACATTGGAGCTGATCCCTCCACCCAACACATTATTTAGAGGTCACCCCTCTACAACATGACGAGGTCACCCCTCTAGTTATTCATGCACAGTTGTTACAACACATGACCTATATAAGCTCTGGCAATTAAAATACAGTAAATGCATGTTTTCAGATTTAACAGTTAATAAGTCTGTTTTATATTTATAAATCAGATATATCAGATTTTACACAGTTTGCTCCCAATTGTCATAACAATTTTAGTTCAGTATTTGTTATCAGTTCTATTCCCGTATATTATAATCATGCTTCATATCCGTTCACTGAGCGTTATGCTCAGCCGTAGTTTCCTTTCATGTTTCCAAACAGCAGGTACACATGGACGATCTTAGGACTTCTAAGAGAGTACGTGCATTGTATGGGAGCTATCCAGACTCCTTTACTTTATGCACTCATACATTACTTTGTTTCGTCCTTTTTCTTTCAGTACTTAATCTTTATATTTGAGCTTATGTTTGGATTACCGATGTTTGATTCCGGTAATTCCGTTATGGTCAGTTAATGTTTGATACATTGCCTTGCATGCTTTGATGACACGCTATAAATGCACGTAACGGTTCACTTATCCAAGTGGGGTGTTACAAATGTTATTATGTTTAATTGTAGTTGTTGTTAAGGTTTTGGCTAAAGGTCTTGTGGATTTTGATTTTGTCTTTGAGTTTATGATAATGGAGTGTTGGTGTTTTGTGGGTTTTGACTTTGAGTTTTGTGAAGGTGGTCGGAAGGTGTTTGGACTGGTGGATGAGAGTAGTGGATTAATAAGTGAAGATGTTGACTGTGGCTATAGTAGTTGTAGTTTTTTATGGGCTTAGGGAAGGTGGCCGGAGGTGATTATAATGATGGCGACGCTGTGATGGATTTGATTATGATCTGTGTTCTTGCATCAACCTCGATGATGATGATGTTTATGAGATCATTCCTTGGTGGGTCAAAACAAAGCCAAGGAGCAACCAAAGATAAGAGTGAAGAAGATTGACAACTCTTACAAGGAAAAGACGGGAATACCCCTATGCCAAAATGAGTTAACATTTGCTTGTGGGCCCAGTTAAACCGACAGACAAACGACGGCAAAGGTTTCAAAGTTAAGGCTGAGCGACACAACTTTTTTGGTCAAAGGACTAACGACGTCGGTCAACGTAAACCATAAGGACGAACAGTGTATTTTACTCTTTATTCAATAAATTTAAAAAATTAACAAATACTTTTTACATTTTATAACCTAATAATATCACAACTATAAAATAGTAAACACGAACTTTATTATATATTTCTATATTAAACTAAAATATTAAATTAAATTTATTTTATTTATAATCTCGTACGTACACGAAATTTATAAGTAGTAATCTAACAATCACAAAACCCGCTATAATGTTAAAAAGTCAAGATGTAAAACTAAAAAGAAATTTCCACAAGTAAAAGGAGCCTTATTAACTTAACAACTTAAAAAAAACAACTCTTTAATGTTAAACTAGTTGTGATAGACTTTGTGTAAACAGGTGTCGTAATGCGTCAAGTTTGTTATAAAGACTCATGATAACGCGTGAGAAGATTACGAAATCAGTGGTTCGGTTGTCAGCTCCACCGAATACGTTTTTGTGATAGGGGTGTTTCTTTTTCCACTAAATTGCATGAGTGGGGAAAGAAGTGGGTCCAAAAATTATTTTAATATTAAAATCTTACTAAATCTTCCATATATACAAGACACATAAAAGTTCACTCTCCCCATTATGATGTTTTAGTGGATATGGGTCCACCTTCTGTATAAGACGCTCACGTGGCACTAAACCATCCCCGTGGGCCTTACTTGTACCAAGCACGTGTTTAATTATAAAGAGGGAAAGTGAAGAATTTTGACAAAGTAAATGCAAAAATGATTGGTAAACAAGTAGGAAAATGATTCCTAGGCTTAGGTGATAGATCTAAAGATCCAATGCAAATTAAAAAAAGGTTACGTACTGAATATGATGATAGAAAATAGGGTGAGCAAAGTGCTATTTTGGATCGAAATCGATTACATCGTAATCGTATTTGTTGTTTCTACAAAAATAAAAATTGAATCATAATACTTTTTGCGATTTTAGTTTTACGGGTTTTAAACGCATCACATTATCACTTATAATTTATATAATTAATGTGAGTTTATTTGATTTTTGGTTTACGATATTGTTTTTCGGTTATAATGCATATATACAATGTAACAAAGACATCGATTGTTAACGATAATATGCACTCGAAACCAGAACAAAATATGATCGATGGTATAAATTTTTTTAAACCTTATAACATAATATAGTTCAATTTTTATAAATATATTACTAAATAAAACCAGAAACTCATTTAAAAGCACCGGGTGTATTTAAGATATATATTTAGAAAAAATCAGTGCTTTTCCAAAAGTTAACATTAAATCGAAAAAATCCATAGGTGTTCCGGGCACTCACGGGATAACCCCTAGCTCCGTCCCTGCTTGAAGCCTTATAAGACACACTAAATAATCAATTTGACGTTTTTTGCTTTTATATAATCAATGTGCGGTGCGGTTAGATTTTACTGGTAAAACCGCAACCGCGTTGATTTTGCAAGATTTTGAAACCGATCCATCGATTTTTATCATGATGTGCTTTTTGTGGTGCAATTTTTTTACGATTTTATGGTTCGTGAAGCTAATTTTACTCACCTAGCTGTCCATCAACATAGAAACAAATGACAAGTCAAGAATGCAGATAACTGGTAAACATAGTAAACAAGTAGATAAATGTAAGAATCATCAGTAGCAACATTTCAAAAGATAACAGATGGTTAAACAAGTCCGTGCAAGTTTATTTCACACAAGTATACAACTAAATTTGCTGAAAGAGATAACATAAATAAAACAAAACTGATTACACAAACAAAATATGAGTTTGAAGTTTAGAACATGATTAACACAATTAGATAAAATTTAGTAAAATCAAGGGTATCCAATCCCGTCTTCCACGGGGTAATGGAGAAGGTGATGTAGCCAGCTTTATATTACCGAGTCCTGAAGGTATAGAAAGTGTTTTCAGGAGATCTCCGGCGTATTTTACATGGAGTGAAGGTCTGACGACTGTCTCTGTCTATTAAGTAATGGGGTATTTCAACTGAGCTAGCCCTGCTTGTTATCAAATAGTACAATTTAGTGAATATATCAAATCAAAGATACTAAAAACTAGCATTGTTGCCATAGAAAGGGGATACATACTTTGTGAGCAGGCGGTTTTGGTAATTAGGCTTTTTGTCCGGTGTTAGTAATTTCGCTTTAATCTTTGGGACATATTCGTAGCTAGTACTAGATACTAATGGGTCAATAACTAGCATACGGATCTTTGGTAGTACTTCGTACAAAACAGTTGATGTTTTGCTATTCTTTGCATCCCCCCTCTTCCTCTTTAAAGCTTTGTTTCCATTCGTCGTCTTGATGGGTCTAGTTATGTCACCGTGGGGAGATACAAGGCTCTCCACAAATATGGGAGTAGACATGTAGTCCATAATCTTGTACGAGCGACAACAGAAACGAGGACCCTTGTAGGTAATATTATTATACTCGGGATTGCTCAAGTAGTTTGGATCACAACAACGTAGACACGGCAGCTGCTCCCAAGATTGTCTTACTTGGTAACTTCTCATTATCCATATCCTAGGGCTAAAATTTTCGTCTCTGAATCTATCGGTTGTAGGTGGTTGTTGTTTATATATGCATAGAGATTCTAGAGTAAAACCAAGTATATCATCTTCATCTCTATCACGTTTATATAAATAATCATCTGGTTGGGGGATTTCTTTAAACTCCTCGAGAGACAAATCAAAAGAAATAATTACTCTCTTGTTTTTTCGATTATTCATAAACCAATGAAGTGACCCTTCACATAAGATACCAGGTCTATCAGCAAACTTATATTTGATATCTCCAATAAGTTTCCAAACATTTGATTTCAATGTTAACGCATGAAAACGTGTTCGATGATTGCCTTTAACCCCAAACCCTACTATAACCTTGTAATCATCTGTCGATGAATCATAACCAAAACCCCAACAAGGTTTTAAGCAAAACCGCGGCCTACGTGTTTCACGAATTCCGGGTATCATTGGAAGGCATTTAACTTCTCTAGTCAAAGGATTAGTTACTAAAAGCTCAACATCTTTCGGAGAGATGCATACTAGGCCATTTGAAGAACCAACAATATGATATTTATTGAGGCTAAAAGTACGGACTACGGTGTCATAAGAACTCGAACAACCATTATGCATCATGATCCTTTTATCACGAAGACGATGATTTATCGAACAAGTATAGTTGAGATGAGCTTTAACAAAAAAAGGAGATGAGATTAACGAAAACCATGACTTACAAACTTTTTTAAATCTAAGTAGATCAATAACATTCAGTCTTAAAAGTATCTGCTCAATCACATCAAACATAAGCTCTGCCATTCAAACGAACGAACTCCTTTGGCTTGTTTAGTATGCGGAATAAGACAATTAGGGTTTATTGTTGATGTTATAAGGTATATGAAAGCTCAGAGCTTAAAACATTATATCCGAGCCCACTTCAGTGTGACTGGGCCACTCAACGATTGTGCATGGTTCAACAATATTACACGTCCAAGACTCGAAGTAAATCGTTTCTCGGGTCAAAACCGAACTGATCCGAGTTAATAATTTTGTCAAAACGTGAACCGGACGAGAAAATTGCACCATTCGTCCATGTGGTTTAGGCCAAATCCCTAGCCTCGTCCGTAATCTATTTTTTTTTTTGCATGAATAATCCTTATCTTATGTAACACCATTCGTCCTTATAAGGACGATTCATGCAAATCAGCCCAAATCACAGGTATGAACGGTGTTATATAGTTTTAAGCCATTCTTGAGATAAGGATGAATGGTGTTACATAGTTTCAAGATAAGGACGAATTAAGCAACAAAAAAAGATTAGGGACGAGGCTAGGGATTTGGCCTAAACCACATGGACCGACGATGTAATTTAATTTACTCTTTTTCTTTTTTGTATCGATACAAACAGAAAAATCACAGATAGAACTTGGAACTTTATCATGGCGACAATATACTCCTATGCAGCTATGCTTTGAGACTGCGAGTTAGTGTTAGTTTGAGACTTGGGGCACTAGGGCAGTAATATTTGATTTGTGCTTTTGGGCATAGCATAAAGTTAAAAAGTCGGTATAATACATTCTGTCCTATGTTTGCTTGGCGAAAAGAGGTTAATATCCTTATTCCAGGGTTGCAAAACATATGAACGAATCTTAGACGGCTACAACGATTACCTGTTTTAGCTCAAGGATCCATTGTCAACAACGCACAAACCAAATTCGTCCGCATAAGCCGTTTTGAGTTGCCACCTCTAAGAAAATATAGACAGACGAAGAATCCTTTTTAGTTAATGTTACATAGTATTATAAAAACTAGATGCTAATTAAAAACCTTTCACTATCAAATGTGATATAACCAATAGCAATGAAACCTATTGAAAATGCTCATCCAAATAAGAACAAGACAAGAAAACCAACAAAAAACTATGTTTGATCGGCTAAGAATATATTGTAATATAACAAAGTGTTTCTTGTGATTTATGTTGGTCAGGCGGAGCAACCAGCAACACGCTTTCCATCTGTCGATCATACGTTAAGACTATTAATTATGATGAATGTTGCATACCTTGTGATCTAAGCTAACGAAAAAAGTTAATCATTTTGACAAAACCAAATCTTTGTTCTTTGACTACTTGTTTTGGAAGTTAACAAATGATTTAACCTCAATGGAAGTGTGCGTATGGCGAGTGTTTTGTTGGTGTCTAGTGTTTTTTATGGTGGAAGTTCATGTGATCGTTGGTGATACTAATCCGGGAGATGGTAAGTGATGTGGTCTTGTGTTGTTTAGTCTATTAGTGACTTTTTTTTTTTGCGCGGTTTTTGATTAATAGATCACGTGCTGGTGCATGTGCAGCTGAAGCACTGAGAGCACTGAGAGACCAGTGGCAAAACACGCCACCAGGCTGGAAAAAGTCAAATGATCCGTGTTCATGGGAAGGTGTCATTTGCAGAAACGACAGGGTCGCTGAACTGTCCGTCCATTTTCCCTTATTGTGATTCTAACGTTTGATAATAAAACTTGAGGTGACAAGTTGACGGGTTGGGTAACATGTCAAAACATGTTTTTTTTTTGAACGGCAGTTTGGTGCAGCGGAGTATCTTGCGTGCCACCGAGGCACCAAGTCTCTCGACCCGAGTTCGAATCATCTCACGAAGAGAATATCAACCCCATGCTAGGCATCCAGTTTCCCATTAAGGGGCTTCAAGGCATTGCAATGTGATTCAAACCCGGCTGCCAATTCTGGGAAAATCCCCCACATGGGGAATGACAGAATGTGGGTCAAAACCGATGGTTTCCTTACGTGGTCCACTTTTTACAAGTTTTATACACTTGATGTTCAAAACCGGGCTTCTTTTTTTGTAGCCAAAATTTTTTTGGATCCCAGTTCAACCAATTCTATGATAGGAAACTTGATATAGCAAGCTTTTTACACCGATTTCGTCATTGAAATGTTGCATTTTTTCGTTCTCAGGTGGTTGTCATCTATGGGCTTAGAAGGTCAACTCGTTGGAGACATTGGTGGTCTCACTGGACTCACATTATTGTAACTTCGTAAACTTTGATCACACTGAAATATTATTGGACTAGCTACCTACTTTGATCAGTTTGTATCTGACAAGATTTTGATGTTATGCTAGGGACTTATCGTATAATGGAGGCCTAACAGGTCCAATCTCTCCACGGGTCGGAGATCTAGAAAATCTCGATCAGCTGTGAGTTTCATAAACTGTTCTTTATGTGCCTTTCAAGAACTATATGTTGCTAAAACCATGATGAACATAGATACCTTAAAAAGAAAGGAACCTTTTAAAATTTTGGTTTCAGGATTCTATGTGGTTGTAAATTCACCGGCAGCATTCCATCTGAACTGGGAAACCTAAAGAAGCTCTCGTATATGTAAGATTCTTCTTATCAACGATCTTCATCAGTAAAAACCATATTGCTACTTGCTAGGCAGTCTTTTTAACGCATTCTTAACGTATGGTTTATGATCAATAGGGCTTTGAACACAAACAACCTGACAGGCGGGATCCCTCCATCTTTAGGACTTCTATCCAACCTTTACTGGTTGGACATATCAGAAAATCAGTTATCAGGATCGATTCCGTATTCAACTCTCACATCACCGGGCTTGGATATGCTTAAACATGCTAAGCATTTGTAAGTATTTTTTGCTATTGCGATATATATCATACACCTATGTTGTTATCATGTCTCTTTGGGTTCTCTTGTCTAATCATTGTAAATGTGCAGTCATTTCAATAAGAACAAGCTATCAGGGTCAATTCCATCACAAATTTTTGGCGAAGACATGGTACTAATACACGTGTAAGTTGAACCAATTAGTGTAAATTATTATATGAAAACTTGATTGAACGCATTATGAATGAACCGTTTGTGATATTCCAAGCACAGATTGTTCGATGGAAATCAGTTGACCGGAAGGATCCCTAGTACCATTGGAAGTGTCAAGACACTAGAGGCTCTGTACGTATAATATTGAAAGCCAAAATCATTCACATTTTTTTTTAAATTACTAAGTAAAATTATTTGAAATGCAACAGTCGACTTGATAGAAATGCGTTGGAAGGTGAAGTGCCATCAACCCTGAACAGGCTCACAAGCCTCAGCGAACTGTGAGTACATATCTTTATTCTATTACAAATGAAAACTAAGGACTATCGGCGATTGACTTTGACTTTTCTGTTATTGCTTCTGTTGTGTTTATATAGATATTTAGCCTTCAACAAGCTATCAGGAGCTTTGCCTGATCTAAGTGGGATGAGTTCTCTCACTTATGTGTAAGTTCATCATAAAAAATCGATATCTTCTTTTGCATTTTTACTGTTAGCTTACATGTGATCTGAAAAAATTGGAGACTTCTTATGTAGTGACTTGAGTAACAATTCATTTCAAGAATCCGACCCTCCGCCTTGGTTTTCTACGTTACCATCTTTAAGCACCATGTGAGTGTTCAGTATCTTATAAGAAGCGTTTTTCTTTTCTAATGGAAAGCTATCTTATATTGACTTCTGATTGTTGTGCTTAGCGTTATGGAATTTGGGACGCTTAAGGGGAAACTACCACAAGCCCTTTTCGGTTTATCAGGAATTCAAACTGTGTAAGATTCAATCTGCTTAACTCCTGTTCAATATTGTTACCTTCATTATGTATAAAACTACATTTCTGTTTTTGAAAACAATCAAACAGAAGACTGAAGAACAACAATCTTAATGATACATTAGTTATGGGTGATAGCATCGGCACACAACTAGAGCTTGTCGATTTGCAAAACAACAAGATCAACAATGTGACACTCTCTAGCAGTTACAAACAGGAACTCGAGTAAGAACAACTTTAATTGATATCAAGATTCATATTAGAGGTGGCAGTTTCAACATAATTGACCCGTACCTGTTTTGACATGTCAAAAAACTTTTGTCATCCAATCTCTATGTACTCAATATTTATGTTTTGTGTTTACGGTATTTTTAGACTATATGGAAACCCCGTGTGCAATCAGACCCTTGCAGACAGTCCATATTGTCGACTTCAACAATCAGCATCAACGTATTCTACGAGCTTACCTGATTGTGGGACAAAATCATGCCGGCCTGATCAGAAACAAAGTCCTTTTAAATGTGGCTGTGGTTTTCCATATGAAGGCACATTTTTCTTTCGAGCGCCATCTTTTAGTACTTTATCGAATGATACCTTGTGGCATTCATTAGAAACAAGCCTTTGGTCGAAACTGAGCCTTGCTTCGGGCTCGGTTGTGCTCCAAAACCCGCATTTTAATCTTGATGATTATCTTCAAGTGAGTGTGCAATTCTTTTCATCAAAGAATAAGCATTTTAAACGACCGGAGGTTCAGAAAATGGGATTTTTCTTGAGTAATCAAACTTACAAGCCACCAGCAGGATTCGGAACGTATACTTTCATTGCAAATCCTTACGCATTTGCAGGTAAAGATTTCTGGTTACATCGTTTTAGATATAATCCGAATTTATTGACAAAATGATTGTAAGATGTTAAATGCACTGCAATTACATTTGGTTGACTTGGTAAGTTTTTTCCTACCCTTATCGAGTTAAAATGATCATATATGATGTGTAGATGATAAAGGTGGTGGTATTGGAGTTGGAGGTATAATTGGGATCGCCATCGGTTGCGCCCTTTTGGTCATTGTACTTATTGTGCTCGTAGTATACGCTATTCAACAAAAGAAACGTGCTGAAAAAGCCATCAGTCTAAGCAAACCTTTCGGTAAGTACCTATTCCGTACTAATTTGTTTTTCACAATGCTTATGCCTTTTTCCATAGCTAAATTCAACCTGTTTTCGACAGGATCATGGGCTCCAAGTTCTAAAGACAGTGGAGGTGCACCGCAGTTGAAAGGAGCTAGATGGTTCTCTTATGATGAACTCAAAAAAAGCACAAGTAAATTTTCGGAAGCTAACCAGATAGGATCCGGAGGATATGGGAAAGTATGGCATGATTGTTATGAAATTAATTAGTTTCATTTTCGGTTCTACTTGTGATATTCATTATTGTTGTGATTTGATAGGTTTATAGAGGAGTGATCCCAGGTGGGCAAACAGTTGCGATAAAAAAAGCTCAACAAGGTTCAATGCAAGGAGGGCTTGAGTTCAAGACTGAAATCGAGCTGCTTTCGCGGGTTCATCACAAGAACCTAGTCGGTCTTGTCGGGTTTTGTTTCGAGCAAAAAGAACAAATGCTGGTATATGAGTATATGCCCAATGGAACCCTTAGAGAAAGCTTGTCAGGTAAAATTATGTTACTTCGCCAAAAAGACACTGAAGCTACCAAATATAACTTTGTCTCGATCGCTCGTACTTAGTTTGGGGCCTAGTATTGACAAAAATTGATAAACACGTAAATTTCAGGTAAATCGGAAATTCATCTCGATTGGAAGAGAAGACTACGTGTGGCGCTCGGTTCTGCTAGAGGACTAGCTTATCTTCATGAGCTTGCTGATCCTCCTATAATCCATAGAGACGTTAAGTCAACTAATATACTTCTAGACGAAAACCTCACAGCAAAAGTTGCGGATTTTGGATTGTCTAAGCTAGTTTCAGATAGCGAAAAAGGCCATGTCTCGACCCAAGTTAAGGGTACCCTGGTACGGCCCTTTTTTGCCACTGTTTTAGTAGTTTTTGTGCAACTTTAATAAGTCTTTTCTAGGAGTGTGCATCAGGCAAAGTAAGACCATTTACATTTTTATGCGTATACAGGGATATCTCGATCCAGAATACTACATGACACAACAATTAACTGATAAGAGCGATGTATACAGCTTTGGGGTGGTGATGCTTGAACTCATAACCGCTAAACTCCCTATTGTAAAAGGAAAGTACATTGTACGCGAAGTGAGACTAGCAATGGACATGACAGACCAAGAAGAATATGGACTACGAGAAATACTCGATCCTAATCTCAAAGACTCGTTACTGACAGGCTTCGGTAGGTTTATACAATTAGCAATGCAATGTGTTGAAGAATCTGCTGCAGATCGTCCAACTATGAGCGATGTAGTGAAGATACTTGAGAATATTCTAAAAAGTGACGGGAACAACACGAGTTCAACATCAAATTCCTCATCTGCAAATGAGTTTGCAAGTGTGTTTGGATCAACACGCGGTGTTCCTGTCCATCCTTACAATGAAGGTGTGCTTAAAAGGAACGAAAGTGATGCATTTGAATATACTGGTGGATATGATGATATCACGGCGAAATTTGAATCCAAGTAATGTATGTTTATATGTAACTCTTTGGCATAATATTCTTTCTATATCGTTCCAGTTTGATACAGGGTCTCGCCTAAGAGACTAACGCGCTACATATGTAGAAAGCTACTTACATAAACAGTTTTCACACTTGTTCTTTTTTTCTTTGTATGGAAATTATAACCTAGCAACTTACTAAATTTGAATAACAGGATTAAGTTTTGAGGTTGCTGAACCTCCAAGAGTCGATCAAATGCACTGACATGGTTCTACGACACTGCATAGGGCGTATTAGTAGTATATTTACGCGTAATGATCAGTGCTTCCATTTCTAACTCCACCTCTATAGTTCTCCATCTAGGTTATGCTTCTTCGAATAGATTGTTTATTTCCCTTAGGTCTATCTTTTTCGCGTAATTAGATATCAAAAGCAGGCCTTTTATAAAAGAGTTACATGACCTATATTATGCAGGGGCAAAGCTGTAAAGTTATGGCAGAGTTAGAGTATAAAATCATCGGGTGCACAAATTTTTTAATACGAGTAACCTAAATTTTTACCGGGTTCCTTTTAACAAAATCGAGATTTTTAGCAAATATATACATTAGACGACAAAATTTCATCGAGTTCATGTGCATCCCCAGGAACCCCCTAGCTCCGCTTATGGTTGAGCATGCAAATTTCGATAATTTTTACAATTACATTAGGATTCGGTGGGCAAATTACGAAAATAGTGGGATATTATCAAAAATTTAGAGTAAAGTACACAAATTATCTAATTGATGACGTATAATTAGTTGGGCTATTTGATCCGGCTCACATGCACTATTAATATCTAACTCATCAAGTATGGATTGGATGACCGCGACCAGCTCAATGGGCCTGGTTTGTGGTGAAACGCACACGGTTCAATCAGGCCGTTGTGAGACCGCACACGCTTGTTATTAAACAAAATTATAATTCAATAAGGACTAGATTCACCCAAGTTACTAAATGATATGTACTTCCTCTTTATAGATGAGGATCCCGAGCTACAATTTTATCGCTCGAATTACGAGAAATATTAAGTGGTATTATAAAGTCCGAGCTCATGTGTGAGTTCGACCCCATTAGAGTTTCATGTCATATACTCTATATATAATTTGACTAATAATACAATACACTTACCAAAAATTACATCTAACAACTTGAATACGACTAAAATGTACTCTAACAAAATTACATATTTGTACTATGTTGAATAAATACTTTGTAAAGATCATATTAAAATAGTTACTTTATAAAGATTATATTAAAAAATAAAATTTAAAAGAATTTTATTCGAATAAATCAGGTAGATTTAAACCCGTGTTAGCCAAATATTTACGACTTAATTACTAGGGGTGTTCAAAGAAACCGAGAAATCGACGAATCGAGTCGAACCGCTCAATCAGAAACCGAAAAACCCGAAATCGAAAAAACCTGCTTATCACGGGGCGGTTTCGCTTTTTACTTTTAGAAACCCGCAGTTAACCGAATCGAACTATGCATATTTTACATTTTTTTAGCTAAATATTTAAATGATCGTTCAAGTATTAACCATTTTATAGCACAATTCTTATTCTATAAAAACTTTTCGCTCCTAATGTAAGCTTATGTAATAATTTGTGTGTGAAAATTATACGATTAAATTCGATTATATTACTTTTATATAGCTTTTATATACTCATTTGATATACTAAAATGACATATTATAATTTAGACCACATTATTCTTTATACTATTAAATTCAATTAAACATAAAAAGTATGAACCGAGGGTAATCGCTCATTTTGGGTACCCGCATATCCGGTTACCCGTCTAGTACGGTTCGGTTTAAGGTAGTAAAACTAATTACCCGTAAATAGTTAAAATCTTTTAACTAACCGAACCAAACGACCCGTGAACACTCCTATTAATTACCGACTCTATAGAGTATTCGAGTTACTCGGACTGTCACAATAATAATTTTACCAATTAATTTACAGCTTTTTCTCTCTTACTTTAATCAATTAATTGGTTAAAGGTAAAATTATTATTGTGCAAAAAGTAAGAGAGAACACGCAGTCTAATAAAAGTATTATTTTTTTCAGCTTTTTCTCTTTTACTTTTTGCACAATAATAATTTTACCTTTAACCAATTAATTTACAACTTGTAAAAATATTCTCAAGTGAGGATGATATGATAAACTTAATCTATATTTTTATCTACTTTTTAGACAAAACTATTAATTTAAAACATTAAAAAATAAAAAATTAGACTATTAATATGAGACAAAGAGAGTAATAAATAAAATAACCAAACCCATACAAGTTTATCCTTATTCTGGTCAGGTTAGTTTTTTTACACCCATATTTGGGCCCTAAACCCAACTACCCAAGTACTATAAACACACACAACTAATACCACACAAAGTGGATTAGCACTTCTGTTTCATGACCCATGAAAGAATGAGGTAGAAAGAGGAAAAAAAAGGTTTTTCTAAGGGTAGTTGCCGCCTCTCTCCACCATTGATTTCCACCATCATCCAACAATAACCCTCAATCACATAATATATATATTTATATATATAAATGGAAATGATACGGAGGGAATACATAATAGTATCTGTCTGTCGAACCAACGTTTCTGGATAGTATTACTACCACGGTACCACTGTCGTTCAAAAAAAAAAAAAAAAACTAGCACGGTACCACTATATTAGAGGCTGTGATGATTAAGTGTAAAATGGGTCGAATCGGGTCGAGTTGAGATTATTCGTATCTTGGCTTGGTAATAGCAAAGGATGACACTTGCAAAATGCATGTGTAACCTTGTTTTTGCAGCCATGGCGGATTTATCCTCTTCATCTGATGCTAAAACAGATCTGAGCCTCATATTATCAAACTCTGTTATGTTATTTATTTTACTTTGTTTTTCTGGGCAAGTGGGGAACATGCAAGTTTTGGTGTAAATGATTTTTGTGCTTTTTAAATTTTCTGTTTTTTTTAAAAAAAAAATTTTGTTACTTGGATATTTTGATTAGGGATGATCAATGCTTTGAAACTCGGTTTTTAAATCGATCCAATCGAGTCACCGGATCAACCTGGTTTATATAAAAAAAATCTTTTTATATTATTAATAATTAACAAAATATATATATATAAATCATTAGAAAACTTCGGTAATTAAAGATATAAATTGTTTACCGACAAATATAATATGTAAAAATAAAATTTCGTCGCAAATACGTAAAATTTATATATTTAAAAAAAATCGAAAAATCGAAAACCAGTATGCTCTCGGAAACCGGGTCATCTCAAACCGGCGGGTCTAACCAGGTTTCGAAAATGTGAAATTCAGGTCAATATGACCCTTTTTTCGACCAAAACTGGGTCAACCGGTTGATCGGGCCGGATCGACCCGGGTTTGAAACGTTGGGGATGACTGATGTAAAACCCGCATTAAAAACCTATGAACAGTACACGTGAACAGTAACTTACGAAAACACGGTAAAATTTAAACTTTCCATTTATAATATTAATACACGTGTCACGACAATAAATAACGAACAATCATAAATATTATAAATGTGACACGATCACGAATACCAAAAATCACGAATAATAAATCACGAGCACACACGTTAATAATTAGACTCGAGAAAAGCTACGGGTTACCCCATGTGGGCCCCATAGCCGCGGCAAGACAAGAGGAAGGACCAAGATGGGCCTTTTAGCCCATAAGCAAAATTAACTAAAACACCTGGAGAGTTATTTTCTCGCATAATTTAGGTTATAGAAAAAGTTTTGTCCTCTCCTCCTTGTTCTCCTTAGCCGTCGGCCTACACAACAAAACAAGACAAACCGGACGATTTTTCTTGGTTGTTTAATTAGTTGTGATCATCTCGTGATTCTACGCATAATGGTATATTCAAAAACCTTTTCTTTTATTTTATTTTCTTATGATTACATGTTTAAAAATTAATTAATCACATGAACATGTAAATTAACAACAAGGATTAATTAATTTTTGGTCAAGGGCATGTTTGGTTTGTGTTTGTGGTTCGGCCGAGGCACCGAAACCCCCAAAGGGGGTGTCCGGTTTGTTTATATCACCACCACCGAGACCCTTCAAGGTCTCGGCTTGGTTGGTTGTTGGCTCGACAAGACAAGGGAACCCCGACCTTGGGTCGGGGTGTGTTTGTTTTCGGTTTAGGGTGGAGCCGAGACACCACCGAGACCCCAAGGGGTGCTCGGTTGGTTTTGGTTGATCGGACCCGAGACAAAGGGACCCCGACTTTGAGTCGGGGTATGATTGTATGATTAGTTGTTAAGTAGTGTCAACCGAGATCCTTTCAAGGTCTCGGTGGGACTTGTTTATAGCTTATTTGATTCGGATTATATTAAAACACGGGCTCGGGATTCGGGTTTTTATAAAAACTATTTTTATAACTCATGTCACATTAAACTTTAGGTTAATTAATTTATTTAATTAATTCATGTATAACAAAAATATTTATACTTAATTATTTTAATTAAACATGTATTTTAATTAAAATCATATAACATATAGTTTAATTAAATTAACCAGTTATTTAATTAACCAACTATAACCATGACTTGTATTGTACTAATTTAACTTCACTTATTATTTATAATTCAGCTTAATTCTAATTATGGAAACTTACTAATTTTGGAAACTTTCTATTTTTGGAAACTTACTATTTATGGAAACCTGCTATTTTTTTAAAAGTTATTTAGTATTACAATACAAGTATTATAATACACTAATACATGAATAATACACAACAGAATATCAGAATAACTACAGAATACACAGTAAACAGTAAAACATTAAGAATACGTATAACAAACTAATAACACACAGAACCAGTAAAACATATGTAATTCAGACAACTCATACACGTCCATATATCTTATGTAGTGTTTTCCGTCAAGGCGGATTAGTCTTCATCGTTTCCATTAGCTTCTACTTGACATAAGGTACGGATTTCCCGTCCTTCAGTAAGGACAATCTCTTCCTTCGTTAGGATTTCTGTATGCAGCCAACTGTTTTCCCCAGTAGTTACAGATTAAATGCTTATGTTTTATTATTTACCTTAGCCATATACATGCATGACCAGTTTCACCTAGTTTTGGAGGTACCATAACCATAACACTAGAGGCACTAGTGTTATGACTTCACCACGGCGTAGTGATAGCTCGTGGCGTCCCTTTTCAAGTTATTTAGCCATTATATTATTATATTATCATGTGGGGCGTATTGGTGCATCCTAGTTACATGTTTCAGTCAGGATTTTCATGGTGAATGTGGTGTGTGCCTTGCATCCTTCACAAGGAGCTGATCCCTCCTACCCATTAACCAGTTAATTAGAGGCAACCCCTCTAATTGTATGATGAGGTCTCCCCTTCAAGTATTCATGCACGTTGTTGACCTCATGACCTATATTGGCTAATTTAGTACATAAACTAATACAGATTTTCATAAGTAACATATGCTATGCTTTTAGAACTAAAACCAGTTAACATGACAGACAACTAGGTTTTCCAGGACTTATTCATTTCCGCTGCCATTCATGCTTTATATACTTTATATGCTTCCATACTCTATGTATTCTATGCTTTATTGTATATCCGTGCACTGAGCGTTATGCTCAGCCATCTACTTTTCCATGTTCCCAAACGGCAGGTACCCAAGGATGCAAGTAGGAACTCCAGAGTATGTGCATTCGGATTGTAAGCTATCCGGCTTCTTTTACCTTATGTATTTATTTCTACTTTATCATACTTTACATTCTTATGGACATTGTTTAGTACTTTCCATTTACAATACTTATATTGCTTGTTTGTGAGTTAATAGACTACCGATGTTTGATTCCGGTATTTCTATTTATGGTCATGAATGTTTAGACATTTACCTTGCATTCTTTGATGATACGCCATAATCTACTGTAGCATTCTATCCTATTAAATGGGGTGTCCCGAACTCGTCCCGATTTAGTATTCTCGATTTTTTTTAATTTAAAAAGTTATGTACAGATCTCGTATTGAACGGGATTCGAATATGGGTACCGATACGAGTATTGATACCGGTATTATAAGGTTCGAGAAATACTAAGCGGTATTATAAGGTTCGAGCTCATGTGTGAGTTCGACCCCATTAGAGTTTCATGTCATATACTCTATATATAATTTGACTAATAATACATTACACTTACCAAAAATTACATCTAACAACTTGAATACGACTAAAATGTACTCTAACAAAATTACATATCTGTACTATGTTGAATAGATATTTGTAAATATCATATTAAAATAAAATAAAAATTAGAAGAATTTTATTCGAATCAAGTAGATTTAAACCCGTGTTATTTACTACTTAATTGTTAGCGGTGTTAAAAAAACCAAGAACCGAACCGAACCGATCAACCCGAAACCCAAAAAACCCGCTCATCACGGGTCAGTTCGTTTTTTACTTTTAGAAATCCACAGTTAACCGAATCAAACTATACATATTTTACATGTTTTTTTAGCTAAATATTTAAATAATCATTCAAGTATTAATCATTTTATTACACATTCTTATTCTGTAAAAAACAACTTTTTCGCTCCTAATGTAAGCTTATGTAATAATTTGTGTGTGAAAATTAATTAATGTAATCATAATATATAAACGAAATAATTTTTATACGATTAAATTCGATTATATTATTTTTATATAGCTTTATATACTCATTTGATATACTAAAATGGCATATTAAAATCTAGACCACGTTATTCTTTATACTGTTAAATTCAATTAAACATAAAAAAGTGCTTGATCGTGAACTGAACCGGGGGTAACCGCTCACTTCGGGTACCCGCATGTCCGATTACTCGTTTAGTACGGTTCGGTTTCGGATAGTAAAACTAACTACCCGCCCTGCGATGAATACTTAAAAGATATCAACTAACCGAACCAAACGACCCGTAAACACTCCTATTAATTAACGACTCTATATAGTATTCGAGTTACTCGGACTGTCACGAGTAATCTGCAAAAATTATTTATTTATTACTCCCTCCGTTTCATATTAATCGTCCACCGGCCCAATCCATACAAGTTTATCCCTTATTCTGGTCAGGTTTAGTTTTTCTTACACCCATATTTGGGCCCTAAACCCCAACTACCCAAGTATAAAGTATAAACACACACACAACACAACTACTAGACAAAGTGATTAGCACTTCTGTTTCATGACCCATGAAAGAATGAGGTAGAGAAAGGAAAAAAAAAAAAGGTTTTTGTGAGGGTAGGTGCCGCCTCTCTCCACCAATGATTTCCACCATTATCCAACAACAACCCTCGATCACATAATATATATATTTATATATATAAATGGAAATGATACGGATGGAATACAAAATAGTATCTGTCTATCGAACCAGCGTTTCTGGATAGTATTACTACCACGATATCACTGCCGTTCAAAAAAAAAAAAAAAAAAAAAGAAAAAAAACTACCACGGTACCACTATAATTAGAGGCTGTGGTGATTAAGTGTAAAATGGGTCGAATCGGGTCAAGTTGAGATTATTCGTATCTTGGTTTGGTAATAGCAAAGGATGACACTTGCTAATTGCATGTGTAACCTTGTTTTTGCAGCCATGGCGGATTTATCCTCTTGATTTGATGTAAAACAGATCTGAGCCTCATTTTATCAAACTTTTGTTTTTTTTTTTTTTTTTTACTTTTTAATTTTTTCTGTGCAAGTGAAGTGGGGAACATGCAATTTTTGGTGTAAATGATTTTTGTGCTTTTTAAATACTAGCATGGTACCCGCGTAATGCGGCGGCGAATACCCGGTGATAAGTTTTGCGGCGAACAAATGTTACACTCTTATCGTCAAGTTTGTACTTTAATTAGTGTTAAAGTTGTACAAAAATTGAATCAAAATAAACCCACTAAAAATGAAAAAATAAAAAGTTATAAATATATGTTAAAATGGGTGTTGAATTATAGAGCAAAAAATTTTAAGAAATATGGTGAAATTAGATTTTGAAAAAAAATAATTAAATAAAAAGATATTTTCAATTCAAATTTTAAAATTATTTTTTAATAGGTTGTTGTAAAATTTTTTTACAAATAGTTGTTAGTTTGGTTCATGATATATAATGTGAGAATTACATCAATAAATTGCTTTATTTAGTAAGAAAAAGTGTCTTAAAATTCAGCCTTGCTTTTTATAGGAAGTCCCAAATGCTTTATAATAGATTCTGTTTATTATTTTATTTTATTTTGTTATACTTGGGGATTTTTGGAGATTGATATTTCATCTTTGTGGTGATCTGATTTGTAACCACCTGTTCTATTTAAATTAAAGTCAGTACTAATTAAGTTATCTATCATTTCGTATGAGTAGCAGTCTCAGCTAACCCCTACTCGCTACTCGCTACTCGGCAAGACCGACTATATGTTGTGGTGAGTTCTTGAGCGATGTTCATATCAAACATTGTTCTTTTTCGAGCTGGTTGAATAATGGATACGTTATTAGTTATAGTTAAACAAATGTAGCTTGTGCAACTATAAACTCTACTACCAGGGGCGGATCTATAGCTTGGCTACGTGTGGCACGTGTCACACATAAAATTTTAGCAGCCATGATTTTTTTCTTTAGAGCTGAAAGTTTAAATATTAGGGAGGAAGGTGTCACGGCGAGGGTCACCTCGTCGAGGTTCGTCGCCACACCGACCCCCATTTCACCGTGTGGATTTTGCAAATGCGAAATATTGACGACGAGGGACGTGGGGTACCTTTCTTCTTTTTTCTTTGTTTCTGGGATTATTTGGGCCAAATCAAGATCATGGATCATGAGGGAGACGGAGAAAAGAAGAAGAGAAAGAGGATAAGGGGGTATTTTTTAAAAAAATCAGAGATCATGGATCATGGGCTGTTTTGAGGGGGTATTTTTATAGTTTTTTTAATTATTTATAATGGTTTTAATTTAGCATTGTATTTTTATTTTTATTGTATATTTTAATATATATATATTTGTATTTTTAATTTAATAAAATAGATTTTAGTTTGTGTGAAAATGAAAAAAAAAAAAGATAGCGGTGGGGCCCAAATGAAAAGGGGTTGGGTATGTTGTGATTGAAGAGGTATTTTTGGTAGCTGTGTTTGTGTGATGTGACGTTGAGTTGGCAGGTGACTTGGTAAAATTTTGAATGGCGCCTTAGTCATGACACCTTCCTCTCTTAGGTTTTGTGTCCTATGATCAAGGTTGTAAAGAGCGTGAAGCGTAGCGTAGCGGCATTGCCAAGCTTCAAGCTACACAAGCTATAGCGGAGCTATGACGTTTTTCGAAGCGTGATATATAGCGGCACAAAATATTTATAAATTAATATTTATATAGCGATTTTACAAATGGAACAATATTTTAGTTCAAATATAAAACAAAATCGGCTAATAGTTACTTAAGAATTTTTCCCTAAAGTAAAATAACTAAACCCAAGTCTACTAAATAACCCAAAACTAGTAAATAAGCCCGATTCTTGTAAATTTGCAAAAAGATTCAAAAAAAAATGCACGCTACGCGCTATAGCGAGCTATATCGCGCTTTATGCCGCTTTTTAACATGCAACGCCTAAAGATGACGTTTTGTTCTGTTTCGTAACGTGGAGGCCACACTTCACGCTATAGCACGCTATAAGGTGCGCTATAGCGCGCTATTTAGAACCTTGCCTATGATGTACAATATATGAATGAAGACGACGGCGATATATAGGGTTAGAAATTTGTCATCAACTAAAGTAATGCGGCCCAATAGATAAGCCCATTTAATCTTACTCCCTTATAAAGCAAATTGCACATTCTCTCTTATTAAATGCAAACAAAATTAAGAGGTACAACTTTACAAGCCAAATGTACAAGCCAAATGTAAAATCTATATATACTACATATAATGTATTTTAGACTTTCTCTCCTATTAATGCAAAAAAATAAAAAATAAATAGTACAACTAAATTAACATGATGTATCTCCTTTTAATGCACAAACTAAAATATTATTTAAATAATACAATTTAATAAGCCAAGTGTACAAGTGTTTCACCACCAATAATTACAAACTTTTTAATAAGTAATTAATACTCTTAATAAAATACCCCATTACAAAAATATACAATATTATATGCACATTGTACAAACATTAAAAAATATTTATACTATTTTAATGCAAACTATAATATACATATATTTCTCAAAGAAATTATAACATTACAAAAACTTTAATGCATGGATCAAATGAAAAATCTAATTAAAATATGGTTTATTAATGCATTATACTTTAGTTTATGCATTATATGTTCTGAATCGATAGTTTTTCTCTAAAAACGTGTCCTAAAAACGTGATTTCAATTGAGAGGTATTATTACTTTTAGCATTATATGTAATATATAGATGAAAGTTCAAGTAAAGTTATGTAAATGATTAAAAGAAAAAAAAACTAAACGAAATAAACTATTTTTTAATTAGATTTTTCATTTGATCCATGTATTAAAAAATATAAATTATAATATCGAAAAATTTAGTCACAGGGTACCCGTCGCCGTATCACACGGGTAGCCTACTAGTGTGACATAAATGAGATTTGTCCCGATTTTACTACTCCCTCCGTCCCATATTAATAGTCCACCGACAAAAAACACGCATATTAATAAAAACATCACTTTTTCAGCTTTCTCTCTCTCTTACTTTTTACACAATGACAATTTTGTCCTTAACCATTTAATTTACAACTTCTTTATTGTTTGTAATAATACCCTCAAGTGAGGGTAATATGATAAACTTAATTTACATTTCTTATCTATTTTTGGACTGGACTATTAATTTGGGACGTCCCAAAATAGTAATATGGAATATTAATATGGGACGGAGATAGTATAAGTTTTTGTCTATGTATGAGCATTTCTTCATTTTTCTCTAAGATTTTGATACCATATCTCTTGGGTCTTAACTATTAAAGTAGAGAAAACACAATTTTTAAATAAGTGATTTTTTTAACTAAAATAAAAAACAATACAAATCAAGTAATGTTTATTTAAAGACCTCTACGTTTAGTGCGAGTCATTCTATTTTTATTGACATTTGGGTTTGTTTGTATATTTTTGTTATTAATCATGTTTAATTAAAACATAACTTAATTAATTTTTTTTATTATTTAATATTTTAAGTTATTTTTTTCTATTAAGTTACAAAAATATATTTTTATATAACTTGATAAATTCAAGGTTTTTTTTTATTAAGTTAATTAAATTATTACTTCTTCCGTCTTAAATTTATAATCTCATATACTATTTTAAAATGTCCCAAAATTATAGTCTCTTTTAAAAAATAGATGTAAGTAATGTAATAAGTTTACCATATTACACTTAGTGTTATTATAAATTACAAACTATATACAAAGTTTTAATTAATTGCATAAGGGTAAGAGTATCATTTTACAAATAAGTAAGAGAGAGAATATAATGATAGTGATGTTTTCCAAAACAATGTGTTTTTTTATCGGAGAGAATTAATTTAGGACGGAAGGAGTATCAATCAACACCTTAGTTGATTATATAAAATCATAAATAGAAGTTGTGTTATGTAAGATCGCTTTAAAGCCTTAAAATTTCAAAAAAAAAATTATATAAAATGATTGAAGTAACTTTTAACGTGTTTATTGCGAGCCAAAAATTTATGCCACACCCAGTGGCGGATCTAGGATTTCAACAGAGGGTATACATTTTTCTTCGAGTATTTTCGAAAGGTATGCATTTCATGTATATGATTATAAAAAATTAAAAATTAAAACTAATCCGTCGAAACGGAGAGTATGCACGTGCAGGGGCGGACTTACTTGCATTGTTTGGGGTGGCGGCGCCCCCTATGACTAGCCCGACAAGATGAGATTTTAGTGTAAATAATTTTCGATTTTGAGCATTTTTTGAAAGCGCCCCCCACCCATAACTCAGATTGCCCCCCACTTGCATATTAAAACGTAACATTCAACACTCTAACACATTATAGATCTCTCGTTTCTAAGAAAAAATACCCGATTTATCATTTTGATACTATTTTTTATCACATTTTGATGTTATTGTCAAAAAAAAAAAATTATTTGCCCCCCCACATCATATTTTTCTAGGTCCGCCACTGTGCACGTGCATACTCGTGCTATAAGCTAGGTCCGCTCCTGACCATACCCATCTCAAAATGCTAGATCTGCCACTGTCTACTACACCAATTTTGGTTCACAAAATGGCATGGAACTAGTAACACTCAGAGTCATTTTCTCATAAATTGAGCAACTTTAAATGAACAGATTCTAGTGAAACACTTCAAGTAACCTATAAGAAGAGATAAATAAATTTCACTCGCGAACGATCTTGTTAAGATACCGATCATTTTTGTGTGTGGGATCATACGATCCTCAACGCGAGGATCGCCATTTGACAAACTTGGTGTCGAACATGTCCCAAATGAAATATGTACTATTGGTATCTTTGGTCAGCCTAAACCTACGGCAATGAAATATTACACATGGTTACTAGCTTAAATGGAGGTGACGATGGGCCATCACTCACCCACGTCTTGATAATTATACATGTGTATTAATCATATAGTCCAATATGTTAAAATTGTACTTTGTGTTTTAAAATTATTATTCATGGATAAAAAAATTATAAAATACCATCGTACTTATTGATTTGTGCCGACTTTAAACACTTACTAATTAATCTCGTGACTTTACCATTGTACTTTCGTATTTCTTTCGACTATACCAATATAAGCATAAAATGACTATATTACCCTTTTAAATGACTAATATACCCTTTATCTTTTTCTTTTTTAGATTCATTGAAAAACTCCCAAAAAATGTTTCCATAACTAAAAAACTTGTATACATATGCATTCTTATCAAAGGATGGATGCATCAGCTACTACTTGTTGGGTGTCACCGGAATCCTTCACCATCTTTCTCCTCAAATCCCAGTCACCATCTAACCAATATCACATCTCATCTCTTTTTCTTTTTTTTTCTTTTTCTTTTCTCAGACTTATGATTCTCTTTATTTCAGATCTATGTGTTCAACCATAGGAAAACCACCAATCTATTGGAAGTCAGATATAATATGTGTTTTCAACCATGGGAAAAGCACCGCCACCGTCTTCTACAATTATTTCGGATCTTGATATCTTACCAGAATCCGGTGGGTGGGGTGGGGTTATTATGACGTGGAATATGAACAATGATGATGAGAAATGTTGGACGTGGATCCGTTCATTGCAAATACGAAATCAAAAATGGGAAAATGATTTGGTTTTGTGGGTTAATAGGGACTCGAAAGTTGTTAAAACTGGGAAAACATTAGTATAAGAACAAGACAGAACTTTAGAGGGTGTGTTTGTTTATAAGCTTATACACAATTTTAATGAATATGATAAACTTAGGTAAAGAAAAATGAAAACTTTTTGGTATATATGAAAAGTAAAGAAAAAAAGTAGATGTACATGTAGTTACAATCATAGATCATATAGGAGTGTTAAGGATTCGTCTGGTATATTTCTTATGAAAGAGCCATATCTATATAAATGACAATAAATGTAATTATTTTAAAAAAGACGAGGGTAATATAGTCATTTTATGCTTATATTGGTATAGTCGGAAGAAATATAAAAGTACAATGGTAAAGTCACGAGATTAATTAGTAAGTGTTTAAAGTCGGCACAAATCAATAAGTACGATGGTATTTTATAGCTTTTATCCAATACGTTTAAAAAAACAATTTTACTTTTTAATAATTAATTAATGTTTTTTTTAAAGTATCTAATACAGAGTAATAAAACAATTGTAACAAAATGACAATACCTACATAATTACATTCGCTAACAAACTATACTACTGTAACTTTATAGGTAGGACAAATGTCTATACAGTAATTATTACAGTATATAGATACCTTACAAGTTTACATGACTTAATTGGCAAAAGATACTCAACCTATCAAAATTTTGATGCTAAAGTTTTAGTTTAGATTCATTTTTATGATGCTTTTAAATTTTAATCATGCGGATAAGTTTACGCACAACTAAAGTCTAAAGCGTTAAAAAGCAAATTTGTTGTAACATTTTTACATAGTTATATCACGATCTTTTTAACACTTGTTGACGTTTTTTAGAAGTTTTTTGGCCTTCCAAAACCAAATACTTTAAGCTCATGTGGCTAGGCATATGTAACCATCAAATAAGGTTTCCAAGAAAGAAAGAAAGAAAGAAACCAAAGAATATGGAATGTTGAAAAGAGTTGCCCAACTGGCAAATTCTGACCTTTTCCACATTGACCGTTGGACTCAGCCTGGTTTTGCACATTTTGGACCCACAATCACCCAACAGCTCTATTTCCACCAACACCATAAATTATGGCCCATTTACATCAACGGCTCTAAAGGACTTTAAAACTTTGCTATGGTCAATCACTATTCACTAATTATCCCTTTGATAATGCATGACTTGCATCTTTGGTCCATAACCTTTTTTACTCTCTATTTTCTACCACAACTTGGAAACCTTTGAAAGAATGTGCGATGTTTACATCGCACGTTCTTTCAAAAATTAATTGAGTAACTAATTGCAAAACTTTTGAAAGAACGCATGATGTATTTGCGTACACCATGTGTATAAATATATTGTATAGTACTTTTTTTTATGGGTACATAAATTTGCTTTTGTAAGTTATCTCATACTTAACTTAGACGAGATTAGATGTTAATGTTGTTATTGTTGTTTGTTTTCGTGAGTTTTGGACTCATTGTTAACACTATCAAAGACACTATTCATACTATATTACTACCGATAAGAAGTGCGTTGTGATATCAATTTTTAACCCTATACAAAACTAGTTACTTTAAGTATACTATCGTCAAGAAATTTAACCAAAATATGTTTATTCATGTTTTGTTCTTATACTTACATTTTTATTTGTTTTACCATAATATACGTTACAAACTTTTGAAATATGCCTAAATAGTCGATATCGCTAACATTATAAGCAATAAGTTATGCCTGACAAAATTTGTGTTTTTAAAAAAACACACACAAAATGAAGCATGAAACAATGTATGTTGCTATAATAATGCCTAAACCCAAAAACTAAATTACTCAGAAAAAGAATACCAATCTTATTAATTTAAAAACAGCAAATGTTGAGGCTAAACCTTACACATGTGTTTTGTGTAAGGACCCATATTATAAGTAGATGAATATCATAAGTTTTTGCTAATTCCAGATTCCAAAAGTGTTATAAACAACAGATCATGGTGAATAGAAACCTTCCTGGAAATGAACCAACCGTTGGCCCACTTGACCCAATCACGCGGATAAAAAGTTTACGAACACTCTTTGTGTTTTCCAAAACTACAATCTATGTCCTTGTTGTTTGAAAACAAAAAAAATTTGTTAGTTGCGTTTGAGAAGTGTTTCGCTTTAAAATGTTATACTACATGATTTGTAACTTCAAAATTTTAGTACTTTTATTTGCTTAACGAACCCGAAATACATAATAAGAAACCGATATGCTGGCATTTGCAGTAGTATGTGGATCGATCGCACAGTAAATGTGCGTTAACGTATTTAGAATATCATATAGATAAACAGATATGATTGAAATAATCTCAAACTCATAAAAAATGACTAATAATGTTACTTTTACAAATCAAACAATAAAGCCTATTAACAATAACATGATACAATCTCAATTCCTATACGTGAAACAACTTAATTTGATGATTATAACTTCGATTTAGTAAACCATACAAGAGTGGCCTAGTAACAAAATGAGCATCACTTTAAAAAGATGCAACGTTTCAAGTCCAGTTCTTGTTATGTGCAAACAATCTTGAAAAAGTCCCATCAATTTTTTTAAATAGAAAACTTACTTGGTTTGAGTATGTATAACGGTGGTTCAACCGAGTGAGTTAATCGATGTGTCAAAAATTAAAGTTTAAAAAGAAAACATTGATCTAGTAGACTAGTAGTCTAAGCTTTGGAATAGCAAATAATGTATGGGATGTCCATGTACCATTTTTGTTATAATTTGTAATCTACAATGGGATGTCTAAGCTTTGGACAATGTTTTAAATTTTCAAACTGAAAGACACCGACCGTATCTTATGAGATTATACTGGTATAATATAATTCGTATATTTGCACATAATTAATCTTAGTTGCTAACTACATTAATGTATACGATAATTATCAGGGATATGTTTATCTTGTCGTCCTATTTTGCATCTTTATATATTTACCTTCATTGATGAGATAAACAGTATAAATATTCATTTCTTCATTCGGGTATGCTTTACATTGATACTTGTTTGTCGTCCTATATTTTCATACATTACCTCGTTAATAACAGCTCTTATATTTTACATAAAGCCATCAGGATGGAAATTGATTGTAACACTCATAAAATTAATTCAATTTACAAATAGTTTAATCAGTTTATATATACAATACAACTAGTTACTGCATGTTTTTTAGTGTCCTAATCAACTATAGAAGTGTACAAATCACTAGCCCATGATGATACTTTTAAATTACCGGCCTACAAAACGAGTAATTTCCGAACAAACTTAACTAAACATTTAGGGGGTGTTTGTTTTAGCTTATATAATAGGCTTATAAGTTTATTAGGTTATATAAGCTTATAAGCCTAAACAAAGTGTTTGGCTAAACTTATATAAGTGGGCTTATAAGCTTATATATGGGCGTTGTGATAAGCCACAAAAATATAGGTTTTTTATGAAGATTTTGGCTTATATAATATATTTTACTATTTTACCCTCATGTTAACTTAAGCTTATATAAGCCATAAGCTTATAAGCTTATTAAACGTAAGCTTATATAAACCATAAATGGCTTATATAAAATAAAAGGACCATAAATGCAACAAACCAAAACACAAGGAAACAACATGGAACACGTCAATTCTCATACCCAAATAACGTCTATCTTAGTCGTTAGATACCAAACCTTCTACGTCAATAAAACTATCGCAAAAACATATATATATATATCCTCTTCATATAACACAGCAACAAATACTAAAAACAACACCAAAAACCCTAAAAAAAATACAAATCATGGCAGCAGAAACAGAAAACAACAAGCCTTCTTCAACGTACTTTTTCAACAGGCTACATGCGAACAGTCGTAAAGGTTTATGGAAGAAGCTAAAGAATTCTGGTCTACGATGGAAAAAAACCAAGTCCAATGTACATAAATGGTTCGTTGATTGGTTTCTTTTTAAGATTGCTTCTGCTGCCGAAGCTGTTGTTTTGGTTTCCACGCTTTGTTTTTTCTTCCTTTGTTGCGGTTGCAGTTTTTGAAAAGTCATTTTGAGATTAGTCTGCTCGTTGGAAATTGAAAAAAACTATTGGGTTATTATTTTTTTTGTTTTATTTTTTGGACACGTTATTTGCGGTTCATGTATAGTATTGAGAAAACATTGATGTTGTATTTTATTTTTTTTACAGTTAATAAAATTTAATTTATTTATTTTAGTTCTGAGTTTTAACCCAGTTTTGGTTGCCGGCACTAAAATTGTAGTATCTGCCTGATTCCCAAATGCATTTTTAATTTTAATTCTTCTTCTGTGTGTATGTTTGTTGGGTATTCTGTATTAGGCGAGTTACTTTGTATGTTTAGTTTGGTGTAGCTTTGGTAGTTCGATGAATGATGATGTGACGTTGACATGAAAGTAGTGGTTTGGTGACCATTAGCGGTGGTCGTATACGAATGTCTTTTTTTATAGTCGAATAATTTTTGTGTAAAACACATCAGCGTTATATTAGTCTACACTCTAATCACCAATCACAAAACTTTGTAGTGGTTACACATAAACACATAGATCTCACAACACAGCAAAAAACAAAGTTTTAGTTTCCATCCAATGATCTACACTGCTGAAATATCAACATTTTTCTCGGCCTACATCTTCTTCTACACGCGTAAAACATATTTAAAGTTGAAGACCACTTGGTAGTTTAGCATTGTTAGGTGGTGTTTGATTAGGATTAATAAAGTCTTAATGAAAAAATCAGTATATAAATTAAGTATTAGTAGTGTGTCTCTTTTGTGTTTAAAACTAACATACGACTTTTTAAAAAAAGCTTGAAAAAAGATTTTTACATTAAGTTCATGACTTAATTCATTGTTTTAAAAATTTAGCATCTAACTTCTTCTCTTATTTATTTTAAAAGAGTATAACAGTAATTTTCTTTTATTCAGCACACGGAACAAACAGTAATATAACCATTTACAAATAGACATCATATATCTAAACAGACACTTTAATTTTATGGAACTTATTTAAAAAACTAAACAAACAAGCTTAGGTTGCGCTTAATTCTAGAAAAATTTCTCCAATTTTCATTTTCTAGTTTTCTTGAAAATGGAAGAGTTATTCTTTCTCTAGAGAACCCATGAAAACTTGTTCAAATGAATTTCAAGTTTTCCAATTTTAATAAAATTGAAAACATGTTTAAAACTTATTGTTTTCTATAACTTTTCCAATCAATCGATTATACTATATTCCTATAACATATAAAATTTATGAAGCGAACAACAATGCAAAGCAACAACCGAAACTTTTTAACATTTTGAAAAAAGCACAAGCGAGCAATGTAAATATCAACACTATTTTATGCTAAATTTAAGAACGCATATCACCAAAACATTGTCATACATATTAAGTTATTAGCACTATTTAATACTTCATTCGTCCCAAAATAAATGTCACATTTGATTTTTAAAGTTTTTTTCTAAAACTTTGACCGTAAATATATTTGTTATACTTGATAAAAAGTATATCAATACAAAATTCATTTAAGTTCTATCCATCCGTATGATTTTCAAAGAGTATTATTTAACGCACAAAAAAAATTAAGGTCAAAATTAAAAAAACGACTTTAAAAGTTAAAGTGAACACTTATTAGGACGGAGGTAGTAACAACATAAATATTAACAATAAAAATAGTTTTCTAAATAAAATTAGAAAACCTTGACATATGTTGAAAAGAGGAAAATATGGAAAACTCGTAAAAGTAGTTTTCCGAATATTAGTTATACATGTGAAAAATAGGTTTTCCATTTTTCCAAGAAAAGTTTTAGAAAAATATCATTTTTAACACTTTTTCTATTTTCTTATGTTTTCAAAAAAAAATTCTAGAAAAACAACTATTTATCCATCGCTAAACACAACCTTAAATTTTTTTTATTTTATGAAAAGTATATTGTAAATCGATCCGGTCAAGTGAAGTAGTCACTAGTGACTAGTCTAATTGATCGGATGATGATTTGTACACTCCATAAATTTATTCATACACTCCAAAATATGTTTGTGATGACTATTATACCCTTAATGTATACATACACTACCAAATGATGTATGGGTATAAATGTCAAGACACACACAATTTAAGTGTGCAAATAAAAAATTAGAGTGTGCAAATCACTACTCTAATTGATCCGACCGAAGTCAATGTGGTTTCTCGTTTAAAAAAAAAGCAACAGTGTTAGACTTCTTATTTTTATCTTTATCTTTGCTATCTTATAAAGGCTCTATGTTAATGGTTGAAAATTACTAACTTTAGAAATGTTGAAACCATTAATAATATAGAATTATTGAAAATTATTTAATGCAAATGTTGAAAAGCAAACCTTCTCATCTATAAGCAAAAACCCTGCCCTCTATATATCCACAGCCGCACCTTTCACCACCAAATACCACCCTCTACTAAAACTCTCCGCCAAAACCCATACCTCCGTCGCCCAACCGCCATAAAACCACGACCACCAAGAGAACCGCCCATAAAATAGGTTATTGTTAAATATTATGGAACTTTTGTTTTGAGGTTTTTTAAGATCTATGACTAATATTGAGTTCTGAAGGTTTTTTTATAGATCTGTAGATTTTGTATATAAATCTAATTCTTATAACCTTTTTTAGTGTTTGTTTGTAACAGCCGTCACTCACCAATCAATTGCTATTGTCGTAGACGATGCTTTACCGGAAAAAAAGTTGTTTCCGGCGTTACACTGCTTGAGCTTGTCGCCGTTACGTAACCGATGATTTGGGCAACGTAATATTTTTTTTCAATTGTCGTGAATACCTTATGGTTAATCATCATAGATGACATTGTTTATATGGTCTGCGCAAAGTGGGTGTTGAAACTGTGGGAGTTGGAGATTTGAAACTTACCAGATACCTAAGGAAGGGATGCAACAAAGATATAGAACCATCATATGAAGTGGTTGTTGCGGGCTGGTTTACTCTTAAACTTTCTGTTCAGACAAGACAAGTTCTATTCCATCCACGTATTTCATGAATGTAAGTATATGTATATTTTTACCTTTAATAGTCTTATTTTGTTTTTAATTTTCTTCCTTTAATGATATTTTAGGATTTAGGCGTGTGATAGGTTCGCGTCAAGCTGTGGCACTTTGTATTGCATGAATGTAAGTATATGTCTATCATTGTCAAGATGTTGAGTTGACCGTTGATGAGAGATTGTAGAAGACCGTTGTCTTGGCCGGAAGAACTGCATGCTTGCCGGGTGTAGCAGGTATAACGTATATATGAGTATCATATGTAGATTGAAGTGTTTTGTTGGTTGTTATGCTGTTTCCTGAACTGTTTTATAACTCGTAGAAACATTAGAGAAGAACACTTGCATACACTCCGAGACCTTGAAAGGTATGATGCAGAACACTTGCATAATAAGCATATGCTGCTTCAACAAATCTATTAAAATAATTAACATAAATGAAAAATAGTGTTTTCTTATAAAAGGATGTGGTTAAATAATCAGTTTTTTTAGCAAAATAATATGTAAAATGACAAAAAGGACATTTTACTTAGTGTGAAAAGAAACCCGAAATTCTTATGCTTTGGAAAAAGGAGAGTGCCTTAGACCAGCCCCAACTATGTCACCAAATCATACTCGATCACTCCCTTTTCAAAATATTGTTGTAGTAAAAAGGCCCTGCATTAACAAAACAGTTTTGTCTTTCATAAGAGAGGTTAATTTTTTGTAGGTTAGATAGAGCGATGACAGTATTTACAATGGCGAAATTTTTGGGTGTGGGGAGATTTATACAAGATTGAAATTTTATTTACTACTTTCTGAACTAGATCAAATGAAACATCATATGGTTATTTAGAAGGGCCTTTGGAAATCCTTATGTAAACGAGCATATGATTCTTTATGATAATTTGGAACTATATTTATTATTTACCTATTAAGAGCTTTCATATTCTTAGACGATCATTAACCCACGTCAAACACTTCTTATTACCTGGTATCTAAGCAGAAAAATAGAACAATATGTCTTCCCAAACACCCATTTATTACATTTAGTTACTTGGGGTAAATAGTAAGTGCATAAGCAGAAGTATGACCCTTGAGTTTTACTGTGTGCTTTGCCACCACGACACATGGGTTCTCCATAAAGAGATATTTTGTGTAAAAGAATGTGCCTTTAAACCGAAAAGGAGTAGAATTTGCTATATCACTTCTCTCCACAGAAATGGGAGTAGACATTATAATTCTATACAAGGAAGGAATTTATAGCATATTTGGTAAGGGATTCCTACAAAATCATTATCTATAAAACCTATTATTTTGTTTAATTTACATATGGATAGTTCTTTCTTGCAGATGGCAGATTCAAATCAAAGATATGTAGTTCTTAACCATTTAGTTTTCTTATTTTTGTTATGAAAAATTATCAAGGATCCATATCATTGTTTATTTATTAATTCCAATCATAAAGTTTATACAAATTTAGTTATGATTTCAATTCTTTGAAAAAAGATTAAAACTTGAGTAACATCATTGAGTTGAAGTGGTCATCAAATTCCCAAATCAGATCATGCTTATGGACGTTGTAAGTTATATTGCATCACTTTTTTGGCCTTTTAGTGTATACGAGTCATCGAAAAAGCTAATTGTTTGCTTTCTGCTTATTCAAGTTATACACTATAGAAATAGAACAGTCGCTAATGTGATCTCATGAAGGTCTAACAAGTTTCTGGATTGGTTAGTATAGTAAGTTTCTTTTACATCTCTAAAATCATATTTTCAGTAGTTGTGGTCTGTATATCGAGTTTATTAGTTATGGTCATGACATGGTTTTGGTTTGGGTTTTCGGTCGGTTCCCATTCCTTTCCCCTCATAGTCCGTTAGTGTGTAGGGTGGTAGACTAAGAGGCCACCTGCCTCCTCAGGAATGCTGGTACAGCTGAGGGATTCTTTTAAAGGAAATGTCGTTAGGAGCGCTTTGACACATCATTTGCATTATGTTAGTACTATTTTGTAGCAAAAGTCTTAAATTAAGCCATAAGAAATGAACTTATGATACATACGCCCAAGGAACTTATGCTGAAGAGTCGTGATAAGTGACGATTTATTTTCAATTATGGATCATGGGTGTGAAAAAGTTTTTATTTTGATTAGTATTATTAATTTGTTTGTGCAGATGAGACAGATCACTATTGTAGCTAGAAACTTTGAATAGGAAGAAGTCTGAAGTAGACCAAGGAAATGTGATTAAAGGTAACATCTTCTATAAAGTTTGATTAAAAATTTCGTTCAATGATTGTATACTTCGATATCTAAAGCGTAAATGCATTACGTCTGTTTGGGATATAAAATGATTTGATACTTGGTTCCATTTGAGTTTCTGTTATAAACTGTCGTGGGTAACAAATACTCTCACTTTTGGACATGTTCTGTTCCAACAAACTTTTAATTCTGGCGTTGTGCGAGCTTGCCAATATGGCTATTAGAGTTTCGCTTATCTCTCAACTTATTAGTTAAAATCATAGAACTTTAAGGATAGTGGTGTTTTAATTTATTTGGTTACCATTTTGAATCTACTTTGATAGATGTAAACTCTATGATAATGCTTTAGAAACAACCAAACAAGAAACATAAACACCCAGTACATATAGACGGTGTTGTGAAAGAAACAATTACATAAACATAAAGGTGTCATGCTCTATTGAATGGTGTCAATCGATACTAAAAATGTATATTAGATAAGAATACGATACTTTTGAAGTGTAAGCACATGCTTCATTCTGTTTCAAATGTGCACATTTTAATATCTTATTAACACATAACTTTTTGTTAAATGTGTTTGTTTCATATTACAATGTCACACGAAACATGTAGATACATGTACTATGGAGTAGGAGATATTGGCAAGGCAAATGACGACATTTTGTGACGATACCGAAAATTAATTGCTTATATCTTAATGCGTTTTGAAAGGCCCGATAGTTCTAAGCGTGATTGAGTCTTAAGTATAGGTTGTTATTTGTCGCAATGTGCTCTTCCCTTTATTTTGATTACTTTTAGTATTTTTTATCTGTTCTGCAACAGTAGGACTAAGGATGAGACAGTGATTGAAATAAATTTCGTTGTCAAGGTTTTTCGTTCAGTACTAGTTATTTTGATGCCGACGTTCGTAAATATATCTATAAGTCTAAAGGCCCATAATCTCTCCTTTTGTATTCTTTAACACTCCTAAAATGATTGTCTAGAAGTCTAAAGACCCATAACCTTTCCTTATCTTCAACATTTTCTTTCTTTCTTGATTTCAACTCATTTTCATGTTGTGTTGTAGCAAGAAAATGGACTTATGGAGACTAGAGTACGAGTAACTTTGTAACGGGCGAGTTTCAAATGCTCGTTATGTAAAGAGAGTGTATCTTATTTGATATGAGCTTATCACTAACCTTTTTAATGGTAACTAAGAAGATAAAACAAGTGCAACTCCTTTAGGTAGTGTATTAATGGGTATCTTGTTAAACTGATTGGTACTTATTCAGTCCTCTAACCGTAAACTTGTAGTAGTTAAAATTAAGAGAAATTTCATAAACTTGCCCATGGTGGTTTCGATATTTGTATGTTTCTCAGTATTTAAATATTTGGTCAAGTTAGTATTCTATTTAAAACAAGATATACACAATTGATCGTGATGTCCTCTATGGGTTTAACAGGCACCGTAAAATAATTAAAGGCATACGGTTTCTTGCATTTGCGTGTACAGAACGTGAAAGGTTATGTATTTTGGCCCATTTATCACGATGTTGTATCGCATATTATTGTTTTTTTATACATGTTAATTTTTTTTACTTGAGATGAAATATCGCATGTTATTACCGTTTGCAATTACATTTTGATATTTTAACATTCTATTTGGAACGTTACACGAAACAATTACCACAATATAACCTATCGTTAATTATCTGCCGCTAGGAATTTCCGCCGCTATGCGCGGGTACTCGCCTAGTATATAACTAAGTAAAAATGTTGTCACAAATTTGCTCATTTCATTTAATATTTTAGTTGAACTCATTCGTGTTGTTAAAATCAATAAATCATCGGTAGCCTAACAACATCATTTACAAAATTTTCAGTTTTATTTAATTCGCACACTAGTCCTAACAAGTGCCCATTTAAAAATTCATATAACAACACTAAAAAATACCATTATTTCAATCATTTGCACCACCTTTAATGAACTGCGCCAACACTAGCCGAACGCGATTTTTAAATTAAAAACTAATTTTCGGCAATTTATTTAAGGTGTATTTCAAAATTTCGTTAAGTGACTTGACCAAAAATATAATTTTCTTAATCTGACGACTCCAATTTACAACAAAAAAAAAGAACGAAACTAATATGGGCTGATGAATCGATTGTAAAATAGTTAACATGGGCTAAAAGTCAATACTAGATACACTTCACTAACATTGGGCTTAATTGCATTAAGACTTTGTAGATAGATCATGACCCACTATACTCCAACACAGTATTGCAAAAATCGGTTTTGACGGTCCATTAATCGGGATAAATCGTTTGACGAGGATTAACCGTCATCATTTATACTAATCGCATTTATTAATCAGTTTAGTCAAATTATAAATCGGGGATAATCAGTTAATAAAAAAGAAATAAATCGATCAATTCGATTTCGGTTATAAATCGGTAATATAGAAAAAAAATCAGATAAATCGGCCTACTTGGACATATACTTTCAGAGTTTTATAATTTAATAAATAAAAATACAACCCGATTAATCATGGATTAGTTCTCATCAAACCGAGTAATCGCTTGACGATATCTAACCGTCTAACTAACGCCGATCGATTTTTGCAACCTTGCTCTCACGTAACTACGCCACTGTTATCAAACATGATTGTATAGCTAGGTATCTTTTTCAAAGGTTTGGTTCGGTTAGTTGGAATATTTTAATTATCTCTCACGGGACGGGTAATTAATTTTATTACTCAAAATCGAATCGCACTAGGCGGGTAACCGGGTATGCGGGTACTTAAAGTGAACGGTTACCCCCGGTTCGGTTTGCGGTTAACTATTTTTTATGTTCAATTGAATTCAGTTGTATAAAGAATAACATGGTCTATAATATAATATGTCATTTTAGTAAATCAAATGACATCGAGTAGATAAAAGCTAAATAAAAATAATATAATCGAATTTAATCGTATAAAAGTTATTTCATTTATATATTACGATTACATTAATTAACTTTTACACACAAATTATGACATAAGCTTATATTAGGAGCTAAAAAGTTTTTATAGAATAAAAATGGTGCAATAAAATAATTAATATTTGAACGGTTATTTAAACATTTAGCTCAAAAAAGCATGTAAAATATGCACGGTTCGGTTCGGTTAACCGCGGATTTCTAAAAGGAAAAACCGAAACCGACCCGTGATGAGCGGGTTTTTTCGGTTTTGGTTTTTTCGGTTTTGATTTCTTTGGTTTCGGATTTTTTCGGTTTCGAATTAAACGATTCGGCTCGGTTTGTCGGTTTCTCGTTTTTTTTAACAACCCCTACTTTTAGCTAGTTACGTAGTTTTGTAGTGATCATGATTCTTCTATTCAAACCTAATAAAGATAGTTTCCGAATAGTTTGATAGTAGCATTTATTTTCCAATTGTCAATCTTAACATGTGTACGTACTCAAATGCTTAGTCATACACAAATTACAGTATTACACATGGCCTAACTTCCTATTTTGATCCAATGCAACATTGATTTTAACACCAAACTTGCCATCCAACCAACAACTACGTATTTGCTACTATCACCATGCATGTCTATGACTACGAACTCTCGGCTACTCCTTGTGTTTATATTTTCTTTCTAGATATGATCATCTTTATATTTGTGTTACCTTTTATATTTAAACCAATCGAAAAAGCTTGAATTACAATGACTTTTTGTTGCTAGTATTTGAATAAGTGTTTAAAGATAGTTTTTTATTATAGCATCAATAACTTTTCATTAAGCTTTAGAATTACTTGATAAACATCAAATCATTTTTAAAAGCTTTTGTAAGAGCATTCATAATGCATTAAAATCATTGAAAACAAATGACTCGATGCATTTATGACATTCAATGCAAAGTTCATTTAATGTATAAGTATTTTTTTTAAAGTCTTATACTAGTAGTTTAACAAGCTTTTGTAAAAACCTTTTCAAAAAGTGTATGATGCAATGTAAAAATGAAAGATGACAATTGTTGATAACTATAACTCTTATAACCACGAAACACAATGAAATACTTTTCGAACGCGTAATGCTTTATTAAGTATTATAAACAAAGTATTACAAAGTGTTATGAATACACTCGTTGAATGACAACAAGAAATGAACCCTAGAACAAGTAAACTAGATTCGAGACTCAAGTTTACAAGGGAACCAATGAGACGCTGGTAGACAGCTGAGGGCTCAGCGGTTCCAAGGTGAGAAAGAACTTAGATAAATTATCCAAGCACAAGGGTTGATTTAATTCTCCTTGCTCACTCCTATTTATAGTGTACGAGGTTGCTTCCTTAGTGGGAGTAGTTGATACGTGTCACCTTCTGAATGGAAGAGTACAACGTATTAAATGCATGTCCAAATCGAGACATACCTTTAAACAACTTTAGGTGAACAGTTCTGCCAACTGTTCACCTTTTGTCCCACTAGGTCGTATTAGGCTTTATCTTGAATCTCTTGTTTTATCCCGCTCAAAACACTTGGTAGATTTTCCCGCCTAAACTATAAAGGATTGGACAAGCTTTGCTTGTCCCAGACTTCTAGGGTTCTTAAGTGATCTCTGAGTGTTGTCAACTCAGAGATCCTTGAACACCGGCATATTCCTTCTACATCCCAGCTATCCATAATCGCTGGTGAGTATGACTTCAGATTGTCTTCGACTTCTCTGACGTTGTCTTTGACTTGAATGTTCCTAGTGTGCCAGCTGAGGCTTTGCCTTCCACTGGTCTGGTCTCTGTCGCTGGTCTTCTTAGCGATGAGTAAACACTTAGTCTAATTAAACAAATCTAGACTGGGCCATAGTTAAAAATTTTCATTGGCCTAACAATCTCCCCTATTTGTTTATAAATTATACTAAGTCTAAAATTATTGTAAGTGAGTACATAGCTTCTTCTTACACATAATTTAACAAACATACCTCAGAGTTTTATTAAACATAAAGAACCTAGTCTATTACAAGAATACCCAGTGGTGTAAACATAAACAAAAAATAAAAAGGTTCTTCAGCGATCAAGGCCTTGATCACAGATTCTCTGGGCTTCAACTTTGTCACTTCTAGAGTTGATGACTAGCTCAACTTCAAACTCAAAATCCTCTGCCAATTTGCAATTCCTTAGGATGCCCTGTTTGAGTCTGATGAGCTGGATGGTTGATGCTAGATGTAGTTCATTCATCCGCTGAAATCAATACTCACAATTACCATTCATGAAGACCATACCTGTCTCTGGTTCTGAGTATACTTGGCCCCCTACTGGTTTAGTGATCTCTTTGGGCAGTACCAAGTTTCTATGCATCTCATCTACAACAATATTCTCAGTGACCAACTTCTCCACCAGAGGCCCCATTTGGGTTTTTCTTTTCCTTTGTCCTTGAGAAGGTTGTTGTGAGAGTTGAAGAGGCGGAGGTACCTTCGGCTTCTTTGTCGTGTCTCTTACCCAATTCAGCTTTGCTTGAATGTTTTTTATCATTTGGGCAGCACCAGGCCCAGTCTTCTTTTGGGCAAGAGACATCATTTCTAACCATTCAGAGAGGCCCAGATCTCTGAGTTTAAAGTCACTAAAGACTTTGTAGTTGGTTAGTTGGTTTTCTCTGTAAAGGGTCATCACCACTCTTTTGTCTTTGTCAGTGTAACATGCATACTTGGTGATTTAACCGGGTTCAGCTCTTTGGTTCACAATTCTTTCATATTCCTTTTGAAGGTTGCTCCTTTTAACTCCCAGTTCTTTGAGCTTAACCAACTGAGCTTCCTTTACAGCAGGAGAGAGTTTGTTCAGAGCTTCTTTGCTCTTGAGTTCCGCTGCTCTAATGTTTGCAAGCCTTTGGTGTTCTAAGATTTGAGCCTTTGCCTGCTCTAGGGTAAGTGGTGGTTCATCAGGGCTCTTAAATTTGTTCAGGTCAAAGTGTTTGGAGAGCTTGGTTGTGGATCCGCCTTCTTCTTGGAGGGAGTGCAGGGTTATTTCAGGTTGTTCAATGGCAATTCCTTTTCCCTTGTCCTTTACAGCTTCAGTGATGGGGTTTAAGGATCTGAGAGGTTTTGGTGTTGGAATCCCTATTGAAGGTGTTGGTTGTTTAAGTGATTGCTCCCACTTAGGTGGAGCGGTATCTACTTCTTCTTCAGAGGTGGAGGTTGCTGAATTCTCCCCCTCAGGCATAGCGCCGGTAGTAGCTGTGCCTGATCCAGGCTTGAGGAACTTAACAAATTCTTGATGGACAAATAAGCAGATTTCTTTAAGTTCCTCTTGTAAAAGCTCCTGAAGAAGTTTTCTTGAAGGCTCGGACGCCTTGGTAATAGCTGCAACATTTGCTTTGACAGCTGATGTGAGGACAAATGGTATGTATTGCTGAAGGCTCTGGTCTAGAACAGCTGGGAGGTGAGTTTGCAAGGCATTTCCCAGTAGTTGCGGAAGCAATGCAGTCATAGAGGACTCCACAGATGAAGTTAGTGAAGTCTCTAGTGTAGTGGTGAGTTCCTCAGCAGCATGGGTGAGTGTTTGCAATTTAGATAGGATGACATCATTTGTGACTTTGGGCTTGGTTTTACTGATGTCACCCCTCTTGACCCAGAGAACCTCAGCGGCGAGTTCCTGAACATCTTTCATTCGAGGAACATGGACAGGCTTGAGGTTTTGTAAGTGTTCTAAGTGTTGCTTCGCCCCTAATTCCATGACATTTGGTAAAGTTGGTAAGGGAACTAGGGTTGGTGTACAGAGCCTCTAGTCCAATAGCTGCTTAGTAGCCAGTTCTTGCACATTGGGCATTGATGGGAAGGAGATGGGTTTTAACTCTGATGTAACTTGGTCATCATCAGCATCCATATCAGCATAATCTGAAATGGTCAAGTCATCTTCAATAATGAAGACCTCATCCTCTGGCATGGAATCAATGTCTGACATGGCATCGAGATCTATGTGGGGGGCTTCAGCATTTTCATCACCAGCAATGGAATAGGCATCATCATTCTGCTGTTCTTCAAGAAGATTATGAGCCTGTTATGATAGTTGTTAGTAACCAATGTGAAAAAAATATGAAGTTATAGATCGCCATTCGCTGCCCCTAGGAAAGCTGGGTGTGATTATCCTGCCCTCCCTAAGGATTTCTCCTTGGGACTCTTTTAAGTATGAAACAGTTATGTTGAAGGGTCGCCATTCGCTTCCCCTAGGATAGCTAGGTGTGATTATCCAGCTCCCCCATAAGGATTACTCCTTGGGACTCTTTTGATTTGTGAAAATTATGTGGTGAATGGTCGTCGTTCGCTGCCCCTAGGATAGCTGGGTGTGATTATCCAGCTCCCCTTGAAGGGTTGCTCCTTGGGACTCTTTTAATTGTGAATTCATGGAAGTTAAAGGTCGCCATTTATTGCTGCCCCTAGGAAGACTGCGGGTGATTATTCAGTCCCCCCAAAAGAATAAATTCTTTGGGACTATTTTAGTTGTGACATATTTGAAGGTAATGGTCGCCTTTTATCGCTGCCCCTAGGAAGACTGAGGGTGATTATTCAGTCCCCCCAAAAGAATAAATTCTTTGGGACTCTTTTCATATGAGGGGACCCAGAGACTACGTGAAGTGTAGAGACTCTGGGTCGGGACCTATAGCATGCTCAAGTTGTTATGGACAAGAGCACAGTCCAAAGGGTGAAGGATCATCGGGGTGCGTTATGAGCACAAATGAATCATATCCTTGTGTTAAGACAGAGTGTACAGATAAACCTAAGAGTTCTAGGTGCTGACATAGACACTCTATGGGTTGAGGTAAACCCTAAGACTTCATCACTCTCTCCTACAGAATGTTGAGAGTGATTGTATGTGAACCTCCAAGAGAATAAAATGGCAAACTAATACCTGAGAGATATCAGCGTTGAGAAGGTTCTTAGTCGTCTCTGCTGACTGGGAGACGCTAGACTCAGGTTGTTTGCCAGCGGTAGGCTCTTCAACCACATCCTCCAGAGAAGGGGATGGGTTCTTCTTAGTCTTCTTAGTCTTGGAAGGATTAACAGAAGGGGTTTCAGAGGAAAGGGGGATTTCTTTCCTCTTCTTCTTCTTTTCCTTGGGCACCTTGGGCTGAGAAGAAGACTGCACAGAGGTCTTTAACAAAGACTTGTCAGTTAGTCTTTTAGCATTCACCTCATTGTGAGGGATCAAGGGCTCTCCATCAGCAACCAGTAGCCCAGCGACCAGCATCATGTGCCTGCTGAGAGGCACTTCGTCTTCCAAGGGAGTCTTTAGTGAAGCAGCAGTGATACGATAAGGAGAGAAGGACAGAAGTTCATCATTTGTGTAGCCTTCACCCAGCATATCTTCTAAGAGAAAAGAGAGATATCTTGTGTAGCAGATGGTGGCTAGTATATTCTTCTTCCCTTTGTTTTCTAGCTTAGCAATGAGGTCAAAGTAAAGTATGTGAGCGATCCCTATATCTTGCCCCTAGATTAAGCTGTAAGCAATTGCTTGCTAGGCTCCATTAAGTTGATCATGAGACCCCTGGTTTCCACCCAGACATTTCATAATGTATAGCATCAGCGTCCTCCAGATGGGTGAAAAGTAGTTCACTTTGATCAGTGATTTGTTCTAGAACCCTTGGGTGGTGAAAGGTTTATCATTGTCGTCATGAGGACGAAGGGTAGCCAGAGCCTTTTTACCGTGGCGCTGGCAGGCACAGCGGACATGTCTTCATTGACTGGAAGTCCAATGACTTTGGCAAAGGTGTGAAGATCAAAAGTGAGAGGTTGGGGATGTGTGGAAAGGTTGAAGGTGATGTGTGAAGAGGTTTGATCAACTTCGGCGCTATACCAGAACTCCTTCAAGTATTGGTGGTAGCATGTGGAAGGTTCTCTGGTAATGGCTTCAAAAATGGTGGAGTTCTTGAGGAAGGAGAACAATGGTTGGTAGAGGGAATTGTTGTGTTCCAAGAGAGCTAAAAAATTGTTCAAGGCAATCTTACCATCGTGAATCCCAAAATCTACGTTCGAGGCGGCCAGGACGGTGAAAGCTGTGTTTGTTGATGAAGACGCCATTGTTGATGTGTGAAAGAAATGGAGGTTTTGGAGAAGATGAATAGTAAGTGTGTGTGAAAGTAATGAGTAATGTGAAGTTTGAAAAATGAGTCAAGGGTTTTGATAAAAGGTTTAGCTGTTTTTCAATTAAAGCATTTAATGCAAAAATTACCTTTTAAGAAAAGTGGGACCCCTTGACTCTTCATGTGATTTTTCTGTCCCTTGGAAAGCGGGAAAGTTGTTGACAATAAAGGATAATCATTTGAATTAAATATGGGAATATATTAACTCCCATTGGAATGTAACTACCTCGTTACATTCAATTCCCTTTAATGCCCAGAGACAAAGATCATTTATCAGATTTGTTTACCAATATTGAGCATACCCAGCTCAACAACCAACCTAGTAAAACTTGGCTCAGCCAGAGGCTTGGTGAATATATCAACGAGCTGGTATTCAGTGGGTATAAAATGAAGCTCAATATCACCTTTTAAAATATGGTTCTGATAAAGTGATACCTGATGTCAATATGCTTAGTTCTGGAATAAAGTACCGGATTATTGGAGATGGCTATAGCAGTTGTGTTGTCACAGAATATGGGAACCTTTTCATAAATGATCCCATAATCAGCCAGCTGACTTTTCATCCAGAGAACTTGAGTACAACAACCAGCGACCGCTACGTATTCAGCTTCAGCTGATGACATGGCCACAGAGTTTTGTTTCTTGGCACTCCAGCATACTAACTTTCCTCCAAGGATTTGACAACTCCCAGAGGTGCTCTTTCTATCAAGACAGCACCCAGCGTAGTCAGAGTCTGAGTAGGATTTGAGGTCGAAGCCTGATCCATTAGGATACCAGAGACCTAATGTGGGAGATCCTTTTAAGTACCTGAAAATTCTTTTGACAGCTACAAGGTAGGATTCCTTGGGGTTAGCTTGGTAACTAGCACAGAGACATGTGGCAAATTGTATGTCTGGTCTGCTTGTTGTGAGGTACATCAGTGATCCAATCATGCCTCTATATAAGGTCTCATTAACAGAGACCCCTGAGTCATCAGCTCCCAAGTTGTTGGGAGGAAGCATGGGGCATTTCACTTATGCACAATCAGACAGATCATACTTCTTGAGAAAATCCTTAACATATTTTTCTTGACAAATGGAAATTCCTTTTGAATTTTGTTTAATTTGAAAACCCAAGAAAAAAGTTAATTCCCCCATCATGCTCATTTCATATTTTTTGGTCATTAGTTTGGCAAACTATTTGCTCAATGTAATATTGGTTGAACCAAAAATTATAACATCCACATAAATCTGTACTAAAATGACATCACCCTTGGACCTATAAGTGAACAGGGTTTGATCAGTGGTACCTCTAACAAATTTATTTTCAAGTAAGAATTTTGATAGGGTTTCATACCAGGCTCTAGGCGCTTGTTTCAGCCCATAGAGTGCTTTGTGAAGTCTGCAGACGTGATCTGGATACTCACAGCTTTCAAACCTCGGGGGTTGATAGACATATACTTCCTCTACAAGCTTCCCATTTAGGAAAGCACTCTTCACATCCATATGGTATACAGTAAACCCCATATAAGCTGCAAAGGCTAGGAAGATTCTGATATCTTCCAATCTGGCTACTGGTGCAAACGTTTCATCATAGTCAATCCCCTCAGATTGATTATATCCCAGTACCACAAGCCTAGCCTTGTTTTTGACAATCATGCCAGCTTCATCCCTCTTGTTTCTATAGACCCATTTAGTTCCAACCACTTGCTTCCCAGCTGGAGCTTTTACCAGAGTCCACACCTTGTTCCTCTTGATCTGATTCAACTCATCTTGCATGACAACAACCCACCCTTCATCTAGAAGCGCAGCGGACACATTCTTAAGTTCATCCTTAGAGATAAAATCAGCGAAAAGGCATTCATTCGCTGAGGCGGTTTCCAGAGATCTCAATTTACCTCTAGTGCTGACTCCCTCAGAGGGTTCACCAAGAATATTCACCAGAAGAATATCTTGGTTCCTACTCCATTTGGATTGAGGAGCAGGGGTCTCTATGGGTTCAGGAGTCACAGCAGGTTCAATGAATGCTGAGGGATCTTCACATATTATTTCTTCATCCATAATCTCTTCATCAGGAGGAGAGATTGGTTTGATGAGATCAGCATTCACTGTAGTGGGTAGAGTGATTGGTTCAGCATTTTCAACCTCTGGAGTGATGTCAGAGATTAAATGAGGATCAAATGCATGAACATAAGGGAAGTCCTTGTGACAGGCTTTAGATGATTCCTTGGGATTTGAGAAATCATCCTCTGGATATGATTTAACTTCATTGAAGTCAATGTCACATTCTTCTGTGTTGGTGTGATTGATGACAACATCTGCTTCATTGAAGGTGACATGGATAGATTCTTCTAGTTCTTGTCTGCGGATGTTGAATACTCTATAAGCTCTGGAGGTGGGAGAGTAGCAACGAAGAATCCATCATCAGACTTTTCATCAAATTTTCCTAGGTGATCTCTGTAGTTGTGAATGAAAACAGGGCAACCAAAGACATCGAAGTAGCTTACATCAGGGGCTCTCTTCCTATACACTTCATAAGAGGTCTTGTCGTGTCTCTTCACTATAATGGATCTGTTTTGTGTCTGACAAGCTGTGTTCACAGCTTCACCCCAAAATTGTTTAGGAAGTCTTGATTCGCTGAGCATTCCATGGCATGATTCTTGAATTCAGTGCCATTGTCACTTTAGATAGCCTTAACTCTACAATCATTGAGGTTCTCTATTTCTCTAATGAAGGACATTATTCTTTCAGCAGCATCACTCTTTCTTTTGAGAAAGAATACCCATGTGAATCTGGAGAATTCATCTACAATGACTAGTGTATACTTGTTGTGATTAAGGGATTGAGGTTTTACTGGTCCAAATAAGTCCATGTGAAGAAGATGGAGGCACTTATTTATGGAGAATGATTGTTTTGTCTTGAATGAGGCTCTATAGTGCTTCCCTTTCTTGCAGGCTGAGCAGGGTCTGTGTAACACCCCATTTTGATAATGGAAATGTCACATGCAATTATGGCGTGTCATCAAAGCATACAAGGAAAAATGTCTAAGCATTACTTGACCACAAAAGGAAAATACCGGAATCAAACATCGGTAGTCCAAAAGTAAAGCTCATCACACACAAACATATTATAGTAAAGAAAAGGACTAAACAATGTCCAAAGCAAATGTATCATAGGAAAAGAAATGCATAAAGTAAACAAGGCTAGATAGCTTCCAGTCCATATGCACGTACTCTTAGTGTCTACGAGCGTCCCTGAGTACCTGTCGTTTTGGGAACATAGAAAAGGAAAACGGCTGAGCAAATACGCTTAGTGCACGGATGTACAATAAAGCATGAATAGGATAAGCATATAACATATAACAGCGGAAGAAAACTAAGTCTCGAGTAACCTGGTTAAGTCTTGATAAAACTGGTTTAATAGTTTGAAAGTCTTATGTTTATCTTATAAAAACTGTTTGTCATATTTTACCATTAGCCAATATAGGTCATGAAAATCCACCGTGCATGAATACTTGGAGGGGTGACCTTATCATGCAAATTAGAGGGGCTGCCTCTAATTTAATATACTGGTTTTTAGGTAGGAGGGATCGGCTCCTTGTGAAGGATGTAAGGCACACACCACATTCACCATGAAATCCTAAATAAAAACGTGTAACTAGGATGCACCCATACGCCCCACATGATAAATATAATATAAATGGCCAAAGCTGAAGGGACGCCATGAGAAATCACTCCGCCGTGGTGAAGTCATAACATCAACCTCTAATGTTATGGTTATGGTACCTCCATAACTAGGTGAAACTGGTCATGCATGTATATGGCTATAGGTAATCTTAATTAAACATAAGAAATCAAACACGTAACTTATACTACGGGAAAACAGTTGGCTGCATACGGGGAATCCTAATAAGGAAAGAATGTCCATACTGAAAGGACGGGAATCCGTACCTTATGTCCAGTGAACGAAGAAGATGAACTGAGAGGAATCCTACTTCCGAATCACTAGTGCTACATAAATACATACATGAATAAGTATCTGCTTACTAAATACGTAGCTGGTTTTATGTCATGTCTTAGCTTATTTTATGTGTTCTTACCATGTTTTACTGTTTTTAAGCCTTAAACCGTGTTTATCTTATATTCTGTTTAATCTGATTAAGTATTTCTGGTATTTCATGTGTTATTATACTTACTGCGTAATAATAAGTAACTTTCCAAAAATAGCAGGTTTCCTAAAATAGAAAGTTACCAAAAATAGAAAGTTACCAAAAATAGAAAGTTTCCAAAAATAGAAAGTTTCCAAAAATAGAAAGTTCCCAAAAATAGAATTTATTGCTTAAAATAGATAAGTTTCTAAAAATAGAAAGTTTCCATAAATAGATCAACTGCCTTAATTAAATAAGTTTCCAAAGATAGAAGGTTTCCATAAATAGATTAGCTGCCTTATTTAATTAAGTTTCTAAAAATAGAAAGTTTCCATCATTAGAATTAAGCTGGTTAAATAAGCTAAGTATATAAGCCTAAGTGTTTTCATGATTATTTTCTAAGTCATATGCTATAATGTATAGTTTAATAATTATTTCATGTAATTAAATTAAACTATAGGTTAAAATATTTAATTAAAATATAACATATTTTTAATTAAATAAAGTTAAATACTTAGGTTAAAACATGTATTATTATATATTAATAATATAACCCAAGTCATGTTAATTAATTAATTATAGTCATGGTTTTTAAATAATTAATTAACTATAAGTCTAAAATATAAAATACTTAGGTTAATTAATTTCATGATTATTAATAATTAAATAACCTAAGTCATGTTATTAAATTAATCATATCATTTCATTAATTTAATTTTTAACATAAGATCATAAAACATAAAAAAACTAAACATACACCATGAACCGGATCTAAACTAAAAACAATGAACCAGACATGAAATCGAAACCGTACCCCGAACCAACTCGGGGTACCCCGTGTCTTACTGCTGCCGTGGGACCCACACACACCAACCAAGACCGTATGGTCTTGGTGGTGGTCGGTTTGGCCAAACCAAAACCCCTTCGGGTTCGGTGCAGCCTGCGGCCAAAAACAAACACCCCTTAAAACATACTTTTGATTTTATTAAACCCCAAATCATGTTAGATCCATGTTTAATTATTAGGTTTTTTGTAAAAACATAACATGTTCTTGATTTAATAAAAGATCAAATCAAAAGAAAAGGTTTAAAAAGGATTTACCGAATTCGTGGATCAAAAGGATGAAGAACAAACACGATCAACAACTAAATTCCAAGATCCAAGATCACAAACCACCTCCTTGTGGTGGTTGTAGGGTGGCGGCACAAAAAGAACAAGGAAGAGGGTTTTAGGGTTTTTCTAAAAATCTTCTGTAAAACTAAATGAGTAGTGAAAAATCCTTTTTTCCCTTTTAGTAAATTTTGACAAATGGGCTTGGCCCATTTGTCCTTGTAGCCGTGGGTAGGGGCCCCACTTGGGGTACCCGTACCTTTTTCCGTGTCTCGTTGTTAAGTTATACCTTTGTGATTATTTGTGTTCGTGTTTTAAGTGTTCTCGTTACGTAAATACCGTGACCTAATATATTTAATTACGCTCGTAATAAATATATATACGTAATTAATAATAGTTCGTGTTTTAATTACGTTCATGATTTCATGATCGCATGTTCGTGATTAATTATCGTCAAATAATTATTACGTGATCGTGCGTAGTAAATACTTATCGTGTTCTAACACGTACGTAATACGTAAAATCCTAACACGTAATCGTAATCATGCTATATTAAGAAAGTTTTAATCTAGTACGTACGATCTTAAGGGTACTATTCATGGTAAAAGCATGCGGGTTTTACAGTCTGTCTTTGGTGAAGGTCAGAGAGGGAAGCCCAGCTACTAAAACATTCTTGGCCAGTTTGTTAATGTTTTTGAAGTTGAGATGGGAGAGTCTCTTATGCCATAGCCAATTTTCACTATCAGATGCTTTGGCATAGAGACAAGTGTTTGTCCCTTCTTGACAAGATGTCATGTCGATGACATACACATCCCTTCTCTTGGGTGTAATTAGAACAACATCATCATTTTGATTGAAGATTGTTCCTTGGGTCTTAGTGAACAGAACTTTGAAGCCAGCATCGCAGAGTTGACTAATGCTGATTAAGTTGTGCTTCAGTCCATTGGCATAAGCGACCCTTGTGAAGGTTATTCCATTACAATCCACTGAGCCATAACCCTCAGTAGCCCTTGAGGAGTCATCTCCAAAGACTACTTTTGGACCAGACTCCTTTTTATATCTATGCAGATACTGTTTAACCCCTGTCATATGTCTGGAGCACCCAATATCCAGATACCAAACAGATTTCTTCAGATATTCCTGCATAGATATAACAAAGCCAGATTAGTTTCTGTGATGAACCCACTTTCCAGTGGGTCCATGCTGTCGCTGACCATCGACATTGGTCCTTCTCTGGTTCCCTCCCCCTCTTTGGTTGCAGTCCCTGGGTTCATGACGCATACTTCCAAAGATGTCACATTCGGGATAATGTTCGCACTCATCATAGTGATGGTCGAAGAAGCCGCAATACTTGCATGGGGGATTTGGTCTGTAACCCTGAGAATTGTCTCTGGGTTTAAGCTCAACTCTTCTTGAGGGCCTATGAGGAGTTTTTGACCTCATTTGAGTTCTGGTTCTTTGAACCGCAATGACCTCCTCATGCTCTCTAGAAGTGTGTTCAGTAGACTCGCATGTGATACATTTTGGTTTCTTTAAGCAATCCTCAGAGGAATGATTCTTGAAACCGCAATGCTTGAAAGGTCTGCACAAAGCTCTCCCTTTAGAGCTACTAGATCCTTCACCAAGAGAGTTAACATATGGACTATTAACTCTAGGGTTGATTTGTTCTTTCAACCCCTTTACTTCTTCCATCAAGGTGAGGAGAAGTTGATTGGTGGGTGAAATCTCTTCAGGGGTAGGAGTGGCTTTGTTGGAGTCCTTGGCCACAAAAACCTTTTTGTTCGCTTTATCAGCGACTTTGAGAATTGAATTCCCAGGGGTTTTGGTTGGAGGTTTTGGGCCAAGCAAGGAATCAGATGGGTTAGCACTAGCGAGTCTTGGTGGAGCTGGTACCTCTGATTTCTTGTCAGAGTTTTTCTCATCCACAGAGGTGGAAGATGGAGAAGAAACATCTGAAGGGACAAATTTAACATTGGGAACATGTATATGGTTTTTGTATCTACCCTTTCCCCCAATAGCCTGAACCACATCACCGGGTATGGATTCAGTGACTATTTCTTCGACTGTGGATTGAGCCAAATTCCATTTTTCAATGGTTTTTCTAAGTTCTGAGTTTTCTCAGATAAAGACTCATTTTCAATGGATAAATTGCTTACTTCATTTTGAAGTTGATTAGCAAGATTCACAAATGGTTTAAGATTTGTTAATTCAGATTGGCAAAGATTTAAATCTGTTTTAAGACTATGAAATTTGTTTAACAGGTTTTTTCTTTGCTCTTCCACAAAGTGGAGGTCAACCAAGGTATAGTCACTGACATGGTCTCTATCATGACCTTCAGCCATAGATAACATTCTTTGTACCTTTTTCATGGTGATGTCCACCCATTGACCAGATCTTGCTTCACTTTTACCCACAGCGGGTTCTTCATCAGCAACAGCCATAAAGGCTTTGACGGTAGTGGCACCTTCATCCTCAGATGTGAGGGGTTCATCATCTCAGTCGAATGAGGCAGCAATCAGACCTTTTTCAGTCTTCTTAACATCCTTTTTCTTTGTTGCATCATCAGCTTTCTGGTTGAGTTTTAGCAGCTCAGCTTTCAAGGCTTTGTATTTAACTTTGTAGTCCTTATTCCCCTCTGAGTCAGTGAGAGGTTTGCTTGAAAGGTGAGGTGGAAAACTTATTCTTGTTGCTGTTGTTGCTGGATGAAGGGAAGCTTGGAGAGGAGGTTTTGTTTGACCAGCAATCCTTCTGATAGTGACCAGTCTTTCCACAAGTGTAGCATGACACCTTGGATTTATCAACCTTTGCAGCTCCAACTCTACCAGATCTCTTGTAGTACCTCTTTTGGTCAGCTAGAAGAGCTCTGTCATGGAACTCAGCATGTAATTCATCAAGAAATTCTTGACTACTTCTGGTGTCCTCTTCTATGTCAGAGTCGCTTTCCTAAAAGGAATGGTTAGCAACAAGAGCTTTTGAACCAGTGATATTGGTGGTAAACCTGTCAGTCTCTGATTTGTAAATGGAGTCAATTAGCCCTTCTTCATAGTTATATCTACCAAACAGTTGGGCTAAAGTATCATTCTTTATAGCATTGTTTGCTCTTAAGGTCTGATTTAGGTGAAGCCATTTTTTAGGTAAACTATTGACAAAAGTAGCATTAACCTCATCCTTAGGTAGAACAACTCCATTGTTTCCCAAATCATTCAACAAAATCTTAAGCCTAGTATAAGTTTGTGCAACAGTTTATGTTTCCAAAGCTTTAAAAGCATTAAACTTAAGTCTAAGGGCTTGGATTTTGGTTTCTTTTGTTTCCTCTGGACCTTCATACCCTAGAACTAACTCAGTCCACATCTCCTTAGCAGAGTTGCATTTAATGATGGACTTCATAATGTTCTTGGGTAGGCAAGAGACTATGATACTTTTGAGTCTCTTGTCCTGGTTAGCCAGACGTCTATCCGCTGTAGACCATTGCTTAACAGGCTTCTTAATGGGTCTCTCAGGGGGTAGAGGAAACGGCCAGTGGTACATAGGGACCATTTTCTAAGATTTCTATCAAGAAGGGTTCTAAGCCATCTAAATATATAAGAAATTCACTTTTCCAACTTGAAAAATCCTCTTCATCGAATGCTGGAACATTGGACACATGTGACCCCCCTCGAACATCAAGTAGTTGGGGAAGGTCGTCATCATTATTACCAGTGCTTACAACTGGTGTAGGCATGGTAGTAGATGTGGTGGCCGGTGCGGTGGTCGAAGTGGTACCTAGACTGGTTTTACCAAAGGGTGGAGGAGGTATAGTATAAGCCATATTAAGATCTTGATTTTAAAAACAAGAACGGTTTATAAAAAGTTTTATAAATCAAACCGCTCTGATACCAATTGAAAGTCCCTTAATATGACAATTGTTGATAACTATAACTCTTATAACCACGAAACACAATGAAATACTTTTCACACGCGTAATGCTTTATTAAGTATTATAAACAAAGTATTACAAAGTGCTATGAATACACTCGTTGAATGACAACAAGAAATGAACCCTAGAACAAGTAAACTAGATTCGAGACTTAAGTTTACAAGGGAACCAATGAGACGCTGGTAGACAGCTGAGGGCTCAGCGGTTCCAAGGTGAGAAAGAACTTAGATAAATTATCCAAGCACAAGGGTTGATTTAATTCTCCTTTCTCACTCCTATTTATAGTGTATGAGGTTGCTTCCTTAGTGGGAGTAGTTGATACGTGTCACCTTCTGAATGGAAGAGTACAACGTATTAAATGCATGTCCAAATCGAGACATACCTTTAAACAACTTTAGGTGAACAGTTCTGCCAACTGTTCACCTTTTGTCCCACTAGGTCGTACTAGGCTTTATCTTGAATCTCTTGTTTTGTCCCGCTCAAAACACTTGGTAGATTCTCCCGCCTAAACTATAAAGGATTGGAAAAGCTTTGCTTGTCCTAGACTTCTAGGGTTCTTAAGTGATCTCTGAGTGTTGTCAAATCATAGATCCTTGAACACCGACACATTCCTTCTACATACCAGCTATCCATAATCGCTGGTGAGTATGACTTCAGATTGTCTTCGACTTCTCTGACGTTGTCTTTGACTTGAATGTTCCTGGTGTGCCATCTGAGGCTTTGCCTTCCACTGGTCTGGTCTCTGTCGCTGGTCCTCTCAGCGATCAGTAAACACTTAGTCTAATTAAACAAATCTAGACTGGGCCATAGTTAAAACTTTCATTGGCCCAACAAAAAAAACAACTTTAAAAACTTTTTGAAATAATAAAAACTACTAGCTATTTGATTTATTAAAGATACAAGTTTTTAAAAACTTAATGCATTATAAATGCTCTAAGGTCATAAGGAGCACTAAAGACTATATCACAATTGTCGTCATTTATTTTATAATCAACTTCACCACAAAGTTAGTTTAATAAGACAACTAATTTTTTCACGAAAACATACTCCAATTAAACATATATATAACCTCACAAAATCCATTTAATAAAACATACATTCAACGATAAATACACAACTCGGTTGTCTGAACGACCGAGTTCTTCCCAAATGCCCCTAAGACGCGTCAGTAATAGGTGAGCATAATAATGAAAAACTCATAGTTGTCTTGCCGCTTAGACAAAAATCCCGTATTCGTTTATCTATTGTGATAAATCTCATGAAAAAGAAAATAGTTTATCAGTGAATGATTAATGATCAGGAAATTTAAAAACCTTTTACATTTTCAGATTGATCTTAGTTTGAGATGAAAATAGTGCAATTCTCGTTTATCGAATTTAAGCGTGGTAACGTGTTGTAAAAGGCGGGCTAAGCTGCCGCCTAAACACTAGGTGGGCATACACCGCCTTGATTTATGGCAAATAGGCCAAGCTAGACAGAAAAGTTAAAAGATGGTCAAATATTCGCCTAAACTGAGCTAGCGGCCAAGGTGATCAACAAGGTCAACGAAAGTCAACATTTTAAAACGAGAAATTAGGAGTTTTCTTTCTAACAAACCAACCACGTCTATCTTATCATAACATCTTTACAAAAAAACAATCGATTGAAACACACAAAGTCTTCAATTTTACAAATGAAACTGAAACGCGATTTGAACAATATGAACTAGATGAGAAATCAAGAATCAATTTAGAGAGTGTTTCGTCAGGGAAATAAATTAGGAGATATTTTTGGTATTTACATTTTAATTTTTATAAAATATTATGCTTAGTATAACAGACGAAGGAATTAAAAATTTCTCGAATTGCTAAAAAGAGGAAAATTAAAATTCTCCAAACGTAAAAATTTTAATTTACTTGAAAATTATTTTTTATAACTTTTTTTCTGATGACTTTTTTTCTCGTTAAAATAGAAAATTTAGAAAATTTATGTAAAATTGTTTATTCAGCTTTTACTCCTTTTAATAGAATATATAAAATCTATATAGACTTTTAATGAAATTTATGTAAAAAGTGAAAAAAAATCGATTTCTAATGTTTAAATAGAAAATAAATTTAAAAAAAATTATAAAAGATATTTATACGGTTTTACTCGTGTAGAAAAAAAGTTATAAATTTTTTTATATAAATGTAATTTCTTTTAATAAAATTTATATAAAACATAAAACTTTTAATTTCTACTTATATAAATAGAAAAGTTATAAAATATTTATTTGGTTTTTACTCGTATAAATAGGAAAAATAGTTTTATATAAATTATAGAAACTAGAAGGGGGGGTTGAATAGTTTCTTAAAATTTACTTGTCAAAAGACGGTTTTCAAAAATCCTTTCTAAAAAACTTAGACTTGAGTGATTATGTGAAACCTTCTTATACACAATATGAACAAGAGATAGTGTAACTAAACTAATAATCACAAATATAAAGAATAATGAATCTAAAGAGATAAGGAAAAGAAAGATCAAAACAAACACCAAGGATTTATAGTGGTTAAGCAACGAAACTCACTCCTCGTCCCTACTCCACTCCTCGAGTACTCCTTACTCGAGAGTACACTAATCAACAAGCTCCTTAAGGTGGAGAAACCGTACACAACGTTGCGTGTTCAATTTCCGATTCTAAGCTAAAAGTCGAGCCCTAATCTTTGCTATGACCAATCTACACCAATATACTTTAAGGACCAAGTATTAACCTTAGTACATACATAACTTCCAAATAGACACAACTACTTGGATCTTTACAACAATGACACAACAATAAATAAATAAGATTTTTGATCTTCAATGGATCTTTGAGGTAGACACAACACTTCAAGGATGAAAGTGTTCTTCTCTTTGCATTTAGAGAGGAAGAGATGGGAGAAGAAAGATTCACTTGTAAACAAGTAGTAATCAACCAAATGACCAAGTATTTGAATGATTTTAGAAGTATGAAAGAATCTGGAAATATATGTGCAAAAGAGGTGAAGAGAAAATCTGATAATGGTCTACTATTTATAAGACAAGGCTCCAACGGCTATATCTGTCTGCGGTTCCTTATAGCTCCCCGTGGTTGCTTGTCGATAAGGAACCGCATAGCCACTTAAGGAGTCGCCGAAGTAGAATCCTCTTCTTTTTGTCTTTTAGTGGTATGATTCAAATATGGTGATTAAAATATCTTGAAAGGATATTCTAAACCAAGATAGAATATGCCATTTTCAAATTTTCAAATAATTAATTTAATAAAACATTTTCTTAAAAATGAAGTTTAATAAAAACTTTTCACACTTAGTAAAAATTGAGTTTTAAGAAAAGATTAAATCCTTGATCACTTAATTAGGATGAGTACTTGTTTGTACATACCTTAAGTGATAATGGTTGAAATAAAAAATACTTGAACTCAAGAATTCGTTTTTCGTTGTTTTCGTAAATGTTTATTTTTACATATTGTCGTAATCAAAACAAAGCGAAACCGAAAAATGCAAGTAACGTTTTTAGGCATCATTTGGAGAATAAGACATTTTGATTTGAGAAAGGATACAAAATGCTTAGGGTTAAATAGAGAAAGCTTAAGATATTTTGAAGTTGGTCAAAGGGTTGAAACAAATATTCCAAAAAGGGATGGAGCAAATTTGGAGTTTCAGAAATACCCGAAATAGGAAGCACTGCCTACGGTTCATTTACTCCACCGGCGGTTCCATATTGATATGGAGCTTTAAATAACCACCTAAAATGGGTAGATTTTGGTGATGAAGGAGGATTTTCTAATTCAACAAATCCTAATTTTCTAGTCTAACTAATCTTAGAGATATACTAAAAAGCAAAGATAGACAAAGAAAACACATAAGAACTCACCAAACAAGGTTTTGACCAAAATACATAGATTTTAAAGAAAATCGATGTTGGAGCTGTGTTGAACTAGACAATAAGTCATGACACAATGATCCTCCATAGTTCACTTTTGTTCTTGCTATACTTGAGAGACACATACATATGAATTATGTAAGCTCACTATTGATAGCAAGAAGCTATGAAAAACGTTTTTAGATTGAATTAACAATGCAAAAACATTTCTCGATCATTTTTGAAAGAACTTTGAGAATTTTGAAAAAGAGAAGAGAGGTTTTCCAAAAAGAGTTTGCAAAAATCAATGACTCAAAGAAAGAAAAGACTCAAAAGAGAAAAATACTCGATTAATAAAATACGCAATTAATATGTTCCATTAAACCTAGACCTAGACGCAAGTAATTAAAAGGTTCCCTCTTAAGTGGCTTAGTGAAGATATCAGCTAAGTTTTCTACCGAGGGCACCTTCTCAATCGAAAATTTCCCCTTTTGAACATTATCCCTAAAGAAATGGTGGCGAATCTCTATGTGCTTAGTTCGCGAATGTTGCACAGGATTCTTGCTAAGGTCTATTGCACCCTTATTGTCGCACATGATGGGAACATCATCAAGAGAAATCCCGTAATCAACAAGCATTTGCTTCATCCATAAGGCTTGTTCACAAGCTTTACCGACACTCACATACTCGGCTTCCGTGGTGGATATTGCAAGAGTGGTTTGTTTCTTGGAGAACCAAGAAGTTAAACAACAACCCACGAAGGTACAAACTCCACTAGTGCTTTTCCGGTCCACATAGTCTCCCGCATGATGCGAGTCCGCGTAGACAATGGTTTCTACGCCGGTCCCTTTAGGATACCATAATCCTAAATGTATAGTGCCCTTGATTTTGGACTTGAGATCTTAGGGTCCTTTGATTTAATTCGCCTATGACGTTGTCGAGAGCATGATCCTTTGACTACTTAATGTTTACTCCCCTTTCAACATTAAGGTCTTCAACTCCTATGTTTATAACATCTGTGGCTTTAACTATGTCTATTTCATCCGAGTCATCATCTACCAAAGGTGATGATTTAGATAAAGTAGGGGTTTCATCAAATCTCACGTTAAGTGATTCTTCAATTACACTCGAGGTTCTATTGAGGACTATGTAGGCTTTGCTAGTTTGGAAATAACCTAAAAATATACCTTCGTACGACTTTGGGTCGAACTTAGTAAGGTAATCTTTGGTGTTGAGAATGAATCACTTGCTTCTAAACATCCTAAAGTATTCCAATGAGGGCTTCTTACCGTTAAGAATCTCATAGGGGGTCATTCCTGGAAAGGTCGAATAAGAATTCGGTTGAGAATATTGGTCGATGTGTCCAGGCATTGCACCAAAATTTTTGAGGCAAAGATTGCTCGCTTAACATCGTCCTACTCATCTCTTGGATGGTCTTATTCTTCTTTTCAACTACCCCATTTGATTGTGGAGTGCGAGGAGCCGAGAAGTTATGGGTAATACCATGAGCTTCACAAAAGGCACCGAATTGCACTTCATTATCAAATTCCCTACCATGGTCCGTCCTAATAGAGACAACTGAACATCCTAGTTGATTTTAGATTCTTCGACTAAAGATTTCAAAGTGATCGAAAGCCTTATATTCTTAGACGCCAAAAATCTAGTCCAAGTGAATCTAGAATAGTCGTCAACTATGACTAGGGTATAAAGGTTACCTCCATAACTCCGTATGGCGGTCCATATGTAGGAGCTCTAAGCACTGAGAGGTCGAAACCAAATTCTTGGCTTTGTGACTTGAGTGAACTTGCTTCCCAACTTTGCAAGCATCACAAAAGTGACTATCAAACTTCATCTTGGGTAGATGTCTTACTAACTCCTTAGAGACTAAAGATTGAATTAAACGCATATTAGCGTGACCTAATCTCCTATGCTAAAGAGTAGAACTATCATCTAAAGTCGCTAGACATAAGTTATCCTTTGACTTCCTATTGACCTTCATGACATAAAGCCCATGCTTTCTAACACCTTTTCCAATGACCTTTCTATCTTTTACGATTTCACTGTCATATTCCAAAAAGATGACCTTACACTTATTGTCAAAAATTTGACCTATACTTAGAAGGTTAAAACCTAAGATATATACGTGCTCTACATTTTCAATGGTCATGGAGTCAAGAGAAACCGTACCTTTGCGAATGATATTACCACGTCCATTACTAGCGAATGTGACGTTACCTCCATCATATGTTTTGTAGTGAGAGAGCAAACTTCGATTACCCGTCATGTGTTTAGAACATCCACTATCCTTAATCCACTCGTCAGGCTCTAAATCGATTCCCAAAAATATCTAGGTAACAACACACAAGATCAAACATTTGGTCCACAATATCTCATAGGTCCAAAGTTGTTAGTTCTAAACATCCCTTGCATTTGGTTGGGATGCATGAATGGAGGAGACATTCCCCATGGGGAAAAATATTGTTGTTGATAATTATTCCAATTCATATGGCCATTTTGTTGTCCATTGTTTCTCCTAGGTGTCTTTTATCTTGATCTTGATCTAGAATTATTGTTATTTCTTCTAGGTGTTGGAGTTTTACTTATAGGTCGTGACTTAGCTTGATCGTTCCTTTTTGGTGTAGGTGTTATACTTCTAGGTTTTGACTCATTGCGTACTCTTGGAGGAGTACATGTTTGTCTAGATAAATTTCTAGTTCCCATTAGAGGTTTACTCAAGGGCTTGTAGAATTTACCTAGAGTAGTTTTTTCAAGAATATGTAATTTGACCTTGTTAATAAGAATATGTTTTGGCCATTCACCTAAAATAGACTTTTTAGAAAGTTCAGGATTTTCACAAAAACCAACTTCTGTCCGCGGTTTGTTATCAGTACCCGCGGTTCTATAGCTATAGGGAACCGCGCCATATACTGAGGTACCGTGTACAGTGGTTCGTTTTTCTGAAAACCTATGAAAGTCCCTAATCAATGCAAGAAACCCTAATCTTAACTTAATCAACACAAGGTATTACTTTTCAAACGTAATCTTATTATTGTATAATAAAGAATTACAAGTGTTATGGATAACACAGTTTGATGACAATGTGTTGTGCACACTTTGAACAACAATAAACCCTAACTTATGAATACAGTCGTAGCTGTTTGATTCACTAAGTTATATGCACTAATGTTCTTAATATCTCAAAGTGTTCGATCTTAATGCATGGATACACATCCTATTTATAGTGTTACGAGTTTGACTTAAACAGTACTTGATGTCGACTACACAAGCTTTTACAAGTTCCCACATCAGTCACATGATGTCTTTCTATTCTTGGTAGTCTTCCATTATGCTTTAAGGAACAGTTGTCAAAAACAGTTTCCTTATTCTTCATAGTCTCGAACACACAAATGGCATGTCCAAAGTGTGCTGAGAGTTATCAGGGTATTGCCACCCCTGTTAACTCTCAACCCCTCAGAGTCCCTGATACATCTTGGATGTTATCCATCACAGCCAATGAGTATGTCTTCAGGTCATTCTTCGACTTCCCTGACAATGTCTCTGACATGGACTCCTCTGAGGTTGCTCACAGAGACTTGGATCTCTGTGAGTCTTGCGAAACTTGCCTGCCTCCTAGGCACAGGCAAGGGACTATCTATCAGCCTAATTATGTTTAAATCAATGATCAGGGAATCTAATAAGTTTAGATTCCCAACAATCTCCCCCTATTTAAACATAAATAATGCTAGATCTAACTAAGTTAAGGTAAGTGAGTATAACAGCTTCTTCTTACACATAACAGATCTAAACAAACATACCTCATGATTTTATTAAGACTTAAAGAAAAAATTACAAATTCATTACATAAGTAAAATAAAAGATGAAGGCAAAAGGGCTGACACCATCTTCAATAGTCATCATTTTTTATTCTTTCTTCAGCTTCGGCCACGTCTAGTCTATTATCAATTTCATCCTGCAAAGTCTTTGCAAACTTCTTGGAATACTCTGTGTTGATCTTGAGACACTTCTTGTGACAGAGTAGCTGAATAGTTGAAGCCAAGCACAGCTCATCTTCCCTCTGAAAAGCATACTGGCAGGCCTTGTTCATGAATGCCATTCCTCTTTCAGGCTCTGAGTATGTCTGACCATCAACAGGCCCAACAATACCATTTGGGAGGATCAGATCCCTGTGCATACCATCCACATGAACATCTTCAGTAACAAAAGTTTCATTAACAATTTGTGAAATTCTTCTTCTTTTGTTGCCTGTCTTTGGGGGTTCTTGTTCAAAAAGCTATGGTGGGGGATCAATCTTGAGTTTGGCTGCTGTTTCCTTGATCCAGTTAAACTTGGCCTTAAGAGTTTTAAGCAGAAGGAAATTTGCCTGTCCAGACTTTTTGGCAGCTAAGGCTTCAAGTTCAAACCATTCTGATAACCCAAGTGTCTTTAACCTGAAGTTGTCAAACACATCCATATTTCTCTGTTGGTTTTCCCTCCATAAAATCATCTGCGGGGTGTTTGTGGATTTATGAATGGTGTATTTGAACTTGGTTATCTTGCCAGCAGCATACCTGTTGTTCACGCAGACATCATAGTCAGCTTTGACTTTCTTTAAGGCCTCAGCGCGTTTTACTTCCATTTCCCTCAACCTTTGTTTTTGTTTTTCCCTTTCAGGTGGTGTCATCTTCCTCAGAGTAGCTTCATTTAATTCTTTGGCTGTTTTGAGCTCATTTAGTCTTTTGAATTCTTCAGCCTGTTGCTCTATTTCTTCAGGGGTTAAAGGAATCTCATCGGAAGGTGTAAAGGTTGAAAAATGGGAAAGGTCTGTGGTGGATCCTCCTGTCTCTAGCATCGCAGCTATCTTCTTAAGTTTGGTGTCAGTATCAACCAAAACTATCTCCTTTCCTTTCTTCGAGACAGAGGACTCCACACTTATGTTTTTCAAAACATCAGCTCTATTGATGAACGCTGTCTGAGCCTGAGTTTGAATAGCTTTGGGAAGAGAGCTAACAGTGAATTTTAATTTCTTGGCCGCTGGCTCATCATCATCCTCTGGCTTGCTGATGTTAACTAAGATCAGAGATTTAGATGAGTCAGCTCCATCGTGTTGCTCCCCCTGAGTATCATCCTCATCATCAGGTACTATAACTGGTGTGATGACTTGGAGAGGAACAGGTGTAGTTGAGGGATTAGCTGATGATGAGCCTTGTTCAGCAGATGCAAGGCTGAGTGTAGTATTCTTCTCCCCCTCACGTTTATCCTTACTTCGCTGATGCTTGGATGAACGTGCCTGAAAACATCTTGCAATCTGCTCCACAGAGGCAGCCATGGCACGTTGTCTTTTTCTTGAAGCCCTGGCAATCTTCAGCAGGAGGTTGGCATTGGCATTAGTATTTGCCTGAACACGCCTGACAATAAAGTTAGCATGGTTGTATTGCCTGTTGCGAACAGCATTAAATTGCCTGTGTAGGGTGAGTTCATGTTCACGGAACATAGCAGGGACAGCTGAGTCAATACCATCCTTGATTCGTGTTGAGAGATGACTAAGTCCCTGGGCTACACCTTTTCTTGCACCATCCTGAATTGGCTCAGTGACAGCCTCAGTCACAGCCTTTTTTATGATGCCTGGAAATGTCACAGTAAAGTTGTGCATCTCTGACTTGATCACATCCAGCTTCCTTGATAAGCGCTCAATATCAGATTGATGATGTACTGGCTGAAGATTCTTGATATTGAGGCTTTGTTGAGCATAGTCATCCTCCCTTGGTATTAAGTCAAAGTTGGTTTGGGTAGGATGATCAAACATGAGAAATTCTACTGTTAGATCATAAGTTGGTCTTTGGAAGACTGTTGTTGCTGAGGTAGCAGAGTTTGGAGTGTCAACAGCTTCCTTGAGAGGAGAAGTCTTGTCATCAGCTGGTGTGGACACAGCTATTTCTTTAGGAGGAGAGGCAGACAGCTGGTCTTCCTCATCGTCTTCATCCTCTTCATCGAACATTCCCTCAGGGAATTCATCCTCAGGCATTGGCTCAATATCAGAGACATAATCTTCTAATGCGAGCATTTCTTCATCAGCATTGAACACAGGCTCTTCATCAGTTGGTTTGTCCTGAGTCATAGTTTCAGCCTCCTTTTCTTGTTGTACCTGAGACTCGATGACTGGCTGTACAATTTCAGCCTGCAAATTTGTTGTAATTAGTAACAGGGAAAAATATAAGAGGAATGGTCGCCATTTCGCTGTCCCAGAGAGGCTGAGGGTGATTACTCAGCCACTCCAAAGGATAAATCCTTGGGATTCTTTTAAGTGTGAATAAAGTGTGGTTAATGATCGCCATTCGCTACCCCTAGGAAAGCTGAGTGTGATTATTCAGCCCCCCAAAAGGTAAAAAACCTTTGGGACTCTTTTGATTGTGAAACATATGTTGTTTATGGATCGCCAGTCGCTGCCCCTAGGAAAGCTGAGTGTGATTATTCAGCCCCCTCCAAAAGGTAAAACCTTTGGGACTCTTTTAAGAGTGAAACATATGTTGTTGTAGGTCGCCTGTTACGCTGCCCCTAGGAAAGCTGGGGGTGATGATTCAGCTCCCCTTGAAAGGATAAATCCTTTGGGACTCTTTTAAGGAGGGAACCAAGAGGATATGTGAAGTACAGCTGATCAAGGTTGAGACATTAGTATATTCAGGTTGTTGTTAGCCTGAATACTGTCTAGAGGGTTCAGGGTCATCGGGGTGCTTTATAAACACAAATGAATCATTCCCTGGTGCAAAGACAGGGTGTACAGAAGTCTTAAAGTATTCTAAGTGTAAAGACAGACTTCTATGGGTCGAGGATTACCCTAACTTCACCACTCTCTCCTACAGACAAATGAGAGTGGTTGCTTGTGAACCTCTAAAAACGTACATTGATTACCTGTGAGATATCAGCTTGATTTGGCTGGTTTCCTGTTGTCTCAGCTGACCTAGAGACACTAGACGCCTGTTGTTTGTCAGCCAAAGAGTCTGAATCCACAAGAGTATCTGGACCAGAGGCGGTGTCAGTCTTCTTTTCCTTGGCCTTAATAACAGCTTTGGAGTGGGAAGAAGAGGGGATTTTCTTCTTCTTTGGCTGTTGGCCAGATGAAGCCTTGGACTTAGTAGTGTGCTGCCCAGAGGTCAAAGACATAGACTTGCCAGCAACACTAGAAGTATTCACCTTCTCAGAGGAAGGGAGCAAGGGCTTCTCAGCGTTTGGTACCTGGTTGGCCACGTTCAGCATATGGGCGGTGACAGGGATATCCTCAGCTCCTATTTCCTTGTAGATGGCGCCTGTGATGCGATAGGGCTTAAGAGCAGTCAAGGCCTTGTTGTGGTAGTTATCACCCAGCAAACTTTCAAAAATCAGGGACAGGAAGCGCACATAACAGATGTTCTTTTCCCTGACCTGATTCCTTCCCTTCAGTTGTTCTACCAGGTTTGAGAATAGGATGCTTCCAACGTCAACATCAGCTCCCTAGATTAATCCATACGCGATAGCCTGATGATTAAACGACATCTGATCCTGTGATCCCTACATTCCTCCCAGGGACTTCACAATGTGGGTGAAGAGGACACGCCACATAGGAGTGAAATACTTAATCTTCAGAGGGGATTTGGCGAGGACCTCAGCTGGTGTAAGGGCAGGGTTAACGTCATGGCAAGGGTTGAGTGTGGCCAGGGCTTCCTTGACAGCCTTTTTGTCAACTGCCTTTAGGCATTCATCTCCATGTTTTAGTCCGGCCACACTAGAAAAGTCTTTAAGGGAGAAGGCAAAAGGATGTTCATTGCATGAAAGGCTAAATGTAATGGTGTCTTCTACTACTTCAGCAGAATACCAGAATTCCCTAAGGTATTCTTGGTAAAAGGTGGATGGAGATTTGGTGAAGGCTTCATTTAGGTCACGATTCTGCATGAAATTTACCAGATCTGAATAGGTGTTGTTTGGTGCCTTAATCCATCCAATGGCGTTGTTGGAGGCGAGGATGCTCTCGTTGATCTCGAAGTTAACATTGGAGGCTTTTGGAACGGGAAACGCCATGGATTTGAGGTTGAAGGTGAATGAAAATGGCGGATGGTTGAGAGAGATAAGAACTTAGAGAGAGAAGTAGATTTTAGAATGGTGGTGGGTGAGAAGAGAAAGAAGACAATATATATTCAAACTTAAGTGAACAGTTATTCAACCGTATTAAATGCAAGGTGCGAAAATGACTGCTCAAGTGGGTCCCCTTGACCTTTCAAAAAGTTTGTCTCCTCGTTATCCGAAAAATAAATGATTAAATATTTGAGAATGTTTTTTGCATTTACTTGGAAAGTAACTACCTAGTTTCATGTGAAAAACATTTAATATAGAATCAATCATTTAATGAACACATTTAATATCAAGCCACAGGCTTTGAGATATTGAGCATCCCTAGCTCAGCAACTAGCCTGTTGAACGAAGGTTCAACCAAAGGCTTTGTAAAGATATCAGCTAGTTGCAGCTCTGTGGGAACAAAATGCAGCTCAATATCTCCCTTCATTATATGATCCCTGATAAAATGATACCTGATATCAATGTGTTTGGTACGAGAGTGAAGAACAGGGTTGTTGGATATGGCAATGGCGCTGGTGTTGTCACAAAAGATTGGTACTTTGTCATACAAGATTTCATAGTCAGCCAATTGACTTTTCATCCAGAGCACCTGAGCAGAACAGCTGGCTGCAGCGACATATTCTGCTTCAGCTGAAGACATAGCCACAGAGTTTTGCTTCTTAGCACTCCATCCAACCAATTTTCCTCCTAGGATTTGACAGCTGCCTGAAGTGCTTTTCCTGTCAATACAGCATCCAGCATAATCTGAATCTGAATAGGCCTTGAGATCAAAGCCTGATTCCTTTGGATACCATAGACCTAGGGATGGTGTTCCTTTGAGATACCTGGAAATTCTCTTAACAGCCACTAGATGGGATTTTTTTGGGTTAGCTTGGTACCTTGCACAGAGACATGTGGAGAATTGGATATCTGGACGACTGGCTGTTAGATACATCAGTGATCCAATCATGCCTTTATATAAAGTCTCATTGACAGAGACCCCTGACTCATCAGGGCCCAAGTTGTTGGGTGGAAGCATGGGGCATTTCACTGATGCACAATCAGCTAAGTCATATTTTTTAAGTAAATCCTTAACATACTTTTCTTAACAAATAGAAATTCCCTTAGGACATTGTTTAATTTGAAAGCCCAAAAAGTAAGTTAATTCACCCATCATACTCATCTCGTATTTCTTGGTCATTAATTTAGCAAAACGTTTACTAAGATTGACATTTGTTGACCCAAAGATGATATCATCCACATAAATCTGCACAATGATGAAATCACTCTTGTCCTTGAAGGTAAAGAGTGTTTTATCAATAGAACCCCTGATAAATTTATTTTCAGATAAGAAATTTGAAAGAGTTTCATACCATGCTCTTGGAGCTTGTTTCAGACCATACATTGCCTTGTGAAGTCTGTACACATGGTTGGGAAACTCGTTGTTCTCAAATCCTTCAGGTTGTGCAACATACACTTCCTCAGCCAAATCACCATTGAGGAAGGCACTCTTAACATCCATCTGATACACAGTGATGTTCATATAGGCAGCATAAGCAAGGAAGATTCTGATGGCTTCAAGTCTAGCAACAGGTGCAAAAGTTTCATCATAATCAATTCCTTCAGTCTGAGAGAACCCCTGTGCTACCAGTCTTTCCTTGTTCCTGATGATGTTCCCAATTTCATCCATCTTATTTCTATAGATCCATCTAGTGCCTGTGATATTCTTTCCAGGTGGAGCTGGCACTAGTGTCCATACTTTGTTCCTTTTGAACTGATTGATTTCTTCTTGCATAGCAGCTACCCATCCTTCTTCTACCAGAGCCTCAGCTACTCTTTTAGGTTCAATTTGTGAAAGAAATTCAGCAAATAGACATTCATTGGCTGAGGCTGACTCTGAGTCTTGGATTCGCTGTCTGGTTGTGACCCCTGCATTTGGTTCCCCAATAATGTTGACAAGAAGAATGTGTTGATCTCTTGACCACTTATTTTGAGGAGCTGGGGATTCAAGAACACGGGTACTTGTGAGCACAGCTGATACAATTTGAGTCTCATCCTGCTGACTAGGAGGGCTTTCTTCAAAGACTACTTCAGTGTCAGAGTCTTCTTCAGCCATATCAAGAGAAGCTATTTCATTATCAGCAGGAGAATCTTCAGAGATTTGAAGAATTTGTGAGTCATCAATATCATGAGAAGGACCATCAGAGATTTGAGGTTCTTCTTCATCAAGTTCCTGAGAGGTAGAAACTTCTATGTTGTGAGTAGACAGAGGGTCAAAAGCAGGGACATAAGGAGTGAGAGTGTTGGAGTGATGATGACTGGTAGGTCTGGGTTCTGTGAACTCATCACTTGGGAAAGAAATATTTTCATTAAAATCTACTTCATCACCCTTTGTTCCTGTTCTCTGTATGACTTCATCATCTTCATTGAATCTGACATGGAATGTTTCTTCTACTTCTTGTCTTCTGATGTTGAATACTCTGAAGGCTTTGGCTGTTGGAGAGTATCCCAAAAAGAAACCATCATCAGCTTTTTCATCAAACTTTCCAAGTTTATCCCTGTAGTTATAAATAAACACAGGGCATCCAAACACATGAAAATAGCTGACGTCTGGAGATCTTTTTCTGAAAACTTCATAGGAGGTTTTACCATGTCTTTTGATAATGATTGATCTGTTTTGAGTGTAGCAGGCAGTGTGAACAGCTTCTCCCCAAAATTGCTTTGGTAAGGCTGCACCATTTAACATAGTTCTTGCTGCTTCAATCAGAGTCCTGTTTCTTCTTTCAACCACACCATTTTGTTCAGGAGTGCAAGCTGAAGAGAAGTTCTGAGAAATCCCTTTTTCATCACAAAATGATTCAAGTTGATGATTCTTGAATTCTGTACCATTATCACTTCTTAGAGCTTTGACTCTAACATCATTCATATTTTCAACCTGTCTGATGAAGGACATGATGGTTTCAGCTGCATCACTTTTCCTTCTGAGGAAGAACACCCATGTATATCTTGAAAATTCATCAACTATGACCAAGGTATATTTGTTGTGATTAATGGTTTGAGGTTTGACAGGCCCAAACAAGTCCATGTGAAGGAGATGTAAGCACTTGTCAATAGAGAATGATTGCCTAGTCTTGAATGAAGACCTGTGATGTTTTCCTTTGACACAGGCAGAACACGTTTTGTCTTTGGAAAACATTACTGAAGGTAGACCAGCAACCAAGTTTTGAGTGGCTATCTTATTGATGTTCTTGAAGTTGAGATGAGACAGTCTTTTGTGCCACAGCCAGTTGACACTTTCAGAGGCTTTGGCAAGAAAACAATTTGAACTGTCTTCAGAGCACACAGCCATGTTGATGACATAAACATCTCTCCTTCTAGGTGCAATCAGCACAACATCATTGTTTTTGTTGAATATGGTTCCCTGAGTCTTAGTAAACAAAACTTTATAGTCAGCATCACATAATTGGCTGATGCTAATAAGATTGTGTTTAAGACCATTCACATATGCAACCCTGGTAAAAGTGATCCCATTGCAGTTCACTAAGCCATATCCTTCTGTGTCACCTGAAGAGTTATCTCCAAACACCACTTTGGGACCTGGCTCCTTTGAGTATCTGTGCAGGTATTGTTGAATCCCTGTCATGTGTCTAGAACAGCCACTATCTAGATACCATACCGATTCCTTGAGATATTTCTGCACAGATACATAGAAACAGATTAGTTCCTATGGTGAACCCACTTTCCAGTGGGTTCCCTGAATTGCTTGTTAGCAACTCTTGTATTCCTGAAAAACTTTTGGCGTTGGGATGGACAGTTCATTGTTTCATGGTTATAACTCCCACAGATATCACACCCAGGGAAGTCACCACACTCGTCTGAGTGATGGTCTGTGAACCCACAGAATTTACAGGGAGGATAAGATTTGTAATTTCCCTGTTGCCTTTTGGAACTCTGTGGTCTGTCCCTAGAGGGTGTCTGAGCTCTTTTAGATGCCATGTGTCTGTCATGATCTAAGGTCGAATGGTGAGAATTTTTACATACATTGCAATAAGGTTTGATTAACCTTTCCCCTTTGGGTTCACCTAGGACTGACTTAGGTTCATGAGAAGTAGAGCATTCAGCGGAAGGCTTAATGTGTTGTTTCAAGAGTTCTACTTCTTTCATAAGAGACAACAGGCGATCTTCAGTGGTGGGGTCAACCTTATTCACAGTTTTAGAAGTGACAGGCTTAAAAGCTACTTGTTTACCAGTTTGTTTAGCAGGCACACGAAAAACTTTGGCTGGAGGATTCTCAATATCTGTCCTAAGTTCGTCCTTAGCAGATCTAGAAGAGCTGCTAGGTTCAACTCCAGAGAGTTTGGGCAAAGGTGGTAGCTCAGCCACATCTTCAGAGACAGGGTCATTAGTCAAATAGGTATCTGACATATGAATAGTCTCTGTAGATTTAAAGACAATGTCTTTGGGTTTGGTGAGAATCCTCAGCTTTTTATTCTTAGCAGTTATATCCCTGTTTAAGTCAGCAGGCACTTCATCCCTAAGCAATTCATCAATAGTAAACCTAGCACACAGCCATTTTTCAATAATCTTGTTCAATTCAGAGACTTGATCATTTAAAGCTATGTTTTTCAAGGTTAATCTAGCTACTTCATTTTGCAGGGATATTTTCTCTAAATTAACCCGCCTGAGAGTTTCACATTCAGCCTTAGCATTTATCATTTCAGATTTAATAGAGTGAAACTTATCAAGTAGGTTCTTTCTTTGTTCCTCAACAAAGTGCAAATCAACAATGGTGTAATCAAGGACATGCTTACGTTCATCACTATCAGACATAGATAAAAGCCTGTGTACCTTTTTCATTGTGATGTCAACCCATTGTCCTGATCTAGCATCACCTTTTCCAACAGCTGGTTCATCCTCAGCTATTGCCATAAAAGCCCTGACTCTTGTGGTGTCTTCTTCATCTGAAGTCAGTGGTTCATCATTACAATCATAAGTTTCAGCAACCAACCCTTTCTCTGTCTTTTTCTCACCACCTTTCTTTTTGGACAGAGCTTCAATCTTCAAGTTCATTTGTTCTAACTCAGCTTTAAGTGCCTTATACTTGTTTTTGTAATCTTTCTTCTCAGTGTCTGAAGAATTGGATTGAGATGAGTTGTTCTGTTGTTTGAACTTGTAGGGTTTGGATGAAGATGATGGATAAGAGGGTGAGGATGTCTTGGTAGAAGGACAATCTTTTTGATAATGTCCAAGCTTTCCATAGGCAAAACATGTTTCTTTTGACCTGTCAGTTGGTTTACTAGCTGATCCTACTCTTCCAGATCTTTTGTAGTATCTTCTTTGGTTGGCTTGCAACGCTCTTTCATGGAATTCTGCATTGAGGTCTGACAAGAACTCTTGGCTGCTACGGGTATCTTCTTCAATATTAGAATCGCTGTCATGAGGATGTGTTGCAGAGATCAAGGCTTTGGAAGATGCTCCTTGGACTACAAATCTTTCAGTCTCTGATTTGTAGATAGTATCGATCAACCCTTCTTCATAATTGTACTTACCATAGAGCTAAGCAAGGGTATCATTTTTGATTGAGTTGTTAGCTCTCTGAGTCTGATTCATGCTCAGCCACTTTCTTGGAAGGCTGTTGACAAAAGTAGCATTGATCTCAGCTTGACCAATAGTGACATCATTCATAGCCAGGTCATTTAGAAGAATCTTCAGCCTAGTATAGGTTTGCTGAACCTTTTCACCTTCAAGTGACTTAAAGGCATTAAACTGAAGTCTGAGTGCCTGAATCTTTGTCTCTCTTGTTTCAGAGGGTCCTTCATGGCCAAGAATGAGGTCTGTCCACATTTGTTTAGCTGTGGGACACTGAATGACAGACTTCATGATATGCTTGGGAAGACAGGAAATTATGATGCTTTTGAGACGTTTATCTTGGTTTGCTAATTTCCTATCAGCTGAAGTCCATTGTTTGATAGGTTTGGGAAGAGGGTTTTCTTCAGTGGATGTAAGCGCCATGGGAATATATGGACCATTTTCTAAAATTTCTAAGAGAAAAGGTTCAAGTCCATCAAGGTATACAAGAAATTGACTCTTCCAACTGGCAAAGTCTTCTTCATCAAAGACTGGTACACTGGTTACGTGTGATCCACCTCTTGAGTCAAGAAGTTGGGGTAGATCATCGTCATTGGCTGGAGGGTTAAGTCTTGGTGAAGATGGGTTTGTGGAAGGTGATTGTGGGCTAGAAGTTTCCGGCATGGTGGATCTTGATTATAAAACTGAGAACGATGTTTCTTGAAGGTTTTAATATCAAACACCGCTCTGATACCAATTGAAAGTCCCTAATCAATGCAAGAAACCCTAATCTTAACTTAATCAACACAAGGTATTACTTTTCAAACGTAATCTTATTATTGTATAATAAAGAATTACAAGTGTTATGGATAACACAGTTTGATGACAATGTGTTGTGCACACTTTGAACAACAATAAACCCTAACTTATGAATACAGTCGTAGCTGTTTGATTCACTAAGTTATATGCACTAATGTTCTTAATATCTCAAAGTGTTCGATCTTAATGCATGGATACACATCCTATTTATAGTGTTACGAGTTTGACTTAAACAGTACTTGATGTCGACTACACAAGCTTTTACAAGTTCCCACATCAGTCACATGATGTCCTTCTATTCTTGGTAGTCTTCCATTATGCTTTAAGGAACAGTTGTCAAAAACAGTTTCCTTATTCTTCATAGTCTCGAACACACAAATGGCATGTCCAAAGTATGCTGAGAGTTATCAGGGTATTGCCACCCCTGTTAACTCTCAACCCCTCAGAGTCCCTGATACATCTTGGCTGTTATCCATCACAGCCAATGAGTATGTCTTCAGGTCATTCTTCGACTTCCCTGACAATGTCTCTGACATGGACTCCTCTGAGGTTGCTCACAAAGACTTGGATCTCTGTGAGTCTTGCGAAACTTGCCTGCCTCCTAGGCACAGGCAAGGGACTATCTATCAGCCTAATTATGTTTAAATCAATGATCAGGGAATCTAATAAGTTTAGATTCCCAACAACCTAACTTGTTTAGGTTCACTAGTAGATGCTTCATTAGTGTTGTATCCCAACCCAAGTCTTTCCTTAGAATGAATTTGTTTGTTTAACATATCATCAAGAGCACTAGTACCTTTCATGAAACTTTCCAATTTAATGGAGGTACTCTTGAGATCTTCATTCTCTTGTCTAAGGTTTTCACATTTCAGACAACCTAAATCAACTTCTTTGTTTTTATCAAGCTTAGCTAATTTCTCTCTTAGCTCACTAATCTCATTTTTAAGCTTAGTTCTAGTTGATTCTAGCACTTTGTTCTTTTCAATGAATTTAAGGCTAAGTTTATGTAAATTATTGTATTGGCCTTATAATTCGATATCATCTTGAGAAGAACTATTATTGCTATAATAATCGGTTTGAGAATGTACCTCTTTAGAAGTTTGAGCCATAAGACATTTCTCATCTTTGGGGTTGTCATCAACATCTTCATCGTTATCGCTCCATGAACCTTCAATGAACGTCGTGTGGTTCTTGTCGCATGAAGGCTTAGGACAATCACCGATGAAATGATTCAGATCACCACATCTAAAGCATTTCCTATCACCTTTATCGTCCTTGGTAAAATGATTTTTGGAGAAGGATTTCTTTTCGTTGCTTGGTTGCCTCACGTGTTGACCTCGTCTCTTGATGAACTTCTTGAAGTCTCTAACCGCCATGGCATATTCCTCATCATCGCTATCCGAGGAGCTTTCATGGTCACTTTGCGCCTTCTTGGCTTTGAGTGCTAGAAAGTTCACTCTTTGTTTTCACCCTTTTCGAGTCATTCAAAAATTATTATCTCATGAACTTTAAAGTTGCCAATGAGTTCATCGAGTGATAATTTGGTGAGATCCTTTGATTCTTCAATCGCCGTGACTTTGGCTCTCCACTTTGGATGCAACACTCTAAGAAACTTCCTAACATTGTTCTTGCTAGAAAAACCTTCATCAAGTGATTTTAGACTCGTAATAATAGTGTTAAATCTAGCAAATGCACTATCAACAGTTTCATCTTCTAAGATGACAAATTGTTCATATTGTTGAACAAGAATATCGATTTTACTTTCTTTGACTTGGCTATTACCTTGGTGGGTTACTAAAAGAGTTTTCCAAATATCTTTAGCGGTTTCACACGTAAAAATCCTTTCGTACTCTTTCTTTGGTAAAGCATTATAAATCACCAATTTTAGCCTCATTATTTTTAGCAAGTTTCCTCTTAGTGTCATCATTAGCTTTGTCAAAAGTGACTATCTCTTTGATTTTAGAAACTTCATTATATTGATAAGGCAAAAAATCACCATGGGTAATAACATGCCAAAGATCTAAATCTTTAGATTTCACATAAGTCTCAAATCTATTTTTTCAATAAATAAAACTATCGGTTTCAAAAAAGAGGTGGTATTTGCATAGATTGCCCTTCTAGGTACTTGTTGGAATCCATAGATCGATTCAAGTTTTAAAATACAATATATTTTAAAAAGGCTTGAGCAACCACGCTCTGATACCAATTGTAGAAACTAGAAAGGGGGAGGGGGGGTTGAATAGTTTCTTAAAATTTACTTGTAAAAAGACGGTTTTCAAAAATCCTTTTCAAAAACTTAGACTTGAGTGATTATGTGAAACCTTCTTATACATAATATGAACAAGGGATAGTTCAACTAAACTAATAATCACAAGTATAAAGAATAAAGAATGTAAAGAGATAAGGAAAAGAAAGATCAAACTAAACACCAAGGATTTATAGTGGTTCGGCAACGAAGCTCACTCCTCGTCCCTCTCCACTCCTCGAGTACTCCTTACTCGAGACTTTACTAATCAACAAGCTCCTTAAGGTGGAGAAACCGCACACAACGTTGCTTATCCAATTTCTGACTCTAAGCTAAAAGTCAAGCCCTGATCTTAGCTATGACCAATCTACACCAATATACTTTAAGGACCAAGTATTAACCTTAGTACATACACAATTTCCAAATAGACACAACTACTTGGATCTTCAAAACAATGAATAAATAAGATTTGATCTACAATGGATTTTTGAGGTAGACACAACACTTCAAAGATGAAAGTGTTCTTCTCTTTGCACTTAGAGAGGAAGAGATGGGAGAAGAAGGATTCACTTCTAAACAAGTAGTAATCAACCAAATGACCAAGGATTTGAATGATTTTAGAAGTATGAAAGAATATGGAAATATATGTGCAAAAGAGTTCAAGAGAAAATCTGAGAATGGTCCACTATTTATAAGACAAGGCTCCAACGGCTATATCTGTCCGCGGTTCCTTATAGCTACCCGCGGTTCCTTATCGGGGGAACCGCATAGCCACTTAAGGAGCCGCCGGAGTAGACTCCGCTCATTTTTGTGTTAGTGGTATGGTTCAAATCTGGTGATTAAAATATCTTGAAAGGATATTCTAAACCAAGATAGAATATGCCATTTTCAAATTTTCAAATAATTAATTTAATAAAACATTTTTTTTAAAATAAAGTTTAACAAAAACTTGTCACACTTAGTAAAAAGTGAGTTTTAAGAAAAGATTAAATCCTTGATCACTTAATTAGGATGAGTACTTGTTTGTACATACCTTAAGTGATAATGGTTGAAATGAAAAATATACTTGAACTCAAGAATTCGTTTTTCGTTGTTTTCGTAAATGCTTGTTTTTACATATTATCGTAATCAAAACAAAGCGAGACCGAAAAATGAAAGTAACGTTTTTAGGCATCATTGCATTAACATAAATTATTTATAAAATTTATATAATAGTGAAATTCGATTTTTACTCGTTTAAATAGAAAAATTATAAAATTTATATTAAAAATATTTATTCGTGTTAATTGCGTCCATCCAAAACCTAAAGTTTAAAATATTATGTATTTCATTTTTGCCAACCAAACATGCGCGGCATTTTAAACAGTGTATTTCGTTTACTCTTGATGTATGAATACTTGATTCGTATGGTTGTTAAATTCCAACAGTGGCATCGCGAGATAAATCTATGCCATTTAATTACATAAAAAACACCTAAAGCCGGTGCAAAAAGAAATTTTTTTCTTGAATAGTTAATTATGATTTAATTGTAGATCTTTAAATTGTTTAATTAGATGTTACTAGATCCATAATTTTCTGGAAAAAATAAGTTTGCATGCTTTTTAGGTTTATAGCAATCATTAATTACCACTACGTGTGTAATTTACGTGTTTTACGATTTGTTATGCATGTTTAAATTGTTTAAATTAATGAACCATGATTACTAATTATTATAATGCATGATTTAGATACTTAAGGATTGCTATTTGATAAGAAAAAGCTAATTGGATTGGTGTATGCATGCTAAAGGGGAGTTTTATAAAATTGTTTTAGGGTTTTGATTTTTGAAACCCGAACAGAAAATAATTCTTATAAAATAATATGTATACTTTTAAGGGTTGATTCCTTGTTGGTCGATAAAAACTCGATTATGCACAACTTTTTAGTTTTAGTCAACAGCTGGGGAAAACTTATTCCAACCGATTTGTTGCTTACAAAACAAAATCATCCTAAAATTGGATTTTTTAGAGTACTATATTTTTTGCTTACCTAGGGATGTCTGAATTTTGTTGCCTCATATATGTTTGTCCAAAATCACAAGCAAACAATGTATGTAGCCTTTTCACTTTTATATATCTGATGAAAGGAGGTATAAGTCAACTTTTTGTCCATTTGTATTTTTCCATTTTAAGTTATATGTTGTATAAATTTTTTATAAAAGTTAGAATATAAGTTCATGAATTAAAAAGACTTATACGTTGCTTGTAGTTTAAACATAAAAATATGTTTGATGTTTTGTTATTAACAAAACGTTTACTTATGATTAAAATGTAAATATCATTTTAGTGTGATATTTGCATTTACATTCTCCCCATTTTTGTTGAAGACAAAACATGAACCTTTTTTTAGTTGGTATTTATATCAACATATAAGTTTTTAGAAATATGCACGTATTTCTCTTCTACCCTTTTGTCGAAATAAAAAAGGAAGGGTTGATGGAAAAAATTTGAGAGAGATATCATGAGAGAGCAATATAAATATCAAACATTTTTCCATTATCACCCGCTCGGTTCATACTCCTCTAATTTGGAGAACTGGTAGACATGGATTATGAAAATCTTGCAAGAAAAGGGTTAGAAAAATAGATGGCGGATTACATCTATGTGAGATAGCCCAACGTGGGACCGTATGAGTTACATATTTGTACAAGTGAAAGAAACATGTAAATGGTTGAACATCTTAATTGAGTCTCATGGTACTCCCCCTTTTCTTATGCCCATAAGATCAAGCGAAGTGTTTAACATAATTATTTCAAAAGAAAGTTAGTGTCTCGAGAAATAGTCGAGATAGGAATATGAACACAACATTCAAACACATTTATCATACATGTACAAGTCATGAACTAGAAAGAAAATGGTTCATTCATTTTGACCCAAGAAAAATTACAACCTTAATCATGTGAAACATTGGTTAAAAAGAAAAATTACATTTGACAAAAGCAAAAAAATAAAAAGATGAAAACAAACTGCAAACGCACGGACCCTTTTTGGGTTACGGACCCATGTTGGAAAGGGTCCAATGGGGTCCGGGTCTGAATGTAGACAAAAAGTAAGAGAAGTGTAAGTTTATGGACATATATTTAATAGTCGTGTGATAGGATCGAACTCGAGATTACGGGATTGTACTCAATACATAAAGAGTTAATTTATTTAATAAATATATATATTAAATTAAACTGATCAAATAACTATATAACTTTAACGATTATTAATTAATTAATAGTTAAGTATTAACGAGTGTTAAAATAATATATAGTAATAGGAATAAAAAGGAAGAAGGACGGAAAGTTTCAGAACACCCCACAAGGGGTGTTTCATCGGTCGGTTAGGGCTCCAAGGGGGGGGGGGGGGGGGAAGTTACCTTTCATTTACTTGGGCTACATTAGATTTTAGGCCTATAAATACACCTCCTCATCCCTCATAATCTTCATAACTTGAATCTCTCCTCTCCTCTCTCTTTTGGTCGATCGCAAGGTTACACCACGAAAGGATTTTTGGTCGGTTTTCTTGGTTGATCAATTGTGTTGATAATCTAGTACCAGCCCCTCTCTAGGGTTGTTGGGTAGATTATTTACAAGCGTTGTAGCTCGGTTTTTACGTGCTAGAATCACGGTTATCTCATTGTATTACGTGTGTACAAGATCGTAATATAGTCTTACTTTAGACTATATCTTGGTATATTACTGTATAAACCCGAATTGGTGATTCGTTCTTCGTCTTGTGGATTTGCTTTAGCGTAAAGGTATGTAACCCTAATTCGATTAATTATAATTGTGTTATTATTACGATCTTGTTAAATCTCTTCCGCTATATGTTCTTTGATCTCGTTTAGGGTTTTATATAATTGTTATGATGTTAATAAACTTTCAGTGGTATCAGAGCCTGGTTTAACATGTTATAATTATCGAAAATCTAAAGTTTTTTAACTAATAATTATTTTGAGTTCAAACTACATGTTTTTTAGGTTTTCATAAAATTAGGGTTTTGGCCGAATTTTTAATAAAAAAAAGAATTGTTTTGAAACCCTAAATTACATGTGGGATAGTTTTAGATTAAATTACATGATTAATTGTTATGTCATGTATGGTTACGATCCGTAGAGATTTAATTGTTAAGATTTATGGGGAATCCATGATTATGTGCATGTTTTCATGGATCGTAAAATTATATGTTTATATGATTTTATATGTTGCGTGATTATTTGATTCAATAAATCTAGAATTAGGGAAGACTTTTATATGAATATAAAGACCTAGATTTGAAGATTATTGAATAAATTGTATGCATGTGGCTATTTGATTTTTATTGCACATAGAAATTGTTATTATGTGTTTATGATTTAGTTTTTTTTACTTGTTTAGATTAAAAATTGTTGAATTGTTGTAAACAAGGGTTTTTTTATAAAAAAAAATAATATGGACTAAATCATATTAAAATAATGATTTGTTAGAGATTTAAATTACATAAGATTACGTTGATGGGTGAATTGCAATAATAATCTAACGGCCTACTCCTTTTTAAAACTATAAATTGGGTATAACGCACCGCTGGTCAAGTACCCGGTTAAGGAAGGAGGTGTTATGCCATTAGTCGCTGACCAAATTACAGGCTCGCCTGTGCGTCAAATTGAAATTACCTACAATTATTAATTGAATTATACCTTAAGGGTGATTTACCATAAATTCACATCCGAAACACAATGAATAAGGGTATTTGATGTGCGGAGATGTGTATAGTGATAATTTGAGATTACGTTATAGGGTAAATTAGAAAATTACCTTTAGGAAAAAGTAATAGACTAATAATACCAATGACGAATTCAGTTAAACACGTGAGTGAGTCAAGTTAGTTGTACACGAAGATCTTATGAATTTGAGACGTTTTGTTTTGATTTGGACAATCGATTTGAATTGGTTTTCGGTTTTTAAACTACAAATTAAATCTACAAATTTTAAACTAATTAATTTTAGCCTAAAGTGCATGAATCGTAAACCCCGCTATTTTTAAATCTAAAACAATTAATTACTTAAAAATTAACACACTATTTAAAAATTAATCTAATTAAAAATCTATAAAAGTAAATTTATTTAATTAAAATAACTTTCACTCTATTTTTAAAAAAAATAATCTAATTAAATCTTTTTAAACTAATTAAAACTTTATTAAAATTACTATTGAAACTAATCTATTTAGAAAACTATTTCTATTTTAATTATTAAAATCTAATTGTAAAAATTAACTAATTAAACTTTTAAATTTAATAAAAACATTTTTTTATTTATTCTATTATTTTTTAAACTACTTTTATTTTAGAAATTAAAATTTACTTTTAAACAAAACTTATATTTTTAAAGAAAACGTAATGTAAATACAACCAATCTACAAGTAAAAATCTGCCCAGTTAAGTAATACTATATTAACAAGTTGTAAGACATTATAATCAAAAGAGCAAAGAGCTCAGGTGGTTATCACGCAAGACTGTGAAGCTCAGGGTCTCTAGTTCGAGTCCCAAATTTGACAGATTTTTGTGAAATATTCTCTTTTCAACAGCTGAAATGAAAGAGTCTTAGGAAAGACTATTGGTAAGCTTATTGATAAGCTGATAGGACTCAGCTTAATGGACTTATCAGATCAATTGGATCTAATAAGCTAAATGCTTGAACAAATATGCAGAAAGATCAACAAACCAATCAAATCAAGACTATTATCCAGCAGACAAAGTATTATCCCAACTATGCAGAAAAATTCAGCAAACCATCCCTAATACAAATTGAATTTAACTTAATCTATATTCAGCAAAGTTCAGAAATAACTGAACATTTAAATCAGTAAAACTAAACCAAAAAAAACAGATAAATAATACTAAGCAATCAAATGAAACCACAAATCAACATTCAATCTTAAACTTACAATTATCATATCAGCATTGTAAACGAAAGCTGCTAAGAAAAAAACTTAATCCTAAAAGTTAAATCAAGACAGATTTATCCAATTACTCAGCAAATCATACAAGTTATTAAACTGATCTATAGAGAAAACAGATCCAAGGCAACTCAACTTCAATCATTCAGGAAAATAACATCAAACTGTATGAAGCAGAAAGTTAACTAAACAGATTCATTTACACATAAGCTCATCCCTAATGTGACTCTAAATCTATCAACATTTAATAAACCAATGCAATTTCAGCAAGCTTAATCTAATCAGAATATCACATTTATTCAAAAATCTCGAATCAAACATTCAAAACAGCAGCAGATTAAAAACTCAGTCAACTTATCATCATGTAACATCATATAAGCAAACAACATATAATCAACATCAAAGAAAAATCAAAGAAGCAGATTATAAGATAAAAAGAAACTGTAAATACATAAAAATTAAAAAGGATTAGAACCTTTTTGAAGTATTCCTTTGAGACGTAGGTTTACGCTGAGCAACCTATGAACCGGTTCTACACCACCTTAACCACCATCACGATACATAATACGAACCATCATCAAGCTAATGAATCTCGATCCAGTTTTTATTATATTTCCAGTAGGGAAAAATAATTTAAATCCTTTTTCACTTTTGATAATAAAAAATAAGCTATTAATTAGCTTATTCTCACCATCACAAATGTTATCCTTATGAAACAGTTAATAAGTTTAATTCGTTTATCAACTTAAAGCAATAACAGAAATTAAATAAGACTCGAATGTAAATTAAAATGATTAAACTTTCATTAATTTCCAGAAATATTACAATACTTTATAAAAGAAATACAAGTTTAATCCTAAGTCTATTTCTACAGAATAACATTAAAGAAAAGTAAAGGATAATTTTACAAGATAATTTGGGGGTTTTTATAGCCACCCCCGAGGCTTGCTGAGGAGGATATTCGGATATTCTCAGGAATATTCTTCTTTAATCTTGGCCCTTGATCTTCATTCTTATTTCTCTCTCATGATTGGATGGTGGAGATGACACAATCTAGCACACGGATTGCCAACGTGGCATCCGTGTGCTAGTTGTGTTTCTTTTCTGCCTTTTGATTGGTTGAATAGAAGGAATGATGTGTTGAATCCAATAGAAAAATGCCACGTATCTTCGCCTCACCATACCCTCTATTCCTAAAACCATGGGGGTTTTATTCCCCATCACGTGAATAGCACGTGAGCATAAAAAACCCTAATTAAAATTGAGTTTTTACCCATCTAGGGTTTTAGAACAGTCAGGTTTTGGGGTGATGAAGAAGAAAAGGGACATAGAAAGTATCGATGTATTTATTATGTGTGAAATGGGAATGAGTGGGGTAAGGACGGTTTTATTAACTTTTGTGTGACGTGTGAAAAACGAGTGGGTGAGAGGTATTGTTTTATTTATTGTGAAAAGTAAAATTTGGTGAGTAATATGTTAAATACACGTTTCACAAAATGTAACCCTAAAGCCCAACATCTATATGTTCGTTCCTTGCTTAAGCCCAATGATAGTTTTGCATTCGTTTATAATTTCCCATTTTGGGCCTGGAATAATTTGGGCCCAAATAACAAAAACATCCGTCTAATAAACTTGCACTTGGGCCTAGATTTGGGCTTGCTCAAGAGTTTGTTAATCTAATGTCCAATATTGGGCTTTTAAGCCCAAATGCTCCAATGTGGGACCCATTTGGCCCGTTTTCTCGACAAATGATTAAATCCGCTAAAGTCAAGCTTGATTTTGGCTTCTTCAATCTTTATCATCAAACTCGTGTCGATATTTGCCGGTTTTTGCGAACTTGGTACCTACACACATTCAAACAAGAAAACAACATATACAAGGCATATTTGATACATTTTGCACAATATTTCATTGTTTTAAGCTACAAATGATATGAGTATTTAAGCTCATATCAAATTCCCCCATGCTAAGCAATTGCCGTGTCCTCACGCAATGATAAAATAAAACATTAGCTACACCATTATTCAACTTTTGACATTTTATTTTGTAAAGACATAATGTATTGCATTCATTATTGAAAAATAACTTTAAGGATCATAAAAGTTTAAATAGATTCATCGTCCTCGACTTTTCACTTTTCCATGCCAAGTGCAAAAACAAGATCATTGTTATTATAAGTTGGTAGACTAACACGAACTCATGTGGGCCAATTAAACACTTAGACTCCCTTATTCCTAGGTGTATCTCTTATATTTTATTGTTGTCTTGAATGATCACGAGGATGCATTGTTGACTTATTTCGATAATTTATTAGGCCGAAAATAAAGTGAACGATTTAATCAATAGTTAGCTAAATGACAAAATCTTTTAAAACTGCTTCTCGAGACTTCATAAAGTTCATATCTTGGCATAACTTGCTTCGCGATTTGAGACCTTTCTCGGAACGATATTTGGCAGCGACTTTATACTTCAAACCTTGAGAGACGTTCATGAAATAATGGTCTTCTCTTCATATAGGAATTTCTTCACTTGAAGTTTTGAGAGATTCATACTTGGACCACGACTTCTTCATTTTTCTCCAATCTTTATTTGGGATTTTGATATACAACGATCCGCCTCCTCTTTGGACTTGGCTTCATTTATCCTCATACCTTGTTATGGTCTTTTTGGATAGACTTCTCCATGACTTTTTGGGAGTATTTGCTTTTCGTCGTGTGTCTCGATCCTTCATATTGATTTTTGATAAATGATTCTTCACATCACTTGAGATCTTTAGAAATAAAACATAGCCCTCATGTCTTGTTAGGACCTTTTTGGACTTGCCAATCTTCGCATCCTGCTTCAATAAGTTATGCCTTGGCTATGAACTCTAATCCATACCGAGCAACTTTTAAACGATCTTTGGCTAGAAGCTAAGTAACTTTTCATATCGTTCAACCTTATTTATTGCAAGTAATTTTATTAACAAGCGATGGGAGAATAGGCTCATAATTAACTCACATAAATTCCCGAAAGAATACCAAACTTATAATTGACTCTATCATCTCTTGTTCTCCATATCGAAAAATTTCAAAAATGTGAAATCAATGGATACTTAGCCTATTAAATCAAAGTTTTGGGTTTTCAAGTCATCTATAGGATCTTGCATCTTCTTATACTTTTTCAAGTTTTAGAATTTGCGTTTTAAAGTTCCCTTGATAGACGACTTTCTCGGATCAATTATAGGAGCTTGCGAAAAGTTCTTGTTCTTAACTCGTATGAATTAAGACTTTCGCGTTTTAAAGCTCCCTATATAATAGCCTAGAAAAACTTAATTCAAATATGTTAAGGAAAAGCTAAGGTTAAAAACCGAGTAGAGTCAAAAACTATTCTTATTTTCACCAACGGAAAGCCTACGTTCGTGTCAAAAGCACTTATTTTATTTATTAAAACTTAAAAATAACACTAAAAATTTAAAATTTTATTGAAAAATGAGAAAAACAATACGTTTGGACACGACAAAAGCAATTGCAAGCGATTATATCGATTGATTCCCCCATGCTAAAACCAAACATTGTCCTCAATGTTTCTTAGCTCAAGAGTAACACCTCCTTGCTAAGACACGAAGAGTCTAATGCAAATTTATAGCATGGAAAGAGAACGCAAATCTATAAGCCGTTTATTAATTATGCCTCAAGATAAAACGTTAGTCAATAAAAATCAAGGGATAGAAAGTGTGCACCTTTTTGGCATTCAAAGAATGGAAGATCAAGTGGACCGGCAAAAACCGAACACGAGAGTCTTCAAATATTAGGGTCATACCTAAGATCACAACACAACAAAACACGAGCACGAGCTTGAAAGATCAAGCCTTATTAGTGTTAGAAAATAGAAAGAAGATAGAATGCACTCGTTTTTGTTCACCGAGTCATGAGCTCGACTCGATCCCCGCATTCATTGGTCCTTAGGGAAAGTGGTGAAAACCGGCATATTAGGATAAAATCGAACATAAAGCGCGATGCCGGGGTCAAAGATTACATCCTCGTTGTCGGATGATAAACAAAAGGATAAAACTCCAACACAAATCTCTAAAAAGAGATAGAAATCACAAATGGAATGAATATAGCATGCTCCCCGAGGTAAACTCGCACCAAAATGATAGAAAAATCTTTCAATTATTGCATCGGTGAAAGGCCGAGATTTCCCTAAATCAACAATTCCGGGGTCGAATACCTCGTCCTCGGTGGAGAAAGGAATGGATAACACGGTGTCATCCCCCCATGCTAATCCAAGATCATAAAAAGCACATGGTAATGGTGGAATAAAAGTTTCATCCATAGTGGAATCAACATTCTTAGCTTTAACGACCATTTCACCCTTAGAAATATGATCAATAGGGTCATGGTACTCAATATGAGACATATGAAAAACCCGCACATTAAGGTCAAAGTGGGTAGGAGGAGGACTTGGGACGACATCATCATCAAGTAAACTCTCTAAAAAGAGAGCGTCCCCCTCTGGGTCGATATCATCAACACCCGGTGGTATCGAATCATTAGAAGCAAGAAAATTATCAATCTCCTCCATAAGCGGATCACTATCCTCAACGGGAATAGGAGATGGAGAGAAAGACTTGGGATTAGGCTTGGAATTCAAAGCCTCGATCCTAGAAATTAGAAGATAGACGTTGGATAATTTCTCACGAAGAACCACGTCTTCCACATCGATATGAGTAAGTTCATCGGAGAACTTCTCAAGGATCGAAATAGTCAAATCAACCTCATTTCCCGGTGGAAATGGGTCTAAAGGAGCAAGTTCAAATGTGAACCTCTCAAAAATCGGATCACTATCATCCTCATTTCCCGGTGGAAATGGGTGAAGAAGAGTAGGTTCATTGTTAAACCCCTCAAAATCCGAGTCGTGAATATCATCTTTATAAGAAAGTTCATCGGAGAACTCCTCATTAGAAAATTCACTAGAAGTAGAATCATCCTCAAAATCTTCATTGCCATCACAATTTTCATCATTAGGATTAAAGAGAATATCAAAGTGAATGGAAGAAGTCGAGTCATCACAATGTGGCAAATCACACATCTCATTGGAAATACCGTCAAACTCTCTTGGGTTTTGGACAAGGATAGTGCTAATATGCTCGTCCCCCTTGCTTAGAGAATTTTTGGGTTCCACGATGGAAGAATCATAAATAGGAGTGGTGATGTCATGAGAGATTTCCTCATCATCTAGGATGGGAGAATCCTCGGGTTCAATAGCCGGCAAGATACGAATAGGAAACACGATAGCACTAGACGAAGGATGAAGAGCCATAAGATCTCGCAACGAAAGAGTACTATCCTCGTCATCATCCAAAAGAAGAGAACGCTTGAGTTCACGATTAGTAAGATATCTTTTTTCCTCTTAAATTTTTTCTTTCTCACGAATTTTAATGCTTAAACCATTATAATCTTGTAAAAGTTGTCGAATCTTAAGTTCACAATCTCTTCTAAATCCCTCATCAATTATTTCTCCATGAAATCTACGACTTCCTAATTCATTTGTAATGTCATTAATCTCTTGATTATTTTGTCTCTTTTCAAGCAACAAATCTTCAATACTTTTTTCAACAACTTCAACATTTCTTTGATTCATTGTTTCAAATCGTTCAATATCGAAAGAATATTGTGGAGATTGGTCAAAACCGGAAGGAATCGAATTATAGCAAGGATTAGGCTCATAAAAATTTTGATCTCTCGGTTGACAACAAAAACTCTCGTGAGGACCTCCGCAATACTCACAACAAAGATATTGTTGTGAAAAACTCGGTAAATCTTGTGGATAACAATTATCATTAAAGTTTTGATTGTAGCTCGGTTCTTGCTCGTAATTAAGCGAGAATCAATGCGAACAATCATCACCAAAATGAGAATCGTTTCCACAAAACTCACACGAGGGTGTCTCGTATGTAGGGTGTGGAGGTGGATTGAAATCGAGAGAATTATTCGAAAAATTCGGATTTCCACATGAAGTAATCTCATTACAATAAGGACAAAATCCAACACGTATATCGTTTCGTAAGTCATTTCCACAACGCTCACACGTGCACCACCGACATGGTAAAAAACCATATAACGGTTCTCCACACCCTTCACAATTGACGAAGGAAGAATTAAAATTTAGAGGGTGAGGAGAAAAAGAATTAAACATGATAGAGGATTAAGAAGATTATTTTTTGTATTTTATTTGGCATTTCTCAATCAATAATGATCGATAAAAACAAGGAATAATGATAACTACTATGGAAGTAAATTACCCTCGGTCGACTTTGAAACGATAGGTGAAAACCTAAACGTCTCGAGGTTCAATAATTAACCAACAAAAATAAGATTTATTACTACTTGAGTCGGCAAACCAATAATAGGTTGTCCCTCTCAATATACGCACAAGCAAGCGGGGAAACGAGGTGGCACAAAGCACTTAAAAACCTTTTTCCTTAGACGGTCTTTTATAGCACGTCGCCTTATACCCACCTTATAGTTTGTATAAATCGAGTTCAAACTTCTTATTAGTATTTATCTATTTTGCCTTTTATTTTTGTTTTGGATTCGACTACAATAGTTAGGTGATGAAATCCCAACTAAGGCTTATTTGAAAGATATGTAAAATTATTGTTCTACGTAATACAATATATTATTCACAAAAAACGAGAAAATCGATACATACTATATAATAGAAAAATAACAAACTTTCCGAGGACGGAAAGGGTCTTCAAATCAACGATCAACAAATCTCCACAAAAGCGAAACGTACACAAGATCCCCGGCAGCGGCGCCAAAATTTTTGATGTGCGGAGATGTGTATAGTGATAATTTGAGATTACGTTATAGGGTAAATTAGAAAATTACCTTTAGGAAAAAGTAATAGACTAATAATACCAATGACGAATTCAATTAAACACGTGAGTTAGTCAAGTTCGTTGTACACGAAGATCTTATGAATTTGAGACGTTTTGTTTTGATTTGGACAATCGATTTGAATTGGTTTTCGGTTTTTAAACTACAAATTAAATCTACAAATTTTAAACTAATTAATTTTAGTCTAAAGTGCATGAATCGTAAACCCCGCTATTTTTAAATCTAAAACAATTAATTACTTAAAAATTAACACACTATTTAAAAATTAATCTAATTAAAAATCTATAAAAGTAAATTTATTTAATTAAAATAACTTTTACTCCATTTTTTAAAAAAATAATCTAATTAAATCTTTTTAAACTAATTAAAACTTTATTAAAATTACTATTGAAACTAATCTATTTAGAAAACTATTTCTATTTCAATTAAAATCTAATTATAAAAATTAACTAATTAAACTTTTAAATTTAATAAAAACGTTTTTTTTATTTATTCTATTATTTTTTAAACTACTTTTATTTTAGAAATTAAAATTTACTTTTAAACAAAACTTATATTTTTAAAGAAAACGTAATGTAAATACAAGCAATCTACAAGTAAAAATCTGCCCAGTTAAGTAATACTATATTAACAAGTTGTAAGACATTATAATCAAAAGAGCAAAGAGCTCAGGTGGTTATCACGCAGGACTGTGAAGCTCAGGGTCTCGAGTTTGAGTCCCAAATTTGACAGATTTTTGTGAAATATTCTTTTTTTAACAACTGAAATGAAAGAGTCTTAGGAAAGACTATTGGTAAGCTTATTGATAAGCTGATAGGACTCAGCTTAATGGACTTATCAGATCAGTTGGATCTGATAAGCTAAATGCTTGAACAAATATGCAGAAAGATCAACAAACCAATCAAATAAAGACTATTATCCAGCAGACAAAGTATTATCCCAACTATGCAGAAAAATTCAGCAAACCATCCCTAATACAAATTGAATTTAACTCAATCTATATTCAGCAAAGTTCAGAAATAACTGAACATTTAAATCAGTAAAACTAAACAAAAAAAACAGATAAATAATACTAAGCAATCAAATGAAACCACAAATCAACATTCAATCTTAAACTTACAATTATCATATCAGCATTGTAAACGAAAGCTGCTAAGAAAAAAACTTAATCCTAAAAGTTAAATCAAGACAGATTTATCCAATTACTCCGCAAATCATACAAGTTATTAAACTGATCTATAGAGAAAACAGATCCAAGGCAACTCAACTTCAATCATTCAGGAAAATAACATCAAACTGTATGAAGCAGAAAGTTAACTAAACAGATTCATTTACACATAAGCTCATCCCTAATGTGACTCTAAATCTATCAACATTTAATAAACCAATGCAATTTCAGCAAGCTTAATCTAATCAGAATATCACATTTATTCAAAAATCTCGAATCAAACATTCAAAACAGCAGCAGATTAAAAACTCAGTCAACTTATCATCATGTAACATCATATAAGCAAACAACATATAATCAACATCAAAGAAAAATCAAAGAAGCAGATTATAAGATAAAAAGAAACTGTAAATACATAAAAATTAAAAAGGATTAGAACCTTTTTGAAGTATTCCTTTGAGACGTAGGTTTACGCTGAGCAACCTATGAACCGGTTCTACACCACCTTAACCACCATCACGATACATAATACGAACCATCATCAAGCTAATGAATCTCGATCCAGTTTTTATTATATTTCCAGTAGGGAAAAATAATTTAAATCCTTTTTCACTTTTGATAACAAAAAATAAGCTATTAATTAGCTTATTCTCACCATCACAAATGTTATCCTTATGAAACAGTTAATAAGTGTAATTCGTTTATCAACTTAAAGCAATAACAGAAATTAAATAAGACTCGAATGTAAATTAAAATGATTAAACTTTCATTAATTTCCAGAAATATTACAATACTTTATAAAAGAAATACAAGTTTAATCCTAAGTCTATTTCTACAGAATAACATTAAAGAAAAGTAAAGGATAATTTTACAAGATAATTTGGGGGTTTTTATAGCCACCCCCGAGGCTTGCTGAGGAGGATATTCGGATATTCTCAGGAATATTCTTCTTTAATCTTGGCCCTTGATCTTCATTCTTCTTTCTCTCTCATGATTGGATGGTGGAGATGACACAATCTAGCACACGGATTGCCAACGTGGCATCCGTGTGCTAGTTGTGTTTCTTTTCTGCCCTTTGATTGGTTGAATAGAAGGAATGATGTGTTGAAGCCAATATAAAAACGCCACGTATCTTCGCCTCACCATACCCTCTCTTCCTAAAACCATGGGGGTTTTATTCCCCATCACGTGAATAGCACGTGAGCATAAAAAGCCCTAATTAAAATTGAGTTTTTACCCATCTAGGGTTTTAGAACAGTAAGTTTTTTGCAGGTTTTGGGGTGATGAAGAAGAAAAGGGACATAGAAAGTATCGATGTATTTATTATGTGTGAAATGGGAATGAGTGGGGTAAGGACGGTTTTATTAACTTTTGTGTGACGTGTGAAAAACGAGTGGGTGAGAGGTATTGTTTCATTTATTGTGAAAAGTAAAATTTGGTGAGTAATATGTTAAATACACGTTTCACAAAATGTAACCCTAAAGCCCAGCATCTATATGTTCGTTCCTGGCTTAAGCCCAATGATAGTTTTGCATTCGTTTATAATTTCCCATTCTGGGCCTGGAATAATTTGGGCCCAAATAACAAAAACATCCGTCTAATAAACTTGCACTTGGGCCTAGATTTGGGCTTGCTCAAGATTTTGTTAATCTAATGTCTAATATTGGGCTTTTAAGCCCAAATGCTCTAATGTGGGACCCATTTGGCCCGTTTTCTCGACAAATGATTAAATCCGCTAAAGTCAAGCTTGATTTTGGCTTCTTCAATCTTTATCATCAAACTCGTGTCGATATTTGCCGGTTTTTGCGAACTTGGTACCTACACACATTCAAACAAGAAAACAACATATACAAGGCATATTTGATACATTTTGCACAATATTTCATTGTTTTAAGCTACAAATGATATGAGTATTTAAGCTCATATCAGTATTGCTTTGTGCGTAGCCGAGTTCTAGCAAAAGTACGTTGTGAATAGTTGTGGGTAAATTCTTTAATTGGTTTAACCAATACCGCAACATAATTTATGAAGAAATTTAATCTCGTGAAAAATTTTACTAAATGTTTTATTAACTTATGCTATGGAGATTGTATGCATGCTTCTTCATACATTGATTTTGACATAAAAATTTATACCCTTAAAAATTTAAGTCGAATGCTCCTAATTGACGAACACTTGAAATTACTTTGTCACCAAATGAGATTTTTGGGTGATGTTGTGATGGAGAGAAAACCGTTTGTAGAATGAGAATTCGTATGATGGTTTTACGTTACTCAGATTAGATGACTTAATTAAGTTACTCAGTGAGATCTGGAAACGTAACGCATTCAAAAGAGATGAAACATGTTTAAAATGCAAAACGTTTTTTGGCAATGTAAATCCCTTAAATATCTAGAAACTGAAAATTATTTGTCAATTGAATTGTTCGACATGTCGCTATGTTGAGTACATTCATTACTAGCAGATCAACTGATGTAATGGATTTATGTCAATATAGTTCTAGAATTCAAGGAAAATAATATGGTTTTTATACAAGGGTAATTTTATTTTCTTGAAAGTATTTTGTTATCAAAAATACTAATATTTGAACTTATTTCTATAGAAATGGCTCAACCCACCAATAACACTATAAGTTCTGCGTTCAAAGCTTTCTTTGAACGTCCTAAACTTACTGGCCCAAACTTCAATGATTGGTATCGCTCGCTAAGAATTGTCTTGAAAGTAGCGGGTACTATCGATATCTTGACTACTCCCTATCCGTAGGATCTTGCTGAAGGAGCATCTGATGCGCAAAGGCTTGAACACGTTGCTAATGTTAAGAAGCACTTTAAGGTGGCTTGCTTAATGCTAAGAAAAATGGCTCCTCCACTTCAACAGAAGTATGAGCTATTTTCTCCTAAGCAAATGCTTGATGAGCTCAAGGCTATGTTCGAGAAGCCACAAGTTGTGGAGATCTACGACTTGGTATATGCTTTGCATAGTTACAAGCAAGCTCTAGGAAACTCTGTAAGTGCCCATTACTTGGAGATGAGGGGTTATATGGAACAACTCATTTCACCAGGACAACCCTATGATCATAATATGGCTATCAACTTGATCAATAGGTCCCTTAACAAGGACTTCAATGATTTCGTTAGAAACTATAATATGCATCGCACGGGGAAGACAGTTAATGTTTTGCATGCAATGCTCATTGACTATGAAAAGGGGTTGAAAGACAAGGCATCTACCGCTACGCATTCTGTACTAACCATACAAAAAGGAAGAGTGAGTAAGCCAAAATCGCAAGCAAAGAAGAACGGCAAAGGTAAGGGTGATATGGGCACACAAGTTGCGACTTATTCAAAACCTAAGCAGAACTTTGTCAAGAAGAATAGATCTCAGAAGGATGAGACTTGTCACAATTGCAAGGCAAGTGGTCACTGGAAGAGGAATTGCCCTCTTTACCTCGAAGAATTGCGAGAAATAAAGAAGAAGTCTGAGCAGAGCGCTGCAGCTTCACGTACTTTATTTATGATTGAATTGTTCAATTTAACATACAAATTAAATTCCTGGGTATATGATACGGGATGCGGTATTAACATTTGTAATACGTTGCAGGGATTTAATCTGGTAAGGAAGCTTTCCTATGGGGAACAATTTCTTCAAGTGGGCAATGGCGTACAAGCAGCGGTTAAAGCTATAGGAACATTTAATCTAGTTTTACCTTTGGGTTTAGTACCGAGTTTAAATGATTGTCATTATGCACCTACAATTTTTAGGGGTGTTATTTCGTTTTCTTGTTTGTTAAATAATGGATTCGTTCACACGATTGATAATAATGGAATTTCTGTTTGGAAAAATGGTATTTTCTATTTTGATGCAATTTTTGTGAATGGTGTGTTTGAAATAGACATGCATGATAATGAATCCAAGAACAATAAATCTGTCTTTAGCACGAGTAAGAAGAGAAAGTTTGACAATAACTCTTCTTATCTTTGGCATTGTAGACTTACCCATATTGGGAAGACTCGTATACAAAAGCTTCAACGTGAAGGTCTTTTGGAAAGTATCAATGATGAATCATTTGATAAATGTGAGTCTTGTATCTCTGGAAAGATAACCAAGAAACCTTTTAATATCAATATTGAAAGAGCTACTGATCTACTTGGACTTATACATACTGATGTGTGTGGACCACTTAGACATACGTCAAGAAAATGTGCTAGTTACTTCTTAACATTATAGCCGTTATGGTTATGTTTATTTACTTAAGCATAAACATAAGGTATTTGAAACATTTAAAGTGTTTAAAGCAGAAGTAGAACTGCAATTAGGGAAAAAGATTAAAGCTCTTCATTCTGATAGAGGTGATGAATATTTAAGTCAAGATTTTATAGATTATATAGGTGAGAATGGAATTGTTCAGCAGCTTATTTCTCCCTATACTCCACAAAAAAATGGTGTATCCGAAAGGAGAAATCGTACATTATTAGATATGGTGCGATCTATGTTTAATCTTACAACTTTACCTTTATCTTTTTGGGATTATGCTTAGAGTCTGCTGCTCGCATTTTAAATATGGTTCCCACAGAGAAGGTCGATAAGACACCATATGAACTATGGTATGGCAAAAAGCCATATTTGTCTTATTTAAAGGTCTAGGGTTGCGAGGCGTATGTGAAACGTGACTCGGGTGACAAACTCCAACAAGGATCTGTGAAATGTATCTTTGTATGATACCCTAAGGAAACTATGGGTTACTACTTTTATTATCCACCAGAGAACAAAGTGATTGCTAGGTATGAAGACTTCCTTGAATCTGATCTTGTAAATCAAGAATTAAATGGGAGAAATTATGATCTTGAAGAGAGTCATATAGATACATTACCTTCTGAAAATACTAGCGATGTAATTCCTGTAGAACCAGAAAGTCTGGCAGTTCCACTGGAATTAGTTCATCTGCGTAGATCCAAAAGGATTAAAAATGCAAATAACAATATATGTCATAACATAGAGGATGATGATGAGTTAGGGGTCTTGGTGAACCCGCTAATTATAAATCCGCCATACTTGATCCTGAAAAGGATAAGTGGATGGTTGCTATGGATGAGGAAATGAAATCCATGAAAGTAAATGATGTTTGGATTCTTGTAGAACCACCACCGAATGCTAAAGTAGTGAGACATAAGTGGATATACAAGAAGAAAACCGACATGGACGGAAAAGTACAATCCTATAAAGCGCGTTTAGTAGCTAAAGGTTTTACTCAAACTTTTGGTGTAGACTACGAGGAGATATTTTCTCCTGTAGCAGACTTAAGAGCTATTAGGATTCTCATAGCTATAGCAACATACTATGACTATGAACGGTCGCTTAGATGAAGACATCTATATGCAGCAACCAGAAGGGTATGTTGATCTTAGTATCCAGGACATGTGTGCAAACTTTAAAGGTCCATTTATGGTTTGAAGCAAGCATCACGTCAATGGAATAAAAGATTTGATGAAGAAATAAAAAAGTTTGGATTTATTCAGAATCGTGATGAGCCATGTGTATATCGCAAAGCTAGTAGGAGTGATGTAGTATTCCTAGTCCTATATGTTGATGACATATTAATCATGGGAAGTAACATTCCAAGACTTAAAGCTGTTAAGGATTATCTTGGTAAATGTTTTTCTATGAAGGATTTAGGAGAAGCTGCGTACATTCTGGGAATTAAGATCTATCGGGATAGGAAAAGACGGTTAATTGGTCTATGTCAAGATGCTTATATAGATAAGATTTTGAAGAAGTATAACTTGCAAAATTCCAAGAAAGGTTTTCAACCTATGGAAGTTAAGCATTATCTGAGTCATGAGATGGATGCATCAACTCCTGAAGAGGAGGCATACATGCAAAAGGTGCCTTATGCTTTGGCTGTAGGATCTATAATGTATGTTGTTAGATGCACAAGGCCTGATGTGGCATTTGATCAGAACTTGGTCAGTAGATACCAAAGAATCCAAGGAAGCTCCACTGGACTGCTGTTAAACATATTCTAAAGTATTTAAGGAGTACGAAAGATATATTTTTGGTATATGGAAGGAAACCAGACACAGAACTGAATGTGACAGGTTTCTGTGATGCGTCCTAGCAATGTGATAAAGACGATATGAAGTCTCATACGGGTTATGTTTTTGTTATCAATGGAGGAGCAGTTGACTGAAAGAGCAAGAAACAAACAACGATTACAATGCATGCTACTCAGTCTAAGTACATGGCTACTTCAGAAGCTGCAATGGAAGCTGTTTGGATTAGGAAGTTTATTGAAGATCTTGGAGTGATGCCTTCAATTAAATAAACTATAGATATGTATTGTGACAATTCTACCGCAATAATATTTGCCAATGACCCTGGAGTCATGAAAGGCGCCAGACACTTTATGCGTAGACATCACTACGTCCAAGAACAAGTTGAAGCTCGTGAAATCAAATTGATAAAAAGTTCACACAGATGATAACGTAGTCGATCCTTTAACTAAGGCTTTGCCTAGACCAAAGGTAGTTAAGCATGCCAAGGCGATTGGGCTGCAACTAGCTAGCGAACTCATGCAATAAATCTGTGATTAGGATTTGGATAAAGTATGTTATGACATTATTATATAATGAAATAAATATTGGGTTTCGTTTATTCCTATTATAAAATAAGTGTATCCTATTTTACATGTTTTTAATTCATGAATAAATTGTTATGTTAAATGTCCGTTGTCGATTAATAATATGGGAATATTATTAAACTAATACAAATCAAAATAGTGATAGAGTATACTTGAAAGTATATTGATCAATTTTGGATGATATTCGATGAATCGAATATTGAACTTATCCCAACTATATGTTCTTTCTTTATGGATCTTTGTCATTAAAAAAACATAAATAGTTATCCTTAGACTTGAGATACCAGGAAACTGTTGTGAATCTAGTGCATCTCTGTGGAATAATCTAACGCTAAACGTAACTGGTAGCTATAAGGATTATTTTCAGAAGTGTTGCAAAATTCATAGGTTTTGCTCGTAGTCAAAATGGGATTTATTTCTTCCAATTTCGTTTTGGAGTTTAATACAACTGGGCCCCTCGTAGGATTAGTAAGATGTTTGTGTGGCCACACCCAAATTTGTTTTGGTAATCTTGCTGAATCTGTGAACGAGAAACATAATGGTTAATGAAAGGAATGACTGAGATCCATATCCTTATTAACGTTGTATTATAAATAAAAGGATAATAATAACGATGATGAATCGTTAAAAGGTTTTGGTCCAGGAAATCTTACTCGAGTTGTACTAGAGACATTGCTAAGTGTAACTAGACGTTAGTCAATGTAATCACGATATTCGAAATATGTCCAAGTGGGAGCTGTAAGTTTAGGGACTTATATTTAATAGTCGTGTGATAGGATCAAACTCGAGATTACGGGATTACACTCAATACGTAAAGAGTTAATTTATTTAATAAATATATTTATTATATTTATTAAATTAAACCGAGCAAATAACTATATAACTTTAACGATCGTTAATTAATTAATAGTTAAGTATTAACGAGTGTTAAAATAATATATAGTAAGAGGAATAAAAAGGAAGAAGGATGGAAAGTTCTGGAACACCCTACAAGGGGTGTTTTGTCGGACGGTTAGGGCTCTAAGGGGGGGGGGGGGGGGGAAGTTGTCTTTTATTTACTTGGGCTACATTGGATTTTAGGCCTATAAATACACCTCCTCACCCCTTATAATCTTCATAACTTGAATCTCTCATCTCCTCTCTCTTTGGCCGATCGCAAGGTTACACTACGAAGGGATTTTCGGTTGGTTTTCTTGGTTGACCGATTGTGTTGATAATTTAGTCCTAGCCCCTCTCTAGGGTTGTTGGGTAGATTATTTACAAGCGTTGTAGCTCGGTTTTCACGTGCTAGAATCACGGTTAGCTCGTTGTATTACGTGTGTACAAGATCGTAATATAGTCTTACTTTAGACTACATCTTGGTATATTATGGTATAAACCCGAATTGGTGATTCGTTCTTCGTCTTGTGGATTTGCTTTAGCGTAAAGGTATGTAACCCTAATTCGATTAATTATAATTGTGTTATTATTATGATCTTGTTAAATCGCTTCCACTATATGTGTTTTAATCTCGTTTAGGGTTTTATATAATTGTTATGATGTTAATAAACCTTCAAGAAGGAGAAACGGGGTCCTGAGAGCTTGTTAGGAGCTACTGAGAGGGAGGATGTAGAAGAGTATTAACCCCTTGAAGGATGGTATGGAGAATAAACCTTATTTCATCACGGAGGTCCGTGACAAAAGTTTGTGTATAACAACAATGGTTGCATACCTGAGGTGTTTTGTGGTAGGGATATCATGGTGAGTTGTGGGGTTTGGAAGTCCCCTAAGACATTCCGCCTCATGAAGATGCATGTTAATCATGTCATTAAAGGCGTAGAGATGATTGAGCTCATCAAGGCGTGCTTGCCTTTGTTGAGCGGGTGGGAGCACACTAGTAGGTGAACAAGGTGAACGGGCATAAGGAATAGAGGGTTCGATGGGTGACGTCCCGTACCAAGGTAAGTTATTTATTACCATAAATGAAGGGATGTAGGGATAGTCTCTCGATGGGAGAGAACGACCATCAATAGGTTGAAGGTCCGGTGAGGAGGGTGTTTGGGTAAAGTGAGTAAAGGTGGTTGGTAGTGGATGAGAGAAGATAGGAGCCGGAGATCTTGGCAAAGCATCCTCGTTTTCATCCAAGAATGGATTCGGGGATGTTGAAGGTGTTGCGAACAACTCCATGGGTTGGAGGTTGGTACTTCTAGGGATGGTAGAAGTGATTGTTGGCGTATGAGTTGGTGCAAGAGGTGGAGTGGTGGCAATGGGTGTTTTGCTAGGTGGAGGTGTAATCGAAGATCTAGGTTGTTGAAGTAACGTTCCTAGATTTTGTGTGATTTCTTCTTTATTAGGTGAAGTGATATCGAAAATTGGTTTGGTGATGGTGGTGAGGATGTTTGAGTACGATGCAACAAGGTTTTACCATAAGGCGGATAATGGTCTTGGGTTTTGGGATTTGTGAGGTGCTTTTTGTCATAGTGATATTAGAAGAATATGAGATTTGGTTAGAGTGAGTGATGAAGATGTGATGAAGAAGTTGGAGATTAAGACTTTTAAATAGATGTGTTTGGATAATGGATTGTTTAATGAAGTGATGTTGGATTAGATGAAAGAAAAAGGTGTTTATGAGTTAAATCTGCAGCTATTAGAGAGTCAATACTAATGAGAGAAGAAAGAGTGTTTAGAGAAATGAAAAACTTAATGGAAGGTAATGATGGAGATTTGCATGTATACTGCAGATAGACGGAACCGGTCGGCCCCTTTAGGAAGGGGTCCGACGGGGTCCGAGTAATGGGACGGGTTAATATTGAATTTTTTAGGAGTGAAATAGACGGAATTGGTCGGCCCCTTTCTCAAGGGATTTGATGGGTGTCGTACCTATCTGAGACCAGCTTTTTCAAAAGAGACAAAATGTGAGATTTTTAACCCAATCCTTAGCATTCTAAGGTTGGAAATGAAAGGAGACAGTGTTCCACATGAGTGTATTAGTAATTCAACTTGTATAGGGCGAGGGAATGTACCTTTTTGCTATCCGGGTCATGATTCGCCAAGTATGGATATTATAGCCAAACATCACATAAAAGAAAACCTTGATAGTCTTATCATCAATAAATGTTAGAGTGAAAAGAAAGTGCAAAGGAAAGCATAAATGTCAAGTGTTTACAATCACTATTGTCTTTAAACATGAAACTTAGTCCATTGTTACCTATTCAAGCTATCGTTCTTCACTTGTTTGTCTTCTTCTTCATTTTTGCAAGGAACCTTCCAAGACACTTGAACATTCCTTTTGTTTGCCTGAACTCCGGAGAAGCATTCTCAATTTCGGGTAGACGATTGAGGTATTCTAAGGCTAGAAGCCTAGAGTCCGGAAGACCATCATCGTCACTAGCCGATGATGATGAGCTAGATGGGTGTTTTGGTCTTTTACCTTTACCTCTTGGATGGTTTACCATCAGTCTTGTTACTCTTTCATCACTAATAGGGGTCATGACTCGATCAACTAGGTGATATATGCCTTCTCAACCACTAGCACTTGGTGGAATAGGTGCTATGTAGTGATACACCGATGGAGAAACCTTTACACTTAAGCTTACAATCTTTAAAAACACCTAAGCTAAGATGTATTGTTCTTTACAAAGGCACAACAACACATTATACACTATATACTTGTAGTTTACAACACCAACCACAATATTACATAAGTAGGTAGAAGAATGGGTACAACAATGGTGATTCTGTAGGTACCACTTAACACATTCACACAAAGTGAAGCCTTGAAGGATCAAAGCTTAGAATAGAGATTTCTCGTAACCGATCTTGAAATGCTCAAGGATCTAAATCACAAGAGAGAAAAGAATAGACAATAATGAGGTTAGAGAGTTAGATATATGAATAGATTATAGAGAGAAAAGATAGAAGAAGGGTGAAGATTAAGCTTGGACAAAGCTTGGTATTTATAGGCACAACATCAGTCGGACACAGAACCCGTCAACCCCTTTACCTAGGGTCCTCCCGATTCCGTCATGTCTGACTTTTGTTGCCTCATAAATGTTTGTCCAAGATAACAAGCAAATAATGTATGTAGCCTTTTGACTTTTATATATCTGATGAAAGGAGGTATAAGTCAACTTTTTGTCCATTTGTATTTTTCTATTTTAAGTTATATGTTGTATAAACTTTTTATGAAAGTTAGAATATAAGTTCATGGATTAAAAAGACTTATATGTTGCTTGTAGTTTTAACATAAAAATATGTTTGATGTTTTATCATTGACAAAACGTTTAATTACGATTAAAATGTAAATATCGTTTTAGTGTGATATTTGCAATTATACAATCCATGAAAGATAATCAAGTTTGGACTTTGATTGATCTTCCTGCTGCCGCAAGAACCGTAGGGTGTAGATGGATTTATAAGATAAAGAACGACATGGATGGCAAGATACACACCTATAAAGCTCGTCTTGTGGCGAAAGGGTATACTCAAACCTACATGTTAGATTATGAGTAAACATTCTCTCCGGTTGCAGACATTAGAGCTATTAGGAGTATTTTTAGCCATATCGGCATTCTATGACTACGAGATTTGGCAAATGGATATCAAGGCTGCCTTCTTAAATGGTCACCTTAGTGAGGATGTTTACATGGTGCAACCTGAAGGTTTTGTTGATCCAAAGTATCCTAGCAGAGTCTTTAAGTTGTAGAGATACATTTATGGTTTGAAGCAAGCTTCCAGAATGTGGAATAAACGGTTTGATGAAGAAATTAAAAAGCTTGATTTCGTTCAAAATCCCGATGAACCATGTGTATATGTTAAAGCTAGTGGGGAGTAATGTAGCATTCCTAGTCTTATATATGGATGACATATTACTCATCGGAAATAGCACTTCAATGCTTCAGGAAGTGAAAACTTGGGTGAGCAAGTGTTTTTCCATGAAATATTTAGACGAAGTTGCATATATTATTGGAATTAAGATCACACAAGATAGATCTAAGTGGTTGTTGTCTTTAAATCAACGTGCTTACTTTGATGAAGTTCTAACGAAGTTTAGAATGGATAAATCCAAGAAAGGATCTGTTCCAATGCAAGAAAATCCGGACTTAAGTAAAAAGCAAGGTGCGATCACACCTAGTAAGGTGAAACGCATGTAGAGAGTTCCATATGCTTCGGTAATTGGTTCTATCATGTATGCGGCAAGATGCACTAGACCCAATGTTGCATTTGCGCAACATCTATGTAGTAGATTCCAACATAATCTATCATGTATGCGACAAGATGCACTAGACCCAATGTTGCATTTGCGTAAAATCTGTGTAGAAGATTCCAACAGAATCCTGGTGACAAACACTAGACTGCTGTTAAGACCATTCTTAAGTATCTAAAGATATGGAACTTGTTTATGGGGCTAACACGGAAAATGAGCTTCGTATTAAATGTTATATCGATGCTAGTTTTCAAACCAACAAGGACGATACTAAATCCCAAACCGGATATGTGTTTGTGCTTAATGGTGGAGCCGTGGACTAGAAGAGTAGTAACCAAAGCATTAATGCTATGTCCTCTACTGAAGTTGAATATGTTGCTGCTGTTGATGCTGCAATGGAGGCTGTCAGGATAAGGAAGTTTATTAGTGGTCTTGCGGGATTCATGCCGACTAATAATGAACCTATGGAAATGTTGTGCGATAATTATGCAGCAATTTCCATCGCCGATGATCCTGGAATCATACGGGGTGCTAGACATTATCAAACGAGGTTTCACTACATTCCAGAAGTTATCGAAGATGGTGAAATTGTCATAACAAAGTTCACACAAATGACAACGTCGTAGATCCTTTCACAAAACCAATGCCTTTGAATAAGCATTTTGATCATGTTGTCTATTGGTATAGTTCGTTATGCTAATCTCATGTAAATCTGTGATATTTTATTTTATGTGTTAGTATTTGGGCAAGGGATGTTTAAGCAATTGTTATCAATAAATGAATTAATTTTTGCCGGAAATATTATTTTCATTTCTTAATAATTGTATCCTATATTTTCATGTTTAATCTTTGAATATACTATTTGCACTTAGTGTATTATATATATTTTAAATTTCCATTTCCGATCATTGATATGGGAGTATAAATTAAATAAGACAAATATGAGGGTTGGTTGTATTTTAGAAATACATAAAGATTATTCTTTTAGACTCATAGGGTATTCAATGTGGTTGAATAATTGGACTACCCTAAACCGTGTAGTATTTCTTGATTTTATGTAAACGCTGAGTCAGTCAAATGACAGTTATTAAACTTATTTTAAAGTGTTTATTACATGTGTAAAAGGTACTTGTAGTCAAAATAGGATTTTGTTCCTCCATGAATGGAGTATGATACATACTGGGCCCCTCATGGGATTTATCAGATGTTTGCATGGCCGTGCCCAAATGGTAGTTAAGAAGTTTCTTTTTACATTTGGTAATCTTGGTTAATCATTGAAACGAGAAACAGAATGTTAATACATGAAATGACATGTGATCCATATTCATGATTAACCGTATCAGTAACAAAAAGGATGCAGTATTGAAATTACCATAAAGGCTGAGACAGTTTGCTGGAAACCGAACTCAGGTGCTTTTGGGAGCATTGATAGTGTTGCTATCCTATCGATCAATGTTAGTATTAAATTACGCTATGACAGAGACTTCCACAAGTGGAGTTGTTGGAATGTGCGTAAGTTATAGTTAGTATTTGATACGGCCCAGAGTACGTGAGCCTAAGGGGTCATACACTTAGACATCGAGAACATCTTTATTTAAAGATAGATAATAAATATGGCTATATTTATTGTGTATATTTAATTTGATAAAAGTTAATACTTAACAGTAATTAATTAATAAGTTAAATGGTTTAACAAGAATTAATTAATAAGACTTAATACTTTGAGGTAATTATTGTAATTACATAATTAAGTTTATAGAAAGTCAAAAAGTTAAACCAAAGACACATATGGGGGTGTTCGGCCACTTATGGTAACAAAGAAAAGGGCCGCCTATAGTGACAAAGAAAAAGGAAGAAAGTTTTTGGGCTCGAGAAGGTTTATTACTTAGATGTTAAGTTGTAATCTTTACTATAAATAAACCTAAGACTCAACTATATAAACACATTAATAAGATTCATTGTTCAATATAATAAAATTAAACCAAACTTTCTCTCCTCTTTTTCCTTGGTGTTTGACGGCAACAAGAAACCCAAGGGGTTTTTGGAGTTTGATTTTTATTAAGTATTTACTTAATTAAGATCTAGCAATCGAATATGATTGATTGAGGTGTTGTGTGAACTATTTTGGTAGAAGATCTCATTTGATCTTTAGGTTATTGGTGATTGATTATTGGTGTATTGGAATTAGGGTTTGGTTGGTTGATTAGTTTTGGTTACCCGATCATCCGTTCTTGGACTTGATGTATTCTTTCTTTATCTTTATGTTAATTACATTATGTGCATAGTTAATCGATCCTATCCGCTGCGTTTACTCTTGATGCATGAATACTTGATTCGTATGTTTGTTAAATTCCAACAGAAAACACATATCGTCTATGTATGGATTTTAGTACAAATTTAATGGAATACTAATGATTATGCTAATTCAATTAAATCGTACATATCAAAATAAAAAGCCCAAGACTTTAAGGTTATTATAATATATGAAAAATGTATACACATATAAAGTACGAAAATTTTCTATATTTATACGTTATATAATATTATGACGAATGTTACAAAAATTAGAATATACCTTTCACGATCAACATCAATCATCACAATTTCGTAATACTATTTTTATATAAAATGGTTTATTATTGTTTGAATTATTACAACTTAAAAATATAATCATTATTTGTGTTATTATTTGTAAAATAATAATTAAAAATATATATATTCACAAAATATTACATTTGCGAATTTAAATTTCACAGTACTCACAATCAAAACGTGCGAGTAAACTGCTAGTAAAATAAAAAGCCACAAAAATATATTTTGCGATTTACTTTTAACAAATCACAATGTATTCAATTAACTTATTCATAAGACAAATTCTATGATTAGTAAATATTTCAAAAACCAAACACATATCCAAAAAGTAGAGACACACATAAATGTAGTAATAACCGGTTAGACGTTAGTTTCAAAAGCACGGACAACATCACAATCCTATTCATACATGGACAACAACAACATACTGTAGTATATAAAAACACAAACACAAAAACATTAGGAATTAATTTTATCAAAAAAAAAAAAACATTAATTAATAATAATAATTAAAAAAAATTCACTTTGACATTAAAAAGATTTTATTATTATTTATTATCAACAACCAGATCCTCAAAAAAGACATTGATCTCCTCACAACCTTTCCTTTTCAAATTGTGTTTTTTCAAACCCTACACACACAAAAACACCTATAAAAAACACACATACTTAATTTAGTATTTTTTTTATATATATGAATGAATTAAGGAGAATAAGGTGTGTTTGTTTACGGAGTGAGACGACGATGGTGACAACTGAACCTGGTTGTTATTCGACGCCTTTGGTTTCTGTTAATGTTGCCCTTGCGTTAATTGACGCCGTTATTGCCTTTCTTGCTTTTTATCAGGTTGTTAATTTATTACATTTATTTATTTTTATCACTGTTTATTTATTTATTTATTATATATAATGAGAATTTATTTATTACAGTTTTTTTTTTAAATATGTGTGAATTTAGTGGTGTATTATTCTCGCACCGCGAACGTTTAGTTGACGTGTTAATGACGGCTTTTTGAGGAAATAGGTAGTTGTTTAATGTTGATTGAAGGTTATTGGAACATTAGGGGCGGAGCCCGAAAGTTGTGGTTGAGGGGGCAAAGTTTTATAGTTTTTGGAAACTAGACTATAAACGGCGCGTCATGAACCAACTGGCTTAGCTTAGTTGGCCACCAAGGTTCCACTAAGTGGTTTCCTTTGGGGAGGTGTCTTGCGTTCAAGACCTGACAAGGGCCCTTTCAGGCGAAGCGGATAAGGAGTTTAACATAACTAGGCGAGGGTTCAAAGAAGACATTCCGCCGCTTCAATGTCATTGCACGACTCGACCCACTAACCACTAACATTTGCCGTTCTAAAAAAAATAAACGGCTCGTCATGGGAACATGTGCTCAATGACGGGTCTAGGTTCTTGGGAAGGGTTTCCCCATCGATTTAAACCTTTAGAGGAAATAGTTATGATTTGGCATTACTATTTCTGGATAGAGCTACGCCTTTGGTTTCTGTTAATGTTGCCCTTGTTGCTTTTTATCAGGTTAATGTTTTTATTGTGGATTGATAATGACAATTTATTGCAGTACTGTATTAATTATGTATGCATTTAGTGGTATCATTCTCTCACCGCCAACGTTTAGTTGACCGGTTAATAAGGGTCTCAACACCTGATTAAAGAGGTCACTGCAAAATGTGCTCATTGCTTGGGCAAGGTCCTTGGGCGAAGGGTCATCCGGGGTCAGGGTTCCGATTTAAACTTTTTGAGGAATACTGTGTATACATGAATAATCACTTACTGTAGGAAAACCGCCACTATGTGCCTAGTGGTTACGTGAGAAGAGAGGGGGTTCAAGTCTCATTATGTATACAGTTAGGGGTGTTTGTTTTAGCATATGAAACGTAAGCCGAAATGGGTTTATGTATCATAAACCCCAATTTTGTGGCTTGTTTCGAGACTTATGGGCTTATATAAGTTTATTATGATCTGTTAAACGTATATAATAAGCCCATAAGTTTAGAGATAAGGCACAAAATTGGGGCTTATGAAATATAAGCCGAAAATAAGCCAAGTTTCGGTTTATATTTCATAAGCCTCAATTTTGTGGCTTATCTTTAGACTTATGGGCTTATGTAAGTTTATCATATCATAATAAATTTATATAAGCCCATAAGTCTCGAAATAAGCCACAAAATTGGAGCTTATGAAACATAAGCCCATTTCGGCTTATGTTTTATAAGCTTAAACAAACATCCCATTAGGGGTTGCCAGGGAAGGTTCGGAAACTGTAGTTTTTTTTATAGCCCTATAGGATATGGTAACGTGTATAAACACTTTTATCTGATGGTTTTTGCCAAACAACATTTTCTGATTATATGCGTTTTGCAAATGCAATAACCCGTTGTTGTGCAAATGCAGTAACCAAATAATCAGTTCCAAAAGGCCAAACCTCTCTATGTTGTGACTTGTCATGTCACAGAGATGTTAAATGTCTGGGACTGACGACTTGTGATGTGAATCATTCTTTTTCTTGCTAGATATGAAATAGCAATTTTTGTTCGTATGTTTGAAAAGAATTAATGCCGAAAATGATGTGAAGTTGCGAATTTTAATGAAAAGGCATTTTCGTCCATTTTATCCGTTTCAAGTCTCGAGTAAAACTAGAAAGTTGTTCAAAACATCGTTTTACACCCAATTACTTTAGACTTCGAGTCTTAAAAATATCATTTAGCGAGTCAATTAGTCAGGTCAGATCCAAAAAGTCAAACTTAAAGGTCAAAACCGATAGAATTTAAAAATATGGTTCCAAGCGGTTTTTGAGTTCATGTGAGCTCGTAAAACTTTAACTAATGATATTTTACAACTACCAAACATTGATTTTGTTTGAAAACGTTTAAAAATATTAACTTTGAGTTACACAACAACTGCTTATAAATGTGTTTCATTTCGAATAATGCTTATAAATGTGTTTCATTTCGAATAATGCTATTCATAAAAGCGTATAGTAGTAACGGAAGCATTAAGTTTCACAAGCTCACAATTGGGGGCTCTATAATAGACTGATAGTATGCTACATGATATTATTCATAAAGTTCTGAATTTTACATTCGTGTAAATTTCAAGTCAAATTCTACATTTCTACACAAGCTTTTTTTATTAGTACTGGCAACTAATATTTTGTGCTCTTATTGTGTTAGTTAATGAGGATTCACTCAAGGAATCCACAAAGGGGCTGGACTCGACAGAAAGTAAGTATTACTTACCTTATCTGGCTGACTCCGATCTAATTAACTCTCATAGAGTTATATTTAATGTAGTTTTCACTTAGATGCTGATTAATTGAACTTCCGGCGTGCATAATCATTTTCAACAATTATTTGTTACCTTTTATAAACAAAATTTACAAGGTTTGAATCCGAATTGCACTTAGCCTTTTGGAAAAGGATATCAGACTAATGCCTCCATCTAATGAACGTGCTTACAATGTACATGATCTATCTAAACAAATAGGATCGTGAACCTATCCAGACCACCAAAACCTTGATACTTCCATTTGGATAACTCATATGGCTGGTTGTTCTTCCCAAGCGTGAAATTGAGCTGTACCGTAGACGCCTAAGTCTCTAGGGTTGTTACATGCTACCAAATTAGATATCACTTTCTTCACAGTCAGTAAGCATATACAACTTGTACTAATCTATTTAAATCAATTGCAGGTGTTTCATCTAATGATTGGGCTTTCCAACACGGGTATGATATTTGGACTTTATTTAAAAATACCGTTTTGGGACATATAATTTTCTTGTGCTGATAACATAGTTCTCCTTACAGGTTATGGTATATATTTTATATTACAACTTGTTGCTGCTTGTAAGAACTGGATATGCTGGTCAAACTCGTGTGGTTTTGTTGTTATGGGTATGCCTCTTTCTTTGTTATGCCTTTCATTTAAACAAAATTCTTATAACACACCTACAGATGTAGATAATTATAAGTATTTCATTTTGCAGCATTGCCGAAGATTTTATTTCTTGCAGCGTTTCTTCTTCTTCTATCTTTCTGGTATGTTATGTCTGATGTCTGAAATTTTGATTAAGCATGTCAAGTAATGTAACTTATTAATCACATTAGTATCCTTGCAGTTTCTTGTTCAGTAGACAGTAGGTGCTAGTTAGAGTTATAATTTGAGAAAAAAACAGTGTCTATGACTAAATTAAACGGTTCAATAAGATAAAAAAAGGTACCTGGATCAATATATTGTCATATAGTGTGCAATCAGTGGCGGAACCAGGATATTGCATAGTGGGGGGCAATATTTTTTTTTACACTAACGACATGACTCAGAAAAAAATATGTAGAATACAAATAATAAATCGAGAATTATTACTTAGAGAATGAATGATTTTTAAGGCTTTAGAGTGTTGAATGCTAAGTTTTAGTGTGTTAATGGGGCAATTTGAGTTTTCGATGGGGTGCATTTAAAAAAAAAACACTCAAAATTTTATAAAAATTAGACTAAAATCTCATTGTTTTTGTCTAGCCATGGGGGGCATCGCCACCCCATACTTTTTAAATGGATCCGCCCCTGTGTGCAATCCAAAGCTTTCGCAAGAGACTACTAGAAAAGGCAGATTTCCTAGTTCAGGCATTAGATCTTTTAACTCCAGTTTGAACTGTGGTGTCGTATGTAACCTAGAGATATCCTTTTTTGTTATATGATAGGGTTGACCTTTGCCATCAGGCAAATGACGAAGATGAGGATGAAGGTTTTCCTCGGGAACCATTGTTAGAGAAAGTAAACAAGCCCAATTTGAAGGTTAGAAGTCGAAGAAGATGTTGCAATATTCGGATCTTTCCTGTTGGCAGCCGTCAACAAGTTGTGATATTGGTATGCAAGCTACTTAGATACTGTTAATCTATATATCTGTCGAAGAGGAAACTTTTAGATATTGATCTGTAAGTTTTATTAACGATTCCTTTAACAGGTTACTCTGCTAATATTTGTGATAATGCTGACGTCAGCTGTGCTTATATGGATTGGCCTGGGAAAGAATCCTATCGATTCATCAGTTGTGGCACGGGTACAACATTTTCATGTTCAGTTCTATATATGTATTATTGTGTTTCTATCTGTAATTATGCTTGTATGTATGTGGATACATCTGCATATATGTGTAGATATAATAACTGTATATATGATGCAGGTGTATGTAGATACTTTTGCCGTTGCAATGCTTTTACTAGGGGGCGCACTAGCATGCTACGGTCAGCATCTTTGGTATCTGCTACTATTATATGTTTATGTACAAAAAAAAACCCGATTAATAACTTATCATGGGATACAACAATATGTCAATATAACTGAAGCGATTGATATTAAGTATCCGCTTTGCTGGATACTTTGTATTCTGATAATGCGATGCTAGCAAGAACATGTCTATCACAATCATAATTCACACATATCGATTATCCCACGTGAATACAGTTAAATAATTTCCCATAGAATTTGTAAATCTTTTTAAGATTTTCATACTTCTTGCTTCCATTAGATCTTCTATTCTTGTGACATCATTTGTTATGATTTGAATACTGCTTGAAAGAACAGTCCTTAAAATAGATTTTGCTTGTACAACAGTAACAAATGTCACCGTTCCTACAGAGTTTACTATAGTAAAGTTACTGGTTTGATTAATATTTTCCCGCATCCATCAATTTTGAATGATCCCTTTTATTTACATTGTGCGAACAGGATATGTATTGGTCTCAAAAATGAGAAAAGTGCGATCTGAGAGAACTTCTTCCGAAATGTGGAAGGTATTCCTTCACGTCTGTTCTATTTGTGAATTTTGTATAAGTTTATCAATTTTGTTCATTATGTCGCATTTATTTGCAGGTTGCTGGACTAGCCATAGTTTCTGTCATTTGTTTTACCGCAAGCTCGGTTGTTGCTTTTTTTACAAATATACCAGTATGTACTTCTTTATTTCCATTTTATTGGGCTGTCGTACTGCTGATGTTTCTTAATGTTTTGCTAAAGGGCCCTCACCATTGTTGCAGGTCCTGTATCATTGTGATTGGCGGAGCATTGGTGGGATCTATGCCTCTCTTCTAATGATTCTCTACTATTTTATAGGTAAGTGGTTCAACCTACTAAATCGAATCAGTTAACAATTTAGGTCATTGTTGACCCAACCCGTTACTGGACTCATGTGATGTTTCTGCAGGCTCATCGGTACCTTCAGCTTTTGTATTATGGGTAATGAGAGAACTGCCTCCTTCAATGACAATTAGTGTACCCGGAGAAACAACAACGCTTGCTTTTGTCAGTGAGTATCCAACTCCAACACCATCTCAGCATTGGACTACTATTGCTACTGCGCAGAATCAGGTTCAAATGCTTTAATAGTTAATCTTATATAACTCCTACTCCGTATAATAAGCAGTAGCACTGCTAACAAAAGTTCGAGTGACCTTTGATGGGACAGTGGTGAAACTTGGTGGTTGTTTATTATGCTAACATTTTTTTCTCTTACAAAATTTCTTCGAACTGTGCAGGCATCAAGGGCAAGTCCGATCTGACTGCAGTTCAGCACATAATTAACGACCTTCTTACTTGCTTATCTTAACGACTGATATAAAGAAAGTGGATGAAAAGGGCTGAGGGGGGTATCTAAGACGGAAAGTGAAAGATTTAAATCTTTTGGAATTCCGAGTACATACAGCCCGTTGCTATGATTTTTGACAGTTTAGGTTCTTGTATATATCAGTAATCCCTTTTTAACCCCTTGAATTGTTTTTATTTTTTTTTATTCATAGGTTGGTACTTTGAATGTATGAGAGCCCCAGTGTTCAGAAATTGCGTCCGATTTATTATTTTATCAACTTTTTTGTCTTCGGTTTTGACTCCCCCCCATTCCTCCGACCACATGCTAGTTCCTGAGACCCCCCTATCTTACACCATTTCCGGTTGCAGGGGGTGTTTGTTTTGACTTATATAACGTAAGCCTATTCCAGCTTATATAACATAAGCCCCAATACTGTAGTTTATTTGAAACGTGCTTATATAAGTTTATTATATCATGTTAAACTTATATAATCCCCTAAGGGGGTGTTTGGTTTGGCTCATATAATGTAAACCTATTTCGGCTTATATAACATAAGCCTCAATTTTGTGGCTTATTTGGAGGGTTATGGGCTTATATAAGTATATTATATCATGATAAACTTATTAAGCCCCTAAGTCTCAAAATAAGCCACAAAATTGGGGCTCATGTTATATAAGCCGAAAATAAGCCATATATCGGCTTATATTTCATAAGCTCTAATTTTTCAAGTTTATTGGTGACTTATGAGCTTATATAAGTTTATTATATCATAACAAACTTAGATAAGCCAATAAGTCTTTAAATAAGCTATATATAACGTAAGCTTATTTCAGCTTATATAAGTTTATTATATCATGCTAAACTTATATAATCCCCTAAGGGGGTGTTTGGTTTGGCTCATATAATGTAAGCCTATTTCGGCTTATATAACATAAGCCTCAATTTTGTGGCTTCTTTGGAGGGTTATGGGCTTATATAAGTACATTATATCATGATAAGCTTATTAAGCCTCGAGTCTCAAAATAAGCCACAAAATTGGGGCTCATGTTATATAAGCCGAAAGTAAGCCATATTTCGGCTTATATTTCATAAGCTCTAATTTTTTAAGCTTATTGGTGACTTATGAGCTTATATAAGTTTATTATATCATAACAAACTTAGATAAGCCAATAAATCTCTAAATAAGCTACTAAATTGAAGTTCATGTTAATAAGCTTACGTTATATAAGCTAAAACAAACGGCTCCTAAGTCTTACAATACACCATAAAATTGAGGCTTATGTTATATAAGCCGAAAATAAGACATATTTTGGCTTATATTTCATAAAGCCTAATATTTTAAGCTTATTCGGAGTCTTATGGACTTATAATTCACAAAATTAAAGTTTATGTTATATAAGCCGAAATAAACTTACGTTAAACAGCCCACAGCCCATAGTAGTTAGAATAAACTGCAGAAAATGATGTCATGATGAGAGAATATCTTTTATTTGTATTCCCATTATCACAAATAAAGGTTACATTGCTCAAGTGGGGTTAGTTAAAACAAAAGAGCAAAAATTAAGTGGGCTGAACATGTCACAAGTCACCAGTATATTTAAAGTGAGGATTATTAGTGCAGCGTGTTGCAACTGCACCAAAAGCACTAAAAAAAAGTCTGAAAAACCAAATGTGACATGCATGGAAATTTAATCATTTCGACCTCACCAAAAGCCACCTAAATGTTTATAACTCTATTTAGATTTATAAATAATCGCATAGTATTGAGATAAATGAATTTCGTATCAGATGTCAAATCAAGACTCACAACACGACAACAATAACCAATCTAGGCGCTAACCGAGGGCAAATGGTAGAGAAACTATTTCCAGGGAGGAAGACCTCCGACACCCGTGTGTGAATGCAAAACAAAGACTTAGCAAAATGGGTTTTTAAACTAAAGAGAATCAAAGCTAGTTAAATATCAACATCACTGATATTTTAATACACGTTACAAAATGTGTGATTGATCGTACCTTGCATAACACTCGATGCTAATTAAATATTTTGCATAAGTTTAGAAATCTAGACAGTATTATACTATTATTCCCAAACTTGATCATGTATACATATGCCGCAAGAATTGATGTTTAATTTCTGGTACGATAGAAGTCAGATACTCCATAAAAGAATCAAGTAAATTGATTAACTCCGCAAAAATGCAAAATAACGCCAACATCTAAAGCCATGAAGGGCGGCTCACCATACTAGTACAAGTCATGCAAGATTTGACTCCTCTACGACCTGAAATCAAACCACAAACTGCTTAAATTTCGACAAAGGCACACCTTAATTACTTTCTTATAAATTTAAAACATCTTGACCTTGCAGATTGAGGTAACGGGGGTGGAGAGTCATCAAAAGGGTAATCTTGACAACTTGTATTAGTATTGACATAAAATATATCATGTAATCATATTTGACACATATCATTTAAAAACAGAAATTTTGGATAGGAAACAAAGAAACATCCCCGGGTCAACCAGGCCCACCTCTATGAAAGAGTAACTTTCGCAGTTGTGGGTTGCCCCTTTCTGGTGAAAAGTAGCATTTGCTAGTAACGTCTACTTTTAAATGTGAGGAAACATTTGGCAGGCAGGAAATTATTGACCTAATTATTTTTTCTGCAAATAATACAACCAAGGAAAGCCAATAAAGAGTATAACAAAGTAAATATCATGTAAATGATATACCTTAAGGGCAGGGTCAACAGTTTCTGGTCGCCTTCCAATGGATCCAAATGCAGCTGCAGGCCATATCTATAACATTATCACAAACATAATAAATACCTCAAGTACAGATAATACATGATTTCTATATCACGTTTCATAAAATTATTGGAAGTGCATAAAACTTTATTGAAGATTATTATTAACAGTGATAATATAGTAGAACGCTTTCTTCTATCAGTAAGGGATCAAATTACAGGTACATGGTCTCATAGAAAAGCAACTTACAAACATTAAGGCAGTAATTTTTATGCCTAATTTTTACTTACCTTCCAGCACACCTTGCCAGTAAGAAGCCCATAAGGAACGGCTCCGAATTCCCGTGAATCACGTGAATCGTATATATTATCTCCTTGAACCCAAACATGTCCCTTTGGAACCTGTATATATATACAATAAATATGTATTAATCATACAAATCACGATCGAGATAGTAAGAAAAAGTTGACCAGGGATAAATCGTACATCAACGGTTTCGGTTCTATCACTAAATTTGGGGTCCACAACGTAGGTGATACTGTCACCTTCCATGCCAATTATTCTCTTGGTGACAAATTTTCTTGGATTTTCAGGCGACCGGAGTATGACTACATCACCTGAACTCACTTTGCCAAGCCGGGTTGAGATTTTGTCAAGCAAGACAAACTCGTTTGTAAGGTTAAAAGTGGGAAGCATGCTAGGACCGTGGACCTGCAGATAGCCGATTATTACAACTTATTAAACATACTTTGACTAAACAGACAAGGGTTGAGCTGTTTGGTGTGATGCTCACATGAAATATTTGGGAAAAATAACCCAAATAAAGTTAAGGTACTAATCAAGCAAAAAAAATAAGAAAGAAGTTAAAAAGTCAAAAGTTGAAAGTTTAGCAGTTTTAAAGTTTTACCGATGTTAACCAAAAAGACAATACAAGATGTAAAGATAAGTGTACCAAAGCAGTGGAGCAGACGTATGTATTGGTGACATGGATTGCACAGAAGAACTTGGCTACCAGAAAGCTTTTGTCTAGTGCGTCTTTTACTATGAAGGCCCATTGCCGAAAGAGGCTCATATCTCTATCTCCCAGTTGATGTAGGATACGATTCAGGGTGGAGAGAAGCTTCAACTTGTTATTCAAGAGACCTTACCTAAATTAACATATAATAACGATCATAATCATAATCATAATCACATCACGTTTATCGAGGGTATGTTAACAATCTTGAAAACAAATAACAAGCTAATTCAACACAAAAGAGACAACGTAGTAGTAGAAACTAACATGAACAGATTTGAAAAATAAAAAAGAAAATCCTAAAGGCCGTCACAACTCTCTAAATCATAAGTATTAAGCATAAGCAAAACATTGAACCGATCAATCTAACAAAATTCCAAAACAATAAGCAATATACAAGATGTCAAGATGAACATCCACATAGCCAGATATGTTTCCCTGTAGGTACAAGATCCACAACTAACAGGGTGATTGGGATTGCTTCCACAACACATAAGCGTATCTTTTAAGAGGTTTTTAGTTTATGACTTTCGCAAGAAACCCTTTCAAACACCTAAATAAGCTATTCAACACTCTCAGATTAGGTATGAAGAAAATCCTATCCGAGCCACCAAAATCTTTGGTGACCTTGTAAGTAAACCCTGGACTCCAAAGACCAGGCCACAAGACCCATGGAGCCTAGTAAATCACTAGCTCTCCAAAATTGTAAATCACTAACAGGATCAAACTCGAGACCCTCTTGAGGGTGTTTGTGTCGCCGTATGGCTTATTTGGTTTTGGGCTTATGTTTTATAAGCTTGCCTTTTGTGGCTATTTTTTAGCGGCTTATATGGGGGTGTTTGTTTCAGCTTATATAACGTAAGCCCATTTCGGCTTGTATTTCATAAGCCTTAAATTTGTGGTTTATTTGGAGACTTACGGGCTTATATAAGTTTATAAGCCCATAAGTCTCAAGATAAGCCACAAAAATTGGGGTTTATGATCTATAAGCCGAAATCTACATTTTTTCATAAGCCCCAATTTTGTGGCTTATTTGGAGACTTATGGGCTTATATAAGTTTATGCCCATAACTCTCGAAATAAGCCACAAAATTTGAGCTTGTGAAATACAAGCCGAAATGGGCTTATGTTTCATAAGCTGAAACAAACACCCCCTTATTATGTCATAAACTTATATGCGCCGAAAAGATTCAAAATAAGCCATAAACCTGCTATACAAGCCGAAACAAACACCCGAATAAGTGGATTAGCTTATTACAGTTTGATAATATAAGCAGTTCAGATAAGCTTAGCCAAAAACCCTCTAATAAAAAGAAAAACCCCGAGCATTTCATCAAACAGGTTGTATGCAATTCGAGAATTCAATATTAAAAAAACAAAGCATGTATTCATTAAAATAAAACATAAGTAAGGATTAATTAAAAGGACAAAAGGGTCATAGGATCTTACCTTAAAAAAGACAGGTCGGAAGTTGTTGTCGCCGGTGCCGGAGATACTACTGATCGTTGTCTGATAAACCCCCGTGAAATTATTAGATCTATATGTTTAAATGTAGCCCCATAATTTTGAAAAGTTGAAAAATTACCCCTTCTAGAGTTTTATTTCTTTTACTAGCTTTAACTTTTTTTTTAACGGCGAGTTATTAGTTATTGATTCGAGCTTATAGTGACATCTAATTGGGCAATATGCAAGTCTCGAACCTTCTCCTTAATGGATAAACCTCACTCCTGCTTCTATTTAATTCGGGCCCCTGAAAGTTCTTGATGAGACTCGAACTCGAAACTTCTCCAAGGACACCTCCCCAAAATGTACCCTTTGTTGGCCAACTGAGCTAGCTCAGCTGGTTAGCTTTAATTTTCTTTAACGACAAGTTAAGAGTTTGTAAATCAACATTTAATTGAGCAATATGTTTGAACTTTTCGTTTTAATGGACAAACTTCACAACCATTTTTATTTTATTTCGCTCCTAAAAATACACGATGAGTCTTGAATCTAAAACATTTATAAAAATACTTTTCCAAAAGTTTAAATTTTGTGTGTCGACTATTTCATATGGCGCATAAATAACGCACAAAACACACTTACAACTTTTTCGTTATAGAAATGAATCTTTTAACTTTAAATGACCTTAAGAGCAAAGAGCAGAGGTACGATGGATGTTGGTTTAGCGTTAAAGTCTTTAACCACCATCTTCTTTGACGCACCATACCTCGTTTGGTACTAAAGGTTCTCGTCTGACAAATGCTAGCTCATGTTAGAACCTTTGTTTTTATTTTTATGTTTTTTTATGTAAGAAGTGAGGTATGTGTGTACTCATAACATCATTTTTTTTATAAATCACATTTTTTCTTTAGCACAACCCTTTAAGCCTCAACTACTTTTAGTGCTCTAAGATATTTACTCGGTCTGGATTTATTCAGTCCGATATGGTTTTATTTCGGTTTAAATTTTATTTGGTTTCAGTTATACCTATGCCCACCCATACGAGAAAATAACTCACATTATTCATTTGTTGTGCTCTTTTACTTCAATTCAATTCACTTGGTTTTAATACACCCAACAAGTTTTTAGATGGTTTTGTTCCCTACGGCAACAATCTCAAATGTTATACTGGATAGGGTAAAGCCACAAATAAATCATGTAGTATACTAATGTGACCATTATACATACCGGACATTTTTATGTACAAAGTTCACATTGAAACCTGTTATAGTGGGTTGGTCAATGATGTGGCAATGTCAAACCGGTTTGGTTTGACTTTTTGCTGACTTGGATGCCACTTCAGTTAGGTTATACTTATCCGATCCAATCTATTTGTCCAACCTATTTGCATTCGTTCATTTTACCCCTTTTTACAAACACAATCTTAAACGAAGAACCTTAATTCAAAATAGTTCACCTTTGACCAATTGATTAAAACGTTGCATAAAAATCCTAATTGAAATAAAACAATCCGATCAAAACCCTTGGCACTTACTAAATTCCCAACCACAAACCTACGTCTAATTAGTCTTCTACATTGTTTAGGTGATACGGCAAGAATCAAGATGTTAGAAACAAAACTCATTATGATTGTGACCCCCACACCCAATCCTAGTTCAAACTGCTTGGACACTAGAATATCCTGGTAGAAGGTTTAAGTCATGCCCAATCAGAGATAAAACCAAAAAATGTGATGTCTATGGTTTTATAGACCTTGAGTTATCGTCTGGATACTATAAATACTTGTTGTATGAGTTGAATGAGGAGAAAAAATGTTTGAAAAGGTTGGACAAATCATCTAGGTCTAGCAAAGGGTCAGGGAGCTTTTTACCCCTTGACTAAAACAAAGAGCCGGTGAATGGCATAAAAGAGGATTTGAAGATTGTCAAGGCCAAATTTCAAGTTTATGATAGACTATTGTTAATGGTTTGCGTTTGTGTTTTGTTTGTAATCATTGTTACCTTTCTTAACTTGGTAATGTAATCTTAATGTATGCAATGAATGAATTAAAAGCTCCAATTGTGTTGTTTGCAGATTTTGTATTTCCATGTGTAATGTTAGTTTAAATTTGAAATGAATATAATTATCAATCCTTATGTTAGATTAATGTGAACCATCTTTATAATGCTCCTTTTTATTAGGTTCATGTCTTATTATATAAATTTAGATACTACACCAACTACTTATATGTTCCGTGTTTAGTTCAACCTTGCAGAGGTTAATTATTGAGTGTGAGTGATAGTATTGTTACCCTCTTTAAGGCTACCCCCACCCACTTTTGACTAATATAAATGATATATACCCATTTGCCTATTTAACATTAACTCCCTTCCTAGTTATAGTTAAATAAATAAACACTTAACCTAAGATTACATTAATGGATAAATGCAAAGGTATGTATGGTGTAGATTTAGTATCCTTAATGTCTAGGTTATCGTTTATCTCTAATGTTGTTTTGCAGGAATCATTGAAAATAGTAGTTACACAAACTCTGATGATGCTATGACTGATGGATCTTCTTCATCCAGTATTGATTAATGTAAAAGGTCCTTTGAATGTATGTCATTTGATGCTGGTGGATTAAAAAAAGGACAGCGATCTAAAAAATCTGATGGCGATGAAATCCTAAAAGTGCTTATGAAATGGTATGGCTATTCTGCCCAAGAATCCTTTGAAAATGAAGATTTGACGGTCTATAGAAACAATGCTTTGCATAACTACATACAAAAGTCAAAACTTCTATTTGCACCCAAACTAGATGATGATATATTAAGTATATACATAAATGTGAATGCAGCTTTAAAACCTATTAGTAAAAATCCAAATCACACCAACTGGTTGTGTTATTGGTCTTTCTAATGAAAGGACTTGGTTGAAAATCTGTGGCCATATGAAATGTGGTAAGAATGCAGTGAAAGGAAATGGGAAATCTATGGTTTGATATATTCTATTATGCACTTGTCTAGGTGATCATTATCTCGGATGGTTTGCTTATGCATTTAGTTGAATTTTATGTTTATCTACAAGACTGGGTATGCTTCTATGTAATGGTTTCTATAAGAACAAGTTATTCCTATCAGGATGTGTAATGGTAATCTGTTCCATAAAGGAATGGAAAATTTTGGTGGCAAACTTAAAGAAAACATGTGGACATCCACATATGGTTTGTTTTTGTTGTTGGTTATACATAGTATCTCCCAACTTGGAGACCAAGTGGTCCAGTTATTGTGAAAAGATTCAATACAAAAATCATAAAAAAACAAAACATGTTACTTTAAATAAAAAGTTTCCAAGTGATATATTAAAGAATATAATACATGCGCTTGTGTCCAGAAAATTTGTAGATCCATTACAATGAATCACACATACAACCACATCATCTTAGCTTATCCTTAACAAAAGGTTGGTATAAGTTTTTAGGTCATTAGACCAATATCATCACACAGTACCTACATATTAATCGTCTAGTTTACAACAACAAATTACAACACCTTCATAATTTCTTTCAGTCACTTAGATGAACACCCTTGTCTGGTGTAGATCCATTTCCATCTTCATCAAATTTTAATTTCTTTGACTTCATCTTAGCTATCCTTTCAGATTTTCCTCTGTTCTTGTGGAAAACCCTAAATGTAATTGCTTCCTCTGATTGTGATGCTTTTTTAGTCCTTGGCCTCCCTCTTTCTTTTTGGAAGAGGAGCACTGGATCCACCGATAATTTTACCCTTATCTCTTAGTATGAAGTTGCTTTGGTGAGCAGGAATTTCTTGAGTTGGTTCCTCAAATTTTGAATCGTCACCATGTAGCCTGTGTTGAGTATCAAAGTATTCTGCTGCATCTTGTGGGTTAGACATAAAAATTTCATCAATTGGTTCTTGATTGTACTTCCTCATGTTTGCTACTAATCTTGTAATTGTAGTTTTGAGGATTGTCTCCTTAACTAAAGGCCCATATACTTCCCAAGATTTGAACTCACTGTAGTATTCTTTCCAAGCTTCTTCATCCTCTATTCTCTGTCTGTCTTCCTCATCTCACTTAGCTTTTTGTTCAGCTTCAGCTCTTAAGTGCTCTTCCAATGCCTTTATGTCCATTTGCTCAACATGCTCATATACATAGGTAAATTACTTTAAATAACTAATTTTTACCTATAAACAATTTAAGTAGACCTAATTTGGTATTATATTTACCTATGGAATTAATTTTACTTCAGAACCAGATGCTGGTTTTTTGCCATTGTCTTTCTTACCATGAGAAGGCTTCTTGGGTGCAGTTGGTGGCCTGTTAGAACTAGATGGAGTACTCCTAGATGAAGAAGTTGGAATATTTGAAACATGAGTTGTGTCATAGGTTCCTGAAGCAGGCATAACAAGGTCAGCCATCTGTTCTGGCTCATCCTGTCTTGATTGGTTACCATTTACATCTCCTTCTTCAGTTGTTTGTGTTTGTTGTTCATAAGGTACATCATAGAAGTTAGCTGGTTTAGGTCTTGGTGCATTCTTACAATTAGTTTTGTTGTGCTCTACATCCCACATCTATGGCAATGCATCACTCGACCCATCCTACTAATTTCATGGTCATTCTCCGATGGATGCCTTATCCTTTGTTTCCTTGGCCTACCTGACATTTTCCTTTCTTGAGGTGGTAATGTTTTTTCAAGGTTTGTTTTCTTCCATAACCTACTACCAGGAACTAGTCTAATAGAGTGCTTATAACACTTAATCCTTTTATTTTTTGAATACCACTCACTGACACCTGTTTATGGCTTAAGCCCTAAATGAGAATAAGCATAAACGTATGGAATACCTGTAAGCTCCCACATCCTGCAACCACAAAGCTTTTTGTCAACATTCGTACCATAAATTTTCCTCACCCTTATTTTAGAAATCGATATGTTCAGGCCAATCAACCAAGTTCTCGTCATTACTAACATCATCAAAGTCACTATCACTAGAATCTGATGCTAACCTATCCTCATTAACCAACTGAAAAACATTATACCCATGATGTTTAGTATACATAGACAAACGAGGATAGGTCTCAAACCCATATACATTGGAACACCAGGTATGGTATAGAATATCCCTGACGATACATCTAGGACCAACCTATGAATAATAGTGAAGAAATCATCATACTTCATACCTTCGAAGTCTATATCATCTATTAAACGAACTTTTCCATTGAAATAGGACACTGTATTGCTAATATATAGGCCATCGTGGTGCAAATCCACCACAAACTTCACCAATGGTGTTTGTTGATGCAAAAGTTGGGTGATCCTTGCTAGACCCGAATTAGGCTTAATTCGGGTTGGCTGGGCTCTGACTCCTGCACCAAGTGAATCGTTTGGTTGGGATCCTGCACACTAAACAGCACGCGTTAGGCTTACCGCGGGAATGTTTCCCACGATTAGACTCTGGCGTGAGAGTAAGTAATCGATTTAGGGTTTATGTGAGTTAAGAGTATAAGACGTAATACCTTTGTGGAACCCTTGGGGGTTCCTTTTATAGGCAGTGGAACCCTAGTGGGCTACCACTTGATCCTTCGGCCCTAAAGAAAGGATAACTATCAGAATTAGAATGATTGTTATCTTCTAATTTTGGTAGTGAATATCCTCCTCCATTGGGATAAAGATATTCCTAGACAGAATATGATTCTGTCTAACCCTATGTCGGCCGCACCGGGCCGTGGGCCGCACACATGTGTGCGGTCACTGTTCATCCAAGCCCATAAGCCTAAATGACATTATTCCACCCATCTATGATGGGCCGGATACGGGTAGTACCCATGGGCCGGGTTCATGACCCGGCTGGGGACTATACGTCATCATGTCCCCCCAGTCTAGTTGTTACAACCATAGGCGTAACCTCTAGACTACCAAGATGCTCCCTGGACTTAGGAAGTTATTCCATCAGTATCTCAGCCGCTTATGGCGACCGAAACAAATTAAATATAGCATTAAATGTCCAGTCTTACGTAAGAGCCGCATATCCCGACACTAATAACTGTTCACCTGACATGTTGACTGACAAAAGTGTAGACAGTCAGAACCTTGAGCAGTGCAAACGTTTGAGTCAGAAGTGACCCGTGGGTCCCGCCTGACGTTTCACTTGCCACTTGCCCCCTAACCACACGATCAAGAATAGTGGCAGACACGTGTCACACATCCAACAGGTCGTGACCCACGAGGCAACCCTATAAATAAGCCACCCCTACGGCTGTGTGAAACACACAGTTATAACCTCCATTTCTGCCATTAAAGCTTTCCTCTTAGCTCGAACCAATTACGCACGGATCCCTTCACACGCAGGTTAGAACACTACGTCCTTACACTTTTATTTAGTAATGGCTCACAGAAACAACCCTACCATTGGATCCGTGCTGAATGTAATGACCCAAGACCAATTAAACCACTTTTGTACAAACTATTTCATCCCTACCAACCTACACCCCTCACTTCCTGGCGCCGGAGACCTCATAACTGAGGCTCCAGCGGGTAACATTGGCCTGTACACTCGCCTCTTTGATGCGGCTAATTACCGCATTCCCTTCACCCATTTCCTTGTAGATCTGTTAGGATACTATGATGTACATATTAGTCAGCTCCACTGTATAGGTGCCTGTAAGATTAGTCAATTCGAGATCCTCTGCCGTGCTAGGAGAATCCCCCCAACCGTAGAATTATTCCGGCTCTTTTATGTTCCCAACATAGTAAACGGTTGGGTATCTTTTAAGAAACGATCCCCTAACAGTCCCCAATCGCACAATAAGCCAATGGATTCATTGAAAAACTGGTATGACCACTACTTTTTCATTGACGCAGTAGTATGGCCAGCCGATTACACCTTTAGAACTAGGATACCCCACGACCCCAAGCCGCACACAAGTACATACAACCCCCGACATTCCCAAGAATTAGATCTGAATAGGACCGGGTTCCATAGAAATCTGCCTGAGTCATTTCTATGTTTGCTAGGGATTAGCCGTAATTATTTTGGCACGTCCAACAGATATCCTGTGTTTTGGAGAAGGCAGGGTGAAGGTAGGCTACCATCCGTACACAAATAACTTATTCAATCATTTTATAAATGGCTAACATATTTTGTTTTGTGTTGGGCAGAAATGAACTTCTTTGGACTCTTGCGTCAGGGCGACCCGAAGCTCGTACCGGAGGGTTCCCGTCCTCTCCGTGAGAATGAACAACCCCTTCTTGAGCATACCCGAAACGTGACGGTTGCTCTCGAAGCCGTGCCAGATCCCCACTCGGACGAGGAAGAGCATGGAGACAATGGTGGTGGTGATAACCGGATGCATGAAGGAGGAGCCGGGCCCTCCTCACCACATAGGGAACATCAGGGAGATAATATTGACCTAACCACCTCCAGCCTTCGCCGGATGATGGGCGATGATGATGAAGAAGTACAACAAGTCAATCTGGAAGAAGAAGAAGAAGAAGTGGAAGAAGAAGTCGAGGAGGGGACTGGCGAAGCAACAGCTCAGCCCGTCGCCAGGCGTACCCGTAAAAGAAACAAACGAGCAAGGCGAACTGCTTCAGTCGAGATCGGCGAATACAACGCCCCTGCCAAGAAACTTCGAGAAGACCACCCCTTGTACCAATCTGTTGGTAGCACTACCCAGGGCTCCGAGACTATCCGGGCAGCACATGTTGATCCCGTCACTCAAATTGCCTCCACCGCATCAGAATTAGCGAGAAATGACATGTAAGGCTCTATCCTAACACGTAAGAATGACAACTCCTTTTTGAAGTAACACTTAATATGTATCCACATGATTGTTTTCACATGGATGAACAAACTGGTGCCGCGCCTCCTCCTGATACTCAAATAGATAAGGGAAAAGGAAAAGAAGTGGAAAGAAACCCCATGCTTCACACAGCCGCCCAGAAGTCCGGCCCTGTTTTTGAAGAAGGTTCACCCACGGCTTCCCAAGACCTCCCAGCGTCCGGCCCCCCTCAGTCGTTCAATCCTGTATGGAATATCACAACTGCATCACGAATGAGGGACGCCAATGAATGCCGGGAGTACCTCAACAACTGCATTCCACCAGGCTTGGTGCGAGAGGTGAACGCGCTCAGCCATGCGGATTTGGCGGATGAGTATAATGGTGCCTTGGTGCACCAAATGGCGATGGGCACCTCGATGAGGGTAAGGTTTGAAGCCGCACTTGGGCATGTTGAATCCCTTAAGAGGAAGGTTGGACGGAGGGAGAAGATGATCGTGGATAATGAAGCTCAAATCGCAGACCTCCAATCCCAACTGGCTAGCGCTGAGGCGACCATAAAAAAGCAATCGGCCCGCGCGAGTGAATACGACCAACAAGTGGCCAACCTTGTGTCACAACTAGATGCTGCGACCACCAAGGTACATATCCGTGCCGCACCACCCATTTTCACAAAGAAATATATTCTAACGTTTTATCTCTTATAGGTAGCGACAGCGGAAGCGTCTGCCCAGTCGTACTCCAGCCAGGTACACGTGCTTAACAAGAAACTAGAGGACGCGCACTTGGCTGTCCAAAGCATGGAGAAGGTACAAGGGGAGCTTGCTGATGAGAGGGCTGTCACCCAAGAGTTGAAAGAGGCGTTTGCCCAAAAAGATTTGATGATTGATGCCCTCACCGCTGAGCGTGACGGCGTGCTATGTCCCCAACTGCTAGCGGCTATTGCCGGCCGCAGGTGGATGGTAGGGCATGGAGCACGCTTGGCCGTCATGAAGGTGCTAGAGGCCCCCGAATTTGTGCAACAATTTGCAAGCCTTGTGTCCGATGGCATTGACCACGGACGTCATGAGGGAATGGTTGAGGCCGTTGAGCTGATCAAGAAAGGGGAAAACTTTACCAATCATGCCTTCTTTAATCCTGAAGCCGCTAACAAGATGACTGCTTCCATGGCCGCGATGCGGGATCTGCACTATCCATTCTTGGATGAGCTGGAGGCCACCAAAGATGCATCAAATATGGAAATCATGGAAAGGCTAAGTCTTAGTGCGTCCTCCCAAGGTGAGAGTCACTCCCGTGCTTCCTTCACTCCATCACCCAGCCACCTGACGCTCCCCATATATGAGGACGTAACCAGGGTCGTGCTTGATGAAGAACCCTTAAGTGTGGTGCTGGAGAGGAATGCGGCTCAAGCCCAGAAGCGAAAAGAAAGTGACGAGTGGTTGTCGTGTCTGGTCGAGGAACAAGTGGAAATGGGTAAGTTTTTCCCCCCTATGTAGGATGTTCCTACTTTATGATCCCTTTCAGACACTTTGGTTTGTAACCGCTGAATGTTTGTTGTTTCTATTCGTCCGTGCATGTACACGGCTAACAACATTTGTATTTTGTATGTAAGTCCGTGATTGACCACAGAAATTTTGTTATCTATTTGGAAACTTGTGTATTTTGACTGTGTTAAATATTGTACCTCAATACTACATGATATATCACGTCTTACACACAAAGAAAGAAAATACATACAAGTCTATAATTTACTAGACATGCGACATGCGTCTTTACTATGCGGAGCACTGTGTGACTACGACATATGAAACTTACCCTAACGTCTTGTGAGTAAGGTGTCTAGTAAGGATACATGATCCGTGCGGCTGGGGTTGCATCCCTCTTACGCGGCAAGTTGAATTAGTAGGTTCACTTAATCCTCTTACCCCGCCTGGAGGCGTATAATACATGTACAGTAATTTGAAAGAATGCATACGAATGAAACATGGCATATTATAATATAAGTAAAATTCATACGACTAAAAAAAAATCTAAAAAATGATTTACACGAAACAAGCCGTGGGGCTAGCTAGGCACCACGACATTTTATTAGAACATTTACACTTTTGTTTGAACAATAATGACAAGTCCTAAAAAACAAGAAAGGAAACTAAACAGACATAAGAAAAACAAAACAGATAGACCGCATGGTTCTTTATTAAGACCGCATATAGCGAAGTACCCATGCGGAAGCCGTAGCTTTCAAAGATAGCACCTTTTGAGATTGGAAATGTTCCATGTGCGCTCTAGGTCGCGGCCATCCATGTCACGTAACTTGTACGCGCCTCGTCCCAAGGCTTCAGTGACTTTATACGGTCCTTCCCACTTAGGGCCCAGCTTTCCTGTATTCTCCGCTCGACTTGCTTCGTTAGCACGATAGACGTAGTCTCCCGGTCGAAAAGAAACACCCTTGACCTTGGCGTCATAATAAGCCTTCATCTTAGCCTTGGACTTAGCCTCATTGATGGCTGCTATTTCCCTTTTTTCTTCCAACAGATCTAGGTTGATTCGCAGCTGTTCATCGTTCGTGACGACATTAACCTCCGCCGTGCGGATGGTAGGCATCCCTATTTCTGCTGGTATAACGGCTTCAGTGCCGTAAGCCAATGCAAATGGAGTATCTCCGTTGGCTGTTTTGATCATAGTTCTATGCGCCCATAGCACATGTGATAACTCATCGACCCATTTGCCACTTCGTTCATCCAAACGCGCCTTGATGCCATTCCCCAAGCTTCCATTTGCCTGTTCGACATGGCCATTTGTCTGCGGATGTTTAACGGATGCGAAGCGCCGCTTGATGTTTAATGAAGCACACCAGTCTTTGACTGGATTGTCTGTGAACTGCTTACCGTTGTCTGAGATTATTTCCCCCGGTAGACCAAAACGGCACACAATATGTTCCCAAACAAACTTTTTAACTTGTTTGCCTGTGATAGACTTGACTGCCTTGGCCTCTATCCATCGTGTAAAGTAGTCCATCGCAACAATCAAGAACTTAACTCCACCCGCAGCTACAGGGAACGGTCCTGCAATGTCGATTCCCCACTTTAGAATGGCCATGGGGACGTGATAGGTGTAAGCTCCTGCTGCGGGTGCCGCGGTACTGGCCTATGCACTTGGCAATCACTACACTTGTGAATCATGTCGCGCGCGTCTCTGTGCATGGTAGGCCAATAGTATCCTGTTCGTAAGGCTCTAGCTACCACAGATCGTGGACCCGCATGCATGCCGCACAACCCTTCGTGTATGTCACTGATTACGTAAGCGGCCTGACGTGGTCCAACACACCGCAGCCACGGCTGCAAGAAAGAGCGCTTGTAAAGGATGCCCTCTCGAAGTTCGAAATGCTGCGACTTCCTTCTGATGCGCCGTGCTGCTTTTTCCTCGTCTGGAAGGGTCTCACTAGTCAAATAGTTGATAATCGGGGTCATCCATGTAGGTCCATCCTCCTCAACTATAGCAGCAACCTCCCCCTCCGTTATAGATTTCTCCTTGAGTATTTCCACCAAGACTTGTTTAGACAAGTGAGCGAAGCTTGTGGATGCGATCTTGCTAAGAGCGTCCGCCTTCTTGTTCTCGCCCCTTGGCACCTGCTTGATGGAAAACTTACTGAAAGTCGCGATTAGCGACTTGACTTTATCCAAGTACCTGACCATGTTGTCCTCCTTAGCCACATATCCACCTAGAATATGGTTCGCGACAAGCCGTGAGTCTACGTAGGCCTCAAGGTTGCGGACTCCCATTCTAGCGGCGATTTTTAAACCCGCAATTAATGCTTCATATTCCGCTTCGTTGTTAGTGGCCGTGAACTCAAAACGGAGGGCGTACGTGAATTCCATTCCTTCTGGATTTGTGAGGATGTGACCTGCTCCGGACCCGTCCGTACACGAAGATCCGTCCGTGAATAACACCCATGGTTCTGTTGGGATCTCGTCTTGTTTAACGATTGGCCCTTCCTCATCCGGCTTCTCGATCAGGAAATCTGCCAAGATCTGGCCTTTCACAGCCGTCCTTGGCCTGTAAGATATATTGTGCTCCCCCAATAGGATGCTCCATTTTTATAGCCTCCCTGCTACGTCCGGTCTAGAAATAACCTGCTTAATTGGCTGATCCGTAATGACCACAATTGGGTGCGCCTGAAAGTACCAGCGCAGCCGCTTTGTAGCAAACACTAGTGCTAACACCAGTTTTTCCATGGAGGAGTAATTCAGCTCCGGCCCTTGTAGTGTTCTACTTATAAAGTAGACCGGAGTTTGCACTGTATCTCTATCTGTCATAAGTACCGCGCTTATTACGCCATGAGTGGCTGAGAGATACATAATGAGTTCCTCCTTTGGCCGGGGAGCTACTAGCATAGGGAGGGATGCAAGATGCTGCTTGAGTTGGCCGAAGGCTTCCTCAGCTTTCTTCGTCCACCGGAAGTCTCCCTTTTTAATGCACTTCTTGAGTGTCTTAAATAGGGGTAATGACTTCTCTGCGGATTTAGATAGGAACCTATTCAGCCCGGCTAGCTTCCCATTTAAGGATTGCACCTCCTTCCGTGTCTGAGGGGATGGCAGTTGTATCATTGCGTCCGTCTTCTCTGGGCAAGGTTTGATGCCGTTTGGATCAATCAAATATCCAAGGAACGTTCCCTCCGTTGCCCCAAACGTACATTTCTTTGGATTTAACTTCATGTTAATCCTTCTCAGCGTGTCGAATGTCTCTTGGACATCCCGGAGAAGTGCCTCCTCCGTGTGACTTTTTATAACCAAGTCATCAACATAGACTTCCAAGTTGCGGCCTATCTGTGATTCAAAAGCTTTGTCCACCAACCGTTGATATGTAGCACCGGCGTTCTTCAGTCCAAACGGCATTTTCGTATAGCAATATACGCCCTGGCTCGTATGGAACGCCGTTTTTTCTGCATCCTCCTCCGCCATCTGGATTTGGTGATACCCTTTATATGCGTCCAAGAAGCATTTAAAAGGATACCCACATAGGGACTCCACCTTCCAGTCGATTTCCGGTAACGGGTAACAGTCTTGTGGGCAGGCCTTGTTTAGATCCGTAAAATCCACACACATGCGCCAACTTCCGTCATGTTTCTTGACCATGACCGGATTGGATAACCACTCGTGGTAGTATACCTCTCGCATGATGCCTGCATCCACTGGTTTCCGTACTTCCTCCAATATCACTTGGCTGCGCTCAGGCGCCTGGCCGCGCTTCTTTTGCTTGATGGGTTGGTACCCTTGGCGGATCTGGAGCTTATGCTCTGCTATCGCACGTGGCACGCCTGTCATATGCTTTGGCTCCCATGCGAATATATCTAGGTTTGCACTTAAAAGAGAGCACATGGCCCTTTTGCCGCTATCCGAGAGCGCCCCTCCTATGGATACCTCCTGTTCCGGATAGTCAGGGTGAATGGCTACCTTCCAATTGGGAGGTGGTGATCCATCCTTGGGTGGAACAGGTGGAGCCGGTGTTGTCACGGTGTGACACTCGGATGCCGGTATGATTGTGTTGTAGATGGTAACAATTCCCCCCTCGACGGGGAATTTGATCATTCCATGCGCCGTAGAGGGTACCGCCCGTATAGCCAAAATGCCTGGTCTGCCTATGATCCCATTGTACGGAGAGTGTGAGCGTATCACCATGAAGTTCATCCACGCCGTAGTGGAATGTTCCTCATTCCCAATGGTTACAAGCAAACGTAGTTGCCCTATCGGCCAGATAGTGTCTCCACTAAAGCCAGTAAGCGGCGACGTGGCCGGTACTAATTGGCTTCTTATTTCTGGGCATAACTGCACGAAACAGTGTTCATACAGTACCTCTGCTGACGATCCTCCATCCACATACATGCGACGAACATTGTGTGTTCCAATGCTTATCTCAATAGTGAGAGGCGCATCAATCATATCGCTTGCTGTGATGGGAGGGAATGAGATTTCCCTGCCGCGTGAAAATTTTTGGCCAACTTTCTGCCTCGTGCGGCGCTGTCTGGATTGGATCATGTATATAGTCGAAGGTTTGTCCTTTTGGGGATCCTTCTTATCATACTTCTTGTTGTCTTTTCCATCCTTCCAATCCTTAACTAAGTGCTTGAGTTTACCTGATTTGATCAGTGACTCAATGTGCTTCTTGAGCTGGATACACTCATCCTTACCATGGCCTTTGTCATTATGGAACTCGTAGAAGCGATTTCCTTGCCGACGTTCCGGCGGAGTTGTCATTGGGGGAGGCCTTGGAAAGTTTGCCCCTTCCGTCAGCAAGATCTCCCGGTAGGACATCTTAAGGGGGGTAAACTTATCATCCGGCCGTCCTCCTTTGTTCTGGCTCTTATAGTCCGAGCCCTTGCTACTGTTCTGATTGCCTTGGCCGCCCGACTGTCTCCGAGACTGGTCGTTTGACCGGTACCCATTTCCTCTGGATGGGTAAGCCGCGACAACCGCCGTTTCTCCTTCTATGAAATTTCTGACCCTTTCCATGAGGTCATCATATCTCTCTGGACGCTTGTCATTGAGGCGCCTGATCAATTCCCTGTCTGTTATGGCGTGCATGTAGTCAGAGATTTTCAGGAGCTCCGGCATTGTTCTTGTGAGCGTGCACTCATCATTGAAGCGTTCAGTGAAGGCTTCTGTGGACTCCCCCGGCCGTTGTTTGACGGTTGCCAATGAGACCGGATCCCTATTATACTTCTTCCTCTGGGTATAATTGTTCTCGAACGCAGTGCGTAGTTCCGTGAAACTATCAATGCTCCGTGGAGGGAGTGCCTCAAACCAGTCACGGGCATTTTCGATCAAAGTCGAATTGAACATTTGGCACCATATAGGCATGGGCCATCGCTCAATTTTAGCCTGCGTATCAAATATTTTAAGGTGATCAACCGGATCACCAGATCCATCATAAGTCTTGATACACGCCGGCATGCGACGTTTGGTGTCCTCAGAATAGTTCTGTATGCGGAGGGTGAACGGGTCTTCCCTGGGATCCGCCCATGGCCGGGTGAGCCTAGGGTCATCCCATGGTTCACACCATGGACGCGAAAGATCCTCCGCTTCTGCATCTCGATAATAAGGACCACCATAATACTCATCATTGTTTGGTGGTGGTGAAGGGGTGCGCCTAGGTCGGCGACGCTTAGGCGGATGGTCATCTGAGTCCTCCCCTGACGGGTCTGGAGACGGCGGTGGTGCCCCATCCTTTGGGTAGGGACCACTTTTTTGGGATGAACCGGAAGCCCTCTTCCCAGTGTTCATCCTGTCCCACACGCTCGGGCGACGAGCGGTTCTGGCCAAGTCTCGATCTGGCCGCTCGGGTGAGCCATCAGACTTATCTCCTCCTTCCCGAGACTGCATTAGTTCCTGTATGAGGCGATCTCCTATGCGCTCAAACACATTCCTGGGTTGAGGGGTTTCCTCAAAGATGCTCTGCTCTTGAGGCCGAGCTCTCATTTTCCTCTGATTTTGAGAAGAGGTGATTGGTCCGGCGTCACCGAAGTTGAGTCTGGATTGGAGGTTCCTCCCCAGATTCAACCTTGACGCGATTCCCGGGACGATCCTATCGAAGTTCTGTGTGAGAACTCGAGTAAGATCCTCCTCGCTGAGTGGTAGGACCTCTACCTCTTCCTCTACTGATGGTCTGCGCGGCTCCTTGTTGGGAGGGTTGGGCGCACTCCCTGGGTCCGGATTGTCTAGGGTGGAAGTAGGCGGGGGTGTCATGGAGATCGTGCTCGTCACCCCCAAGGGCTGGAAGCCGCCACGGTTACCAGGTCCGCCTGCAAGGCGGCTAGGTGATTGATTGGGGATGAGTATCCCTTCCCCTTGGGACTTCCGATTTCCAGGATTCGTATTCCTGGGATTGGCTGGTTGATGCCCCTTCGTCATTGGAGATTTAGAATGAGGTTTTGTTCTAGCTTAGTGTAATGGGTCCCACGGATGGCGCCAACTTGTTGATGCAAAAGTTGGGTGATCCTTGCTAGACCCGAATTAGGCTTAATTCGGGTTGGCTGGGCTCCGGCTCCTGCACCAAGTGAATCGTTTGGTTGGGATCATGCACACTAAACAGCACGCGTTAGGCTTACCGTGGGAATGTTTCCCACGATTAGACTCCGGCGTGAGAGTAAGTAATCGATTTAGGGTTTATGTGAGTTAAGAGTATAAGACGTAATACCTTTGTGGAACCCTTGGGGGTTCCTTTTATAGGCAGTGGAACCCTAGTGGGCTACCACTTGATCCTTCGGCCCCAAGGAAAGGATAACTATCAGAATTAGAATGATTGTTATCTTCTAATTTTGGTAGTGAATATCCTCCTCCATTGGGATAAAGATATTCCTAGACAGAATATGATTCTGTCTAACCCTATGTCGGCCGCACCAGGCCGTGAGCCGCACACATGTGTGCGGTCACTGTTCATCCAAGCCCATAAGCCTAAATGACATTATTCCACCCATCTATGATGGGCCGGATACGGGTAGTACCTATGGGCCGGGTTCATGACCCGGCTGGGGACTATACGTCATCAGTGTTCAAATAAGCTGCCACACAAGGAATTTTTTTAGGGCAAATGCATCAATCATCTCAATTCTGCATAAGTATCATTCAATTAAGGCTTGAATTGGGAAAAAATAATTTACGTACCAATTTTAATTGAGCTCAACACAATCAGAACAAGTCTTGGATAATATTAGGGTTAATGAATAGATTGTGGGAAGATCTCGTTTATATAGGGAAATAAGTAATATAAATGAGGTGAAAATTTAAATTATTACGTGGAAGTGTAAATAAGTTGTCGCCGGTTCAAAAAAAAAAATCAACGGTAAAGTCAAAATACTTTATATACTTTCGTTATAAAAATGAATCTTTTAACTTTAAATTACCTTAAGAGCAAAAAGCAGAGGTATGATGGTTGTTGGTTTGGCGTTAAAGTCTTTAGCTACCATCTTCATTAACACATCATACCTCGTCTGGTACCAAAGGTTCTCGTCTGACAAATGCTAGCTCATGTCCAGAACCTTCGTTTTATTTTTATGTTTTATGTTTTTTATGTAATAAATAAAGTATGTATGTATTCATAACATCATTTTTTTTATCAAACCACAATTTTCCTTTAACACCACCCTTTAAGCCTTACTTAACTACTCTTAGTGCTCTAAGATATTTACTCGGTCCGATATGGTTTTATTTCAGTTTAAATTTTATTTGATTCGGTTTATACCTATGCCCACCCCATACGAGACCCAACTAGTTTTTAGATGGTTTTGTTCCCTACGGCAACAATCTCACATGTTATATGGATATCATGTCGCTTGTATGACATTAACATGACTATGCAAACCTCATAAGTCATAACATTGACAACCTAGACTTTGTCTTTGTCACATCAAATTTTTCCATAGATATAGTTTACATGATTTAATTATATATATAAAAAAAAAAATAGTTAAATGTAGGTAACTATGTGATGCCATAATGACAATGACAAAAAGCTCACAAATCACATGTTAATACTTTGTTTGACACCAAACATATAAAAAAAAAACACAACAAAGTGGAAGTAGTTAACTCATGTCTTTTTTAAAATTATAAAAAAAAAAAAAAAAAAAAACCAAATTCCAAGAAGAGATATAGAAATAGATATTGTGACAGTCACGCCATTTTGTCAAACATCTTTCATCACGCTCACGCGTGCTTTCCATATCTAATCCAACGGTCTAGATGAATCCCAACATCATCATCTAATGGTTCATGTTAATCTACTTAACCTGACACACTAACACTCAACAAAAAGCACTTGCTACATTTACACTAGTGTTTGTACACTTTTTTTAAACCAAACACACCCACTTTACCCACTCATTTCATTTCATTTCCTCCCATCTTTGATCACTTCAAAATTTTGTTTTACCACTATAAAGTTTTCATCTTTATCAAACTTGAGTTATCAAAAATCTGAATTTTGGTATGTTTTTTTAGTGAGTTTTGTAGTAACTTGTAAGACCTTCTTCTATATTTTAAGAAAGTTTGTTCAAACCTCGTGTATTAGTCCGTCAATATATCGAAAACTATGGTTACTATTTTTTTATGTATTTATAAAGTTTTCATTTTTATCAAAAATCTGAATTTGGGTATGTTTTTTTAGTGAGTTTTGTAGTAACTTGTAAGACCTTCTTATATATATTAAGAAAGTTTGTTCAAAACTCGTGTATTAGTCCGTCAATATGTCGAAAATCATGACTACCAAAACTTTTTTTTAAATAAAATTTTCATCTTCTTTAGCAAGAATTTGGAGTTTATGTGATGTTCTTTTAGTTGCATAGGATATAGATCATATTGTGTTAGAAAGGCTTGACCAAAAGCCAAAAAAAAAAAAAACATCTTTACTTTCTTGTCTCAAAAAGTTACTAGTATTTTTTTTTAAAAATACATCAGGGTATGTTTTTAATAAAGCTTGATCATGTTTGATGTTAAGTGAGTTTAATTGCACAGGATCTAGATCTTATAGATTTTTTTTTATTTTTATAATAGGTGTGATCTTTATTAAAAGATTTGAATTTGGGTTATCAAGAGTTTGAAAATTTGATCAAATTTTGTCAGAAATGTACTCATGCACCCATTGTTATGATGTCTAATTATAAATGTGTTATATTCATGAATCATGATAGTTATAACTTACTAGTATTCGAATTCGGATAACTAGAGTGCTCTAGGAAGTGATTTTGTGTGCATGGTTAAATTAAACTAACTTTGCATCTTTGTGTTTTAGTGTAGGGGGGTCGTCATAAAATCGATTATTGAAGAAGTAGTGCAACATGCCGTGGACATCTTTGGGAGTGAATTATTGTGGAAAGTGTTCTCGTTTGGCGGTTTTCTTCCGTTTCATACTATAATTTGATTTTCTCTTGTAAGTACATCTGATTTTGTTAGTTGTTGGTCATTTCTATGTTTTTTACAGTAGTTCCTTATTGGTTATCATTCTCCCATAGCATCAACTATTAGGTGATCAAACGACTTGTTTAGGAATTTTAGTCATTAGTATCCTGTTATGACTGTAGTACTGATAATCGTCTTTTCTGCAGGTGCGTATTTGTTAGTTGTGTAAATTGGTGTTAGTTATTAATTCATACTGGTTGGAGGACTGAGAATGTTCATTGGTGTTGCGCAAAAGAGAAGTAGAACTGTGAAAGAAGTTGGAAAAACTAAAATGAGTGTTGGGGTTATTGCTTATTACAATTTGATGCAAGTTTGTCAGGTACTTGTTCTTTGCTATTATCGTTCCTTAAATTTTTGTTGGTCAAAAAAATTTTCTTACTGTAAAAATCTGATTTCTCAAAGTATAACAGAAGATCATAGATGTGGAAAGATGATTCGGTTGGGTATGTGAAATGAATCGGGTTGGACCTAGTTCTTATCGTTTTTATTATAGTAAACACAGTAATAAATTAAGAGTGTTAGAACAATAGTCTAAATCTTCAAATGCAAGCTAAGACAGTATATGCTTTAAACATCAATTTTGCGAGGTTTGGCACATTTTTAATTTGGTGCATTTGAGATAAAGTATAGCCAAAATGACCCGTACCATATATTGCCAGTTCCAATAGTTAGATTTTGCATCGAAAAATGACTTGTTTAACCACAAAGTCGAAAGTGTTTCAAATGGATACATATATATTTTGTTTGACTTCAATGTCAACCGTTATATATCTTTGGAAGCATTGGATTAATTGTTGACATGTGTTTCATTACAGGCTGAATATTTCCGCCAGTTGCTTAAACCTGTTACGTAGACTTGTTGAAGTTTAAGCTTTTAGGATATTGGCAAGGTTTGCCCTTTGGTTATTATTTCGCATTAGAAGAAGATAAAGAAATAGATCAGTTGATTATTGGTGATTATTACTAAGTTGGAACATAAGTCTCTTGGCACAAAATGGAAATAACTTGAAAGTGCATCATTTGCACCATTCATTCATTGCCTTTAAGTTTTTATTTTTCGTATTTTTTTTTTCCACATCACACTAGGCCAAAAACCGAAACTACGTATTAGAAAGGCAGAAGTTCAGACAAATTTGGTTAAAAAAGTAATGCAGGGCGACGAACAAAATTTCCCCCAAAATGGAGCACACCCTTTTGCAGATCAAATGGGTAGTGGGTATTCACCCGATCCTTATATGTCCTCGTTCTTTGGTCAAAACGTTGACTTTCAGCCATCACAGGATTGCCCTAGAAATTACATTATCTTCGACAGGACAGATAATCATAGCCAGATCATGTACAACCCTGGTCTGAACGTAGGTGCACCGTATTTCCCAGATACTCAAATGATGCACAATGACATATACGCCCCTAGGCATATGAAAGAAGATTCAGCGGATATTGATGCATTATTGAGCTGTGAAGACGAGGATGAAGAGGAAGAATATGAAGAAGAGGAAGAGGTAAGCACAGCACGGACATACAGAAATGACACAAGTGATACATCTGATTCTTGCTCTTCGAGACCAACAGATGGCAGGTTCGGCTCAACATCATCTCACGAGCGAAACGGCACTGAAAGAAAGCGTGAAAAGATGAGAAAGATGGTGAAATCACTTAGAGGAATCGTCCCTGGTGGTAACCGACAAATGAATACAGTTACCGTTCTTGATGAAGCTGTTAAATACCTAAAGTCCCTTAAAGTTGAGGCACAGAAGAAGGGTGTTGGAAATTCCTCGGGCTGAACAAATTCCATGCCACGCCACTCATTGTGGGAGATGGTTTGCAGAAAACAATAATCGTGCCCCTACCGTTGGGATGTTAGTGTTTTTGTTTCAGTAGCTGCCTAGCTGGGCAGAAGGGTAATTTTACTTGCTTTCGTATGTGGTAACGATGAACTATGGACTTAGTGTGGTCATATGCTATTTATGATAATTAGTTTGGTGTTCTATGATATCATTGTTCCATTTTATGCTTTTTTTAATGGTTGGTTTTATGGTGCAATGGACCACAGTAAAGCTAGCTTGCTTTTAGTCATTATGCACCTTGGACCACAAACACAATGCTCAAACTTATGCATTAGTAAGGTCCTTAAAGTGAGAATATAGCAACTTTTGTCACAAGATGTCACTAGTTCCTCAGGGGTAATAATGTCTACTCATCAGAAGACTTAGAATTTGTCTGGTTGATGTTGATGGAGTGCCGCATAGTTGCATTGCATACAACAACAACAAACAAAGACACAAAGTTGCAACTCTTTTTAGTTGAGGAGGTGGCAATGTATTGATAAGAGACTATGAATTGCTAAACTTGTACAGCAAATAAGATATAATGAATTGTTCAATTTGTAGCAAATTTTCATGGTTGATGTCACTGTTACGGTAAAGAATAAACACTAAGCAAATAACAGACGGAACAATAAACAAAAATATGTTTGGATACATGTAAAACAGTATATTACAAGTAAATAGATAAAAATCATATATTTTGAACATGAGCATATTAGAAGTATATTTTGAACAGTACCAGGTAAAAAATAGGGTCTCGGAACCGTCAAAGTACTGAAGCTATATGCGAGGTATACAGAACTTGGATGTACATTCAAAATTGATCAACAATAACAGCATTTTGGAGTTATTGTTTATGTAAAGAAGTGCATAATATGTACCATGTTAAGTACCACCATACAGACAAATGTGCATATCAAAACTTCTGATTCGTATATTCTTTTACAATGAAGATTATGTGAGTCAAGTACTTCATCACTTTTCTAGTATCCTTTCATCAGGCTTCTAATTTGATTTCATTAATAAGCAGAAGTCATGTATAACTAAGATATACAGATACACAGGAGAGACAGCTGTACATACCTTTCTTGTATGCATGTATGGGCGTATATCAAGGTATCTTACAAAAGCTCGTATTGCACATTTGCACCACTCTTCCTTTAAAACCACATTGAGTCATTTAGTAGTCAATCTATTGGTCCTTATATACAATGATCCTCACAATACAAAGAATCCGTGGACGACTTTCTTGGTTTGATGTGCGTTGATATGGAGTTTAAACACATTACAATATCATTGTATTCGGGATGTGAACTATGGTCCTTGAAAAAAGTAGTAATATCCCCATTTAATTCGATGAAACTCCAAGCAGGGATCTTTTTTAAGCCAAGAGACCTCATTTGGATCCATGCCTCACCTACACCATCCCATTTGTTAGATGAAGCATAGTTGTGAGCCAATTGCACCAAGTTTCCAGCATCTTCAGGTTTTAACCTATGCATTTCACTCGCAATAATTTCTCCCAGTTCCTTTTTATCTCTAGCTCTGCAAGCATCAAGAAGAATGCCTAGAACATCAACAACTGGCTCGGCAAATATTTTCTTGTAGAAGTCATATGCGTGTTCTATCCTACCAGCTCGACACAAGAGATCAACAACGCAAGCACAATGCTCGAGTTTTGGCTCAATGTTGTACTGTTTTGTCATAGTTTCAAACAGGCTAATACCTTCGTCAACAAGCCCATTATGACTACAAGCATAGAGAATAGATAAGAATATAACATGATTTGGCTCGATCCCACTATGTAAAAACTCCAAGAACAACTTTAGAGCATACTCCCCTTTACCATGACTACCATACCCACCAATCATTATGCTCCATGAGACTACATCGTGCTTTGGCATCCGGTCAAAGCAATTTCTAGCACTATCTATGTTTCCGCATTTAAAATACATATCAACTAAAGCTGTGTCGATTAATAGGGAAGAATCAAGGCAACTTCTAAGGACAAAATTGTGTATCCACTTCCCCTGATGATGGGCCCCAATGGAGGCACACGCTTGAAGTAGGGATACTACCGTTACTGAATCTGGTGTCTCAAAGGCATTTCTCATTTCATTAAATATATACAAGGCATTAGATAACTGACCATTCTGCGCATAACCTGCAACCATGGCGTTCCAGGTGACAACGTCCTTTTGGTTCATCATTTCAAAAACAGCACAGCTTTGATTTAACCGGCCACACTTTGCATACATTGTAATAAGCGAGTTCTGAGTTGCAACGTCTAAATACATTTTTTTCCTTATCATGTAACCATGAATCGAGGTTCCTATTAGAAATGCACCCATATGTGCACAAGCCGCAAGAGCACAAGCTATGGTTGTGGTAGACGGTATCACCTTAGAAATTAACATCCTATGAAACAATCCTAATGCCTTATCTGGACAATCATTCTGCAAAAGGCCAGAAATCATCGCAGTCCATAAAATCATATCCTTATCCAGAGTTGCTTCAAATAATCGATAAGCAGTCATTACATCTCCAATCTTAAGATACATAGTTACAAGTAACGTTTTAACTTGCAAATCAACTTCAAAACCACTACCGACTATCTTCCCATGCACCACCTTTCCAATACCAACATTCCCGTGTCTTGCAGCAGCAGATATCAACGTCCCAAACGTCTGCTGATCAGGCTGCAACCCACTCGCACACATCCTAGACAAAAGACGCTCAATTTCCCCAACGTCACCAACCAACCCATACGCAGAAATCAAAGAATTCCACGACACAACATCCCGTTCCCCCATCAACTCAAACAACCTCCTTGCATCGCCAACTCGTCCACATTTCCCATACGAACTCAACAAACAATTCACCAACGCCAAATCATCCCCAAACCCATACTTCACCGCACACGCATGTAAACACTCAACGTAACCACCCTCAGTCACCCCAGACAACATAGTCAACAAAGTAACAGCACTCGGCCTAACCCCTTCCAAACCCATCTCCCAAAACAACTTACGCGCAAAACCAACATCCCCAAATTTCATAAAACACGCGATAATCGCAGTCCAAGGAACCACATTCCTCACAGGCATTACATCAAACACTTTATACGCTAAACCCGAAAACCCAAATTTCGCGTAAAAGTTGATCAAGGAAGACGCGATATAGGCGTCGGGAGCGAAGCCGTAAACGATAGCGTGTTGGTGGAAGGAAAGGCCGAGGGAATGAAGGTTGAGTGAAGTGCAAGCTTTGAACATGCTTGGGTATGTGTATGGGTCAGGTGGGATGCTGTGTTTCAGCATTGTGAAGTAGAGGGTGATGACGTGGCGGTGGTTGTTGGTGGTTGAGTGATGGTTGATGACGGCGTTGTGGGATTTCGTGGCGGATGATGACGGTGGTCGTGATGGTGGTCGTGGTTTTGGTGGTTTGAATTTTTTCATTGGTCGAGGGAATAACGGTCGTGCTGAACTTGTTGACTTTTTAAATGTACTTTTAGTCAATGTTTTAAAAATAGGTTTTGTAATTGGTTCGGTTCGTTTGAGCTGTCTGGTTACGGTTTAATCGATTTAATCGGGTTTTCTTTTTACTTAAAACTCGAATTCAATCATTCGAGTGGATTATGGTTTAACCGATTCAATCAACTAAATAAACTTGGGTTTTAAATGAGTGGTTTTAGTGGTTTGAAAAGGTTTATAGAATTTGTTTTATGATTGTAAAAACTTGTAAATCAATGATAAAATCAACAACACAGCTATGTAAGTGAACTCAGCTAACATTTCATTTGCTCACTTTTAGAGTTATATCAATGAAAAGCTAAGATAGCCACAATCTTTACAAACAAGAATGAAAAACAACAAAGCTTTGATCAAACAGATCAAGAACGCTCAAAAACCAATCTCACACTTTTTCTCACACACACAGACTAAAAAACTAACTAAACAACATTAGGTGAGATTAATATATAGCAACTCCAACGTGTCTTTCACTTTAGCCCACATCTTCTTACTCTTGTGCACTTTAGTCCCTCAAACTTTGACTTATTGACTCTTTAGTCCTTGTACTTCCTGGAAAGCTTATATTCAACACTCTCCCATAAGCTTTACACCTGAAACACATTAAACAAACCAAACTTTGCACAAAACTTTTTATGTTCTGTGATTAGTAACCCTTTGGTAAACACATCAACTGTATTATCTTCAGACTTGACCTTAACAGGTTTAATAAACCCAGTTGATATTTTCTCCCTTAAAAAATAAATGTCAATCTCAAAATGTTTGCTTCTTTCATGAAACACATGATTATTAGATATCTGAATACCTGAACTATTATCACAATGCATATCTATAGGCAAGACAGCCTCCTTGTTCAGATCAGTAAGAACTTTAGCAATCCACATAGCCTCACAACAAACACTACACATGGCTCTATATTCAGCTTCAGTAGAAGATCGTGAAACCACATTTTGTTTTTTACTTTTCCATGAAACTAAATTAGTTCCCAAGTAAACACAAAATCCAGTAAAAGATCTTCTAGTAACTTTGCACTTAGCCCAGTCAAAATCAACAAACACAGACAAATTCTGACTATCACACTTTTTGAATGTAATGCCTAGCCCAGGTTCATTTTTTCACGTATCTTAGCACTCTAAAGGCTAATCTCAGATGAGACTTCATAGGTTTGTGCATAACCTGACTTAGACAATGAACAACATAAGACAAATCTGGTCTAGTCATAGTAAAGTAGATTAACTTGCCTACCAACTTTTGATACACATAAATTTCTTTCAATGGTTCATCATCACCAAATTTAGCATTAAGTTTTTTATCTGAAGGATTAACCTCAATAGGTGTGCTACAAGGTTTACTTCCCAGCATTCCAAACTCTGTTAACAACTTAGTACAATATTTCTTTTGAGTTAGACAAATACCATTTTCTATATCAACTACTTCAATTCCTAGAAAATATTTCAGCTTTCCTAAATCCTTAATAAGAAATTTAGAGCTAAAAAATTTCTTGAAATTCTTAACTTCATCTAAATAATTTTCAGTAACAATAATATCATCTACATAGACTAAAAGAACAAGTATCTTCCCATTATGATTTTTGACAAACAAGGAGAAATCATTTTTGCTTTGAACAAACCCATGTTCAAGCAAAACTGAAACCAACTTTTCATTCCATTTTCTAGGGGCTTGTTTTAGTCCATATAATGATTTAACAAGTTTACATACTTTGTTACTGTTTTCATCACTATACCCTTCTGGCATTTTCATATACACATCCTCTTCAAGATCACCATATAGGAAAGCATTATTAACATCCAGTTGAAATATAGACCAGTTATTACAAACAGCAAGACTTAGCACACATCTGACAGTAACAATTTTAACCACAGGTGAAAAAGTTTCTTCATAATCTATGCCTTTTCTTTGGTTAAAGCCTTTAGCAACAAGCCTAGCTTTAAATCTTTCAACTTTACCATCAGATTTGTATTTAACCTTCCAAACCCATTTAAAGTCTATAGCTTTTCTACCTTCAGGTAAATCTACAATCACCCAAGTATTATTTCTATATAATGCTTCCATTTCAAGATTCATAGCTTCAATCCATCTACTATCAAGAATGGCTTCATTATATGAAGTAGGTTTATGAATTTTGTTAAGACTAGTAGAAAAAACAAAGTTATCATAACTCAAGTTTGTATAACCAACAACCTTATTAATACTATACTTAATATCTTTGTTCAAAACAAAATCTTTATATTTATTAGGAAAATTAATCTTCCTACTTGTCCTCCTAACAATTTGTTCAGCTGCTGGTTCAGGTGACCAACCAAAAATATTACCAAAAGACTCTAGTCCTTCACCCTCAGAATCATATGATTCATCATCTAAAGTACTCTGTGTACCCTCAGAACAACTAGGTTCTGTTTCACACTCACTTCCTTTATTGACCCTCCTACTAGAAGAATTTTCATTAGAAGCAAAAGTACTATCTGAGTTAGACTTCATATCTGTTCCTTCAATATGTACATTATTTTTGTTTCTAACTACATCTTCTACAGTGCTGTCATTAGGACTAAATATCTTTTCTAGGTGTAGCCTTTACACCATCACTTACACTAACTCCCCCTTCATCATAGGGTTCATTAGGGCTTTGACTGTTTTGACTATCAAAAAAATTTAAATCATTTATTCCAGATTCACTAAACACAAAATCTTTAGTCAAAGACTCATTTTTAAATGGAAAAACAGTCTCATAAAATTTTACATCTCTTGAAAATTGAAACTTATTTTTTTCCAGATTAAACAATTTATAGCCTTTCTTGTCAAAAGCATAACCAACTAAAACACATTTATCAGATATGGAACCAAACATATCAGTTTCATTTAAAACATTAGCAAAACACAAACAGCCAAACACCCTTAAATGGAGGAACTTAGGTTTTAGATTATACACAAGCTCATAAGGACTCCTACCAGATAACACAGAAGATGGTAACCTGTTAATCAAATAAGTTGCAGTTAGAATAGACTATGTCCACATGTTCAAAGGTAACCCCCCTTGAAACATGAGGGGTCTAGCAGTATTAAGCAAATGTCTATGTTTTCTCTCAGCTATTCCATTCTGTTGAGGTGTATAGGCACATGTAGTTTGATGAAAAATTCCTCTCTTTAACAAAACTTTCAAACCTTTTATTTACAAACTCAGTTCCATTATCACTTCTAAAAATTTTAGCACATTTATCAAACTGATTTCTAATTAATTCAGTAAACTCTTTCACATTATCAAAAACTTCAGATTTATTTTTCATCAAAACACCCATACAGCCCTTGAGAAATCATCAACAACAGTAAGAAAATATCTAAAACCATCTTTACTAACAACCTTGTAAGGACCCCACACATCCAAATGAACAAGCTCACCAACATTTTTACTTTTATGTTCACTTAAACTAAATGATTCTCTTATTTGTTTAGCTTTATGACAAACTTCACAAAGACCAGAACTAACACTTTTAATCCCATCAACTTTATCTTTTAAGACCACAAGAACTTGGTCACCAGGATGACCAAGTCTATTATGCCATAAAGAACTAGAAACATTACAACTTTTAACTTTACTATTGTACAAACTCTTACCTTCATCAAGATAATAAAGACCATCTTTTTGACTACCAGTCCCCATCAGGGACTTTTGTGTTGAATCCTGAATTAAACATTTTGAATCATCAAAAGTAACCAAAACATAATTCTCTTTTGATAACTTATGCACAAACAAAAGACTCACATTATAGCCTGGAACTACCAACACATCTAGCAATCAAATTATCATTTATTTTATAACTTCCAAGTTTTTTAACATGTTCAACAGTTCCATTAGGATGTGCTACAGTTATATTTAGCTGTGACACATCTAAAATATCAAACAGATTCAGAAAATGTAATATGTTGACTAGCTCCAAAGTCCACAATCCAACCAATATATGTACTATATGTACTAATATTGGTATTGAAGTTAAAAAATCTACAAGAAAAGAAACTAATCTTGCAATTATTTATTTTAAAAATACCTGCAACACTAGCAGAAGCCTGACTAGCATTACCTGTACCACTTAACAAAGACATTAATCTCTCATACTGATCTTGAGTAAGAGTATGAGGACTACTCTTACTCTGATCACCTTTTTTCACATCAGATCCTTGTACATTATTAACATTGTTCCTTTTAAAACCAGCAGGATATCCAATTAACTCAAAACATCTTTTAATAGTATGTCCAGTCATATTACAATTTTTGCAAACAAGACTATTATTCCTTATATTCCTTCTAGAATTGTTATTACTAGAAGTATTCCAGTTATTACTAGTATTATTACCATTATTAGCACCACCAGAATTATTACTGTTATTATTATTCCTATTAGAATTCCACCCATTGTTATTTCTATTATTACCAAACCTAGCAGCAAAAGCTGCTGGACCAGACTTACTAGACTTACTAGTTCTCTGTGACTCATCTCTAGATAGAGTAGCAAAAGCAGACTTCACATCAAGAATAGGATCTGATGTTAAAATTTGACTTCTAACCACACTAAACTCATCATCAAGACCCATCAGGAACTGCATCAACCTAAGAAGTTGATTATGATCCTTAAGATCTTCAGATCTATCACAAGTACACTCAGGTAAATCAACTAAAGCATCAAATTGTCTCCACAAAGAATTGTATTCATAGTAATATTCAGACAAAGTCAAACCAGACTGGGTTAAAGTATAAATCTTATGTTGAAGATTATATATAACAGATCCATCTTGTTTATTATATGTTTCTTCTAACTCATCCCAAACATCTTGAGCATATTTAGAAAAAATTTGTCCTTTATACAAGTCTGGTGAAACACAACCAAGTAACTAAGAAAGAACAACAGCATTACATCTATCCCATTGATCCCTAGCAGGACCATCATTAGTATCTTGAACACATTTTCCATTTATAAAACCAAGTTTATTTCTAGTTTGTAAAGCAAGTTGAACAGCAGCAGCCCAGACCTTATAATTCTCAGTTCTTTCAAGTTTGAAGGTATTTAACTGAGACCCAATATCTTGTGGATGCAAATAAAGTGGATCATACAAGTCAAATTTAACAGCCTCATTTTTAACATTATCAGTTTTAACACCACCACCCTTGGGTCCATCACCCTTGGGTGTATCAGAACCAGACATTCTAAAAGAGACAAGAAACTAAACAACCAAAAAAACAAGAACACACAATCAAGCCAAAAAACAGTTCTCAGGCTTCCAAACCACTCGCAAGGTGGTAGGTCAAGAGTAGAGACCTGATTGTGGTCTAAAAATCACAAAAACCAGCAAGAACAAGAAACAATCACAAACCCCTTGTACCTCCTCTACAAGTAACAATTAACTACCACAAAATCTCAATCAATCAACACCAGAAGCTACCTAATCCCATCGACACCTAAAACCCCTCTAAATAAAACAAAAAACTAAAGACAGAAGAGAGTGTGAGTGGTGTTACGTAGCACGCGCAGCAAACCAAGCAAGAACTTTGGATTAAGACTATCCAGAGAACCCAATCAACTAACAAACCAATAGATCAAGATGTTCTATCTATCAACGCAGCGAAAAACCAACAAACCTGCACGTTAGGAAAAAACAATCACAATAACCAAAAGCAACTTACCAAGATTGAGAAAACCCTAATTTCTGATTTTTAGGGTTTTTCAATACAACTTATCGAAATCACAAATTAAGCCCAAAAAACTATCCCACAAGTCACCAATTAGATCAGAACCGTTTATTAACAAAAACCCCCAAATTAATTTGAAACCCTAATTTTCCAAAAAACCAATTAACCTTCCAAGAAGATCAAATTAATCAATTATAACGTTGATTTACCAAGAATAGATCACGATCTAAACGTATAGATCAAAACCCCCAATTTTACAAAACCCTAATTTTTTAAAAACGATTTATAAACACGATTCAGAGCAACCACGCTCTGATACCATGTAAAAACTTGTAAACCAATGATAAAATCAACAACACAGCTATGTAAGTGAACCCAGCCAACATCCTCTTGGCTCACTTTTAGAGTTATATCAATGAAAGGCTAAGATAGCCACAATCTTTACAAACAAGAATGAAAAACAACAAAGCTTTGATCAAACAGATCAAGAACGCTCAGAAACCAATCTCACACTTTTTCTCTCACACACACAGACTAAAAAACTAACTAAACAACATTAGGTGAGATGAATATATAGCAGCTCCAACGTGTCTTTCACTTTACCCCACATCTTCTCACTCTTGTGCACTTTAGTCCCTCAAACTTTGACTTATTGACTCTTTAGTCCTTGTACTTCCTGGAAAGCTTATATTCAACAATGATGACATGAAATAAAATAGATTTACGTATACGAGTATTAGGTTTATAAAATGAAAAAATATAAATTATACGATGTGAAGATTATGTAAATTTTTTAAAAGATTTATCATGGGAGATGTTGTTGTATTCTTATGTAAATTTTTTAAAGGTGACAACAGACGAGTGTGGTTTTCTACAATGTTTTCAAACCTGGGTTGATTTGGTTGGATCAACCGATTGACTTAGTTTTAGTCGATAAAACGGGTCATATTAACTCAGGTTTCATATTTTCGAAATCCAATTAGACTCGGGTAATCTGGTTCTCGAGATTCGGTCGGGTTTTGATTTTTCAGGTTTTTTTACAAAATATGTAAAATTTACGTATATTGGTTGATAAACAATTTATATATTCAATATACGGCAATTTTTATAGTTTTATATATAATTTTTGTTTATTATTAAAAATATAGAATTTTTATTTTTTTTTAAAAAACCGAGTTAACCTGTATTGACCCAGATTGATCCGGACCCAATGACTCGACCGAGTATATTTAAAAACCAGGTTTCAAAACATTGATTTTCTAGTGACCACATGCATGACCGAACTCTTTTTTCCTAAACAAAATTAAAATCTCGTTATAACAATAATTCAAATAAAATTTTAAAAAGTAAAAAAATCTAAGTTAATAATCTAAATAATAGTGTTTTTGATTTGACCGATGATGTTAAATTATTTTAAAAAATTAGATAAGTTTCTTAACTATTTTTTTTAGAACGACACCTCAATCTCACTGAAATCCGACCCTCGAGTTATACCATACATAACGGGCAGGCCCTGGGACCCGAACCACTAGGAGAAACCCCTAGAACTCACGGCTTCGCACTAAGGAGGAAAATTATAGATTTTTGTCTCTTGCAAAACTTGAACCCATGACCAAACCCCCTCCCTAAACTCTAGAAGGAACCCAGGTGGCCAACTGCTCTAGAACAGTTGGTTATTACTCTAGCAACTTCTAGCGACTTCTATGTATTTCTCTAAGAACTTGTAACATATCTTATTTTTATCTTACGAGATTATCTTTACAATCTACTTTCTTCGGATAGAAGTCGAGAGAGATTTCTTTCTCTTTGTCTTTTATAATGATATTATGTTATATGATGCAAGTGTACATCAATCCCGTAATTCTCTTAAGACTTCTTGACCATGTGAAAACATTTTATATTAGTAGCTAAACACTCGTTTCACGTCTTTCTTTGTTGCTTCATGCACGTTCTTGTACCTTATTCACTTCGCATCATTCGCGTCCGACTTTGAGATAGACATAATAAAATCAACTTATTTTGAATGTGGTCCGTCAATAAGATAATATCCACATCTATAATTCATGCACTTAGCCACAAATGGAACATGTAGTGATTTCTGACTATCTATAAAGGTGATTGGCGTATACCGTTGATGTCATTGTTTGAATTAACAACACCAAATAGCATATTCCAAATCCATAACTCTTGCAAGGCAACTACTTTACATACAATGAATGACTCTAACCCGTGATCACCTCTACATAATTAAACACGCTGATCAATTGGGCATTTAGCCTACAACCATTTTGTTCAATCATTTTCGAGAAACGGATGTTTATACTCGGGAAAATCGTAGAGTTTTTCGCCATTAGTTTGTGTAGGCTTTCATAAATACTCATGTCCATATAATAACGAGAAGTTTTATCGCTAATTTGCAGATATCGTCTAGTTGATCAGGAACAACGACGTATGTTAGTTGACCAATTGCAGAGGTAACTTCATCAACGTGAAAATGTCAACTTTCCCCGTGCAATCAATACCTTATTGAAAATACGGAAAATTATGAGTTAATTCTCGAACTATGCGTATGAATTGTTTTCGCCTAATTTGGAATCGCTTATGGAATGTATTTTCAACGACTTTGAGTTGTTAACGAAATAAGTCATCACTAAATGATCATGAGCATCATAATGATTTCTATCTAGCGGCGGTCTTGGGGTTTTTGGGATTGTAGTAGAAGTGGATACATGAATAAGAAAAAACGACGTCTTGTAAACTTTATAAGATTAAGTATTAACCTTTCTAAATGTGTACATCTCGGAGTGGTCATGGAAGTTCACATGCGTCGATTTCGAACAATCTAAAATCTTGTCGCTCTGGCTGTCTCGCAATATCGAGTAAAAAGCAAAAAAAATAAAAATTATTCGAGTTCTTTTTGTTGTAATTTCAGATTAAAAACAAATATTAACTACATGAGAAAGTGAAACTATCCAAACAAAATTCAAAATATTCTAGACAACCATAATGTATGTTTAAAAGTGAGACATTTTTTTCTCTAACATCTTTGAGTTATACTTCTAGGTAGTGGTGGTAAAATGGGCGGGCGGACGGGTACAAGCGGCGGGCTAAACGGCAACGGGTTAAATGGACGGTGGGTTAAATGGGTGCAGGCTAAACGGGCACGGGCGAAACGGGCGGGTAAAACGGGCGGGCTAAACGGGCGCAAGCTAAAAAAGGAAAAAACATATAAAAACCTACAAATAAACAATAAAATACTTGCTTGAAAGCCGGAATAAAAAATTTAATAAAAAATATTCGTCGAGTATACTAATTTGTACTCCCTCCGTCCCATATTAAGTGTCCACTATGGAATATTCCAAGTCTTAGTTACTAAACTTTGACCATAAATATTTGTATTTTTATTATATAATACTTGATGAAAATTATACCAATGAAAATATTTTTGAAAACCGAATCTATTCATATGACTGTCGTCAAATATTATATAACACAAATAAAAATATTTTTGGTCAAAGTTTAGTAATAAAGAATTTGAATATTCAATAGTGGACACTTAATATGGGACGGAGGGAGTATTTTACAAGGGCACCCGTTAAGCCCATTTACTTTCTTATATATGCGCCCGTTTAGCCAATTCATTATAAAGAATGGGCAAAATTTTTTTTTTTTAAAAATGAGCAAAAAATGCCTATATGTATCAAAATGGGCAAGATTTGCCACCTCTGCTTCTAGGGTTCTAACAATATGCAAATTTCCATATATTAACCACGTTTCGATATCTCATATTTTCTTACGAAATATAATATTCTCGGTGTTGACAAACGCGTTTTGGTTCTATTATTTGGTATATGCATGTGCCATGCATTGGTTGTGTAACTTTAAAATTAAAAAATCTCTTAATAGAACGTGACATTTAAAGTCAAGAATATTCAACTTAAGATTTTAAGGTAACATGCATGCAAACATATATAATCTACGCCATTGATTATATGTTTGAGATCCTTAAAACAATTTATAGAACCAGTTGCTCATTTGGTCTACTAATGTTGTTGATGATGATAATATTAATACTAGTTTTGTCTTTCATGGTTGTTGATGTTGTATCTGTAGATCCTAGTTTGGTAGATGAAGCTGATGCTATGAATCATTTCAAGGATTTAATCACAGAAGACCCGAATGGTGCACTCGCGAACTGGAACCATGACTCCATTCACCATTGCAACTGGACTGGGATCGAATGTGATCATGGTTCAGGACGCGTTGTTTCTATTTCTATTCCAGATAAGAAACTCAAAGGTGAAATCTCTCCTTTTGTTGGAAAATTCCCTAGCCTTAAGTTTCTTGATCTAAGCCGAAACTCATTCACCGGCAACATTCCTTTCCAGTTGCAATACTGCTCGCAGCTTATGACGGTGTACCTTAATCACAACAAGCTTTCCGGGCCAATCCCATGGCAACTAGGAAAGATACCTAACTTGACAATACTACACCTGGAACACAATCAACTTACAGATGGCATTCCAGAGAGCTTGTGTGATTGTCGTTCCCTGATAGAAATTCATCTTCAGGAGAACTATCTGACAGGTACAATCTCATATAGAATTGGTGAACTGAAAGAGTTGCAGTTTCTTGATCTGAGCCAGAACCAACTATCTGGTATCATTCCTGAAGAAATTAGCCAGATTACAGAACTGAAATACCTCAACCTTTCTTTTAATCGACTACAAGGAAATGTACCAGATGACGGTATTTTCAAGAACAGAAGCGCAACTGGATTACTTGGAAACCCGCTTCTTTGTTTTCCAAAGTCAAAGAAAACATTTTGCAACTACTACCCTTCAAAACCATCAAATCATTCCCTCCATTTAGGTGTTGTAACTTTTGCAACAGTCTTATCTTTTGCTTTAATTATTGGAGCTATCCTGGTTGTTTTACGTCGTCGTCATTTTAGACGAAAGAACCTGAGAGATTCAGAGAATGCAGAACTTGAGTACACCCCAAGAGTAAATATCAAAAGATTCTATAAAAAGGAACTGGAAGATGCTACTAATAACTTCAGCGAAGGAAACATTCTTGGTACCAGCAGATTAAGCACAGTGTACAAGGGTAAACTAGCGGATGGGAGGATGATAGCAGTGAAGAACTTCAACTTCAGGGAGCATTCGGCACAATCTGCGAAGAGTTTACAAAGGGAAATGGAGACGTTGGGCAAATTAAGACATAGAAATATTTTGAAGGTACTTGGTTATGCGTGGGAGAGTCAGAGGCTACAGGCCGTGGTTCTTGAATACATGGGGAATGGTAATTTGGACACTGCTATAAACTCTATGATTTATCGATCAAGATGGAACCTGTCTGAGAGAGTAGATGTTTTGGTTTCTGTTGCTAGCGGATTGTTTTACTTGCACACGGGTTATGATTCCCCCATAGTTCACTGTGATTTAAAGCCTTCAAACATACTTTTGGACGATAAGTGGAATGCCCGTGTTAGCGATTTCGGGACAGCTCGAATCCTTGGTGTTCATCAGCAGGATGGAAGCTCAATCTCTTCTGCATCCGCATTCGTAGGCACCATTGGTTACTTGGCGCCAGGTAATGAATATTTTCATTCTTTTATAATATTCATATAGACAGAATATAAAGTCTGCAACATGACACCACAGACTTGAAAGTTTTTGAACTAAATCTTTAAATAAATTTGATAAAATCTGATGTTTATTAATTTAGACTTTATTGAATGTCATGCTAACGCGTTGCGGTTGTTATTTTACCAGAGTTTGCATATATGAGAAAAGTGACAACAAAGGTAGACGTCTTTAGTTTTGGAATAATAGTGATGGAGTTCATCACTAGAAAAAGACCAACCGGACTCGCTGAAGTGAAAGGAACTCAAATCACTTTGCCGCAGCTAGTAAATCGAGCACTTTCAGATGGACACAACGAGCTGATCAAAATTGTAGATCCTTACTTGCTAACCAACTTCTCCCAGAATCGGGTCATTGTAGAAAAACTTCTTAAGTTGGCCTTGTGTTGCACAAGAATGGTCCCAAAAGATCGACCTGATATGAATCAAGTCATAAATTCCCTTTCAGTGATCAGTATAAAAGTCTAATCTGTCGTCGTCCCTTGCATCGGTCAGCTAGTGAAAGTCTTGTCTGGAAGAATCTGAAGGGTAAGAGATATTCTAATTAAGGTTTTAAAGTTCAAATTTCATATTAAGACTCCGCCCTTTCGGAGATGTTGACATTTCCTAACTGATTTTAGTATAGTATATTCATCACTTCCTCTTTGTGTGTAGCTCTGAGTTAATTTGTAACTTAGTAACTGATGAAATGTTTGTTGGCAACCTTCATAATGTCAATTATCGAGTGTCCTAAGTTTACTGAGCAGTAGCCTTTGGTCATTAGTTATGATCGGACCCCTATGGGACTCAATTGAAAACTCACAGATTTTAGGTCCATTTTATCCATTTCGAGTTTAACGAATGTCCGATACATAAATAACTGGCTCAGAAAAACAGTTCCTGGTAGAAGTCGTAAGCATGTACTATCCAACCAGACCGATACAAGAGGTCAACAATGCTAGCACCACATGTACAATGCTAGTTTGAGCTCATACTAAAGGGACAGTGATCATCGTAGTCCATAAGATCGTGTCCTTATCCGGAATTGTTTTAAATATTCGATAAGCAGTCATTACATTTTTAACTTTAAGATACATAGTTGTAACTTACAACTGATGCTTTAACTTGCAATCCTCTTCAAAACCACTATGAATTATTGTCCCATGCACAAGCAGATATTAACGTCCCAAACGTCTGCTGATCAGGCTGCAATAATCTACTTGAAATCTAATTAAACATCCGAAACAAATAATTACCCGCGTCCCCAAACCTTATATAACACACCATAATCACAGTCCAAGGGACCACATTTTCTATCAGGCATTACATATCACTTTATTGCAATGTCACTGAACCCAAGTTTCGAATTCAGGTTGATGACGTGGCGATGGGCACCCACGTATAGATGGTTTGATCTTTCCGTAGTATTAGATATTTTTAGAAATCTGACTTTGACTTGGACTTTCGTATTCGACTTATTTTTTTTACGAGCATGAAATTTATGAAATTAGATTAGATGTGATTTGTTGGTATTTTGAGTATCCTTGAAGACGTCCGATAAGATGGTGGAGCTTGCCGAAAATTACGACAATCTTCACCGCAGATGAACGTGTGAAGTGGTGGTTATTTGACGTGGTAGTCACGTCGTCACTACTTAACTAAACGAATGACGCCACGTCCTTACATGCCATATAGGTAAACTTACTCTTTTACATCTCGATGCTGATTAAAACGCGTTTTACATTCACGTAAATGAGATTTGAAGGCTAGTATATGTATATAATTATGGATTAGGGGAGTATGAAATACGCAATAAGGAGGACGAGATTGTTATACCGATAGTGATTCATACGAAACACCCTTTAAAACCATGAATTTGGTGTCTATTTAGTTGACTTACCAAAGGCATTTCAAACACAAATCCAATGACTTTGATTTGTTCGTACCATTCTGTCACATCGATCACTGCCGGGTCGTATGTATTCAAAAATATTTGATAATGGACCCACATTTTGACTAGGAAGGAACCTACCTTATTGTTTCCAAGAAAATACTTAGTCTAGCACTATTTCAGATCTAACCATTCCATATATATGGATCCTTGAAAAGGAAAAATTAGAGATGATCTAAGCCGTGAACAGACTTAAATAAGGTTGGTTACACACCATCCGTTTACTCGATCGCGAATCAAAATCAATAATGGTGTTGTTCAACACTGAAAATATTGCACTTCTAGTAGGTGGTATGACTTTTCTAATAGTCTCATACCTTGGAATAATTCTCATAGTTATTTGGTTAGTTTTACATTGTCGTCGTGTAAGAAAACAGAAGATGAGAGACCCAGAGAGTGCAGAACCAGCTTACACCACAATGTTAGATATTACAAGATTTAACAGAAAGGAATTGGAAGATGCCACTGAGGGATTTAGTGAAAGTAATATTTTGGGCACAAGCAGATTAACCACAGTTTACAAGGGTAAACTACCAAATGGGAAGATGATCGCGGTGAAAAGTTTCAACTTGGGCCAGCTTTCAGCCGAAACACTCAAGAGCAGCTTCGAAAGAGAAATGGGGACATTGGGCAAATTAAGGCATAGAAATCTATTGAAAGTACTTGGTTATGCATGGGAGAGTCAACGGCTACAGGCCGTGGTTCTTGAATACATGGAAAATGGTAATTTGGATAATGCGATACACAAATCCATGATCTATCGATCAAGATGGACCCTTTCTGAGAGACTAGATGTTTTGCTATCTGTTGCTAGAGGATTGATTTACTTGCATACAGAATATGATTCACCAATCGTTCACTGTGACTTAAAGCCTTCTAACATACTTCTGGACGATAAATGGAATGCTCATGTCAGCGATTTCGGGATAGCTCGAATCCTTAGAGTTGATCAACAAGATGGAAGCTCCATCTCTTCTGCATCCGCATTTGTAGGCACCATTGGTTACCTTGCGCCAGGTATCACCTCTTGTATGTGAATTTAGATATATACTTTGACTTGACTGCCCATTAGCATTAACCTGCAGAATTTATACTGTAATTAGACCGAGTTTCCAAAGTATTCGAATTAATTCTCTAAATAAAATGGATATTAGCTCTGATGACGAGCTGAGAGCTGTATTAGCATGCTAACGCACTTTCGTATTATCTTTACCAGAGTTTGCATATATGAGAAAAGTGACAACAAAAGTAGACGTCTATAGCTTCGGAATAATAGTGATGGAATTCATCACTAGAAAAAGACCAACCGAGCTCACTAAAGTTAAAGGGACCCAATTCACTTTGTCACAACTAGTAGATCGAGCACTTTCAGATGGAAACAACGAGTTGATTAAAATTGTAGATCCTTATCTGCTTACCAACTTCTCCAAAAACCGGGTCATTGTAGAACAGCTTCTTAAGTTGGCGTTGTCTTGCACAAGAATGGATCCTAAAGATCGACTTGATATGACTCAAGTCATGAATTCCCTTTCAGTGATCAGTAAGGAAGTTTAGAAATTGAAGACTACAAAATTGGAACATGTCAATTTTTTGGTACGTTGCATCGGTCAGCTGTGAAAGTCTTGTTTGGAAGAATTTGAAGTTTACTTAGGTTCATCTACATTCCAACAAATCGATGTTTCTTGTATTAATTTTACTTAAGTATCCTGGCCATTTCCCCTGTGTTTCGCTCACAAGTTACTGTAATATACAATCAATAAGTGAAATGTTTATTGGCAAACTTCATTATGTCAATCAAAAAAGGAAGCAGAAGAAGACTTTCAGCTTTTAGGCTCGGTTTAATTCACCCGCAGGGTTTAGTGACCATTTACAATATTTATCTAAACTGTTTGATACCTATATCTTGAGTCACAAAAAAAAGGCACAATCAAGCAATGAAATTTACTTTTTGAGTAGAACAGAAAGGCAAAATCAAGTAAGATACATTAGATAGGTAGCAACATGGACTCAGTTAATGCCCCCTATGGCCCTATCTTAATCGCCGCGGCAGAGCAGGAGTCCTTATGATCCAACCCTTGTTGGCTTCACTCATTTCGGTTTGGTTCTGTCCGGGTCTCTTCGATCTAACGTTTGGAAGTCACACCTCTTCAAAAATTTTTTTTGGTGAAAACCCGATGGGTCGACCCGGACCGAAGACCCGTTTGACTGATGCTCCTAAATGACGCATCTAGACCCATGACACGCTCATTTGGCCACTTATATTACGAAAGGAAGCTGACGCACTCCTACTGCACGATAGACTTCCTTTAGAACCACACTGATCATCGAAAAGTCAGTCTTTACTTTCCAAGCTCCTTGTTACCATTAGTCCTACAAGCATCAAGAAGAATGCCCATTCATCAATTACCAGTTCGGGAAACACGTTCTTGTAGAAGTTGTATGCATCTACTATCCGACTAGATTGACCCAAGAGAGATTGATGAAAAATGCAAGCACACTGCTCTAGTTTAAGTTCATATTAAAAGTTCAGAGATCATCGCAGGATTCGTGTTCTTATAAGAAACTGTTACAATTATACGATAAGCAGCCATTACATCTTTATGTGGGAAACGGTGTATACTTTTATTAAAAGAATAATAAAATTAACAGAAAACAAAGAACATAATTAAATAACAAATAAAATTGAAAGCAGTAAAAGTAAGACGAGGCACGTGTTTAACACGCTTCCCTTAAAACAGATTCGCCGTCTGTTTCCCAGGGTACAACGTCCAAAGCTGTTGTACAGCCGGACTAGACAAACTTGCCTGAAAGATCACGGAAGCCTTTTGCGTTTCCGGAGCTGCATTCGTGTCCGCAGGTCGCGCGCTCGTGCACAAGTTCAGTAGCTTCGAACCCGTTTTTGGCCTAGAAATCCCACTTTCTGCACCCCCCCCTGCGCGTGCGTAGGCGTGGGAGTAAAAACCCACAAATGAATATTGTATGGTAGAAACTAGGATTTCCTTATAAACATGTTTTCACTTCATGTTTCAAGCGATGTGGGACAAATATTTTTCCAAATATTATGTTTCACGTGACTCACTTTGAGACACGATATCTCATTCATATTAACTCCATATTGGACATACTTTAGCTCGTTGCGAAGCTCTCTTCGAGGAGAACGCAAAGCTACTAAGTACTACGAATATATATATAACATATACATATATAAAATTATGTCCAAAGTATTGCAAAACTATATTTTGCAAAACATTTTCCAACAATCCCCCACATGAATGGGAATCGGTCGAAAACACACGAAAGTTTCGGCAAAATTTCTGCGGTTAAGTCCTGCATAGGATAGGTAGGTGTAACCCTTTGAACCTTCCCTTGTGAGATGCACTTAGTCTCCTAGATCTGAGTAGACGCGATGTCCTTGAACTCAGCCTCTGTTTACGTAGACGACAATACACACTCACACAAGACTCTCCCTGACCTTGTCAAGTCCTCATAGTCGTGTTCGTTATGGTCATGAACACTCGCCTGGTTCTGCAAGAGCTCTTAGAAATTGCGCCCCCACAATTTCCTTCGAAGCGACCCCACTTCTCTCTCACATAGGTGATTTCATCTTGAATCATTAAAAACATATGTTTTATGATTTCATCTTGAATCTTTATGCTTTATGATTTCATCCTGAATCATTAAGCCATATGTTTAACCTCTCAACAAGTCACATTGTTCTAGGAATGGACTAGGAAAGTTATTTTATTAAGTAACTCCCCCACATTGACGTGACTTCCCCCACATTTCTATGATTAGGTTGTCCTATTGAACCCAGATCTTGGGATCTCCAGTCAACTGGGTTAGGTTTTCCTTCATAGAAACTCATTCCTTCAAGGGCTTTAGTCCCATTCCTTTAGACGACTTACTAACTAACTCTCTGCTTAAGCCTTTCGTAAGCGGATCCGCAATGTTATCCTTTGACTTCACATAGTCAATTGAGATAACTCCTGTTGAGAGTAGTTGTCGTACCGAATTATGTCGACGACGGATATGTCTAGACTTTCCATTATACATTGTGCTATGAGCTCTGCCAATTGCCGATTGACTATCACAATGTATACTAATGGCCGTTACCGGTTTAAGCCACCTGGGTATGTCCTCTACGAATTGACGTAGCCATTCCGCCTCTTCTCCGCATTTATCTAACGCGATAAATTCTGATTCCATCGTGGACTTAGCTATTACAGTTTGCTTGGAAGACTTCCAAGATATAGCGGCCCCTCCCAGTGTAAACACATATCCACTGGTCGATCTAGAATCCTTTATGTCAGATATCCAATTTGCATCACTGTATCCTTCAATAACAGCTGGATATCTAGCATAATTCAGTCCATAATCACGACTGTATCTCAAATAATGAAGTATCCTAGTCATAGCTTTCCAATGTGCATCACTTGGATTACTAGTATATCTACTCAGCCTGCTAACAGCATATGCTAAGTCAGGTCGGGTACATGTCATCAAATACATTAACATGCCAATAATTCTTAAATACTCTAATTGGGCAACACCTACGCCTCTATTTTTAGATAGATGTAAACTGGTGTCTATTGGAGTTCTAGCTAGGCCGGAATCCCCCGCATTATGAGTATTAAGAATTTTGTCCACGTAATGTGCTTGACTTAATGCAAGTCCACTTTGAGTTCGTATGATCTTTATTCCAAGGATCACATCAGCCAAACCCATATCTTTCATGTCAAACTTTGATTTCAACATATCTTTAGTAGACTTGATTATCTTGTCGTTACTGCCAACGATAAGCATATCATCGACATAAAGACACAAGATTACATATCCACTATTCGTGTCTTTGACATAAACACACTTGTCGCATTCATTAATTTTGAATCCACCCTCTAGCATGGCGTGATCAAACTTTTGATGCCATTGTTTTGGAGCTTGCTTTAAGCCATACAATGACTTAACAAGCCTACAAACTTTGCTCTCTTGTCCAGGAGCCATGAAACCCTCGGGTTGGTTCATGTATATTTCTTCTTCTAAATCTCCATTTAGAAAAGCCGTTTTCACATCCATTTGGTGAACTTCTAAATTTCTTAATGCGGCAATAGCAAGAATCATCCTAATAGAAGTTATTCGCGTAACAGGCGAATACGTATCAAAGTAATCTAGACCTTCGCGTTGTCTAAAACCTTTGATCACCAATCTTGCTTTGTACTTATCAATGGTGCCATCAGCTTTCATCTTCTTCTTGAAGATCCATTTATAGGCTAGTGGTTTACAACCAGGAGGTAAATCCACAAGCTCCCAAGTATGATTTTGTAAAATAGACTCTATTTCACTATTAATCGCTTCTTTCCATCGAGGTCCTTCCGAGGAATTTACAGCTTCTTGATAAGAAGTAGGTTCATTTTCTACCATAAAAGAGACAAAATCGGGTCCAAAGGATTTCTCGGTTCTCGCCCGTTTGCTTCTTCTAGGTTCAACCTCTTCTTCCTCGGGTTGATCTTGTCTCTCATCTTGGAGATCATCATCATCTCGTTGTCTCTTATCTTGGACAACTGCATCATCTATTCTAGATGTGCTTCCATTTTCCTTCTTTAAACAAGGAAATATGTTTTCAAAGAAGGACGCATTCCTTGATTCCATAACTGTGTTCTTGTGTATATCAGGATTTTTCGAATCATGTACAATGAAACGATATGCACTGCTATTCTTAGCATATCCAATGAATATACAATCCACAGATTTAGGTCCAATCGTTTGGGCCTTAGGTGTCGGCACAGCTACCTTGGCTAGACACCCCCACACTCGTAAGTACTGGTATGATGGTTTTCTTCCCATCCACAGTTCATATGGGGTTTCCTTTTTATCCTTACGAGGTATCTTGTTTAAAAGATAAGTAGCCGTTAGAATGGCTTCCCCCCACATGTCCCGGCTCATACCAGAACTTAACAACATGGCATTAACCATTTATTTCAAGGTACGGTTCTTTCTTTCGGCAATACCGTTTTGCTGAGGTGAATAAGGAGCAGTAAACTCATGTCTAATTCCATGTTTCGCACATAGATCAGCAAAAGGAGACACATATTCACCTCCTCTATCACTTCGTACAACCTTGATTTTCCTACCAAGTTGATTCTCAACTTCGGTTTTGTATAGAACAAACTTGTCTATAGCTTCATCTTTACTTTTCAACAAGTAAACGTAGCAGTACTTTGTGCAATCATCAATAAACGTGATGAAGTACTTATTGCCACCTTTTGTGGGTAGTGATTTCAAATCACATATGTCTGTGTGTATCATATCAAGTGGTTCGGTTTTTCGTTCAACCGATTTGAAAGATGATCTTGTAAGTTTGGCTTCGACACAAGTTTCACACTTATAATTTGAATCAATATGAAAATTTGGTATGCCATTTAATTTAATCAAACGACGCATTGAATTAAAATTAACATGTCCAAGACGGCCATGCCACACATTAGAAGACTCAATCAAGTAAGCAGAAGAATTCATTTTATTGATATCACTCTTAACAACTATTACATTGAGCTTAAACATACCATTCAAGGCATACCCCTTACCAACATACATTTGATTCTTAGAAATTACAACTTTATCAGACTCAAAAACAAGACGAAAACCAAACTTATTTAAAAGCCATCCGGACACAAGATTCTTGCGAATCTCCGGAACATACAAGACTTTAGTCAACTTGAGCTCTTTCTCGGATGTCATCTTCAAAATAACATCTCCTTCGCCCTTGGTATCAGCAGTTGCAGAGTTGCCCATGTACAGCTTCTCTCCATTGTCAACCGCTCTGAAAGAGTGAAACATACTCTTGTCAGCACACACATGACGGGTTGCCCCAGTATCAACCCACCAATCATTATTATTAGAACCTACCAGGTTAACTTCAGAGATCATGGTAACGACATCAGACACCATAGCAATCATGTCCACATTATCATTCACCATATTAGCCTCGCGTGGAGTCACCCGCTTTGGCGCTTTGCAATTAGCAGCACGATGACCTGGCTTGTCACAGTTGAAGCAATTTCCTTGGAACTTCTGCTTCGCAATTCCAGCCTTAGGAGCAAGGTACTCAGACTTCCCTTTGCTCTTCTTGTCATTCTTCCCTTTTCCAAAGCTCTTGCCTTTAGACTTTGAAGAAGACGAACCATGCTCAACCATATTTGCCTTGGCAGAATCAGGTGTATAAGTGTTTTTCTGAGCCAGCTTGTTGTCCTCTTCAATACGAAGACGAACAACCAAGTCTTCAACAGTCATCTCCTTTCGCTTATGCTTCAAGTAGTTTTTAAATTCTACCCAGCTTGGAGGTAACTTTTCAATGATAGCAGCAACTTGAAAAGTTTCACTCAAAGTCATACCCTCAGCATGAATGTCGTGTAGCAAAACCTGCAGATCTTGAACCTGAGTTATCACACTCTTTGAATCAACCATCTTGTAATCCAAAAAGCGAGCTACCACGAATTTCTTTGTACCAGCATCCTCAGTTTTGTACTTGCGTTCCAACGACTCCCATAATTCTTTGGCAGTCTTAGTCTTGCAGTACACATTGTACAAAGAGTCCACCAAACCATTCAGAATATAGTTGTGACACAAGAAGTCTGAATGTTTCCATGCTTCAACAGCTTGCACGGCTTGTTGATTTTCGGGTACACCTTCTTTAGGAGGTTCCACCTGAGGTACAGTCTCCTTTAAGAACTTCGCAAGGTTCAAAGTAGTGAGATAGAAGAACATCTTCTGCTGCCACCTCTTAAAATTCTGTCCATTGAATTTTTCTGGTTTTTCAGCATGATTAGCAACTGTGTGGGGAACTGGCGCACCAGTTACATTCAAAGTAGTAGTTGCAGGAGTTACAGGAGTTACAGGAGTGCTGGTAGACATCCTGAAAGATCACACAAGATCAAAACACAAACAGTTAGTCAACTGTTATAAATCTGTATATAAGAAATTCAGTCGTGATCTCTATATACTTATAGTAGATCTGCTTCAAAGAAACTCAATCTTGGTTTCAATGAATCAGATGTAATTATCAAACGTATCAGTTTAACAGAAACACAATCTTGGTTTCAATAAACTGATTAGAAAAACTGCTAAAAAAAAAACCTTAATTGTTAATTAAAATCTGTAAATTAAAACTGATTTCCAGTGAAACTCAATCCTGGTTTCGGTAGAAACAGTTTATAAATAAATCTGATAAAATTATTAATCCGATTTAATAAAAGTTTTAATTCTGTTAAACAGAATATGTTTTAAGATTGTGGGAAACGGTGTATACTTTTATTAAAAGAATAATAAAATTAACAGAAAACAAAGAACAGAATTAAATAACAAATAAAATTGAAAGCAGTAAAAGTAAGACGAGGCACGTGTTTAACACGCTTCCCTTAAAACAGATTCGCCGTCTGTTTCCCAGGGTACAACGTCCAAAGCTGTTGTACAGCCGGACTAGACAAACTTGCCTGAAAGATCACGGAAGCCTTTTGCGTTTCTGATCGAGAACTGCTGGAAAAATCGTCTGGTTATGGAGTATGAAAAGCTGCGTTTTTTTCTGTTGTAAAAACTGAATGAGAATGGGTTATATTTATACTGAAAACTTTACTTGTTCTCAAAGAAAATATATACCACAGTCAGGAAAATCGGTTATAACTAAAACAGATTTCCTGTCTGTCTTTTTAACACAAAATATTCTGTTTCTGTATCTATTCCTAAAATAGATTTACAGAATTTTCTGGAAAAACAAATCGAATTCGCAGCAAAAAAGATACCGAAATCTGCCCGCACCCAAGCCAGTTTTCGGAGCTGCATTCGTGTCCGCAGGTCGCGCGCTCGTGCACAAGTTCAGTAGCTTCGAACCCGTTTTTGGCCTAGAAATCCCACTTTCTGCACCCCCCCCTGCGCGCGCGTAGGCGTGGGAGTAAAAACCCACAAATGAATATTGTAGGGTAGAAACTAGGATTTCCTTATAAACATGTTTTCACTTCATGTTTCAAGCGATGTGGGACAAATATTTTTCCAAATATTATGTTTCACGTGACTCACTTTGAGACACGATATCTCATTCATATTAACTCCATATTGGACATACTTTAGCTCGTTGCGAAGCTCTCTTCGAGGAGAACGCAAAGCTACTAAGTACTACGAATATATATAACATATATATATATAAAATTATGTCCAAAGTATTGCAAAACTATATTTTGCAAAACATTTTCCAACACTTTACACTTAAGTTACAAATCAAAACCCTTAAGTGTTTTGTACAATTTGATTAGCTCGACACATGCAAACCAAAACTACTACAGACTATATTCCCATGCACCGCCTTCCCAATTCTAAGATTCCCATGCTTTGTAGCAGCAGATCGATATCAACGTCCCAAACATCTGTTAATCAGGATGCAATCCACTTGAACAGATCCTAGACAATAGTGAGACTAGCTTCTCCAACATCATCAATTTAACCATAAGTAGAAATCAAAGACTTTCGTAGTTGACTTTTTCTTTTCTACGAGTATCATATTTATGAATCAAAATTAAATGTGATTTGTTGGTATTTCGGGTATCCTTGAAGACGTTCGATAAGATGGAGGAGTTTTCCGGGAAATACGACCATATATTTGACATTTGACGTGGTAGTCACTTCATCGCTACATAACTAAATGAATGGCGTGACAACCTTACGTGTCATATACGCAAACTTCACTCTTTTACATGTCGATACTGATTAAAATACTTTGCACGTTCACGTAAATGAGATTTGGAGGCTAGTACATGTATAACTATGGATTAGTGGAGCATGGAATTAAGTATGCAAAAAAAAAAAGAAAAAAAAAAGAGGAGACAACTACAAATAACATTGATGTTGCTCACGACTAGTCACCGAAAAGGGCTCAGTGATCTAGCACTCGTGATCGCTGATAATTAGCAGACGAGCCGAAAAACTTTGACGTTTATGTTAGTAGAATCGCGAACCTAAAACCGAAACCAACGTCTTTTGTAGTTTAACCAAAACAAAACTTACTAGAATATATCAGATAGCTAGGAAGGGACAAAGTCAAATGAAACGTCACGAGGTTCTCATAATCTACTCAAAAGTTAATGATATCAAAGGACATATGCAGTTAATATAGAATGATATGAAATCAGAGAAGAATATATATCGACATTCATCACGGGTCATATTAGGTTAGTGTCCTCTCATGTGTCTTTATGTAACAAGTTGGACAATGACCTTATAGCATTTAGCACACGGTTTCATCCATACCCAAACATTCGACATGTCAGATCATCTGAATCCCGACACCGTGTAAATCATTATTCGGGAAATATAAAACCATGTGCATGCATGTACCCAATCATGCATATAGGTACGTTTCTTATCCGAAAATAATATCTAGATTGCGAGTATCTGTATACCTGTCTCGACGACTGATATTTTAGTTAAATATGATTTTGATTGGAATACTATAATTCGTGTGGGGACTAGTTAAATCGTGTAATTTCATTATGAATATAATTCGACTAAAAGTAGCTTATTTTTGGGGAGCGTGTGGGGACTAGTGATCGAGTATATCAAGCGGATATTCAAGTCCATTTTCAATTATATATTGGACCCCTTAAAACCATGCCTTTATTTAGTTGACTCTTACCAAAGCATTTCAACCAAGTGACCAAACATAACTATTTGACCCACTAGGATTCTTTTACGTAGTACTATTTCATAGATCTTTCGAAACAATCAGCATATAATCCGATGAGTGGTATAATCAAGCTTGTCACTATAATTTCACACTTTCACTACGAGGGATAATTCCATATGGTTCATGGAACCTTCAAAACCGTTTTAAACATGTTAAACGGTTTCACCACCTATGTTCCATGTATACCAAGTACATACGATAACGGATTCATGTATGCGAGTAATATGGTGAAGTTACGATTTCAAACGGTTGAAACCATGATATCGACAACTCGAAAATTCGAAATAGACTATTTAGTAAAATTTCCATGTTCCTACACGAATATGTTGACAATTTTGCTTTTGCGAGTTGAACCAGCCAGATTGGTCGCATTACAAGGAAACTCATATATCGATGATAATAGAACCCACATGCCACTATAGATATTATAAGGTTGTAAGTACATCTTTATAGTGCTGTCAAGTTGCTAATTAATCGTTATAATAGTACTAGAATGACATGGTGGCTGTATGAACATAACTCAAGACATGCAAGACAGGCTGTGTGTGAATACTTTGTTTTCACACATTTAGGTTTGACAAAAACATTATAAAACCAACTTTTTGCAATTGCAATACTCGCTACCTCAAAACAAACACAACAACAATGTTGTTCAAAACCTTTGTACTACTATTTCCCTTCATGGGACTTATTAATACTGTTCTAGCTGCTGATACCATCTTTGATATCGAGTTAGAAGCTTTGAAACATTTCAAAAATTCAATCACAGATGACCCAACTGGTGCACTTCTAGATTGGAATTCCAGTTCCATTCCTCATTGCAACTGGACTGGAATCCAATGCGACGACATCTCTAAACGAATAGTCTCGATTTCGTTTCTAGAAACACAACTCAAAGGCGAAATATCACCTTATCTAGGAAATCTTTCCAGCCTTCAAGTTCTTGATTTGTCTGACAACGCATTCACTGGCAAGATTCCATTCCAGCTGGAATTGTGTACACAGCTTACGACTTTAGCTTTTTACGCAAACTCGCTCTCTGGCTCGATTCCGTTCCAGCTAGGAAAACTAGGGAACCTTCAATACCTAGACCTTGCTAACAATTCCTTTACGGGAATCATTCCCGAGAGTTTGTGTAATCTTACTTCATTGTTAGGAGTCAGCTTTGCAAACAACAAACTTGTTGGTAAAATCCCCGAAAGAATCGGGGATTTAATCAATCTTCAGCAAATTGAAGCTTTTAGCAACCTTTTACAAGGTTCAATCCCGACTTCTGTTGGTAACATGAAAGAGTTACTTGCTCTTGATTTTAGTGAAAACCAGCTTTCTGGCACTATTCCTCAACAGATTGGAAACTTAACAAGTTTACAATTTCTTCAATTGCATGAAAATTCTATTTCGGGAATTATACCAACAGCACTCGGCCGTTGCACGAATCTAACTCTACTCCATCTATACACCAACAAGCTCACAGGCAGCATTCCTGATCTAGGAAATCTGGTGAACTTACAGATGTTGCGGTTATATGATAATCAGTTAAACTCCTCTATCCCGTCATCATTGTTCAAGTTGAAGTCATTAGCTGTTTTACAGCTATCAAGGAATGATTTAAGTGGGAACTTGTCTTCGGAGATTAGTTCACTCGAATCATTACAATCACTCACTCTTCATGAGAACAAGCTTACTGGTTCAATCCCGGTATCTATTACGAGGTTAGTGAACTTAACTTATTTAAGCATGAGCTTCAACTATCTCACGGGATCAATTCCTTCGAATATCGGGTCTCTTTATAATTTACGTAATCTGTCCCTTAGTAATAATAACCTGGACGGATTTATTCCATCTAGTATCACAAACTGCACGAGTATTCGTGCGATAGATTTTTTTAATAATAGTATGGTGGGAGAAATACCTCAAGGGCTCGGGAAGTTGACGAATCTTAGTTTTTTAAGTATTGGCCAAAACCGGCTGTCAGGAAGTATCCCGGAGGATATTTTCAACTGTTCTAGTCTCAAGATTTTAAGTGTAGCACATAACAATTTATCCGGATTCTTGAACCCGAGTATTGGTAGACTTTATAATCTCCAAATACTTCAACTTCATGAAAATTCATTTTCAGGGTCCATTCCAGGGAAAATTGGGAACTTGAATAGTTTGTTTATGTTAAATATGGGACAAAACCGGTTCTCGGGGACCATTCCTGTTGAGCTAGCAAACATTTCATCACTTCAGAGTCTTTTGCTCGGGAATAATGATCTAGAAGGACGGTTTCCTGAGGAAATATTTGAGCTAAAAGAGCTGACAGAGCTCTATCTGATGAACAATAAGTTTGTTGGCTTGATTTCTGATTCACTTTCAAAGCTTGAAATGCTTTCTGTGTTGGATTTAAGTGGAAACAGGTTTAATGGTTCGATTCCAGATAGTATGGCAAAACTTAAAAGGTTAATTTCCATAGATCTCTCGCATAATCTTCTCACAGGCTCAATTACAGGGCCCGTAATTGCAAGTATGAAGAATCTTCAGGTATATCTCAATCTCTCAAGCAATTTTCTTACAGGAAAGATCCCGGGTGAGCTAGGAAAGCTCGAGATGGTTCAAGTTATTGACATCTCAAACAATAATTTGTCGGGTAATATTCCTGTAGCGATCCAAAGCTGTAGAAACCTACAGAGTCTTGATCTTTCGCAGAACAAACTCACGGGTACCATTCCCGAAGGTTTTGGCAAGATGTTGATGTTGGAACACCTCAACTTATCCTTCAACCAGCTCAACGGACGTGTTCCAGATACGGGTATTTTCAGAAACACCGCAGCAGTTGGTTTACTAGGAAACCCGTCTTTGTGTTTTACAAACGACACCAAATCATGCACATCCACACGCAAACAAAACCGTTCACATCATCTATCAAGAACGACGGTCTTGATTCTTTCTATACTTGGTTCATTAGCTGTTATTCTAGTATTGTTTATAGCGGTGTTATGTTGTCGTCATGCTAGAAAGCATAAAGTCAAGAAAACTAACAGCCTCGAACCAGAATACTCCCCAGGGTCCGGTTTGAAACGATATGATAGAAAAGAGCTAGAAGATGCTACTGAGGGGTTCAGTGAAGAGAATATTCTTGGTACGAGCAGTTTAAGCACAGTGTACAAGGGTAAACTACAAGACGGGACGATGATAGCAGTAAAGAATCTGAATTTCAGACAGTTTTCAGCTGAATCCGATAAGAGCTTTAATAGGGAGATGAATATACTAGCGAAACTGAGGCACAGGAATTTGGTGAAGGTACTTGGTTACGCGTGGGAGAGTGGGAGACTGAAGGCATTGGTTCTTGAATATATGGAAAATGGTAATTTGGATAGAGTTATACATGATTCTGGGGTTGATAAGTCGAGATGGGATCTCGCTGAGAGAGTTGAGGTTTTGGTTTCAGTTTCAAGAGGATTGGTTTACTTGCATTCAGGATATGATTTCCCGATTGTTCACTGTGATTTGAAGCCTTCTAATATACTTTTGGACGAGAAGTGGGATGCACATGTTAGTGATTTTGGGACGGCTCGGCTTCTTGAAGTTCATGAGCAGGACGGAAGCAGTGTCACCACTGCATCGACATTTGAAGGCACCATTGGCTATTTGGCACCAGGTAATCAATAACTTACATTGATAATGCTGAAAATGCGGTTTATTTAATATACTAAATGTTTGGGTTTAATGTGAGTTGTATCACATTTGACCCAGTAAGTCAAACTAATGCATATTCTGTTTTCCACCAGAGTTTGCATATATGAGAAAAAAGACAACGAAGATAGACGTGTTTAGCTTCGGAATAATAGTAATGGAATTCCTCACTAGAAAAAGGCCAACAGGACTCACGGAAGTCGAAGGGGTCCAGATCACCTTGCCACAGCTAGTAGATCACGCACTTACAAATGGAATGAACGAGCTGATTGATATTGTGGATCCTGATCTAGCTTCTAATTTCTCAACGAAGCAAGGCCTAATAGAACAGCTTCTTAAGCTGGCGCTATCTTGCACCAGAACAGATCCAAACGAACGGCCAGACATGAATGAAGTCTTGTCTACACTCACAAAGATCAGCAAGCAAGTCTAAACTACAATGAAAGTTAAACATCCAAACATACAGGGACATCCTCACCTACACTTTTACTTTTTAGTATCAGATTGCATCTCAGAGTTTACTTTCAGTATTATTGACATATTGTAGACACAATGAGAAACTATGTTAATACTGTATATTTTAAAGTACGGTTAATCCATAACCAGCTCATATGTTGACCAATTGTTCTCTAATAGTCATAATACCTCTTTTGTATGGTCATTTGAATCAATAAGTTACAGCATCTCGGAGTTCATTTCAAGTTTAATGACTCGATATGTACAGAAAGACAATAGTCAGCAGAGATTTGTAACATTTTGTAGCATTGTGATGCAACAGTAAGATTAACATCAGTTATAGCCTGGTTTTACGTAAAAGCTAAATTTAAATATTAAGTAAAAATAATAGGTTTATTATATATTTACCCTGCTCACAAATGATAATGATCCCATCAATTATAGACTACTCAGTTGAGAACTTTGAATTATATACATCTTCGTAAAGACAGTGTCTTGTAAACTGATGGTATGATTTAAAAAGGTAAACCGCTATTTGTCAAAGGGGTACATACATTCACTAACACTGCAAGTATACAACAGATGAGAAATTCATACCTATGAATTTATAAGCTACTGCTCTCCCGATCTGCATCTTCAATTCATTTATGGTTTGAGGATCACTAATTTCTACACATCGATCGTTCTTTCATTTCCACGCTCAACGTACAAAAAGTAAGCAATAACCTTAATTGGTAACCCTAGCTATCAGCACAGGTTGGACTCTGTTTATCTTTTCTCTTCTTGTAGTATAACTCATAAGCAGGTTTCGTTCTTAGAAAAAGCAGACAACTTGAAGCCAAGCCTACTAAACATATGCATCCCCATACGATAAATGTCTTGTGATAGCATTTTCGACCAATACATACTGTCTTGTCATCAAGATCCACCTTTTGCGAGATTCCAATATGGTCATCATAGATTACAGCTGCAATAATACCATATAGTAATGATCCTAACGGAATGTTGGTTATAAGGATGTTATGATTGATCCCTGAACTTTTTGAACCAAAAAGCTCGGAAGTTAATGATACGGCTGTTGAAATTAAGAACCCGGAGCAGATTCCTATCAACCCCGTGGCCACACATAAATCAGTCTTGTGATCAGATAAAACTAGCAGAAGAAAAGCAATAGGCAGTGGCACGAGTGAAAGCATGAGCATCCCAGTCCTAGTAGTATACGTTCCTGCATTCATTTTTAATGCAAAAATAATTAGCCCTGATTACTTACATCAGAAAGTACAGGAAAAACAAATGTTTAAGGCTTGAAGGTTGAGATTGGAACCGTTTAGTTATGAATGGTCAAGATGGGTCATGTAATCAAAAAAATTATTTTACTTGAACCCGTTACCAACATTTTGTCCCCTGTAAGTAGAAACAATAATTCGACCCAATATTTAATTTAGTACGTCTAAGCCTTTACTTACTTGTACTATTCTGGTGGTGAAAGGATGCAACCAAGTCCGAAACAGCCGAAAGCAGACGTCCAAAAAACGAGCATGTAGAATACATAGTGACAAGTGCTTTGGTCTCGGAAATATACCCAAGTGATTGAGCTATTTGTCCCAAATTATTACTATAAACAAGTCCAATAGCACCCCCACAAAAGTACGCAATATAATAAAGCCAAAAATCACATCGAGTCACAAGTAATGCTACACTATGTTCTTCACCGAGAACCTTTAATCGACCTTTCTCAATAGTCATATCAAAAACTCGACCCAGCAAATTCTTTTTCTCCGTAGGAGCAAAAGATTCCTCTGCATATTCTTCATGATGTTTAATTTCAACCAAATTGTATTTTGGTCCTTCAACTGGTTTCCCATCAGAATAATAAGCCCGATACAGTTTCTTAACAAGATAGACAATTTTCGGGAAAACGAATGGAAGAACTATTATTAAGATTGCCACGATGTATATATTTTGTGATTTTGATTCTGTAAATAAAAGATAGAGGCCCGTAACAGCTGCTAACATATACATAGAGACAAAAACATATGCATCATCTTTGACGCCAGCTTCATCTATTTGATAGTCTATATCTGAGCCTGGTTGCTGGAGGATCGGGCCTAGTGCTGCTATAGCTACAATGAAGGGGATAAGCGCATTTAGAAGAAGGTAAGAAGTGTTTTTGTTCGGGGTTAACTTAGTGGCGATGATGTTGTACAAGGCTGCTGTTACTCCATTGAAGCTAACACTCAGAGAGACGGCTAATGGCCAGTTTTCTGGGAAATTATTAATGTTTAAAACGAAACAGACTGTGTTGAACCAGGGGATGCTCCCACCCGCTGATAAAGATAAAAGGAACACCTATAAATAATTAACAACGTGTCATAGCTTAGCAAAGTAATAATGATGTAGATAAATAGTCTGAAACATGTCAAGATAAATGGTAAAAAAAATTTATTTTTTTTGCATCTTATAGCTATTTTTACGTATCGTTTGCCAAAATTTACAAATGATATAGTTCGGTGAGTCTCTTGAAACACATACATAGAGAATCGCATCATATATCTATTCACCTAACGGTCTACCTTACACTAAACCTTCAACAGGTTTTCATGCTATGTCGATAAGTAATATATACCTAGTTTTTTCTGTACAGCTAACACCTAAATACCAATTTGTATCAGTTCCTCCCAAACGCCAAATTAAGGTGCGTTCTGGTGGGTTTATCCGCGGTCAAAGTTAATTAGACAACCTAAGCAATTGCATTTGTACCAAACTAAGGAACCAGAAAGCTCTCCTATTATTTTCTTTCTATGCGCGTCAAGGAAATTTATCAAATTAGAATTTTCGAAAGAAAAAAAAACCTCGGGTTTTCCCAAGGGCGGGGGTATGAATGTATGATCTCTCTACAACGTCCTGTACCCTACTTCTGGCGGGATTAGGTATCTTGTTGTTGTTGAGAATTTTAACTAAAGGGAATTCCGAACAAACCAATATTCGATTTCATATCATGAAAAACAATTTCATATTAACACAATAACACTAAACCCTAGAATCACATTAGGAATCTAATATCAAATTAGGGCTTTTTCATAAAAACTATAAACAAAAAACCATGAAAAAAAGTAATTCAAAACAAAATTACCAACCATGAAATAAGGCAAAGAAAAATGTCCCTGAATAATCAACCATTGAAGACCATAACCAAACAAGCCAAGAAAAGCAGCCATAAAAAGCACAACCCACGTCGGAAAATACAACAAAACAACACCTGAACACCATCCAAACATCTTCCCGATATCCGAACCCATTGCCATATAATTGAGCTGCACCTGATTCATTTTTAGTTTAGATTTCATTTGTGTTGAATATGACGGGAAGTCGAAATTTGTACCCGTAAACGCTTGTATCCATATCGCCGCTATTAATACTATCCATTTCCTGCATTTTACAGATATCTTCATTTTCCGGCCAACAATTACACCGGCGACAGAAATAAAGGTTGTGAAATTTAATGTCTTCCGACAGGAATTACGTATTATGGAAATTATTGTGCATGGTTTAAATGATCATTATGTAATAGGATTTGTACACTTTTAGCCCTAAAAAAAGAAGCCCATTTACGTCATGTACTTACCGTCGTGACTGATTATATATTATTCTCTCATACGTGATTTAAGAAAAAAATCGAAAAAAAAGTTCGTCGAAAGTATATATACATGTGCCCCTCGATAGAAAGATGATTTAATTCTCGTTGTAATTGTGTATTTTTTTCGTTTGACGATTTACCGTTTGTGAGATATTTAATTTTTAAAAAAAGTGGTGGGAAGTGAATTTTTTTTTAAACGGATGATTATAATTGATTGAATATGTTTATGCTAATTTAAGAGTTTGCATATATCTTAACTCTATCTATATTTATATTATATATAATGCATTTTATACTTTTTATCGTAATTAATGCACAAAAGATTTAATTAGTGCCAATAAATTAACATGATTTACCTCCTTTTAATGCATACAAAGTAAAATAGTATTGTTTAATTAATACAATTTAATAAGCCAAATATACAACTGTTTCACCATACAATAATTAAAAACTATTTAAAACACTAATAAATTACAAACTTTTTAATGCGTAATTAATACTCTTAAATAAAACACTCAATTACATAAATATACAATAATATATGCACATTGTAACGTTAAAAAGCATATATATTATACTAATGCAAAATATAATATACATATGTTTCAAAAAAAATTATAACATTAGAAAAAGTTTCATCCATGCATCAAATGAAAAGTGTAACTGAAAAATGGTTTATCTATATTTATATTATATATAATGCATTTTAAACTTTCTATTATAATTGATGCGCAAAAAATTTAAGTAGTACCACTAAATTAACATGATATACCTCTTTTTAATACACAAAATAAAATATGGTTTAAGTAATACTAGTTAGAAAAAATTTCATGTTTGGTCCCTATCGTTTACACCAAACATCAAGTTTGGTCCATATCTCAAACTAAGTGCACAGATCGTCCCTATCGTTTACAACTTGGATCAAAAATGGTCCCTATCTTGGATGGGAGTTAACTTTGGCTGTTAAGTCTTGAGAGAGGAGGGGCATTTCGATCATTTACTTGTTACATATTTTTATATACTTAAAAATCACAATTTTTTTCTTTATATCTCATCTCTCTCTCTCACACACATCTCCAACTCTCTCTCTCTCCTACCCTGCTCCTCCATCATTTTCAATCCACCATTCTCAATATCCCCATCTATTTAGCAACAACAAATCAACCTTACAACTTTACTCAAACCCTAATAGGGTTTCTCATTTAACCTAGCCACCATCTTTTTCTTCTCTCCCAAAAATCTGACAGCCACTCGCCGGCGATCAACTCCGGCCACCACCATCTCGTTCATATAAATCTCCGATCTGCCACCATTACTTACATGTTTGGTCCAATCAACCCGACATGTATATTGTGAACTGTAACCAAAGAATCAGAATCATTCGTGATGACCTTGATTTCGACTTTGACTTCGACTTCGACTTTTCTTTCATAGAAACATGTGCTTTGACGATCTCTTCAAATCTTGACTAGAAAGAGCATCCATCTTAACATTTTTTCTTCGTTCCTTCGATTTTTCTTCATTTGGCTGGTTATCTACATTTTTGGTCAAAAGGTCACCTTTAGCATTATTCCTTGCGGGTGATGTATATTTACCGAGCTTCAAGATCCTCATAGGAGAAGAATAAATTGACTCCACTGTTGACCCTTTTGTTTCTTGGTTTTTAGCTTTCGCTTTATGAGAACCCGAAACCTTTGAAGAGCTTGAAGTAGCAGCCATGACCGTATCAATGTTCTTCAGTTTCATGTCTTCGGTGTTCTTACTTTTACTTGCGGAGATTCTTTCATCAAATGACTGCAACACCCTTGCTTTCTTTTCCTTCCTATGGCTACTTTCACTCGTTTCTTTCATATTTTTTCCACTTTCATCAAGTTCGTCCATTTTTTTTCTTTTCTTTATACCTTATCTTTTATCAGATTTTCCTGTGTGGAAGGTTCCATCATTACCGTCAGTTTTGACTCTCTTGAAATCTTTTGGATAATCTTGACCACTCTCTTTTTTTGTTTATCTTCGAGTGACAAATAGCATCACCTGAAGAAATGTTATGTTAAAATTAAGTAACAAGAAAAAAAAGATTTAACTACTGGAAGACACTACAATTACCGATTACACCGATGACACTTAAGAAATTACAACCTTGTTATCTAGTAAATAAATAACACGTAATAATAATCAAATACATGTGCACCGTAATGTTTTTATCATTTTTACAAACACAACACGTCCAACACCTATTTAAAATAAAAAAATTAATTTTAACAAACATAAAAGGGTTTTAATAATAGCTAATTAAATGCATTAGAAAGCTATAAACGAATCACTCATTTATAATATAAAATGGACATGCTAAACTGTTAAAAAAAATGGACATGCTAAAGTACTGACATCAGATCTATATTTATAAAAAACAAACCTTTATGGAGCAAGTTCTTGGTAATCTTCAATCTAATGTGGACATGAGAAGGAATATCAATCGACCAAATATATATTAACCCAGATCAAAATCGAGACAACATAAACAATGATGGATTAGGGTTTCTTGTGGCCACAAAAACAAATTGGTTTAATTGGATCTGGGTTTCATGAGTTTGATGCGAGATCTGTTCTTTGGATCTTGATATGCATTGTGTTTATGGTGTTTTTGTGAATGAATCTGGGATTTGGTTGTGGATATGAAGATGGTTGTGATGATAAGATATGGTGGGTTAGATGGTTAGGTGATGATAAGATCTGGGTTATGAATGAATTTGTGGGTTTTTTTTACCAAAGTATGTAAAGGACCAAAGTACCCCTCCCCTTTTACCACTTAACAAGCAAAACTAACTCCCATCCAAGATAGGGACCATTTTTGATCCAAGTTGTAAACGATAGGGACGATCTGTGCACTTAGTTTGAGATAGGGACCAAACTTGATGTTTGGTGTAAACGATAGGGACCAAACGTGAAATTCTTTCTACTAGTTAGTAAGCCAAGTGTACAACTGTTCCACCATACAATAATTACAAACTTTTTAATACACTAATAAATTACAAACTTTTTAATGCGGAATTAATACTCTTAATAAAACACTTAATTACATAAATATACAATACTATATGCACATTGTACAAACTATAAAAAGAATCTATATTATACTAATGCAAACTATAATATACATATATTTTTCAAAGAAATTATAACATTAAAAAAATTTTCATGCATGGATCAAATGAAAAGTCTAATTGAAAAATGGTTTATCTATATCTATATTACATATAATGCATTTTAAACCTTCTCTCCTAATTAATGCACAAAAAATTTAAGGGTAACACCACAAAAATAACATGATATACCTCCTTTTAATGCACAAAGTAAAATATGGTTTAAGTAATACAATTTAATAAGTCAAGTGTACAATTGTTTCACCATACAATAATTAATTTTTTTAATACACTAATAAGTTACAAACTTTTTAATTCGTAATTAATATTCTTATTAAAACACTGAATTACATAAACTAGCAGGTAACCGCGTGATGCAGCTGCGGGTACCCCGTAATAATACTTTTAGCTAGCAATATTCTTTAATTACATGTATCTTTTGGATAATAACTTTACGCATGACGAAAAATTTAGTAAATAAATGTATCGCGAGCTATTTAATATTAATTTTTAGAACATGTTTTTATTAAACTAATATTGAAGATAATCATAATGACGTGATTCAATTCAAGTTTTGTAACCGACGTGATATATTAGCTTGTACAATGTGCATATATATATTTATGTTACTTAAATGTTAATTACTTAAATTTTTAGTATAGATAACTTGTACAATATGTATATAAATATGTATTACTTAAATAATTAATATGAGAGAGATACTAATCTCTTTTATATGTAATATAGATATACAATACTATATGCACATTGTATAAACATTAAAAAAATATATATTATACTAATGCAAACTATAATATACATATGTTTCACAAAAAAATATAACATTAGAAAAAGTTTCATCCATGCATCAAATGAAAAGTGTAAATGAAAAATAATTTATCTATATTTATATTATGCATTTTAAACCTTCTCTTATAATTAATGCACAAAAAAAATTAAGTAGTACCACTAAATTAACATGATATACCTCTTTTTAATACACAAAATAAAATATGGTTTAAGTAATACAAGTTAATAAGCCAAATGTACAACTGTTCCACCATACAATAATTACAAACTTTTTAATACACTAATAAATTACAAACTTTTTAATGCGTAATTAATACCCTTAATAAAATACTCAATTACAAAAATATAAAATATTATATGCACATTGTACAAACTATAAAAACATTTATACTATACTAATGCAAACTATAATATACATATATTTTTCAAAGAAATTATAACATTACAAAAACTTTCATGCATGCATCAAATGAAAAGTCTAATTGAAAAATGGTTTATCTATATCTATATTACATATAATGCATTTTAAACCTTCTCTCTTAATTAATGCACAAATTTTTTAAGGGTAATACCACAAAAATAACATGATATACCTCCTTTTAATGCACAAAGTAAAATATGGTTTAAGTAATAAAATTTAATAAGCCAAGTGTACAAATGTTTTACCATACAATAATTAAAAAAAATTAATACACTAATAAATTACAAACTTTTTAATTCGTAATTAATATTCTTAATAAAACACTGAATTACATAAATATACAATACTATATGCACATTGTATAAACATTAAAAAAACATCTATACTATATTATACTAATGCAAACTATAATATACATATATTTCTCAAAGAAATTATAACACTACAAAAAGTTTCATGCATGCAGCAAATGAAAAGTGTAATTGAAAAATGGTTTATCTAAACCTATATTACATATAATGCATTTTAAACCTTCTCTCCTAGTTAATACACAAAAAATTTAAATAGTACCTCTAAATTAACATGATGTACCTCCTTTTAATACACAAAGTAAAATATGGTTTAAGTAATACAATTTAATAAGCCAAGTGTACAATTGTTTCACCATACAATAATTACAAACTTTTTAATACACTAATAAATTACAAACTTTTTAATGCATAATTAATACTCTTAATAAAACACTCAATTACGTAAATATATAATAATATATGCACATTGTACAAACATTAAAAAACATCTATAGTATACTAACGCAAACTATAATATACATATATTTCTTAAAAAATTATAACATTGCAAAAAGTTTCATGCATGCATCAAATGAAAACTCTAATTGAAAAATGGTTATCTATCATACTATCTTATAAAAGAGATTAGACCGTCTCTCTTCATTTAATACAAAAATATTAAGTAGTACAATAAATACAACATAATGTACAACATATTAACGCAACCAAGAAAATTGAATAAGTAATACAAGATTTTAATACGTATGTACAACTTTATATCTCTAATATATATATACAAAACATTTAATCATACTTAATTAAAATATAACTAATAATATAATTTGTAAAACCCGCATAAAATACCATGAACAGTACAATACACGAAAACACGATTAATTTAAAACTTTCCATTTATACCATACGACATGTGTCACGAACATTAAACTACAAATATTATGTATTAAATTATTAATACACGATGAACATTTATGTATAATGTTTAATTCACGAACATAAAACACGAACATACACGGATAATATTTAAACATGAAAAACGTATGCATTTGGCTTTTGGGCCTTGTGTATCCGTGGCAAAGACAAAGAAAGGGAGAGGCTTAAGGCCCGACCCAATTTCAATCCAACTAGTAAACCGAGTCCTCAGGGAATAAACATAATATTGTTTTTAGAAAACTAAGGAAAACCCTAGCTCTCTTCTACCCTTTGCCACAGCCATCACCACCACAAGAAAACAAGGGTTTTTGCTTTTTGATCTTCCATTTAATTAAGGGTTCGTGTTCGTGGTTCTAATCATCAGTCATTCATGCACTGGTAATTAATCAAACCCTTTTCTTTTCCTTAATTCATGTTTTAGTCTTATTTATTAAATTATTTGTATGAACACATGATCAAGATTGTTAAAAACAAGAAAGGGTTCGTGTTTGGTTTTTGTTTTGAGTTCGACGACACACAAACCGAGACCTCCAAGGTCTCGGTGGCTTATTTGGTCCACCAGCCAAAACCCCAAAGGGGTTCGGTGGTGATTATGTTTGGTCGACAGCAACCAAAAAACCCCACAAGGGGAAGGGACCAAAATCAGTGACAACCGAGAGCATGTAGGGTCTCGGTGGGTCTTGGCTAGGATCAATGGGAATCGGCTAGTGCCGGTGGGTGTTTCGGCTTAACAGTGGCAATCGGCTGGTGCCGGTGTGAACCATGGCCAGCTAGTGGCAACCAACGGCTGCAGCCATCGGCTGCTTAGCCACCGGGCAGACCACCCACCGCCGGCTGGGTTGGTGTTGGTTCGGTTTGGTTGTGACTCGGGTTTAGGGCTCGAGTACATGTTATTTTGGCCAAGTTAATTTTATAAATTGATAAATTAAATTGATTCCTTTCAAGTATTATTTAATTTAATTAATTCATGGCTTAGGTTATTTATTTAATTTAAATAAAACATGTTATAACCTAAGTATTTATTTTGGTATAATTAAATTAAAAACCATGCTTGATTTAATTATTATTATACGGTAAAGTTTTATTAAATTATCATGACATATTATTAATTATTAAAACCATGCATTTCATTAATAATTAATAATTAGTTTAACCTATAGTATTTATTTAATAAACTTTACTATTATTATCATGACTTATAACTTATGATTAATAAGCACTAGCTTATATTTTTAAACTTATTAATCCAGCTTATTTCTATTTATGGAAACTTTCTATTTCACGAAACTTACTATTTTTGGAAACTTTCTATTTTTGGAAATGTGCTATTTTTAAAAAGTTACTTATTATGACACTACAAGTATAGTAATACAGTAGTACATGAAATACATAATCAGAATACATGTAAAACATGAATAAATACAAGACAACATTTACAACAGTAAAACATGACAAGAACATATAAAATAAGTTAAGAACACACAAGAACCAGTAACACACTCAGTGACAACTCATACACGTCCCTTTATTTATGCAGTATCCGTGAAGTCGGTGTAGATCGTTCGTCTTTCCTTCTATCTTCACTACTGGACATAAGGTACGGATATTCCGTCCTTCAGTATGGACATTCCTTCGTATGTATGATTATGATTCCCCGTTTGCAGCCATCTGTTTTCCCTAGTTATTTTATATGTTTTAAATGCTTATGTTTTATTTTAAATGCCTGAGCTATATACATGCATGCCAGTTCCACCTAGTTATGGAGGTACCATAACCTTAACACTAGAGGCACTAGTGTTATGACTTCCCCACGACGGAGTGATTGCTCGTGGCGTCCCTTTCAGTTTTGGCCATTTATTCATATTATCATGTGGGGCGTATGGTTGCATCCTAGTTACATGTTTTTTCAGGATTTTCATGGTGAATGTGGTGTGGGCCTTGCATCCTTCACAAGGAGTTGATCCCTCCTACCCAGACCAGTATAATTAGTGGCAAACCCTCTAATTGCATGATGAGGTCACCCCTCTAAGTATTCATGTACGTTGATATCTCATGATCTATATGGGCTCTTTGCTAAATTTAAAATACAGTTTTTCATAAGTTAATCATAAGCTTTTCAAACTATAAAACCAGTTTTATAAACACGTACCAGGGTTTCCAAGACTTACACTTATTCCGCTGATTTTTAGTTTTATTTTATGTTTCAGTCATCCATACTATGTCATATATCCGTTCACTGAGCGTATTGCTCAGCCGTTACTTTTCTTCCATGTCCCAAAACGGCAGGTACTCATGGACAGACTTGAGCATTTGGAGGACGTGCATAGAAGGAAAGTTGCCTTAGACTTCTTCTCCTTTCGCCTTCATATATATTATGCTTGTTTGTACACTTGTTTTGTCCTGCTCATTTCATTTACTTTATTTTTGGGCTTATGTTTTGGAACCGATGTTTGATTCTGGTTTTCTCTTTTGGTAATGTATGTTTTGTACATATTACCTTGCATGCTTTGATGACACACCATAAATACACGTAACGATCCACTTATCAAAGTGGGGTGTTACACAATTAAAACAACCAATCACTACAATTTACAAGTAAAACAACACATCGTACAAATCTCCTCTGTCATATTTTCTCCCTCTTTCCTTACAATCATATGAACAAACCACTTTTTGATTGATCTTCTCATTCAAATGTTCAAAAGAGGTTATGTAAATTCTCTCACTTAATTGAGTTTCGAAAATAAAGTTACACATATTATATATTATATATACGCCACAAGTAATAATATCCCTATATAAAAATTACGTTTTAAGACATGTTTTTAGGTGCAAACTATCGTCATCAATAAATTATTGCTATAAAAAACAAATAACCGACTAACATTCACTCTCAAGAAAATTTAGTCACAGGGTACCCGCCACTGCGTCGCGCGGGTACCCTACTAGTATCTATATTACATATAATGCATTTTAAACCTTCTCTCCTAATTAATGCATAAAAAATTTAGGTAGTACCACTAAATTAACATGATGTATCTCCTTTTAATGCACAAAATAAAATACGATTTAAATAATATAATTTAATAAGTCAAATGTACAATTGTTTCACTATACAATAATTACAAACTTTTGATACACTAATAAATTACAAACTTTTTAATGCGTAATTAACACTCTTAATAAAACACTCAATTACATAAATATACAATACTATATACACATTGTACAAACATTAAAAAACATCTATACTATCATAATGCGAATTATAATATACATATATTTCTCAAATAAATTATAACTAACAATGCATTTTACATATAATGTATTTTAGATCTTCTCTCCTAATTAATGCATAAAAATTTAAATAGTACAACTAAATTAACATGATATACCTCTTTTTAATGCAAAAAATAAAATATGATTTAAATACAATTTAGTAAGCCAAGTGTACAACTGTTTCACCGTACAATAATTACAAACTTTTTCATACAGTGATAATTTACAAACTTTTTAATGCGTAACTAATACTCTTAATAAAACACTCAATTACATAAATATACAATTTTATATACACATTATATAAACATTAAAAAGTATCTATATGCAAACTATAATATATAATAAGTGTGAAAATACTTATCTTTTTACCACTTATTTCCAATAATAACAAGACCAAAACGTGTATTTATTGTCGTAAAAGTCAGAATTATGCATGGTTTGTGTTCTTATTGTGTTTCAGGATAAAAATATGAAAAAGGAAGAAAACATGGGCTATCACAGGCTTTTATCGAAGAAAAAGACAAAAGACTAAGTCAAAAGATCAAGAATACAAAAAGAACGGAAGTCCAAGGCCTATTCTGAAGATTTATCAAAGAAAAAGTCTAAAGACGGAAGTTTAATGACGTCGAAGAACTCAAGTCTAATAGAAGATGAAAATTATAAGACAAGTTCAATTTATATCGACAAATCCCGAGCCGACGTCGAGAAAGACAAAGAATTTTAATTGAGTCGAGACGAAGAGAAAGAAGGAAGCAACACATGCACTCCCCACCTCCTATATATACTCTCCTAATGACACATTAGGAGGGTGTTAGTTAATTAGTTCATTTTTTCAATTTTTAGTAGTTTAGTTTTTAGAGAGAGAAAGTGTTTAACTTTCTCTCACTAGGAAAACTTCATCTTTCTATTCCTTTCTTGTTTGAATCAAATCTTTACTTTTGAGAGTTTAATCTTGTTTTAATATCATCTTATTCTACCTTTCTTGTTTTTGATTTTGATCTTAGTTAGTGATAATCTTTGATTTTGTGTCATCTTGATGTTTATGTGGTTAAAAAGTTTATCTTTTTATTCATATCTAAGTTTTTATACAACTTGAGCTTTGAGCTTATCATGCTCATTGGCTTATTTTGTATTTAGCTTATTTACTTTTCATTTTTCTTAAAAGTCTAGTTTTATTAAAGTTTGATTTCAAAGTTTTGCTTATTTATAGTTTTGAAAAGTTCTTATTCGTGCTTATTTAGTTATTTTCTTTAAAAAGTGGTTTAAGTTTTGGATAGTGCTTATTAAAACATTGCTTATTTGGTTAGCTTATTTCGAATCACATTCCATCGGAAAGGGGAAACCCTTTTCCGACCATACATTCCGACAGGGGTACTTTTGAGAGTATTCCGATTAGGGCCCTATTATTCCGATCACAGGATCGAAAAAGGGTTTTGTTATTCCGACGGATATTCTGATTAGGATTCCGACGGAGGGGGGGGGGGGGGGTTATTTTGATATTCCGATAGCTTTGGATTTACAGTATTCCGATCATTTTCCTTTTTATACATTCCGATAAGACTGTATTCCGACGGGGATTCCGATATGGATTCCGACGGGTGTGTTTCTACTCATTCCGATTGATATTCCGACCAGGCATTCCGATTGTGGAGTTTATTGGATATTACGATGGAGTATTCCGACGGGATCCCGACCAGGCATTCCGACGGGGTTATTTGCTTATTTTTGTTAAGTTTTAAGTTTTTAAATTCACTTTTAAGTTTTTAAATTCACTTTTAAGTTTTTTAGTTTTTAATCATTTATTCTTTTACTCGTAATTTTAGTTTAATTTTTAAAGCCTTTATTTTACTCAACGACATTTTCATATTTTCTTATAGTTTAAAATAGATAACCAAATCATTTTATTTTCCACCAAGAACGACTGAGTCGCACTAATAACTAGTAATCAATTCGAAAAGATCGGACGATAACTCTTTTATATACTTGGTTAATCCCTACTATTAAATGGCGCCGCTGCCGGCTCTTTTCGTTAAGATTAACAGTTTTTAGTGAGAGACGCGCTGGATTTTGGGATCCGTTCATTTTTTAACGTTATTTTTCTTGCTTCAATTTTCGAAAAAAAAAATATAAAATTTTCAAAAATCCATAAAAAATAGAAAAACATAAAAAACCAAAAATATTTCTTGTCAATCTTTCTTTTCTTTTTGTAGGTGTGTATGCGTACCCGTGCTCGTAAGAAGAAAGTTATTCAAGCTGAAGTCGTAACTCTACCTATTGTCACCATGGACAATCGAACTATGATCGAGCTTTTACAATCGCAAGTAGAGGGCAACACCGATGCTATTGTTATACCCGAGATTGGAGCCAACAACTTTGAACTCAAATCCGGCTTCATTCAAATGGTCTCTACTCAACCATTCTTGGGGCGTACACTTGATGATCCTCATGACCATATAAAAAGGCTCCTTCAACTCACTAATACGATCAAGTATAATGGGGTTTCACAAGAAGTGATTCGCTTGCAACTTTTTCCTTTCTCCTTAGAGGGACAAGCCCGACATTGGCTTGATAAGGAACCGTAACAAAGTATTCTTACGTGGTCCGATTTAGAGACCAAATTCATCAACTATTTTTTCCCACCCTCACGTACTACCGCTTTGCGGAATGAAATCATTAACTTTGAACAAAAGTACGGTGAGACATTTAGTGAATCTTGGGATCGTTTTAAGGAACTTTTAAGAAAGTGTCCACAACATGGTTGCACAAAAGTACATCAAATTAATACTTTTTACAATGGTTTAAGCATGAATGACCAAGATTCACTAAATAGTGCCTCGAGGGGTAATATTTTGGTTAAGTCTTCTAATGCCGCATAGGATATTATTGAGAATAAGTCTAGAGTGCAAACTAAGAGTGTTCGGACTAATGTGGCTAGTGCTAGTACTAGTGACGCCGACAAGAGAATTAACAAGCTTACTTCGCTTGTTGAAACACTTGCTCTACAAACCGCTAATAATACCAAAAGCATCAATGCACATGTTAATGCTATGAGTCAGTCATGTGAAATATGCGGGGGATCTCATTCATACACCGATTTTCCTTCGACTCATGACAATCCGGAAGATTCAACTCAACGAGCTAAATGAACTAAGGAATCAAGATTATGAGAATTCATTGATCCACAAGGAGAAGACCAAGATCATTCATGACTCAAGGATTAAGAACCGAGAGTTCCACGTTGGTGATCAAGTTCTACTCTTTAACTCTCGGTTGAAGATCTTCTCGGGCAAGCTGAAGAGCCGTTGATCTGGTCCATTCACCGTCGCCAAAGTCTTCCCTTATGGCACCATTGAGCTTTCTCAGCCAAATGGGCCTAATTTTAAAGTGAATGGCCAGCGCGTGAAGCTTTACTTTGGTAAGGATATCTCTCATGAGATGATTCCATCCCTCACCACGTTTCCCTTGATTTAGTTCTGGGTCGAGTCAGGCTTGTGACTCGGTTAACAAAAACAATCGCTTCTCGGGAGGCAACCCGTTGATCTATCCTTTACCGTCTTCATAATAAGTGTAGGGGGAGCCCCGTATGTGTTTGTTGTCTTGATTCTTATGATGTGCACGGATTAAAGCTTCAAAGATCCATTCTCGATGACTTTTGACGAACCGTGTACCCGTCTTCCTGGTTCTATCCTAAACTGTCGTGATTCAATATTTCATATATTATATGTTCACATTGAAATCACTATAGTCGTCCTTTCCTTAGCAAGATTTTAAACAACGTGCACAATGTCCTAAGTGTAGGGGAGTTTACTCCCACATGCTTAAACATTGCGGACAATGTTTATATCAAGTGTAGGGGGACTTCTATCGAAGTAAGTGGGCTTTTCCATGAATTTGTCCTCATTTTAACCGGAAAAGTTTATTTTTCGACATTTTTCAAAAATTTTAATCTATTTTGGCCTAATAGTCTAGTAGTATTTTCCTTTGTTATCGTTATTTACTTTCTTTGCTAAGAATAAAATTTTAATAAAGTGGTTTTAAATTTTTCAACGTCATGAATCTTTTGACTCAACCCGAGTTTACTTATCTAAGTCTACTCTAGCTAGTATCCTTAACGTGTTTAAGTCAAGTTTTGCTAGGCTTTTATATAGGGAGCTTTAAAACGTGAAAGTCTTAACTCTGACGGGTTAAGAACAAGAACTTTTCGCAAGTTCCTATAAATGATCCTAGAAAGTCGTTTATCAAGGGAACTTTAAAATGCGAATTCTAAACTTGAAAGAGTCTAAGAATTTGCAAGATCCTAAAGATGACTTGAAAACCCAAAACTTTGATTTAATTGGCTAAGCATCTACGAGTCTCATTCCTTGAGATTTTAAATTGTGGAGAAAAAGAGATGATAGAGTCAATTATAAGTTTGGTATTCTTTTGTGAATTTATGTGAGTTGATTATAAGCTTTTTCTCCCATCACTTGCTAATAAATTTATTAAGGTTGTACGATTTGAAAAGTTACTTAGCTTCTAGCACAAGATCGTTTAAAAGTTGCTCGGTATTAATTAGAGTTCATAGCCAAGGCATAACTTATTGAAGCGGGATGCGAAGATTGGCGAGTCCGAAAAGGTCCTAACAAGACATGAGGGCTACATTTTGTTGCTAAAGATCCAAAAGTGATGTGAAGAATCATTTATCAAAAATCAATATAAAGGATCGAGACACACGACGAAAAGCAAATACTCCCCTAAAGATCATGGAGAAGTCTATCCGAAAAGACCCTAGCAAGGTATGAGGATAAATAGATCCATGTCCTAAAAGGAGGCGGATCGTTGCATATTAAAGTCCAAATTAAAGATTGGAGAAAAATGAAGAAGTCGTGGTCCAAATATGAAGAATCTCTCAAAAACTTGAAGTGAAGAAATTCCTATTATGAAGAGAAGACCATAATTTCAAGAACGTCTCTCAAGACTCTAAGTATGAAGTCGCTGCCAAATATCGGTTCGAGAAAGGTCTCAAATCGTGAAGCGAGTTATGCCGAGATATGAACTTTAAGAGGTCCCGAGAAGCAGTTTTAAAAGATTTTGTCCTTTAGCTAACTATTGATTAAATCGTCCCACATTATTTTCGTCCTAAATAAACTATCGAAATAAGTCAAACAATGCATCCTCGTGATCATTCAAGAAAATCATAAAATATAAGAGATACACCTAGGAATAAGGGAGTCTAAGTGAATAATTGGGCCACATGAATTTGTGTTAGTCTGCTAACTTATAATAACAATGATCTCATTTTTAAGCTTGGTATAGGGAACGTGAAACTTGAGGATGATGAACATTCATGATAGCCAAAACCCCAATGTAAGTCTTTGATTTCTATCTTTTTAATTTCCTTAAAGTTTAGTATTTAATAAATGCCAAGGTGAGTTATTTATGATGAGAAATAAGAATTGTGCTTTGAAATTAATGCATTGCATGAGGGCATTGCAATGGTCAAGTGTAGCGGATTTAATAAGTGTGAAAACACTTATCCTTTTATGATGAGACTGCTTTTATACATAGTCTCATCTTCCAAATAGGGCTTAAAATGCATTAAATATCATCAAAATACCCAAATATATGCTTGTGTTTGTTGCTTGTGTATTTTAGGTACGGATATTGAGATAATGACAAAAGATCACAAGAATCATGCAAAAACGAACACGGGAAACGAAGCCGCACAATGAACCAAGCCCTAATGAAGACTTTCCTAAGATCAACCCTTGAAGATTTGAAGAATTATGAAGAAGGGTCCTCTATTATGAATAATGGACACTTTATACCCTTGTATCTTCATAATTACAAGTTTGGTCCCTAAAGTTTGTCAAAATTACAAAAAGGACCCTCCACTTTGAAGAATTGGCAAGTTTAGCCCCTCAACAAAGCTAAATTGTCAACCAATATCATCCACAAAGTCAAATACATCATGAAGTCCTTCAAAGTACAAGAAATGACAAGTTTGGTCCTTTGAAAATCCAAAATTACAAAAAGGACCCTCAACTTTCAACATTTGGCAAAAATGGTCGCTCAATTATCAAGACTTGGCAATTTCAGTCCTCCAAAATGCTCAACATACAAGTCAAGACCATTATCTATCAACAAAATGCCAAAACAGCCCCTCAAGTATCACAATATGGCAAGAAATACCCCTGAAAATACTTTGGAAAAGTATTTGGGGCAAAAGTGTGAAAAGTGAAAGTTTAAATACAAAGGAAATCCAGTTTTAAGCAAGTATTTACAAAGTAGCAAGTTAATGAAAGATGAAGGATTAAAACTGGCCAGACAACATTGTAACCTAGACCACTCATGGGCTGCCACGTGCCCCACTCAATCTTTTCCACCAATCACACCACTCCCTGCCTCCACCTCAGCCTTCCACTCACCAGGTTTTTAATTAATTAAAAATTTGGCGCCTTAACACCTTTTTAAATGTTAATCACCCTTAAAACGGATTAAACCATGTGTTCATCAGCTCAAGAACACAATTAGGCATTCCTTAATCATTATGAATTAAAGGCTAATTCTTTCCAGAACAATGATTAAGGGTCCTATAATCACAACCCAACCTTAAAACATGCCACATCATCATCCCCTTTGTCACATGCTACCTCCCCTGCCCCACCCTTCACGTCCAAACAAAAACAAGCCAGTAAATCCAACGTTTGAGAAACATGCTTACTTTCTAAGCTTCATATACACCATTGGATGCACTCACACATGCCACCTGCCACTAAACAACAAGAAAAGTCACATGATTCTCCAAGATATTCAAACTTCATAAGGGCAATTTTGGAAGATCAAGTAGCTAGGGTTACACGTTTTTCAGCTTTCATAGTTCACTTGTAAGGCTATATAAAGCCACTTAGGCCTTCACATTTTAGTTTGCTTTTGATTTTTCCTTGGTTCAAGTTTCTGTAAATCCTTTTTCAAGTTTAATGAAATTGAGTTTGAAATCTTAAAGAAAAGTCATTGGCCACTCTTGTTTATTGCTTTCATTTGTTATATGCTTTGTAGTTCTTAAAGTTCAAAACCTGTTTTTCAAAGAGGAGTTTGCAAAAGTTTGCATATTTCCTCATTTTCTTGATATTTTGCTAAGTCTTGTTCCAATCTTGGAATTCTTGGGCTATAGGACTGATCATAGCATCCTAACTGAGTTGGTTAAGGTGTGGTGAGGCTTATAACTTGGGGATAATCAAGTGTGGGGTAACAAGTTTGCATTAATCAAGTTTTTCCAAGTTTCTGATTTGTATGATATTGTGCTTAACCCTTGTTCAATCTTAGCAGGCTTTTTGTGGAAGCTTGTGCTTGTTCTTGCTAGCACATAAGCTCAAAATTCGTGGGTGTGGATGTACATCCATGAGGTTTTCATACTTAATCTCCAAATCTGCTTAAATTGTGATTTTTGGTGATATTTGTATGAAACTGTTGTTCTTGTGAATTTTGTGGCTTGTTCTTGCTTGAATCTGTTTATTATACTTGTTTGAGTGTTAATTGATGCTTGGTTGGCCTGAAATCTTGTTTTGCTTTTGAAAATTTTGATTTGAAAAAGTTAAAGGGGTGTTTGGGTCTACTGGTTTATGCTTGTAACTTGTTTTTGAGTTAAGGGAAGTTGTTGTTATTGCTTTGTATCTGCTATACCTTTGTTTGAGAGTGTTTTGCTGCAAGTTTTTGGGTTTGAACACTTGAATCAATCAATCTGCTATATAGACCTTGTTTCTGCTTGTTTTGACCTAGGATTTTGGGAACACTTAGTGTGTATGCATGCTTAGGGATAAAAGTGGTTTAAACAAAGTTAACATAACCTGTTTGAAAGATTTGAGGTGTTGAAATTGGCTTGTGTGTCAAATACATCAGCAAAAGTAGAAAACTGCATGTGTTAGTGTTCATCAGTAACTTTCATTGCTTGAATCTTGCTTAATTCTTTGAACCAGTGCATGAAACCTATTTAGACTTGCTTATTGGAGTTTATTATAGCTTGTGTGTGCATTTGGTTGAATTTGGCTGGCTGATTTGTGCTAAAACTGCTCTTGAATGCTAAACTGCTTATTTTCATGTCTGTATCATGTCTGATGAATGATTGATTAAACTGTATCAATTGGGTGTTAGTGATTGTGTTATTTTGATTGTGATTGACTCCTTTTGATCCAAAGATCAATTAGGTGCCTTTGTGAAATCTGAATCTCCAAAAAAGTCACTAAAGACAAAAAGTCAAAATAGTCAAGCAGTGGAAAAAGTTTCCACTGCTCAACATCCAAAACTAGCCCCTGCTAGTGCAATTTTGTCATCAGCTTATCAATAAGCTATTCTAGCTTATCCTGACTTGCAACAACTTATTTTTTGTAATAGATCTTCATTATTTGACCCATTTGAGTGAACTGGAGCTTATGAGACTTTGACTTTTTACTAGAAAACCAACTTGTTTGACTTTTAACATAAGTGCTTATTTGATTTTCCAGCTTATTGAGTGTGCTTATTTGAAAGGTCTTTGGTTTTTAAGCTTAGTTTTGTCAAAAGAAACATTTTGCAACTTGAATCAGCTTCTGAGGTGGTCTAGATCATAAAAACGACTATTTTGTCGTTTTGTGAATAAGTTTGTGACTTGTTTCTGGCTTATTAAGTGGGCTTATTTGAAATTTCTTTTTGCAGAAGTCTTTGTTAGGTCAAAAGAAGGTTGTGTGTTAAATTTTAGCTTATGGCATCAGCTTATGGCTTAATGGACCAAAAAGCCCATTAAGAATAAGCTGCTTATTATAAGTTAGCTTATTTCACATTTTCAGCTTTTGGGCCTTTGGAAAAAGTTGTTTAAAATCAAATTTTGAGTCAACCTGTGCTTTTTGAGCTTAATTTGAACACTTTTTCTTATTGGGCCTTAATTAAGCCCAATAAGGGTCTGTTTTGGGTTTAGCCCATTTTCTAGGCCCAAAAGGGGTATTTAGGTAATTTCACTTTCATTTCTGAGTTACTTAGGTTAAATTAAGCTAGTTTTCAAGTTTTTAGAATTTTTATAATTTTTGGATTTTTAATATTATTTTAATATTATTTTATTATTAAAAATTAAAAGTCTGATTTTCTAGGTTTTTATATTTTTCCTAGGTTATAAATACTTAATTAGGATTTTTTCAACTTTCCAATTATTTTCTAGGTCTTTTAATTATTTTCTATAATTAATTTAAGATTTAATTGACTTTAGGAGTTTTTAATTGTTTAAAAATAGTTTTAATTGGTTTTAAAATTTTGAAAAATAGTTTTTAGCTTAATTAGAGTATTATTGAGGTTTACAAACTTGAAAATCTTGTTTAGAGATTTTTAATAATTAATTTTGATTTTTAGGGCTTTAATTAGCATTAAAAAGTCATTATCTAATTAATTAAAAGGTTTTTGCAAGTTTTGATTTTTTGTAAACTCTTAGAATTTTATTAGGGATTTTTGGTAATTTTTAGAAATTTTTAGGCTAAAATTTTAATTTTGGTGGTTTTTACGACTTTACGTGTACGCCTTTTTAGACTTAGTTTAATCCGTCTTCATAACCGTCATTTTCTTCTAATCCCTTTTCTATTTTTCTTTTCTCAAATATAATCACAAATTAATCCATATCATTACACACATAACACACTAGCCTCCTTGAGAACGAACTTAATTGGTCATTAGTGCTTGGTTTTCCTAAACCGACACTTAATACTTGCCACTTTTATTGCTCTTTTCCTAAAGGGTGGTAAAAACTCCAACCATCATTTTGGCGCCGCTGCCGGGGAGGCGTGTTGTGTTTTGATTTGGCATTGTTGTTTTTATACTAACCATAATTAGTATTTGTATTAGTAGCACTCTACTAATACGTATTATCGTTTTTCGGTTTTTGTGTGAATATTATTAATATATTGTATACGTAGAACAATAAATTCACAAGTACTCCAAATACGTGAGAAATCACAACCTTGACTTGGGAGGTCATTACCCAATCATTGTATTCGAATCTCAAACCAAATAAAAAGGCAAAAATAGATAAATACTTTCGTGAAGCTTAATCTTTAAAATACAAACTATAAGGTGGGTATAAGGCGGATATTATAAAATATATCCTAAGGAAAAAGGCTCTTAAGTGCTTCGCGCCGCCTCGTTTCCCCGCTTGCTTGTGAGTATTTGATTGTGAGAGTGAATCGAGGGTTTTGCCGCCCAAAGTATTACTAAGTATCATATATATTTTCTTGGTTTCCATTGATTAAACCCTCTTGAACGATTTGGTGTTCCACCATCGTTCTAAAGTCATCGAAGGCGTTCACCCCACGTGATCGTTTTCATTCCTTGAGGCTTCGTTAATCAAGAGATTTGATTAAGGAGGAGATTTGTAGATTTTTGTCTACTTAATACATTTCACCAATCTCCAAAAAGGTTAATACAATCAAAAACCACAAAAAAATTGAAAAAATACAAAACACCAAAAAGAATCTTCTTTGCTCGTCCCCTCGTTGTACGTGACGTTTATGCTAACTCGAAATCAAGCAAGACGTGCACGTAAACGCAAGAACAAAACTCCCACTCCCAACAATTCTAGTGAGGAGTCTCCTACTGACGAACCCATTGTAAGAGAAGCACCAACCATGGCGAATCGAACTATGATGGAGTTACTTCAAGCACCCACCGAGGGTTATGGAGAGGCTATTGTGATTCCCGCAATCCTTGCGGAGAATTTTGAGGTTAAGACGGCTTTGTTGTCCATGATTCAAAACAACAAATTCCGTGGTGATGAGAAGGACAATCCACACAACCATATCCGCCAATTTAATCGTCTTACCGCTACTTGCAAGTTTAAGGATGTCTCTAACGACTCGATTAAGATGATGCTTTTTCCGTATTCCTTAGCGGGGCCCGCAAAAATTTGGTTAGAGAAAGAGCCACCCAATTCTATATTGACGTGGAAGGATCTCGTGTCTAAGTTTTTGAACCAATTTTTTCCGCCCTCTAAGACTACGCACTTGAAAAACGAGATTTCAAAGTTTTCACAAGAATTTAATGAAAGTTTTTCAACGGCTTGGAATAGGTTTAAGGAAATGTTACATGAATGTCCTCATCACGGTTTTTCCGATTTGCATCAAATTGACACGTTTTACAATGGACTTAATGATCATGAAAGGGATTATTTGAATGCCGCCGCGGGTGGTAATTTTTTGTGTAAAACGGTTGAGGAAGCTTTGGTGATAATTGAAAATAGATCTAAGGAGTATAGTCCTCGTAGCACGTCTAGTGTTCGTAAGGCTTCGTCTTCGGCTTCACCTTCTTTGTCTAATACCATCGATGCTTGCCAAATTGAGGCGAACTTAGAAAACAAGACTTTTGATAAGTTGAAAGGACTTTTGATTGAGTTTAAAGTTGGTGAACCAAGTGCTCCCGCTACGGCTAAACCGGTTGAGGTTTCTTGCATGTATTGTGGTGGAGGTCATGATTTCTCCGAGTGCATTACCAACGGTGGTAACACTTCGAGTGCCTTCGCGGCCACGGGAAATTACAACCAAAACGGTCAAGTTTCCCGCTCTAATCAAATGACTCCACCGGGTTTTGGATCAAATCAAAATGCTAACAACTATCGCAACAATCAAGTTGGTTTTAAGAACAATTACAACAAGGGAAACTATGGGAATCAAGGGGCTAATAATCAAGTTTCAAACAAAAATGATTTTCAAAATAACAACAAAAGTTTGCAAACATTGAAAGATCTTCCAAGTGAGTTTGTTGAATATGCTAGTGGGAATGATGCTAGGTTTGACAACATTCAAAGAGAAATCATTAGCCTAAGATCCGAGTTTAAAAACGACTTGAAGAAAGAGTTGAAAAATGAGTTAGCTAATGAACTTAAAATCCACACCAACAAGATGGAAGGAAATGTCACTAGGTTGCAACAAAACCAACAAAAGATGGAACAAGGGCAACATGAGATTAAACAAGAGATGCTCAAGGCCGAGAAAAGGCAAACCGAAGCCGTATTGAGGCAATCTAATTTTGAAGATAAAATCTCGTCTATGTTTGAGGCAATAATGTGTAAACCGTCGTCAAGTGGTCTTCCTAGTAACACCATATCCAACCCTAAGGGTGAGATGAAAGTGATTACCACACGTAGTGGTAAGACACTTAAGGAGCCGATTCCTCAACCAATTGCTCCTACGGAGGAAGCCATTGAGGAAGAACCCGAGGTGGTGGTCCAAAAAGAGCATGTCCCAATCTCACGAAGTATCGCTCATACCACACCTACGGTTGACTCATTACCATCATTGGAACCCGAGATTCCAAAGGCTATGCCTACTATGCCTCAACCCACACCACCCTTGCCCTATCCATCGAGACTTAGGAAGGAGAAACGTCAAGAGCGCGACAATTACCAATTTTAGCTTTTTATGAAAATGTTTCGTGATTTGCACCTTAATGTGAGTTTCGCCGATGCTTTGGTCATGATGCCTCGATTTGCCGCTAACTTTAAGAGTATGTTGAACAACAAGGAGAAATTGCACCAATTGTCTAGTTGTTCGTCGGTTTATCTTAATCGCATACCTCAAAAAGTCGGTGATCCCGGTAAATTTTTGATCCCTTGTGCAATCCAAGACATGGAAGAATGCTTCGCCTTGGCCGATCTTGGTGCTAGCATTAACTTGATGCCACTTGCAATCTTCAAGTCGCTCAATCTTCCTAATCTTACTCCTTCACTAATGTCTATCGAGTTGGCCGACCATTCCACAATTCCCGCATGTGGTTTGGCGGAAGACGTTTTTGTGAAAGTGGGGAAGTTCTACTATCCCGTAGACTTCATTGTTGTTGATATCCCCACGGATCCTCAAGTTCCTCTCATTTTAGGTCGTTCGTTTTTAGATACGTCTATGGCCTTGATCGATGTGCATGCTAGAAAGATCACCTTACGTTTCAACGACGAGGAACTTGTTATAAACGCAACTCAAAACTCTCAAATTTCTCATGTTTATTCCGTTGCAACCATAAACCTCGTTGATATGATTGACGTGGTTTGCGAGGAATTTTCACAAGAAGTTCTAGGTTTTGGTGATGAAGAAACTAGTGGCAATCCCATTATGTTAGATCCAATTCTTGATAATTCGACACCAACCTTCACTCCTTTTGAAGGTGGTGGTTTTACGTTGGAAGAATTCAACGTTCCACGTACTTGTGACGAAGACCTCTACAACGATGAGGACTTCTCGATTATCAAGGATTTTCTCAACGATTTCCCATTTCCTCCACCCGAGGAGGTTATGAGTATCGAGCCCAAATCTTCACTCGAGGAACCACCTATCCTCGAGTTGAAAGATTTACCTCCTCACCTCGAATATGTCTATTTGGAGGAGGACGACAAGTTGCCGGTTATTATTGCGAAGGATCTTTCGAATGATGAAAAAACCGCACTTGTCGATGTTCTAAAGGCTCACAAAGGGGCGATTGCGTGGAAGTTATCCGACATTAAGGGGATCAATCCCAAATTTTGTACCCACAAAATCTTAATGGAGGAGGATTTCAAGCCAACAATCCAAAGTCAAAGGAGGGTGAACCCCAAAATTCACGACGTCATCAAAAAGGAGGTCCTTAAACTCCTTGACGCGGGAATGATTTACCCTATTTCCGATAGCCCTTGGGTGAGTCCTATCCATTGTGTCCCTAAAAAGGGAGGGATGACCGTTGTGCCAAACGATGCAAACGAGTTGATTCCCACTAGACTCATGACCGGATGGAGAGTGTGCATTGACTATCGAAAGTTGAATGAAGCCACTCAAAAAGACCATTTTCCCTTGCCCTTCATGGACCAAATGTTGGAGCGTCTTGCGGGAAACGATTTCTATTGCTTTTTAGATGGTTTTTCCGGTTACTTCCAAATTCCCATCGATCCTCGTGATCAATAAAAAACTACGTTTACGTGTCCATATGGAACGTTTGCCTATCGTAGAATGCCATTCGGACTTTTCAATGCACCGGGGACTTTTCAACGATGCATGATGGCTATTTTTCTTGATATGATCGAGAAGACGATGGAAGTCTTCATGGATGACTTTTCCGTGTTTGGTGATTCTTTCACTTCGTGTTTGTCGAACCTAGAGAGAATGTTAAAACGTTGTGAGGAAACCAACCTTGTGCTCAATTGGGAAAAGTGTCATTTTATGGTTAAGAGTGGAATCGTCTTAGGGCACAAGGTCTCGAAAGCGGGAATTGAGGTAGATCAAGCTAAGGTAGACGTCATCGCCAAATTACCTCATCCCAAAACCGTCAAGGGAGTTAGGAGTTTCCTAGGCCACGCGGGCTTTTATCGTCGATTCATCAAGGAATTTTCAAAGATTTCTCGACCCATTACACATCTTCTTGAAAAAGAGGCACGTTTTGTCTCTGACGAAGATTGTGTACGAGCCTTTGAGATCCTTAAGAGGAAACTTACCGAAGCTCCCATTCTTGTTTCTCCCAATTGGAACCTCCCCTTTGAGCTCATGTGTGATGCTAGTGATTACGCTATAGGGGCCGTTTTGGGGCAACGTCATGATAAGCACTTCTTGCCTATCCACTATGCTAGCAAGACGATGACCGAGGCTCAACTTAAATACACTACAATGGAAAAGGAATTCCTTGCCGTGGTGTATGCATTTGAGAAATTCCGACCTTACCTCGTCTTGACGAAATGCATAGTGTATACAGACCATTCGGCTATTAAGTATCTCATGGCAAAGCAAGATGCTAAGCCGAGATTACTTCGTTGGATTCTCCTCCTTCAAGAATTTGATCACACCATCGTTGACAAAAAAGGAGCCGAGAATCTAGCGGCCGATCATCTCTCTCGTTTGGAAGATCCTCACCAAAGTGTTTACGAGCCTAAGGAAATCACCGAAACATTTCCGCTCGAGACACTTGGTGTAGTGAATTCTAAGCTTGATTCTTCCACCCCATGGTTTGCGGACTTTTCAAATTACCATGCGGGTAACTTCATCGTTAAGGGTATGACGACTCAAGAAAAACGAAAATTCTTTCGTGACGTCAAGTTCTACTTTTGGAACGACCCTTACTTGTTTCGAACTTGTGCGGATCAAATCATCCGACGTTGTGTTTTTGGCACCGAAGCTTCTAACATCCTTAGAGCTTGCCATGAGGGACCCACGGGTGGTCACCACGGTGCTAATCTCACGGCTAAGAAGGTGTTTGATGCCGGCTTCTTTTGGCCTACTATTTACCGAGATGCACAAATTCTTGTGAAGTCTTGTGATGCATGCCAACGACAAGGAAAAGCCTCACAAAAAGATGAAATGCCACAAAATATCATTCAAGTATGTGAGATCTTTGACGTTTGGGGTATAGACTTTATGGGGCCGTTCCCATCATCTCGTGGTAATAAGTACATCCTTGTTGCGGTTGACTACCTATCTAAGTGGGTGGAGGCAAAGGCCTTGCCCACTAATGATGCTCGTGTGGTAGTTAAGTTCTTGAAAAGCTTGTTTGCTCGGTTTGGAACCCCTCGTGCGATCATAAGCGATCGTGGAACCCATTTTTGTAATGACCAATTCGAAAGAGTCTTAAGGAAATATGGGGTTACACATCGTCTTTCTACGGCTTATCACCCACAAACGAGTGGGCAAGTCGAGGTTTCAAACCGAGCTTTAAAGAGGATCTTGGAGAGATCCATAGGAGAAAACCGACAAACTTGGTCGGATAAGTTGGACGATGCTTTATGGGCCTTTAGGACCGCTCATAAGACACCCATTGGGTGCACTCCCTATAAGCTTGTGTATGGAAAGAATTGTCATTTGCCTATCGAGTTAGAACACAAGGCTTATTGGGCCCTAAAGCATTGTAATGATGATATGGAGACCGCGGGAAAACACCAGAAAATGCAATTAAATGAATTGGATGAATTGAGGGATATTGCTTATGAAAATTCATTGATTTATAAAGAGAAAACTAAAAAGTTGCATGATTCTAAAATTAAAAACCGGGTTTTTAACATTGGGGATCAAGTTTTGCTTTTTAATTCAAGATTGAAAATTTTTTCCGGTAAGTTGAAATCCCGTTGGTCCGGTCCATTCACCGTGACTCAAGTGTTTCCTTATGGGACCATCGAGCTAGCTCAAGATGATGGTCCTAACTTCAAGGTGAATGGACATAGGTTGAAGCACTACTTTGGTGGGGAAGTTCCATCCTTGAACTACCTCGACCAAGTAACCTTCCCCAATGATAATTAGTATTGAGGGGATCGAGTCGAGCTCATGACTCGGTAATAAAAAACGAGGAGCCTCGTGGGGGAGTCCCATGATTATCCTATGTACATATTATCGCTTTCTAATGTAGCTTACGTGTGGGGATTTGTGCCCTTCCAACCTTTGTTCCATGGTTATTTGTGATATGTGGTTTTTAGATCATGATCTTCACGATTGGAGCCTCTCGTGTTCGTTTTATGGGAGCACTCGATCGTTTGCTTTGGAGAAATTTCTCAATATCCATGATATATCCTTTTGATGTTCTAACCTTAGGTTTTTAGCACACTTCATAAACGGCTATTAATTTATTGGTTACACCCTTTCCATGCTAGATTAGGCATTCGACCACGTCTCTAGTATGGGGGTGTTTGCACCCCTAGACTCGAAACATTGAGGACAATGTTTAACTTTAGTATGGGGGGGGGGGGGTGAATAGATACTTGCCTTGCCAAACCTTCATGCTTTCCAAAGTTTATCTTTTTTATCGTTTTGTTGCAAAATAAGGCTAAAAATGGCCAAATTTTAAAAATTTTCTCATGTTTTATAAGTGTTTGAAGACACGAATGTAGATTTTCCGATGGCGAGAATAAGAGTAATTTTTGACTCGACCGTGCGTGTTGAGCACTTAGCTTTGATTCCTTAACTACACATTAGGCTAAGTCTCTTAAATGAGGACGAGAAATGATAGAGTTAATTATAAGTTACTATGCTAAATGTAGGGTACTCGTATTCTTTCAAAAACTCATGTGTTCTCGTTGTTTGCTTATTCTCCCTTCGCATGTAAATATTTTTTGCTTAATAAATATTGACTTAGCGGTTTAGTTAGGATTGTTGGGTTTCTAGTCTTTTCTAGTAGCTTCCGTGTAATTAAATTGGGAAGACATTAAGGTATCGCCAGCGTCACGGTTTTGAAGTATTGGCACCCTAATAATCGAAAGCTTCACCTAATAATAAGATTTCAAGTGCTCACCTAAATCTAGCAAACAATTTGAAGCCCCACAAGGCCTAAAATCTATGCAAAAATTGAAAGTGAATCAAGCCTTAATCTTCGAAGCTTTAAAGATCCAAAATTCGCCTTAGCGTGAGGATATACGTCTTTGGCTAATAAAACCACCGATGAGGCGGATAATAAAACGCAAGGCAAGACCGAAGTCATAATAAAAGCTTCATGGCGAAGTTGAATAAAAGATGGAGGTAAACCAAAGATAATAAGGCCCTTCCGTTAGGGGGCGTATAAAAGTCTTGGTAATAAGTCTCATGTTCAAAACCGTTATAAAACCGTGTTTATCGATTCTTCTTGTCAACTTAATTTTTTAACATCGTTGTCTATTAGGAGGGGTTATTGATTTGATGGTCTTAGTTACACCGTTAGGACTCTATTTTTAGACCTAAATCTCTATTATCGCATAAGTCAACAATGTATCCTCGTGAAACATTCAAGACAAAATAAAATATAAGAGATACAACTTAGGAATAATGGGAGGATAAGTACGTGATTAGGGCATATGAGTAGTGATAGCATTACTAACATATAATGACAATGATCTCGTTGCACGCTTAGCATGGAATTGGGGTGAAAATCGAGGACGATGAAATTATTTCTAACGAAGCATTCACGTGTTCTTATTCTATGAACCTAAACGTCCTATTTTGCGATGAAAATCATACATTATGTCTATAACACAAGTAGTAGTAGTAATAGTAGTAGTGTAGCTAGTTTATCGTTCAATAAAGTGAATAAAATGAATTTTGGAGATGCTTTATTCTAGCATTGCGTGAGGGCACGACAATGGTTTAGTATGGGGGAGTGATGAGACTGCTTTTATACATAGTCTCATCTTCCAAATAGGGCTTAAAATGCATTAAATATCATCAAAATACCCAAATATATGCTTGTGTTTGTTGCTTGTGTATTTTAGGTACGGATATTGAGATAATGACAAAAGATCACAAGAATCATGCAAAAACGAACACGGGAAACGAAGCCGCACAATGAACCAAGCCCTAATGAAGACTTTCCTAAGATCAACCCTTGAAGATTTGAAGAATTATGAAGAAGGGTCCTCCATTATGAAGAATGGACACTTTATACCCTTGTATCTTCATAATTACAAGTTTGGTCCCTAAAGTTTGTCAAAATTACAAAAAGGACCCTCCACTTTGAAGAATTGGCAAGTTTAGCCCCTCAACAAAGCTAAATTGTCAACCAATGTCATCCACAAAGTCAAATACTTCATGAAGTCCTTCAAAGTACAAGAAATGACAAGTTTGGTCCTTTGAAAATCCAAAATTACAAAAAGGACCCTCAACTTCCAACATTTGGCAAAAATGGTCCCTCAATTATCAAGACTTGGCAATTTCAGTCCTCCAAAATGCTCAACATACAAGTCAAGACCATTATCTATCAACAAAATGCCAAAACAGCCCCTCAAGTATCACAATATGGCAAGAAATACCCCTGAAAATACTTTGGAAAAGTATTTGGGGCAAAAGTGTGAAAAGTGAAAGTTTAAATACAAAGGAAATCCAGTTTTAAGCAAGTATTTACAAAGTAGCAAGTTAATGAAAGATGAAGGATTAAAACTGGCCAGACAACATTGTAACCTAGACCACTCATGGGCTGCCACGTGCCCCACTCAATCTTTTCCACCAATCACACCACTCCCTGCCTCCACCTCAGCCTTCCACTCACCAGGTTTTTAATTAATTAAAACCTTGGCGCCTTAACACCTTTTTAAATGTTAATCACCCTTAAAACGGATTAAACCATGTAACACCCCCAAATTTATACAACTCAGTTCAGCGGAAGACTAGTTGGTGTTACGGGATAGCACATTACTCACATCATAGACAACACATAAAAATCGCGTCGTTTATTAATAAAGCATTTCCATTCATAAATATCAAAGTTACATAGGTCCCAAGTCATATTATTTCATACAAAGTTTTACAAGTATTTGAATGGAAAATATAGTTTAGGTGCGGGCCATGAATTCTTGTCGTCTTCCCGAGAATTACCTTCAAGTACCTGAGATAAAACATGTTAAAAGAAAAGGTCAGCGATAACGCCGAGTGAATTCATAGAGTTTAATAAATTCCATCAATATAACTTTGGTATAAAATTAGTACCAAAAATCAATTCGTACAAATCATTGTAATAGGCCGTAAAATAGCCAAAATCATTTTATACAAATCTTTGTAATAGGCCATAAAATAGCCAAAGTCATTTTATACAAATCCTTATCGAAAATCATAATATAGGCATTTGCCTTAAAAATCATTGTACGAGCCAATGTCGTAAAAACATCATACAATACGTCTTATGACGTTGTATAAAATCAAATAAAAACCGTTATATGAATATGGTTATGAAAACCAAAACACAAACATAATATCAATAGTATGACCCTGTATTGCTAGTCAGGCAATACATCGTAATTCGGAGCGTCTACTAGTATTTTGTAAATTTTGGATTATTATAAGCCGCATGACATTGTTACCTTACTAAACCAACAACGGGTAGCTAACCCGATACCAATTTTTGCCCATCTAAAGTAGCGTGTCGTCACAAAGGTCACGCTATGGAAATCTTCTCATACATAAATTCGCTTACCAATCAATGTGGCACGACGGGGATCAACCGTCAAGGCGCGAACTAGGGTGATCGTCCCCAAATAGTACTATTATATGCACAAGCGTCTACCAAATCCCGGTAGTTCACAATTCATGCTAATGGGACTTTTAGTGACATAACCTAACTTTAATAATCCATTTAATTTCATCTATCGGGTCCTTTAATCATTTATCGGGTCATACCATCGGGTCATTCAATCATTCGGGTCCAAAATCAATAAACAAACAATCGGGACGTTTTTGTGGTTTGGCGGAAGACGTTTTTGTGAAAGTGGGGAAGTTCTACTATCCCGTAGACTTCATTGTTGTTGATATCCCCACGGATCCTCAAGTTCCTCTCATTTTAGGTCGTTCGTTTTTAGATACGTCTATGGCCTTGATCGATGTGCATGCTAGAAAGATCACCTTACGTTTCAACGACGAGGAACTTGTTATAAACGCAACTCAAAACTCTCAAATTTCTCATGTTTATTCCGTTGCAACCATAAACCTCGTTGATATGATTGACGTGGTTTGCGAGGAATTTTCACAAGAAGTTCTAGGTTTTGGTGATGAAGAAACTAGTGGCAATCCCATTATGTTAGATCCAATTCTTGATAATTCGACACCAACCTTCACTCCTTTTGAAGGTGGTGGTTTTACGTTGGAAGAATTCGATGTTCCACGTACTTGTGACGAAGACCTCTACAACGATGAGGACTTCTCGATTATCAAGGATTTTCTCAACGATTTCCCATTTCCTCCACCCGAGGAGGTTATGAGTATCGAGCCCAAATCTTCACTCGAGGAACCACCTATCCTCGAGTTGAAAGATTTACCTCCTCACCTCGAATATGTCTATTTGGAGGAGGACGACAAGTTGCCGGTTATTATTGCGAAGGATCTTTCGAATGATGAAAAAACCGCACTTGTCGATGTTCTAAAGGCTCACAAAGGGGCGATTGCGTGGAAGTTATCCGACATTAAGGGGATCAATCCCAAATTTTGTACCCACAAAATCTTAATGGAGGAGGATTTCAAGCCAACAATCCAAAGTCAAAGGAGGGTGAACCCCAAAATTCACGACGTCATCAAAAAGGAGGTCCTTAAACTCCTTGACGCGGGAATGATTTACCCTATTTCCGATAGCCCTTGGGTGAGTCCTATCCATTGTGTCCCTAAAAAGGGAGGGATGACCGTTGTGCCAAACGATGCAAACGAGTTGATTCCCACTAGACTCATGACCGGATGGAGAGTGTGCATTGACTATCGAAAGTTGAATGAAGCCACTCAAAAAGACCATTTTCCCTTGCCCTTCATGGACCAAATGTTGGAGCGTCTTGCGGGAAACGATTTCTATTGCTTTTTAGATGGTTTTTCCGGTTACTTCCAAATTCCCATCGATCCTCGTGATCAATAAAAAACTACGTTTACGTGTCCATATGGAACGTTTGCCTATCGTAGAATGCCATTCGGACTTTTCAATGCACCGGGGACTTTTCAACGATGCATGATGGCTATTTTTCTTGATATGATCGAGAAGACGATGGAAGTCTTCATGGATGACTTTTCCGTGTTTGGTGATTCTTTCACTTCGTGTTTGTCGAACCTAGAGAGAATGTTAAAACGTTGTGAGGAAACCAACCTTGTGCTCAATTGGGAAAAGTGTCATTTTATGGTTAAGAGTGGAATCGTCTTAGGGCACAAGGTCTCGAAAGCGGGAATTGAGGTAAATCAAGCTAAGGTAGACGTCATCGCCAAATTACCTCATCCCAAAACCGTCAAGGGAGTTAGGAGTTTCCTAGGCCACGCGGGCTTTTATCGTCGATTCATCAAGGAATTTTCAAAGATTTCTCGACCCATTACACATCTTCTTGAAAAAGAGGCACGTTTTGTCTCTGACGAAGATTGTGTACGAGCCTTTGAGATCCTTAAGAGGAAACTTACCGAAGCTCTCATTCTTGTTTCTCCCAATTGGAACCTCCCCTTTGAGCTCATGTGTGATGCTAGTGATTACGCTATAGGGGCCGTTTTGGGGCAACGTCATGATAAGCACTTCTTGCCTATCCACTATGCTAGCAAGACGATGACCGAGGCTCAACTTAAATACACTACAATGGAAAAGGAATTCCTTGCCGTGGTGTATGCATTTGAGAAATTCCGACCTTACCTCGTCTTGACGAAATGCATAGTGTATACGGACCATTCGGCTATTAAGTATCTCATGGCAAAGCAAGATGCTAAGCCGAGATTACTTCGTTGGATTCTCCTCCTTCAAGAATTTGATCACACCATCGTTGACAAAAAAGGAGCCGAGAATCTAGCGGCCGATCATCTCTCTCGTTTGGAAGATCCTCACCAAAGTGTTTACGAGCCTAAGGAAATCACCGAAACATTTCCGCTCGAGACACTTGGTGTAGTGAATTCTAAGCTTGATTCTTCCACCCCATGGTTTGCGGACTTTGCAAATTACCATGCGGGTAACTTCATCGTTAAGGGTATGACGACTCAAGAAAAACGAAAATTCTTTCGTGACGTCAAGTTCTACTTTTGGAACGACCCTTACTTGTTTCGAACTTGTGCGGATCAAATCATCCGACGTTGTGTTTTTGGCACCGAAGCTTCTAACATCCTTAGAGCTTGCCATGAGGGACCCACGGGTGGTCACCACGGTGCTAATCTCACGGCTAAGAAGGTGTTTGATGCCGGCTTCTTTTGGCCTACTATTTACCGAGATGCACAAATTCTTGTGAAGTCTTGTGATGCATGCCAACGACAAGGAAAAGCCTCACAAAAAGATGAAATGCCACAAAATATCATTCAAGTATGTGAGATCTTTGACGTTTGGGGTATAGACTTTATGGGGCCGTTCCCATCATCTCGTGGTAATAAGTACATCCTTGTTGCGGTTGACTACCTATCTAAGTGGGTGGAGGCAAAGGCCTTGCCCACTAATGATGCTCGTGTGGTAGTTAAGTTCTTGAAAAGCTTGTTTGCTCGGTTTGGAACCCCTCGTGCGATCATAAGCGATCGTGGAACCCATTTTTGTAATGACCAATTCGAAAGAGTCTTAAGGAAATATGGGGTTACACATCGTCTTTCTACGGCTTATCACCCACAAACGAGTGGGCAAGTCGAGGTTTCAAACCGAGCTTTAAAGAGGATCTTGGAGAGATCCATAGGAGAAAACCGACAAACTTGGTCGGATAAGTTGGACGATGCTTTATGGGCCTTTAGGACCGCTCATAAGACACCCATTGGGTGCACTCCCTATAAGCTTGTGTATGGAAAGAATTGTCATTTGCCTATCGAGTTAGAACACAAGGCTTATTGGGCCCTAAAGCATTGTAATGATGATATGGAGACCGCGGGAAAACACCAGAAAATGCAATTAAATGAATTGGATGAATTGAGGGATATTGCTTATGAAAATTCATTGATTTATAAAGAGAAAACTAAAAAGTTGCATGATTCTAAAATTAAAAACCGGGTTTTTAACATTGGGGATCAAGTTTTGCTTTTTAATTCAAGATTGAAAATTTTTTCCGGTAAGTTGAAATCCCGTTGGTCCGGTCCATTCACCGTGACTCAAGTGTTTCCTTATGGGACCATCGAGCTAGCTCAAGATGATGGTCCTAACTTCAAGGTGAATGGACATAGGTTGAAGCACTACTTTGGTGGGGAAGTTCCATCCTTGAACTACCTCGACCAAGTAACCTTCCCCAATGATAATTAGTATTGAGGGGATCGAGTCGAGCTCATGACTCGGTAATAAAAAACGAGGAGCCTCGTGGGGGAGTCCCATGATTATCCTATGTACATATTATCGCTTTCTAATGTAGCTTACGTGTGGGGATTTGTGCCCTTCCAACCTTTGTTCCATGGTTATTTGTGATATGTGGTTTTTAGATCATGATCTTCACGATTGGAGCCTCTCGTGTTCGTTTTATGGGAGCACTCGATCGTTTGCTTTGGAGAAATTTCTCAATATCCATGATATATCCTTTTGATGTTCTAACCTTAGGTTTTTAGCACACTTCATAAACGGCTATTAATTTATTGGTTACACCCTTTCCATGCTAGATTAGGCATTCGACCACGTCTCTAGTATGGGGGTGTTTGCACCCCTAGACTCGAAACATTGAGGACAATGTTTAACTTTAGTATGGGGGGGGGGGGGTGAATAGATACTTGCCTTGCCAAACCTTCATGCTTTCCAAAGTTTATCTTTTTTATCGTTTTGTTGCAAAATAAGGCTAAAAATGGCCAAATTTTAAAAATTTTCTCATGTTTTATAAGTGTTTGAAGACACGAATGTAGATTTTCCGATGGCGAGAATAAGAGTAATTTTTGACTCGACCGTGCGTGTTGAGCACTTAGCTTTGATTCCTTAACTACACATTAGGCTAAGTCTCTTAAATGAGGACGAGAAATGATAGAGTTAATTATAAGTTACTATGCTAAACGTAGGGTACTCGTATTCTTTCAAAAACTCATGTGTTCTCGTTGTTTGCTTATTCTCCCTTCGCATGTAAATATTTTTTGCTTAATAAATATTGACTTAGCGGTTTAGTTAGGATTGTTGGGTTTCTAGTCTTTTCTAGTAGCTTCCGTGTAATTAAATTGGGAAGACATTAAGGTATCGCCAGCGTCACGGTTTTGAAGTATTGGCACCCCAATAATCGAAAGCTTCACCTAATAATAAGATTTCAAGTGCTCACCTAAATCTAGCAAACAATTTGAAGCCCCACAAGGCCTAAAATCTATGCAAAAATTGAAAGTGAATCAAGCCTTAATCTTCGAAGCTTTAAAGATCCAAAATTCGCCTTAGCGTGAGGATATACGTCTTTGGCTAATAAAACCACCGATGAGGCGGATAATAAAACGCAAGGCAAGACCGAAGTCATAATAAAAGCTTCATGGCGAAGTTGAATAAAAGATGGAGGTAAACCAAAGATAATAAGGCCCTTCCGTTAGGGGGCGTATAAAAGTCTTGGTAATAAGTCTCATGTTCAAAACCGTTATAAAACCGTGTTTATCGATTCTTCTTGTCAACTTAATTTTTTAACATCGTTGTCTATTAGGAGGGGTTATTGATTTGATGGTCTTAGTTACACCGTTAGGACTCTATTTTTAGACCTAAATCTCTATTATCGCATAAGTCAACAATGTATCCTCGTGAAACATTCAAGACAAAATAAAATATAAGAGATACAACTTAGGAATAATGGGAGGATAAGTACGTGATTAGGGCATATGAGTAGTGATAGCATTACTAACTTATAATGACAATGATCTCGTTGCACGCTTAGCATGGAATTGGGGTGAAAATCGAGGACGATGAAATTATTTCTAACGAAGCATTCACGTGTTCTTATTCTATGAACCTAAACGTCCTATTTTGCGATGAAAATCATACATTATGTCTATAACACAAGTAGTAGTAGTAATAGTAGTAGTGTAGCTAGTTTATCGTTCAATAAAGTGAATAAAATGAATTTTGGAGATGCTTTATTCTAGCATTGCGTGAGGGCACGACAATGGTTTAGTATGGGGGAGTGATGAGACTGCTTTTATACATAGTCTCATCTTCCAAATAGGGCTTAAAATGCATTAAATATCATCAAAATACCCAAATATATGCTTGTGTTTGTTGCTTGTGTATTTTAGGTACGGATATTGAGATAATGACAAAAGATCACAAGAATCATGCAAAAACGAACACGGGAAACGAAGCCGCACAATGAACCAAGCCCTAATGAAGACTTTCCTAAGATCAACCCTTGAAGATTTGAAGAATTATGAAGAAGGGTCCTCCATTATGAAGAATGGACACTTTATACCCTTGTATTTTCATAATTACAAGTTTGGTCCCTAAAGTTTGTCAAAATTACAAAAAGGACCCTCCACTTTGAAGAATTGGCAAGTTTAGCCCCTCAACAAAGCTAAATTGTCAACCAATGTCATCCACAAAGTCAAATACATCGTGAAGTCCTTCAAAGTACAAGAAATGACAAGTTTGGTCCTTTGAAAATCCAAAATTACAAAAAGGACCCTCAACTTCCAACATTTGGCAAAAATGGTCCCTCAATTATCAAGACTTGGCAATTTCAGTCCTCCAAAATGCTCAACATACAAGTCAAGACCATTATCTATCAACAAAATGCCAAAACAGCCCCTCAAGTATCACAATATGGCAAGAAATACCCCTGAAAATACTTTGGAAAAGTATTTGGGGCAAAAGTGTGAAAAGTGAAAGTTTAAATACAAAGGAAATCCAGTTTTAAGCAAGTATTTACAAAGTAGCAAGTTAATGAAAGATGAAGGATTAAAACTGGCCAGACAACATTGTAACCTAGACCACTCATGGGCTGCCACGTGCCCCACTCAATCTTTTCCACCAATCACACCACTCCCTGCCTCCACCTCAGCCTTCCACTCACCAGGTTTTTAATTAATTAAAACCTTGGCGCCTTAACACCTTTTTAAATGTTAATCACCCTTAAAACGGATTAAACCATGTAACACCCCCAAATTTATACAACTCAGTTCAACGGAAGACTAGTTGGTGTTACGGGATAGCACATTACTCACATCATAGACAACACATAAAAATCGCGTCGTTTATTAATAAAGCATTTCCAGTCATAAATATCAAAGTTACATAGGTCCCAAGTCATATTATTTCATACAAAGTTTTACAAGTATTTGAATGGAAAATATAGTTTAGGTGCGGGCCATGAATTCTTGTCGTCTTCCCGAGAATTACCTTCAAGTACCTGAGATAAAACATGTTAAAAGAAAAGGTCAGCGATAACGCCGAGTGAATTCATAGAGTTTAATAAATTCCATCAATATAACTTTGGTATAAAATTAGTACCAAAAATCAATTCGTACAAATCATTGTAATAGGCCGTAAAATAGCCAAAATCATTTTATACAAATCTTTGTAATAGGCCATAAAATAGCCAAAGTCATTTTATACAAATCCTTATCGAAAATCATAATATAGGCATTTGCCTTAAAAATCATTGTACGAGCCAATGTCGTAAAAACATCATACAATACGTCTTATGACGTTGTATAAAATCAAATAAAAACCGTTATATGAATATGGTTATGAAAACCAAAACACAAACATAATATCAATAGTATGACCCTGTATTGCTAGTCAGGTAATACATCGTAATTCGGAGCGTCTACTAGTATTTTGTAAATTTTGGATTATTATAAGCCGCATGACATTGTTACCTTACTAAACCAACAACGGGTAGCTAACCCGATACCAATTTTTGCCCATCTAAAGTAGCGTGTCGTCACAAAGGTCACGCTATGGAAATCTTCTCATACATAAATTCGCTTACCAATCAATGTGGCACGACGGGGATCAACCGTCAAGGCGCGAACTGGGGTGATCGTCCCCAAATAGTACTATTATATGCACAAGCGTCTACCAAATCCCGGTAGTTCACAATTCACGCTAATGGGACTTTTAGTGACATAACCTAACTTTAATAATCCATTTAATTTCATCTATCGGGTCCTTTAATCATTTATCGGGTCATACTATCGGGTCATTCAATCATTCGGGTCCAAAATCAATAAACAAACAATCGGGACAAATGGTGTCCTATTTTATAAAAACTAACACGTTATCTCCCTCGCGGGTTTATAAATCATTTCATAAAAACATTTAAAAGAGTGCGAGGCTATGAACTCACGTTGATGTGGGAAGGCGGGTTATCGGCAATTCGGACGTACGGTGCGTGCTTCAATCACGGAAACCTAGACAAATAATACTCGGTCTTAGACTCATGTCCAATGACTTTATAAAAATACCAATTATGTATACATATGATGATTATACATATATGATGATCAAGTGGGTTTACATATTCTCGTTTACTCATTTTAGTGTTATATGTCGATAACTTTTATACTAGTTTACTAGTTTTACCCATTTACGTGTTTTAAGTCCAATAAACTTATTATAAGTTCCTTAACTTGTTTTAATCCTTGTTATACTTATTTTATCAGTATGGATACTTTCCATGTTGGGCGCAAATGGGTTAAGCCCAATAAGTTCTTTTTACAAGTTTATATCTTATTTAGTCCAACTATTAGTCCAAGTATTAGTCCAATAGGTTTACTTAGCTCGTTAATGTCCGTATGCCCTAAAGTTCGGTTTTTATCGGTTTTTACTTGTTATACATGTCTATATATCAGTATATAAGTTTTATAAAGTTTTCATTAGACGGGTCCAACCATCTAAGTTTTATTTAACAAAAACGTTAATTTTACGGCGATAGCCGAAAAAGTCGTAAAAATCATGTTTATAGTTTTATAACTTATAAAACTTAACAAGTTACCATTTTTATAAAATGTCCACTTATTTAACCTTTTACATACTTATATAAATAAAATCCATAAGTTAGTGGGTTTTTATTTTACATTTTATATATTAAAATGTGAGTGCTTATATAATAGTATTATTCTTTAATTTCCAAAAATCTGATTTTTAACTTCATCTTCACCAAAACTGCCATATCTTGAGTTCTATATGGAGATAGAAGCTCAAATGTTTATCACATAAACTACATGTTATGTGCTACATTTAACTCTTCTATAGCTACTGTTGAATCATCTTCTAAATATTTTCTAAAAATAGTCCAAAACAGTAACTTCAGATTTATACCCTAAACTTGTTTTGATCATATCTCACTCATTACAATGATTCCATTGCATGGCCAACTCTCACATGTGTAAAAGAACCATAGCCTACTGTAAATCCATTCTAATTCATCATTTTATCAGTTTACCATATGGTTCTTTACTGTTTTATACAGCCATGCAAATTAATCAAGATTTTAACCTTGTTTCTTATAGTTTTTCACCTTTTTATCCATGATTATCAACAACAAATCCCCACATAACATTTTTATCATCATATAACCATCATAAATATATACAATAAGAAATAAAATACATGTTTACATAATCAAAATAACAAGAAGTTGAGGAGGACAATCTTTATACCACCAACTTGATGTAGGTTATGAGTTTGACATGGTTTTGGATGGAGAAACTTATGATGCACCAAGACCACCTTCATGACCATCATTCTTCATAGAAAACTTGTGGAAAATCAGCCCTCCTACTCCATGAAAACTTCTCCTTGGATGTTATGAGCACCACCAATCAATAGGGTTTCAAAGTGGCTTCAACATATGTGTAAATAACACATGATTTTGTGGTGGAATCAAGATCAAATTGGGTGTTGGATGATGAATATGGGACGGCCAAAAATGGAGTCCAAGAGAGAGAGAGAAAGTTTGTAGCTTGTTTGCATGTAGAAATGAGAAACTAGTGTTGGTTTGATGGTTTTGTTAAGTTATTGGCAAGTTAGCTTCATTGTGAAGCTAAGACAAGTGTAAGCTTTTTAGCTTAAGTTTTGACACATCAAATGGGTTAGTTGCTTATACTTGGCCGGTTTTGGGGGTGGGGCAAGTGTCCCACTTGTCTCATCCCCATTTATTTACGGGTACTCCTCGATTCTAGTCTCCTCGATTTGCGTGCCCTCGGGTCGTTTTACGAAAAACGTTTTTATAAATTATGAATCAACGTCACAAAACGAATCCAATAAAAATTGTCTCATCAAAAACGGAGTTCGAAAACGTAAATACGTAATCCTAGTGTTTCCGGTTTAGTCGTAAAGGACGTTAAAATAAAATCGTAAGTCCTAGTCTCTTCTCGTAAATTTGTGAGTTTATGAACCAACACAAATTTAAATCTCCAAAATAATATTCACGGATAAATTTATTTTCTGAAATGTCGGACTGCCACCAAAGACGGTGTATGTAAACGTAAGCACGTAACGTTGAATCCTCCGGTTTAAACGTAGTCGATGCTACTTCAAGATGTAAATCCAAATTTCTTCCCAAAAATAAGTGAGTTCATATTGTAACATTAAAATAATATTTTTAAATAATATTCGAGAATAAAATATCAACAATAAATTGACGGATTGTCACAAACCATGTGTTCATCAGCTCAAGAACACAATTAGGCATTCCTTAATCATTATGAATTAAAGGCTAATTCTTTCCAGAACAATGATTAAGGGTCCTATAATCACAACCCAACCTTAAAACATGCCACATCATCATCCCCTTTGTCACATGCTACCTCCCCTGCCCCACCCTTCACGTCCAAACAAAAACAAGCCAGTAAATCCAACGTTTGAGAAACATGCTTACTTTCTAAGCTTCATATACACCATTGGATGCACTCACACATGCCAGCTGCCACTAAACAACAAGAAAAGTCACATGATTCTCCAAGATATTCAAACTTCATAAGGGCAATTTTGGAAGATCAAGTAGATAGGGTTACACGTTTTTCAGCTTTCATAGTTCACTTGTAAGGCTATATAAAGCCACTTAGGCCTTCACATTTCAGTTTGCTTTTGATTTTTCCTTGGTTCAAGTTTCTGTAAATCCTTTTTCAAGTTTAATGAAATTGAGTTTGAAATCTTGAAGAAAAGTCATTGGCCACTCTTGTTTACTGCTTTCATTTGTTATATGCTTTGTAGTTCTTAAAGTTCAAAACCTGTTTTTCAAAGAGGAGTTTGCAAAAGTTTGCATATTTCCTCATTTTCTTGATATTTTGCTAAGTCTTGTTCCAATCTTGGAATTCTTGGGCTATTCGGCTGATCATAGCATCCTAACTGAGTTGGTTAAGGTGTGGTGAGGCTTATAACTTGGGGATAATCAAGTGTGGGGTAACAAGTTTGCATTAATCAAGTTTTTCCAAGTTTCTGATTTGTATGATATTGTGCTTAACCCTTGTTCAATCTTAGCAGGCTTTTTGTGGAAGCTTGTGCTTGTTCTTGCTAGCACATAAGCTCAAAATTCGTGGGTGTGGATGTACATCCATGAGGTTTGCATACTTAATCTCCAAATCTGCTTAAATTGTGATTTTTGGTGATATTTGTATGAAACTGTTGTTCTTGTGAATTTTGTGGCTTGTTCTTGCTTGAATCTGTTTATTATACTTGTTTGAGTGTTAATTGATGCTTGGTTGGCCTGAAATCTTGTTTTGCTTTTGAAAATTTTGATTTGAAAAAGTTAAAGGGGTGTTTGGGTCTACTGGTTTATGCTTGTAACTTGTTTTTGAGTTAAGGGAAGTTGTTGTTATTGCTTTGTATCTGCTATACCTTTGTTTGAGAGTGTTTTGCTGCAAGTTTTTGGGTTTGAACACTTGAATCAATCAATCTGCTATATAGACCTTGTTTCTGCTTGTTTTGACCTAGGATTTTGGGAACACTTAGTGTGTATGCATGCTTAGGGATAAAAGTTGTTTAAACAAAGTTAACATAACCTGTTTGAAAGATTTGAGGTGTTGAAATTGGCTTGTGTGTCAAATACATCAGCAAAAGTAGAAAACTGCATGTGTTAGTGTTCATCAGTAACTTTCATTGCTTGAATCTTGCTTAATTCTTTGAACCAGTACATGAAACCTGTTTAGACTTGCTTATTGGAGTTTATTATAGCTTGTGTGTGCATTTGGTTGAATTTGGCTGGCTGATTTGTGCTAAAACTGCTCTTGAATGCTAAACTGCTTATTGTTCATGTCTGTATCATGTCTGATGAATGATTGATTAAACTGTATCAATTGGGTGTTAGTGATTGTGTTATTTTGATTATGATTGACTCCTTTTGATCAAAAGATCAATTGGGTGCCTTTGTGAAATCTGAATCTCCAAAAAAGTCACTAAAGACAAAAAGTCAAAATAGTCAAGCAGTGGAAAAAGTTTCCACTGCTCAACATCCAAAACTAGCCCCTGCTAGTGCAATTTTGTCATCAGCTTATCAATAAGCTATTCTAGCTTATCCTGACTTGCAACAACTTATTTTTTGTAATAGATCTTCATTATTTGACCCATTTGAGTGAACTGGAGCTTATGAGACTTTGACTTTGACTTTTTACTAGAAAACCAACTTGTTTGACTTTTAACATAAGTGCTTATTTGATTTTCCAGCTTATTGAGTGTGCTTATTTGAAAGGTCTTTGGTTTTTAAGCTTAGTTTTGTCAAAAGAAACATTTTGCAACTTGAATCAGCTTCTGAGGTGGTCTAGATCATAAAAACGACTATTTTGTCGTTTTGTGAATAAGTTTGTGACTTGTTTCTGGCTTATTAAGTGGGCTTATTTGAAATTTCTTTTTGCAGAAGTCTTTGTTAGGTCAAAAGAAGGTTGTGTGTTAAATTTTAGCTTATGGCATCAGCTTATGGCTTAATGGGCCAAAAAGCCCATTAAGAATAAGCTGCTTATTATAAGTTAGCTTATTTCACATTTTCAGCTTTTGGGCCTTTGGAAAAAGTTGTTTAAAATCAAATTTTGAGTCAACCTGTGCTTTTTGAGCTTTATTTGAACACTTTTTCTTATTGGGCCTTAATTAAGCCCAATTAGGGTCTGTTTTGGGTTTAGCCCATTTTCTAGGCCCAAAAGGGGTATTTAGGTAATTTTACTTTCATTTCTGAGTTATTTAGGTTAAATTAAGCTAGTTTGCAAGTTTTTAGAATTTTTATAATTTTTGGATTTTTAATATTATTTTAATATTATTTTAATATTATTTTATTATTAAAAATTAAAAGTCTGATTTTCTAGGTTTTTATATTTTTCCTAGGTTCTAAATACTTAATTAGGATTTCTGCAACTTTCCAATTATTTTCTAGGTCTTTTAATTATTTTCTATAATTAATTTAAGATTTAATTGATTTTAGGAGTTTTTAATTGTTTAAAAATAGTTTTAATTGGTTTTAAAATTTTGAAAAATAGTTTTTAGCTTAATTAGAGTATTTTTGAGGTTTACAAACTTGAAAATCTTGTTTAGAGCTTTTTAATAATTAATTTTGATTTTTAGGGCTTTAATTAGCATTAAAAAGTCATTATCTAATTAATTAAAAGGTTTTTGCAAGTTTTGATTTTTTGCAAACTCTTAGAATTTTATTAGGGATTTTTGGTAATTTTTAGAAATTTTTAGGCTAAAATTTTAATTTTGGTGGTTTTTACGACTTTACGTGTACGCCTTTTTAGACTTAGTTTAATCCGTCTTCATAACCGTCATTTTCTTCTAATCCCTTTTCTATTTTTCTTTTCTCAAATATAATCACAAATTAATCCATATCATTACACACATAACACACTAGCCTCCTTGAGAACGAACTTAATTGGTCATTAGTGCTTGGTTTTCCTAAACCGACACTTAATACTTGCCACTTTTATTGCTCTTTTCCTAAAGGGTGGTAAAAACTCCAACCATCATTTTACCACTTATTTCCAATAATAACAAGACCAAAACGTGTATTTATGTCGTAAAAGTCGGAATTATGCGCTGTTTGTGTTCTTATTGTGTTTCAGGATAAAAATATGAAAAAGGAAGAAAACATGAGCTATCACGGGCTTTTATCGAAGAAAAAGACAAAAGACGAAGTCAAAAGATCAATAATACAAAAAGAACGGAATTCCAAGGCCTATTCTGAAGATTTATCGAAGAAAAAGTCTAAAGACGGAAGTTTAATGAAGTCGAAGAACTCAAGTCTAATAGAAGATGAAAATTATAAGACAAGTTCAATTTATATCGACAAATCCCGAGACGACGTCGAGAAAGACAAAGAATTTTAATCGAGTCGAGACGAAGAGAAAGAAGGAAGCAACACATGCACTCCCCACCTCCTATATATACCGTCCTAATGACACATTAGGAGGGTGTTAGTTAATTAGTTCATTTTTTCAATTTTTAGTAGTTTAGTTTTTAGAGAGAGAAACTGTTTAACTTTCTCTCACTAGGAAAACTTCATCTTTTTATTCCTTTGTTGTTTGAATCAAATCTTTACTTTTAAGAGTTTAATCTTGTTTTAATATCATCTTATTCTACCTTTCTTGTTTTTGATTTTGATCTTGATTAGTGATAATCTTTGATTTTGTGTCATCTTGATGTTTATGTGGTTAAAAAGTTTATCTTTTTATTCATATCTAAGTTTTTATACAACTTGAGCTTTGAGCTTATCATGCTTATTGGCTTATTTTGTATTTACCTTATTTACTTTTCATTTTTCTTAAAAGTCTAGTTTTATTAAAGTTTGATTTCAAAGTTTTGCTTATTTATAGTTTTGAAAAGTTCTTATTCGTGCTTATTTAGTTATTTTCTTTAAAAAAGTGGTTTAAGTTTTGGATAGTGCTTATTAAAACATTGCTTATTTGTTTAGCTTATTTCGAATCACATTCCATCGGAAAGGGGAAACCCTTACATTACGACAGGGGTACTTTTGAGAGTATTCCGATTAGGGCCCTATTATTCCGATCACAGGATCGGAAAAGGGTTTTGTTATTCCGACGGATATTCCGATTGGGATTCCGACGGGGGGGGGGGGGGGGGGGGGGGGGGTTTATTTTGATATTCCGATAGATTTGGATTTGCAGTATTCCGATCATTTTCCTTTTTATACATTCCGATAAGACTGTATTCCGACGGGGATTCCGATCTGGATTCCGACGGGTGTGTTTCTAATCATTCTGATTGATATTTCGACCAGGCATTCCGATTGTAGAGTTTATTGGACATTCTGACGGAGTATTCCGTCGGGATCCCGACCAGGCATTCCGACAGAGTTATTTGCTTATTTTTGTTAAGTTTTAAGTTTTTAAATTCACTTTTAAGTTTTTAAATTCACTTTTAGGTTTTTAAGTTTTTAATCATTTATTTTTTTACTCGTAATTTTAGTTTAATTTTTAAAGCCTTTATTTTACTCAACGACATTTTCATATTTTCTTATAGTTTAAAATAGATAACCAAATCATTTTATTTTCCACCAAGAACGACTGAGTCGCACTAATAACTAGTAATCAATTCGAAAAGATCGGACGATAACTCCTTTATATACTTGGTTAATCCCTACTATTAAATGGCGCCGCTGCCGAATTTTTTTCGTTAAGATTAAAGGTTTTTAGTGAGAGGCGCGTTGGATTTTGGGATCCGTTCATTTTTTAACGTTATTTTTCTTGCTTCAATTTTCGAAAAAAAAAAATATAATTTTCAAAAATCCAAAAAAAATAGAAAAACATAAAAAACCAAAAATATTTCTTGTCTATCTTTCTTTTCTTTTTGTAGGTGTGTATGCGTACCCGTGATCGTAAGAAGAAAGCTATTCAAGCCGAAGTCGTAACTCCACCTATTGTCACCATGGACAATCGACGATCGAGCTTTTACAATCGCAAGTAGAGGGCAACACTGATGCTATTGTTATACCCGAGATTGGAGCCAATAACTTTGAACTCAAATCCGGCTTCATTCAAATGGTCTCTGCTCAACCATTCTTGGGGCGTACACTTGATGATCCTCATGACCATATAAAAAGGTTCCTTTACTCACTAATACGGTCAAGTATAATGGGGTTTCACAAGAAGTGATTCGCTTGCAACTTTGTCCTTTCTCCTTAGAGGGACAAGCCCGACATTGGCTTGATAAGGAACCGCCACAAAGTATTCTTACGTGGTCGGATTTAGAGAACAAATTCATCAACTATTTTTTCCCACCCTCACGTACTACCGCTTTGCGGAATGAAATCATTAACTTTGAACAAAAGTACGATGAGACATTTAGTGAATCTTGGGATCGTTTTAAGGAACATTTAAGAAAGTGTCCACAACATGGTTTCACAAAAGTACATCAAATTAATACTTTTTACAATGGTTTAAGCATGAACGACCAAGATTCACTAAATAGTGCCTCGGGGGGTAATATTTTGGTTAAGTCTTCTAATGTTGCATGGGATATTATTGAGAATAAGTCTAGAGTGCAAACTAAGAGTGTTCGGACTAATGTGGCTAGTGTTAGTACTAGTGACGCCGACAAGAGAATTGATAAGCTTACTCCGCTTGTTGAAACACTTTCTCTACAAACCGCTAATAATACCAAAAGCATCAATGCACAAGTTAATGCTATGAGTCAGTCATGTAAAATATGCGGGGGATCTCATTCATACACCGATTGTCCTTCGACTCATGACAATCCGGAAGATTCAACTCAACGAGCTAAATGAACTAAGGAATCAAGCTTATGAGAATTCATTGATCTACAAGGAGAAGACCAAGATCATTCATGATTCAAGGATTAAGAACCGAGAGTTCCACGTTGGTGATCAAGTTCTATCTTTAACTCTCGGTTGAAGATCTTCTCGGGCAAGCTGAAGAGCCGTTGATCTGATCCATTCACCATTGCCAAAGTCTTCCCTTATGGCACCATTGAGCTTTCTCAGCGAAATGGGCCTAATTTTAAAGTGAATGGCCAACGCGTGAAGCTGTACTTTGATGAGGACATCTCTCATGATATGATTCCATCCCTCACCACGTTTCCCTTGAATTAGTTATGGGTCAAGTCAGGCTCATGACTCGGTTAACAAAAACAAACGCTTCTCGGGAGGCAACCCGTTGATCTATCCTTTACCGTTTTCATAATAAGTGTAGGGGGAGCCCCGTATGTGTTTGTTGTCTTGTTTCTTATGATGTGCAGGGATTAAAGCTTCAAAGATCCATTCTCGATGACTTTTGACGAACCGTGTACCCGTCTTCCTGGTTCTATCCTAAACTATCGCGATTCAATATTTCATATATTATATGTTCACATTAAAATCACTATAGTCGTCCTTTCCTTAGCAAGATTTTAAATAAAGTACACAATGTCCTAAGTGTAGGGGAGTTTACTCCCACATGCTTAAACATTGAGGACAATGTTTATATCAAGTGTAGGGGGACTTCTATCGAAGTAAGTGGGCTTTTCCATGAATTTGTCCTCATTTTAACCGAAAAATTTTATTTTTCGACATTTTTCAAAATTTTTAATCTATTTTGGCCTAATAGCCTAGTAGTATTTTCCATTGTTATCGTTATTTACTTTCTTTGCTAAGAATAAAATTTTAATAAAGTGGTTTTAAATTTTTCAACGTCATGAATCTTTTGACTTAACCCGAGTTTACTTATATAAGTCTACTCTAGCTAGTATCCTTAACGTGTTTAAGTCAAGTTTTGCTAGGCTTTTATATAGGGAGCTTTAAAACGCGAAAGTCTTAACTCTGACGGGTTAAGAACAAGAACTTTTCGCAAGTTCCTATAATTAATCCTAGAAAGTCGTTTATCAAGGGAACTTTAAAATGCGAATTCTAAACTTGAAAGAGTCTAAGAATTTGCAAGATCCTATAGATGACTTCAAAACTCAAAACTTTGATTTAATTGGCTAAGCATCCACGAGTCTCATTCCTTGAGATTTTAAATTGTGGAGAACAAGAGATGATAGAGTCAATTATAAGTTTGGTATTCTTTCGTGAATTTATGTGAGTTGATTAAAAGTTTTTTCTCCCATCGCTTGCTAATAAATTTATTTGCAATAAATAAGGTTGTACGATTTAAAAAGTTACTTAGCTTCTAGCACAAGATCGTTTAAAAGTTGCTCGGTATTAATTAGAGTTCATAGCCAAGGCATAACTTACTGAAGCGGGATGCGAAGATTGGCGAGTCCGAAAAGGTCCTAACAAGACATGAGGGCTACATTTTGTTGCTAAAGATCCAAAAGTGATATGAAGAATCATTTATCAAAAATCAATATGAAGGATCGAGACACACGACGAAAAGCAAATGCTCCCCTAAAGATCATGGAGAAGTCTATCCGAAAAGACCCTAGCAAGGTATGAGGATAAATAGATCCATGTCCTAAAAGGAGGCGGATCGTTGTATATTAAAGTCCAAAATAAAGATTGGAGAAAAATGAAGAAGTCGTGGTCCAGAAATGAAGAATCTCTCAAAAACTTGAAGTAAAGAAATTCCTATTATGAAGAGAAGACCATAATTACAAGAACGTCTCTCAAGACTCTAAGTATGAAGTCTCTGCCATATGTCGGTCCGACAAAGGTCCCAAATCGTGAAGCGAGTTATGCCGAGATATGAACTTTAAGAGGTCCTGAGAAGCAGTTTTAAAAGATTTTGTCCTTTAGCTAACTATTGATTAAATCGTCCCACTTTATTTTCGGCCTAAATAAATTATCGAAATAAGTTAAACAATGCATCCTCGTGATCATTCAAGACAATCATAAAATATAAGAGATACACCTAGGAATAAGGGAGTCTAAGTGAATAATTGGGCCACATGAATTTGTGTTAGTCTGCTAACTTATAATAACAATGATCTCAGTTTTAAACTTGGTATGGGGAACGTGAAACTTGAGGATGATGAACATTCATGACAACCAAAACCTCAATATAAGTCTTTGATTTCTATCTTTTTAATTTCCTTAAAGTTTAGTATTTAATAAAGGCTAAGGTGGGTTATTTATGATGAGAAATATGATATGTGCTTTGAAATTAATGCATTTCATGAGGGCATTGCAATGGTCAAGTGTAAGGGATTTAATAAGTGTGAAAACACTTATCCTTTTACCACTTATTTCTAATAATAACAACACCAAAACGTGTATTTATGTCGTAAAATTCGGAATTATGCGTGGTTTGTGTTCTTATTGTGTTTCAGGATAAAAATATGAAAAAGGAAGAAAACATGGGTTATCACGGGCTTTTATCGAAGAAAAAGACAAAAGACGAAGTCAAAAGATCAATAATGCAAAAAGAACGGAAGTCCAAGGCCTATTCTGAAGATTTATCGAAGAAAAAGTCTAAAGACGGAAGTTTAATGAAGTCGAAGAACTCAAGTTTAATAGAAGATGAAAATTATAAGACAAGTTCAATTTATATCGACAAATCCCGAGACGACGTCGAGAAAGAGAAAGAATTTTAATCGAGTCGAGACGAAGAGAAAGAAGGAAGCAACACATGCACTCCCCACCTCCAATATATACCCTCCTAATGACACTTTAGGAGGGTGTTAGTTAATTAGTTCATTTTTTCAATTTTTAGTAGTTTAGTTTTTAGAGAGAGAAAGTGTTTAACTTTCTCTTACTAGGAAAACTTCATCTTTTTATTCCTTTTTTTTGTTTGAATCAAATCTTTATTTTGAGAGTTTAATCTTGTTTTAATATCATCTTATTCTACGTTTCTTGTTTTTGATTTTGATCTTGATTAGTGATAATCTTTGATTTTGTGTCATCTTGATGTTTATGTGGTTAAAAAGTTTATCTTTTTATTCATATCTAAGTTTTTATACAACTTGAGCTTTGAACTTATCATGCTTATTGGCTTATTTTGTATTTAGCTTATTTACATTTCATTTTTCTTAAAAGTCTAGTTTTATTAAAGTTTGATCTCAAAGTTTTGCTTATTTATAGTTTTGAAAAGTTCTTATTCGTGCTTATTTAGTTATTTTCTTTAAAAAGTGGTTTAAGTTTTGGATAGTGCTTATTAAAACATTGCTTATTTGTTTAGCTTATTTCAAATCACATTCCATCGGAAAGGGGAAACCCTTTTCCGACCATACATTCCGACAGGGGTACTTTTGAGTGTATTCCGATTAGGGCCCTATTATTCCGATCACATGATCCGAAAAGGGTTTTGTTATTCCGACGGATATTCCGATTGGGATTCCGACGGGGGGTTTATTTTGATATTCCGATAGCTTTGGATTTAAAGTATTCCGATCATTTTCCTTTTTATACATTCCGATAAGACTGTATTCCGACGGGGATTCCGATCTGGATTCCGACGAGTGTGTTTCTACTCATTCCGATTGATATTCTGACCAGGCATTCCGATTGTAGAGTTTATTGGACATTCCGATGGAGTATTCCGACGGGATCCTGACTAGGCATTCCGACGGGGATTTGCTTATTTTTGTTAAGTTTTAAGTTTTTAAACTCACTTTTAAGTTTTTAAATTCACTTTTAAGTTTTTAAGTTTTTAATCATTATTTTTATTACTCGTAATTTTAGTTTAATTTTTAAAGCCTTTATTTTACTCAACTACATTTTCATATTTTCTTATAGTTAAAAATAGATAAGCAAATCATTTTATTTTCTACCAAGAACGACTGAGTCGCACTAATAACTAGTAATCAATTCGAAAAGATCGGACGATAAATCTTTTATATACTTGGTTAATCCCTACTATTAATATACATATATTTCTCAACGAAATTTTTAATTTAAAAAAAGTTTCATGCATGCATCAAATGAAAAGTCTAATTGAAAAATAGTTTATCTATATATATATTACATATAATGTATTTTAGATCTTTTTTCCTAATTAATGCATAAAAAATTTAAGTAATACCACTAAATCAACATGATATACCTCCTTTTAATGCACAAAGTAAAATAGGGTTTAAGTAATACAATTTAATAAGCCAAGTGTACAACTGTTTACTATACAATAATTACAAACTTTTTAATACACTAATAAATTAAAAACTTTTTAATGCGTAATTAATACTCTTAATAAAATATTCAATTACGTAAATATATAATATTATATGCACATTGTACAAATTTTAAAAAGCATTTATAGTATACTAATGCAAGTTATAATATATATATATTTCTCAAATAAATTATAACATTATAAAAAGTTTCATCCATGCATCAAGTGAAAAGTCTAATTGAAAAATAGATTATCTAAATCTATATTACATATAATGCATTTTAGACATTCTCTCGTAATTAATGCACAAAAAAATTTAGTAGTAAATTAACATAATTTACCTCCTTTAAATACACAAAGTAAAATATGGTTTAAGTAATACAATTTAACAAGCCAAGTGTACAGCTGTTTTACCATACAATAATTGTAAACTTTTTAATACGCTAATAAATTACAAACTTTTTAATGCGTAACTATACTCTTAATAAAACACTCAATTACATAAATATTTAATACTATATGCACATTGTACAAACATTAAAAACATCTATATACTATACTAATGTAAAATATAATATACATATATTTCTAAAAGAAATTATAACATTACAAAAAGTTTCGTGCGTGCATAAAATGAAAAGTCTAATTGAAAATAGGTTATCTATATATATATTATATATAATGCATTTTATACCTTCTCTCCTAATTAATGCACAAATAAGTAGTACTACTAAATTAAAATGACTAGGATTTTTGCCCGCGCTTCGCTGCGGCGAAGAGCGGGCATTTTCAGAGGTCGCTTCGGCACGGCGTTAGGAGTTGCTACTTGTTCGGACACATCTGAATACGTGTTCTAACGAATTGAATTAAAGAACATATCACATAGACCAGCAGACATTCACGTGGATCCTACACAAATAATGGATGTATTTAGAAGGAATATAACTGTCATAAGAGGAAGCATATGGTTTTTCAAATAAGTATAGTTTGATAATAGTATAGTTCAAATATTAGTGACAAACTTTCATATTATTATGATCCTTAATAGAATATACAACATCCATATCATCATCATGTATATATCATCTATGGAAAGATCAGAGAAGCAGTTATACACTTTTACGGTATTTGAAGCAAACAACTAACAATTGTTTAGTCTTTTCCCTTGTTAGAGAGTCCGTGTTTTAGTTCATTACTTGTTTGTTTCACTGTAATCCAAATACATGCATTTAAACATTTGCTTGAGTCCCATGATTTATCCTATGAAATACATTCTGCGATTACCTACACATTAAAAAAGAAACAATTATAGATGATGCCTTTTACTTAAGAAGAGCATTCTTCCTAGTCACAAATGATAATTAAGGAGTAAAAAATAGGATTGTTTTAGCTAATCTAAGTATTCAAATATATCAAACTTAAATAATTCATTAATGCAAATTTTACCTTAGACGTGGATACAAGAAAGCAATGCTTTAATCATACTCATGGTAATTGAGTTCCACTCCATTAGAACTGAAATGACAACAAATTTAAAAGTCATGTGGTTCAGTGTCTGTTTCCTTTGATATAGATACCATGCTTTTCTTTACTGTGACGGTATTTTTAAGCGTTCTAACTTCAAATTCAACCTCCCATGTAAACTCTAAAGCAGCCTTCATTTCCATAGCATCTTTTACATTCATCGTCTAAGAATAATAGCATGAAAACAGTAATAGTTAGAACCTGTTCAGGTGAAAATGGATCAATCTGACTTGTATATTTTGTTAAAAACACAAAATTTAGCATACTTGATTGTATATATTAATCATGAAAAATTAATCACCTGACATTAAGACTGCATACCTATGAGAGCCACAACCCTGTTAAATGAAAAAATGCAAAACGAATAGTATGCGAACTTCTTGTTCCTTCATCGAGAATTTTCTCAATAAACTGTATAAAAATGTTGAATTAGAACAATATTATGGTATGGTATGGGTGAACCATATTGGTAAGTATACTTTGCTCTACAATGATTTTAAATTATGTTATGGGTGAAGTCAAGGAGGCCAAGAGGATAGAGTTGGCCGTGCTCAACATATTTCGTACCAATGACATTTGGTTAGTTGGTCAGCTAGAAATTTTCCCTAGACCTATGAATCATTTTTATACAAAAATCATTAACTAATAAACTAATTGAAGCCAGATAATACAACGTAACATTATATTTTATAGTTTAAATTGGGTGATATAGTTGTGTGACATGTTTCTATTCCGGTGAAGCCGAAAACGAAGGGTAAAGGGGCACCATATAAGTACAAACGGTAGGTCTGATCTTATCACTTTCACATGGTCTTGATCACATGAGTACTCTCTCTTATATAAGAAAAACACTATACTCGTAAAAGTTATAAATACAATATGAGCTGGCTAAATGAGTATGTAATGGTTAAAAATGGTTTGATTCACGTTTCAAAATAGTAGAGTATTGGAATTCTTTGGCACCAACATTTAAAATCTCAAATATCATGCATGGCTTCAAGGATATAGTTATTCAACCATTAAAGGATAAAGGGGTTTGTATCCATCAACAAAAGGACAATGTGCCACTAATAGATATGTTAATTTGGAAAATGGGTTGAAGGATATAGTTATTCAACCAGAAATTCAACTAAGTTTGATACTGAATGAAACGGGTAAAAAATGGAGCTTTTCAAACCGGGTTGTTCAAGATCCTGATCTGAGCTGAAAAGAGAATACTTCTACTATTTTTCCCGATAAGGATTTCGTCACATAAGCAAGTGACTCTAAATGCTTAAGCCTAAATTTTTACAACTTGAACTCTGATGTAATTTATAAAACAAAACCTTGTCATCTAAACTATATCATTGATTGTAGACTCTTAAAATCTCAAATATCATGCGAGTAAGTATTAATGTCCTAGTATAATAAATAAATCTAATTCGCTATGCATTTAAACTTGTACTTACATATTCATCCGCCTCTTTAAGTTGAGTAGCAGTAGATAGGATTAGTTTCTTGTCATAGATTGAGCATATTGTCGTAGAAATACTTGCGCTCCATCATGTATAAGTATTGTCATTCTACACTGCCAATAAATTCAGAAGTTATAATTAGCTATAATAAACTCATCCGGATGTATTAATAGTAAATCTAACAACTTAGAACACGAAATTGACACCCACCTTGCTTCGACTTCAGATTTACGATGACATGAGGGACATCTTACAATCCAACTAAGACCAGCTTATAGAAACTTGTTGGAAATACGTTTATGTATTAGAAAGGATCGGTCACTCCAACAATAGATTAAGTGATAGCTCGTAGTTTTGTATTATTAAGTTAAGTAAACAAGGCCATGCATATCCAATGGAATGTATTAGGTTAATAGTCTAGTATTATTGGGTTACTATAGTAGGAAATACGTGCCCTTTAACTAGGATCACTTCCACTAAAGCGAAGAAAGCGTGCCCTTTAACTAGGAGTACCAAGGCTACCAAAACACAAGTGTGTCCTTTAACTAGGAACACCAACACTACTGTAGGAACCAAGTACCCTTTGAATAGGTCTACTCCCACTATAGTGCTCGCTAATACTCCAAAACCTAAGAAAGTTGGAACAGACGAACCTTTTATTGGTAAAACTCACATTAGAAAACGCCGGAAATCTAAGGATAACACAAATGTTAGCAATTCTGATAATATTATATCTGTATCTGCTAACACTCTGGAACCAATAGTTTCCAATGCATTGTCTACTGTTGTTACTGAAAACAGGTGGTCCAAATTGTTCTCTGGTATTTGGACTCTGGTTGATCCAAGCATATGACCGGAGATCGCTCTCAGCTCAGAAATTTCGTCAGCAAGTTTCTTGGTACGGTTTGATTTGGAAATGATCATATTGCAAAGATAATAGGTTACAGTGAATATCATATTGGGAATGTTATAATTTCAAGAGTGTATTATGTGGAAGGTCTCGGTCACAACTTATTTTCTGTGGGACAATTTTGTGATGCAAACCTAGAAGTTGCTTTTCGAGAGCATACCTACTTCATTCGTAATTTGGAAGGGGTTGATTTATTGAAAGGTACTCGAAGGAATCATTTGTAAACTTTGTCTCTACAAGACATGATGGCCTCTTCTCCCGTATGTCTTCTCTCAAAAGCATCAAAGACTAAGTCATGGTTATGGCATCGACGGTTATCTCATCTTAACTTTGACGCTATTAATCATTTGGCGAAAAACGAACTTGTTCGTGGTCTTCGTAAACTTACATTTCACAAGGATCATTTGTGTTCTGCGTATATAATGGGGAAAAGCACTATGAAATCATAAAAACCCAAGACTGAAGACACCAATCAAGAGAAACTTTATTTGTTGCATATGGATCTTTGTGGGCCAATGTGTGTTGAAAGTCTTAGTGGTAAAAATTACATCCTCGTCATTGTCGATGATTACTCTCGGTTTACATGGGTGAAATTTCTTACAACAAAAAATGAGGCACATAAATTCATCATCGGATTTCTCAAGATGATTCATGTGCGTCTCAACACTACTGTCTGATGCATTCGTACAGATAATGGAACTAAATTTGTGAATCAAATTTTGCGTGATTATTATGAAGAAGTTGGCATATCTCATGAAACATCCGTTGCTCGCACTCCACAAAAAAACGGTGTCGTTGAAAGGCGAAATTACACATTTATGGAAGCTGCTCGAACGATGTTAATTTACGCAAAGGGTCCATTGTTTTTATGGGCAGAAGTAGTATCTACAACATTTTTCACCCAAAACCGGTCACTAATTCGTAAACGCCATGGTAAAACACCTTATGAGCTTCTACATGGAAAAGTACCAAACTTATCATATCTTCGTGTATTTGGTTCTCTTTGCTATCCAAATAATGATGGTGACAATTTGGGAAAACTTCAACCAAAGGCTGATATTGATATTTTCATTGGTTATGCACCCACAAAGAAGGCATACCGAATCTACAATCGTAATTCTCATAAGATCCTCGAAACTATGAATGTTGATTTTGATGAGCTGACGGCAATGGCTTCTGAGCAAAGCAGCTCTGAACCCGCACTTCCTGCAATGAGACCCACTAACATTAGCTCTGATCTTGTCCCAAACAACCCTACTCCATCATCATTTACACCACCTTCTAGGAATGGATGGGATACGTTGTTTCAATCGTTCTTTGATGAATTCTTTACTCCTCCAAGTATTGTTGCTCCAGAACTTGAGGTAATAGCTCCGGTTACCGAAGTCGTAGCTCCAGCAACCGAAGCACAATCAGATACGTCTTCACCTATAATTGGTCAAGATATACCTTCAACGAGTAATTCTCAACCAACACCCGAATCAACTACCCATGTTATGCCTGTTGATGATGAAGAGAATGATGATGATCACGATCTGGAATTCGTTCAAATGCGTGAACTTCCATTCTTTAGTGTACCAATTCCCGACCCTAATCAAGCTGAGTCGTCCACCTCAGAGGAAGCTCCTACTACGGTCTACTCCAATCCACAGATTCATGAACATGACAGCTAGTGGACAAAGGATCATCCTATAGATTCTATTATTGGTGACCCTAATCGTCTGGTATCCACACGAAGTCAGTTACAAGAAAGTGCAATGTTTTGTCATTTTGATGCTTTTCTCAGTGAAGTTGAACCTAAGACGTGGCAACAAGCATTTACCCAATCCTGTTAGATAAAAGCTATACAAGATGAACTTAATGAATTTATACGTCTTGATGTATGGGAACTTGTCCCGTGCCCGGATCAAGTGAAGTTACTCACTTTGAAATGGGTTTACAAGGTGAAACTCGACGAGTTAGGCGGAATATTGAAGAACAAGGCTCGACTAGTAGCTTGTGGATACAAGCAATTATTGGGCATCGACTTTATGGAATCCTTTGCACCCTTTGCCCGTTTCGAAGCTATTAGACTATTCCTCGCTTATCCAGCCCACATGAATATGATCGTCTATCAGATGGATGTGAAGACGGCATTTCTCAATGGTGAAATCAAGGAAGAGGTCTATGTTCAACAGCCGGATGGTTTTATAAACTCTAAATATCCTAATCATGTGTACAAGCTTAAGAAGGCTCTCTATGGGTTAAAGCAAGCTCCACGTGCATGGTATGATCTATTGTCACAATTCCTCATTACGCAAGGCTTTACAAAAGGCAAGGTGGATCCCATGATGTTCATTCAAAAACGAGGCAAAGATATGATTATGGTACAAATATATGTTGATGATATTATATTTGCTGCCTCGACCCAAACCTTATCGGATGAGTTTGGGAAACTCATGTCTTCCAAGTTTAAGATGTCAATGATGGGCAAGGTATCCTTTTTCTTAGGACTTCAAATATCTCAAAGTCCTAGACGCATCTTTATCAATCAATCCAAGTATGCCCTTGAATCGCTTAAGAAATATAAGATGGAATCTTGCGACCCCGTGGATACTCCAATGGTGGAACGAACTAAGCTATATGCAGATTGATGAGACTGTAATTATACATAGTCTCATCATCCAAATCGGGCTTAAAACGCTTAAAATATCATCAAAATACCCAAATATATGCTTGTGTTTGTTCATTGTGTATTTTAGGTACGGATATCGTGAATTCACCAAAAGATCAAAGGAATCAAGCAAAAACGAACACGGGCAACGAACCGCACAAAGAACCGGGCCTGAATCATGAATTTCATTCAAGTCCTTGAAGTTTTGAAGATTGGCAAGATTGGTCCCTCAAGAATTGAAGAATTGTCATTTTATACCCCTGTAAATCCTCAAAATTACTTATGGGTCCCTAAAATATCAAGTATTTACAAGTTTAGTCCTTGGAATATGAAGAAATTACAAGAGAAGTCCTTGAAACATGTTTGAAAATTGTTTGGGGCAAATTCAGCAAGTTGTCCAAACATTTTATAAAGGAATAAGGAGTTGATAGCTGTTTTTAACAATGTAGCATGTTTATGGGAATTGGGGGGCCATATTTGCCCAGACAAACAAACACACCTCAACCTATCTGCCTTTGACAAGTCACCCTCTACTCCCCTCAACCAATCAGATTTCCCCAATCTCCCACGTCACCCCTCCACTACTTATTTAAAACTGATTATTAATAATCAGATATACTTAGTGAGGGAAAAAAGATTTTAAAAACTATAACACCCAAAAATGGTTAAAACCACTCCTGGTAATCACCCCCACACCCAAGAACCCTAAATCTAAAAACCATTAATTACTTGGTAATTAAAGCTTAAACTTTCCAGAACCCTAATCCCTTATGTCGACATCCCATTCCCCAACCCAAAACATTACCCCGTGACCCCAAGAGGGCCCCCCAAGATTCCCATGATCACATTGTTTGACATGAAAACAAAATTTGACAGAGAAATCAACGAATGAGGACAATTCCTTCATGGCTACGCCTATTTGGACGACCAAGATCATTTCATCACAGCTTGCACATCACAATCATCACTTGAAGGCCAAATTTTACTGAAAATTCAAAGGGCATGTTAGGGATTTCGTTTATTAGGGTTTTTGTAACTAGAATCTTCTTTTGAGTAGTATTTAAGGAGGTCCAACCTGTGGATACCCCTTTTGTTCCAGCCTTTTGTAAAAGTTTTAAGATTTAATGAAAATTATTCTTACCTTATAAAATTCAGCTGAGTTCCTTACTTTAATGTTTTATTTAGTGTAATTCTTTTACTTTTTCTTCAAATTAGTTAATTAAATCCATGGCAAAAAATTTTTGGTTCAAGGGCACTTGGCCAGAATTTGAGTTTTTGAGAATTCTTGCTTCATGTTTGATCATAACACCTTGTTCTTGACAAAAACAAGATGTTGTGAAGACAAACTTCAAGTATTTCTTAAGGGCCTGATTGAATTTGGTTTATAGATTTTTCAAAAATCTTTATTCAAAAGAAATTTTTGAGACCCTCTTCTTTATAAGAAGGCTGTGCAAAGGACTTGACAACTCCTTTGTGCATTCTGAGTATAGGGAAGAGTTATTTTCCATTGTTTTGTCACTTGTAGTTGATAACAGTTTGGACAGAAAGATATTTTCAGAAAAGTCGTTTTTGATATTCAGTTTTCTCACTTTCCAAATAAGTTGGATATAATCTATCTGACAAATAGCTTATATCCTGATTTATTTGGAATTTCAGTTCATTTCTTTATGATTTGTGCAGGTTGAAGACCTTATCCCCATCACCTTTCATTTTGATGGTTTTATGAGCTGTTGTAGCTCTATCAACTAAAACCAGTCATCCATCTCTTACTTGCATTCAAACAAACCTCCAAGCCCTTGTTTACGCTCTTTAAAGCTGGTGGTATCCTCATCTGTGACTTAGCCCGAAAAAGGTTAAGCTCAGGTAAGTTGAACTCCCTTGAAGTTAGCTTAAATTTTTGGATTCGAGTGATTTTGCTCATGAATGCTTGTTTGTAATTTGTTTAGCATAAATCTGTGTTTTTGTTAAGTTATAAGTTTGTTTAAATAGGTTTAATGATTTTAAGTGTGGTTTGTTTGAGTTAAGTTTAAGATTTCGTAGGCCAAAATTTCATCTAAATACCTAAAACATCAACAATTATACCACTTTCTGCATATAATTCATCAACTGGTCATATTGGGTTTATGTTTGAGTTTTGGACTTTGGAAATTGGTTATTTGTAGTTCATACGGTATTCTAGGTACACATTAGTTGGAAATAGGTTTCAGCAAGGTTGGGGTGGTTTGATAGACCCATAGTTAACTCACTGTTATAGCATATATAGCCCAAAGTCCATTTTTCTGTCTAAACTGCCCCACCAACAGATTTTTAGGCCTCATTTTAGGGGTTCATGGTTTGAAACTTGGTAACTAGTTAGTCTTAGGTTAGGTTTAGCCTTGTAATATCTGGTAGTTTAAGTTTTGCAATATTTTGATGGTTAAAATTTGTTTCGTAGTCACTGTTAAGCCAAATTGCCCACCAGACCCGTCGTTGCCTTCACAGAGCCCTATCTTGGGTAATTCTAGACTGGCTTAAGTTTTGAGGACTGAATTTAGGTTTCTAGGTTAGGCTTAGGGAGGTTTGAACTTACGTTATCTATCTTGGGTAATTCTAGGCTGGTATACTCGCTGTTTTCACAACAAACCCCCCTAAACACTTACTTTCTGTCCACGAGTAACAGTAGGCCTATAGTTGCGTTTATGCTTTGGATTTTGGTTCACTGCTGGAGTGTATGATAGATTAGGCTTGCTAATATTTAGATATAGGATTGGGGGATTTTTGTGGGCTGTACAGCTTGCCTTAACCACTATATTGCCTTATAGCATTAGCAAAGCTTACTTTCTGCATAAGAGTTTGATCCAACCCGTTTTTGTGCTTGAATATGTGTTATTAATTGGTTTTTGTGTGTTCTATTGTGTTTCTCTTGACTCCCTACTACCCACTGGTTGTAGGGGTGCCGTTTGTGCCAAAAAACATCGAAAAACAAGCAAAAACGAGCCGAAAAAACCATACAGTAGGTTTTTCTTTGTTGTCCGAGAACGCTGCAGTTTTTTTTAATTTTTTAGTGTTGTCCGGTATCGTACAACACTGATCTTGGACAAGCCTGTTGTCTGGTAGGATCTTGGACAACACAGAAGTACTCCACCTTCCAGTACTTTGGGGTACTTTCGTTTTTAGCCAATTTTTTTAGTTTTTTTTTAACTTTTTCATTTTTCCCTTGTTAAATTTGCTAAAAAAAGATTTTTAGAAAAATAATATTTATTTTAGCATTATTTTATTATTTTTATGATTATTTTAGTTTAAAAAGTGTTTTTAGCCTTTTAAAAATAGAAAAATAGTTTTAAAAATTTAGGAAAAATACTTTTTAGTCTTTAAATAATATAAGTGAGTTATTAGTTCAATAAAATAATATTTTGGGCTTTTTCTTAATTATATTTAATTTTAGTGCTTTAATTAGCATTTAAAATTGAATATTTAATTAATAAAAGGTTTTAAAAATTATTTATTGGATTTTTATCCTTATTTACATTATTTTAGACTTAGTTTAATCTTTTAATTAATTTTTAGGTTTAATTTTTAATTTCGTCACGTTTTACGTAATTACGTCATCGTTTTACGTCAATACGTCGTAGTGTAATCGTAGTCGTAGCTCGTCTTTACTTTTTCTCTTCTAAACCAAAAACGCCACTAATCCGAACTTTGATTTAATATATTTGGCACACTTAATCCACACACCTCCTTTGAGAAAGAACTTGGAATTTATTCGACTTGTCGGTTTTCCTAAATCGTCGAGTTTAATACTTGCCGCACTTATACGTTGTTTTCCTAAACACGTTTTTCTACCACAATCATTTTGGCGCCGCTACCGGGGAGGTGTTTTTAGTGTGCCATTATTAGTATCGTGTTTGTGTGAGTAGTGCATTTTTGCTTTTCAATTTTTGGAAAGCGTGAATATCGTACATACTCATTTTTGTTATTTTTCTCTATTATATTATAGTATCCAAATAAATCGTGTTTAATTTTCCTAAATTAAACACACAACAATCATTTTACTATATTGTAGATATCCCATTATCGTTTTCGTTTTTCTTGTGAATATATTACTATATTGTACTTACGTAGAACAATAAATATACAAGTACTCCAAAAGCGTGAAAACGCAACCTTGATTCGGGATTTCATCACTCGATCATTCTATTCGAATCCAAAGCAAAAGTTTAAAGGCAAAATAGATAAATACTTTCGTGAGGCTTAATTTTGATTAACACAAACTATAAGGTGGGTATAAGGCGGTTGTATTTCACGGCCTAAGGGGAAAAGGCTCTTAAGTGCTTAGCGCCGCCTCGTTTCCTCCGCTTGCTTGTGCGTGTTTTGAGAAAGAAGGCTAATCGAGGGTTTGCCGCCTAAGTATTATCTACGTATACTATATTTGCTTGTTTTCAAGATTAAACCCTCTTGAACGTTTTGGTGTTCCACCAACGTTCTAAAGTCATCGAAGGCGTTCACTCCACATGATCGTTGTCATTCTTTGAGGCTCCTTTAATCGAGAAAGTCGATTCGAGGAGTGATTTGTAGATTTGAGTCTACGTAATACATTCAAAAATCCAAAAAAATTAAAAACAATCAAAAACCAAAAAAAAAATTGAAAAATCGAAAACCCCCAAAAAGAATCTTCTTTGCTACCTCCCATTCTACGCTTAGTGCATGCGCACTCGATCGAAGGATTATTCTAATTCTAGCGACGCTTCGAATAGACGCAATCGTAATCGAAGGAATCGACGACGTAGACGAGAATTAGAAACCGACGTTCCTAATATCGTTGTTGAAGAAACCTTAGACGAGATGGCCGACAATCGTTCGATGATGGAATTGCTCCAAACGCCCACCGAGGGTTATGGAGACGCGATCGTAATTCCCGCTATCGAAGCGGAGAATTTTGAGATTAAGAGCAGAATGCTTTCGTTAATCCAAGCTACGAAGTTTCGAGGTCGTGAAGCCGATAATCCTCACGACCATATTCGGAATTTTGATCGTCTTTTGGCCACGAGCAAGTTTAAGAACGTCGACACCGATGTCGTCAAGCTTATGCTTTTTCCGTACTCGTTCGATGGTGCCGCCAAGGATTGGTACGAGAAAGAGCCACCTAATTCCATAACTACGTGGAAGGATCTCGTCTCCAAGTTCGTTAATTATTTTTTCCCACCGTCTAAGACAACATTTTTCAAAACTGAAATTACGAAATTTGAGCAAAAACCGAATGAATCTTTTAGAGACGCGTGGGATCGTTTCAAGGAATTGCTTAGGCAATGTCCGCACCATGGTTTTTCCGAGTTGCACCAAATCGATACGTTTTACAACGGACTTAATTTTCAAGAACAAGATTCGTTGAATTCCGCCGCTGGTGGCAACTTTTTGTGTAAAACTCTGAAAGAAGCATTGATAATTATCGAAAACCGATCCAAGGTTTACCAACTCCGCAACGCACCTAGTGTTGCCAATGTCGCCAATGTTAGTAGTTCTAATCGCTACATTGAGAGAGTTGATGCGAAAGTCGACAAGTTGACGAATGTGTTTACGTCTTTTCTCGTCGAAATGCAAAACAAAGACGCTCCCGCTACGGTGAAAGCGGTTGAGGTTTCGTGTACGTTTTGTGGCGGACCTCATAATTATTACGAGTGTGCGGCTACGGATGGCCAAACGTCGAATGTGAGTGCGTTAAATGGAAACAACAATTTTTAAAATCAAAATAACGCGGGTCCATCACAACAAGGCAATTATAACCAAGACAACAATTTTAATCAAAACCGAAACAATTTTCAAGGAAATAATCAACAAGGAAATTTTTCGAATCAAAATCAAGGTTATAATCAAGGTCGGAATTTGAACTGGCAAAATCGAGACAATAATCAAAACTCGAATTTTTCAAACAACAACAATCAGGGGAACAATTTTTCAAGTGGTAATCAAGGAAATTTTCAAAGAAGTAATCAAAACCAAGGGAACTTTAATTCTAATAAAAATAGTTCGTCAAACGATTTTCAAAATTAAATGAAAACGAATGAGGCTAATATGAGACGATTAGAGGGAGAAATTGGTACTTTGAAAAACGACTTTTCTAATACATTAAAATTGCAAAACACGAAGATTGAGCAAGGACAAATTGACATTAAAAAGATGTTTTCGGCCATTATGAACAAGTCCTCGGGTGCTTCGTCGAGTTCGTTACCTAGTGACACCGTAGCAAATCCGAAGGAACAATGTAAAGCCGCCTCGTCTCGTGATAAAGGTCGTGTGATTACCCCTAACCTTGAAGGATTTCGAGTTGTTCCTTATTCTCAACCCTCGACTTCTAAGACGTCTTATTGTTCTAAAGTCGATGGGGTGAACGTGGCGACCAAGGAAAGGAGTGCACACCCTCGTGTACCTCAAATTCCATCCACGGTTCAAAAGAGAGCTTTATTGACCTTACCAAAGTAACCCTTGAAGAAACTTGTGCTTCGATCCTTCTTAAAAAACCCAAAAGGCGTATGCCGAGAAAGGAAGAGGATCCGTGCCTATTTCTATTACCTTGTGATTTTTCCGAGATTGAGGGATGTTTAGCCCTTGCCGATTTAGGTGCTAGCATCAATCTTATGCCTCATTCTCTTTGGAAATTGATGAGGTTGCCTTCACTTACCCCCACAAACATGACAATCGAGCTTGCAAATTGTACGCCACTTATACCAATTGGAATAGCCGAGGATGTCTATGTTAGGATTGGAAAGTTTGTTTTTCCCGCGGATTTTTTTATATCCGATTACGAGTGTGACCCTAAATGTTCCATTATTTTAGGCCGGCCATTCTTATCGACGGCTCGAACCGTAATCGACGTTCACGAGGGGAGACTTATTATGAGATATGGGGATGACAAAATGGACTTTTTCGCTAGAAAATCCCAAGTGTTCAATGATAATGAAAAAACCGAGGTTTCAAAACCTAATGATTCAAATCCAAACGATTTCAAAATGTTCACTTTAGCGGAAAGAATGAGGCTTAATGAATGTTTTGAAAGAATTAAGAAAAACGGTTTTAAAGATGATGATTTTAATGATAAAGAGTACGTGTACCTAATTCAAAAGGGTATGTGTAAATTTATGGATAAAAACTCACTTTGGGATGTATTTAGCGAAACAAGTGAAACACCAATTCCGAAGGGCGACGTTAGTGCCATCACGACAATGACCAAAATGGGCTCGTCTTCACCACCTTCGAAGGACCACGTCTTTGAGGCTTCAACTTCTAACTCCATCGAAGTGCCTCCTTTGCCTAGCCCAACACCCGTTGAGGCGAAAGGTTTTATCGACATCGATCCTCTCGTCTTAGAAAAGTCACCTAAGCATAGTCATTCGACTTGTAAGACCATGGTTGTGAGTGCTCACATCGGCTCTTTCTTTGACGATGACGATGGCGATTTTGCCGAGCTTGATCACGTACTTCGAAATCCACATGCAATTTTTGATTCTCCTAAAAAGAAACATGTGAAGTACGATGATTACGAGTTTGATCCCGAGATTGAGGAAATCATTGAACGAGAGCTAGCTCTTTTGCCTCCACTTCCACCTACGAGTGAGGTCGATCTTTCCAAATTCGAGGATGAACTTAATGAGTTGGAACGTCTTATTTTCGATGACGAACCAACTCATGTGACCAACAAAAATCCAATTCTCGAGGAGTTACCTAATCAACACTCCTCAAATGAGAATTACGTTTACCAAATTCGTGAGGATTTAACTTATCAACAATCCTCACAAATGAATGATGGTTTCGTGCTTGATCGTGATCTTTTCGAGAGAGTTTCTAAGATACTCAAGGAGGGGAATGACAAACCTTGGTTTGACAAGCCTATCTTTGATGAAGATATCGATGAAATTGACGTTCATGAGGATGACGAGTATGTAGACCCTGAGGGGGCGGTGTTCTTTATTGATAAACGTTTTGAGAACTTATATAATCCACCCCCCTAACCACGACTTAAATGTGAGGATTTTTAGCGCGACTAATTTTGAATTTGACACGCCAAATATTTTCGACATTATCAAATCGGGTTTTCATAAAGAGTTTAAAAACGATGAAAAAGGAAAGGATTTTAAAAATGTTTTAAAAGAATTTTCTACTTGTTTAACTCCGTCATCACCGCGTGTTATGAGTGCTACCAACTCGTCTACTCCTTTTGACGACGGTTGGTGTGGTTTTAGTATGGGGGAAACCCCTTATGTTTCCTCACGTTTCTCCACCGAGGACGAGATTTACGATCCTGGAATTGCTTGTAAAGGGAAATCTTGGTCTTCCACCGATGCAATAAATGGAAAACTTATCTATTTGCTTGGTGTGGGTCTACCTCAAGTAGCTCATTATGTTGACTTACCAATTGCCCCACCTTTCTACTTCTCATCTATTTTCTTCTACCCCATTGGGGTTCATGCTGGAGTGGCGTTGTTTCGTCTTTCATCCGAAAACGAAGATGCTATCTTTGACCCCGGTATTCGTGTATCGGGTTTTTAAAGTACTCCATGTACTTTTGGGCATTGTTTATCATGTAAGCCCCACTAAAAATGACCATGCCATGATTATCCCTAAATAATCACATTTATGGGGATCCGAGTCGAGCTTTTGACTCGGTTATCAAAAACAAGGTGCCTCGTGGAGATTCTCATGCTTATCCTTGTAAATATTATCGCTTTCTTAGTTTAACGTAACGAGGGGACTTGTGCTCTTCCAACCTTTGTTTCGTGGTTGTTTGTGTTTGTGATTCATTAGGTTCATCGTCATCATTGAAGCCTCTCGTGGTTGTTTTACGGATCACTCGAGCTTCGATCATTGCCTTTGGAGATTCCGATATCCGATGATATCCTTTTATGTTCTAACGTTTATCTTATTAGCATAATTCATAAACGGCTTTTAGGTTATTCGTTTTACCCTTTCCATGCTCGAGATTAAGCATTCGACTTCGTCTCTAGTATGGGGGTGTTTTCACCCCTAGACTCGCAACATTGAGGACAATGTTTAGTTTTAGTATGGGGGTGAGTAGATACTTCACCTTGCTTACGTCATCACGCAATCCAATATTCATCTTTTTGCTATCGTTTTGTTGCAAATAAGGCTAAAAATGGCCAAATTTTAAAAATTTTCTAGTTTTTCATAAGTGTTTAAGACACGAATGTAGGTTTCTGATGGTGAGAATAAGAGTAATTTTTGACTCGACCGTGCGTGTTGAGCACTTAGCTTCGATTCCTTAACTTTTTAGGCTAAGTCTCTTAAATGAGGACGAGAAATGATAGAGTTATTTATAAGTCTCGTAATCGTCACGATCTCATGTGTAGTAATTATTAGCTTATTGTCCCCACGCTTTTGCATAATAAATTGTTAATAAATATTGATTTAGCGGTTTAGTCACTATTGTTGGTTTCTAATTTGTTTTAGTAGCTTCCATGTAATTAAATTGGGATAACATTAAGGTATCGCCAGCGTCACAGTTTTAAAGTATTGGCACCCAAATAATCGAAAGCTTCACCTAATAATAAGATTTCAAGTGCTCACCTAAATTAAGCAAATATTTGAAGCTCACAAGGCCGAAAAATCTATGCCCAAATTGAAAGTGAATCAAGCCTTAATCTTTGAAGCTTTAAAGATCCAAAATTCGCTTTAGCGTGAGGATATACGTCTTTGGCTAATAAAACCACCGATGAGGCGGATAATAAAAGGCAAGGCAAGACCGAAGTCATAATAAAAGCTTCATGGCGAAGTTGAATAAAAGATGGAGGTAAACCAATGATAATAAGGCCCTTCCGTTAGGGGGCGTATAAAAGTCTTGGTAATAAGTCTCATGTTCAAAACCGTTATAAAATCGTGTTTATCGATCCTTCTTGTTGACTTAATTTTTTGACATCGTTGTCTATTAGGATGAATTATTAATTTAATGATTTTGGTTACACCGTTAAGACTCTATTTTTAGACTTAATCTCTATTCACGTATAAGTCAATGATGTATCCTCGTGATCATTAAGACAAAAATAAAATATAAGAGATACCAAGTAGGAATAAGGGAGTTTAGGTTCGTAATCAACACTCATGAGATATGATCGTGTTGCTAACTTATAATAACAATGATCTCGTTACACGCTTAGCATGGAATTAGGTGAAAATCGAGGACGGCGAAATTATTTCTAACGAAGCATTCACATGTTCTTGTTCTATGATCCCAAAAGTCACTTTATCGTGATGAAAACAATACATTATGTCTAAAACACGTGTAGTAGTTTATTTAAGTTTATGTCTTCAATAAATGTCATCATAAAATGAATTTTGGAAGTGCTATGATACTTAATTCTAGCATTGCGTGGGGACACGACAATGGTTTAGTATGGGGGAGTGATGAGACTGTAATTATACATAGTCTCATCGTCCAAATCGGGCTTAAAACGCTTAAAATATCATCAAAATACCCAAATATATGCTTGTGTTTGTTCATTGTGTATTTTAGGTATGGATATCGTGAATTCACCAAAAGATCAAAGAAATCAAGCAAAAACGAACACGGGAAACAAAGCCGCACAAAGAACCGGGCCCGAATCATGAATTTCCATTCAAGTCCTTGAAGTTTTGAAGATTGGCAAGATTGGTCCCTTAAGAATTGAAGACTTGTCATTTTATACCCCTATAAATCCTCAAAATTACTTATGGGTCACTAAAATATCAAGTATTTACAAGTTTAGTCCTTGGAATGTGAAGAAATTACAAGAGAAGTCCTTGAAACATGTTTGAAAATTGTTTGGGCCAAATTCAGCAAGTTGTCCAAACATTTTATAAAGGAAAAAGGAGTTGATAGCTGTTTTTAACAATGTAGCATGTTTATGGGAATTGGGGGGCCATATTTGCCCAGACAAACAAACACACCTCAACCTATCTGCCTTTGACACGTCACCCTCCACTCCCCCTCAACCAATCAGATTTCCCCAATCTCCCACGTCACCCCTCCACTACTTATTTAAAACTGAATATTAATAATCAGATATACTTAGTGAGGGAAACAAGATTTTAAAAACTATAACACCCAAAAATGATTAAAACCACTCCTGGTAATCACCCCCACACCCAAGAACCCAAAATCTAAAAACCATTAATTACTTGGTAATTAAAGCTTAAACTTTCCAAAACCCTAATCCCTTATGTCGACATCCCATTCCCCAACCCAAAACATTACCCTGTGACCCCAAGAGGGTCCCCCAAGATTCCCCTGCTCACATTATTTGACATGAAAACAAAATTTGACAGAGAAATCAACGAATGAGGACAATTCCTTCATGGCTACGCCTATTTGGACGACCAAGATCATTTCATCACAGCTTGCACATCACAATCATCACGTGAGGCCAAATTTGACTGAAAATTCAAAGGGCATGTTAGGGATTTCGTTTATTAGGGTTTTTGTAACTAGAATCTTCTTTTGAGTAGTATTTAAGGAGGTCCAACCTATGGATACCCCTTTTGTTCCAGCCTTTTGTAAAAGTTTTAAGATTTAATGAAAATTATTCTTACTTTATAAAATTCAGCTGAGTTCCTTACTTTAAATGTTTTATTTAGTGTAATTCTTTTACTTTTTCTACAAATTAGTTAATTAAATTCATGGCAAAAAAATTTTTGGTTCAAGCGCACTTGGCCAGAATTTGAGTTTTTGAGAATTCTTGCTTCATGTTTGATCATAACACCTTGTTCTTGACAAAAACAAGATGTTGTGAAGACATACTTCAAGTATTTCTAAAGGGCCTGATTGTATTTGGTTTATAGACTTTTCAAAAATCTTTATTCAAAAGAAAATTTTGAGACCCTCTTCTTTATAAGAAGGCTGTGCAAAGGACTTGACAACTCCTTTGTGCATTCTGAGTATAGGGAAGAGTTATTTTCCATTGTTTTGTCACTTGTAGTTGATAACAGTTTGGACAGAAAGATATTTTCAGAGAAGTTGTTTTTGATATTCAGTTTTCTCACTTTCCAAATAAGCTGGATATAATCTATCTGACAAATAGCTTATATCCTGATTTATTTGGACTTGCAGTTCCTTTCTTTGTGATTTGTGCAGGTTGAAGACCTTATCCCCATCACCTTTCATTTTGATGGTTTTATGAGCTACTATAGCTCTATCAACTAAAACCATTCATCCATCTCTTACTTGCATTCAAACAAACCTCCAAGCCCTTGTTTACGCTCTTTAAAGCTGGTGGTATCCTCATCTGTGACTTAGCCCGAAAAAGGTTAAGCTCGGGTAAGTTGAACTCCCTTGAAGTTAGCCAAAATTTTTGGATTCGAGTGATTTTGCTCATGAATGCTTGTTTGTAATTTGTTTAGCATAAATCTGTGTTTTTGTTAAGTTATAAGTTTGTTTAAATAGGTTTAACGATTTTAAGTGTGGTTTGTTTGAGTTAAGTTTAAGATTTCGTAGGGCAAAATTTCATCTAAATACCTAAAACATCAACAATTATACCACTTTCTGCATATAATTCATCAACTAGTCATATTGGGTTTATGTTTGAGTTTTGGACTTTGGAAATAGGTTATTTGTAGTTCATACGATATTCTAGGTACACATTAGTTGGTAATAGGTTTCAGCAAGGTTGGGGTGGTTTGATAGACCCATAGTTAACTCACTGTTATAACATATATAGCCCAAAGTCCATTTTTCTGTCTAAACTGCCCTACCAACAGATTTTTAGGCCTAATTTTGGGGTTTCGTGGTTTGAAACTTGGTAACTAGTTAGTCTTAGGTTAGGTTTAGCCTTGAAATATCTGGTAGTTTAAGTTTTGCAATATTTTGATGGTTAAAATTTGTTTCGTAGTCACTGTTAAGCCAAATTGCCCACCAGACCTGTCGTTGCCTTCACAGAGCCCTATCTTGGGTAATTCTTGGCTGGCTTAAGTTTTGAGGATTGAACTTAGGTTTCTAGGTTTGGCTTAGGGAGGTTTGAACTTACGTTATCTAGTTTTGGAGGGTTTTTGGTGTCTAAACTTGGCATATACTCGCTGTTTTCACAACAAACCCCTAAACACTTACTTTCTGTCCACGAGTAACAGTAGGCCTATAGTTGCGTTTATGCTTTGGATTTTGGTTCACTTCTGGAGTGTATGATAGATTAGGCTTGCTAATATTTAGATATAGGATTGGGGGCTTTTGTTGGCTGTACAGTTTGCCTTAACCACTGTATTGCCTTATAGCATTAGTAAAGCTTACTTTCTGCTTAAGAGTTTGATCCAACCCGTTTTTGTGCTTGAATATGTGTTATTAATTGGTTTTTGTGTGTTCTATTGTGTTTCTCTTGACTCCCTACTACCCACTGGTTGTTGGGGTGCCGTTTGTGCCCAAAAACATCCCAAAACAAGCAAAAACGAGCCTAAAACGAGCCGAAAAAACCATACAGTAGGTTTTTATTTGTTGTCCGAGAACGCTGCAAATTTTTTTATTTTTTTAGTGTTGTCCGATATCGGACAACACTGATCTTGGACAAGCCTGTTGTCTGGTAGGATCTTGGACAACACAGAAGTACTCCACCTTGGAGTACTTTGGGGTACTTTCGTTTTTAGCCAATTTTTTTAGTTTTTTTTAAACTTTTTCATTTTTCCCTTGTTAATTTAGCTAAAAAATAGATTTTTAGAAAAATAATATTTATTTTAGCATTATTTTATTATTTTTATGATTATTTTAGTTTAAAAAGTGTTTTTAGCCTTTTAAAAATAGAAAAATAGTTTTAAAAATTTAGGAAAAATACTTTTTAGTCTTTAAATAATATAAGTGAGTTATTAGTTCAATAAAATAATATTTTGGGCTTTTTCTTAATAATATTTAATTTTAGGGCTTTAATTAGCATTTAAAATTGAATATTTAATTAATAAAAGGTTTTAAAAATTATTTATTGGATTTTTATCCTTATTTATATTATTTTAGACTTAGTTTAATCTTTTAATTAATTTTTAGGTTTAGTTTTTAATTTCGTCACATTTTACGTAATTACGTCATCGTTTTACGTCAATACGTCGTAGTGTAATCGTAGTCGTAGCTCGTCTTTACTTTTTCTCTTCTAAACCAAAAACGTCACTAATCCGAACTTTGATTTTATATATTTGGCACACTTAATCCACAAACCTCATTCGAGAACGAACTTGGAATTTATTCGACTTTTCGGTTTTCCTAAATCATCGAGTTTAATACTTGTCGCACTTATACGTTGTTTTCCTAAACACGTATTTCTACCACAATCACAGATCCACATGGGATTGCCGTTGATCCGACACTTTATCGTGGAATGATCGGTACCCTTCTGTATATCATAGCTAGTCGACCTGATCTTCAGTTTGCTATATGTATGTGTGCTCGGTATCAAACTCGGCCTACTGAGTTACACTTAGCTACCATTAAACGGATCTTTCGGTATATTAAAGGAACCATAAATCGGGGACTGTGGTATTAAAAGGACTCTTCGGTTGCACTCATGGCATATGTAGATGCGGATCACGCGGGTTGTCAAGATACAAGGCATAGCACGAGTGAAACTTTGCAACTACTAGGAGATAGACTAATCAGTTGGGAATAAAAAAGGCAGAAAAGCGCTGCAATTTCAAGTACGGAGGCAGAATACATAGCTATGTCCGGTTGTTGTGCTCAAATTCTTTGGATGAGATCGCAATTAACTGACTATGCTCTAGGTTTCAACAAAATTCCGATGTACTGCGACAACAAAAGTGCAATTTCCTTATGCTGCAACAACGTTCAATTCTCCCGGTCGAAGCATATTGACATTCGCTACCACTTTATCAAGGAGCAAGTGGAAAATTGGGTGATCGAGCTTTACTTTGTCCGATCTGAGTATCAATTGGCGGATATTTTCACGAAGGCTTTAGATCGCGCTCGAATGGAATTTTTGGCCGACAAGCTAGGTCTAAGAACATTCTCGCCCGAGACTCTAAAGGAATTAGCAGATGAAGCGAAATAACAGTGGTGGTAAACTATTCTCCGTATCCTGGTGATCATTTGTATATATTGTTTATATTTTTATCCACAAAAGTAAAATACAAAAATATAAAACCATATAAAAACTATAAAAATTAAAAATTCAGAAAAATCCAAAAATATTTTTACTTTATTTTTTAAAAGGCATGTCTTTTGGTACGATAATATTTACGGTCTTAGAAATGTTGATTAATATTGACACGGCGCCATAAATAGAGTTCGTACAAAAGTTGTATATATTTCATAAAACATGCCTAATTGGCTTGTAGTTATTTCTGACTGCAACCCGCTTTTCATATTAAAGTCAAGTATTTCTTATGAAAGCTTTGGCTCTCAACGGGAATTAATTTTCTCGGGCATGGTTTAAATTATAACCATGTAAGGGATTGTGTTTACGTTATAACACAATATAACACGAATATATGTACGCATCAGTGCATTTATTTGTTAAAACAAGAGAAATCTTGTTTTTATGAAGCTATCATCTCTACAACCATAGCAATCTACAATTGGTATCTACATACTCGACGATGCGACTACTCAAATGACGACTACAACTCTTTCGATAGAACATGTGTCAACAATTGAGGGGGAGCAATGGTCAAGCATTCAGAATCTTCGATGCTGAATGTGCCAAGTTCACAAATTGGTGTCAAGACAAAAATACCAATCGTACATGTAGTGCCAAGAGATGACTTCAGACGTGACGAGGCGACCAACATTTGCCGACAAGAACCATTTGATCTTATCATATGATGTTTAATAACTAGATTTTAATCAGTAAAAAAGTTCGTTGTTCACGGTCTATTCGAATTGATTACAGTTGAAAGTGTGACTCAGTTGTTCTTAGTGAAATAGAAAAGAAAATGATTATCTATATTTAAACTAAAAATGAAATGTAAATGTCGTTGAGTAAGGGTAAAAATAAGTAAAAATGAAAACTTGAAAATATTAAACTAAGAATTAAGACTATAAAAATTAAATGACAAAAGCTTAAAACTTTAATAAAAATAAAACTGAAAATAAAATATAATAAAGTAAAACTAAAAACTACTTTTTCGGAAAAAAAAACTAAAATTCGGAAAAATGAGAATTTTCGGAATAATCACCTAATTCGGATAAATGACTCTAATTCGGATAAACGATATATTTTCGGAATAACAGGCTAATTCAGAAAAATGACATAATTTCGGATAAATAGACTAATTCGGATAAATGGATGTATTTCGGAAAAAACAATATTTTCGGAGAAATGGAATATCTTCGTAATAAACCAATAATTTCGGAAAAAGGGATACTTAGGAAAAACTAAAGATTTTCGCAATGACTGGCTTTTTCGGAATATAATGTTTTTCGGAATAATAAACTATTTCGGAATAACATGCTATTTTCGGATAAACAAGTACATCTTGGATAAAATAAAATAAAAAGAAAATTTCGGAAAAGTTTATTTCGGAATAAGGGGCAATGTTCGGAATGCCTAAACCCTTTTGCGAAGATATGTAAAAACAGACGAACAGGAATAGATATATCTAAAAATAGGTAATAAGCTACGCATAAACACAAATCAAATAAGCAATCTACCAAAACTTAATCTAAAACACTTTTAAGAAAAACTATTTAAGCCACAAATTAAAAACTTGAAAGACACTAATTAATCTAAAAATTAAAAATCAACTTTTAATAAAATTAATCTATTAAAACACTTAATCCAAAATAAGCAAAATCAAACAATAAGCACTAAACACAATAAGCTAAAACAATCAAACACATCAACATCAATAAGCACAATCAATCAAACATATTAATAAAACAATAAGCATAAAGATTAAGCAAACTACATGATTAACCAAATCAAAACATAAGATTCAAAATAAGAAAGGTAGAATGAGAATGATTATCTAAAAAGCTTGGATTAAAGATAATGAAGATTCAAATACAAGATTAAAATTAAAAAAGCTTGAAAAATATGAAAGTAAATCTAGAGAGAGAAAGTAATTTTAATCTACTCCTAAAACTTAATAAAACTATCTAACCACCTCCTAATGACACATTAGGAGGGTATTTATAGGAGGAGTGGAAGTGTTGTTGCTTCTCTCATTCTTCTCGTCTTTTCGTCTTTTAATTTCTTCGACTTCTTCGACGTTGTCTCGGAATTTGTCGATATAAAATGAACTCGTCTTCAAATTTTCTTCTTTTATTAGATTTGGTTTTTCGACTTCACTAAACTTCCGTCTTTAGACTTTTTTCTTCGATAAATCTTCAGAATAGGCCTTGGACTTCCGTTCTTTTTGCACACTTGATCTTTTGACTTCGTCTTTTGTCTTTTTCTTGATAAAAGCCCGTGAAAGCCTGTGTTTTCTTCCCTTTTCACATTTTGGTCCTAAATCACAATAAAAACACAAACCACACATAATTCCGACTTTTTCGACATTAAATACACGTTTGGCTTGGTTCTTATTATAATTAAGTGGTAAAAGGATGGGTGTTTACACACCTATCAAATCCCCTACACTTGACCATTGTAATGCCCTCATGCAATGCATTAATTACAAAACAAGATTTACATTTTCCATCATAATTAACCCACCTTGGCCTTTATTAAACACAAGACATTAAGGAAACTTAAAGAGATAGAAAATCGCAAAATATTTAAAGGAAGAAAACAAGTAAAGAGATCAAAGACTTACATTAGGGCTTTGGATGTCATGAATGTTTATCACCCTTAAGTTTCACGTTCCCCATACCAAGCTTAAAAATGAGATCATTGTTATTATAAATTAGTAAAGCTAACACAAACTCATGTGGCCCAATTATTCACTTAGACTCCCTTATTCCTAGGTGTATCTCTTATATTTTATTGTTGTCTTGAATGATAACGAGGATGCATTGTTGACTTATTTCGATAATTTATTAAGGCTGAAAATAAAGTAGGACGATTTAATCAATAGTTAGCTAAAGGACAAAATCTTTTAAAACTGCTTCTCGGGATCTCATAAAGTTCATATCTTGGCATAACTCGCTTCACGATTTGAAACCTTTCTCGGATCGATATTTGGCATTGACTTCATACTTCGAATCTTGAGAGATGATCTTGAAATAATGGTCTTCTCTTCATAATAGAAATTTCTTCACTTAAAGTTTTTGAGAGATTCTTCATATTTGGACCACGAATTCTTCATTTTTCTCCAATCTTTATTTGGGATTTTGATATACAACGATCCGCCTCCTTTTAAGACTTGGATCTATTTATCCTCATACCTTGCTAGGGTCTTTTCGGATAGATTTCTACATGATCTTTACGGGAGTATTTGCTTTTCGTCGTGTGTCTCGATCCTTCATATTAAATTTTGATAAATTATACTTCTCATAACTTTGGATCTTTAGCAACAAAATGTAGCCCTCATGTCTTGTTAGGACCTTTTCGGACTCGTCAATCTTCGCATCCCGCTTCAGTAAGTTATGCCTTGGCTATGAACTCTAATTAATACCGAGCAACTTTTAAACGATCTTGGGCTTGAAGCTATGTAACCTTTCAAATCGTACAACATTACTTATTACAATTATATTTATTAACAAGAAATGGGAGAAAAGGTTCATAATTAACTCACATAAATTCATGAAAGAATACCAAACTTATAATTGACCCTATCATCTCTCGTTCTCCATAATTTAAAATCTCAAGGAATGAGATTCGTGGATGCTTAGCCTATTAAATCAAAGTTTTAGGTTTTCAAGTCATCTATAGGATCTTGCAACTTCTTAGACTCTTTCAAGTTTAGAATTCGCATTTTAAAGTTCCCTTGATAAACGACTTTCAAGGATCAATTATAGGAACTTGCGAAAAGTTCTTGTTCTTAACCCGTAAGAGTTAAGACTTTCACGTTTTAAAGTTCCCTATATAAAAGCCTAGCAAAAATTGATTTAAACACGTTAAGGATACTAGCTATAGTAAACTCAGATAAGTAAACTCGGGTTGAGTCAAAAGATTCATGACGTGCCTAATATATCAAAGACATCTAAATTTATTAAAACGATTTATTAAAATTTATTCTAATGAAAGAAAATAACGATAACAAAGGAAATACAACAAGGCCAAAATAGATCAAAAATTTTGAAAAATGTCGAATAATAAATTTTCTGATTGAAATGAGGACAAATACAAGGAAAAGCCCACTTAACTTCGATAGAAGTCCCCTTACACTTAAGATAGACATTGTCCTCAATGTTTAAGCATGTGGGAGTAAACTCCCCTACACTTAGGACATTGTGCACGTTGTTTAAATCTCGCTAAGGAAGAGACAACTAAAGTTATTCCTAGCTTAATATTGAAGAATATAAATTAGAGATTCAAAAGAGTTTAGGATAGAACCGAGAAGACGGGTACACGGGATCACGGTTCATCAAAAGTCATCAAGGATGGATTTTTGAAAGCTCGAATCCCTGCACAGCATAAGAAAACAACAAACACATCCTAGGTTCTTCCCCTACACTTATTATAAAAACGGATAAAATGGATAGATACTCGGGTTGCCTCCCAAGAAGCGCTTGTTTTTGGTCACCAAGTCGTGAGCCTGACTCGACCTTGATTACAATGGTAAGAACCTTGAAGAACATCCACCAGGGTCAAATACATGGTTTTCGTCCAACAAATAGCACAAGCTTAAAGTGAACAAGACAAGCCAGAGAAGAGTAGGCGAGGTTCCCTTAAGCAGTTGTTGAGCACGGTGGTAGAAGGTAGGATGAAGTGAAAGCATAACTCCATAAGTTCCAAAAATCTTTCCTTTTAGTTCATTAGATGGATACTGAAATGGATTAAAATTTGTGATACCCGGATCGAACACCTTTTCCTTTAGGGGAAAATAAGACTTAGGCTCAGTAGACCTTGAAGATTCACCCATAAATCGCACAATCTCATCCGAAGAAGGTGGAAAGAGAGGTGTTTAGACATAGGTACTACGGATATCGGTGTCGTCCAGTTTCTTCTCCTTTGAAACGGGTTTCTTAATATCCAAAGGAGGATAAAGACCAAAATCAAAGTCCAAAGGAGGAGAATCATGCTCATTGTGGAAGTATGTATTGAGAAAAGTAGCAAAATCTTCCTCAAATGAGTAATCGTCCAAAGTAGGATCAAGCATTGTTGGCGGAGGATCTTCATAAAAAATAGGAGCAATGTCATCATTTGAAGAATCACTCAAAAGAGTATCAACATCATCAAAGTAATCATAAGTTGGCATGTCTTTATACTCTAAAGAAAAATCATCATAATCATCCACATCGGAACTACAATCATCATCATAATCATCATAGATCGGCGGAGAATCATAAATTGGTGGGGGATCCAAATTGGAGAGAGAATCATCAAGATCATCCACATAATCTTGGAAAAGTGGATTATCATAGCAAGTCTCGAAAAGAGGATTGTCGTATACAACAAAATCATCAAGCTTAATACTTTCCAAAGGAGTTGTAAGCTCGTCTTGCAGCACATCAATCATTTTCACTGATTATTTTCCATTTGATTTACTTGTAATTTCCCCATCTTAAAAACTTGTTGATCATTCCCTACCCTTAGAATGAGTTCACCTTCGGCAACATCGACTAAAGTTTTTCCGGTTCGTAAGAATGGCCGTCCAAGTATTAACTGAAAACGAGGGTCCATTTCATAATCAACAACAACAACATCGACCGGAAAAGTGAAGGTAACAACTTTAACAAAAACATCTTCGACAATACCAACGGGGTAAGCGAGAGTTTGATTTGCTAGCTCAAGAGTCATCTTTGTTGGTGTAAGGTCGGGTAATGATAACTTTTTCCAAACACTTAAAGGAATCAAATTTATACTTGCCCCTAGTTCGGCTAAGGCAGTAAATTCTTCAACTTTGTTAAAAATGCAAGGTAGCATAAAACGACCGGATCTCCAAGTTTTTCCAGAAGTTCTTTAAGAAGGACTGTAGAATAGTTTTCATTTAAGCGTGTGTTAACAAACTCAGCCATCTTCTCCTTATTATTAATCAATTCCTTAAATGCTGTGACAAATTTCGGCATTTGGAAAAGTGCTTCAACAAGGCTAATGTCGAAATTCATTTGGGAGATCATCTTCAAAAAATAAGTAACTTGAGCATCCTCTTTAGTGAGCAATTTGCACTTGTCTAACCGAGAAGGATAAGGAATATTGGGTTTAGGTGGTGTAGATGTAGAAGGTGAAGGTTGAGATGTTGAAGGTTGAGAGGGTGAAGGTTTAGAGGTGGAAGGTGGGGTTGGTGAAGGGTTTTTCTTGGGTACTTCTTCCGAAAGAGGTGGAGACGGTAATGTAGAACTAGTACTAGGCGGGATAAATGGTGGTGGAGGAGGTGTAGATGGAGTAACGTGGGGAGGGATAGATGGTCCTACTAGAGTTGCTCCACTGCGTGTAGTAATAGAACTCACATTCGCTCTAGCTTTTGTTTCGGTTGTAGAAGGAAGAGCACCTTGGGGACGAAGGGTTTGAAACATTTGAACGAATTTCCTATCCGTGGACTCTTGCATTTCCTTCATGGTTTTCTTATGATTGGTTAATTTTTGTAAAATCAAGTCCATGTGCGGATGAGGTAAATTGTACCCTTGTTGTTGAAAACCTTGGTTTGGGTATTGGTTATATGGTTGAAAACCTTGAGGATTGAAACCTTGGTTTTGAAAGCATTGGTTTTGCATTGGATAAGCTCCTTGATTTGCATTGTAGCCCCTCACATTAGCATTTTGTTGAACATTTGCTCTTGGTGGCCCTTGGTTGTTATGGGTGGGTGGGTGTGGTCTTTGTTGAAAAACCGGGTGGAGCAAAGTAGTTTGTCGAGTTGTAAAACAAGTGATTAACATCGACATTAGGCTTGAAATGAACTCTCTCGGTGTTGTTGTAAGCATACACTTCTCCGTGAGATTGATCATAAGCTTTATCACAATTAGCATAAGAGTGTGACCCACCACAAGTTTCACAAGTAATATTTAGAGCATGGGCATGTTGATTAGGATGGTTATCTATTAAAACAAGTTGTTATACAGCTGAAGTAAGTTCCTTAAGATGATTGGTCAACTCACTCTCACTGGTACTAGCCATAGTAGCCCTAACACTCTTGGTTTGGACTTTGGCATTGTTCTCAATAATATCCCAAGCCTCATTCAAAGTCTTGACAAGAATATTACCCCCCGAGGCACTATTTAGTGAATCTTGGTCACTCAAAGTTAATCCATTATAAAAAGTATTAATTTGATGTACCTTTGTAAAACCGTGTTGTGGACACTTTCTTAAAAGTTTCTTAAAACGAACCCAAGATTCACTAAACGTCTCACCGTACTTTTGTTCAAAGTTGATAATGTCATTCCGCAAAGCGGTAGTACGTGAGGGTGGGAAAAAGTAATTGATAAACTTGGTCTCAAGGTCCGTCCATGTGACAATACTCTGGGGTGGTTCCTTATCAAGCCAAGTCCGGGCTTGTCCCTCGAGGGAGAAAGGAAAGAGGAGCAAATGAATTGCCTCTTATGAAACCCCACATTGTATTTAACAGTATTGGATAAGTGTACGAACCTTTTAATGTGATCGTGTGGATCATCATGAGTGCGACCTAAGAAAGGTGTTGCGGAAACCATTTGAATGAAATCGGACTTGAGCTCGAAGTTGTTGGCGTCAATAGCCGGCACCACAATCGCATTATCGTTGCCTTAGACGTGTGATTGCAAGAGCTCGATCGTTGGACGGTTCTCCATTGCGTTGACAACGGGAGGCTCTACAACAGGAGGATCAATAATAGCGGCTTGAATGGACTTCCTTTTGCCAGACCGAGTACGCATACACCTACAAAAGAAAAGAATAGCAAAGAAATAGAAGAAATAAAGGTAATGTGAAAAGAAAAGATTTTTGGTGCAAAAATTTGAAAAAGAAATGCTTTTTATGAGTTTTTAAATATTTTTGGATTTTCGAAATTTTTAAATTTTATGGATTTTTGAAAATTTTTGAGCAAGAAAAATAACGTTCAAAAGTGAACGGATCCCAAAATCCAACACGTCTCTCAAAAAATACCATTAATCTTCACGAAAAGAGCCGGCAGCGGCGCCATTTAATAACTAGATTTTACTTAGTTAAAAAGTTCGTTGTTCACGGTCTATTCGAATTGATTACAGTTGAAAGTGTGACTCAGTTGTTTTTGGTGAAATAGAAAAGAAAATGGTTGTCTATATTTAAACTAAAAATGAAATGTAAATGTCGTTGTGTAAGGGTAAAAATAAGTAAAAATGAAAACTTGAAAATATTAAACTAAGAATTAAGACTATAAAAATTAAATGACAAAAGCTTAAAACTTTAATAAAAATAAAGATGAAAATAAAATATAATAAAGTAACACTAAAAACTACTTTTTAAAAAAAAAAACTAAAATTCGGAAAAACTGAGAATTTTCGGAATAAACACCTAATTCGGATAAATGACTCTAATTCGGATAAACTATATATTTTCGGAATAACAGGCTAATTCGGAAAAATGACATAATTTCGGATAAATAGACTAATTCGGATAAATGGATGTATTGCAGAAAAAACAATATTTTCGGAGAAATGGAATATCTTCGGAATAAACCAATATTTTCGGAAAAAGGGATTCTTCGGAAAAACTAAAGATTTTCGGAATGACTGGCTTTTTCGGAATATAATGTTTTTCGGAATAATAAACTATTTCGGAATAACATACTGTTTTCGGATAAACAAGTACACTTCGGATAAAATAAAAAGAAAAGAAAATTTCGGAAAAGTTTATTTCAGAATAAGGGGCAAAGTTCGGAATGCCTAAACCCTTTTGCGAAGATATGTAAAAACAGACGAACAGTAATAGATATATCTAAAAATAGGTAATTAGCTATGCATAAGCACAAATCAAATAAGCAATCTACCAAAACTTAATCTAAAACACTTTTAAGAAAAACTAATTAAGCCACAAATTAAAAACTTGAAAGACACTAATTAATCTAAAAATTAAAAATCAACTTTTAATAAAATTAATCTATTAAAACACTTAATCCAAAATAAGCAAAATCAAACAATAAGCACTAAACACAATAAGCTAAAACAATCAAACACATCAACATCAATAAGCACAATCAATCAAACATATTAATAAAGCAATAAGCATAAAGATTAAGCAAACTACATGATTAACCAAATCAAAACATAAGATTCAAAATAAGAAAGGTAGAATGAGAATGATTATCTAAAAAGCTTGGATTAAAGATAATGAAGATTCAAATACAAGATTAAAATTAAAAAAGCTTGAAAAACATGAAAGTAAATCAAGAGAGAGAAAGTAATTTTAATCTACTCCTAAAACTTAATTAAACTATCTAACCACCTCCTAACGATACATTAGGAGGGTATTTATAGGAGGAGTGGAAGTGTTGTTTCTTCTCTCATTCTTCTCGTCTTTTCGTCTTTTAATTTCTTCGACTTCTTCGACGTTTTCTCGGGATTTATCGATATAAAATGAACTCGTCTTTAAATTTTCTTCTTTTATTAGATTTGGTTTTTCGACTTCATTAAACTTCCGTATTTAGACTTTTTTCTTCGATAAATCTTCAAAATAGGCCTTGGACTTCCGTTCTTTTTGCACTCTTGATCTTTTGACTTCGTATTTTGTCTTTTTCTTCGATAAAATCCCGTGAAAGCCTGTGTTTTCTTCCCTTTTCACATTTTGGTCCTAAATCACAACAAAAACACAAACCACGCATAATTCCGACTTTTTCGACATTAAATACACGTTTTGGCTTGGTTCTTATTTAATATCGTCCAATGGTCTTCACCGACTGGAGGTAAAATGCTACCGAATTAGAATGAAATGTTCAAATCGATTTCGTTCGTGTCTACTTATGTTACTACAATTGAAGACGGTGGTGTTTCGGAATCCGAGAAGAAGTCGTCCCAACATGCTTATACTTTATGCACTTAATACTTCATCTAATTCAAGAAAGCCTAAAAGTCAAGTCTTCCGCTGTATCAAACTCTAAAGCTTTCAAGAATTACAGAGGTATAAGTATGTGGGACGTGAAGTCACGAAGAGGCGAAGATCACAAGTGATGGATGCACAAGATCATGGCAAGAGATTAATGCTCAAGATTGATATCTAAGATCACATCAACATGCTCACCAGAAAAGAAAAAGAAAAGAAAGATGAAGACTACGAGCTCAAAACAAGCATAGTATGCTAGGTTTATTTTATTATTGTAACTCGGGTAACGCCCTTGTTTGGAGTCACCTCCCTTAGGGGGAGATTGTTGGAAATACGTTTTACGTATTAGAAAGGATCGGTCACTCCAACAATAGATTAAGTGATAGCTCGTAGTCTAGTATTATTAAGTTAAGTAAACAAGGCCATGCGTAGCCCATGGAATGTATGAGGCCGGCGGCCCATTGTGTAAGCCCAAGCCCATCATAAGGCTTGGGTATATAAACCCTCTCCTTAGTTGGAGAGGGTGTGGTTTTCTCATACTTTACACATAGTAAAAGGTGTAAACTTTTATTCTCTCTCAAGTGTGTGTGAAATCTACCGTCTATCTCTCTCTCTCTCTCTAAAATAAGCATAGATTTACAATATCTTACAAAACTTTTAATAGTTAACACACACAGTGTACCATAAGCTCCTTTCTTGCCTAAGATAGCTTGTCTGACCTTTAATCAAATTTTTTTGAATATATGTCATGTCTGAAGTGGTAAATTATTATAGCAGATGTATATGAAGGCAACAAAGGGTATACCTTATTCAAGGTTTCCTCAATAGCTTCATCACTAAGCTTCTCACTTCCACCCTTCTTGAGGATACTATCACAATATGCTTTCAGCAACTCCGCACTATTGCATTAAACCTCAAAAGTCTTTTTTCCAAGGTCAACACGACTACCTAGTTTCCCACAGCCTCAAATCTCATTCCAACACAAAATAAACCACTCATCCTTAAATCAAACAACCATCATCTTTTGTTTTCAAATTTCATGTCTGATGGGTTGAATCTGAAAACAAAAGGATGTAATGTGAATGGAGTGCGTATGAAAATGGTTGCGGGTATTGATTCGATTTCGTCTTCGAGTTCTTTGCCTGCTTCGTTTGAGCTGAAACCGATATTGAGTGAGAGTCAGTTTGAATAGAGTTATTAATGAGGTGGAACAGATTGATGAATCAGTTATTGTTTTATGGTATAACAAATATAATATCGTAGGTAACACGTTTAAAACACATGGCGTTTTTGAGTCCACATCAAGTACTACTTACTTCAGAATCTAGTTTTAACACAAAAATTGACCGGAACCATTTTATAACATAATTCGCGCAAAACAATTTGAAGGCATTTCTGAAATAGTAACATTATATAGAGAGACCACTTACAATACATAACATCAATGCATGTTGTTCGAAGTTAAAAGATAGTAACTTACAGGTCACGAGTAATGATGCTTCCACCATGGACAGACACTCTACAGTAAGCGTGTCTTCATCAACCCGATATCACCCTTCGGCTGCAGCTGAACAAAAAAATCAAACATTAAAGTATTAAACAAACCCGAGTATGCAATAGAAGCATTACCTAATGTTTTTAATCAAATCTCTAAATAAAGAAACGTAGGAGTGGAAAAAATATACCTAATGACAGCTATTCACAAATGCATCAGATACATGGTTCTTCCATCTTTCGGTAACTACAATACGAATCAATAACCACTGAAATAATCCACACATTAAACACATGCAAAAGTATATTAGTGTCCAGTTCGATGATCCTTCTTGTGTCCAGTTTGGTGATTATTTTGGCCTCATTTTTTTACAGGTTATAGTGCAGGCTCAGATAGGGTATCACGTGGGGAACAGATTTATAACCCGGCATGGTTGCAACCTTGAAAGGTCACCCCGCCAAGATCCGAGTCATCGTATCTTTCACCGCATCCCTTTAAAATCAGCACAACCCCACATGCTTACATAATAGTCCCACAACCGTTTAAACTCAACATAGCCGTACATCGTAAATCTGAATTTATGAGTTTAAAATCATCATAGCCCCACATGTTTACATAACATCCACACAACCGCATAAGTCTTAATTTTAAGCGAAAATAACTATCGTAACAACAATGTCGAGGTATACATGCTAATGTTTTTCAAGAAAGCAACCACACATCCTCTTCAAGATGTAAGGATTGCATTTGAGGCTCAGGTGCAGAAGTATGTAAATGCTACCCAAAACCCGTCATGGCTACAACGACATGGTCACCCCGTCAAGAAACGGGTTGTGGCAAACGACACATACATAACTGATCCACACAAACAGAAATCATCATCGCCTTCTTTATATGTGTCAAACCCAAAAAAGGGGATTACTCAACTGTAGTAAAAATTCCGGGGGCACGTACTCGTAACTGAAACAATGACACACACCCATGCCTTGTACAACGGCAACGAAACCAGCGTCCTTGTCACGTCCCGCCATGGCTGCAAACCAAGTAAGGTTTCCCCGCCAAGATGTGGCCGTTGTCAGCGCATAAACATGGCTTTGCCAAAGCTCATGGTAACTATAATAATAGAGCAAAAATTTACGTATAAAATAATTGTTACCCCCTACTAACACGCTTATTTAGGTAGCTAAGAAAAACTCACCCTACCACATCCGTCATGGCTGCAACTCCGGTAAGTTTCCCCGCCAAGATGTGAATATCATCAGATTTAATCAAAGATATCGCATGAGTGATATTTTTCATCTTAGCCTAAAGTAAATTATGACATCATAAGTACCTCTAAACAATGCTACCATACCGAAGGAACCAATCTAAAGAAAGGGCACCAATGAGACTCATGAAAGGGACTTAAAGAAATGAAACATCATAAAGTATTTAGAGATCAACCAACACTCAAAAACCTAAGTAACTAAAACAATAAGAACAAAAAAACCATTACCTGTCATTCCATTAACAAAAGGAACCGAAAGAATTAGGTTTTCCAGCAAACCCAATCAGTCAGGACATCAATTAGGACATGCTAATAATGCCTAAATAATCAGTTGACCATAAACACGTAACTAACAATCGTAGATCACAATCCTAACCAATCAAGGCAGGGCATAAAACCACCCACCCACCTAAGCTAACCAATATCACCTGCCAACACCAACGCCGCACACCACGAACGGCGGCAACAAAGAAATCGACGACATCGAAGGTTAACCGGCGTGCGGGTATGTGTTTTCGGCATAAATCGAAACGATCGTAGATCTTTGATCAACACTTCTGAGTATATCTTAGATCTATTTTAAGAGAGAGATAAGTGTGGGGGTTACATAAAGCATGGATGTGGCAGTCACACACACATATGGCTTTTTGTAAACGGGTTACTGTACTAAATCAAGGACGGTAATAGCCCCGTTTTCACAAATATCCTATTGTTCTCATATCAACCGTCAGATCTGTTTTTTACACCAACCCCAAACGGAAAATGGATTAACAAAGAATCAACGGTTGGGGTCAATTGCTACTCGACCACCGTGTGTATGAGAAGGCAATCAACGGTTGTCGTCAACTTTGAGACCCAAGAACACTGTGTGAGAAAACAACGGGTGTGAGATTATGGAATAAAGAATTGAGCTTGTGAGGGGAAGTGAATATAAAATTTCTTGTTGTGAGAGGGGAACTGGTCATAGGGAACCGAGATTCCCCTATCTTATTAAAGATATAATATACCTCATTTTAATGCACAAAATAAAATATAGTTTAAATAATGCAATTTAATAATCCAAGTGTACAATTGTTTTACCATACAATAATTACAAATTTTTTAATACACTAATAAATTACAAACTTTTTAATGCCTAATTAATACTATTAATAAATCACTCAATTATATAAATATACAATATTATATGCACATTATACAAACATTAAAAAACATCTATATTATCATAATGCAAATTATAATATACATATATTTCTCAAATAAATTATAACATTACAAAAAGATTCGTGCATGCATAAAAAAATTAACTTTGTTTTTGGCAAAAAAACATAAATAAATTGATAAGAGATCAAGAAGATCCCAGCAGAATGCATTGCGAAGAATAAATGAGACAACAATATTAAACAAAACTATTGAAATGTGAAACAAATTGAACCCCCTGACAAGACGATATTGAAACTAAGAAATCTTGTCTTGAACTTGAACAAAAGCTACATGCCTTCACCTTAAAGAAGTTGAAAGAAAAGGTTTGCCTTTAACTAGGAAAGATTAAACTCTCAATTGACAACACACCGCCTATAAATTTGAAACATTGAGAGGGACAAGTAGAATAGAAGATGAAGTAGAGTTGAGAACGAAAAGTGATCTAGATACCCAAATTAACACTTAACGTACCAGAACACCACCCTCATTATTTTTTTAAGGGTGAGTTGTCACTTTGTAGCAAAGGTTCAATAAAACGGCCAAATCTAGACATCTCATCTCCTTCCGTCTTCATGTTAATTAGTCTTCCCACGAATTTGGAAGGTTTAACAAATTTGCAAGTGGTAGAAACCTCATATCCCATTATATTGTCCAGAAAAGTGCCTTGAAGTAGAACCTCGTCCATACCGTCTAGAGGAACAGAACACTTTGACTTCGACTTATTTCCCACTTTAGCTTTGTGAATATTCTTGCGATAAATAGCACAGGAAGAACGACAGTCTTTTTCAATACAATTATCAAAGGAAGGTTCAACATGTGTATGAAGGGCTGGAGGAGCTTTGCATGTTGACAAATCTCTTAAGGGTGAGTTTAAGCAAATTTGTTGAGGCTTTGTGATTTTCCCATAGTCCAAATAAGCTTTATTGGAAATAGAAACAAAACTTAAATCTTGTATTTCTTCTTGTAGACTAGCATGTGCACTGTTACCCCGTGATTGTACTTTTGATACCGACACATGAACTTTTTCTGAATCACATGTCCTATCCATTGGTATTTGTTGTGTCCTGAGTGCTTCTTTAACCCTTTCAAACACGTTAGAGTATACATTAGATGGAATATTGCTGACACCCGTGTCACAAATAGGATCCCTATGCAACGACCCTTTAAACCCCTTTGATGGGTTGCCCTCCTCAACGGTAACTAAATAAAAATTTGAATTTAAATTATTAGATTCAGAATGAACCAAGTGTTGTTGTTTCACCGCTACGGTCATAGCAGTAGGATCAACAAAGGACCATGGTGGAGAAGGATTGACATATTGTTGTAGAGAAGAATTCGAATTAAAATACTCGTGAGTTTGAATACGGTTTTCTGATTGGTTATCTTCATTAGATGATGCACCCGTATTTACATTAGCAAGAATACAAGTATCCGGGATGCTAGTAGATGATGTCAGATTAGGTAATTGGTGTAATTATTGCTCTCTATATGAATGTTCCTCATTTAGCCGAGAGCGTTCTTTAACACTTAAGAGTGGACCAGTCGAATTATCACACTTAAGATCAATAACTTCATTGACCCAAACTGGTAAATTATGTTCTTTCGAAATCATCGTAGACCCATAAAATTGAATGGGTCTAGGATCAGAAACCTCAATAAAACAAAATAACGAATTTGCTTGATGAAGTTCACGCGAAGCCTCCGGAACAAAAAGAATATCACCAAAACCTCTTGTAACAGAGAGTAGGCTCTCCATAGAGAACCATTCAAATGGAATACCAGTAATTTCAAGCCATACCACCTTACAGTATTTCCTTTTCCTTTGATCCATAGGTTGTACTTTTAGAAAATCATTAATGATATTAGGATGTGCCTGGAGTAAACTATTGAGACTCCTTTCATCTTTGCATTGAACAATTCATCCATGTGTTCCCCATCTAGAACATTTGACCACTTGAGCTTGTTTCTTACTTAACCAATTGAGTAATTTTTCGGAGGACAAACACACTTTATCTAAAACTAAAGCACATAAATCCAAATTTCCTACCACATTCTTGATTGATGACCAGGGAGTAAAAGTTATTCTGCTTCGACTCAAGTTCCAAATAATTACTATGTTGAATAAAATTATCCCTACTCATATTCTTCATCAACATTTCTGTTTTTTCCAATCTTACTAAAATGTTTCAGCCTTGAAATAGTTTCCCATTCATACCAAAAATGGCCTTAATTGGTCATGGGAAGCAAACTAAATGAATGCAAAATTTCTTTCATGCCTGTGAGAGATACCTTGGATCCAACCAAAACATCTAAAACCTTTGGAGATAATCTCTGGAGTTGACTTGAATGATAGGTTCCCCAAATAGATCGTGGTAAAGATAGAGTGTCAATCATTTTCTTCAATCCTAACCCTGCCATCCTTAGAAGGTTGATCTCCTTCACTTGCATCACTTGAAGGAGATGGGATTTGGATGTCTTTGAGGATAAAGGTGTTCGAAAGATCAGGTGGTGGGAGTGAATTGGGTTTTAGGAGGATTTGTTGGTAGTGGGGAGTAATTTGCGGTGGATTGAGTGGTTGGTGGTGGGAGGTAATTTGCGGTGGATTGAGTGAGGGAAAAGGGTTGGAGTATACATTATGCATGCATCAAATGAAAAGTCTAATTGAAAAATGGTTTATTACATTTAGTTTTTTTCTCTTTAATCATTTACAGAACTTTACTTGAACTTTCGTATATATATATATATATATATATATATATATATATATATATATATATATATATATATATATATATATATATATATATATTGCGAAAAGTAATAATATCATTCGATTAAAATTATATTTAGGACATGTTTTTAGATGAAAACTATCGATTCAGAAATTAGAATTAAAAAATTCGAATTATAACACCGAAGAATTTAGTCACAGGGTACCCGCCGCCGCATCGTGCGGGTACCCTGCTAGTAACTTCTTACAAACATTCAAAATCTGTCCGAATATGCACGCCGTAACACGTTTTTTACCATATAGATTTTTTTTACCTATTGAGCGAAAACGATGAGTATCACCCACTGTTGATTTAAGTCTCACGGGTCGGTGTCAGCTCAAGGAAACCAGAGCAATCAACCCATGACGAAGCACAAGCTACCATTTTTTCTTCATGTAAGTCTCACGCATTGGGCTAAATCCATATAATATTGGAAGTCTCATTGCTCCCATCCTTGCAAAACGAATCAATTTTGATCTTACTTACTAGGATACCATGCATTAATGATTCAAGACATTTTTTGGATCCAACCTTTTTATTTCACCTTATCCACAAAAAAAGTTCAAGAGATTATCACATGGATGTTAGAGAAAAGAAGTAAACAAACCTATTACGAGTAGTGTTGATTATGTCATACCATATATATACTCAGCTTTATATATACATCTATGTGAATAATTTACAAACACCAATAGAAACGACTAATCTGATGACATACACATTAAAAACATCAAATTAAACCTAAATATCATATGTTTGAGATTACATGGCCGTGGTGATGAAACTTGAAGATTATTTTTCAGACACAAAGAATACTAGCAATGCGCACGGTAAGTGCTTCATAGCACATCATAGATGTTTGGAACTCTGTGAAAAGTAGAAAACTAGCCAATACTTGAATCGGGATATATAAAATAATTGCCATGGTATTGTCATAGTACTTTGCTACGCTTTTGACCATAACCATATGAGTTTATATTTGCTTCTAAAGGGGTCCTAGAGCTTGTGCAATCTGATTAAGATAAAGACTATTAGTTGACCTATGAACTTTTTAGAACAAAGTAATACTAGGTTAACAAAGCTATGAAGAGGAATTGCTCACCGAAATCTAAAGTAGTCCCCAACCAGCAACTAGGAAAGCAAAGGTGAGTAGTGATATATCCTTCCATGGCACACGACCTAGCATCGTTGGTACTAGTGGAATATAAGCAGATGTATAAATCATGGAGTATATCCCTTGGTGAGTCGGTAATAATACTGTCTCGGGGTACCGTCTTGTCCGGTATCTTTCCAATATGACATTGCCTGGTAAAAGATAGTTGAAACAAATTAAAGATGGGAACTCAAACGGTAAAGGTTTCTTTAGAGCACCGGGTACAATGGTGTGATGTGGGAGAAAAAAGTGATTTTATACCTGACACGTAAGTTTTGGCACAATAATGTTATGACACCACAAAATATAGGGTAGCAGTGAGCCATAAAAAATAGGGCATAAAAAATGAGCCATAAAAAATGAAGTATCATTTAAATATACAAAAAATAATTTTTCATTAATAAAAAAATATATTTCATTTAATAATCTTAAAAAAGTCAAACCATTTAACTTTATCTTCTTCGTGTGTTGAATATCTTCTTGTGATGAAAAACAAACAAACATAATCACTGTGTGAAAAAACACACAGACAAACACAAGCAGAAAACACACACACACACACATCAAACACACACACAAACATAAACACACCCACACAAACACAATTAAAAAAAGAAATAACACAACGCCACTTTTGCTTGGCTGGGGAGTACGGCGCGAGCCGGTATAGCGCCAAGCCTGGTGTAGTGAGCCGAGAAAAAGTCGCGCCAATGAGTATGACTCCACCCACCAACCAACCCTACCATTGGATCTTAGAACCAACATTGAAGTATATTTGATCAACAATTTAATCACCATGTGTAGGTCTTAAACTTTACAAGTGGTATCAAAGCTCGGTTCTCGAGGTCTGCTGGTTTACTAGGATCGATCGAAGAAGGTTATTGTTGATCGGGTTTAGATCATCAAGGGTGCAGCGAATATCGATTGAAAAGGGTTGTTGGTTGAAGATCGATCAACAAGAATTCGCCATTGTTTTTTTCTTGTTTCGGTCGCTGAGTTACAAAGAGAAAGAATGAGGGGGAACCGACTCTTACAATGAGTATTGGCCGGGTTGGGCTACGACACTACTAACCGACATTTATTCTTAGCTCTAAGGCTACTCGACTCTTAATCCCTAGATAAGACTTAGACAAACATAAAGACTAAATATAACACCATGATTACAACTAGTGTCGTGACGACCATAATCCATGACAGTTTATAAACCTACAATTAATCAAAATATCAAAAGTATTACTACAACATGTACTTTAGGCGAATTTCATGCTATTGCATATTTGCATGCATTATATGTATTTGTAGAAAGTGTAAAATTCTGTCAATTTGTCCATAGATGACAAAGGATATATAAACTGTTAGATGGCTAGATTAGGGCCCAACTCGATTGTGGGCTTGGGTCCATTAGGGTTAAGGTTGCTTAGTGTTAAAGCTATATATTTAGTATAAATATATATGATGTGTTATGTATGGTCATTCAGTCATTCTATCAATAAAACACTTTATTATTTTGCATGGTATAAGAGCCAGTTTAGATCCATCAACGAAATTTGTTATCCTCCGGTCATCGGTCTACATGCCGATGATCCGGAGGGATCCTCTTTAGTTTTTGGGCAAATTACACAAAAATATATCAAACATTCTGTTTTTTGCATTTATATGTACCCAAGTATTTTTTTTAGTTATATGTACTCGACTTTTGAATTTAGCTAATTGTGTGTACCCTTTGACCGGTCCATCAAGTAACCAGTCACATATCCATTTTCTTTCTTTCTTTCTTTCAGTACAATGTGGAAAGTGAAGAATATTGATAACCTATGAATCTATGAAGGGGTTTGTTGATTTCTAGAGAGAGAAAGTTAGAGAGAGAAAGTGAGAGAAACTATGTGTTATTTTATTAAATGGAAACTAGTAAATGACAACAACCAACCCCTTTCCATGGTGGAAAGGGGTATTTATAGTTCCAAGCAAACATGGGCTTGGGCCGGTCCATGACAAGCCCATGGACCGGTTCTTACTTAACTTAATAAGTAACTAATGACTATTTTCTAACTACGAGCTATTACAACATAAATATTATTGTGGAGTGACCGATACTTCTAATATACGTAAAACGTATTTCTAACAATCTCCCCCTAAGGGAGGTCACTCCACGTTACAAAATTCTAAACCTAGCATACTATACTAAGTCTTCGTTCTTTAGCTCGTAGTCTTTTCTTCTTTTCTTTCTTTTGTTGTGAAAATGTTGGTTTGATCTTTTTGGCTTTGGCTTGAGAGCATTGTTCTTTGGCCTTTCACGTGCGATCTTTGCCTCTCTTGTGAATTTGCCTTCTCGTGACTCCATGTTCCACACACTTATGTCTTTTTGTTGAATTCTCGAAAGTTTCAGAGTTTGGTACAGCGGAAGACTTTATCTTGTACTTTCTTGAATTTTTGCTAAACTTTGATGCAGAAAAACATAAGCATGTGGGAACGACTTCTACAGGTACACCGCAACACCACCGTCTTCACTGGTACACAGCAACGCCACCGTCTTCAACAGGTACACAGCAACGCCATCGTCTTTAACAGGTACACAACAACGACACGAATAAAATGGCTTTGAACATTTTATTCTAATTCGGTAGCATTTTACCTCCGGTCGGTGAAGACCGTTGGACGATATTAGATATCGTACCCGTGACGGATAGTTTCAATTAAGTAACTTCCTGACAAGATTTCGCGGGTAAACCCGTTCTCTTTATTCGACCGTCCAAAGCTGACTGCGAACATAAAGAGTGAATCACTTGGATAAATTATCCTTGTGATTTGAAGCCGTCAATTCATGAAACCTGGAACAAGTGAATTTCAATTAAGATTTTCACCATCGTTGCTTTCCAGTTGTCACGAGCTCAATTCATAAAGAATCTTGCACGTCACCTACCAAGTGCTGTTTGATGTTGACACTAGAAGGATTTCCACTCGTCACTGTGGTCAATAAAGAGTCACTCTGAGTGTTCTGGCAAGATCATATGATAATGCGAAGAGGCCTGGAACGAGTTTAAGTTCAATTAAGAATTAAACCACTGTTACCTTCCAGTTTTTCACAAGATTGGTTCTAAAAGAACCGCATGTGTAACCTACCATGAGCTTGTTTGATGTTGGCTCAAGCAGGATTTCCATCTTCATTGTAATACTTGCGTATTACTCGGATGTTCTGGCAATATTACAGGAACATTGCGTAGGACTCATGAAAATCTCTTACTTTTCACAGTGTGTGAGAAAGCAAGGAATAAATGGAAAGTGTCCTAATGAGACTTTTGATGATCTCTTGGCTCTAGACTCGATTGTGCGTTTTGATTTAGTGAACGATGGCTGGAGAGGAGTGCCACCTTTTCAATACCAGTCTATTCGGAGTGAATAAACCAATAGATAACGTGTTGATCTCCGTGTGATTAAAACAAATACCTTTTGAGAGATATTTGAGTTAGCTGGGAAGGGTTGTGCATTGCATCACTGGGTCCATGATGTCTTTCTTCAATACCGAGAATCATTAGCAAAAATGACCTCAATAGCATATGTATTGACCCGGTTTCTGCCTAAAGTTGTAAGGAGGGCTTCTTTCTTTACACCCTTTATCTTTAAAATTCTTTTTCATTCTTCAACCCCTTCAATGCTTACCAATACGTCATCACTAGCACCTTGTTGTGATTGTTCCAGTGCTAGCTTAAGTACTTGGTCGGCATTCAGCTACGTTCACATTCTTTCTCCATCTTTCCTAGGACTTCTAATTCTATCTAGGGAATTGTCCTTGGGAAGATTCCATCGGCTCTGATGAATCATTGGACTAAACCTATTCCTACCACCCTTTTGTCACCACATTCGTCGTGAATTAAGCGTGTTTTGGGAAGGAATTGCCACCATGAAGAATCATTGAAAATCACCTCAAGTACTTGTGATATTGAAATCAAAAGTTTTGTACCTTAGGTGTTTTGTTCATCAAAAACGCTCCCCCTTAACACGTGCTTTACACATATTAAGTTGGATAATCGTTAAGTCTTTTTCATCTTTTAGCCAAGTATCACTTACGTCTCCTTAATCCCATTTTCTCCCCTTATCCAAAATGTTAACCATTAATATTTGGGATATTGAATGGATTAACCGGTCTTTGGGTAAAAATGAAATCGATATTTGGCCATAGAACAAGTTATTGCTCCCCCTTAAGTGAATAAGGGATAGTTGTAGTGCTTTAGTATGATATATTTTGAAAGATTTAGAATCTCGTGAGAAATTCTTGAAAAATTATCATACCTTAACACTACAACAAGCCATACAAGCACAATATTCACAAATATACATATTCACTATTGAAAAAACCAATATAAAGTGGACCTGAAATGTACGACCCATTAGATGGATCGTTGCAGTAGCTTGTGGTGCACTAGATATGGTCTTCCACCCACGAATCTTTCCAAGCTCCTCATCAATCTACGTTCACGGAGCTTTTGATCGATCTTCTTGATCACATACTTTGCCATCTGCCGGTAACCCGGATGCCAATCCTCCGTCATCTCTGGCAAAGTCCCACCCGAGTTCAGATGCTCCAACTTTCCTCTGACTTGAAGAAGGGTTCCATCACTGTACTTGTGGAGCTCACCCACCCTCATAAACTTCATCAAACCTCGACTTTTCAAGTAGAAAATGCCGTAATTTGGGACAGAAATGCCGGTATAGGGACATCTTTCTACATGTTGAGGTAGCACTTGATTCACAGGACGGGTTAAGTTGAGCTTCCTTTGGTAGCTTTCGACTCCCAACTGCAGATCTTCAACTCGTGTCTTAATGACAACGCTTCGTGTGAACATACGAAGTGCTGTATTCAAAGCAATGAGGTCTTCACGAGGAATATGTGTGAGTTGATCTCGGGTCATCAGAAGCAGCATATCTTCGATATCCTCAAGGCGAATGATGGAAAAATCTCCCTACTGGATTTTGTATTCCCTGTCATCCTCCCTTTTCAAGCGAATCTCCGTCACATGATAATAGCCGTTCTTGGCTTCAGTTTTCAACCCTAAAATGCTGGAGATGCGGATATCGGATCTAACGATGCTTCCAGAATTGACTAGACAGCAACCCCTGTACGCCCTTCGGACTCGTTCGTCCCAATGAGATGCACCTATGACAGCATACATATCATAATTACGATTTATCTTAGGGACCCAGAGTCGATTTACCTTTTCCTCGATAAAGGGTATTGTCAAAAATTTGACAAGTTTCAACAAATAACACTTTTAGTCCCTCTATTATCTATTCTTTTCCTTTTTGTTTCTAACTTTTTCATTTCACTTAACCCTTGTTTAACTTACACACAACTTAGCAAACACAATCTATTAGCATATCTCCAATATCTAAAAACAATGCCTAACACTTAGAACGAACATAAATCTTACTCTAAAGCAAAACCACTCAATTACCATTTAGCCATTAAATTTCACAATCACTTTTGAAAAATCAATTTTAATGACGAAGATGATTTAATATTTTCTCCCCCTTAACGATGATCCGTTTTCTATTTAAAGAGCTGTAGTCATTGTTTAAAGAGTCAAATATTGATGAAAGCATTTCCAATTTATCTCTTGAAAAAGTTTGATTCGTGGTGTCAATAAGATTTCTCTTATTTTAACAAATTAATGCACTGAGACGTACACAAATTCGTGTTAGACCAAGTTGTAAAGTAAACTTGATCCCTTTGCATGATTTGGCTTGTAAATCACGCCCGAGAAAATTAATTCCCGTTCTGAGCCAACGTTTTCCAAGGAAATACGTGACTTTAATATGAAAACCGGGTTGCAGTCTGAAATAACTACAAGCCATAATGGGCATGTTTTAAAAAATGTACAACTTTTATACGGACTCTATTTATGGCACCGTGTCAATATTAATCGACATTTCTAAGGCCGTAAATATTACCTTACTAAAAGACATGCCCGTTTTAAAACGAAAAATATTTTTGGTTTTTCTTGATTTTATAATTTTTATGGTTTTTCTAGGTTTTATATTTTTTTATGATTTTTGTTGGTTTTATATTTTTGTATTTTTCTTTTGTGGTTTATGTATTTACGATAATGTACATGATCACGAACAAAGGATACTCTGAATAGTTTACCACGACTATTCAGTTGATTCTTCTGCCAACTCTTTAAGAGTCGCTGGAGTGAATGATTTCATGCCAAGCTTTTCGATCAAAAACTCGATTCGTCCTCGATCTAAAGCTTTGGTGAACATATCCGCCAGCTGGTACTCAGTAGTGACAAAATACAGCTCGATCACTCCGTTCTCCACCTGCTCCTTAATGAAATGGTAGCGAATGTCTATGTGCTTGGCCCGGGAGTGTTGAACATAGTTGCAGCAAAGGGCAATGGCGCTCTTGTTGTCACAATACATCGGGATTTTGTTAAATCCCAAACCGTAGTCAGTTAATTGTGATCTCATCCAAAGGACTTGAGCACAACAACCGGACATGGTGATGTATTCAGCCTCCGTGCTTGATATTGCAGCGCTTTTCTGCCTTTTTGAAGACCAACTGATCAATCTATCTCCTAGGAGTTGCACAGATCCAGAAGTGCTACGCCTCGTGTCTTGACATCCAGCATGATCGGCATCTGCGTATGATATTAAAGCAATAGAGGAATCTTTCGGATACCATAGACCACGATGAAGTGTTCCTTTTAGATACTGAAAGATCCGTTTCACAACATGTAGGTGCTTTTCGGTAGGCCGAGCCTGATACCGGGCACACAAGCATACAGCAAATTGCAAATCAGGCCTGCTAGCAGTCAGATATAGAAGGGTGCCGATCATCCCACGGTAAAGTTTTGGATCGACAATAGTCCCATTCCTATCTTCATCTAACTTGGATTTCTCCACCATTGGAGTGTCCACGGGGTCACAATTTTCAAAGTTATATTTCTTAAGAGATTCTAGAGCATATTTGGATTGATTAATAAAGATGCCTCTGGGATTCTGAGAAATCTGTAATCCTAAGAAAAATGAAATTTTTCCCATCATCGACATCTGAAAGCGTGTGGACATTATCTTCTCAAATCGATTTGACAATTCTATGTTAGTGGCAGCAAATATTATATCATCAACATAAATTTGTACCAGAATCATGTCGTTGCCTTCCTTGAGAGTGAATAGAGTGGGGTCCACCTTGCCTTTGGAGAAGCCTTCCGAAATGAGATATGTTGACAGGAGATCATACCACGCGCGTGGAGCTTGTTTCAACCCGTAGAGAGCCTTCTTAAGCTTGTACACATGATTAGGAAACTCCGTACTAACGAACCCATCTGGCTGACTAACATATACTTCTTCCCTTAGTTCACCGTTCAAAAATGCCGTCTTCACATCCATTTGGTAGACGATCATATTCATATGAGCAGCATACGCAAGGAGAAGTCTAATCGCCTCCAATCTAGCCACAGGAGCAAAAGATTCTTCAAAGTCTATACCCAAGGCTTGTTTATATCCTCTAGCGACCAATCTAGCTTTATTCTTCAATACCGCACCCATCTCATCAAGTTTAACCTTATAAACCCATTACAAAGTAAGGATGTTAACCTTGTCAGGGAGAGGAACCAATTCCCATACTTCAAGTCGTTGGAATTCGTTTAGTTCCTCCTGCATAGCTTCAATCCAAGATGATTGGGTCATAGCCTGCTGCCAATTTTTGGGTTCAACTTCAGAGAGAAATGCATCAAAGTAACAATAAAGTGCACTCTCTTGTAATTGATGGCGTGTAGAGACTGGTCGATCTAGATCTCCAATGACATTCCTAATTGGGTGATCTTTTGTCCATTTAGTGCTATGGTTTTCAATCCTAGGTGGTCGGGAGTGAACAATAGAAGGAGCTTCTTCTGAGGTAGACGCGGCTGAAGGGTTTTCAGGGATCGCTACACCAAAGAAAGGAAGCTCTTGCAAGTGAGCATATTCCAAGTCGTGATCAGTAGAATCCTCTTCCACATCATTAGGCACAAGTAGGGGTGACGATTCAGGTGTAGTTTGAGAATCACTTGGTGAAGGTGCATCCGGTTCAATGTGAATTGTAGATGCATTAGATAAAGGTTCATTAGCTTGAGCAACCACTTCAGGTATTGGAGCAATTACTACAGGTGCTGGAACTTCATCAGTCGGGGGATCGAAGAATTCGTCAAACAACGGTTGAAACAGTTTATCCCACTCGGGCCTTGTTGGTGGTAAAAATGATGTAGAAGTAGGATTGTTGGGAACTAATCCGGAACTTATAGCACCGGTTCCCATCTCATGAAGCGCGGGTTCAGAGCTGTGTTGCTCAGAAGCCATCGCTGTCAGCTCGTCAAAATCTGCGTCCATAGTTTCTACAATCTTGCCAAGACGACGGTTATAGATTCGGTATGCTTTCTTGGACGGTGAGTAACCAATAAAAATACCTATATCGGCTTTTGGTTGAAGCTTACCCAAGTTCTCACTATTGATGTTTGGATAACACAGAGCACCAAACACATGAAAAAAATGAAACATCGGGTTTGCGGTCATGTAGAAGCTCATAAGGTGTTTTTCCATGGCGTTTCCGAAGGATAGAACGATTTTGGGTGAAACATGCAGTAGAAATAGTCTCTGCCCACAAGAACAATGGAGCGTTCGCATAAATAAGCATGGTCCTAGCAGCTTCCATAAGTGTACGATTCCGTCTTTCAACGACACCGTTTTGTTGTGGAGTGCGTGCAGCGGATGTTTCATGTGATATACCAACTCCTTCTTAATAATCACGAAGAGTCTGGTTGACGAACTCTGTACCATTGTCTGTACGAATACGGCGGACAGTGGTATTCAAACGTACCTGAATGAATTTCAGAAAAGTGATGATAGCCTTCGGTGCTTCATCCTTTGTACGTAGAAATCTAACCCATGTAAACCTAGAGAAATCATCCACAATTACCAGAATGAATTTCTTACCGCTCACACTTTCAGTTCTCATCGGCCCACAAAGATCCATATGCAAAAGATGAAGTTTTTCTTGATTGGTGTCTTCAGCTTTGGGCTTGTAAGATTTCTTGGTACTTTTCCCCCTTGAACACGCGGAACATAAATGGTCCTTGTGAAATTTAAGCTTTGGAAGACCACGAACTAAATCGTTTTTAGCCAGATGATTAATAGCATCAAAGTTAAGATGAGATAATATGCGATGCCATAACCATGACTTGGTCTTAGATGCTTTAGAGAGAAGACATACTGGAGAGGCGGCCATCATGTCTTGTAAGGACAAGGTATAGAGATTTGCACCATGAGATCCCTTCAACAAATCTTTTCCTTCCAAGTTGCGGATGAAACAAGTGTGTTGTCGAAAAGCAACCTCAAGGTTGGAATCACAAAACTGTCCTACTGAGAATAAGTTATGACCAAGACCTTCTACATAGTATACCCTTGAAATCGTCACGTTTCCAATCTGATATTCACCATACCCCATAATCTTTGCTATATGATCATTCCCGAATTTAACCGTACCAAGAAACTTGCTGACGAAATTTCGGAGCATCGAGCGATTTCCGGTCATATGTTTTGAACAACCGGAGTCCAAATACCACAGGATGATTTGGACCACCTGAAAATATCACCACACGAAGACAATGTAGAGGTATCGGAATCTGAGTGTTCCTTGTTATTAGCAGGTACAGATTTAATAATCTTAGATTTGCTAACTCTAGGTTTCTTAGATTTCCTAGCCTTCTTTTTCTTACTAGGTGGTGTAGATTCTAGTTGGCTTAAATCCTGAGGTATTTCTTCACTGATAGGCACTATAGTGGGGGCTGACCTAATTAAAGGGCGCTGTTTCCATACTTGAGTGCGAGTGTTCCTAACTAAAGGACGCTCAGACCTAACCTCAATGGATGCATTCCTAGTTAAAGGGCACATTTTTCCATCTAATGTAAAGGTCCTACCAGTGGGACGCCATTGCCAGCCAACTTGGGCACGAGTTCTACCCGTTGGCTTCCATTCAAGACCATTCTTAATAGCATTCATTTCATTAACGTGATCAATCAGACACAAATCATGACGTTGGGAAAACATACATTCATTACAATTCCAACAATTCAAATCAGAATTCACGAATGGTTTAGGCTGCTGCACAGGCGTAGAGCTTTTAGTCTTAACATGATTCTTTTTATTTAAAACTGAACTAGCATTCCTATTGTGAACTTCTACTTTCTTCTTTGTGGCACTACTAGTGGAGGGCTTGATCTTAGCTTTCTTGAGTGGCGATCCTTTAGCCTTAGTAGTCTCTTTTAATCCTGTAGAAGGCAAAGTGGGAACATTAGCAACAGATTTTAAAGGTGTCTTACTTGATTGTGCCAATGACGGTTTCGCTCCTGGAGTCTTATTAAATGGAGTGACAGCAATGGGCCTATTATTAAGTAGTGCAGAACCTGGTGTACCTATGTATTGCAAATATGCCAAGCAATATTGAACTCACTTAATATATTCATGAGCCGAATAATAGTCGCTACTTGAGGGATCTAAGGCATAAAGATCGTCTAAAATATCCCTAAGAAGATCGACATGCTTAATGGCATTCCTCATATAATCATCATAGGTAACCGGGTTTTTCTTATGAAGCGGATTCTTATAAAGCACTACTGACTTGGTTGTTGGAGCACTAGTGGACGGTGCAGAGTCGGTAGCTAAGTTATCAACAACTTCTTGTCGGGTGAGAAGAAGTGTCTCCTTTAACTCAGCCAAAACCATATTTTTGTCTATGAGCAGGATGTTCAAATCAGAGATTTCCTCGCACTTTTGGTTCAGTTGTTCAACAAAAGATTGTTGCTGTGCCGCATTAAAAGCGAAGCGTTCTTCTAGTGAACCATAAAGAGCGGATAATCCCTGTCTTGTCCGATCCATCTCCCCTAGAACAGACGAAAGTCTAATTTCTAAGACTTGGTTTTTAGACTCTGCAGCCTCTAGTTCCAATTTTAATGTTTCCTTTGATGATACCTCTCTCTTCAATCTCATGATTTCTTCCTCTAATGTCTTAACAATTGCAATCATCTTGTCACTAGTCTCAACACCGTTTTCACAACCATTTGATATCAAAAGATCCTCATTTTGAGTTTGTTGTTTTAATTCTAAAGATATACAATGTTGTTCTAGTTGATTAAAGCGTTTTGAAAGTAAATTGTAAGAATCTTGTAGCTTTAAAAACTCAGCGTTATATTCGTGACAAGAATGATTATCTACCTCATTTACAGTATCAGCAACATTTACAGAAAGATCACAAACATCATCACATATATGCACATCATCACAATTAATCATAGCGGATGTAAGCTCATTCGAATAATTAACATTTACAGTAGTAAGCACATCACACGAGATTACTGCAGACAAGAATCGGTCATATTCGGTAAAAATCTTTTCTTTTTCAATTAGTTGTAGTTCGTAAGCGGTGTCCATTTCATAAAACACTTTTTGAACTTCACCAATTTCAAACACAAGATTTTCCTTAAGAGATGCAAAAGTTCCTTTTAGACTTTCGACAAACGGATTGATCTCATTTTTAAACACCTCGTTCATATGTTCAAAAGCCCATTCTCCGGCATTTAAGCCATTTGAAGTCGTACAATCCAAAATGACCTTGTCAAAATTAGTAAAGTATTGATTAATCTCTTTCAAGTTTAACCATACAGTACTAACAGGTGGAAGATCCTTTGGAATTTCCTTAGGACCCTCCATATTGACAAGTGTAGGAAATGTACTAGGGTTTTCTTCATCTAATATGTAGGTCGGTGCTGTTATGAGATCTTTTTCCATATGGAAGCGAATTCTAAAATCCGTTTTTGCAAGCTCCTTATTCAATTTAAAATAATCACACTCGGGATATTTTGCAGAATTGTATGACCGATCCTCATCAACTAGATCCTTACTTGTTCGATCATCGGGAAAAACAATCGGGTCTAAAGCCAATCCTAATTGAGTTTCATTATAAAGTCTAGGACTATGTCTTAAAGCTTGTTTTGCATACCGTGGATTAGGGGGAAGGCCTTTTAGACGTGATAAGTTAAACTCTCTAAACGAAGCATCAAATAAGTGAACTAGTTGAGAAGCAGCGTATTGTCTTAACAGCAAGTAATCTAGACTTCTAATCTTGTTAGTAGCATTAATCTCCATTTCATTCTTCTTAGACTCGAGTGATTCAAAATCCGTTTGAAGTTTTTGAAAATTAGTGACCACTAACTCTTTTTCTTGAAGTTCATTAGACAGATTGGCTCTTAAGTTTTCTATTTCTTGCAAGTGACCCATTTGTTTGTTTCTAAAGTGATCATATTCGGGATTAGTTAGAACACTAGACGAAGGCACTAGTTCCAAGGTTTGAACTTTCTCATTGCTTAAGGCAAGCTCATCAGACAAATTCTTATTCTTAGCTAAGGTTTCTAAGAGTGCAGCATTCATTTGGCTAAGTAATGTAGCAGGAACCATGACCAAATCTTGTTGAGCAGGAATAGGCGTATGCGAAATGGGTCCCGGTTGTGATTCACTCAAAGTCTGGGGACTCACATTGATATTGCTATCATTGTTTGTCTCCTCGTTTGAAAGACTCACCACCGAAGATTCATTCGAATCAGCACTCTCTTACACAACTTGATGTGGTTGAATACTAGCATTAGTGGTATTATCGGTGGTATTAATAAGTACCTCAGATCTCTTTTCTGGCCCTAAGCTGGAGATAGTTGCCATGAGAGCAGCCTTTGCAGATTGAAAGTCATCACAGTCTGAGTCATACGCATCGAGATCATCTGCTTGGTATGCTGCATTCTGTGTGGTGACCGTGTCTTGTTCAGCAATCCCTGGATCAGCAAGAAATGCAAGCTCCTCTTCATCAAGTTCCCTTCCTTGTGCTTGAGCATTCACCAGATAGATTTTTTCTGCAAACCATTGTCCATCCCTTCTCCTCTTGGGTTTCTTACAATCCCTGGACATATGACCCTCTTCCTTGAAGTTGTAGCATGTAATCATTCTCAACTTGCCTGTATTAGCTCGTGGAGGATTGTTGACCATTGGAGCAGGAGCAGGATTGACCGTGCGAGCATTGGTTGATGTGGAAGGTCTCCCCTGATATGGTTGAATTGGCTGAACCATTACCCTGCCATTCTCAATTGTAGCTTGTTGGCGAGAATTGGATGAATTCCTCAACTGATTGTTGGTAGGAGCTGATCCCCTAAATCCTCGTTTGCTTAAAGTCCTTGTGAGATAGGCAGACATAGTGGTTAACACTTCAACTGGATCAGCACCTTGTTTAAATACAGGAACGGGGACTTCCTCATCATCACAGTACATTGCTTGATCTTGAGCTGCATAATCACTAGAAGGAATACTCATTTGATCAGGGTAGCTTGTTGGATATGCTGCATTCTCTTGATAAGATGAATATGAAGATTGAGCATAAGGTGCAGTACTTGCAGGGTGATGTTGTATAGCATATTGTGAAGAAGGTGCACTGAACCGATATTGTTGCTGATGTGAGGTGGGTGGTTGTGGTAAAATCGAGTATTGGGGAAAGGCTGGGGTCATGTAAGGTGATGGATGATAGGCTTGATGTCCCAAAATATAAGGAGTGTTGTTGTGAGACAAGCTTGGTTGATTCGCTATCAAAGCTAATGAATCAGGGTACATACCTCGTGGAGAACGGTGCATGATCACATGTTTTTCATGCTGCTGAAGAAAAGCATATAATTGATCCAAATTGCACTTATGCAGATCCCTGGTTAACTTAACATCGGTAATGTACTCACCCCATTCAGCTTGAGGTAGAGTATTCAAGAATTTGGTGTTAACCTGGAATGGTGCAATCACCAGATTGTATACATTCAGATCATTCATAAGTGTGGTGAATCTGAAGTAATAATCATGAAGTGTTTCCCCTGGGTTGTAAGTGAATCTGTCAAACAGGTCATACAACTGACATTCCCTTTCCTATTTGGTGAGAGACGTGCCTTGTAGCAACACCTTAAGACGTTCCCATAAATCCTTTGCCACTGTATACTGACTTACCATCCTATAGATGTCATGGGGAAGAGCTTGGAGAATTGTTTGAAGAGCTTTCTCGTCTGCATCGGCAACAAGTTGTTGGGCTGGTGTAAGTTCTTCAAATTCTCTTGGTCGAGACACATTGTTCGCCACAATGGTACCATAGTCAAGTGGACCATTTAAGATTGACTTAACCATAAGCCTCCCATAGACCGGTTTTCCCTTAAGATAAGACATCATCCGGCCTTGCCAAGCTTCAAAAACTTCTTTGATGAGCATTGGCGGGCGATTATCCGTTCCCGTAATCACCGAAATATCCGTAAGTGATGTCATCTGAGGCATTACTGAATTCGGATTCATTTTGTTAACTTCAAAGAGACAAAGATTATCGGTTGATCGAGCAGTGAAGTAAAGCTTGTGAATTGTGTTGAGTTTTTGTTGTAAGAAACCAAGATTAAATCCTCTAAAAAATCGTCGAAAAAACAAGCAAAATAACCCTTGATTCGGAACTTTTTGTTGATTCGGAAGTTTGATTCGGAAGATTTAGCTTGGAATTACCTTGATTCGGAACTTTTGGCTTGATCCGGAACTTCTTGGTTCGGAAGTTCTTGGTTCGGAACTTGTGGCTTGATCCGGAACTTCTTGGTTCGGAAGTTCTTGGTTCGGAACTTTTGGCTTGATCCGGAACTTCTTGGTCCGGAAGTTCTTGGTTCGGAACTTATGGCTTGATCCGGAACTTCTTGATTCGGAACTTCTTGATCCGGAACTTCTTGATCCGGAACTTCTTGACCCGGAACTTCTTGACCCGGAACTTATTGATCTGGAACTTCTTGATCCGGAACTTCTTGATCCGGAACTTCTTGATCCGGAACTTGTTGGTTCGGAACTTTTGCTGAATAATCAGAAACTTGTTCCGATGAACAGTCGAACACTAAAAATGAAGATTAAGCCTAGATTTTGACCAAATAACCCAAAAAGTTTTGTGATTTCAACAATAATAAGTAAAAACTAATACTTATCCACTAATCCCAATCACAAAAACACCAAAAACACCAAGAATCAAGATGGTTTTTCTTAAAGAACACTAATACAATCAAAAACTAAAAAACCACACAAATCACTACCTTAAATCACCCCATAGCTCTTGATACCAATTGAAGAATATTGATAACCTATGAATCTATGAAGGGGTTTGTTGATTTCTAGAGAGAGAAAGTTAGAGAGAGAAAGTGAGAGAAACTATGTGTTATTTTATTAAATGGAAACTAGTAAATGACAACAACCAACCCCTTTCCATGGTGGAAAGGGGTATTTATAGTTCCAAGCAAACATGGGCTTGGGCCGGTCCATGACAAGCCCATGGACCGGTTCTTACTTAACTTAATAAGTAACTAATGACTATTTTCTAACTACGAGCTATTACAACATAAATATTATTGTGGAGTGACCGATACTTCTAATATACGTAAAACGTATTTCTAACAGAAAGATTAAGTAACTTACACACATGTTTACACATTTAAACAACACTCAAATACTCCATTCGTCCCATATTAACAGTCCACCTTACAATTTTTGGACGTCCCATATTAATAGTCCAGTCCAAAAATAGATAAGAAATATGGATTAAGTGTTGGAAATACGTTTTTACGTATTTAGAAAGGATCGGTCACTCCAATGATATTGGGCTCGTGATCCAATATAGTCCATATAGCCCACATGTAGGGTGGGCTATATAAACCCCCTCCTAGCATGTTAGGAGGGGTTGGTCATTCACTTTTCACACACTTAATCTAATCTTTCATATTTCTCTCCAACCTCTCTCTAGTTTCTCTCTTTAGTTCTTCATCTATCTCTCTATCTCTTTAGATAATCATAACACAAGGATAATCCAAGGATATCGAGGACCTACAAATGGTATCAGAGCCTTGGTTTGATTGGTTTTGTTCTTGTGTTCTTGATTTTGTGTTTTGATAATCCATACCCACGTCCAAATTTTTTTGTGTTTTTATGCTTTGATCTTGATACACGTTATCTAGTTACTTGTTGTAGTGATTTTGGTATCTTGGTTTTGGTTAAAAACACAAACTTTCTTGGATCAATCGTTCAAAATTTCTTGGTTTTTCTTCATTCCGAAATTCAAGCAAAAACCACCATCGGAAAGTACAACTGAGAGGAATTTGATCGCAATAACCAGCTGGTTCCACTTTACGATCACTGTATTACGATAACTTATTCCGACGTGACATTCCGATCTAACATTACGATCTGGGATTCCGACGGTTTTAAGGATTCTTGTGTCGTTACTCTGTCCATTTTATTTTAGCTACATTCCGATCTGGACTTTCCGATCTGGACATTCCGATAGTGATATTCCGATCTGGACATTCCGATAGTGATATTCCGATCTGGACATTCCGATCTGGACATTCAGATAGTGTGACATTCCGATCTGGACTTTCCGATCTGGACATTAAGATAGTGTGACATTCCGATCATACATTCCGATGGGTAATATTACGATGGGTATTGCGATGGTTATTCCGATGGGTATTCCGACGGATTAAATTTGAGGATTCCGATACAGTGACAAATATTTCAAGATTTTTTCAAAAACGTGTTTTTGAAAATTTTTAATCGTGTGTAATTTTGTCTTGGAATTTTTGGTTTATCGAGAACAATTATTAGGGGATTCTAACATTATTTCTCGACTTATACTCACAACAACAAACACAGTTACATTCTTTCATTGATCGATCGACAAGTAATCCTTACTTTCATTTATCATTGATTTTCAATGGATTCGTTGAACTCGACATCTCGAGAGGGAAACTTGCTTCTCATGCAAAACACAGCTAGAGAAAGTGGTATAACGTTCTTTCGACTACTCCAGTCTCATCTACTGACCATTTCTTGGTTTCAAGGAGGAAGCGAATTTCTGACACTCTTCGGTCAAGATCGTTATATATTCATCGATTCCATATTCCTCAACTTGAACCAACTAGCTGAGCAACTTCACAAAGAAGACTTTAATCACTCTACATCAGCATCTGCATATCAAGCTCTAGTGACACAACTTACGCACTTCTTCAAATTCAACATTTTTAAGTCTGACAATTCAGGGATATGTCAATCATTTCTTCAGTACACACAAACGGAAATTAAAGAGTTCCGTGGTACATTGTTGAAATTAATGACATCGGTCTCGTCTTCGATTTATGAAAGATCTCGACTTCAGCAAGAGTATGGTAATGGAGTGCAAGAATCTACGATGCAGATGCAAGAGGAGAATGATCATACGGTTGAAAACTTGGAGCCTTAAGATTGCAAGAGCAAGGATTCGGGAGGAAAGCATGATACAAGCATCATGTCAGGGATTGATGACACCATACCCGTATCTGACGAAGAGTCTACTAACACGGTACACAGGAATGTGGTATATGATGTCTATGCCGATGAACCATCGCATGTTGCGCATTCCGAACCTAATTATGACAAACATGGGATGGAAAAGGGTGATAGTTTTACCACTTCAGATTCATCCGATGTGAGTCAAAATAGGGGAGAAATTGTTCAGAATGCTATAGTTCATCATGATAAATGCTTTATGACTGCTTCTCTAACCGATTCTGATTCCAAGATTAAAGAGCTTGAAACAATTTTAGCTCAGCAATCTAAAGCTCTTGAGGATGCCAAAATTGAATTTTCGAAGAAAACGGATAAATTTGAAAAGTATTTTGAAAAACTTGAAAATTCAAACGTTGTTCTTGAAAGAAAATTAAATCAAAAAATTCAAGATTCTAAAGCTGAAAAAGATAATTTTGTGAGACAAATTAAGTCGCTTGAATTTAAGTTGGCATCCCAAGATGAATTGCTCAAAGAGAATGAGACTTTAAAGGATCAAGTACAAGCAAAGGTCTTTGCTATAGCTGCGTTGAAAAATGAATTGAGAAAAACTAAAGGATCTAGTGTGGATACTAAGCTTGAAAAACCATCAATCTTGGGGAAACCGCCTCAAATTCAGTCTATTAGACAACCGACTGCATTTATATCTGAGCGACCAAAATCCTCGAGACCGCGGTTTGCCTCCCAAGTTGATATGGTTCATCTTTCTAGACCAGTCACTCCACTATCTAGGCCCATTGTGACTAAAACAGCTTCTGCAAGACCTAATCACATGATTGCCTCTAGTCTCCCTAAACATAGTCCAAAGAACACGTCTCAAACTCGTTCAAATGACGTTCGCCATACTTTTGGTCTAAGGGAAGCTAAGCTAAAGACACAAGTCAGAGATAGAAATTTCAAACCTAGTCAGATGCCTTCTAGTTTACCCAATACTGCTAACCGTAGCATGTCACTTCCTAGGAGCATCAATCAATCATCCAGGGATTCTAGATCTTACTCGGACATTAAATATGCTACTTGTAAAACATGTAGGAAATGTGTCTTTAAAGCCAATCATGATTCTTGTGTCAAGAAATTACTTAATGAGGTGAACTCCCGTGCTAGACTTAAATCTCAGTGGGTGGCTAAAATAAAACCCATGGGTAAAATGTGGCGCCCCACTGGTAGAACTTTCACTCTTGTAGGAAACGAGTGCCCTTTAACTAGGATAGTCTCTGATTCTACTAAGACTACTAGGGAGGAGATTGAATAGGAGGATACATCACTTAAGCCTGAACTTAAGGTTTTCTATAAAAGGAAACGTTTGCCAGCTAAGACAAGTGAATCATCTCCTCAGGTCACCTCTAGCACAAGAAAAGAAAATTGTGAACCCCCACTTGTTTCTAAGATAGATATCGCTAACCCATATCAAAGCATGCAAATTCCAAATGAGAATGCAGGTACCAAAGATGATGTTCCAAAAGAACGAAGCGGTCCAATCATTGTATACCATTCAATTAAGGACACTCTCAGAGTTTGGTTGCTGAAGAAGCTGATATCTAAGAAACAAGTGTCTCAGGGGATTTGCAGTTAAGCTTACAATGCACAAGGACTTACAATTACATAACAGACTGTAACTCGCTCTCAAAAGACAGGAAAGTTCATCCCGATGATGAATTATCCTCAAAATGAGAAATTAAATTTTCCCGGACACGAGCTTTCGTTAAAACTATTCAAAGGTTTTAAGCTCGTGTAAAAAGGCTTACAGTCGGATCACAGATTGTAACTCGTGCTTCAAAGAAAGGAAAGTTTATCACCGATGATAAACTTATCCTTACAACGAGAAATTAATTTTTTCTCGGGCATGAGCTAATATTAAAAACATTCGAAGTTTTTAAGCTCATGCACAATGACTTACAGTTAAATATCAGACTGTAACTCAGATTTAATTTTAGGAAAGCTTATCTTTAATGATAACTTTTCCTCGTAACGGGAAATTAATTTTTCTCGGTCATGAGCTTGTAGTAAAACATTCCAGGTTTTAAGCTCAGAAAGGAAAGTGTATCTTCTAAATAAGAGAACTTTTCCTCATAACGGGAAATTCATCTTTCTCGGTCATGAGCTTTACGTTAAAACATTCAAAGTTTTTCAAGCTCATGAAAACGACTTCTAAGTAAATGTCAACTTAGGACTCGTTCTTCAGTTAAAAGGAAAGTTTATCGCCGATGATAAACTTATCCTTAACAACGGGAAGTTTACAACTTCTCGGGCTTGAGCTCGTTTTGTATGATATTCAACATCTTAAGCTCAAGTAATTGGTTTTCAAAACAATGAACACAATTTTTCGAGAATTTCTCAAAAGGTTTTTCTAAATCTTTCAAAATTGTGTATTCAAAAATGTTTTGATAAAAAGAGCATGCCTTCTGGAATCGATAATATTTACGATACTAGAAATGTCATTCAATAATGACACGGGGTTGTAAATAAAGTTCGAGCAGAAGTTCAACTGATTTAAAACATGCTCAAAATGGTTTGCTATTATTTCATATAGTAACCCGATTTTCTTATTCAAGTCAAGCATTTCACCGGAAAGCTTTGACTCAACAACGGGAATTAATTTTCTCGGGCATGGTTTACTTTACAACCATGTAAGGGATTGTGTTTACTTTATAACACAATCTAACACGATTTATGTACGTTTCAGTGCATTTATTTGTTAAAACAAGAGAAGTCTTGTTTTTATGAAGTTATCATCTCCACCAACCGTAGCAATTTACAATTGATATCTACATACTCGATGATGCGACTACTCAAACGGTGACTACAGCTCTTTCAATAGAACACGGGTCAACAATTGAGGGGGAGCAATTGTCCAGCATTCAGAATCTTTGACGCCGAAGGTGCCAAGTTCACATATTGGTGTCAAGACAACGATATCAATAGTACATATGGAGTCAAGAGATAACTTCAGACGTGATGAGGCGACCAACATTCGTGAACAATAACCATGTGCTTCTTTCATATGATGTTCTCCATCATTCAGGTCCAACCTCATAAATCGCTAATCTTGTGAATACATTATCATATATGATCTTTGCACGCGATAAATACCTTACACTTGTGTTTAAAAGGTATTTAATTTACGTTTCAAGTACACCCTCATTAATTTGAGGAGGAGCTGGTGTAATTCATGAAGATAATCGGATTTGCATTTTTCTTCCCAAATTTTCTTAAAATGCTATTAAATCAATTGATATTAAAAACATCGATTGGGTTAATATTTTTAATATGGAGGAGAAAATGTGATTTAATATGGGAAATTATCAAAAATGGTTTGACTTAACGTGATAGCTCATCCTGACATGTGCGAAATGTTTTCGGATATCGTGGCATATGTTAAGGGGGAGCAAAATGGATTTGCACTTCAAAATGGATTTCATGGTGACATATACTTACCCAAAACCCATTTACTTCACGACGATGAAGATTGTGGTGACATAAGGATGGTAGGATAGGTTAAGTCCAATGATTCTTCTAGAACAGGAGGAATCTTCCCAAGGACATTCCATAGCTTGAAATAGTAGTCCTTAGGAAAGATGGAGAAAGATTGTGAACGTAGCTGAATGCCAACCAAGTACTTAAGTTAGCACTGGAACAATCACAACAAGGTGCTAGTTATGACGTATTGGTAAGCATTGAAGGGGTTGAAGAATGAAAAAGAATTGTAAAGATAAAGGGTGTAAAGAAAGAAGCCCTCCTTACAACTTTAGGCAGAAACCGGGTCAATACATATGTTATTGAGATCATTTTTAATGATGCTTGATATTGAAGATAAGACATCATGAACCCAGTGATGCAATGCACAACCCATCCCAGCTAACTCAGATATCTCTCAAAAGATATTTGTTTTAATCACACGGAGACAACACATTATCTATTGATTTATTCACTCCGAATAAATTGGTATTGAAATGGTGGCACTCCTCTCCAGCCTCCGATCACTAAAAATACAAAATGCACGATTGAGTCTAGAGCCATTTGAGATCATCAAATATCTCATTATGACACACTTTCATAATTCCTTGCTTCTTCACACACTGTGAAAAGTAAGAAAGATTTTAAGAGTCCTACGCAAAATCTTCATGATCTTGCCTGAACATCCGAGTAATACGAAAGTATTTACAATGAAGATGGAAATCCTTCTTGAGCGAATATCAAAAAGCTCATGGTAGGTGACTTGTGCGATTCTTTATGAATCAAGCTTGTGATAACTGGAAAGCAACAGTGTTTTAATTCTTAACTGAATTTAAACACGTTCCAGGCCTCTACGCAAAATCTCAGTGATCTTGCCAGAACACTCAGAGTGATACCTTAGTGTTCACAGTGATGAGTGGAAATCCTTCTAGTGTTAACATCAAACAGCACTTGGTAGGTAACTTGCAAGATTCTATACGAATCAAGCTCGTGACAACTGGAAAGCAACGATGGTGCGGTTCTTAATTGAATTTCACTTGTTCCAGGAACATGAATTGACGGCTTCAAATCATGCGGATATTTTTATCCAAATGATTCACTCTTTATGTTCGCAGTCAGCTTTGGACGGTCGAATAAAGAGAACGGGTTTACCGGCGAAATCCTGTCAGGAAGTTAATTAATTGAAACTATCCGTCACGGGTAAGATATCTAATATCGTCCAATGGTCTTCACCGACCGGAGGTAAAATGCTACCGATTTAGAATGAAATGTTCAAAGCCATTTCGTTCGTGTCTACTTATGTTGCGGCATTTGAAGACGGTGGCGTTGCGGAATCCGAGAAGAAGTCGTCCCCGCATGCTTGTACTTTATGCACTTAATACCTCATCTAATTCAAGAAAGCCTAAAAGTTAAGTCTTCCGCTGTATCAAACTCTGAAGCTTTCAAGAATTACGAAGGTATAAGTATGTGGAACATGAAGTCACGAGGAGGCAAATTTCACAAGTGATGAATGCACAAGGTCAAGGCAAGGAAACGTGCTCAAGACTAAAGTCAAAGATCCCATCAGCATATTCACAAGAACAAGATCGAAGACTCAAGCATAGTATGCTAGGTTTAAGATTTTGTAAAATGGTGTGACCTCCCTTTGGGGGAGATTGTTGGAAATACGTTTTTCCAAGGAAAGTCTCGGTCACATCATTATTAGCATAGATCACGAGCTATAGACTATTTAGGACATTGTAACTTGGAGTGACCTCCCTTAGGGGGAGATTGTTGGAAATACATTTTTACGTATTTAGAAAGGATCGGTCACTCCAATGATATTAGGCTCGTGATCCAATATAGTCCATATAGCCCACATGTAGGGTGGGCTATATAAACCCCCTCCTAGCATGTTAGGAGGGGTTGGTCATTCACTTTTCACAAACTTAATCTAATCTTTCATATTTCTCTCCAACCTCTCTCTAGTTTCTCTCTCTAGTTCTTCATCTATCTCTCTATCTCTTTAGATAATCATAACACAAGGATAATCCAAGGATATCGAGGACCTACATTAAGTTTACAATATTATCCTCACTTGAAGATATTATTACAAATAATAAAGAAGTTATAAATTATATGGTTAAGGGTAAAATTGTCATTGTGTAAAAAGTAAGAGAGAGAAACCTGAAGAAGTGATGTTTTCTTAATCTGCGTGTTTTTGGTCGGTGGACTATTATTATGGGACGAATGGAGTAATAAAGTACTCATCTCATTAAACTCGATGGATGAGATAGTGAAATAGTTTGAGATCCAAAGAACTCTTTCACTTTAATCAATCAATTTGTTCTTATGCCCTAATTTAATCAATCAATTTGAGTGTCAATTTCGAAGGAGCCAGATGCAAACGTTATGTATCATTATGATTTACTTTTACTATATATCAGATTTAATTATCACGGTTCTCAAGATTAATGGTGTGTTTGATATTTTTAGGATTTGTTTGATGGACGAAATTTTGTGATTTATGGTAATTTAGAGGGTACATATATAGGACTTGGTAGTGATGATGGTATTGGAACTAATAATGTGGTAGATGAGTGTATTGCAAACGAGGGTATGATTACTCATGGTGGGACTGATATGGGAGGTGTAGAGGGTATTACAAGCGAGGGTCTGATTACCAGGGCTGATGTGGGTGGTGTAGAGGGTATTGTAAACGAGGGTCTCATTACCAGGGCTGATGTGAGAGTTGTACACGGTATTACAAACGAGGGTCTGATTATCAAGGCTGATGTGGGTGGTGTAGAGGGTATTCTAAATGATGGTATAATTAGTGATGGTGGGGTTGGCGTGGGAGGTGCAGATGAGCGTGCTGCAAAAAAGGGTGTGATAACCGATGGTGGGGCTGATGTGGCAGGTACAAATGAGGGTAATATGGATGCAGAGGTTATACTAAGAAGATCAGTTGATAAAGGTAAAGGAAATTTTTCTTCAAGAAACTAACTCTAAGCGTAAAAGAAAATCTAGACCAAGGGGCAATGGGATAGTAATCCAATAGAATGATAAACCATCATTTACTGATAACGATGACAATGATAGTCAGTGGCGGATTCCAAAAATTTAATTGAAGGGGGCAACGTAAAATAAACATAATTTGATAACGGGTTAAAAAAAGTTATTTGAATTTTGAGTTGTATCAGATCAGTAACTATACATAAAAGCCACTTGTTTTAGTAGACTTGTAAATAAGTTGGGTCGTTTTTTGTAAAATAAGCCTAGTTAGTAAAGTTATGTCATTAAGTTGAAGTGGTCAATCATCTTATTGTTTATTTTTGTATAATTAAGATAAACAAAAAAAAGTTATTGTGTATCACTGTTTTTACTCCACAACTGAAGATATTGATTCTATCTATTCATTATTTAAAAATTAAAATTAAAAAAACAGAAGAATTATTTTTACCAAAATGTTTAAAAATTGTAAAAAAATAACAAATGAATTAAAGTTGAAAATATGACGAAAAGTGGTTATCACTAGTCATATTTCACTAGTGATAAAAGCAATCTAATATTAATAGTTATAAAAAAATAAAATATCACTAATGATATTTTATAAAAATAATTAGTGTATAAGTATTGTTTAACTACTTTATCATTAATGATATTTCATTCCTTTTACTATTAAGAAGAATATCACTAGTAACAAACTAGTACTTCGATATATTTAAAACTTTAATTCTTCCGTTTTTTATAACTTTTGAGTTATTTTGTCTAAAAATCTTCGCGTAAGATTGGTTGAAAAATAAAAATGAAACTAAAAGTCTAAAACTACACTATACAGTATATAACAACAAAGTAAATTCTATAAAGTAATTTTAGTCCCTAAGTAATACAGTGCTACTTACAGAAGTATTTATTGTATATTACTACTCAAATAGTCATTTGCCTCGTTTCTTAAATTGATAAGTATTTCATTAGTACACATGTTATCCACATAACCATCTTTATTCTCCACCATATCCATTTATTTATCTTTCTCATCTTCACTCTTCGCCATTTCTTTTTCTATCAATAATTTCCGTTCACAAAAATTTCAAGATGCGTTTGTTGATTTTGGCTTCCAGCATAGAGGGCATTTTAGTTTCTACGATGAGGGCACTGCGATTTTCGGAAACAATTTTGGCCACTTTTCTACTAACTTAAGCTACTCTGCCGGAGATTTATTGGGGGCCTTTCCCCCCACTACTTGCAAGGTGGCTCCGCCCTTGATGATAGTTGTAGTGAAACTAAAATTCACTTTGGGACTAACAAAAATAATGTAAAACCTGTTTTAAAAATCCATGAACATTAATTACATGCGGCCTCAGATTAAATTAAGTTACCCAATTATTTATTTCAGAATAATAAATAATAATATCTATTCAAGGGTTACGTAAGTATTACTTTTCAGGAAAATAAACGAATACATGACAGAAATAAAAACACGAACACGTACGCGAATATTAAAACACGACACGAAAATAGAAAAGTGTATGTATATTAGTGGTGTTCTGCGGCTTATAAAACAAACAAAAGAAAGAGTGGGCTTTGAGCCCATCCCGTTTTGTAAACATACATAGGAAACCAAGAAAACACATTATATCATTTCACCAAATAACAAATAAAATTAGGGTTGTTGTTTTCTGTGGGTACCGACGACAGACAAAAAGAAAACAAGGGAGAGATCATTTTGATCATCTAAATCGGGTACAAACACTGTTTATATTCTTAAATCCTAAACCTACACAAATTGGTATGTTGTTAACATAAATCTTAATATATTTTTCTTTAATTGTAATTCTCGAATTTAATCCAAGAACACACATGTTAGTTTGATTTAACCATAACAGCAATCGAGATAGTGGTCGGGTTGTTTTGGATTCACGAAAACCGAGACCAATAAGGTCTCGGTGTGGGTTGTTTGAGACCATCCACGACCATAGACGGTGCGGTGGTTGGTGTGGTCATTTGGTCGCAGCCCTAAAAACCCATCAAGGGTGTTTGGTTCGTAAACAATGGGAACCGGGGTAATTATAGGGGGTGTTTGTTTGGGTCAGTGCCAACCGAGAGTCTAGAGACTCTTAGTGGAAATATTAGTACAGCAGGGGGTTGGATTTAGTTTTAAATTCCAGGATTAGCGACAGTTTAGCGACAGAAAATTTTGTCACAGTTTACTACAGTCAGGTGGGTCACAGTTTTAGCGACGGTTTAGCGAAAGAAAATTTTGTCGCTAATCCGGCTGTGAGAATATTATTTGTTGTTGTTTTGTTTTAGTACGAACGAGAGGGGTATCTTGGTGGGCTCGGGTACACGTTTAAATGTAAAAGTAAGGGTTTACTTATTTAATATTTAATCATTTTACAATAAGTTTATTTCAAAATTTAACTAGTATAAATGTTTTATTAATTTAATTAATAAATTAAATTATATATGATTTGACTAGTATTATTAATTAAAACGTATGATTTTGTTAAATGATTTAAGTGATTCATGAAACCTTTTTGAGAACTTTCTATTTTAAGAAACTTGCTATTTTAGGAACTTTCTAGTTTTAGCAGGTTACGTATAACAGTATAATAATATGAGAGTACATTAATCATAGAACAGAAATACACTAATTAGTAATACTTAAGAACAGTCATACTTACCAGATTGTACTCCAAACAGTACAACGATACAAGAAAATAATAAATCAAGCTAAAGACAGTAAGAATCAGTAATATTAAACAAATATCAGACAACTTATTTGCGTCCTTTATTCATGTACATTTTGTGAATTCAGAGTAGGAGTTTCATCAGTTTTTCCTTGCAGTCAGTTACTAGACACAAGGTACGGATTTCCCGTCCTTCAGTATGGACTTCCTTTCCTATGCATGATTCGGATTCCTCGTCTGCAGCCAAATGTTTTCCCAAGTTATGTGTTATAAACTTTACATGAATTGCTATGATAACTATGTTAAATTGCCTGAGCTTTATATACATGCATGACCAGTTACATCTAGTTACGGAGGTACCGTAACCATGACACTTGAGGAACGGGTGTCATGACTCCTCTACGGGGGAGTGATTTCTCGCAGCGTCCCTTTTATTTCAGTTGGCCATTTATAATATATTATCAGCGGGGCGAATGGGTGCATCCTAGTTTCAGTTTATAGTTATCAGGTGAATGTGGTGTGTGCTCTACATCCATCACATTGGAGTTGATCCCTCCACCCAGTTTATTTAGAGGTCACCCCTCTACAGCATGATGAGGTCATCCCTCCAAGTATTCATGCTATTTGATATATTACATGACCTATATAAGCTCTTGGCACTTAAAATACAGAACATACATGTTTTCAGATATAATCAGCTAATAGTTTCAGTTTTAAAAGTTATAAACCAGATTCTCCAAGACATACGCAGTTTCCGCTGCATTTTACTTATCAGTCTTTTAGCTTCAGTAATTGCTATCTATTTCATTTCAGTACTTCTTACCATGCTTTTATATCCGTTCACTGGGCGTTATGCTCAGCCGTAGTTTCTTTTCATGTTCCAAACGGTAGATACACACGGACGCTCTTAGATTCTGAGAGTATGTGCATTTGGATGGAAGTTATCCAGACTTCTTACTTTATGCACTTCATACATTACTTTGCTTGTTTGGACATTGATGAGATGGCATTTATACATGATCTCATCGTTCTTTTCGAGCTTTAAATGCATAAAAATGTCATAAAATACCATATATATGCTTGTGTTTGTTTACTTGTGTATTTTAGGTATGGATATCGTGAAAAAGACAAAAGATCACAAGTTACAAGGAAAAACGGACACGAGAAACGAAGCCGTACAAAGAACCGGGCCCTAATCATGGAATTTTCAACAAATACCCTTGAAGACTTGAAGACAAACAAGATTGATCCTCATTTATTGAAGAAATGACACTTAAAACCCTTGTATATTCATAATTACAAGTTTGGTCCCTTAAGTTTGTCAAAATTACACAAAAGGTCCTTCAACTTTGAAGAAATGGCAAGAATAGTCCCTCAACAAATCAAAATTCCCAATAATGGTCCCTCATGAAGTCAAAGTTACAATGAAGACCTTTGAAGATCAAGAAAGTCCAAGATCAGCCCTTGAAATATCTAAACATGTCAAAAATAACCCTTGTAATCCTTTTGGAAAAGTCTTGTGCCAAAATTGTCAAAACCTGAAAGTTATTAACAAAGGAAATGTGTTTGTTTGCAAAATAAACGTGCTATAAACTTTCTGCCAAAACACAAGGACTTAAGTTGCCACATTTGAAACATTCAAATGTTTTTGCGCCAAACACTTTCCACTCCACCAAAAACGGATCAAACAACTTACTATTCACCTTTTACCAGCCCAGATTTTACACCACTTAAATCAAAGGGTAATTTTCAATTACCTTGACACACACTTAATTCACACGCCCAGAAACCCTTCCCAACCTTAAAACACTCATTCCCACTCACAATGGACCCCACCCCCAAATACCCGTCCACCAATCATGTGACAACTTAACCTCCAAGTCATCCTATGTGGCAAAATCAACAGCCAAGAACCTTAGCTTCATCCTAAAGCTAAAATAAACGTCCCTGATCACTTTGGACAGCTCACACCAAAGAATTATCTTGAAGACCTCAAGGGCACATTTGGGAATTCAGTTCTAGGGTTTATGAATAGTGTTAGCCAGGCATTTGCCTATAAAAGGAGACCTCAACATGTGAGAGTCCCTTTTGTTCCAGATTTTAGCTTTAAATCTTTGTAATTCCTTTTTATGAAATAAAGTTTGAATTTCTTAAAATTTTGAGTTCTAATCTGTTATTTATAAAAGTTTGGTGTTTGAGAAGCTAAAATCTGAGTTCCATTTATATGTTTGAAGGTTTTTGAGGCAAGGTTTTAGTTGATAAAGCTTGGGTTTCAAAAATCAGAAAGTTGGCATAATTTTTGATCTCACTTTGTGTTTGTTCATCTTAGCAGCATTGGAAGCTGGTACTTGTTTTGCTAGTACCTCAGCTCAAACAATCCAGGGCCTGGATGTAGGTCTTGGAGGTTTGCACCTTCTTCCCTTTTCATTTTCTCTTTAAGTTTCTGATTATTTGTGATTTTTGTGGATTATTGCTTGAATCTGTGTTATTGTGGTTGATTATTGTTGATTTGGCTTTGTTTGATGTTATTGAGGTGTTATTGATCTGATTTGTGGGTTGAATCTTAATGATCCTTTGAAAATTTGTGAAAATAAGTTTTAAAAGGGTGTTTGGGATTACTGCATAAGTTGGATTTGTGGCTTGTTAAGTGCTTGTGTGTTGTATGCAAGTATTGGTATCTGTTATTTGGGAGCATATGTTCATCTGTTTGCAGGTTTTGAGGTCTTGAACACATAGATTCATAGATTGGCTATAAAATCTTCATAACTTGGTAAAATTGGCTAGGATTTTGAGGACACCTAGATCTAAGCATAGGTTAAGGGTAACAAGTGCTAAATCATAGTTAATCACACCAGGGTAGGAGGATTTGAGGCTTGAAATTGGATCAAGTGTCAAGTATATCAGCAAACTGTTTCTGCATATTGTTCATGGTTCATCAGTAACTTTTTGTGCTTTGATCTTGCTATTCACTTTGATTCAGTGTTTGTTTCTTGTTGCTTTGTGTTTATTGTTAGTCTATATAGCTTGTGTATGCATCTGGTTAAGTTTGGTTGGCTTATTTTGCTGAAATCTGCTTATTAAGTGCTTAACTGCTTATTTGCATATCTGGTGCTTATCTGGTGACTGTTTGGCTTATTGTGGCTTATTGTGTGGATCATTTTGTGATTTTATTGTTGCTATTGACTCCTTGTGGTTCACTGATCACAAGGGTGACTTTGTTTCCAATTGAATCAAACCAGAACTCTCAAATAAGCTTGGTCAAATAGTCAAAGCAGTGGGAACTCCTTTCCCCTGCTGGTTACCACTGCTAGTGCATTTTTGGTGTCAGCTTATCAATAAGCTATAATAGCTTATTCCAACCTGCAACAACTTTGTTTTTGTAATAGGTGCTCATATTTTGACCCATTTGTTCATCCTGGAGCATTTGGGTGGTTGACTTTTAGGTTTGACTAGAAAACCAACTCTTTTGACTTTTACATAAGCTCTTTTGTGCTTATTCTGGCTTATTGCTTGTGCTTATTGGATTTTTGTTGATTGATATTTCTTATTGAGTCCATTTGAAAGCTTTTGCAAGTTGAATCAGCTTCTGAGGTTCAGTATTTCTCAAAAACGACTATTTTGTCGTTTTGTGGAATTTTGCTTTTCTATTTTCTGGCTTATTGAGTTAGCTTATTGGAAATTTCTTTTTACAGATCTCTTTGGCATCCTAAAAGAGGGTTGTGTGTCAAATTAGAGCTTATGGCATTAGCTTATGGCTTAATGGGCTGAAAAGCCCAATAAGAATAAGCTTTGTGTTCAATAAGCTGTGATAAGCACATTTTCAGCTTTTGGGCCTTTAGAGTTTTGTTCTTAGAATTAAATTTTAAGTCAGATAGAGCTTTTCCAAGTCAATTGGGCCAAGTTTGACTTTTTTGGGCCCAAAAGCCCATTTGTGTTGACTGAATTTGGATTTGGCCCATTTGAGGGCCCAATAGGGGTATTTTGGTAATTTCACTTTAATTTTCTGATTATTTAGGTTAAAATAAACTAGTTTGCAAGTTTTTAGAATTTTTTATAATTTTTGGATTTTTAATATTATTTTATTATTATTTTATTATTATTTTTAAAATTTCACATTTTCCAACTTTTTACATTTTTCTTAGTTTTAATACATTAAAATAGGAATTTAGCAACTTTTAGAATAATTTTATCTCTTTTAGATTAATTTTTATAATTATTTTAAGTTTTAATAGTTTTTAAATCATTTTAAATAGTTTTTATTAGTTTTAAAATTTCTAAAAATATTTTTTAATCTTTTTAGGTTATGTTTTAGGTTTATCAATTGAAAAATCTTTATTTGGGCTTTTTGATAATTTATTTGATTTTTAGGGCTTTAATTAGCATTTAAAAATTGAATATTTAATTATTTAAAAGGTTTAAAAAAGTTTTGATCATTGGTAAACTCTTAGTTTATTATTTTTGATTTTTGGTAAATTTTTGGTAATTTTTAGAATTTATTTTAATTTTGGTGATTTTTAAGGTTTTACGTTTGAACTTTCTAATAGTGATTTTTCTTGGTAATTTTTATTTTTACGTCTTCGGCATTTTCTCTTCTAATCCCCTTCTAAACCAATCATTAATCACAAACATTTGGCAAGTTTTTCACACACATATACCTCCTTGGGAAACGAACTTACACACCATCAAGAGTCATTAACACTTGATTTTCCCTAAAATCATGTGTTCAATACTTACCGCTTTTACGCCTTTTTCCTAAAAGGTGTAATTTACCACAATCACTTTGGCGCCGCTGCCGGGGAGGTGTGTCGTGATTAATTTGTATTGTTGTTTTTAATATTAACCAAATAGTATTTGTATTAGTAGAACTCTACTAATACGTATTATCGGTTTTCTTGGTTTTTCTTGTACAAATATTATTACTATATTGTATTAAGTATCACAATAAAATTACAATATCTCCAAAAGTGTGAAAACACAACCTTAATTGGGATTTGATCTCCTAATTATTGTATTCGAATCTCAAACAAAAAGAAAAGACAAAAATAGATAAATACTTTCGTGAAGCTCGATTTTGAAAGATACAAACTATAAGGTGGGTATAAGGCGGGTATTATAAAATATACCTTAAGGAAAAAGGCTCTTAAGTGCTTCGCGCCGCCTCGTTTCCCCGCTTGCTTGTGAGTATTTTGAGATTGAAGGCTAATCGAGGGTTTTGCCGCCCAAAGTATTATTACGTATACTATATTTGCTTGGTTTCTTTGTGATTAAACCCTCTTGAACAATTTGGTTTTCACCAAAGTTCTAAAGTCATTCGAAGGCGTTCACTTCACGTGATCGTTTTCATTCCTTTGAGGCTTCTTTAATCAAGAGTTTGATTCGAGAAGAGATTTTGTAGATTGTTGTCTACGAAGATACACCAAAATCAAAAAAAAAATTAAATATCATCAAAAACACAAAAAATTGAAAATTCACAAAACACCCAAAAAGAATCTTCTTTGCTCACCTCCCATTCTTTGTGAAGTTTATGATCACTCGTAATCAAGCAAAACAAGCTCGTAAACGACTTCAAAAGCAAGCCAATCAAGAGACGTTGATTGTTGAAGAACCTCCAATTGTTGAACCTATTGTAGAACAAGAAGTCGTCATGGCTAATCGTACTATGATGGAGTTGCTACAAGCACCCACCGAAGGTTTTGGAGAGGCTATTGTCATTCCCGCCATCCTTGCGGAGAATTTCAAAATTAAGACGGGTTTAATGTCGATGTTGCAAGCAAATAAGTTTAGAGGTCATGAGAAAGACAACCCGCATTACCATATTAGGAATTTCAACCGTCTCACCGCCACTAGCAATTTTAAGGATGTTCCACATGACGCCATTAAGATGATGTTGTTTCCATACTCGTTGGATGGACCCGCAAAAATTTGGCTTGAGAAAGAACCGCCAAATTCGATTTTGACATGGGCCGATCTCGTTTCTAAGTTTGTGAACAAGTTTTTTCCACCATCTAAAACAACACACTTAAAAAATGAGATTTCACGATTTGTGCAAAGAAATAATGAAAGTTTTTCAATGGCATGGGAACGCTTTAAAGAGATGTTACATGAATGTCCACACCATGATTTTACGGAATTGCATCAAGTGGATACTTTTTATAATGGGCTTAATGATCATGAACGAGATTATTTGAATGCCGCCGCGGGTGGTAATTTTTTGTGCAAGACGACAAATGAGGCTTTACAAATCATTGAAAATAGATCTAAGGTTTATAACCCTCGTAACACACCGAGTGTTGCCAATATGGGTTCGTCATCTTCGTCACAATCGTCTCGTAGCATTAACGCCTTACATGATGAAGCTAATGAGGAAAATCGGTTTTTTGATAGATTTGCTAATCTAATGTCCCATTGGAAGGCTCAAGAAGCTTCCAATTCCGCTTCGGTTAAAGCGGTTGCTAAGAGTTGTTTATCTTGTGGGGGAGCTCATGATCTTTCCGAGTGTATTACCGCGGATGGTAACACTTCGAGTGCTTATGTAGCAACAGGAACTTACAACCAAAACGGCCAAGGTTCCCGTCCAAATCAAGCTCCACCAAACCAAAATGTTAACAATTATCGAAACAACAACCAAGGTAATTACCAAGGCAACACACGTAACTACAACAAGGGGAATTATCAAAGTGGGAATGGACAAATTTCTAATCAAAATCAAAACCGTGATTTTCAAAACACTACACAAGGTTTTCAAAATGCTCACACTAAAAATTTGCAAGGAGAATTTTTGGATTATGCAAAAGCAAATGATGCTAAATTTGATAACATGCAACGTGAGATGATTAGCTTAAGATCCGAGTTGAAAAACGAGCTTAAAAATGAACTTGCTAATGAACTTAAAACTCATGCAAACAAGATGGAAGGAAATGTCCAACGTCTACAACAAAATCAACAAAAGATGGAATTAGGACAACATGAGATTAAGCAAGAGTTATTAAAAGCGGATGCTAGGCAATCAAAATTTGAGGACCGAATGGCTAAAATGTTTGAAGCAATCATGTGTAAACCCTCTTCTTCGGGAGGTCTTCCTAGTGATACCATTGCAAACCCGAAGGGAGAAATGAAGGTTATTACTACACGAAGTGGTAAAACTTTCAAAGAACCAATCTCTCGTACAAGTACTTCTAAGGAGAAGGAAATCGAGAAAGAACCCGAGGTGATGGTCGAAAAGGAGCACATTACAATCCCACGAAGTACCGCTCATACCACACCTACGGTTGAACCAATACCAATTGTGGAACCCGAGTTTCCAAGGCCGTTGCCTAATGACCAACCCACACCACCTTTACCCTACCCTTCAAGACGAAACAAAGAAAAGTTGCAAGAACGTAACAAACAACAAATCGAGCTTTTTATAAAAATGTTTCAACAAGTGCATTTTGATGTGAGTTTAGCCGACGCGTTGTTATATATGCCTCGTTTCGCTTCCACTTTTAAAAGTATGATGAGCGATAAGGAAAAGCTTTCAAAGCTTGCTAATTGTTCTTCGGTTTATCTTAACCGCATACCGGAAAAAGTTGGTGATCCCGGAAAGTTTCTCATTCCTTGTGACATACAAGATATGAAAGAATGCCTCGCCTTGGCCGATCTTGGTGCGAGCATTAATTTGATGCCATTTTCCATTTGGAAATCGCTTTCGCTTCTGGCTCTCATTCCTTCGAACATGTCCATCGAGATGGCCGATCATTCTACGATTGTGGCATGTGGAGTAGCCGAAGATGTTTTCGTGAAAGTGGGGAAGTTCTACTATCCCGTTGATTTTATAGTAGTTGACATCCCCGCGGATCCTCAAGTTCCTCTAATTTTAGGTCGATCATTTTTAGACACTTCGAGATCGCTTATCGATGTTCATGCGAGAACTATCACTTTGAGATTCAACGAAGAGGAACTTGTTATAAACGCTACTCAAAACTCGAAACCTTCTCATGTTTATGCAATCGCTACCATCAATCACATTGACATCGTTGATGTGGTTTGCGATGAGTTTTCACAAGAAGTGTTAGGTTTTTCCGATATCTCATCAATTGGCAATCCCACTATTTTGGATCCGATTCTTGCTAATTCCACACCAAATCTCACTCCATTCCAAGGAGGCGATTTCACTTCAAATGAAATCGACAATGAAGATGAAGTGTTGATTAGTGATGATATTTCTAGTCCACCATTTCTTTCGCCAATGGAAGTTATGAGTGTTGAACCAAAATCTTCAATCGAGGAACCACCTATCCTTGAATTGAAAGATCTTCCTTCTCACCTTGAATACGCATTCTTGGAAGGTGATGACAAGTTACCGGTTATTATCGCAAAAGGTCTTGCTAATAATGAAAAAACCGAGCTCTTGAAAGTTCTTAAGGCTCACAAAGGGGCAATTGCGTGGAAAATATCCGACATTAAGGGTATTGACCCAAAATTTTGTACTCACAAGATTTTAATGGAGGAGGACTACAAACCCGCAATTCAAAGTCAAAGAAGGGTGAATCCCAAAATTCACGATGTCATTAAAAAGGAGGTCCTTAAACTCCTTGACGCGGGAATGATTTATCCTATATCCGATAGCCCATGGGTGAGCCCAATCCATTGTGTCCCTAAAAAGGGAGGAATGACCGTTGTGCCTAATGAAAACAACGAGTTAATTCCCACTCGCGTTGTGACCGGTTGGAGGGTGTGTATTGACTACCGAAAGTTAAATGACGCCACTCGTAAAGACCACTTTCCTTTGCCCTTCATGGATCAAATGTTGGAGCGACTCGCGGGAAATGAATTCTATTGCTTTTTAGATGGTTTTTCCGGTTACTTTCAAATCCCTATCGACCCTCGTGATCAAGAGAAGACTACGTTTACGTGTCCTTATGGAACGTTCGCTTATCGTAGGATGCCTTTCGGACTTTGTAATGCACCCGGCACGTTTCAACGGTGTATGATGGCGATTTTTCACGATATGATCGAGAAGTCGATGGAAGTGTTTATGGATGACTTCTCGGTGTTTGGTAATTCGTTCACGTCATGTTTATCTAATCTCGAACAAATGTTAAAACGTTGTGAAGAAACCAATCTTGTGCTTAATTGGGAGAAATGTCATTTCATGTGTAAACAAGGAATCATCTTAGGACATAAGGTGTCGAAGGCGGGGATTGAGGTCGATAAAGCTAAGGTAGACGTCATCGCCAAGTTACCTCATCCCAAAACCGTTAAGGGAGTTAGGAGTTTCCTAGGCCACGCGGGCTTTTATCGTCGTTTCATCAAGGACTTTTTGAAGATTTCTCGTCCTATGACACACCTTCTCGAGAAGGATGCTCCTTTTAACTTTAATGAGGATTGTGTTAAGGCTTTCGAAACTCTCAAAAGGAAACTTACCGAAGCTCCCATTCTTGTTGCTCCTAATTTGGAATTACCCTTTGAAATCATGTGCAATGCAAGTGATTATGCTATAGGGGCCGTCTTAGGGCAACGTTATGACAAGCATTTTCGTCCTATCCATATGCTAGTAAGACGATGACCGAGGCTCAATTAAAGTACACCACAACGGAAAAGGAATTCCTTGCCGTGGTCTATGCTTTTGAGAAATTCCGACCTTATCTCGTCTTGACTAAAAGCATCGTGTATACCGACCATTCGGCTATCAAGTATCTCTTAGCTAAGCAAGATGCTAAGCCGAGATTGCTTCGTTGGATGCTCCTCCTCCAAGAATTTGATGTCACCGTGCTTGACAAAAAAGGAGCCGAGAATCTAGCGGCCGATCATCTCTCTCGTCTAGAAGATCCTCACAAAGATATTTTCGAGAACAAGGAAATTACCGAAACATTTCCTCTTGAGACTCTCGGTGTAGTGAATTCTAAAGACACAACCCCATGGTTTGCCGACATTGCAAATTACCATGCGGGCAATTTCATAATTAAGGGTATGACGACACAACAAAAACGAAAATTCTTTCGTGACGTCAAGTTATATTTTTGGGACGACCCTTATCTCTTTCGGATTTGTGCGGATCAACTCGTTCGACGTTGTGTGTTTGGTGCCGAAGCTTCTAATATCCTTAGAGCTTGTCACGAGGGACCCACGGGTGGTCACCACGGTCCTAATCTCACGGCTAAGAAAGTGTTTGATGCCGGTTTCTTTTGGCCTTCTATCTATCGTGATGCACACGCACTTGTGAAGTCGTGTGATTCGTGCCAACGTCAAGGAAAATCGTCTCAACGTGATGAAATGCCGCAAAACATAATTCAAGTATGTGAGATTTTCGACATATGGGGAATAGACTTTATGGGGCCGTTCCCATCGTCTCATGGCAACAAATATATCCTCGTCGCGGTAGACTACCTTTCTAAGTGGGTGGAAGCTAAGGCTTTGCCTACTAATGATGCTCGTGTGGTAGTGAAGTTTTTGAAGCAACTATTCTCTCGGTTCGGAAACCTCGTGCTATTATAAGCGATCGTGGATCCCATTTTTGTAATGACCAATTCGAAAAGGTTCTAAAGAAATATGGAGTTACACATCGTCTTTCTACGGCTTATCACCCGCAAACGAGTGGGCAAGTCGAGGTTTCGAACCGAGCTTTGAAGAGGATTTTAGAGAGGTCAATTGGAGAAAACCGTGCTTCATGGTCCGACAAACTTGATGACGCTTTATGGGCCTTTAGGACCGCTTATAAGACACCTATCGGTTGCACTCCTTATAAGTTAGTCTATGGGAAGAATTGTCATTTGCCCATTGAATTGGAGGATAAGGCATATTGGGCCCTTAAGCATGCTAATTTTGACTTGAAGACCGCGGGAGATCACCAGAAAATACAATTGAATGAATTGGATGAATTGAGGGATAATGCTTATGAAAATTCATTAATTTTTAAAGAAAAGACTAAAAAGTTTCATGATTCAAAGATTAAAAACCGGGTTTTTAACGTTGGTGATCAAGTGTTGCTTTTTAACTCTCGTCTTAAGATATTTTCCGGGAAATTGAAATCTCGTTGGTCGGGTCCGTTCACCATTACACAAGTATTTCCATATGGGACCATTGAGCTAGCTCAAAATGATGGTCCTAATTTCAAGGTGAATGGACATAGGCTTAAGCACTACTTTGGTGGGGAAATTCCTTCAATGGTTGGCCTCGACCAAGTCACCTTCCCCAATGATAATTAGCATTGAGGGGATCGAGTCGAGCTCATGACTCGGTAATAAAAAACGAGGTGCCTCGTGGGGGAGATCCCATGCTTATCTTTTATTGCTCACTATTCACTAATAAGGGGACTTGTACCCTTTCAACTCGTTGTCTCGTGGTTGTTTGTGATTGTGTTATCTAGATCATCATCATCTTCGATTGAAGACTCTCGTGTTCGTTTACGTGAGCCTCCATCGTTCGTTTGAAGAAGTTTTTCACGAATCCATGACATATCCTTTATTGTTCTAACAATTATCTTTTAGCATACTTAATAAACGGCTTTAGATATATTGTTGATCACCCTTTCCATGCTAGATCCTAAGCATTCGACTCTTCGTCTCTAGTATGGGGGTGCTCCACCTTTAGACTCGAAACATTGAGGACAATGTTTACTTTTAGTATGGGGGGGTGAATAGGTACTTGCTTTGCTACGCCCTCACGCTTTCCAATTTTCAATGTTTTGTTTTGCTAATAAGGCTAAAAATGGCCAAATTTTAAAATTTTTCTTAGTTTTTCATAAGTGTTTTTAAGACACGAATGTATATTTTCCGATGGTAGAATAAGAGTTAATTTTTGACTTGATGGGCATTTGGAGCCATTTACATTCCTTAACCCGCTCAATTCAAGTTTTGCTAGACTTTTATATAGGGAGCTTTAAAACGCGAAAGTCTTAATTCATACGGGTTAAGAACAAGAACTTTTCGCAAGTTCCTATAATTGATTCTAGAAAGTCACTTATCAAGGGAACTATAAAACGCATTCTCTAAACTTGAAAAAGTCCAAGAAAGTGCAAGATCCTATAGGTGGCTTGAAAACCCAAAACTTTGATTTGATATAGTCTTAATGAAAGCTAATCCAAATTTGGCTTAATTTTGACTTGCATGGCTAAGTATTCACGAGTCTCTTTAATTAGAGGTCTTTATATAGTGAAGAACGAGAAATGATAGAGTTAGACAAGTGATCATGCTAAACGTAGAACATGAAAGTGTTCTTTCAAAAACTCATATGTTTTTAATTGTGGCTTTTTCTTCCCATAAGATCAATGCATTAGGAATAAATCATAATTGCAATAAGTAAGGTCGTACGATTTGAAAGGTTACTTAGCCTCTAGCGCAAGATCGTTTAAAAGTTGCTCGGGGTTGAATAGAGTTCATAGCCAAGGCATAACTTATTGAAGCGGGACGCGAAGATTGGCGATTATCCAAAAAGGCCCTAACAAGGCATGAGGAGCTCTATTTTTGCTAAAGATCCAAAGATGATGTGAAGTATCATTATTCCTAAATCAATATGAAGGATCGAGACACACGACGAGAAGCTATTACTCCCCTAAAGAATGGAGAAAGTCTATCCAAAAAGACCCTAACAAGGTATGAGGATAAATATATCCAAGTCCGAAAAGGAGGCGGATCGTTGTATATCAAAATCCAAAGTAAAAATTGAAGAAAAATGATGAAGTCGTGGTCCAATATGAAGAATCTCTCAAAAACGTTAAGTGAAGAAATTCCAAATATATGAAGAGAAGACCATAATTTCAAGAACGTCTTCCCAAGATTTGAAGTATGAAGTACATGCCAAATATCGGTCCGAGAAAAGTCTCAAATCGTGAAACGAGTTATGCCAAGATATGAACTTAAGGAGATACACGAGAAGCCGTTTTAAAAGATTTTGTCCTTCGGCTAACTATTGATCAAATCGTGCTACTTTGCTTTCGGACTAATAACTACTCAAATAAGTCAATATGAATCACTTGTGATCCATGACAAATAGATAAAAAATGCTAGTAACCCATTTCTTTTATAATAACTAGGATTGCGGGGAGAAAAAGTATTACACAATTTGGACGTATGAGTAGTGTTAGCATTGTGACTTGTACCAACAATGATCTCGTTTTTGCACTTAGCATGGAATGTATGACAATCAAGGATGACGAAGTTTACTCTAAGGAACATTCACTTGTTTCTATTCTTTGACCCTAAAAGTCACTTTTTGTGATGAAAATCATACATTATGTCTTTACACATCATCGTAGTATGTTGCAAGTCTTTTACTCTTCAATAAAGGTTAATAAAATTGAACTTTGGTGATGCTTAGATACTTTATTCTAGCATTGCGTGAGGGCACGGCAATGGCTTAGTATGGGGGAGTGATGAGATGGCATTTATACATGATCTCATCGTTCTTTTCGAGCTTTAAATGCATAAAAATATCATAAAATACCATATATATGCTTGTGTTTGTTTACTTGTGTATTTTAGGTATGGATATCGTGAAAAAGACAAAAGATCACAAGTTACAAGGAAAAACGGACACGAGAAACGAAGCCGTACAAAGAACCGGGCCCTAATCATGGAATTTTCAACAAATACCCTTGAAGACTTGAAGACAAACAAGATTGATCCTCATTTATTGAAGAAATGACACTTAAAACCCTTGTATATTCATAATTACAAGTTTGGTCCCTTAAGTTTGTCAAAATTACACAAAAGGTCCTTCAACTTTGAAGAAATGGCAAGAATAGTCCCTCAACAAATCAAAATTCCCAATAATGGTCCCTCATGAAGTCAAAGTTACAATGAAGACCTTTGAAGATCAAGAAAGTCCAAGATCAGCCCTTGAAATATCTAAACATGTCAAAAATAACCCTTGTAATCCTTTTGGAAAAGTCTTGTGCCAAAATTGTCAAAACCTGAAAGTTATTAACAAAGGAAATGTGTTTGTTTGCAAAATAAACGTGCTATAAACTTTCTGCCAAAACACAAGGACTTAAGTTGCCACATTTGAAACATTCAAATGTTTTTGCGCCAAACACTTTCCACTCCACCAAAAACGGATCAAACAACTTACTATTCACCTTTTACCAGCCCAGATTTTACACCACTTAAATCAAAGGGTAATTTTCAATTACCTTGACACACACTTAATTCACACGCCCAGAAACCCTTCCCAACCTTAAAACACTCATTCCCACTCACAATGGACCCCACCCCCAAATACCCGTCCACCAATCATGTGACAACTTAACCTCCAAGTCATCCTATGTGGCAAAATCAACAGCCAAGAACCTTAGCTTCATCCTAAAGCTAAAATAAACGTCCCTGATCACTTTGGACAGCTCACACCAAAGAATTATCTAGAAGACCTCAAGGGCACATTTGGGAATTCAGTTCTAGGGTTTATGAATAGTGTTAGCCAGGCATTTGCCTATAAAAGGAGACCTCAACATGTGAGAGTCCCTTTTGTTCCAGATTTTAGCTTTAAATCTTTGTAATTCCTTTTTATGAAATAAAGTTTGAATTTCTTAAAATTTTGAGTTCTAATCTGTTATTTATAAAAGTTTGGTGTTTGAGAAGCTAAAATCTGAGTTCCATTTATATGTTTGAAGGTTTTTGAGGCAAGGTTTTAGTTGATAAAGCTTGGGTTTCAAAAATCAGAAAGTTGGCATAATTTTTGATCTCACTTTGTGTTTGTTCATCTTAGCAGCATTGGAAGCTGGTACTTGTTTTGCTAGTACCTCAGCTCAAACAATCCAGGGCCTGGATGTAGGTCTTGGAGGTTTGCACCTTCTTCCCTTTTCATTTTCTCTTTAAGTTTCTGATTATTTGTGATTTTTGTGGATTATTGCTTGAATCTGTGTTATTGTGGTTGATTATTGTTGATTTGGCTTTGTTTGATGTTATTGAGGTGTTATTGATCTGATTTGTGGGTTGAATCTTAATGATCCTTTGAAAATTTGTGAAAATAAGTTTTAAAAGGGTGTTTGGGATTACTGCATAAGTTGGATTTGTGGCTTGTTAAGTGCTTGTGTGTTGTATGCAAGTATTGGTATCTGTTATTTGGGAGCATATGTTCATCTGTTTGCAGGTTTTGAGGTCTTGAACACATAGATTCATAGATTGGCTATAAAATCTTCATAACTTGGTAAAATTGGCTAGGATTTTGAGGACACCTAGATCTAAGCATAGGTTAAGGGTAACAAGTGCTAAATCATAGTTAATCACACCAGGGTAGGAGGATTTGAGGCTTGAAATTGGATCAAGTGTCAAGTATATCAGCAAACTGTTTCTGCATATTGTTCTTGGTTCATCAGTAACTTTTTGTGCTTTGATCTTGCTATTCACTTTGATTCAGTGTTTGTTTCTTGTTGCTTTGTGTTTATTGTTAGTCTATATAGCTTGTGTATGCATCTGGTTAAGTTTGGTTGGCTTATTTTGCTGAAATCTGCTTATTAAGTGCTTAACTGCTTATTTGCATATCTGGTGCTTATCTGGTGACTGTTTGGCTTATTGTGGCTTATTGTGTGGATCATTTTGTGATTTTATTGTTGCTATTGACTCCTTGTGGTTCACTGATCACAAGGGTGCCTTTGTTTCCAATTGAATCAAACCAGAACTCTCAAATAAGCTTGGTCAAATAGTCAAAGCAGTGGGAACTCCTTTCCCCTGCTGGTTACCACTGCTAGTGCATTTTTGGTGTCAGCTTATCAATAAGCTATAATAGCTTATTCCAACCTGCAACAACTTTGTTTTTGTAATAGGTGCTCATATTTTGACCCATTGGTTCATCCTGGAGCATTTGGGTGGTTGACTTTTAGGTTTGACTAGAAAACCAACTCTTTTGACTTTTACATAAGCTCTTTTGTGCTTATTCTGGCTTATTGCTTGTGCTTATTAGATTTTTGTTGATTGATATTGCTTATTGAGTCCATTTGAAAGCTTTTGCAAGTTGAATCAGCTTCTGAGGTTCAGTATTTCTCAAAAACGACTATTTTGTCATTTTGTGGAATTTTGCTTTTCTATTTTCTGGCTTATTGAGTTAGCTTATTGGAAATTTCTTTTGACAGATCTCTTTGGCATCCTAAAAGAGAGTTGTGTGTCAAATTAGAGCTTATGGCATTAGCTTATGGCTTAATGGGCTGAAAAGCCCAATAAGAATAAGCTTTGTGTTCAATAAGCTGTGATAAGCACATTTTCAGCTTTTGGGCCTTTAGAGTTTTGTTCTTAGAATTAAATTTTAAGTCAGATAGGGCTTTTCCAAGTCAATTGGGCCAAGTTTGACTTTTTTGGGCCCAAAAGCCCATTTGTGTTGACTGAATTTGGATTTGGCCCATTTTAGGGCCCAATAGGGGTATTTTGGTAATTTCACTTTCATTTTCTGATTATTTAGGTTAAAATAAACTAGTTTGCAATTTTTTAGAATTTTTTATAATTTTTGGATTTTTAATATTATATTATTATTATTTTATTATTATTTTTAAAATTTCACATTTTCCAACTTTTTACATTTTCTTAGTTTTAATACATAAAAATAGGAATTTAGCAACTTTTAGAATAATTTTATCTCTTTTAGATTAATTTTTATAATTATTTTAAGTTTTAATAGTTTTTAAATCATTTTAAATAGTTTTTATTAGTTTTAAAATTTCTAAAAATAGTTTTTAATCTTTTTAGGTTATTTTTGAGGTTTATCAATTGAAAAATCTTTATTTGGGCTTTTTGATAATTTATTTGATTTTTAGGGCTTTAATTAGCATTTAAAAATTGAATATTAATTATTTAAAAGGTTTTAAAAAGTTTTGATCATTGGTAAACTCTTAGTTTATTATTTTTGATTTTTGGTAAATTTTTGGTAATTTTTAGAATTTATTTTAATTTTGGTGATTTTTAAGGTTTTACGTTTGAACTTTCTAATAGTGATTTTTCTTGGTAATTTTTATTTTTACGTCTTCGGCATTTTCTCTTCTAATCCCCTTCTAAACCAATCATTAATCACAAACATTTGGCGAGTTTTTCACACACATATACCTCCTTGGGAAACGAACTTACACACCATCAAGAGTCATTAACACTTGATTTTCCCTAAAATCATTTGTTCAATACTTACCGCTTTTACGCCTTTTTCCTAAAAGGTGTAATTTACCACAATCAGACATTGTTTAGTCCTTCCTCTCAGTACTTACTTTTACATGTTGAGTTTATGTTTAGACTACTGATGTTTGATTCCGGTATTTCCTTTATGATCAGTTAATGTTTTTAAGACATTTACCTTGTATGATTTGATGACATACCATAAGTACACGTAACGGTCCACTTATCCAAGTGGGGTGTTACAATTATGGTATCAGAGCCAGGTTTCGACCTGTAGGCTCTAAAACTGACTTGTGACTAGTGGGTAGTCACCAGGAACTTCCTACATTATGGATGTGTTATCCTTCATAATTCTCATGCATTTCATCAGTCAGTTTTCTTAAATTTTGACTAAGTAAAAGGTTAGTACATGACCGACCATATTTAGTCGCATGTGATTTTCTATGAAAATTTTGTTTTGGTGAACCGACCCATAGGAGTTCACTTTTGCTTTTCATATTTTGTTTTGGTGAACCGACCCATGGGCGTTCACCCTTACTCATGTCAGATTCATGTTTTTAGTCGAATGTTATTTTGTGAACCGACCCATAGGCGTTCACCAGTATTCATGTCAAATTTCGTTTTCTAAGGTGTCACATGTAGTTGATGCGACACGTAATCTTGAGATGCTCTACAAAAGGGATGAGCTCGAGAACTTAGAGCGACCTGAGAAGAGGTATATTCCATTCATCAGACATAAACAATTTAACTCTTTCACTTACTTTACAATATATAACATGCACTATCCATTTATATCTTTAGACAGAAAGGAGGAGACCCATCACAGTTGGCTACTTAGCAGCAATGAGGAAAAGCGGTAGTGATAACTACCGTGGCAACTCTAACTATTCTGGCAGCCACATGTGCTTCTTTGAATTTTGTAATTCTAAAATGTCGTGTGACATAAATACTAACTTTTATCATATCAACAGAGATGTTGGGCAGAGGCGTGACCAAAATTCCAGGGGTCAGTAGTCTACCAGACCAGTAAATTCTAGTTCGTAGTAAACAAGAGTAGCTCCTATAGGGTATACTAATCCCACTTGTACCACATGTGGGAAGAAACACCTCGGACCATGTCGCCGCGGTTCTAGTGGTTGTTTCAAGTGTGGACAGTCGGATCACATGATGAGAGATTGTAAGAAGGGAGATACTGCCGGTACCTTAGGCCATACTCCTCAGATTTTACCACCACCACCACCACCAACCAGAGGTCGCGTTTATACCACTACTAGGGAGCAGGCGAACAAGACCACAAGTACCATCACTGGCATTTTGTTTATAAACGGACATGCTGCCTGCGTTCTTTTTGATACAGGTGCTACACATTCAGTTATATCTACTTTCATTGTTCTTAGTATAGACATGACCCCTACACCACTTGATAGTGTGCTAAGTACATCTACGCCCATGCGAGACTCTGTACGCATTACTCAGGTGTACATAGATCTTCCTCTAAAGTTTGATGATAAATCTGCCCAGTTAATGCACTTCCTCTAGACATGTGTGAGTTTGATGTAATTCTGGGTATGGATTGGTTGTCAGCACATCATGCCACTATAGATTGTCATGCATACCGAGTCATCTTCGGTAATGTTCAGACGACAGAGTTCGTTCACCGTGGTGTCCTGCCAGGAAAACATGTTCAGATTATCTCAGTTTACAGGCCCGTGCTCTATTATACCATGGCTGTGAGGGTTTCTTAGCTACCGTCCATGATACTACTTCTGAGACACCTTCACTCCATGATCAGCCAATTGTGTCAGAGTTTCCTGATGTCTTCCCAGAAGAACTTCCAGTCATACCTCCCATGCGAGAGGTAGAGTTTGGTATCGATCTTATTCCAAGAGCAGAACCAGTATCCAAAGCTCCTTACCGTATGGCTCCCGTTGAGCTTAAGGAACTGAAGGGTCAGTTACAAGAACTCCTAGAAAGAGGTTTCATCCGTTCGAGCGTGTCGCCTTGGGGCACACCGGTTTTGTTTGTCAAGAAGAAGGATGGTAGTATGCGGCTGTGTATTGACTACCGCGAACCGAATAAGCTCATAATTCATAACCGTTATCCACTTCCTCGTATCGATGATTTGTTCGATCAGCTTTAGGGTGCTAAGCACTTCTCCAAAATTGATTTACGGTCAGGTTATCACCAGCTACGTGTGAAAGAGCAGGATCTATCCAAGACTGCTTTTCGCACGAGGTATGGTCACTACGAGTTTGTTGTCATGCCATTCGGTCTCACGAATGCCCCAGCAGTATTCATGGACTTGATGAATCGACTCTTCCACGAATTCCTAAACAAGTTTGTGATTGTATTCATCGATGATATCCTAATCTTCTCTAAGTCTAAATAAGAATATGAGGATCATCTTCGTACAGTTCTGCAGGTTCTCCGACAGGAGAAGCTTTATGCTAAGTTTTAAGTGTGAGTTCTGGCTGAGTAAGGTGGCGTTTCTAGGCCATATTATTTCTGCAGAGGGGATCACCATGGATCCGACAAAGGTAGAGGCTATCACTAAATGGCCAAGACCAACATCTGCCACAGAAATATGCAGTTTTCTCGGTTTAGCAGGATATTACCGTAGGTTTGTAGAGAACTTCTCACATTTGGCATTACCGTTGACCAAACTTATGCGCAAGGGGGAGAAATTTGTATGGAATGATGAGAGAGAACAGAGTTTTGAAGAACTCAAACAGCGTTTAGTTTCAGCACCGATCCTTACTTTCCCATCTGGCACAGGTGGATATCAGATATACAGTGACGCTTCAGGAAAAGGTTTGGTCTGTGTACTTATGCAGCATGGGAAAGTCATTGCCTATGCTTCACGACAGCTAAAGACGTATGAGGAGAATTATCCCACGCATGATCTGGAAAATGCAGTAGTCGTCTTCGCTCTCAAAATCTGAAGACATTATCTGTATGGTGATTCGTGTGTTATCTTCACCGATCATAAAAGTCTCAATTATATATTTACGCAGCGAGAGCTGAACATGAGGCAGAGGCGTTGGTTGAAGCTGCTAAAGGACTATGAAACTAACATTCAGTATCACCTAGGTAAAGCGAATGTGGTGGAAGATGCCCTCAACGGAAAGTCAGGAATGATTTATGGCATCAAGGTTAAGGAGGAGATCATTCGGGACTTAGAGCGGTATGATATTGAGCTCTTAGTATGCGGACAGACCGGGTACTGGGCTTGTATGAGAGTTGAACCAGATTTTCTCTCTCGGATTAAAGCTGCACAGAAGGATGATGATGAAATCTGGGTGATTGTTCAGAACATTGACCAACAGACATAATTCTGTATCGTTGATGATGGTATTGTGTGGCAGGGCACCAATTTATGTGTTCTAGAGGACCCTACTCTTAGAGTAGCCTTATTGACTGAGGCTCACAGCTCTCTGTTTTTTGTCCATCCTGGTTCTACCAAGATGTACCATGATCTTAAGTAGTATTTCTGGTGAGGCGGCATGAAGCAAGATGTCGCTACATTTGTTTCCAGATGTTTAACCTGTCAGCAAGTTAAAATAGAGCATCATCGTACTAGTGGTTTACTGCAACCATTAGACATTCCAATGTGGAAATGGGACAAGATCTCAATGGATTTTGTCACCGGATTACCACAAACTCAGAGAAAACATGATGCAGTTTGGGTCATTGTCGACCGTTTGACCAAGTCAGCATACTTCCTCCCTATCTGTAAGGATTTCTTAGTCTGTAAATTAGAAGATATATTTAAGACAGAGATCGTGCGATTACACGGTACACCTTCAGACATCATAACATACAGGGATCCATGATTCACTTCACATTTCTGGAGAGGTCTGCATAAAGCTTGGGGAACAAAGCTCAAGTTCAGTACGGCCAGACCTTGGAGGACATGCTACGCGCCTGTGCATTAGAATGGAAAGGTAATTGGGATGACTATATCTGCTTGGTCGAGTTTGCCTACAACAACAATTGGCATGCTAGTATCAAGTGTGCTCCTTTTGAGATGTTAAACGGCAGGAAATGTCCTGCTCCGATCTGTTGGGATCAAGTTGGAGATCGTTTACTTGAGGGACCAGAACTAATAGAGTTGACCAATGAAAAGGTCGCCATTGCCATGGAAAAGCTGCAGGAAGCGCGTACTCGTCACAAGAGTTATGTCGATAAGCATCGCAGGAATCTAGTAATTCAGACTGGTGATCGTATGTTTCTTAACGTATCACAAGCACATGGGGTCAGACGTTTTGGCCTCAAGGGCAAGCTCATCCCTCGCTACATCGGACCGTTCGAAATCCTCGAACGTGTCGGTGAATTATCATATCAATTGGCGTTACCGCCTAAGCTTTCACATGTTCATAATGTGTACCATGTATCACTACTTAGAGGGTACACTTATCATGAGCTTCACAAAGTTAATTATCCACTCGATCAGATTCGGGAGGACCTATCATATATTGAAGAACCCGAAGCAGTCTTAGATCGTCAGGATCGAGTTATGAGAAGGAAGACTATTCCTTTCGTCAAGATCAGGTGGAGGAACCATTCCGAGCGGGAGGCCACTTGGGAAACGGAGGAGTCTATACGGACTTCTTATCCTCACTTTTGGTTATGACTTGGGTATGTCTTTTCAGCTTATGTGTCCTTTCAGCTTTTATAACTCCATCAGCTTATTACCCCTTAATTCGAGGACGAATTTTCTTTTAGAGAGGAAGAGTTCTAATACTGCAGCATTATCGTGTCACTAGTTCGGGGACGAATTATTTTTTTAGAAGGGAAGAGTTGTAAAGCCCGTTTAAAAAATCCATGAACATTAATTACACGCGGCCTCAGATTAAATTAAGTTACGCAATTATTTATTTCAGAATAATAAATAATAATATCTATTCAATGGTTACGTAAGTATCACTTTTCTGGAAAATAAAAGAATACATGACAGAAATAAAAACACGAACACATACACGAATATTAAAACACGACACGAAAATAGAAAAGTGTATGTATATTAGTGGTGGGTTGCGGCTTATAAAACAAACAAAAGAAAGAGTGGGATTTGAGCCCAGCCCGTTTTGTAAACGTACACGGGAAACCAAGAAAATACATTTTACCATTTCACCAAATAACAATAAAATTAGGGTTGTTGTTTTCCTGTGGGTATCGACGGTAGACAAAAAGAAAACACGGGAGAGATCATTTTGATCATCTAAATCGGGTACAAACACTGTTTATATTCTTAAATCCTAAACCTACATGAATTGGTATGTTGTTGTAGGATATGTAAATCTATGCTTATGTTTTAGAGAGAGAAAGAGATAGAAAGATGGTGGATTTCACACTTCTAGAGAGAGAAAGTTTAAGAGAACTATGTGTTATTCAAATGAAATCACCACCCTCTCCATCAATGGAGAGGGTTTATATACCAAGCCCATAAGATGGGCTTGGGCTTACATTTGGGCCGGCCATACAAGCATGGACCGGGCTTTTCCTTGTTTAGTTAATTAAAAGATATCTAGACTACGAGCTACAACTTAATATATTGTCGGAGTGACCGAATCTTCTAAATACGTAAAACCATATTTCCAACAATCCCCCCTAAGGGAGGTCACTCCAAACAAGGGCGTCACCCGAGTAACAATAATAAAATAAACCTATCATACTATGCTTGTCTTGAGCTCGTAGTCTTCGTCTTTCTTTTCTTTTTCTTTTCTGGTGAACATGCTGATGTGATCTTTGATATAAATCTTGAGCATTAATCTCTTGCCTTGATCTCGTGCATCCATCACTTGTGATCTTCGCCTCTTCGTGACACCATGTCCCACATACTTATACCTTAATAATTCTTGAAAGCTTCAGAGTTCGATACAGCGGAAGACTTAACTTTTAGGCTTTCTTGAATTAAATGAGATATTAAGTGCATAAAGTATAAGCATGCGGGGACGAATTCTTCTTGGATTCTGCAACGCCACCGTCTTCAAATGCCGCAACATAAGTAGACACAAACAAAATGGCTTTGAACATTTCATTCTAAATCGGTAGCATTTTTCCTCTTGTCGGTGAAGACTGTTGGACGATATTAGATATCGTACCCGTGACAGATAGTTTCAATTAAGTAACTTCCTGACAGGATTTCGCGGGTAAACCGGTTCTCTTTATTCGACCGTCCAAAGCTGACTGCGAACATAAAGAGTGAATCATTTGGATAATAATATCCGCATGATTTGAAGTCGTCAATTCATGTTCCTGGAACAAGTGAAATTCAATTAAGAACCGCACCATCGTTGCTTTCCAGTTGTCACGAGCTTGATTCGTATAGAATCTTGCAAGTTACCTACCAAGTGCTGTTTGAGGTTAACACTAGAAGGATTTCCACTCATCACTGTAAACACTAAGGTATCACTCTGAGTGTTCTGGCAAGATCACTAAGATATTGCATAGAGGCCTGGAACGTGTTTAAATTCAGTTAAGAATTAAACAGCTGTTGCTTTCCAGTTATCACAAGTTTGATTCATAAAGAATCGCACAAGTCACCTACCATGAGCTTTTTGATATTCGCTCAAGAAGGATTTCCATCTTCATTGTAAACACTTTCGTATTACTCGGATGTTCAGGCAAGATCATGAAGATTTTGCGTAGGACTCTTAAAATCTTTCTTACTTTTCATAGTGTGTGAAGAAGCAAGGAATTATGAAAGTGTGTCCTAATGAGATATTTGATGATCTCAAATGGCTCTAGACTCGATCGTGCATTTTGGATTTTAGTGATCGGAGGCTGGAGAGGAGTGCCACCTTTTTAATACCAATTTATTCAGAGTGAATAAATCAATAGATAATGTGTTGTCTCCGTGTGATTAAAACAAATACCTTTTGAGAGATATCTGAGTTAGCTGGGATGGGTTATGCATTGCATCACTGGGTCCATGATGTCTGTCTTCAATATCAAGCATCATTAAAAATGATCTCAGTAGCATATGTATTGACCCGGTTTCTGCCTAAAGTAGTAAGGAGGGCTTCTTTCTTTACACCCTTTATCTTTACAATTCTTTTTCATTCTTCAACCCCTTCAATGCTTACCAATACGTCATAACTAGCACCTTGTTGTGATTGTTCCAGTGCTAACTTAAGTACTTGGTCGGCATTCAGCTACGTTCACAATCTTTCTCCAACTTTCCTAAGGACGACTATTTCTAGCTATGGAATGTCCTTGGGAAGATTCCTCCGATTTTGGAAGAATCATAGGACTTAACCTATCCTACCATCCTTATGTCACCACAATCTTCATCGTCGTGAGATAAATGGCTTTTGAGTAAGTATATGTCACCATGAAATCCATTTTGATATAGCAAATCCATTTTGCTCCCCCTTAACATATGCCGCGATATTCGAAAACATTTCGCATATGTCGGGATGAGCCAGCACATTAAGTCAAACTATTTGTGATAATATCCCATATTAAATCACATTTTCTCCCCCATATTAAAAATATTAACGCAATCAATGTTTTTAATATCAATTGATTTAATGAAGTTTTAACAAAGGTTTTGGGAAGAAAAATGCAAGTCCATTTTATCTTCATGATATCAAACGTATGAGATATGATACCGATTTGTAACATGATCACATATGCACCATATTAGAAAAGAATTGACAAGGTTGGACCTGATTGATGAGAACATCATATGAAAAGATCAAATGGTTCTTGTCAGCATATGTTGGTCGCCTCGTCACGTCTGAAGTCATCTCTTGTCACCACGTGTACGATTGGTATTGTTGTCTTGACACCAACTTGTGAACTTGGCACTTTAGGCATCGAAGATTCTGAATGCTTGACAATTGCTCCCCCTCAGTTGTTGACCCGTGTTCTATTGAAAGAGCTGTAGTCGTCGGTTGAGTAGTCGCATCGTCGAGTATGTAGATACCAATTGTAGATTGCTATGGTTGTAGAGATGATAGCTTCATAAAAACAAGACTTCTCTTGTTTTAACAAATAAATGCACTGAAACGTACATAGATTTGTGTTAGACCAAGGTATAAAGTAAACTTGATCCCTTACAAGGTTTTAAAGTAAACCTTGCCCGAGAAAATTAATTCCCGTTGTGAGCCAAAGCTTTCATAATAAATACTTGACTTTAATATGAAAACCGGTTGCAGTCTGAAATAACTACAAGCCATATGGGCATGTTTTATGAAATATTTACAACTTTTGTACGAACTCTATTTATGGCGCCGTGTCGATATTAATCAACATTTCTAAGGCCGTAAATATTATCGTACCAAAAGACATGCCTTTGAAAAATAAGGTAAAAATATTTTTGGATTTTTCTAGATTTTTCAATTTTTATGGTTTTTATATGGTTTTATATTTTTGTATTTTGCTTTTGTGGATAAAGATATAAACAATATATACAAATGATCACCAAGGATACGGAGAATAGTTTTACCACCACTATTCTTTCGCTTCATCTGCCAATTCCTTAAGAGTCTCAGGCGAGAAGGTTCGCATTCCTAGCTTGTCGGCCAAAAATTCAATTCGTGCGCGATCTAAAGCCTTCGTGAAAATATCCGCCAATTGATACTCAGCTCGGACAAAGTAAAGATCTATTACACCATTTTCCACTTGCTCCTTGATGAAGTGGTAGCGAATGTCAATATGCTTTGACCGGGAGAATTGAACATTGTTGCAACATAAGGCAATTGCACTCTTGTTGTCACAGTACATCGGAATTTTGTTGAAACCTAGACCATAGTCGGTTAATTGCGATCTCATCCAAAGAATTTGAGCACAGCAACCGGACATAGCTATGTATTCTGCTTCCGTACTTGAAATTGCAGCGCTTTTCTGCTTTTTCGATGCCCAACTGATTAGTCGATCTCCTAGTAGTTGCAATGTTCCACTCGTGCTACACCTTGTATCTTGACAACCTGCATGATCCGCATCTTCATATGCCATAAGTGCAATCGAAGAGTCCTTCGAATACCAAAGTCCCCGATTAATGGTTCCTTTAAGATATCGAAAGATCCGTTTCACAGTAGCCAAGTGTAACTTAGTAGGTCGAGTTTGATACCGAGCACACATACATATAGCAAACTAAAGATCAGGTCGACTAGCTGTGATATACAGAAGAGTACCAATCATTCCACGATACAGTGTCGGATCAATGACAATTCCATGTGGATCTGCATCAAGCTTAGTTTTTCCACCATTGGAGTGTCCACGGGGTCGCAAGATTCCATCTTATATTTCTTTAGCGATTCAAGGGCATACTTGGATTAATTGATAAAGATGCCTCTGGGACTCTGAGATATCTGAAGACCTAAGAAGAATGATACCTTGCCCATCATTGACATCTTAAACTTGGAAGACATGAGTGTCCCAAACTCATCCGTTAAGGTTTGGGTCGAGGCTGCAAATATAATATCATCAACATATATTTGTACCATAATCATATCTTTACCTCGTTTCTGAGTGAACAGCATAGGATCCACCTTGCCTTTAGTGAAGCCTTACGTAATGAGGAATTGTGATAATAGATCATACCATGCGCGTGGAGCTTGCTTCAACCTATAGAGAGCCTTTTTAAGCTTGTACACATGATTAGGATAATTAGGATTCACAAAACCATCCGGTTGTTGAACATAGACCTCTTCCTTGAGTTCACCATTAAGAAATGCCGTCTTCACATCCATCTGATAGACGATCATATTCATATGGGCTGCATAAGCGAGGAATAGTCGAATAGCTTCCAAACGGGCAACAGGTGCAAAGGATTCCATAAAGTCGATGCCCAATAATTGCTTGTATCCACGAGCTACTAGTCGAGCTTTGTTCTTCAATATTCTGCCTAACTCATCGAGTTTCACCTTGTAAACCCATTTCAAAGTGAGTAACTGCACTTGATCCGGGCATGGGACAAGTTCCCATACTTCAAGACGTATAAGTTCATTAAGTTCTTCTTGCATAGCTTCTATCCAACATGATTGAGTAAAAGCTTGTTTCCATGTCTTAGGTTCAACTTCAGTGAGAAAAGCATCAAAGTGACAAAACATTGCACTTTCTTGTAACTGACTTCGTGTGGATACCGGACGATTAGGGTCACCAATAATAGAATCTATAAGATGATCCTTTGTCCACTTGCTGTCATGTTCACAAATCCGTGGATTGGAGTAAACCGTAGAATGAGCTTCCTCTGAGGTGGACGACCCGGCTTGATTAGGGTCGGGAATTGGTACACCAAAGAATGGAAGTTCACGCATGTGAGCGAATTCCAAATCGTGATCATCATCATCCTCTTCATCATCGGTAGGCATGTCATGGGTAGTTGAAACATGTGTTGGTTGAGAATTACTTGTTGATGGTATATCTTGACCAATTGTAGGTGCAGATGTGTCTGATTGTGCTTCGGTTGTTGGAGCGACAACTTCGGTGACCAGAGCTATTACCTCAGGTTATGGAACAACAATACTGGGAGGAGTAAAGAATTCATCAAAGAACGGTTGAAACAACGTATCCCATTCAGTCCTAGAAGGTGGTTTAAATGATGATGAAGTAGGGTTGTTTGGGACAAGACCAGAACTAATGTTACTGGGTCCCATTTCATGAAGTGCGGGTTCAGAGCTGCTTTGCTCAGAAGCCATTGCTGTCAGCTCATCAAAATCAACATTCATAGTTTTGAGGATCTTGCGAGAGTTACGGTTGTAGATTCCGTATGCCTTCTTTGCGGGGGCGTAACCAATGAAAATACCAATATCAGCCTTTGGTTGAAGTTTTCCCAAATTGTCACCATCATTATTTGGATAGCAAAGAGAACCAAATACATGAAGATATGATAAATTTCGTACTTTTCCAAGGAGAAGCTCATAAGGTGTTTTACCATGGCGTTTACGAATTAGTGACCGGTTTTGGGTGTACACTGCTGTAGATACTGCTTCTGCCCATAAAAACAATGGAGCCTTTGCGTAAATTAACATCGTTCGAGCAGCTTCCATAAGTGTGCGATTTCGCCTTTCAACGACACCGTTTTGTTGTGGAGTGTGAGCAACGGATGTTTCATGAGAAATGCCAACTTCTTCATAATAATCACGCAAAATTTGATTCATAAATTTGGTTCCATTATCTATACGAATGCGTCGGACAGTAGTGTTGAGACACACTTGAATCATCTTGAGAAATCCGATGATGAATTTAGGTGCCTCATTTTTTGCTTTAAGAAATTTCACCCATGTAAACCGAGAGTAATCATCGACAATGACGAGGATGTACTTTTTGCCACAAAGACTTTCAACACGCATAGGTCCACAAAGATCCATATGCAACAGATAAAGTTTCTCTTGGTTGGTGTCTTCCGTCTTGGGTTTGTATGATTTCTTAGTGCTTTTCCCCATTGTACACGCGAAACACAAATGATCCTTGTGAAATGATAGTTTAGGAAGACCACGAACAAGTTCGTTTTTCGCCAAGTGATTAATAGCGTCAAAGTTAAGATGAGATAACCGTCGATGCCATAACCATGACTTAGTTTTCGATGCTTTGGAGAGAAGACATACAGGAGAAGCGGCCATCATGTCTTGTAGAGACAAAGTATTCAAATTATTCCCTCGAGTACCTTTCAATAAATCAACCCCTTCCAAATTACGAATGAAGCAGGTATGCTCTCGAAAAGCAACTTCTAGGTTTGCATCACAAAACTGTCCCACAGAAAATAAGTTGTGACCGAGACCTTCTACGTAATACACTCTTGAAATTATAACATTCCCAATATGATATTCACCATAACCCATTATCTTTGCAATATGATCATTTCCAAATCGAACCGTACCAAGAAACTCGCTGACGAAATTTCTAAGCTGAGAGCGATCTCCAGTCATATGCTTGGAGCAACCAGAGTCCAAATACCAGAGAACAATTTGGACCACCTGTTTTCAATAACAACAGTAGACAATGCATTGGAAACTGTTGGTTCCGGAGTGTTAGCAGATACAGATATAGAATTATCAGAATTGCTAACATTTTTGAGACCCTTAGATTTCCTGCGTTTTCTAATGTGAGTTTTAGCACTAACAGGTTTTACTGTTCCAACTTTCTTAGGTTTTGGATTATTCGCGGGAACTACAGTGGGAGTAGACCTATTTAAAGGGCACTTTGTTCCTACAGTAGTGTCAGTGTTCCTAGTTAAAGGACACGCTTGTGTTTTGGTAGCCTTGGTACTCCTAGTTAAAGGGCACGCTTTCTTCACTTCAGTGGGAGTGATCCTAGTTAAAGGGCACGTATTTCCTACTATAGTGAAAGTTCTACCAGTGGGGCGCCACATCCAACCAACTTGGGTTAACACTTTCCCAGTCGGTTTCCATTTTAATCCATTTTCCGGGCATACATCTCATTCACATGGTCAATAAGGCAAGAATCATGACGACTAGAAAACATACATTCATTGCAATTCCAACATTTCAAATTAGAATTCACAGTAGGCTTAGAACGCTGCACAACCGCAGAGCCTTTAGGTTTAGCTATATGATTCTTTTTATTCAAAACAGAAATAACATTCCTAGGATGGGCTTCTACTTTCTTCTTCACTTGACTACTAGATGGGGGCAAGATCCTATCATTCTTCTTGTTTCTTTTAAGCTTAGATCTTTGAGCCTTAGTAGTGGTGCTTACTCCTGTAGAAGGCAACACGGGAATATTAGAAGCTTGTTTTGATTCCGCCTTATCTTTAGTGACCAAAGCTTGAGATGGTTTAGTCATAGGGCCCTTATTAAGTGGTGTGACGGCAATAAGGTTCCTTTTGATTGCACTAGAGGACGATGCTGAGACAATGGCTGTGTTATCCACAACATTCTTACCTTTTAGGTGTTGTCCCATATTTGTGATGATTAAGCAATGAATAAAGAGAGAAAATAGATGAAGAAGAGATGAATTCCTAGAGAGAGAAAGTAGTGAGAGAAAGTAGAGAGGAGATGATTAACTTGGTGAGATTAGATTAAGAAAAGAAGTTACAAATGACCATCCACCCTCCTAACATGCTAGGAGGGTAGTATATATAGTCCACCCACATGCGGGCTTTAATGGACTATATATTGGGCCGGGCTTTTCTTTTGGACTTTAATTAGTTTAAATCCAAGCCCGTGAACCACGACTAAATAACTACTCATTACAACGTTCTAATAAATGTTACAATAGAAACCTATGACCGAACATTCTTGTTTGACTCAATATTTTGAGGCTAACAATCTCCCCCAATGTGAGGTCATTCCTCTTTGATATTTTGGATTCCAATGGAGTTTTATGAATTTCGTCATAAATGAGTCTTGAACGTGTAACAGTAGTTTTGTTCCTTCATGATGTGATCTTTGAGCCTTTGTCGTTGTCTTTCGACTTTGTCTTTAAGTCTTGAGATCTTCAAATCATCCTTGACTTGTCATTGCCATCTTGCGATTTTGTGTCTTTATCCACATGCTCACACTATCAATTGTTGGATAAGTCTTTGGGCATGAATATGTGGTTGTGAATCTTTGACTTTGCTGAGTACACCGTGACGCCACCTTCTCGAGACAAAACATAGACACGGACTGAATGGCTTTGACATTCGTCCTAAATCGGTAGCGTTTTACCTCCGGTCGGTGAAGACCGTTATACGATATTAAATATCGTACCTGTGATCAGGTAGATTCAATTAAGAATCTCCTTGACAGGGTTTCGCGGCAGTACTAGCCGTTCTCTTTACTCGACCGTCTCAAAGCAAGACTGCGAACATAAAGAGTGAATCAATTGGATAAATATCCGCTTGATTAAAAGTCGTCAATTCAAATTCCTGGAACAAGTTTGATTCATTAAGAACCTTACCATTGTTGCTTTCCAGTTGACACAAGTTTGATTCATAAGAATCTCACAAGTCACCTACCGTAGCACTGTTTGATGTTGACGCTAGAAGGATTTCCATTCGTCACTGTGAATATTAATAAATATCACTCTGAATGTTCTGGCAAGACCATAAAGATATTGCGTAGAAACCTGAAACGAGTTTGAATCAATTCAGAATCAAACCACTGTTGCTTTTCAGTTTTACATATGTTCAATTCATAAAGAATCTTGCATATGACCTACCGCAGTGCTGTTTGATGTTAACACTGGAAGGATTTCCACTCATCATTGTGAATACTAAGTAGTATCACTCTGAGTGTTCTAGCAATATCGCAAGGATATAGCGTAGGACTCTCTTGATCTTCATCCGTGTGTCCTAACGAGATTTGATTGATCTCTTGGCTCTAGACTCGATTTGTGCACTTTTAGTGGTCGGAGGCTGGAGCAGATGCCACCTATTCAATATCAACTATCTCGGAGTGAGAAAGTCAATAGAAGTCGTGTTGATCTCCGTGACAATAAAACAAACTTCTTTTGAGAGAAGCTTGAGTAGCTAGGAAAGGTTTGTGCTTCACATCACTGGGTCCATGATGAGTTTGTCTTCATGATGAGTTGACCCGGTTTCTGCCTAAGTTGTATGGAGGGCTTCGTTCTTTAGACCCTTTATCCTTACATTTCTTGTTCATTCTTCAACCCCTTCAATGCTTACCAAGACATCATTAATAGCACCTTGTTGTGATTGTTCCAGTGCTATCATCAGTACTTAGTCGGCATTCAGCTACGTTCACATTCTACTCCATCTTTCCTAAGGACTTCTAATAATCTATTGGATTGTCCCTGGGAAGATCCCTCCGGTTCTGGTTGGATCATAGGACTTAAACCTAACCACCCTTTTGACACCAATAACGTCGTGAATTAAAGATGTTGTGGGTATTTGATCGTAACCATGAAAACCACTTTAAATTCTAACAAAGTGTGTGAAAAACATTTAACACCTTGCTAGTTTTGTCGTTTCAGAAATGCTCCCCCTTCACATGTGCATCGATAATCGAAAATGTTTCGCACATGTAGGTAAGAGTTAAACTGCTTGAGTCTTATTTTAGATCACATTTTAATCACATTTTCTCCCCCTATCTCTAATATATAAAATCTTTTGATATTAGAGATACCAAATTTGATTAAAATATATTTTGAAAAATAGTCTTGAAAATCTTCGGGAGAAAGATGTGTTAATCTTTTGCATGAAGTTGAATTGCTCCCCCTCAAAAATTGATCCAATGGAATTGTCATTACGAGGATTTGATCCACATTAAACTTTTGAGGATAGGAGTTGTTGAACACACAATTTTTGAAAGATTTTGAATATCATTGAGAAATTCTTGAAAAAATTGTGTTCAACGCTTTTTGAAAAATCAATTCTTATTGACGAAAAGGTTTTTCTAAAGCATAAACTTGAGTTCATAGACTTTGAATGTCTTGACGAATCCACTCAAGTGTAAGAAGATTTAACTTCTTTTGCTAAGGGTAAGAGTACAAAAACGTACACTCCCCCGTGAATTTAGATCCGGGTTGCAATCTGAAAGTGATTACAAGCCATTGTGTTAAGCTCAAAACGTTGAATGTTTTGTGACAAGCTCAACCCAAGATAGATTGCTCTACCCGTTGTTGGAAATTTTGTCCAAAATAGACAATTTCCTTTTGAAAAGATAGAAATGACATGTTTTGAAAAATATTTACAACTTTCATTCGAGCTTTATGTACACACCCGTGTCGTTATTGAGCGACATTTCTAGGTACGTCCATATTATCGATACTGAAAGACATGTCGAGAAGAATATTTTTGGATTATCAAAGATTTTTTACTTTTGTATTTTGCTTTTTGATTAATATTTACAGGTAGATGTTTGATAGATGAATCAAGCAGGCTTCTTTGCCAGAACCTCCAGTTCTGCTGGAGTCAAACATCTCATACCAATTTGCCTAACTAGATACGCAAACCTCTCTTTCGAAAGAGCTTTTGTAAACAAGTCAGCTAATTGGTAATCCGTTCCAACAAAGTATAGTTCAACAATACCTCTTTCAACTTGTTCCTTTATGAAGTGATATCTGACATCGATGTGCTTCGTGCGGGAATGCTGTACCGGGTTGCAGGAGATGGCTATGGCAGACTTTGAGTCACAGTACATAGGTACTTTATCAAAATGGAAGCCATAATCCGTGAGTTGTGTTCTCATCCAAAGAACTTGAGCACAACACGCAGATAGAGACACATACTCCGCTTCGGCTGATGAAAGAGACGTGCAATCCTGCTTCTTGGAAGACCATCCCACAAGCTTGTCTTGACCTAGAAATTGTGCACCACCAGAAGTACTTTTACGTGTATCAAGACACCCTGCATGATCAGAATCTGAATAGGCCGTTAGAAAGAAACCGGTTTCCCTCGGATACCAGAGTCCCATGTGAATGGTATTCTTAAGGTACCGAAAGATCCGTTTAACCTCCTTGAGGTGCTTTTCAGTGGGTCGTGCTTGATATCGTGCACAATAGCATGTAGCATGATGAATATCAGGTCTGCTTGCTGTCAAGTACATGAGGGACCCGATCATGGAACGATATCTCGTTTGATCTATGGGTAATCCCTCCAAATCAGCATCTAGGGATGTGGTTGATAACGGTGTCCCAACGGGGTCACATGATGTCATACCATGCTTTTTGATTATCTCTTGACAATACTTAGCTTGGTTAATGAAGATACCACTTGGGGATTGGTGAACTTGAATTCCCAGAAAGAATTTTAGATCGCCCATCATAGACATTTCAAATCTGCTGTGCATTACTTTTTCAAACCATTTTGAAAGTTTTGGGTTTGTAGACCCGAAAATAATGTCATCAACATAAATTTGCACAAGCAGAATGTCATCCCCATATTTATAAGTGAACAAAGTTAAATCAATGGAACCTTTTGAGAAACCTTTGGAGACCAGAAATTTCGAGAGCTCGTCGTACCACGCCCTTGGAGCTTGCTTGAGTCCATATAGTGCTTTGTGGAGACGATACACCTTGTCAGGATAATGAGGATTGACGAATCCTTCCGGCTGCGTGACATAAACTTCTTCCTTCAAAGGACCGTTAAGAAACGCCGTCTTTACGTCCATTTGATAAACGATGAATCCCTTATGTGCAGCATAAGCAAGAAAAATCCTGACCGCTTCCATTCGAGCTACTGGTGCAAATGATTCTTCGAAATCAATACCCTCTTTCTGTCCATACCCTTTAGCCACTAGCCTAGATTTATTCTTGATGATCGTGTTCTCTTCATCCATCTTGTTTTTCCAGATCCATCGAAGATTTAATGGTGTTACATCGTATGGTCTGTCAACAAGTTCCCAGACTTTAAGTCTTTCAAATTGTTGAAGTTCATCCGTCATCGATTCAATCCAAGCATGATCAGCTAATGCTTCTTTGATGTTTTTCGGTTCAGCTGAACTCACGGTGAGTGCGAACATACAAACATCGCCATCGGTGTGAAGCTGTCGTCTTGTACGAACGGGCTGTGAAGGGTTTCCAATTTCATGAACCAAAGGATGATCTCGGGTCCAATGATGTGTTGAAGGATGTCGTTGGTAGAACGTATGCATATTTGACGGATCAACATGGCGAGTAGAAGACTCTCCAGTTTCGTGTACCGGTGTACCGAATGGGTTGATGAATTCGTCTTCGTCAGATAATGCATTGTCTGCTTGATTTGTGTTCTCTGGAGCAATGAGAGTAGTTGTGGATGTTGTAGGATCGATTGTTGAAGTAATATTCTGAGGAGGTAAATCTGCAGCAACCCGTGTTGAAGTAGATGAAGTTGTATCCGGTTGTTGACGATGATCAGTATCATCATTCTTATCATGAGTGACAGCGGAAGACTTCGATACAACTTGTTTCTCCCCCGTGAAATATTCATCATACATTGGTCCATATAACATTTCCAACTCTTCAATGGTCGTGTCGACTGTCATATCAGCTCTAGGAACATTCTTTGGAACCAGCGTTGAACCTGACGGTTCATTGTTGTGGTCTTGAGTTTCGAGTTCCGTGCGGTTGTGAACGGAAGTCGTTTGTCGTTGTGGATCGGGACTTAAACTGTTTTGTTCAAGTGCCATTTCTTGAGATTCATCAAATCGGATGTGAATTCTCTCGACAATCAATTTTGTTCTTTTGTTGAACACTCTATATCCCTTAGACTGAGTTGCATATCCCACAAGAATACATGCATCACCTTTCTCTTTCATTTTATCCAAATTTTCACCATCTCGAATAATGTAGCAAGTACATCCAAAAACATGAAGGTGTTTGAGTGAAGGTTTTCGATCATGAATTATGTGATATGGTGTCTTTTCGTGTCTTAGGATAATTAAGGATCGGTTTTGTGTGTAGCATGCGGTTGACACGGCTTCGGCCCAAAAGTACAGTGGAAGTTTTGAAGCGGATAGTAATGTTCGAGCAGCCTCAACTAAAGTACGGTTTCGTCTTTCAACAACGCCGTTTTGTTCGGGTGTTCGAGCAATAGATGTTTCATGTTCAATCCCTTCGGCTTCAAAATACTTTCTCAGAGTAGAATTCAAAAATTCTGTACCTCTGTCAGTACGAACCACTTTAACTTGAGCTTGAAGACCACGTTGTATCAATTTTAGGAAGCTGATGAGAACGTCGGGTGTTTCATCCTTGGACCTCAAGAAGTGAGTCCATGTGTACCTTGAGTAATCATCAACAATTACCAGAATATATTTCTTTCCATTGATACTCTGAACACGCATGGGACCACACAGATCCATGTGAAGAAGATCTAACCGTCCTTTAGAGCTTGGTGTGGTCTTTGTTTTGAAGCTACTTCGTTTAGCTTTACAAAGTTCACAGGAAGAACAAAGATGATCTTTGATGAATTTCAAGCTTGGAAGGCCTCTCACAATATCTTTCTTGGAAAGCAAGTTAATGGTATCAAAGTTTAGATGAGAAAGACGTTGATGCCATAACCATGCCTGAGTCGTTGAAGCTTTAGCCATGAAGCAAATTGGAGTTGATGAAGTTGTGTCTTGAAGTGAAATTGTATAAAGATCAGTACCCCGTGTACCGGTAAGTAAGTCATTTCCATCATAATCACGAACAAAACATGTCTTCTTTCTGAAAGCAACTTCCAAATCCGCATCACAGAATTGACCAACCGAGAAAAGATTGTGATTGAGCCCTTCGACGTAGTATACCCTTTTAATCGTGATATTCCCCTGAACCAAATCTCCATATCCTAGGATCGGTGCAAATTGATCATTTCCGAATCGGACCGTACCCAGGAACTTCTCCACGAAGTTAATTAGAAGCTTGAGATTCCCCGTCATGTGCTTCGTGCATCCGGAGTCCATTATGAAGAGAATTATTTGTATCACCTGCAGAAGCGTTAGAACACGATGGAGCATTTGCTAAATTGGATACCACAGTAGTTGTGATAGTAGAATCATTAGTGTCCTTATCAACATTTAAAGGCAAACTAACACTCGTTTTCACATTTTCTGTCCTAACTTTAGGCATCCATTTATATCCGGGAGGACATTGGTTAGCAAACCACCATTTCCAAGACTTACTTGCAGACTCATATAATTCCTTAATTTTGCTTCTAGGATTCTTAGTGGTGGAGGCTGATGCATTACTTTTCTTAGTGGGGGTTGCACCAGAATGGTTCACTTTGCGTTTGGGTTTACTAGCTCTAATAGGCATTGCAACTTGCTTCTTAGTTCTAGTATCTACGCCTTTGACTTTATTTATAGCACACATAGAATGATTAGCATTAGCACACTTGCCACATTTGACACAAACAAATTTCACATTCATATCATTCAAATCATTCACAGCATTCAGATCGTCATTACATGCGATAACAGACTTTTTATTCTTAAAAACATTCAAATTCCTAGGGTGTTCTTCTACTTGCTTCATCTTCCCTTGATTCTTGTGTTTCCAGACCTTATCATTCTCTTGAGTGCTCTTAAGCTGAGGCCGGCTAACACTAGTAGTGGAGACTATTCCTGTAGTAGAAGACACACGAATATTAGTGTTTCTAGAAGTCTGAGGCGAGTGAGTATCTTTGTTTGTGGGCTTAGTGGGCATTCTATACATCCCTGGTTTAATCACATTATTGTGCTTAACGCTTGGTGCTATAGGATTCCTTATGGGTTGAGCTTGTGGTAACCTTTCCTTTCCATCCATCTTGGGGGCAAACACAGGTTTTGCAAACGAGGAATTAGATAAAGCAGATGGTTTTCCCAAGATAGAGGATCTATTCTCTTTAGAGGCATTGGGTTGTCTAACAACATTTTTCTTAATGCTAGGTTCCACAATTTTTCCACCCATTTTAGCAATGAGTTTCTGCAACTCTGCTATCGCTCTGTCCTTGTCTTGTAATTGAGCTTTCAACTCTTTAATTTCCAAATTCTGTTCATTCATTTCTCGAAATGTTTGGGAAAGTTTTTCTTGCAATTTATTATCATGTGAAAAACGACCAACGTCTTTTTGCAAAGCAAGTTCAAGTGAATGACAATGTTTTTGAAGGAAATCAGTTTTGTGTTGAAGTAACTCAAAAGCCTTTTTGTCAACATTTTCTTTCCGTTTCGAAAGCTCAATTTCAAGACGTTCACATTCTTTGAGCTTTTCAAGATATTGGCATGCAACTTCAGAATATTCATCAATATCAGCACAAGATGTAAAATAAGCACACATAATATCTTTAGAAACGCATTCTTGCAAGAGTAAATCATATTCATCAGAAAAAACGGACTTGTCCATTTGAAGATCATCAATTGTTTTCTCAAGAGACTCAACATATTGTAAATCATCAAACATTTCAGACCGAATTAAGCTTTCGAATTTAAGAACATTTTCTTTTAGTGTGGCCGCGTTCGGTATTAAGATTTGTTTGACAAGCACAGTTATGTCTTGAGGAATTGGTTTCTTCCACTCGTCATTTTGTCGTTGTTTCCAATCATTATCAATAATGGACTTAATATTATCTATGTAATGAGTAAGAAACCCAAATATCTGCCTACTCTTGCTTTTAGAAGCATCTAGGGGCAAGTAGTTGATGAACTTAGAAACGTTTGTTTTCTTAGTGGCAAACGCTTTCTTCCATTGAATTCTCTTTTGCCTGCATTCTAAAAATACTTCCTCACGAGATTTCTGAGTTTGTTTGTGGAACAGACCATAAAGACTATTCTCATAAGCATAATTATATGGTTTCACAAACTCCTTATTAACTGATGGTTGACTATCAGCATCCCAAAGGGCAGTCTCTTCACTATTGGCACTTAGAGGCATGCAATCAAGATCTGTCCTTTCAGTCTCATCAAGATAAAGATGCGGGTTCGCAGCTTGAGCTTTGGCAAGGTACTCAGGACTTGCAAAGCTAGCTTGACCCTTAAACATCGATGGAGGTGCTAGCATTCTTACGGATTGAATAGAATCATGCGTTTTATAAACAACGTTCTTCAAAAAGTCGACTTGTGCTTCTAGTTTGGTAACTTTTTCGGTTTCTTTATCATATCTACTTTTGAAGTCTTGTTTTAACGCATCTACCTCTTGTTTCTTATCCTCTAGAATTTTAGCAGAATCAGTAGTGGTCATAGAGAGCTTTTGTTCAAGTTCATTAACTTTGGTAGTGGCAAGGTACGTTTTTTGACGTTCATCCATTAAGAAAACATTATATTGACGCTTCTCTTTAGCTAATAACTCAAGAGTGGTATTATATTTGTTTTCAAAATCGTCCTTTTGACTTTTTAACGCACTTCCCTTGTACCCCTCAAGCTCTTTGGTTTTCTGAAGGAGCTCATCTCTATAGCTTTCAGTCATCTCAGTAGATTTGATAAGAGCAGCTTTACATTCTTCAAAACTTTGAGTGAGCGTAGCGTTTGCCTTCTTTAATTGCTTTTGACTCTTTTTATTTTCAGTGACATCTTTTTGTAAAGTAGCAATTAAATTAGCAAGCGCAATACGTTCCTCTTCATCATATTCATTTGCATGTTGATCATCCTCATACTCATTATTGCACATGTCTGATGAATCGGGTGTGGTATTGCTATCAACCGTTTCCATCATACACGTGTCATTAATGGCATTGGGTAGATCACTATGCTCAGGAATATCACCAAACACATTATATTCATCAGTAGTGTGTACCTTATCGATTGGCTCAGTGTCAAAGATAGGACCATTGTCATCTTCAGTGACTTTGAGAACTTCTTCAACATGTGCCATGTACGAGTAATGTGCTTCTAATTCCTGGTCGGAGGCTTCATCATCAGTGTCATCAAGCATAGCTCCTTCCTCAGCTGACAGTTTGACCCCTGCTTCCATCTTTTTGCATAGCAACATCTTTTCCTTGTGATAGCTGGAGTCTCTAACCCTTTTCGGCTTCCTGCATTCCTTTGCCATATGCCCAAAACCTTGGCAATTAAAACATTGAATCCCGCTTTGCTGAACCACTTGACTTCCAACCGTTTCCCTATTCCCAGTAGCAGCAGCAATCCTCTGAGTATCATACTTTGCAGTTTGTCGATCATATCTTGCAGAACCCTCAACATGCGTTGGATTATGTCGATCATACCTAGAAGGACTTTCACCACGTCGACGTGTGTCATACCTTGGAGGACTCGCAACATATCGGTTCTTTGTGTTAGATGATGTTCGAAGATTGTTGTTGGTGGGTTTGTAGATCTTCTGGTAAGTCTTCATAATGAAAGCAATTTGTTGTTTCATCTCACGATTCTTCTGAGCTTGATCTTCATCACTATCTTCTGCTGAAGATGACTCAGATGGTGGTGAAGGTGCTCTTGGTGCTTTGCCGCGTGATCTTGTGGATGATGAAGACTTGGATGATGTGGAATATCGTGGTGAGGATGATGGGCTAGAGTATGGCTTAGGAGCATGAGATCGATGATCTTGGACATTTTGAGTGGTAGTTAATAAAGCAAGTGGATTAGCCGTCTTTGCCACTCGTTCAGCACGAATCTCATTTGCTTCATGCTGAAATTGTTTCAAGATATCAAAGAGAGTGTGATAGTTTACCTTGTCTAACTGCTTCTGTTGTTTCACCAAAGTGACAAAACGTGTCCACTCTGGTTGGAGTTGTTGTAGAAATTGCACATTGACTTGCATGGTGGAGACTTCCAAGTTGTTTCTTGTCATATCATTCATCATCTTGTAAAATCTTGAATAATAGGACTCAATTGATTCTCCATCCAATGCAGTAAACTTACCAAAGTTCCAAAACAAGTTTGTTTTGACATCTTGCTTGTTGAGAGACTCTCCTTGTTGCAAGCGTTCAATGGCCGTCCACATTTCTTGTGCTGTAGGACATGCATCGACTGTGGAATAAATATCATCTCCAATTCCACTTAGGATCATATAGATCGCTTCTTTTTCTGCATCATGCCAAGCACGTTTCTCGGGTGTAAGGTCAGATAAAGTTTCCTTTTTCTTTGTTGCAGGTACTTCTGGACATGTGTCTGTGGCTGGTGTATAAGGAACATCAATTTCAGAAAAAACATATGGGCCATTGTTAATACATTGTCTCAAGGCATCACCATTAGGTCTTGTATCAAGATAGCGAAGAAAGCGTGATTGCCATTGAGCATATCGACCAGCCACAAGCATTGGTGGTCTCTCTTTATTACCCGCGACCATGATGTTGTTGTTCGTCACACGATATTCTGCAGTAGAATCCATCCCAAAATTCTCTGTAATGATGAAGTGAGTATGGATCTTAAGTAGATTTGTTGTGATTGTTGTTGTGGTTTAAATTCCGAAAATTGCAATTTTTCTCCAGGCCGACAATAAATTCTCCAGTCCGACAAAAACGGTAGTCCAAAAATTTTGTAATCGCCAAAATTTGAAATCGAGCTAGAAATGTCCTAAAACTAGTATGGAAAAAATTTGAATTTACTTGACGAAAAAATTTTAACTCTTTTTTTTTTTTTTTTTTTCGTGGAAACGATATTCTGAATCTAGTCTAGATGGTGGCTAAGTCTAAAAAATACTCAAACAAAATTTAGCAAAACACATCATCGGAATAACCAATCGGAATGTCATCGGAATAACCAATCGGAATGTCAATCTGAATCACCAATCGGAATGTCAATCTGAATCACCAATCGGAATGACAATCTGAATCACCAATCGGAATGTCAATCTGAATCACCAATCGGAATGCCAATCTGAATCACCAATCGGAATGCCAATCTGAATCACCAATCGGAATGACAATCTGAATCACCAATCGGAATGCCAATCTGAATCACCAATCGGAATGACAATCTGAATCACCAATCGGAATGTCAATCTGAATCACCAATCGGAATGACAATCTGAATCACTAAACCCTTTTCAGATTACACCAATCGGAATGTATCCCCCTTTTCTCGGATAAAACTCAACCAATACGTGATTTTAAGCCAAAAAATGATCAAAAAACCCAAAAATTTTGTGTTTTTAGCCAAAGTAAATATACCAAATCACTACTACAACTATGTATAAGATGTAGATGAAGAAGTAAAGCACGGAAACACAAAAAAAAATTTGAATCCGAGATGATTTATGGATTAAATCATTCGAATCAAATATAATAACACCAATCAATCACAAATCTACCCCGTGGCGATTGATACCAAATGTTGTCCCATATTTGTGATGATTAAGCAATGAATAAAGAGAGAAAATAGATGAAGAAGAGATGAATTCCTAGAGAGAGAAAGTAGTGAGAGAAAGTAGAGAGGAGATGATTAACTTGGTGAGATTAGATTAAGAAAAGAAGTTACAAATGACCATCCACCCTCCTAACATGCTAGGAGGGTAGTATATATAGTCCACCCACATGCGGGCTTTAATGGACTATATATTGGGCCGGGCTTTTCTTTTGGACTTTAATTAGTTTAAATCCAAGCCCGTGAACCACGACTAAATAACTACTCATTACAACGTTCTAATAAATGTTACAATAGAAACCTATGACCGAACATTCTTGTTTGACTCAATATTTTGAGGCTAACATTAGGGTACGAAGTGTTTCCTTTAACTCAGCCAAGGCCAGATTTTTATCACACATTTGTTCCCTCAAATCAGATATTTCCACCGACTGTCGGTTCAATTGTTCAATCAAAGATTGATTCTATGCAGTGGTATTAGCACATGCGGGCTTTACTGAATCGAAGAGTCGTGTATTTTTCTGTTTTAAGTTATCAACTTTGGACAAAATCTTGGAAACTCGATTATCTAGATCAAGTTTTAAATTCTCAGCGGCCTCAAGTACGTTCACACAGTTAAGCTCCTTAGATTTCTCTATTTCTATCGGCAAAGATGTAGCAACTGTGTCACTTGGCTGACGCTGTTTTGATTGTAATTTTAATCGAAAATTCTTTTCAAGGTTTGCATCATCGATATTAACACCTTCGAATGACGTTTCAAAGATTTCTTGAATAAATTGTTGCTTGCATTCAAGCAAAATACAATGTGTTTGAATCTCATTAAAACGTTTTGAAAGTGAAGAATATGAATCTTGAAGCTTTAAAAATTCAGCGTCAGATTCGTGACAATTACTATCGACCACATTATCCACAGATTCAACATTATGCACAATAGAATCATTATCAACACTTTTATACACACAGACAGAAACTAGATCATGAGACATCACTTGCTTTAGAAGCTGATCATTTTGGCGTGAAACCCGTTCTATTTCAAGTAAACTGTTTTCATAAGCATCATCCATTTCATTGAAAACACGTCTAACTTCTTCTATTTCCAAAAGCAAATCTTGATGAAGATTACTAAGACAAGCCTTAACATTCTTTACAAACGGAACAATTTCGTCTCGAAACGCAGCTCTAGTGTGCTCAAAATTCCATTCACCTTCCGTTATGGCCGAAGCCGTCGTACGTTCCAAAATGACCTTGTCAAAATCGGCTAAGTGTTGGTGAACCGCATTTAAGTTAACGGACGCCTTGCTTACCGGTGGAATTAACTTTGTTAAATCCGTTTTGACAAGTGTAGGAGACGTACTAGGAAGGTTTTCATTTGACAAACTTTGGGGCACAAGAACTGTCAATTCTGCTAATTCCTTTTGTAAGCGAATGCGTGTCTTTTTGGAAAATTGATCTTTGTTATGTTGATCATAATCAATTGTATGGAATTTTGAAAGCATTTTAGAATGAGTTTCATCCGCAAGTGACTCTGTCTCCTCAGTACTACGAACAAAAGGTGCTTCTTTCGATTTGCCAATTATGGTCATATCATAAAGACCGGGAATATGTTCCTGAGCTTGTTTTGCATAACCGGGATTAGGTGGTAAATCTTGAAGACGCTTAAGTTCGAGTTCTTTAAATGATTTAGTTAAAAGATGAACTTTTTCTGTGGAAGCATATTGTTTTAAAAGCTGTTGTTCTTTGAATTTAAGAAGTTTGGTAGCATTAATTTCCGATTCAAACTTTTTAGACTCGAGAGTTTTGAAATCCATTTTAAGTTTTTGAAAATCATTGAAAACTGACTCTTTTTCTTTTAATTCATTGGAAAGATTAGCTTTTAATGATTCAATTTCTTTCAAGTGTTCAATCTTTTCAAAACGAAATTGGTCAAATTCAGAACATGTTATTTTCTCTGCTTGAGGGACCATTTCAAAAGTTTTGACCTTTTCTTTATGCAACGCAAGCTCAGCAGTTAGGGTGGAATTGGTATTTGCGGATTGTCTAAGGGCCATATGAATTTGATCAATAATTTGTTTAGGTACCATGACCAAATCATGTTGAGCATAAAATTCCATACCCGTCGTAGCATTTGGTTGAGGGTCACTCAAATGTGTAGGATTGGGTAGCACATCATTTGAGTTACTAGTTCCCAAATGCTGTTCGAGGTTGTCATTTTCATGCCCAACTTGATGTTGGTTATCATCAATATTTTTAGATGTGGTTGGTACCTCACTGATGACATCAGAACCGTAGTGAGAGAGATTAGCAACGAGAGCAGCTTGGGCAGAGTGAATGTCATCACAATTCAAATCGTATGCATCAAGATCGTCCGCTCGATAAGCTGCATTAGAAGTGGAAACGACTGTAATGCCTTCAGTATCTGCTGCCCCTGGGTCTGCAAGAAATGCTAACTCCTCTGAATCTAAAATCTTCCCCTTAGACTGAGCATCAACCAAATACATCTTCTCACGAAACCATGCATCATCCCTCCTCCTATTCGGCTGAGTGCATTCCCTAGCCATATGACCTTGTCCTCGGCAATTGTAGCAAGTCACAACCTTTTTAGGACCAATAGGACTTCCATTTCCACTAGCTTGAGAATTCACAGCTTGATTGTTCCTAGTCCTTGTAGGAGGTCCATATGAATTTTGCCTTCCCTGAATAGGTTGCACCGTCACTTGACCATCTTGAACAGTGACTTGTTGTCGAGGATTTGAAGAGGTGCGGAGCTGATTGTTCGTTGGTGGAAATCCTCTAGTTGCAACAAGTTTTGACAAGTAGGCAGTGAGATGGTTTAGTACGTCAGCTGGCGTATCATTTGGAGTAAAGACCGGTGCTTGGATTGGTGGAAGTTCATTAGAGTAGAAAGCTTGTGCTGGTTGTGCTTCTATTGGAACAAATCCTTGCTGAGGAGTATAGCCCATTGGAGAAGTGTTGGCTTGTGATGGTGATGTTTGATATGGTGGTTGCTGGGGAAAAGATTGTTGATGAACACTTTGTTGATATGCTTGCTGTGGCATCATTGGTGGGTGATAAGATGGTTGTTGTGGTTGCTGATAGGTGTGTGGTGGTGTCTGTTGCAAGTATGATGGTTGCTGATAAGTATAAGCCATGTTTTGTTGAGAAGCATACATTGCAAGTGGATCATGAACTTGAGGTGTAGACAACCGAGCCTCGATCACATGGCATTCGTGTTGTTGAAGAAAAGCTTGAAGTTGATCCACATTGGTGTTATGCAAGTCCTTAGCCAATTTAACATCCGTCACGTATTTTTTCCATTCTGGAGGAAGAGTGTTCAAATACTTGGTGTCCAATTGAAAGGTAGGAATTGCCATGCCATAGATATTGAGCTCATTCAACAATAGGGTAAATCTCAGATAGTAGTCATTGAGAGTATCCCCTGGCACATAGGCAAACTTATTAAAAGTATCATAAAGCTTACACTCTCGTTCTTGTTTAGTTAACGAGGTGCCTTGCATTAGAACAAGAATTCTATCCCATAACTCTTTGGCAACTTTATGTTTGCTGACGAGTTTGTAGACATCTGGAGGAAGGGCTTGGAGAATGATGTTTGTAGCATACTTATCACATTTATCTTGAATCTTCATATCTCCAGTCAATTCACCCGTTGTGCGAGGACGAGTAGTTGTACCTTCCGTCACTGTACCATAATCTAATGGTCCATTGAGCACCGATGCCCAAATAAGATGTCCGTTCTCCTTGTTCAACATATAAAGTTCCATTCGGGAAGTCCAATCCTCGTACATAGACTTCTCTAACATTGGTGGACGATTATCCGTACCCGAGAGGATGGACTTATCCGTAAGAGATGTGTACTCCATTTCGATAAGTTAAGATTTACAAACTTGATCGGTCAATGAAAGAAAGTAAATGTATTTGTTGTAGTGTGTTAAAACTGAGAAATAATGTTAAAATCCCCTAAATTATGCTCTCGATAAACCAAAAAATCCAAGTCAAAATTACACACGATGTTAAAAAATTTCAAAAACACGTTTTTGAAAAAATGTTGGATCATACTCAGATCGCAGTGGTGATCGTACTAAGATCGTAGTTGTGATTGCACTCCCTATGATCGTACTCAGATCGTAGTTGTGATCGCACTCCCTATGATCGCACTCAAATCGTACTTGTGATCGCACTCCCTATGATCACACTCAGATCAGACTCCCAGATCGTACCCAACGATCGTACCCTAATCGCAATCCCTTATCGCAACAAGTGATCGTACTCTATAATCGTGGTGATGGATCGTACTCTGAGCTAAGTGAGCTATCGCACTGAGCACTCTTAACTTGATCGTAGTATGGATCGTACTAGGCAATCAGATTGATGGATCGTGGCGAGGATCTAAGTTATGATCGCAGTTAGATCGTAACAATGGATCGTGACTATGGATCGCAAGTAGAAACCCCCAGGGTTTATGCAAACACAAAGTCAGATCGTACAGAGGATACAACTTACCACTTTTCTCGGACAGGACAGTAACACAATCAATGCAAGATTCAAAGCCAAAAAATGAATCAAACAACCAAAAATTTCGTGTTTTTAACCCAAATAACAATACCAAATCACTATAACAAGTAACAAGATGAAGTATATCAAGATTAATCCATAAAAACACAAAACAAAAATTGGTTCGTGTGAAAATGGATCAAAAATGGCGAGAGAATCAAGAACACAAACACAAGAACTAAACAATCATCCCATAGCTCTCTGATACCATTTGTAGGATATGTAAATCTATGCTTATGTTTTAGAGAGAGAAAGAGATAGAAAGATGGTGGATTTCACACTTCTAGAGAGAGAAAGTTTAAGAGAACTATGTGTTATTCAAATGAGATCACCACCCTCTCCATCAATGGAGAGGGTTTATATACCAAGCCCATAAGATGGGTTTGGGCTTACATTTGGGTCGGCCATACAAGCATGGACCGGCTTTTCCTTGTTTAGTTAATTAAAAGATATCTAGACTACGAGCTACAACTTAATATATTGTCGGAGTGACCGAATCTTCCTAAATACGTAAAAACGTATTTCCAATAGTTGTTAACATAAATCTTAATCAATTTCTCTTTAATTGTAATTCTCGAATTTAATCCAAGAACACACATGTTAGTTTGATTTAATCATAACAGTAATCGAGATGGTGGTCGGGTTGTTTTGGATTCACGAAAACCGAGACCAATAAGGTCTCGGTGTGGGTTGTTTGAAACCATCCGCGACCATAGAGGGTGCGGTGGTTGGTGTGGTCATTCGGCCGTAGCCCCAAAAACCCATCAAGGTTGTTTGGTTCGTAAACAGTGGGAACTGGGTTATTATAGGGGGGTTTTGTTTGGGTCGGTGGCAACTGAGAGTCTAGAGACTCTCGGTGGAAATTTTAGTACAACAGGGGGTTGGATTGAGTTTTAAATTCTAGGATTAGCGACAGTTTAGCGACAGAAAATTTTGTCGCAGTTTACTACAGTCAGGTTGGTCACAGTTTTAACGACGGTTTAGGGAAAGAAAATTCTGTCGCTAATCCGGCTGTGAGAATATTATTTGCTGTTGTTTTGTTTTAGTGCGACCGAGAGGGGTATCTCGGTAAGCTCGGGTACACGTTTAAAAGTAAAAGCAAAGGTTTACTTATTTAATATTTAATCACTCTACAAAAATTTATTTCAAAATTTAACAAGTATAAATGTTTTATTAATTTAATTTGTAAATTAAATTATAAATGATTTGACTAGTTTTATTAATTAAAACGTATGATTTTGATAAATGATTTAAATGATTCATGAAACCTTTTTGAGAACTTTCTATTTTAGGAATCTTGCTATTTTAGGAACTTTCTAGTTTTAGCAGGTTACGTATAACAGTATAATAATACGAGAGTATATTAATCATAGTGTTGGGAATCTAAGTTTGTTAGACTTTCCTGTGTCATAGATTTATATGTAAATTAAGCTGTTTGATATTAACTTTCCTGTGCCTAGGTGACAGGCAAGTAACCCAAGACTCACAGAGTTCTAAGTCTCTGTGAGCAACTACAGAGGAGTCCATGTCAGAGACATTGTCAAGGAAGTCGAAGATTACTTGAAGACATATTCATTGGCTGTGGTGGATAACAGCCAAGATGTATCAGAGACTCTGAGTGGTTGAGTGTTAACAGGGGTGGCAATACCCTGTTAACACTCAATACATTTTGGACATACCTAGGTGTTTAGGCGAGAAGTTATGCAGCCTAAAGTACAAGGTATGAAGAAAAGGGAAACTGTGTCAACTCTGTTTCCTAAAGCGTTGTGGCAGACTACCAAGAATAGAAGAGCATCTTGTGACAAATGTATGCCATCGTCTGTTTTGTGTAGTCACCATCAACCAGCTATCAAAGTCAACCTCGTACCACTATTAATAGGATATGTAGGCTAGAGTTAATGTTTTTCACTTTGTTAGATTTCACACATTAACTCCTTAGAACTTATTGAACGAACAGCTATGCATGTGTTCTTAAGTTAGCTTTATTTGTCCAAAGTGCACACAACACATTGTCATCAAACTGTGTTATCCATAACACATGTAATACTTGTTATTCAATAATAAAGTCTTACCTTTGAAAAGTATTTACTTGTGTTAATTATCTTTACTAAACGTTTCAAGCTAGGATTAGGGACTTTCAATTGGTATTAGAGTGGTGTTTGATATTTAAACTTTCATAAACATCATTCTAAGTTTTATAATCAAGATCCACCATGCCTGAAACGAGCACCACACCACCACCACCACCGCTTTCTGGGAACAACACTCCCCCACCTCCAACTTCACCAAGAATAACCCCCACTCAAAATGAAGATGATCTTCCTCAACTTCTCGATTCAAGAGAAGGATCTCATGTCAAAAACGTGCCAGTATTTGATGAAGATGATTTTGCAAGTTGGAAAAGTCAATTCCTTGTCTATCTCGATGGACTCGAGCCATTTCTTCTAGAAATTCTAGAAAATGGACCATATGTTCCCATGGCGCTCACATCCACTAATGAGAATCCTCTTCCTAAACCCCTCAAGTAGTGGACACCAGCTGATAGGAAATTAGAAAACCAAGATAAACGTCTCAAAAGCATCACTATATCCTGTCTTCCAAAACACATAATGAAATCTGTGATTCAGTGTCCTACAACCAAACAAATGTGGACAGAACTTATCCTTGGTCACGAAGAACCCTCTGAAACTCGAGAAACCAAGCTTCAGGCACTCAGGCTTCAGTTTAATGCTTCCAAGGCACTTAAAGGTGAAAAGGTACAACAGACGTATACAAGGCTGAAGATTCTTCTCAACGACCTTGCTATGAATGAATTCGCCATTGCACAAGCTGAAGTAAATGCCACCTTTGTCAACAGCGTTCCCAGAAAAATTGTTGAGCATGAATCAGACCCAGAGAGCCAATAAATCCATCAAGAATGATACATTGGCTTAGCTATATGGAAAATACAATTATGAAGAAGGGCTGATTGATACCATATACAAATCTGAGTCTGAAAGATTTGTAGTTCATGGAGCAACATCCAAAGCCTTGATTTCTACCTCACAGTCTCATGACAGCGACACTGATGTTTAAGAAGACACTCGTAGCAGCCAAGAATTCATGACAGACCTTAATGCTGAGTTTCATGAAAGAGCTTTACTAGCTAATCAAAGAAGATTTTACAAAAGGTCAGGGAGAGTAGGATCAGCTAGTAAACAATCTTACAAAGTAAAAGAGACTTGCTTTGCCTGTGGAAACTTATACATTTTCAAAAAGACTGTCCATCCACAAAAACATCCTCACATCTTACCCTTCACCATTCAAACCTTACAAGTTCAAATCACAAAAAAACAACTCATCCCACCAATCCAATTCCTCTGATAATGAGAAAAAGGATTACAAAAAAAAATACAAGGCACTAAAGGCTGAGTTGGAACAGATGAATTTGAAGCTAGAATCTCTGTCTAAGAAGAAAGGGGGTGATAAAAAGACAGAGAAAGGTTTGGTAGCTGAAGCTTATGATTAGAATGATGAGCCGCTGACATCTGATGAAGAGGACACTACCAGGGTCAGGGCATTTATGGCAATTGCTGAGGATGAACTAGCTGTTAGAAAAGGAGATGCTAGATCAGGACAATGGGTTGACATAACAATGAAAAGGTACACATGCTTATCTCTATATCTGAAAGTGATGAACGTAAACATGTCCTTGATTATACCATAGTTTATTTACACTTTGTTGAGGAACAAAGAAAGAACCTGCTTGATAAATTTCACTCTGTTAAACATGAATTGTTAACTGCTAAGGCTGAATGTGAAATTTTAAAACAGGTTAACTCTGAAAAGATAACTCTTCAAAATGAGGTTAATAAACTATCATTAAGAAACAGTACCTTAAATGATCAAGTAGCTGAACTACACAAGGTTATAGAAAAATGGCTGTGTAGTAGGTTCACTATAAATGAATTACTTGATGATGAACTTCCAGCTGACATAACTAGGGTTGTTACTGCTAAAACAAACAAAATGAAAGCCCTTAAAAAACCCAATGAGATTGTTTTCAAATCTACAGAGACTATACATATGTCTGACCCACTCTCAGCTAATGTACCTGCCTCTGCAGATATAATTGATAGCACTGCACCATTACCATCTTTACCTAAACTCTCTGGAGTTGAACCCATCATCTCTTCTAGAGGAGCTAAGGTTGAACCCAATCAGATGTTGAGACACCACCAGCTAAGATTTTTGATGTGCCTGCAAAACAACATGTTAAGAAAAATGTCTATAAGCCTGTCTCAACAAGCACTATGAACAAAGTTGAATCTTCAACTGAAGAACGCCTGTTGTCTTTAATTAAAGAAGTAGAACTCTTAAAAGAACATATTAAGCCTTCAGCTGAATGCTCTACTTCCTCTGAACCTAAGTCTATTCTAGGAGAACCCATAGGTGAAAAGTTAGTCAAGCCCTAATGTATTGTGTGTAAACATTCTCATCACATGACCATAGATCATGATAAATAAATGGCTGTTAATAGATCTCAAATACATTTTAGGGGTAAACAACAGGCTACTAGGAGACCATCAGGTAATTACAGACCTTACCCTCCCTGTAAATATTGTGGATTTACAGACCATCACTCAGATGAGTGCAGTGACTTTCCAGGATGTGACATATGTAGAAGGTACACCCATGACACAACCAACTGTCCTTCACATCGACACAAGTTCTACAGGAACTCAAGAGTTGCTAATCAGCAATTCAGGGAACCCACTGGAAAGTGGGTTCACCATAGGAACTAATATGTTTCTATATATCTATTTAGAAACATCTCAAGGAATCGGTCTGGTATCTAGATAGTGGCTGTTCTAGACACATGATAGGAGTTCAACAATACCTGCACAGATATTCAAAAGAGCCTGGTCCTAAAGTGGTGTTTGGGGATAACTCTTTAGGCGACACAGAGGGATATGGCTTAGTTCACTACAATGGAATAACCTTCACAAAGGTTGAATATGTGAATGGTCTTAAGGATAATCTCATCAGCATCAACCAATTGTGTGATGCTGACTACATGGTTTTGTTTACCAAGACTCAAGGAACCATATTCAACCAAAATAATGATGTGGTGTTAATTACACCAAGAAGAAGAGTTGTGTATGTCATCAATATGGCCTCTTGCTTAGAAGACAGCTCAAATTGTTTTCTTGCTAAGGCCTCTGAAAGTGTCAATTAGTTGTGGCACAAAAGACTCTCTCATCTCAACTTCAAAAACATCAACAAGCTAGCCACACAAAACTTGGTTGCTGGTCTACCACCTGTAAATTTCACAAAAGACAAGACATGTTCAGCTTGTGTTAAGGGAAAGCACCAAAGGTCATCCTTTAAGACCAGGCAATCCTTCTTTATTAACAAGTGCTTACATCTCCTTCACATGGATTTTTTTGGACCTGTTAAACCACAGACCATCAATCATATTAAATATACCTTGGTCATTGTTGATGAATACTCAAGGTATACATGGGTTTTCTTCCTCAAAAGGAAAAGTGATGCAGCTGATGCCATCATGTCCTTCATCAGGCAGGTTGAAAACATGAATGAAGTTAGAGTAAAAGCTCTAAGAAGTGATAATGAAACTGAATTCAAGAATCAACAGCTTGAAGCTTTTTGTGATGAAAAGGGAATATCACAAAACTTCTCTTCAGCTGGCACTCCTGAACAAAATGGAGTAGCTGAAATAAGAAACAAAACACTGATTGAAGCAGCTAGAACCATGCTAAATGGTGCAGCTTTGCCAAAGCAATTTTAGGGATAAGCTGTTCATACTGCCTGCTATACCCAAAATAGATCAATCATTGTTAAAAGACATGAAAAACCTCTTATGAAGTTTTTATAAAAAGAGCACCATATTTTCGCTACTTCTATGTCTTTGGTTGTCATGTGTTCATTTATAACTGCAGGGATCAACTTGGAAAGTTTGACGAAAAAGATGATGATGGTTTCTTCTTAGGATACTATCCAACAGCCAAAGCCTTCAGAGTATTCAACACAAGAAGACAGGAACTAGAAGAAACCTTTCATGTCACATTCAATGAATATGATGACGTGCTACAAAGAACAGGAACAGAAGGTGATGAAATTGATTTCAACGAAAATAGGTCCTTCCCAACAGATGAGTTCTCTGAACCGAGGTCTGTCTTTCATCATTATCCACACACACATACTCTTATTCCATATGTTCCTAAATACGATCCGCTGTTAACTCATACCATTTATGTTCCTTCTACTCAAGTGCTAATTGAAGAAGAACATCAGCCTTCCACAAGCCCTTGTTCCACCTCAGCTGAAGATGACTCGCCTAGAACTCATAATTAAGAAGATTCTCTTGTTGTCTGTGAATCATCACTCCTTGAAATAGCTGATTCAGACACAGACACAGAGATTGTTTTTTAAGAGAGTCCTCCTACTCAGCAAGATGAAACTCAAGTTGTACTCTCATCCTCCATACCTGTTCCTGTCTATGACTCCCCAGCTCCTCAAAGCAAATGGTCAAGAGATCAACACATTCTTCTTGTCAACATTATTGGTGAACCAAATGATGGGGTTACTACTAGGCAGAGAATTCATGACTCAGAATCAGCCTCAGCCAATGAATGTCTGTTTGTTGAATTTCTATCACAAATTGAACCCAAGCGTGTAGCTGAAGCCCTTGTTGAAGAAGGTTGGGTCGCTGCAATGCAGGAAGAAATCAATCAGTTTAAAAGAAACAAGGTATGGACTCTAGTGCCAGCTCCACCTGGTAAGAACATCACAGGCACTATATGGATATATAGGAACAAGATGGATGAGATTGGTAACATTATAAGGAACAAGGCAAGGTTAGTTACACAGGGGTATACACAGACCGAAGGGATTAACTATGATGAAACGTTTGCACCAGTAGCAAGACTTGAAGCTATCAGAATCTTCCTTGCATACGCTGCATATATGAACTTTCACTGTGTATCAAATGATTGTTAAAAGTGCCTTCCTCAATGGTGATTTGGCTGAGGAAGTGTATGTTCAACAGCTTGAAGGATTCGAGAACAACGAGTTTCCCAATCATACGTACATGCTTCACAAAGCCATGTATGGGCTGAAACAAGCTCCAGGGAATGGTATGAAACATTGTCTACTTTTTTAACTAATAATAAATTTTTCAGGGGTTCCATTGATAAAACACTTTTTACCTTCAAGGATAAAAGTGATTTCATCATTGTACAAATTTATGTGGATGATATCATCTTTGGGTCAGCAGATGTTAATCTTAGTAAACGTTTTGTTAAATTAATGACCAAGAAATATGAGATGAGTATGATGGGTGAATTAACTTACTTTTTAGGTTTTCAAATCAAACAATTTCCTAAAGGAATTTCATTTTGTCAAGAAAAGTATGTTAAAGATTTACTTAAAAAATATGACTTGGCTAATTGTGCATCAGTGAAATGCCCCAGCTTCCACCCAATAACTTGGGTCCTAATGAGTCAGGAGTCTCTGTTAATGAGGCTATGTATAGAGGCATGATTGGGTCACTCATGTATCTCACAACCAGTCGTCCTGATATCCAGTTCTCCACATGTATCTGTGCAAGGTACCAAGCTAACCCAAAGGAATCCCATCTAGTGGCTATTAAGAAAATTTTCAGGTACCTCAAAGGAACAACCTCTATAGCTATGTGGTATCCCAAAGAATCAGGCTTTGATCTCAAGGCCTACTCAGATTCAGGCTACGTTGGATGTTGCATTGACATGAAAAGTACCTCAGGGAGATGTCAAATCCTAGGAGGAAAGTTGGTTGGATGGAGTGCAAAGAAGCAAAACTCTTTGGCAATGTCATCAATTGAAGCTGAATATGTTGTAGCTGCCAGTTGCCGTGCACAAGTACTTTGGATGAAGAGTCAATTAGCTGACTATGAGATTCTACATGACAAAGTACCCATTTTATGTGACAATACTAGTGCCATTGCTATCTCAAACAACCCTGTGCTTTACTCTTGAACCAAACACATAGATATCAGGTATCACTTTATCAAGGATCATATTATAAAAAGAGATATTGAGCTTCATTTTGTTCCCACTGAGCTGCAACTACCTGATATTTTTACCAAGCCTTTGGCTGAACCTTCATTCAACAGGCTAGTTACTGAGTTCGGTATGCTTAATATCTCAAAGCCTGTGGCTGATATTTAATGTGTATCATTAAAGTCTGAGTAGATATTAAATGTTTTTCATATGAAACTAGGTAGTTACTTTCCAAGTAAATGCTAAAAACATTCTCAATATTTAATTCTTACTTTTTTTTATAAACGAGGAGACAAACAGTTTTGAAAGGTAAAGGACCCACCTGTGTGCAGTCCTTTTCCCACTACGCATTTAATGTTGTTGAAAATTGTTTCAAATTTTGAATATATATATATCATCCCAAGGTTTTTTACCTAACACTTTTCTCATTATTCACAATTTGCATCTCTCTCTAAACCCTCTCACCGTCTTCGTCTTTTCATTCCTCGCATCAATGGAATTTCCATTACCAAAGGCATCTAACGTATCGTTAAAGATCAACGATAACATCCTCGCCTCTAACAACTCAATAGGATGGCTCAAAGCTCCTAACGACTCATACCTGGATCTGGTGAACTTTATGAAGAATTGTGATGTTGGTGAAGCATTCACTAGATCCCCATCCATTTTTTTTACCAAGAATAACTTAGGGAATTCTGGTATTCTACATAAGTCCTTGATGATAACAGCATTTCCTTCAATCTTTCTTGCAATGAACACCCCTGTAAAACCCGCATGCTTTTACCATGAACAGTAACCTTAAGATCGTACGTCGCAGATTAAAACCTTCCTTATATAGTATGATCACATTCACGTGCTATTATTTAAGTAGTACATACGTGTATAAACATGATAAGTATCGATTACGTACGAACACATGATAAGTATTTAACAGTAATTAATCACGAACGTAATTAAAACGCGAGGTAATATTAATTACGTATATATGTAATTATTACGCACAAGAATGAATAATATATTTAGTCACGATCAGAAACTAATTAAATTACGTAAACTACGTAACACGTAATCACGGACATTTAAACAATTATTATTATTATGTATATTTAATTTACACGACAAGTAATTACATACGTAAATAATATTTACGTTTAAACAGGTATAACGATGACTATGAAAATATACGACATATTAAGTACATGATCACGCGTAACGTTTTAACAAGTCGCGTATTAAATTAAATGTACGAGTGTTTAAGGGTTGTTTTAGACAAATTAGAAACTATTGGGACTTGGGCTCAAGGCCCAATTGGTGTTGATGCCGTGTATAACAAAAGAAGGGGCGGGGGAGTATTTTTCACTTTTAGACAAATATCACACAAACACAGAAACCCTAAAAATCCCTCCAAGCCGCCACTTTTCTTTTCTTTTTTTTTTTCTACCGTCGGGTTTAATCACCAAAGACCAGGAAAAATAGCCATGGTGATCTAGAGGAGGAGTGATGATTCACGTTTATGTTTTTCCTAAAACCCTAAACAAGTAAGAAACCCTAATTCCTTTTGTTTATGTTGTTCTTGGTTATTTGATCATTAAATTCGATCTTAAAAAGATTAAAACATGTTATTTAGAAGTTATTAAAAGGGGGGGTTCGTTGGTGGTGTTGCTGTGGTCGTTTGGCACACAAACCGAGACCCTCCATGGTCTCGGTGATGATTTCTGATCACCAGCCGCAACCCTAATTGGGTGCTGGCTGGGTATTGTGCTAACAGTGGGAACAACAGCCTAGCAGGGGGAACCACTGGCTGCGGCCAGTGGTGGTGTTTTGCCTGTCAAGGGGAACCGAGGGTTTTAACTAGCAGGGGGAAACAGAACTGCCAGGGGGAAATGGCAATTAAGGGTGCGTTTGGCAGTGGGTTTAAAATCAGAATAAGGGGCTGTTTGGTTGGCAGTTTTGTAAACCAAGTTAAGGGGCTGTTTGGTTCGGCTTACTTTAAAAACATAACACGAGTTTCACCGTTTAAACTAATAAGACACGGGTTTGGTTTCCGATGCTTTTAATAAAATAATACATGGTTACGGGATTATTTTACTTTACTTATTAATGTTACAAGGTAATTAAATTAATAAGACACGACTTATAATTTCAAGATTTATTTATTTCAAGTTAATTAAATTAATTTAACATGCTATATAACTAATTTAATTAAAACATGGACTTAGGTTATTATTAATAATTAATAATACATGATTTAACCTAAGTATTTTAATCATGAAAAAAATTAGACTAACTAATTAATTAATTATTAAAACCATGGCATATAATTAATTAATTCTCATGACTTAGGTTATATAAATATAATTAATAATGCATGTTTTAACCTAAGTAATTATATCTTCATTTAATTAAATCACATTATATTTAATTAAATGCCTTTAACCTATAGTTTATTTAAATGACATGTAATAATTAATAAACTATATATTATATCATTATGACTTAGAATATCAATCAGTAAACACTTAAGCTTATTTATTGGCTTATTTAACCAGCTTACATCTACTTATGGAAACTTTCTATTTTTATAAACTTATCTATTTTAAGCAGTAATTCTATTTTTGGAAACTTTCTATTTTTGGGAACTTTCTATTTTTGGAAACTTGCTATTTTTGGAAAGTTACTAATATTGCTCAGTAAGCATAATAATACATGAAATACCAGGAATACTTAATCAGATTAACCCGAATATAAGATAAACTCATATTAAAGCTTAAAACAGTAAAACATGACTTGAAACATATAAAATCAGTTAAGACAAGACATGAAACCCCGTACGTATTCAGTGATTCGATACTTATACACGTGTGTATTCATGTAGCATTAGTGATCCAAAAGTAGGAGTCTTTCTTCCGTTCATTCACCAGACTTGAGGTACGGATTCCCGTCCTTTCAGTATGGACATTCTTTCCTTATTAGGATTTCCCCGTATGCAGCCAACTGTTTTCCCAGCATTTGTTTTATTGTTTTGAACTGCTTATGTTTAATTAGCATAATCTATAGCCATATACAAGCATGACCAGTTTCACCTAGTTATGGAGGTACCATAACCATAGCATTGGAGGCACCGATGTTATGACTTCCCCACGGCGGAGTGATTGCTCGTGGCGTCCATTTTCAGTTTTGGCCATATTATTATATCAGGTGGGGCGTATGGGTGCATCCTAGTTACATGTTTTATTCAGTTTATCATGGTGAATGTGGTGTGTGCCTTGCATCCTTCACAAGGAGTTGATCCCTCCTACCCAAACCAGTATATTAATTAGAGGCATCCCCTCTAATCAGCATGATGAGGTCACCCCTCCAAGTATTCATGCACGTGACCTTTTCATGACCTATATGGGCTATGGTATATTTATGTTAAAACAGTTTTCATAAGATAAACATAAGGCTTTTCAAACTATAAAACCAGTTTTCTCGATACTTAACCAGTCTACTCAGAACTTAGTCTTCCGCTGTTATATGTTACATGCTTATCCTATTTCATGCTATATTGTATATCCGTGCACTGAGCGTTTTGCTCAGCCGTTACTTTCCTTTCCATGTCCCAAAACGGCAGGTACCCTAGGAATGACTCAAGCATTTGGAGGACGTGCATAGGATGGAAGCTGACAGAGACTTCTCTTCCTTTTGCCTTCATATACTTATGCTTGTTTAGTCCTTCATTCATTTATGTTGCTTTATTATGTTTTGGGCTTATGTTGGGGACCGATGTTTGATTCCGGTTTACCCTATGGTCATGTATGTTTTACTACATATTACCTTGCATGCTTTGATGACACGCCATAATTACGCGTGACATTCCATTTATCAAAATGGGGTGTTACAATTATGGTATCAGAGCCAAGGCTTCGACCTGTAGGCTCTAAAACTCGACCTGTGACTAGTGGGTAGTCACCAGGAGCTTCCTAAGCCAACGATTGTTATTCCACGTATTGATGTTCCAGCGCGTTGTTGTTTTAACCATTATGTTTTCAGCACCTTTTTGTTTTAGCCATGACGTTTTCAGCACCTTGTTGTTTTAACCATGATGTTTTCACCAGTATCGTTTTACCAATATGGAATGAACAACCGTCATCCATATTTAGTTATGTGTCAGTGTTTATGCATGATGTTCCTAGTGAACTGTGATTATGTGAACTGAACCCCAGTAGTTCATAATTTTCACATAAAATTTTTTCTGTTATGTTTTGACAATGACTTTTAATTATTATGTTTCATGCATTCATGCATTTATATCATATGTCATCTGTTGCAAGAATTTTGACTAAGTAATGGTTGGTACAGGACTGGCCCTATTTAGTCGCATGTGCTTTTATCGAAACTTTTAACTTTGGGACCGACCCATAGGCGTCCCCTCGCCATGTCTTTTGTTTTGGAACCGACCCATAGGCGTTCCCTCGCACATATAAAGGTTTTATAAACTACATTACGCATTCATGCACTGTTTTCTTGCATAAAATTTTCTCATGATTTAAATTGGCATAAATTTTTTTTCATGTCCCATCATAAGTTATTATGTCTTTATGTCAAGTATGCCTTCATACTGTCATGGTTAACTTAAGTTTCATGCTGATTATGTTATACACTTCTTCGTAATAGAGGGTTTCATGTTTCCTCATGATAATTCCGCCTTCATGTTGATTATGTTTCACGCCTCTTTTGTTATTTACGTTGTCCTGCAAGACATGGTTAGATTTCTTGAATCATGCTTTCATGATAGTCATGGTTGGTTTCCATTGATCATGCTGTCAGGCAAATCATCGTTGAATTTTGTGTAACCACACTTTAGCGTTTCTCTATGCAACCAGAATGATGTCTATGCTAATACTGCCAGGTTATCATGATGGTTTTCCTAACCGTTTAACCGGATTACTTTCCTTAAATTATGACAAATGATCGAGCCCATACCGATCATTTCATGTGCATTCCATGTGTACTCCACGTACTGTATTTCATGTGTATTACATGTACCTTAATCCATGTGTATTCCACTTGCAATACTTCACGAGTATTCCCTAGTCGATTCTAAATCACCTCAGGTGTATGTTCACTTGCTGATATTTTACAAGATTGTCGATGCCGCTCATAGCTTGGAGATGTTACTGAAGGTTGATGCTGTTGATGTTGGGAGACGCTACGAGATGCTGATGCTGATGCTGTTCACAACCTGGAGATCCTGAAAGACGAAGACAAAGGCGTCGGAGCAAAGCAATTGGACGAGAAGATGCTTCACCAGCAGACAATTCCCATCAATCATTGTCCCAAATTCATAGTTACATGTCACACGTCGTTCGGCTGTCATTTCAGCCATATGAGTGCAAACCAGTACCAGCCAGCCACTCAGCTAAATAGTTACATGAGTCACGGTCATGAGAATGACCGTCATGGAACCGACAGACAAGATGATAGTAACCACTACTATGACAGCAACTATCCTAGAAATCGCAACCGAGGCTCCGGCCACGGACATGATCAGACATACAAACGATCAGTAGTCCAACCGATCCGCCAATTCTGGCATATTAACCTAATATTTGTAGTTCTAATTGTTTCACATCTCGAGACACATGTCAAGACATCAGTCAAGACACATGTCTCACGTATACTTTCTATGGACACATGTCAAGATACCAGTCAAGACAGATGTCACGCTTACATTTCTCAAGACACGAGTCAAGACACATGACTCACGTCTAATTATGGAATATTTCTAAGAAATTCAGGATACCCTCCAAGGGTATATCTATGTTGTTGTGCCATGTATTAATCAGGCCACAAGAATTTCAACACCATTATCGGCGCATCAGTGAGAACTGTCACGTTGCCGATGTCACTTTCATTTCTTTCACCATAGTTCATATATTCATAACCATGAAGGACGCCTTTCGTATTCCCACGCATACGAAGGTTTTCCTTCAGCTTAATGATAAGATCCAAGCTGCTAACGCATTTCCTCGGACAGACACGAGATGAATTTTATCCTAATTATGTACTAGGAACACCACACCATGCTATGATTCATAATTATGTACAGTAATGTTCAGGCTCCGGAATACCTTCAGCTTGATTTTCCATCAGGAAAATCTGTACAAATTATCTATGCTTTTCAAGCACGTGTTTTGTTAGCCATATTGCTAAAATTTCTAGCTGTCAGTAACACACGACTACTAAGGTCCTTTTACGCATAACCAACGGATTATTCCAAAATTGTCCCTTACACTCCAGAAGAACCTTCAAGGAGAAGGATGGTACCCTGAGATTATGTGTCGACTACCGTCGACTTAAACAAATCACCATTCATGACCGTTATTCTCCTCCACATATTGACAACATGTCCAATCAATCGTATGGTGTTAATCACTTTTCCAAGATCGAACTCACGATCATGCTGCCAACAGTGGCGGGTGAAAGAGCAGGACATGTCCATGACTGCTATTCGTACACGACTCGGTCATGTTAGATTTATGATTTTGAATGAGTCTCATCAATGCTTCAACCGCATTATGGACTTAATAAATTGAGTTTCCATGAACTCCTAAACAAATTCATCAGCGTTTTCATTGAGGATAACCTGATTTCCTCTAAGCCTAGAGAAGAACAGGAAGACCATATCTGCACTAGGTTGCAAATTCTATGACAAGAGAAATTTTACCCCAGAAATTTTCCAATATCAATTCTGTTTCATTACAGTGACACGCTGAATCACATGGGTTCCTACGGTTAATCTTACCATGACTCTGCTTATGCGTAAAGGAGAGAACCCTACACTACATTAGGTGTTCTAGAAAAATCCTACGCTAGGAGAAGTCTAGATTCAGAGACTCAGAGTTTCGCAAACTCCTATGTATCAAGTTCTACGAAGCAAGATACAGTTACGTCCATATCTTGGTACCTGACATAAAAACAGGCTAAGATAGGACACCAACAAACTGGGATGTTTCATCATCTGGAATTGTGAACTAAAATGGGACAAGATCTCCATGGGTGTTAGTTACCAGATTTCAGCAAACTCAGAAGAAGCATGATGCTATCTGGGTTATTGTCAACAGTTTGATCAAGTCTGCAAAATCCTTACATCCGTACGGATTTCAGAACCAACAGATTGAACGAACATGTTCCAGCCAAGGTTCATCTGATCACTTGGCAATCCCTCAGCTATCGGGTTAGACAAAGATTCGTAATTATGCTCCTAACTTACTTCACGTCTTCATTCTAATTCCACGACTTGCTTTCGCGCTCACGTTCATGACACTATTCACGTTCATGATCGTATTTTGGCTTACGATTCTACGTTCATTTCTTTTCTCGTTCTGGAAGTTGCAAGAACTTGTGAGACCAGACCCAAGTTTATTATAACTCTCCATCATCAGATAGACGTTTCACGTCAGATTCCACGTCTCACCTTGTAGCGTTTGGCGTTACCGCCATTATATTCTATGATCACGATATGTTTCACATGTCATGTTCATTCCACGTTCCTCATATCATGATCAAGATGTGTTACACGTATCATGGATTACGATAGGTTTACTCATACTACACTCGCCATATCTCCACGTAGCACGTTCAAAATTTTTCACGTATCACGTTCAGAATTTTTCACGTACTACGTTTCTTTATGTCTCGCGCATCGTTTCTAATTATCAGTTAAGTCAGATTGTCTTGCATCGTAACGCTTCAGCTACCCTTGCACGTTAACTCTTTTTCCTCGATTCTATTTAGGGGATCTACCTTCCGTTGATAACCAAGAATTTCTTTGTATTCCAAGTCAAGGTCAGGAGGACCAAGATTTATCATTAGTGTCAGGATCTTCTGAAGGAACCGTTCCAAGAGGGAGGCCACTTGGAAACGGACAAGTTCATCCGGACTTCTTATCCATTTTTCTTTTATCGATTAGATATGTCCTTTCAGTCACGTCACGTTCCATGTCTTTTCAAGACATGTCACGTCCAACGTTCCCTTCTACCATGTTACCTTCATTTCCGTTATTTTGCATACCTTTCCAGTTTGATTCAGGTATGTTTCGCTTCCAGTTACGTTATCTATAATTCGGGGACGAATTATTCTTTTTAGAGGGGAAGAATTGTAAAACCCGCATGCTTTTACCATGAACAGTAACCTTAAGATCGTACGTCGCAGATTAAAACCTTCCTTATATAGTATGATCACATTCACGTGCTATTATTTAAGTAGTACATACGTGTATAAACATGATAAGTATCGATTACGTACGAACACATGATAAGTATTTAACAGTAATTAATCACGAACGTAATTAAAACGCGAGGTAATATTAATTACGTATATATGTAATTATTACGCACAAGAATGAATAATATATTTAGTCACGATCAGAAACTAATTAAATTACGTAAACTACGTAACACGTAATCACGGACATTTAAACAATTATTATTATTATGTATATTTAATTTACACGACAAGTAATTACATACGTAAATAATATTTACGTTTAAACAGGTATAACGATGACTATGAAAATATACGACATATTAAGTACATGATCACGCGTAACGTTTTAACAAGTCGCGTATTAAATTAAATGTACGAGTGTTTAAGGGTTGTTTTAGACAAATTAGAAACTATTGGGACTTGGGCTCAAGGCCCAATTGGTGTTGATGCCGTGTATAACAAAAGAAGGGGCGGGGGAGTATTTTTCACTTTTAGACAAATATCACACAAACACAGAAACCCTAAAAATCCCTCCAAGCCGCCACTTTTCTTTTCTTTTTTTTTTCTACCGTCGGGTTTAATCACCAAAGACCAGGAAAAATAGCCATGGTGATCTAGAGGAGGAGTGATGATTCACGTTTATGTTTTTCCTAAAACCCTAAACAAGTAAGAAACCCTAATTCCTTTTGTTTATGTTGTTCTTGGTTATTTGATCATTAAATTCGATCTTAAAAAGATTAAAACATGTTATTTAGAAGTTATTAAAAGGGGGGGTTCGTTGGTGGTGTTGCTGTGGTCGTTTGGCACACAAACCGAGACCCTCCATGGTCTCGGTGATGATTTCTGATCACCAGCCGCAACCCTAATTGGGTGTTGGCTGGGTATTGTGCTAACAGTGGGAACGACAGCCTAGCAGGGGGAACCACTGGCTGCGGCCAGTGGTGGTGTTTTGCCTGTCAAGGGGAACCGAGGGTTTTAACTAGCAGGGGGAAACAGAACTGCCAGGGGGAACTGGCAATTAAGGGTGCGTTTGGCAGTGGGTTTAAAATCAGAATAAGGGGCTGTTTGGTTGGCAGTTTTGTAAACCAAGTTAAGGGGCTGTTTGGTTCGGCTTACTTTAAAAACATAACACGAGTTTCACCGTTTAAACTAATAAGACACGGGTTTGGTTTCCGATGCTTTTAATAAAATAATACATGGTTACGGGATTATTTTACTTTACTTATTAATGTTACAAGGTAATTAAATTAATAAGACACGACTTATAATTTCAAGATTTATTTATTTCAAGTTAATTAAATTAATTTAACATGCTATATAACTAATTTAATTAAAACATGGACTTAGGTTATTATTAATAATTAATAATACATGATTTAACCTAAGTATTTTAATCATGAAAAAAATTAGACTAACTAATTAATTAATTATTAAAACCATGGCATATAATTAATTAATTCTCATGACTTAGGTTATATAAATATAATTAATAATGCATGTTTTAACCTAAGTAATTATATCTTCATTTAATTAAATCACATTATATTTAATTAAATGCCTTTAACCTATAGTTTATTTAAATGACATGTAATAATTAATAAACTATATATTATATCATTATGACTTAGAATATCAATCAGTAAACACTTAAGCTTATTTATTGGCTTATTTAACCAGCTTACATCTACTTATGGAAACTTTCTATTTTTATAAACTTATCTATTTTAAGCAGTAATTCTATTTTTGGAAACTTTCTATTTTTGGGAACTTTCTATTTTTGGAAACTTGCTATTTTTGGAAAGTTACTAATATTGCTCAGTAAGCATAATAATACATGAAATACCAGGAATACTTAATCAGATTAACCCGAATATAAGATAAACTCATATTAAAGCTTAAAACAGTAAAACATGACTTGAAACATATAAAATCAGTTAAGACAAGACATGAAACCCCGTACGTATTCAGTGATTCGATACTTATACACGTGTGTATTCATGTAGCATTAGTGATCCAAAAGTAGGAGTCTTTCTTCCGTTCATTCACCAGACTTGAGGTACGGATTCCCGTCCTTTCAGTATGGACATTCTTTCCTTATTAGGATTTCCCCGTATGCAGCCAACTGTTTTCCCAGCATTTGTTTTATTGTTTTGAACTGCTTATGTTTAATTAGCATAATCTATAGCCATATACAAGCATGACCAGTTTCACCTAGTTATAGAGGTACCATAACCATAGCATTGGAGGCACCGATGTTATGACTTCCCCACGGCGGAGTGATTGCTCGTGGCGTCCCTTTTCAGTTTTGGCCATATTATTATATCAGGTGGGGCGTATGGGTGCATCCTAGTTACATGTTTTATTCAGTTTATCATGGTGAATGTGGTGTGTGCCTTGCATCCTTCACAAGGAGTTGATCCCTCCTACCCAAACCAGTATATTAATTAGAGGCATCCCCTCTAATCAGCATGATGAGGTCACCCCTCCAAGTATTCATGCACGTGACCTTTTCATGACCTATATGGGCTATGGTATATTTATGTTAAAACAATTTTCATAAGATAAACATAAGGCTTTTCAAACTATAAAACCAGTTTTCTCGATACTTAACCAGTCTACTCAGAACTTAGTCTTCCGCTGTTATATGTTACATGCTTATCCTATTTCATGCTATATTGTATATCCGTGCACTGAGCGTTTTGCTCAGCCGTTACTTTCCTTTCCATGTCCCAAAACGGCAGGTACCCTAGGAATGACTCAAGCATTTGGAGGACGTGCATAGGATGGAAGCTGACAGAGACTTCTCTTCCTTTTGCCTTCATATACTTATGCTTGTTTAGTCCTTCATTCATTTATGTTGCTTTATTATGTTTTGGGCTTATGTTGGGGACCGATGTTTGATTCCGGTTTACCCTATGGTCATGTATGTTTTACTACATATTACCTTGCATGCTTTGATGACACGCCATAATTACGCGTGACATTCCATTTATCAAAATGGGGTGTTACAACCCCTTTCCCTTTTCTGTTGACGACTTCTCTTCTTTGGTTGGGCTTAAACATGGTGATGAATGCCTGAAGTCTGTTGATAAAAGGCTGTTAAGGATGCCCTTGCCACACTTTTCCCTGTCTCTAACACTCACCCAGCCGTTACACCCGCTAAAGTGGTCCTCAAGTCTCCTTTGAAGATCAAGTTTTTTCCTCATATGTGGAGAGTGTTATTCACACATATTGTTAAGTCTTTAGGAGGTATGCAAGGTTCTCAAGATCAGATAGCATTTAATCACCAAGCCATTGCATATGGATTAATCTGGGGAACCGATGTGAATGTTGGTAGTATCTTATTTTCCAACCTGGTGGAAAAGCTGAAGGGAACAAACCAAACAAGGGAGAAGAATATATGCTATGTTCGCTTTCTTTGTCTTATCTTCGAAAGTCTTCTTGGTGAGAACTACAACAACCCTGCACTCACAGCCATGAAACCGTACCATATCACAGGGGCTATCTACAAAGTGATGGGACCAAATGATGTGCCTGCTACAGGCCACATGAAGAACATTGCTGCTAAACAACCATCTGTTGTTAAGTCCTTGATCCCTTGGTGATTACAGCTGGTGTGTCTAGCAAGTCAGCGACTTTGACCTCTGGGCAACACACTACGCTGTCCAAGGCAACAACTGGCCAACAGCCTAAGAAGAAGAAAATCCCCTCTTCTTCCAAAACCCAAACTGTTATTAATGCCAGGGTAAAGAAGCTTGCGACAATCCCTACTTCCTCTATTCCAGAGACTTCTGTGGACACAAAGACTTAAGCTGATAAACAACAAGATTCTAGCGTCTCTAACTCAGCAGAGAGACAACAGGAAACCAGCCTAACTCCGCTGATATCTCACAGGTAATCAGTTTATAATTTTTGGAGGTACACAAGCAGCCACTCTCAAATGTCTGTAGGTGAGAGTGGTGAAGTTAAGGTTATCCCCGACCCACAGGAGTCTGTGTATGCACTTAGATATCTTTTAAGACTTCTGTACACCCTGTCATTGCACCAGGGAGTGATTCATTTGTGTTTATAAAGCACCCTGATGACCCTGCACCCTCTAGACAGTATACAGGCAAACAACAACCTGTATACATATATGTCTCGACCTAGAGTAGCTGTACTTCACACAGTCTCTAGGTTCCTTCAGAAAAAGAATCCTAAAAGTTTAACTTTTAGGGGGGAGCTGAATAATCACCCTCAACTTTCCTAGGGACAACGTAAAATAACGATCTTAAACTACATCTTTTTCACAAATAAAATAATCCCAAAGGTTTTATCCTTTCAGGGGGAGCTGAATCATCACCCTCAGCTTTCCTAGGGGCAGTGTAACAGGCGATCTTAACCCATATATGTTTCACAGATAAAAGAGTCCCAAAGGATTTATCCTTTTGGGGGGCTGAATAATCACACTCAGCTTTCCTAGGGGCAGCGAATGGCGACCATTAACCTTATTATTTTCACACTTAAAAGAATCCCAAGGATTTATCCTTTGGAGTGGCTGAATAGTCATCCTCAACCTCTCTAGGACAGCGTACTGACGACCATTCCACTTATCTATTTCCTTGTTACTAACCTACACCAATTGCAGGCTAATGTTGAACAGCCAACTGTAGATTCTCATACTATAGCTGAAGGAGCTGATAATGTGATTCAAGATCAGCCTAAAGAAGATGAGCTCGTGCTTGATGCTGAAGATGATGTTCTTGCCCTCATTGAAAGCTTCTTTGAGCCTGAATCTATGCCTGATGACAAAATTCTCCCTAAGAGGATGATTGAAGAGGAGGATGAAGAGGACGATGAACAGCCTCCTCTGTCACCTCCCAAAGCCACAATTGTGCCCACACCAGCTGAAGAACTCACTCTACCTCCCAAAGAAGCTGTTGTGACTCCTACTTCTGCTGCATCTGTCACTATGGAGGTTCCAACAGCTGTGTATGATCCCACTGTTGAGTTTCTATTATTTGATCATCCACAACATACAAACTTTGATATTTTACCAATAGAAGATGACTACGCGCAACAAAGCCTGAATATTCATGACTTAAAGCCTTATCATCACGCCTCTGATATTGGCGTTTGTCACGTAAGTTAGATCGCATAGGGTCTGAAATACATTCTTTCACAACCAATTTTCAAAAAATAATCACGCAGGCAGTCCAAGATGCTATCACAAAGCCTATCGAATATGGCACACGAAAAGGAGTTTCTCAGGGACTTAGCCACTTATCCACTCGAATCAAAGATGCCATCACTACAGAAGTCCTTGACATGTTCTCAGCTCATGAGTTGGTTATGCACAAGGAGTTTGAGGCTGTGTACGCAAGACAAAAACGTCACACACACTTTTTGGCTGGGAATGTTGATCGTTCTGTCAACCGAAATTGTAACAGGCTTCAAAGAATTGCCAGGGGATCAAGGAACAGGCAAAGAAAAATGGTTGCATCAGTTAAGCAGGTTGCTAAGTACATTCAGTCACGTCCAGCCAAGCGTCTAGAGAGATAGGCTAAACGTGAGGGGGAGAAAGTTAACTTACTTAAACTTGAACCTATCAACACCAGCACAGGTACAACTGAAAACACCATCTCTACACCCATCCCTCTCCAAGTCATCACGCCCATTACTGTACTTGATGATGATGAAATTAAGGGGGAGCAACAGAACAACGAAGGAGCTGATACATCAAAATCCCTGTCTTTGGTTAACACCAATGAGGTTGTGGACGATGGTGAACCAACTGCTAAAAAACCCAAATTTACTGTTAGCTCCCTACCAAAGGTTGTACAAAGTCAAGCTCAGATGACATTCCTCAAAAGTGCTGAAGAGCTTGGAAAAGCAAGTGAGTTATCCTCTGTCTCAAAGAAAGGAAATGAAATAGTTGTGGTAGACTCAGACGCCAAACTAAAGAATGTAGCTGCGATGCTAGAGACAGGAGGATCAACCACTGAACTATCTCAATTATCAACCTTCAAGTTGCTAATGAAAAACCTCTAACAGCTGAAGAAATTGAAAAACAGGCACTTGAATTCAAAAGGTTAAATGAAATCAAGAAGGCCAAAGAGCTGGATAAAGCCAAGCTAAAAGCCATGTCTCCTCAACTTAGAGAGGAGAAAAGAAAAAGGTTAAGGGAAATGGAGGTAAAACGCACAGAGGATCTGAAAAAGGTTAAAGCTGATTATGATGCCTGCGTAAACTCAAGATATGCTCCACGTAAAATCACCAAGTTCAAATACACCATTAAGAAGTCAACTCATACCCCACAGATGATCATATGGAGAGACAATCAAGTGGCCAACATGGATATATTTGAGGACTTCAAAATTAAGACACTTGGTATGTCTGAATGGTTTGAACTACAAGCTCTAGCTGAAAAGAAGTCGGGACAGGCAAATTTCATACTTTTAAAGAATCTGAAAGCTAAGTTTAATTGGTTGAATGAAACAGCTTCCAAACTCAAAATTGATCATCCCCCACATCTATTTGAACCATAACCAACAAAGAATGAAAATAAAAGGAAAAGGATGACTCAATTCCTTAAAGAAACCTTCATCACAGACGACATTCAAGTGGATGGAATGCACAGTGATCTTGTCTTACCAAATGGGATTGTTGGAGCTGTTGATGGACAAACTTACACTGATCCTAAAAAAGGAATGGCATTCATGAACAGGGGATGCCAATATGTCTTTCAAAGGGAAAGTGAGTTGGGGCTGGATTCAACTATTCAGCTTGTAATGTTTCAGAGGGTACTTAAAATCAACTCTAAGTATTCCAAAGTGTTTGCCCAAGCTCTACAAGCTGAATTGGATACTAGGAATGACATTGTTGAAGCTGAAGAAAGAATAAAGAATGATGATTATTGAAATTTTCATAGCTGAATTTTCACTCTCATAATCTTGTTTTACTCATGTTTTGTACTTGTAATTTTTCTAAGTAATAATGAATTATGAAGTTGTTTGTTAGATCTATTATGTGTAAGAAGAAGCTGTTATCTCACTTACTATAACTAATTTAGATCTAGCTGTATTTATGTTTAAATAAGGGAGATTGATGGGAATCTAAGTTTGTTAGACTTTCCTGTGTCATAGATTTAAACGTAAATTAAGCTGTTTGATATTAACTTGCCTGTGCCTAGGTGACAGGCAAGTAACCCAAGACTCACAGAGTTCTAAGTCTCTGTGAGCAACCACAGAGGAGTCCATGTTAGAGATATTGTTAAGGAAGTCAAAGATTACTTGAAGACACACTCATTGGTTGTGATGGATAACAGCCAAAATGTATCAGGGACTCTGAGTGGTTGAGTGTTAACAGGGGTGGCAATACCCTGTTAACACTCAGTACACTTTGGACATACCTAAGTGTTTAGGCGGGAAGTTATGCAGCCTAAAGTACAAGGTATGAAAAAAGGAAACTGTGTCAGCTCTGTTTCCCTAAAGTGTTGTGGCAGACTACCAAGAATAGAAGAGCATCTTGTAACAGATGTCTGACATTGTCTGTTTTGTGTAATCACCATCAACCAGCTATCAAAGTCAACCTCGTACCACTATAAATAGGATATATAGGCTAGAGTTAATGTTGTTCACTTTGTTAGATTTCACACATTAACTTCTTAGAACTTATTGAACAGACATGTGTGCCTGTGTTCTTAAGTTAGATTTATTTTTCCAAAGTGTACACAACACATTTATCAAACTGTGTTATCCATAACACATGTAATACTTGTTATTCAATAATAAAGTCTTACGTTTGAAAAGTATTTACTTGTGTTAATTATCTTTATTAATCGTTTCAAGCTAGGATTAGGGACTTTCACATAGAACACAAAATACACTAATCAGTAATACTTAAGAACAGTCAGACTTACCAGATTATACTCCAAACAGTACAACGGTACAAGAAAATAATAAATCAAGCTAAGAACAATAAGAATCATTAATATTAAATAGATATCAGACAACTTATTCGCGTCCTTTATTCATGTAGCTTTTGTGAAGTCATAGTAGGAGTTTCATCGGTTTTTCCTTGCAGTCAGTTACTGGACACAAGGTACGGATTTCCCGTCCTTCAGTATGGACTTCCTTTCCTATGCGTGATTAGGATTCCCCGTCTGTAGCCAAATGTTTTCCCCAGTTATGTGTTATAAACTTTACATGAATTGCTATGATAACTATGTTAAATTGTCTGAGCTTTATATACATGCATGACCAGTTACATCTAGTTACGGAGGTACCGTAACCATGATACTTGAGGCACCGGTGTCATGACTCCTCTGCAGGGGAGTGATTTCTCGCAGCGTCTCTTTTATTTCAGTTGGCCATTTATCATTATATCATCAGCGGGGCGAATGGGTGCATCGTAGTTTCAGTTTACAGTTATCAAGTGAATGTGGTGTGTGCTCTACATCCTTCACATTGGAGTTGATCCCTCCACCCAGTTTATTTAGAGGTCACCCCTCTATAGCATGATGAGGTCACCCCTCTAAGTATTCATGCTAGTTGATATATTACATGACCTATATAAGCTCTTGGCACTTAAAATACAGAACATACATGTTTTCAGATATAATCAACTAATAGTTTCAGTTTTAAAAGTTATAAATCAGATTCTCCAAGACATACACAGTTTCTGCTGCATTTTACTTATCAGTCTTTTAGTTTCAGTAATTCTTATCTATTTCATTTCATTACTTATTATCATGCTTTTATATCCGTTCACTGGGTGTTATGCCCAGCCGTAGTTTCTTTCATGTTCTAAACGGCAGGTACACAGGGACGCTCTTAGGAATCTGAGAGTATGTGCATTTGGATGGAAGCTATCCAAACTTCTTACTTTATGCACTTCATACATTACTTTGCTTGTTTGGAAATTGTTTAGTCCTTCCTTTCAGTACTTACTTTTACAAGTTAAGCTTATGTTTGGACTACCGATGTTTGATTCCGGTATTTCCTTTATGTTCAATTAATGTTTTTAAGACATTTACCTTGTATGCTTTGATGACACTCCATAAGTACACGAAACGGTTCACTTATCCAAGTGAGGTGTTAAAAATAATCACATAGATGATAGTTGTGATTACAACATGTATTCGTATTCTGATAGTGATAGTCAATATTCAGATAAGTCTGTTGATTACCTTGGTGAGGGGAAAGAAGAGGTTATACAACTTAGGAAAAGAAAAACAGAAGCTAAAACACAACCAAAGAGAAAAAAACATCCCGATTACTAACCAAGTAGCTGGTAGTTCTAGATCGAAGCGGTTATATGGGATGGGTGATAGTGAAACTATTGTAGAACATGAAGAGTTTATGGATGATTTACTAAGGAAACTGAGAGGTGATGGTTGTGGTACAAGAGATCCATTCCAGATAGTGGAAAGTAAGGTTGAAAAATATCTTGTACATGATGAGGAAACACATTGATGGATGCGAGAATCAAAGGCACTACTATATTTTTAAGGCTAATATTCTTATTGATTAAAATCTTTTTAATTTATGATTGAATATGTCTAATTTTCATATGATTTATATAGGTTGGTGAAAAATTTGTTGATTGTGAACAACTCAAAAAGTGTCTTACATATTATGCTTTAGCGAATGGTTTTTCAATATGGTTTTACAGAAGTGAAACAAATAAGCAAATTGCCAAGTGTGGATACAGACCAGAAGTACTTATAGATCCATCCAAGGGTAAACAAAGAAGCTTTAACAAGTACCCATCAGGTGATAAATGTAACAATAACACTTGTCGATGGAGATGCTACAGTAGGTTAATGGTCACATAGTCGTCTTTTCAGATTATTTCACTGATTGAGAAGCATACATGTACTATAAGTTTTAAGTACAGTACACTTGGCAACTACAAATGGATTGGTAAAAACTTTGGTTCAAAGATTAGGTTAAACCCTAAAATTAAGTTGCATGAGATTGCTGATATGGTTATGACTAAATATAAGTGTATAGTTGGTCCACATCAATGTAGAAATGCAAAAAGATGGGCTTTGAATGAGGGTGAAGCAACCATTTGTCAACACTATGCTTTACTTAGAAGTTATGCTAAAGTCATACTGGAATCTAATCATAGATCAAGTGTAAAAGCATGTGTGACTGTTAATCCTGATAATAAAACATATTTCGATAGGTTTTATGTGTGTTTTAATGGGCTAAAGGAAGGATGGAAGTTAGGTTGTAGAAGGGTAATAGCTTTGGATGGTTGCTTTTTAAAGAAGCCAAATGTTGGAGAGATTTTAACTGCCAATGGAAGAGACGGGAATAACCATATTTTCCTGGTAGCAAGGGCCGTTGTGAATGTCGAGAACAAAGAAAACTAGATGTTGATACAAAATTTGGATGGACCAAGCTAGACCCGAATTAGGCTTAATTCGGGGTCTTGTGGACTCCGGCTCTTGCACCAAGTGAATCTTGTTTGAAGACCCTACACACTAAAGAACAGACACCGTTAGGCTTACCATGGACGCTTGTCCCACGATTAGACTCCGACGTGAGAGTAAGTAATCAGTTTGACTATATGTGAGGGTTTTAGAGTATTGTGTGTCTCGTACCTTTGTGGAACCTTGGGGGTTCCTTTTATACCCGAGAGAGTCCTGGCTAGGCTCTCCTACTCTTGCGGCCTAAGGAAGAGATAATGACTAGAAATAGATTGATCCTTATCGCGTAGCTATGGTAACTGTATATCTCTTTTTCCTTAGGCGAATATAATCATAGAATAGGTTATATTCTGTTTTATCCTGTCGCAGGGCTACGAGGACTTGGTTAAGTAATCGACCGTTGTACGACAGCGGCTTACTAGGCCTCACGGGCCTTGCACACGCTGGGCAGTGATAATCCATACCCAATAGATACGGGTAGTACCCGTAGGTTGGGTTATACAACCCGACTGGGGACTATACGTCATCATGTCCCCCTAGTCTAGTAGTCGCATGTCTTGACCGCGACTACTAGACTATTAATCAGCAAAGTCTCTAGATGCAATGCTCTATGGCAAAATAAATGCCCCCGCGAGTGTCCTTGGAACAAATATTTCAAATATCCCGCCAACAGCTATCCATGTCACAATACACTAACACCTACTTTCATTGGGAACTTGGAAAGACTTCAACCACGTCATATAAAGGAAACCTATATGGACCGATGGATGAAATTAACGATCGACACATGTCGTACGATCCCTCAACCTAAAAGGGTAATAAATACATTGTACCAACGATCAGTCTTCATCATTTCCTTAACTTTGGCTTCCTCCATTACCAAGACTAGCAAAGAAACATGTTCACAGAGCAAAAAAGATATAATCCAGCACTGAAGCACTATCAACAGAAAAATGGTGTCCCAACTATTTGATGTAGTATCCCGTCTCTCCGAGCAAGAACGTTCCCAGTGTATCACCAAGTATCATATTCTAACAGACCTACATCCCATAGTACCAGATCCTCAAATGCATATTGGAAGTTTTCCCCCTTGGAAGATTGGTGTGTATACCAGATTTTTTTAGTTTTCCAACAACTACATCCCCCTAATTCGTTTCCTGATTGACGTGCTAAGCTTCTATAGTATCCATTTATCCCAGTTACATTGTATCGGTGCAGCGAAAATATCCAATTTTGAGGTAAGCTGCCGGTTGAAGAACATTGATCCAACCATAAACCTATTTCGTGCCTTCTATCGCCCATCCTGGATTAACGGTTGGATATCTTTCGCCAAACGCCTTGGTGAACTCCAGTGTTACACAACAAGATAGACTCGCTGAAGAAACGAAACAACAAATTTTTCAGGATGGATAAGGTTGTGTTCCCCTTTGATTATGACTTTATCACCCCCTCAAACTATGATAAAAGACAGTCGTCCAGTCCCTGGTACATATAGCGAAGCAGATGTGCAGATGATAGACTCTGACCGCATACCAATGCAGGAGCTTCCTGAATCACTACTATATGCCCTAGAGCTTAGTGGTAATGCTCCCATGCCTGCGAACCATCTCCCGCAGTATTACGACGGCTTTGGCCATGGTATTAAATCTTCTCCACGCACTCCACACGAGGCTGTATTTTAATATACATGTCTAACTTTGACCTTTTATCGTGTGCAGAAATAACTTACTCGCACCTCGCGAAGCGCGAGCATCCTTGCGACATAACCATGCGCCCTCGGCCATGTAGCCTAAACGAGCTTGCAAGTGGGTGGGGCATTGGTAGATGCACCATGGCCCTCGAACCTCATTCTCCTTATACACATACGAGCGCAGAGGGTATTGTCTTCCTAAACGTAACCCCCATTCGGAGTGTGCCTTGTACGATAGATTCATCCTCTGAAGACAGAGAGGGCCATGAGGGCGAGGGGACGCTTCCTGAAGGTACCCCAACCCTTAACGCATACGAGGACTATATACCCGTGCCAGGTTTTATACGCTTGCCTTGTTCACCTAGTTAAGGAGTCCCAAAGAAAAAGAGGTCCCAAAATTCCAAGCCTCGTGCCCATATTTCTTCATGGGGCTCGCGTGCAAAGCCTTGTGTTGAGACCATTATCTCGAGGTACCATTTGTGATGTTCCGTCAAGTCACGTTGTTCGCAGAATAAAATGGGTAACTTCTAATTTTGCTATTATAAATTTGTTGTTCTAAAGATGCGACGCAGAGGGCAAGCACTAGTGCTAATCCGGGCAGCGAATTCTTACCTTAATGGAAGCTAACTCGGTCCTGTACGCTGACCCACAAGTCTGATTACGCAGCGTTCCTCTAATCTCTTGTTCCTCCCAGGCGTGCTCAGCACCTCGACGATCTATCAGACGAAGTATTATTGAGAGAGTTGACGATGGGTGCGTCACGGGAAGCGACCTTAACATCCCATCTCCACAAGAAAATACTGCATTTATCCCAACGCCTTGAAGATGTTTCCCTGAGCCAAGATATGGAGGAAAAAGATAATGAACTGGTGCGTGCAAAGTTGGAGCTTGTGCGCCTTTAAGCGTTGTCAAACCTAAATGCTGGTTCGATACAATGTCTTAAGGATGAGAAAGTGTCTCTACTAGAGTCTTTAAACCGAGCACACCTTTTGCGCGAAAAACAGGAAAGATACAACCATTGGGCCATGAAAAAACTGGAAGAAGGCATGAGCCTTTTTTCAATGAATTGTGATAATGTGTCCGCGGAGTTCCAACAAGATCTGAGCACCGACTTTGACGAGGAAGTCCTAAGGCGCTTGAGCACTGAAAAAACTAAGAAAGAGGAAGTCCTAAGGCGCTTGAGCACCGACTTTGACGAGGAGTTATATCCGCATTTATCAGCGGTACGCGCGAAAAAGCACTGGTTGGTTAGATATGGTCTGCCTCTAGCTGCTAAGGGTGCGATGGACTCACCCAACGTATTCGTAGCCACCTGGGATGTTCTAAACGTTGCTCGTGTTCTAAACGTTGTCGAAGTCTTTAGGGGACGTGCTTTTTTATGCTCCCCAAGCTCAGGAACATTTTGAGACCGCATGTCAGGTTTTTAAAGACTGCGACATCCCTTTCATCGATGTGGTTGGGAAAGACCAAGATCAGCCCATTAGCGTTGTCATGGTGGGGCATACTACTTTGAAGTATTTTGAGAAGGGCGCGGAAGATGAACCAGACTATTGTGTTAAGCCGGATGTGTCCTAGCTGAGGGTTCCTACCTACTCCGCTGACGATGATGCAGTGGACATGGTTTCTCTGGAGAGGGTGTTGAAGCGCCATGCCAGGCGTGTTATCAAGAAGAACAAGTGCCCTGCGAGGAGTGCTGTAATTAGATTGGGTTTGGCACATCCTAGCCGATCTGACGGCGTTCAGGTAAGCCTACCATCATTTGGAGTACGGGTGCATTTGTTGCAATATATGAGGGAGGCATGGGCGGAACGGCGTACGTCTCTTAATCCACTGCACCGGAAATTAAAAAGATCCCTGTCTGTTGGGGACTTATTATAAGGCGTGAATTGCTGCCATGTAATTATTTGTAATCTGTAATCCATGCGCATAATCTTTGTATAATTTGTGTATAAAGTTATATATATTGCATAATTTGAATATATTTTGTCAGGTCTTTTTACCCACGCTTGAGTTTGTGTGCATAAGTGCCTATTTATGAGTACATTCAGTGAAGTGTAACTCAGAACTTATGGGTGATTTGAAAGTTCATTATGTGTGGCCTGCCACTACTACCATAAGTAATGTCATTGACATGACATGTTTGTTAGGCGTGCACACTATGTCTTGTGCATATCCATCATGGAATGTGAGGAATGTCGTACTTACTACAACGTCTTATAGTAAACTGCATAACAAAGGATACCTGATCCGTCGCCATTGGGGTTGCATCCCTCTTACGTGAAAAGTTCAATTAGTAGGGTAAACTTATTCTTTTTATTTCGCCTGGAAACGTTGTTCGTACATGTACGTCGAGGGCCAAGTATATAATAAAAAAATGCAACATACTTTATGTATAATTTCAATTTATTGAAAAGAGAAAACCATAAAGAAAGGAAAAAATATGTTAACTGCGGAACTAGCTAGGGACCGCAGACTTTATTCATATTCTTGCAAGTGTTTGAAAAACATTAAAGGATAAATCCTAAATTACCAAAAAGAAAGTACATGGATCTTTATTAGAAGCTGACCACAGTCAGGAGCGTGGCCCATGCTGATGGTGCGATGCCTCAGAGATAGTATTGCTTTAGTCCATGATTATGTCCCGCTTGCTCCGCATCCTGACTCGGCTAACCCGGTGGTGATTACGAACAGTTATCAATACGTACTCTGCTCTGTCGGGACACACTTCAAATCTCCTTATCATGGTATGCACTCTGTGTTCTGCCGCCCATATTAGTCGGTCGCGGCCTGATGGCGACCACCTTTGCTTGCAGAATAGTGATTCCTCTTGATTCCTGCTGGTCGTCTACTTGGGATGGGAACATCGCTACTACATTGCGCGCAATGCTACCCATCTTTTTGGCGAGAGAACTAAATGTACGCCCCAAGCTTGAAAGAATTCCTCTTTCACCTGCTCGTGCGCCGGACACACTCCCAGACTTTTTTCGCGGTCTTACTCCCATGTTCGAGCGTGTCTGGCACTAGCGACATTGTACCACTCTCTTACGAGCGTCCCAATGCATGAAGGGCCAATAATAACCTGAGCGAATGACTTCACTTACCATAGCTTCTTGACCTTGTTGGTGTGTCCTCTTATGCGCGACCTCCATAATTATTCGCACCCGGTCTGGACCAGGCATTGTAGCGTTTGACCATTTGTTGACTTCTTGTGTAAAATCCCGTTCATGATCGTGAACTGCCTTGCTCTGTATGCAATCGTTTGGCGCTTCTGTTGCCGTTCAGTAGTTCATGATGTACCAAATAGTTTACGATTGGTGTCATCCATGTTGGTGACGCTCCCCTATTCGTTGCGGGTATTACCTGCGCACGTACATATTTGTTCACGATGAAATCAACAAGTATGTGCCTAGGGGGATTTTCCATGTTTACGGTTGGAAGACGATCCATGACCATTGACATCACGCCATTATCTTCTAAAACTTCTCGGATAGCAAAGTCAGTGAACTGTCTGACCATGGCCCTTATCTTTCTTGTGTATTGGATGAGTGTGCTCCCTCGGGGTTCGCACAACCCTGCTACCCTATTTGCTAATAGGGTTTATATACATAGACCACCAAGTTCTTTATTTCCATTCTCAATGCCAGATTCAGTCCAACTATCAGTGCTTCATGATCCGCCTCAGTACTCATGACGCTGAACTCAAAACGTAATGCGTGAGTGATATGTATATCTTCCTGGTCCATGAGGATGAAGCCTGCATCTGCATCTAGCCCTCCTCTTCGCGCGAAACTTGTCGAGAGTAGAGCCCATGAGAGATCTGTTGACGATCCCACGCCCTGGATATGTTATTCTTTTGTGGTATTACCTGGTAATTTTCAGAGCTATTCTTTCTCTGTGTTGAGTGTGAACTGGAATCTGTGCTATGCTCGTTCTGCCCGACATCCCTTCATCCTAACCAAACAAGTGAATTTACTTTTTCATAAATTCAGACATTTGAAAACCACTGGACCAAATACGTTTCTAAAAAATAAGAATGTTTTCTGAAGATCTTTTAAGTGATGAGCTACATAGAATAAAAAAAGTGACGTAATCTCAGCCATGATGTCATGATGTAAAATTTTCTTTTTTTAAGGACAATAATATATAGGTAACCCATAATATATTAACACGGTGATTAAAAAAATAATGTCTTCAACCTAAAAAAGATCCTCCCTACTAGGGTGGGAATCGGGTCGTATTAGTCGGGTTTGGGTTAATCGGGTCGGGTTGAATTCAGGTCAAGGCTAAAACTAATTTACCCAATTTGAACTCGGCTTACTCGGGTTCGGGTCTATTTGGGTTGGGTCGAGTCTAGTCGGGTTCTGGTCAACCCGAATTAAGGTAAATTATAAAAAAAAAACTTAGTCTTTTTATTTTTTTTATACAATTTATATTTTAAGATTAAAAAAATAAAAAAATCTTATTCGGGTCAATCGGGTTGACCCGAACCCGAATTAGACATAAATATTATACCCGATGTCCGAACCGATTTCAAATTCAAATTTTAACCCGAGCAACCCGATCTGAATATGCGTGGGCCAAATTCAGATCAGGTCAGGTACGGATCGGAAATATTAGCACCCCTACTCTCTACTCCATCTTTTTTGGATTGTAATCAAAACTATAAAGGTTATCTTTAGTCGTGGCCTTTAACAACCCTCATTTTACTTTTCTCTTTTTTCACCTACAGGCGACCTTTTAGGCCCAGTAATAAGGCAACCCATATCTTATTTTTATTTATAGGGCAAGGGTTTAATTTTAAGCAGTTAAAGAAATTTTTTTGCTTGTTTGTGGGGTGTTTAGGGGTCTGTCGGACATACGACAAGTCTCCCGTGTTTGCCATCGACCGACCCTCGAAGACCTTCAGCCCACAGTGGGGCAACCTTCAGCCGACCCTCATGGTCGACCGGCCATTAGGGGTAGTCTAATGTGTTTATGCTAGTTAGAACTCTGATTTTTTTTTTTAGAAATAATCTTATATGAGCAGTTTAAAATACTCCTCGGTCCTCACTGTTCAAAACCACTAATCTCATTCGGAAAGAAAATGAAATTTTGCATATGCAATATTCACATAACATAGTACATTACAGAGGAACAATTATTGTCACAAAGATTCGTAACGGAGAGATATGAGATCATCAATCCATATCTTCCTTAGCTTATTCACACATAACATAAAGCTACTTTGTCCCTAACTTTAGTCTATGTTGGAAATAAATCATCACATTTTGATCAATTTGAATCCCAACGGACTAAATTCTGCAACGTCTTGGTTCTCACGGGTAGTGGTCTTGTGCCATTGCAGTATGGATTGTAAATAGCCGAGTGTTGGTTGGCTTGGGTCACCAATCATTTTGTTCAATTTGAATCCCAACGGACTAAATTCTGCAACGTCTTGGTTCTCTCGGGTAGTGGTCTTGTGCCATTGCAGTCTGGATTGTAAATAGCCGAGTGTTGGTTGGCTTGGGTCACCAATCATGACTGGTGTAACAACAGCCATGCCGCACTGTGACAAAACCATAGTGACATTTAATGGAAGGTCTGCATCAACTTGGAAAGCTCCATTGCTATTTGTTGTGGCTAAGGACACCACATTTCCGAGACAAGATACCTGAACTAGAGCATCTGTGAAAAAAACAAAAAATTGGTGTTATGAAACATTCTTAATAACTATAGTATTTGATTCGTAAACAAAATCACCAAGCTTGACATGTATCGTGAGTCACAGGTTTCTTATAATTATGTATTCACTCACACCTTTTGGAAAAACAAGAAGCTAGAATTGAACTTACTTGCGTAAGGAGGGGTTGCGCCGGTCAGGGCACTGACAACCATATTACCATCCGCAGAACAATATACAGTTCCACGGATCGCCATCTTAACTCCTTGAGTGGCTTGTGGTGCCGTAAAAACAACAACCAAGAGGGTGACTAGGAGCATAGATTTCATTGCCATTGATATCTTAGAGATAGTATATTAATGACTGTCAGGTGCTATATACAAGGTTGTGTGTGGTTGTTGCCTATTTATAGGCAAAGTGAACGTGTGATGTCACTATATACCATTTCAATAAGGAGTACCTAGTATTACTTTACTAGCCACTTGTGCTCTATAATATTTTCCTTGCCTTAATGTGTTCCAAGATAACATTGGCATGAATATATATATTGTGAGATAGATGTGAACCAGGGGATACTCCCGCCTCCCACCCGCCGCTGATAAAGACAAAAAGAACACCTATAAAGTACAGTATTAACAAGGCGTCATAGCTAGGCAAAGTAATAATGATGTACATAAATAGTTTAAAACACGTCAAGATAAATAATGGTAAGAATTTTTTTGTTGCAACTTATAGCTATTTTTACATATCGTTTGCCAAAAAATTAACAAATTAAATGATATAGTTAGGCGAGTCTCTTGAAACACAGATATACAGAATCACATCATATATCTATTCACCTAGCGGTCTACCTTACACCAAACCTTCAACAGGTTTTCATGCTATGCCGCATAAGTAAGATACACCTACTTTTTATGTGCAGCTAACACCTAAATACCAGTTTCTATCATTTCATCACAAACGCCAAATTAAGGTGCGTTCTGGTGGCTATATAAGTGGTCAAAGTTAATTAGACAACAGAAACAATTGCATTTAATTTGCACCAAACTAAGGAACCAGAAAGCTTCTCCTGTTATTTTTTTCTATCCGCACCAAGGAAATTTTACCAAATAAGAAAATTAGAAAAGAAAAAAGCAATCTCTTTACCCTCCCAAGGGTAGGCGTAAAATCTGAAACACGACATACAGAGTCGCATCATGTATTTATTCACCCAACAGTTTACCTTACAAGTTACAACAAACCTTCAACAGGTTTTCATTCGCCTAAGTAATATCTACCTACTTTTTATGTACAGCTAACACCTAAATACCAGTTTCTATCACTTCATCACAAACGCCAAATTAAGGTGCGTCTTTATCAGTGGTCAAAGTTGATTAGACAACGGAAACAATTGCATTTGCACCAAACTAAGGAACAAGAAAGCTTCTCCTGTTATTTTCTTTATATCCGCACCAAGGAAATTTTACCAAAAGGAAATTTTACCAAATAAGAAAATTAGAAAAGAAAAAAGCAATCTCTTTACCCTCCCAAGGGTAGGCGTAAAATCTGACTACATCTCACCTTATCCTATACCCTCCTTCTGGCAGAAATGGGTATCGTTATTGGTGTTGTTGAGGATTTTAGAAAAAAGTTATACGGAAGAAGATTAGATAACAGAAACTAGAGTGTTAACTAAAGAGGATTTCAAACAAACAAGTATTTGATTTCATATTATGAAAAACAATTTCATATTATCAATAAAATAAACCCTAGAATCACATTAGAAATCTAATATCAAATTAGGGCTTTTCCATGAAATTTATAAACAAGAAAACATCAAAAAAATTCATTCCAAATTAAATTACCAACCATGAAATAAGGCAAAGAAAAATGTCTATGAATAATCAACCATTAAAGACCATAACCAAACAAGCCAAGAAAAGCAGCCATAAAAAGCACAACCCACGTCGGAAAATACAACAAAACAACACCCGGACACCATCCAAAACATCTTCCGGATATCCGAACCCATTGCCATATAATTGAGCTGCACCTTATTCATTTTTAGTTTAGATTTCATTTGTGTTGAAAATGATGGGAAGTCAAGATTTGTACCCTTGTATCCATATCGCCGCTATTATTAATATCCATTTCCTGCATTTTACAGATATCTTCATTTTCCGGCCAACAATTACACCGGTGACAAAAAAATAAGATTGTGAAATTTAATGTCTTCCGACAGGTATTACGTATTACTCAAAACTGGTATTTAGGTGTTTTGTTGAAGTGATCGAAACTGGTATTTAGGTGTTAGCTGCACATAAAAAGTAGTTGGAGATCAAGATCAAAAGACTTCATTCATTATTTTATAGTTTGTATATATGTATCAGTACTTTATTTTATTCTGTACTAATGTAGCCCAAAAGAACAATTGTACATAATACGTATTGGGTTGCAGTAATCTTAGGAATAATCATATATCCATAATAAAGTCAACCATAGTTAAATATCGGTTGACAGTTAGGATTAACAGTTATTTACGGTTAAGATTTGGTGTGACTTTTATGAATCGACACAACGATTTACTCACACCCTTTCATACTGTATATATACTCTTGTAAATCATTCTGTAAAAATCAATCAAAGTAATAATAGTTTGTTTAACCTTTGCTTTATAATTCTTCCTGTATTATTCACTTTACTGTTACATTACTCTTATCCCAAACACCCATCCTACAGAATCATGGTATATCGTCACACAAAGTTGGAGGCCTATTGGCCACGTGACCCAAGAAGGTCTGGCCGCACCCAACACTGGTATCACTGTTGCACAGGTCTTGCATTGAGTTTTCCAGGATCGAATGATCAAACAATCATCACGAACAATCATCATATAATTATCATATGAAGAACATAGAAGCTCGGATGATATGAACCTTAATATATCTGATATAAAATAGTGAATAAGGTTACTTACAAATGTTTACAATCAGACCTATATATATTACACTAACCGTTATGATTTCTGTGAAGAGATGTGATGGTTATTTTTCACCAATCGACATGTCTGTTCACTTTCACAACCGTAAACTAAAACTATAACTAACTAATATGGACTTGGGCCTAGGGCTCCAAACGTGCAGCCTGTGTACAGGCCTGCAATTCTACAGATACTAATTTACAGAAACCTATACTAAACATATATAACAAAGATTAATTTGATTATAGTTTCCAATATTGGGTGCGACCAGACCTTCTTGGGTCACGTGGCCAATAGGCCTCCAACTTTGTGTGACGATATACCATGATTCTGTAGGATGGGTGTTTGGGATAAGAGTAATGCAATAGTAAAGTGAATAATACAGGAAGAATTATAAAGCAAAGGTTAAACAAACTATTATTACTTTGATTGATTTTTACAGAATGATTTACAAGAGTATATATACAGTATGAAAGGGTGTGAGTAAATCGTTGTGTCGATTCATAAAAGTCACACCAAATCTTAACCGTAAATAACTGTTAATCCTAACTGTCAACCGATATTTAACTATGGTTGACTTTATTATGGATATATGATTATTCCTAAGATTACTGCAGCCCAATACGTATTATGTACAATTGTTCTTTTGGGCTACATTAGTACAGAATAAAATAAAGTACTGATACATATATACAAACTATAAAATAATGAATGAAGTCTTTTGATCTTGATCTCCAACAGTTCCCTCCCAAGATAAAAGGCTTCATTGACTGGTACTTTAAGTGATGATGTTGAGATCTTCACTTGAATTCTTCTTGCTTGAATTTTCAGTGAGCTTTGATGAAGATGCGTCTTTGTAGGATTTGTAGTACATCTGATTCTTCTTCTGCTTGCTTGGGCATTGATATGCATAGTGACCTTTCTTTTGGCACTTGTAACAAGTGACCTTTTCCTCCTCATGTTGTACATTTTGCTGTGTGCAGATTGGTTCGTCTTCAAGTTTGATGCCGAAATGTTCTATCTTTTCCTTCCCTTTCTGAGAGGCTGATGGAGCACTTGTCTTACCAATGGACCATTGGTATGACTCTAAACTTGAGTCCTCAACTGCTTTTGCAGGAGCCTGTGGTGCTCGGGCCGTCTTGTAATATGAAACAAAAATGTCTAGATAGACCATGTAAACCTTCTTGACATCATCACCATCATTCCTTGTTAGTCCAAGGACTTCTGCTATGGCGCCAAATTCTTGGCTGAAATGTACACTGAGGTATCCTCCCATCCATTCCATGATTTTATAGAGATCAAATAACTGTATGGATATCCCATGAATGACGGGTGGTATTGGTCCAGGGAGTTCTTTGTGGAGATAGTGGTCATAGAACCATTTTAAAACTTTCACAAATTTTTCCCTATATGAATCCCAATTTTTGCTTACAACATCATCCTTTTTAACAAGGTTTAAAAATCCTACAAATTCTTGAAAAGTGTGAACATCTGATGGGTTCACATCTTCTACAAGCCTAGCCATTTCATTTCTTTCTTTTTCTCTGCATTGATTCAAGCCTTCAAAGTAATCTTCTATGTAAGTGTTTTGCATATTCCTCAATTTGTTTAAGTCTAAGGTGTTTCCAATAGAATTCTTAAACATATACTCAAGCCTATATCTATCTCCTTCAGAGATTACATCAAAGCCTTGTTGGTTTAGTAAATCTATGGAGAGTATGTTAAGGGAAACCTCTGGTGCAAAGTATACACCAGGGATCAAATAGGACTGAAAGATTGGCTTTATCACTACTTCTCCCATCCCGTAAGTAAAAAGAAACTTTTTCTGATTTTCTAACTTACTTACCAGGAAGTTTTCTTTAATATTGCAAAACATATTTAAATTAGAACAATAGTGCTTATCTGTGGTTTTGCTAAGATACCAGTAGTCGTCCTATGATCCTTGATCTGTGCCTTTAAGGATTCTAGTGGTAGTAAAGTGGACGAACTCAGGATATTTGAGGGTGACTTCGGGTTGTGCAGGATTGATTTGATTCACAGGATTTGCGTTTTCTTGGTTCTGTGAATGTTCTGCATCATCCAGTATCTTTTTTGGACAGGTTCTCATAAGATGTCCCTTTTCTCTGCAATAGAAGCACTTATTCTTCTCAAGTTTGTTTTGGTGGATTGAGGAATTAAAAGCCTTAATTTCCTCAATTGTTTTTCTCAGCATTCCTTTGCAACTATGTGTTATTTGCGTAACACATCTTCCAATTCTTTCTTCTTTTTCCCTCCTACTCTGCCTTTCATAAAATTCCTTTTCAGATAACTTTCTTGGAGGCTTCCCTAGGCTTTCGCTCTGATACCAGTGTTGGGTGCGGCCAGACCTTCTTGGGTCACGTGGCCAATAGGCCTCCAACTTTGTGTGACGATATACCATGATTCTGTAGGATGGGTGTTTGGGATAAGAGTAATGTAACAGTAAAATGAATAATACAGGAAGAATTATAAAGCAAAGGTTAAACAAACTATTATTACTTTGATTGACCTTTACAGAATGATTTACAAGAGTATATATACAGTATGAAAGGGTGTGAGTAAATCGTTGTGTCGATTCATAAAAGTCACACCAAATCTTAACCGTAAATAACTGTTAATCCTAACTGTCAACCGATATTTAACTATGGTTGACTTTATTATGGATATATGATTATTCCTAAGATTACTGCAGCCCAATACGTATTATGTACAATTGTTCTTTTGGGCTACATTAGTACAGAATAAAATAAAGTACTGATACATATATACAAACTATAAAATAATGAATGAAGTCTTTTGATCTTGATCTCCAACAGATATTACTTATGCGGCATAGCATGAAAACCTGTTGAAGGTTTGGTGTAAGGTAGACCGTTAGGGGAATAGATATATGATGCGATTCTGTATATCTGTGTTTCAAGAGACTCGCCTAACTATATCATTTAATTTGTTAATTTTTTGGCAAACGATATTTAAATAGCTATAAGTTGCAACAAAAAAATTCTTATCATTATTTATCTTGACGTTTTTAAACTATTTATGTACATCATTATTACTTTGCCTAGCTATGACGCCTTGTTAATACTTTATAGTTGTTCTTTACTCTTTATCAGCGGCGGGTGGGAGCATCCCCTAGTTCACATCTATCTCACAATATATTCATGCCAATGTTATCTTGGAACGGATTAAGGAAAGGAAAATATTACAGAGCACAACTGGCTAGTAAAGTAATACTACGTACTCGTCAATGAAATGGTATATAGTGACATCACACGTTCACTTTTCCTATAAATAGGCAACAACCACACACAACCTTGTATATAGCACCTGACAGTCATTAATATACTATCTCTCAGATATCAATGGCAATGAAATCTATGCTCCTAGTCACCATCTTGGTTGTTGTTTTCACGTCACCACAAGCCACTCAAGGAGTTAAGATGGCGATCCGTGGAACTGTATATTGTTCAGCGGATGATAATATGATTGCCAGTGCCCTGACCGCAACCCCTCCTTACGCAAGTAAGTTCAACTCTAGCTTCTTGTTTATTCAAAAGGTGTGAGTGAATACATGCATAATTATCAGTAACCTGTGACTCACGGTACATGTCAAGCATGGTGATTTTGTTTACGAATCAAATACAATACGGAGTAGTTATTAAGAATGTTTCATAATACCAATTTTTTGTTTTTTTTCACAGATGCTCTAGTTCAGGTATCATGTCTCGGAAATGTGGTGTCCTTAGCCACAACAAATAGGAATGGAGCTTTCCAAGTTGATGTAAACCTTCCATTAAATGTCACTAGGGTTTTGTCACAGTGCGGCATGGCCGTTGTTACACCAGTCATCATTGGTGACCCAAGCCAACCAACACTCGGCTATTTACAATCCAGACTGCAATGGCACAAGACGACTACCCGTGAGAACCAAGACGTTGCAGAATTCAGTCCGTTGGGATTCAAATTCATCAAAATGCAATGATTTAATTCCAACGTACACTAAAGTCTGGGACAAAGTAGCTTTATGTTATGTGTGAATAGCTTTATCTCCTATTTTTCCGTTATGAATGTTTGTTACGAATAATTGTTCCTGTGTAATGTAACTAGATTTGATCACTATCAATTTGAAATGTTATGTGAATATTGCATTTACAAACTTTGTTTTTTCCGGGTGAGATAATTGATTTTTAACAGTGAGGGCCTGAGGGCTCATATAAGATTATTTAAAAAATAAAAACAATAAATAAAAAAAGCGGCGTTCTAATAAGCATAATGCCATTAGGCTACCCCAATGGTCGGTCGACCATGGAGGTCTTTGAGGATCGGCTGAAGGTCGCCCCACAATGGTTTGAAGGTCTCTGAGGGTCCGTCGATGACAAATACGAGAGACTCGCTGTATGTCCGACCGAGTAAACATCCCTACAAACAAAAAAAAACTTGTTAAATTTCTAAAATTTAAACAATTTACTTTGTAATAAAAATAAAAGTAAGATGTTTGTCACTTTAGTGAGCCTAAAAAGTCGTGTGTAAATCGTAAGATAAAAAGTTATCATGGGAGGAAAATGAAAAATGTATTGCAAAGTTTTTCTCTCGACAAAAGTTAAAAGAAACCACTTGGAATATAGGGACATCTATTTTTATCTCTATTCGTTTTTAATTTAGGTTATTGGAAGGCTAATTTGATTTCAATAATAATAAAAGTACAATATTTTTGTTTAGTAGTGTTGTCTTTCTTAAAAAAGAAATTTTGTAGATCATGCAATCATGGTTGAGATTAGGGATGGCAACGGGTCGGGTTTGGGTCGGGTTTTAATGAACCCGTACCCGCACCCGTTTATAATATCCAAACCCGCATCCGCCCCAATACCCGACGGGTACCCGATTAGAATTACCCATCGGGTTTTCGGGTTTTACCCGCGGGTATCGGATATCCACAATTAAATTTCGTTGGACATAATTGTGCGTATAAAGTTAGAAAAACCAATGAAAAATGATCAAAACTACCCTAATATATTTTTTAAGTTTAAAAAAATAAAGAATATTAATTCAATATTATATCATGCGATTTAATATATCGAATAAATCGTTGTTTTATTTTAAAATTACGAAGATCGCAAACATATTAATGCATTAAAATATAACTAATATGAGTATTCCTTTTATTTAAAAATCTTCGTTTAATATTTCGCATAAATTTAAAACTTATATAAAATAATAATAAAAGTAGGTACGGATTTTGGTAAACGGGTACGTATACGGGTAAACGGGGTGGATATTACTACCACCCGAACCCGAACCCGTACCCGCGAAAAATTGAAAATCCCAACCCGAACCCGCATCCAAACCCGCCAACCCGACTCTGAACCCGACCCAATCGGTTCGGGTTTCGGTTTTCCCCATCGGTTTCGGGTGCTTTTGCCATCCCTAGTTGAGATTAGGTCGTTTAAAGGTTCACCGCCACATTCTAGGTAGCTCATCACTTAAGGAAAAAGCGAATAACCAAACCGAACCTTCGGAAAACATTCTTGTTTTTTAGATCTAATCTCGAGTGTTATTTGGTTCATATATACGGTGAGGTGAGATCCTTATAGAATATGTATCAAAAAATAAGGAAGGAAGCAATCTCAACCATCCATTCAAGTTCCATCTAATGATCTATATTAATCTTTTTAAATTTAATTTAAAAACTCATTTCCATCCTACTTCTAAAAATTAAATATCTCTCAAACCGTTAATCGTTACGAAAAACTAATTATACCATCGGGTACTTCTATACACTTTCGGCAAAAAAAAAATTTTAAATTTACGCATAAAAAATTACATGTGATTCTCGAAAAATTACATGTAATTTTCGAAAACTCACGTTTAATGTTATTATTTTAAAAAATCACATTTGAATTTGTAATGTCACATGCGATTTACGAAAATTACGTGTAATTTTTTTGGCGAGAATTTTTAACACTGTAAATCGTTAACTTTTGTGTGAATTACATGTAATTATGTGTGAATTACATGTAATTTTTGTAATAAAATAGTTTATTAGTGTTAAATGCAAATCACATGTAATTATGTGTGAATTACATGTGATTTTTATAATAAAGTGGTTAGTTAGTGTTGAATGGAAATTACATGTAATTTTGTGTGAATTACATGTAATTTTTGTAATAAAATAGTTTATTACTAGTGTTAAATGCAAATCACATGTAATTCTGTGTGAATTACATGTAATTTTTGTAATAAAATAGTTTATTACTAGTGTTAAATGCAAATCACATGTAATTCTGTGTGAATTACGTGATTTTTGTAATAAACTGGTTTGTTAGTGTTGAATGGAAATTATATGTAATTCTGTGTGAATTACATGTAATATTTGTAAATCGCATGTAAATTTTGAAAGTTAACGATTTACAGTGTTGGAATTTTCGCCATAAAAGTTACACGTAATTTTCGTAAATTGCATGTGACATTACAAATTCAAATGTGATATTTTAAAATAATAAATTCAAACCTGAGTTTTTGAGAATCACATGTAATTTTTCGAGAATCACATGCAATTTTTTTATGCGTAAATTTTAAAAAAAGTTTGCCGAAAGTTTATAGAAGTGCCTATCTATCGAAAGATAATTTAATTCTCGTCGCGATGGTATAACTATTTTTTCGTAACGATTAACGGTTTGAGAGATATTTAATTTTTAAGAAATAAGATGAAAGTGTGTTTTTTAATTACATGTGATTAAAGCATTTCAAAACCTTAATTTCTTCTAACAAACCCATTTTAAATGAATCACATGTGATTTTGTTTGAATCACATGTAATTATGTCAACATATTAAATTGCATATTGTCATTCATGTAAAATATATAAATAAATTATCTTTTGAATTACATGTGATTTTGTTGGAATCACATGTAATTTTGCTTGAGTTACATGTGATTATGTGATAATCACATGTGATTTTGCTTGCATTACATGTGATTAAAGTATTTTGAAACTTTAACATCTTTTAAGAAACTCACTTTAGATGAATGACATATGATTTTGTTTAAAACATATGTAATTTTGTCAATATATTAAAATGCTTGTTGTGATTCATATAAAATATGTATAAAACAAATTGTCTTCTGAATTACATGTGATTTTGTTTGATACACATGTAATTTTGCTTGAATTACATGTGATTCGGTGATAATTACATATGATTTTACTTATATTACATGATATTCAAGCACTTCAAAACCTTAAAATTTTCTAACCACCTCATTTTAAATGAATGACAATATATTAAAATCCATGTAGTCATTCATACCAAATCACACGTGATTTTGGATCTACAAAAGTCACCTTTACTGCTTTACTAGGATTTTGGTCTACACAATGTTAACTTTAATATAAAAAAATTAGTTTTATTGTTACTGTAAAACATAATATTGCATCCATAGCAATTCAGGATACAGAAACACAATAAAAATTTTAAATTGAAATTTCATTCATATGAAAAAATAGACATCATATTTCCATTGATTACATATCCACATCTATACCTATAGGAGAATTTTCATACATCTACTACAAAAATTGTGCATAACTACACACAACACTACAAACTTTAAAAAGTTAAATGCTACTTGCAGTAAACACAAAAGGCCTTAAAGATAGATCGCTATGACTTACTCCTCATCAAACAAATCATGAAAAAAAATGAAAAAGCGACTTCGTATCCCTCAACACGTAAAGTGCTACCCCAAATAGCATTCTTAATGATAGCCTTGCTTGACAATGGTGGATGCTTTTCAGGGAACTCCTCAATCTCTTGCATAATTTTTCGAACATGTAGATTAATCTCATGTAACTAAAGTTTGGCGGCAAGTTTGACCCTCTACCGTAACAACAAGAACTTTTCTTGGTCTAATTCTCCCACAAGTCCATAATCACACTAAAAACAACAAAAAGATCGGAAAAGTCAACGGACAATAATTATGAGACGAAGGTAGTACATGAAAGGAAAGATACGAGTAAAAGGTTCAAAACGGATCATTAATCTACCTTAAGTCCAACTTAAGTCCCACCAAAAATAACACAATGATACCTGCTTAGAAAGATATGAGTAAAAGGTTCAAAAAGGATCATTAATCTACCTCAAATCAACTAGATTTTGTATGTGTATATTTTATAAAGGCTGGTTTGGAAAAGATTTAGTTTTAGCCAAACTATTTCATCGACTTTTTCTTATCTTAAAGCCATTGATTCAGTCTGTTATGCTTCTTTGGTTCCTTCGTGTTACAATAAAGGCCCTTGATGGATTTATATGCAGGTGAGCTCGAGTTTTACTTAAAAATGACATGAACTAATTACGACAATATGAAACTTCACTCAAACTATTTAATTGGCTAATCCATGGGCATGAGTGGCTATTGACACACATACTTTAATATGTTATACTATGATTTGTAACTCAATCGTCTTGAACATCGAGTTTGGTATAAGTGGGGAAGTCATGACGTCCGTGGTAATGTCATTGAAATTGGTCATAGTTAAGTGGCCCATATTATTCTAATCAAAATTTCTAATATTCACTCCATGAATCAATGAATATAAGCCTCCAAACTTAGTTGATTATAACCCTAAACTATCTTTAATGAATATAAAAAATGAATTATCAAAAACCATGAAAGAAACTTCAATTAACATAAAAATGGCTTAATGTACACACTAATAAAAATATACATAGCTAAGTTATAATTTTACCTGAAACGCTCTTATCATAATTCATATAAAGTGATGATTTAGGGATTTGCGAGACATTGGTGGTTGAGAGATTATGAGTGTGTGTGTGTATTTAGTGGAGATTATAGACGATCGGTACAAAACAGGGATGATGACAATGGTGGTTGAGTTGTTATGAGTTATCTTGTTTAGAGAGAGAGAGAGAGAGAGGGGGAGGAGATGTGAGTAATTGAGTGTTGTATGTGCCAAGCACGTGAGTTAGTAATGTAGATGCAACTTAAGTTAGTAAAAATGGAAATTACGAATATACCCTTCTTGTGTAAGCTGCTTGATTATTTCAACCGTCGGATTGATATTGGAATTAAGGGCTGAGATTGTGCCTTTTGTACTTTTTTGAGCTACTATTCTACACAGAACTTTTGTAACGGTATATATTTGCCAAAAGTTTTTTAATCCGCTGTTAAAAAAAAGTTTTTTATTTCAGTTCTTCCACATTCCAATTTTTACAAAATTCGACATTTAGAGAGTAGGATACGGTGGGGCTACGGATGGTGCCATACACACCAGCTCAGAAAACCTTCGGCGTATATGGTGCCAAAGTTGTTGGGCCGTAATCCCTAACCCACCAATTCTCGCGTGTTTAGTTTTTCGTTTTTTTAAATTTTATTAAAAAGTGAAGTATATGTGGACCCATTATATCACTTTTTAATCCTATGCCATCATTTTTACCATGGTTTAGTGCTACCTCACAAAATGTGATGCCATAGTATTTTGGTGCCATAGCCTACCTAGCAGCTATGACACCACTTTTAGTTACAACACCACACCACTGTATCCAGTGCTCTTAGGACTTAACCGCACAGAACTTAAACCTATAGGTTGAGAGACCACATGGTACCAGCTTAAGTGCAAAACTTCGAATTGTAACCTACTGACCGACGTTAAGAGGCCGGGATTATCTTCCAACATCATTACATCAACTATATATATATATAAGAAAAAGCGTTTATCGTGTGTTTCTATATATTACTCCAATATTACTACAAGCATATATCCTCTAAACTTAACCTATAAATCTCTGAAATACTGAGCATTTAAATACATAATCCTCAAGCGACAACTTAGAAACAAGTCAACTTCATAGTAAGTGTTCTTGGTGGCTGGAGCTCGAGCAATCGCCACTAATTTTGTTCTCTTATTTCCCCGTCGTACTTAATCTGTATGTTGTTTTATTATTGGCTTCTATGACATTTTATTATACGTTTTTTTTTAATTTCCGGTTAACATGTTTCATGGTTTTGAAGGTTACATAAAATGTATGTACATCATGTTACGTCAAAGACATATCACTTTTAACTTTTGGCTTAACCAAATACTAAATACTTTGAAATGTCTGTTTATATGTCTTCTGAACTAATGTAACTATTATTATGACAATTCCAAGGATAGTCTTCACAAGCCGTACAACTGAGCTGTTGGATACCAGTATTAGACGTAAGGAATCATACACCAAATTTGAACTCATGAAACTACAAGACATGGTTTCGTGTCATTGTCTTGAAAATTTCTGTTCCGGGTACACATATACGGAATTTAAGCTCATGCAAGACAAGACAGGGTTTCATATCATTATCTTTAAACTGCGCTGCAGTCCATGTTAGATTTGATGAGATTTACAAAAGCTATTCTAAGACCCGTTTTGTCAAGGGAGTAGAGCTACTTGTCTTAGCTGTTGGAAAACGTAATCCATTAATCTTTGTTTTAGGAAAAGGCTGGAAGGAAGAAGAAGAAACATGACCTGCTGAAAAAAAATCCATGAAGCCTGTATACTACTGATTTGGGTCGCAGGCAACTTAGCCTCCAAGAATGTGTTGGTGTTCACCATGACTTGGTTGTGTAGATAGAGGGTTTGGGATTATATTAGAGTGGGTGATAATGGGTAATATTTGATATGAACTCAAAGTAATAACACATAACATATAGAATTGAAATAGTATTAAGACTAATATGTTTATACAATAATCCTATTTATAGTTTATGAAACGTCACCATAAAAAGGTATAAAGTTACTTTCGGGAAAAGTCATACCCCTTCAATAGATAACAGACATAATTGTCATATGATATCGGGTATAAGGCCCAAACATCTTAATAAGTCAGACATGATGCTAATTTGCTTGTTCTTGGGCCTGTTTACATAATCTATTACAAATATAAATACCATAGTCTAATATTGTTTTTTGTGTATAAATACAAACAAGTGCTTATAATATTAATAATCTAACATTCTCCCCCTTTAAGATTATAAGGGATTGATGTTCTTCTTGGCCTTGCTTGTCTGTTTTTCTAAGTGATGATAATGAAATCATCACTTATTATGTTGTGAGTAACCCATATGTCTAAAAACCTTGATGTAGATGCTTCTTTGTAAAATGAGTTCTTGGTTTGATCCTTGTTCTTGTTCTTCCTTAGACAATCAAAAGCATACTGTCCAAGATCTAGGCATTTGTAGCATGTGATCTATGATTTGTCCTTCCCATGATGCATTTTGTTGTTTCTTCCATTCTTCTCCTTCTTCAATTTGATTCCAAAGTGCTATAGTTTTTTCTTCCCCTTTTGAACAACAGATGTTGCACATGTCCTTCCAATGCTCTATTGATAGGACTCAAGACAACATGTGTCTTCTTCCACTCTTGTGGGAATTTCTGGTACCCTGGCTGTTTTATAATAAGAAGTAAAAAATCTAAGGAGGTTAAATAGAACTTCCTTTTGTCCTCTCCATCTGATCTTGTAAGACCCAATATTTCTGTAATTGCACCAAATTCATGGCCAAAGTGCACACTGAGATAGCCTCCAATACAATCTATAAGTTTGTATAGATAAAAAAGATGTATAAGGACTTCCTGTATGATAGGTGGTATTGGTCCAGGGATTTGCCTCTTCAAATAATCGTTATAGAACCATTTGAGGACCTTATCAAATTTGTCCCTATAAATATCCCACCCCTTGCTTATCACATCAAATTCTTGATCAAATTTAGTATGGTAACAAATTCATGAAAGGTGTGAACCTCTGATGCATTTGTACCTTCCACAAACCTTGGCTCTTCTCTTTCTATATCAATCCTTTCCTTGTCAAATGATTCAAAATAATCATCCAAATAATCATTGTGCCACTGTCTCATCTTGTCTACATCTAGATTTTGCCTTGTTGGTTCTTAAACATATACTCTAGTGTACATCTATCGCCCTCAAAGATGATCTCAAAACCTTGTTGTTTCAAAGGGTTTATTGAAAGAATATTGAGAGTGATGTCAGGGGCATAATGCACCCTGGAATCAAATAACAATTGCTTCCATCCTTGACTACAACTTCACCCATCCCATATGTGAAAAGTAATTTTCTTTGATTCTCTAGTTTTTCTACTAGGAATTCCTCTTTGAAGTTTGAGAAAAGGTTGAGATTAAAAGTTAAGTGTTTGTATGTGGTAGTGCTCATATACTAGAAGTCATCCCATGTTCCTAAGTCCGTCCCTTTGATAATACCCTTAGTTTTAAAGCGAATAAATTCAGGGTATTTTAGACTTACTTTGGGTTGGCTTTGTTTCTTTGATGGACATTTATTTACAAAGTGTCCATAATTCTGCCATTTAAAACACACAACCATACCTTTGTTCCTATGGCCTTATGCATGTGATGCTTCATCTCTGGTCTTGGCAGGACATGATTTGTAAACATGTCTTTTTTAGTTGCAATAAAAGCAATTGTATTGCATATATTTATCTTGTGAAATTGAAGAGTTATAGACTTTAATTTCTTCAATCTTTTTCTTAGGCATATTTTTACAATCCCTTGTAATATGTCTAAAGCATCTGCCTATCCTGTTTTCTTTTTCACTCTTTATATGTCTCTACACAAACTCAGTCTTTGACATCTTTCTTGGTAGCTTTCCAAGAAATTCGCTCTGATACCACTGTTTGTTATGGCATGCGTGTTTGGTCCTAGCACGCCACTTAGCGTCCAAGAATGTGTTGGTATTCACCATGAATTAGGTGTGCAGACAGAGTGTTTAAGATTATATTACAGTGGGTGATAATGGGTTATATATAATATGATACTCAAAGTAATAACACATAACATATAGAAACGAAATAGTATTGATATTAATATGTTTGTACAATAATCCTATTTATAGTTTACGAACCTGCACCATAAAAAGGTATAAAAGTGACTTTTGGGAAAAAGTCATACCCTTTCAACAGATAACGGATATAACCGTCCTATGATATCGAGTATAAGGCCCACATATCTTAATAATTTCGACATACTGCTATTTTGCTTGTTCTTGGGCCTGTTTACATAATCTATTACACATATAAATACCTTAGTCTAATATTATTTTTTATGTATAAATAGAAACAACAAGTGCTTATAATCTTAATAATCTAACACGTACTACTAGCTCTTGTTTAATTATATCTATTTCGAACATCAATGGATTAACAAGAAAAAGAGCGAGAAGAAACCAAGTAGCCACCATCAACCATATTCGTATTGTAATAAACAAGTAGCTCTACTCCCTTGACAAAGCGGGTCTTAGAATAGCTTCTGTAAATCTCATCAAATCTAACATGGACTGCAGTATACGCAGCATACCCGTCACGAAAAGTTTAAAGATAATGACAGGAAACCCTGTCTTGTAGTTGCATGAGCTCAAATTCCATATGCGTACCCGGAACATAAATTTTCAAGACAATAACACGAAACCCTGTCTTGTAATTTCATGAGTTCAAATTTGGTATATGATTCCATACGTCTTATACCGGTATCCAACAGCTCAGTTTTACGGCCTGTGAAGACTATCCTTGGAATTGTCATAATAACAGTTACGACCTAATTTAGGAGGGATTAGTTCAGAATACATATAAACCGACATCTCAAATTATTTAGTATTTGGTTAAGCCAAAAGTTAAAAGTGATCTGTCTTTGACGTAACATGATGTACATACATTTTATGTAACCTTCAAAACCATGAAACATGTTAACCGGAAATTAAAAAATAGTATAATAAAATGTCTTAAGCCAATAATAAAACAACATACATATTAAGTACGACGGGAAATAAGAGAACAGAATCAGCGGCGATTGCTCGAGCTCCAGCCACCAAGAACACATACTATGAAGTCGACTTGTTTCTAAGTTGTCGCTTGAGGATTAGGTATATAGAAGCTCAGGATTTCAGAGATTTATAGGTTAAGTTTCGGGGATATATGCTTGTAGTAATATTGGAGTAATATATAGAAACACACGATAAACGCTTTTTCTTATATATATAATTGATGTAATGATGTTGGAAGATAATCTCAGCCTCTTAACGTCGGTCAGTAGGTCACAATTCGAAGTGTTTCACTTAAGCTGGTAGCTTGTGGTCTCTTGACCTATAGGTTTAAGTTCTGTGCGGTTAAATCCTAAGAGCACTCGGTACAGTGGCGTGGTGCTGTAGCAAAAAGTGGTGTCATAACTGCAAGGTAGGCTATCGCACCAGAATACTATGACACCACATTATTGTCAGGTAGCAGTGAGCCGTGTTAAAAATGGTAGCATAGGATTAAAAAGAGATATAATGGGTCCACATATACCTCACTTTTAATAAATAAATATAAAAAAACTAAACATGCCAGAATTGTTGGGCTGGGCTGGGATGGCACCACTCTCTTAACCCCACTGTATATCCTGTAGAAACTAGATGGGGGGGTTGAATAGTTTCTTATATTTACTTGTTAAAATGTGGTTTCTAAAAATCCTTTTTCAAAAACTTAGGCTTGAGGAAATATGTGAAATCTTCTTATGCACAATATGAACAATGATAGTGTAACTAAGCTAATACTAACAAATATATATGCACAAAGAATAAAGAATGTAAAGAGTTAAAGGTAAAGAAAGATCAAACCGAACACCAAGGATTTATAGTGGTTCGGCAACGAAGCTCACTCCTCGTTCCTACTCCACTCCTCGAGTACTCCTTACTCGAGAGTTCACTACACAACAAGCTCCTTATGGTGGAGAAAACCGTACACGTCGCTTAACCAATTTCCGACTCTAAGCTAAAAGTCGAGCCCTAATCGTAGCTAGGACCAATCTACACAACTATACTTAGTACATACACAACTTCCAAATAGACACAACTACTTGGATCTTCACAACTATGACACAACTACAAGTGTATAAAATTAGATCTTCAATGGATCTTTGGTGGTGGACTCAACACTTCACAAGGATAGTGTTCTTCTCTTTGCACTTGGAGAGGAAGAGATGGTGGAACAAGATTCACTTCTTAAACAAGTAGTAATCAAACAAATGATCAAAGATTTGAGTGATTAAAGAAGAGTGTTTGAATCTGTAAATAGATGTGCAAAAGAGGTGAGTTGAAAAGCTGTGAATGGTCAACTATTTATAGGACAGAGGGGCCAACGGCTATATCTGCCCGCGGTACCTTATCTTAGCCCGCGGTACCTTATCGATAAGGAACTGCCTAGGAGCTAAGGTACCGCTGGACTAGACTCCGCTCCCTTTTTGTCCTTTAGTGGTGGAGGTCATATCTGGCTTAAAAAATATCTTGATAGAATATTCATAACCAAATAAGAATATGCCATTTTCAAATTTTCAAATAATTAATTTAATAAAACATTTTCTTAAAAAGAAAGTTTAATAAAAACTTGTCACACTATATAAAAAGTGAGTTTTAAGAAAAGATTAAATCACTTGATCACTTGATTAAGGTTAGTACTTGTTTATCCATACCTTAAGTGAAAATGGGTAAAATGAAAAATACTTGAACTCAAGAATTCGTTTTTCGTTGTTTTCGTAAATGCTTGTTTTTACATATTGTCGTAATCAAAACAAAGCGAGACCGAAAAATGCAAGTAACGTTTTTAGGCATTTATTGCATTAACAATCTCCCCCTTTTTGATTCCGACAATACATAAACTCAATCACACAAAAAAAACAAGATTTTCGAAGACGAGTTTATTCATTTCTCCCCCTTTGTCGAAGCAAAAAGGTTGCACAAGTCGGTGTTGAAGAAACGGACTTAGCAAAGACTCCCCCTTGGTGCTTACTCCCCCTAGCTTGGGGCACCGAGGAATCGAGATATGGTGACAAGATACTAGAAGGGTTAGTTGAACAAAAGAAACAACCAACAATATATAGCAATAGGTCACAAAAAAATAAAAGAGAAGAAAACACAAAGACAAAGATCCAAGATAGGTTACTAAAAGAACATCATACAAAGAAGTATGGAAAAAGAAACAAGCCAAAAGCATAAATCTAATCCTAGTTATTCTAGAATTCTAAGATTTGCTTGAATTTGGTGTCTTGTGGATAAGCAACCAATGCTTATACGAAAGAAAAGGTAATGGCGGAGGGTGGTGGTGGTGGCTTGTTAGAGATCTCATAATCAAAGTGAAGAGGAGGCTTGATTAAGAGACTCTTGATGTAGCTCAACTTCTCATAGATGTGTGCCATAGCAAGATGTTGATATTGACAACATTGACAATATGTTCCATGGTGCATGACATTATCATGAGAAGGAGGAAGAACACTAAAGGGTGGTGGTGGTGGAAGAAAAGAAGTTCCACAATCAACATTCTTGGTAGGAGAGATGTGATTAAGAGTATTCTTGGGTGGGTCTGGATTGTAATGGTTTTTGGGTGAGTTGGGATTGAAAGAAATTGGAGAAAATGGAGGAGATTCAAGGCTTTCATTGGGAGAGTAAGACATTTTGAGGTGTGAAGAAATGCAAAATGCTTATGGTTTAAATAGGGAAGGCTTAGGGTATTTTTGGGGTGGTCAAATGGTTTGAAACAAAGATTCTCAAAAATGTTGGAGCAAATCTGGAGTTTCAGACAAAAACCCAAAAAGGAAGGCACTGTAGGCGGTTCCTTAGCAAGGCTGGCAGTACCTTATCAATAAGGTACCGCGGTTCACATATGGAACCGCCTGCAGAGGCAGTGTTTGGTGTTTGGAGGAAGATTTTTCAGCAAATCTTATTTTTCTAGTCTAACTTATCATAGGGATATGCTTAACAGCGAAGATAGACAAAGAAAACATATGCAAACTTACCAAATAGAGATTTGACCAAAATACATGGATTAAAATTATCGATGTAGGAGGTGTGTAAGACAAGACCTTAAGTCATGACACAATGATCCTCCATGATTCTATCTTGTTCTTGCTATGTTTGAGAGAATCATACATATGAATTATGTAAGCTCTAGATTAATAGCGAAAATCTATGAAAAATCGTTTTTAGATTGAATTAACAATGTCAAACGAATTTCTCAACCATTTTTGAAAGAGACTTTGAGAATTTTGAAAAGGAGAAGAGAGGGTTTTTCAAAAAGAGTTTGGAAGACTCAATGACTCAAAGTGGTACAAAAAGAAATCACACAAAAAGAAAAGAAATTAAGGAAGATGTTCCATTAATCCTAGACCTAGACGCAAGTAATTAAAAGGTTCCCTCTTAAGTGGCTTAGTGAAGATATCGGCTAAGTTGTCCTCGGAGGGTACCTTCTCAATTGAAATGTTCCCCTTTTGAACATTATCCCTAAGGAAATGGTGTCTAATTTCTATGTGTTTGGTTCGTGAATGTTACACGGGATTCTTGCTAAGGTCTATAGCGCCTTTATTATCGCACATGATGGGAACATCATCAAGAGAAATCCCGTAATCAACAAGCGCTTGCTTCATCCATAGAGCTTGTTGGCATGCTTTTCCGGCACTCACATACTCGGCTTCCGTGGTGGATATTGCAAGAGCGGTTTGTTTCTTGGAAAACCAAGAAGTTAAACAACAACCCATGAAGGTACAAACTCCACTAGTGCTTTTCCGTTCCACATAGTCTCCCGCATGATCCGAGTCCGCGTAGACAATGGTTTCTACGCCGGTCCCTTTAGGATACCATAATCCTAAATGTATAGTGCCTTTAATGTATTGGAAGATACGCTTAACCGCTTCGAGGTGAGAGGTTTTGGGAGCCTCTTGGAAGCGAGCACAAAGGCAAACACTAAACATGATATCCGGTCGACTTGCCATTAGGTACAACAAACTACCAATCATACCTCTATATTTGGTGTTGTCTACTGACTCACAATCATCATCTACGGTGAGTTTAGTATCTGAGGCCATTGGGGTCTTCATTGGTCTAGATTCTTCTAATCCAAATTTCTTTAGCATTTCTTTAGCGTACTTAGATTGACTAAAGAAAATACCATCGTCCATTTGTTTAATTTGGAGTCCTAAAAAGAAGTTAAGTTCTCCCATCATACTCATTTCAAACTCATCATGCATGATTTTGGCAAAGTCATCACACAATTCTTGACAAGTTGAGCCAAATATAATGTCATCAACATATATTTGTACGATTATGAGGTGAGGACCTTTCTTCTTTGTAAAGAGTGTATTGTCTACCATTCCCATGGTATACTCATGTTTAACAAGAAACGCTTTAAGTCTATCATACCAAGCTTTGGGTGCTTGTTTGAGTCCATAAAGTGCTTTCTTAAGCTTGTAAACATGATCCGGTTTCTCAAAATCAATGAAGCCGGGAGGTTGAGCCACATATACCTCCTCATTGATCAAACCGTTAATAAATGTACTTTTTACATCCATTTGTTGAAGCTTAAAATCTAAGGCACATGCGTAGGCTAAAAGGATTCTAATGGATTCTAATCTAGCTACCGATGCATATGTCTCGTCATAATCAATCCCTTCTTGTTGATTATAGCCTTGAGCTACAAGTCTAGCCTTGTTACGAGACACAACACCATTCTCATCTAACTTATTCCTATATACCCATTTGGTTCCTATAATGGTAGAACTTCTAGGTGGAGGAACAAGTTCCCAAACATCATTGGCAACGAATTGATTCAATTCTTCTTGCATCGCAATGACCCAACTCTCATCCGTCAAAGCTTCTTTAACATTCTTTGGTTCAATCAAGGAGACAAAACAAAAGAAGTTGCTTTGGTTTTGGACTTGAGATCTTAGGGTCCTTTGATTTAAGTCACCAATGACATTATTGAGAGTATGATCCCTAGATTCCTTAATGTTTACTTCCTTTTCAACACTAAGGTCTTCAACTCCTATTTTTCTAACCTCTTTGGCTTTAACTACTTCTAATTCATCCAAGTCATCATCAACCAATGGTGTTGTCTTAGGTGAAGGAGGGGTTTCATCAAAGGTTACATTGAGTGATTCTTCAATAACCCCTCAGGTTCTATTTAGGACTATGTAGGCTTTGCTAGTTTGGGAATAACCTAAAAGGATACCTTCGTAAGACTTTGGATCAAACTTGGTAAGGTAGTATTTGGTGTTGAGGATAAAGCACTTGCTTCCAAACACCCTAAAGTATTCCAATGAGGGTTTCTTACCTTTAAGAATCTCATAGGGGGTCTTTCCTAGGAAAGGTCGAATAAGAATTCGGTTGAGAATATAAGTCGATGTGTCCACGGCATTGCACCAAAACTTTTGAGGCAAAGATTGCTCGTTTAACATCGTCCTACTCATCTCTTGGAGAGTCCTATTCTTCCTTTCAACTACCCCATTTGATTGTGGAGTCAGAGGAGCCGAGAAGTTATGGGTAATACCACGAGCTTCACAAAAGGCACCAAATTGCACTTCATTATCAAATTCCCTACCATGATCCGTCCTAATAGAGACAATTGAACATCCTAGTTGATTTTGAATTCTTTGACTAAAGATTTCGAAGTGATCGAAAGCTTCATTCTTAGATGCCAAAAATCTAGTCCAAGTGAATCTAGAATAGTCATCAACTATAACTAGGGTATAAAGGTTACCTCCATAACTCCGTATGGCGGAAGGTCCAAAAAGATCCATATGTAGGAGCTCTAAGCACCGAGAGGTCGAAACCAAATTCTTGGCTTTGTGACTTGAGTGAACTTGCTTTCCAACTTTGCAAGCATCACAAAAGTGACTATCAAACTTAATCTTGGGGAGGTTTCTTACCAACTCCTTAGAGACTAAAGATTGAATTAAACGCATATTAGCGTGACCTAATCTCCTATGCCAAAGAGTAGAACTATCATCTATAGTCGCAAGACATATGTTGTCTTTTGACTTCTTATTAACCTTCATGACATAAAGCCCATGCTTTCTAACAACTTTTCCAATGAATTTTCCATCTTTTACGATTTCACTGTCATGTTCCGAAAAGATGACCTTACACTTATTATCACAAATTTGACCTATACTTAAAAGGTTAAACCCTAAGTTATCTACGTGCTCAACATTTTCAATGGTCATGGAGTCAAGAGAAACCGTACCTTTGCCAATGATATTACCATGTAGACTACTAGCGAATGTGACGTTACCTCCATCATATGCTTTGTAATGCGAGAACAAACTTCGATTACCCGTCATGTGTTTAGAACATCCACTATCCTTAATCCACTGGTCGGGCTCCAAATCAACTCCCAAGCATATCTAGGTAACAACACACAAGATCAAACATTTGGTCCCCAATATCTCATGGGTCCAAAATTGTTAGTTCCAAACATCCCTTGCATTTTGTTGGGATGCATGAATGAAGGAGGGGTTCCCCATGGAGAACAAAATGGAGGAGGGTAGTAATTCATGTAACCGTTTTGTTGTTCATTATTTCTCCTAGGTGTGTTTGATCTAGGTTTAGAGTTATGATCATTTCTTCTAGGTGTTGGGGTTTTACTTCTAGATCGTGAATTGTTTTGATTATCTCTTCTAGGCGTTGTCGTTCTACTTCTAGGCTTAGACTCATTCCGTACTCTAGGTGGAGTAGAAGATGGTCTAGATAAACTTCTATTTCCCATGAGAGGTTTACTTAATGGCTTGTAGAACTTACCAATAGCATTGTCGTCAAGTATGGGTAATTTTACCTTATTAACAGTAAGATGCTTTAGCTTTTCACCTAATATAGATTTTTCAAAAAGTTCAGGATTTTCACCAAAATCATCCTCTGGCCGCGGTACCTTATCTATGGCGGCGGTTCCATAGTGATAAGGAACCGCCCCATACAATCTGGAACCACGTACAGTGGGCGTTTTTTGTGAAAACCTGACTTGTTTTGGTTCACTAGTTGAGGCTTCATTTGAGTTAAAACCTAGACCAAGTCTTTCCTTAGAATGAACTTGTTTGTTTAACATATCATCAAGAGCACTAGTACCTTTCATGAACTTTTTCAATTTAATGGAGGTGCTCTTGAGATCTTCATTTTCTAATCTAAGTTTCTCACAACTTAAGCAACCTAAATCAACCTCTTTATTTTTCTCAAGTTTAGCTAATTTCTCCCTAAGTTCATTGATCTCATTTTCAAGCTTAGTTTTGGTTGATTTTAAGGTTTTATTCTTTTCTATGAATTTAAGACTAAGTTTGTGTAAACTATCATATTTGCCTTCAAATTCAATATCATCAAAAGTGGAGCTATCATAACTATAATATTCGGTTTTGAAATGTACCTCTTTAGAAGTGTGAGCCATAAGACATTTCTCCTCTTTGGGGTTGTCATCATCATCTTCATCACTATCGCTCCAAGCGCCACTAACGAACGCCGAGTGGTTCTTATCGCGAGCGTGCTTTGGACAATCACCAATGAAGTGATTTGGAACCACATCTAAAGCAATTCCTATCACATTTTTTGTTCTTGGCAAACCGATTCTTAGACAATGGTTTCTTGTCATAGTTGGGTTGCCTAACGTGTTGACCTCGTCTCTTGAAGAACTTCTTAAAATCTCTCACCGCCAAATATACTCCACGTCATCGCTTTCCGAGGAACTATCATGGTCACTTTGTGCCTTCTTGGCTTTAAGTGCAAGAGATTTCCTTTCACTCTTGGTTTTTACTAATTCCGAGTCCTTCAAAATTATCATCTCATGAACCTTCAAGTTTCCTATGAGTTCATCGAGTGATAAAGTTGAGAGATCTTTCGACTCTTCAATCGCCGTGAATTTTGCTCTCCACTTTGGATTTAAAGCCCTTAGAAACTTCCTAACATTGTTCTTGCTAGAAAAACCTTCATCAAGTGCTTTTAGACTAGTAATAATGGTGTTAAACCTAGCAAATGCACTATCAATAGTTTCATCTTCTAAGATGACAAATTGTTCATATTGTTGGACAAGAAGATCGATTTTGCTTTCTTTGACTTGGCTATTACCTTGGTGGGTTACTAATAGAGTGTTCCAAATATCTTTAGCGGTTTCACACATAAAAATCCTTTCATACTCTTTCTTAGGTAAAGCATTATAAATCACCATTTTAGCCTCATTATTTTTTGAAAGTTTCTTTTTAGTATCGTCATTAGCTTTGTCAAAAGTGACCAATTCTTTTGTTTTAGAAACTTCATTAAATTGAAAAGGTAAAAAATCACCATTGGTAATAACATGCCAAAGATCTAAATCTTTTGATTTCACATAAGTTTTAAATCTATTTTTCCAATATATATAACTACCGGTTTCAAAAAGTGGTGGTCTTTGCATAGATTGCCCTTCTAGGTATTTGTTGGAATCCATTGATCGATTCAAGTTTTAAAATACAATATACTTTAAAAATTCTTGAGCAACCCGCTCTGATACCAATTGTAGAAACTAGAAGGGAGGGTTGAATAGTTTCTTATATTTACTTGTTAAAATGTGGTTTCCAAAAATCCTTTTTCAAAAACTTAGGCTTGAGGAAATATGTGAAATCTTCTTATGCACAATATGAACAATGATAGTGTAACTAAGCTAATACTATCAAATATATATGCACAAAGAATAAAGAATGTAAAGAGTTAAGGGTAAAGAAAGATCAAACCGAACACCAAGGATTTATAGTGGTTCGGCAACGAAGCTCACTCCTCGTTCCTACTCCACTCCTCGAGTACTCCTTACTCGAGAGTTCACTACACAACAAGCTCCTTATGGTGGAGAAAACCGTACACGTCGCTTAACCAATTTCCGACCCTAAGCTAAAATTCGACCCCTAATCGTAGCTAGGACCAATCTACACAACTATACTTAGTACATACACAACTTCCAAATAGACACAACTACTTGGATCTTCACAACTATGACACAACTACAAGTGTATAAAATTAGATCTTCAATGGATCTTTGGTGGTGGACTTAACACTTCACAAGGATAGTGTTCTTCTCTTTGCACTTGGAGAGGAAGAGATGGTGGAACAAGATTCACTTCTTAAACAAGTAGTAATCAAACAAATGATCAAAGATTTGAGTGATTAAAGAAGAGTGTTTGAATCTGGAAATAGATGTGCAAAAGAGGTGAGTTGAAAAGCTGTGAATGGTCCACTATTTATAGGACAAAGGGGCCAACGGCTATATCTGCCCGCGGTACCTTATCTTAGCTCGCGGTACCTTATCGATAAGGAACCGCCTAGGAGCTAAGGTACCGCTGGACTAGACTCCGCTCCATTTTTGTCCTTTAGTGGTGGAGGTCATATCTGGCTTAAAAATATACTGATAGAATATTCCTAACCAAATAAGAATATGCCATTTTCAAATTTTCAAATAATTAATTTAATAAAACATTTTCTTAAAAAGAAAGTTTAATAAAAACTTGTCACACTTAATAAAAAGTGAGTTTTAAGAAAAAATTAAATCACTTGATCACTTGATTAAGGTTAGTACTTGTTTATCCATACCTTAAGTGAAAATGGGTAAAATGAAAAATACTTGAACTTAAGAATTCGTTTTTCGTTGTTTTCGTAAATGCTTGTTTTACATATTGTCGTAATCAAAACAAAGCGAGACCGAAAAATGCAAGTAACGTTTTTAGGCATTTATTGCATTAACATATCCTACTCTCTAAATGCCAAATTTTGTAACAACGGGAATGTGAAAGAACTGAAATAAAAAACTCTTTTTCAACAGTGGAATAAAAAACTTTTGACAAATATATACTCTATTCATTAACCAAATAACACTCGAGATTAGATCTAAAAAATAAGAATGTTTTCCGAAAGTTCGATTTGGTTAACCCTTTTTTCTTTAAGTGATGAGCTACATAGAATGTGGCTTTATATGACCTAATCTCAACCATGATGCCATGATCTAAAAAAATTCTTTTTTAAGAAAGAAAACATAACTAAACAAAAATATTGTACTTTGACAAAAGTTATTTTGGATCCTTATTTTTTACTGCAATCTAAGGGCCAGATCCAAACCATCTATTTAAAGTTGATCCGACGGTAGAAATTATTCTAGTATTTAATTTAATTAAACCTTATTTTCTGCACTTATATAAAGTTTTATTTTTTTTTCTTATTTGCCTTATTTTTTACACACAGTTATGTGTTTTTCTCTCAACGGTTTCCCCCATTCTTCTATCAATCAGTTTCAATAATCAAATAGTTCATCATCGTAGTCATTAATTGACCACCATCGCATCTGGTACCTCTGAATCGTACATCTCCGACCTCCGCACCTTCATCCCACTCGAAACCTCCCTAAAGATTCGAGCTCCAATCACATCTCACTTCCCCCAACACGAAATAGCTTACTTAATTAACAGAGAATACAATGATTATGTTAATTTGAGTATTAAGTTAGTTAACGTTGATATCGCGATGTTGCGAATGCGTGCACTATTAATTGAGATCAGGGAGAAAGTGTTTGGGTTTGGGAGTGATGTGGAAATATTGTTGAGTGGGTTGAGGGAGCGGGATTTGGAAAAGGTATAGAGGTTCTGAAGTTTTTAATAGATGCGTTGCACCTTATTATGTCAAAACTAACTTCCGGTTAGGAATTTCGAGATATTATTTTGAGTAACTTAAGTTTTATAATTGTAAACAAATCTGGTTTGATGCTCTAGCTTGGCTAATCTTTTTATGCACCTTAATGAGTTATTTAGCTTACCACTAAACTTTATTCTAAGCTACGAAAGCAGCATCTTGCGTCTTGTGTTATAATGAGACCCTACTAGTAGAAAAATCATAGGTTGCAAGGATGTAAATGAAAAGTGTTTGTACCTAACTTTAGATTCTGAATTACGGCTTTTTATTTATACACATTATGATATATGGTAATCTTAGGCCAATTGCTGATCTAGAAGCTACAATTCCTTAGGGATTTGAGTTTAAGATATGATACTAAATCACTAGATTGTAGTGTTACAAGCTTTTAAGAGTTTTTTGATTTTTTAGCATGACATATCCATCTCGTCTATTTTGGTATTCTTAGGACAAAAGCATCCTTTTTACCATCCATGTTCCGTATATATGTGAACTTGTGGTCAATAAGTTGGCAGGGACGAAGGCAGGACGAAATATGACCGGGTGCACAAATTTTTTTAACCGTAATATAACACATGTAAAAAATGAATTAAAATGAAGGGTAGAAACACGTTCGGATTGACTGGGTGCATTTAAGATGAATTTAAGAAAAATCAATGTTTTCTTCACAAATTAACACTACACAAAAAATTCCATAGGGGTCACGGGCACCCGCGGGAACCCCCTAGATCCGTCCCTGTAAGTTGGGATATATACACCGTACGGTGTGTATCCCATTGGCACATGGTTAAAGCATTCTTTGTTCAAATTCAATGATATTGAGGTTTTCTAAGTTGAGATTTTCTAAGATGGAAAGTGTCTTAGATATAGATCGATTACCCCTTGTGATGGTAAATGCTTGGCGATATGAAAAACAGAGCCTTGTTCAAAATGCAGTTTTTTAATATATTAGCTTCTCGGTCTCCTAAGTACAATCCAAAGGTAATTAAGTGCACTATAACTACTTTAATTACAAAATATTGTAGAAGTTTGTAGACAATTGAACCAGCCAATAATTGTTGCTTCTTAGTTGCTTGTATATATTATCGAGTATCCTACACCCATCAGAGCTGAAGTAGCTGACTTTCTAAAGCAATCAGACAATAAGAAAATGCTCTTATATTATCCGGCGAGTCAGCCATGGGTCACTTCCCCGTCAAGGCTTTGATTTTATTGAGAAGTCAATTTAAGAACTGAGAAATGGCAGAGGGAAGAGAAACAACATGAACTTATGGATCTCCCAAACTTTGCTTATTCTTTCTCGGATAGTATTTCTGAAGAGATCTGTAATTTTGTTGTTATTATGTGACATCTACTGGTCTGAGGAAACGAAATACACCAGAGCTCCATCTAAGGGATGCAATGGCATGGAAATGTCTACTAGGATGTAGTAAATGATCCAAATATTCCAAATCATGAACAATTTAAAACTTCAAAAGAGATAAGTAAGGTCGACGCTCCTAGAACCAGTAAATCAACCCATGCTAATAAAGCGCAAAAACTGAATTTGGGCCAGGATATTGTTAAAATCATGCATAAAAGTACACTGGTTGCGAACAGTTTTCAGCCTGTAAGGGGTTCTTCTGATGGCAATACTTCATTAGGAAAGTCATCATCGTCAAGGGACAGTGCTTCTAGCGTTGATTCAAGAAGAATTGGTAACTGATCGAACTTGTCTAATTATTAAACTGATATATGCTAGTTTCTAATGTTAATTCTATTTTTTCTCAAGATCCGGTGCTATTAAAAGAAATGAAGTTGTCGGAAAAGACGGCGTAAACTCACAGTAAGTTACATTATATACAAGCTTTACTTTATTATGCTTTTGTAGATTATTTTCCTCATTTTTGTAAGCATTTGATTTGTTCTAATAATAACAGTAGTATCTTACAATGAAAACAACGTCATTATAACAATAGTAAGTATTTAGGATGCATGCATACAGTAGTAGATTGATTTCATTTTTGCTTACTCAATCGTTAAAACATAGTACATATCTTAGGCTGGGACGGTATGATTCCCAACTCTTGGGGTGAGTGATCAACTCACCCGCGAGTTGTCACCCTCTATACCAAGTCACACACAAGTGATGGTTTCAAAAGTGATTTTATGTGATGTCGAGATGTCATTGTATTGTAAAGTGATTCCTGGTAGAATTTATAAGATGAAGAGCATATAGATGAAAAAGGAAAGAATACCTTAAAAGAAACAATTGTCAGAGAAGTACACTATCATTGGAAAAAATAAAGTAACAGAGACAAAGAGATGGAGGGTGTTTTATATCGCCAAAACATAGTGCTTATTATGTCTGGTAGGGTGTTAGCTAGAAATACATCTTTTGCATCTTTAGTGATCCATATATATGTGTGCTATTGTTTATTCTATGTCACACATCGGCTAATTTTATGTGACGTGATGTTGCTTTGTGTATTAACAGACTATGAAGCTGCTGAAGATCGTGCTCATTATGAGTTGCTATCTTCACATGTCTTACTAGATATAAGCAAACTCACATTTGAAGATAAAAAAGATCAAAAATCTCTTGTAATACTTTGTAGGGGCATATTCTCATATCAAAACCATGGTTAGTGATCAGCAGTCTGGTGGTGGGCCTATCAAAGATAAGTAACACATGTCTTCTAGTGTTGATCCGTATTTGTATTTTATTTGTGCTCATTGTAACTTTTTAGGCTTTAATGTGTCATATACATCATTGGTCTTTGATTTTGTCATTTATAACTTGTAGTTTATTGTTGCAAGAAGCTTGTTACTGTAAGTAAACCCAATATGTGGTTCTATATTATTTCGGATCCATGTGAATTGTCTTCATGTTTAGAATTTAATGTTGTAATTAGTGGTGATAGTGATAACGGATTGAGATAGTTTTTGTTTTGATGTATTACTAGTGATAAATGATAAAATACTCAGATTTCCGTTATTAAATTAACAAATTTTTATGATAAAATGTTAGACTGTCACTTGAAATGTCACAAGTGATAATGAGTTCAGAAATATTTGTCTTTGATATATAACTGGTGATAAAATGTTGATTGTCACTTAAAATATCACAAGGAGTTAAGAAATATTTGTATTTGATATATCACTCGTGATAAAATGTAACTTGAAATATCACAAGTGATAATGAGTGAAGAACGTGTCTTTGATATATCAATGGTAATAAATTCTACCATGTTCTAATAGTAAATTCATATTTATCACTGGTGATATTACAATTAAAGTTATATTTATCACCGTTGTTAATTTATAATAAAAGTTATATTTATCACCGGTGATATTAGAAGAAAGGTTACAATAGTTATATTTATCACCGATGATAAAAGTTATATTCATCAACGGTTATATTACAATAAAGGTTATAATTATCACCGATGATATTACAATAAATGTTAGGCTTAGAGGTGTTTTGAATGTGCACGAGATTAGCCGGGCCTAGTAGGTTGTCTAGTATATGATATGTCTAATATTACTTATGATATTTTATAAACATAGTTATTGTCTCATATCACTTGTGATATTTTTTATATAATATGTATAATATTATATTTCATAAAAATAGTTAATGTATAATATCACTTATGATATTTGTTATATTACGTATAATAAATGTCTAATATGATCAGTGATATTTTTTATATGAGATGTCTAATATTACATAAAATAGCTAATTTTTAATATCACTTGTGATATTTGTTACTCTGTAACATGACATGTCTAATATCTTACATAAAATAATTGATATCTACTATCACTTGTGATATTTGTTACTTCATAATATGACAGGTCTAATATCACTTGTGATATATAAATATAATTATTTTTTAATATCACTTGATATTTTTTATATGACATGTCCAATATCGATATTTTATAAAAACAATTAATGTGTAATATAATTTGTGATATTTGTTAAGTACATGTCTAATATCACTTGTTATATTTTAAAAATATAATTAATGTCTAGTATCACCAGTGATATTTTTATGTGATGTCTAATATCACCAGTGATATTTTTCTATGTGATGTCTAATATCACTTGTGATATTACATAAAACAGTTAATGTTTAATAGCACTTGTGATATTTGTTACTCCGTAATATGACATGTTTAATATCACCTGTTATATTACATAAAATGGTTAATGTCTAATATCACTTGTGATATTTGTTACTTCGTATTATGATGTCTAATATCACTTGTGATATATCATAAAAATAATTAATAGTAATATTTATTTAGTTACATTAGTTTAGCTATGACCTTGATACGTCACTCTGTGCTACTCCTGATATTGTTGAATCTAATATTATCATTTCTTACTTTGACTAGAAATGTATACAAATACATTATATTACATAAAACCAAAACCAGTACATAGGTATGTCTGCGCATAAGTGGTTCATGGTTTCAATTCATACAACTATGCATAACAAATATCCTAACACCTTTGTACCTTCAACCTTGAATGAAAACTCGCTTTCAGCTTCTATCTTAGCGGATGATCTAGGAGACGATGCCCATTAAACCAGTCCGAGTAAGCTCCCATTCTCTGAATTCTTCATGTATCACTTCATGAATGTGCATCTCGGGAACTCTCATTTCAGGCCTTCTCACAACAAGGTCTTCAAGGTCATTAAGTTCATCACCACTTACGGTTTTTGCGATCGAGAAATCACTGGCTTTTAAGCATTCAAGCCCACCCAGACCTGGTTTCACTATTTTCTTCAAATCAACAAACTCTTATGCATCCAAACCACCACCACACACTTGATTTGTACCCTCAAAATCTTCACGTAACATCTCCCGTCTTTACTAAACTCAGTATCACCGTAACTATGTTTATGAAACATCATAAATAATATTATATTAGACATAATCCCTTAAGGACTACATCATTATGATCCGTGAGTACACCTTCGCGGCAAAAGCTGCTGCAAAGCATACTAGTAATGCCTACATAAATAACAATAATCAATGCAGACATTCACTTGCAGAATATACAAATATAACAGACACACTAAACAATACATTCAAGTCTCTAAGCATATAAAAATTGCATATAAAAACTTGTCAGATATGTAAATCTTGCTTATGTTTTAGAGAGAGAAAGATAGATGATTTCACACTTCTAGAGAGAGAAAGTTTAAGAACTATGTGTAAATTAAAATGAAATCACCACCCTCTCCATCAAAGGAGAGGGTTTATATACCCAAGCCCATGTGATGGGCTTGGGCTTACATTGGGTTGCCGGCCTACACATGTTGTAGGCTTGGCTTGGCCTTGTTTGTTTAATATTAAATTAACTAAACTACGAGCTATTACATACACTATTGTTGGAGTGACCGATCCTTTCTAATACGTAAAACGTATTTCCAACAATCTCCCCCTAAGGGAGGTCACTCCAAACAAGGGTGTTACCCAAGTTACAATAATAAAATAAACCTAGCATACTATGCTTGTCTTGAGCTCGTAGTCTTCGTTTTTCTTTTCTTTTTCTTTTATGGTGAACATGCTGATGTGATCATTTATATCAATCTTTAGCATTAATCCCTTGCCTTGATCTTGTGCATCCTTCACTTGTGATCTTCGCCTCTTCGTGACCTCACGTCCCACATACTTATAATTTAGTAATTCTTGAAAGCTTCAGAGTTCGATACAACGGAAGACTTAACTTTTAGCCTTTCTTGAATTAGATGAGGTATTAAGTGCATAAAGTATAAGCATGCGGGGACGACTTCTTCTTGGATCCCGCAATGCCACCGTCTTCAAATGTCGCAACATAAGTAGACACGAACAAAATGGCTTTGAACATTTCATTCTAATTCGGTAGCATTTTACCTCCGGTCGGTGAAGACCGTTGGACGATATAAAATATCGTACTTGTGGCAGGTAGATTTAATTAAAAATCTCCTTGACAAGATTTCGCGGGTAAACCCGTTCTATTTACTCGACCGTCCAAAGCTAACTGCGAACGTAAAGAGTGAATCATTTGGATAAAATTATCCGCATGACTGAGGCCGTCAATTCTGATTCCTGGAACAAGTTTGATTCATTAAAGAATCGTACCATCATTGCATTCCAGTTGTCACGAGCTTGATTCATATTGAATCTTGCAAAGTGCTGTTTAAGGTTAACACTAGAAGGATTTCCACTCGTTACTGTGAACACTAAGGTATCACTCTGAGTGTTCTGGCAAGATCACTTAGATATTGCGTAGAGGCCTGGAACGTGTTTAAGTTCAGCTAAGAATTAAACCACTGTTGCTTTCCAGTTATCACAAGTTTGATTCATAAAGAATCGCACAAGTCACCTACCATGAGCTTTTTGATATTCGCTCAAGAAGAATTTCCATCTTCATTGTAAATACTTTCGTAATACTCGGATGTTCAGGCAAGATCATGAAGATTTTGCGTAGGACTCTTAAGATCTTTCTTACTTTTCACAGTGTGTGAAGAAGCAAGGAAATATGTAAGTGTGTCATAATGAGATATTTGATGATCTCAAATGGCTCTAGACTCGATCGTGCATTTTGGATTTAGTGATCGGAGGCTAGAGAGGAGTGCCACCATTTCAATACCAATTTATTCGGAGTGAATAAATTGATAGATAACGTGTTGTCTCTGTGTGATTAAAACAAATATCTTTTACGAGATATCTGAGTTAGCTGGGATGGGTTGTGCATTGCATCACTGGGTCCATGATGTCTATCTTCAATATTGAGCATCATTAAAATGATCTCAATAGCATATGTGTTGACCCGGTTTCTGCCTAAAGTTTTAAGGAGGGCTTCTTTCTTTACACCCTTTATCTTTACAATTCTTTTTCATTCTTCAACCCCTTCAATGCTTACCAATACGTCATAACTAGCACCTTGTTGTGATTGTTCCAGTGCTAACTTAAGTACTTGGTCGGCATTCAGCTACGTTCACAATCTTTCTCCATCTTTCCTAAGGACTACTATTTCTAGCTATGGAATGTCCTTGGGAAGATTCCTCCGGTTTAGGAAGAATCATTAGACTTAACCTATCCTACCATCCTTATGTCACCACAATCTTCATCGTCGTGAAATAAATGGGTTTGGGGTAAGTATATGTCACCATGAAAATCCATTTTGCTATGCAAATCCGTTTTGCTCCCCCTTAACATATGCCACGATATTCAAAAACATTTCGCATATGTCAGGATGAGCCAGCACATTAAGTCAAACCATTTGTGATAATTTCCCATATTAAATCACATTTTCTCCCCCATATTAAAAAAATTAACCCAATCGATGTTTTTAATATCAATTGATTTAATGAAGTTTTAACAAATGTTTTGGGAAGAAAAATGCAAGTCTGTTTCATCTTCATGATACCAAATGTATGAGATATGATACCGATTTGTAACATGATCACATATTTACCATATTAGAAAAGAATTGACAAGGTTGGACCTGATTGATGAGAATATCATATGATAAGATCAAATGGTTCTTGTTCACGAATGTTGGTCGCCTCGTCACGTCTGAAGTTATCTCTTGACACCACATGTACGATTGGTATTCTTGTCTTGACACCAGTTTGTGAACTTGGCACTTTCGGCATCGAAGATTCTGAATGCTTGACAATTGCTCCCCCTCAATTTTTGACCCGTGTTCTATTGAAAGAGCTGTAGTCGTCGTTTGAGTAGTCGCTTCGTCGAGTGTGTAGATACCAATTGTAGATTGCTATGGTTGTAGAGATGATAGCTTCATAAAAACAAGACTTCTCTTGTTTTAACAAATAAATACACTGAAGCGTACATAGATTTGTGTTAGACCAAGTTATAAAGTAAACTTGATCCCTTACAAGGTTTTTATGTAAACCTTGCCCGAGAAAATTAATTCCCGTTGTGAGCCAAAGCTTTCATAAGAAATACTTGACTTTAATGTGAAAACCGGGTTGCAGTCTGAAATAACTACAAGCCATAAGGGCATGTTTTATAAAATATTTACAACTTTTGTACGAACTCTATTTATGGCGCCGTGTCGATATTAATCAACATTTCTAAGGCATTAAATATTATCGTACCAAAAGACATGCCTTTGAAAAATAAAGTAAAAATATTTTTGGATTTTCCTAAATTTTTCAATTTTTATGTTTTTTATATGGTTTTATATTTTTGTATTTTGCTTTTGTGGATAAAAATATAAACAATATATACATATGATCACCAAGGATACGGAGAATAGTTTACCATCACTATTCTTTCGCTTCATCTGCCAATTCCTTAAGAGTCTCAGGCGAGAAGGTTCTCATTCCTAGCTTGTCGGCCAAAAATTCCATTCGAGCGCGATCTAAAGCTTTCGTGAAAATATCCGCCAATTGATACTCAGATCGGACAAAGTAAAGCTCGATCACTCCATTTTTCACATGCTCCTTGATGAAGTGGTAGCGAATGTCAATATGCTTCGACCGGGAGAATTGAACATTGTTGTAGCATAAGGCAATTGCACTCTTATTGTCACAGTACATCGGAATTTTGTTGAAACCTAGACCATAGTCGGTTAATTACGATCTCATCCAAAGAATTTGAGCACAGCAACCGGACATAGCTATGTATTCTGCTTCTGTACTTGAAATTGCAGCGCTTTTCTGCCTTTTCGATGCCCAACTGATTAGTCGATCTCCTAGTAGTTGCAAAGTTCCACTCGTGCTACGCCTTGTATCTTGACAACCTGCGTGATCCGCATCTGCATATGCCATTAGTGCAATAGAAGAGTCCTTCGAATACCAAAGTCCCCGATTAATGGTTCCTTTAAGATATCGAAAGATCCGTTTAATAGTAGCTAAGTGTAACTCAGTAGGCCTAGTTTGATACCGAGCACACATGCATATAGCAAACTGAAGATCAGGTCGACTAGCTGTGATATACAGAAGAGTACCGATATTCCACGATACAGTGTTGGATCAACGGCAACTCCATGTGGATCTGCATCAAGCTTAGTTCGTTCCACCATTGGAGTATCCACGGGGTCGCAAGATTCCATCTTATATTTCTTAAGAGATTCAAGGGTATACTTGGATTGATTGATAAAGATGCCTCTGGGACTCTGAGATATCTGAAGACCTAAGAAGAATGATACCTTGCCCATCATTGACATCTTAAACTTGGAAGACATGAGTATCCCAAACTCATCGGATAAGGTTTGGGTCGAGGCTGCAAATATAATAGATCATACCATGCGTGTGGATCTTGCTTCAACCCATAGAGAGCCTTCTTAAGCTTGTACACATGATTAGGATATTTAATATTCACAAAACCATTCGGCTGTTGAACATAGACCTCTTCCTTGATTTCACCATTCAGAAATGCCGTCTTCACATCCATCTGATAGACGATCATATTCATGTGGCCTGCATAAGCGAGGAATAGTCTAATAGCTTCCAAACAGGCAACAGGTGCAAAGGACTCCATAAATTCGATGCCCAATAATTGCTTGTATCCACGAGCTACTAGTCGAGCTTTGTTTTTTGAATATTCCACCTAACTCATCGAGTTTCACCTTGTAAACCCATTTCAAAGTGAGTAACTACACTTGATCCGGGCATGGGACAAGTTCCCATACTTCAAGACGTATAAATTCATTAAGTTCTTCTTGCATAGCTTCTATCCAACAGGATTGAGTAAAAGCTTCTTGCCATGTCTTAGCTTCAACTTCAGTGAGAAAAGCATCAAAATGACAAAACATTGCATTTTCTTGTAGCTTACTTCGTGTGGATACCGGACGATTAGGGTCACCAATAACAGAATCTATAGGATGATCCTTTGTCCACTTGCTGTCATGTTCACGAATCCGTGGATTGGAGTAAACTGTAGTATGAGCTTCCTCTGAGGTGGACGACCCGACTTGAATAGAGATGGGAATAGGTACACCAAAGAATGGAAGTTCACGCATTTGAGCGAATTCTAAATCGTGATCATCATCATCCTCTTCATCATCAATAGGCATGACATGGGTAGTTGATTCGGATGTTGGTTGAGAATTACTAGTTGATGGTATATCTTGACCAATTGTAGGTGCAGACGTGTCTGATTGTGCTTCGGTTGTTGGAGCGACAACTTTGGTGACCGGAGCTATTACCTCAAGTTCTGGAGAAACAATACTTGGAGGAGTAAAGAGTTCATCAAAGAACGGTTGAAAAAACGTATCCCATTCATTCCTAGTAGGTGGTGTGAATGATGATGAAGTAGGGTTATTTGGGACAAGACAAGAACTAATGTTACTGGGTCCCATTTCATGAAGTGCGGGTTCAGAGCTGCTTTGCTCAGAAGCCATTGCTGTCAGCTCATCAAAATCAACATTCATAGTTTCTAGGATCTTGCGAGAGTTACGGTTGTAGATTCGGTATGCCTTCTTTGCGGGTGCGTAACAAATGAAAATACCAATATCAGCCTTTGGTTGAAGTTTTCCCAAATTGTCACCATCATTATTTGGATAGCAAAGAGAACCAAATACATGAAGATATGATAAATCTGCTACTTTTCCATGGAGAAGCTCATAAGGTGTTTTACCATGGCGTTTATGAATTAGTGGCCGGTTTTGGGTGTATACTGCTGTAGATACTGCATCTTCCCATAAAAACAATGGAGCCTTTGCGTAAATTAACATCGTTCGAGCAGCTTCCATAAGTGTGCGATTTCTCCTTTCAATGACACCGTTTTGTTGTGGAGTGCGTGCAACGGATGTTTCATGAGATATGACAACTTCTTCATAATAATCACGCAAGATTTGATTCACAAATTCGGTTCCATTATCTGTACGAATGCGTCGGACAGTAGTGTTGAGACAAACTTGAATCATCTTGAGAAATCCGATGATGAATTTAGGTGCCTCATTTTTTGTTGTAAGAAATTTCACCCATGTAAACCGAGAGTAATCATCGACAATGACGAGGATGTACCTTTTACCACTAAGACTTTTAACACGCATTGGCCCACAAAGATCCATATGCAACAGATAAAGTTTCTCTTGGTTGGTGTCTTCCGTCTTGAGTTTGTATGATTTCTTAGTGCTTTTCCCCATTGTACACGCGGAACACAAATGATCCTTGTGAAATGAAAGTTTAGGAAGACCACGAACAAGTTCGTTTTTCGCCAAATGATTAATAGCGTCAAAGTTAAGATGAGATAACCGTCGATGCCATAACCATGACTTAGTCTTCGATGCTTTGGAGAGAAGACATATGGGAGAAGAGGCCATCATGTCTTGTAGAGACAAAGTATACAAATTATTCCCTCGAGTACCTTTCAATAAATCAACCCCTTCCAAATTACGAATGAAGCCGGTATGCTCTCGAAAAGCAACTTCTAGGTTTGCATCACAAAATTGTCCCACAGAAAATAGGTTGTGACTGAGACCTTCCACATAATACACTCTTGAAATTATAACATTTCCAATATGATATTCACCATAACCCATTATCTTTACAATATGATCATTTCCAAATCGAACCGTACCAAGAAACTTGCTGACGAAATTTCTGAGCTGAGAGCGATCTCCGGTCATATGCTTGGAGCAACCAGAGTCCAAATACCAGAGAACAATTTGGACCACCTGTTTTCAATAACAACAGTAGACAATGCATTGGAAACTATTGGTTCCAGAGTGTTAGCAGATACAAATATAAAATTGCTAACATTTGTGTGACCCTTAGATTTCCTGCGTTATCAATGTGAGTTTTAGCACTAACAGGTTTTACTGTTCCAACTTTCTTAGGTTTTGGATTATTCGCGGGCACTACAGTGGGAGTAGACCTATTTAAAGGGCACTTGGTTCCTACAGTAGTGTCGGTGTTCCTAGTTAAAGGACAAGCTTGTGTTTTGGTAGCCTTGGTAGTCCTAGTTAAAGGGCACGCTTTCTTCGCTTTAGTGGGAGTGATCCTAGTTAAAGGGCACGCATTTCCTACTATAGTAAAAGTTCTACCAGTGGGGCACCACATCCAACCAACTTGGGTTAACACTTTCCCAGTCGGTTTCCATTCTAATCCATTTTTCCGGGCATTCATCTCATTCACATGGTCAATAAGGCAAGAATCATGACGACTAGAAAACATACATTCATTGCAGTTCCAACATTTCAAATTAGAATTCACAGTAGGCTTAGAACGCTGCACAACCGCAGAGCCTTTAGGTTTAGCTACATGATTCTTTTTATTCAAAACAGAAATAACATTCCTAGGATGGGCTTCTACTTTCTTCTTCTCTTGACTACTAGATGGGGGCAAGATCCTATCATTCTTCTTGTTTCTTTTAAGCTTAGATCTTTGAGCCTTAGTAGTGTTGCTTACTCCTGTAGAAGGCAACACGGGAATATTAGAAGCTGATTTTGATTCTGCCTTATATTTAGTGACCAAAGTTTAAGATGGTTTAGTCCTAGGGCCCTTATTAAATGGTGTGACGGCTATAAGTTTCCTTTTGATTGCACTAGAGGACGATGCTGAGACAATGGTTGCGTTATCCACAACATTCTTACCTTTTAGAGTACGAAGTGTTTCCTTTAACTCAGCCAAGACCATATTTTTATCACAAATTTGTTCCCTTAAATCAGATATTTCCACCGACTTTCGATTCAATTGTTCAATCAATGATTGATTTTGTGCAGTGGTATTAGCACATGCGGGCTTTACTGAATCGAAGAGTCGTGTATCTTTCTGTTTTAAGTTATCAACTTTGGACAAAATCTTGGAAACTCGATTATCTAGATCAAGTTTTAAATTCTCAGCGGCCTCAAGTACGTTCACACAGTTAAGCTCCTTAGATTTCTCTATGTCTATCGGCAAAGATTTAGCAACTTTGTCACTTGGCTGACGCTGTTTAGATTGTAAATTCAATCGGAAATTCTTTTCAAAGTTTGCATCATCGATATTAACACCTTCGAATGACGTTTCAAAGATTTCTTTAATAAATTGTTGCTTGCATTCAAGTGAAATACAATGTGTTTGAATCTCATCAAAACGTTTTGAAAGCGAAGAATATGAATCTTGAAGCTTTAAAAGTTCAGCGTCAGATTCGTGACAAGTACTATCTAACACATTATCCACAGATTCAACATTATGCACAATAGAATCATTATCAACACTTTTATTCACACAGACGGAAACTATATCATGAGACATCACTTGTTTCAGAAGCTGATCATTTTGGCGAGAAACCCGTTCTATTTCAAGTAAACTGTTTTCATAAGCATCATCCATTTCATTGAAAACACGTTTAACTTCATCTATTTCCAAACGCAAATCTTGATCAAGATTACTAAGACAAGCTTTAACATTCTTTACAAACGGAACAATTTCATCTCGGAACGCAGCTCTAGTGTGCTCAAAGTTCCATTCACCTTCCGTTATGGTCGTGGTCGTCGTACGCTCCAAAATGACCTTGTCAAAATCGGCTAAGTGTTGGTGTATCGCGTTTAAGTTAACGGACGCCTTACTTACCAGTGGAAGTTGTGGAGTCCATTGATCGTTAGACTCAATGGTTATGAACCATTATATCTAGGTTGATCATCGTTCATATGATAACATAGCGGAAAAGAACAATGATCATGAACAAGGTGTTTAGGCACAAAGAACACGAATTAAAACAAATGGGTTGCTCATTATATTAATAATAAACAACCACTAGACGTGTATACATTTAATCCCACGTCTAGTGCGACACACACTTTAGGTTTACATTGTGAATGAATATTATGAATAAAACCTAAGACTCTTGTTCCTTTTATAGTGGAAGGAACAGAATCTACAAGAGATCAAATCAAATAAACATCTAAATATTCTATTTAGATAAACTATATATTGTGTATATCATAAATAATATACTCAATATATTCCCTAAATAGAATTCTCCATCAAATCTTCAATATCCATCAGCGTTTGACTTTTTGACTGCGTTTGACTTTTGTTGACTTTCTGTCAACGCCTGAATTGCTCTTGTCAACGCCCAGATTGCTCTTGTCAACGCTTGAACATATTACTTGATATTTTCTTCGATTTTGAGTTTCTGCCACATCAACTTTTTGACCCAACAATCTTCCCCTAGTTGATAGTGGCAAAACTCTATGTGTATCTCTTGTAAGTTGTACATGATCTTCAAGTTGCTTCCCCTCAAGTGTAGCATGTATATCTTCCCCTTTTTGTCACATCAACAAGGAAAGTAAACAATGTACGCAATCTTCGAAGATTCTCCAAAAGTAGCTCTATGTAATGATCCTGAAGAAAAATAACTATAATATTTTTGATGTAGAAGTAGAATAACCCAACCTTGTGTTCCATGTCTTGTACTATCCACGTGATAAAGAACTTATACTCCACCAAGTATAACGATACCTCGATCTCTTGTCAATATTCTCATCCTATGTGAGACACTGAGCACGATAATGTAACTCCTTCAAGTGTTATGACAAGTCTTCATCACTAACCATGTAAAGCGCGAACAAGTTACCTTTAAAGTCTATGACTGGAAGTGCACGACTTTAAGATATGATAGAACACAAATTCGCGAAAATCTTCTTCAATCACCAAACTTACCATAAGAATTCTTCCCCTTAAGCTAACACCTCTTCATGACAAGTCGATATCTTCATATGTAAAAGATGTCAACGAATAACTCTTTCACAAGGCTATTCCGATTACATAATCCAATAAAATTCTTCATGAATGGTTGATAACTTACTTAAAAATCATTAATTCCTTTCAAAATATCCGAGCCATAAATATCATCATGATATTCTATATTAAAACGGAGATTCCATGTACCTTCGTGTGTATAATTCTCTTTTTTGTATGCTTAAAACGTACCAGTTTTCTCAAACAGCAGCTATTCCGTTTGTTATCCGAGAACCCTTACTGTCCAATATCCACATTCATTACCCGATATCAGACAAGGCGTATCAGCGTTTGAAGAACATATCTCGGACAACACTGTCAACGCTGTCAGCGTTGACTTATTCTTGTCAGCGTCAAAAATACTTCCTGTCAGCGTCCACTCTACTTTTGTCAGCGTCTCTTTTTCTGCTGACGTCATCAACTGGCAATAAACTTCAACAGCAACGTATATATCTTATTCCCATAAAAATGAAAACAAAATATATTCACCTAAATTCAAACCTTTTATATCCCATAATATGTCACAATCTGTTCTCAACCTCGAATTCTTTCGTCACAGCATATCTTTGATCTATTATATTTTCTTTTCTTAAATTGATGGTGTCCCACGTGAACCATAAACTGAACAACCAATCAAATTTGTCAAACCGTGTGAACACAATAGCATCAACCAATGAGAATTGAGAGGCTCACGGGAATACAATAGAAGAGCATGTAGAGGATTCAAAATATAACGAATGTTAGGGTTTTGTTCGTGTGAACGCAGGTCTTTTCCTCCAATCAGGATCATAGCTTCATGTGAACACAAACACTTCTTCACTCTCTCGTTACAGCAAGCAAAATATCATTGTTACTTGTCTTTTGCTTCTTCATTCGAACAGCGACCACACCATGGCAAATCATAATCATTCAAGAACTGCTACTGCTCATCTTTCTGTATCCATTAAACCGAATCTAAGGTTCAAGTGAAACCCTAATGGATGAACAATAACTAGGGTTTGTAGATTAACCATACATCCTGTATTTTCACACGTTTTAACAGCCACGTACTCCCAATCTTTTTGCTTTTTATGTTGATCTAGGGTTTATAGAAACCCTAGTTCATGATTTTATGTGAAAGCAAAAATTGAATACCTCATTAAACAGTGAACTTCGATGCTGAATATCTTGACAATGAAAGATCCAATCGAAGATCGCTTCAGTGAGATTCAAGACACAAGTGCCAAGAATCTACAGTTCAAAAATCACGAAGATCCAACGGTTAACGAAGGAGAGATCGTGTTTTGAACATGGCTGTCCACAGAAAAACTGCATTCACCCTACTGCTGACTTTGACGCTTAATAACTTTTGCCTGGGGATAAAACTTGACAATCCCTCCGGTGGATGTTTAGATCTATGTATGTAGAACACACATATAAAATTTCGTGACGATCCAACGGTTCAATCAAAAGTTACGACCTTCTGAATACTGCTGCGCACACAAAAACGTCCAGAAAAACTCTATACAAATTTTTCTTCTTCACGATACACGAACACCTCGTCGGACCTAGATATCAAGAGCCTTAGGCTCTGATACCAATTGTGGAGTCCATTGATCGTTAGACTCAATGGTTATGAACCATTATATCTAGGTTGATCATCGTTCATATGATAACATAGCGGAAAAGAACAATGATCATGAACAAGGTGTTTAGGCACAAAGAACACGAATTAAAACAAATGGGTTGCTCATTATATTAATAATAAACAACCACTAGACGTGTATACATTTAATCCCACGTCTAGTGCGACACACACTTTAGGTTTACATTGTGAATGAATATTATGAATAAAACCTAAGACTCTTGTTCCTTTTATAGTGGAAGGAACAGAATCTACAAGAGATCAAATCAAATAAACATCTAAATATTCTATTTAGATAAACTATATATTGTGTATATCATAAATAATATACTCAATATATTCCCTAAATAGATTTCTCCATCAAATCTTCAATATCCATCAGCGTTTGACTTTTTGACTGCGTTTGACTTTTGTTGACTTTCTGTCAACGCCTGAATTGCTCTTGTCAACGCCCAGATTGCTCTTGTCAACGCTTGAACATATTACTTGATATTTTCTTCGATTTTGAGTTTCTGCCACATCAACTTTTTGACCCAACAGAAGTAACTTCGTTAAATCCGTTTTGACGAGTGTAGGAGACGTACTAGGAGGGTTTTCATTTGACAAACTTGGGGGCACAAGAACTGTTAGTTCAGCTAATTCCTTTTGTAAGCGAATACGTGTCTTTTTAGAAAGTTGATCTTTATTATGCTTATCATAATCAATCGTATGGAATTTTGAAAACATTTTAGAATGAGTTTCTTCCATAAGTGACTGTGTCTCCTCAGAACTACGTACATAAGGTGCTTCTTTCGATTTGCCAATTATGGTCATATCATAAAGACCGGGAATATATTCCTGAGCTTGTTTTGCATAACCGGGATTAGGTGGTAAATTTTGAAGACGCTTAAGTTCGAGTTATTTAAATGATTTAGTTAAAAGATGAACCTTTTCTGTGGAAGCGTATTGTTTTAAAAGCTGTTGTTCCTTAAATTTAAGAAGTTTGGTAGCATTAATTTCTGATTCAAACTTTTTAGACTCGAGAGTTTCGAAATCCATTTTAAGTTTCTGAAAATCATTGACAACCGACTCTTTTGCTTTTAATTCATTGGAAAGATTAGCTTTTAATGATTCTATTTCTTTCAAGTGTTCAATCTTTTCAAAACGAAATTGGTCAAATTCTAAACATGTTATTTTCTCTGCTTGAGGGACCATTTCAAAAGTTTTGACCTTTTCTTTATGCAACGCAAGCTCAGCAGTTAGGGTGGAATTTGTATCTACGGATTGTCTGAGAGCCATATGCATTTGATCAATAATATGTTTAGGCACCATGACCAAATCATGTTGAGCATAAGATTCCATACCCGTCGTAGCATTTGGTTGAGGTTCACTCAAATGTGTAGAATTGGGTACCACATCATTTGAGTTACTAGTTCCCGAATGCTGTTCGAGGTTGTCATTTTCATGCCCAACTTGATGTGGGTTATCATCATTACCAAAATTGGTGTGGTGAGTACCTCACTGACGACATCGGAACCGTAGTGAGAGAGATTAGCAATGAGAGCAGCTTGGGCAGAGTGAATGTCATCACAATCTGAATCATATGCGTCAAGATCATCTACTTGATAAGCTGTATTAGAAGTAGAAACGACTGCAATGCCTTCAGTATCTGCTGCCCCTGGGTCTGCAAGAAATGCTAACTCCTCTGAATCCAAAATCTTTCCCTTAGACTGAGCATCGACCAAATACATCTTCTCACGAAACCACTCTTCATCCCTTCTCCTTTTCGGCTGAGTGCATTGCCTAGCCATATGACCTTGTCCTCGGCAATTGTAGCAAGTCACAACCTTTTGAGGACCAATGGGACTTCCATTTCCATTAGCTTGAGAATTCACAGCTTGAGCATTCGTAGTCCTTGTAGGAGGTCCATATGAATTTTGCCTTCCCTGAATAGGTTGCACTGTTACTTGACCATCTTGAACAGTAGCTTGTTGTCGAGGATTTGAAGAGGTGCGGAGCTGATTGTTTGTTGGTGGAAATCCTGTAGTTGCAACAAGTTTTGACAAGTAGGCAGTTAGATGGTTTAGAACATCAGCTGGCGTATCATTTGGAGTAAAGACTGGTGCTTGGATTGGTGGAAGTTCATTAGAGTAGAAAGCTTGTCCTGGTTGTGCTTCTATTGGAAAATATCCTTGCTGAGGACTATAGCCCATTGGAGAAGTGTTGGCTTGTGATGGTGATGTCTGATATGGTGGTTACTGTGGAAAAGATTGTTGATGAACACTTTGTTGAAATGCTTGCTGTGGCATCATTGGTGGTTGATAAAATGGTTGCTGTGGTTGCTGATAGGTGTGTGGTGGTAGTTGATGCAAGTATGATGGTTGTTGATAAGTATAAGCCATGTTTTGTTGAGAAGCATACATGGCAAGTGGATCATGAACTTGAGGTTTAGACAACCGAGCCTCGATCACATGGCATTCGTGTTGTTGAAGAAAAGCTTGAAGTTGATCCACATTGGTGTTATGCAAGTCTTTAGCCAATTTAACATCCGTCACGTACTTTTTCCATTCTGAAGGAAGAGTGTTCAAATACTTGGTGTTCAATTGAAACGTAGGAATTGACATGCCATAGATATTGATCTCATTCAACAATAGGGTAAATCTCAAATAATAGTCATTGAGAGTCTCCCCTGGCACATAGGCAAACTTATCAAAAGTATCATAAAGCTTACACTCTCGTTCTTGTTTAGTTAACGAGGTGCCTTGCATTAGAACACGAATTCTATCCCATAACTCTTTGGCAACTTTATGTTTGCTGACGAGTTTGTAGACATCTGGAGGAAGGGCTTGGAGAATTATGTTTGTAGCATACTTATCACATTTGTCTTGAATCTTCATATCTCCAGTCAATTCACCCGTTGTGCGAGGACGAGTAGTCGTACCTTCCGTCACTGTACCATAATCTAATGGTCCATTGAGCACCGATGCCCAAATGAGATGTCCATTTTCTTTGTTCAACATATAAAGTTCCATTCGGGAAGTCCAATACTTGTACATAGACTTCTCCAACATTGGTGGACGATTATCCGTACCCGAGAGGATGGATTTATCCGTAAGAGATGTGTACTCCCTTTCGATAAGTTAAGATTTAAAAATATTGATTGAACAATGAGAGAAAGTAAATGTGTTTGTTGTTGTGAGTTGAAGTCGAGAAACAATGTTAAAACCCCCTAAAATATGTTCTCGATAAACCAAAAATTCCAAGTCAAAATTACACACGAGAATAATTTTTGGATTGTCGGAATGTTGATCAGAATAAAGGATCGGAAAGCTGTCGAAATATCAGTCGGAAAGCTGTCGGAATAACCCTATCGGAATACCCTTGATCGGAATGTCCCTAATCGGAATACCCTTGATAATGTCCCTAATCGGAATACCTTTGTCGGAATGTCACTAATCGGAATGTCACAGATCGAAATGTACCAAATCGGAATGTACCAAATCGGAATAATCAAATCGGAATGCAATCGGAATCCCTTCGTCGGAATGTGATCGGAATCCTTAAACCCTTTTCCGGTTACACTGATTGGAATAACTTTTTGAATCCTTTAAACCCTTTTCCGATGACCCTGATCGGAATAAATCCCACTTTTCTCGTACAAAACTCAACCAATTCGAGATTTTAAGCCAAAAAATGATCGAAACACCCAAAAATTTTGTGTTTTTAGCCAAAGTAAATATACCAAATCTCTACCACAACTATGTAGAAGATTTGTATCAAGAAAAAACCATAAAACACAAAAAAAAAAAATTGGTTCGTGTAAAATGGATCAAAATAGGCGTATGAATCAAGAATACAAACACATAAACAATACACTCATCCCATGGCTCTTGATACCATTTGTCGAATATGTAAATCTTGCTTATGTTTTAGAGAGAGAAAGATAGATGATTTCACACTTCTAGAGAGAGAAAGTTTAAGAACTATGTGTAAATTAAAATGAAATCACCACCCTCTCCATCAAAGGAGAGGGTTTATATACCCAAGCCCATGTGATGGGCTTGGGCTTACATTGGGCCGCCGGCCTACACATGTTGTAGGCTTGGCTTGGCCTTGTTTATTTAATATTAAATTAACTAAACTACGAGCTATTACATATACTATTGTTGGAGTGACCGATTCTTCCTAATACGTAAAACGTATTTCTAACAAAACTGAAAATACATTAAACAATACATTGTAGTCTCTGAATAGAACTAACCTACGCTATATCCTAATTTGTCTTGCACCAGGTCATGCACGAAACTCATTTTACACATCTCGCACATAGTACGTCTGGTAATAATCTTTGCTACTTTAATATAGTAATTTGAGTTTAGCCCAAACTCTTTATGATGCAAATTTTGGTGGCGCACTATGAGAAAAGTTCAAAAATTAATGCTAACATCTTTCTGAAAACATTTTTGCAACACCCCCGTGGAATCATGGGTTCGTCCTTGGGCAGCTAAACAAGTCTGTTAGGACAACGGGTATGGGTCAAAATATGGGAATGTTTAGGATTGGTCAAAGGTTCAGGACAGGTTAACTTGTCCATGCTTTCTTGATTACTTATAAGTAGTCGTAATGAAATAAACTAATAAAAAAATGTGGACAAAAGATAATAACTACAATATGGAAAGTACTTGCAAGACTTCTTTCAATTTCTTTCCCACCACATCGAGATCAGGGGACACATCCTGATGCATTGCAGACATTTTTAAGGGTCCGGTCAATTACACTACACCGAAAAAGTAAGATTCGACGCAATGTCACTGTGAAGATGGATGAACAACAAATTTCTACCTCCAACTTTATCTAATTGAAAAACGATTTGGGGTGAGGTCTGTGCCATTTTGTTCTATGCCATTTTGGGTTCGTCCCTGGGTAGCTAAACAAATTTTGCTACATTACTTCCGGTGCCCAAAATCATAGCTACACAAACATCACTGTTCTCGTATCTGCCTCCGGCCAAAGATTCAAATGTATCATTAACGAAAAGAAAATTGTTTGTATATTTAATTTCACATGCAATCAAACTATGCTTACACCAACTAGCAACCTACATGAACTCACCAGAATAGATACACGGATATTGACACCTTATCATTGTTGTTGTTAATTCTACAACCACGTCTTGATTGACATGAAAATAACAGATTTTGAAGAAAAACAAAACATATCAACATCATTACTTTTGAAATAGGACTAGTAAGGAATACTATGTAAAACATATCAACATCTTACTTTTATTTTTATTTACAAAGTAAAATGTTTAAATTTTAAAAAATTAACAAGTTTTTTGTTTGTTTGTAGGGATGTTTACTCGGTCGGACATACAACGAGTCTCTCATATATTTGTCATCGACGAACCCTCAGAGACCTTCAACCCATAGTGGGGTGACCTTCAGGCGATCCTCAAAGACCTCCATGGTCGACCGACCCGGGTAGCCTAATGGCTTTATGCTTATTAGAACGCCGATTTTTTTTATTTTTTATTTTTAAATAATCTTATATGAGGCCCTCACTGCTAAAACTCAGTTATCTCACCCGGAAAAAACAAAGTTTGTAAATGCAATATTCACATAACATTTCAAATGGATAGTGATCAAATCTAGTTACATTACAGAGGAACAATTATTGTTACAAACATTCGTAACGGAAAAATAGGAGATCAATCCATATCTTCCGTAGCTTATTCACACATAACATAAAGCTACTTTGTCCCTGACTTTAGTCTATGTTGGTAATTATATCATCACATTTTGATCAATTTGAATCCCAACGGACTAAATTCTGCAACGTCTTGGTTCTCACGGGTAGTGGTCTTGTGCCATTGCAGTCTTGATTGTAAGTAGCCGAGCGTTGGTTGGCTTGGGTCACCAATCATGACTGGTGTAACGACAGCCATGCCGCATTGTGACAAAACCCTAGTGACATTTAATGCAAGCTCTGCTTCAGCTTGGAAAGCTCCAGCGCTATTTGTTGTGGCTAAGGACACCACATTTCCGAGACAAGATACCTGAACTAGAGCATCTGTGAATGACCCAACAAGGAAATTTAATCAGGCCAACAATATATGTTTGATATTCAAGTGAAAAATTAACTAAATAGGTTTGATGACACACTCTTATAAGGTATGACCGAACCAGCTTCTCTACCTTAGGTAGAGATATGGCTGTCTACGCCTACACCGTCGCCCATAACTTATGGAAGACGGTATTGAGTGTTACCTTACCTTACTCTTATAAGGTACGAAGTACTTGATTCGTAAACAAAACCACCAAGCTTGACATGTACTTTGAATCACAGTTTTCTTATGATAATATTTAACAAGAACTGAACTTACTTGCGTAAGGAGGGGTTGCGGACATGGCACTGGCAACCCTATTACCATCCGCAGAACAATATATTGTTCCACTGATCGCCATCTTAACTCCTTGAGTGGCTTGTGGTGCCGCGAAAACAACAACCAAGAGGGTGACTAAGAGAATAGATTTCATTGCCATTGATAGATATCTAAGAGATACAGTAGTTTAAAGACTGTCAAGTGCTATATACAAGGTTATGTGTGGTTGTTGCCTATTTATAGGCAAAATGAACGTGTGATGTTACTATATACCATTTCATTGACGAGTACGTAGTATTACATTACTAGCCACTTGTGCTCTGTAATATTTTCTTTACCTTAATACGTTTGAAGATAACTTTGCGTGAATAATTATATTGTATGAGTTTGTAAATTTCCAATTGAGAAAACGACCTAGTGTGGCCAAATGGTAAAAAAAACTGTAACTATCTATCATTAACTTATATATAGGCCATGGCTAAGCAAAGGAAAAAACTTTTAGAGGTGCAAAAAACTTTTTTAAGTATGGTCGAACTTTCAAGTTCAAATTCTTTTGAAAAATAAACGTTTTCGTTTTGAATTTTTAATGATAGATTCAAAACACATGAATTAATCGACTAAAAAAATTGTTAAATATTCTCTTATATTAAACCCTTCGGTAAAATTTATCAATATAATTCCAGTGATAATGTACATAACTAAAGTTTCAGATTATTGTTAATAAATTTATCACTATTATGTTCACACTGGTATAAAAAGTATTTCAAGTGGGCGAGGAAGGACAGCACAAGTGACAAGTATGCTTGCATGGCAGTTGGCCTTATTATCTACTCCGTATTTTACAGTGTAAACACGAGTTCACGACATTTTCTATTCGAATAGGTTGATCCATCTCATGAAAAATCCTATTTCTCCGTTTAGCCTAATCCCTCTTTAAACTTATTATAGTGATAGGTTGTATAGGAACTGGACGCTCTTATTTGATCAAATACATAGCAAAAAACTCATATCTTTCTTTCATTACGGTATTTTTGGATAAATTCCTGGATACTAAGTCTCAAGGCTTTGATCATATCCATATTAATGCTAGTGACGATATTGATGCTGGTGACAAATCAGTGGCGGAACCAGAAAAATAGAATGTGGGGGGAAAAAATTTCGATCTAGTGTTAAATTTTTCTAAAAAATCAATTTTTCTTAAATATATCTTAAGTGCACCTTGTGCATCGAAATGTGTTTTTAGTCTTATTTAGTTCGGATACTTAAACAAAGTTAATCTCTACTATGTTAAAGTTCAAAAACATTTGTGCTATCATTTTTAGTTCTGTTCGTCACTTGCTGCCACCCTATACCTAAAGTATGGATCCACCCCTGGTGACGATATCTTTGATATAAAACTGGAACTGCTACGGTAATTTACCAAAAGCTATAGTCATCGTAATCCTCCTATTCAACTTCTTCAACTATTTTCGAACCCCTCATAGTATTTTTGGAGCATTCAATGAGTCGATCATTTCTGCATGATTTTTTTTTCTCGCAAATTACTTCTTTCAATGTGTTTCGAAGACAAAAATCTTTTATTGAACCAATATCTTAATTATATAGATAGTAAAATCCAACATGTGTTAATTTTTGGATCGTATTTTTATCAAAAATCATTCATCTTTTTGGCTGCTTGATAGCTGGAACTTCTTTAAAAGTATGAGAAGTTATAGTATTACTTTGTTTTTTTGGATCTTTTAAAAGTGTGAGATTATTTATTGTGATACTATAATATCCAATTGTCTTTTCTTTGCTAATTTCTTTACATCATGAGCCAGAAAAATATAATGATTCATATTCAAGCTATATTTATCGCAGTTGCTTTTATATCTTATCCTTAAGTCTCTTAGAATTGTGGCTCCTTCGTTCAGAGAAAATTTTAATGGGGTGAGATTTTAGAATTTGAAACTATAATAGTATCAAATTGCCTTTCCTTTGATCTGCCAGAATGATCCACTTTTCTTTAAATATTATTTTTGCAAGACTAATTAGACATATGAGACAACATGATAAAAGAATCATACGATAACGACACAAGTCTCTCCAAACGTGACGTTTGATTTGTAGTAAAAAAAAACTCCAGTTGAAAAGAAAAAACAAACTTAAAAGAATCATTGTAGTAATTTATACATAAATAACGAATAGCATAAGACAAAAATTATTTTGAAACCTTGTTTCTTTAGTGAAATTTAATAGACAAATTGTAGCTATTTTTTTTTTTGGTATACTTAGGTTTCTGACTCGACATTCCGAGTCGACTAATCTTAAGGTAGTAGTCGACTAATCTTAGGGTGACTACCCTTTTGGATAGCCTGGAGTCGTCGCAGGTGAACCTCCGTGGCCACTCCCAAATGTACACACCTAGTCAGGTTTGAACCCTTCACCTCTTGTTTGAGAGTCAAAGGACCTTACCATGAGACTATTTTTGCTAAAATATTCAAAAGTTGTAAAAAAATAACGAAAAAATTAAATTGCAAATATAAAAAAAAATAATTATCACGAGTGATATTTCACTAGTGATAAAAACAATTAAATATAACTAGTAATATATCAATAAAAACATTAATATTGGTATTTCATTAAAATAGTTACTGTATAATATTTCAGTAATATTTAATTAATTTATAAATAGTGATATTTCACTGTTTTTCGTTAGTGAAATATCACTAGTGATAAAGTATTATTTCGTCATATTTATAATTTTAGTACCTCCGACTATTTTTATAACTTTTGGATATTTTAACAAAATAACTCTTCCGTGTTTTTCTAAAATCTTAGATTAACCTCAAATATTAAATCAAAAATAAATAAAAATAAAAATTTGTCCTACAAAAAAAAACAAAGATACAAAATAACTAGCATAATGATAAAACTACAAAATGTCGTAGAAATTTTAGTTAAGAATCTAAAATGATCATCTATCCATTTGTCCTGACATTGATCCAGTTTTCTCGGTATCTTTAGACACAGGTTTCTGGTCTCCGTACTAATATTAACATAATTTAAAAAAAAACAATTATTATTACTCCAGTTTACGTGTAATAACTAATTGAAATTTTCATTAAATTTTTTAATAATATTTAAAAAAAATAATGTAGTAAGTTGATCAAACTTATCAATACTTTATTTGGACAACTTAATTAGAACATGACAAAAGTTCAAATGAAACTTTGTTTTTTCTCTCAAACATGGTCAAATCCCTATCATTCATTTTGGTTTGATTTAAAAGATGAGAGTAATCTAAAATTTAAGAAAAAACACGGAGGGACCAATTTTGCCAAAAAATCCGAAAGTTTCCAAAATTGGCCGGAAGGACTAAATTTGAAAATTTTCCGCACTGATTTTTAGGCATGAGCAGAAGAAACCGAACCAAAAACCAAAAAACCAAACCGAAGAAACCGACCGAAACAAAAAACTGATGGTTCGGTTTTTACTTTTTCAAAAACCGAAAATATTCGGTTCGGTTTCGGTTTTTATCAAAAAACGGAACCATAAAAACCGAACCGAACCGAACCTCTTAATTACATAACAATATATTTAATAATATATAAAAAAATAAATTATAATTCTAAAACCTAAAATATTATTTTACTTGGTGAAATATAATATATTCATCTTAATATTTATATACGTATTTATATTTACGTGTGTTTACTTCACAATATATCATTGCATATGTGACAATGATCGTTTATGTATAATTCGTATATTCACTTTTATGTGTGTGTATTTTGTAGATACATTAATTCTAATTTTTTTTGGATAAACGTTACTAGGCTTAGAATGAAAATAAATAAAAGAAACAACCAATTTTTTACGTTGAACAAGTTTGTTATTATAAATTGGCTACGCACAAATATAAACGGTTTCAAAACCGGAAAAAGCAAACCGAAACAACTAGAAACCGAAAAACCGAACCACCCAAAACCGAACGGTTTCGGTTTTTAGTTTTATAAAAACCGAATATTACGGATTTTTATCTATGGTGATATTTCACTAGCGAAAAAAAATGAAATGTCACCATTGATAAATTAATTTATCAATGGTGATATTTCATTGTTTTTTTGCTAGTGAAATATCACCATTGATAAAAATCAGTTCGAAAAATTTTCTATTTTAGTCCCTCCGTCGATTGCATTTTTTTTATATTTTGGCAAAAAAAAGGCCCCTCAGTGTTTTTTCATAAGATTTAATCTTAGGTAATGAATGATTAGGATTAGTCCTTTTGCTTGCAAGTAGAAATAAAGTTGCAAAATAACTCAACTCATTAGAACATATTTCTTCCGTCTTATAATTATTGTTTACTAACAAAAAAACACACAATTTCATAAAAGCATTATTCTTACAGTTTTTGCTCTTTTACATTTTGTATAAAGACAATTTTACCCATAACATGTTAATTAATAACTACTTAAAAATTTGTAATTATTACCTCAAATGTGGGTAATATAATAAACTAAATTTAAATTCTCTAATTGTAAATGAACAATTTGAAGGAAACGGTGTACACTTTTATTATATAAATCAAATTTACAATAAAAATAACAGAAATTCGATTGCCAGAATTTTTATAACAGAAAATAAATAACAATAAACGAAAGCAGTAAAGAGTACGAGACGAGGCTCGTGTTTAACACGATTCCCTTAAAACAGATTCGTTGTTTGTTTCCCAGGGTACAACGTCCAAATTTGTTGTACAGCCGGACTAGACAAACTTGCCTGAAAGATCACGGAAGCCTTCCGTGTTTCTGATCGGAAAAAACTGTTGGAATTCGGTGGGTATCAAGCTGTGTTTTTCTGTGTCTAAACTGTATAAGGAGATTTTATATTTATATTGAAAACTTGACTTGTTCTCAATGAAAAAATATACACCATAGTCAGAAAAAGATAGCCCGTAGGCGAGGTTTCGGAGTTGCATTCGTGTCCGCAGGTCGTGCGAGCTCGCACAAGTTCAGTAGCTTCGAACTCATTTTAGCCCAAAAATCCTTAAATCGGCACCAACCCCCTGCGCGCGCACGTAGGTGTTCGCGTAAAACCAACCGAAGAGATTTTGATAACCAATACCGAATTTGTGTTTCGGGCGACGTGGGACAATTCTTTTTCCAAAATTTGTGTTTATGTGACTCACTTCGAGACGCGATATCTCATTCGTATTAACTCCATATTGGACATACTTTAGCTCTTTGTGAAGCTCTCTTCGAAAAGAACGCAAAGCTACTAAGTACTACAAATATATATGACATATACATATATTAAATTATGTCCAAAGTATTGCAAAAACCCATTTTGTAAAACATTTTTCCAACAATCCCCCACATGAATGGGAATCGGTCGAAAACACATGAAAGTTTCGGTAAAATTTCTGCGGTTAAGTCCTGCATAGGATATGTAGGTGTGATGCTTTGAACCTTCCCTTGTGAGATGCACTTAGTCTCCTAGATCTGTGTAGACGCGATGTCCTTAAACTCAACCTCTGTTTACGTAGTAGACAATACACATTCACACAAGACTCTCCCTGACCTTGTCAAGTCCTCATAGTCGTGCTCGTTATGATCATGAACACTAGCCTAGTTCTGCAAGAGCTCTTAGAAATTGCGCCCTCACAATTTTCTTTGAAGCGACCCCACTTCTCTCTCACATAGGTGATTTCATCTTGAATCACTAAAAACATATGTTTTATGATTTCATCTTGAATCATTATGCTTTATGATTTCATGTGGAATCATTAAGCCATATATTTAACCTCTTAGCAAGTCACATTTTTCTATGAATGGACTAGGAAAGTTACTATATTCAGGAACTCCCCTATATTTACGTAACTTCCCCAACATTTCTATGATTAGGGTGTCCTATTGAACCCAGATCTTGGGATCTCTAGTCAACTGGGTTAGGTTTTCCTTCATAGAAAATCATTCCTGCAAGGGCTTTAGTCCTATTCTTTTAGACGACTTACTGGCTAACTCTCTACTTAAGCCTTTCGTAAGCGCATCCGCGATGTTATCCTCTGACTTCACATAGTCAATTGAGATAACTCATGTTGAGAGTACATGTCGTACTGAATTATGTCGACGACGGATATGTCTAGACTTTCCATTATACATTATGCTAGGATCTTTGTCAATTGTCGATTGACTATCACAATGTATACAAATGGCCGTTACCGGTTTAGGCCGCCTAGGTATATCCTCTACTAATTGACGTAGCCATTCCGCCACTTCTCCGCATTTATCTAAAGCGATAAATTTTGATTCCATCGTGGACTTAGCTATTATTGTTTTCTTGGAAGACTTCCAAGATATAGCGGCCCCTCCTAGTGTAAACACATATCCATTGGTCAATCTAGAATCCTTTATGTCGGATATCCAATTTGTATCACTGTATCCTTCCATAACAGCTGGATATCTAGGATAATTCAGTCCATAATCACGATTGTATCTCAAATAATGAAGTACCCTAGTCATAGCTTTCTAATGTGCATCACTTAGATTACTAGTATATCTATTTAGCCTGCTAACAGCATATGCTAAGTCAGGTCGGGTACCTGTCATCAAATACATTAACATGCCAATAATTCTTGAATACTCTAATTGGGTAACACTTGCGCCTCTATATTTAGATAGATGCAAACTGGTGTCAATTGGAGTTCTAGATAGGCCGGAATCCTCCGCATTATGAGTATTAAGAATTTTGTCCACGTAATGTGTAATACTAGGTTTTTAGCCAAGTATAAAATAAATTCGTTCCAAGTCTTTTCGAATTGATTACCGATTAAAAGTGTGACTCAATTGTTCTTGGTGGAAATTAAAAGGGGATTGGATATCTATTCTACTTGAAAAGGTAAATGCGAAGCAAAGTAAAAATAAACCAAAGATAAATAATAAAGGGGCAAAACAAATATTTAAACGTAAATTAAAGCGAAACGATAAATAAAAATAAATCTAAAAGACGAAATTAACTAAAGACTGAAAAATAAAATGCGCGCGAAGTAATAAAAATAAGCTAAAAACAATCACCAGAAAACTGTCACTTTTCTGTAAAATAAAAAATACAAAAATTACAAAACTAAGAAAAACTACTCATTCGGAAAAAGTCCTTCATCCGGAATAAAGTCCTTCATCCGGAATAATGGGCTGATGCGGAATAAATGCTTTATTCGGAAAAATTAGGAGAAAACCCTTGGTTCGGAAAAATGCTCATGCGAAATATACCTTGATTCGGAATATGACACTCATGCGGAATGTTTTGCTCATCCGGAATAAAGCTTCATCCGGAATAATCTACTGATCCGGAATAACTAACTACCCTTCGTTCGGAATAAAGACTTGATCCGGAATAAATTAAAGAAACGTTGGTTCGGAATAATTAAAGTAAAAGGGTTCATTCGGAATAAAAGGAACTCATTCGGAATATTTAAATCAAATGCTTCATTCGGAATAAATAAACAGAAAACTTTGGTTCGGAATAACTAATTGATTCCGAATCTGCGTAACTTAAGAACACGAAGAACAGGGGAATAACAAAGGATACAAATCTAACCAAAACTTACCATAATCAACCTAAAGATTAAACCAAAATAGCCACTAATGATTAACTAACAATAACTAATCAAACCAAAGCAATAAAACTAACACTAATGATCAAATCAATCAAAACTCACTTGTAATGATCCTGAAGAAAAATAACTATAATATTTTTGATGTAGAAGTAGAATAACCCAACCTTGTGTTCCATGTCTTGTACTATCCACGTGATAAAGAACTTATACTCCACCAAGTATAACGAGACCTCGATCTCTTGTCAATATTCTCATCCTATGTGAGACACTGAGCACGATAATGTAACTCCTTCAAGTGTTATGACAAGTCTTCATCACTAACCATGTAAAGCGCGAACAAGTTACCTTTAAAGTCTATGACTGGAAGTGCACGACTTTAAGATATGATAGAACACAAATTCGCGAAAATCTTCTTCAATCACCAAACTTACCATAAGAATTCTTCCCCTTAAGCTAACACCTCTTCATGACAAGTCGATATCTTCATATGTAAAAGATGTCAACGAATAACTCTTTCACAAGGCTATTCCGATTACATAATCCAATAAAATTCTTCATGAATGGTTGATAACTTACTTAAAAATCATTAATTCCTTTCAAAATATCCGAGCCATAAATATCATCATGATATTCTATATTAAAACGGAGATTCCATGTACCTTCGTGTGTATAATTCTCTTTTTTGTATGCTTAAAACGTACCAGTTTTCTCAAACAGCAGCTATTCCGTTTGTTATCCGAGAACCCTTACTGTCCAATATCCACATTCATTACCCGATATCAGACAAGGCGTATCAGCGTTTGAAGAACATATCTCGGACAACACTGTCAACGCTGTCAGCGTTGACTTATTCTTGTCAGCGTCAAAAATACTTCCTGTCAGCGTCCACTCTACTTTTGTCAGCGTCTCTTTTTCTGCTGACGTCATCAACTGGCAATAAACTTCAACAGCAACGTATATATCTTATTCCCATAAAAATGGAAACAAAATATATTCACCTAAATTCAAACCTTTTATATCCCATAATATGTCACAATCTGTTCTCAACCTCGAATTCTTTCGTCACAGCATATCTTTGATCTATTATATTTTCTTTTCTTAAATTGATGGTGTCCCACGTGAACCATAAACTGAACAACCAATCAAATTTGTCAAACCGTGTGAACACAATAGCATCAACCAATGAGAATTGAGAGGCTCACGGGAATACAATAGAAGAGCATGTAGAGGATTCAAAATATAACGAATGTTAGGGTTTTGTTCGTGTGAACGCAGGTCTTTTCCTCCAATCAGGATCATAGCTTCATGTGAACACAAACACTTCTTCACTCTCTCGTTACAGCAAGCAAAATATCATTGTTACTTGTCTTTTGCTTCTTCATTCGAACAGCGACCACACCATGGCAAATCATAATCATTCAAGAACTGCTACTGCTCATCTTTCTGTATCCATTAAACCGAATCTAAGGTTCAAGTGAAACCCTAATGGATGAACAATAACTAGGGTTTGTAGATTAACCATACATCCTGTATTTTCACACGTTTTAACAGCCACGTACTCCCAATCTTTTTGCTTTTTATGTTGATCTAGGGTTTATAGAAACCCTAGTTCATGATTTTATGTGAAAGCAAAAATTGAATACCTCATTAAACAGTGAACTTCGATGCTGAATATCTTGACAATGAAAGATCCAATCGAAGATCGCTTCAGTGAGATTCAAGACACAAGTGCCAAGAATCTACAGTTCAAAAATCACGAAGATCCAACGGTTAACGAAGGAGAGATCGTGTTTTGAACATGGCTGTCCACAGAAAAACTGCATTCACCCTACTGCTGACTTTGACGCTTAATAACTTTTGCCTGGGGATAAAACTTGACAATCCCTCCGGTGGATGTTTAGATCTATGTATGTAGAACACACATATAAAATTTCGTGACGATCCAACGGTTCAATCAAAAGTTACGACCTTCTGAATACTGCTGCGCACACAAAAACGTCCAGAAAAACTCTATACAAATTTTTCTTCTTCACGATACACGAACACCTCGTCGGACCTAGATATCAAGAGCCTTAGGCTCTGATACCAATTGTGGAGTCCATTGATCGTTAGACTCAATGGTTATGAACCATTATATCTAGGTTGATCATCGTTCATATGATAACATAGCGGAAAAGAACAATGATCATGAACAAGGTGTTTAGGCACAAAGAACACGAATTAAAACAAATGGGTTGCTCATTATATTAATAATAAACAACCACTAGACGTGTATACATTTAATCCCACGTCTAGTGCGACACACACTTTAGGTTTACATTGTGAATGAATATTATGAATAAAACCTAAGACTCTTGTTCCTTTTATAGTGGAAGGAACAGAATCTACAAGAGATCAAATCAAATAAACATCTAAATATTCTATTTAGATAAACTATATATTGTGTATATCATAAATAATATACTCAATATATTCCCTAAATAGATTTCTCCATCAAATCTTCAATATCCATCAGCGTTTGACTTTTTGACTGCGTTTGACTTTTGTTGACTTTCTGTCAACGCCTGAATTGCTCTTGTCAACGCCCAGATTGCTCTTGTCAACGCTTGAACATATTACTTGATATTTTCTTCGATTTTGAGTTTCTGCCACATCAACTTTTTGACCCAACAGAAGTAACTTCGTTAAATCCGTTTTGACGAGTGTAGGAGACGTACTAGGAGGGTTTTCATTTGACAAACTTGGGGGCACAAGAACTGTTAGTTCAGCTAATTCCTTTTGTAAGCGAATACGTGTCTTTTTAGAAAGTTGATCTTTATTATGCTTATCATAATCAATCGTATGGAATTTTGAAAACATTTTAGAATGAGTTTCTTCCATAAGTGACTGTGTCTCCTCAGAACTACGTACATAAGGTGCTTCTTTCGATTTGCCAATTATGGTCATATCATAAAGACCGGGAATATATTCCTGAGCTTGTTTTGCATAACCGGGATTAGGTGGTAAATTTTGAAGACGCTTAAGTTCGAGTTATTTAAATGATTTAGTTAAAAGATGAACCTTTTCTGTGGAAGCGTATTGTTTTAAAAGCTGTTGTTCCTTAAATTTAAGAAGTTTGGTAGCATTAATTTCTGATTCAAACTTTTTAGACTCGAGAGTTTCGAAATCCATTTTAAGTTTCTGAAAATCATTGACAACCGACTCTTTTGCTTTTAATTCATTGGAAAGATTAGCTTTTAATGATTCTATTTCTTTCAAGTGTTCAATCTTTTCAAAACGAAATTGGTCAAATTCTAAACATGTTATTTTCTCTGCTTGAGGGACCATTTCAAAAGTTTTGACCTTTTCTTTATGCAACGCAAGCTCAGCAGTTAGGGTGGAATTTGTATCTACGAATTGTCTGAGAGCCATATGCATTTGATCAATAATATGTTTAGGCACCATGACCAAATCATGTTGAGCATAAGATTTCATACCCGTCGTAGCATTTGGTTGAGGTTCACTCAAATGTGTAGAATTGGGTACCACATCATTTGAGTTACTAGTTCCCGAATGCTGTTCGAGGTTGTCATTTTCATGCCCAACTTGATGTGGGTTATCATCATTACCAAAATTGGTGTGGTGAGTACCTCACTGACGACATCGGAACCGTAGTGAGAGAGATTAGCAATGAGAGCAGCTTGGGCAGAGTGAATGTCATCACAATCTGAATCATATGCGTCAAGATCATCTACTTGATAAGCTGTATTAGAAGTAGAAACGACTGCAATGCCTTCAGTATCTGCTGCCCCTGGGTCTGCAAGAAATGCTAACTCCTCTGAATCCAAAATCTTTCCCTTAGACTGAGCATCGACCAAATACATCTTCTCACGAAACCACTCTTCATCCCTTCTCCTTTTCGGCTGAGTGCATTGCCTAGCCATATGACCTTGTCCTCGGCAATTGTAGCAAGTCACAACCTTTTGAGGACCAATGGGACTTCCATTTCCATTAGCTTGAGAATTCACAGCTTGAGCATTCGTAGTCCTTGTAGGAGGTCCATATGAATTTTGCCTTCCCTGAATAGGTTGCACTGTTACTTGACCATCTTGAACAGTAGCTTGTTGTCGAGGATTTGAAGAGGTGCGGAGCTGATTGTTTGTTGGTGGAAATCCTGTAGTTGCAACAAGTTTTGACAAGTAGGCAGTTAGATGGTTTAGAACATCAGCTGGCGTATCATTTGGAGTAAAGACTGGTGCTTGGATTGGTGGAAGTTCATTAGAGTAGAAAGCTTGTCCTGGTTGTGCTTCTATTGGAAAATATCCTTGCTGAGGACTATAGCCCATTGGAGAAGTGTTGGCTTGTGATGGTGATGTCTGATATGGTGGTTACTGTGGAAAAGATTGTTGATGAACACTTTGTTGAAATGCTTGCTGTGGCATCATTGGTGGTTGATAAAATGGTTGCTGTGGTTGCTGATAGGTGTGTGGTGGTAGTTGATGCAAGTATGATGGTTGTTGATAAGTATAAGCCATGTTTTGTTGAGAAGCATACATGGCAAGTGGATCATGAACTTGAGGTTTAGACAACCGAGCCTCGATCACATGGCATTCGTGTTGTTGAAGAAAAGCTTGAAGTTGATCCACATTGGTGTTATGCAAGTCTTTAGCCAATTTAACATCCGTCACGTACTTTTTCCATTATGAAGGAAGAGTGTTCAAATACTTGGTGTTCAATTGAAACGTAGGAATTGACATGCCATAGATATTGATCTCATTCAACAATAGGGTAAATCTCAAATAATAGTCATTGAGAGTCTCCCCTGGCACATAGGCAAACTTATCAAAAGTATCATAAAGCTTACACTCTCGTTCTTGTTTAGTTAACGAGGTGCCTTGCATTAGAACACGAATTCTATCCCATAACTCTTTGGCAACTTTATGTTTGCTGACGAGTTTGTAGACATCTGGAGGAAGGGCTTGGAGAATTATGTTTGTAGCATACTTATCACATTTGTCTTGAATCTTCATATCTCCAGTCAATTCACCCGTTGTGCGAGGACGAGTAGTCGTACCTTCCGTCACTGTACCATAATCTAATGGTCCATTGAGCACCGATGCCCAAATGAGATGTCCATTCTCTTTGTTCAACATATAAAGTTCCATTCGGGAAGTCCAATACTTGTACATAGACTTCTCCAACATTGGTGGACGATTATCCGTACCCGAGAGGATGGATTTATCCGTAAGAGATGTGTACTCCCTTTCGATAAGTTAAGATTTAAAAATATTGATTGAACAATGAGAGAAAGTAAATGTGTTTGTTGTTGTGAGTTGAAGTCGAGAAACAATGTTAAAACCCCCTAAAATATGTTCTCGATAAACCAAAAATTCCAAGTCAAAATTACACACGAGAATAATTTTTGGATTGTCGGAATGTTGATCAGAATAAAGGATCGGAAAGCTGTCGAAATATCAGTCGGAAAGCTGTCGGAATAACCCTATCGGAATACCCTTGATCGGAATGTCCCTAATCGGAATACCCTTGATAATGTCCCTAATCGGAATACCTTTGTCGGAATGTCACTAATCGGAATGTCACAGATCGAAATGTACCAAATCGGAATGTACCAAATCGGAATAATCAAATCGGAATGCAATCGGAATCCCTTCGTCGGAATGTGATCGGAATCCTTAAACCCTTTTCCGGTTACACTGATTGGAATAACTTTTTGAATCCTTTAAACCCTTTTCCGATGACCCTGATCGGAATAAATCCCACTTTTCTCGTACAAAACTCAACCAATTCGAGATTTTAAGCCAAAAAATGATCGAAACACCCAAAAATTTTGTGTTTTTAGCCAAAGTAAATATACCAAATCTCTACCACAACTATGTAGAAGATTTGTATCAAGAAAAAACCATAAAACACAAAAAAAAAAAATTGGTTCGTGTAAAATGGATCAAAATAGGCGTATGAATCAAGAATACAAACACATAAACAATACACTCATCCCATGGCTCTTGATACCATTTGTCGAATATGTAAATCTTGCTTATGTTTTAGAGAGAGAAAGATAGATGATTTCACACTTCTAGAGAGAGAAAGTTTAAGAACTATGTGTAAATTAAAATGAAATCACCACCCTCTCCATCAAAGGAGAGGGTTTATATACCCAAGCCCATGTGATGGGCTTGGGCTTACATTGGGCCGCCGGCCTACACATGTTGTAGGCTTGGCTTGGCCTTGTTTATTTAATATTAAATTAACTAAACTACGAGCTATTACATATACTATTGTTGGAGTGACCGATTCTTCCTAATACGTAAAACGTATTTCTAACAAAACTGAAAATACATTAAACAATACATTGTAGTCTCTGAATAGAACTAACCTACGCTATATCCTAATTTGTCTTGCACCAGGTCATGCACGAAACTCATTTTACACATCTCGCACATAGTACGTCTGGTAATAATCTTTGCTACTTTAATATAGTAATTTGAGTTTAGCCCAAACTCTTTATGATGCAAATTTTGGTGGCGCACTATGAGAAAAGTTCAAAAATTAATGCTAACATCTTTCTGAAAACATTTTTGCAACACCCCCGTGGAATCATGGGTTCGTCCTTGGGCAGCTAAACAAGTCTGTTAGGACAACGGGTATGGGTCAAAATATGGGAATGTTTAGGATTGGTCAAAGGTTCAGGACAGGTTAACTTGTCCATGCTTTCTTGATTACTTATAAGTAGTCGTAATGAAATAAACTAATAAAAAAATGTGGACAAAAGATAATAACTACAATATGGAAAGTACTTGCAAGACTTCTTTCAATTTCTTTCCCACCACATCGAGATCAGGGGACACATCCTGATGCATTGCAGACATTTTTAAGGGTCCGGTCAATTACACTACACCGAAAAAGTAAGATTCGACGCAATGTCACTGTGAAGATGGATGAACAACAAATTTCTACCTCCAACTTTATCTAATTGAAAAACGATTTGGGGTGAGGTCTGTGCCATTTTGTTCTATGCCATTTTGGGTTCGTCCCTGGGTAGCTAAACAAATTTTGCTACATTACTTCCGGTGCCCAAAATCATAGCTACACAAACATCACTGTTCTCGTATCTGCCTCCGGCCAAAGATTCAAATGTATCATTAACGAAAAGAAAATTGTTTGTATATTTAATTTCACATGCAATCAAACTATGCTTACACCAACTAGCAACCTACATGAACTCACCAGAATAGATACACGGATATTGACACCTTATCATTGTTGTTGTTAATTCTACAACCACGTCTTGATTGACATGAAAATAACAGATTTTGAAGAAAAACAAAACATATCAACATCATTACTTTTGAAATAGGACTAGTAAGGAATACTATGTAAAACATATCAACATCTTACTTTTATTTTTATTTACAAAGTAAAATGTTTAAATTTTAAAAAATTAACAAGTTTTTTGTTTGTTTGTAGGGATGTTTACTCGGTCGGACATACAACGAGTCTCTCATATATTTGTCATCGACGAACCCTCAGAGACCTTCAACCCATAGTGGGGTGACCTTCAGGCGATCCTCAAAGACCTCCATGGTCGACCGACCCGGGTAGCCTAATGGCTTTATGCTTATTAGAACGCCGATTTTTTTTATTTTTTATTTTTAAATAATCTTATATGAGGCCCTCACTGCTAAAACTCAGTTATCTCACCCGGAAAAAACAAAGTTTGTAAATGCAATATTCACATAACATTTCAAATGGATAGTGATCAAATCTAGTTACATTACAGAGGAACAATTATTGTTACAAACATTCGTAACGGAAAAATAGGAGATCAATCCATATCTTCCGTAGCTTATTCACACATAACATAAAGCTACTTTGTCCCTGACTTTAGTCTATGTTGGTAATTATATCATCACATTTTGATCAATTTGAATCCCAACGGACTAAATTCTGCAACGTCTTGGTTCTCACGGGTAGTGGTCTTGTGCCATTGCAGTCTTGATTGTAAGTAGCCGAGCGTTGGTTGGCTTGGGTCACCAATCATGACTGGTGTAACGACAGCCATGCCGCATTGTGACAAAACCCTAGTGACATTTAATGCAAGCTCTGCTTCAGCTTGGAAAGCTCCAGCGCTATTTGTTGTGGCTAAGGACACCACATTTCCGAGACAAGATACCTGAACTAGAGCATCTGTGAATGACCCAACAAGGAAATTTAATCAGGCCAACAATATATGTTTGATATTCAAGTGAAAAATTAACTAAATAGGTTTGATGACACACTCTTATAAGGTATGACCGAACCAGCTTCTCTACCTTAGGTAGAGATATGGCTGTCTACGCCTACACCGTCGCCCATAACTTATGGAAGACGGTATTGAGTGTTACCTTACCTTACTCTTATAAGGTACGAAGTACTTGATTCGTAAACAAAACCACCAAGCTTGACATGTACTTTGAATCACAGTTTTCTTATGATAATATTTAACAAGAACTGAACTTACTTGCGTAAGGAGGGGTTGCGGACATGGCACTGGCAACCCTATTACCATCCGCAGAACAATATATTGTTCCACTGATCGCCATCTTAACTCCTTGAGTGGCTTGTGGTGCCGCGAAAACAACAACCAAGAGGGTGACTAAGAGAATAGATTTCATTGCCATTGATAGATATCTAAGAGATACAGTAGTTTAAAGACTGTCAAGTGCTATATACAAGGTTATGTGTGGTTGTTGCCTATTTATAGGCAAAATGAACGTGTGATGTTACTATATACCATTTCATTGACGAGTACGTAGTATTACATTACTAGCCACTTGTGCTCTGTAATATTTTCTTTACCTTAATACGTTTGAAGATAACTTTGCGTGAATAATTATATTGTATGAGTTTGTAAATTTCCAATTGAGAAAACGACCTAGTGTGGCCAAATGGTAAAAAAAACTGTAACTATCTATCATTAACTTATATATAGGCCATGGCTAAGCAAAGGAAAAAACTTTTAGAGGTGCAAAAAACTTTTTTAAGTATGGTCGAACTTTCAAGTTCAAATTCTTTTGAAAAATAAACGTTTTCGTTTTGAATTTTTAATGATAGATTCAAAACACATGAATTAATCGACTAAAAAAATTGTTAAATATTCTCTTATATTAAACCCTTCGGTAAAATTTATCAATATAATTCCAGTGATAATGTACATAACTAAAGTTTCAGATTATTGTTAATAAATTTATCACTATTATGTTCACACTGGTATAAAAAGTATTTCAAGTGGGCGAGGAAGGACAGCACAAGTGACAAGTATGCTTGCATGGCAGTTGGCCTTATTATCTACTCCGTATTTTACAGTGTAAACACGAGTTCACGACATTTTCTATTCGAATAGGTTGATCCATCTCATGAAAAATCCTATTTCTCCGTTTAGCCTAATCCCTCTTTAAACTTATTATAGTGATAGGTTGTATAGGAACTGGACGCTCTTATTTGATCAAATACATAGCAAAAAACTCATATCTTTCTTTCATTACGGTATTTTTGGATAAATTCCTGGATACTAAGTCTCAAGGCTTTGATCATATCCATATTAATGCTAGTGACGATATTGATGCTGGTGACAAATCAGTGGCGGAACCAGAAAAATAGAATGTGGGGGGAAAAAATTTCGATCTAGTGTTAAATTTTTCTAAAAAATCAATTTTTCTTAAATATATCTTAAGTGCACCTTGTGCATCGAAATGTGTTTTTAGTCTTATTTAGTTCGGATACTTAAACAAAGTTAATCTCTACTATGTTAAAGTTCAAAAACATTTGTGCTATCATTTTTAGTTCTGTTCGTCACTTGCTGCCACCCTATACCTAAAGTATGGATCCACCCCTGGTGACGATATCTTTGATATAAAACTGGAACTGCTACGGTAATTTACCAAAAGCTATAGTCATCGTAATCCTCCTATTCAACTTCTTCAACTATTTTCGAACCCCTCATAGTATTTTTGGAGCATTCAATGAGTCGATCATTTCTGCATGATTTTTTTTTCTCGCAAATTACTTCTTTCAATGTGTTTCGAAGACAAAAATCTTTTATTGAATCAATATCTTAATTATATAGATAGTAAAATCCAACATGTGTTAATTTTTGGATCGTATTTTTATCAAAAATCATTCATCTTTTTGGCTGCTTGATAGCTGGAACTTCTTTAAAAGTATGAGAAGTTATAGTATTACTTTGTTTTTTTGGATCTTTTAAAAGTGTGAGATTATTTATTGTGATACTATAATATCCAATTGTCTTTTCTTTGCTAATTTCTTTACATCATGAGCCAGAAAAATATAATGATTCATATTCAAGCTATATTTATCGCAGTTGCTTTTATATCTTATCCTTAAGTCTCTTAGAATTGTGGCTCCTTCGTTCAGAGAAAATTTTAATGGGGTGAGATTTTAGAATTTGAAACTATAATAGTATCAAATTGCCTTTCCTTTGATCTGCCAGAATGATCCACTTTTCTTTAAATATTATTTTTGCAAGACTAATTAGACATATGAGACAACATGATAAAAGAATCATACGATAACGACACAAGTCTCTCCAAACGTGACGTTTGATTTGTAGTAAAAAAAAACTCCAGTTGAAAAGAAAAAACAAACTTAAAAGAATCATTGTAGTAATTTATACATAAATAACGAATAGCATAAGACAAAAATTATTTTGAAACCTTGTTTCTTTAGTGAAATTTAATAGACAAATTGTAGCTATTTTTTTTTTTGGTATACTTAGGTTTCTGACTCGACATTCCGAGTCGACTAATCTTAAGGTAGTAGTCGACTAATCTTAGGGTGACTACCCTTTTGGATAGCCTGGAGTCGTCGCAGGTGAACCTCCGTGGCCACTCCCAAATGTACACACCTAGTCAGGTTTGAACCCTTCACCTCTTGTTTGAGAGTCAAAGGACCTTACCATGAGACTATTTTTGCTAAAATATTCAAAAGTTGTAAAAAAATAACGAAAAAATTAAATTGCAAATATAAAAAAAAATAATTATCACGAGTGATATTTCACTAGTGATAAAAACAATTAAATATAACTAGTAATATATCAATAAAAACATTAATATTGGTATTTCATTAAAATAGTTACTGTATAATATTTCAGTAATATTTAATTAGTTTATAAATAGTGATATTTCACTGTTTTTCGTTAGTGAAATATCACTAGTGATAAAGTATTATTTCGTCATATTTATAATTTTAGTACCTCCGACTATTTTTATAACTTTTGGATATTTTAACAAAATAACTCTTCCGTGTTTTTCTAAAATCTTAGATTAACCTCAAATATTAAATCAAAAATAAATAAAAATAAAAATTTGTCCTACAAAAAAAAACAAAGATACAAAATAACTAGCATAATGATAAAACTACAAAATGTCGTAGAAATTTTAGTTAAGAATCTAAAATGATCATCTATCCATTTGTCCTGACATTGATCCAGTTTTCTCGGTATCTTTAGACACAGGTTTCTGGTCTCCGTACTAATATTAACATAATTTAAAAAAAAACAATTATTATTACTCCAGTTTACGTGTAATAACTAATTGAAATTTTCATTAAATTTTTTAATAATATTTAAAAAAAATAATGTAGTAAGTTGATCAAACTTATCAATACTTTATTTGGACAACTTAATTAGAACATGACAAAAGTTCAAATGAAACTTTGTTTTTTCTCTCAAACATGGTCAAATCCCTATCATTCATTTTGGTTTGATTTAAAAGATGAGAGTAATCTAAAATTTAAGAAAAAACACGGAGGGACCAATTTTGCCAAAAAATTCGAAAGTTTCCAAAATTGGCCGGAAGGACTAAATTTGAAAATTTTCCGCACTGATTTTTAGGCATGAGCAGAAGAAACCGAACCAAAAACCAAAAAACCAAACCGAAGAAACCGACCGAAACAAAAAACTGATGGTTCGGTTTTTACTTTTTCAAAAACCGAAAATATTCGGTTCGGTTTCGGTTTTTATCAAAAAACGGAACCATAAAAACCGAACCGAACCGAACCTCTTAATTACATAACAATATATTTAATAATATATAAAAAAATAAATTATAATTCTAAAACCTAAAATATTATTTTACTTGGTGAAATATAATATATTCATCTTAATATTTATATACGTATTTATATTTACGTGTGTTTACTTCACAATATATCATTGCATATGTGACAATGATCGTTTATGTATAATTCGTATATTCACTTTTATGTGTGTGTATTTTGTAGATACATTAATTCTAATTTTTTTTGGATAAACGTTACTAGGCTTAGAATGAAAATAAATAAAAGAAACAACCAATTTTTTACGTTGAACAAGTTTGTTATTATAAATTGGCTACGCACAAATATAAACGGTTTCAAAACCGGAAAAAGCAAACCGAAACAACTAGAAACCGAAAAACCGAACCACCCAAAACCGAACGGTTTCGGTTTTTAGTTTTATAAAAACCGAATATTACGGATTTTTATCTATGGTGATATTTCACTAGCGAAAAAAAATGAAATGTCACCATTGATAAATTAATTTATCAATGGTGATATTTCATTGTTTTTTTGCTAGTGAAATATCACCATTGATAAAAATCAGTTCGAAAAATTTTCTATTTTAGTCCCTCCGTCGATTGCATTTTTTTTATATTTTGGCAAAAAAAAGGCCCCTCAGTGTTTTTTCATAAGATTTAATCTTAGGTAATGAATGATTAGGATTAGTCCTTTTGCTTGCAAGTAGAAATAAAGTTGCAAAATAACTCAACTCATTAGAACATATTTCTTCCGTCTTATAATTATTGTTTACTAACAAAAAAACACACAATTTCATAAAAGCATTATTCTTACAGTTTTTGCTCTTTTACATTTTGTATAAAGACAATTTTACCCATAACATGTTAATTAATAACTACTTAAAAATTTGTAATTATTACCTCAAATGTGGGTAATATAATAAACTAAATTTAAATTCTCTAATTGTAAATGAACAATTTGAAGGAAACGGTGTACACTTTTATTATATAAATCAAATTTACAATAAAAATAACAGAAATTCGATTGCCAGAATTTTTATAACAGAAAATAAATAACAATAAACGAAAGCAGTAAAGAGTACGAGACGAGGCTCGTGTTTAACACGATTCCCTTAAAACAGATTCGTTGTTTGTTTCCCAGGGTACAACGTCCAAATTTGTTGTACAGCCGGACTAGACAAACTTGCCTGAAAGATCACGGAAGCCTTCCGTGTTTCTGATCGGAAAAAACTGTTGGAATTCGGTGGGTATCAAGCTGTGTTTTTCTGTGTCTAAACTGTATAAGGAGATTTTATATTTATATTGAAAACTTGACTTGTTCTCAATGAAAAAATATACACCATAGTCAGAAAAAGATAGCCCGTAGGCGAGGTTTCGGAGTTGCATTCGTGTCCGCAGGTCGTGCGAGCTCGCACAAGTTCAGTAGCTTCGAACTCATTTTAGCCCAAAAATCCTTAAATCGGCACCAACCCCCTGCGCGCGCACGTAGGTGTTCGCGTAAAACCAACCGAAGAGATTTTGATAACCAATACCGAATTTGTGTTTCGGGCGACGTGGGACAATTCTTTTTCCAAAATTTGTGTTTATGTGACTCACTTCGAGACGCGATATCTCATTCGTATTAACTCCATATTGGACATACTTTAGCTCTTTGTGAAGCTCTCTTCGAAAAGAACGCAAAGCTACTAAGTACTACAAATATATATGACATATACATATATTAAATTATGTCCAAAGTATTGCAAAAACCCATTTTGTAAAACATTTTTCCAACAATCCCCCACATGAATGGGAATCGGTCGAAAACACATGAAAGTTTCGGTAAAATTTCTGCGGTTAAGTCCTGCATAGGATATGTAGGTGTGATGCTTTGAACCTTCCCTTGTGAGATGCACTTAGTCTCCTAGATCTGTGTAGACGCGATGTCCTTAAACTCAACCTCTGTTTACGTAGTAGACAATACACATTCACACAAGACTCTCCCTGACCTTGTCAAGTCCTCATAGTCGTGCTCGTTATGATCATGAACACTAGCCTAGTTCTGCAAGAGCTCTTAGAAATTGCGCCCTCACAATTTTCTTTGAAGCGACCCCACTTCTCTCTCACATAGGTGATTTCATCTTGAATCACTAAAAACATATGTTTTATGATTTCATCTTGAATCATTATGCTTTATGATTTCATGTGGAATCATTAAGCCATATATTTAACCTCTTAGCAAGTCACATTTTTCTATGAATGGACTAGGAAAGTTACTATATTCAGGAACTCCCCTATATTTACGTAACTTCCCCAACATTTCTATGATTAGGGTGTCCTATTGAACCCAGATCTTGGGATCTCTAGTCAACTGGGTTAGGTTTTCCTTCATAGAAAATCATTCCTGCAAGGGCTTTAGTCCTATTCTTTTAGACGACTTACTGGCTAACTCTCTACTTAAGCCTTTCGTAAGCGCATCCGCGATGTTATCCTCTGACTTCACATAGTCAATTGAGATAACTCATGTTGAGAGTACATGTCGTACTGAATTATGTCGACGACGGATATGTCTAGACTTTCCATTATACATTATGCTAGGATCTTTGTCAATTGTCGATTGACTATCACAATGTATACAAATGGCCGTTACCGGTTTAGGCCGCCTAGGTATATCCTCTACTAATTGACGTAGCCATTCCGCCACTTCTCCGCATTTATCTAAAGCGATAAATTTTGATTCCATCGTGGACTTAGCTATTATTGTTTTCTTGGAAGACTTCCAAGATATAGCGGCCCCTCCTAGTGTAAACACATATCCATTGGTCAATCTAGAATCCTTTATGTCGGATATCCAATTTGTATCACTGTATCCTTCCATAACAGCTGGATATCTAGGATAATTCAGTCCATAATCACGATTGTATCTCAAATAATGAAGTACCCTAGTCATAGCTTTCTAATGTGCATCACTTAGATTACTAGTATATCTATTTAGCCTGCTAACAGCATATGCTAAGTCAGGTCGGGTACCTGTCATCAAATACATTAACATGCCAATAATTCTTGAATACTCTAATTGGGTAACACTTGCGCCTCTATATTTAGATAGATGCAAACTGGTGTCAATTGGAGTTCTAGATAGGCCGGAATCCTCCGCATTATGAGTATTAAGAATTTTGTCCACGTAATGTGTAATACTAGGTTTTTAGCCAAGTATAAAGTAATAATTCGTTCCAAGTCTTTTCGAATTGATTACCGATTAAAAGTGTGACTCAATTGTTCTTGGTGGAAATTAAAAGGGGATTGGATATCTATTCTACTTGAAAAGGTAAATGCGAAGCAAAGTAAAAATAAACCAAAGATAAATAATAAAGGGGCAAAACAAATATTTAAACGTAAATTAAAGCGAAACAATAAATAAAAATAAATCTAAAAGACGAAATTAACTAAAGACTGAAAAATAAAATGCGCGCGAAGTAATAAAAATAAGCTAAAAACAATCACCAGAAAACTGTCACTTTTCTGTAAAATAAAAAATACAAAAATTACAAAACTAAGAAAAACTACTCATTCGGAAAAAGTCCTTCATCCGGAATAAAGTCCTTCATCCGGAATAATGGGCTGATGCGGAATAAATGCTTTATTCGGAAAAATTAGGAGAAAACCCTTGGTTCGGAAAAATGCTCATGCGAAATATACCTTGATTCGGAATATGACACTCATGCGGAATGTTTTGCTCATCCGGAATAAAGCTTCATCCGGAATAATCTACTGATCCGGAATAACTAACTACCCTTCGTTCGGAATAAAGACTTGATCCGGAATAAATTAAAGAAACGTTGGTTCGGAATAATTAAAGTAAAAGGGTTCATTCGGAATAAAAGGAACTCATTCGGAATATTTAAATCAAATGCTTCATTCGGAATAAATAAACAGAAAACTTTGGTTCGGAATAACTAATTGATTCCGAATCTGCGTAACTTAAGAACACGAAGAACAGGGGAATAACAAAGGATACAAATCTAACCAAAACTTACCATAATCAACCTAAAGATTAAACCAAAATAGCCACTAATGATTAACTAACAATAACTAATCAAACCAAAGCAATAAAACTAACACTAATGATCAAATCAATCAAAACTCACTTGATTAAAACCATGAAAACTCAAGAACATACCATAATCAAAAGTAAAGATTAAGCAAGAAAGGTAGAAGAAGATTAATTAAAAGCTTGATTAAAAAGCAAAGATTCAACAATAACAACTTTAAAGATATAAGTTCTAAACATTAATCTAGAGAGAGAAAGCAATAAATCTAGAGAGAGAAACTACTCCTAATCTATCCTAATCTACTCCTAAAACTAACCAACCATTTTTTAACAAATGAGGGTGGTATTTATAGGAGAGAGGAGTGGTTGGTGGTTTCCTCCTTTCTTTCTTTCTTTCTCGCCTTTTCGTCTTCTAAGTTCTTCGACTTTTTCGACTTTGACTCGGGATTAGTTTAAACTCGTCTTGTGATTTCTTCATAAATTAGACTTGAGTTCTTCGGCTTTATTAAACTTCCGTCTTTGGACTTTTTCTTCGATAAATCTTCAGAATAGGCCTTGGACTTCCGTTCTTTTTGCACTCTTGATTTCTTGACTTCGTCTTTTGTCTTTTTGTTCGATAAAAGCCCGTGAAAGCCCGTGTTTTCTTCCTTTTTCATCTTTTGGTCCTAAAACACAACAAAAACACAAACCACGCATAATTCCGACATTTACGACATAAAATACACGTTATGGTCTCGTTTTTATTATAATTAAGTGGTAAAAGGATGGGTGTTTTCACACCTATCAAATCCCCTACACTTGACCATTGCAATGACCTCATGCAATGCTTAGTGACAAAGCAAGATTTACACTCTCGATCATAATCAACCTACCTTGGCCTTCATTAACAATAGAAACTAAGGAAAATTTAAAAGATAGAAAATCACAAAATGCAACAGGGAAGAAACTTGTAAAGAAATCTAAGACTTACATTAGGGCTTTGGTGTCATGAATGTTTATCACCCTCAAGTTTCATGTTCCCCGTGCCAAGCTTAAAAATGAGATCATTGTAATTACAAGTTAGCACAACTAACACTTACTCATGCGGTTCAATTAATCACTAAGACTCCCTTATTCCTATGGGTAACTCTTATATTTTATTGATGTCTTGAATGATCACGAGGATGCATTGTTGACTTATTTCGATAGTTTATTAGGGCTAAAAATAAAGTAGGACGATCTAATCTATAGTTAGCTAAAGGACAAAATCTTTTAAAACTGCTTCTCGAGACCTCATAAAGTTCATATCTTAGCATAACTCGCTTCACGATTTGAGACCTTTCTCGGACCGATATTTGGCATTTACTTCATACTTCAAATCTTGAGAAGACGTTCTTGAAATTATGGTCTTCTCTTCATATATATTGTATATCTTCACTTGGGGTAGTTGAGATATTCTTCAAATGTTGACCACGACTTCTTCATTATTTCTTCAATCCTTATTCGGGATTTTGATATACAACGATCCGCCTCCTTTTCGGACTTGGATCTATTTATCCTCATACCTTGTTAGGGTCTTTTCGGATAGACTTCTCCATGATCTTTATGGGAGTTGATTGCTTTTCGTCGTGTGTCTTGATCCTTCATATTGATTTTGGAATAATGATACTTCACATCATCTTGGATATTTAGCAACAAAATGGAGCCCTCATGCCTTGTTAGGGCCTTTTCGGACTCGCCAATCTTCGCGTCCCGTTTCAATAGTTATGCCTTGGCTATGAATTCTAATTAATACCGAGCAACTTTTAAACGATCTTGGGCTAGAAGCTAAGTAATTTTCCAAACCGTACGACCTTACTTATTGCAATTATTTATTTACAAGTGATGGGAGAAAAAGCTCATAATTAACTCACATAAGTTAATGAAAGAATACCAAACTTATAACTAACTCTATCATTTCTCGTTCTCCACAATTTAAAATCTCAAGTAATGAGACTCGTGGATGCTTAGCCTAATAAACCACTTAAGGTCTACATGGTTAAGGATACTAGCTAGAGTAAACTTGGATAAGTAAACTCGGGTTGAGTCAAAATATTCATAACGGGCCTAATATATCTAAGACATCTAAACTTGCTAAAACCATTTTATTGAACAATAAGAGAAAATAACAAAAATAATGGAAACTACAACTAGGCCAAAATAGATTAAAAATTTTGAAAAATGTCGAAAAATCAAATTTCCGGTTAAAATGAGGTCAAATTCACGAAAAAGCCCACTTAACTTCGATAGAAGTCCCCCCTACACTTGATATAAACATTGTCCTCAATGTTTAAACATGTGAGAGTAAACTCCCCTACACTTAGGACATTGTGCACTTTGCTTAAATCTTGCTAAGAAAGAGACAACTAAAGAGATTCCTATTTTAATATTGAGAAATATAAAATAGTGAATCGAAAAGAGTTTAGGATAGAACCGGGAAGACGGGAACACGGAACCACGAGTCGTCAAAAGTCATCAAGAGTGTGTCTTTGAAGCTCTAATCCCTGCACATGATAAGAAAGAAAACAAGAAACACCAACGGGGCTCCCCCTACACTTATGATGAAAATAGATAAAGAAAGATAATTGGGTTGCCTCCCGAAGAGCGCTTGTTTAAGTTAACCGAGTCACGAGCCTGACTCGTCCCCGAATTAAATGGTCCATGGGGAAGCCTCGAATGTAATAACGGGATCAAAGACCTTGTCCTCGTTCCCGGAGGACATTAATAAAGGAGAGGCAGGAGGATAAGTAGTGAATGGTAGGAAAGTCCGCTCAATATAAGAAAAGCAAGTGAAGTCCAGATTGACAGGAGGTGGGGTGGGTAAAGGAATCACATTTTCATCCTCCAAAGACAATGGATGTTGACCAATTGGCAAAGCCGTAAACTTATCAATCATATAATGGTCCATGTCACCTCCCGGGTCAAAGCATTCATCCTCATGAACGTTAATCTTTTCGATTTCATCGTAGATAAGGACTGTAGAAACTCGTTTGAAAAGATCACGATCAAGTACGAAACCATCATTTATTTGTGGGGATTGTTAATAAGTTAAATCCTCACGAATGTGGTAAACGTAATTCTCATTAGAGGAGTGTTGATTAGGTAACTCCTCGAGAATTGGATGTTTGGGCATGTGAATTGGTTCGTCATTATTATGAAAAATAAGACGTTCCAACTCATCAAGTTCGGCCTCGATATTGGAAAAATCGTCCTCACTCGTAGGTGGAAGTGGAGGTAAAAGAGCTAGCTCTCGGTCGATAATTTCCTCAATCTCGGGCTCGAAGACGAAATCCTCATACTCACTACATGTTGAACTCTTGTTGGGAGAATCAATTAGCGCTTATGGATTTGTGAGTATGTGATCATTGACTAGCGAAGCAAACTCGTCCGTAAGCTTCGCAAAAGTCGGTACATCACACAAATTTTCAGGAACATCCGCGGGCTCACTTGGGATGTCGACAAGTTCCTGGACACTATACTTTAGGAATTTGTCCGATTCCGTTGCCGAAATAATGTCAAGATGCTCATCCTCCATTATGAGACAGCCAACGGGCTCCTCGGGTGTGATAGCAATAGACGAAGGAGGAATGGGAGAAGTCTTACGTTGCTTTAGAAATTCCTCCTCGTCGAAAATAATCTCAATATCGTCATCGCTCTCCTCATTACCTAAAGGGCCAATAATAAGCTCAGGGATATGAGTACTCGTCTAATCTCGCTGCTTTAAAAATGACTCCATACAAGTTTGTTGCGTGTGTAAAAGCTCTTTCGTTTGTTCTTGAAAAGCTGTAGCAAGATCGTCAATTGGTTCTTGGTAACTCATCCCGTGAGGAGGCTGATGATCAATTGGGTATTGCAGGGGTTGGTCAAAACTGGAAGGGGTATAATTATAGTAATTTTGATCCCCCGTTGGACAGTGAAAACTTTCGTGAGGACCCCCACACTTATAGCACCACGGGGATGGAGAAAAATCCGGTGCATTTTGAGGATAAGGATCGTCATAGACGGGAGAGGGTGAGAAAGTATTGTAAGAGGAGAAGTACGAATTTGTTGAATTACAAAATGGACAAAATCCAAATTGTGTATCGTCGATATTAGAACCGCACCGCTCACAAGTACACCATTGACATGTTTGAAAACCATGCCATGGTCTCCCACACCATACGCAAGACGAATCCATGAAGAATTATAAATAACAGGGGTAAAGAAAAGAATTAAACACAATAGAGGATAAAGAGGAATATTTTTGGTTGCAAAACTTTGAAAAAGAAATGCTTTTTATGATTTTTCAAATGTTTTTGGATTTCTGAAAATTTTTGACACGAAAAATAACGTTCACGAGTGAACGGATCCCAAAATCCAACGAGTCTCTCACAAAAAATCGTTAATCTTCACGAAAAGAGCCGGCATCGGCGCCATTTAATACTAGGTTTTTAGCCAAGTATAAAATAAATTCGTTCCAAGTCTTTTCGAATTGATTACCGATTAAAAGTGCGACTCAATTGTTCTTGGTGGAAAGTAACAGGGGATTGGATATCTATTCTACTTGAAAAGATAAATGCGAAGCAAAGTAAAAATAAACCAAAGATAAATAATAAAGGGGCAAAACAAATATTTAAACGTAACTTAAAGCGAAACAATAAATAAAAATAAATCTAAAAGACGAAATTAACTAAAGACTGAAAAATAAAATGCGCGAAGTAATAAAAATAAGCTAAAAACAATCACCAGAAAACTGTCACTTTTCTGTAAAATAAAAAATACAAAAATTACAAAACTAAGAAAAACTACTCATTCGGAAAAAGTCCTTCATCCGGAATAAAGTCCTTCATCCGGAATAATGGGCTGATGCGGAATAAATGCTTTATTCGGAAAAATTAGGAGAAAACCCTTGGTTCGGAAAAATGCTCATGTCGGAATATACCTTGATTCGGAATATGACACTCATGCGGAATGTTTTGCTCATCCGGAATAAAGCTTCATCCGGAATAATCTACTGATCCGGAATAACTAACTACCCTTCGTTCGGAATAAAGACTTGATCCGGAATAAATTAAAGAAACGTTGGTTCGGAATAATTAAAGTAAAAGGGTTTATTCGGAATAAAAGCAACACATTCGGAATATTTAAATCAAATGCTTCATTCGGAATAAATAAACAGAAACTTTGGTTCGGAATAACTAATTGATTCGGAATCTGGGTAACTTAAGAACACGGAGAACAGGGGAATAACAAAGGATACGAATCTAACCAAAACTTACCATAATCAACCTAAAGATTAAACCAAAATAGCCACTAATGATTAACTAATAATAACTAATCAAACCAAAGCAATAAAACTAACACTAATGATCAAATCAATCAAAACCCACTTGATTAAAACCATGAAAACTCAAGAACATGCCATAATCAAAAGTAAAGATTAAGCAAGAAAGGTAGAAGAAGATTAATTAAAAGCTAGATTAAAAAGCAAAGATTCAACAATAACAACTTTAAAGATTTAAGTTCTAAACATTAATCTAGAGAGAGAAAGTAATAAATCTAGAGAGAGAAACTACTCCTAATCTATCCTAATCTACTCTTAAAACTAACCAACCCTTTTCTAACAAATGAAGGTGGTATTTATAGGAGAGGGGAGTGGTTGGTGGTTTCATCCTTTCTTTCTTTCTTTCTCGCCTTTTCGTCTTCTAAGTTCTTCGACTTTTTCGACTTTGACTCGGGATTAGTTTAAACTCGTCTTGTGATTTCTTCATAAATTAGACTTGAGTTCTTCGGCTTTATTAAACTTCCGTCTTTGGACTTTTTCTTCGATAAATCTTCAGAATAGGCCTTAGACTTCCGTTCTTTTTGCACTCTTGATTTCTTGACTTCGTCTTTTGTCTTTTTCTTCGATAAAAGCCCGTGAAAGCCCGTGTTTTCTTCCTTTTTCATCTTTTGGTCCTAAAACACAATAAAAACACAAACCACGCATAATTCCGACATTTACGACATAAAATACACGTTATGGTCTCGTTTTTATTATAATTAAGTGGTAAAAGGATGGGTGTTTTCACACCTATCAATGTGCTTGACTTAATGCAAGCCCACTCTGAGTTCGTATATCTTTATTCTAAGGATCACATCAGCCAAACTCATATCTTTCATGTCAAACTTTGATTTCAATATGTCTTTAGTAGACTTGATCATCTTATCGTTACTGCCAACGATACGCATATCATCAACATAAAGAGACATGATTACATATCCACTATTTGTGTCTTTGACATAAACACACTTGTCGCATTCATCAAATTTGAATCCACTCTCTAACATGGCGTGATCAAACTTTTGATTCCATTGTTTGGGAGCTTGCTTTAAGCCATGCAATGACTTAACAAGCCTACACACTATGCTCTCTTTAACAAGAGCCATGAAACCCTCAGGTCGGTTAATGTATATTTATTCTTCTAAATCTCCTTTTAGAAAAGCTGTTTTCACGTCCATTGGGTGAATTTCCAAATTCCTTAATGCAGAAATAGCAGTTAATATTCGAATAGAATTTATTCATGTAACAGACGAATAAGTAACAAAGTAATCTAGACCTTCGCGTTGTCCAAATCCTTTGATCACCAATCTTGCTTTATACGTGTCAATGGTTCCATCAACTTTCATCTTCTTCTTGAAGATCCATTTATAGCCTAGTGGTTCACAACCAAGAGGTAAATCCACGAGCTCCCAAGTATGATTTTGTAAAATAGAAATAATTTCACTTTTAATGGCTTCTTTTCATCGAGCCCCTTCTGATAATTCACAGCTTTTTGATAAGAAGTTGGTTCATTTTCTACCATAAAAGAAACAAATCAGGTCTAAATGATTTCTTGGTTCTCGTCCGTTTGCTTATTCTAGGTTCAACATATTCTTCCTCGGGTTGATCCTGTCTCTCATCTTGGAGATCATTATCATCTTGTTGTCTCTTATCTTGGACAACCGCATCATTAATTCTAGATGTGCTTTTAGTTTCCTTCTTTAAACAAGGAAATAGTATTTCAATGAAGGAAGCATTCCTTGATTCCATTACTGTGTTCTTTTGTATATCTGGATTTTTCGAATCACGTACAATGAAACGATAATCACTACAATTCTTAGCATATCCAACAAATATACAATCCACAGACTAGGTCCAATCGTTTGGCCCTTAGGTGTCGGCACAGCTACCTTGCTAGACACCCCCACACTCGTAAGTACTGGTACGAAGGTTTTTTCCCATACACTGTTCATATGGGGTTTCCTCTCTATCCTTACGAGGTATCTGTTGGGAATAAAATTAGCTAAGTCTACTAGTCGCTGACAAGAGATGTGTAGCTATTGAAAAGGTGTTATCAAGCCCCCTATAGCTTAGGCCTAGACAAGAAAAATTAAGCCGCTGTCAAGATTTATGAAGTCAACACGTTTTTATTTGTTAGGAAGATATGCATGTATATTGTATTTTCTAGGTTTATCTCAATATATCTTCCTAGAATAGTTGACACGTTTTCTTATTATACAAGTCTCCTTGTGCTTATAAAAGGAGGCCTTTAGGTTAGGGTTTGATATACGTTTCTACACTTTCATTGTACACAAAGTTTTATCAATTGAAGTGAAAGTTTGGTTTATATTATGTTTAGCATTATTCTTTGTTCTAAATGTTAATTCCGCGTAACACTTAGATTGTTGTTAACACAAAGTTTTTCTACGTGTTAAGCTTGATTCAATCTCGTTAACAGAAAGCTAATTGATCTATGTTTAGGATCAACAAGTGGTATCGGAGCTTGTTGAGGAACTTTGATCAAAAGAACTCAAAAACCCTAAATCGCTGAAAACCCTAATATCATCCAAACATCATGTCCACCTCAGCCGTACTCTCACAATCATCAAATCACAATCTCAAAATTCCCATACTTGATCCAAATAACTTTGAACTTTGGAAATTCAACTTTGAGCATTATCTGCAAGTTGATAACTATGTTCTTTGGAAAGTTATTGAGTATGGCAATCAATTCAATAAGGAAGCAAAGATTCAAGCTGCTATAGAAACACGAAGAGCGGCTCAACAAACTGGAGATGATCTCAACCAAATCCTAAAGATGGAAGAGTTGTTTCTGCTGCTGAAGTGGCAGATAGAAGGAATGATATGAAAGCTTTAAGCACACTGAAAGTTGCTCTTGGCCTAAGGAGCAACATAAATTCAGGAAGTATGAATCTGCTAAGGAGCTTTGGGAAGCTCTTGAAACCATCTATGGTGGTAATGAGGAAACCCTTAAACAAAGGAAGAAGCAGTTAATGATTGAGTATACTATTTTCAAAGCTCGTCCTAATGATAAGCTAAGTGAGGTAAGAAGTCGTCTTCAAGACATCACTAGCAAGCTAGCTTTCATGGGAACAGAACTTAAGGAGCAAGATATCACATCCACCTTTCTTAGAGGTCATGGTGATGCATGGGAGATTCATGCAAAATCTATCATTGCCACCAAGGCTTACAGGAATGCCTCCTTTGATGATATCTATAATCAATTAAGGATCATAGAACCTAAAGCCATTCTCAAACAAGGAAGCAATTCAATATATGGAAGTGTGGCATTCATCTCTCACAATGACTCACAAACCACTGACAATGTTTCACATGTCAGTGGCTTAAATGTCCATCCAGTCATTGGATCAACATATGTCAGTGGCTCAACTTCAGCCGCTGACACCTACAATGTTGGTTCCCCAAGTCTCAAACCAGCTGGTATTGACTTGGATACTGTGGGTGCATACATTGCTGCATTGTCTAATGGTTCTCTAGTTACATATGAGGATCTTGAACAAATCATTAATGCTGATCTTGAAGAGATGGACATTAAGTGGAGTATGGAACATGCTAGCATAAGGGCCAATAGATGGAACAAAAGGTTTGGAAGGAGAATGACTTTAAATGGCAAAGAAACTGCTGGATTTGGCAAATCCAAGGTTGAATGCTATAATTTACATAGGATGGGACACTTCATGAGGGAATGCAGATCTCCACGTAGAACTGATGCTGGAAAGAACTCAAGCCAGACCATCAAGGTTGAAGATGCTGGATCAAAGGCAATGGTTGCCATGCAAGGGATTGATGGACTTGGATGGGACTAGAGCTTTATGGCAGATGAAATGGAATAAAACCAAGCCTTGATAGCTAACAAGGAAGAAGAGCATGTGCAATATGCTCTCATGGACAACTCTTCCTCTTCATCAAATAATGAGGTATATGATGATGCCTTTTGTAGTAAGGTTGTAGGTTAAACACTGAAAAGCTTAACAAAGAAGTTTTAAAATATAAATCAGATATTTTTGATGTAGAAATTAGACTAGCAAACTATAAAATGGGACTTGCTCAATCTGATGGGATGGTTGAGGAGTATAAGAAAATAGAATTTGACCTTAAAGATCAAATTAATGTTTTAACTAGAGATCTGAAAGTTATTAATGAAGCTAGGGATGCTTTAATGAAATCTAGAGCAGACTTACAACTTAAGTTAGATGAAGCTATCATGTCTAAAGAAAATGTAGGATTAAAAATTGTAAAGTTTGAAAAAGCTAGCCAAACCCTAGAACAATGTGTGTGTGGGCAAAGAGAGCATGGGGGCATGTCTAGGATTGGGATGAAAGACTATGCTGCTATCCCACCACCTGCTAGAAACTTTTATGGTGTCTTTAAAAAGGATCTCTCTTGGACTTGCATACCTGAACTACAAGAGGAGAAATTTATTCCTCCACCACGTGTGCTTAGTCCAGTTGAGGAATATAGGAAAAGGTTACCGACCTAGAAAAATGGAAAGCAGCTAACCTTTTTCTATTTGTTAAGGTTGGACTGCTTAATGATGAACCAGTTGAAACTAAACCCATTGTTGTGACCAACCCCACCACTGGTAAAACTATTAATCTTGGCTCAACACCAAAAAGTAAACCTAGTGCATTAGTACAAAAAATGCTATATGTCACACTTGAAATGCGTGACTATATGTCTTTCACCACACACGTTTTTTTTTGGGCCCTTGTGACTATAAGTTGCGCCACCATAGGGTACCCTATGGTGTCATTGTGAATTAGTGGCCTATTGTGCAAAAACGAGTGACCAGAAGCCGGTTATGTGTGACAAATTTGGCAGAAGTTTTCTTGGATTAATTAGTATGTGTGACTGTAAATACTTTATAGTCACAAGGATGTTTTTTAAAAGTAACTATTGTTTGTACTTTTGTCATATAAATAGATAATATATGTGACATGTTAAATGAGTTATTCAAGTAAATGTGTATTTTATGTGACTATTCCATGTCTTTTGACCACACAAGTATATAAAAATGTGGCGTTTCAGATGATTTAGTAACCCACGTTATATCTTTCTTTTGGAGTTTGTCACAAAAAATTTAATCAAAAGTGGCATAAAGTGCTAATAAAATTCATCATATGCTTGTTAAAATCAAGTGAATGTGTGTTTTATATGACTATTGTTATCCAACAGCCACATGAAGTTTACGACTGTGTGACGTTGTGTAATGTTTAGTCACACAAAAGTGGCTTAAAATTTGTTCTATATTGTTGAAAGTCAAATGAATGTGTATTTTGTTTGACTATTATTATCCAATAGCCACATGATGTTTAAGATCATGTGACGTTTTATTATGTTTAGTCACATATAGCGTGTATTTTGTGGGAATTTTGTCACCTACAATTAATCTTAAAGTGGCTAATAGTGTTAAAATGTGTGGCCATATGCTTGTCTAGTTCAATCAAAAGTGTGTTTTATATGACTATTAATATCAAATAGCCACATGCAGTTTATGATTATGTGACGTTCTGTAATGTTTAGTCACATATACCATTGGCTTTGGGTTTATTTTGTCACCTACAATGAATCATAATGTGGCTAATGGTGTTAAGAAGTGTGACCGTATGCTTGTTTAGATCAATCAAATATGTGTTTGTGTGACTATAGTTTCCAAATGGTCACATGAAATTTAAGTTTGTGTGGTGTTCTATATTATTTAGTGACACAGCAAACTAAGAAAATAGTGACCAACAGTATTAATAAGGAAGTGCGGGGAATTGAACCCCGTGCCTCTCGAATGTAATGCGAGCGCTCTACCATATGAGCTACACTCCTATTTGGCAATTGCAATTATGGATTTCTAAGCATATTTCCTCTTAGCCTTTTTGACACTTTCTACAAATAAATGAAAAATTAAAAAGATTATTGCTAGCATCAGATTTTAGTATAAACTCGTCAACGAAGTGTCATGTGTACCCTTATTGTACAAGGACCAGATAAAAGACTTATACGTTCTAAACTACTGCATAATTTTAATACAAGTAAACAAACAATAAGGTGATAATTGATCTTAAGTAAACAAATAATAAGTTTAATTACCTGATGCATTGATCTTGTTGACAACATATGAATTTCTTATGTGCAAATAGCGAAAGCAAAAGCAATTGTGATAGCATAGGTCCATGTACTCCACGAGATGATAAGGTAGAATAGACCGAGGCATTGGATATGGAGTAGGATGAAGACTAGATTTATGACCGTAATTTGGTGGTCTACCTAGCATGTATGGGCCTGCACTCGGGGAGCAGAGAGTCCAACAACGAGTCAGCAACATAATTAGCATGGTAACTCACTCAATTCATGTCACTGATAAAATTTCATGTTGTTCACCTAGTTATAAACTTGAACAAGAAAATAAAAAAAAGCTACATGATTGATCCAATAGTGCTCAAAACTCGGAAATGAAATACAACTTTGTTCAAGTTTAGACTCTACTAACTGGTACAATTGTAACATGTAAAAGAAATAGAATCTCAAAACGTCATGATACTAATAGACTATTAGTGGCAAAATTGGGAGATGGATGTATACATGCTGCATGTGATATAATAAACATTTATGAATAATAACTTTTCCTTGTACCTGTCAAGTAGCCTCTGATGATCTAAGGTTGCTTCATCTAACAAAGGTATTTCTTCATTGACTCGAGGAACATGCTACAAAAATCAAGAAACAACTTCTTATTCATTTGATTAATTATAAGAATAAAGCAAAGTATGCATCTAGCATCTAGCAATCTCTTTGCCACTTTTGGACCATCTCCGATCTTAAATAATTGGATCTCTCTTAAGAAATTAACCTGTATGTAATGCCAGTAATCTGCTATTCGTGGTATATGACTCGGCTTTAAGCTTGGAAATTACATGTAACATAAGATATCATACATCAAAAAATGCAAGTCTAACTAAAACGTAACCTGCTCCTACAATCTGATAGCAGATAACTTACTGTTCCACTTTGATCTCTCCTAATACGAGTGATCGTGATTCCATATCATAGCACAATACAGTCAGGGGTACACCACTTAAAGCCCCGTCATCCTCATTCTGCATTGTTATAAACATACCTTTTGCAGCATACACTGGGTCTCTATAACCCAAGGTTCCAATAAGCTGTGTGCTAACATGTGAATCCCCTATTTTAGGGCTAGATTTCGCCAACCTAAATTCTGAAAGTTTTACAGCAAAGTCCTAGAATAAGAGAGTACATATATATTAGTTACTTGATGGCACAAAGCCAGAATTACCAAAATGGTTTGACCACCAACATCAGGTCATAGACATTAAGGAGTAAGTACTTTATCAACAATATTATAGTTCATTTTAAGTTAAGATAAACTTCAGTTTCATTTTTTGAAGAATTCAAATAAAGCAGTCCCTTACTCACTAAATAATCTGAAGCTCGACCCTTCATTTGCAATCCTGTCCTCTTGCACGTGATCACTAAGACGACTTGTACTCAGAAACTTGAACATTCCTCTGTCTGAGCCAGGTTTTTTAGTAAGTGCAGGAGCTTGTTTACCATAACACGTTCTTCGTATTGACAATCATATGGTGGACTATGAGAGTAAGAATGATATGAATTAGCTCGTCTCGTATCATCCTCATTGTTTCTTTTGTTCTGAAATAACGATTGCAGAAACTGTAAAAGTTAGTACGGTAAATAACACATATTTGTTTGAAGTATGTATGGAACTGGTTAAGCATACTACCAGTGTATCTCTAGAAGGTTTTTCCAACGCCTTTGATGAGAATAACTTCTTATCCACGTAGACACTTTTTATGAATTCTCGAACTTTATCCTAGTTGTAGTATAAAAAAAGCATCAATAACAAATTCAATTTTTCATTTGATATTATGTGTCATTACTTAATTTTTAAAAACACAATAAAACTCAATGTTCTCATACCTGATGGAGTAATAACCAATGAATGATTGTGTTTTCTAGCACAAGATTGATTGAATGAGGCACCACACGACAAGCAAACCTAAAAACCCGACCCAATAAGACCAGATAACCCAACCCGATAACACCCTTAGAAACAAACACGCCCTAAATCACCATAGTTCATCAAAAAAATTAATTCACTGATTCAACAATATGCTAACACACAAATAACTAAAATTAGTTACCTAATTGATTATGCTCGCTCGTGTCACTGTTTTGATGAATGAGATGCTAGTGGTGTGCCGGTGGAAGGTTTGAAATTAAATTTGGGGTGGTGGTTTTTTATGAATAGATCTAAGTGTGTAAAAAATATGGATAGATCCCAGAGAGTTTAAATTTTGGTGAAAATGTTAGGCGGGCTAAAGTGAAATATCAGGCGGGATGATAATTTGGGTTAGAACTTAGAAATTTAAAAAAAAAGAAATATTTTTAAAATTTTGTAACTATATAAAAAATGTACTATATATACATTTTAAGATCGTTCATTAAGTAACTAAAATTTCCTTAAATGAACATAAGCAATCGATCATAAAAAAATGAATGAATATAATGTGTCTAATATCGTGTGTATCCGTGTACTATAGTGTGCAACGATATCCTATCGACTCATATCATGTGAAAGGATAACCGATCGACTCATATTGTGTACAACGATACCCTATCGACTCATATCTTGTAAAACGATACCCTATCAAATCATATCATCTGAAACGCTACCCGATCAACTCATATCTTGTACAACAATATCCTATCGACTCATATCTTGTAAAATGATACCCTATCGACTCATTCCATGTGAAACGACACCCTTTTGATTTATATGGTATACAACGATACCTTATCGACTCATATCTTGTACAACGATACCCGATCGACTCATATCATACGAAACGATACCCTATCGACTCATATAATATGAAACGCTACCCGATCGACTCATATCTTTTAAAACGATACCCTATCGACTCATATCATATGAAATGATACCCTTTCGATTTATATGGTAAACAACGATACCATATCGACTCATATCTTGTACAACGATACCCGATCGACTCATATCATGTTAAACAATACCCTATCGACTCATATCATGTGAAACGATACCCTATCGACTCATATAATATGAAACACTACCCGATCGACTCATATCTTGTAAAACGATACCTTAACGACTCATATCTTGTACAACGATACCCTATCGACTCATATCTTGTACACCCCTATCGACTCATATCTTGTACAACGATACCGTATCGACTCATATCTTGTAAAACGATACCCTATCGACTCATATCATGTGAAACGATACCCTTTTGATTATATGGTAAACAATGATACCATATCGACTCATATCTTGTACAACGATACTCGATCGACACATATCATGTGAAACAATACCCTATCGACTCATATCATGTGAAACGATACCCTATCGACTCATATAATATGAAATGCTACCCGATCGACTCATATCTTGTAAAATGATACCCTATCGACTCATATCTTGTACAACGATACCCTATCAACTCATATCTTGTAAAACGATACCCTATCGACTCATATCATGTAAAACGATACCCTTTCGATTTATATGGTAAACAGCGATACCATATCGACTCATATCTTGTGCAACGATACCTGATCGACTCATATCATGTGAAACAATACCCTATCGACTCATATCATGTGAAACGATACCCTATCGAATCATATAATATGAAACGCTACCTGATCGACTCATATCTTGTAAAATGATACCCTATCGACTCATATCTTGTACAAGGATACCCTATCGACTCATATCTTGTAAAACGATACCCTATCGACTCATATCTTATACCACGATACCCTATCGACTGATATCTTGTAAAACGATACCCTATCGACTCATATCATGTGAAACGATACCCTTTCCATTTATATGGTATACAACGATACCATATCGACTCATATCATATGAAACGACACCCTATCGACTCGTGTAATATGAAACGCTACCCGATCGACTCATAGCTCGTGTACAAAAACTAATTTCTTATTTTTAAATGGTTTAAATAAAAACATAAAAGAAAAATAATTAGAAGTTATTAAATTTAGAGGGAAAAATCTTAAATTAACACAAAAAGTCCTAAATAATGTCAAGTTTCTAGGACAAATAAATAAAAGATCCCTGCTCATCTCAATAAGCTAGAAACGACTTATTAAGTCACGGATTATTTAAACAAAGAGGAAACAAAAAACTATTAAATATATAATTGAATGACTCTTAAACAAATAAAGAGTACTAACACACTGGTAAAACCCCGAACCCTTATCTGATAGGTCACGGGTTCGAGCCAGGCTTGATACTTTTTAGCATTCTTTTAATTTTATTTATTCTTGGACAATTACTACTACTCCCACAAGCAGTTGGCTTGTGGGTGAATAATAAGCTATAATGTGCAAATAATAAGCTAACAAAAACCAGATTAAAGCACAAATATAGGCTACAAAATTATAAATCCTAAAATTGAAAGTTGCAAAGGAAACAACACTAACAGTGGTAATAAGGTACCCACTGCTAGTCCATTCTTCACAGATAGTATTTATCCAGGAATTAATATGATGTTTTCTTATTCTAGTTCAAACATTGTGCATAATGAAAATGAAAAAAATGTGAAACAAATTAAGCAACATAAAAAACACAAGATGAAAACTTAGGAAACATAATTTAATTCAATAAAATTAAGGATTAAAGTTTCTAAATAAAAACATTCATTTAGTTTTTCTGATTAATCCCACATGGGAGATTTTTCAAGATCAAAAGACAAATGAAGTTCATCGTAATCATAAGACTTTCTGAACTCGGCTTCTTCTTCTTCATTTTCCTGCTCAGAGAATCGTAAACATCATCATCAATTATTTGATCTTCTTCCTCTAATTGCCTCCTATAAGCTTCATCCCTCTGGCGCTGTTCCTCTTGCCTCCTTCTAAAGGAAGCAACTTCCTCCCTCTCGTGTTGTTCTTGCTCCTCTTGTCTCCTTCTTTTTGAAGCTACTTCCTCCCTATGGCGCTGTTATTCGAGCCGGGATTTTTCTTCAGCTTCAATCTTCCATTGTCGTTGTTCGAGACCTTCCTCAATGTAGTAACTGTATTCGTCATAAGGATCATAATAAGGAGCAACAATAGGGAAGTTTCCATCTTCATCTGCTTTAACTTTTGTTCTCTCCACACAAGGTTTCCTATAACATGATAGTGTACCTGCAGTTAGTACTAATTCATAACAAAAATACAAAATTCAGAAAAAAAAATGCAGTTACAAACTTGTTTCCAATGGCACAACTGGTATCTTCAAATCCAACAGCAGCAGACGTTCTTTTGGATGATGAAGCCATATTTGAGATAATCGAAATTGTATGTGTATGTAATTAGTTTTCTGTTATTTTTTTTTATTAATTCCATTAGATAATCCTTGTTTATATAACCTAAGCGTAGAATATAAAGAGGCAACCTACATTGCCTACAGCCAATGCACATTCATGCATGCAATTAATTTTTTGAAGTTCCTAGAATGTGCAATCATCATTGGTATGTGTGTAAACTGTGTGTTGATTGTGTTTACATCAAATGTCAACCACTTTTTAATTGCACCTTAATGAAACTTGCTTAGCTAAAGCCTACAGGGAGTTTGGGACATATGTTGTGATTGAAGTTGATTGTCTGGTTATTGAGTTCATATAAGTTTTTACTTTTCTAACTTTGTTCTTGTTGGAATTAGTATTATATGAATTAGTTTGAACTGAAACAAAAAATGCATTCATTAAACATAACAGAAATACCCTAAATATCATAAAGGTGATGTAATTTCAAATTAAAAATCACAATTTAGGTGATTTCTCACCACTAAAAGCTAAATGTAGGTTATCATAATCAATATTGTCTATATCGTCTACTTCATATTCTTCTTCCTCAGGCTTAGACGAATATTCTTCTTCAAATGGACTACCAACTGCATCGGCTTCTCTCAACTCAACTTCATGTTGTTCTCTCAACTCAGCTTCACGCCTTTCTCTCAACTCAGCTTCACGGTGCTCTCTCAACTCATCTTCACGTTGTTTTTGATCTGTTTCAACCCTAGCCTCTTCTTCAATCTCCTTTTCCTAAGCTTTTTGATATTCAGCTTCCAGGGGGTAGTAACATTCATCAGGAACATCATCCCAAACCCAATGGCCAGCATTCTTTGTTTTATCTGCACTCATATTCACTTGATTATCAGCCTCATCACTTTTGTTTGTAGCACCATCATGTTCGTCTTCCCTTCTTTGTTTCCTGATACACATATACTTATTAATTAGCAATTACATATATATAAATTGGATTGATTCTAAACTAAGTTAATTAGAAACAGACTTACTTGTTGTTGACCTTAGGTGAACTTTCAATGTTGGCTTCACTTGCAGATCTTTTGACTGCAGACTTCATTTTTTTTGCAAAATAATCCAAACACTATATTTTGAAATAATGTTTCAGATATGTGATTGATATTGTTGGAATGGTTCAATTTTATACACCTTGAAAGTGAAGATCAAAGGTAACACGTCTAATACAGATTTAGTGCAAATACATGAATGTAATTATTAAGTATGCAGTTTTCATACAAAAACCAAGATTTTTACACTTTTCCAATGTAATAAATAGCACATAACATGAATGGAGAATTTAAAAACATGAGTACATACCAATTTGTCCATTATCATCTTGCATATATACATTGCAGTCGGTTATTGGATCCAGTTTAACATGGAGACCTAAACAAGATCAAAACCCTAATTCAAATGGAATTTCGATGACTTGCAACAAATTTAAATTTCTTGAAAAGGTCATCACTAAACCCATTGGGGTAAATTGGGTGTTTAGGGCACAAAGGGATGAACAGGGGGTTGTTACAAGGAATAAATTAATTCTTGTTGAACAACCAGATGAATCCAAGTCTGCAAAGGCTTGGGTTTCCAAAGAAAACTAATTTGTTTTCTTCATGTGTAGGATATTCACGAGCAGGTCAATGATTTTGGATATTGGGACAGTGGATTCTCAAGGCACATGACTGGAAAGGAAGATTACCTTACTGATTTCACTCCTATTAAAGATGATGATAAGGTGTATTTTGGTGGCAGTTATGGCAACATTTCTAGCAAAGGCACACTCACCACCAATAACTTGAGGTTTGAGGAAGTCTTCCTGGTAAAAGAACTTGATTATAATTTGTTTAGTGTGTCACAAGTGTGTGACAATAATAATAAAGTTCTTTTTACAGATTCTGAGTGCTTAGTGTTAAGTAAAGACTTTGAGATTCCAACTGAAAAAGTTTATATAGTTTAGAACACCTAGACATAAAGATGTTTATAATGTGAATTTAAATGGCATTAAAATGAATAACAACTTGTCATGTCTTTATGCTAAGCGTCAGTGGATGAGAGTAAGTTATGACACAGAAGGTTAGGGCATATTAACTTCAAAAACATGAATAGACTTGTGAGACATGATCTTGTAAGAGGATTGCCTTCAAAAGCATTCCACAATGATCACAATTATGTTGCATGTCTTAAAGGCAAGCATCATAAGGCCTCATTTAAGTCTAAGCTTGTTCATACTAGTTCTAAACCACTTCACTTATTACATACGGATTTGATTGGCCTAACCAATATAGAAAGTCTTAATGGTAAATCATATTGTTTTGTTATCACTGATGATTATTCTAGGTCTACTTGGACATTCTTTTTAGCATTAAAGAGTGATACTGCCAAGACTTTAATCAATTTCATTACTCAATTTGAAAAGAAAACAGGTAATGAGGTTAAAATTATTAGAAGTGATAATGGTGGTGAATTTAGGAACAACCTTTTGATCCCAAACTTAGATCGATTAGCTTTGTGTTAAACGAGATTGAATCAAGATTAACACTTAGATAAACTTTGTGTATTAAACAATCTAAGTGTTATGCGGAATTAACACTTAGAGTAAAGAACAAAACAAAACAATGTAACTCAAACTTTCACTTTGATATATTAAGAACTTGCGTACAATGAAAGTTGTGAAACTTGTAAAAACTTATGTAAAACTGATATCAAACATTAACCCTACGAACTCCTTTTATAACACAAGGAGTCGTGTACAAAGGTCTACCTATCAACTATTCTAGGTAAAGATAAACATAAGAAATACAATATTGAACATATCTTTACTCAAATTACAAAACGTGTAGACGAATTCTATCAGTGGTTGAACTTCTTCTTGTCAGCGCTCAAATATACTTTGTCAGTGCTCATCTGTCAGCGCCTCTTTTACTCTTGTCAGCGTCCAAGTTCTTCTTGTCAGTGTCCTAGTGACTTAGCTAATTTTATTCCCAACAATCCTCTCCTAAACTTGATATCTACTCTAGTAATCAAGTTTCTGAATAAAACTAAGTACAAGGAGGATTCTAGCCTGCCTTCTCCTAGTATTGGTAGTCTCCAAAATAACTATCCTCTCCCTCAATGATTTGAGTTCAAGGCCTTGACCTGTGACAATCTGTACAAGATCTGCATTTTGCTTTTACAAGATAATGTAGATCGCCGTCAATTCTAAAGCTGATAATGGTTCCATATTGTCCTCCTCTATCATGGAGATTTGACTTCCCAAGAGAGATTCATTGGGCATGGGTGTGGTCTTAATGATTTTGGGACTCTCTTGACTTGCTTCTAAGCCAGTATCAATAGTCTCAGCCCCACCTATGTCACCAACCACACTTGTGGTGGTGGTTCTCTCTGCTACATGGCTAGGACCACTAGAGGAGAACACTCCATTAGTCCTTTATCTCTTCTCAAACCTATAGTCATGTGGTTTTGAGGATGAAGTGGTATGGGGGTCTGTTTGGGTTTGGGGGATAATGGTGTCTGCGTTTGGGTTGGCTGTGTCAGCGCCCACATTATGAATGTCAGCTCCTGAGGGTTGAGGGTCAAGATCCATGAGTTATGGTGATGGAGGTTGTTCTGGTAGAGGGTCTGGTTGTGGTTGAGGTTGTGCAGCTGCCTGAATGACAGCTTGCATGGTTGGGGTGAGGGGAAGGTCTCTGAAAGAAGGGATGTTCATGTTACCAAAAACAGTTTTCTATTGAGTAGGGACCTCATAAAAGTCATCATGGTCCCTACGACAATATTGTTGAGCATCAAAAATCATTTGTAAAAACCTTGGGTAAGCAAGAGTCATCTTGTTACCCTTGTTGTGACACATGACATCAAAAATCATTTTAGAAAAATTATACTTTTGCCCATTTGCAATGCAAACAAGAGCACAACCGATAGACCGATTGATTTCATTGAAAGAAGAGCATTTGGGACTCAAACATTGTAGGATGACATGTATCAGGTACTTCCAGGCTGGGGGAAATTGTTGTTTAGTATATTTGTTTATGTGCCCAACTGGGGGAAATTCATAACCCAAGCCTCGAAGACCTAACTCTAGCTCTACTAGGGGAAGGGTTGTTATACCATCAGTGTCGTCAAGATGTAAAGCTTGACGAACTAGAGCTTCAGTAACAACCCATCTAGCCCCATCAGTGCCAACTAATGTAATCATTCCATCAATTGTTACAGAATGAACAGTGTTTCAAAACTGCTTGATGTGTGTGATAGGGATGAGTGGAGTATGAGAAAGTGCATACCTTAGAGGAGACGCCATCAAATACCCAATCATCATTGTGTACTGAGGGTGAAAAGTATTATCTTCAACCATATAAGCCACCATATTATGTTGGCTTCGGAACCCCAACTCCACATTAGCAGGTTTAAACTTTGGTGCCATTTAGAATGATTTGTGAAAACTGAAAGATGATAACAATGGAGGTATGAAGGTTTGAGAATTTTTAGTAGACAATAATAGTAGTTACCCTGTTTGAAAGAAATGAACCTAATTTATAGGAGTGGTAAAAGCACACTATTGGTTACAAAATGAGGCAGTTATATTCAAAAAGTAATGATCACAATCGTGAAAATATATAACTTATCTCTTTCATTAATTAAAAGTTACTAACTTGCTAAAATTACGGCCCAAATTTTTGTCAAAAATAACAACTGGGTGGACCCCAATGTTTTTTAACGTCAAAAAGTAAACGTCGGCGTGTAACGGCTATATTCTTGTCAGCGTTGAAGTTTTTCCATGTCAGCGTTTAAATTGGTCTTATCAGCGTTGGAAGGAAACTATCTCAGCGGCCAAAAATAAAAATAAAAGACCTTAGCAAAGAAGTTTACCCTAGTGAAGATAACTCTTACTCTGAAAATGACTGTAGGGTGGCAAGCACTGTCCAATCATGCACACTTGCATAAGCAAGATAGACATATATGTCCTCAAGTGTCCCTTGCTAACCAAAGTTCTTAACAGTGAAGAAATCTCATATAAACTCTTTGTAACTTCCCAGGTAAGCCCAATTAAAATTTACACAAAGTCTCCCAATTGACCAATCCCAAATCTAAGCCAAAAGTCTTGGCAACATGCACAGTATATCAACTTTGCATGCGACAGTGCCTCAAGAACAAGAAATTCCAACAATTCTTAAAAGAAAAGCCTTCACTATTTCTAATTCCCACTCACCTGTGGACACAATCTAGAATTGTGATAAGAGTATTCTAAGAATACCCAAAATCCTAAAGGTTTCCTAAACCTCCCCTTAAACAATAATATACACAGTTGCAAAATAAAAAGTATATGACAAAAATTTATTTCAAGATAGGAATGTGAACATTCCAACCATCATAAATAAACTTTTGACACATTCCTTGTAAGCTGCAAAGATCTATAAGCAACTCTAAATCCAATTGTACAATGCTCACAATGCCTGCATGATTAGATGAAAAAACCACAAAACTAACATGTTGCTGTCAGCGGCCATTTTTACACTTGTCAGCGTTAAAATAACCTCTGTCAGCGTTAGAAAAATAAAGTGGAAAATCTAATACTTTAAAAAGATAAATAACAGTGCACATCCTATACATACTATATAATGATTTCGAAAACACATTTAGGTGAGATTGATCATTCCAATACTTGTTACCAAGTACTGAAACATTCCCACATCAAAAGGTTTAGTTAAAAGATCAGCCACATTCTCTTCTGTGTCTACCCTATCTAGATGTATTAAACCTTTTTCCAAACAATCTCTTATAAAATGATGCCTAATTTCTATGTGTTTAGTTTTAGAATGATGTACAAGATTCTTAATAATGAATAATGTACTGTTATTATCTACAAATATCTTGGCATGCATAAAATTATACCCATAATCCAACAGCTGGTTTTGTATCCATAGAACTTGTTCACAACAAGCAGGTTCAGCCACATACTCTGCTTCAGTTGTAGAATTTGCCACCATTATTTGTTTCTTGCATTGCCAAGATATGAGTCTGCTCCCAAGAAATTGACATCCACCAGTTGTGGATTTCCTATCAAACTTATCACCTCCATAGTCATTGTCTGAATAGCCAATAAGCTCCAATGGAGAATCTTTAGGATACCATAAAGCCAAGGTGGAATAGCACCTAAGGTATCTAAAGATCCTTTTAACAGCATGAAGATGACACTCTTTGGGAGTCACTTGATGGCGTGCACATGCACACACAGCAAAAATAAGATACATCAATGTTCAATCATGGATCTATAATGCCTAACGTCAACATCTTTTCCGTATCCAGTCTTTCCCCAAGGGTATTCCCTATCCATGGGTGTGCTAGCCCGTTTTTCATGAGGGGAAAAACCAAACTTCTTCAAGATCTCAGCCACATATTTGTCTTGAGAGATAAAGATACCATCTTCTTTTTGTTGTACTTGTAAACCTAGAAAGAAGTTCATCTCTCCCATTGCACTCATCTTGAATTTGTCTGTCATGAGCTTGGAAAAGTCTTCACTCATCTTTGGATTAGATGATCCAAAAATAATATCATCCACATAGACCTGTACAAGAAGAAAATCCTTGCCAATCTTATTGGTAAATAGGGTTTGGTCTATGGTGCCCCTCTTGAATCCATTTTCCACAAGGTAAGTGGATAATGTACCATACCATGCTCTTGGGGCTTGATGAAGTCCATACCTTGCTTTCTTGACTCTATACACCTTGTCTGGATGCTCTGAATCTTCAAAACCTGGTGGTTGCATAACATACACTTCCTCCTCAATTTTGTCATATAAGAAATCACTTTTCACATCCATTTGATAAACTATGAAACCCATACAAGAAGCATAGGCTAGGAAAATCCTTATTGCTTCAATCCTTGCAAGAGGTGCAAAAACCTCTTCATAGTCTATCACTTCTTCTTGTGTATATCCCTGAGCAACTAAATGTGCCTTGTTTCTGACAACAATTCCTCTTTCATCCTTTTTATTCCTTAGAACCCAACGTGTCTCAATAGGTCTGGCATACCTTGGACAGTCTACTAGCTCCCAAACACCTTGAATGGCAAACTGGTGAAGCTCATCCTGCATTGCTTCAACCCAGCTGGTTCTTTAAGAGCTTTAAAAATCTTCTTGGGTTCCTTTTGTGACAGAAAATAAGCAAATAAACATGCTTGTACAAGAGGGGTATCTTCCTTCTTTTGAATATTAGCAATGAATCCACCTTGAGTCTGGTGAGTCCTCCTTGTTTGGACAGGAGACTGAATATCACCAATTATTTGGGAAGGAGGATGATCTTTGGCCACCTTTGTAAGTATTCCTCCGCCAAATAGTAAATTGTCATGTATAGTGGACTCCATTTTGCCAATATCATCTTCATTGCTACTCCCATCCCCACTTGTACTGACATCTTGATTGGGTATGGGATCTTCAACATGTTCAAAAATATTTTTGTTTGATGAAGAGAATAAATTTCCAAACAAACTGTCAGCGTCTGAATTCAACGTGTCAGTGTCTGAATTGGCTTTGTCAGTGGATGAAGATGCATGCATCGATTCATCAACTGGTTTTTCTTGTGGCCCTTCTTCCTCCTTTCCAGCTGCAACAGATTCTTGTACAAACCCATCAGTCCATATAGGTATGGTGACATAGTCAAATATGGGAGTTGGCTCAACTGCATGTGATCCTTCTTCTTTAGCAACCTGTGTACCTGAAATCTCAACGATAGGTTCTTCCAAGACATTTGGATCCTTTTCCATAATGTCTGGATTAGTGACATGCATATAATTCAAAGCCCTAGATAATGGTTCCAAATCAAACAACCAATTAGGTCCAGGCTTAGGATCACTAGGTTTACTTTCCAAGAAGTTAACATGAATATTTTCTGTTAGAATCTTAGTCTTCTTGTTATAAACCCTGTACCCCCTGCTATTCGTAGAATATCCCATAAAAAGTCCCTCATCACCTTTTGAGTGAAACTTGCCTAGATTATCACTAGTATTCAAATCACTACATGACATCAAAAAAGCCTAAAGAAGTCTATACTAGGCTTCCTATTCCAAAGCAACTCATAGGGGGTCTTATTATGAAACTTATTCACCAAGGCTCTATTTTGAACATAGCATGCAGTGTTTATAACCTCAGCCCAAAAAGCAATGGGTAAATTTGCATCTGCCAACATGGTTCTAGCTGCTTCTATTAAAGTTCTATTCTTTCTTTCAGCTACACCATTCTGCTATTGAGTTCTAGCTATGCTAAACTCTCTAGAGATTCCCTTATTGACACAAAAGGCATCTAGAAGATTGTTCCTAAACTCACCACCATTATCACTTCTAAGAGATTTAACCTCGTTACCTGTTTTCTTCTCAATCTGTGTGATGAAGTTAATTAAAGTCTTAGCAGTATCACTCTTTAAAGCTAAAAATAAAGTCCAAGTAAACCTAGAATAATCATCAGTGACAACAAAACAGTAAGATTTACCATTGAGGCTTTCTATATTGGTTGGGCCAAATAAGTCCATGTGTAACAGGTGAAGTGGCTTAGGACTAGAATGCACACTTTTAGACTAAAAGGAGACCTTATGCTGTTTGCCTTAAAGGCAAGCAACACAAGAATGATCATTATGGAAAGCTTTTGAAGGCAAACCACTGACAAGATCATGTCTCACAAGTCTATTAATATTCTTAAAGTTAATATGCCCTAGCCTTCTGTGCTATAAATTACTCTCATCAACTGAAGCTTTAGCATAAAGACATGACAGATTTTTGTTCATTTTAATTCCATTTAGATTAACATTATAAATGTCCTTATGCCTAGGTGTTCTATACTCAATAAACTTCTCATCAGGAATATTTAAATCCTTACTTAACACCAAGCATTCAGTATCAGTAAAAAGAACTTTATTTTTGTTGTCACAAACTTATGACACACTAAACAAGTTATAGTCAAGTTCTTTTACCAGGAAGACTTCATCAAACCTTAGGTTGTTGGTGATGAGAGTGCCTTTTCCAGAGATGGTTCCAAAACCTCCTCCAAAATACACTTTATCACCATTCTTGATAGGAATGAAATTGGTAAGATAGTCTTCCTTTCCGGTCATGTGCCTTGAGCATCCACCGTCCCAATATCCTTTATCATTGACCTACTTTGGAATGCCCTGCACATGAAGAAAACAAATTAGTTTTTTTGGGAACCCAAGCCTTTGCAGACTTGGATTCATTTGGTTGTTCAACAAGAATTGATTTATTCCTTGTAACAACCCCCTGTTCATCCCTTTGTGGTCTAAACACCCAATTTACCCCAATAGGTTTAGTGATGACCTTTGCAAGAAAGTTAATCTGTTACAGGTCATAGAAATTCCATCTGAATTGGGGTTTTGGTCTTGTTTAGGTCTCCATGTCAAACTGGATTATCTTTAGAACCTGGTCCCTTAGGTTTTAGATCCCTATTGCTTAGTCCAACATGAGATCTAACAGAAGCCAGTTGTGGCATTTTCATACCAAAACTAGATCTGTCAGCGGCTGATTTTGTCTTGTCAGCGGACAATTTGTTCCTGTCAGCGTCTAATTTAGGGTTTGCTACAGGAACCCATTGTCTATTAGTCCAAGTGTTGGTCTTTTGAAAGGGTCTTTGTCCATGAATATTAGTCCCTCTAAAAAAGAAATGATCTGGTCCAGTGGCCTGGGGACTAGTTTGGACAAAGGGTCTAGGTTTGACCATGGTTTACCTTTTGTCAGCGGTGAATTTAGAGCCGCTGATACATTTATAAGCCAAGTGAGAAAAACTCCCACATGTGTAACAAGCCTTTCTAGACATAACCTTAGGTATAGATTGAAAGAACCTTGTCCCATTAACACTTGCTTGACTTTGGGGTGATCTAGGTTTCCTATACATTTCAGCATATTTAACATTAGATTTGGTCTTAGTTGTAGAGCCAAGATCAATAGGTCTTCCAGTGGTAGGGTTAGTGATGACTATTGGTTGAACTTAGTTTCTTCATCACTAAGAAGCCATCCCTTAACAAACAACATAGGGTTGACTTTCTTCCACTGTTCAAAAGTCAGTCACTTTCTGCTTATACTCCTCAACTGGGGAAATCACTCTAGGTGGAGGAACAAATTCCTTTTCTTGGAGTTCTGGAATACCAGTCCAAGAGAGATCCTTATTCAGGACACCATAGAAGTCCCCAGCAGGTGGTGGAATGGTAGCATACTCTTTCATCCTAATTCCCGACATGTCCCTAGGGTTTCTTTGTTTACTTACACATTTTTCTAAGGTTTGGTTGGCTTTATCAAAATTTTCAATTTTAAGCCCTACATTCTCTTTATCTTTAATGGCTTCACTTAACTGAAGTTGTAGGTCAGATCTACATTTCATTAAAGACTCCCTAGCTTCATTACTGACTCTCAGATCTCTAGTTAAAACATTAATTTGATCTTTTAGGTCAAATTCCATTTTCTTATATTCCTCTTCATACCATCAGATTATGCAAGCCCCCTTTTAGAGTTTGCAAGTCTAACTTCTACATCAAGAACATCTGATTTTAACTTTAAAATTTCTTTGTTAAGTTTTTCAATGTTTAACCTACAACCTTTACTACAAAAGGCATCATCATATACCTCATTATCTGATGAAGAGGAGGAGTTGGCCATGAGAGCAAAGTGAACGTTCTTTTCCTCTTCCTTTTCAGCCATCAAAGCTTGATTTTCTACCACATCATCTACCATAAAGCTCCATTCCCATCCAATGCCATCAATACCTTGCATGGCAACCATAGCCTTTGGCTCAGCATCCTTAACAGTAACCATCTGTCTTGTCTTCTTTCCAGCATCATCACTTCGTTGAGATCTACACTCTCTCATGAAGTGTCATATCCTATGACAATTATAGCATTCAACCTTGGATTTATCAAATCTAGCTGTGTCTTTGCCATTAAAAGTCATCTTTCTACCAAACCTCTTGTTCTATCTATTGGCCCGTGTGCTTGGAAGTGCCATATTCCACTTGATATCCATCTCTTCTAGATCAACATCACTAATTTGCTCCAGATCTTCATAGGTAACTAAGGAACCATTGGGCAATGCAGCAATGTATGCACATACTGTATCCAAATCAATACCAGCAGGTTTAAGACTTGGTGAGCCAACATTGTATGTGTCAGCGTCAAAATTTGAGCCGTTGACAAAGGTTGATCCACCGCTAACAAGTGTTGATCCAGTAACAGGATGTACATTCAATCCATTAACATATGACTCTTTGTCAATGGCTTGAGAGTCACTATATGAGAAAAAGGCCATGTTTCTAGATGTTGACTTCTTCCCATGTTCAAGTAAGGTCTCATTCTCCACAATCTTTAGCTTATTGTAGATATCATCAAAAGTTGCACTCTTATGGGCATTAGTAGCAACAATTGATCTGGCTTCAATTTTCCATGCATCACCAAGACCTCCAAGGAATGTAGCAATGATATCAGCATCTTCAAGTTATGTTCCCATAAAAGCCTACTTACTAGTGATGTCTTGAAGCATACTGCTTACCTCACTTAGCTTCTCATTGAGATGAGCCTTAAACACAGCATATTCACTCAAAAGTTGCTTCTTCCTTTCTTTGGTTGTGTCATCATTACCACCATAGGTAACTTGAAGGGCTGCCCAAAGATTTTTAGCAGATTCATAGCTTCTGCATTTGTGCTGGTTCTTTGGACCCAAGGAAAGTTTAAGAATGTTCAAGGTCTTCATATCATTCTTTCTCAAGGCTATCTCAGCCCTTGTTACAGCTCTTCCATCTTCAGGTCTTTCATTAAGAGCATCACCAGTTTGTCCAGCTGTACTTCGTGCTAAAATAGCAGCCTGAATCTTAGTTGCTTTATCAAATTGATTGCCATATTCAATGACTTCCCAAAGAGCATAGTCATTGACTTGAAGATACTGTTCAAAATTGAACTTCCATTGTTCAAATTTGTCAGGGTCGAGCATAGGGATTTTGAGGTTGTGATTTGATGAGGATGAAGATTCTTTGGTAGACATCTTGTTTGGTTTAGGGTTTCTGGTGATTTGGGGTTTTTAGGGTTTACTGTTCTTTTTATATCAAAGTTCCTCAACAAGCTTTGATACCACTTTTTGATCCCAAACTTACATGATTAGCTTTGTGTTAAACGAGATTGAATCAAGATTAACACTTAGAGAAACTTTGTGTATTAAACAATCTAAGTGTTATGTGGAATTAACACTTAGAGTGAAGAACAAAACAAAACAATGTAACTCAAACTTTCACTTTGATATATTAAGAACTTTGCATACAATGCAAGTGTGAAACTTGTAAAAACTTATTTAAAACTGATATCAAACTATGAACCCTACGACCTCCTTTTATAACACAAAGAGTCGTGTACAAAGGTCTACCTATCAACTATTCTAGGTAAAGATAAACATAAGAAATACAATATTGAACATATCTTTACTCAAATTACAAATCGTGTAGACTAAGAATTCTATCAGTGGTTGAACTTCTTCTTGTCGGCGCTCAAATATACTTTGTAAGTGCTCATCTGTCAGCGCCTCTTTTACTCTTGTCAGCGCTCAAGTTCTTCTTGTCAATGTCCCAGTGACTTAGCTAATTTTATTCCCAACACAGCCTTCTACATACCTTTTGTGTCCATAAGGGAATCTCTAGGGAGTTTAGCATAGCTAGAACTCCATAGCAGAATGGTGTAGCTGACAGAAGAAAAAGAACTCTCATTGAAGTAGCTAGAACCATATTGGCATATGCAAATCTACCCTTTGCTTTTTGTGGCTGAGGCTGTGAACAATGCTTGCTATGTTCAGAATAGGGTCTTAGTCAATAAGTTTCATAATAAGACTCCCTATGAATTACTTTGGAATAGGAAGCCTAATATAGACTTCTTTAGGCCTTTTGGATGTCATGTAGTGGTTTTGAATACTAGTGATAACCTATGCAAATCTCACTCTAAAGGTGATGAGGGAGTTTTTATGGGATATTCCACAACTAGCAAGGGGTATAGGGTTTATAACAAGAAGTCTAAGATTCTAACAGAAAACATTCATGTTGACTTCTTGGAGAGTAAACCAAGTGATCCGGAGTCTGGACCTAATTGGCTATTTGATCTAGAGCCATTATCAAGGTCCATGAATTATATGCCTATGACTAATCCAGATGTCTTGGAAGCACCTATTGTTAACAATGCAGGTATACAAGTTGATAAAGAAGAAGGATCACATGCAGTTGAATCCACTCCCATGTTTGATTATGTCACCTTACCTATATGGAGTGAAAAATTAATTTTTGAACATATTAAAGATCCCATACACAATGAAGATGTCAGTGGCCCAGTTCCAGTCGCTGAAAACATATCTCCAAGTTCAAGTGGGCATGGGAGTAGCAATGAAGATGATATCGGCAATATGGAGTCCACTGTTTATGACAACTCGTTATTTGGGTGAGGAATACTTACAAAGGTGGCCAAAGATCATCCTCCCACCCAAATAATTGGTGATATTCAGACTCCTGTTCAAACAAGGAGGACTAAGAAGACTCAAGGTGGCTTTATTGCTAATATACACAAGAAGTAAGATACTCTTTTTGTTCAAGAATGTTTGTTTGCCTATTTTCTCTCTCAATTAGAACCAAAGAAGATTTTTGATGCTCTTAAAGAATAAAGATAGGTTGAATCAATGCAGGATGAGCTTCATCAGTTTGCTATTCAAGACGTTTGGGAGCTTGTAGATTGTCCAAGGAATGTCAGGCCTATTTGGACAAAATGGGTTCTAAGAAACAAGAAGGATGAGAGAGGCATTGTTATTATAAACAAGGAAAGATTGGTTACTCAAGGGTATACACAGGAAGAGGGCATTGATTATGAAGAGGTTTTTGCACCTGTTGCTAGAATTAAGGCAATAAGGATTTTCCTAGCCTATGCTTCCTGCATGGGTTTCAAAGTCTACCAAATTGACGTGAAGAGTGCATTTTTGTATGGCACAATCAAAGAAGAAGTTATGTCATGCAGCCTCCTGGTTTTGAAGATTCTGAGCATCTTGATAAAGTTTATATAGTGAAGAAGGCAATGTATGGCCTTCATCGGGCCCCTAGATCTTGGTATGTGTTGATCCCAAACTTAGATCGATTTAGCTTTATGTATACGAGATTAGATCAAGTAATACACTTAGAGAAACCTTTGTATATGTTTATTATAATCTAAGTGTTATGCGGAATTAACACTTAAACAAGAACACACAAGATATAAACAAACTTTCACTTTGATTAATGATATCAAACTTGCTTACAATGAAAGTAGTTTACGAATGAAAAATTATATGAAACATTAACCTAAAGGTCTTCTTTTATAGACATAAGAAGCCTTGTACAATAATCTACGTATCAGCTATTCTAGGTAAAGATAAATATAGAAAATACATTGTTGTTCCTATCTTTACTAGAAGTAATCTAGAATACAATAAACGCGTAGAATATATCTTCCCATCAGTGCTTGTCTTCAATGTATCAACGCTTGACTTTATCTTGTCAACGCTTAGGCTGTCAGCGTTTGTTTTGCTCTTGTCAACGCTTGTTTTTCTCTTGTCAGCGCTCAAGTAGATTGGCTATAATTTATTCCCAACAATCCTCCCCTAAACTTGATATCCACTCTTATGATCAAGTTTCTGAATAAACATTAAGGACTAGGAGGAATCTTACAAACCTTCTCATATTGGTAATAAATAAATCTGATCAAGTCTTTTGCCACATCACTTGAATAATCAATCTCCAGCTGAGTGTTCTTCATCTTATCCAAGATATCCTTGGATATGAAATACTGACCATCCACAAGTAGATACTCAGCAAACTTTGTAGAACTCAAATAATATACACCAGTAGATGAATACAATCTCCATTGAAGACCACTGAGGTCATCTTCAAGATCCTTCCAAATAGCAGGATCCTCATCTCTTGGTCCACACATTCTCTTGAATGTGGACCACAGTTTTATTCCATTGGCTGAAGTTGGTGCTTCAGCCTCATACTTGGCCTCTAACAATCTCCATAGATCTACCAAGTCTTCTCTAGCACAACTTACAAACAAAGATATAAGAGTGGTAAAAGTGTGCACCTCTTTTCCATACCTGCCAATCTTCCAAAATCCACATTCATCTTCTTCATAGCTGACAATTGGATTTCTGGAATCTAGTGGTAACACTTGTACCATATCTGAAGCTTCTAATGGTGAGGGCTTGAGGCTCCTTCTTATGACAGCTTCACTTGGACACAATGGATCCATATCTTTGGGAAACTCAAGAGAAACTCCCTTTTTCATTGGTCTGGGAACAAACATTGCTTTCTTGAGCTCCATTTCCTCTGCAAGTTATTCTTTCCTTTCATCAGAAAGAAGTCTTAGAGTGTTTGCCTCCTGCACTCTAACCCAGATGGGATAAGCTTTGCATTCCAACTCATCAAATGTCAATGCCCTCAATTTCTAATAAGTCCATCCTACTCCATGACATCTGAGCAACATGCAGTATAACTCCCTTCTATCCCTTTTTAACTCTGAGAGAATATTGCTTGCCTTGTGTTTCAAAATAACTTGGCAATATTTTTGTACTCTGAGGAGAATCTCCAAACCCCATATCTGATCTGAAATGGTCAAGTGTGGATTCTCCATACATCTTTCTTCCCAAGCATGATACATTTGAACCACCTCTGGCATATCAAAGTCAACCTGCAATTTCAATTCTCTCAATTTCTCCTTGGCCAACTCATCACCATACTCAAGTCTTTCTGGCTGTTCTATGATCATAACACTTGAGTCTGAGCTAGCTTCATCACTTCCTTCTTTCTCTTCTGAAGTGACAACAAATGGTGACTCTTTCACCTCCTTTTTATCTTGTTCCATGATTTGTGCAGCCAACCTTCTATCAAACTCAATTTGAGCTGCATTCTTTGGAACAACCTCTTCCACCATAATGCCCTTACCCTTATCTAATGGATCAATTGTTGGTAAAGTAGATGGTGATACCTATGAAGAAACCTCCTTGATGATGGATGATGACTAGGATACATCACCCTCATGTGCAGGTCTGTCAACGCTCACTTATGCTCTATCAGCGCCCAAAATATTTCTGTCAGCGTCCAAATTCTCCTTGTCAACGCCCAAATTTCCTGCCTCAGCGCCTTTTGCAATTTCCTCTAACATGGCTGTAAATGATAAATTCAAGTTGGTAGGAGAGACTAAGGACGTATCAAAACCTGCCTGCTTCTTCAAACTTGTAAGAGCCTCAGCAACATCCAAAGATTGACCATCATGGCTGCCCTTATCACTCACATTTATTGGATCTTCCTCCCCTTTGGAAGATTCCTCCATCCCTCTCCTAGCACTAGCAGTCTCCAAAATAACAATCCTCTCCCTCAATTGCTTGAGTTCAAGGCCTTGTGTGCTGACAACTTGTACCAAGTCTGCATTTTGCTTTTGCAAGCTTATGCAGACTATCGTCAATTCAAGTAGGGTCATTGGTTCCAATCTGCCCTCTTCTAAAATGAGGATTTGACCTCCCAAGTCAGAGTCATTGGGCATGGATGAGGACTTAATGATGGTGGGACTGCCTTGGCCAGCTTCTAAGCCAGAACCAATAGTCCCAGCCTCATCCATAGCACCAGCCACACTTATGGTGGTGGTTCTCTCTGCTACATGGCTAGGACCACCAGAGGAGAACACTCCAGTAGTCCTTTGGCGTTTAATCAACCTATATTCAGGGGGTGTGGAAGATGATGTGGATTGGGTGGATGTGGGTTGGTTAAGGGGTGTTTGGGTTTGTGAAGGTTGTGTGTCAACGTTGGAAATAGGCACATCAACGCCAACATTTAATGTGTCAGCGTTGAAAGGTTCTTGGTCAAGTTGCATATGTTCAGGTGAAGGTAATGGTTCAGGTATTGGGTCAATTTAGGGTTGAGCTGATGCAATGACAGCAAGCATAGCTTGGGTTAAGGGTAGGTCACGATGGGGGGTGAGTTCATCTTCATAAAAAATGTTTTCTTTTGCACAGGGATCTCATAAAAATCATTATGATCCCTTGTGCAATATCCTTGAACATCAAAAACCATTTGTAAAAATCGGGGATAAGCTAAAGTCATTTTGTTCCCCTTATTTTTACACATGCCCTCAAAAATCATTCTAGAATAATTAAATTTTTGCCCAGTTGCAATACACACAATAGCACTTGCAATAGATCTATTGATCTCATTGTGTGCAGTACATTTGGGACTCAAACATTGAAGGAGGACGTGTATTAGGTACTTCCAGGCTGGGGGAAACTCCTGTTTATGATATTTGTTTAAAGTTCCTTCATCAGGAAAAAGATAACCCAAAGCCCTTAGTCCTTGTTCTATTTCACTAATGGGAAGGGTGGCTATACCATCAGCATCATCAAGATTCAAGTCTTGGCGTACCAAAGCCTCAGTAACCACCCAAGGTCTCCCATGAACAATAGAAGTTAATGTAGTCACTCTATTAACTGTTGAGGAACTAACATTGTTCCAAAACTGTTTAATATGTGTGACAGGAATGAGTGGTGCATGAGAAAGAGCATACCTAAAAGGGGATGCGTTCAAATACGCCACCATTTGTGTGTATTGGGGAAACAGAGCATCATCAGCTTCAAGATATGATATCATGTTGTGTTGGCTTCTGAACCCCAATTCCAATTCTGATGGTTTAAACTTTGGTGCCATTGTTGAAAAGCTGTGAAAATGATTGATGAAGATGAAGTTGATAAGAGAAAATTGTGTTAGACAAGAATTATAGGTACCCTGTTTAAAAATAGGAGCCAAATTTATAGGAGAAGAAAATGCATGTGATTGGCCCAAAAATAGGCAAGTATTTTCAAAAAGTAATCATGAAAATATTGAAAAACAATAAGTTTATCTCATGCATTAAATGAAAGCTATCAACTCCCAAAGTTACGGCCTAAAAATATGTCAAAAAGTAACAACTAGGTAGGACCCATTGAGTGTCAACGGTCAAAAATAACCTATCAACGCCCAACGGCTATAATCTTGTCAACGTTTGCCTATAGCCATGTCAGCGTCTAAATTGGTCACAACAATGCTTGAAAATATACTTGTCAGCGTCCAAAAATAAAAATGTTTAAAAATGAAAAATGACCTTAACAAAGTAATTTATCCTAGAGAAGATAACCAAAAAGCTGATAATTATTGTAGGACGGCAAGCACTGTCCAGTTATGCACACTTGCTTATGCAAGATAGACATAACAGTCCTCTAGTGTCCCTTGCTAACCAAAACTCTTAACAACTAAGTTACCTTATAAAATTCCTTCTTACTCCCAGGTAAATCCCATAACAAAATTATTTCCAAGTCTCCCAACAGACCACAACCAATTCTAGGCCAAAAATGTCTTGGCAGCATGCATAGTATATCAACTTTGCATGCTACAGTGCCTCATGATTTAGTAAAACTAACTCATACACCTGTGGACACAATCTAGAATTGTGATAAGAGTATCATATGGATACCCAAACATCCTAAAGGTTCCTAAAACCTCCCCTTAAACTATGATACATAAGTTGCTAAAAATATGCATGAACATAAAAATTTATGTCAAGATAGGAATTAAAAATTCCAACCATCATCCATAAATAAAAACTTGTCCAAATGCTTCTCCATTGATCCATAAGCAACTCTGTATCCAATGGTATACTGCTAACACCACCTGCACATTTAGATTGAAAACCACAAAACTAACATTTATTGCTGACAACGCCCCGATAACACATGACAGCGTTGAGGGAAGCTTTGTCAGCGTTAGACAAATATATTGCTAACAATGTCACAAAAACACTTATCAGCGTTCAAGCAACCTTTTTCAGTGTTAGAAAAATATAGTGGAAAATCTAAATCCTCAAAAAGACTAATAACAATGCATCATCCTGTACATACTTTTACAAAAAGACTCCAAAACACATATTATGTGAGATTGACCATTCCAATACTTGTTACCAAGTATTGAAACCTCCCAGCATCAAAAGGTTTAGTTAGTAAATCTGACACATTTTCCTCAGTGTCAACCCTATCTGGTTGTATTAAACCTTTTTCAAAACAATCTCTTATAAAATGGTGTCTAATTTCCATGTGTTTAGTTTTAGAATGATGTACAGGATTCTTAATGATGCATAAAGTGCTGTTATTGTCCACAAATATCTTGGTATGCATGAAATCATACCCATAGTCCAACAGCTGGTTCTGAATCCACAAAACTTGCCCACAACAAGCAGCTGCAGCCACATACTCAGCTTCAGTTGTAGAATTAGCCACCACTGTTTGTTTCTTGCATTGCCAAGATATCAACCTGCTCCCAAGAAACTGACATCCACCAGTTGTGGATTTCCTATCAAATTTATCACCTCCATAGTCACTATCTGAATATGAAATCAGCTCCAATGGTGAATCCTTTGGGTACCACAAACCAAGACTAGGATAGCATCTTAGGTACCTAAAGATCCTCTTCACAGCATAAATGTGACATTCTTTGGGAGTCACTTGATGGCGTGCACAAGCACACACAGCAAACATGATGTCAGGTCTGGAGGCTGTAAGATACATCAAGGATCCAATCATGGACCTATAGTGCCTGACATCAACATCTTTCCCATCTCTAATCTTTCCCCAAGGGTGTTCTCTATCCATAGGAGTAGTAGCCCTCTTTTCATGTGGAGAAAAGCCAAACTTCTTCCAGATCTCAGCCACATATTTATACTGGGAGATGAAGATACCATCTTCTTTCTGCTGAACTTGTAAACAAAGAAAGAAGTTCATCTCCCTCATAGCACTCATCTTGAATTTGTCTGTCATAAGCTTGGAGAAATCCTCACTCATCTTTGGATCAGTAGACCCAAAAATGATGTCATCAACATAGACCTGGACAAGCAACACATCCTTGCCTTTCTTCTTTGTAAATAGTGTCTGATCTATGGTGCCCCTTTTGAATCCATTGTCCACTAAATAAGTAGACAAAGTACCATACCATGCTCTTGGGGCTTGATGAAGTCCATACATAGCCTTTTTGACTCTATACACCTTGTCTGGATTCTCTGGATCCTCAAAACCAGGAGGTTGCATCACATATACCTCCTCAACAATAGTTCCATAGAGGAAGGCACTCTTGACATCCATTTGATAGACAGTGAAACCCATGCAGGATGCATAGGATAAAAAGATCCTTATAGCTTCAATCCTTGCAACTGGTGCAAAGACCTCCTCATAGTCTATCCCCTCCTCTTGTGTATATCCCTGAGCTACTAATCTTGCCTTGTTTCTGACCACAATGCCTCTTTCATCTCTCTTGTTTCTTAGAACCCATCTTGTCCCTATAGGTCTGACATATCTGGGACAATCAACCAGCTCCCAAACATCCTGAATTGCAAATTGGTGAAGCTCATCCTGCATTGCTTCCACCCAACTTGGTTCTTTGAGAGCATCAAATATTTTCTTGGGTTCCTGTTGTGACAGAAAACAAGCAAACAAACATGCTTGCATAAGAGGGGTATCAACCTTCTTGTGAATATTGGCAATAAACCCACCAAGACCTTGATGAGATCTTCTAGTCTGAACTGGAGTCATAATATCACCAATTATTTGAGAAGTGGGGTGATTCTTCATAGTGGAAGTGAGAACTCCTCCTTCAAAAAGTCTGGTGTCCTCAACCTCATTCTCCATGTTGCCAATATCTTCTTCATCAGACTCTCTTTCATCAACATGAGGATGAACCTCTTCATATATATTGGAAGGTTCTCCTTGCTTAAAAATGGAAGAGAAAAGATGTGCAGAAGTGTTGTCAACGCCTGAACTTTGTTTGTCAGCGCTTGAGCTAACAACGCTTGAACTGTTGTTGTCAACTTCTGAACCATCAACGTCTGAATTGGTCTTATCAGTGCTAGATTTGCCTTTGTCAGCGCCTGAAGGACCATGCATGTTTGTATCTGGTGGTATTTGGAGACCACCATTATCTTTACCAGCAGCAGCAGCAGCAGCAAAAGCATCTGTCCAAATGGGAATTGTAACATATTCTTGTATAGGAGATGTCTTTTCTGCTTGTGATCCAACCTTTTCATGAACCTGTGTACCTGAAACATCAACAACTTGTTCCTCCACAACATTTGAAGTTACCTTCACAATGTCTGGATTAGTGACAGGCATATAATTTAAAGTTCTAGATAAAGGTTCCAAGTCAAACAACCAATTTGGACCACTTTCAGGATCACTAGGTTTATTCTCTAAAAACCTAACATGTACTCTTTCAAGTATACGTTTTTCTTCTTTAAGATAAACCCTATATCCCTTGCTCTGCACTGAATACCCCATGAAGTAGCCTTCATCACCTTTTGCACTAAATTTACCTAAGGCATCACTAGTGTCTAAAACTACTACATGACAACCAAAAGGTCTGAGAAAACCAATATTAGGTTTTCTTCCCCAAAGTAACTCATAAGGTGTTTTGTTCTTAATTTTGTTAACCAATGCTCTATTTTGAACATAACAAGCTGTATTAACAGCCTCAGCCCAAAAGGCTATAGGAAAATGAGCATCAGCCAACATTGTTCTGGCTGCTTCAATTAGGGTTCTATTTTTCCTCTCAGCAACCCCATTTTGCTGTGGGGTTCTAGCAATACTAAATTGCCTAGTAATTCCTTTCCTGGCACAGAAATCATCTAGCTTCTTATTCCTAAATTCACCACCATTATCACTCCTAAGCATTTTAACTTCATTGCCAGACTTCTTCTCAATCTGAGTGATAAAATCAATTAGAATATTAGTTGTGTCACTCTTCATAGCTAGAAAGAATGTCTAAGTAAACCTAGAAATGTCATCTGTGATAACAAAGCAATATGACTTACCATTCAAACTTTTTATATTGGTTGGACCAAAGAGGTCAATGTGAAGCAAATGAAGAGGTCTAGAACTAGAATGCACTTGTTTGGACTTAAATGAGACCTTGTGCTGCTTGCCTTTAAGGCATGCAACACAAGAGTGGTCATTGTGGAAGGCCTTCTCAGGCAAACCATCAACCAAGACAAGTCTCACAAGCCTATTTATATTCTTAAAATTTATGTGCCCTAGTCTCATGTGCCACAAATTACTCTCATCTACTGAAGCTTTAGCATAAAAACAAGACATATTGTTATTCATTATAATCCCATTCAGATTCACATTGTATATGTCTTTATGCCTAGGTGTTCTATACTCAATATATTTCTCATCAAGGATCTTATAATCCTTGCTTAACACCAAACACTCAGTATCAGTAAACAGAACTTTATTTTTGTTATCACAAACTTGTGATACACTAAAAAGATTGTAATCAAGTTCTTTTACCAAAAATACGTTTTCAAAACGTAAATTCTTGGTGAGAAGGGTTCCTTTGCCTGTAATAGTACCATATCCGCCTCTAAAGTAAACCTTATCACCATCCTTAATGGGAGTGAAGTTCGTCAAGTAATCTTCCTTCCCTGTCATGTGCCTTGAGCATCCACTATCCCAATATCCATAATCATTGACCTGTTTTTGAATGCCCTGCACATAAAGAAAACAAATTAGTTTTCTTTGGGAACCCAAGCCTTAGAAGACTTGGATTCATCTGGTTGTTCAATAAGAACAGACTTAGTTCTCATAAGAACCCCATTTTCATCCTTCTTAGGATGAAATACCCAGTTAACCCTAATAGGTTTTGTAATGACCTTTGAAATGTAATTAAATCTGTTGCAAGTCATTGAAATCCCATTATCATTAGGGTTTTTATCTTTCTTGGGTCTCCATGTTAAGCTTGAAGAAGATTTAGACCCCTTACCCTGAGGTTGCAAATATTTAGGTCTGGTCACGTTTCTGTCAGCGTTGGAACTGGTCTTGTCACCGCTGAAATTACCCTTGTCAGCGTTGAATCTAGGGTTTGCCACAGAAACCCATTGCCTATTAGACCAAGTATTTGTCTTTTGAAATGGTCTTTGTCAATGAGTGTTAGACCCTCTAGAGAAGAATGGGGCAGGTCTAACAACTTGTGGACTTTGTTGCACATAAGGTTTGGGTCTGACAACGTTTGACTTCCTAACAACGTTGACTTTGTTCCTGTCAGCGCTGAATTTGTTCCTGTCAGCGCTGGCTTTGGGAGCGTTGACACACTTATAGGCCAAGTGTGAAAAGCTACCACAAGTGTAACAGGCTTTTCTAGACACAACCCTAGGTCTAGAAGAGAAGAAGCCTGTTCCATTATTGCTAACCTGGCTCTTAGGTGACCTAGTATTCCTATACATCTCTGCATACTTAATGTTAGGTTTTCTAACAGTGTTTGAGCCTAGGTCAACAGTTTTACCAGTGATTGGGTTAGTAACCTTAATGGGAGTTGACTCATTGGGACTTTCACATAGCAAGCCACCCTTAACAAATAATGTAGGGTTAGCTTTCTTCCATTCATTTAGGTCAGTCAACTTTTGTTGATACTCTTTAACTGGGGTGACAACTCTTGGTGGAGGAATGAATTCCTCCTCTTGGAGTTCTGGCAAACCAGTACAAGATAGGTCCTTTTGTATAGAAGTCACCAGCTGGTGGTGGAACCACAGAGTAGTCTTTCATCCCAATCCCAGTCATGTCCTTAGGATCCCTTTGTTTACCCACACAGTCTCCTAGGGTTTGAGTGGCTCTATCAAATCTTTGAATTTTAAGGCCAACATTGTCTTTATTCTTAATGGCCTCATCTAATTTATCCTGTAACTCACCATTAACCCTTTCCATGATGTTTCTAATATCCATACTAGCATTTAACTCATGTTTTAAAATATTTATTTTATCTTTTAAGTCAAATTCCATTTTCTTGTATTCAGAAACTGTTTTCTCAGTTTGAGTGAGAGCTAGTTGGTAATTAGACAGTTTGTACTTTTCAGTACTCACATCACTTAATAATCTTAACACCTCTTTGTTAAGTTTCTCAGTGTTTAACCTACAGCCTTTACTACAAAAAGCATCATTGTATACCTCATTATCAGATGAAGAGGAGGAGTGTGCCATGAGAGCATATTCAACATGCTCTTCTTCTTCAATTTCAGCAACCAAAGCTTTATCCTCTTCCACATCCTTAGCCAGATAGCTCCAATCCCATCCCATACCATCAATTCCTTGAATTGCAACCATGGCTTTAGGATCCTGAGCTTTAACAATTTGACTTGAGGGTTTACCAGCATCAGATCTTCTAGGAGATCTGCATTCCCTCATGAAGTGCCCCATACGATGACAGTTGTAGCATTCAACTTTGGATTTATCAAATCCAGCTGTGTCTTTGGCATTGAAGGTCATCTTCTTCTTAAACCTTCTGTTCCACCTGTTTGCTCTTATACTAGCAAGAGCCATGTTCCACTTAATATCCATCTCTTCCAAGTGCTCATCACTTATCTGCTCAAGGTCCTCATAGATAATCACTGAACCATTGGGCAAAGAAGCAATATAGGCACATACGGTATCCAAATCCAAGCCAGCAGGTTTAACTCTTGGGGAGTCACTTTTGAATGTGTCAGCGTCTGAAAAGGAGACATTGACAGGACTTGTTCCAGCGCTGACACATGATGATCCAGTAACTGGATGCATGTAAGAGTCCTTCTGATTGAATTGCCTTCACTATGAGAGAAGAAGGCCATGTTACTGTTGGTAGACTTGCTTCCATGCTCTAAAAGAGTTTCATCTTCCAATAGCCTTAGTTTGTTGTAGATGTCATCAAACGTGGAACTTTTTTAAGTATTATTGGCAAGAATAGATCTTGCCTCAATCTTCCACGCCTCACCAAGACTTTTAAGAAAGGTAGAATTAATGTCAACATCACCAAGTTGTGTCCCCATGAAGGACAATTTGCTTGTAATGTCAAGCAATCTGCTTCTCACACTACTCAGCTTCTCATTGGGTTGAGCTTTGAAAACAGCATAATCATGCATGAGTTGTTTCTTCTTTTCTTCCCTGGTATCTGCATTGCCACCATATGCAACTTCAAGAGTTGCCCAAAGGTCTTTAGCATAATCATAACCTCTGTATTTATGCTGGTTCTCTTGTCCCAAAGAGACTTTCAGAATATTTAGGGTTTTCATGTCAACCCTTTTCTTTGCTATGTCTTCAGCAGACACAGCTCTACCATCTTCAGGTTTTTCTTTCTTATCTTCTTCAGAACATCCAGCAACAGCTGATCTTTGAGTAATAGCATCAGCAATCTTTTGGGCTTTATCGAATGTGTTTCCATATTCAATTATCTCTCAAAGTGTGTAGTCATAGATCCCTAGATATTGCTCAAAATTGAATTTCTACAATTCAAAGTTGGTTGCATCAAGCATGGGAATCTTGATGTTTGGTAAAGGTGAGGAGGAGGAGGAGGTTATTTCAGACATGATGTTGATAGGGTTTTAGTGATTTTTAGGGTTCTTGTGTTCTTTAAGATCAAAAGTTCCTCAACAAGCTCTGATACCACTTGTTGATCCCAAACTTAGATCGATTTAGCTTTATGTATACGAGATTAGATCAAGTAATACACTTAGAGAAACCTTTGTATATGTTTATGATAATCTAAGTGTTATGCGGAATTAACACTTAAACAAGAACACACAAGATATAAACAAACTTTCACTTTGATTAATGATATCAAACTTGCTTACAATGAAAGTAGTTTACGAATGAAAACTTATATGAAACATTAACCTAAAGGTCTTCTTTTATAGACATAAGAAGCCTTGTACAATAATCTACGTATCAGCTATTCTAGGTAAAGATAAATATAGAAAATACATTGTTGTTCCTATCTTTACTAGAAGTAATCTAGAATACAATAAACGCGTAGAATATATCTTCCCATCAGTGCTTGTCTTCAATGTATCAACGCTTGACTTTATCTTGTCAACGCTTAGGCTGTCAGCGTTTGTTTTGCTCTTGTCAACGCTTGTTTTTCTCTTGTCAGCGCTCAAGTAGATTGGCTATAATTTATTCCCAACAGTATGGAACACTTTCCACCTACTTGGTGGACAATGGCTTTAAGAGGGGCACCATAGACCAGACTTTGTTTACAAAGAAGGAAGGGAGGGACTTTCTTCTTGTCCAGGTTTATGTAGATGACATCATCTTTGGTTCATCTAACCAAAGAATGAGTGATGAATTATCCAAACTTATAACAGATAAGTTTAAGATGAGTGATATGAAGAGATGACCTTCTTTCTTGGTCTGCAAGTTCAGCAGAAAGAGGATGGTTATCTCTCAAGATAAGTATGTGGCTGAGATTTTGAAGAAATTTAGTTTTTCACCACATGATAAACGGGCTAGCACTCCCATGGATAGGCACCCATGGGGAAAGGTTGGTGATGGTAAATATGTTGATGTCAGGCATTATAGATCAATGATTGGTTCATTGATGTATCTTATAGCTTAAAGACATGATATCATGTTTGCAGTTTGTGCATGTGCACGTCATCAAGTGTCTCCCAAATAATGTCACATTCATGTAGTCAAAAGGATTTTTAGGTACCTTAGATGCTTTCCCACATTGGGATTGTAGTATCCTAGAGAGTCTCCTTTGGAACTTATTGGCTATTTAGATAGTGATTATGGAGGTGATAATCATGATAGAAAATCCACAACTGGTGGATGCCAATTTCTTGGGAGCAGGCTTATATCTTGGCAATGCAAGAAGCAAACCGTGGTAGCTAATTCAACAATTGAGGCTGAGTATGTAGAAACTGTTGCATGTTGTGGGCAAGTGCTATAGATTCAAATCAGCTTTTGGGTTACGGGTACAATTTTATGCATACTAAGATCTTTGTAGATAACAATAGTACATTGTGCATAATTAAGAATATACATCATTCTAAAACCAAACATATAGAAATCAGGCATCATTTTATAAGGGATTGTTTTGAAAAAGGTTTAGTACATCTAGATAGAGTATACACAGAGAATAATGTAGCTGATCTTTTAACTAAACCTTTTGATGTTGGGAGGTTCTAGTACTTGGCAACAAGTATTGGAATGATCAATCTATAAAATATGTGGTTTTTGAAAAGATGTAAAGTATGTACAGGATGTGTGTTATTATTTGTCTTTGTAAACATTAGATTTTCCACATTATTTTTCTATCCGCTGACACAGTGCATTCTATCCGCTGACATAGTAGAAAGAAGCCGCTGACAGCTTTTATGGTAGTTTTTGTGGTTTTTCATCTAACATTGCAGGTATATAGGAAACTGTACATTGGATACAGAGTTACTTATGGGCTCAAGGAGTGTGGAAATAAGGTTTATTTATGATGGTTGAGATTTTTTTTTAAGTCTCTATCTTGAAATAAATATTTTTTTACATTTATTTTTATATAAAGTATACTCTTCATAATTTTAGGAGAGGTTTAGGATTACCTTTAGGATCTTGGGTATTCTTAGAATACTCTTATCATAATTCTAGATTGTGTCCACAGGTGAGTAGGGGTTTAAAGTTATGATGCCATCTTTTTATAAAGGTGGTGGAATTTTTTATCCTTGAGGCACTGTAGCATTCACGTAGTTTATTTTGCATGCATGCTGCCAAGACTATTTGACCTAGAATTAGGATGGTTGGGTTGGGAGTCCTTGGTTACATTTCAATGGGATTACGTGGGTGTTACAAAGATATTATATGAGCTTTCTTATCTCTGAAGGATGTGTTGCGCAAGGGACACTTGAGGACACTCATATCTATCTTGTGTAAGCAAGTGTGTATGATTGGACAGTGCTTGCAAAAACTCTGTTTCTTTGGGGATAAGATAACTCACTTAGGATTAATAATCTTTGTTAGGTCTTTTATTTTTACTTTTCTTTTATTTTTGACCTTTTTATTAATAAAATTTTATCCGTTGATAAATCATATTTCACCCCCCGACAAAGCCTATTTTATCCGCTGACAAATATAGTCGTTGCCGCTGACAAAGTTTTTGACCGTTGAAAAACATTGGGTCCTACCTAGTTGTAACTTTTGTGATATTTTTGAGCCGTAATTCTTTGGGAGTGGTTATTTTATTTAATTTCTATGAGATAAGTTGTAAAATTTCAAAGATTTCCATCATCACTTTTGAGAAATTTTCTCACTTGCCTCATTTTTCAACCAATCACATCTCTTTTATTTTCTCCATATATTCGGCTCACCATATTGTGTAACAAGGCAACTTGCTTATTTGTTTTCACTATTAACCTTTACCTTCACTTAAAGCTTTTATCTTTTCATCAATGGCGCTAAAGTTTAACTCCAAGAATGTTGTGTTAGAATTCAAAGACCAACATAACATGATTGCTTATTTGAGGTCAGACCCCGCTAATCCTCAATACACTCAGATGATAGAGTATATGTTGGCTTCTCCACTAAGGTATGCTTTAACGCATGCTCCTATCATCCCTGTCACACACATCAAACAGTTTTGGAACACTGCAAGTTCCACAACAGTTGATGGAGTGACTAGAATAGAAGGTATCATCCATAGGAAACAACGGGTGGTCACTGAGGACATGGTTCGCCAAGCTATGAATCTTAATGATGCTGATGGTGTGGTCACCCTTCCCAAGGAAGAACTACATGAGGGACTTCGAGGCTTGGGATATAGACTACCCCCAGAGAGAAAACTTAATAAATATGCTAAAAGTCAATTTCCCCAGCCTGGAAGTTTTTTATACATGTCCTTTTACAATGTCTTAGTCCCAAATGCTCCTCAATCAATGAAATCAAGCAATCTATTGGGAGTGCGCTTGTATGTTTGGAAACTAGGCAACTTTTTAGTTTTTATAAAATGATTTTCAAGGGCATGTTACAAAACAAGGGTAGCAAGATGACTCTTGCTTACCCAAGATTTTTACAAATGATTTTTGATCTTCAAGGTGACTGTGGTAGGAATCATGAACACTATTATGAGATCCCTACCCAAAAGAAAAATCTTTTCCTTACCCTGAACACTGAACCTTATGCTCCTATTCCCTTGACCCCACCTATGTTGGCTATTATTCAAGCAGCCTTGCAACCACCTGCACCAGAACCTCAACCAGATCCCCTTACAGAACCCACCCATAAAGAACAACCACCCTCACCTCATTCCCAGCCCCATGTTGAACCTGCAACCACTAACATTTCTTTGTCAACTGCTAAAACTCCAGTCATAGCCCCCGACACCACTCAAGCAGACCCAAACACCTCATCAGACTCACCACCACCTCAATTTCATCTAGCCAAACGACAAAGGACCACTGGGGCGTTCTCCTTTGGTGGTCCTAGCCATGAAACGGAGAGAACCACCACCACAAGTGTGGTTGGTGATATGGAGATGGCTGGACCTACTGACCTTATTACAGGTCAAGTCATGTCCATTGTATCTAAGACCATCACCATGCCCCATGATTCCACTATTAGGATTCAGTTCCCACATGTGGATGAGGGCAGTATGCAACCACTCACTAACTTGGAATTGATGATACTCTGCCTGAGCTTGCAAAAGCAAAATGTTGAGTTTGTATAGAGATTAACAGCTCAAGACCTTGAACTCAATGCGTTGAGGGAGAGGATTGTTGTATTAGAAGCAAGGAAATAGGATTCTTCCAAATGGGAGGAAGAACCACCAACTGGACCCTTTATTGCCAGTGATAGAAGTTCAAAAGAAGGGTCATTTGGTGAAATAGAGATAGTTGTTGCTTTAACAGGTATGAAGAATCAAGAATGAGGGTTTGATTCGTCTAAGGTGTCTCTAGTGACACCCACACAGTTGTCTTTTATGGAATTGATGAAGCAACAAGAAACTGGATCAGTCGCTGACAAAACTAAAGTAGCCCCAGACACTTCAATAGCAGCCGCTGACACATTAAAAGGTGTATCCCAACCACCTTTACTGATTAAGGATGTTGCATCACATGTATCCCTATCTACTCTACCTATTATAGATCCAATGGATAAAGGGAAAGGTAAATTGGTAGAGGTAGAAGTTCCTAAGAATGTTGCACAGGTTGAATTTGATGCTATGATAGCCCAACAGTTGGGTGAACAAGAAAAAAGAAGGGCATTGGGAAAGGGAGAGATTGAAGCTCAGATTGGATCAAAATCTGAGAGTTTAAGAATGGGAGGTGAAGATTATAGTGATGAAGAAGAGAGTAGTACTCATGGTTCAAATGCAATTTTGGAGAAAGAACCATAGAGATTGGAGTATGAAGAGGATGAAGCAGCTTTAGAGAGGCTAAAGCAGCTTAAAATGGAAGTTGATTTTGAGATACCTGCCATTTGTGACATTTATTTCAGGTATGAGAGAGAGGTTTTGGAGAATGATGAGATCCCTTTGACTGAAAAGATTTGGGGGACGGAAATTATGATGAGAGTCCAAAAGGATTGCAAGACCATTTTGGATAACAGAGCAAACATAGTATTGAGTGAGAACAAGACTGCTAGAAGGGAGTTATATAATATGCTTCTTAGATGTCACTAGACTGGGTGGACATTCAAAAAGCTTAAGAAGCTATCTTTTGAGCAGTTAGAGTGTTTGGCTTATCTAATTTGGGAATATGTTTGTGAAGCTAATACATACAGGTTGCTTTCTGTTGAGAGACAGGAAGAAATTGAAGAGGAGTTGAAAATAAAGAAGGCATCTATTGCTCCTAGGCCTGTGAAGAAGGGAGTCAAGTTTCAGTTCCCTAAGTTTAGCTATTTTGACCCAATATTCAATGAGGGTCTATTGAAGAAGAAAATGGACCTTTCACGATTGGAAGCTAGAGATCTTGTTGCATTGATTCCACTTGATTTCAAGAATCCTATTGTTAAATATGAGGAATATCCTACAACAGGTTTCTGGGTGATCACAAGGTATGGGGACAAGATTCATATGTTTACATATTTTGTGTCCTTGTTTTGCAGTATTGATAGAGAAGATTTAGAGACTCTTTGGAGTTTGTTGAAGGAGAAGTATGAGGTTGAAGCACCTACTTCTCAGAATGGAATAAATATATGGACAACATTCAAAAGAATGTTTGACCATGATGAAGCAGATCCAGTATGGTTGGATTTGGATGATTTAAGCACTTTGGAGTGGCGCTTGTTTTCAGCTGTTGGTATATTTCATCTCTGCACAACAACTTTTCCAAATTCTTGCTTGTTGATAGGATGTATCCATGGTCTCAAGAAGTTTTGAAGAAGATGATGAGTACCAAGCTTAAAGTAGACTACACCAGTGATATAGTAGTTGATTTAATGAGCTTTCTCATTTCTTAATTGTCACATTAGGTTTTATTTGTAAGAATCCTCTTAATGTTTTGTTTTATTCAGAAACTTGATGATTATGGGTAATATCAAGTTTAGGGGAGGATTGTTGGGAATAAAATTAGCTAAGTCTACTAGCCACTGACAAGAGATGTGTAGCCGCTGACAAAGTGTTATCAAGCCCCCGACAGCTTAGGCCCAGACAAGAGAAATTAAGCCGCTATCAAGATTTATGAAGTCAACACGTTTTTATCTGTTAGGAAGATATGCATGTATATTGTATTTTCTATGTTTATCTCAGTATATCTTCCTAGAATAGTTGACACGTTTTCTTATTGTACAAGGCTCCTTGTGCTTATAAAAGGAGGCCTTTAGGTTAGGGTTTGATATACGTTTCCACACTTTCATTGTACACAAGTTTTATCAATTGTAGTGAAAGTTTGGTTTATATTGTGTTTAGCATTGTTCTTTGTTCTAAGTGTTAATTCCGCATAACACTTAGATTGTTGTTAACACAAAGTTTCTCTACGTGTTAAGCTTGATTCAATCTCGTTAACACAAAGCTAATCGATCTAGGTTTGGGATCAACAGTATCTTGTTTAAAATATAAGTAGCCATTAAAATGGCTTCCCCCACATGTCCCGGCTCAAACCAGAACTTAGCAACATGGCATTAACCATTTCTTTCAAGGTACGGTTCTTCATTTCGGAAATACTGTTTTGCTGAGGTGAATAAAGAGCAATGAACTCGTGTCTGATTTCATGTCTCGCACATAGATCAGTAAAAGGAGACACATATTCAGCTTCTCTATTACTTCGTACAACCTTGATTTTCCTACAAAGTTGATTCTCAACTTCGGTTTTGTATAAAACAAACTTGTCTATAGCTTCATCTTTACTTTTCAACAAGTAAATGTAGCAGTAATTTGTGAAATCATCAATAAACGTGATGAATTACTTATTGCCACCTTTTGTGGGTAGTGATTTCAAATCACATATGTCTGTGTGTATCATATCAAGTGGTTCGAATTTTCGTTCAACCGATTTGAAAGATGATCTTGTAAGTTTGGCTTCGACACAAGTTTCACACTTATAATTTGAATCAATATGAAAATTTGGCATGCTATTAAATTTAATCAAACGACGCATTGAATTAAAATTAACATGTACAAGACGACCATGCCACACATTAGAAGACTCAATCAAGTAAGAAGAAGAATTCATTTTATTATTAGCATTCTTAACGACTATTACATTGAGCATAAACATACCATTCAGGACATACCCCTTACCAACATACATTTGATTCTTAGAAAGAACAACTTTATCAGACTAAAAACAAGACGAAAACCAAACTTATTCAAAAGCCAACCGGACACAAGATTCTTGCGAATCTCCAGAACATACAAGACTTTAGTCAACTTGAGCTCTTTCTCGGATGTCATCTTCAAAATAAAATCTCTTTCGCCCTTGATATTACCAGTCACAGAGTTGCCCATGTTAAAAATAGGCCCCTTCCCCACCTCCGAAACACTGTCACAAACACCTATCAAAATGGCTTACTAGGTTTTGCTAACTTTCTTATATTGAAAAAGGGAAAACTTACATATAATGTGAAACCTACGCCTACTTATAAGCTAAACAAAACAGAAACATGGGTACATCTTCTAAAGAATTGGTAAAACATGACCCACTCCTCCAATATATTTGGTCAAAGGAGGACACTAATTCAACTATGAATTACTAGATACTTCATGCATATAACATTACTCTATCCATGCATGCATACGTGAACACAACCGGTTAAACCCAACAACCGCCACCTTATTGAAATCCGTTTGATAATAGAGTGTTATCAAACTTCTCATGCCATTGTTTTGGAGCCTATTTAAGGTCGTAAAGTGATTTAATCAATTTACAAACCTTATGCTCTTGTCCTTTCACAACAAACCCTTCGGGTTGTTGCATATAGATTTATTAATCTAATTCACCATTTAAGAAGGTAGTTTTCACATCCATTTGATGTATAATCAAGTTGTGAATTGATGCTATTTCGACTAACGTTCTTATAGACGTTATCCTTGTCACAGGTGAATAGGTATCAAAGAAATATTGACCTTCTTTTTTACGGTATCCTTTGGCTACTAAACGAGCCTTATATTTTTCTATGGTAACATCAGGTCTTAATTTCTTCTTAAAGATCCACTTGGGGCCTATTGGTTTATGTCCCGAGGGCAAATGAACCAATTTCCACGTGTTGTTATGCACGACTGAGTCTATTTCGCTTTAAATAGCCTCTTTCCAATAAGGTGCTTCTGATGATTCTATAGCAGCCTTATATGTTTGTGGTTCTTCATTTACTACATATGTCATGTAGTTAGGCCCAAATTCCTTTAAGACTTTAGCACGCTTACTTCTTCTTGGTTCAACATCCTCTTGTTGAACTTCAGAATTATTTCTCTTTGATCATGAGATAAGTGATCATATAATGATCTTTTCCTAAAGATTTGCTTCTCTTTTTTCCTAAAAGGAAAGATGGTTTCAAATAACTCTACTTCGACAGATTCTATAATAGTGTTGTTGCTTATGTCTTGGACATCTGATTTGTATAGCAGAATCTATAAGCGACACTATTCTTTGTTGGACCAAGATATACACAATCAAATGTTTTGGTTCCAAGTTTGGTTCTCTTTGGTAAGGGTACTTGAACCTTTGCCAAAAAAACCCCACACTTTCATCCTTTTATAAGAAGGTTGTTTCCTTTTCCATAATTGATATGGAGATTTGTCACTCGTATTATGAGGAATCTTATTTAAGATTGTGTTGGCGGCTAAACATGCCTCGCCCCACAAACTATGAGGAGCGCCTGCTGTTATTAACATTGAATTTATCATGTTCTTCAATGTTCTATTTTTACGTTCAGCCACTCTATTTTGATGTGGAGTATATGGGGTTGTTGATTGATGTATAATACCAAAGGTTGAACAAAATTCATCAAATTCATTGGATTCGTATTCTCCTCCTCGATTAGACCTTAGAATTTTGATCTTTTTATCAAGTTGATTTTCAACTTCTGCTTTATATGTCTTAAACATATTCAAAGCCTCATCTTTGGTATTTAAAATTTACTGTAGTCATCAATGAAAGTGATATAATAATTCTTTCCTCCTCTTGATGGTGTTGCTTTATAATCACATAAATCCGTATGGATTAAACCAAGTATTTCATTAGATTTTCCCACAGATTTGTGTGAGTGACTTGTGTACTTAGATTCTACACAGATTTCACACTTAGATTGTTTATCTATTGAACATTTAGGCAACATGCCTAAGTTTATCATTCTTTGTAAGGAACGGAAATTAACATGACCTAATCTAGAATGCCATAAAGAAGAAGAATCAAGCATGTACATAGAAGCGGTGCTAGTGCCCGCGTTATTATTATTAATAACATTGCCATCGGTTACAATACTTAATTTGAAGAGTCCCTCGTCGAGGTAACCATTTCCAACATACACACCACCTTTAGTGATTACAAATTTATCTGATTTAGTTACAAACTTAAATCCCTTATTACTAAGAATAGGGCCAGAAATCAGATTCTTGGTGATGGTTGGCACATGAAGCACGTTTGAAAGTACTAGATCCTTTCCAGGAGTCATCTTTAATATGAGTTTTGTTTTTCCTTCAACCTTTGAAGCAGTTCCATTTCCAACGAACATTGCTTCACTTTTTCATTCAATTTTTGATAAGATGCAAACATCCTTCTTAAATTGCAGATGTGTTTTGTTTCTCCTGTATCATACCACCAATCAATAGCGTTAGTGGTTAGAAATGTCAAAGAGGTATCAATCATTCCAGCAAAATCTTTTGGAGATTTAACATGGTTTGCGTGGTTCGAATTTCCGCCAGAATTTCCTCCTCCATACTCTTTCTTGTGGCGAAAATCCTTGGCCTTATGACCAGGTTTCCCACATAGCCAACAATGAACTACTTTCTTGAAGTTATTGTTCTTCTGTTGGGTATAGTCTTTCTTTCTATCCTTAGGATTTTTCTGTCCAGAGCGATCGTCATTTTTTTCCTTTGTTTTTATTGTTGGATTTGTGTTTGGCAGAACTTTCTCCAACCATATTAGCATTTGGTTAAATTGAAACTACATCAACCTTGTCCTATATCCTGTTATCTTCTTCAACATGAATTTTGAGAACTAATTGCTCAAAACTCATATTCTCAGTCAAATGTTTAAGATATAACTTAAAAAATTTCCAAGATGGAGGCAATTTTTCAATAATAGAACCAAAAAGAAAGATAGAGTTTATACCCATGCCTTCTCGTAAACAATTATTTGTAGTTCTTCCAATTGTTTCACGACAGGTTTTGCATCGTTAATCTTAAAGTTCAGAATTTTACCAACAAAAAATTTATTAGAACATGCAACTTCAGTCCAGTATTTCTTTTCTAGTGATTCCCAAATCTCCCTTGCAGATGTGAAGGTCGAATAAATATCATACATGGAATCATCAAAAGCATTCAGAATGTAATTTTTGCAATTATATTCATTATGATTCCATTGTGAGGCTGCCCTTTCATAGTCTGCCAACACTATACGGATCCACTGGTCCAGAATCCATAAGTATGTACGCAACATGCTGAGATGTTAAGTAGAACAACATCTTTTGTTGCCGGCGCCAAAAATCAGAACCTTAAACTTTTCAGGTTTTTCAACATGCGATTTCATCACAGTTTGATCCATCTTGAAAATTTTTGTTTAAGATTGTTAGGAATTAATAAACGTAATACAATTGGTATTGTATAGAATCATAGATTACAAACATCAGATTGAGGCCTGCAACAATATGTAGTGTCCTTAAACAGAAATTATTTCCTAGTACGAACTGTTTAGAGGAAACAACAATCACATCAAGAAAAATTTGAATCTGACGAATCTTTCTTGCACTTCCTGATGGATTCTGATGTGATATATATAGTTGATGAACCGACACCAATCAATCATCACGTCTCTTCATAAAGCAGTTATATCTGTTGGAAAAATAACTGTAAAAAAAGAAATGTTGTGTTGGTTTGGTTATAATGAACAAACACTAAGAAAACCTAATATGGATAGCTAGAAAATTAAGTTCCAGATTTCTTAATTGGATCCAAGAGCCCCAAGGCCCAAGGCCCATCTTTTGACCTTTTAATATATATATATATATATATATATATATATATATATATATATATATATATATATATATATATATATATATATATATATATATATATATATATATATATATATATATATATATATATATATATATATATATATATATATATATATATATATATATATATATATATATATATATATATATATATATATATATATATATATATATATATATATATATATATATATATATATATATATATATATATATATTAATTATACATATATTGTAGGTCTAAAGTTTCTTAGGATTTAGCAATGTTATGGTTTATCTATTTAATGATGGAAGAAGGAAGAACTAGAGAGAGAAATGTAGAGAGAGAAAGGAGAGGAATGAGAAAGAAAGGAAATGAGAAATATCAAAGTGTTAAACCCCTCCTAACATGCTAGGAGGGGGTTTATATAGCCACCCTACATGTGGGCTTTGGTGGGCTATATGTTAATACATTAGATCACGAGCCCAATACTTGAATCTATCTTTGGAGTGACCGATCCTTTCTAAATAGGTAAAAACGTATTTCCAACAATCTCCCCCTAAGGGAGGTCACTCCAAGTTACAATGTTCTAAATAGTCTATAGCTCGTGATCTATGCTAACAATGATGTGACCGAGACTTTCTTTGGAAAAACGTATTTCCAACAATCTCCCCCTAAGGGAGGTCGCACCATTTTACAAAATCATAAACCTAGCATACTATGCTTGAGTCTTCGATCTTGTTCTTGTGAATATGCAGATGAGATCTTTGACTTTAGTCTTGAGCATGTTTCCTTGCATTGACCTTGTGCATTCATCACTTGTGATATTTGCCTCCTCGTGACTTCATGTTCCACATACTTATACATTTATAAATTCTTGAAAGCTTCAGAGTTTGATACAACGGAAGACTTGACTTTTAGAATTTCTTGAATTTGTTGAAGTATTAAGTGCATACAGTATAAGCATGTGGTGACAACTTCTGCTGGATTGTACACCGCAATGCCACCTTCTTGTTACGCTGCATAAGACAATTAGCAACAAAACATATACACGGATGAAATGGCCTTGAACATTTCATTCTAATTCAGTATCATTTTACCTCCGGTCGGTGAAGACCGTTGGACGATATAAAATATCGTACTTGTGACAGGTAGTTTCAATTAAGAACCTCCTTGACAAGATTTCGCAGGTAAACCCGTTCTCTTAATTCAACCGTCCAAAGCTGACTGTAAACATAAAGAGTGAATCATTTGGATAATATTATCCGCATGATTTGAAGCCGTCAATTCATGTTCCTGGAACAAGTGAAATTCAATTAAGAACCGCACCATCGTTGCTTTCCAGTTGTCACGAGCTTGATTCGTATAGAATCTTGCAAGTTACCTACCAAGTGCTGTTTGAGGTTAACATTAGAAGGATTTCCACTCATCACTATGAACACTAAGGTATCACTCTGAGTGTTCTGGCAAGACCACTAAGATATTGCGTAGAGGCCTGGAACGTGTTTAAATTCAGTTAAGAATTAAACCACTGTTGCTTTCCAGTTATCACAAGTTTGATTCATAAATAATCGCACAAGTCACCTACCATGAGCTTTTTGATATTCACTCAAGAAGGATTTCTATCTTCATTGTAAGTACTTTCGTATGACTCGGATGTTCAGGCAAGATCATGAAGATTTTGCGTAGGACTCTTAAGATCTTTCTTACTTTTCACAATGTGTGAAGAAGCAAGGAATTATGAAAGTGTGTCCTAATGAGATATTTGATGATCTCAAATGGCTCTAGACTCGATCGTGCATTTTGGATTTTAGTGATCGGAGGCTGGAGAGGAGTGCCACCATTTCAATACCAACTTATTCGGAGTGAATAAATTGATAGAAGACATGTTGATCTCCGTGTGATTAAAACAAATACCTTTTGAGAGATATCTGAGTTAGCTGGGTTGGGTTGTGCATTGCATCACTGGGTCCATGATGTCTATCTTCAATATCGAGCATCATTAAAAATGATCTCAATAGCATATGTGTTGAATCGGTTTCTGCCTAAGTTGTAAGGAGGGCTTCTTTCTTTTCACCCTTTATCTTTACAATTCTTTTTCATTCTTCAACCCCTTCAATGCTTACCAATACGTCATAACTAGCACCTTGTTGTGATTGTTCCAGTGCTAACTTAAGTAATTGGTCGGCATTCAGCTACGTTCACAATCTTTCTCCATCTTTCCTAAGGACTACTATTTCTAGCTATGGAATGTCCTTGGGAAGATTCTTCCGATTTTAGAAGAATCATTGGACTTAACCTATCCTACCATCCTTATGTCACCACAATCGTCACCGTCGTGAATAGAGATGTTGTGGGTAAGTATATGTCACCATGAAATCCATTTTGATATCAAAATCCATTTTGCTCCCCCTTAACATATGCCACGATATTCGAAAATATTTCGCACATGTTGGGATGAGCCAGCACATTAAGTCAAACCATTAAATTGATTGATCTCATTATTAAATCACACTTTCTCCCCGATATTAAAAATATTAACCCAATCGATGTTTTTAATATCAATTGATTTAATAAAGTTTTAAGAAAATTTGGGAAGAAAAATGCAAATCCAATTATCGTCATGCTTTACACAAGCTCCCCCTAAAATTAATGAGGGTGTACTTGAAACGTGAATGAAGTACCTTTTAAACACAAGTGTAAGGTACTTATCACATGCAAAGATCATATATGATAATGTATTCACAAGATTAGCGATTTATGAGGTTGGACCTGAATGATGGAGAACATCATATGAAATAAGCACATGGTTCTTGTTCACGAATGTTGGTCGCCTCATCACGTCTGAAGTTATCTCTTGACTCCATGTGTACGATTGATATCGTTGTCTTGACACCAACATGTGAACTTGGCACTTTCAGCGTCAAAGATTCTGAAAGCTAGACAATTGCTCCCCCTCAATTGTTGACCCGTGTTCTATTGAAAGAGTTTTAGTCGCCGTTTGAGTAGTCACATCGTCGAGTATGTAGATATCAATTGTAAATTGCTTGGTGGAGATGATAACTTCATAAAAACAAGATTTCTCTTGTTTTAACAAATAAATGCACTGACACCTACATAAATTCGTGTTAGATTATTTTATTACGTAAACACAATCCCTTACATGGTTATAAAGTAAACCATGCCCAAGAAATTTAATTCCCGTTCTTGAGTCAAAACTTTCCGGTGAAATGCTTGACTTGAGTATGAAAATCGGGTTACTATCTGAAATAATAGCAAGCCATTTTGAACATGTTTTAAATCATTTAAACTTCTGCTCAAACTTTATTTACAACCCCGTGTCATTATTGAACGACATTTCTAGGTTCGTAAATATTATCGATGACAGAAGACATGTTCTTTTTATCAAAACATTTTTGAACACACAATTTTGAAAGATTTAGAAAAACCTTTTGAGAAATTCTCGAAAAATTATGTTCAAAGTTTTAAAAACCAATTACTTGAGCTTAAGATGTTGAATATCTTACAAAATGAGCTCAAGTCCGAGAAGTTGTAAACTTCCCGTTGTGAGGATAAGTTTGTCATCGGCGATAAACTTTCCTTTTAACTAAAGAACGAGTCCTAAGTTGACATTTACTTAGAAGTCGTTTTCATGAACTTGAAAAACTTTGAATGTTTTAACGTAAAGCTCATGACCGAGAAAGCTGAATTTCTCGTTATGAGGAGAAGTTCTCTTATTTAAAAGATACACTTTCCTTTCTGAGCTTAAAACTTGGAATGTCTTAACACAAGCTCATGACCGAGAAAATTTAATTTCCCGTTACGAGGATAAGCTATCTTTAAAGATAAGCTTTCCTAAAATTAAAGTCCGAGTTACAGTTTGATATTTAACTGTAAGTCATTGTGCATGAGCTTGAAAACTTCGAATGTTTTTAATAAAAGCTCATGCCCGAGAAAAATGAATTTCTTGTTGTGAGGATAAGTTTATCATCGGCGATAAACTTTACTTTATGTGAAGATCGGGTAATCGTCGGATATTTGGCGATAAGCCATTTTACACGAGCTTAAAACCATTGAATAGTTTTAATGTAAGCTTGTGTCCGAGAAAAGTTTAATTTCTCATTTTAAGGGTAACTTATCGTTGCATAGATAAACTTCCCTTTCTTTGAAGTTCGGGTCACAGACTGTGATTTGAATGTGAGCCATATACACGAGCTTAAAACCTTTGAATGGTTTTAGGATAAGCTCGTGACTGAGAAAACTTAATTTCTCGTTTTGAGGGTAAGTTATCGTTGCGTAGATAAACTTCCCTTTCTCTGAAGTCCGGGTCACCTTCTGTCATTTAACGAGGAGCCTTTGTGCATGTGCTAAAAAACTTGTAATGTTTTTTATATAAGCTCATGCCCGAGAAAAATTAATTTCTCGTTGTAAGGATAAGTTTATCATCGGCGATAAACTTTCCTTTCTTTGATGAACGAGTTATAGTCTGTGATGTGACTATAAGTCCTTATACACGAGCTTAAAACCTTGTAATAGTTTTAATGTAAGCTCGTGTCCGAGAAAATTTAATTTCTCGTTTTGAGGATAAGTCATCATCGGGATGAACTTTCCTGTCTTTTGAGATCGAGTTACAGACTGTAATGTGACTGTAAGTCCTATTTACACACGATGTTTAACTGCGAATCCCCTGAGACACTTGTTTCTTTGATATCAGCTTCTTCAGTAACCAAACTCTGAGAGTGTCCTTAGTTGAACGATATGTAAAGATCGGACCGCTGTGTTCTTGTTGAACGTGGACTTTGGTACCTACATTCTCATCAGGAGTTTGTATGCTTTTATGTGGGTTAGCGATATCTATCTTAGAAGCAAGTGGGGAGTCACAGTTGGCTTTACTTGTGCCAGAGGTGACCTGAGGAGATAATTCACTTGTATTAGTTGGAAAACGTTTCCTTTTATAGAAAAACTTAAGTTCAGGCTTAAGTGATGTTTCATCCTTATCAATTTCCTTCCTAGTAGTCTTAGTAGAATCGGAGACTATCCTAGTTAAAGGGCATTCGTTTCCTACAAGAGTGAAAGTTCTACCAGTGGGGCGCCAAACTTTACCAATGGGTTTGATTTTAGCTATCCACTGGGATTTAAGTCTAGCACGGGAGTTCACCTCATTAAGTAATTTCTTGACACAAGAGTCATGATTTGCCGTAAAGACACATTTTCTACATGTTTTACAAGTAGCATATTTAATGTCCGAGTAATTCCTAGATGTTTGATCGATGCTCCTAGGAGATGACATCCTACGGTTAGCAGTGTTGGGTAATCTAGAAGGCATCTGACTAGGGTTAACAATCTTATCTCTTACATATGTCTTTTGCTTAGCTTCCCTTAGACCAGATTTATGGCAAACGTCATTTGAACTAGTTCTAGACGTGGTCTTGGTATTTTTTGGAGAAACTAGAGGCAATCATGTGATTAGGTATTGCTAAAGCAGTTTTGGTCACATTGGGCCTAGTTGCTGGAGTGACTGGTCTAGAAAGATGAACCAAATCAACTTGGGAGGCAAACTGCGGTCTCGAGGATTGTGGTCGCTCGGATCTAAATGCAGTAGGTTGTCTGACGGTCGGTTGTTTGACGAATTGATTTGTAGGCGGTTTCCCCAAGATTGATGGTTTTTCAAGCTTAGTGTCCACACTAGTTCCTCTATTTTTCCTTAATTCGTTTTCAACGCAGCTATAGCAAAAACCTTTTCCTGAACTTGAGCTTTTAAAGTCTCATTCTCTTTGAGCAATCTATCTTGGGATTCCAACTTAGATTCTAGCACTTGAATTTGTTTCAAAAGATTATCCATTTCAGCTTTAGAATCTAAAACTTTTTGATCCAATTTTCTTTCAAGAACAACGCTTGACTTTTCAAGTTTTTCAAAATATGTTTCAAATTTGTTCGTTTTCTTGGAAAATTCTAATTTGGCATCCTCAAGATCTTTTGATTGTTGAGCTACAATCGTTTCGAGCTCTCTAATCTTGGAATCAGAAGCAGTCAAAGAAGCAGTTATAAGACAATTATCATGATGTTTAGCAATTTGAACACTTTCTCCCCCATTATGACTCACATCGGATGAATCAGAAGTGGTATTTCTATCACTCTTTTCCATCCCATGTTTGTCATAATTAGGTTCAGAATGCTCAATATGCGGCATTTCATCAGCATATACATCATAAACAACATTACATTGTACCATGTTCGCAGGCTCTTCGTCATAAACGGGTAAGGTGTCATCAAAAGAGATCTCGTGAACATTCCCTGACGTGCCACTGGTATCATGTTGTCCTCCTGATTCCATGCTCTTGCCATCGTTAGGCTCCAAGTTGTCAACAGTATGACCATTCTCCTCTTGCATCTGCATCATAGACTCTTGCACTCCATTATCATACGCTTGCTGAAGTCTGGATCTTTCATAAACCGACGATGAAACCGATGTCATGAATTTCAATAGTGTGCCACGGAAAACTTGAAGCTCGGTATGTGTGTCTCAATGAAATGACTGACAAATCACTGAACTTTCAGACTTGATGATATTGAATTGGAGGAAAGGTGTGAGTTGTGTCACGAGAGCCTTATATGCAAGTGCCGATGCAGAGTGATTAAATTCTTCATTGTGGAGTTGCTTTGCTAGTTGGTTCAAGATGATGAACATCGATTCCATGAATATAGGACGATCTTGACCAAAGAGTGTCACAAATTCGCTTCCTCCTTGAACCCATGAAATGGTCACAAGATGTGACTGAAGTAGTCGAAATGAAGTGATACCACTTTTTCTAGCTATGTCTTGCATTCGATGCAATTCTCCCTCTTGAAACGTCGAAGTCAACGATTCCATTGAAGACCGATGAAAATAAGGTAAGGATTACTTATCTATGAAATAAAAACACGCCTGCGAAAAATCCGTCTTCAGTTTGAAATATTAATATCCGATAAAATCCGTAGCCACTAACAAAAATTCAAATGTAGCCAATTTTCTCGATCTCGTCAAATAGATCTTGTCACTTTATCTCGTCAAATTGTCTCGTCACTTGTAACTAACTCCAAAACATCAACCCACAAAGCTATTTCGACCCATCACTTCATTTGAATATACGGATATAAATTAGATATACTATAATAATATATCTAATTTACGTATAAGAAACATAAACAATTTCGTTGATAATGTGTTTGACCTACACCACCTAGCATAAATGATATTAAAATTTATCATGCACGTCCAAAATTTTTAACAATCAGCCAAGCTAATGAAATGTTGCAAGGCCCATCCAACACCAATACCACACGAAGTAAAACCCAATGAAAGTAAGTGGTAACACTTAGGATATATATTTCCAAATCCCTAATTTCTATCTCACATTTAACCAACCGCAGCCACCAAACTCAATGTTACATATTTTTTATGCGTGGTGTATGTGGCCCATGAATAAAATGAGAAGAATTCGTGGCCCCAAAATTTCTCAATAATGCCACGTTTTGGCAGTCATAAGATAAGGAAAATACGTGTATCCCACTTGGGATGTATATAAACTAATGTTACCCTAAAGCAACCCTAATCTTTCTCATTCACTAACCCTATCCCACTCTCGTAACTTCCGCCCCTTTTTCTTTACTAATCCCAGCCACCAAAAACTTCTTTCCTAAAACTCGATCAACTCCAATCTAAGCAATTCTTGTCTCAATCTCACGTAGCAACAACCATGAAGAACACAAGAAATTTATGGCTTCAAGATCTTGAAAAGGTATCGGGTAAGATCAATAACAGGTTAATTACAGATTGATGTGGTAATCGAAATATAGAAATGAATATAACAAATATTGTTATAATTCGTTCATGTTTTTCGAATATTAACGAAGGTTTTTATGGTTCCAGTCTGATTAAGGAACACATGTAAACAAAATTGGTTGGAATATGTGTTTTGGGTGGGTCTGATTTTTGTGGGTCGAGTCAAGCTTAGTTTGTTTTAAGATCAAGTCAATTTGTGTTCAAGTGAGTTAGTAGTGTTCGAGTCTTCAGATTGGTCTGTTGAGGATGGTTTTGGTTTATAGTCCATAAAAGGTGTGAGTTGAGTTTTTGGGTTGTTTGAGCGAGTGTTGGTGTCATCCGAGTGATGTGGGCGAGAGTTGTTTTAGTGATGTGCTTGAGGGAGTTGGTTTTGACTGTTTCGAGATTACAAAGTATGAAGTTTTGGGTCGATCTGTCGAGTGTATGTGTGAGTGAGTCGAGTGTAGGTGTTGGAGTTGAGACTTGAGGGTGTGTGTCGAAGTCTAGTTTAATCGAGTCTTAAGAGTTGAGTGAGTAACTGGTTATATCGCAATATTTAAAAACAGTCATCGCAATATCAAAATAGTCATCGCAATATAGAGTCCACATCCCATCGCAATCTCTGTCATACAACCATCGCAATATTCAAACTTTCCATCTCAATATTCAAACCATCGGAATGTCACGATCGGAATGCGGACAGAGTTTCGTCTCAATGTTCCTTAATCCCGTCGCAATCCACGATCGCAAAGTACGATCGCAATCCACGTCGGAATAAGGGGTATCAGAATAAGTGATCGCAAAGTAGAACCCTAGGGTTATTGCGATCGGAATGTACAAACCTGGTCCTTTCCGATGGAGTATAGATCGTAATTTACAAACCTTTCTGAGACAAAATTGATACCTGATAAAACTGATGTACAAGATAAAGTGCTACTTGCTAGGAGACAATATTGATACAGTTGCTAGAGACAAAAGATGATAGAAAAAAGTGATATTGAAATTTGATAAAAAAAACTGATAACCAAAAAACTGATAGACAAAAGATGAGACAAAAGATGATAAAAAACTGATAACCAGATACAGTTATTAATAAAAAGTGTTTTTATCAATTTGATAAAGACAACAAATTGATATTGAAATGAAAAAAATTAATAAAAAAACACGCAACACCAAAAAGCCGAGAAAAAATTTAGAAAGGAAAGATTTTTACCACCAAATCAATAGATAAAAAACACTCAAATCCGAAGAATCAACCAAAGCTCTTGATACCAATTGTAGGTCTAAAGTTTCTTAGGATTTAGCAATGTTATGGTTTATCTATTGAATGATGGAAGAAGGAAGAACTAGAGAGAGAAAGGTAGAGGGAGAAAGGAGAAGAATAAGAAAGAAAGGAAATGAGAAATATCAAAGTGTTCAACCCCTCCTAAACATGCTAGGAGGGGGTTTATATAGCCACCCTACATGTGGGTTTTGGTGGGCTATATGTTAATACATTCGATCACGAGCCCTTTGGAGTGACCGATCCTTTCTAAATACGTAAAAACGTATTTCCAACATATATTAAGCCCAATAAGGTCTACCATTCATTAGGATGTCATTAGTAATTAGTAATTAGTAAACATTTTTTGGTTTCCTTTTTCTAGCGATGTGGGACTAGAACTTTACATTTTCCAACAGAGTGAATATCTTTCGATTATAGTTTTTCACGATAATAACCTTATATGTTTTTTTATTATACGTTTTAGAGAGTTTTAGTTTAGAGATATCAGGGAGATATGTGTTTGTGTGCTTGTAGGTATTTAAATTAGAGATGACGACGGGGTCGGGTATGCATGGAATGGTTGATATCATCCTCATCCGCAAAGTTTAATATATATCCTCATCCTCACCTTATCCCCATCGAGGATTACAAGCTACATACCATTCACATTCCAGGCGGGAACGGGGGATCCTTATTGGGGAATCGAAGATTATTCCCCGTTACATAATTAACATTTTAAATATACTTCAAATGACACAAACATTACAATAACAGAATATGTTAATATCAAACAACATTAATATTTACGTAGTCATGCCCAATATTAATGATGACGTATAGTCCCTAGTCGGGCTGGATAGTCCGACTTACGGGTGCTACCCGTATCCATCAGGAATGAATTAATACTTATGTGATGTGCGTGCAGCCCATGCGGCCCGATAGGTCGCTGCGCACATATGGTTCATTACTTAACCATGCCCTCGTCGCGTTGTGATAGGATCATATGAGATAATCTATCTTATGATTATATTCGCCTAAGGAAGGGAGGATATACACTTACCTCATTTATGCGATAATGATCAATCTATTTTTGATCATTATCTCCCCCTTAGGCCGCAAGAATAGGGAGCCCAGCTTGGACTCTCTCGAGTATAAAAGGAACCCCTATGGTTCCACAAAGGTACGATACACACAATACCCTAAACCCTAATATACTCAAATCGATTACTTACTCTCACGCCGGAGTCTAATCGTGGGTCACAAACCCACGGTAAGCCTAACGGTGTCTTTTTAGTGCGCAGGGTCCATAAAAATAAGTTTCACTTGGTGCAAGAGCCGGAGTCCACAAGACCCCGAATTAAGCCTAATTCGGGTCAAGCTCGGTCTAACCAACTTTTGTATCAACAAGTTGGCGCCATCTGTGGGACCCTACACTAAGCTCTAAGTAATGACGAGAAGCGGCGCAAACCCGCCCCAGCCAAAGGGCGGATCTAAGAACCCAACAGGGCCATACTCAAGCTTTTAACCATTTAATAACCCAGATCGTTGAGGGAAGGGATTGCAAGTATCTTTTTCCCCACTAGTCCCCTCTACCCCACAGACAATTAGGGACACCTCATCCTCTCGGAAAATCCCTGATCAAGCCCCCAAGGACGCCATGGACACAAGGGCTGTGGTAGACCCATAAACTGAGACAGAGATTCCTCCCGCGACAAAGCAGAATATGAGCGACTACATCGCAGAAAACTATGAAGCTCTAATTCCACTCATGAGAGCGCAGATGAGGTCAAATCCAATAAGAGATCTGCGGATCAACCTAGACTTTGATAAGGAACTCAAGGACATGGATGGGTCAAGACCTAACAAAGAAGATGGGAAGGAAAGGAGGAAAAAAGAGAGAACAACTGAGATTCCAGCATCTCCCTCGGGTTCGTCCCTTATTGAAGACGCATCGTCCTCGGACGGTTCCGAGAACACAAAGGGAGAAGACGACTTCATCACACCAGTCAATAACCATCAGCGCACAAGCGTGAAAGTCAGATTAGGGCCCGACCCTTCGGGCAGAACGAGCGCCCTTAATAGATTGGGTCCCTTGGAAAGAAATTCATCCCCGGATCTGCAAGGACAGGAAGGAAACAGGAGTACTGGAAAAACGAGAACTATAAAAATGATTATACGTTTAAATATGTATTTAAATAGCTCACATCGGGCGCTTGGATTTTAAATTATAACACATAGGTTGTGTTTTGTTCTATTTAATATTGGTGATTATATCTGTTTAAACATGAGTTGCGTAACTAGTGTGCTTTCGCTAGTCCTATTTTGGGGGTGTTACACTTCTGGTCTGATTTTCTTTATTGGACAACCTGCGGTCACGGTCTCGGTCTTAGTTGCCTCCTTCGGTCCCTTTGTCGGTCTCGGTCTTGTCGGTCTTACGTTCTTTTGAATCAACAGTAAACTCGGTCTTTCTTGGTCAGAACTTTCTTTCTTTCTCATTCTTCTTTCTTTAGTGACCAAGGTCAACTTCTTTCTTTATTTTGAGGCCTTCTTTCTTTCTTGCGAAGCGACACCGGCCTCTTTCACTCTTTCTTGTGACGCCTCTTTTTCCTTTCATTCTTTCTTGCAAGAAATCTTGCTACTTTCTTGTCGACTACTTTCTTGTCCGACTCTTTCTGTCTGACTCTTTCTGTCTGGCTCTTTCTGGCGACTCTTTCTATCGACTCTTTCTGTCGACTTTCTTTCTTTCTTTCTTTCTTTCTTTTTATTCTTGTTATGATTTCTACATCTTCCGATGTGACCAACACTTGCTTCTTTCCTTCACCTTCCTTGTTGTGTTTTCCGTGCAGCGAAGTGTTACGTCGGTTCTCAAAACCAACTCTCAAACCGGCCTTCTAACGAACTCAGCTCTGATACCATGTTAATAATAGGCCCCTTACCTACCTCCGAAACACTGTCACAAACACCTATCAAAACGGCTTATTGGGTTTTGCTAACTTTCTTATATTGAAAAAGGGAAAACTTACATATAATGTGAAACCTACGCCTATTAATAAGCTAAACAAAACAGAAACGTGGGTACATCTGCTAAAGAATTAGTAAAACATGACCCACTCCTCCAATATATTCGGTCAAAGGAGGACACCAATTCAACTATGAATTACTAGTTACTCCATGCATATAACGTTACTCTATCCATGCATGCATACATGAACACAACTGGTTAAACCCAACAGCCCATGTATAACTTCTCTCCATTGTCAACCGCTCTGAAAGAGTGAAACATACTCTTGTCAACACACACATGACGGGTTGCCCCAGTATCAACTCATCAATCACTATTATTAGAACCTACCAGCTTAACTTTAGAGATCATGGCAACGACATCATACACCATAGCAATCGTGTTCACATTATCATTCACCATATTAGCCTCACGTGGAGTCATCCGTTTTGGCGCCTTGTAGTTAGCAGCACGATGACCTGGCTTGTCACAGTTGAAGCAATTTCCTTGGAACTTCTGCTTCACAATTCCAGCTTTAGGAGCAAGGTACTCAGACTTCCCTTTACTCTTCTTTTCATTCTTCCCTTTTCCTATGCTCTTGCCTTTAGACTTTAAAGAAAACGAACCATGCTCAACCATATTTGCTTTGGTAGAATTAGGTGTATAAGTGTTTTTCTGAGCCAGCTTGTTGTCCTTTTCAATATGAAGACGAACAACCAAGTCTTCAACACTCATCTCCTTTCGCTTATGCTTCAAGTAGTTTTTAAATTCTACCCAGCTTGGAGGTAACTTTTCATTAGCAGCAACTTGAAAAGTTTCACTTAAAGTCATACCCTCAGCATGAATGTCGTGTAGCAACACCTGCAGATCTTGAACCCGAGTTACCATATTCTTTGATTCAACCATCTTGTAATCCAAAAAACGAGCTACCACGAACTTCTGTGTACAAGCATTGCGTTTCAATGACTCTCATAATTCTTAGCAGTTGTAGCCTTGTGGTACATGTTGTACAAAGAGTCTACCAAACCATTCAGAACATAGTTGTGACACAAGAAGTCTGAATGATTCCATGCTTCAACAGCTTGCACGACTTGTTGATTAGTGGGTACACCTTCTTTAGGAGGTTCCACCTGAAGTACAGTCTCCTTTAAGGACTTCGCAAGGTTCAAAGTAGTGAGATAGAAGAACATCTTCTGCTGCCACCTCTTAAAATACTCTCCATTGAGTTTTACTGTTTTTTCAGCATGATTAGCAACTGTGTGGGTACCTGGCGCATCAGTTACATTCCCGGTGTTAGTCGCAGGGGTTATCGGAGTTTCGTTAGTCATCCTAAAAGATCACACAAGATCAAAAACACAAACAGTTAGACAACTGTTATAAGTCTATATATAAGAAATTCAACCATGATCTCTATATACTTGTATCGAATTTGCTTCAATGAAACTCAATCTTGGTTTCAATGAATCAAATTTAATAATCAAATAGATTAGTTTAATAGAAACTCAATCTTGGTTTCAATATATACTAATTAGAACAACTGATTAAAATATAAAAGATTTGTTAATTAAAATTTGTAAAACTGATTTCCAAAGAAACTCAGTCTTGGTTTCAACGATAACAGTTTATATAAACAAATTTGTTCAAATCCGATTTTTAACAAAAGTATTTTAATTTTGTTACACAAAATCTGTTTTAATATTGTAGGAAACGGTGTACACTTGTATTATATAAATCGAATTTACAATAAAAATAACAGAAATTAAAAATTGACAAAATTTAAATGAATGAAAATAAATAACAATAAACGAAAGCAGTAAAGAGTAAGAGATGAGGCTCGTGTTTAACACGATTCCCTTAAAACGGATTCGTTGTCTGTTTCCTAAAGTACAACGTCCAAAGCTGTTGTACAGGCGGACTAGACAAACTTGCTTGAAAGATCACGAAAGCCTTCTGTGTTTCTGATAAAAAAAACTGTTAGAATTCGGTGGATATCGAGCTGTGTTTTTTTGTGTCTAAACTGAATGGTGAGATGTAATATTTATATTGAAAATTTTACTTGTTCTCAAAGAAAAAATATACACAATAGTCAGAAAAATCTGTTATAACTAAAATAGATTTCCTTGTCTTTTTAACACACGAAAATAGTCTGTGAATAACTTATGTACTAAGTTAATATCTATTCAGCAATAAAAATAACCCGTAGGCGAGGTTTCGGAACTTTATTCGTGTCTGCAGGTCGCGCGGGCTCACACAATTTCTCACGTAGGTGTTGGCGTAAAATTAACCAAAAAGATTTTGATAACCAATACCATGATTTTCTTATAAACATGATTTTACTTCATGTTTTGGGCGATGTGGAACAATTCTTTTCTAAAAAGTTTTGTTTCACGTGACTAACTTCGAAACACGATATCTCATTCATATTAACTTCATATTAGACATACTTTAACTCGTTGCGAAGCTTTATTCAAAAGAAACACAAAGCTACTAAGTACTAAATATATATATATATATATATGATATATACATATGTACTAATAAGATCAAATGAGTACTTAAAAAAAAATATGAGTACTAAAAAGAAAACATGCACTATAAAAATGAAAAAGAAAATATTTACTTCGTTCGTACGACCAAACGCATTGATCTATTAACATAAATTATTTGACACAGTATTTAATTGTTTACTTCATGATATATTATGGGCTAAAATTGTATAGTTATTGGGCTAACGTTACCTGGGCTAAATTCATATGTATCTAATATTTTCATAAGTTTTGTTTAAGAGGGTGTTTGGTTAAGCTTATGAATGAGGTTAGGCTTATATTATATAAGTCATTTATGGCTTATATATAATGAGCTCATAAGCCTTTAATAAGTGTTTGGTTTAGCTTTTATAACTAATAAAGTAGAATGACTAAAAAGTACATAAAAATAAAATGGGTGTAATGAATTAAATGAGGGTATAAAAGTCTTTTAATATAATATTCATATATAAGTCTACACCTCCTTAGAAAAGCCACAAAGTTTTGACTTACCAAAACCCCCTTATATAAGCTTATAAGCCAAGTTATATAAGCTTAACCAAACACTTGTTTCGGCTTATTTAACACATATAAGCTAATAAGCTTATAAGCCCATTATATAAGCTTAACCAAACACCCTCTAAATCAATCCTAAAAAGTGTATCATTACAAGATTACATTAGTAGTATAATATAATAATCAATAATGTAAATAAAAGGGTTAATATACAAAGAAGTTATCAAAATTTGAGAAAAAATTCGTCAAAATTACTAAAGTTTTTTTTGTTCAATCGAATTATTAAACATCACGAGGTCGTCAAATAGGATACTATACTTGTAAGATTGTTCACATATGTTACTTCTGTTATCTTGTTGTGATCATATTTGTTTTCACTCCTCGTTCATATGTGGCTACTGGAAACAAACAAAAAAACCTTTACCAAAATAAAAATATAATTACAATAATTTAGGCTCAGGGATCCAAATATATATATACTTTCTTAGACACGTATGTTATGTCACCAAAATGTTATGTTAGGTAGCAGTGAGTTGTGACAAATGCGATATCATTTTTTTTAAAAAAATTTCCTTATATTATTAAAATATACAAAAATAAACTTTTATAAATAAAAAAAATTATTTTATTTAACAATCGGAGGAAAAAATATATTAAAAAAAATCAAACCAAAAGTTTTCATCTTCTTCATTTAGCAGCCTGTGAAAACTGGAAAAACACACACACAAACACAAGCAGCGTGTGAAAACACACACACAAACACAAACACAAGTAGCTTCTAGAAACCCCACACACATCAAACTTGAACACACGCACAAACATAAACACACCGACACAAACACAATTAAAAAAACCACAATTTCGGCCAGGAAATATGACGCGCAGACCGATGTGTTACGCTGTTCATTTTCCGACGCCACAAGGTTCACCGTACCCTGAGCTCTTAAATTTAGATATTTTGATGTTCTTTTAAATATAAGATTGGAAATTACTAATATATAAAATGGATAAGTGATTTTCTTTAACTATTTGCAATGAGTCAATTATTTTTTTAAATTGCCATGTGTATGAATATTGCCATTTCATCATGTTTAACTGGATATCTCCCGTGAAAAATACTTTAATACTTTTAATAGCCGGTTTTGAAAGTTTAATAACACAGTTGAACGAAAAAAAAGTTTAGCAACTTCAACAAACTTTTTCTTAAAATTTACTGTAATAACTTTTTTTGCATATTAACCTTAAATAAAAAAACAAAAACATAATTTCCTCACGGCTAATTTTCGAATTCGTAGTTAACCTCTTTGGTGAGACTGTTCTACATTTTGCAACCATGCATACGTGTGAAACTATTTCCAAAACTCTTATTTTATCAAAGATTAGCCGAGTATCCGCACGTTGCAATAGCAAGTATCTGTGTAACAAAATTTTCTGACAAATGAATATCTTTCGAGTATAGTTTTTCGCGATGATAACCTTATACGTTTTAAAGAGTTTTAGTTTAGAGAGATCGGGGAGGGTATGTGTATGTGTGTTTGTAGGTATTTAAATTAGAGATGACAACGGAGTCGAATATGTGAAGAATGGTTGATACTATCTCTATCTCCAAAGTTTAATATATATCTTTATCCTCACTTCCATCCTTATCGAGGATTACAAGCTACATATCATTCCCATCCCAGCGAGGAACGGGGGATCCTCATTAGGGAATCGAAGATTTTTCCCCGTTACACAATTAACATTTTAAATATGTTTCAAATGACGCAAACATTACAAATAATAGAACATGGTAATACCAAACAGCATTAACATTTGTGTAGTCATACCGAATATTAACATTAACATACAAGACTATCTAGTTGAAGGTTAGTAATTTTAAAATAAATATTAACTATCGATTGATAGTATTTCAAATATCTAATAGATTTATAATTGCATATATAGAATAAAGATATTCCGGACGGGTTCGTGGACGGGTTTGAAGACCCGAGGGTACAACCATCTCCGCCTCCATACTCGCTTTCTATTATCGAATATCGAATTCTCTGTTGGGTTCGTGAGTTTTTTACCATCTCTAATCTAAATGTTACAGTATTTGATGTTATGAAATGAAGTGTTACCAAAGTTGAAGTGGACCCTTACAAGATGGGCCCGTTACATAATGGGCTACACATTGGGACCCTTTGGCATGCGCAAAGAAAGTCGGTCCACAAACGAACCATTGGCCCAAACGCCAATACGAATTCGTATTAGAACGACAAACATTTTTGTTTACAAGTGATAGGAGGAAATCAAAGAAATGTTTTTGTTAATGTTATCTTCTTTTTATGTCTACACTCTACAGTCGAAAGATATGAATAAAAAATTGTGTCTGATTTTTAATATACGTGTGCAAGCGGTAAATGAAAGAAATGTGTTTTTGTATTTTTATTCATAAAAAGCAAAGTAACATTTTTCCTCGTTAATTGTATAAATTACTTTTTTGTCTCATTATCATTTTCTTTAAGGATATTTTAATAAATGCCTCCTCTACAAAGAATTTGTGTGAAATAATTTTGAATTTAAATTTTCCGTAAATACTCTGAGGCACCCGAAGAAATCGAGGCAACTTTTCACTATCTGTTGATATGTGTCCGACACAAGTACAGGTTGTTGCCTCTGTTTGACTCGGATTACCTCGGGACACATGTCAAATTATGATGTCAAGTTGTTTCGATTATCTCGAATGCATCATTGCCTCAGGTTATTTATAAAAATTTAAAAAAGAATTACCAAACTAGTCCATATAACAACTCTGTTTACGAAACTAAACCAAATTTTATTTTTTTACCAAAATAGACCAAAGTGCATAACCTTATGCACCTAAGCGCACAACTTCATGCATAATGGTGCATTTGGTGTGCATCTCAGTGCACAAGGTGCATCTCACATTGTTGGTTGCACAATCTCACGGGACATTTTGGTGTGCATCTAAGTGCACAAGGTGCATCTAAACAAGTTCTTATAGCATTACTTCAGGTAAAAGTATATCAAATAGTTAACATTTTTAAATTGGGTATGCGCATGTATGCATATAAATACCAAAAATATTATAGCAATGAGCACATACAAATAAAAATAAATTCAAATAGTTAACATTTCAATAAAAATTTTAAAAGAACAAAAGTGTTAAATTACTAATAGAAATAGGTTCAAATACTAAAGCACCATATTAATTGTAGTCGGCTCACCAATAGCACGTTGTGTATCAAGGTGCACAAAATGCATCTAGACGAATAAGGAAAATGTGTTGTTGCTCTAATTAGTAGACGCCCCGTTATAATTTATGCACTATAGCGCACTTGGTGCATCAAGGTGCACAAAATGTTTCTAGGCGCATAAGGATGTTGTTCATCTAAATACTAGGCGCACCATGATAATTTATGCACCATAGTGCACGTGATGTATCAAGGTGCACAAAACAGGAGGCGCACCATGCATCATAACGCACTTGGTGCATCAATGTGCACAAAATGCATCTAGGCACATAAGGATGTTCTTTATCTAAATACTAGGCGCACCATGATAATTTATGCACCATAATGCACATGATGCATCAAGGTGCACAAAACAGGAGGCACACCATGCACCATAGCGCACTTGGTGCATCAAGGTGCACAAAATGCATCTAGGCGCATAAGGAATGTTTTGTGCATCTAATTAGTAGGCGCACCATTATGTGCATCTAGGCGCATGTAATTGTGCATCAACATTTTATGTGCATCTAGGCGCACAGTGAGTGTACTATGTGCACAAAACCTAATTTCACAATGTATTAGGCGTACAATCTTTGGCGCACAAATTTTCATAGTGCACCTAAGTTTACAATCGTTGGATTCTACCATCCTACGGTTATAATCAAAAAAGTCTAATTTGATAAATTTTTCATGCGCAAGCTAATTTGGTATTTCAGCCTCAAAAGAGGCGATTTAAGAAATTTCCTCAAAATTTAAAGTCAAAAGACATTTAACACAAACACCTATTTTAAAAGACCTTACATCCATTTCTTTTTTCATAAACATGTTTTGCAGATCATGCATAAAAACATTTGAGAAATAAATACAACCTTAGTGTAGCTCTACATAGTTAATCTTAAATTCTTAATGGCTACTCAAATACAAGGATTAAATTGAATTTAGATAAATCTATCTATCTTATGGACATCGTTTTCTTATGCCTAATGATTTGTACACTCTCAAATTTGATTAGAACACTTCATTACACAGTTGTATTGTTGCTTTAAAAGAATGTATATTCGAGTCTCTCAATCAAAAGGTGGAGTGTGCTAATCAATTCCCTTTTCGTATGGGTTCAGTATGAAAATGGACGTTTGTAAGAGGAAGAATGAGGTTCAAGGCCATTACAAATGACTAATAACCAACTGTTTAACAAATTACAGGTTCGAGTTAATAAAGGCCATTACAAATGACTAATTAAAACGTGGTGGTACAAAAGAGGAAGAATGAGGTTCAAGGCCATTACGAACTCAGGATCAAGCCCCACTCTTTACACGTTCGAGTTGGTTTTGTGTCCTCAAACTCTATAAAGTCTGACCCAATCGAGCTCGAGTCATACCTAAATTAGTAGCTAGCCGTTTTTAAAAGACGAGACAAGTAAATCCTGTACAAATATGTCAGATATTACAATCAGGAGGGTAAAACACAAGAAAAAAAAAGACAGTAAGCTTCGTTAACTAGTTCTGTTGAAACGTTAATTTCAACTTTTATGTCACCAAGAATGGCGGCTTCCCCTCCTGATCCGTCTTCTAAACGGCCTACAAGCCTCGATACTTAAATCAACAGCCACAGCTAAAGCCATAAAGATCGCAGCATCTTCAACACATGTCACATGCCTCATTGCTAACTGAACCATCGGTTTCCCCCTCTTTCCTTCTCCTTGTACCCTACAACTCATGACAAACCCGCTTGCAGACGGGCTTAGTCCAGCAAAGTCACCACTGCTTTGCGGACTTGGTATATTAGAGTTAGAGTTTGTTTGACGATCTGTATCTATAAAGAACTCACCTCCCCTTTCGGCATTTATGAGCATTTCGGACATTAACAACTCTCCACCATCTTGTCCGTCGGATAAAAGATGGAAACGAATGAAAATGGAATCTTTTGTACCACCTCGTTCACGCCATGCCTCTAGTTTACCCCAAGGAAGCCAGTTTTCAGGCCGGAAGGCATCAGGTCGGACGATTAACCATGAGCCCGGGTTTGACCTGGCTACCCAATCACAACCGGTTGATGGGACAAAAGGTGTGGTCATGAATGCGGCTGCCACAGCTGATCCTGATAGGTCGTGTATTCTCACCTTCCAACCCTTTCTTTCTCTTCGGTCAGTTTCTTGGTCCGAACCGTCTCCTGTGGTTGACCAGTAATTGTTTAAGGGGTCTACCTGCTGCACTCTGCATAATTCAGAACAAAAGTTCAAGATTCGGTTTAAAACCAGTATATTGGAAGTGGCATATTTAACTCATTTAGGGTTGATTGTGGGCTATATCTAATCCTTAAGAAACATGTCGAAAGGGCCGACAGGGCCGAAATTCCCTCAAAATGTAATTCTACATATTTTATTACATATATATCAACACTTTCCCGTTTCTATCGTTTTAATCAATGTAGAGCCATTTCGTAAGCAAAAAACACTTAAAACGGATTATTATAATGAAAAGATCTACGAGTATCTAAAATCGTTAAATATCCGTACAAAAATGTTGCTTGTGAATACCTTGTAAAAACTTGTAAGAAAATACTAAGATCACGGAAAAAGAGAAGACCTAAAAGGGATACAAATCTCTTAATGGCTCAAATGTGCAAACATGGTAGACTGCACTAAAAGGGGTCAAATTTTTGAGTTACCGAGTACCGGTAGTCTGCGTAAATAAAACAATTTGTAATGCTAAAGATATCGTAAATTATTCTATATATTTATCAAACTATTCTTCTATGTATAGCTTTCGGGATCATATCTGACATACAAGTATACAGAAAAGAACATTATATTGGGGAAAACAGCGTTTATTGTTAACCCGAACCAAACTGGATACGACCCATTTGACCCAAACCTATTTTGACCCATTACTCAATCCTAAACCACAGTGCTAAACTTTTTTTTAAGAATTATTTACCTGTCTTGACTGAACTTGCAACTGAATATCGGCTGCTTAATATTCCCTTGAATCTGAACAATCTGAGGACTCAACTTCGTCTCATCCTCGAACTGAAAAACATATCGTGGGTCAGGATCCAATTTAACTCTTAAATGAAGCTCAGCCATAAACTTCTTCGTTTCTTGCTTCATTTTCCCAATACCAATCCAACCACTAAAAAGAATCACCGGTTTACCTTCACCCCATTCAGGACCAACATCCAACTTAAACGTACCTACCTGTTGCCTTTTAACCCCAACGCCACAGTGTGACCCCTTACGACCAGTAAACACAGCGACTTCTAAACATGCTTGGGGAGTATAGAAACACCCTGGTGTAAGCAATGCTTTTAAATCAGACTTTTCGAGGTAAAAACTTGAGGCGACGTTATGAAAATCCGGTGAAGCTTCAGGTGATGATAAAAGGGGGATTGACGCGTTCTGAGCTGGAAAACCACGAAGACGAATCTCACATGTGCACGGAGACGTAAGAGTATGGATTCCGGGTTTTTCAGGGTATCTTAATCCAAGTGAACCTATAGAGAGCCTGATGAAAGCTTGGGGATCCATTGATGTCACAAGTATCCTCCCATTGTTAAGTTTAACAATTTATAAGGTAATAAAAACCTGCAACATAAAAAGGTATAAGATACTTCAGAATCTTGGAAATATATATTATTGCAATATTAATCAAGATTTAGTCATATGATATCCTTTTTTTTAAGACTAATATAATCATATCTATATCAAATCTTACTGTATCACTTAAATAAATGTACAATTATCTATGTGTAAAGTGACAGATTATCTGATACTGACTATCACAATAGTCTTCTGAACATCGACCAAGACTATCGGATCAATGACCCCGTAAACGACATGGTGGCAGCAGCCACCACACCTATATGCAAAGTTATACGACACTCTAAATTTCTGTTTACTAATATGAAACAAGCGAAAATTGGACCGTCTATGAAATCCTCAAAATGACTTGCTAAAAAAACCTAGCACAAGCATTTCCAACCCATTTTCGCGCCTATGGCAAGCGTTTAGCCGGGAAGGGGCCTAGAAGTGCCTACTACTACACCACGCTACACTTGGCTCTAGTACACTTGTTGAACAGCTCAAAATATCATTCCAAGATAGTAATTTTTTATCCCAAAAAAAAAAAAAAAAAAAAAGAAAAACCTTACAATTAATGCTATGGTAGAAAAACCAAACAGTCTAGCACTAAAACAGTAAAAACCAACCATCAAGGCTCACTTCCAGTTCAAGTAAACAACAGTATTATTATCCACATTTAGTTAGTAGGTGAAACAAGAACTGAAACATAGCAGACCTTTATTGACCATATTATTCAAGTTTCTACCTTAATTTGCACCCTCATAATGACTAAATAATTTACATCAAACCTCAATTCTGTAAAAAAAATTCTTATTTTTCAGTTTTTCACCTAACTGCATAGGATTCTAATACACAAAACATTAAAGCCATAACAACAATTAAACAACCTTAAAAAAATTATGGTCAAACAAGCAAACCCAAAAAAACATTTCAAACATATTTGGTCTTAAACCCAAAGTACACTTTTGACTCTGTACATAGAATGGATTATAACCAAACTAAGGCCTGTTTGTTTTAGCTTATATAACATAAGCCTTAATTTTGTGACTTATTTAGAGACTTACGAGCTTATACAAGTTTATCCCATAAGTCTTCAAATAAGCTTAAAATTTTGGGTTTTATGAAATATAAGGCGAAATATGACTTATTTTCAACTTATATAACATAAGCTCTTATTTTGTGGCCTATTTTGAGACTTTGAGGCTTATATAAGTTTATCATAATATAATCAACTTATATAAACAGATAAGTCTCCAAATAAACTACAAAATTAAAGCTTATGTCATATAAGCTGAAAAAATGAGTAAAGTAAAAAAAGAGAAAATTACCAAAAAAAAAAAGTACAAATACCTTTACTATCTAAAATTCTTCAAAAAAGCAGCTTTTAAACCTGCAAATACTTAGATTTTTTTTCACACACACACTGTTCTAAAAAAAGCTTTCATTACATATTTAAACTTAAATAAATTGTAAGTTCTTGGAACACACTCTTTGAAAGTAAAAAAATGTTGAAAAATCGATATTGGAAAATGGGTATGATCAAATATCAATAATTGAAGGAAACACCAAACCCACCAACAAAGTCATGCACAGATCACGAGTACTACTACTACTAGACCCATATATATATTTCTTTTTTTATAAAATATATTACTATATTTGGATATATATATATATATATAAAAAATATATGAATGTGTATATATATGTGTTGTAAAGAAGAAGAAATTCACCGAATGGAAAATGTGAAAGTGAGAGAGAGAAAAATGGTGGGAGAAAGGGTTATTTGTAGTACTACTTTTTTTTTTTTTTAATTTGGTAAACTCTATGTATGAAAATGAGGGAGATAGAGTTTATGTATGTATGTTGTTACATTAAGTGGATTTGTGTTTTTGGTGTTGCTAGTTTGGTCCTTTTGGTATGTGTTTTTTCGGGTGGTGGCGGAAAAGTTTGATGAAGTGGTTTTGTATGTCGTTTGTGTTAGGTTTTTAAGATTTGGATTTTATTTAAGATCGTTTTTTTTTGTTTTTAACGGTTTTTCTAAAGATCGTTATTGTTAATGTTACCTTATTTATTGAGTTGTATTTAGTATGTTTTAGAAATCTAATTATCCACTATTAGTCAGCAACGTGGATTGGCTTGGATTACTTAGTATTGCACGTATAAGAGGGCAGCACGTTTTGAAATGCGTATTATCGCCGAGTTCCCTAACTTAATGTGGCACCGGGTTTCGACCGTAGGGAACTATAGCATTAGGGTGGGTGGGTGGGTATGTGAGGTCTTATAATCCTTTTGTCATGGCAAGGCTAGCTAATCATACGCAAGATGCTTGAAGATCTTCGGTTTTGGAAGGCAAATGAGCTCGAAAGCTATGTTGAATGTGAGACCCACACTAGATGTGCAGGTGAGGCGTTGGTGAGTCCTAGAACGACGGCAATAGCTCGAGGAGTTAACGACTAAACGTGTTGCAATCTAAGGATCCCAAACAATTTTTTCGCTTTATAAGGATCGGGGAGGAGGCATAGCATAATAAATTTACAAATTATTATTAAAAAAATATTAATGTTTAATTGAATGTTATCTAAAATATGATGATAAAGTATTTAAAAAATTAACATGAAATTTTAAGTTGTTTGTTTGTGGTCAAGATAGTAAAAACGATAAAATGGTAAGCTTGCAAAGATTATACGTAAAATTGAAATTCTTTTTGTTTTACTTTATTCTAAAATCGTGAGATTCTATGATCAGTTTTGGATCTTAACATTCATGATACAGTACTTTGTGGTATAGTTAATTACTCACGCGTTTAAGTTTTTAACACCTAGTGGTTTTGTGTGTACGCGCGTATATGGTCGGATTCATGTTTTTTAAAAGCTTGTGTACATTTGTAATAATACTCGGACTCGTTGTATATCAATTTATAACATTCTGGTTTACGTTTGTAGGTTAAGCTTCGTTTAAGGTGTATAATAAGTCGGTTTAGGCTGCTCACATTGACAACCAAGTTTGATTTTTATTTCTTCTATCATCTCAATTTTCTCTCTCTGATGATCTTCATATTTTTTCACATCGATATCATACGCTAAAAATTATCCCACAAATATATACTTCTATTAATTCAACATACACACATAATGAAAAAATAACTAGATCATCCGTGCGACCGAGTTTTACAACTCTCTTCGACGATCGAGCTGTCGCATCAACAAAGACCGAGTAAGACACAAGTCGACCGAATCGATTTACCCATCCAATGCCACTAGCCTTATGGGATATGAATAAAATGTTGCACTGATATCATAGTAGTTCTTGTTTGACTTCTAAAGTTGTACATCTATACAAGTTCATTCGATTAATATTTTGTATAATGATGTTTATTGTATTGTTTGACATAATTAGTAAAGAATAAACGTTGAATGACAGTTTTAATTCTCCAATCGGAAATATGCTTTATATATGCATGCATTTTGTAAACATCAGCTTGATTGAAGAAGTGGGACAAATCTAAATCTAAAGCACTTGTAACAATGATAACAAAATAAGCACAAATTGATTGGTCATTCTTTCCACATTAGGTGATGGAGTAAAACTTTATTACCTAAGTCATGGAGTTTGCATTTACATCATGTAAGATTGTAAGTTACGTCAATCGGTTGAACTGTGACCTCGTCGGACGATCGAATTTTGATTTTAAGCGAAAACTTGGTTAAAGCGTCGATTAAATCGTGATTGAGTAGCTCGATCAGGCTAATTAAAAACATGTTTTTAAAGCATTGGATTTATTTCCACCCATGTAGTTTTCGACACCTAAATTTTTTTTTTGTATGATATGCATACTCGCTAGCTTATACCCTTTTCGTCTAAAAAAATTGTACATTTTAATATATATCCTCATCTCAGAAAAAAATGCTTAGTTTTTATTTTTAAATAGTATTTACACATATCATAATTTGTTCAATTCTTTTTATAAACATTTTTTTCGAAACAGAGAGAATACGAAGCTAATAACAATCACATTGATATAACGACAACCGTATATAACAAGTTACATTTTGTCAAGGCGATGGCTCGAGGAAGAATGTAACTATATGATTAATCGTCTCTTCACATAAGTGGTTATTATTTTTTTCATCGCAAACGTTTAGTTCATCAGTTAAAGAAGGTTTATTTAAAAAACAGTTTGAGTTCAATCTCAACTTTTAACTAACTAAAATATTAGAACAGATGATCATTATCTGAGGTCGAGTCCTTAGAAAAGTTGACATCAAAATATGTATAAAATCAGAGTATTTCTACCAATTCACACTGTTTTTTTTTAAATGTAACTATGTGAGGGAAAGAAAGATAGGAAGAAAAGTTGAAGGAGGTAAAGAGAAGTTAGAAAGGAAAACAAAGGTAGGATAATGAAAGAAAGAAGCATAGTATTCATAGTCGTGAATCGGGTACAGCTGTAAACAACGCATCAGTTGTTGACACCCAAAAATCATAAAATAAAAACCAGAATCGTTTTCAGACACGCATGTGGCTCATCACATCACTCTAACCGTTTTTATATATCGCACTGCACACTCTCTTTTTTTCTTCTTTCCCACAGTTTATTTATCTGCGGGGACGGAGTCAAGAATGTCTCGTGAATGTCCGTAATATTTATGGATCTTATTTTGTTTAGTTAATATACTTGTATAAATAGAAAACAAATTTTAACTTTTACAAATTGTATAAATAGAAAACAAATTTTAACTTTTACAAATTGTATAAATAGAAAACAAATTTTAACTTTTACAAATTATGGTTCAAAAAAATTTATACACCTGATTATATATAATTTTGATTTCTTCTCTGTGTATTTGTTCCAATATTTGTTCTCTTGTTAAAACACTTCTAAACGAACAACTCATCACAAAACTCTATATTAAATGGTTAAACCTGTAAACTATGTTACCTACAAGTTCATTTTAATAATTGAATTATCTGGTTATCTCAAGTCAAACTAGAAAACAAAGTTGACTTTGTACGAAAATGTAAAATTCTTTTTTAAGATTATGGACGAAATTACACAAATATCTTTAGAGAAGAAATGTTATACTAAAGTGTTTTGTCTTAAAATTATTGTTTATATTTTTTTTATTTGTTTTAAAATTATTGTCTATTTTTAAATATAAAGGTTAGATTTGTTTAATATTACTATGTTACTTTTAGTCTAAATTAATATTTACAAAACTAGAAGAAACACGAATTAATTATTAAAAGGTAAAACTGTCATTTGTGCTTTCGTATAAATTAAATCAGTAATTAATATATTTTTCTTAAATTATGTGTTTCTTGTCTGTGGATAATAATTTTAGGATGGATGTATTATTTTTTATAAGATACTAGCATTAGGGGTGAGAAAAAAAAAACAAAAAAATCGAAACCGAACCGAAAACCAAAAAAACCGACTGAAACAAAAAACAGATGGTTCGGTTTTTACTTTTTCAAAACCGAAAACATACGGTTCAGTTTCGATTTTCATCAATAAACCAAACAGAACCGAACCATTGGATTACATAACAATATATATTTAATGCTATATAAAAAACTAAAAATAATTCTAAATACTAAAATATTATTTCGGTGGGTGAAATATATTCATCTTAATGTTTATATGCGTATTTATATGTACGTATGCTTAATTTACAATATATCAATACATATGTGACAATGATCGTTTATGTATGATTGTATGTTCATTTTTATGTGTGTGTATTTTAAAGATGTGGATTAATTTTAAATTGTTTAGGATAAACTTTATTAGGCTTAGAATGTAAAAAATAAAAAATAATAATAAACTTTTTTACGTAAAACAAGTTTGTTAGTATAAATAAGATACACATAAATATAATCGGTTTTAAAACCAAAAAACCGAACCAAAACCGACTACAAACTCAAAAAACCGAACCGCCCAAAACCGAGCGGTTTCGGTTTTATAAAAATCGAATATTACGGTTTGGTTTTGATTTTTGCCAAAAACCGACCCAAACCGAATCGTGCACACCACTAACTAGCATAGTACCCGCGTAATTTGGCAGCGAATACCCAATGATGATTTTTGAAGCGAACAAATGTTACTCTGTTACTCATTAGGTTTGTGTTCACACTAAAGTTTTGAAAAATTAAATTTAAATAAATCTACTAAAAAACTAAAAGTTAATAAAGATAAATCAAAATGTATATCGAATTAAAGAGAACGAAATTAAGAAAATATAGTGAAATTAGATAATAAATAAATAAAAAGATTTTTTAATTTAAACTAAAATGTTATTTGAAAAAGTAGTTAAAAAAGTTTTTTACAAAAAGTTGTTACAAATGGTTATTGTATATTATTGTGAGAAAAAATTAACAACTTGTTTTATTTGTAAAAAAAATCTGAAAATTCAGTCTTCCTATTTTTTGAAAGTAACAAATGCTTTATAATGTAGTTATAGATAATGTCAGTAGTGTCATAGTTAACACCCTCTGTGAAAGTTTATAAAATACTACGTAACTAAACATCACGATGAAGAAATACTGTAAAGCCTTGTGCGGTTGCGCATGTTGCAAACTTTCGCATACGGTTCTGGCAATTAGTTATCTAAACGTTCAATGTATTAGTTATTTTATTTTTCTATCTAAATATATTTAATTTCTAGAAAAAAATTCTATTAACACGTGTATATAATTGTTAGCGAGACAAATTTTTATGTTTTTATATGATCGTTCACTTCGTGTACCATCAAAGATGACTTTGTTTATTTTTATAAACATTATTTTTTGCTAGTAAATGAAAACTGAAAATTACGCTTTTTTTTGGAACGACGATTTTATTAAAAATGACAAACTAGCAAGGTGCTAGAATTACAAGGAAATAAGATAAGGATTCTTAAGCCAATCGATCTAAGTGAACGATGCTTTACTTCTAGACTTACACCAAGTAAATGAATAAGAAACAATGTTATCGAAAATGATTCCCTTTGTAATCCCGGTGCTATTGAACAAAATCTTATTTCGGAAGTTCCATATCCCCCACCACATAACGTACATGACACCTTCCAGCAATTTTTTGAGGTTAGACGGGAACTGGATTGAAGAAATCCATGTAACTTATTCTTCATATGACGAGACCCCTGTATATGGAACATTCCATCATCTAGCAATCTTGGAGTATAATTGATCTGTCATGTTACAGCTGAAAAATAGGTGTGTGGTAGTTTGAGGCCCATTATCGCACACCGGGCATGAAATACAAGCAATGTCTATCCCTCTTCAGGACAGATTAAACCTGGACGACAAAGCGTCCATAATTACCTTCCAAGCTAAGATATTAACTTTGATGAGGATGAACTTGATCCATCTAGTACTGGGAGCCACAACTGACAACTGTTGCTTATCTATAAATTACTTAAATGAAGCCATTGTATAACACCCTTCTTTACCCAACGACCATACATACCTGTCAACTTGTGGAGTTAAGGAAATGCTGCTAGCGATGTTTGAGATGGCCATATATTGGTCAAGTTCAACACCTCTCCTAGCACAACGACGGAAGGAGCCGTCTAGCTTGGAAGATGTAATTTTATCCCGGATGTTCACTTCCTTGTTTAACTCCAATGCATAAACATGAGGGAACTTGTCTTTAAGGATACCCGCATTACACCATCTATCTTTCCAAAACTTAATGTTATCGCCGTCACCTACTTTCAATTTAAGAAATTCGAAGAAGTTAATACACTGTCGTTGTAAACTTTCTACCTCTTTAATAATACTTAGCCAACATGAGTTACGATCCTGTTTAACGGTGCGACCCACATTACTATCATCTCCGTGGATAGCTTTAATGACTTTTGACCAAAGCGAATTACCATGAACAAAGAATTTTCACAGTCATTTAGACATAAGGCTGCGGTTCAAGGCGTAGAAGCTTGCCACTCCTAAGCCACCATAATCTATCGACGACATAATGGTGCTCCATTTGATCCACGTGGCTTTCCATTTAAACTGAAAATTACGCTTGCACCAAACTTTAGGTAGAATAAATATTTGTAACGCTTAAACTTTAGGAGTCCTTTTGCTTGAACATACGTTTTTGTCATTTGCTTATAACATCAATAATGGGTAATAAACTAAAAAAAATCATTATTCTAAAAAGTGTTTCAAAAGGGTCTTTAGTATTGCACTAAAATCTTATTACACAACTTTTTAAAATGACTCGATAAACTTTGTTGCTAAACATTTTAGTAGATAAATTAGCGAGGTATTTGCGCGTCGCGGCTGCGAGTATTTTGCGAATAAAACTCTACGAGCGCAATGTTTAATGATTACAAAGTTAGAATCTAATAAGAAGATTAACTAAAATAAGAATGATGAGAAGAAACCACAACCACTCATTTCAGATGCACCTACAAAAATTCTTGCATCTCTCCTTAAAATTTTCACTCTTATTTAAAATGTGTGGTCCATAATTCTTCTTATTCTTCTTATTTTTATTATTCTTCTTATTGGATCGCTACTCAATGATTATATTTATGAATAATGATGATAGTTTCAAGTTGGAATAAATTTTAAAAATAATAAATCATTTTATATAAAATAGTATTAAGGGATTGTGATCATTGATGGTGAAAAGTATTTATTAAAGTGTGGAACATTCATCACAATATTATATAACGTGTAAATATTAAAATCTTCGTATTTTATATGTTTACATATTTTCATACATTATAATAACATTAAAGTCTTCCTACTTCGATATGTACGATTTTATCGATCTAATTAGCAAAATGATCAGTATTTCATTAAATTTGTACTAAATACATACATAAACGATATATGTTTTCGAATATGCAAATTTATAAATAATTTAATGGTTCAAAATCAAACACATATTTGATAATAAACTTACATTAGTGAAAATTTTAAATAATTGTATGTAAAAAATTAGAATTTGTAGCAATAATTATTTGTAAATGTTGCATATTAATTTATATTTATTTTGTAATTTAATGTGTATTCTCACCAACTAATACAAAAATAAATTTATGAAGTTTTTTGTGTTATAAAGGTGTGTACCAAAAGTTTGCAACGTTGTAATACATAAAATTTTAAAGAGACAGAGAGCGGTCTCTTTTATAATTAGTACAAATTTATGTGTTCGTTCAAACAAAGTAGTATAAATTAATGTAACAGTGTAGTTTTTATCAGTTTAGACGGATCCTCTCCGGTTTATCTTCTGACGGTTTTTATCGGCTAGTTGAACCGACAATAACTCGGGTTCCCAGTTGAACCCGTTGGTCCTGTTCGATTTTCAAAACTATGTACATTTTCATTTTTTGTAGACAACATATGTACGATTTTATAAATATATGTTTTTAATAGTTGTACAATGTGAACATATAATTGTATTCTAAGTAATGGGGTGTATTAATTATATATTAATTTGAATTAATTATTTTATTTTCAAATATATATTATTAGTTTTAATATTACGTATTAATAGCTTTTATATAAGTATTAAATTATGTATTAATTAGTTTTAATAATATGTATTAAATATTTTTATGAAAGTATTAGTTAGTTTTTAATTTTGTTTATATAATCGTACATTATACATATAGGGGAAGTTTGGTATGATGGAATGGTTGAGAATAGAATTGTGGCAAAGAATAGAAAAGCAAACAATGAGAATGAGCATGGAAAAAAATAATTTGATTGCATGTTTGGTAAAAGTAAAGAATCAATTTGTAGAAAATAAAAAAACTGATTATCTTGTTTGTTTACGCTAGAAAAATGATTTAAAAATTTCTTTACCACTAATATTTTCTCAATGAAATACTGATCTATCTAATACTTTCACTCGGTTTATGATTTGTATTACACATTATATTTATAATTTATTGATATTGACTCATCTATGTTGTTTTGTTAATAAGAAAGGTCATTCATGATACTTGATTGTGAATTAGAACGTGAAAGTAGTACACATGCCACAAAAATGAATACGAATGAATCAAATGGCCTACTATCTATAATTTCAAATGACGTAATTGATTAGAAAATTACGATGAAATGATAAACAAATTGATCATTTGAAAAATATTTTGCTAACCACATGTAGACCTAGAGATGAATTTTCGGATCGTCTCTTTTTACCCAAAAAAATTAAGTTGTAAATTCATGTTAAAAAATATTGTTCAACATGAAAATGAAAAGATGAAGTATTTGCATCATTGTTAGAGAGTTATGGTCAAACACTTCTATTTTTTAATTCTGTAACATGTTATTCTCTAGCATTCTCTTCATTTTGAGAAGAATCAAAACTGTGGAAAGAGAATCGATTTTTGATTCTCCAATTCTATTCCATGCTTCAAACAAACACGAGAATTGTTGATCCCTTTTATTAGATCTATATTCTGTTAAGAACTAGAATAGTAGTTTGTAATCAAACTAAAACACTTTGAGAACTCTTACTCAAGCTAAATAAGTTATGCGGAATCTAACTTATAAAGCACAGAAGAACAGAATTACGTTTAACTATTCGATTCTCTTATTAATCGACTTGAATGAGGTACATGAATGACATTGTACCTATGTTCCTTTTATAGAGTAAGGAACTCTAGAAACCTTAGAATATTCTATAAATATAACTATATCACAGACGATATATTATCAATATTCTAACTATTTAAGTATATCACATAAGATATACTCTAACTATAACTATGACATATATTATACAAAGATATATTCGTTCTAATCAATATAGCAGTACTTACTTTATAAGTAGCCGTACTTACTATGTACCGCGTTAACACTAGCGGTACTTGAAAGATACTAACAGTACTTCAATAACACTAACAGTACTTGACACTTAACAAATAATTCCCAACAATCCTTCCCTAAACAAGAATGATAACTTGTTGTCTTCTTGTTTCTCTTGTACTGGATGTATTTAGAATACATGTCTTCAGTCTTTCCTTCATCCTTGGATTGAACTTGGTAATTTGTATTTGTATCCAACTGAATGTAGCCAAACACTTCAATGTAGATCTTCTTCTGATAAGATAATCTTCAAACATCATGAACGTCATCTTTGTCTTCAAACTATGATCTTCTTGTGTCTTGTAAACATTCATTTTTCTTTGCAGCAACAATAATTGTCTTCTTGAGTTAAATCTATGAACTCTGAATCATAAACTTCAGTCTTGATTTGATGAGACAAAATCTTCTAAGTATTTCTTCTTGAATACTTCTTTGCTTGCAATCTTCATACCTAAAATAAAACAGTTAACAACAAAAACCAATATGTATTGGCTTCATGATTTTTAGCAAATCACCAGCTATCAACGGATTTGATATATTCTTTACCAGTTATCCGTACACTCTGGAATAGCCAATACTTTATTCATAAAAAATAAGGTGTAATGATAACCCTAAAATTTTTGGTAAATTGTCAACCATCAACGGATTTGATGAAGTCTTTACCTAGTACCGTTTGTCTAGGACTAGCCAACTCTTTGTCTCGAAACAAGGTGAGTCAGAACCATATAGTTTTTAGCAAACTACCAGCTTTCAACGGATTTGAGAAGTCTTTACCACAAACCGTTTGCTTATGGACTAGCCAGTTCTTATGTGTGTTAGACATGGTGAACTGAGAACCATTTGTGAAGTGTGACTGAAAGTCAAACACTTAAGTCTCTTTCTCAGCTTCTTCCTCATCTTTCAAATCTTTGATTTGTTGTTTAAACATTCTGATCGACTCCAAAGCATCAACAGATTCTTCTGTAACTTCCAATTGTTGTTCCAACATTCTTTCCAACAATCTACTTTTGAATGGATAACTCTTCTCTTGTAGCATATAGTAGGTAACATCATCTATATCCAAAATATGCAATCCTCATGACCTATAATATCTTCAGTAACTAAGGACCTGATTCTCTAATTCCTTCAACATTTCTTGATCACAGTTTTGTGGTTCATACATGAAGAGCAATTCCCTATATAATAGTGATACTTCAGTTTTACCTGCACTGGCTTCTTGAACTAACCTGAAAAGATCCTGAATATCTTGTCTGTCAAGAATGTGAAGAATATCTTCCAAAAGTCTGAATATTCTTGTTGTTCCACCAGTTCTTTGAATTCCATGAGCTTCCAGTCCTTGATCCATAGAGTATATCCATCTAGCAATAGATGATCTCTTTCCAAAAATCTTTGTATCAATACATTGATCTTCAAATTTTACTATCTTCAAGTACTTTTTCAAGCTCTCATCATCATCACTATCTTCTGCTGTTGACTTAGCCCTCTTGGCTTTCTGCTTCCTCTTTGTTGATCTTTTCCTCTTAACACCCTTGGAGGTTCCGTCAAATTCTGTTGAACCCTCTTCCAAGTTTTTATCTACCGTTTCTTCAGTATGTACTGTTGATTGTGTATGTACTGCTTGTATATTTTCAGTCTGAGCAACATCTTGAGCTTTATCTCCTTCATTCATTCTTTGAGCAATCTCTTCCTCCTTTGAACTTACCTTCTCCTTTCTATTCTTCCTCACATAAGTGGTCTTGATAGTTGGAGATGTAGTTGTAGGTTCAGCAGTACTTGGCTCAATTCTAGGAGTACTTCCAAATTGCCTTTGTTGTTGCAGATGTCTTCTATATTTTTCAACAGCTATCCTATCTGCTTCAGATCCAATCTCAACGAAATTCAATTCAGTTCTCTTATGTTGTTCATACAAAGTCCTGATTTTTTCAAAATTCTTCTTGATCAGCTGAATATGAGTGAAACCTTTAACTTTCTTGAGAAAGTTCATCATTTGATTCCTAATATGCATGGTAGTTGGAGGCTTAATCTTTTCTCTTCTTCTCTTTTCAGCAAAGAATCTTTGTTGCTCCCTTACCAAGTCATCAATTAGTTTTGATTTCTCTTCTTCATCATAAGCATCTCTCTTTTAAGCTATCAATGAGTCTGCAAGAAGCTCACTTGCATGTAATTTAGCTTGAATCCTATCATACTCTTGTATGTTCCATTCTTGTTGTATTCTCTTAGCTTCTAGCAAATGCTGCTTAGCTTCAAGTTCTTCTTGCAAGTCTTCTTCACGAATCTGAGCTTGCATCCTAAGAGCATATTCCTCATCATGGTCTAATTGATTAAATCTATACATGACTTTGCTAATATCTTCATCTGAATCACTTTTATTTTCAGATTCTGATAGTATTTGCTTCTTCGCCTTATCCTTTGGATTAATCTTAGGTAGCTTCTTCTTCAGCTTGGAAGGTCTTTCCTCATCAACTTGCTGTTGAATAACTATACCTTTAGTAGGGTGTGAAGCTTGAACTTTCTTACCTTTAGTTTGATCCTTTTTGGCAAGAACTTCTTGTTGTGTCTTCTTCTCTGCCTCTGCTTGTTTTGCTTTCTCAGCTGAATTCTTCTCTCTTAAGTCAAGCAGTATTTGGGCTAAAGTCTCATCCTCTCCAAAAGGAGTTTGACTTTCTAGTGAATGATGATCACCAACGGTACTTGCAATCGGCTTAGTTGGCTTAGCAGTACTTGGGTCTTCAACAATGTTAGCAGTACTTGCAGTCGGCTTAGTTGGCTTAGCAGTACTTGGATCTTCAACAATGTTGACTTCACCAGTATTAGACACATTTGTTTCTTCAATCACTTGTGTATCTCCATATACCCTTTCTTCCACTGAAGCTATCTTTACAACTTGCACCTCTTTAGTCTTGTCTGATCCAATGCTCATTCTTGTTCTGGACAGTACTTACAAAGACTGTTTCTTCTGAAACCAGATTTGTCTTTGTAGTGATGGAGTTGAAGATACAAGAAATTGAACATTAATTTCCTCCAACTTCTCATAGAAATTACTCCAATTCACTTGAAGTGGTGATTGAGGTGTTGGTGCTGGCTGAGTTACCATCATTTCTTCAACTTGTGGCTCCTCATGAGTAGGCCGTGATTATCCTGTTGAAACTCCATGTTTGTAGGTTCATCCACACCAGTCTCTAAACCAGTTCCATCTTCATAAGTCCCAATGACATCTTCATTCAGCTCAAAATTGATGTCATTTCTAGAGATTTTTGTTTGATTATCAAAAGAAGGTGGTTGTTCTTCATAATTCCTTCCTTGTTCAGTTGCCTTTTCTTATGGTTTCTGAATCTTTGATTTTTAAGTACAGCCTTCTGAATAGATCTATGTTTGCCTCATCCAAGGTGATACTTTGTTCCTCAACTTGATTAGGCTAGCTTCCAATTCAGCAATTTTCTTGTCTTGAACAAGTTTTTCTTTTTGCAACACCTGTACCTGTTGGGACAAACTAGTACACAAAGCAGTTAAATTTGCAACATCCACCACCTCAGATGCTTGTGCTGGTGGTGAACCACTAGCAGCAATAAAAGCAACAGGTGTATGGATCATCTCATCAGTATTTGGTGGAGCACCAATATTGTGAGAAGAAGATTGTGAATCTTCTAAGGAATGAGAACTCTGGTTAGAAGGAGTTTGCTGAGAAGCACTAGCATTGCTAAGTTCCTCACCTTCTTGGTTGGCAGGTTGGGCTAACATATGAGCAAACAATGGTGTAACTATTCCTGTAAAGGCATTGCCTTGCTTGGTCAAGAAAGAGAAAGTTCTCTTTGTGAATGTAGGAACATCCCATGTATCAGTTAACTCTGGTAGGTTAGGAATTTGGTCACTAACTAAAGTCTGGATGAATCTAGGATACATCAAAAACTTCTTTGTTCCTTCCAAATTCCTAGTCATGCCTTCAAAAATTAATTTTGAAAAATTAAAAACCCTGTTATTTGTTAGACAAATACCAGCTGATGCCAATGTAGCAGGAATTTGATCAAAATATGTACTTTTAGAGCTTAAACAGTGAAAAAGCAATTTCCATTGAGGTAAAAATAAAGCTTTAAAGAAAGTAATACTTTCCCTACCACCCTCATAGCCCATGGTTGCAAGGCCATTATGTATCTCTGTATTATTAAGCATACTAAGTCCATTTTCATCATCTAATCTCAAACTTGCCCTTAGCAGTACCTCAGTTACATATATATTTCTATGATTTACCCTAGCCTTAATGCAAGGTTGATCAAACCGAGTACCTCACACAGCGGTGTTCCAAAATTGTTCAACAATGGAAACAGAGACAATGGGACTTACAGTGAGTGCAAAACGAATATGAATTCGAGATAAGAAACCAAGAATCTCATGGAATCCAAGAGATTCATCATTCAGAGCAAGATTCGCAACCAAATTATGCTTAGAGATCACTTGTAAAGCAGCCATTAGTATTTTTGATGAACGAAAAATTAGAGAGAAGGTTATAGAATCAAGAGATAAAAATAAAAGATTAGGTGAATCAATTGTGTAACTGGAGTAAGTATTTAAGTAAATAACAAACCCAAGCGCGAAGAAACCGCCAAATTTACAAAAGAGACCCTTAACGGTACTACGGGCATGTAGCGGTACATGGAACATACTCGGTACTTAGATTTGTGCTAGCGGTACATGGATTCAAAAAGGTACCTCACAAATTTGACCAGTTCATGCATTCCACTATCATTATAACCTCTTTTATCTTTTTCTATCAACCTACAATCACATCAAAAACAAAAAAACATAGACTATACAATAAAAATTAGCATAAAACTTGTATAGCTGTTACCTCCCCTCAACATATGTAGCAGTCTATTGGTTGAGCATTGATATGAGCAAAATGTCATATCAATTAATCAACAGATCACCCTAAAACCATAGAAAATACCTAACTTTTGTGCTATAAAGCAGTATTATGTGGTATGTTTTGTGTTTGTGCTTCAATAGGTAGCAAGGATACAATTTCAAGCAAACAAGAGGAAATCAAGTTCATTTATGATGAAAATACGAGGGAAGGATCAAAGATGACAAGCCATTTGAAGATGAAGGACCTATCTTGACAACATTCAAAAGTTGAGGGACTTAAATGCAAAGTTTGGAAAAAGTCAAGATTAAAGTCAAACTTGGTCAAACTTCAAATCAAATAATTCAATGGGCTTAAAAAGTCAATAATACAAGTCAAAGGACCTTAATTGCCAAAAGAATGAAGAAAGGAGCTCAATTGAAGAATCTGATAAAGTGAGGGACTGAAAATGTCAAATTTGCATATAGTTTGACCTTAATCCGTGTCACACTCCTTTCCACCAATCAAAATGCAAGAAACAAAGGGTTCGGATTGCCACCTATTATCCCAGCTCACTTCTTCATTTAATAAACAAATCCCAAACAGTGGGCGCACTCACTCTCTCTTGACCAATAGGAATCCAACATGCAATAACTCATTTATCCAGTATGGATAATGATCCGTGTGTTCAAGTAGTGACAAATCAAATCATGACACGTGTCATCTCTTTCAAACAACAAGCCCAAAATCAAAGATGAGCTACAAGGCATTTCATAACAAACTTCCTACATGAAAAAGACTCAGAATAAGAAGACGAATCCAACTACACAAGTGAATTAGACTGAAGATCAACGGATTTAAAAACCCCTTTTGTGTTCTTGGAGTCAAATCCATAATTCACCAGTTTTTGACACCTAGCATCTCACCATTGGATAAGACACGTCGACTACTCCAACAACTCATCATCAAACCTCTATAAATAGCAGCTAGGCCTTTCATTTTTAGTGTGTAGTAAAAGTGTGAAAAAATACACACTTCTAGTTTTCCTCTCAAATTTGTTTCTACATTCAGTTAGATAACAACTCTTAAGTGTTTGACACACACTTAAGAGTTTGTAAGATAGTTAGTTAGCTGTTGTAACCTCTTTTCCCTCCTAAATAAATAAAAGCACAAAAATATTCATTTCATATTCTCATCTTCATTTACTTTACTCAATCCTGCATTACTATTGATCTCTTGTGATTTCATTGATCATAACTGATCAATGAAGTATTTCTGAGTTGTTTTGGAAGCTTGCCATGTTCATGCCAGTTCTTGTTGAGTATATAGAAGCAGAATTATTTGATTTGGTTCAGAAATAGCTAATGGAGGTGATTTGGTAGTTGATTGTAGCTGAATTGGGTTGAAGGAAGTAGTTTAAGAGAGTACAACACTCCTTTACTCCATCAATGGAGGCTTCAAGCTAGAAGGTGTCATATTTCTGATTTTTGTTCCCCTGAATTGAATTGCATGCTAAATTCCTAGTGTAAACATTACTTGCTGATATGATGATGTGTTTAGTCTTGTTTTAGTGTAATTGTGATAGCTTTGTAATATTTGAGTAAACTTGTAGCCTAAATTTGAGTTTTCTAGTTTTTAGTTCTCATTTTCATCAGTAATAATCTTCTGAGTTCAATTTGTGATTTAGTGTGTTAACAAGTTTTAATTCAGTCAAATTTACTTTCATTTCACTAAATGAACCTGTTTTGATATCAGTCATAACTTGATTCACTTTTATACTCAAATTAGCTTTGAAAAAGTTCTTAACAGCCTTGTCAAATGGTGTTTGGATTTGCCTAGTTTTTGTGATTCAAGTCTGATAATTCACTTGAGATTTGCTTATTCACACTTGGTAACATAGTGGTAACACATTTGTTCAGTTTTGAAGTCAAATAATTGGTCAAAAAGGTAATTGGTTAGAAAAACGTTTGGGTCAAGTATTTTCATCAGTTTATTCAGAAAACTAGCTTAATTCAATCACATGCCATGTCTTTATTACTTAACCATTTTGCTTGAAACCAATTCTCAGTTGTAGTCTAATATTCAAAGTTTGAGCTTGTGCAAGGAAATTCTACAGTATCTAATTTTCTTTTAGAAATCAACTCTTTAATAAGCTCAAGACTAAATGCATGTTTCTGTGATAAAGTCCAATCTGTTCTCTTGAATCTCCATTTCTAGTTCATAAATGTGCTCATTTTCTTCCACAAACCTTGTTACAAACATGTCATGAGTGAGTTTTGAAATTTTCAGCTTATTGAAAAATCTGGTGAACGTTGGTCAAATAAGCACTTTTCAGCTTAAATTCAGTTTCCAGCTTATCTAGTTAATCATTTTCAAATTGGAAAGACATTCCATACTCCTTGTAAGCTGTTTAACAAGATTAATCATTAAAATCAAGTTGTGGAAGTCTGGTTTGCTAGTTTACTTATTCTTGGCTTATTAGAATAAGCTATCTTTCGTTTTACAAGCTTTTAAGCTGATTTCTTGTGAATGTCTAGCTAAAATTCAATTTTAAGCATTTTGAAACAAGTTAGAGCTTATTTGGTCCATTATTAAACTCAGACGAGCTTATTCATAAGTGTTAGCCCGTTTTTGTTGAATTTTACATGTTAATTGCATTTTAGTCCTTTTTGTTTGAAACTGATTGCATTTGGTGCTAAACTTGCTAGAATTAAGGGTTTGCTAGTTTACAGTCCTTGTAATTTCAGTTTTTGTCAAAGTTGGTTAAGCAGTTTTAGAAAGTTGTTAAATTTGTTACAAGTTTGTTGGATTTTACACTTTTGGTCCTTTTACTTCTAAAATTTACATTTCAGTCCTTTACTTTCATTTAGCTTACATTTTTAGCACATTTACTTTTATGAATTTTAATTTTGAACTTTTGTGAATATTACTTGGTATTCGCAAAGTGTTTTACGGATACGTAGGTTTAATATTTTTCAATTTTTACTTGTTGATTGAAATAGAAATAGAATTTCCAAATACCCTAACAACCAAGAACAATTAAAGACTTGAGATTTTTAGGACTTTCATTTTGTCAAGAATCGATAGAAAATGAACTTCAATATACTCAATTTCAAATGGCACCGCTGCCGGTTCATGACATTACAAGAGACTATTAATTGACGGTTTTCATTGGCTTTTGGGATCCATTCACCCCGTGAACGTTATTTTTACGTATCATAAATCAAAAATATAAAAAAAATCAAATATATAAAAATATAAAAACTAAAAAATAACAAAAACAATTCTTTTCCTAAAGAATTGACCAAAAAATAAAAAATTCAAAAAACAAATCTTTTTCCTAAGAGATTGTAACCAAAATATATATTATTGGATTTCTTCGGTTTTTACGTAAATATAGTATTTTCTTTAAAAACATAATAAATACCAAAATATTTTTGATATATTATTATATGTAGATACGTATACGCATACGAACAATCAATACACATATCTCCATAAGTATTGCTTTTGCAATAAACCGTGTTAGGGAGCGTTCCGGTCCTTGACACGTGTATCGATCAAATTTAATTAAGCAAGAATAGATAAATACTTCCAATAGGCAAGAATTCGAAGAATACAAACTACAAAGTGAATAGAAAGGCGATGTGCTATAAAATGCCATCTAAGGGTTAATAGGTACATAAGTGCTTCGCGCCACCTAACCCCCCGTTCACTAGTGTGTATTCTAAGAAGGAAGGCTTGATTGGGGGTCTTGCACCCAAGTAGTACTTACGTATATTATACTTTCTTGTGGATATTTCATATTAAATCTCGAAGAGGATAAACCCTTCTTCTTCAAATTCGAACGAGAGCTTCTCTCTTACTCCTTGATTTGAGTTGCATGCTCACCCGTGGGCGTGCACAAATACCATTTGGTGTAAAACCCCTTCCTCCCAAGATGAAGAAAAAGAGAAAGAGTAAAAACAACACCGTCCATCAAGTCGATCCCGAGAATCGTGCTTTGATCCACACACGACAAGAATCCATGGCCGGCGTTGACACTCGACCTTTGATGGAGTACTTGCAATCCAATGTGCAAGGATATGCCGATGCTGTTAAGATACCCGAGATTCCCGCAAACACCTTTGAGCTTAAGACCTCTATGATTAACTTGGTTTCAAACACACCATTTTTTGAGAAATCTAATGATAATCCACATGATCACCTTAAGAAGTTTCTTGCTCTTTGCAACACCATTAAGTACAATGGAGTTCCCCATGATGTCATTAAGTTGATATTGATACAATTTTCACTAGAGGGTAATGCCAAGTATTGGTTAGATACACAACCACCCGAGAGCATTACTACTTGGGATGATTTCACTAAGAAGTTTTTGAACAAGTTCTTTCCCCCATCTAAGACTACGGCTTTGAGAAACTTAATTATAGGCTTTCAACAAAAACCTAGTCAAACCTTTAGTGATGCTTGGGAGGAGTTCAAGGAGTTATTGATAAAATGCCCAAATCATGGATTCAATGAAGTTCACCAAATCAATACTTTCTATAATGGATTAAGACCACACCACCAAGATTCAATCAACTCTTCCGCAGGTGGAAATATTCTTTCTAAATCCATTCAAGAAGCTTGGGACATTATTGAGACCAAATCAATGGTGCAAACTAACACACAATTTGATGAAAGGGTTCATGTTGTGCAAGATAGTTCTCAAACACCTTGTGATAACCAATTCCTCAAGAGTCACTAAGAGATACTCAAAATAATGGAAAGGAATCAAGACATGAATCTTAAGTCAAATCAAGAATTAATTCAAACCCTTAAGGGCCTTTCCTTGAACAATTCCACCAATGATGTGCATGCTATTGCTCTTTCATGTGAGACTTGTGGAGGTCCCCATTCCTACCAACAATGTGATAAAGTTCAAGGTTATCAAGTTGAGTGTTATGCTTACCAAGAAGAACATAGAGAACATTTCAAACCCAACATCAATCAAAACAATCTCTCTTACAAATGACAAAACTACCTTGCTCTACCCGGATTCCCACCCCATCCACCCAACCATACTCAACCCAATCCCCCTCAGTTGTTACAAAGGAACCAAGGGCCAAGACCACAATACCAAGGGACAACTATAAATCACCCAACAATTTTCACAATCAAGGAAATAACTTTCATCCACCTAATTTAATCCACCACCCCCACCCATTCCAAATCAAGGATACTATCAAGGTCAAAATCAAGGATATGAGCCACATGACATTAATGAGTATGTTGAGAGGAGAATTCGTGAAAGTGAAAAAAGAATGCAAGAGCAAATGAGACTTATAACTGAGGAGAATACCAAGAGGATTTTGATGGTATTTAATCAAAGACCACAAGGGGCTCTACCCTCTAACACACAAACAAATCCGAGGGCTAATGTCAATGCTATCACAACAAGAAGTAGAAAGAAAACTAATGATCCTTCACCACCCAAACCTACTTTGGTAAAGCCTACTATGATTCCAACTTGTGATAAGCCTTTTACATCTAGTTCACCATCCTCAAGTTCTACAACTTCTCAACCTATACCTCCTACTCCTTTAACTTCCACACATATCAATGAAGAACCCATCAAAGAAAACCCTTCATCAACCACTCAACCACAACCAAAACCAAGTCTCCCTTACCCATCAAGATTGATAAAGGAAAAGCTTAAGAACAAGGATGATATACAAGTCTCAAACTTTTTGAGGATGTTCAAGCAACTTGACATAAATATCTCCTTTGCGGAAGTCTTAGCTAATATGCCTAAGTTTGCTAAGATGATCAAGGACTTACTTTCTAACAAGGAGAAATTGGTGGATTTGCCTAATGCCTCCTTAAATGAAAATTGCTCCGCGGTTTTTCTTAAGAAGTTGCCTACTAAGCTTGGAGATCCGGGGAGGTTTTTGATTCCTTGCAATTTTCCGGGGGTGGAAAATTGCATGGCATTAGCGGATTTAGGGGCAAGCATAAATCTCATGCCATTATCGGTTTGGAAAAGACTTTCACTTCCCGACCTCGCTCCTACTAAGATGACTCTTGAGTTGGCCAACCGTACTATAGCTTATCCGGTGGGAATTGCGGAGGATGTTTTTGTTGGGGTTGATAGATTTACCTTTCCTGCGGATTTTGTGGTGGTTGATTATGATATGGATCCGAGAGTTCCTTTGATTGTTGGTAGGCCATTTTTGAGAACGGGTCGAACTCTTATAGATGTGGCGGAAGGAGAACTTACAATGAGGGTAGGAGATGAAAGAGTTGTGTTTAACATGGGAAAGTTGTCAAAGAAATCTAATGAGCCCGAAACGGTTAAGCATATTGATGTTGTGAATGAGGAGGAAACTTAAGATGATATCCTTGATGAAGTTTGTGATGAATATTTTTATGAAGCTTGCTCAAGTAGAGATTATGACCTTCCGTATGTTAAGACCATTGCTTCCATTACCTCATCCTTGGATTTTCATAAACCTCAAGAGCTTAATTTTGGTGATTTTGTGATTTATTTCGATCCTCTCTTTGAAACCTCATATGATAACCCACTTTTCCACCATGATGAAGACACCAATGAAGATTTTAGTGATAAAGAATCTCTTCTTTGTGATACACCAACATATGATGATTATACTGATGATGAGCTCTCTACTTGTGACTCTCCATTTATTGATGATCATACTTCCTTGAGTTTTGAGGAATCAACAATCTTTGATAGACCAATTTATGATGTTTATAGTGATGAGGAGGATTCTATCATGGATGACAGTAATAAGTTTTTAGAGGTTGATATACCTTTTGAGTACACTTTTGGATATACTGATGAGGAGGGAGACATACTCTTTCTAGAATCTCTATTGCATGCGGATCCTTTACCTTCTTCTTTGCCCACCTCAACCTTTCAAAGTGATAAAGGAAAATAAGTCATGATGGTGCCTTCAAAGAGCTTGTAGTTACCATTTACTCCACAACCTTTCTCTCACCCATGTGACCTACAAGGGAGAATCTTCTAAGGCAACCAACACCTGTTGTTTTCCCATCAAGGAACGGATTTTTGATCCTGGTATAGAGCTTGCTAAACCATCTCAGTATCCACCTGATGCAATAAAAGGAAAACTTGTGAAAGATTTGAGAGTATCATTGTATCACCTTTTGAAGGACATATGGGCAACCATTTTGGAGAACAACACCTCACCTTTTTCGCCATTGCTTGTGGATTTTGTTATAAGTGGGATGGTAATTATATATTTGATCCGGGGGGATATATATGGAGTTTTGATAATTGAAAACTTGCTTTACCTCATCATGGAGATTTTTCTTAAAAAGGGAAAAACTTTTCTTCTCCATGATAGGTTTTAGACACTTGTAAGTGTGGAATGAGTCAAGCTAGAGACTCCATAAATCAAGCTTGAATAACTAGGTTTCGAGTTTTTAGACTTAGAGTGTTGTAGGTTAGAAATAAGGCTATAGAGTTGATGAAAAGTGTAGGGGAGACCTTCCTTTTGTCTTCGTGTTGTTTGTAGGGTTGCTCACTCATCACATGCTTTGGAGCTTATGGAGGAGGCCCTTGTATCCAGTTCACTTCGTTACTATTGTGATTTTTCATAGACACATTGTGTTTAAAAAATGAATTCACTATAGTTGATCTTTCCTTAGCTTGGGTTAAGCAAAGTCTATTCATTGTCATAAGTGTAGGGGAAGTTAATACTTCCATGCTCTTAAACATTAAGGACAATGTTTAGCTTAAGTGTAGGGGGTCTTTTATCGAAGTGGCCTTACCTAGACTTTGTCATTGACCTTCATGATTATTGGGAAATTAATTTTTCAAACATTTTTCAAATGTTTGATCTACTTTGGCCACCAAAAATATGCATTCATAATTTTTGCATTAATCATTTTTCATTTGCATAACACATTTGCATTGTATATATTCTTCTTTTATTTTTCATCAAAAGGAAAGAAATATAATAAGAACATGGTTTAACAAATTTAGATTTCTTTGACATATTAGGCCCACCATGGATACTTTGACTCAACTCGAGTTTGCTTATCTAAGCATACTCTATCTAGTATCCTTAACCATGTAGTCTTCATTGGTCTATTAGGCTAAGCATCCACGACTCTCATTATTTGAGACTTTAAATTTGTGGAGAATGGGAAATGATAGAGTTGAAGCAAGTATAAAAGGGCTAGATAAACTTCATGATAATTACTTGTGGCTAAACCCTTCTTCTTATTTGCCTCTAATTTCTTCACATGTATATATGTTAATAAATAATCAAGAACACTTTTAATCGGTTTGTAGTCTCTTATGCATTTTTTACTAATCATTCATGGTTGGTATAAGTACGTCTTAAGATTCTAAGTTAAAACGTTTTATGTGTACTAGACTTATGTCATGCTTAATACTTAGCGGGTGTTTTTCCTTTTATTCTTTTCAACTTTCTTTGTGAGGAATAAATAAAATAAGAGCGGCTTACAAAAAATGAGTGGCTAGTAAAAAAAAGAAAAGAAAATAATTATACAAGACTCCCAAGAGGGGCAGTGAAGTGTTAATTATAGTAACTATTAGATTCCAATATTACCTTGACGGGTTGCGGGGATTTAATAGTTGTTCCAATCTAATATTACCTTGACGGGTTGCGGGATTGAAGATCCAAAGTCTCAAAAAGGCGGAGGATATAAATTATTGCGTGAGTTTTATTTTTCTTTCCTTAGGGAGTGTGTAGCTACTTATTAATGCATGACATGAGGATTTTACACATAAGGCGAATGACTTATTACTCTTGAAACGGACTTATATTAATTGTGAGCGGTTTTTCAAGTAATGGATGAGAGGATTACTTAGGATTAAAATTGTGCTTCCTTATTTTTGGATTTTACATTTCTTATATTTCACGCTTCAAATAATGACAAATTTGCTCAAATAATAACCGGTTCCATATTTAATTGTCATGGATAAGTTGATGCACTTTTTACTTGTGAATACAATGATCCTATTTTTAAGCTTGGTATGGGGAAAGTGAAACTTGAGGGTGATAAGTGTTCATGGTACCAAAGCCCTAATTTAAGTCATTGATTTCTTTATGAGTTTTTCCATCAAAACCATTTATGAAAAATCAAAAATATATAAATAGAACTGCTTTCTTTGCATTGCATTGTACAAAATCAAAATCATGCATCATATAATGTAGAGTAGTGTAAAAACATTCCATATTGGCTAACGTGGGTTAATTATGAGGAAAATGTAAATTTATGCTTTAAAATATAGCATTGCATGAGGTCATGGCAATGTTAAAGTGTAGGGGATTTGATATGAGCAAAATCTCATATCAATTAATCAACAAATCACCCTAAAACACATAGAAAATACCTAACTTTTGTGCTATAAAGTAGTATTATGTGGTATGTTTTGTGTTTGTGCTTAAATAGGTAGCAAGGATACAATTTCAAGCAAACAAGAGGAAATCAAGTTCATTTATGATGAAAAGACAAGGGAAGGATCAAAGATGACAAGCCATTTGAAGATGAAGGACCTATCTTGACAACATTCAAAAGTTGAGGGACTTAAATGCAAAGTTTGGAAAAAGTCAAGATTAAAGTCAAACTTGGTCAAACTGCAAGTCAAACAAGTCAATGGGCTTAAAAAGTCAATAATACAAGTCAAAGGACCTTAATTGCCAAAAGAATGAAGAAAGGAGCTCAATTGAAGAATCTGATAAAGTAAGGGACTGAAAATGTCAAATTTGCATATAGTTTGGCCTTAATCCGTGTCACACTCCTTTCCACCAATCATAATGCAAGAAACAAAGGGTTCGAATTGCCATCTATTATGTCAGCTCACTTCTTCATTTAATAAACAAATCCCAAACAGTGTGTGCACTCACTCTCTCTTGACCAATAGGAATCCAACATGCAATAATTCATTTATCCAGTATGGATAATGATCTGTGTGTTCAAGCAGTGACAAATCAAATCATGACACGTGTCATCTCTTTCAAACAACAAGCCCAGAATCGAAGATGAGCTACAAGGCATTTCATAACAAACTTCCTACATGAAAAAGACTCGGAATAAGAAGACGAATCCAACTACACAAGTGAATTAGACTGAAGATCAACGGATTTACAAACCCCTTTTGTTTTCTTGGAGTCAAATCCACAATTCACCAGTTTTTGACACCTGGCATCTCCCCATTGGATAAGACACGTCGACTACCCCAACAACTCATCATCAAACCTCTATAAATAGCAGCTAGGCCTTTCATTTTTAGTGTGTAGTAAAAGTGTGAAAAAATACACACTTCTAGTTTTCCTCTCAAATCTGTTTCTACATTCATTTAGATAACAACTCTTAAGTGTTTGACACATACTTAAGAGTTTGTTAGATATTTAGTTAGCTGTTGTAACCTCTTTTCCCTCCTAAATAAATAAAAGCACAAAAATATTCATTTCATATTCTCATCTTCATTTACTTTACTCAATCCTGCATTACTATTGATCTCTTGTGATTTCATTGATCATAACTGATCAATGAAGTGTTTCTGAGTTGGTTTGGAAGCTTGCCATGTTCATGCTAGTTCTTGTTGAGTAGATAGAAGCAGAATTATTATATTTGGTTCAGAAATAGCTAGTTGAGGTGATTTGGTAGTTGATTGTAGATGAATTGGGTTGAAGGAAGTAGTTTTAGAGAGTACATCACTCCTCTACTCCATCAATGGAGGCTTCAAGCTAGAAGGTGTCATATTTCTGATTTTTGTTCCCCTGAATTGAATTGCATGCTAAATTCCTAGTGTAAACATTACTTGCTGATATGATGATGTGTTTGGTCTTGTTTTAGTGTAATTATGACAGCTTTGTAACATTTGAGTAAACTTGTAGCCTGAATTTGAGTTTTCTAGTTTTCAGTTCTCATTTTCATCAGTAATAAGCTTCTAAGTTCAATTTGTGATTTAGTGTGTTAACAAGTTTGAATTCAGTCAAATTTACTTTCATTTCACTAAATGAACCTGTTTTGATAGCAGTCATAGCTTGATTCACTTTTATACTCAAATTAGCTTTGAAAAAGTTCTTAACAGCCTTGTGAAATGGTGTTTGTATTTGCCTAGTTTTTGTGATTCAAGTCTGATAATTCACTTGAGATTTGCTTATTCACACTTGGTAACATAGTGGTAACACATTTGTTCAGTTTTGAAGTCAAATAATTGGTCAAAAAGGCAATTGGTTAGAAAAAGTTTGGGTCAAGTATTTTCATCAGTTTATTCAGAAAACTAGCTTAATTCAATCACATGCCATGTCTTCATTACTTAACCATTTTGCTTGAAACCAATTCTCAGTTGTAGTCTAATATCCAAAGTTTGAGCTTGTGCAAGGAAATTCTACAGTATCTAGTTTTCATTGAAAAATCAGCTCTTTAATAAGCTCAAGACCAAATGCATGTTTCTGTGATAAAGTCCAATCTGTTCTCTTGAATCTCCATTTCTAGTTCATAAATGTGCTCATTTTCTTTCACAAACCTTGTTACAAACATGTCATGAGTGAGTTTTGAAATTTTCAGCTTATTGAAAAATCTGGTCAACGTTGGTCAAATAAGCACTTTTCAGCTTAAATTTAGTTTCCAGCTTATCTAGTTAATCATTTTCAAATTGGAAAGACATTCCATACTCCTTGTAAGCTGTTTAACAAGATTAATCATTAAAATCAAGTTGTGGAAGTCTGGTTTGCTAGTTTGCTTATTCTTGGCTTATTAGAATAAGCTATCTTTCGTTTTACAAGCTTTTAAGTTGATTTCTTGTGCATGTCTAGCTACAATTCAATTTTAAGCATTTTGAAACAAGTTAGAGCTTATTTGGTCCATTATTAAGCTCAGACGAGCTTATTCATAAGTGTTAGCCCGTTTTTGTTGAATTTTACATGTTAATTGCATTTTAGTCCTTTTTGTTTGAAACTGATTACATTTGGTGCTAAACTTGCTAGAATTTAGCATTTGCTAGTTTACAGTCCTTGTAATTTCAATTTTTGTCAAAGTTGGTTATGCAGTTTTAGAAAGTTGTTAAATTTGTTACAAGTTTGTTGGATTTTACACTTTTGGTCCTTTTACTTTCTGAAATTTACATTTCAGTACTTTACTTTCATTTAGCTTACATTTTTAACACATTTACTTTTATGAATTTTAATTTTGAACTTTTGTGAATATTACTTGGTATTTGCAAAGTGTTTTATGGATACGTAGGTTTAATATTTTTCAATTTTTACTTGTTGATTGAAATAGACATAGAATTTCCAAATACCCTAACAACCAAGAACAATTAAAGACTTGAGATTTTTAGGACTTTCAATTTGTCAAGAATCGAGAGAAAACGAACTTCAATATACTCAATTTCAAGCATACCAATATGTGTTACCAAGAACTCAAATCTATTTTTATCAAATGCCTTGGTCAACAAATCAGCTACATTGTCGTCTGTATGAATCTTCTAGACTTGAATAATCTTCTTGTCATAGGCATCTCTTATGAAGTGATGTCTTATTTCAATATGCTTGGTCTTGGAGTGAAATACTGGATTCTTGACAATGCATATAGTACTTTCATTATCAATGTAAATCTTGGTGTTCATGAAGTTAAACCCATAATCTAACAATTGATTTTGAATCCAAAGTACTTGTCCACAACAATGAGCAGCAGCTACATATTCAGCTTCAGTTGTAGAAGTAGCAACAATGGTTTGCTTCTTACACTGCCATGATATGAGCCTTCTGCCTAGGAATTGACAACCTCCTGTTGTGGATTTCCTATCATGATTAGCTCCAGCATAATCACTATCTGAGTAAGCTTCCAATTTAAAGGTGGAATCTCTAGGATACCATAATCCTAAATTGGGTTGAATTTTAAGATACTTAAAAATCTTCTTCACATCATGTAGATGTGACACCCTTGGATTGACTTGGAACCTTGAGCAGGCACACACAACAAACATAATATCTGGCCTTGAAGCAGTTTGATACATCAATGAACCAATCATTGATATGTATAGATGAATATCAACATTTTCACCATGTTCATCTTTTGATAAAGACTTCTTAGCTTCAAAAGGTGTGCTTGTACTCCTTGTATCCATACATGAAAATTTCTTCAAGATTTCGGCAACATACTTATCTTGGCTGATAAATATTCCATCTTTCCTTTGTTTGACTTGCAGTCCCAAAAAGAAAGTTAGTTCTCCCATAGAACTCATCTGAAATCTTCCTTTCATCAAAGCCTCAAACTCTTCACACCATGACTTCTTGGTAGAACCAAAAATTATGTCATCAACATAGACTTGAACTAGAATAATATCCTTAGCATTCTTCATGATGAACAGAGTTTTGTCAATGGTCCCTCTCCTATATCCATGCTCTAACAGAAAATTGGATAAAGTTGCATACCAAGCCCTTGGAGCTTGATGCAGACCATAAAAGTGCTTTGATAACCTTGTAGACTCTGTTGGGGAATTTAGGATCTACAAAACCTGGAGGTTGTGAGACATATACTTCCTCTGAAATAGTACCATAAAGAAAGGCACTTTTCACATCCATCTGATAGACTATAAAACCCATATATGATGCAAAGGCAAAAAATAACCTAATGGCTTCTATCCTTGCCACTGGTGCAAAAACCTCATCATAGTCTATCCCTTCTTCTTGTCTATAGCCTTGAGCAACAAGCCTTGCCTTGTTTCTCACAACAACTTCTCTCTCATCCTTCTTGTTCCTGAAAACCCATCTAGTACCAATTACTCTCTTACCTGAGGGAAGATCCACTAGAAATTAAACCTTTTGTAGCTCAAATTGTGTTAATTCGTCTTGCATGGCATCTACCCAACTTTCTTCATCAAGAGCCTGAGAAATGTTTTTGGGCTCTACTTATGATAAGAAACAGGCAAACAAACAATGCTGAGTATCCTTATGATTAGTTCTCTGTTGTTGTTTGACATAACTCACAAGTGCATGAGTGTCAGTATTGGTTTGAAGTTGTCTTCTGGTTTACACAGCAGACTTGGGATTTCCAGTGATCTGTGTAGTAGGATGGTTGTTGTTGACTCTATGAGTAGGAATACAGCTGACTAGAATTTCAGTTTCCAATTTGTTGAAATCAGTTACTGCACCCTGCTCATCATAGGAAGCTTTGGAGAAGATTCCTTTAGCTGGACTGGCATACACGTCTTCGTCGTCCATAACTTGTAAAATATCTTCTAATGAATCAGCAGACTTTGCAGATTTTGACTTAGTAGTACTTGCAGATGAAGTACCGCTAGGTGTAGTATGTACTGCTGAGTGCTGTGACTCAAAAGATTCTTCTCCTGAATGCTTATTAGCATATGTAGCATTCTTTTCTTGATATTGAAGCCTCTGAAGCTCTTGGGAGGCTTGATCATCTGTTGATGGCATAGTTTGCTTCTTGGGAGTAGCAGACATTGGAGTAACAGTAGGCATACTAGGTACATAGATATGAACATCATCATCTGATGAAGAAGCTTCTTCTTGAGTACATGCATTAGTTTCACTAGACTCCTCACCTGCATTGTTAGTTTGACAATCCTTTTGCACGGAATAGTAATCCATGTAATTATTTAGATAATCTAAATCAAACATCTAAGCATAACCTATTCCTGGGACATTGGGTTTATTTTCTAAGAAATTAACATGGGCATTTTATTCAACCTTTTTAGATGCCAAATTATAAACCCTATATACTTTACTTTGCAATGAATATCCTACAAGATATCCTGGATCAGACTTTCCATTAAACTTTCCCAAATGATCAAGAGTATTTAGTATAGACACATGACACCCAAAAGGTCTTAAATGGCTTATGGTTGGCTTAACACCAGTCAAAAGTTCATAAGGTGTTTTGTTTTGAGGCTTGGTCACTAAGACTCTATTTAACACATAACATGCAGTACTGATTGCTTCTGCCCAAAATGCATGTGGAAAAAGAGAATCAGCCAGCATAGTTCTAGCAGCCTCAATTAGTGTCCTATTCTTCCTTTCAGCTACTCCGTTTTGTTGTGGATTCCTAGGATTACTAAATTGTCTCTTAATGCCTTTAGACCTACAGAATTCATCAAATTCAGCATTCTTGAATTCTGTCCCATTATATGTCCTAATGATTAAAACTTGTTTAGTGAACTGCTTTTCAACTAAAGTGATAAAATCCTTAAGTAATTCATTGGTTTCACTCTTAAGAGCTAAAAAGAAAATCCAACTGAATCTACTATAATCATCAGTTATGACTAGACAAAAGGTCTTATGACTAATGCTTCTTACATAAACTGGACCAAACAAATCCATATGCAAGAGTTGCAAAGGCTTTGTCACAGTGTTGACAGTTTTGGTCTTACAAGAGGCTCTATGTTGTTTACCTTTTTGACAAGCAGCACATGTGAAATCATTTTGAAAAGATTTGTTAGGTAACCCTCTAACCAAATTCCTATTCACTAATCTGTTAAGATTATTGAAATTCACATAACCTAACCCTCTATGCCATAAATTAGACTCATCATAAGAAGCTTTAGCTAGGAAACATGTAATACCACCTATTGGAGTAATAGTATGAAGATTAAAGGTGTACATATTTTCTTACCTGGGTACTTTAAGCAGTACTTGAGATTCTTTAGGCATCTCAAAGTCTTTAGACAGCACCAAGCAGTCTTTGTCTGTAAATAACACCTTGTTCTTCTTTTCACACATTTGTGATACAAAAAAGAGAGTGAATTCATTCAATTCTTTCACAAAGAACACATATTCAAATTCCAACTTCCCTGTATTGATTTTCCCTTTGCCAATAATTCTACCTTTGCTACCTCCAAAGGCTACTGGTCCTCCTTTGAATTCTTCAAATTCAGCAAGGAAATCTTTGTTCCCTATCATGTGTCTTGAGCATCCACTATCTACTATACCTTTGTCTTTCAATTCATCAATTAGATGCCCCTGCACATAAACAAAACTTATTAGTTTTTAATAGGGACCCAAGCCACATTTGGCTCGGATCTTGTGGGACCTACACACTTAAGAGTCTGTTCAGAAGAATTCCCAGTAATGCTCCTTTTGCTCTTATACTACATGGTTTCATTTATGTAGTCAAAGACATAGGGTGACTCTATGTGCTCAGCCTTCTTTGCCTTAAGTAATGCTTTAGCAATACTTGCTTTAACACATGGTTTTTCTCTTTTAGGAACCTACATTTGCACTGGTTTGTTATTAAACTTACTTCTAGATGTTTTGGCTTTTTCAACAACATTCTTATAAGTCTTGGAGAACTTTGGTTTAACAAACTTTGAACCAACAGTACTTGAGTTTGGTCTAGCAGTACTTGCAGTTCTAGACTTGCCGGTACTTGGTTTACCAGAATTCAAAGGTACTAGACCTTGTTTCATAAGTAATGCTCTAGGAACAAAAATTTTGGTAGAGTTATTTTTAACTTGTTTAGCTACCCCTTTTGAATGATCAAACTTAGGTTTGTCATTTTTAAGTTTCTGTTTCTTATTAACCTGTGCATTTTTCCCATTACTGTTTTTCATGACCTTTTGTGCAGCCTTTTATTTCACAATTTTATCTTCATTCAAAGTACAATCCATGATAAAATGACTTAGACTACCACAAACATAACATCCTTTTCTTCTCAAATAATACCCAAAAGGTTGTTTTGACTTAACTTTCTCAAAACCTAACTAATAAGTGTGTAAACACTTATCCTTGTGCCACTAAAATCAAGGAAAAACAAGACCTAATCATGCGTTATATATCATAAAAGTCGGAATTACGCGTGGTTTTGTGTTTTTGTGTTAAAATAGGTACAAATGATCAAAAGAAGAGAAAACACGGGATTTCACGGTCAAATGTTGAAGAAAAATCCAAAAAGAGACGAAGACAAAGTCAAAAGACCATAAGTGTGCCCAAAGTTCACGAAAACCGGCTAAACCGACACGTTTTTGAAGAAACAATCAAGGAAGCCGAAATCGAGCTATATTTTTAGCGGATTAATCTTTTTGAAGATATTCGAGCAAAGTGGGGTCTACATTTGGGTATTGGGCCTAAAAGCCCAATAACCATTTTTCTTTCTTAATTAAACGGATAGGAGTTATGTAAATTGGGCCAAGCCCATTTTACATTTATGAGACGGTGGGAGTGTATTTGCCAAAGCCCAATTAACAAAGTTATCAAACGGAAGGAGTGAGTGATTTTCATTTGGGCTAAAAGCCCATTCGCAAGTTTAAAATGGGACGATTTTAGTTATTTTCCCCTGGTCAAACCTTAGATCAGTCAACCCTTAAACGTGTAACACCCTAGTCAACATACACCCACACCACACACGTGTTTTCATTACTTATCCCCACTCACAGTTATTAATAAAACGTGTTATTGTTATTTACCCCACTCCCCCTCTTCGATGATAACAAAGCAAAAATCTCTCTCAACTTTATCTCCCATTCACACAACTATTTACCCTAATATCCACAAACCCTAAATTCACAATCAACACAAATTAAACCAAGAAAATTGGGGATTTTACCCTTACTTGCTAATTCACTCAAAGAGGAATTAAATCCCCAACTTTTCGGAAGCAAACACCAAAGGGTGGTCCTCCCTCCTCTCCGACGTGGCTAAATCTCCTTGCAATTGATTGGTGGATACAAATCACCAATACTTAATCACCAATAAAAACCCTCCACCTCAGATTAAAGAAACACAAATCCTCCACTTTGGCAATCCATGTGAATGAAGGTAATTTTCATCCGTTGGATCGAAGAGAAGAGAGAGAGAAGATGAATGAAGGGCCTGGATCAATTGCTTAATTCTTAAGCCATGAAGAGGGTTTGAGGGTTTGCCTAAAAAACCCCCACATCTTGTAATTTTAGGAGTCCATCTTTTTCTTTACTTTTATTTTTTTTTAAATAAGGAGTAGGATTTAAATTAGATTTAATTTTCAGTAAAATTAGTTTAGATTTAATATTGTAATCTTTTTAATTTTTAGTTATTGTCTTTTTTTAATGATTAATGAAAAGTTAATTTTATTTAATTTTCGTCTCTCAATTTAATTTCCTGCAAATTTCAATTTATTTTAATCTTTAAATCTTGTTTCTGTCACTGTTCTCGTTATTATTATTATAAAAAAAGGAAAATAAAGAGAAAGAATGGAAGTAATTTTCCTACTGGAAAATTATAACTGTTACTGTTCATTCGAGAAGATTTTTGGTTCTTGTGGGTTGGAATCGAGATGGTGATGATGTTTCGGTGATGATGTGTAGCTTCGGTTCACAAGTACGCTCAGCGCGTTACTTCTTCCCAACGGGTTTCGACACCGGGTTCTTTTAATCTTCTTTTTAATTTTTATGTTTAGTCTATTTTAGGATTTATAATTGTGTTATCTGCTTTTTGATATTTGGTTTATTTGATATTAGATTAATGTAGAATCTTGATAACCTATAAATCTATGAAGTGGGTTGATGTTTTCTAGAGAGAGAAACTAGAGAGAGAAAGTGAGAGAAACTATGTGTCTTTTTATTAGAATGAAAACTAGAAAGTGAACAACAACCAACCCCTTTCCAAGGAGGAAAGGGGTATTTATACTTCCAAGCCACTAATGGACTTGGGCCGGCCCATGACAAGCCCATGGGCCGGTTCTTACTTAACTAAATAAGTAACTATTAACTACGAGCTATTACAACATTAATAATATTGTGGAGTGGCCGATACTTCTAATATACGTAAAAACGTATTTCTAACAATCTCCCCCAAAGGGAGGTCACTCCACGTTACAAAGTTCTAAACCTAGCATACTATACTAAGTCTTCGTTCTTTAGCTCGTAGTCTTTTCTCCTTTTTCTTTTTGTTGTGAATATGTTTATTGATCTTTTAGGCTTTGGCTTGAGAGCATTGTTCTTTTGGCCTTTCACGTGCGATCTTTGCCTTCTTGTGAAACTTGCCTCCTCGTGACTCCATGTTCCACACAATTATGTCTTTTTGTTGAATTCTCGAAAGCTTCAGAGTTTGATACAGCGGAAGACTTCATCTTGTACTTTCTTGAATTTTTGCTGAACTTTGATGCAGAAAAACATAAGCATGTGGGAACGACTTCTACAGGTACACCGCAACACCACCGTCTTCAACTGGTACACAGCAACGCCACCGTCTTCAACAGGTACGCAACAACGCCACCGTCTTTAACAGGTACACAGCAACGACACGAATAAAATGGCTTTGACATTTTATTCTAATTCGGTAGCATTTTACCTCCGGTCGGTGAAGACCGTTGGACGATATTAGATATCGTACCCGTGACGGATAGTTTCAATTAAGTAACTTCCTGACAGGATTTCGCGGGTAAACCCGTTCTCTTTATTCGACCGTCCAAATCTGACTGCGAACATAAAGAGTGAATCACTTGGATAAATAATCCTTGTGATTTGAAGCCGTCAATTCATGAAACCTGGAACAAGTGAATTTCAATTAAGATTTTCACCATCGTTGCTTTCCAGTTGTCACGAGCTCAATTCATAAATAATCTTGCACGTCACCTACCAAGTGCTGTTTGATGTTAACACTAGAAGGATTTCCACTCGTCACTGTCATCAATAAAGAGTCACTCTGAGTGTTCTGGCAAGATCATATGATAATGCGTAGAGGCCTGGAACGAGTTTAAGTTCAAATAAGAATTAAACCACTGTTTCTTTCCAGTTTTTCACAAGATTGGTTCTAAAAGAACCGCACGTGTAACCTACCATGAGCTTGTTTGATGTTGGCTCAAGCAGGATTTCCTATCTTCATTGTAATACTTGCGTATTACTCGGATGTTCTGGCAATATTACAGGAATACTGCGTAGGACTCATGAAAATCTCTTACTTTTCACAGTGTGTGAGAAAGCAAGGAATAAATGGAAAGTGTCCTAATGAGACTTTTGATGATCTCTTGGCTCTAGACTCGATTGTGCGTTTTGATTTAGTGAGCGATGGCTGGAGAGGAGTGCCACCTTTTCAATACCAGTCTATTCGGAGTGAATAAACCAATAGATAACATGTTGATCTCTGTGTGATTAAAACAAATACCTTTTGAGAGATATTTGAGTTAGCTGGGAAGGGTTGTGCATTGCATCACTGGGTCCATGACGTCTTTATTCAATATCGAGAATCATTAACAAAAATGATCTCAATAGCATATGTATTGACCCGGTTTCTACCTAAAGTTGTAAGGAGGGCTTCTTTCTTTACACCCTTTATCTTTACATTTCTTTTTCATTCTTCAACCCCTTCAGTACTTACCAATACATCATCACTAGCACCTTGTTGTGATTGTTCCAGTGCTAGCATCAGTAATTAGTCGGTACTCAGCTAAGTTGACATTCTTTCTCCATCTTTCCTAGGACTTCTAATTCTATCTAGGGAATTGTCCTTGGGAAGATTCCATCGGCTCTGATGAATCATTGGACTAAACCTATTCCTACCACCCTTTTGTCACCATATCGTCGTGAATCAAGCGTGTTTTGGGAAAGTATAGCCACCATGAAAAATCATTGAAAATCACATAAGATACTTGTGATATTGAAATCAAAAGTTTTGTACCTTAGGCATTTTGTTCATCAAAAACGCTCCCCCTTAACACGTGCTTTACACATATTAAGTTGGATTATCGTTAAGTCTTTTTCATCTTTTAGCCAAGTATCATTTAAGTCTCCTTAATCCCATTTTCTCCCCTTATCCAAAATGTTAACCATTAATATTTGGGATATTGAATGGATTAACCGGTCTTTGGGTAAAAATGAAATCGATGTTTGGCCATAGAACATGTTAATGCTCCCCCTTAAATTAATAAGGGATATTTGTAGTGCTTTAGTATGATATATTTTGAAAGATTTAGAATCTCGTGAGAAATTCTTGAAAAATTATCATACCTTAACACTACATCAAGCCACAAAAGCACAATATTCACAAATATACATATTCACAATTGAAAACCAATATAAAGTGGACCTGAAATGTACGACCCATTAGATGGATCGTTGCAGTAGCTTGTGGTGCACTAAATATGGTCTACCACCAACGAATCTTTCCAAGCTCCTCATCAATCTACGTTCACGGAGCTTTTGATCAATCTTCTTGATCACATACTTCGCCATTTGCCGATAACCCTGATGCCAATCCTCAGTCATCTCTGGTAAAGTCCCACCCGAATTAAGATGCTCCAACTTTCCTCTGACGAATAGGAGAGTCCCATCACTGTACTTATAAAGCTCACCCACCCTATAAACTTCATTAACCCTCGACTGTTCAAGTAGAAAATCCCGCAATTCGGAACAGAAATGTCGGTATAGGGACATCTGTTGACATGTTTAGGTAACACTTGGTTCACTGGACGGGTTAGGTTAAGCTTCCTTTGGTAGCTTTCGACTCCCAACTGAAGATCTTCAACTCGTTTCTTGATAATGACGCTTCGTGTAAACATACAAAGTGATGTATTCAAGGCAATGATGTCTTCACGAGGAATATGTGTGAGTTGATCCCGGGTCATCATAAGCAACATATCTTCGATATCCTCAAGGCGAATGATAGAAAAATCTCCCTGCTGGATTTTGTATTCTCTGTCATCCTCCCTTTTCAGACGAATCTTCGTCACATGATAATAGCCATTCTTGGCTTCAGTTTTCATTCCCAAAATGCTGGAGATGCGAATATCGGATCTAACGTTGCTTCCTGAATTTGCTAAGCAGCAACCCCTGTACGCCCTTCGGACTCGTTCGGCCCAATGAGATGCACCTATAACAGCATACATATCATAATTACGAGTTACCCTTGGGACCCAGAGTCGGTTTACCTTTTCCTCGATCCAGGGTATTGTCCCCCAGTTGGCAGCTTTCAGCAAGATCAAGGAGGTGGCGTACTTTGATGAACCCTTCAGAAGATACTCAAGATCATAAGTGACGAAGAAGTCGAGAGCAATCTGATTATCTTGAGTAGGATCAAGTGGAGGTGGAGCTCTTTCTGATTCATGAAGACTTGGCCGTTGAACGGTATTCAGAGCTTTCAGGATCTCATCAGCATAATACTCGAACTCCATTCGGGTTAACCTGGTTTTGGCGCGAATTCTCTTATCCTTCAGCGCTCTCTTCACCAAAGACGGAGTAACCGAAGTCTTATACTCATGAGCCAGAAATGCACATAAGTCAATCGGACTGCGGATACGGAGATATAAAACATCTCTGTCAGCGTCTGTGATTGGATCATATTGCGCCGCTGCCGTGATCCAAGCCTGTGGCGGTGCAGTCTCGTCAATCTCCAACGTGTCTGCCCAGTCCCGTGTGCTTGATTCAGGAACAGTAGATTGTGGTTCTTGTTGTAGAGGAGTGGAAACGTGAACATCTGCTGGTTCTGATTCAGGCATCTCGGTGGTGTCATGAACGGGTGAGTGTTGTGCAGCTTCAGGTTCAGTTACCGATTCTGCAATCACAGGAGCAACAACAACAGAACTAACAGGGTTAGTGGCAACAGGTATAGACACAACAATAGATGTACCAGGAATTGATGATGCCGTAGTAGCATTCACATCATGACGCCACTTGGATCGTCTTGATTCCGTGGAAGTATATTTTTCCTTTTCTGCAGCATCTTTCTTCGACTTGGTTCCAGACTTAGAAGGTTTCTTTGTTCTGGCTACCTTGCCCCCCTTTTTGGGCTGTGTACCATTATCATCCTCATCGTCATCCTTGTTGCTCCCCTTTGCACTCTCCTCATTACCATCACCACCATCATCACCCTCATCATCATCATCATCCTCATCATCATCACCATCATCGTCATCGGCATCATCCTTTTCTTCTTCTTCTTCTTCTTCTTCACCTTCTTCTTCACCAGTACCCTCTTCTTCTTCACTTTCTTCCCTTTCTTCCTCAGGCAGAATGTGGTATGGTACCACACTTCCAAACGTTTTAAATAACCTATCATCCTCCATGATAGCGTCATTCAGGGATTTGTAAAGAGCCCGTTGAATCCTAGATTTATCAAACGATCCAAGTTCCCTCATACGAGCTTTAAGAATCTTCTTTAATTCAAAATCCGTCAAGTCATAGGCAATTTTGTAGGCGGATTCACAAGGATTGGATGACTTGATCATCAAGTTATCAGCCGCGAGTGTCTTCAACTCATCAAGCATTTTAGGCATAATGGATTCAACGGATTCTTTCACTCTCTCTTCAACAGAAGCTTCAAGTGCTTCTTTCTGCTCCTTGTATTTATCCCTCATCGCTTGAAGTCTAGTGATACGTGCAGCATGCTTATCAGCTTCAGCCTGCTTAACCTGAGCTAGTTCTTCTGCATGAGCTTTTCGTGTTAACTCCATCTCTGCAGCGAACTTAGCAAGCATCTCTTCTTGGGCTTTCTTAGATGCTTCTTCACTTTGAGCTCGTCTATATAGCTCTTGGCGAAGTTCATCCATCTCTCTTTTGTGATTATCTGTATGTTTATCCAACATTTCTGCCATTACAAATACAACCATTGAAGACGTTGCAGAGCTGCTCTGGGTTGAGTGAAGAGGCTCGGTTGTTACTACGGTACTAAGGATGGGAGTTATTGGTGGTGGAAGGAATGGTGTTGAAACCGGTCTGGTTGGTAAGGGTTGTATTGGTGGAGGTTGAGTTGCTAAAGGTTGAGTTACTAAAGGTTGAGTAGACACCATGATTGTAGGAGCACCGGACTCCTTTTCAACACTTTCTGAAACAGGGATTGATGTCTCCTTCGAAGTAGAATACCGTTCAGGTGACCCAAACTCATCAATATCCTCTGGCTCCTCGTACTCTTCTTCAATATTTATCCTTGCACCTGAACCACTACCGCCCGTATCTTTCCTACTCCTTTCAATAGCTATCTTCATTAATTTCCTCTCAGCCTTGTCAAGAGTAGGATCAACAACATCTTCTTCGTCATGTAGAACTAACTCATCAGCCTTAACCTTTCCCTTCTTAACCTCAGTCTTTTTCTTCTTGGTTTCGGGTTCAGGTAAAGCAACTGGTTGCTTGCGTTTACCTTTACTCTTGACCGTAGTAGACGAGTCTTCTCCAGTCTGAAGGCTTGCTTTTAGCTTCTTGATTTCTAGCAGCAGTAGCTTGTAATCAGCAGAACCTTTAATTCTATCCGTCAAAAGGTAATCGGGAATAGGACCAGGAATAACACCACCAGATGGTCCTTCATGCCTTAGATCCACAGTATGATCAGCCTCTTCAGTGTGATGGCGACTTGCTGCACGCCTATCAATAGTAACATCATTCTTCATACAATAATTGATGATAAGCTTGATAAATCGAGGGTAAGGAAAGAAGTTATTCTTCAGCTTCTTGTTGTGGAAGAGTTGAAAGGTGAATTCTTCCCACAACAATAAAGCATAATCTGCATTTGCGCCTTTATACATTCCATGGAAGATGTTCATAATAGGACTGCGCAAAGCATCATGCCCACTTGTTTTAGGCGTAAGACATCTACTGAGAATACCCAAGAGTGCTCTCCAAGGTTGACCTACTTTAGCAGTGGTAAACTCCGACACAACTCGTATGTCAGGACATCCAAGAGCCTCGAACAGCTCCATGAGTTCGTCTTTGGTAGGATCCTTCGAAAATACCATACCTTTGGGTGTATCCCGAATGCCAAATATCTTACGGAAGTCTGATACAGTAAGTGTCTGCTGTTTGTTGTCGATGGTGAAGGTGATCTTGTTTGAAGTGATTTCCTTGGTAGCCCAGAACTCAAACATGTAGTCATAAGGCACCGAGGCAGTACTCCTTAAAGCGTTCTTGAAATGAGATTGATCAAGGATTACTATGGCGACTTTAAATCCATGGTGAGTGGATTTTGAAACTGGTTTTAGCCGGTAGTTGTTTGGTATGAACTTGAGTGTTCGTGCTTCGGCAATTGCGGCTGCTCGAGAGTCTTGGATTGCTTGTACTGTTGGATTAGTCATCGTATCTGCTTAAGATAAGACATGAAAGGTTGATGCACAAAAAATATATAGATATGTATCATTCTTACTTCTAAGCATAACACATTTCATAACATACTTCAACATGTACTTATAACAGGTAAACACTATTAATCAAACAACACTTCATCCGGAACTTTCCTTCATTCGGAACTCTTCATTCGGAAGTCCTTCATTCGGAAGTTCTTCATTCGGAAGTTTTTCATTCGGAACTTCTTCATTCGGAAGTTCTTCATTCGAAACTTCTTCATTCGGAACTTCTTCATTCGGAACTTCTTCATTCGGAAGTTCTTCATTCGGAACTTCTTTCATTCGGAAGTCCTTCATTCGGAACTTCCTTCATTCGGAAGTTCACTCGGAACTCCTTCATTCGGAAGTCCTTCATTCGGAACTTCTTTCATTCGGAAGTCCTTCATTCGGAACTTTCTTCATTCGGAAGTCCTTCATTCGGAACTTCCTTCATTCGGAAGTTCGTCCGGAACTTCCTTCATTCGGAAGTTCGTTCGGAACTTCCTTCATTCGGAAGTCCTTCATTCGGAACTTCCTTCATTCGGAAGTTCGTCCGGAACTTCCTTCATTCGGAAGTTCGTTCGGAACTTCCTTCATTCGGAAGTTCGTTCGGAACTTCCTTCATTCGAAAGTTCATTTGGAACTTCCTTCATTCGGAAGTTTTCAAGCTATGTTCATCCGGAACTTCAAAACACACCCTATTCAAGATTAATCTAGGCGCGTTTGTGAGTTTAAAGGCAATCTAAAGCAACTAAACTCATTCTAAATGTATTCCGAGCAAAACCCATCAAAAACCCCTAAACAATTAACCCTTAATTTAACACAAACCCTAATTTGTATTAAATCTGATTAACCGAATCTTTTAACAGGATATAGTGATGAATTAGGCTAATTTTAAATTAAAGAATAAGTAGTTAGTACCTTTTTGAATGATTGGAACAGATTGGATGATTAAAACGAAAGTTTCTGAAAGCTTAAGTGTGTTTTAATGGCGGCAAGATGAAGATGAAACAGTGAAGAAGAAAAGTTAAAGAGACGGGGGATATAGTTTTGACTTAGGTCAAATTTTACAACTTTCAACAAATATCACCTTAAGTCCCTATACTCTTCTATTCTTTTCCTTTTTGGTTCTTATCTTTTCATTTTTCCTTTTTCGTCTCCCTATCCATCAATAAACTTAGCCAACTTAACCTTGCTTAGCTAAACTCATCACGACAATCTCACACAACTTAAACATCGCAACCTATTAGCAAATCTCCAAGAACTTAAAGCAATTCCTATCACATTGAACGAGCCCAAGTCGTATTCTAAAGCAAGACCACTCATTTACCATTTAGCCAATAAATTTTCCACAAACACTTTTGAAAAATCGATTTAATGACTAAGATGATTTAATATTTTCTCCCCCTTAAACGATGACCCGTTTTCTATTTAAAGAGCTGTAGTCATTGTTTAAAGAGTCAAATATTGATGAAAGCATTTCCAATTAGTATCTTGAAAAAGATTGATTCGTGGTGGCAATAAGATTTCTCTTATTTTGACAAATTAATGCACTGAGACGTACACTAATTCGTGTTAGACCAAGTTGTAAAGTAAACTTGATCCCTTTGCATGATTTGGCTTGTAAATCATGCCCGAGAAAATTAATTCCCGTTGTGAGCCAACGTTTTCCAAGGAAATACGTGACTTTAATATGAAAACCAGGTTGCAGTCTGAAATAACTACAAGCCATAATGGGCATGTTTTAAAAATGTACAACTTTTATACGGACTCTATTTATGGCACCGTGTCAATATTGATCGACATTTCTAAGGCCGTAAATATTACCGTACTAAAAGACATGCCCGTTTTAAAAACGAAAAATATTTTTGGTTTTTCTTGATTTTATAATTTTTATGGTTTTTCTAGGTTTTATATTTTTTATGGTTTTTCTTGGTTTTATATTTTTGTATTTTTTTTTGTGGTTTATATATTTACGATAATATACATGATCACGAACAAAGGATACTCTGAATAGTTTACCACCACTATTCAGCTGATTCTTCTGCCAACTCTTTGAGAGTCGCTGGAGTGAATGATTTCATACCAAGCTTGTCGATCAAAAACTCGATTCGTCCTCGATCTAAGGCTTTGGTGAACATATCTGCCAGCTGGTACTCAGTAGTGACAAAATACAGCTCGATCACTCCGTTCTCCACCTGCTCTTTAATGAAATGGTAGCGAATGTCTATGTGCTTGGCCCGGGAGTGTTGAACATAGTTGCAGCAAAGGGAAATGGCGCTCTTGTTGTCACATTACATCGGGATTTTGTTGAAACCCAAACCGTAGTCAGTGAGTTGTGATCTCATCCAAAGGACTTGAGCACAACAACCGGACATGGCGATGTATTCAGCCTCCGTGCTAGAAATTGCAGCGCTTTTCTGCCTTTTTGAAGACCAACTAATCAATCTGTCTCCAAGGAGTTGCACAGATCCAGAAGTGCTACGACTCGTGTCTTGACATCCAGCATGATCGGCATCTGCGTATGATATTAAAGCAATAGAGGAATCTTTCGGATACCATAGACCACGATGAAGTGTTCCTTTTAGATACCGAAAGATCCTTTTAACAACATGTAGGTGCTTTTCGGTAGGCCGAGCCTGATACCGGGCACACATGCATACAGCAAATTGCAAATCAGGCCTGCTAGCAGTCAGATATAGAAGGGTGCCGACCATCCCACGGTAAAGTTTTGGATCGATAATAATCCCATTCCTATCTTCATCTAACTTGGATTTCTCCACCATTGGAGTGTCCACGGGGTCACAATTTTCAAATTTATACTTCTTTAAAGATTCTAGAGCATATTTGGATTGATTAATAAAGATGCCTCTGGGATTCTGAGAAATTTGTAATCCTAAGAAAAATGAAATTTTTCCCATCATTGACATCTGAAAGCGTGTGGACATTATCTTCTCAAAGCGATTTGACTATTCTATGTTAGTGGCAGCAAATATTATATCATCAACATAAATTTGTACCAGAATCATGTCGTTGCCCTCCTTGAGAGTGAATAGAGTGGGGTCCACCTTGCCTTTGGAGAAGCCTTCCGAGATGAGATATGTTGATAGGAGATCGTACCACGTGCGTGGAGCTTGTTTCAACCCATAGAGAGCCTTCTTAAGCTTGTACACATGATTAGGAAACTCCGTGCTAACGAACCCATCCGGCTGACTAACATAGACTTCTTCCCTTAGTTCACCGTTCAAAAATGTCGTCTTCACATCCATTTGATAGACGATCATGTTCATATGAGCAGCATACGCAAGGAATAGTCTAATAGCCTCCAATCTCGCAACAGGAGCAAAAGATTCTTCAAAGTCTATACCCAAGGCTTGTTTATATCCTCTAGCAACCAATCTAGCCTTATTCTTCAATACTGCACCCATCTCATCAAGTTTAACCTTATAAACCCACAACAAAGTAAGGATGTTAACCTTGTCAGGGAGAGGAACTAATTCCCATACTTCAAGTCTTTGGAGTTTATTTAGTTCCTCCTGCATGGCTTCAATCCAAGATGATTGAGTCATAGCCTGCTGCCAATTTTTAGGTTCAACTTCAGAGAGAAATGCATCAAAGTAGCAATAGAGTGCACTCTCTTGTAATTGATGGCGTGTAGAGAATGGTCGATCGAGATTACCAATGACATTCCTAATTGGGTGATCTTTTGTCCATTTGGTGCTATGTTTTTCAATCCTAGGTGGTCTGGAGTGAACAATAGAAGGAGCTTCTTCTGAGGTAGACGCGGCCGAAGGGTTTTCAGGTATCGCTACACCAAAGAAAGGAAGCTCTTGCAGGTGAGCATATTCCAAATCGTGATCAATAGAATCCTCTTCCACATCATTAGGCACAAGTAAGGGTGACGATTCAGGTGTAGTTTGAGAATCACTTGGTAAAGGTGCATCCGGTTCAATGTTAATTGAGGATGCATTAGATAAAGCTTCATTAGCTTGAGAAACCACTTCAGGGATTGGAGCGATCACTACATGTGCTGGAACTTCATCAGACGGGGGATCAAAGAATTCATCAAACAACGGTTGAAACAGTTTATCCCACTCGGGCCTTGTTGGTGGTAAAAATGATGTAGAAGTAGGATTATTGGGAACTAATCCGGAACTAATAGCACCGGTTCCCATCTCATGAAGCGCGGGTTCAGAGCTGCGTTGCTCAGAAGCCATCGCTGTCAGCTCATCGAAATCTGCGTCCATAGTTTCTACAATCTTACCAAGACGACGGTTGTAAATTCGGTAGGCTTTCTTGGAGGGTGAGTAACCAATGAAAATACCTATATCGGCTTTCGGTTGAAGTTTGCCCAAGTTCTCACTATTAATGTTTGGATAACAAAGAGCACCAAATACATGAAAGAATGAAACATCGGGTTTACGGTCATGTAGAAGCTCGTAAGGTGTTTTTCCATGGCGTTTCCGAATGATAGAACGGTTTGGGTGAAACATGCAGTAGATATAGCTTCTGCCCACAAGAACAATGGAGCGTTCGCATAAATCAGCATAGTCCTAGCAGCTTCCATAAGCGTACGATTCCGTCTTTCAACGACACCGTTTTGTTGTGGAGTGCGTGCAGCGGATGTTTCATGAGAGATACCAACTCCTTCATAATAATCACGAAGAGTCTGGTTGACGAACTCTGTTCCATTGTCTGTACGGATACGGCGGACAGTAGTATTCAAACGTACCTGAATGAATTTCAGAAAAGTGATGATAGCCTTCGGTGCTTCATCCTTTGTACGTAAAAATCTTACCCATGTAAACCTGGAGAAATCATCCACAATAACGAGAATGAATTTCTTACCGCTCACACTTTCAGTTCTCATTGGCCCACAAAGATCCATATGCAAAAGATGAAGTTTTTCTTGATTGGTGTCTTCAGCTTTGGGCTTGTATGATTTCTTGGTACTTTTCCCCCTTGAACACGCGGAACATAAATGGTCCTTGTGAAATTTGAGCTTTGGAAGACCACGAACTAATTCGTTTTTAGCCAGATGATTAATAGCATCAAAGTTGAGATGAGATAATCTGCGATGCCATAACCATGACTTGGTCTTAGATGCTTTAGAGAGAAGACATACTGGAGAGGCGGCCATCATGTCTTGTAGGGAAAACGTATAAAGATTTGCACCACGAGAACCCTTCAACAAGTCTTTTCCTTCCAAGTTGCGGATGAAACAAGTATGTTGTCGAAAAGCAACCTCTAGGTTGGAATCACAAAACTGTCCTACTGAAAATAAATTATGACCAAGACCTTCTACATAGTATACCCTTGAAATCGTAACGTTTCCAATCTGATATTCACCATACCCCATTATCTTTGCAATATGATCATTACCGAATTTAACCGTTCCAAATAACTTGCTGACGAAATTTCGGAGCATCGAGCGATCTCCGGTCATATGATTTGAACAACCGGAGTCCAAATATCAGAGGATGATTTGGACCACCTGAAAATATCACCAGACGAGGACAATGTAGAGGTATCGGAATCTGAATATTCCTTGTTATTAGTAGGTACAGATTTAATAATCTTAGATTTGCTAATTTTAGGTTTCTTAGATTTCCTAGCCTTCTTCTTCCTAGTTGGTGGTGTGGATTCTAGTTGGCTTAAATCCTGAGGTATTTCTTCACTGATAGGCACTATAGTGGGGGCTGACCTAATTAAAGGGCGCTATTTCCATACTTTAGTGCTAGTGTGCCTAACTAAAGGACGCTCAGACCTAACCTCAATGGATGCATTCCTAGTTAAAGGGCACATTTTTCCATCTAATGTAAAGGTCCTACCAGTGGGACGCCATTGCCAGCCAACTTGGGCACGAGTTCTACCAGTTGGCTTCCATTCAAGATTATTCCTAATGGCATACATTTCATTCACATGATCAATAAGACACAAATCATGACGTTGGGAAAACATACATTCATTACAATTCCAACAATTCAAATTAGAATTCACGAATGGTTTAGGCTTCTACACAGGCGCAGAGCTTTTAGTCTTAACCTGATTCTTTTTATTTAAAACTGAACTAACATTCCTATGGTGAGCTTCTACTTTCTTCTTTTTGGTACTACTAGTGGAGGGATTGATCTTAGCTTTCTTGAGTGGCGATCCTTTAGCCTTAGTAGTCTCTTTTAATCCTGTAGAAGGCAAAGTGGGAATATTATCAACAGATTTTAAAGGTGCCTTACTTGATTGTGCCAATGACGGTTTTGCTCCTGGAGTCTTATTAAATGGAGTTACAGCAATGGGTCGATTAGTGAGTAGTGCAGATGCTGGTTTACCTATGTATTGCAAGTAGGCTAAGCAATATTGAACACGCTTAATATATTCATGGGCTGAATAATAGTAGCTACTTGAGGGATCTAAGGCATAAAGATCGTCTAAAATATCCCTAACAAGATCTACATGCTTAATTGCGTTCCTCATATAATCATCATAGGTAACCGGGTTTCTCTTATGGAGCGGGTTCTTATAAAGCACTACTGACTTGGTTGTTGGAGCACTAGTGGACGGTGCAGAGTCGGTAGCTAAGTTATCAACAGCTTCTTGTCGGGTGAGAAGAAGTGTCTCCTTTAACTCGGCCAAAACCATGTTTTTGTCAATGAGTAGGATGTTTAAGTCAGAGATTTCCTCACATTTTTGGTTCAATTGTTCAACATAAGATTGTTACTGTGCCGCATTAAAAGCGAAGCGTTCTTCTAGTGAACCATAAAGTTTGGACATTCCCTGTCCTGGTTTTTAGACTCTGCGGCCTCTAGTTCCAATTTTAATGTTTCATTTGATGACACATCTCTCTTCAATCTCATAATATCTTCCTCTAATGCCTTAACTATTGCAATCATCTTGTCACTCGTCTCAACACCGTTTTTCACAACTATTTGTTATCAAAAGATCCTCATTTTGAGTTTGTTGTTTTAATTCTAAAGATATACAATGTTGTTCAAGTTGATTAAAACGTTTTGAAAGTAAATTGTAAGAATCTTGTAGCTTTAAAAATTCAGCGTTAGATTCGTGACAAGAATGATTATCTACCTCATTTATAGTATCAGCAACATTTACATAGAGATCACACACATCATCACAAATATTCACATCATCACATTTAATCATAGCGGATGTAAGCTCATTCGAATAATTAACATTTACAGTAGTAAGCACATCACACGAGATTACTTCGGACAAGAATCGGTCATATTCGGATAAAATCTTTTCCTTTTCAATTAGTTGTAGTTCATAAGCGGTGTCCATTTCATAAAACACTTTTTGAACTTCTCCAATTTCAAATTCAAGATTTTCCTTAAGAGATGCAAAACTTCCTTTTAGACTTTCGACAAATGGACTGATCTCTTTTTTAAACACCTCGTTCATGTGTTCGAAAGCCCATTCTCCAGCGTTTAGGCCATTTGAAGTCGTACATTCCAAAATGACCTTGTCAAAATTAGTAAAGTATTGATTAATCTCTTGCAAGTTTAACCATACAGTGCTAACAGGTGGAAGACCCTTTGGAATTTCCTTAGGACCTTCCATGTTGACAAGTGTAGGAAATGTACTAGGGTTTTCTTCATTCAACATGTAGGTTGGTGCTATAATGAGATCTTTGTCCATATGGAAGCGAATTCTAAAATCCGTTTTAGCAAGCTCCTGATTCATTTTAAAATAATCACAATAGGGATATTTTGCAAAATTGTATGACCGATTCTCATCAACTAGATCCTTATTGGTGCGATCATCGAAAATAACAATCGGGTCTAAGACCAAACCTAATTGGGTTGCATTATAAAGTCTAGGATTATGGCTTAAAGCTTGTTTTGCATACCGTGGGTTAGGGGGAAGGCCTTTTTGACGTGATAAGTTAAATTCTCTAAACGAAGCATCAAATAAGTGCACTAGTTGAGAAGCAGCGTATTGTCTTAAAAGCAAATAATCTAAACTTCTAATCTTATTAGCAGCATTAATCTCCATTTCATTCTTCTTAGACTCGAGTAATTCAAAATCCGTTTGAAGTTTTTGAAAATTAGTGACCACTAACTCTTTTTCTTTAAGTTCATTAGAAAGATTTGCTATTAAGTTTTCAATTTCTTGCAAATGACCCATTTGTTTGTTTCGAAAATGATCATATTCGGGATTTGTTAGAACACTAGACGAAGGCACTAATTCCAAAGTGTGAACTTTCTTGTTGCTTAAGGCAAGCTTATCAGACAAATTCTTATTCTTAGCTAGGGTTCCTAAGAGTGCAGCATTCATTTGGCTAAGTAATGTAGCAGGAACCATGACCAAATCTTGTTGAGCAGGAGTATGCGTATGCGAAATGGCTCCCGGTTGTGATTCACTCAAAGTCTGGGGACTCACATTGATATTACTATCATTGATTGTCTCCTCATTTGAAAGACTCACCACCGAAGATTCATTCGAATCAGCACGCTCTTGCACAACTTGATGTGGTTGAATACTAGCATCAGTGGTATTATCAGTGGTATTAATAAGTACCTCAGATCTCTTTTCTGGCCCTAAGCTGGAGATAGTTGCCATAAGAGCAGCCTTTGCAGATTGAAATTCATCACAGTCTGAGTCATACGCATCAAGATCATCTGCTTGGTATGCTGCATTCTGTGTGGTGACAACGTCTTGTTCAGCAATCCCTGGATCAGCAAGAAATGCAAGCTCCTCTTCATCAAGTTCCGTTCCTTGTGCCTGAGCATTCACCAGATAAATCTTCTCTGCAAACCATTGACCATCCCTTCTCCTCTTGGGTTTCTTGCAATCCCTGGACATGTGTCCTTCTTCCTTGCAGTTGTAGCATGTAATTATTCTCAACTTGCCTGTGGAATTAGCCCGTGGAGGAGTATTGACCATTGGAGCAGGATTGACTGTGCGAGCATTGGTAGTTGATGTAGTAGGTCTCCCCTGATAAGGTTGAATTGGTTGAACCATTACCCTGCCATTCTCAATAGTAGCTTGTTGGCGAGAATTGGATGAATTCCTCAACTGATTGTTAGTAGGAGCTGATCCCCTAAATCCTCGTTTGCTTAATGTCCTTGTGAGATAAACAGAGATAGTGGTTAACACTTCAACTGGGTCAGTTCCTTGTTTGAACACAGGAATGGGGACTTCATTATCATCACAATACATTGCTTGGTCTTGTTGAGCTGCATAATCACTAGAAGGAATACTCATGTGGTCAGGGTAGCTTGTTGGATATGCTGCATTCTCTTGATAAGAAGAATATGAAGACTGAGCATAAGGTGCAATGCTTGCTGGGTGATGTTGTGAAGAATAGTGTGGTGAAGGTGCATTGAACCGATATTGTTGCTGATGTGAGGTGGGTGGTTGCGGTAGAATCGATTTTGGGGGAAGGTTGGTGTCATGTAAGGTGATGGATGATAGGCTTGATGTCCCAAGATATAAGGAGTGTTGTTGTGTGACAAGCTTGGTTGATTCGCCATCAAAGCTAAGGAATCAGGGTACATACCTCGAGGCGAACGGTGCATGATCACATGTTTCTCATGCTGCTGAAGAAAAGCATATAGTTGATCCAAATTGCACTTATGCAAATCCCTGGTTAACTTAACATCGGTAATATACTCATGTCACACCCCACCATGGCGGAACATGGGGCGCGACGTATGGATATCATCACAACATGGCGTGTCGATAGAGACAACTATATGAAATAAGAAATGTCATAAAAATGGTGACACGAAGGTCATGACAATATCTCAACAAATGAAAGGGGTCTAGGTAAGTAAGTAACAGTCCTACTTCTTACCCAAGACAACAAATAACATACCAACAAACAAATGTGTGCCACAGTATCACTTATTAAAAGAACAATCAAATAAAACTAAGAAGGAAACGGGGATTCTCCTTCTACATGCAATCCTATGCTTCTCCCATCCTAGCCACTTATTTTCTCATGCTTAACCATAGTATCACCTGAAAGAGACACTAAAACACGTCAACATAAAGTTGGTGAGAGCCATAGGTTTAGACTCCAATGCTAAATCAGTTACAAGCTGTGAATAACAATCAAGAAGAAAAGAACATATGGAAAATGTGTTACAATTATGTATTAACAACTATCAATCAATACCAATCATACCAAACCAATCCAAGGCTCCTACCTTGCCAAACAACATCATGGTACCTTAGATGATCACACTATGTACCTATCCCAAGGCCACTACCTTGGCAAACCACAAGGCCACTACCTTGTCAAACCACAAGGCCACTACCTTGTCAAACCACAAGGCCACTACCTTGTCAAACCACAATAACTGAGACGGCACGTGTCCCCCGATCCAAATCATACACAATCAAAAATCACATAGCAGTTAATCACATAATGTACACACAAGTCCATCTCAAATCACAAACACATTCACAACATCAATTTAGAAAATAACTCAACACAGTGTCTCTTCCATCCCATCTGGAAGTCAAAATCAATAGTAAACATGGGACTATGAAACTCACCTGATAGCTCCTTCACACGTCCTTGCACTAGCAACAAGCTTATGATTAATGAAAGATGAAAAACCCCCAAAATTATGAAGAACCCTAACTTTTTTTTTTGTGAAACCCACGAATTTTATTAGCTCCAGGGATTTATGTTTTTATTTTTTGTTTAGTAAAACATTATATAGTGTACACAAGAATCCTAGTCCAATTATAACACTTGTTTCCTTTTTTTTTCCTCTTTTTCTTTTTTTCCCAAACCGACCTAACACCCCTAAAATTCGTTTTTTATTTATTTTTATTATTAATACATGTAATAATAATATTACCTTAATTTTTCTTAATTTATTTCAGCTCCTAAAGCCTCCAAAACCTCAAAACCGTAAAACTAGTCAAATTTACGCGTTTTACCGTAAAAGTCGTAAAATATACACTTTTATAAAAAATCTCAAATTTTGAAATAAACTTTATATTTAAGTCCTAAATGACTTAAAACCATCCCGAAAAATATTCATATGACTAATTACCTCTTCCAAGACCTCTAAATGCTAAACCGTAAATCCTAAAAAAAATACACTATTACTATAATACTTATACGTATACGTAACCACCAAAATATCACCATTTCATTTCATAGTCACTAATTGTGATCTCATGAACATGAATTAACCGTTCCTCGATTTACTTATGAGTACTCTATACTCATAAACGATAATCACACCAACCTCGTTCACACAAAATAAACATGTAAGCACAAAAATCAAGTAGTCACACATAAAATAACCTAAAAGTAAGACCAAGTGACGAACCTCAAAACCACGGTTGTCACATCACTCCCTCCTAATAGAAATCTCGTCCCGAGATTTACTCTTTAGGATCAACACACAGACAACAAATCACACGAGGATACTTGTTCTAAATGAACTCCTCTCATTTCCACGTGAACTTTAGTTCAAGTTTCAAGATACCACATGTACAAACCAAAAATAATTAAACCCATTGCCAAACTCTTGACCTCACATTCAATAAATCTCGCAAATGACTCTTCGATAAAACAAAGACTCTTATTAGCACAAAACCCGAATAACCGGACATGCAAATATGCATCCTCAAACAACATTTACCAACCCCAATACATGAAATGTATCATGTATACAACTCATTTCCCCCAGGTAATTCTATACCCATAATCTACTGGTCCGATCTTTCCAAAGATCATAAATGGACCTACAAAACTCTACATCAACTCTTCCATTTTACCAAATCATACCACCCGTTACTATGGGTGAAACTTCATACATAACTCTGTCACTAACTCTAGTGGTTTCCTCCTTTATATATAGCATCCCTTGTTGCACTCATCCTTTCCACAAACATCACTACCACATTATTAGCCTCTTTTACCATTTCTAGTCCACAATGGGGACATCTCACCCTATCCTTTCACATAGTGCCTCAAATGGCATTTATCGACTTCTAGTATGATAACTATCGTTATATGAAAACTCAGCCATCGCTAAAGAGTTTTCTAACTCCCTCTAAACCAATCACCCAGGCCCTCAGTGTAACTCCTAAGGTTGTACAAATATCTCACTTGTCTATCCTTTTCCCAGTTAGCTGGATATACTCATATCCAATCATGTTCATCAACTCCCTTCAGTCCGTACTCCAAACTACTTAAAAATTCCAATTTCCTTACAAAGTGACCTACGACGGTCTTTCATAGATCCATTAGTTCTTCCAACTTCCCAACTACGTGACTTCTCATTCCTCTGGAAATAGGTGATGAATTAGTCAGTCTATCGACTATCACCCAACTCTCATCGTACTTAATCGTCCAACGCATTATGTATCCCTTCCACCAACTTCGTCCTTACATCGCCCCTTTCTAAGCTACTCCTATCTATGTAGGAAGTATAGTCTACGTCCTTTTCTCCATATGATTGTCCAAGCCACGCAACATACATGTTGACGCGTTCTCTGCTTTAGACAACTCAACTCGTGTAACCTACATCTTTCATCCAAGCCGCCCTAATACGTCATCCCTATAGTTCAAGTTCGTCTTAGCTTCACTTCATTCTTCTTATTCCATGTCTCATCAACCATGCTTTCCTTTCCCAGATGGTACTTGGCCTTGCAATTTTCTTCCATCAATTAACTCCACCCATCACCTTTGCCAAATGTTCAATCAAGATGATTAAATATGTGTTGGAGATGTTCATGATCCGTATAGATCATTCTCTACGTCTCGTACATCAAATGCCTCTAGCATTCTAGGCAGATATAACAATCCATCTCCACTAACTAAGTCTTATCTAGTTCTTCCAAGTCTTCAGTTCTGCAACGTATAAGCAATCGCCTTTCTTTGTCGTTCTCGTACACATCCAAATCCTTGCTCCACGTGTCGTCATGCTTCGCGAATTCATCCAGTCCTTCCGATAATTCCAAGATCTGCTCATCATTGAATCCACCTCTTTAGCCTCCAAAATGCTTCCTCGTCCTTCTTCACTTCGCCCCTTGCTGGTTCCACGATATGCCATCATCTCTGACTACTAGTCCTGGCCAACTTAATCCTAAAACTCACACTTGAAAATCTCACGTTTAAATCCACTCCAAAACCGACACATAATTCGCCTCACTCCCCTTCTTAGATTTGAGTAGATCAAGATGCCGTCGATACTCCCGATGACAACTCGTTTACATACGTTCATGCACACTCGGTTCATTGACTCCATGAGAACCGCTAGTGCTTTGGCGAAGCCAAATGCATAACCGTAAACCCAAAGCGTTCATGCAACATCCTTAGCAATTTTAACTATGTCCTCCTCACACCCTCTCTTAGCGGCTATACGAATAAATTTCTTGCAATTTCTAACAGCTCTTGTTTTTAAATCACTCCATCAACGATTTGCCTTGGAAAGGCACTAACTACAACTCTTCTCACCTCTCCTACTTGCTCTATTCATAGTTCTACCTCAAAGTAATAGGCAAACCTACTAAGTTTCAGGAAATTTTCAGAAAGCATACATGCCTTACGAACAATATCCCCTCCCAACACTCTCTATGGCGCGTTACTTGTACCAATAACCATACATTCTGCAAACCTCTATTCATCTCCCTTGACACTCCTAAGAGACCTCATGACCACATTAGTTCGTCTACGAACTTCTTTCCTCCCCACTAAGGGCATTCCGACCGTTCTCTCATGGTCACCTACTTAAACGTGTAGGCGCGACCAAGTCTTTCATACGATTACTTCAACGCTCCCGAACAATACGTAACCAAAACTACATCCTGAATCCACCAGATACGATAAACGAATCAAACCCACGGATAACTAACGACATTTCACGTGCACCAGTTAAAACAAGTCAAAACCACGAGACTCAAAAGAAAACTCAAACCCAGTACGTGTATCAATTCAAAATGACCCATGACAACGAAAAATAATCCAAGAAACACCCAATGGCAACCATACATACTACGCCCCGCGACATATTATTTAAACCGTACAAAAGATCGACTTTTCCAAAAGAATATATATCTTTTTTTTATTTACTATTACCTCCCAGATCCATGTGACTCAAACAATCTACAAACAACCCTCTTGACGAACTCAAAACTCAACTCAAAAACAAGGTATCCCGTGCATCCCATATCAAAAAAAAACTACTATTCAAACTCAACCTCTAACCCGACACTTGCACAATAATTTCGGCCAAGATACTAACCTCCCATGACTATACATTCTGAATATTTGAGAAGTACGTTCCGAGTACATAATTTTTGGCTTTTGAATCACTCAAAAAGCTCTAAAAACGAACAAGTTATGACCAAATCAGTTTTATACTAGTTGTTTTAAAAAAACTAAAGAATAAACTTAATGATTAATGTAATCCTTTTAAATGACAGATATAATTGTATGTGTAACCTTTATAAACTCAATTTAACCTTGTATTAATAATTATAAATGACGTGAATCGGCTAAACCCAATTATATAAACTATGTAAGTAGAAAGTAATTTTACTTCGCTTTATTTTAAAGAAAGTCCTTTAGAATTTGAAATATATAAGTGTTGATTAAAAAGAAGTCTTATGTTACATCTTGTTTGAAACACGACTCCAACACCTTACCCTTATTTTACCGAACACAACCAACCATCTAACTCGATATATACCGACCAAAAGAAATGCAAGACCCAACACAAAAGATTTCATTATCACAAAAGAAATCCCAAGTTATTTCAATAGACTTGAAACCAAAAACACCATTTTAAAACGTACACGTGAATACGAAACTCAAAGAATACGCTACAAGACACACTTCAAAAGATTCAAAACGTCGTTGGAACTCCAACAAACTCCAACACCATAAAACACGACAAACACAAGGTACGAGTTATAATAACTAGTGAACGACCATATACCATAACCTAACACGTAGTAGTATATATACATCCACATATATATACCTATCGAATCTCCCAAACATACCCGTTATCATACATGTCAAGTCAATCAATTGCTTTATACGCTCGTTTTTCCATACGAGTAATCACCATCTCACCATGCCACAACAAAACATAAAGCCCACCTCCAAAACCAAACCATATCGTGTGACCCCATAATCACACAACACAACTATAATCCAAAACATATAACACAAAAAGAACAATAGCCATATCATAGGCAGCCATTACATAAACTCATATATAATACGTATACCCAAATTCTACATCTCACCATATACAAGCATGTACTAACCCTCTTTCATGCAATCATACATGAGAACCCATTGAAGTTGTGGTACTTGTATAACTATGTTGGCCACCATACTTATACAATTACCATTTCCCAAATGCACTCCCTCTTATGATGACACTTGTAAGAATCAATACAACATATAACACATAAATCCATCTACTCACATAAGCTCATAACCACATAAACAATAAGGTCAAAAACTCCATCTATTAAAATAACATAGTAATACTCTTGGAATACAAAAATCCATAGTCTAGCTAAAACAGCATAGACTAAATCCAAAACGAAAACATAATCAGTTATAAGTCATGTCGCCCGTAAGAGTGGAAACAGCTTAAAATCCTTCCTACCCGTGTACTCCTAGTAGCTCGAACCACCACACGATTCTTAGGGAACATGACTTAAACATCAAAAGAAAAGTAACATACCTCAGGTATGTAAAATAACTCGATAAAAGATAGAAACTACCTTGTACTAAATTATGTACTATAATGTACAATTGAAGCAAAATACAACAGTGACTAGCGTGGACGATTATGGTTCAACCCGCACTAGTCATAAACCCGAAAAGAAAATAACATGTGACTAAGTATGAACATACTACGATTCAATTCATACTAGTCAAAACATCGCAATAAATAACATCCAAACACATCAATTATAATAAATGCACACATACTCCTATGACGCCTATATGCAGGGACCCTTAAGCTATAGACTAGGCTACGCGACTAGGCAACCTAATTCTCTATAACCATTGTCTCTGATTACCATTATGTCACACCCCACCATGGCGGAACATGGGGCGTGACGTATGGATATCATCACAACATGGCGTGTCTATAGAGACAACTATATGAAATAAGAAATGTCATAAAAATGGTGACACGAAGGTCATGACAATATCTCAACAAATGAAAGGGGTCTAGGTAAGTAAGTAACAGTCCTACTTCTTACCCAAGACAACAAATAACATACCAACAAACAAATGTGTGCCACAGTATCACTTATTAAAAGAACAATCAAATAAAACTAAGAAGGAAACGGGGATTCTCCTTCTACATGCAATCCTATGCTTCTCCCATCCTAGCCACTTATTTTCTCATGCTTAACCATAGTATCACCTGAAAGAGACACTAAAACACGTCAACATAAAGTTGGTGAGAGCCATAGGTTTAGACTCCAATGCTAAATCAGTTACAAGCTGTGAATAACAATCAAGAAGAAAAGAACATATGGAAAACGTGTTACAATTATGTATTAACAACTATCAATCAATACCAATCATACCAAACCAATCCAAGGCTCCTACCTTGCCAAACAACATCATGGTACCTTAGATGATCACACTATGTACCTATCCCAAGGCCACTACCTTGGCAAACCACAAGGCCACTACCTTGTCAAACCACAAGGCCACTACCTTGTCAAACCACAAGGCCACTACCTTGTCAAACCACAATAACTGAGACGGCACGTGTCCCCCGATCCAAATCATACACAATCAAAAATCACATAGCAGTTAATCACATAATGTACACACAAGTCCATCTCAAATCACAAACACATTCACAACATCAATTTAGAAAATAACTCAACACAGTGTCTCTTCCATCCCATCTGGAAGTCAAAATCAATAGTAAACATGGGACTATGAAACTCACCTGATAGCTCCTTCACACGTCCTTGCACTAGCAACAAGCTTATGATTAATGAAAGATGAAAAACCCCCAAAATTATGAAGAACCCTAACTTTTTTTTTTGTGAAACCCACGAATTTTATTAGCTCCAGGGATTTATGTTTTTATTTTTTGTTTAGTAAAACATTATATAGTGTACACAAGAATCCTAGTCCAATTATAACACTTGTTTCCTTTTTTTCCTCTTTTTCTTTTTTTTCCCAAACCGACCTAACACCCCTAAAATTCGTTTTTTATTTATTTTTATTATTAATACATGTAATAATAATATTACCATAATTTTTCTTAATTTATTTCAGCTCCTAAAGCCTCCAAAACCTCAAAACCGTAAAACTAGTCAAATTTACGCGTTTTACCGTAAAAGTCGTAAAATATACACTTTTATAAAAAATCTCAAATTTTGAAATAAACTTTATATTTAAGTCCTAAATGACTTAAAACCATCCCGAAAAATATTCATATGACTAATTACCTCTTCCGAGACCTCTAAATGCTAAACCGTAAATCCTAAAAAAAATACACTATTACTATAATACTTATACGTATACGTAACCACCAAAATATCACCATTTCATTTCATAGTCACTAATTGTGATCTCATGAACATGAATTAACCGTTCCTCGATTTACTTATGAGTACTCTATACTCATAAACGATAATCACACCAACCTCGTTCACACAAAATAAACATGTAAGCACAAAAATCAAGTAGTCACACATAAAATAACCTAAAAGTAAGACCAAGTGACGAACCTCAAAACCACGGTTGTCACAACTCACCCCATTCAGCTTGAGGTAAAGCATTCAAAAATTTGGTGTTAACCTGGAATGGAGCAATCACGAGATTGTATACATTCAGATCATTCATGAGAGTGGTGAACCTGAAGTAATAATCGTGAAGCGTTTCCCCTGGGTTGTACATGAATCTATCAAACAGATCATACAACTGACATTCCCTTTCCTGTTTGGTAAGAGACGTACCTTGTAGCAACACCTTTAGATGTTCCCATAAATCCTTTGCCACCGTATACTGACTTACCATCCGATAGATGTCATGTGGAAGAGCTTGGAGAATGGTTTGAAGAGCCTTTTCGTCTGCATCGGCAACAAGTTGTTGAGCTGGTGTAAGTTCTTCAAATTCTCTTGGTCGAGTCACATTGTTAACCACGATGGTACCATAGTCAAGTGGACCATTTAAAATTGACTTAACCATAAGCCTCCTATATACCGGTTTCCCTTAAGGTAAGACATCATCCGGCCTTGCCATGCTTCAAAAACTTCTTTGATGAGCATTGGCTGGCGATTATCCGTTCCCGTAATGACGGAAATATCCGTAAGTGATGTCATCTGAGGCATTACTGAATTCGGATTCATTTTGTTCACTTCAAAGAGACAAAGATTACCGGTTGATCGAGCAGTGAAGTAAAGCTTGTGAATTGTGTTGAGTTTTTGTTGTAAGAAACCAAGATTAAATCCTCTAAAAAAATCGTCAAAAAAACAAGTAAAATAACCCTTGATTCGGAACTTTTGTTGATTCGGAAGTGTTGATTCGGAAGATTTTGGCTTGGAATACCTTGATTCGGAACTTTTGGTTCGGAAGATTTGATCCGGAACTTTTCCCTTGATCCGGAACTTTTCCCTTGATCCGGAACTTTCCTTGATCCGGAACTTTCCCTTGATCCGGAACTTTTGCCTTGATCCGGAACTTTCCTTGATCCGGAACTTTCCTTGATCCGGAACTTTTGGTTCGGAACTTCCTTGATCCGGAAATTTCCTTGATCCGGAACTTTTGGTTCGGAACTTCCTTGATCCGGAACTTTCCTTGATCCGGAACTTTTGGTTCGGAACTTCCTTGATCCGGAACTTTTGGTTCGGAACTTTTTGATCCGGAACTTTGGTTGATCCGGAACTTTTTGATCCGGAACTTTTTGGTTCGGAACTTTGTCTGGGTAAACAGAAGGTTGTTCGAGTATAACAGTCGATCAAAAATGATGATAAAAACCCAGATTTTTTACCAAGTTACCCAAAAAGTTTTGTGATTTCTACAATAATAAGTAAAAACTAATACTTATCTACTAATCCCAATCACAAAAAACACCAAAAACTCCAAGAATCAAGATGATCTTCTTAAAGAACACTAATACAATCAAAAACTAAAAAACCACACAAATCATTACCTTAAATCACCCCATAGCTCTTGATACTAAATGTAGAATCTTGATAACCTATGAATCTATGAAGTGGGTTGATGTTTTCTAGAGAGAGAAACTAGAGAGAGAAAGTGAGAGAAACTATGTGTCTTTTTATTAGAATGAAAACTAGAAAGTGAACAACAACCAACCCCTTTCCAAGGAGGAAAGGGGTATTTATACTTCCAAGCCACTAATGGACTTGGGCCGGCCCATGACAAGCCCATGGGCCGGTTCTTACTTAACTAAATAAGTAACTATTAACTACGATCTATTACAACATTAATAATATTGTGGAGTGACCGATACTTCTAATATACGTAAAAACGTATTTCTAACAAATCTGCTAGTTAGGTAATTGGTATATCAGATTATTGTTTTGAATTTAAGTTGAGATTGTAGTTAGTACTTGTTGAGTTTTGTTTGTTTTTCTTATTGAATTAATCTGTTTAAGTTGCAATTTTAGTCTTGCTGATTATTTTTTAAAGTTTAATGCTTACTGTTTTTCTTCTGCTTATATTTGTTTTCAGCTTATTTTGTTTCAGCTTATTTACTGCAGCTTAATCTGCTTATATTGTTTGCTGATTAAACATTACAGACTCCATTGGTCTGTGAGTTTGTTTGTCCTAAATTCCATAAAAATATTAATAGCAATAAAAATTTTGTCTGGGCTGGGTTTCGAACCCCAGTCCCCTCGCTTACTAGTCCAACGCCACAACTAGAGGTGGCAAAATGGGCGGGCGGACGGGCACGGGCGGCGGGCTAAACGGGCAACGGGCTAAACGGGCGGCAGGCTAAACGGGCGCGGGCTAAACGGGCACGGGCGAAACGGGCGGGCAAAATGGGCGGGCTAAATGGGCGCAAGCTAAAAAAGGAAAAAAAACATATAAAAACCTACAAATAAAAAATAAAATACTTGTTTGAAAGCCGGGATAAAAAATTTAATAAAAAATATTCGTCGAGTATACTAATTTGTATTTTACAAGTGCGCCCGTTTAGCCCATTTAGTTTCTTAGATATGCGCCCGTTTAGCCCATTCATTATAAAGAATGGGCAAAAAGTGCCCCATCCTTTTTTGAAAATGGACAAAAAGTGCCCATATGTATCAAAACGGGCAAGATTTGCCACCTCTAGCCACAACCAATTGTTCTAGGCACTTTCTTGTGTTTGATTTCGCTTTGTTTAGTTAATATAGGGTTTTATTTTAGTGGCAGTTTTATTTAATACAACTTTTAGTTTACTTAAGTTTATTTAAAAGTTTTATATAAAATTCTTTCTTTATTCAGTTTTGTTTTAAGAAAAAATAAAAAGATAAAAAAATATTTTATCACTTTTAAATTAGTTTTATTTAAAAATAGTTTTGATTTGTATTAAAAATAATAGATTTTAATTTTAAATTAAATTAGTTTTGTCTTGTTTAAATAGTTTTCATTAAAAGTATTTAGATTTAAAGTTTTAAAATTAGTTTTTATTTAAATTAGTTTAATTTTTAAATTAGATTAAATAGCTTCTATTATTAAATAGATTTTAGTTTAAAATTCCAAAAGTTTTAGTCACCAAAAACAAATTAAATTTTACGATTAACCGGAAATCAAATTCGAGTCGATTCGAGGAACGAAAATATATACAAAATCCTAATTTCAAATGGCGCCGCTGCCGCTTCGCTCGTACGATTGACAATTTTTCGTGAAGACGTTTGGATTTTGGGATCCGTTCTTTTTGAACGTTAATTTTCTTGCACAAAATCAAAAATACAAAAAAAATCAAAAACTTAAAAATACAAAAAAAAAATTAAAAAATCACAAAACGCAAAATTCTTTCCTAAGATTTGCACCAAAAAAATTAAAAAATCCAAAAGTAATACTTTTTCCTAAAAGTATTACACCAAAAATATTAAGTATTATTGTACTTTTCTTAGTTCTATTTCTTTCGATTTTTCTTTTGAATATATATTTTTCTAAAAAATACAAAAAAAAAATTCTTTTATTATAATATATTACGTAGCATAATAATTATTGTTATTTCTTTCGACACTACCATGGATAATCGTCCGATTTGGGAAATATTGCAAGAAGAGCGTTATAGGATTATGTCCGAGGTGTGTTCGACTTGTGGTGGGCCTCATGCTTATTTTAATTGTGACAAAACTTATGAGGAGGTTTATAATAATGAGGAAAGTATGTGTTATGATACTTATTTTGGCTCCCCTAGTTTTCCTACGACTAGTGACCCACCACAATATGATCAACGGTTTTATGGGGAATTTCAAAATCAAGGGTTTTAAAATAATAAAGGTTTTCCAAATGAAGGCAATTTTCAAAACTATAATCAAGGGAGTATTTCACAACCTCAAATGGACTTAATTCTTAATAAACTTGAGGAACATGATAGATTCTTAAGAGAAATGCAAGAGGAAACCGATAGGAAATTCATGCTCATTTTAGAAACCTATCAAGCTCAATGTGATATTGAGCCGCCTTTGAGAGTTGATATTGAGGCTAACACCACTACTAGTAGTGATGTTCCCACTGTGGATCCTTCCATCTCTCCGCCAATAAAGGAGAGACAAGGCCCGGAGACTATCATGAATTTTACTCACCCTCTGGTGTTGACACCCACGAATACTATTAGCTCTCCTCTTTCCTCACCTATTGAGGAAATTCCCGAGATTATTCTTTAGCCTCCATTACCCATTGAAGACCCCATTCCTTTTATGACTCCTTCACCTACTCCTTCAAATAACTTTATGCTTTCTTCAAATCCTCTTAGTGAAACATGTTTTGAGAAACCAATTTTTGAGGAGTGTGAAGAACTTTATAATGAGTACATAGAAGAAGAACCCATAAGTTGTCCTACACCTAAGGAGTTTGTAGATATGGATGAGTTATCTTGTGATTCCGACTACATTTTTAATTATTCCTCGGGATCGGATGAGGATGATTCTCCTATTTTACCAAAACCGACTTTTAAAAACCATGATACTAATGATTTATCGGTTTCTTTACTCCTTAGTGATGACTTTTATACCCCGAGTATTGAGAAATTCCATCACGAGGATGCTTTTTATGATCCCGTGTTATTGGATTTCTCGCATGAGCTTAATTACGATCACGGTATTGATGAAAAGGCAAATGGAGTTTTAAAACTTGATATTGATATTGATTTTGAAAACTCGGATTTTGATAAATTTACATTTGCCTCTTCGCCAATTACTTTTGATTCTACCATCGATTCTCATCCAATTCTCGAGGAGTTACCTAATCAACACTCCTCTAATGAGAATTACGTTTACCACATTCGTGAGGATTTAACTTATCAACAAATCCCACAAATGAATGATGGTTTCGTACTTGATCATGATCTCTTCGAGAGAATTTCTAAAATCCTCAATGAGGGGAACGACAAACCTTTGTTTGACAAGCCTATCTATGATGAAGAAATCGAAGAGATTCACGTTCATGAGGATGAATGCTTTGACCCGGGAGGTGACATTGACCATTCTATGATTGATACCTTTACGGATTTGCCGAATAGTGACCATCCATTGTCTTTGGGGGATGACAATTTGTCTCATTTACCCACCCCACCTCCCGTGGATCACGACCTCACATACTTTTCGTATGTTGAGAGGACCTTTTTACCTTCTAGGACTTATCCTCCTGCCTCTCATTTATTATGTTCCTCCGGGACCGAGGACAAGATCTTTGATCCCGGTATTACATTCGAAGCTTCCCCATGGACCATTTAATTCGGGGTCGAGTCAGGCTCGTGACTCGGTTAACAAAAACAAGCGCTTCTTGGGAGGAAACCCGATGATCTATCTTTTATCTTTTATCTATTTTCTACAATAAGTGTAGGGGGAGTCGTGTAGGTTGTTTGTTTTGTGTGTTGTGATTGTGCAGGGATATGTGCTTAATGATCCACTTTTGGTACTTTTGACGAGACCCGTGTTCCCGTGTTTACCATGTACCCGGTTCCTTCGATAAGTTTTTGCTATTGTGATTCAATCTTGTATATAAATAAGACGAATAAACGTAATCACTTTAGTTGTCCTTTCTTTAGCTCGATTTAAACAACGTACTCAATGTCCTAAGTGTAGGGGAGTTTATTCTCCCACATACCTAAACATTGAGGACAATGTTTATATTAAGTGTAGGGGGATTTCTATCAAAATTTTAGTGGGCTTTTCCATGAATTTGACCCTATTTAACCGGAAAATTTAAAAAACTTTCAACGGTTTTTAAATTTTTGATCTATTTTGGCCTTGTAGTATTTTTCATTTATTTTCTTTCTTTTTGTCATAGCATCTTATTTATATTTTCCGTTTCAAGAATAAAGTCAAAAATAAATAAATTAATAAAATGGTTTTAACAAGTTTAGATGTCTTTGATATATTAGGCCCGTCGTAAATATTTTGACTCAACCCGAGTTTACTTATCCAAGTTTACTCTAGCTAGTATCCTTAACCATATGGACCTTAATTGGTTTATTAGGCTAAGCATCCACGAGTCTCATTCCTTGAGATTTTAAATTGTGGAGAACGAGAGATGATAGAGTTGATAATAATTTTAAGGGTTAATTTCTGCTTATATGAGTTTTTGTGGCTCTTTCTTCCCGCTTGTATATTTAATTGCTTAATAAATGAGGATTTTTGTGGTGTCGATTCGATATCTTAACTCTTAGCCAAATCTTTATTTTCCTTGTAATTAAAGCATGAACACATTGAGGGTGCCAGCGTTGTGGACTTCCGACTAAGGTGGCTCATAACCACTAAGTAGGAGGTATTCAGACCATGGGACCGCGGAATTTGGCCTACTATATATATCATCAATAAAGAAAGAATAAGATTGAAATATGACCTCAAGGAGCCTTAGGGTGTGGGACATGTAGCACGAACCTTGTCATTAGAGCCCTAGGGTGTATGGCATGGTAAGTGTTGAATAAAAATTGATCAAAAATCAATTCCCTCGTTTATCGTTCAAGGAGCCTTAGGGTGTGGACAATAGACGGGGAGCATTTTTACATCTTTAAGAGCCTTAGGGTATATGATGTGAACTTGCTAAACTCCACATAAAGTCTAAATGACTTTGGAGGAAATAATTAATAAGTAGTACTATTGGCCAAATTTTGGGTCCGGGAATTTATTCCCCAAATCGTGTTAAATCATCCTTGATGTGGGCTTACTTTAGTGACAACGTTTTTGAGGACGAGGTTAGGTTTTGAGTGTCGGGTTTGCACCGTTTGGCCTTCATTTTTAGACTAATAATTATCAAATAAGAAACAAATGAGCCTACGGGTGAATGACAATCAATAAAATCTAGAGATACAAAGTAGGAATTGGAGAAAGAGTTTACACAATTGTCTTATATAAGTGGTTTTAACCTAAGGACTTATGGAATACAATGATCTCGTTTTTAAGCTTGGTATGGGGAACGTGAAACTTGAGGGTGATTAATATTCATGACACCAAAGCCCTAATTCAAGTCTTAAATTTCTTTACGAGTTTCTTCCATCAAATAATTTCCAAGTTAATAAATTGTTATATCTTTTGTTTCCTTTTAAGTTTTTATCTTTTCATCGTAGTAGTAGTGGTAATAGTAATAAAGGCCGAGATGGATTAATTATGAGAAAAATGTAACTTTATGCTTTAAAATAATGCATTGCATGGGGTCATTGCAATGGTCAAGTGTAGGGGATTTAATAAGTGTGTAAACACTTATGCTTTTGCCACTAAAATCAAGGAAAAACAAGACCTAATCATTATATCATAAAAGTCGGAATTACGCGTGGTTTTGTGTTTTTGTGTTAAAATAGGTACAAATGATCAAAAGAAGAGAAAACACGGGATTTCACGGTCAAATATTGAAGAAAAATCCAAAAAGAGACGAAGACAAAGTCAAAAGACCATAAGTGTGCCCAAAGTTCACGAAAACCGGCTAAACCGACACGTTTTTGAAGAAACAATCAAGGAAGCCGAAATCGAGCTATATTTTTAGCGGATTAATCTTTTTGAAGATATTCGAGCAAAGTGGGGTCCACATTTGGGTATTGGGCCTAAAAGCCCAATAACCATTTTTCTTTCTCAATTAAACGGATGGGAGTTATTTAAATTGGGCCAAGCCCATTTTACATTTATGAGATGGTGGGAGTGTATTTGCCAAAGCCCAATTAACAAAGTTATCAAACGGAAGGAGTGAGTGATTTTCATTTGGGCTAAAAGCCCATTCGCAAGTTTAAAATGGGACGATTTCAGTTTTTTTCCCCTGGCCAAACCTTAGATCAGTCAACCCTTAAACGTGTAACACCCTAGTCAACATACACCCACACCACACACGTGTTTTCATTACTTATCCCCACTCACAGTTATTAATAAAACGTGTTATTGTTATTTACCCCACTCCCCCCTCTTCGATGATAACAAAGCAAAAATCTCTCTCACCTTTATCTCCCATTCACACAGCTATTTACCCCAATATCCACAAACCCTAAATTCACAATCAACACAAATTAAACCAAGAAAATTGGGGATTTTACCCTTACTTTCTAATTCACTCAAAGAGGAATTAAATCCCCAACTTTTCGGAAGCAAACACCAAAGGGTGGTCCTCCCTCCTCTCTGACGTGGCTAAATCTCCTTGCAATTGATTGGTGGATAATCACCAATACTTAATCACCAATAAAAACCCTCCACCTCAGATTAAAGAAACACAAATCCTCCACTTTGGCAATCCATGTGAATGAAGGTAATTTTCATCCGTTGGATCGAAGAGAAGAGAGAGAGAAGAGGAATGAAGGGCCTGGATCAATTGCTTAATTCTTAAGCCATGAAGAGGGTTTGAGGGTTTGCCTATAAAAACCCCCACATCTTGTAATTTTAGGAGTCCATCTTTTTCTTTACTTTTATTTACTGTTTTTTTAAATTAGGAGTAGGATTTAAATTAGATTTAATTTTTAGTAAAATTAGTTTAGATTTAATATTGTATTCTTTTTAATTTTCAGTTATTGTATTTTTTTTAATGATTAATGTAAAGTTAATTTTATTTAATTTTCGTCTCTCAATTTAATTTTCTGCAAATTTCAATTTATTTTAATCTTTAAATCTTGTTTCTGTCACTGCTCTCGTTATTATTATTATTAAAAAAAGGAAAATAAAGAGAAAGAATGGAAGTAATTTTCCTACTGGAAAATTATAACTGTTACTGTTCATTCGAGAAGATTTTTGGTTCTTGTGGGTTGGAATCGAGATGGTGATGATGTGTAGCTTCGGTTCCACAAGTACGCTCAGCGCGTTACTTCTTCCCGACGGGTTTCGACACCGGGTTCTTTTAATCTTCTTTTTAATTTTTATGTTTAGTCTATTTTAGGATTTATAATTGTGTTATCTGCTTTTTGATATTTGGTTTATTTGATATTAGATTAATCTGCTAGTTAGGTAATTGGTATATCAGATTATTGTTTTGAATTTAAGTTGAGATTATAGTTAGTACTTGTTGAGTTTTGTTTGTTTTGCTTATTAAATTAATCTGTTTAAGTTGCAATTTTAGTCTTGCTGATTATTTTTTAAAGTTTAATGCTTATTGTTTTTCTTCTGCTTATATTTGTTTTCAGCTTATTTTGTTTCAGCTTATTTACTGCTTATTTTATGTAGCTTAATCTGCTTATATTGTTTGCTGATTAAACATTACAGACTCCATTGGTCTGTGAGTTTGTTTGTCCTAAATTCCATATAAATATTAATAGCAATAAAAATTTTGTCTGGGCTGGGTTTCAAACCCCAGTCCCCTCGCTTACTAGTCCAACGCCACAACCAATTGTTCTAGGCACTTTCTTGTGTTTGATTTCGCTTTGTTTAGTTAATATAGGGTTTTATTTTAGTGGCAGTTTTATTTAATACAACTTTTAGTTTACTTAAGTTTATTTAAAAGTTTTATATAAAATTCTTTCTTTATTCAGTTTTGTTTTAAAAAAATAAAAAGATAAAAAAATATTTTATCACTTTTAAATTAGTTATATTTAAAAATAGTTTTGATTTGTTTTAAAAAGAATAGATTTTAATTTTAAATTAAATTAGTTTTGTCTTGTTTAAATAGTTTTCATTAAAAGTATATTGATTTAAAGTTTTAAAATTAGTTTTATTTAAATTAGTTTTATTTTTAAATTAGAATAAATAGCTTCTATTATTAAATAGATTTTAGTTTAAAATTCCAAAAGTTTTAGTCACCAAAAACAAATTAAGTTTTACGATTAACCGGAAATCAAATTCAAGTTGATTCGACGAACGAAAATACATACAAAATCCTATTTTCACTAACCCACCCCTCTTGGTTTTATTACGTTTTACATCATTATCCAATATCTTGCTAGGAGTTTTTACCTGCTTGGGAGCAGAACTAGTCTTAGATTCTTCAGAAACAAAATTGTTCATTAAAGGTGGATAAATAATGTTCTTGGTCACAACAGTCTTATCTTGGGACAAAGTACTAGAGTTTGAGGTATCTTTAACCTTTGCTTCTTCTAACTCTATACTTGTATCATTGCTAGGGGGCATGAAAATTCTTGATAATGGTGGAGGAACTGCCTTCATTCCTTCAGCATATCTATCATTCTCAGGTGTACTATCTGACTCATTAGAACTATCAAAAATCCCCTTTGATAAGTCCTTGTCAGTTAAAGTTATCCCAGGTTGGTCCTTAATATATCCTAGGCCTGACTTATCATAATACCCCATTTGTGAATTAATCAGTTTTCCCAATCCTTTAGAGGACTTTTGCCAATGATTAATCACTTCCCTTTCATTATAAATACTTTATTTTAAAGCTTCATTTTCTTCTAACACTTTCAAAAGTTGTCTTTCAAAGGCTTTAATTTCCACATCTTTTTCCCTCATTCGAAGAGTTAAAATTCTTATTTTCTCTTCATAGTTTTGTTGACCCTTTTTATACAAAACTATATTTTCTTCTAACTTAGCAACACCCTGTTTAAAAGCATTTAGTTCTACAGTGCATGTGTTGACTTTTTGGTATTGTTCATCTAGTTCTACTTTTAAGCTATTAAATTTAAGAACACAGTCTTTAGAACAAGGATGTACCTCAGTATCTTCATGTGAGAGAGCCATTAAACCAAGCTCTTCTTCTTCTTCATCTTCAGCCCAGTTCACCACTCCATCTACAATTACCAATGCTTTGGTTCCTTTAGGACTCCTGCTGTTTCTTTTTGAAAAACTTTTAGTTATTCTTGGACTGGTTCTATAGCTGTTCTTGGACTTTTGACTGCTACTCTCAAATTTATCTCTAGTGCATTCTCTTGCAAAGTGTCCATTCCTTCCACAGTTATAGCATTCAACTTTGGACTTGTCATATCCTAATGGCTCATTAGGATCAACAGTCATCTTTCTTCCAGTCTTCTTGAAGAACCTGTTAGATCTTACTGACACCATAGCAGCTTGCCATTTAAGATCCATCTCTTCAACATCAGCATCATCCATTTGGAACAAGTCATTGAGTGATAATTTTGGCCTGTTGTCTTGTCCAGCAAAGAATGAGAAGGCATCATTGTCACTAAACAATGGTGAAGATCTTCCATGTGGATTTTGAGAGACTATAGGGTTGCCTTCAGTACTTTGTGGGTAAGTATCGCTTGTAAGTCCCCTAGCGGTATTTGTGAAGTATGTACCGCTGCTTGATCCACTAGCGGTCTTATGAAAATAAGTACCACTATTTCTTTCTGACACAAAAGCCAAGTTAGACTTTGTTGTAGCTGCTGCTTTGGTCACCTCAATGCCTTTTACATCCATCTCGTATGCTCTAAGATTGTTGTAGAGATGATCAAAAGGAATTGTATCCAGATCATCTCTTGTGATGAAGTGCATAGCCATTGCTTTCCACTCTTGTGGAACACTCCTTAAGAATTTTAGATTAGCTTCTTCATTAGGAATTACTTGTCCATAAACTGCCAATTGAATAAGCAGCTTACTGAATCTTTCATAGCCACCATGTATTCCTTCTATACTAGAAATTGAGAAGTTATCAAATTCTTGCTTAAGAACAATCTTCTTCATCTTCTTAGATTTGTCATTGCCTCCAAATCTAAGTTTGATGGCCTCCCACATAGCCTTGGCATCCTTATAATGATGAAAGCTAGGTAAGATATCTTTTGAAAAAGCCATAGCCAAAGCAGTTCTGGCCTTTCTCTCTATGATCTCTGCTTGTACCTCCTCAGCAGTCAAAGCAGGTAGAGCATAGCATGTATCATCAGGCAACCAATGTAGCTTCTTAGGTGTATTCCCATTCTTGATAACTTGCCACACAATGTGTAACACCCCATTTTGATAAATGGAATGTCACGCGTGATTATGGCGCGTCATCAAAGCATACAAGGATAATGTATTAAACATCACATGACCATAAAGGAGATACCGGAATCAAACATCGGTAGTCCAAAAGTAGAATTCATCACACACAAATATAAGTACTGTAAATGAAAGGACTAAACAATGTCCATGAGAAATGAGTATCAAGTATAGATAAATGCATAAAGTAAAGAAGGCTAGAAAGCTTCCAGTCCATATGCACGTACGCTTAAAGTCTACGAGCGTTCCTGAGTACCTACCGTTTTGGGAACATGAAAAGGAAAACGGTTGAGCATAACGCTCAGTGCACGGATGTACAAGTAAAGCATGAATAATATAAGCATATAAGCATGAAACAGCGGAAGAAACTAAGTCCTGGATAACCCGGTTATATCTTAGTAAAACTGGTTTTATAGTTTGAAAAGCCTTATGTTTATCTTGTAAAAACTATTTAACATATTTTACCATTAGCCAATATAGGTCATGAAATATCAACGTGCATGAATACTTGGAGGGGTGACCTCGTCATGCAAATTAGAGGGGCTGCCTCTAATTTAATATACTGGTTTTAGGTAAGAGGGATCAACTCCTTGTGAAGGATGCAAGGCACACACCACATTCACACTGAGTAATCTGTTGAAAACATGTAACTAGGATGCACCCATACGCCCCACATGATAAATATAATAATATGGCCAAAAGTTGAAGGGACGCCACGAGCAATCACTCCGCCGTGGGGAAGTCATAACACCAGTGCCTCTAGTGTTATGGTTATGGTACCTCCATAACTAGGTGAAACTGGTCATGCATGTATATGGCTTTAGGTATTCTAATTAAACATAAGCAATAAAACATATAACTTATACTATGGGAAAACAGTTGGATGCATACGGGGAATCCTAATAAGGAAAGAATGTCCATACTGAAAGGACGGGAATCCGTACCTTATGTCCAGTGAACGAAGAAGACGAACGGAAGAAGGTCCTACTTCGGTATCACTAATGCTACATAAATACATACATGTATAAGTATCTGACTACTGAATACATAACTGATTTTATATCACGTCTTAGCTTGTTTTATATGTTCAAGTCATGTTTTACTGTTTTAAGCTTTATACTATGTTTATCGCATATTCTGACTATTCTGATTAAGTATTACTTATATTTCATGTATTATTATACTTGTTGTGTAATAAAAAGTAACTTTCTAAGAATAGCAGGTTTCCTAAAATAGAAAGTTTCCAAAAATAGAAAGTTACCAAAAATAGAAAGTTTCCAAAAATAGAAAGTTTCTAAAAATAGAAAGTTTCCAAAAATAGAAAGCTTACAAAAATAGAATTACTGCTTAAAATAAATAAGTTTCCAAAATAGAAAGTTTCCATAAATAGATTAGCTGCCTTAATGAAATAAGTTTCTAAAAATAGAAAGTTTCCATAAATAGATATAAGCTGGTTAAATAAGCTAATTATGTAAGCTTAAGTGTTTTCTTATTATTATTCTAAGTCATGTGATTATAAAGTATAGTTTATTAATTATTACATGTAAATTAAATAAACTATAGGTTAAAAGTATTTAATTTAATATAACATGATTTTAATTAAATAAAGGTAAAATACTTAGTTTAAAATATGTATTATTAACTATAATAATATAACCTAAGTCATATTAATTAATTAATTATACTCATGGTTTTAAATAATTAATTAATTATAAAGTCTAGTTAAATATAAATACTTAGGTTAAAATTCATGAATTACTAATTAAATTTATAACCTAAGTCATGTACATTAAATTAATCATGTCATGCTTTTATTAATTTAATTTAATTCTAAAACATAACTAGTGAAAATCATAAACCTTGAAAATAATTTATGAACCGGACCCGTGACTAAAAACCATGAATCGGACCCGTAACCATCACCATACCCCGACCAAGGTCGGGTTTCCCCTTGGTTTTGCTGCTGCCGTGGGACCACCACCACCATACCGAGACCATATGGTCTCGGTGGTGTTAAATAAGCCAAGTCGATACCTCCTAGGGGCTCAGTTAGGCGTCGGCTACAACACAAACACCCCTAAACCCTTTTTTTTATTTACCCCAGGATTATTAACATGTTTAAATAATTGTTTTTAATTAGTTTAACTAAAAACATCATGATTTTATGTGATCATCAAAATCAAACATAAAAGAAAAGGGTTAAAAAGTTATACCGAATACGTGGATCAAATAAGGATGAACACACACGAATCCTTGTAAAATTTCCAAGATCAAAATCAACCCGAACACCCCTTTTTGGTGTTATGAATCCGGCGGCCAAGGGAGCAAAAAAAGAAGAATTAGGGTTTTTTGTTATTTTTCTTGATTTGTGATAAATGACACAAGTTTTTACCTTAACCCCCTAGTTAGTTAATTTTGCATGGGCCAAGCCCATGTTTTCTTTGTATGTCGCGGGTAGGGGCCCCACTTGGGGTAACCTGTACCTTTTTCCGTGTTTAAAATTATTAGTGTGTTCTCGTGTGTTCACGTGTTCGTAATTTACGTGTTCTAATTAGTTTACGATCGTGACTTAGTTATTCGTGTTCGTAATAAATATATATACCTAATTAATATTAGCTCGTGATTAATCTACACTCATGATTTCATGATCGCATGTTCGTGATTATAATTATTATTGGAAAATAATTATCGTGTGTTCATATGCAATAAATACTTATCGTGTTCTGACACGTACGTAATACTTGAAATTCTTATACGTGAAACGTAACGTGTTATAAAAGGAAAGTTCTAATCATGTACGTACGATCCTAAGGGTACCATTCATGGTAAAAGCATGCGGGTTTTACACAATGTGATCTGTGTGATTCAAGTAATGTTCCATCTGCATAGCTCATGTCTTATAGTTGTCTCCTTTGAGAACTAGAAATTTGACAGCAGAAAGAGTATGAGAAGGTGTTGTAGTTGTAGAGGTAGCTACAGCATTCACGACTGGGACTCCTTGTGCTGGTGCAGGATGCACAACTTGAGGTTGTCCCCGTGGTATTGGATTAGGATTTTGAACATCATCCAAGTGAGCGTCATCACCATGTTGAGACATTGAGTTTTGGTGTGAGTGAGTGTATGGGGTTGTGTTCTTCTTTTTCAGAGTTTCTTAACAAGCTCTGATACCACTTGTTGATCCCTTTGATTGGATCTATATTATGTTAAGAACTAGTATAGTAGTTTGTAATCAAACTAAAACACTTTGAGAACTCTTACTCAAGCTAAATAAGTTATGCGGAATCTAACTTATAAAGCACAGAAGAACAGAATTACGTTTAACTATTTGATTCTCTTATTAATCGACTTGAATGAGGTACATGAATGACATTGTACCTATGTTCCTTTTATAGAGTAAGGAACCATAGAAACCTTAGAATATTCTGTAAAGATAACTATACCACAGACGATATATTATCAATATTCTAACTATTAGTCATTTCTATAATCTCTGGTCCTTCAAGTGTTCGCTCACCAACCTGATCCCAGCAGATTGGAGCGCGACACTTTCTGCCATACAACATCTCGAAAAGAGCACACTTGATACTTGCGTGCCAACTGTTGTTGTATGCAAACTCCACCAAACAGCTATAATCATCCCAATCACCCGTCCACTCCAACGCACATGACCTCAACATGTCTTCTAATGTCTGAATCGTTCGCTCTGACTGCCCGTCTGTTTGAGGATGAAAAGTCGTGCTAAGCTTAAGTTGTGTACCCCAAGCTTTCTGCAGACTCTTCCAAAATCGCGAAGTGAATCGAGGATATCTGTCTGAGACGATGCTGGATGGAGCACCGTGGAGTCTCATGATCTCTCTTCTATACGTATCGGCGAGTTTACTGACCGAATCTTCCTTGCAGATCGGTAAGAAATAAGCTGATTTGGTAAGTCGATCTACGATAACCCAAATTGCATCGTGCTTCCTCTTGGTAGGCGGAAGACCAGTAACAAAATCCATGGTGATTTTGTCCCACTTCCACTCTGGAATATCTAACAGTTGAAGGAGACCGCCAGATCGCTGATGCTCGATCTTGACCTGCTGGCAGGTAAGACATTTGGAGACGTAAGTGGCAACATCCTGTTTCATACCACTCCACCAAAAGTATGCTTGATGTCATGGTACATCTTAGTCGAACCAGGATGTATAGAGAATGGGGAGCTATGAGCTTCAGCTAACAATGCTTCCCGGAGTTCTTGGTCATCAGGAACACAAAGTCTCATGCCCTGCCATAAGATACCATCTGCATCTACTCTGAATTCCGTCTGCTTCTCCAAATTCTGAATTATCGCCCAGATTTCTCCGTCATCTTTCTGAGCTTCCTTGAGAGTAACTCGGGTTCTACTCTAAGATTAGCCCAGTAACCGTGTTGTCCACGTACCATGATCTCTATGTCTAGTCGCTCAAAGTCTCTTATGATTTCCTCCTCAATCTTAATGCCGTTGATCATTCCGGACTTTCTGCTAAGTGCATCTGCTACCACATTCGCCTTGCTGGGATGATACTGCAGATTTATATCATAATCCTTCAACAGCTCTAACCATCTCCTCTGCCTCATGTTCAATTCACGCTGAGTGAAGATATACTTCAAGCTCTTGTGGTCCGTGAAAATGTCACATGATTCTCCATATAAGTAGTGCCTCCATATCTTCAATGCAAACACGACTGCAGCAAGTTCCAAGTCATGCGTAGGGTAATTTTCCTCATAAGGCTTAAGCTGCCATGAAGCGTACGCGATCACTTTCCCATGTTGCATGAGAACACAGCCAAGTCCCTTCCCCGATGCATCACTGTAGATTTGAAATCCACCCGTACCAGATGGGAGAGTAAGAATAGGTGCTGATACTAAGTTCTGCTTCAGGTCTTCAAAGCTCTTCTCCCGTTCTTCAGTCCAGACGAATTTCTCCCCTTTCCGCATCAGTTTGGTCAATGGTAGTGCTAGGCGGGAAAAGTTCTCCACGAACCTACGGTAATAGCCAGCTAAGCCTAGGAAACTGCGGACTTCAGTCGCTGATGTCGCCTCGGACACTGAGTAATAGCCTCAACCTTTGCTGGATCCATAGTGATTCCTTCTGCTGAAACAATGTGACCCACGAATGCCACATTGTCTAGCCAGAACTCACACTTGGAGAATTTAGCATACAGCTGCTTCTAGCGAAGAATCTGTAGTACTGTACGAAGATGGTCTTCGTGTTCCTCCTTGGACTTTGAGAAAATCAGGATGTCATCGATGAAGACAATGACGAACTTGTCCAGAAATTCATGGAAGATTATGTTCATCAAATCCATGAACACTGTTGGAGCATTGGTCAGGCCGAATGGCATGACTACAAATTCATAGTGGCCATAGCGTGTACGAAAAGCAGTCTTGGCGATGTCCTGCTCCTTAACCCGTAACTGATGGTAGCCTGACCTAAGGTCAATCTTGGAGAAGTGTTTGGCCCCTTGGAGTTGGTCAAACAGATCGTCTATACGTGGAAGTGGATACCTATTCCTGATAGTAATCTTGTTGAGCTCACGATAGTCTATACAAAGACGCATGCTGTCGTCCTTCTTCTTAACAAATAAGACCGGTGCGCCCCATGGAGATGTGCTCGGTCGAATGAAACCTCGTTCTAGAAGTTCTTGCAGTTGATCCTTCAGCTCCTTTAACTCTATGGGATCCATGCGATAAGGAGCCTTGGAAATCGGCTCAGCTCCTGGGATGAGCTCGATGTTGAATTCCACTTCACGTGCAGGTGGTATGCCCGGAAGTTCTTCTGGAACTACATCTTGGAATTCTGACACTATCGGCTGATCCTGAATTGATGGGGATTCAACATCCATGTCATGAACCGTAGCTAGATAACCCTCGCAGCCATGTGACAGTGGTGCACATGCTTGTAGGGTAGATAAGATTTATACGGACCTTCCGGATACGAACCCGTTGTGAATGTACTCTGGTGCATTAACATCACCGAAGATGACTCGATATGAATGGCAGTCTATGGTAGCATGATACTTGGATAGCCAATCCATGCCCAAAATCATGTCAAAGTCATTCATGTTCAGCGGAAGTGCGTCAATAGGACGAACCTTATCGTCAAACTCTAGGGGAAGACTCTTGTATACATGGGTGATTAATACAGAGTCCCTCAAAGGCGTGGAAATACTGAGTCTATTCTCTAGTGGCATGGGGAGTATCCTAACATTCTTGGCATAAGCAGTAGAAATGACCGAGTGAGTAGCACCCGTATCAAACAGAACACATGCAGCTTGACCATACATATACAAGATTCCATTGATGGTACCTGTAGACTTGTTGGCCTGATCGCGAGATGTCGTATAAACGCGTCAAGTGGTAGGAGTCGACTTGGTATCAGCATGTCCTGATGTGCCCTCCATCTCGCCCTTGCGGCAGTCCTTCATGCGATGGCTAGGAAGACCACACTTGAAGCATGCGTCACTGTCGCGACGACATGGCCCTGGGTGCCTACGATGGCAAGTAGAGCAGAGAGGATGAGTATATCCTCCAGCAGGTGCTCTGGCTGGCTGAGAACCTGATAAAACATTATAAATGAGACATGACAATAGGGTACAAAGGACAATGCGGATAATCGTAAGATTAAATACCAGTGATAGCTGGACGGCTAGGCTGTGAACCTCTCTGGTTCTGGTCCCTACCGTTTCTATGGTTCCTGGTAGAAGATTTGCTAATGTGTCAGAATTATGAGTTATAACATGAAATCATAAGGAAATGCGTAAGTATAAGGACCTGCTGCTGTTGGAGTGTTCAGCGTTGTTACGGTAATTATCATTACCGCCACGCCTATCCGTAGCAGAACGGTCGTTAGTCTGACCGTTTCCCTTGGGCTAATTAGGCTGCTGCTGAGTAGCCGGCTGAGACCGGTCCCCAGTCTTCTGCCTGGAAGATACAATTTAAAGAGATGAAATATTGACATATACTGAAAGAATACGGATTGGTCACCGCTTGAATATGAATGTTTACCTCTTATCGAGTTTCTCTGCTTCCCCGAACTCATCTCTCTCATGCAGCATCTCCAGCTTACGTGTCGCATCGGCCACTTGTGCTACCGTGTTGAACGTAGCATACACCAAGTTGTTTGCGACCGATGTGTGAAGAGCCCACCTGAAGTGGTGTGCCTGCTCTTCAGGAGTACCTGCCGCTGCTCCAAGGAAACCAGCTAAGCGGAGAAAGCGCTGCATGAACTCATTGCTATTCTCCCAGCTCTCTGTCGGATCCGATGGTACTCCCTCTTCAACTTGTCTTGCTCAGCCTTGGAAAAGAACTGCTCCACCACTCTATCTCTGAACTAAGCCCATGTCAAACTAGCCACCCAATTGTCACCTCCCTCAGACTGCTTCAATGCTAACCACCAATTTAACACATTGCCTTCGAACCGGTAACATGCCAACCTCGCCTTGAAGACGGGGTCACAACCCATAGCATCGAAGATCTTCTTGATGTGAGCCAACCAGCTTTCAGCTTCACTGGGGATATCTATTCTCTCGAAAGCTCGAGGGCGGAGCTTGTTGAATCTCTCCAGCCATATTGCCAATGTCACTAGAGGAGGAGGAGGAGGAGGTGCTTGGTTTTGATGCTGATTGTTGGCAGCCTGAACCTCAGCCCTGATGTCATTCCTCAGTTGAAGAAGCAAAGCTTGTATTGCAGCTTGGATGCTGCATTGAGTTGTTCCTGATCGCGTGTGAGAACCATCTGACAGTATAACATAAAATACATGATTAAACTAATCAAAACATAAAATATATATACTTGAAAAAAAATTATACAAATAAATCATGAGAAAAATTTTATGCAAGAAAATTTGTACATGAATGCATGATGCAGTTTTATGAAAACTTTTGTATGCTCGAGAGTGAACGCCTATGGTCAGTTCACCCAAAATAAAAGACATGGCGAGGGGACGCCTATGGGTCGATCCCAAATTTAAAAGTTTCGATAAAACACATGCGACTAAATAGGGCCAGTCCATTACCAACCATTACTTAGTCATAAACCTGCGACAATGACATATATATGTATGCATGAAAATGATGAATGCATGCAAACCGACTGTCAGTTCTAGGAAGACCATAGTGACTACCCACTAATCACAGGTCATGTTTTGAGAGCCTACAGGTCGAAGCCTTGGGCTCTGATACCATAATTGTAACACCCCATTTTGATAAATGGAATGTCACGCGTGATTATGGCCTGTCATCAAAGCATACAAGGATAATGTATTAAACATCTCATGACCATAAAGGAGATACCGGAATCAAACATCGGTAGTCCAAAAGTAGAAGTCATCACACACAAACATAAGTACTGTAAATGAAAGGACTAAACAATGTCCATGAGAAATGAGTATCAAGTATAGATAAATGCATAAAGTAAAGAAGGCTAGAAAGCTTCCAGTCCATATGCACGTACGCTTAAAGTCTACGAGCGTCCATGAGTACCTGCCATTTTGGAAACATGAAAAGGAAAACGGCTAAGCATAACGCTCAATGCACGGATGTACAAGTAAAGCATGAATAATATAAGCATATAAGCATGAAACAACGGAAGAAACTAAGTCCTGGATAACCCGATTATATCTTAGTAAAACTGGTTTTATAGTTTGAAAAGCCTTATGTTTATCTTGTAAAAACTGTTTAACATATTTTACCATTAACCAATATAGGTCATGAAATATCAACATGCATGAATACTTGGAGGGGTGACCTCGTCATGCAAATTAGAGGGGCTGCCTCTAATTTAATATACTGGTTTTTGGTAGGAGGGATCAGCTCCTTGTGAAGGATGCAAGGCACACACCACATTCACACTGAGTAATCTGCTGAAAACATGTAACTAGGATGCACCCATACGCCCCACATGATAAATATAATAATATGGCCAAAAGCTGAAGGGACGCCACGAGCAATCACTCCGCCGTGGGGAAGTCATAACACCAGTGCCTCTAGTGTTATGGTTATGGTACCTCCATAACTAGGTGAAACTGGTCATGCATGTATATGGCTTTAGGTATTCTAATTAAAATAAGCAATCAAACATATAAATTTATACTATGGGAAAACAGTTGGCTGCATACGGGGAATCCTAATAAGGAAAGAATGTCCACATAGAAAGGACGGGAATCCGTACCTTATGTCCAGTGAACGAAGAAGACGAACGGAAGAAGGTCCTACTTCGGTATCACTAATGCTACACAAATACATACATGTATACGTATCTGACTACTGAATACATAACTGATTTTATATCATGTCTTAGCTTGTTTTATATGTTCAAGTCATGTTTTAATGTTTTAAGATTTATACTGTGTTTATCGCATATTCTGATTAAGTATTACTTGTATTTCATGTATTATTATACTTGTTGTGTAATAATAAGTAACTTTCTAAAAATAGCAGGTTTCCTAAAATAGAAAGTTTCCAAAAATAGAAAGTTATAAAAAATAGAAAACTTCCAAAAATAGAAAGTTTCCAAAAATAGAAAGTTTCCAAAAATAGAATTACTGCTTAAAATAGATAAGTTTCTAAAAATAGAAAGTTTCCATAAATAGATTAGCTGCCCTAATTAAATAAGTTTCTAAAAATAGAAAGTTTCCATGAATAGATATAAGCTGGTTAAATAAGCTAATTATATAAGCTTAAGTGTTTTCTGATTATTATTCTAAGTCATGTGATTATAAAGTATAGTTTATTAATTATTACATGTATATTAAATAAACTATAGGTTAAAAGTATTTAATTAAATATAACATGATTTTAATTAAATAAAGGTAAAATACTTAGGTTAAACATGTATTATTAATTATAATAATATAACCTAAGTCATGTTAATTAATTAATTATAGTCATGGTTTTAAATAATTAAATAATTATAAAGTCTAATTAAATATAAATACTTAGGTTAAAATTCATGAATTACTAATTAAATTTATAACCTAAGTCATGTACATTAAATTAATCATGTCATGCTTTTATTAATTTAATTTAAGTCTAAAACATAACTAGTGAAAATCATAAACCTTGAAAATAATTTATGAACTGGACCCGTGACTAAAAACCATGAACCGGACCCGTAACCATCACCATACCCCGATCAAGATCGGGTTTCCCCTTGGTTTTGCTGCTGCCGTGGGACCACCACCACCATACCGAGACCATATGGTCTCGGTGGTGTTAAATAAGCCAAGCCGAGACCCCCTAGGGGCTCGGTTAGGCGTTGGCTACAACACAAACACCCCTACACCCTTGTTTTGATTTACCCCATGATTATTAATATGTTTAAATAATTGTTTTTAATTAGTTTAATTAAAAACATTATGATTTTTTGTGATCATCAAAATCAAACATAAAAGAAAAGGGTTAAAAAGTTATATCGAACACGTGGATCAAATAAGGATGAACACACACGAATCCTTGTAAAATTTCCAAGATCAAAATCAACCCGAACACCCCTTTTTGGTGTTATGAATCCGGCGGCCAAGGGAGCAAAGAAAGAAGAATTAGTGTTTTTGTTATTTTTCTTAATTTGTGATAAATGACACAAGTTTTTACCTTAACCCCTTAGTTAGTTAATTTTGCATGGGCCAAGCCCATGTTTTCTTTGTATGCCGCGGGTAGGGGCCCCACTTGGGGTAACCCGTACCTTTTTCCGTGTCTAAAATTATTAGTGTGTTCTCGTGTTCGTAATTTACGTGTTCTAATTAGTTTACGATCGTGACTTAGTTATTCGTGTTCGTAATAAATATATTTACGTAATTAATATTAGCTCGTGATTAATCTACGCTCATGATTTCATGATCGCATGTTCGTGATTATAATTATTATTGGAAAATAATTATCGTGTGTTCATACGTAATAAATACTTATCGTGTTCTAACACGTACGTAATACTTGAAATTCTTATACGTGAAACGTAACGTGCTATAAAAGGAAAGTTCTAATCATGTACGTACGATCCTAAGTGTACCATTCATGGTAAAAGCATGCGGGTTTTACACGATGTGATATGTGTGATTCAAGTAATGTTCCATCTGCATAGCTCATGTCTCATAGTTGTCACCTTTAAGCACTAGGAGTTTAACAGCAGAAAGAGTATGAGAAGGTGTTGTAGTTGTAGAGGTAGCTATAGCATTCACGGCTTGAACACCTTGTGCTGGTGCAGGATGCACAACTTGAGGTTGTCCCCGTGGTATTGGATCAGGATTTTGAACATCATCCAAGTGAGCGTCATCACCATGTTGAGACATTGAGTTTTGGTGTGAGTGGAGTGTATGGAGCTGTGTTCTTCTTTTTCAGAGTTTCTCAACAAGCTCTGATACCACTTGTTGATCTCTTTGATTGGATCTATATTATGTTAAGAACTAGTATAGTAGTTTGTAATCAAACTAAAACACTTTGAGAACTCTTACTCAAGCTAAATAAGTTATGCGGAATCTAACTTATAAAGCACAGAAGAACATAATTACATTTAACTATTCGATTCTCTTATTAATCGACTTGAATGAGGTACATGAATGACATTGTACCTATATTCCTTTTATAGAGTAAGGAACCATAGAAACCTTAGACTATTCTATAAAGATAACTATACCATAGACGATATATTATCAATATTCTAACTATTTAAGTATATCACATAAGATATACTCTAACTATAACTATGACATATCTTATACAAAGATATATTCGTCCTAATCAATATAGCAGTACTTACAATGTACCGCGTTAACACTAACGGTACTTGAAAGATACTAACAGTACTTCAATAACACTAACGGTACTTGACACTTAACAAATAATTCCCAACAAGAATTTGCCCGATTCCCTTTCTTCCCTTTCTATTCCTCCGTACCAAACGTCCCATAATGTTATAAGCTGATTTTTCAACATTTCTAAAAATAAAAAGTGTTTTCTTTTAATATATAGTATAGATATAGATAAGCTCACATTAAATGCGTTAAATCTCTATTATATATTAAAATAAAACCTTTTTTGTTTATAGACTTGTTAAAAAATCAACTTAATCTTTGTAATGTTTCATGTACAAATCATCATAGATTCAAAACTGAAATAGAAATAATAAATATCATTTAATACTCATTATTAAAACTAATCAATACATAATATTAAAACTAATTAATACATAATTTAATATTCATATTAAAAACAAGGTTGCAAAAATGCTAGGCGGATGGGTTGGCCTAGCGATTAATCGGTTAGGCGAGGATTAATCGAATTGGATTTTAAATATAAAATTATCAATTCTGATATTATATGCCCAATTTGACCAATTTAGTTGATTGTTAATTCTATCGGTAATCGAATTGATCGATTTAGCCAAATTTTGTTCAATTTGATTAAATTATGCTCGATTTGGCCAATTTTATATGATAAATCGGTATGTTGATTGATTTTTATGCGATAAATTGCTGTCGATTGATTTTTGACCAAACGATTAATAAGAACGATTAATGAAAATCAAGACGGTTAATGCGCGCCTAGCACCTAGGCGGGAATTATCGGACGCCTAGAATGATTTTTGCAACACTGATTAAAACAAATTAATAAATATTAGTTAATACACACTTAAAAAATAATTAATACACCCTATTACTTTGAAATACTATTATATATTCACATTATACAACAATTAAAAGCATATATATATATATATATCTACAAAATCGTACATATTGTCTAGCTAAAATGATGAGGTTCAACTGGGAACTGGAGTCACAGTCGGTTCAACTAGCAAAAAAAAGTCAGAAGACGAACCAGAGAGACCCATCGAAACTGATAAAAACGGCACCGTTAAATTAATTTGTGCTATCTTTTTTAACAACACATAAATTTGTACTACTAATAAATGAGATTGTACTCTCTCTTTCCAAAATTTTAAGTTGTACAACGTTACAAGGTTTTGGTACAAACATTTACAACACAAAAACTTTATAAATTTATTTCTATAAATTTTAGGTGGGCGATAAACATTAAATGACAAAATAATACAAATTAATATGCAACATGTACAAATAATTATTTATATAAATTATTATTTTTTAGATACAATTATTTAAATTATTCACTAATGTAAGTCTAATATCAAATTTCTATGTTTGATTTTGAACCTCTCAATTTTTTTCATAAATTTGCATATTTGAAGACATATATCGTCTATGTATGTATTTTAGTACAAATTTAGTGAAATACTAATCATTTTCCTAATAAATTCGATTAAAAAGTACACATCATAGTATGGAAATTTAAAGGTCAATATTATGTATAAAAACGTGTAAACATATAAATTAAGAAGATTTTCTATATTTATATTTAATATAATATTGCGACGAATGTTACACATATTTACAAATATCTTTCACAATCCCGTAATACTATTTCTCTATGAAATGGTTTATTATTGCTTAAAATTATTTTAACGTAAAATTATCGTCATTATTAATAAATATAAATATAAAATATCGTGTTTGCAGAATTTTAGTTTCGGAGTAGCTGCAACGCGTTTCAAGTTAACCGCAACTGCGACACACATGTACCTTGCTAGTTTAACTCTATTAAAATACACTTCTATTTTACTACATTAAATGATTTTATTAGTTAAATATGTTTAATCATGTTATAAGGACAGTTGAGATAAATGTATATCTTCTTTTTAACATAGACAATCTCAACCAATCACATTTATTCAATTTAATTTTATATTATTTTCTTAAAAATTAAATATCTCACAAAGTATAAATTATCAAGGTGACAAATAATATACACCATTACAACGATAATTAAATTATTTTCCTATCAATAGGCACAAGTATATATACTTTCGATGAAGTTTTTTTTTACAAAATCATATATGATTTGTATCACGAATCATATATGATTTTCTTAGGAAAAGAAAGTTCGTCGAAAGTATATACATGTGCCTCTCGATAGAAATATGATTTAGTTCTCATTACGATGATATGTTTTGTTTTGCGTAACGATTAACAGTTTGTGAGATATTTAATTTTTAAAAAAATAATTTTTTGTTAGATAAAAGAAATTAATGGATGTAATTGATTGATCAAATATATGCTAAATGTTGGGTTTACATTGAACTTTTTTCATTATAAGGAAGAGTGTTCACATTGTTCGCGTATTTATATTAACTTTTATATTTTACTTTATTAGCGTGTTTTACTTATCTTTCATTAGATATACGGTTAAGCAAAATCAACTGAAAACTAAACCGAACTGAGAAATCGAGCTGAGCTGAACCGATCGGAACCGAAACGATCATTTTCAGTTTGGTTTTACTCGGTTTTGTTCGGTTTCGAGTTAAAAACACAAAAATACGCCTAAACTATACATTGATTTGATTTTTTTCGGTTCAGTTCGGTTTTGATTTTCTTCGGTGAATTCGGTTTGTTTTTTGGTTCGTATTTTTTTAAATCGATTTTTGATTCGATTCGATTTTGAACCGATGCTCGGTTACTAAGTTTCGTCTCAAAAGGCAGCGGGACTTTCTGTCTCTGATGAACAATAAAAGTAACACTCTGAAACTTTTTTATTCAAGAAATTTATTTACACTTATGAGAGATCCTAGGTAAAAAAATCCTAATCAGAAACCATTGTGATTAGAATTGCCTAATGATAATTTTCTAGGGTTTTGCTAAACTCTGCCCAGTGGACGAAGCTTAGTATGTATTTAATACACACAAACTTTTTAATTTATCATAAATCGTATTTAATACACATTAAATGAACCAGTAATAATGTTTAAATATGGTATTTTACAAGTTCATTTAATGTGTATTTAATGTATTTTTTGTTAATTAAGTAAATTTCTGTGTAATAAATGCACGTTAAACTTTGCTCAATGAGCATTGTTTAGTAATACCCAATTTTCTATGTTACATTCTATTCCTAACACCTGTTATGGAGATGAATTTAAATCAGTTAAATCTAGATAGATACACAAATTTGCAGAACACATGTGTATTTCGCTAGCATAAACAAAGACATATTTTTCTATATTATTTAGAGTGGCAACTTGCTCAAGCAAATGCAAACATTGAAGCCGCTTCCGTAAACAGTGTGCTTGTTTAAATATTAATGGAATCTTTTAGTTACGAGGGACCAAATATTAAATCAAGTCAACAAAGTAGGTTGAATTAGATATGTTTTAATAAACCAAGTTTATGTGTTAAATTAATGGAGATGATTTGTACATATTTTGTTTTGATTTACACATTCGTATCTATAAGTAATTAAATTCTATCACTTCCTTCGTCTCATATTAAGTGTGTACAATGAAATTTTCGGTTGTCTTATATTAAGTGTTCATAATAATAAATGAGAGAATCTTAATAATTGATTTTCTATTTATGCTCTTTAATATGTGAAATATATTTAATTTGTGTTTTTCTTTTTGTCTTTTTTTATTAAATAAAAGTATAATTGTCATTTGGTAGCTAATGTTGGTAAGAATATAATACACCTAAAACATTGTGCATAAATAATCTAAACACTTAATATGGCACAATTTCATGATTCAAAAACTGGATTGAACCGAAATGACACTCGCAATTATCCAAAATATCAGATTGAGAACTTGGCCAAGATGACCCAACTCGGTCTAGTTAGTTCTATATTCGATCTGTGATCCGTCCTTACACGCATGATAATCGGATTTTTTTTTTAAACTAAATTATACACTGAGAACCAAGTTTAACGAAAAAAAAACAAAAACTAAACTAAAATATGTTCGGTTCTGTTAGTCCGATTCAATTTTATTTTACTAACTTATGATAGACATAAACCATACAACCTGCATTCACAACGATTTTTGCTATCATGAGAAAGACATCATCAACTAAATGCAATAAGTCAATAAAAAGTAGGATATATTAATTGATCTGTTGGTTGAACCGATAATTCGGTGACTCATCCGGGTTGAATCGGTAGGTGAACATGTGTCCATTGACTCGATCGGGTTGAATTAGTGGCCGAACCGTGTCCCGGTGGTCGAACCCGTGACCCGGTGACTCAATACGATTGACCCGATGGTCGAAACCAGTGACCCGGTGGCTCGACAAGATTGACCAGATAGTCGAACCCGTGACCCGGTGACTCGTTGGGGTTAACCCGATGGTCGAACCCGTTACCCGGTGACTCAATCGGGTTGGTCCGATGATCGAATCCGTGCCCCGATGACTCGACCGGGTTGACCTGTTGGTCGAACCCGTGACCAAGTTAATCGATCAAATTAATCTAGTGGTCGAACCCGTGGCCTGGTAACTTATGAAATTGTTTATGGTTTACTTTTTCTACATTTCCTATTATATCCAACTTCTATGCATTTAATTTTTTAACAATTCCTAAAATAAATAGTTTTTCAATAATTCCTTATATAACTCATTTTCAACAAATTGGTTTTTTCCTTTATAAGTACTAGGCGAATACCCGCGCATAGCGGCGGAATTGACTGGCGGCAGATAATTAACGATACGATATTTTGAGGTAAGATTAAAATGCAATGAAAAGTCTCCTAACATATGATAATTCGAATTTAGAGAAATTCTCAAATTCTCAAATAAGCATGTATCTCTACCAATATAAAAACCATCTAGTAAAAACTGGAAATAAAATATTAAATCAATTCTGAATTATGAGATTAAAATCTAACAACGAACGTTGCTCGTTGCACAAAATTAAGAAAGCTAAAATTAGAGGGTTGTCCCTTTTGCAAACAAGCAGTTCCCACCTTTGTGTTTAACGTTTTGGTATTTACTCGTCCAATGGTTTTAGCTGACTGAAAGCTATTCCATAGGTTGTGACACAGGGCATGTTCAAGCTTCAATTCCGCTGAGACGCCTGTTTTTAGTATTAGTATTTGTGTTTTTTTATTATGGATATGTTTAGATTGTTAAGAATTATGTTTTACTGTTTGTTTCTGTATATTAAGTTTATTGTGATTCTTGGCTTTCTCTCCAAGACACTTTTAGATTATAAGCATATGCAATAGGTTTAGGTTTTAAAAACGGTTATGATGAAATGAATTAAAAGAGTGTTTCTCTTGAAATCCTTGGCCACCCTTTGAGGGTTTATTGTATTCTACCCGCCATGAGATTGAATGCATCTTTTTCCAAAAACACTTTCGCCCATTTCTTTTTTCAGTTTCTTACATAAATAAACGCAACCTATGATTACAAAAACAATGTTATCGCAATATTGGGTAGTCTGGTTGGAATGGCTGTTGAAAAGGACAGATTTAGAGATGGTGCATCTAAAGTTTTAAACAACTATCTGATGCTTCCACTTCGTCATGCAAATGTTCTCATTGTTGTTCAAAATAACAAAAGTTAGTAAATGTTTTTAGTAATCTTGAAAAGTGGTGGTGTTGACGTGCTGTTTATGTTAAGTGATGGAAGTTTTCATTTCGAAGAAACACATCGGAAATTTACTGTTTGCTCTCTTCATAACTCTGTGTGCGTCTTTGTTGTTGTAAGCATGGGCCAGGCTACACAAATGTATGGGGTGGGATTTCCTTTCGTATATGGTAGTTATGCCTCCTTCACTTCAGTCTGCTCAGCTTAAACTTGGTATGATCATCACATCTGCCGATTCCGATAATTAATCTGAATCTGATGATGAAAGGTTATGGAACATATCTTATCTAATAATTCTAGCTCAGACTTTTCACATGCTGTTTTTTATTGGTTATGGAAGCTGTATATTCTGTAACTTTATGCAGTATGGACTATGGAGTGAAATTCATGTAGATTGTTGTTAAAGCATCGTGTTATATTTTTTACATGTTTATTTGTGCTTAGGTTGTATCGTTTAAGTTAATAAACTATAGCATAGCTCTTTTACTGTAATAAAAACACAATATGCTTCCTGATTTCGTCATGCATTTCAAGATCATCAGCTCATGATATACAAATAACTCAGGACTTTGGAACCGTCACATTCAAGATCTTTACATGAAACAACATGAATGCTAGAAACACACGTGATCCCTGATAAAGTTAAGTTAGGACCTGACATTCTCAAGAGTAAAGCTAGCTTGAAGCTCGGGTTCATACTTGATTTTTTTGAGAAAACAGTATGCATAACGACCGATGTTAAATTAAGTGACGATGCCATCAGAAACGGAGATTTTGAAGGTGTAAAGTAGAGCCTTGCATCAGAAGATGGATTTCTAGAGAGTAACACCTGCAGGTTTTAAGCTACTCGTTGTGGTTACTTTGTGTCTCATTATTTCATGTACATTATGTAAATTCGTAACCGATTGTTTTACTTCTCAACTATGTTCACGTTAGAGGTCAAGGAAGCACAATTGAACTGAGCTGTCTTTTTACTTGAACCGAGCCTTTACGGGTGTCTGCCTTCAGCCCATAATGTGACGGTTCCAAAGTCATTTGTAATTTATGATTGCTTGCAGTATCTTTTCCATTTGTTAAATATATTTCTACAAGAGGCCATAAAAAGACCATGTACAAATAAAAACTAAACTAAATGACATCATACCTGATGGTGCAGAGAATTGAGCACCCTATTCTGCAATGAACCTTCTATTCGGTAGAAGCTCTAGCCACAAATTCGATTAGCAATACCCGCAGACAGAATTTCTGATGTAACAACATCAATGACATTCTGACAATCTCATTAGAATAGGCAGCAAAAATAAGCCGATCCAATAATGAAAAACCATTATACTTTTTGAACTCGTGTTACTTTTAGACCTTCCTTCTAGGTACAAAGGCAATCGTTGGACCTCCAGTCACCTCAACTGCAACAACTCCAGCAAGCTGCACATATAATTATTATTTTAAAATAGAAGTGAGAAAAGGATATTGTCATGATGTTAATGAGACAGTTTCAAGAGTAAGCATCATTGGTTAATGGTTTTCATATTAACAATGAACATATTGCACTTAACTACATTATATATGTCCTTGATAAGACTTATTGGTATTGTTACTTATATAGCAGGTAAAATGAAACTTGTTACAATGTAAGGAAGTATATTTATTCAGTCGTTAGAATAACCATGACATTTTTTCTCAGAAAATAGATATGCAGTCATAATTAAGTAGAGAAAAGTCATTGGACTGCTCCATTTCTACGTACGTAATTGATTTTCCTACGTTTCAATTTGGTGCAGTCTTGAGTTCCCAAGACTAAGGCGGTAAATAATCAATTCATTGCTATTTGTGGTTTGTATTTAAGAAATCACCTGATATAGATCAGCATATGTAACTCTCGGATGTTTGGCCTTTACTTCCTCTATTATAAATCAAAGATAACTTGATTAGGAACTCTTAAAATACACTGATCATAGGTGGGGTGTGCAACCAAATGAATGTTGTGTTCAAATATGGTATTTTTTTAAACATTGTATACATGTAAGGCGCATTGCGGGTGTTGCATGTACTCTACCTCATTCCTGATTGACCCATTTGGGCCTCCTGTCTTTGTTTTAGCATCATAAGTTCCAGCATCGTGCCATCTGGTGCAACAACAAAGTTCCAGTTAATGAATAGAGTACCAAATCATTAAAACATAAAATTCAAATCATTAACAATCACACTTAATGCTGCACAAATTATCTATACTAGAATCAGAAATGATCTCTTGTGAAAAATGTCAACTAACTCAATTTGTACAGATTCTTTCATAACTGTCAAATATGTAATATTATCTTAAAATTTGTTTCTATTTCTATATCTTGAACCAGCAAGTTCTCACATAAAGTTCACCAGCACGAGCAAATGGCAATAGCAGAACTATAGCACAACAGAAAAAATCACGTTACAGAACATGATTTCATAGTTTGAGAATTATTAATAGTATGAAAAACCATTATACCACACACGTTTCATACAAAGGAATTTAAAAACACATCAAATTGTAAAAAAAATACCTAAGGATTTGAGAAGAGAAGCAAGTGAACATGTAAAAAAAATACCTTCAAGGATCAAGACCCACATAATCAAATCAAATAAACTAAACGCAACTCATAGAATTTTACAAGAAACCCAAAAAATCAAACCTTATATATCAAACCCCAGGTTATTCTCTCGCATCATTCTTCCTCTTCATCGGAAGAGCACATGTGGTATCCTAAATTGATCTCCCGATGATTATGTTTTGTGGGTGAGTCATGATATATCAAATACATAGGAATAAAAAACGAAAAACAAATCCGAAACCTGGGATTATTTAACCAAATCATAATCAATAATCGAGATCCAATGGAGAAGGATATAGATGTTGTTGGACCACTCTAAACCACCCAAACCAACAACCACCAACAAAAACTACCATGAAACCACCTAAACCATCAAAAGATAGTGGCAGATTCAGCAGATTATGGTGGCGGCCATGTATTAGGGTTTAGAGAAAAAAACATGGTTTTTGTGTGTGTGACTGTAATGTGTTAAATGTTTGGACATTCCAAATTGAAACGTAACATAACATGGGCCGGAAAACAAAACCTTCCAAGATTAATATTGGTTGGACTCTACACGTTTTTTTGCAAGGCTGTGAATTCAACATCGTAACATTTCCATACTTAATGAGTTTTTCAACATTTCCTTATTTAGTGAGGTTTTCAACATTCAAAGAATTGGAGAATTCTCTTTATAAGTAGTAGAGATAGATATACAATTATATACACAATTTACAACCATAAAAAAACATAAATACACTCTTAAGCATTAAAATTTTAAACTTATTTTTAAACTTACAAACATTTATACATGTACATTTTTTAATACATTAACACAATACATACTTGAAAATAAAAATCCATATTAATACTGCTTTAAAATACACAGCTACTTAAAAATACAAATATTTATGCAATATTGCAATTAAACAATACATAAACACACATCTGCTAACTTGTTTACATATTTAATAATATTTTAAAAACATTCTTCATTTTATTAGATACACTAATTAATATGGAGTAGAATTTCAAAACATTAATAAAAAGAAAAATACATGTTACTATACACATTGTACAACCAAATAAAACACACAAAACTTCATACAATTTATATGCTAATAGATATAATTTTAAAAACTAGAACAAATTGCAATGGGTTCAACCGAGAGAACAAGAGTGACCGGTGCCACTAGTTCGACTAGCAAATAAAAGCCATTCGACAAAGAATCAAAAATATCCATTTGAAACCTATAAAAATGAATTAGACCTGATCACGATTATTTACTTTTTATTTTATTTCGATTTATTACAGGGTACTTACCGCCGCATGGCACGGATACTCTGCTAAAAAAACAGATGTAGTATAAAATTATAGGGTTCAAATTATCAGACCATCGTTTTGAATTTTTTATAGACATAATATATTTACTAGTAGATGATGGTTGATACCAAAGGTTGTCAAGATCTCGATCTTTATCTTACGATCTTACGATTTTACGATGTTGTAAAGCAAAAACGATTCGGATCTTACGTAGGATTTTTGCATGCTTAAGATCTTATAGGATCCCGATCCTGATCATAAGATCTTAGTATCTAGCTACTACGATCCAATTTTACTTTTTCTCGAGTGACAAACTAAAAAACTACAAATTTATAGGTTATATTTTGTATAATCTAAAAAACAACATGTAAATCTTTTTATACATTTTATAATCATAATTTAGGATCACATTTTTATGAAATATTCGTATAATTTTGTGTTTACGATATATATTAATTTATAAATTTGTAAAATATTACAAAGACTAATAAGTAAATTATATTATAGTAGGATTTTACGATCCCATTCTTACTTTATGATCTCAATTTTACATAAACGAAAACGATTTTAGGTAAAATCCTGATTTTGAAACCTTGGTTGATACAAAAGTCATCGAATATTTTTATCTTGGTAGTACTCCGTTATATTATAGCTGCATTTATGAAGTTCTATATCTACATTGAGTAATAAACACTCGCTTTCACTAATTCTCACTATCTTTAAACGTGTTTGGAGGTTTCATTCCATTTCTGGAAATAAGAATAACAGGGAAGTGCAAAAATCATCTCTGTGTTATGTCGAAAAATCGAATTATATTATTCGTTAGTTTTTTGATAACAGTCATCTCTCCGTTAGTGCGCGGGACATAATACATCACTCATGGACTAACGGTGCAAATGTTTTTCTCATTAAGAATTAACAAAGTTTAAAGAGAGGGCGTGTTTGTCTTTTTCCTTTTTCAAGGATGTAAGGTGAACCTTATCATAACTTGTTTCGAAAAAAAATTATTTTTCAAAAAAAAAGAATTTCGAAAAAAAAAATTTATTTTCGAAAAAGAAAGTTTAATTTTCGAAAAAAAAGTTAAAGTTTAATTTTCGAAAAAAAGTTTTTTTTTTTTTTTCGAAACATGATTAAATTATTTTTTCAAAATTCTTTGTTTCGAAACAAGTTATTTAAAAAAGGTTTAACTTTTGTTTTCGAAACAAACTTTTTTAAAAAGAATTAAACTTTTTTTTCTAAAAAAATATTTTTTATTTTTTTCGAAAAAGATAAAAAAAAAATTTTGGAAAATAATTTTTTTCCGAAACAAGTTATTTCAAAAATAAAACCTTTTTTTAAATAAATTTTTTTTTTCGAAAATAAAACTTTTTCTTCGAAAATAATTTTTTTTTTCGAAAATTAAACTTTTTTTTTTGGAAAATAAAACTTTTTTTTTCAAAAAATAAGTTTTTTTTTTGAAAATAAATTATTTTTTTCAAAAATATATGTTTTTTTTTTAAATAATTTTTTTCTTTCGAAACAAGTTATATTAAGGTTCATCCTACATAGCAGGAAACGGAAAAAGACAAGGATACCCTCTCTTTAAACCTTGTTAATTCTTAACGAAAAAAACATTTTCATCGTTACTCCATGAGGGATATATTGTGCCCCGCGAACTAACGGAGGATGACTGTTGTCCAAAAACTAACGAATGATGTAATTTGATTTTTCGACATACCACAAAGATGATTTTTGCACTTCCCTCTAAGAATAATATAAAGTATTCCCTCTGTCTCAAATTTGTGCCCCGCGCACTAACGGATGAATGACTGTTATCCAAAAACTAACGAATGATATAATTCAATTTTTCGACATAACACTGAGATGATTTTGTAATTCCCTCTTTATTTAAAATGCTTGATATAAAAGCATCTCAAAAAAATGCTCTATTGTTTTGCTTTGAAATAACAAATATACCCTTTTTTTAGTTTCTTAGTTACTTTGTTATTTTCTTAGTTAGTTTTTTAATTTAATGTGTTTATGTTCTTTAATAATTTATAATTACTGCTACTATTATTTTGCCAAACACTTTTTTTCACAAACAACTATTGCTTACTGTTTCTACTAACTGCTACTGCTACTGCTGACTACTTACTGCTCCTGCTTCTTCAATCGCTTACTGGTACATGTCGTCAAACATACCCTTATAGTCCCTTATATCATTTTCGAATGTCCCAAAATTATAGTCCATTTCCAAATATAGATGTTAGTAATATAACAAGTTTACCATATTGTATCTAGTGGTATTGAAAATTATAAATTATATACAAAGTTTTAATTAATTGCATAAGCGTTAGAATGTCATTTTGCAAAAAAGTAAGAGAGAAAATCCAATGATAGTAATGTTGTCTAAAAACGAATGTGGTTTTGTCGGGAGACAATTAATTTGAGACGGAGGGAGTAAGTAAGAGGGTTTCGGAAGATGTGCAATAAGTGTCGTTGCATAAAACTTACGTTTAAAAAAATCATATTTTTAATAGTTTCACGTACAAACACATATAATATTAAACATGTATTACTATATAATTCAAATTTATAAACAATATCTTTTTAATTTACAAATGTAATAAAACATGTTTGTTATTTTTTCGTAAGATCATCGAAATCCACGAGACGACTATTGTACGTAGCAATCCAAACTTTTCTTGTGTATCCTTCGCACCACACAACATATCAAGGGGTTCGTAGGGAAAACCAAGCAAAGAGAGTTTAACGTTCGAAATGGATCATTAATCGTGTGCCAATATGTTGAAGTTGAATGTTAAACAAGAAAAAATAATTTTTATGTTGTATCATTCCAACAAGACCTTTTACTTACTAATGGAATTAGGTAAACCATTACTAAACAATATCAAATATCAATGAGACAACGATCAAAACATATGTATAACCTGTGTTGACATGTGCGAAACTGTGAGTTTTAGGATTTTTTTTATACGCGAGTCTTTTTTAATAGTTCTGGCCTTGAAGTGTGTCCGTTTAAATGATATAACTTGTGTCAAATTTCTAGTGTGATAGCGTTTAAAAAAATAAAATAAGTGGGAGATCAAGTTGTCACTCGGCCACCAATCGTTTTTATTAAACTTCAACACTAACATATTAAGTGCAGATTTCAATGGTGTTATTGGTAGATTGTTTAATGGTAATTTTGCAATAATTTAACAAAATTTTATTTTTAAATTATAAGATAATTGCTTGAAAATGTACACAATGGATTACTTTGTCACTTTTTAATATAAGTTTATGTCACACGGTTTCGATAGTCTATTTAATAAAATTTCAATTACTTTTGTACAAACTTTCGGTCATGGATTGCATGTTTATGTTGTTGTAAGTTGTCTTAGAATTCAATATATGATACGTGGAGTACATGGTTTTACTAGTACGATGTAAGCTACTAAATACATGTTGTTGATGTACATAATTTGGTTGCTAGGTTTTACACGACTTCTTTAGGCCGTTTGTCGTCATCACTACAATAATCGCCTTGTTTAGGGTCGAAATTTTCGACCCTAAACAGCAAAGACTTTCGACCCTAAATTTTAGGGTCTAAATACTCGACCCTAAACTAGCGACCCAAAAATTTCGACCCTAAAAAATTAGGGTCGAAACACTCTTTGTAATTTAGGGTCGAAAATCGGGCCCCACCACTTTTCAGCCAGATTGTTGACCAACATTTAGGGTCGAACACCTTTGTAACTTAGGGTCGAAAATTTCGACCCTAAATATTATCCACGTGTAAATAAAAAAACATTGTGAAAATGTTTTTATTTGTTTTAATGTATTAAATTAGGGTCGAAAGTTACTTTGATATTTAGGGTCGAAAATTTCGACCATAAATATATACTCATTTTATATTAATTTTAATACCAAAAACATGTTTGCAGGATTAATTTTGGGGTCGAAATTTAGGGTCGAAATTTTCGACCCTAAGATTTAGGGTCGAAATTTCGACCCTAAGTATATAGTTAGGGTCGAAATTTCGACCCTAACTATATACTTAGGGTCGAAATTTCGACCCTAAATGTTGCCTGGGCAAAAAAAAAAAAACTGCATTAAGCAGCTTGTTTTCAGATTTTTTTCCGGAAAAAATCTATATTTCAACAAATCCACAATACTACAAATCACTAAACGGTACAATACTAATAATCTACAATACGATAAATAGCCAAAACGTTAGAATACATTTCACCAAATCCTTATTTCACAAATGTAACAAGTCTAAAATTATTACACATCACAATAAATCCATGTTTCACAATTTAACAAGTCTAAAGTTATTACACATAATAAAAAGTCTAAAACCAACAACAACTCCTAATCTGAATAGTCCCCCTCATCATCATCTCCCTCATCAGCATCCGAGTTAATTAGCTCATTATCGGACATGTTGTAGGCATTCTCAAGATCTTGAGCCAACTCTTCGACGGTCCGAGTATCATTTTGATGAGGATTTAGGCTGACAGTATAGTTGGGACTTACCCGAGAGTTAGAACTCGAGGGACCAGTGGTGTTGACAACGGGTCGATGACAGTTGTTGAAACTGTTATTTTGGGTAAATGGAGGTTGGAGTGGGTTGAGTGGAGCATTATATGGAAATCCGGGAGGGGGCTGAGGCATACCACGGAACTGGGGCATAACAGGGACCTGAGGCATACCAGGGAACTGAGGCATACCAGGGAACTGAGGCATACCAGGGAACTGAGACATGCCAGGCACAGAAGAGAATTGGGGTGGCGGTACAAAAGGATTATTAGGTCCGGTATACCCTCGACCCATGTCATGTGAAGTATAATGAGAAATTAAATGACTTAGGCGGGCGTTGTTTACCTCAGCATTTTGTTGCGCTACACTAGCATACATATAGGCCAAATTAGCCCGTTGTTGCGCATCCTCGGTTTGCTTCCTCAATAGCTCTTTTTCTTGCTCATGAATCCTAAATACCTCCGAGAGTTGTTCTCGAGTCACTCCCTCACTATAAGAACTACTCCCGCATCCATATGAGGTACCACCACCCGGCAACTTCCTGCCCCTGCCGACGATATTTTGAGTGTTGCGGCTCGGATTTACTAGATCATTTATTTCTTGATCAGTTTTGAACTGCTCAGCACCGCAAAGAATCGCTTCTTTTATGGCTATCATTTTCGACTGTGAAAAAGAAAGAGAAAAAAAGAAGTTAAAAACAAATAAAAATATGTTATTAAAGCATGTATAAATTAAATTACTTACATATCTGTCTTGATTTTCCTCGGACATAGTGCCATTCTTGTTTGTGCGTGCCCTCTTCCAAGTTTGTATAAGGTCCTCGTAAGCCTCATGCGTGAATTTCTGTACAATATCAAATACATTAATAACAAGATACAAATAAACAATATAAAAACCTTTAAATGATCACAAAAACTATAACGATTCTTACAAATTCGTTCCTTCCTTGAGCGAATGATTTTTTCCCTTGATGTGTAGAAACTTTGTTTTTCGAGCGGTTAACTGTATTAACTTCACTTCTCTTCACCCGATACGGGTGGGACCACCACCGGCACAAATCAAGCCACTCCCCTGCTGATCTGTTGCCCCACGTGGAAGTCGATGGGGGCAGTACAAGCGCCGCCTCATCGGGCGACTCATGGATAGAATAATAGTCAACCTTCAGCTTGTTCTTATTTTTGCGCCAAAGTAACCTCAACTTAAAGTTAATTCCAGTTTTTATCCTTTCTCCTACTACATATGTTTTCCTGCCATAAGTCACACTTTCACGACTATCCAACCAACCCGTCAGGTTGAAATAGGTCTACATGTAAACATATGCATTTAAATAAACAAACAATTTTCAACCAAAACAGTTAATAAGACTAGATGTAACGCAAACAATTAATACATCAAGTGTAGAAAAGATATGGGTTTTGAGGTGCAAAGGTATCTCTTCCCACTCGCAAGCAAGTGGAAGTAGTCGGACTGTTTCCCCCATCAGAGAGCTCAACATCGCAGCATGATTGCCTAACGGATGGAAGCTATTAAGATCATAAATATCAAATGTAACTGGCAGGGGTCCTCCATGCGCCCTATGCGCCCTCCTTAGACTCGTATTAACCGTAACCATATGTGGTATCGGGTCACCTGCAAAGATTAGTTATTGAAGTTATTGATTCGTGAAAATTCAAGAAAAAAAAATTAATAATAAGAGTTGACATAAAATAAAAATAAATCACAATTTCTTACTTTCGCAATTGCCAGGTACGACTTTGTAGGTCGTCTAGGTGGAGTACCACCAGCATCCCCACCGTGTGATCTACCACCTACACACGCCATCTGTAATATAACAAGTACATGAACACACAATTTCGTGGACCGGTTAATGCTAATACACAAATTCATAAAAATTTACACATTTAAACATATAAGAACAATTCCATTAAAAAAATTACACATCTAAAGATTAATTCATTGTTTCATTCAAATTACAACTTAAGATCAATTATCACAATCTGAATCATCGCTAGATAAAACTTCTTCAACAACATTATTAGGGTTCACTTCATCATCATCAGACATTTCAGCATCATCATCATCAAGGGCATGTGCAACGTCATCATCTTCATTATTGATTAGATCATCATCGTCTTCATTAACCTGTGTGGCGGACACTTCTGCCGATTCGTCATTCAAACTCAAATTTGTATCCTCCAAACAACTCAAACCAACATTCAGCGTAAAATGTGATGAACTGCTACCATGTATAACATCTTGATCGGACTCTTCAACATCGCCATGATAAACATGTTCGACCACCTTCCAACCCTTTGGTTTTCTAGCAAGGTCTTCAAGGTAAAATACTTGTGATACTTGTATCGCAAGAATGTATTGGTTATTTTTGTGAAATTACTTATTAGTCAAAATATGATGTATGCCCTGCTCAATGTAAGAACGTCTATTGCGTTTCGTACAATTTGGGGGGTTAATGGTGTCAAACCATTTACATCGAAACAACACAACCTTGCGGTTGCCGATATAAGTGAGCTCCAGAATTTCTTCGAGTTGACCATAATACATCTCTCCATCAAGCCCGGCTGTTGAAACACCGCTGCATTGAGTGGTGTGAAGTTTATCGCGTTCATGTATCACAAACCTCACACCGTTAACTATGCAAGTGGGGTATGTACATGCACTAGTATGTCCACATGCCAAAGAGAATAACTCTTCATTACAGTCGCCTGTCGTTTTTTTTCACGAATCTACGAAAGAGATACAAACATATTTAGATATATGAGCAATAACTCCAAGGTAATATATCTAATGTATTTACCTTGTGACTAAACCAGGTAGGAAACCTCGTTTCCACGTTATTAGGTGATTCTCTACAAAAGTTCATGATATTAGGATAAGTCATCCCGAAAGAAGATTTTTTAAAATATAGATAAGGAAGAAACATACTCTTTGTAAGCCAAGATGTCTGATTCGATTTCAGGACTGTTGTTAAGTATATACCATACAACTGCCCGCGTAACATCTAAACTCATATGAGTATCTTAGACTTTACCCATCAGTTTACATGAGGACCGGAACACCTGGAATTTATCTTTTTGTTCAGGCAAACCGTCGTCATTCCTGTCAAGACGGTTAAATCTCGTCTCGACATCCTCAGCAAGATAACGCGAACAAAAAGTTAATGCTTCTTCTGCAACATAACCCTTCGCAATAGAACCTTCAGGCTTTTCTTTATTTCGGACATAATTCTTTTGCTTATTCATGTATCTTTCAAATGGATACATCCACCTTCAGTGAATGAGGGCACCTAGAATAACCTTATCGGGTATATGTACAACAAATGAGGCATTATGTCAAAAAAAGCAGGAGGAAAGATTTGCTCTAAATTAATCATCACACTGATCAATTGGTTTTTAGCTTTTACCATGTCCTCCTCCGTCAAAATTCTAGAACAAAGCTGCTTAAAAAACAAGCAAAGCTGGATTATAGGATCTGCAATGTTTTTGGGCAAGTATTATTGTACTCCATAAGGAAGTAACCGTTGCATCATTATATGACAGTCATGAGATTTCATGCCCGTTATATTGTCATAATTAGCGGTGACTTTTTACTTAAAGTTGGATCCAAACCCATCATGTAGTCTAACTCCTTTGATGAATTTACAAAAAAGTTCCCTGTTAGCTTTGGTGAAAGAGTACTTTGGATGAGGCTTCTCAAACTTTCCGTTTCCTTTTGGAACTAACCACAACTCGGGTCGAACTCCCAATTTTTCCAAGTCTTACATTGCCTTTGCCGTGTCTTTGGATTTGTCGTTTTGTAACAAGATATTCAGTATTGCCTCAAGCACGTTCTTTTCGATGTGCATGACATCCAAATTGTGTTTTAGTAGAAGAAAGGGCCAATACTCAAGCTCCCAAAAGATAGAACGCTTAGTCCAATTCAATTCAACATTTCTATTAGGAGGTGGGTTGTTTTTCTTAATATCTGGATGCTTCCCCGGCCTACGTTTCAAGAGTTTATTAATTTGTAACTGGATATCCATTTCGGTAAATTTTCCCGGTTTAGGCTTCCGTTCGGCTTTACCATGGAATTGCCTAGTTTTACTCCTTAGATAATGATTTGTTCTTAACCATCTTCTATGACCAACATAAACGATTTTGTTCTTGATAGCCATCGATGGGGTGTCCTTGTTACAAGTGGGGCATGCGTAGTAGCCTTACCCAACCCACCCAGAAAGACTACTCCGAGCTGGAAAATCATTGATGGTCCATAAAAGCGCCGCTTTCATATCGAAATAAGTACCCGTAGCAGCGTCTTTCGTCCTGACTCCTTTTCATAAATCTTTAAGTTCTTTAATCAAAGGCGCCAAGAAAACATCAATATCTTTTCCAGGTGATTTAGGGCCGGGAATTAACATCGTCAACATTAAAGAAGTTTCTTTCATACACATCCACGGTGGTGTGTTGTATGCTGTCAATATGACCGGCCACATGCTGTAATTTTGACTCATAATGCCATAAGGATTAAAACCATCAGCAGCCAACCCTAATCGAACGTTTCTAGGGTCACTAGAGAAATCAGGTATCATCATGTCAAAATGTTTCCATGCTTTACCGTCACACGGGTGATTCAACTTGCCATCCTTAGACTGTCCAGTAGCATGCTAAGTCATCCACTTTGCTATGTGTTTCGTGTTGAACATGCGTTGAAGTCTAGGTTTTAAAGGATAGTAACGCACCACCTTGTTTGCAACCAACTTCCCCTTTGCTTTCTTTGGGTCTTTATATCTACTCTCTTCGCAGACTGGACAATTATCCCTCTTTTTGTTATCCTCTCATCCCCAATATAAAAAACAATCGTTTACACAAGCATGAATCGATTCGTATCCTAACCCGATCTTTCTGTATGTCTTCTTGATTTCATAGTATGACGATGGGAAATTGAAACCTTGACTACGGGTACAAAACTTCTGGAGACAAGCTAGAATCTGGTTAAACCTGACATCACTAATTTTATTTAAAACCTTGATGTGTGCAATCTCTGTTGTAAATTCCAATGTAGTCAAATTGGTAAGCGTGTGCAACTTTTGGGTGGACCTACTAAGTAACTCTTCAAACTCGTTATTAGGACCCGTTGTTTGATCAGGTAGAGTTTGAGTCGGAGGAGTTTGAGTCGGTGGAGTTTCGACATTAGTTACAGAAATATCTTCGAAGAACGTATTCATATCAAGGTGTTCAAGTAAATGTGATACTGGTGTAGGAAGCGGAAGAATCGGTTCACCGTGATATTTCCAAGTGGTATAATATTCGTCCCACCCATGTTCGGATAAGTGTACCTCAAGAGTGTAGAGGTCAACCAATCTCTCACAGTTACAACAACGTTTACATGGGCAACAGATCATTTGTGTGATGGGGTGCACAAATGTCTTACAATGCTCGATGAATCCAAAAAGACCATATAAAAAGTCATCGGAATTACGATTGGATATAGTTGTCCAACTCTTATCAATTGTCATAACTGCGTTGCAAATAAACATTATTCAAATAAATGATTTAATTAAACATCTTAAAACAAATAATCAGGAATGTTTTTTCACCTACTAGTGCACTATGGAAGACAATCCTAACCCACTCTTTGAATGTTTCGTCTCATATATGAATGCGTATAACTGATTTACTATTCGAGAAAATTTTGGCAGCATTTCCCCTCTACTCCCCAAATATGTGTTTAAAGACATATTCGTAGGAGTAAAGGAGAAACGCTGTCGAAATCATCTCAAATAATAAACCAGTTATACGCATTCATATCCTAAATGAGACAAAACATTCAAAAAGCAGTCCTAAAACTGGGGACTTTCCGAAATTAATTTCTAATAAATTAATTTCGGACGGGTTTTCTAAGGTTGATTAATTTCAGACGGGGCTTTTCCAAAATTAATCGACTAGAATCCTAAAACAATCCTAAAGGGTACAATTCAATATACATTTAAATCAAACTAATAACTAAAACATATATAAAATCATTAGAAAAGTTATAACACTTACCTTCAATGTTGTTGCTGCCTAATTGTCGTGTCGCCGCCTAACTTTCTCGCTGCCGCCTCGCTGCCGCTGACTGCCACCACCAGAAACCGTCACCGCTTCCATAAACAAAAAAGTTAGTTAAAAATAACTAATTGATTATTATCATATCATTAACTTTAACAATTAAATCAAAAAAATCAAACCTTTATTAAACTATAAGAATCATCATATAGAGGGTTGAAAGAAAAAGAATTAAACTTTTAGAGATGGGAGATGAAGATGATGGTGAACAGTGGTTGTGGTGGCTGTCGAAATTAGTGGTGGTGGTAGAATGTGGTGGTGGCTGAATTTGATGAATTTGATGAAAATGGGTGATGGGTAATGGAGATGGGTGATGAAAATGGTGGTGTGGGTGATTGGAATAGGGTGTAATGGCCGGAATGTGGTTGAATTTGATTAATTTGACGAATTTTGTGATGGTGATTTTGGTGGTGGTTGAAGATGATAAAGAAAAAGAGAATGAAGATATGCCGTCTGTTTCTTTTTGTGGATAACATTTTAGGGTCGAAATTTATGGACGAAAATTTCGACCCTAAATTACTTTAATATTTAGGGTCGAAATTTTCGACCCTAAATTTTGACCCTAATATAAACCGCGAATTTTTTAATTTTGGTATGAAATTTTAAATTTTTCGTGAAAATTTTTGAAAAATAAAATTTTGGTGCCAAATTTAGGGTCGAAATTTCGACCCTAAATTTCGAAAAACAATTAATAAATAGAAATTATAAAATTAATAAATTATTTATATAAAATATTAAAAATTATTTTATTGATATAAAATATTAATAAGTATCACTAATATTTTATTTATGTAAATTTATTTTCTAAATTACAATAATTACGTTTTAAAATAGTAAATTTCGAAACTAGAATAATTTTAATTTTAAAATGTTTTAAATAATTAATAAATAGAATTTATAAATTACTAAATTATTTATATAAAATATTAACAAATTATTTTATTTATATAAAATATTAATAAGTATCACTAATATATTTTATTTATGTAAATTTATTTTCTAAATTACAATAATTACGTTTTAAAATAGCAAATTTCGAAACTAGAATAATTTTAATTTTAAAATGTTTTAAAAAATTAATAAATAGAATGTATAAATTACTAATTATTTATATAAAATATTAACTTAATATTTTATTTATATAAAATATTAATAAGTATCACTAATATATTTTACACATGATACGAGTCAATGTGGTATCGTATTACATGATAGGAGTCAATAGGGTATCGTATTACATGATATGAGTCAATAGGGTATCGTATTACGTGATACGAGTCAATGTGGTATCGTACTACATGATATGAGTCAACGTGGTATCGTATTACATGATACGAGTCAATGGGGTATCGTATTACATGATATGAGTCAATAGGGTATCATATTACATGATATGAGTCAATAGGGTATCGTATTACATGATATGAGTCAATAGGGTATCGTATTACATGATATGAGTCAATAGGGTATCGTATTACGTGATACGAGTCAATGTGGTATCGTATTACATGATATGAGTCAACGTGGTATCGTATTACATGATATCAGTCAATAGGGTAACGTATTATATGATATGAGTCAACGTGGTATCGTATTACATGATATGAGTCAATAGGGTATCGTATTACATGATATGAGTCAATAGGGTATCGTATTACATAATATGAGTCAATAGGGTATCGTATTACGTGATAGGAGTCAATGTGGTATCGTATTACATGATATGAGTCAATAGGATATCGTATTACATGATATGAGTCAACGTGGTATCGTATTACATGATATGAGTCAATAGGGTATCGTATTACGTGATATGAGTCAATAGGGTATCGTATTACATGATACGAGTCAATGTGGTATCGTATTACATGATATGAGTCAATAGGGTATCGTATTACATGATATGAGTCAATAGGGTATCGTATTACATGATATGAGTCAATAGGGTATCGTATTACGTGATATGAGTCAATAGGGTATCGTATTACATGATACGAGTCAATGTGGTATGGTATTACATGATATGAGTCAATAGGGTATCGTATTACATGATATGAGTCAATAGGGTATCGTATTACATGATATGAGTCAATAGGATATCGTATTACATGATATGAGTCAATAGGGTATCGTATTACATGATATGAGTCAATAGGGTATCGTATTACATGATATGAGTCAATGTGGTATCGTATTACATTATATGAGTCAATAGGGTATCGTATTACATGATATGAGTCAATAGGGTATCGTATTACATGATATGAGTCAATGTGGTATCGTATTACATGATATGAGTCAATAGGGTATCGTATTACATGATATGAGTCAATGTGGTATCGTATTACATGATATGAGTCAATAAGGTATCGTATTACATGATATGAGTCAATAGGGTATCGTATTACATGATATGAGTCAATAGGGTATCGTATTACATGATATTAGTCAATATAGTATCGTATTACATGATATGAGTCAATAGGGTATCGTATTACATGATATGAGTCAATGGGGTATCGTATTACATGATATGAGTCAATAGGGTATCGTATTACATGATATGAGTCAATAGGGTATCGTATTACATGATATGAGTCAATAGGGTATCGTATTACGTGATAGGAGTCAATGTGGTATCGTATTACATGATATGAGTCAATAGGGTATCGTATTACATGATATGAGTCAATGGGGTATCGTATTACATGGCGGGAATACATTGGCGGGAAAACATTGGAGGGAAAACCTTGGAAGGAAAACCTTGGAGGGAAAACATTGGAGGGAAAACCTTGGAGGGAAAACATTGGAGGGAAAATGTTAACAATTTCCCTCACTTTTTTAGTATTAAAGGAGAACCACACACACTCCTTATCATCACAACCACCAGTAGATCACACACACTTATCATCACAAACACATTGTTATTATGAAGATGTTGAAGCATGAAGCTTTTCCGTGCAAGTGTGGACATGGAGATGTAGTTCTTCGAGAATCGTGGCAAACTGAATCCTTTGGTATACTGTACTATGCTTGTCCACGTTCACGGGTTCAACCTCCAGTTTCATATGGATGCAATTTTTTTATGGAAAGACGAACGCGTCCAACTACTAATCAATTCTCTTGGAGGTTCAATGAGCTTTTATCCTCCAAGCTCTTCTTCAAGACCTTCAACGAGCTTTTCTCCTCCAAGCTCTTCTCCCAGACCTTCAACGATTCCAATTTCTTCTCCAAGCTCTTCAACGTGTGCAAACTGTGTGCGCTTGAATGGAATGATAAAGGTACTTGAGAGTACATTAGAGTTGTACCGCAACCCCGATAGGCACACAATGGATTCAACTGCACTATTTCACGACGTTTACGATGACACGGGGAACCTTAGTTTGAACTAGTTTGTGATATGTTTTTTTCCGTGTTTACGAGTCTAATATCGTTGTAATATCCATGTTTAACTAAGCGCGTGTTTAAGTGTCCGTGACGAATAAAATTATGTTTAGGAGTGTTTGTCTGTAAGTCTCCCATGTGATATTACAAAAGGTTTTATGTAATATTTGGAATTAATAAATATTTGTTTTATAAATGTCTCATTTTTATTATATAAACGTCGCAACTGTTCGTAAAGTCTAATGACTTTAAGTCCCCGTATCGAATAAAATGTATCGTTAGGCGTTTTGTTCGTATCTTCTAACATAAAAGTTACATAAGTTATATATAAGTATAATAATAATAATAATAATAATAATAATTCAAAAATTATTTTAATAATTATGAAAAAAAAAATTTTTTTGCAATTAAAACACATTACCATTAAATAAAAACATATATTTAAAATTTAAATATATACATATATTAATATTTTAAAAGGATTCAGACTAAAAGAAAAATTTTAAAATATATTTAAAAATTTAGGGTCGAAATTTTCAACCCTAAAATATTAACTTTAAATATAAAATGTTTTAAAATTATTTTTAATTATTAAAAATATATTTTATATTACATAAATATATTAGATAAATATATTAAATTTAGGGTCGAAATTTTCGACCCTAAACTCGTGGACCTCACCACCTTTTTGACCAACCATTTTGGGTTGAAAAATTGTGGCCCCCACTTTGTATTTAGGGTCGAAATTTTCGACCCTAAAATTTAACCGACCCTAAATGGCAATTTTGTTGTAGTGCATCCCGAGCCTTAAATAAGGTACAAACAAAGTAAGTGTGAGCCGCTTTTCTATCGGGCTTGGTCACGATCTACTTTGAAATATACGTTTACGCATGTTTATGGTGAATTTGGTCTCGCTGGTATTCTAAATTCACCATAATTTTATTTCTCTCATCATTTCAGTTGTATTTTCGTGAGGATATGTTTACTACTTAAACATTACGTATTTAAATGACAATAGACCCGATACATGTGATTTACCATATCTGCCTCTTTGTGAGTGTGAGTGAGAGAGATCAATCTCACACTGTTATCAAGAGATCTTGTATACATTTCACGTAATCATTTTAAATTTAATGTCGATGCTTGTGTCCTACTCCATCCATCTGAATCATACTATTACTAACACCATTCATTCTTCTTCCTCAAATTCTCTTAATAGTATTAATTTTACATTTCTTATTCATTCTTTGTATAATAACAACAACCAAAATTGTTAGTAGTATATGATTTTTAGTGGCCCTAAACATTAACAACAAAACATTTTTAGCATTGTAAATGCTCTTAGCTAACTCAAAACATGGTTTCCTATCTCTTCATCTTTAACAAAAGGTGGGATACTAGCTAGTTTATAAAAATTTTCTTGATGTAAGTTTAATTGGTGTTAATAAAGAAGTGTTCGAAGGTGGGATACTAGCTACTGTAGTTAATAAAATTTTTGTTCTTTGTTTGTTCGAGGTTGCAGCTTGGTACTCGACGTGTGATGCTCTCAATTTAGTGTTTCAATATTTGGGCTGTTGTTGAAACCCCAACCTCGACATGTTTTGATTTTCTATACCAAGCTTTCATCCTTATTTCAGTTTATTTGTGGCTGTTGAAACTACTACGTATGAGTTTCTTAAATAAGTATGATAACAATTAAACAAGATAGAGTTGCTCTTCCTCAGCTCTTAGTTTGAATAACCATAAAAACAGGAGTATTTGACTATTTGTCAACACAAAGATGTAAATAGTAAATAAAATGTATGAATCAATAGAGGTTAACAATATAAACAGATATGAAGCTCTAGGGCAAGTTGCCATGTGCATTTTGTCTCTTTTTACAACATAAAGTTTTCATATGGAATCAAATTTTACTATTTTTGTTTTTAAGAAGACTACAACCCTATAAACAACAAAATTCAATAAAAACCAACTACCACCAACCGAAAGCTATACTACCAGATTATATGATCTAAACCAAAAGGTTAATAACCCTATAGATAGATATCCTAGATGATCCAACAAGGTAAACTTATTGGCATGTGAGTATGACTCAAACATCATACATGTTCGAACAAACCAACGGTGACCAAGGTTCAAAGCATCATATGTAGTCAAACCATCACATCAATGAAAGCTTTCTTGTGACTAACTTTGCAAACATTTGCATCAATCTAGCAAATTTAAAAGACATATATGTTGTGTTATGTCTTTTGTGTATTTACTGTGACATAACTCGTCTGTGTTTAGGGTTGTAAATGAACAGGACGAATACGAATAAAACTTTATTTATTTTTGTTTATTTAAATTTAACCGGACAAACATATTAAACGAACTAATTTTATTGTTTATGCTTGTTTATTAAGAAAATGAATTATTCATGTTCGTTCATTAAAAAGCTAAACAAATTTTAAACGGACATAAACGATCGAACACAAACAAACATAAGAAACATAAAATACTATCATATTATGCATAATATATGTTTTGTAAGTGTTATTTTATTTTAACATACTAGATTTTAAAGTATATAATTAAAAAATATAATATACAAAAATAAACATATAAATGAACATAAACAAAGTTAAATGTATAATCAGTGGCGGATCTAGGATTTCAACGGAGGGTATGCACTTTTCTTCGAGTATTTTCAGAGGGTATGCACTTCATGTATATGATTATAAAAAATTAAAAATTAACACTAACCCGTCGAAAGGGAGGGTATGCACGTGCATACCCGTGCTATAAGCTAGGTCCGCCCCGCGTATAATCAGACATTCACAAACATAAATGAACAAACGTGTCTTGCGTCCATGTTCATTCATTCAACTGAACGAGCATAAAATAATGTTCATGTTCGTTTATTAATTAACGAATTTTTTCTTAAACGATTCATGAAATGTTTAATGACATTTAGTTCGTTTACTGTAACATGTGTGTCTATTCGGCAGTAAATTGTCATACAATTCACATTTTACGTAGAGACTAGTTTGAACTTTTTCGGTAAGCTTATCGAAATATCTATTATCTCAAACAATAAGACGTCTTGCGTATGAGTTCACTGGATATTCTAGGTTTTGCTATTGGGATGTAACATCACCAAAAACAAAACAAAAAACGTTTCACATCGTTTATATAATCTAGTACAATAAACTTTAACCCGTTAAATTTATGGACAATAATTTAAGAAAACAATCTAAACTTAGGCCATGTTACTTCTCACAATCCACTCCAGCCGATGGTGACTTATTTTGGATGTTTTTGGATTTCTTTTAGTTTTTTCAATGCTTTTATAACATCTCCATCACATACTTTATGTTTAAATTTCATGCCATCAACATCATCAGTTATCTTTCTTGATTTTATTAGGGTTTTCTTTTAAGAAAATCAATATTTAGATTAAAAAATTTAATAGGTACAAAATTAGATTATAGACTATTGGTTTTTGTAATTTTAGAAGACTTGCCAAGTCATATATTACGTGGAAACTAAATGTGCAAAACAGTTGATATAAAATATTCACAACAAGAAAATTGAGGACAGGTGACCGGAGTTTCCTCGGTGTCAAAATGTCGCTAAGGATAACCCCTTTTCCCTGGCGACTTCGCTGACGTGGTAAAAAAGCAGATATACTTTTTGGTCAAAGTTTGACTAGAGTATACCTGGCGACATGACGCCGGGGATTCACCGTCCAAAATCAGATGCCAAAGGGAAAAGCGGGAAATTTTCCCTCCCACTTATCCCTGACGACATGTCGTCAGGGAAACTTCGTCCAACGTAATTAACATTAATTTTTTTTTTTGATAATAACATGACAATCTTATCCCTGGCGACATGTCGCCAGGGATACTTCGTCCAACGTAATTAGCTTCAAACTTAAGCAGAAAATCTGTGGCGGGCTTTTGCGCGCCAAATCCCAAAAGTTTCCCCGACGACATGTCGCCAGAGAAAGTCCCTTTCATATATATTATTAGTTTTTGCTTATAATGAAAAATTATTATTTACTCCATATAATTATTATTTTAACTATCGATCCTATGTTATTTTAATTTCGCGACGTTTATATAATAAAAAATGAGACATCTATAAAACAAATATTTATTTGTTCCAAATATCACATAAAACCTTTTGTAATATCACATGGGAGACTTACAGACAGACACTCCTAAACATAATTGTATTCGTCACGGACACTTAAATACGCGCTTAATTAAAGATGGATATTACAACGATATTAGACTCGTAAACACGGAAAAAACACATCACAAACTAGTTCAAACTAATGTTCCTCATGTCATCGTAAAGGTCGTGAAGTAGTGAAGCTGAATCCACTGTGTGCCTATCGGCATGGCGGTACAACTCTACTGTACTCTCAAGTACCTTTATTTTTCCATTCAAGTGCACACAGTTTGCACACGTTGAAGAGCTTGGAGAAGAAATTGGAGTCCTTGAAGGTCTCGAAGAAGAGCTTGGAGGAGAAAAGCTCGTTGAAGGTCTTGAAGAAGAGCTTGGAGGAGAAAAGCTCATTGAACCTCCAAGAGAATTGACAAGTAGTCTGACTCGTTCGTCTTTCCATAAAAAAAATCCGCATCCATATGAAACTGGAGGTTCCACCTTTGGACGTGAACAAGCATAGTACTGTCTACCAAATGTATCATCTTGCTACGTTTGTCGAAGAACTACATCTCCACGTCTACACGTACACGGAAAATCTTCATCTTTCAACATCTTCATAATAACAATGTGTTTGTGATGATAAGTGTGTGTGATCTGCTGGTGGTTGTGATGATAAGGAGTGTCTGTGGTTCTCCTTTTATGCTAAAAAAGTGAGGGAAATTGTTAACATTTTCCCGCTAATGTTTTCCCTCCAATATTTTCCCGCCAATATTTTCCCGCCAATGTTTTCTCTCCAATATTTAGCGACTCAATTGACCACCCGTCCATCAAATCCATCAGTTGGACAAGTGTTGCATACTGAAACCTCATGCATGAGTGTATTTGGTTATGGTATGTATAGCTATTTCAGATCCATCAACTGGACAAGTCTCTAATTTGATGTTCAATGGATGAGTCGGTATGTCATGGTTACACGTTAGATGTTCAATGGATGAGTTGTTATGTGTTGCTTACACGTTAGATGTTCAATAGATGAGTCGGCATGTCGTGGTTACACGTTAGATGTTCAATGGATGAGTCGTTATGTATTGGTTACACGTTATATATTCAATGGATGAGTCGGTATGTCTTGGTTACACGTTAGATGTTCAATGAATGAGTCGGTATACATTGGTTACACGTTAGATGTTTAATGGATGAGTCGGTATGTGTTCGTTATACGTTAGATGTTCAATGGATGAGTCGGTATACATTGGTTACACGTTAGATGTTCAATGGATGAGTCGATATGCATTGGTTACACGTTAGATGTTCAATAGATGAGTCAGTATGGATTGGTTACACGTTAGATGTTCAATGGATGAGTCGGTATATACTGGTTACACGTTAGATGTTCAATGAATGAGTCGGTATGTGTTGGTTACACGTTATATGTTCAATGGATGAGTCCGTATGTCTTGGTTACACGTTAGATGTTTAATGGATGAGTCGGTATGTGTTGGTTACATGTTATATGTTCAATGGATGAGTCGGTATGTCTTGGTTACACGTTAGATGTTCAATGGATGAGTCGTTATGTGTTGGTTACACGTTATATGTTCAATGGATGAGTCGGTATGTCTTGGTTACACGTTAGATGTTCAATGGATGAGTCGGTATGCATTAGTTACACGTTAGATGTTCAATGGATGAGTAGGTATGGATTGGTTACACGTTAGATGTTCAATGGATGAGTCGGTATGCATTGGTTACACGTTAGATGTTCAACGGATGAGTCGGTATGGATTGGTTACACGTTAGATTTTCAACGGATGAGTCGGTATACATTGGTTACACGTTAGATGTTCAATGGATGAGTCGGTATGTGTTGGTTACACGTTATATGTTCAATGGATGAGTCGGTATGTCTTGGTTACACGTTAGATGTTCAATGGATGAGTCGGTATGTGTTGGTTACACGTTATATGTTCAATGGATGAGTCGGTATGTCTTGGTTACACGTTAGATGTTCAATGGACGAGTCGGTATATATTGGTTACACGTTATATGTTCAATGGATGAGTCGGTATGTCTTGGTTACACGTTAGATGTTCAATGGATGAGTCGGTATGCGTTGATTACATGTTAGATGTTCAATGGATGAGTCGGTATGGATTTGTTACATGTTAGATGTTCAATGGATGCGTCAGTATACATTGGTTACACGCTAGATGTTAAATGGATGAGTCAGTATGTGTTGGTTACACATTAGATGTTCAATGGATGAGTCATCATGTCTTGGTTACACGTTAGATGTTCAATGGATGAGTCTGTATGTGTTTGTTACACGTTATATGTTCAATGGATGAGTCAGTATGTCTTGGTTACACGTTATATGTTCAATGGATGAGTCGTTATGTCTTGGTTACACAATAGATGTTCAATGGATGAGTCGACATGTCTTGGTTACACGTTAGATATTCAATGGATGAGTCGGTATGTGTTGCTTACACGTTATATGTTCAATGGATGAGTCAGTATGTCTTGGTTACACGTTAGATGTTCAATGGATGAGTCGGTATGCATTGGTTACACGTTAGATGTTCAATGGATGAGTCGGTATGGATTGGTTACAGGTTAGATGTTCAATGGATGAGTCGGTATACATTGGTTACACGTTAGATGTTCAATGGATGAGTCGGTATGTGTTGGTTACACGTTATATGTTCAATGGATGAGTCGGTATGTCTTGGTTACACGTTAGATGTTCAATGGATGAGTCGGTATGTGTTGGTTACACGTTATATGTTCAATGGATGAGTCGGTATGTCTTGGTTACACGTTAGATGTTCAATGGATGAGTCGGTATGTGTTGGTTACACGTTACATGTTCAATGGATGAGTCGGTATGTCTTGGTTACACGTTAGATGTTCCATGGATGAGTCGGTATGAACTGGTTACACGTTAGATGTTCAATGGATGAGTCGGTATGGATTGGTTACACGTTAGATGTTCAATGGATGAGTCGGTATACATTGGTTACATGTTAGATGTTCAATGGATGAGTCGGTATGTGTTGGTTACACGTTAGATGTTCAATGGATGAGTCGGCATGTCTTGGTTACACGTTAGGTGTTCAATGGATGAGTCGGTATGTGTTGGTTACACGTTATATGTTCAATGGATGAGTCGGTATGTATTGGTTACACGTTATATGTTCAATGGATGAGTCGGTATGTCTTGGTTACACGTTAGATGTTCAATGGATGAGTTGGCATGTCTTGGTTACACGTTATATGTTCAATGGATGAGTCGGTATGTCTTGGTTACACGTTAGATGTTCAATGGATGAGTCGGTATACATTGGTTACACGTTAGATGTTCAATGGATGAGTCGGTATACATTGGTTACACGTTAGATGTTCAATGGATGAGTCGGTATACATTGGTTACACGTTAGATGTTCAATGGATGAGTCGGTATTGTTGGTTACACGTTAGATGTTCAATAGATGAGTTGGCATGTCTTGGTTACACGTTAGATGTTCAATGGACGAGTCGGTATATGTTGGTTACACGTTATATGTTCAATGGATGAGTCGGTATGTCTTGGTTACACGTTAGATGTTCAATGGTTACCGAATTAGAATAAATCGAGAAACTAAACGGATTAGACTGGAATGAAGCAATTAAACTGACCGGGATGATATTATTATTTTATAGATAATAATAATTATTTTATAAATAATAATAATAATATTATTATTTATAACTAGTTATAATAATATATAAACAGTAATAATTTTTATTTTGACAATAAATATCCCCAACGACTTGTTGACCTATCCCTGGCGACATGTCGCTAGGGATGGTTTCCTTGGCGACACGTCGCCAGGGAAGGTTCGGAAGAAACGACAAAAGAGGTTAGGTACATAAATATACGTTGAAAAGTCAAAGGAATCCATGGCGATATGTCGTCGGGGAAACAAAGTCATATCCCTCCCAAAATTTTCATTGACGCGCACTTTTGGCTAGACGATAAAGTAGAATGTATCCCCGGCGACATGTTGCCGGGGAAAATATGACCTTTTTGACCAGATCTTCACTTTTCTCATAGCACTTTCTTATCCCCCAAAAAACCCACTTCTTCCTTTCGTTCGCTGCTGGTCACCACAATTACCACCATCACCACCATCACCTCCACACCACCATCACCACCATCATTATCATCACCACCACCACTAGTCACACCACTAGTCACTACCACACTTGCACACGTGCACCACTTCGCCACCACTCCGCCGACTGCCACCACTCCGACTAGTCCAATCTTTCCCACTTTTCTTCTTTTTTCTAACCCTTTAAACATCCAATCTTCCCCGATTTTAAAAGGTTGTAATTTTAATTTTTGATTTTGATTTTATAATAAAAAAATTTTGTTTATCTTATTATGATTGATAATTAAAATGGGTTTGTTTTATGTTATTGTAGCCCCGACCGCAGCCGGAGACGCAGCTCCGACCATAGCCGAGACCACAGCCGACAACCACCACAGCCCGACGCCAACAACCCCGACCAAACCCGGCTAAGAAGTATGTTTTTAAACTCTTATTCATAATACATATGATTATTTATTTATTTATTCATTTTGGTTTCCCCGGTGACAAGTCGTCGGGGTTTATAAACTAGTTAAATTTGGTTAAACGAAAATACAAACACTCCTTAACATTGTTAAACGCACAACCAAACACTCCTTATGCTACATTTTTTATGAGAATAAACTGATAAGCTTATCCGAATAATCTGTTTTCAAACATCTTATCCTGATAAGCTGTTTTCAAACAGCTTATCCTGATAAGCTTATCGGGACAAGCTGTTTGAAAACAGCTTATCCTAATAAGTTAATCAGGACAAGTTGTTTGAAAACAGCTTATCCTGATAATCAGAATAAACTGTTTTTAAACAGCTTATCCTGATAATCTTATCGGGACAAGCTGTTTTCAAACAGCTTATCCTGAGAAGCTTATCAGGATAAGTTGTTTTCAAACAGCTTATCCTGCTAAGTTTATCGGGACAAACTGTTTGAAAGCAGCTTATCTTGATAATCAGAATAAGCTGTTTGAAAACAGCTTATCCTGATAAGCTTATCCGGATAAGCTGTTTGCAAACAGCTTATCCCGATAAGCTGTTTGCAAACAGCTTATCCCGATAAGCTGTTTGTAAACAGCTTATCCCGATAAGCTTATCAAAATAAGTTGTTTGATATAAATGTTTTATTGAACTAAACCTTAGGAATGTTTTAGGATTTTAGCGATTAATTTCAGAAAATTCCCGTCTGAAATTGATCAACCTATAGAAAACTCGTCCGAAGTTAATTTATTAGGAATTAACTTCGGAAAGTCCCCTGTTGGGGACTGCTTTTTGAATGTTTTGTCTCATTTAGGATATGAATGCGTATAACCGATTTACTATTTGAGATGATTATGACAGTGTTTCTCCTTTACTCCTACGAATATGTCTTTAAACACATATTTGGGGAGTTGAGGGGAAATGCTGCCGAAATTTTCTCAAATAGTAAATCGATTATACGCATTCATATATGAGACGAAACATTCAAAGGGTGGGTTAGGATTGCCTTCCATAGTTGCACTAGGTGAACATACTATTTTCTATTCTTGATAATTATATCTTTTATAAATATTATTATATAATTATATACTTTATAAATAATAATTATATATTTTATAATTATTTTTTATAATTTGATATAATACATATTATTATTTATGAAATATATAATAATTATTTTTTTAAATTCCTTATTTTAATTAAGTTGCATATAATAACTAAATGTATCGTCAAAACACAGTTATGGTACTCATTGATAAGAGTTGGACACGGTTAGAGCGTCATGAGCCAGAATTTATATTGGGTCTTACCAATTTTGTCAAGCATTCCAGGAAGTTTGTGAATAGTTTGAATCAGATAACATGTCCATGCAAGTCTTGTCGAACAAGACTCCCGGTACATATCGACCTTCTTTCGAACCACGTTATGAAATCCGGGTTTGACCACAGTTATACAACATGGGTACACCATGGTGAACCGGCTCCTCCTACACCTACACCTCCTCCACCACCACCGCCACCACTGCCAATAATAGATAACACAATACAACCTTTGATTAGTGACATGACATCGTTACTTGATGATCTTACCTATATTCCTCTAGACTATATTCCTCCTCCACCTCCTCCCAACTCAAGTAACAGACCGACTCAAGCTAACGAGTTTGAAGAGTTATATCGTAGTGCCAATGAGGAGTTGTACCCTGGTTGTGTAGAAGCGACTCGATTAGACTTTATGGCAAAGTTTACACATTTTAAGGCCAAAGGTAAAATCACCGATACCATATTCAATGAAATTATAGTGTTTTTGCAAACTATCTTTCCCCCTAAGCAGAGGATTCAAGCTCCCACCGTTATACTATGCAATAAAGAAGACATTTAAAACGATCGGGTTAGGGTACGATTCGATACATGCTTGTGAACACGATTGCTGCTTATTTCGGGAAGGACACGCCGGTTTGGATTTCTGTCCGGTGTGTAATACAAGTAGATGGAAAGACACTAACACGCCTGGGAAGAAAGTTCCTAAGAAGGTGATGCGTTACTTTCCGATCATTCCTAGACTAAAACGTTTGTACAAGTCTCGTAAAAGTGCAAAGGATATGATTTGGCATGCTACTGGAAAGTGTACGGAGCCCGGTAAGATGCAACACCCGTGTGATGGTGCAACTTGGAAGGAATTTGATGCCATGTATGCTGATTTTGCAGCAAAACCAAGAAATGTTATATTAGGGTTGGCTGCTTATGGTTTCGATCCATTCGGCAACCTTAGTCAGACTTACAGCATGTGGCGAGTGATATTGACAACATACAACCTGCCTCCGTGATTGTGTATGAAAGAGAGTTCTTTAATGCTGACGCTGTTAATTCCTGGCCCTAAATCCCCGGGTAAAGACATTGATGTTTACTTGAGACCTTTAATTGATGATCTAAAAATTTTATGGGATGGTGTCAGTACTATAGACCAAGCTAAAGGCGAGGCATTCACCATGAGAGCGATGCTTTTATGGACCATCAATGATTTTCCGGCTCGAAGTAGTTTGTCTGGGTATAGTGGGCAAGGTTACAAAGGCTTGCCTTACATGTAATGACGACACTCCATCTCTTCATGTGGCAAGCAAAATAGTTTATGTTGGCCAAAGAAGATTCTTACCGTCCCGCCATAAATCTAGGACTTCGCGTGAATACAATGGTAAACCCGAACACAACTCCCGTCCTAGAATATTTACCATGGACCAGATTAACGATCAACATGCTTCACTGCCAAATCGGCTTCCAGGTAAACATAAGAATTATGGGGGTGTGAAGATAACACGCAATTTTCGTCTTGAGCCTAACTGGTCTAAACGGTCTATTTTTTACGAGCTTTAGTATTGGCCTTTTCTTTCACTAAGACACAATTTAGACATCATGCATATCGAAAAAATGTGTTGGAGGCCATCCTGAACACTTTGTTGATGAATGACAAATCTAAAGACACTGTCAAGGCAAGACAATAATTGGAAAAGTTGGGCATTCGAAAAAGCTTGTGGCTCACCCAAAATAAAAACGGGAAGTGCAAGAAGCCTCAGGCTTCGTATTCCTTCACACCAAAGAAAAGGAAAAAGTTTTGTCAGTACATCAAAAGTGTTAAACTACCAGATGGGTTCGGATCCAACTTCAAGCACAAAGTGACCGATAACGATACCAATATAACGGGCGTGAAGTCTCATGACTGTCATATAATGATGCAACGTTTACTTCCTTTCGCACTTCAGGAATACTTGCCTGATAAGATTGCAAGACCACTGATCGACCTATGTAACTTGTTAGGCAACTCTGCTCTGCAACTTTAATGGTGGATGACATGTTGAATGCTGTAAATAAGGTGGTTGACATTTTGTGAGATCTTGAGCTCATATATCCTCCTGATTTTTTGACATTACGGTTCACTTGGTTATCCATTTACTTGATGAGGCCATTGAAGGCGGGCCTATCCGCCCCCGGTGGATGTACCCATTTGAAAGATACATGAAAGAGCTAAAATGTTATGTACGAAATAAAGCTAAGCCAGAAGGTTCGATTGTGGAGGGTTATGTTGCACAAGAAGCATTGACTTTCTGTTCTAAGTATTTTTGGGATGATGTTACCACTAAATTTAATCGTCTCGATCGTAATGTGGACCCCCCTCCCCCAACGTGTCAGTTTCAGGTGTTCTGATCGGTATGCAACCCGATTGGGAAAAAGTCGTTTATTCTGTTCCCTGATCAAGAGTTCAAGAAAGTGGAATGGTATGTACTAAACAACAGTCCTGAAATCCACAAGTACATTTCCGAGTTCAAGAGGTACGCGTTTTTTATTTTATTTTGAAACTTCTTTTTCTTAACAATAACGACTTATTCTAATACCATGAACGTTTTTCAGATTATATCCTGACATAGACACGAAAAAAGAATTCTCCGCCTGGTTTGGGAAGAAGGTAAACTTAGACTTATCTTGTGTACTTACCTGTAAAAAATAATATTATTATAAATAGTTTTCTGTATCTAATCCTTTATTCCTCATAGATCCGTCAACGTCACGTAGACAATGACAAAGACGCAGAGGTTATTAGAACCAGCGAGTTATTCGCTTTGGCTTGTGGACCATTACCATATCCAATCTCACTAAACTCTTGCATATTCGACAGTGTGAGGTATGTCGTGTACAGTCGCGATGAACGTCGTACAACTCAAAACAGCGGCATTTGTGTGCCTGGCCCTAACAACACAATGTCTTATGGTCAGCTTCAACATATCCTCGTATTTCATTATTTGTCGTTCAGTGTTGTGTGGTTCCGAGTTAAGTGGTTCGACACTCGCCCCATATTACGTAAACAACGTCTTATTTATAGAAAAAACATGACACAACTCACCGATACAAGAGGTGAGTGGTGGAAAGATGATCAATACATTCTCGCAACACAAGTCAAACAAGTCTTCTACATTGAAGATAAGAACAAACCCAACTGGAAGGTCTTTGAACATGTTAATCATAAAAAGTTTTCCAACGGGGGTGTCATCGTGTCAGATGTCGTTCCTGATATTATACATTTCGACAACTCATCTGATCTACCACTTTCCACTGATTTGAATGACATGGGTGATGTAACCTTGCATATAGATGGCCAATCAACGGAGGTTGATGCACCGCCAAATATCATTGATGTTGATGACGAAGATGATGGTATTACTGATGATGAAGACGTCCCTCATGATTTATGTGATGAAGAACGTATGAATGATGATGATGATGGTGAAGACAAAGTTTATTCCAGTGAAGAAAAAGATTGACCTTTAGTTGTAACTTGCAAAAGACACTTATTTGTTTGAATGAATGAATCTAATTGTTGTGGATTGTTTAAATGTCTATATTTAGTTGGATGTGTTGTATTTGGATTTGTGCATGCTTATATTATTTTATTCATGAATTTGTCTATGTTATGCTAATTGTACTTGTACAGATGTCAGCAGATGTTGCACGATCACACGGTGGTGACGGTGGTGGTGAGGATGCACCTCTTACGCCAAACATCCACATCGGTTGCCTCGCATTATTTAGAAATAAAGGTAAGAATAATTTGATTATTGTAACACAATCATAAATTTGGTGCATATATATATGTTGCTTGCCTTGAATTTTTATGACTTTGTCACTCACTTGATTTTTGCAGGCAAAGGAAAAAGAAAATAAAATTTGGGCGGTAGAGAGGCCGGTAGAAAGACTCGGGGCATTACCCGATGTCTCGATTTGTTGAGCGAAGTTGACATGCATGGCCCTGTCCCGATAAATTTTGAGGGACAACCACCCTCTTTCTGGCCTCTCGGCGCGCATGCTCAGCAGTTTTCTAATTACGTCGGGGATTGTATCAAGAGGCTCTTGCCAATGTACTACCCAAGTTGGAATGATGTCCCAACAGAGATCGAGACGAGCGTTTGGGCGAACATAGAGGTCAGTTATCATTTTTATGTTTATAACATTATTGTGTTTATTTATTTAATTGTGTATATATTTAAATAAATTTGTTTATTTATTTATATCATATAAATAAATAACAAATTTAAATAAATATACAAATTGTATCTTATTTATATATATCATATAATTTTTTTTAAATAAATATAAAAAATTTAAATAAATATAAAAAATTAAATAAATATAACTTTTTTAAATAAATATATATTTGATGAGAATAAGGTAATAAGCTTTTTCGGATAAGCTGTTTTCAAACAGCTTATCCTGATAAGCTTATCAGAACAAGCTGTTTGAATACAACTTATCTTGATAAGCTTATCAGAACAAGCTGTGTGAAAACAGCTTGTTCTGATATGCTTATCAGGATAAGCTGTTTTCAAACAGCTTGTTCTCATAAGCTTATCAGGATAAACTGTTTTCAAACAGCTTGTTTTGATGTGCTTATCAGGATAAGCTGTTTTCAAACCGCTTGTCCTGATAAGCTTATAAGAACAAGCTGTTTTCAAAAAGCTTATGCTTATCAAGATAAGTTGTTTTTATAATAAAAATTTAAATAAATATATAAGCCATTAAATAAATAAACAAAATAATGTATAAATTATATCTCTAACTCTAACTCTGTGTTTATTTTATTTGTTGTATATGAATGCAGTCTAAGTTTAATCTGACACCCCACAAGAGTGATCCTACGACATGGAAGGGTGTAAGTGGCGGCATCAATCATATGCTTCAAAAGACTTACAATTCTCGAAAAAAGAGGTTAAGGACAAAGCATTGGCGCCGAGACATTGATACCGGTAGGGTAGACATAGATAGAGTCCGCAGGGCGCGTCCTGAGGAAATTACTGACGAGGACTGGGAAAAACATATCGCACTTTGGAGTGACTCGGATTACGAGAAAAGATGCCTGACAAACTCCCAAAATCGGTCTAAGCAGAAGACACCGAGTCGGCAGAGATTCCGATCGTTAGCACTCCTTCGAGACAAAGTGGTGAGAAATTCTATGATTAATTTACATACATATATGTCTTTGATTATATGTTTTGGTGTGTTATGATTTTTTGTTTTGAATTTGCTTCATTCTATATATGCGTGTCTATGTATGTACAGACGCAAGCTGCAGTTGAAGCTGATATGCCACCCCCGACTGTCATTGATCACTTCTTCATGGCGCACACCGACCAGGATGAGAATTTTCCTTGCGATGCGAACCGCGTTATGTATGTAAGTATTTTTTTTCTTGTTTTTTAAATTCATTAATTAATTTTCTTTGGATATACCTTGGTTTTCGACTATTCCCTGCCGATAAATAATGTACCAACCCGACTAATAAATAATATACTAACTATCGTTTGTTTTTGTCACTTCATTAGGAGGAGATGCTTGCGATGAGGGCTGCAGGCAAACATACGGACGACGAGATCAACTATATCGTCAGAGGCGGAAAGCAGCGAGGCCACATGCCCGGTGTCGGTCAGATAGTGCCGAGAAGGCGTCTAACTGCTCGATATACTCCTCCCCGTGCACCTGCCATCGACCCACGATTGGAACAAGCGTCTCAAGTGTATAAATTTATAAGAAGTGACGATAGGTTCGCCGATGCGTTCTCACAATTCTTATCGCGTGGTGCTAGCGGGAGTGACACGGGAGGCAGCGGTAGTGGCGCCGGCGGGAGTGGCGGTAGTGGTAATGATAATGCCGACAGGTAGAATGGCAATAATGGTTAGTATGTTTGTTTTTCCTACCTTAGCATGCAAGTTTAATAATTGTAAACCTCGAATTGCAAGTTTAATAAGTGTAACTAGGAACCAATATATTTGTACTTAAGTTGTGACATATGTATTTGTATTGATCGAGTTAATCGATCTAGAGGTTACATCTTATTGTGTTTTGGTACTAGCTTTGTGGTACATTTTTAGTATTTGTATCCCCATATTTTCTATTTGTATTCCCAGGTTTTGGTAGATTTTTTTCGGAAAAATTCCGGAAAAAAATCTAGAAATAGCCTGCTGTGCAGGCTGCACAAAAAAAATGACAAAGCTTCCCCGGCGACATGTCGCCAGGGAAAACTGTGACTCTTTTGACTTTTTTGAAAAGTCATCAGGTTTCCCTGGCGACACGTCGCCGGGGAAACTTTGGTACAACTTTCTCTTGTTAACGCGAGGCTTTGACTTGTCAACGTAATGAAAAGTTTCCCTGGCGACATGTCGCCAGGGAAAAGTGAATTTTAATTATCATGATTACTTAACCTTGCTAATCACCACAGTTTTCCCCGGCGACATATGTCGCCAGGAAAATTTTCCCGCACCAAATCTAGCGTGGCACCAATTTTTGGACCAAAGAGCTGCGGGGCCCACTTAGTCGCCAGGGAAACGTTAAAAAATCGCTAGGGAAACTTTCCCGTACGAGCTTTCCTTGGCGACGTTTCCCTGGCGACATGTCACCAGGGATTCGATTTCCCTGGCGACATGTCGCGAGGGAAACGCTCAAAATTTCGCCAGAGAAAGGCTCGAATTTTGTAGTGTTCCGTCTATCATTTTATTGTGAAAGACATGAGTGGGCCGTTCTGCCATCAGTACCTTCATATTACGCTGAGTAGAATTTGACAATGGGTTTTCAAACCAATCACAATAACTAAAGAGACAGTATATATATTCACATAGCAGTGATCTAATAAGAGGTAAACTACAATAAGAAGTGAGAAGTGATCAAAACATATATTGGAGATGCAACGACTTGTAATGAATGCATTTCTCTTTATATAGATGCTTCATTTTAAGTATCGAAAGTTAATTTGATGTGCGGATGATACAATTGGAATTTTACCATTTCGTCACGTGTTAATTAAGGCTCATAAAAAAGAGAAATCATGAAATGCCATATGCATCTGATTAAAATTTTGAAAACACGTTATGGTGCATCTAAGATAATAGAAATACGTTCAATTTATATTGGCGGATCTCGAATATGTGATTATGTTACTTGTTATTTCTTCTTACTTTAAGATTATTTCTCATTTAGTCCTCACTCTATATTCACAAACTACATTTATTAGTGAAAATTTATGTAGGTATGTATACATAACATGCAATGAGGCCATCACAATCTTGAATTTGTGGTGTTACTCAAATGGACCTTGTTTATTCTCTTGTTGGGTCCACTCAATCCAATGTATGCTTGGTGATCGATCCTATGTTCAATGTTTACCATGTATCCATGTTACAACTCGGTTAGTATCGTGTCCACTTGTTCCTGCTTTAGTCATTATCAAACAGGCTAATATGTCTCACTTGTACATCATCCACAATTTATTACATGAGCCTTGTGCATGTGGTATGTTCACGACTTATGTTTTGCTAATCGTAACTGCCTAGAAAAATCATGTTGGTGTTGTTAAAACTTTAGTTAAAATTGATATGATTAACTGTCTATGAAGTTGATTAGGAAAATGTCGCATACTAGGGCACTAAACTAAGCGAAAAGACATGCTTAAACCCTGCTTTAGTTTGCCAAAGATGCCCCTATCATGTTTGGAGAACAAACCAAACTTGTTTAGCTATTCATTGCTGATGTTCACTTAGGTTTAATTATGGTTGCTTTAATACTGACAATCTTTGTTTAGGCACCAACCATGCTTGGTTTAAAGTTGACATCGAACATGATTGTTTAGAAAATCATTAAATATACTTACACTAATGACATTTAGACTAGTAATAAATTTCAGACACCTTTTTTTTGGTAGCCATAGATGAAAGTAATGAAAAATTGAAATTCATTAATGTGAATTTGTCATCTAAAGAGGTATAACGCATTTGCAGACATGCATGTCCATGCCCTGCTATGGGGACAGTCCATACTATCAACAAAACAAAAGGCAAACAGAAAGAAGTTACAATGCAAACAAATAGATAAATTGACAAATATCTAACTGCTAGCTCATGGACCAAGCTAAACTTCTAGAATATATAGCCTGGTGGTGATGTTGGATAATAATCCATTAATCTTAGTTTAGTATCTGTACATTCGTATAAACATGTATTACTGTATTAGTATTATTATGTATTTGTAAGGGCTAGCCCAAGAAAATCAGAAAAAGGCTGCAAGCCCATTAGGTTTAGGAAAGGGTGCAACGATTACTTTAACTGTTTCTGTTAAACCGTTTTGTTTGTTTAACACACCGTTTGGCAAAACCAGTCACGCCCCTTCAGTTTGTATATATAGTTAGGATCCTGTAAAACACAAAGTAACCCATTCGTTATAATATATCAGTTATTTGGGTTCAAACCCCTTATTCAATCTCTTGTTCATCCCCTATTTATTTTTTTGTCCTATTTATCCGAATATGATGATTGTTTGTTTGATCATTCGTTCCTGGAATCTCCCCGAGTCTGGACCTGTTAACATTGGTATCAGAGCGAAGGGATCAAGCAAAACTCCACATCATGATTCATCATCAATCGATCGCACTGTCTAATCAAAGGTTCCCACTGAAGGGAAGCCGGCATAATCAATTAGTGATCAGGAAACCCGCCTAGAAAAAAGGCAACATAAAGAAGAAAGGCATTAGGCAGCGGACGGAATAACAGGAAAGAAAGAAAAGGCAGAAAAATAGAAAGAAGATCAGAAGAAAACTTTTGGCAAATGAAGAACACTTTGGGTTCGTAAGAATTCAAAGGAGAATGGTCAGTTTTATTGTTTTTATCAAGAATTTTATTAGTATACAGTTTGGCCAAAATTTTGGTGTGATTGCAAAAGAATTTGGATATACAAGAAAGTATGAAGAAAAATCAGAAAATGCTACAAGATTATTCAGAGGTTTTCATAAGACGGCGAGGGTTCCTACTATGAAAGTAGAAGAAGACGAAGATCTTGGAACTTGCCCAACGAACCGAGGTGAGTACGCTTACCCAACGAACCGAGGCGAGCACGCAGATCCAACGGCCAGTCACAATGAAAAGGAAACCATGGAGCATTTTATGAACAACAATCAATAACAGACTGCATAATATGGAAAGGCCGCCAAGGGGCAGATGCCCTGCCAGCCATGACGATTCAAGCATAGGGAAGAAGATATCGAGATTAAAGACACAAAGATTAACAGATTAGGGGGAATATGTTGTATAATAATCCATTAATCTTAGTTTAGTATCTGTACATTCGTATAAACATGTATTATTGTATTAGTATTATTATGTATTTGTAAGGGCCAGCCCAAGAAAATCAGAAAAAGGCTGCAAGCCCATTAGGTTTAGGAAAGGGTGCAACGATTACTTTAACTGTTTCTGTTAAACCGTTGTGTTTGTTTAACACACCGTTTGGCAAAACCAGTCACGCCCCTTCAGTTTGTATATATAGTTAGGATCCTGTAAAACACAAAGTAACACATTCGTTATAATATATCAGTTATTTGGGTTCAAACCCCTTATTCAATCTCTTGTTCATCCCCTATTTATTTTCTGCCATATTTATCCGAATATGATGATTGTTTGTTTGATCATTCGTTCCTGAAATCTCCCCGAGTCTGGACCTGTTAACAGGTGGTATATGAGAACAGTTATGGAGATGCATTAAGGCTGGGTGGAATGGGAGCACAACTCACAGAGTGAGTTTAAAATTTACACGTGAGTTTTTACCTTGTCTATAAAACTCACACGCGAGTTGCTGGTTAAATAGTGGGTTTTTGACTTAGGTGAGTTACATATAGTGGGATTTTAATTTTTTTTCTTTTATTTTTTTTATTAGTTTGTGAGTTTGTAGGGTCTTTAGTGGGGTATGATGTGACAAGTCTCTCACTACATGTAAGGTTGAAAAATAAGTTAAGTGAATAGAGAGAAATAATTGAGATGATACTAGCGATGAGTGAGTGTGTTTCCACTCCTAACAAATTATACATAAATTTTGAGTTAATGATTTGCATATTTCAAAAATTGATTGAAACACTTCACAGATAGTTATACTATGTATATATTGTGTGCTTTAACATGTTGTATATTGAATTGTCAAAATAAAAAAATATAATGTGCCAATCAATTCTTTATTATTTTAGTATACATTCTTAATTTCAAACTGTATAAAATATGAAGTACATTTTTCGGTCTAACATTTATGGATATATATGATGTGGCAAATTCTATTTTAGAGAAGTGACATAATGTTTAAAGTTTTGTTTCATAAATTTGGTTGTCGATAAATATGCTCTCGGCATGCTTTTATTTAATAGGGGTCGGTTTAGGATTTGATTGTTTTTAGGTAATTGATTCTTTACAAAATTACGGCAGAGACCCTTTAGGGGTTCGTATGTCTCGAATAGACCCACTTTTTAATAATATATCTAAAATAACCCTGTTGGTCGCGTCTATAATAAAGCGGACAGTTAACTTACACGTGTCAACATACTATTTGCTTGAGAAAATAATGTTTAAATTTCTTTTTTGCTCCGCGTTCTATTTCAAACGGACAAAGAAAGAAGAAATGTAGGGTCCAACAAAATATTTAGAATCTTCTCACTTATATTTACAAAAACAACCTTACACTCTTTTATATTTATAACATTTTTATACAATAAACTTTATTCGTTGAATCTTAGCAAATATTTAACGAATTCATTAATTAAAAAAAACCGTTATGAAGAGCTCTAAATTACGAACAAAATGAGCCCACAATTAATATGTTTTGGACGCACACATGATTTAAAAAAATATATATATTAAATCTAATATATGTAAAGATATATAGATACATGTTAACGTTTCTATTTCATACGTTCACGTGTGTAATATTTTTTGTTTATTAAAAAATGTTAAGTTTTATTTATGAAACTAGAAACACTAATTTTTTATAGTTTCGTAAGTCTACATGTATAAAATGGTACAAAATAAAAGCGCAAACATATACCATTTTTAATTTATTAATGTTTACTTATACGTGTAAACTTACGAAAATATAAAGGTCAACATTTTAGTTTCATATATAAACTTTAGCAAATATCTAGCGAATTCTTAAATGAAAAAAAAATATTGTTGCAGCTTTAAATTAGGAATAAATGAGTCTAATATATGTACGCTTTAACCGCAAGTATGACTTAAAAAAATGTGAAAGTTTGATATATACATGTATGTTTTTTTATTTTGCACGATTTTATACATGTAAACTTACGAAAATATAGAAAATTAGTGTTTCTAGTTTCATAAATAAAACTTAACCTTTTTCATTAAACAAAAAATTTTACACACGTGAACGTATTAAATAAAAACGTTAACATGCATCTATATATATATATATATATTTACATATATTAGATTTAATAGATTTTTTTTTAAAATCATGTGTGCGTCCAAAACATATCAATATTGGGCTCGTTTTGTTCGTAATTTAGAGCTCTTCACAACAGTATTTTTTTTAATTAATGAATTCGTTAAATATTTGCTAAGATTCGACGAATAAAGATTACTGTATAAAAATGTTGTAAATATAAAAGAGTGTAAGGTTGTTTTGTAAATATAAGTGAGAAGATTTCTAAATTTTTTGTTGGACCCCACATTTTTTGTTTCTTTTCTTTGTCCGCTTGAAATAGAAAGGGGAGGAAAAAAATTTTTTTACCATTATTTTCTCAAGCGAATAGTATGTTTGACATGTGTAAGTTAATTGTCCGCTTTGTTATGGACGCGACCAACAAAGTTATTTTGGATATATCACTAAAAAGTGGGTCTCTTCTAGACATACGAACCCCTAAAGGTTATCTGCGGTAATTTTCTCTTTATTTAATGTTATTAATAGCATAAGGCGTGACGTCGCAATATAGTCAAAATTCAAGCTTTAGTGGTCAAGGCGAAACATCTGTATTTTGAAGAGGTGATTTAAGACGACACAAAATATGAAGATATTTATATATTTATGTCATATTTTATATATATCGAGTATACAAAAAAAGTTGTACATAATGAATAAAGTTAGGAAACAATCCTAACAAGTAGTCTTCTTCGTTATTAAAAAATAAATTACCCGAGCTGAGTCTTAAAAACTCAATGTCTCGTGCCTTAGCGCGCCTTATGATGCATTTTCATGCCATGCTGAAAGCCGACGCGTTGGTTTTTCTTAACATTAAGGCCACGTCTTACGTCTTTACGCGCTTTTTAGAAGACTAGTTTTATTTGTACATTTGAATTAGAATTTGGTACATTTAAATTAGAGTTTGTCCTTACACACTTCGAATTTTGTTTTGTATTTGGTTTGGTAACTTGAAAAAGGCTTACGCTATATTTGTTGAGTTTGTTATTTGTTTCGTATTTTGATTACCAACATTCCATCTAAATAAGAAAGGTTAATCTCAAGTGCTCGAATAATCAACATAACGAGGGACAAATGTTGCTGCTAATGATGACTCGTTTCTTGCTCTGAATACCCCGGAAAATCAAGTGGTGGGTTTCTAATGTGGTTAATGATGGTATATGGTATGGATTCTGGTCTGAGCACAACATTGTTTGTGGATCCAAATGTTATGGAATGGGTGGATGAGCCGGTTCTTCCAAAATCACTTGAGAGTTTGATTATAAATGAGGTTGTTACCACTAAGGTTAATCTTAGATCTTGGACTCCGATAAACCTATAAATGCAAAAGTTGAAGTTAAAATTTCTTAGGCGTTTATTTAGGATGTTTATTCAAGATTTGGTTTTAGCTTGTATGGTCATTCCGAGTGTAAAAGAGCAGCGTTCCCGGTTACTAAGAGTTATGTTAAGTATGCATGGACTAAGTTTCGTTTAGCTCGTTTAATGATGAACTCAAAGGATTCTTTTTCTTCAAGTTTGCTTCAATAGAGGGAATGCATGAGGTATTGGGAAATGGTCCATGGTTTATCCGCTCTACACCTACCGTCATCAAGAAATAGAAGTGAAATACTAATTTACTTAAGAAAGATCTGAATTGGGATCCTATTATATTTGGGGTTAAGTTTCATTATATTTCTATTGTGGCGTTCGATATAAACAGGTTGTGTGTGATGGCTGTTATGCATGGTCACCCAATATTGCTTGAGTCATATACAAGTTTTATGCGTCTACAGTCATGGGTTGTATGGATTATGCTCGTTCATTAATTGATATTAGGGCTGATCGGGAGTTAATGGAGGATATGGTTATTGCTTCCTAATGTAGAAGATGATGAATAGGTTTTTCATACTATGAGGGTGAAGTATCAATGGGAACCACCTAGATGTAGTGTACATATGGTATTTGGGCATGCTGATATGTTTTGTCTCAAATGGCTTGTTGGATTTGGCTTCATAGGAATTTGGATATTTTTTCCTCAAAGAAGCCTCGGAAAGCTATGTTGTTGGACGACATTGTAGAGCATTCTTTTTCTTGGATTTCCAATAGATGTAAATTTTCTTTTTCTTGGGAAGTTTGGTGTAAAAACCCTTCTCTTATTGTTTTGTAAGTTTATGCTAGCTTCTTGCTAGTTTTATTTAATAAAGTTTTCGTTCAAAAAAATGACTTGTTGAAAAACCTAGGAAATAACACACAAATCGTGATGATAACATCCTTTTTTTTCTCATGGTACGAATATGGGTTCTAAGTTTCGGGTTAAGCTTAATAAACCAATTTGGTAAGTCGCCTCTAAAAAGAATAATGCTAGTTCAAATGGTACTAAAGAGAGTTCCAATGTGTCTAGAAAAGTGATAGAGTTCTACTAACCCTTTTGATGCACTTAATACGATTGAGGATGGTGATGTGCTTAGATCAAAGAGGGCTCGTCAAATTCAAGTAAGAAAGTTGTCCAAGATGTGGCCGGTCTGACATCTGGTAGTCTAGGTAATAACCTTTGGTTGCAAGGATTAATGACCCAGAAAGTCAAATAATTGAGGTAAAGCTTGTGTTACTAGAGGATGAGGCTTATGTGTTAAAACCTTCTAAAGCAATGCTTTCTAATTTTTCTAGTGTGGTTTTTAAATAGGTTGATTATCTGGTTAATGAGAATAATGATAGTGAAGTAGAAGAGGTATATGATGAAACGGTCACTTAGATGGCTTCTACGAGCTCCAATATTAATATAACTACTACAAGTGATATCGGTTGAGGAAATACAAGCTTATATGAACAATATAAGGAAATTCATGGTGAAGACCCGTACGATGATGATGACTTTGATGATCCTGGTTTGACTAATGCTTAAATGAAGTTTGCTAACCTTTGTGGTCAACTTATATGGGTTAGGTTTAAACCACATTTAGTGGGTTTGTTTTTTCCTAGTTTTTGGCTTAGATGCGGGATTCAGCCATATTCGTTCTACTTAACAGTTTATTGGAGTAATAGAATTTATCGGGTAAACTCTTTACCAAAAATATCATCTCTAATGCTTGAAGGCACACGCAAAACTCTTGATGAATATCCACATTATGAGTGTAATAAAATAGTATAAACAAACATTCTTTTTCTTAAAAAATAAAGATAAAAATTTTAAACCAAGTTAGTTGAAGGTTTAAATTAAGTTAACATGGAATCATAAGAGCATTGAGAGCAGTTGGGGAGCAACCGCTCGTGCCACAAGAAAAGTGCATGCCACGTAAGAATAATTGGCTTTGGCACCAAAACAATAGTTTATTAGTTATAGAAACATGCTCATGGTTTATTAGTTGTAGAAAAAGTTTGTATGAGATGTCCATGATACTCGTAAGAGTTGTCAGAACATCCATTTCAAAAACTCCACAACAATAGTTTCATGAATCGTCTCATAATCGTAAAAGTTGCACTTGTAATGTAATTAACTCTCGACGCTCACCTCTTGCCCCACTTGTTATTAGCTGTCAGACCTCCTGATAACGAGTAAGAGGAAAAATTGGATCTTAGTATTATTAGTAATTAATTAGGTAATTAATTCTTTTGAGAATGTAGTTATCGAAAATACTAATAACTTGAACTTTTTATTGTAGATGACTACCTCAGTCCTAAAAAATTCGGTTACCAAGTCCTTCTTTGAGGAGATGAAATTGACTGAAGATAATTTCATTGATTGATACCGCTCTCTTTGGATTGCGCTATCGACCAAAGATTTGCTACCTTACCTTGAGCAACCTATTCCTGAACTACCTACTATTCCTGAAGGCAAGAAATTCTTGTGAATATCTAAGAAAGTCTCAAATCTTGGACCAAACGTTTAAAGAATATCGGCGGTCTTATGTTGATGATCGTGCCCCAAGATCTTCAAGGAAATCTGAAAGGTCGTGGTGCTAATGCTATCTTAAAGGAACTAGAGACAATGTTTTGTCAATAAGCAAATCAGGAGCTTCTTGATGTGGCACGAGCGTTTCACTCATGTAAACAAGAAGATGGATAATCAGTGAGCTCCTATGTCTTAATGATGAAGGGCTACATAGATAATATGGAACGTCTTGGTCATCCCTTGTCACTAAAACTTGCGGTGAGTCTAATTTTAGTCTCACTTAACAAGGAATATGACGGGTTTGTGTAAAATTATAATATGCATGACCTGGGGAAGAAAATACCTAAGCTACATGCGTTGCTCAACTTACATGAACAAACGTCGTGTAATAAAGGGGATGCACATGCAATTAGAGCAGGAAAGTTCCAAAATCCTAATAAAGTGATAGGTGTGTAAACACCCATCCTTTTACCACTTAATTCGGGCTAAAACGAGACCAAAACACGTAATTAATATCATTTGTTTGGAATTATGCGTGGTTTTTGTGTTTATTGTGTTTTCAGAGCTAACCGGATAAATATTAAAGAAAACATGGGATTGCACGGGTTTTATCAAGGAAAAAGACTCAAGATAAAGTCTATTGTCCAAGAGATGCAAAAGATTTGAAGTCACTGGGCCTATTTGAAGATTTATCGAAGAAAAGGACCAAAGACAGAAGATTTACATAAGTCGAAGAAACTCAAGTCTATTTAACGAAGAAATTAAAAGACGAGTTGGATTTAATCGACAACAAATCCCGAATCAGAATCGAAAACGTCAACTTTTCTTAAAAGACGAGAAGACAAGAAGAAAGGGAGAAAGCCCACTCACCAACCAACCATTAGGACTATAAATAGATCTCTCCCTTCACATTTTAGGGAGTTAGCTTCATTTTTTCTTTTTCCAGTTCTTTTGGTTCGTAGCTTCATCACAAACACCATTAGGGTGTTTGATGATTTTTCATTTTCTTTTTCAATCTTGTAATCCTTAATCATTAACCTTGTTACTCTTCTATTAATCAATCCATTCCATCTTTCTATTCATCTTGTTCTTCATCATTTTTATTGCAAGTTTCTAAGTTTCTTATTTGATTCAAGTTTGATTTCAAAAAGTTGTTGATTTAGTGTTTTTATTGGTGGGATTTGTTACTTATGATATTTAAATGATTTATGTTTGATTTGGTTAAACCTTTTTGATTATTGAGTTTGATTTTGATAAAAATCGAGTCCCCGTTTTACTGTTACTGTAACTGATCTTTGATTCCCAGTTCTTTCCGAACAAAGCTAATATTCCGAATAGGTGTGCTTCTCATTTCCCTTACTCGGAACTTTTTGAATATTCCGAACAGCATTGATTTTCCGCATAGCCAAGTTACTTTTTCTTCTATTCGGAATATCTCATATATTCCGAATAGTCCAGTTTTTCCGAATAGCCATATTTTTCCGCATAGAACCATGTTTTCCGCATAGGCCTCATTTTTCCGAATAGGGCCAGCTTTCCGAATAGTATTATTTTCCGCATAAAGGTGATTTTCCGAATAGGGTGTGTTTTTCCGCATGACAATATATTCCGAATAGAGCATCTTATTCCGAATAAAGGCAGTTTTTCCGCATAAGCCATCTTTCCGAATAGGGGAATTTTTCCGCATAGACTTGTTTGACTTTCCGAATGGCTCTATATTCCGTATAGACTTATAAGGGTATTCCTCCAGATTTTATTCAAGTATTATTTTCTTTCATTATTGATTGATTTAAGTTAATATCATTATCACTTTATTCATTTTCATGTATTTAGAATAGAAAACCAAATCCACTTTTTGTCACCAAGAACAAATCATTCCACTTTAAACTGAGATCAATTCGAGAGGATTCCGAGAATAACGAACTTTTTCATCATTGCAAAACCAATGTATCATAAAGCTAAACCGTTTAATGTTGCAAAGGGAAATTGGCATGGAAAGGAATTCAAGTTGCTAACTTTACCCCTAAGGCCAAGATCCCTCCTCCACCAAAGATAGAGAATCTTGTTAAGGACTTGATCTACCACCAGTGCAGTGATGTAGGCCATTGGAGAAGGAATTGTCTCGAGTATTTCGATGCGTTATTGAAGAAAAAGAAGCTATCTCAAGAAGCTAACACTTTATGTATCTTTACTATATAACTCTATACTTTTCCTAATAATTCTTGGGTTTATGACACTGGTTGTAGTACTTACATCTGTAATACTACTCAGGGACTAAGGAAAAGTAGGAAGCTGAAGCCAAAAGCCTTGAATCTGCGCGTGAGCAATGGTCATCGTGCAACTGTTGAAGCTATTGGTGTTTTTAGTGATTGTATTGAACCATTTTTATTATGCTTCCTCTATAACTAGAGGAAGAAAAATGGCTTGAAGCTATGAATGTGGATATACAATTCATGAATTACAACGAAGTTTGGATCTTGGTTGATCTTCTTCCCAATGCTAGAACCGTTGGTGGCAAGTCGATTTTCAAAAAGAAGACTGCCATGGATGGAAGTGTACACACCTATAAAGCTCGATATGTGGTGTAGGGCTTCGCTCAAACCTTCGGGGTTGATTATGAAGAAACCTTCTCTCTTGTTGCATATAAAGTTACTAGGATTCTCTTAGTCATAGTTGCTTACTATGACTATAAGATTTGGCAAATGGATGTGAAAACTGTTTTCCTTAATGGACATCTTTACGAAGAAGTCAATAGGGTGCAACCTGAAGGATTTGTTAGTCCTAAATATCCAACCCGGGTATGCAAGCTTTAAAGATCCATTTATGGACTTAAGTAAGCATAAGGCAATGGAATAGACGATTTGATGAAATAATCAAGAAATATGGTTTTACTCAAAATCGTGACGAGTCATATGTATATATTACAGCTAGTGGGAGTAATGTAGTTTTTCTAATCTTATATGTCGATGACATATTGCTCATGGGTAATGATATTCCAACGTGGCAAGGTGTAAAAACCTACCTTGGTAAATGTTTTGCTATGAAATATTTAGGAGATGCTGCATATGTCTTTGGAATCAGGATCTCAGAGGATAGATCAAGACGGCTAATTAGATTATGTCAAAGTGCTTGTAACACCTCAAAAGTCAGTCAACAGAAGCGGTAAAGCTCGTGGGCTGTTACATCATTATATCAAAGTTCAAGATACAATAGAACGACTCCAAATAAGACGTTTTATAAAAATACCTCATTGAATTAATTTAAAATATCAAAGTACACATGTCACAGTTTTCAAAAGACAAAGTAGGGGAAGAATAAAGTTTTAAAGATGTCTACGAGATAATAGTTCAAAACATAAATTGTAAATATTCGAAGATAGCCATGAATTGCATGCGGACTCCAAGTACTTCATATAGCAGATAATCATCATCATCAAATACATGAGATAAATGCTAAAATGGGTCAACATAAAGTTGGTAAGACTATAGGTTTCATTTTTAAGTCATAGCAAAATGGACCGCAAAATTTCAGTTCATGTACACATGCAACTATGGGAGATATAATGCCAACTGTAGGACAAATCGAGTGTTCACAGAATTTATGATAGCTAAGCTCATGACATCGAAACTAGTGATCCTATACATGAAAGAATTGCACATATTAATTGCCCCAAGTGTAGGGATGGCAAAAGCACCCAAAACCGATGGAGAAAACCGAAACCCGAACCGATTGGGTCGGGTTCGGATTCGGGTTGACGGGTTTGGATGCGGGTTCGGTTGGGATATTTATTTTTCGCGGGTACGGGTTCGGGTTTTAGTAATACCCGCCCCGTTTACCCGTATACGTACCCGTTTACGAAAAACATATTGTTTATTGCTATTTTATATAATTTTTAAATTTGTGCGAAATAGTAGGCGAAGATTATTGAACAAATGAAATGCTTATATTAGTTACACTTTGTATGCATTAAAATGTTTGTGATCAAGCATATTTCGATTTTTTAACTTTAAATAAAAATGATTTATTCGAGACATTAAATCGCATGATATGATATTGAGTTAATATTCTTCATCTTCTAAAAACTTAAAAAATTATATTAGGGTATTTTGATTGTTTTTCATTGGGTTTTTTTAACTTTATGCGTACAATTATGTACAACGAAATTTAATTGTGGATACCCGATACCCGCGGGTAAAAACCAAAAACCCGTTGGGTAATAGTAATCGGGTACCCATCAGGTATTGGGATGCGGGTTTGGATATTATAAACGGGTGCGGGTACGGGTTCAGTAAAACCCGACCCGAACCCGACCCGTTGCCATCCCTACCCAAGTGAGTATCTAGCCAAGATAACTCAAGTTCGCACAAATGATATACACTCGTCCGACGTTAGAAGGCCTAAGTGAAGGTTGTCAAGCCTCAGTAGATCTATTCATAACGTCATAAGAGCTTACCCCATCCGAGTAATTAATGATTCATGATAGTGGGGACTATGGCTAATTCTACTTAAGCTATATCATAAACAATGCTCACTGAGCGTTAACAGAAAAACAATTTTTGTGTCCAGAAGCAAGTATAAGCATTTATCGCATCTCAAAACATTAAACATATAAAACAGTTTAATAAGGATTATAGACTCACCTCAAGCAATGAATCAATCCTCACAAGCAAGATCAAGTAATAGCGAACAACACTAACGGCAACCTAAATATATTACTATAGTTTAGGTGCTAGCAATTAAATCACATAAGTCTATTACGTACGACGCTTATCAATCATTTGCGTAGTTTATAGATAAAACATGATTTATCGAAATCATATAGTTATAAGTAATATATTACACTTAGGCAAAAATATTTATTTTTGACTCAACGAAATTTCGACAGCCTTTCGGCGTTTATTTTAATTTACCAAAATTTAACTTAGTCAAATACTCAACGCACTTTTTACGAAAAATTCGACAGCCTTTTGGCGTCATTTTGAAATTTACATTTATAGTAATTTCTCGATAATCAACCACTTTCTAAATCAAATCAACTAATAATCACTTTTCCGCAATATACCAATTTTACAATGTTCAAATCTCAACAATAATCAAATATGTCCAACACGCACTTTTACCCTTTTTCAAATCGCTTCTAATATTAATATACAACATTTAGTACTCATTTCGACAGTCAAAATAGCTCGTTTAACTCGAAAACGTCATTTCGACCATATTTAAATTATAGACAGCAAGCATATTTTTAGTGTTTACCGCAATAATTAAGTTTACTGACAACAAAATTCAAACGATCATATCTTGCTCATTTAAGTCCGTTTTAGCTTATAATATACCAAAACGAAGGTATTAGCTTCTATTTTCATAATCTCATACTAATCTAGTGTCAAAACAATTTTTACAACCCTTTTTGCTTTGTTTAAATTTCGGACAGCATGTTACACTTTTGTAAAAATACATTTTCCACCATTTTCAAACATAACTACTAGTTGTAACTAGGGGTGGGAATCGGGTGGGGCCAACCGGGTTCGGGTCAATTTGGGTCGGGTCAATTCGGATTCGGGTCAACTCGAGTATAAGGAAAAAAATGAAAATTGGCTTATTTAAGTAATAATACAATGTAAAATGTGTTATTCGAGTCAGGTCAAGTTAGGTTGGTCGGGTTTGGGTCAAGTCGGGTCGAGTCAAGGCTAAAAAATATAAACCTAAACCCGAGCCTAATTAGAACTCGGATCAATTCGGTCAACCCGAATTGACCCGAATACGTTTTTGGACCCGAGTGACCCGACCCGTATAGGCTTATTCGGGTTTGGGTTCGGGTCGGGTCGACTTTTTCGACACCCCTAGTTGTAACACTACTAGTTTTCTCCAAAGATTCATAAACACCAAAAATATAGTAAAAATATGTTCAAGTTCACAGATCTATAATATATTAACATACATTTTTGTAAATACTTCAAGTTATGTTTAAAATACATGAATTTAGTAGATTCATCTATAAATCACATGGATCTAAAAGTTTATCAACATAATAATATTTTCCATCTTTTATTTTTAAAAAAACACATGATAAGAAACATGTATGCATAGATCTACAAATATTATGCATGAAAAATAAAAGAATTAAAATAGGTTTAAGAAACAACCTTATGTAACGTTTCTACGTAATAACAATAACCCGATCTACAAGCTAAGCCACAAAAATCAACTATAAAATCAACTTCTTCAACTTTTCCCAAATCAACCGAAGTATGGAAACCCTAGCTTCCTTTTCTTTATTAAAACTCTTTGTTGTATGAAATAAGTGCTAAACCTTCTTGAAATCAAGCTTGTAAAAATAAATAATGGAATTTGTGTGGTTTTATGTTTTGGCCAAGACAAAGAAGAGAGAAAAAGAGACATGTGTGTGTTTTTGTGTGAAAATAATGAAGGTATGAGGTGAAGTGCAACTTTATGTATAGTTTAGATAAGTTAAAAACCATGAAAATGACACATGATAACATTAACAAAAAATTTAGCCATGGTCACGTGGGGATGTTTATTAGGTATAAGAGCACAAGGTGTGGTTGACTCAAGCCGTGGGATAACACCACAAAATTGTCACGGTATGTTAATTTAAGCTAAATGATCCCACAACACCAAAACCCCCACAACACCAAAATTTTAGGCTCCTTGGTTGGCTTGAACCATGGGGAATTTTATTTTAAAAAAAATTAAAAAAATATTAAATACACGAAAACACGAGAACACGAGAACACGAAAACACGAGAACCGGTACGGTTCTCGCGTTTTCGTGTCGCATTTCGCGCGAAAACGCGCGTTTTCCCCTAGGCGCCAGACTCGAAAACGCGAACAGAGGTGTGGTTGGTGAGTTTTCGTGTGGCGTTTTCCCCATGGCTCAACTAGAAAACGCACCATATCCTGTGCTCTAAGATAAAAAGGTTAATTAGTTTTAGGTAATTATCAGAATATTAGGTTTAAAGTTGCGTAAACGTTAGAAATTTGACGAAATAAATTAATTTTATGATTTTTTGACGTAAAACGATATTTTGTGATTTATAAGAAATTTTATGCATGCTAACAATGGTTAAACGTAAAAACAACGTAAATTACGAAAATACGTTGCGTTAAATAATAATGATTATTTTTGAACGACAACTTTATTAAACTAGCAAGACGTTAGAAAAAAATTACAAAGAGATTAAATAAGGGTTCTTTAATCAACAATCCCATGAAAAAGAACTAGAACGCCTATTCACACTCCAAAGAAAAGACGCCGAGACTATATCATCAAATAACACGTAAAATAATTATTCACGGAAAATACGATTTATTACTATAAATAGTAGAAATACTAAAATACGTACACATAAATATATACTGAAGCTAATAAACACTCAGTTCACTTAAAGAAGGATCACGTGGTTAAAACAAAACAGTTAAGCACATAATTCAAAGTTAACGAATAATCTCACGGATTATCGTCAATACATTAACCGTCACAACAATTAGGTCAGATTTACAAAAAGTTCACAGAATGATGACTGAACACAGTGTCAATTCATTACACGTCCTCGGACAATTTCTTAGAAAACACAGGATAACTTCCCGGTTCAAAAGCAGTTTAAGCACATAGTTGATTAAATAAAAGTCAAAGGGTAAAATAGTCATTTAACGAGTCAGGAAAATTACCAGATGTTATAGTGCTTACATAGAACATATTTAAAAAAAAAGTATAGCATGGAGAATCCCAAACGTGGTATTATCCCCATTCAATCTGAACCAAAATTATGTAAGTCACAAGGTGCTTCAACACCTGTTGTGAAACGCATGAAAAGATTCCCTATGTCTCGGTTGTAGGATCGATCATGTATGTTGTAAGATGAAATAGACTTGATGTTGTGTTCGCACATAACATAACAAGCTGGTTTCAGCAGAATCCAGGTGATAAACATCAGACTGTTGTTAAGAACATTCTAAAGTATCTGAGGAATGCTAAGGACATGTTTCTTGTTTATGGAGGAGATATAAAAGAGGAGCTCAAGTTCGCTTGCTACATTGATGCTGGATATCTGATAAATGTTGATGATAAATTCTTAAACTAGATACATCTTCGTTTTCAATGGAGGCGTTGTTGACTGGAAAAATGCGAAGCAGACCATTTATGCAAACTCATCTACATAGGCTAAGTATATAGCCGCTTCGGAAGCTGTAGAGGAAGCAATTTGTATTAGAAAATTCATTTATGGGCTTAGTGTTGTTTCCACAAATGAAGAACCTAGGAATATGTATTATGATAATACTAGAGACATTACTATAACTAATAAACCAGGAATCACTGAAGGTTCTAAGCCTTATCGTACCACAGTTCACTACCTCCGAGAAGTGATTGAGCTGGGCGACATTACTCTAGATAAAGTTCACACAGATGACAACGTAGCTGACCTTTTTACAAAGGCTTTAGATGATAAAAAGCATTTTATGCATACTTCGAATATAAGAATGTGTTAATGCAATAATGCCTAAAAACATTACCTGCATTTTTCGGTCTCGCTTAGTTTTGATTACGACAATATGTAAAAACAAGCATTTACGAAAACAACGAAAAACGAATTCTTGAGTTCAAGTATTTTTCATTTTACCCATTTTCACTTAAGGTATGGATAAACAAGTACTAACCTTAATCAAGTGATCAAGTGATTAATACTTTCTTAAAACTCACTTTTTATTAAGTGTGACAAGTTTTTATTAAACTTTCTTTTTAAGAAAATGTTTTATTAAATTAATTATTTGAAAATTTGAAAATGGCATATTCTTATTTGGTTAGGAATATTCTATCAGGATATTTTTTAAACCAGATATGACCTCCACCACTAAAGGACAAAAAGGGAGCGGAGTCTAGTCCAGCGGTACCTTAGCTCCTAGGCGGTTCCTTATCGATAAGGTACCGCGGGATAAGATAAGGAACCGCGGGCAGATATAGCCGTTGGCCCTTTGTCCTATAAATAGTGGACCATTCTCAGCTTTTCAATTCACCTCTTTTGCACATCTATTTCAAGATTCAAACACTCTTCTTTAATCACTCAAATCTTTGATCATTTGTTTGATTACTACTTGTTTAAGAAGTGAATCTTGTTCTTCCATCCCTTCCTCTCCAAGTGCAAAGAGAAGAACACTATCCTTGTGAAGTGTTGAGTCCACCACTAAAGATCCATTGAAGATCTAATTTTATACATTTGTAGTTGTGTCATAGTTGTGAAGATCCAAGTAGTTGTGTCTATTTAGAAGTTGTGTATGTACTAAGTATAGTTGTGTAGATTGGTCCTAGCTACGATTAGGGCTCGAATTTTAGCTTAGAGTCGGAAATTGGTTAAGCGACGTGTACGGTTTTCTCCACCATAAGGATCTTGTTGTGTAGTGAACTCTCGAGTAAGGAGTACTCGAGGAGTAGAGTAGGAACGAGGAGTGAGCTTCGTTGCCGAACCACTATAAATCCTTGGTGTTCGGTTTGATCTTTCTTTACCCTTAACTCTTTACATTCTTTATTCTTTGTGCATATATTTTTGCTAGTATTAGTTTAGTTACACTATCATTGTTCATATTGTGCATAAGAAGATTTCACATATTTCCTCAAGCCTAAGTTTTTGAAAAAGGATTTTTTAAAACTACATTTTAACAAGTAAATATAAGAAACTATTCAACCCCCCCCCCCTCTAGTTTCTACAATTGGTATCAGAGCGGGTTGCTCAAGAATTTTTAAAGTATATTGTATTTTAAAAACTTGAATCGATCTATGGATTCCAACAAATACCTAGAAGGAAAATCTATGCAAAGACCACCACTTTTTGAAACCCATAGTTTTATTTATTGGAAAAATAGATTTGAAACTTATGTGAAATCAAAAGATTTAGATCTTTGGCATGTTATTACCAATGGTGATTTTTTACCCTATCAATTTAATGAAGTTTCTAAAACAAAAGAATTGGTCACTTTTGACCAAGCTAATGACGATACTAAAAAGAAACTTTCAAAAAATAATGAGGCTAAAATGGTGATTTATAATGCTTTGCCTAAGAAAGAGTATGAAAGAATTTTTATGTGTGAAACCGCTAAAGATATTTGGAACACTCTTTTAGTAACCCACCAAGGTAATAGCCAAGTCAAAGAAAGCAAAATCGATCTTCTTGTCCAACAATATGAACAATTTGTCATCTTAGAAGATGAAACTATTGATAGTGCATTTTCTAGGTTTAACACCATTATTACTAGTCTAAAAGCACTCGATGAAGGTTTTTCTAGCGAGAACAATGTTAGGAAGTTTCTAAGGGCTTTACATCCAAAGTGGAGAGCAAAAGTCACGGCGATTGAAGAATCGAAAGATCTCTCAACTTTATCACTCGATGAACTCATAGGAAACTTGAAGGTTCATGAGATGATAATTTTGAAGGACTCGGAATTAGTGAAAACCAAGAGTGAAAGAAAATCTCTTGCACTTAAAGCCAAGAAGGCACAAAGTGACCATGATAGTTCCTCGGATAGCGATGACGAGGAGTATGCATTGGCGGTGAGAGATTTCAAGAAGTTCTTCAAGAGACGAGGTCAACACGTTAGGCAACCCAACAATGACAAGAAACCATTCTCAAAGAATCGGTTCGTCAAGAACAAAAAAGGTGATAGGAATTGCTTTAGATGTGGTGATCCAAATCACTTCATTGGTGATTGTCCAAAGCCCTCTCGCGATAAGAATCACACGGCGTTCGTTAGTGGCTCTTGGAGCGATAGCGGTGAAGATGACGATGACAGCCCCAAAGAGGAGAAATGTCTTATGGCTCACACTTCTAAAGAGGTACATTCCGAAACCGAATAATATAGCAATGATAGCTCCACTTTTGATGATATTGAATTTGAAGGCAAATATGATAGTTTACACAAACTTAGTCTTAAATTCATAGAGAATAATAAAACCTTAAAATCAACCAAAACTAAGCTTGAAAATGAGATCAATGAACTTAGGGAGAAATTGGCAATACTTGAGAAAAACAAAGAAGTGGATTTAGGTTGCTTAAGTTGTGAGAAACATAGAATAGAAAATGAAGATCTCAAGAGCACCTCCATTAAATTGCAAAAGTTCATGAAAGGTACTAGTGCTCTTGATGATATGTTAAACAAACAAGTTCATTCTAAGGAAAGACTTGGTCTAGGTTTTAACTCAAATGAAGCCTCAACTAGTGAACCTAAACAAGTCAGATTTTCACAAAAATCACCCACTGTACGCGGTCCCAGATTGTATGGGGCGGTTCCTTATCACTATGGAACCGCCGCCATAGATAAGGTACCGCGGCCAGAAGATGAGTTTTGTGAATATCATGAACTTTCTGAAAAATCAAAATCAGGTGAAAAACCAAAGCATCTTATTGTTAATAAGGTAAAATTACCCATACTTGACGACAATGCTATTGATAAGTTCTACAAGCCATTAAGTAAACCTCTCATGAGAAATAGAAGTTTATCAAGACCATCTTCTACTCCACCTAGAATACGGAATGAGTCTAAGCCTAGAAGTAGAACGACAACCCTAGAAGAGATAATTAAAACAATTCACGATCTAGAAGTAAAACCCCAACACCTAGAAGAAATGATCATAACTCTAAACCTAGATCAAATACACCCAGGAGAAATAACGAACAACAAAATGGTTATATGAATTACTATCCTCCTCCATTTTGTTCTCCATGGGGAACCCCTCCTTCATTCATGCATCCCAACCAAATGCAAAGGATGTTTGGAACTAACAATTTTGGACCCATGAGATATTGGGGACCAAATGTTTGATCTTGTGTGTTGTTACCTAGATATGCTTGGGAATTGATTTGGAGCCCGACGAGTGGATTAAGGATAGTGGATGTTCTAAACACATGACGGGTAATCGAAGTTTGTTCTCGCACTACAAAGCATATGATAGAGGTAACGTCACATTTAAAAGTAGTCTACGTGGTAATATCATTGGCAAAGGTACGGTTTCTCTTGACTCTATGACCATTGAAAATGTTAAGCACGTAGATAACTTAGGGTTTAATCTTTTAAGTATAGGTCAAATTTGTGACAATAAGTGTAAGGTCATCTTTTCGGAACATGACCGTGAAATCGTAAAAGATGAAAAAGTCATTGGAAAAGGTGTTAGAAAGCATGGGCTTTATGTCATGAAGGTTAATAAGAAGTCAAAAGACAACATATGTCTTGCGACTATAGATGATAGTTCTACTCTTTGGCATAAGAGATTAGGTCACGCTAATATGCGTTTAATTCAATCTTTAGTCTCTAAGGAGTTGGTAAGACACCTCCCCAAGATGAAGTTGATAGTCACTTTTGTGATGCTTGCAAAGTTGGAAAGCAAGTTCACTCAAGTCACAAAGCCAAGAATTTGGTTTCGACCTCTCGGTGCTTAGAGCTCCTACATATGGATCTTTTTGGACCTTCCGCCATACGGAGTTATGGAGGTAACCTTTATACCCTAGTTATAGTTGATAACTATTCTAGATTCACTTGGACTAGATTTTTGGCATCTAAGAATGAAGCTTTCGATCATTTCGAAATCTTTAGTCGAAGAATTCAAAATCAACTAGGATGTCCAATTGTCTCTATTAGGACGGATCATGGTAGGGAATTTGATAATGAAGTGCAATTTGGTGCCTTTTGTGAAGCTCATGGTATTACCCATAACTTCTCGGTTCCTCGCACTCCACAATCAAATGGGGTAGTTGAAAGGAAGAATAGGACTCTCCAAGAGATGAGTAGGACGATGCTAAACGAGCAATCTTTGCCTCAAAAGTTTTGGTGCAATGCCGTGGACACATCGACTTATATTCTCAACCGAATTCTTATTCGACCTTTCATAGGAAAGACCCCCTATGAGATTCTTAAAGGTAAAAAACCCTCATTGGAATACTTTAGGGTGTTTGAAAGCAAATGCTTTATCCTCAACACCAAAGACTACCTTACCAAGTTTGACCCAAAGTCTTACGAAGATATCCTTTTAGGTTATTCCCAAACTAGCAAAGCCTACATTGTCCTAAATAGAACCTCAGGGGTTATTGAAGAATCACTCAACGTAACCTTTGATGAAACCCCTCCCTCACCCAAGACACCACCATTGGTTGATGATGACTTGGATGAATTAGAAGTAGTAAAAGCCAAAGAGGTTAGAAAAATAGGAGTCGAAGACCTTAATGTTGAAAAGGAAGTAAACATTAAGGAATCTAGGGATCATACTCTCAATAATGTCATTGGTGACTTAAATCAAAGGACCCTAAGATCTCAAGTCCAAAACCAAAGCAACTTGTTTTGTTTTGTCTCCTTGATTGAACCAAAGAATGTTAAAGAAGCTTTGACGGATGAGATTTGGGTCATTGCGATGCAAGAAGAATTGAATCAACTCGTTGCCAATGATGTTTGGGAACTTGTTCCTCCACCTAGAAGTTCTACCATTATAGGAACCAAATGGGTATTTACGAATAAGTTAGATGAGAATGGCGTTGTGTCTCGTAACAAGGCTAGACTTGTAGCTCAAGGCTATAATCAACAAGAAGGGATTGATTATGACGAGACATATGCACCTGTAGCTAGATTAGAATCCATTAGAATCCTCTTAGCCTACGCTTGTGCCTTAGATTTTAAGCTTCAACAAATGGATGTAAAGAGTGCATTTCTTAACGGTTTGATAAATGAGGAGGTATATGTGGCTCAACCTCCCGGCTTCATTGATTTTGAGAAACCGGATCATGTTTACAAGCTTAAGAAAGCACTTTATGGACTCAAACAAGCACCCAAAGCTTGGTATGATAGACTTAAAGAGTTTCTTGTTAAACATGAGTATACCATGGGGATGGTAGACAACACGCTCTTTACAAAGAAGAAAGGTTCTCACCTCATAATCGTACAAATATATGTTGATGACATTATATTTGGATCAACTTGTCAAGAATTGTGTGATGACTTTGCCAAAATCATGCATGATGAGTTTGAAATGAGTATGATGGGAGAACTTAACTTCTTTTTAGGACTCCAAATTAAACAAATGGATGATGGTATTTTCTTTAGTCAATCTAAGTATGCTAAAGAAATGCTAAAGAAATTTGGATTAGAAGAATCTAGACCAATGAAGACCCCAATGGCCTCGGATACTAAACTCACCGTAGATGATGATTGTGAGTCGGTAGACAACACCAAATATAGAGGTATGATTGGTAGTTTGTTGTACCTAACGGCAAGTCGACCGGATATCACGTTTAGTGTTTGCCTTTGTGCTCGCTTCCAAGAGGCTCCCAAAACCTCTCACCTTGAAGCGGTTAAGCGTATCTTCCGATACATTAAAGGCACTCTACATTTAGGATTATGGTATCCTAAAGGGACCGGCGTAGAAACCATTGTCTACGCGGACTCGGATCATGCGGGAGACTATGTGGACCAGAAAAGCACTAGTGGAGTTTGTACCTTCATGGGTTGTTGTTTAACTTCTTGGTTCTCCAAGAAACAAACCGCTCTTGCAATATCCACCACGGAAGCCGAGTATGTGAGTGCCGGAAAAGCATGCCAACAAGCTCTATGGATGAAGCAAGCGCTTGTTGATTACGGGATTTCTCTTGATGATGTTCCCATCATGTGCGATAATAAAGGCGCTATAGACCTTAGCAAGAATCCCGTGCAACACTCGCGAACCAAACACATAGAAATTCGACACCATTTCCTTAGGGATAATGTTCAAAAGGGGAATATTTCTATTGAGAAGGTACCCTCCGAAGACAACTTAGCCGACATCTTCACTAAGCCACTTTAGAGGGAACCTTTTAATTACTTGTGTCTAGGTCTAGGATTAATGGAACATCTTCCTTAATTACCTTCTTCTCTTTGTGTGTCTCATTTTACCACTTTGAGTCATTGAGTCTTCCAAACTCTTTTTGATAAACCCTCTCTTCTTCTTTTCAAAATTCTCAAAGTCTCTTTCGAAAATGGTTGAGAAATTCGTTTGACATTGTTAATTCAATCTAAAAACGATTTTTCATAGATTCTCGCTATTAATCTAGAGCTTACATAATTCATATGTATGATTCTCTCAAACATAGCAAGAACAAGATAGAATCATGGAGGATCATTGTCTCATGACTTAAGGTCTTGTCTTACACACCTCCTACATCGATTTTTTTTATCCATGTATTTTGGTCAAATCTCTATTTGGTAAGTTTGCATATGTTTTCTTTGTCTATCTTTGTTTTTAAGCATATCCCTATGATAAGTTAGACTAGAAAAATAAGATTTGCTGAAAAATCTTCCTCCAAACACCAAACACTGCCTCTGCAGGCGGTTCCATATGTGAACCGCGGTGCCTTATTGATAAGGTACCGCCAGCCTTGCTAAGGAACCGCCTACAGTGCCTTCCTTTTTTGGGTTTTTGTCTGAAACTCCAGATTTGCTCCAACATTTTTTGAGAATCTTTGTTTCAAACCCTTTGACCACCCCAAAAATACCTTAAACCTTCCCTATTTAAACCTTAAGCATTTTGCCATACTTCACATCCCAAAATGTCTTATTCTCCCAATGAAAGCCTTGAATCTCCTCCATTTTCTCCAATTGCTTTCAATCCCAACTCACCCAAAAACCATTACAATCCAAACCCACCCAAGAACACTCTTAATCATATCTCTCCTACCAAGAATGTTGATTGTGGAACATCTTTTCTTCCACCACCACCCTTTAGTGTTCTTCCTCCTTCTCATGATAATGTCATGCACCATGGAACATATTGTCATTGTTGTCAATATCAACATCTTGCTATGGCACACATCTATGACGAGTTGAGCTACATAAAGAGTCTCTTAATCAAGCCTCCTCTTCACTATGATTATGAGATCTCCAACAAGCCGCCACCACCACCACCCTCTGCCATTACATTGTCTTTCATATAATCATTGGTTGCTTATCCACAAGACACCAAATTCAAGCAAATCTTAGAATTCTAGAATAACTAGGATTAGATTTATGCTTTTGGCTTGTTTCTTTTTTCATACATCTTTGTATGATGTTTTTTTAGTAACCTATCTTGGATCTTTGTCTTTTTGTTTTCTTCTCTTTTATTTTGTGACATATTGCTATATCTTGTTGGTTGTTTCTTTTGTTCAACTAACCCTTCTATGTATCTTGTCACCATATCTCGATTCCTCGGTGCCCCGAGCTAGGGGGTAAGCACCAAGGGGGAGTCTTTGCAAAGTCCGACTCTTCAACACCGACTTGTGCAACCTTTTTGCTTCGACAAAGGGGGAGAAATGAATAAACTCGTCTTCGAAAATCTTGTTTTTTGTGTGATTGAGTTTATGTATTGTTGGAATCAAAAAGGGGGAGATTGTTAATGCAATAATGCCTAAAAACGTTACTTGCATTTTTCGGTCTCGCTTAGTTTTGATTACGACAATATGTAAAAACAAGCATTTACGAAAACAACGAAAAACGAATTCTTGAGTTCAAGTATTTTTCATTTTACCCATTTTCACTTAAGGTATGGATAAACAAGTACTAACCTTAATCAAGTGATCAAGTGATTTAATCTTTTCTTAAAACTCACTTTTTATTAAGTGTGACAAGTTTTTATTAAACTTTCTTTTTAAGAAAATGTTTTATTAAATTAATTATTTGAAAATTTGAAAATGGCATATTCTTATTTGGTTAGGAATATTCTATCAGGATATTTTTTAAACCAGATATGACCTCCACCACTAAAGGACAAAAAGGGAGCGGAGTCTAGTCCAGCGGTACCTTAGCTCCTAGGCGGTTCCTTATCGATAAGGTACCGCGGGCTAAGATAAGGAACCGCGGGCAGATATAGCCGTTGGCCCTTTGTCCTATAAATAGTGGACCATTCTCAGCTTTTCAATTCACCTCTTTTGCACATCTATTTCAAGATTCAAACACTCTTCTTTAATCACTCAAATCTTCGATCATTTGTTTGATTACTACTTGTTTAAGACGTGAATCTTGTTCTTCCATCCCTTCCTCTCCAAGTGCAAAGAGAAGAACACTATCCTTGTGAAGTGTTGAGTCCACAACCAAAGATCCATTGAAGATCTAATTTTATACATTTGTAGTTATGTCATAGTTATGAAGATCCAAGTAGTTGTGTCTATTTGGAAGTTGTGTATGTACTAAGTATAGTTGTGTAGATTGGTCCTAGCTACGATTAGGGCTCGACTTTTAGCTTAGAGTCGGAAATTGGTTAAGCGACGTGTACGGTTTTCTCCACCATAAGGAGCTTGTTGTGTAGTGAACTCTCGAGTAAGGAGTACTCGAGGAGTGAAGTAATCTTAGGAATACGATTATTTGCTAATATCATGGCCGGTCATAGTTTAGTAAAGATTTTAAGTGGGTTCGCTTGGACTATGCTATGTATGAATGATATTTTGTTAGATAGCCAAGTTAGGTGTAGGAAGGAAGATAAGCATCCTAATCCTCTTTTTCTTCCGTCTGCTGTTTCACTCCTGTGGGATTCAAACCCACCGCATAGGCAGCTTTCGAATAGGCTTTGATTACACCCAGTAAGGATGCGAAAGCTACTGACTAAATATAGTCTGGAGCTGGACACCATCTTAAGTAATAAAACTCCCAAGTTGTGTTACACGAACCTTTCTTTCTCTTCTGAGTTCTCTTAGATGAGAAATGAAAAGAATTAGTCCCACACGAGGTTTGTGAATTAGTGTACGTAGTGCATCTTCGTTTGGATAGCAGTACGGTACACGCATCAAGATACGTGCTTTTCCACTCGAACCATAACCGGAACCATAACCTCCATCTAGACCTGAACCCGACACCCGCATACCGCATATGCCATTGGTTTGTCAGTCGTTGTGTAGAAGTTCAGGAACGAGGAGTGAGCTTCGTTGCCGAACCACTATAAATCCTTGGTGTTCGGTTTGATCTTTCTTTACCCTTAACTCTTTCCATTCTTTATTTTTTGTGCATATATTTTTGTTAGTATTAGTTTAGTCACACTATCATTGTTCATATTGTGCATAAGAAGATTTCACATATTTCCTCAAGCCTAAGTTTTTGAAAAAAGATTTTTTGAAAACTACATTTTAACAAGTAAATATAAGAAACTATTCAACCCCCCCCCCCTTCTAGTTTCTACAGAATGCTTCTAGCTAGTAGTGTCAAGTAAATCTGTGTTATTTTTGTATGTGGATAATTAAGATTGCTTCTAGCTAGTAGTGTCAAGTAAATCTGTGTTATTTTTGTATGTGGATAATTAAGATTGTAAGATAGTTTTTATTTTCTGATGAATAAAAATACTTGATGCTTATTTTCATTTATATAATAATTGTTGTCCTATATTTGCATGTTTAATCCTTGAATATTTGATTATTCTAAATATATCCATTGTCGGTTAGCAATATGGGAATATTTTTACATTAAGACAAATGTGAGTGTTGGTTATATTCTTTGAACATATGGATTATTTCCAACAAACTCATATGTTATTCATAAGAGATGCATATTGGACACCCCGGACTTTTGAATATTACTTTTGGATCCTTGTCATGAGTAAGATTTTGAAAATGGTTATTAAGTCATCCTTAGACTTGAGATGCAAAGAAGTTGTTGCATGTGTGGATATCATTTCTTAATTATAAGTTAAACGTTATCCCGAATAAGGTAGTTATAAAGGCTATAGTTGAAAATAATGTGAAGCAGCATCGAAAACACTTGCAGTCTATACAGAATTTGTTCCTCCACTTAATAAGTGCAAAATGGTACCACTGGGCCCCCTCTAGAATAAATTGGATAATTGTACGGTCGTACCTAAAGGGTAAACAAGATGATACTTGTTTACGTTTGGTATATATGAATTAACTTCTATAACAAAAAACTGAAGTAAAACTATATGGAATGAGGTACGATCCATATCTATGGTTTAACGATGCTTGTAACAAAACGATAATATTAGCAAGTAATATAATGAACCATTAAGATTTTAAATGTTTCTTGAAACCATACCTCAGAATCGTTTTTGATTCCAGTAAAGTATTGCTATATGCTTTATTGGTTGCATAAGCGAGCTGTTCGAGACTCTCACAAATGGGATCTGTTGGAATGTTATCGCTTAGACGTCGGAAACGTTTGAGCCTAATTGAGGCACACACGTAATCACGAAGAACATGTAAATATTTCGCAAAATGCTTTCTTATGCACTAGTTACTTAAACCGTATATATTGAAGGGAATGGGCAAGAAATCAAATGCTACATGGATTTGGTTTTGTGTCCGGTTAAAGAAACATCCAAGAGAAAAGTATAGAAGATTTTGGTTTTTGAATTGTGGTTTGATAAGAACTATAAGGTGATAAAGGTTTTAAGAGATAAAGCTTAAAGAGTTTTAAACTTGTGAGGGGTATATAAACCCCTCAACCCCTTCTACCTTTATCGTCCCATATACTATCTCATGTCAAATCAAACTTTGAGATTCAAAGCTATTAAACCCTAAGTAAAAAATCTTTAATACTTTGATTACTCTTTCCTCCTATCACATCCAAGTATTACCTTTTTTCTATTGAGAAGTTTCAAGCACACTTGTGTGTATTACTATCTGACAAATAGGATGTAAGCACTTAAAGCCTTGATATTAATTATTAGGGTTTCGGTTCGAATTACCAGAAGGAAGAAACCCTAACTAGGGTTTTACTAGTGTGTTGCTAATTTTACACCGAGCCAAACCGTATCCTACATAGGATTTTGGTTGTTTCGGTTTAGCATACAGGATATACACACGTGTTTGTGAGTTTCATGAAGTTGCTACTAGTATGGTAACATGTTCATTTGACGTTGTGTGTGACCTTAGAGACGACAACTTAATCGTTGGTTTCATTGAATCTCGTTTATTTGATTATGTCATTTAAACGCAAATGTTAGAATTTTTATCTTATTATGTGTTAACTGTAATTGCCAAACTAGATTAATATCCGCTATGTACTCGTAACGTACCAACCATAGCAATGGTGAGTCATATTTTTTATTAGCCACATTACCCATGGAAACTTCCACATCAATTCCGTACGCATAATTTTTTGGTGTAAAACGTTTTCGCGGTAAATGAATCAATTCCATACACATATTATGATATTCTACAATATATTATGTATACTTTGGCTACAAACTTAGTGCCAAAAGAATATACATGTGTATAAATTTCATGTCTCCCAGGCTACCATTAACGTCGCCTATGAACCTCCATGATACTCTAGATATAGCCCATTAGTAATAGCCAATTTGCCCAGCCTATAAACGGGTCACTCTATTAGTCTATTTGTAATTTTGTAGCAAGTTAGCAACTACCAAGACAAAAAATTGGTAGCTCTCTGATCAGTATTGTCTAAAAAGTTCAGAAATTCGCTATGTTTAGCCTAGCAATACACAATATTAAGTTACCAAGAAAACCAAACTGATCAATAATATGAAACAGCAAGTGAACATAATTCAAATACATTCAGAGTAAGACGTACGGTTTGATTTATTTAGGTACCACATGCATACACATAACGAATACAGAATGATCATTTGATTCATTTCCACATTTTGTGCCTCCCATAAAACCCTCCATGTTTCCATCTCTTGCCAAATTTCGCACGCTTGAACTTGTAGTGCTTAAGTTTCCCATGGTGATGATGATGACTATGATATCCATATCCATGATGAGAACCGTAGCCGTGATGAGGCATATGGTGAGCTCCATATGAAGCTGCCACTGCCGCTGCACCTCCGGCAAGAAATGTTCCCATTCCGTGTTTATGGCCTCCATGTCCTATACATGATTTTACATTAGAACCTTCATTCATACTGTATTTCACAGTTTCTAAGATTGACAAATCAAGAAACAAACAAAAAGATAAGGGTTAAATACTTATATGCTTATACTCTCTAACTTAGATTTCTTATATCCTTATACTTATTAGACTTACCGAAACAGCGAAACGTAAGGTGAAGGTCACTTGGTACATAAGTTATATATGTGACAAGTACTTCGTTTTGTTGGTTACTAGCTAGATCGAGTACGTGACCTGTGCTTAACCAATTTCTGTATGTTTGGTGATCTGAATAGAGAACTAAACTTAAGCTGTAAAATAAAAATACTTAACCATGTTTTGCACGTTTAGTGGCCTGAATAGGAAACAACAATACTTAACCAATTTAGGCACGCGCGTTAAGTGCATCTAAGATAGCTTAAATCTTGATTTATCAAATTAAAGATGACGGTAATCACTAGAGCTAGTTAACCTGAATAATAGTGAGTTGATGAAGCGGGATAGCCTGCTGGAGGATAAGCACCATGCGGAGGATAACCATGTGGCGGATATCCACCATGAGACGAATAACCGCCATGTTGATACCCTACAGGAGGAGGGTACGGGTACGCATATCCTACGGGTGGAGGATAATGTCCACCACCAACAAAATGAGAAAAGAGGCCTTTCTCTGCGCTATGATTATTATCGTATCCGCTACCCATTGTTCTTCACCTTAAATTTATGTGAACAAATGCGAGAATACATGAGCGTACATATATAAGTATTCTCAGTGCACATACGAATCAAGAAAAGGGATTAGGATATGTTGGCATCGTACTTATTCCATTCATGCGTGATTTCTAAGCTGTATTATTATAGTTTAGGCATGTGATACTGAATCGAACATTATCAACTTATTACAGATTATATAAATGATATACGATTTAGCACTTACTTTTTGTTCACTTTTTTCCTCAAATTTTGTGATATTTCTATAAATACGGGTTCGGAATAAATGAACCAATGGGTATATATAGTCTCAAATGAAGCGTAGATATCAAATTAGTCCATCAGTCCATCACACATACACTGCTAGGGTCGCAACATGCGTATCCAGAGTCACGATCCGTACGGCATTAGTTGCATATATAAAGATCCCTAATCATATCCAACATGCTGACATGAGATGATGAGAATGAAAAACTTGCTAATAACGATTTTGTTAAACGATCACAAAGATTCTAGCTAGCAAACGTTGCCATGTTTATTTCATTTATTATTGCGAAATCAAACCAAGTACATTTTCTTTGGTAGATAATTTCTAGTTACGCACCAGCATATATAATTATCAGACCATATTACAACTAACAAGTGGCACCGACGACATTGTGGGCAAACTCAGATAACGCAACCACCAGTACGGCGCAAACAACAAACAGAACTCATTTCCATATCTTGTGCTTTCCATATTTGTCTCCATGCTGGCCGAAATTCCCATAGTGTTGCCCGTAGCCTCCATAGACATGGGATTCTTGACCAGGCGATCCATAACTATAAGTTACATAGCCATTTGACACAGGACAAACTCCATATCCACCAGCAACAACAGCAACATCACCATCTAAGAATCCTGTACCAGCATGACCTCCATGCCCTAAGAATTAGTAAAAGAAGAAAATTATTTCATTCATACGAGAATTGTTGAAACTACTTCTTTTTCTTTCCATATTAGTCTGAATTGCCAAGTAACATGTGTATGTCCTTTTTTCATGTTTCTTTATCATACGCTTAGGTTTATTTTTCATTTTTAATTTCGGGTACATATTATAAATAATTGAAATGATAAACATGAGTAAAAATGAGGATAAGTGAAATCAGTGATCACTATTGCAAGGAATGTGCAGAAGTTTTGCCTCACCTGATGAAACAGGAAAGGCGAGTGGATGATATCCACCCGTGTTTGATTGATGTCCACCGTATTGAGGGTATTTAGCTGGAGGATATCCAGCTGGAGGGTATCCTCCCGATGGGTAATCGTACCCCTGTGGAGGGTAGGCTTCATGTTGTGGGTAGTGGCCACCACTGCCATACCCCTGTGGAGAGTATAGTCCTTTTTCCTCGTTAAGTCCCATCTTCCTTCACACTGAAAACATGTAATGAATTTAGCTATAAAAGAAATGGATACTAGTTTTAACGATTTAAATATTATCTGAATTACAAAATCTTAAAAAGGGACAAATTGAGTAGAAACTGAACTAAAAGCGAAGCCGAAGAAGAGAGATGATGAAAACTAACCAAATTGAGTGTTTACTGTTACTTAATGTGTAGTTTGCTAAGCTCCAATTCAGAATGCAAGAAACTATAGCGGGAAAGAGTGTTATATAGGAAGGCCGAGCTTAGATTCACGCATTGCTTAATGTTTTGGTTCCATGAATGTCAATTGAGAACACACCATGTGGTGAGTTGATGCCTTCTAGATTGAAGTGACTAAATAAAATGATGAAAACCCATGGGGTACGTGATACCAGCTCGTGTTTTAGATGAGTTATCTGATTATCATGATCTATGTGAACTGTTGAAAATGAAAGTAATAGTTGATTGAAGAATAACAGTAACTCAGCTAATTATGATTTTCTTACTATTGAATCAGTAGTCCAAACAGTAATGTTATGAAACCTAGATCTATAAACGTTATATTTAATAGAAATGACTTTGCTATACAAAAAAGGTAGCGACACAACTTGTTCCTCGTTTGCCTTCTCTAAGTATGTAAATACTAATATATACAAATATGATTTATAAACTTGTAGACAGAAAAATAAAATTAGTAGTCATTTTGCACATAACTACACTACTACTATTAACTAGGGTTCATTAATCAGTTGAAGAAAAACTAATGATAATATTTGCATTTTACAAGGCAAAATCTATAATGAATTGATTAAACTAGAAAAGGAGGGAAGGTACAGTATTTATACATTTGAAATTGAGTTGACTAAGCTAATAACTACTTTGACTAACTAACTCATTACAAAACTATATCTAAACAATTGACAAAGCTAAACTGTACACTATGTAGTGTTACATTGATTCATACACTTAGGGCGAAATCAGAGTATTAATTAATCGGGTGTACAAAATTTGCAGTACTAGTATTTATAGTACATAATTTTGAAATCGCGTTCATTTTAAAGAAATATAAATTCCATCGGTTTCCTATGCATCCCGGGAACCCCTAGCTCCGGGATACACTTTGATCTATTTCTTTGCTGTTTGTTCATGCTCTTGTTATTGAGCTGGTGCACATTAGTCTTTGAAGTAACATTTATCTTTGATGAGCTTGATGAACCATTAATAATATATTAGAGTATTAATATTACATATAATTGTTAGTCTCTTATGATTATGCTATATTTTATTCAAAATGTATATACTTATAGAACAAAATATCATTTGTATATAAGTATATTATTCTAAGTGACACCCGACAATTAAACAACGAGCATAACTAAACTAAAGTACAATGCTCATGAGCCATCAAATGTTAAGCTTTATGAGCATTAAAGGGGATGAATATGAGCTTTTAGTATTATGGAAGAAGGACGATGACATGATGGAGGAATAGTTTCTCCAAGACGATTGATGAGTGTGTTAAATGCATTTCATAAAGATTGGCGTCATATCCGCTTTTGAGAGTACAATTTTTATGTGTGATTAGCAAGAGCTCTTTTTTCTTGTGGTTCTGTTGGAATATTAGTAGTAAACTTAAATATAGTTTAGGGATTTAAGTGTACTTTGTAATATAGATTAGGAATAAACTTGTATTAGGAAGGTGCCTATCCCCTCATCTCTATAAATAGGGATGAGGGGATCCTAGTTCATTGTATTCTTCTTCCTCAATGTAGTCTTTATTAGGGTTATTAATAAAGAGGTAGTTGAGGGTATACCGTGTGCATATATTTGTCGGTTCGTTGTAGTCTCTCGTGTTCGCTACTTGTGCTCGATACAACTTGCGATCTAGCGGTTCCGCGTTATCGAACTTCGGGTTTGTTATCGGAATCGTACAACAAGTGGTATCAGAGCCTACGGTTATTGCGGTCGTCCGAAGATCGAGTGCTAGATCGAGGTTACGAGTTGGTTACTATCGAGGTTTCGAGAACCCGTTTTAGGTTCGGTATCGAAATCGCCCTTGCGCGATCGATTGAAGCAGCGAAGGACGAGAGGGAAAAAGGTGTAACGTTTTCTTTTGGCGGTTTGTTTGTAAACGCAAGAAAGAAGATTGGGTGAGAGTTATTGTATTATTATGAGTAATGCAATATTATATTAGTGTTTTAATATTCATCTCACGTTATACAAATACTACAAAGGTGATATATGTTAATATCAACGACAAGGCTTCGAGTATTTTATTTAAACTCGACTTCGACAATAATACTTTTGGGTTTATTAAAAGTTGATTAATGCGAAGGTTCGTTGTTGCGGGTTTTATTTCTTGTGGGATAAGTTTCGATCGTGGTTCGCTTGGTTTTAACTTGGCGGTCGAGGTTGCTTGTTCGATATCGAGGTTTTAGGGTTCTCTAATAAATTTGACGTGCAAGAAGTGTTTTTCTTGTGGTTCAAGTTTGATCGTGGTTCGCTTGGGTATTCAAGTTTACGATCGGGTTGCTTGTTCGTGATCGAGGGTTTAGAGGTTTTCTAATAGATTCGATTTGCAAGAAAATGTTTTAGCAACAACGGGTATATTGCACACAGCTTGTGAGGCTTGTCGGTAAAGTTGGTTAAGAAACAACTTGACAAGGTTTGTAGCAAGGTTAAAGAAGATTCAAGACTTGTCGAGGTTGCAAGATTTCTTAGGTTATTAGAAATCGGTTTTGCAAAATTAATAGTACGACAAGGGTTACTTCAAAAGGAGTCGGGTACTTTCTTGATTTAAGGGTTGTCGATTTGTTGGATAGGTTAATTTCCAAGGCTCAATCGATATTTAAGTAAGAAAGGGTGTTCTTTTGAAGGGTTACTTGGTTTGATCGATTTCTAAGAAGGTTTCTCTTAGGGTTATATCGATAAAGCAAGGGGTTTTTCTTTATAAACGGGGACTTCGTATTCGTGATTGTGAAGTTTAATATATCACAAGGTTTAGCGAATTATCGAAGGGACTTTGTCGTTTGTGATTGTGAGGTTATTCACAAGGTTTAGCAAACAACAAAGGGATAAAGAAAAAATGGCTAGTTCTATAACTAGGTTTAACATCGAGAAATTCGATGAATTTAATGTACATAAGCATGGAGGTTCAAAACAAGTTGGGTTCAAACAACTTGGTCCTGGTGTTAAAACAGGAGTCCATGGAGTACATGTTTATAAACGTGTTTGGTTTGAGGTGGAACTGCAGGGAGCTCAGGGGGATCGTGAAGCTGAGGTTTTTCAGGATAGTAACGATCATGTTGCAGTGGCTCAAATACGGTTTGAGGTGGAACTGCATGGAGCTCAAGAGGGTCGTGAAGCTGAGGTTTTTCAGGTTAGTAACGATCATGCTGCAGTGGCTCAAAGACGGTTAGAGGACAAACAACTTGAAGAAAAGACAAACACGTGCTGCTTGGTAAATGAGCAGGAAAAGGTACACCTTGGTATAAAGGTGGGGGCAAACATTACGGTAACCGGAGTACCTGGTCAAGAGGGTGCGGAGGGTAATGTTGCTGAGAAGAAGAATGTGAAGGAGTTTATGGAAGCTAATCTAGGGAAATTACAGAAGTACAATGCCTGGTCGACAAGGTGGTTCCCGGTTCGAGGTTCCAACACCGGTAAAGGGTGTTGAGTATCAGTTATGTTTAAGTGTTACTCCTAAGGTGGAAATTGTTGGAATATTAGTAGTAAACTTAAATATAGTTTAGGGACTTAAGTGTACTTTGTATTATAGATTAGGAATAAACTTTTATTAGGAAGGTGCCTATCCCCTCATCTCTATAAATAGGGATGAGGGGGATCCTAGTTCATTGTATTCTTCTTCCTCAATGTAGTCTTTATTAGGGTTATTAATAAAGAGGTAGTTGAGGGTATACCGTGTGCATATATTTGTCGGTTCGTTGTAGTCTCTCGTGTTCGCTACTTGTGCTCGATACAACTTACGATCTAGCGGTTCCGCGTTATCGAACTTCGGGTTTGTTGTCGGTATCGTACAACAGGTTCAATATTTTGAGAAAGATAACAAATATTTTGAAAGATCGACCAATAAATTTCGTTAAGGATTTAAAGAAAAAGATACTTCTGTGACAAAAAAGATCGCGCAAGAAATACTGTGTAACGTGAAAAACGTGATTTTCTAAACTTATGTCAACAAGTGTATATTCCTCAAAATTTCAAATACATAAACTTTTTTATAACGAAAATCAGGGTACTTTAGTTTTTAGCCATTTTAATCTTATCACTGGTAAAGATTAGGGGTCAATAATAGTTGCTAAAAGAGACTGTTAGAGTTAGCATGGTGTGCAAGGCACGCAAAAGCTTGTTAGGACTCAAACAAAGTACCTTGATTTTCCTATAAAATGGTTTATAATTGTAGAAAAACAAGATTCAATAGATTTAAACAAATTTATATAACAAGAATCAAAACCTTTTGCAATAAATCAAGATCGAATTTCAAAACATAGAGAGCTTTTAAGATATCTTAATATCTTAAAAGCTATTTTGAGATGAGAGTTCAAAGGAGAATGCATAAACTGACTTAAGCAATACGCAACATAAGAAATATCAGCTGATGTTAATTAAATAAATAAGCTTTCCCATAAGCTTTTGATAATAAACAACATTCACAAGTAAATGATCACTATCAGTGAGTCTTAGCAGGTTTACTGTTGGGTCAATATTTGACATAATATTCGATGACAAATATTTGAACATAAAATAGCTTAAGTTACTCACCAAATAAATAGTGAATGTAACTCACTCAGGAAGAGCTATCCATTCAGGGAGTGCTGCCCATTCAGAGAGCCTCATGGAGCACTACTCAAGAGTCTCAGGAAGCGATATCCACTCAGAGTGCCTAGAAGCCTCAGGGAGCGCTACCCACTCAGAAGACTCAAGAGCCTCAGGGAGCGCTACCTACTCTAAAGACTCAATAGCCTCAGGTAACGCTACTTACTCAGAACACTCAAGAGCCTCAGGGAGCGCTGCCCAGTCAGAAGACTCAAGAGCCTCAGGGAGCGCTACCCCACTCAGAAGACTCAGGAGCCTCAAGACCTTCAGGGGAGCCTGGGAGCCTCAGGAAGCTCTACCCAATCAGTGAGGAAAAGTACCCTTGAACATTATTAAGTCACTGAGTGAACAGTCACTCAGTGAGTTGTCTTCAAGATTCTCAGCCTGAGTCTACAAAGAAAGACTTGAGTATTCAGTGAGGCGGAACTCAATGAATGATGTACCTGAGACGAAGAAGGAGACAATGGAGTCAGTGAGTGATGACAATAACTCACTGACTCCCTCAAGACCATCTAAAGATAAACATTGACAAGTATAAAGTACAAGAAACAAAGAGACAAAAGGGTAGGGACAAAAGTACAAGTTAACACATGGTGTGTCATATGGTCACATGCATGCTGACACATGTACTTTTGTATTGTAGTGAAAGATGCTTTCACACCTACCACTATATATGCTAGTCATTGTAGAATTAGATGGTTAAGGATTTTTTTTCACTATAAACACAAATTGTAATATGTAAAGAATATAGTGATAGGGTTCTTCCTCCCATTGATCAACAAGCAAAGTTGAGATCAATGGGAGAATAGTTTGTCTATTTAATCCCTATTGTAGTTTCGCATACAATAGGGTATAATTCTTTAATAAAGCTAAGAATTAAACGTTGAAAAACAAACTTGTGTTATTAGTAGTCTTGTGGGTTTTGAGTAAAACATGTTATTAATTGTTTATGATATTCATGTTTTACTCAATTGATTGGACCTAACATTTACAAGCAAGCATACCATACTCAAACAACAAATCTAACACTTACTTTCTTTAATTTAAATAAATACAAGATTCAGTATCAATAAATTCAATTCCTAAAATATATTTTAACTTCCCCAAGTCTTTAATCATGAATTTGGTTTTCAAAAAAAAAATTAATTTTCTCAATTTCAACAACATTGTCACCAGTTATGATAATCTCATCAACATACACAAGTAAAGCAAGAAATACATCACCATCAGACTTGGTTTAAAGAGATTAATTAGATTTACTTTGGTAGAAACCATTTTCATTTAGAACAGAGGTGAGCTTAGCATTCCTTTGCCTAGGTGCCTGTTTAAGACCATATAAAGACTTTTTAAGTCTACAAACCATGTTTTCACCTCTAGGAAGATATCCTTGAGGTGGTTGCATATACACAATCTCATCAAGGTCACCATATAAGAAACCATTGTTAATCTCAAGTTGAAACACATGCTAAGACTGCATAATAGCTAAGTTAAGAAGACATCTAACAGTTTCCGTCTTAACAACAGGAGCAAAGGTCTCATCATAATCTATTCCCTCTTTCTGGCCAGAACCCTGAGCAACAACGCTAGCCTTATATCTTTTTATCTCCCCACTGGAGTTAAATTTTAATTTCCAAATCCGTTTACAACCTAAGGATTTTCTACCTTTATGAAGCACAACAATTTCCTAAGTGTCATTCTCAAAAAGAGCAGCAAGCTCAGTATTCATAGCATCAAGCCAATGGGGGTTCTGAGATGCTTCAACGAAGTTTTTTGGTTCACTGATTTTATTAAGTTGGGTGACAAAAAAATTTTCTTGATTAATTTTGGAATATCCAACAAACTTTTCAAGGCCATACTTAATCTTGGAGTTAACAACAAAATCATTATAATTCTTAGGAAAAACAGAATTTCTAGAAGACCTTTATAAGTTCTGAGTTCCTTGAGCTGAACTGTTTGGATTTTGATCCAAATTTCCTTCAGACACATTATTTTCATCAAGTGTAGAAACCTCCTCTTCCAACACATCATCAATGTCTTCACTGTTATGAGCATCATCCCCAATGATTGGTGACTCAACAGTGTTCACATTATCCCCATGGTTGGAAGAGTGACCACCTTCACTGTGTGACTCATGGTCATTGTTATGATTTGGTGTAACTCTCTCATTATCATTAGGAAGGTCAGAGTCATGTAAATCAAAAAATTTAACAGCTTTTTTTTCTTGGCTGACATTGGACATATCAGACTTACCATGATCGTTATTTGAAACTCCTTAAAAGGAAAAAAAGAGACTAGAAAAATTAACATCCCTTGAAACAAAGAATTGATGCCTATCAAAACTAAAAAGCCTGTAGCCCTTTTGAGAATTAGAATAACCCATCATAACACATTTCTCATATCTATTAGACAGTTATCAATGACTATTTAAGATAGTAGCAAAGCATAAAAAATTAAACATTCTAATAAGAGAGAGATTAGGAAAAGTATTATAAATCATTTCATAAGAAGATTTTCCATTTAACGCAAAGGATGGAAATCTATTAATAAGAAAAGTAGCACTTAGGATGCATTCAGACCAATATTTCAAAGGAATTCTCCCTTGAAACATAAGACACCTAGCAACATTTAGTAGGTGTCTATGTTTCCATTCAGCAATCCCATTTTGCTGTGGAGTATATACACAAGATGCTTGGTGTAGTATCCCTCTATTATTACAAAACTTGTTAAAAGTTTGATTAAAAAATTCAGTTCCATTGTCACTTCTAAATATTTTAATAGTTCTTTTAGACTGATTTTGATCATGTTATAAAATGCATCAATGAAAGTAACAACTTCATCTTTAGACTTAATGAGATACACCCAAACAACTCTAGTATAATCATCCACAATAGTCAAAAAATATCTATGGCCAGAATAACTGGTCACTTTATAAGGCCCCCACAAGTTAATGTGAACGATATCTGCCAACATTTTAGTTTATTGGTCACTTAAAGGAAAAGGTTTCCTAGTCTGCTTAGCCCTTTGGCACACTTCATAATAATCACACTTGTTATTTTTATTAATTTCAAAAAAACCTTTTAAAACATCTAAGGCAGGATCTGTAGGATGGCCAATCTTGTAATGCCAATCATAGTAAGAAAGAGATCTAGTGGTGACAGTTTTACTATTATTACACGTAATATCTTTAGTATCTAAATAGTACAAACCACCACATTGATTACCAGTCCCTAGAACATTTCTCAAATTCAAATCCTAATTAAAAAAACAAACACTTATTCTCATCAAACACAACAAAAATTTTGTTGTCCTTAGCAAGCTTATGCACAGAGATCAAAGTGACACAATACTCAGGTATGACTAACACATCAACAAAATTAACCCATTAGCTAGATTATGATTTCTAATCTTAGATATAAAAGCTTAAATCCCATTGGGACGAGCAACTTTGATTTTAAGATGAGATATGTCATAAACTTTATCTAACTCCTTTTCATCATTGGTCATGTGTTTATTAGCCCCGAGTCAATAACCTTCCCATGTCGAGTCACTTTAGACTGAATATTGGTGTTTGAACAAATTTTTTTATGAAAATTATCATTGAAAATCTTGCTAGAGTTAAAGTAAGTACCTGCCATATTGGCTTGTACATTTCTTTCAAAACCATTGTTTCCTTCAAAAGAGAGAGCAGAGTGGTAAGTTTTTCATCATAAAACCCATAGTTGGATTTGGTGCCCACATAATTGTTAGAAACATTTTTCCCTATAAAATTTCGACCAGGTTTTTTCTTCCCAAAATCATTTAGATACCCAATAATTTTATAGCACCTATCAAAAGTATGTCCATTATACCTAAAATTTTCACACACCAACTTAGAGTTCCCATTGTGTCTAAAAGTGTTAGGTCTGACAGTAGTATTAGGTCTGACGGTAGTATTAGGTCTAGGGGTATTACTATTATTAGTTCTAAACCCACTAGAGTTAAAATTCTGGTTTTTTGAAAATTGTTTCTAGCAGGCCTATTAGACAAGAAAGCAGATGTCTGAGTCCTCGGAGAGGACTCATACACATTTCCAGATGCAACTTTATGAGATTCCTCACTAGATATGATAGCATAATCACCTTTAACATCTGGCAGAATCTCTCTAGAGATAATAGAGCTTCTAATAGTCATGTAAGAGTCATCAAGCCTCATTAAGAACTGCATTAATTTCAACAACTTGTTATGAGTCTTAAATTAATTAGTAGCAGTGCATACAGAATTAGGCAGCTCAACCATAACACTGTATTGTTTCCACAAAGCATTCAAACAATGATAATGGTCAGAAAAGTTAGAACCATTTTACTTCAAAGTGTTAATCTTATGATGAAGGTTACATATAAAAGACCCATCAACTTTATGATAAGTTTCACTCAAATCATTCCACACATGTTTAACTTTTTTTGAAAAAATCTCACCAAGAAAGAGTTTTTCAAATATAGAGTTAAGAATTCAACCCAACACCACAACATTGACTATGTTCTATTGTTTTCCCAAAATATCAGTAATGGACCTTTTACAAGTTCCATCAATAAAACCAAATTTTTTTCCTTCTAAAGCAAGTCACCATGAACAGACATGGTGAAACACAAACACAAGCACAAACAAGGAAATAAACAACTTAATATGTGCAAAAAAGTTCTAAGGCTTCCAAACCACTCAAGGGTGTAGGTCAAGGGCAAGGCAAAGATTAAGGATCCAGATAAACAAAGATAATCAACCAACACAAATAGCCAACAAGATAGAGTAAACAAGAAACACCACAAATAATCAAGTAGAGATCAATAACAAAGAGAGAATGACAAAAGGTGTTACAGTACATGCAACCCAAGCACAATCGTCCTTAGATTCACTTAGTATAGGATGAAACAGACCCTCCAAACCAAACCCTAATTTCAGAAAATTAGGGCAAATCAGAAAATCCAACGGATCTATACAATAGATCTTATGAACAACCACCTGCACCAAATGTCACACCCTCAATTTGGCCCACGTGTACAATTACACGAGGATGTGACTATCATGACAACCAAGAGACATAGGTACAAGAATAACTAAGAAAATTCATTTTTCATTCATAAAACATAAAGATAGAAATTGGTCCCAAAGAAAATTATTTTACACATCATGATAACATAAATCAAGTTTCCAAATGTCATACATCAAAATCAAGTCTCAAAGGTAAATCATGATAATTTTTATTAACTCCATAGCACAACCACGTCACTCCTTCGCCTTGACACCTGAGAAGAACATTGCTAAAATGTCAACACAAAGGTCGGTGAGTTTATAGGTTTAAGTATAAGTAGTATGATGAACCATAAGATTTTAGTTAGGAAACCGACAAATAATCTTATAACAAATACAAGATTATCATCAAATAGAAAACGTTCATGATATCTTACGTCTAAGCTCATGACACTGAAGCGTTAACCGTACTAGCAACATAATATGAGAGCCCAAGCAAATACTACCCCAAAGTATTCATAACACCTCAAATGTATTTGTATCCAATTTGGTCACACAACCAACATTAGATAGGGAGGCCAATCCCAATAGATCTATCTATAACATTTGCGCTTACACAAAGTAATTAACGGTTCATGATAGTGGGCTAAAGCATCTAGGGGTATCGCTAATTAGACATCATGTAGGCACGTATGAGTTTTAAGGTACTTATGTTCATCCATAAAAACAAGCAATGTTCTCACCCCAAAGAGTTAAAAGCAATTAAAAGTGGGGCTATAAACTCACCTCGTGAATCAAGCAAATGGATGAGAATGCAAAGAAGCTCAAGAATACGACCACGTTATCCACAACCTAGTCAAGTATATTGACCGTGTTACAAAACGAGTAGTGCATAAATAAAATGCATGATATCCTAGTTTGTGCTTGACGACGTATTTGTTTACGGAAAACACGACTTTAGTACCCTGTTATTTAATAGATGGGTTTTTGGACTTAATAACACAAATTTATAACCAAATAGTTTAGTTTGGGCTTACATAAACTCGGCCAAACCACACGGCCCAAAACACAAGCCATGTCTAGGCCCATTGGACTTCGGATCCAACCCGGCCCAGCCCTTAGGCGATAATAACAAGAAAACAGGGGAAAAATCCTTTTTATTACTCCTCTGTCTCTCTGCCTATCACCAAACACGTCACACACGCACATAAACATAACCCACCGTCCCATTTACAATTCTCTTTCTTTCTGGTTGTTTACTTCTTCATGTTTCATTTTATTATCATCAAACTTAAACCAAAGTATGTGTAGATCCGTTCTAAAAACATCAAACATATGTGTTCTTGATTTGATTATGGTTCGTATGACATGGTTTCATCTCCATACGCGTTTAATTCGATTCTTGGTGTTGATTTCGTATCATCTAATGATGGTTTCTCCCAAAAAGATAAGTTTGATTCCATTTAGTTTTCACAAAATATGTTCTTGTGTTTTCTTGATAAATCTTTTGAAAATAAAAGGTTTCTTTGGTTAAAACACTCGATTTGTTCTTCAATTAGATGAATCTGATTCGGATTTGAATAAATCAAAAATTATGGTTTCGTATAATTTGGGGGTGTTGATAAATCTTGCGTTTAAATATAATTAATCAATGTTTTCTATCATAAAAACTACTTAATTTCATCAATTAAACAGATTTAATAAATTAGGGTTTCGGTCAAATTAGGGTTTTGTTCATACTTGAATTTTAATCTAGTTAATTGATTGATTTGTGTTTATATGATGTTTAATTAGAGTTTTAAATCAATTTGTAAAAATTAGGGTTTGAACAATTTGGGGGTTTTTATACTCGAATGTTAATTTGGGGTTAATGGATGTTTTTGTAATGTAAATGTATAAATTGCTATGTATTCATTGGTTTCTTGTGATTTTATGGTTCCGCCGATTGTATAGTTTATATTCGGTTGGGTTTTTTGTTTCTTCAGTGGTGTTAGTGATTACTACGTTAGTTTTTACACTAGTTTCTTTCCAAAATGGTTCGGCTATAATTTCTAACACATTTGCATTTGTTTTCCTAGGTCTTTGGTCAAGCACTTCTGAATGATATGAACAAGGAAGAAAAAGGAGGATAGAAAAGACTCACAATGGAAAGCTTTTGGGTTTCGGCTTTGTTGGATTCGGACAAGATGATGGAGTGGCTTGGCTGGAAAACTCAGTAGTCTTGTTCAAACTCAGATTTGGTTGTGGCGTAATATTATTTTGTGTTAAGGACTTGTGATTATGGATAGTTTATTTAACCTTGTAACCATGGCATAGTGTTTTCTACATTCTGGTTTTGGTATGCCTGTGAAGTACCCATTTTGGGTAAACTCGGCCTGTGTGCTGGAATTTTGTGGTTAGTGGATGGTAAAATATGTTTTCCAGTTTTTGGGTGTTTAACCATAGTTGACCAATTTAAAGTCAGCAGATTGTTTTCTAAATGAGAGTTTATACTTTTTAGTTTCATGTTCAACTTTTATTTACTTTGCACACTCAATATAATTTCGGCCCAGCAAGCGTTAACTTAATAGTATTCGGCCCAAAGGTTAAATCAAAATGATATGTGTTTTCAAACGTGTATGCTTACAACCAAACTCACAATATGAAGTTAAATCACGAGACTTAGACAAACGTGGATACGGGAGTTCTCGAAAACATGATAAGTATTCCTTTATCGTCACATACCGTTAACAAGTAAAACAATTACAAATGAGCACGTCTTATTATAATAGACGCGAAAATTCAAGTTGTTACATTCACTCTCCCTAAAGAGGGATTTGTCTGCAAAGAAAAACAAACGATACATTTTAAGTCGACACCACGTTAGTGAACAAGTGAGGGTATTTCGCTTTGAATTGGTCCTCGCGTTCCCAAGTAAATTCGGGCCCTCTTCGTGTATTCCAACACACTTTAACAATAGGTATACGACTTTGTTTGAGTCGTTTAACTTTTCGTTTCATAATTTCGACGGGTTCTTCAACGAACACGAGCTTGTCGTTGAGTTGGATTTCGTCCATTGGTATAACGAGAGTTTCGTCGGACAAGCATTTCTTTAGGTTGCAAATGTGGAAAACATTGTGCACACGACTAAGTTCTTGAGGTAACTCCAAACGATAGGAACGTCACCAACGCGTTGAATAATTTCGAAAGGTCCAATATATCGAGGGTTTAACTTTCCTCATTTGCCAAAACGGATTACGCCTTTCCACGGTGCAACTTTCAACATTACTCGATCTCCGACTTTGAATTCCAAAGGCTTTCGCCTTTTTTTGGCATAACACTTTTGCCGATCACGAGCCGCTTGCATACAACTCTTGATTTGTATGATTTTCTCCGTTGTCTCGTGAATGATTTCTGGGCCGGTAATTTGTGCATCACCAACTTCCGCCCAACAAACGGGTGAACGACACTTTCGACCATAAAGTGCTTTAAACGGTGCCGCTTTAATGCTAGTGTGGTAGCTATTGTTGTACGAAAGTTCTACTAACGGTTAGTGTTGATCCCATCCGTTTCCAAAGTCGATTACACACGCGCGAAGCATATCCTCCAATGTTTGGATGGTTCTTTCGCTTTGGCCATCCGTTTGAGGATGATAAGCCGTACTCATGTCCAATTGCGTTCCCAACGCTTCTTGGAGAGATTGCCAAAATCTTGAACAATATCGACCTCTCGGTCCGATATGATAGAAATTGGTACGCCGTGCTTAGCAACGATTTCTTTCAAGTATAATCGCGCCAATTGATCCATTTTGTCGTTTTCCTCATAGGGAGAAAGTGTGCGGATTTTGTTAAACGATCAACAATGACCCAAATGGTGTCGTAACCCGCGGACGTTTTAGGAAGTTTGGTAATAATGTCCATAGTAATTCTCTCCCATTTCCATTCCGGGATCCTAGGCTGGACCAGTAATCCGGAAGGCTTTTGGTGTTCAACCTTAACTTTGGCGCAAGTTAGGGATTTACCAACATAAGTCGCTGTTGGAAGTACGTTTTACGTATTAAGAAGGATCGGTCACTCCAACGATAGTCCATGTAATAGCTCGTAGTTTAGTTAACCTTCTTTATTTATCAAACAAGTCCAAGCCTAGCCTACAACATGTGTAGGCCCGCCCAAACGTGTAAGCCCAAGCCCATTACAAGGCTTGGGTATATAAACCCTCTCCTTAGATGGAGAGGGTGTGTGGTTTCATAATTTACACATAGTTCTTTTTAGTTTCTCTCTCTAGCTTTGTGTGAAATCCACCATCTCTCTATCTCTTTCTCTCTCTAAACCATAAGCAAGATTTACATTTCTACAAATGGTATCAGAGCTTGGGATGAAATATAGGTTGGTTTTCGTGTTGTGTATGCTTTCTCACAATCATTCTTGGATCAAAAGTGCAAAAAGTTCTTGTGTTCTTTATTACGAAATTCATGCAAACATCACCATCGGAAAGTACAAGTGCAAAGGGGTCTCCATCGCAATAACCATCACCATCGGAAAGTGACTGGTTCCACATTGCGATACTTAGATTTCGATACTTATTCCGATCTGGACATTCCGATCGTTCTTTGCGATCTGGGATTCCGATGGTTATAAGGAAGTTTTAAGTCGTTACTCTGCCTAAATTTTATCAGCTATATTCTGATCTGAATCATTCCGACAGCTCTTTGCGATCTGAGCATTCCGATAGGACTTTGCGATCTGAACATTCCGATAGGACTTTGCGATCTGAATCATTTCGACAGCTTTGCATTGCGATCTAGGCATTTCGATACCAACAACATTTCGACAAGGTTATATTACGATCTGGACATTCCGATCTGACATTCCGATCTGGCATTCCGATCTGACATTCCGATCTGGCATTCCGATCTAGACATTCCGACAATCCAAAAATTACTCCTTAAAAAATTTCGAATCGTGTGTAATTTTGACTTGGAATTTTTGGTTTATCGAGAACATATTTTAGGGGATTTTAACATTGTTTCTCCATTTTAACTCACAACAACACAAAAATACTTAACCTTATTTCATTGTTCGATCAACTTTGTAAATCTTAACTTATTGAAATGGAGTACACATCTCTTACGGATAAGTCCATCCTCTCAGGTACGGATAATCGTCCACCAATGTTGGTGAAGACTATGTATGAGGAATGGGCTTCCCGAATGGAACTTTATATGTTGAACAAAGAGAATGGACATCTAATTTGGGGATCGGTGCTCAATGGACCATTAGATTATGGTACAGTGACGGAAGGTACAACCACTCGTCCTCGCACAACGGGTGAGTTGACTGGAGATATGAAGATTCAAGATAAATGTGATAAGTATGCTACAGACATCATTCTCCAAGCCCTTTCTCCAGATGTCTACAAACTCGTCAGCAAACATAAAGTTGCCAAAGAGTTATGGGATAGAATTCGTGTTCTAATGCAAGGCACCTCGTTAACTAAACAAGAACGAGAGTGTAAGCTTTATGATACTTTTGATAAGTTTGCCTATGTGCCAGGGGAGACTCTCAATGATTACTATCTGAGATTTACCCTATTGTTGAATGAGCTTAACATCTATGGCATGGCAATCCCTACCTTTCAATTAAACACCAAGTATTTGAACACTCTTCCTCTAGAATAGAAAAAATACGTGACGGATGTTAAATTGGCTAAGGACTTGCATAATACCAATGTGGATCAACTTCAAGCTTTTCTTCAACAATACGAATGCCATGTGATCGAGGCTCGGTTGTCTACACCTCAAGTTCATGATCCACTTGCAATGTATGCTTCTCAACAAAACATGGCTTATACTTATCAACAACCATCATACTTGCAACAGCCACCACCACACATCTATCAGCAACCACAGCAACCCTCTTATCAACCACCAATGATGCCACAACAAGAATATCAACAAAGTGTTCATCAACAATCTTTTCAACAACAACCACCATATCAAACATCACCATTACAAGCCAACACTTATCCATTGGGCTATACTCCTCAGCAAGGATATTTTCCAATAGAAGCACAACCAGCACAAGCTTTCTACTCTAATGAACTTCCACCAATCCAAGCACCGGTCTTTACTCCAAATGATACGCCAACTGATGTTCTAAACCATCTCACAGCCTATTTGTCAAAACTTGTTGCAACTAGAGGATTTCCACCAACAAACAATCAGCTCCACACCTCATCAAATCCTCGACAACAAGCCACTGTTCAAGATGGTCAAGTGACGGTGCAACCTATTCAGGGAAGGCAAAATTCATATGGAACTCCTACAAGGACTGGGAACAATCAAGCTGTGAATTCTCAAGCTAGTGGAAATGGGAGTCCTATTGGTCCTAAAAAGGTTGTGACTTGCTACAATTGCCGAGGACAAGGTCATATGGCTAGGGAATGCACTCAGCCGAAAAGGAGAAGGGATGATGCATGGTTTCGTGAGAAGATGTATTTGGTTGATGCTCAGTCTAAGGGGAAGATTTTGGATTCAGAGGAGTTAGCATTTCTTGCAGACCCAGGGGCAGCAGATACTGACGGCATTGCAGTTGTTTCCACTTCTAATGCAGCTTATCAAGCGGACGATCTTGATGCATACGATTCGGATTGTGATGACATTCACTCTGCCCAAGCTGCTCTCGTTGCTAATCTCTCTCACTACGGTTCTGATGTCATCAGTGAGGTACCAACCACATCTAACAATATTGATGATAACCAACATCAAGCTGGGCATGAAAATGACAACCTCGAACAGCATTCGGGAACTAGTAACTCAAATGATGTGGTCCCAATCCTACACATTTGAGTGAACCTCAACCAAATGCTACGACGGGTATGGAATCTTATGCTCAACATGATTTGGTCATGGTGCCTAAACATATTATTGATCAAATGCATATGGCCCTCAGACAATCCGTAGATACCAATTCCACCCTAACTGCTGAGCTTGCGTTGCATAAAGAAAAGGTCAAAACTTTTGAAATGGTCCCTCAAGAAGAAAAAATAACATGTTCTGAATTTGACCAATTTCGTTTTGAAAAGATTGAACACTTGAAAGAAATAGAATCATTAAAAGCTAATCTTTCTAATGAATTAAAAGAAAAGGAGTCGATTGTCAATGATTTTCAGAAACTTAAAATGGATTTCGAAACTCTCGAGTCTAAAAAGGTTGAATTAGAAATTAATGCTACCAAACTTCTTAAATTCAAGGAACAACAGCTTTTAAAACAATACGCTTCCACATAAAAGGTTCATCTTTTAACTAAATCATTTAAAGAACTCGAACTTAAGCGTCTTCAAGATTTACCACCTAATCCTGGTTATGCAAAACAAGCTCAGGAATATATTCCCGGTCTTTATGATATGACCATAATTGGCAAATCGAAGGAAGCACCTTTTGTTCGTAGTACTGAGGAGACACAATCACTTGCGGATGAAACTCATTCTAAAATGCTTTCAAAATTCCATACAATTGATTATGATCAACATAACAAAGATCAATTTTTGAAAAAGACACGCATTCGCTTACAAAAGGAATTAGCAGAATTGACAGTTCTTGTGCCCCAAAGTTTGTCAAATGAAAACCTTCCTAGTACGTCTCCTACACTTGTCAAAACGGATTTAACAAAGTTAATTCCACCGGTAAGCAAGGCGTCCGTTAACTTAAATGCGGTTCACCAACACTTAGCCGATTTTGACAAGGTCATTTTGGAACGTACGACGGCTTCGGCCATAACGGAAGGTGAATGGAACTTTGAGCACACTAGAGCTGCGTTCCGAAATGAAATTGTTCCGTTTGTAGACAATGTTAAGGCTTGTCTTAGTAATCTTGATCAAGATTTGCTTTTGGAAATAGAAGAAGTTAGACGTGTTTTCAATGAAATGAATGATGCTTATGAAAACAGTTTACTTGAAATAGAACGGGTTTCACGCCATAATGATCTGCTTCTGAATCAAGTGATGTCTCATTATATAGTTTCTGTCATTGTGAATACAAGTGTTGATAATGATTCTATTGTGCATAATATTGAATCTGTGGCTAATGTGGTAGATAGCACTTGTCACGAATCTGACGCTGAATTTTTAAAGCTTCAAGATTCATATTCTTCGCTTTCAAAACGTTTTAATGAGATTCAAACACATTGTATTTCGCTTGAATGCAAGCAACAGTTTATTCAAGAAATCTTTGAAACGTCATTCGAAGGTGTTAATATCGATGATGCAAACTTTGAAAAGAATTTTCGATTGAATTTACAATCAAAACAGCGTCAGCCAAGTGACAAAGTTGCTAAATATTTGCCGATAGACATAGAGAAATCTAAGGAGCTTAACTGTGTGAACGTACTTGAGGCCGCTGAGAATTTTACACTTGATCTAGATAATCAAGTTTCCAAGATTTTGTCCAAAGTTGATAACTTAAAACAGAAAAATACACGACTCTTTGATTCAGTAAAGCCCGCATGTGCTAATACCACTGCACAGAATCAATCATTGATTGAACAAATGAATTGAAAGTCGGTGGAAATATCTGATTTGAGGAAACAAATTTGTGATAAGAATCTGGTCTTGGCTGAGTTAAAGGAAACACTTCGTACTCTAAAAGGTAAGAATGTTGTGGATAATGCAGCCACTATCTCAGCATCGTCCTCTAGTGCAATCAAAAGGAACCTTATAGCCGTCACACCACTTAACAAGGGCCCTAGGACTAAACCATCTCAAACTTTGGTCACTCAAGATAAGGCGGAATCAAAACCAGCTTCTAATATTCCCGTGTTGCCTTCTACAGGAGTAAGCACCACTACTAAGGCTCAAAGATCTAAGCTTAAGAGAAACAAGAAGAATGATAGGATCTTGCCCCCATCTAGTAGTCAAGTGAAGAAGAAAGTAGAAGCCCATCCTAGGAATGTTATTTCTGTTTTGAATAAAAAGAATCATGTAGCTAAACCTAAAGGCTCTGCGGTTGTGCAGCGTTCTAAGCCTAGTGTGAATTCTAATTTGAAATGTTGGATTTGCAATGAATGTATGTTTTCTAGTCGTCATGATTCTTGCCTTATTGACCATGTGAATGAGATGTATGCCCGGAAAAATGGATTAGAATGGAAACCGACTGGGAAAGTGTTAACCCAAGCTGGTTGGATGTGGCGCCCCACTGGTAGAACTTTCACTATAGTAGGAAATACGTGCCCTTTAACTAGGATCACTCCCACTACAGCGAAGAAAGCGTGCCCTTTAACTAGGAGTACCAAGGCTACCAAAACACAAGCGTGTCCTTTAACTAGGAACACCGACACTACTGTAGGAACCAAGTGCCCTTTAAATAGGTCTACTCCCACTGTAGTGCCCGCGAATAATCCAAAACCTTAGAAAGTTGGAACAGTAAAACCTGTTAGTGCTAAAAATATCATTAGAAAACGCAGGAAATCTAAGGGTCTAAAAAATGTTAGCAATTCTGATAATTCTATATCTGTATCTGCTAACACTCCGGAACCAATAGTTTCCAATGCATTGTCTACTGTTGTTATTGAAAACAGGTGGTCCAAATTGTTCTCTGGTATTTGGACTCTGGTTGCTGCAAGCATATGACTGAAGATCGCTCTCAGCTCAGAAATTTCGTCAGCAAGTTTCTTGGTACGGTTCGATTTGGTAATGATCATATTGCAAAGATAATGGGTTATGGTGAATATCATATTATGAATGTTATAATTTCAAGAGTGTATTACGTGGAAGGTCTCGGTCACAACTTATTTTCTGTGGGACAATTTTGTGATGCAAACCTAGAAGTTGCTTTTCGAGAGCATACCTGCTTCATTCGTAATTTTGAAGGGGTTGATTTATTGAAAGGTACTCGAGGGAATAATTTGTATACTTTGTCTCTACAAGACATGATGGCCGCTTCTCCCGTATGTCTTCTCTCCAAAGCATCGAAGACTAAGTCATGGTTATGGCATCGACGGTTATCTCATCTTAACTTTGACGCTATTAATCACTTGGCGAAAAACGAACTTGTTCGTGGTCTTCCTAAACTATCATTTCACAAGGATCATTTGTGTTCCGCGTGTATAATGGGGAAAAGCACTAAGAAGTCATACAAACCCAAGACGGAAGACACCAACCAAGAGAAACTTTATCTTTTGCATATGGATCTTTGTGGGCCAATGCGTGTTGAAAGTCTTAGTGGCAAAAAGTACATCCTCGTCATTGTCGATGATTACTCTCGGTTTACATGGGTGAAATTTCTTAAAGCAAAAAATGAGGCACCTAAATTCATCATCGGATTTCTCAAGATGATTCAAGTGCGTCTCAACACTACTGTCTGACGCATTCGTACAGATAATGGAACTGAATTTGTGAATCAAATTTTGCGTGATTATTATGAAGAAGTTGGCATTTCTCATGAAACATCCGTTGCTCGCACTCCACAACAAAACGGTGTCGTTGAAAGGCGAAATCGCACACTTATGGAAGCTGCTCGAACGATGTTAATTTACGCAAAGGCTCCATTGTTTTTATGGGCAGAAGCAGTATCTACAGCAGTGTACACCCAAAACCGGTCACTAATTCATAAACGCCATGGTAAAACACCTTATGAGCTTCTCCATGGAAAAGTACCAGATTTATCATATCTTCATGTATTTGGTTCTCTTTGCTATCCAAATAATGATGGTGACAATTTGGGAAAACTTCAACTAAAGGCTGATGTTGGTATTTTCATTGGTTACGCACCCGCAAAGAAGGCATACCGAATCTACAACCGTAACTCTCGCAAGATCCTTGAAACTATGAATGTTGATTTCGATGAGCTGACAACAATGGCTTCTGAGCAAAGCAGCTCTGAACCCGCACTTCATGAAATGGGACCCAGTAATATTAGTTCTGGTCTTGTCCCAAATAACCCTACTTCATCATCATTTACACCACCTACTAGGACTGAATGGGATACGTTGTTTCAACCGTTCTTTGATGAATTCTTTACTCCTCCAAGTATTGTTGCTCCAGAACCTGAGGTACTAGCTCCGGTAACCGAAGTTGTCGCTCCAGCAACCGTTGCACAATCAAACACATCTGCACCTACAATTGGTCAAGATATACCTTCAACGAGTAATTCTCAACCAACACATGTAACAACTACCCACGTCATGCCTATTGATGATGAAGAGGATGATGATGATCACGATTTGGAATTTGCTCAAATGCGTGAACTTCTATTCTTTGGTGTACCTATTCCCGACCCTAATCAAGCCGGGTCTTCCACCTCAGAGGAAGCTCCTTCTACAGTTTACTCCAATCCACGGATTCGTGAACATGACAACAAGTGGACAAAGGATCATCCTATCGATTCTATTATTGGTGACCCTAATCGTCCGGTATCCACACGAAGTCAGCTACAAGAAAATGCAATGTTTTGTCACTTTGATGCTTTTCTCACTGAAGATGAACCTAAGACATGGCAACAAGCTTTTACTCAGTCCTGTTGGATAGAAGCCATGCAAGAAGAACTTAACGAATTCATACGTCTTGAAGTTTGGGAACTTGTCCCATGCCCGGATCAAGTGCAGTTACTCACTTTGAAATGGGTTTACAAGGTGAAACTCGATGAGTTAGGCGGAATATTGAAGAACAAAGCTCGACTAGTAGCTCGTGGATACAAGCAATTATTGGGCATCGACTTTATGGAATCCTTTGCACCTGTTGCCTGTTTGGAAGCTATTCGACTATTCCTCGCTTATGCAGCCCATATGAATATGATCGTCTATCAGATGGATGTGAAGAAGGCATTTCTTAATGGTGAACTCAAGAAAGAGGTCTATGTTCAACAACCGGATGGTTTTGTGAATCCTAATTATCCTAATCATGTGTACAAGCTTAAGAAGGCTCTCTATGGGTTGAAGCAAGCTCCTCGCGCATGGTATGATATTTTTTCACAATTCCTCATTACGCATGGCTTCGCTAAAGGCAAGGTGGATCCTACGTTGTTCATTCAGAAACGAGGTAAAGATATGATTATGGTACAAATATATGTTGATGATATTATATTTGCAGCCTCGACCCAAACTTTATCCGACGAATTTAGGAAACTCATGTCTTCCAAGTTTAAGATGTCAATGATGGGAAAGGTATCATTCTTCTTAGGTCTTCAGATATCTCAGAGTCCTAGAGGCATCTTTATCAATCAATCCAAGTATGCCCTTGAATCGCTTAAGAAATACAAGATGGAATCTTGCGACCCCGTGGATACTCCAATGGTGGAACGAACTAAGCTTGATGCAGATCCTCATGGAGTTGCTGTTGATCCGACACTTTATCGTGGAATGATCGGTATTCTTATGTATATTACAGCTAGTCGCCCTGATCTTTAGTTTGCTATATGTATGTGTGCTAGGTATCAAACTAGGCCTACTGAGTTACACTTAGCTACTGTTAAAAGGATCTTTCGATATCTTAAAGGAACCATTAATCGGGGACTTTTGTATTCGAAGGAATCTTCTATTGCACTAATGGCATATGCAGATGCGGATCACGCGGGTTGTCAAGATACAAGGCGTAGCACGAGTGGAACTTTGCAACTACTAGGAGATCGACTAATCAGTTGGGCATCGAAAAGGCAGAAAAGCGCTGCAATTTCAAGTACGGAAGCAGAATACATAGTTATGTCCGGTTGCTGTGCTCAAATTCTTTGGATGAGATCGCAATTAACCGACTATGGTCTAGGTTTCAATAAGATTCCAATGTACTGTGACAACAAGAGTGAAATTGCCTTATGCTGCAACAACGTTCAATTCTCCCGGTCAAAGCATATTGACATTTGCTACCACTTCATCAAGGAGCAAGTGGAAAATGGAGTAATCGAGCTTTACTTTGTCCGATCTGAGTATCAATTGGCGGATATTTTCACGAAGGCTTTAGATCGCGCTCGAATTGAATTTTTGGCCGACAAGCTAGGAATGAGAACTTTCTCGCCTGAGACTCTAAAGGAACTAGCAGATGAAGCGAAAGAATAGTGGTGGTAAAACTATTCTCCGTATCCTTGGTGATCATTTGTATATATTGTTTATATTTTTATCCACAAAAGCAAAATACAAAAATATAAAACCATATAAAAACCATAAAAATTGAAAAATTCATAAAAATCCAAAATTTTTTTTACTTTCTTTTTCAAAGGCATGTCTTTTGGTACGATAATATTTACGGCCTTAGAAATGTTGATTAATATTGACACGGCGCCATAAATAGAGTTTGTACAAAAGTTGTAAATATTTCATAAAACATGCCTAAATGGCTTGTAGTTATTTCTGACTACAACCCGGTTTTCATATTAAAGTCAAGAATTTCTTATGAAAGCTTTGTCTCACAACGGGAATTAATTTTCTCGGGCAAGGTTTACTTTAAAACCTTGTAAGGGATCAAGTTTACTTTATAACTTGGTCTAACACAAATCTATGTACGCTTCAGTGCATTTATTTGTTAAAACAAGAGAAGTCTTGTTTTTATGAAGCTATCATCTCTACAACCATGCTATCTACAATTGGTATCTACATACTTGACGATGCAACTACTCAACCGACAACTACAACTCTTTCGATAGAACACGGGTCAACAATTGAGGGGGAGCAATTGTCAAGAATTCAGAATCTTCGATGCCGATGTTGGGAATAAAATATGTGTCAGTTCACTAGACGCTGATAAGAAGAATGTCAACGCTGATAGGATGACATTGGACGCTGACAGCCAAGCGTTGACATTGAAGAAGTCAACGCTGACAGCCTTGAAGATTGACACTGATGGAATATCTTCATACGTATCTTTTGTTTATTTGTTTCTTTATTTATGTATGGTAAAGATAAGCACAACATTGTATTTTGTATTATTATCTTTACCTAGAATAGTTGATTCGTAGCTTATTGTACAAGACTTCTTGTTCTATAAAAGAAGGTCTTTTAGGTTAAAGTAAATATCAGTTTTCATAAGTATTCGCAAGTTAAACTCTTTCATTGTAACCAAGCACGATCATTCTAATACAAGTGAAAGTTTGTTTAACATCTTTGTGTTTTAGATCAAGTGTTAATTCCGCATAACACTTTGTTACTTTATTCATAAGCAAAGGTTTCTCTACGTGTAGTACTTGATCTAATCTCGTATACACAAAGCTTAATCGATCTAAGTTTGGGATCAACAAGTGGTATCAGAGCTTGTTGAGAAACTTTTGATCTTTAAGTAACGCAAGAACCCTAAAACACCAAAAACCCTAAAAACCCTAAAATTCTCAAAACCCTAAAAACATCATGTCTGGCACAGATCAACCTGCTTCTTTGCTACAAAACAACTCCTCAAACCCTAGTATCAAAATTCCCATGTTTGATGCCAGGAACTTTGAGCTTTGGAAGTCCAATTTTGAGCAATACATAGCTATTCATGACTACACTCTTTGGGAGATTATCGAATATGGGAACACATTCGACAAAGCAGCAAAGATTACTGCTGCAATTGCCACAAGGACAGCTGTTCCTAATTGTCCTGAAGCTGATAAGGTGGAAAAACCTGGAGATGGGAGAGCTGTAGCTGTTGAAGATATAGCCAAGAAGAGGGTGGACATGAAAATCTTGAACATCTTGAAACATGCCCTAGGTCATGAGAATCAGCACAAGTACAAACGCTTTGAGTCTGCAAAAGAGCTTTGGGAAGCTCTTGAAGTAGCACATGGTGGCAATGCTGACACAAAAGAAGAAAAGAAGAAGCAACTCTTGCATGAGTATGCTGTCTTTAAAGCTCAACCCAATGAAAATCTCAGCAGTGTGAGAAGTAGACTTCTTGACATCACAAGTCAACTTTCCTTCATGGGAACACAGATTGATGACCCTGAATTGAATGCTACTTTTCTCAAAAGCCTTGGTGATGTATGGAAGATTGAGACAAGATCCATTCTTGTCAATAATACCCACAAGACTTCCAGGTTTGATGACATCTTCAACAAACTAAGACTGTTGGAGAATGAATGGCAATTGGATAGTGATAATAAATCTTCCAGTAGCAACATGGCCTTCTTCTCAAAAAGTGAAGGCCAATTTGATTCCATGAACTTCTATGGACGTCCAGCCACTGGATCTCAAGGTTTCAGCGCTGGATGTCAGTCTGTCAGCGCTGGATCATATCATGTCAACGCTTTGTACTCAAGCGCTGACACACACAATCATGGCGCTGATAGAATTAAACCTGCTGGTTTTGATCTAGATACTGTGTGTGCATTCATTGCTTCTTTGCCCAGTGATTCAAGGATTACTTATGAAGATCTTGAGCAGATAAGTGATGAACAATTGGAAGAGATGGACATCAAGTGGACTATGGCTCTTGTAAGCTTAAGAGCAAACAGGTTTAATAAAAGGTTCAAGAAGAAGATGACCTTTAATGCTAAGGATGTTGCTGGATTTGACAAGTCCAAGGTTGAGTGCTACAACTGTCATAGGATGGGGCACTTTATGAGGGAATGTAGATCTCCAAGAAGATCTGATGCTGGTAAGCCTTCAAGTCAAATGGTTAAGAGCCCAGATCCCAAGGCCATGGTTGCTATTCAACAAATTGATGGAGTTGGAGAATGGGACTGGAGCTGGATGGCTAAGAATGAGGAAGAGGACAGAGCTTTGGTTGCTGAAGTTAAAGGAGAGCATGCTGAATATGCTCTCATGGCACACTCCTCCTCTTCATCAGATAATGAGGTATATGATGATGCTTTCTGTTCTAAGGGTTGTCGTTTAAATACTGAAAAACTAAAACAAGAGATAGTTAAATTATTAGATGAGGCAAGTACTGAAAGATGCAAAGTATCTAATTATCAAATTGCTCTTACCCAAACAGAAAAGACAGTAGCTGAGTATAAGAAAATGGAGTTTGATTTAAAGGATCAAATAAATATCTTAAAACATGAGTTACATCAGAGTAAGGATGTTCAAGATATAGTAAATAGGGTTAATCTTGATTTGATAGCTCAGTTAGAGGAGGCTAACAAAAATAAAGATAATGTGAGTCTTAAAATCCAGAGATTTGATAAGGCCACACAATCCCTAGGAGAGTGTGTTAGTAAACAAAGAGACTCTAAGGATATGAGTGGGATTGGGATGAATAATTATACTGGTGTTCCACCACCAGCTGGGGATTTCTATGGTGTCCAATCAAAGGACTTATCTTGGACTGGCTTGCCAGAATGCCAAGAGGAGGAATTCATTCCTCCACCTAGAGTGACTTCCCCAGTTGAGGAATACAAGCAAAAACTGACTGACCTAGATGAGTGGAAGAAAGCTAACCACACCTTGTTTGTTAAGGGAGGGTTGTTGTGTGAAAGTCCAAATGAGCCCACACCAATCAAGAGCCTTGATCCTAAACCTATTAAGATCACACACCCTACCACTGGCAAAGCTGTTGACCTTGGCCCACAAACTGTTAGAAAACCTAGTGTTAAGTATGCTGAGATGTATAGAAATACTAGGTCACCAAAAAGCCAAGTTAGTAACCATGGAACAGGCTTCTTTGCTTCTAGACCTAAGACTATGTCTAGAAAAGCTTGTTACACATGTGGTAGCTTCTCACATTTGGCATACAAATGTGTCAACGCTTCCAATGTCAACGCTGATAGGAACCATTTCAGCGCTGACAAAAGTCAACATAGGTCAAACACTGTCAGACCCAATACCTTTGTGAACAAAAGTTCACAAGTTGTTAGACCAGCCCCATTCTTTTCTAGAGGGTCTAACACACAAGGCCTAAGACCTTTTCAAAAGTCAAACACTTGGTCAAATAGGCAATGGGTTCCTGTAGCAAACCCTAGGTTCAACGCTGATAAGAGCAATCGGGGCGCTGACAAGAGAAATTTCAGCGCTGACAGACACACTGCTAAACCTAGGTATTTGCAACCACAGGGAAATAGGTCTAAAGCTTCTACTAGCTTAACATGGAGACCAAAACAAGACCAAAACCCTAATTCTACTGGTATTTCTATGACATGCAACAGGTTTCATTATATTTCAAAGGCATTGTCAACACCAATTGGGGTTAACTGGGAATTTCATTCAAACAGGGATGAAAATGGGGTTGTTATGAGAACCAAGTCTGTTCTTGTTGAACAACCAAATGAATCCAAGTCTTCCAAGGCTTGGGTTCCCAAAGAAAACTAATGTGTTTTCTTTATGTGCAGGGCATTCAGAAGAAGATCAATGATTATGGATACTGGGATAGTGGATGCTCAAGGCACATGACAGGAAAGGAAGACTATCTGACTAATTTCTCTCCTATTCAAGATGGTGATAAGGTATACTTTGGAGGGGGCTACGGCACCATCACAGGAAAAGGAACCCTTGTCACCAACAATCTACGATTTGAGAATGTCTTCCTGGTAAAAGAACTGGATTATAATTTGTTTTGTGTATCACAAGTGTGTGATAACAAAAATAAGGTTCTTTTCACAGACACTGAGTGCTTGGTGTTAAGCAAAGATTATAAGCTACCTGAGGAAAAATACATAGATTTTAGAACACCAAGGCATAAAGACATATATAATGTGAATCTTAATGGAATTAAGATAAATAATAAAATGTCATGTCTATATGCTAAAGCCTCAGTAGATGAAAGTAATCTTTGGCACAGGAGATTAGGGCACATAAACTTTAAGAATATCAATAGACTTGTGAGGCTTGGTTTAGTTGATGGTTTGCCTGAAAAGGCTTTCCACAATGACCACTCTTGTGTTGCATGTCTTAAGGGTAAGCAGCACAAGGTCTCATTCAGGTCTAAACAGGTGCACTCTAGTTCTAAACCACTTCACTTATTGCATATGGACCTCTTTGGTCCAACTAATATAGAAAGTTTGAAGGGTAAATCATATTGTTTTGTTATCACTGATGATTATTCCAGGTTTACATGGACTTTCTTTTTAGCCAAGAAAAGTGAAACTGCCCAAAGTCTGATTAATTTCATTACCCAGATAGAGAAGAAGAATGGTAATGAGGTCAAAATTATTAGAAGTGACAATGGGGGTGAGTTTAGAAATCAGTTGTTAGATGATTTTTGTGCCAAGAAAGGGATTACTAGGCAGTTTAGCATAGCTAGAACCCCACAGCAAAATGGGGTTGCTGAAAGGAAGAATAGAACCCTTATTGAAGCAGCCAGAACCATGTTGGCTGATGCCCACTTTCCTATAGCCTTTTGGGCTGAAGCTGTTAACACAGCTTGTTATGTTCAAAATAGGGCATTGGTCAACAAGATACATAATAAGACACCTTATGAATTACTTTGGGGAAGGAAGCCCAATATTGGCTTTCTCAAGCCATTTGGTTGTCATGTAGTTGTTTTAGAAACTAGTGAGGCCCTAGGTAAATTTGATTCTAAAGGTGATGAAGGCTACTTCATGGGTTATTCAGTGCAGAGTAAAGGATATAGGGTTTACATTAAAAAGGAAAAACGTATACTTGAAAAAGTACATGTTAGGTTTTTAGAAAGTAAACCTAGTGATCCTGAAAGTGGTCCAAATTGGTTGTTTGACTTAGAACCTTTATCTAGAGCTTTAAATTATATGCCTGTTACTGATCCAGACATTGTGAAGGTAACTTCAAGTGTTTTTGAAAAGAGAATTGGTAATGTTTCAAGTATACAGGTTGCTAAGAAGGATGGACCACCAGCAGTTGAATCATCTCCCACACAAGAATATGTTACACTTCCTATATGGACAGATGAGTATTATGCTGCTGCTACTGCTGCTAGGAAAGATAATGGTGGTGTTCAAATACCACCAAATACAAACATGCATGATTCTTCAGGCGCTGACAAAGGGAAATCAAGCGCTGACAAGACCAATTCAGACGCTGATGGCTCCAACGCTGACAACAACAGTTCAAGCGTTGTTAGCCCAAGCGCTGACAAACAAGGATCAGACTTTGGAGACACCTTTACACAGCTTTTCTCTTCCCATTTTGAACAAGGTGGACCTTCCAATGTTCATGAAGAGATTTCTGTTGATCAAGAAGAGTCTGAGGAAGAAGATATTGGCAACATGGAGCGTGAAGTTGAGGACACTAGACTTTTTGAAGGGGGAGTTCTCACTTCCACAGCAAAGGATCACCCCACATCTCAGATCATTGGTGATGTTATGGCTCCAGTACAGACAAGAAGATCCCATCAAAAGTCTTGGTGGATTTATTGCCAATATACACAAGAAGGTTGATACCCCTCTTGTACAAGCATGTTTGTTTGCCTGTTTTCTGTCATAGGAAGAACCCAAGAAAATTTTTGATGCTCTCAAGGAACCAAGTTGGGTGGAAGCAATGCAGGATGAGCTTCACCAATTTGCTATACAGGATGTTTGGGAGCTGGTTGATTGTCCTAGATATGTGAGACCAATTGGGACAAGATGGGTTCTAAGGAACAAGAAAGATGAAAGAGGCATTGTGGTCAGAAACAAGGCACGTTTGGTAGCTCAGGGATATACACAAGAGGAAGGCATAGATTATGAAGAAGTTTTTGCACCAGTTGCAAGAATTGAAGCTATAAGAATTTTTCTAGCTTATGCCTCTTGTATGAATTTTACTGTTTATCAAATGGATGTGAAGAGTGCTTTCCTCTATGGCACAATTGTTGAGGAGGTGTATGTCATGCAACCTCCTGGTTTTGAAGATCCTGAGAATCCAGACAAAGTTTATAGGGTGAAGAAAGCTATGTATGGACTTCATCAAGCCCCAAGAGCATGGTATGGTACATTGTCCACCTACTTGGTGGAAAATGGTTTCAAAAGGGGCACCATAGATCAGACATTGTTTACAAAGAAGAAAGGAAAACATGTGTTGCTTGTGCAGGTCTATGTTGATGATATCATTTTTGGGTCTACTGATCCAAAAATGAGTGAGGATTTTTCCAAGCTCATGACAGATAAATTCAAGATGAGTGCAATGGGTGAGATGAACTTCTTTCTAGGGTTACAAGTTCAGCAGAAAGAAGATGGTATCTTCATCTCCCAAGACAAGTATGTAGCTGAAATCTTGAAGAAATATGGTTTTTCTCCACATGAGAAGGAGGCTTCCACTCCTATGGATAGGCAACACCCTTGGGGAAAAATTGGAGCTGGAAAGGATGTGGATGTTAGGCACTATAGATCAATGATTGGTTCATTGATGTATCTTACAGCCTCAAGACCTGACATCATGTTTGCTGTGTGTGCATGTGCACGCCATCAAGTGACTCCCAAAGAATGTCACCTTTTTGCTGTGAAGAGAATTTTTAGGTACCTAAGATGTTATCCAGATCTTGGCTTGTGGTACCCAAAAGATTCTCCATTGGACCTTATTGCATATTCAGACAGTGACTATGGTGGTGACAAGTTTGATAGGAAATCCACAACTGGTGGATGCCAATTTCTTGGGAGTAGATTGATATCTTGGCAATGCAAGAAACAAACAGTGGTGGCAAACTCTACAACTGAAGCAGAATATGTTGCAGCAGCTGCTTGTTGTGGACAAGTCTTATGGATTCAGAACCAGCTGTTGGATTATGGGTATAATTTTATGCATACCAAGATTTTTGTAGACAATAACAGTACTTTATGCATTATTAAAAATCCTGTACATCATTCTAAAACCAAACACATAGAAATTAGACATCATTTTATAAGAGATTGCTTTGAGAAAGGTTTAATACAACCAGATAGGGTAGATACAGAAGATAATGTGGCTGATTTATTAACTAAACCTTTTGATGCTGGAAGATTTCAATATTTGGTAACAAATATTGGAATGGTTAATCTCACTTAATATGTGTTTTGGAACCTTTTTGTAAAAGTATGTACAGGATAATGCATTGTTATTGGTCTTTGTGATGATTTAGATTTTCCACTTTATTTTTCTAACACTGACAAAGGTAAATGTAACACTGTCAAGTGTTATTTTGCCGTTGTTAGAGATATTATTGTCTAACGCTGACAAGAGTTCCTTCAACGCTGATAGGTGTTGTCGGGACGCTGTCAGCAACAAATGTTAGTTTTGTGGTTTTCATCTAAATGTGTAGGTAGGTGGTAGCTTTATGCCATTGGATACAGAGTTGCTTATGGATCTTTGAAGAGCTATTTGGACATGTTTTGTTTATGGATGATGGTTGGAATATTTATATTCCTATCTTGACATAAATTTTTAATGTTCATATATATTTTGAGAACTCATGTATCATAGTTTAAGGGGAGGTTTAAGGAACCTTTAGCACTCTTGGGTATTCTTACAATACTCTCATCACAATTCTAGATTGTGTCCACAGGTGAGTATGGGTTAGTTTTACTAAACCATGAGGCACTGTAGCATGCATAGTATATCAACTTTGCAGGCTGCCAAGACATTTTTGGCCTAGAATTGGTTGTGGTCTGATGGGAGACTTGGGAATACTTTGGTTATGGGTTTACCTGGGAGTTACAAAGAATTTTATGAAATAACTTTGTTGGTAAGTATTTTGGTTAGCAAGGGACTCTAGAGGACATTTGTGTCTATCTTGCTTATGCAAGTGTGCATAAATGGACAGTGCTTGCCGCCCAGTAATTATTATCAACTTGTAAGATATTTCCCTTAGGATAAATTACTTTGTTAAGGTCTTTTTCTTTTTAAATATTTTTATTTTTAGACGCTGACAAGTTTTTCTCCAAACGCTGTTACGTCCAATCGTGACGCTGACAAGGCTTTAGGCAAACGCTGACAAGAAAATATAGCCGTTGGGCGTTGATGGGCTATTTTTGACCGTTGACACCTAGTGGGCCCTACCCAGTTGTTATTTTTGACTAATCTTTGGCCGTAATTTTGGGGAGTTGTTACTTTTAATTAATGCATGAGATAAGTTATATTTGATTCAATATTTTCATGATTGCTCTTTGAATATAACCGCCTCATTTTTGACCAATCAAAATCATGCATCTCTCCTATAAATTTGGTTAATCTTTTTATTCTGGGTATTCATATTTTCTTGTCTAACATTTTTCTCCTAGATTTTTCCCATCTCACATAACCTAAACAACTTTCAAACATGGCACCCAAATTCAACTCAAAGAATTTAACATTGGAGTTCAAGAGCCAACACAATATGGTAGCTTACTTGACTGCTGATGATGATTTGTTTCCTCAGTATTCACAAATGGTGGCATTTTTAAATGCATCCTATCTAAGGTATGCACTTTCTCATACACCATTAGTCCCTGTCGCACACATTAGACAGTTTTGGAACAATGTAAGTTCCACAACAGCTAATGGAGTGACCACATTAACATCTACTGTTCATGGAAGAACATGGGTGGTCACTGAAGCCTTGGTTCGCCAAGCTTTGCGTCTTGATGACGCTGATGGTGTGACTACCCTTGCCATTGCAACAATAGAACAAGGTCTTAGGGAATTGGGTTATCCTATTCCTGCTGATGTCACTTTAAATAAATATCATAAGCAGGAATTTCCCTCTGACTGGAAATATTTGATACATGTCCTTTTACAATGCTTAAGTCCAAAATGTACTTCTTTTAATGAAATAAACAGGTCAATTGCAAGTGCTTTGGTTTGTATAACACGTGGGCTTAAGTATAATTTTTCAAAAATGATTTTTGAAGGGATGTGTAAAAATAAGGGAAGTAAAATGACTTTGGCTTACCCTAGATTTTTGCAAATGGTCTTTGATTTACAAGAGTATTGTTCTAGGGATCATGACACTTTTTATGAGATCCCTAAACAACAGAAAACCATTTTTGCTAAAATGAGCTCCACAAACGAATCCATACCTCTTACCCAACCCATGCTTGAAGTAATTCAGGCTGCTCAGCCACAACCACAACCAGACCCTGAACCCCAACTTGAGCCTATTCATGAACCATTACCTTCCCCAGACCACATGGACATTGACCAACCCAGCGCTGACACTCATAATGTGGGCGCTGACACAGCCAATCCCAACACTGATACAATCCCTGAACAATCCCAAACACCCCTTAACCAACCAACACCCACACACTCTACTTCATCTTCCACCCCATTACAATCTAGGTTGACTAAACGCCAAAGGGTTACTGGAGTGTTCTCCTCTAGTGATCCTAGCCTTGTAGCAGAGAGAACCACCTCCACAAGTGTGGCTGGTGACATGGGTGAGGCTGGGGCTATTGACACAGGCTTAGATGCTGTTCAAGACAGTCCCAACATCATTAAGACCTCATCCATGCCCTATGATTCTATTTTGGGAGGTCAAATCCCCATTCTAGCTGAGGGCAGATTGGAACCTATGACTATAACTGAATTGACGGCGGCTGTCATTAGCTTGCAAAAGCAAAATGTCAGCCTTGTACAAATTGTCAACAAACAGGGACGTGAACTCCAAGTTTTGAGGGAGCGGGTAACTGTTTTGGAGAATCCAAGTAGCAGGAGTCTAATGGAGGAATCTTCCAAAGGGGAGGATGAAGAGGATGAGGAGGATGAGCTGATTCATACAGCTAGTGAGAAGAGTTCAGCGAAGAGTTTACAATTTAGTGAGTCTTTACAGGTTGCTGAAGCTCTCACCAACTTGAAGAAGCACCCAGTTATTGATACATCCAAGGTGACACCATTAAACTTGGAAGGAACTTTCAAAGAAACATTGGGCGCTGATACAGGTTTGAACGCTGACACATCCAGCGCTGACAAAGGTAATCGTGGCGCTGATAGGAGTAACTTGAACGCTGATAAAGTTGCAGGTGGTGTTGATGTATTCCAGCCATCAACAATCATCAAAGATGTGTCCACACAGGTTTCTTCTTCTACTTTACCAATTATTGATCCAAAAGACAAAGGTAAAGGGATTCTGATTGAAGAAGATGTTCCAAAGAAAGATGCAGCACAAATTGCATTTGATGAACAGTTGGCTGCACAACTTGTGGAAAGAGATTTGAAGAGGAGTAGAAGATCACCATTTGTTGTTTCTGAGAGTGAGGAAGAAAGTGGTGATGATAAAGAAGGTGATAGCTCAGATTCAAGTATTCAAATTATTGAAGATCCAGAAAGGCTTGAATATGGGGATGAGCTTGCAAAGGAAAGGTTGAGTGAGTTGAAGAATCAGATTGATTGGGACCTACCAGAAATCACCAGAATGTACCATGCTTGGGAAGACAAGGTTATGGACAACCCAGGGATGAGCTTGTCAGATCAAATTTGGGGGTTGGAAGTACTTTTCAGGGTACAAGATGACATAAAGGTGATTATGAGGTTTAATGCACAAGAGGTCAAGACCTGGCTCAAAAGAGATAGAAGGCAGTTGTACTATAAGTTGCTTAGATGTCATCAGCCTAATTGGACATCAAAGAAGTTGCTGGCCTTATCTTTTGAGGAGCTAGAGTATAGGGCACATCCTATTTGGAGGAAGGTGCAAGAACAGAATGTCTACAAGTTTCTTTCAGAAGAAAGGAAACAAGAGCTTGCTGAGGAAATGCAGATTCAAAAGGAAATGAGGATTGCTCAAAGACCAGTGAAGAAAGGAGATCCTTTCCAATTTCCTAAAGACATGGATGTGTATTTTCCAACTGAAGGTGTTATAAGGAAGCATCTCAAGCTTTCTCCATTGGAAGCTTCAGATTTGGTAAATGTAGTACCTCTAGATGACAGAATTCCAATCATCAGTTTTGATGAAGATGAGTGTGGATTTTGGAAGATTGGCAGATTTGGAAAGGAGGTACATACTTTCACTTCAGTTATTTCTATATTTGCAAGCATAGACAGAGAAGACTTGGTGCATCTATGGAGATTAATAGAGGCCAAGTATACAGCTGAAGCACCTACTTCAACAAATGAAATAAGACTTTGGAACACATTTATGACTTTGTGTGGTCCAAAAGAAGCAGATCCTGCCATATGGAAGGATCTTGAAGATGATCTCAGTAATCTTCATTGGAGGCTTTATTCTACTTGTGGTGTATTTCATATGAGCTCTACAAAGTTTTCAGAGTATTTACTTGTGGATGCTGACTATTTCTTGTCCAAAGAAGTGTTGGAGAAGATGCTAGAGACACCCTTGGAGATTGATTATACTAGTGACGTGGCCAAGGACTTGATCAGATATGTTTATCACCAACATAAGAAGTTTTTGCAAGATTCCTCCTAAGTCTTAAGTTTTTATTCAGAAACTTGATCATTGGAATGGATATCAAGTTTAGGGGAGGATTGTTGGGAATAAAATATGGGTCAGTTCACTAGACGCTGATAAGAAGAATGTCAACGCTGATAGGATGACATTGGACGCTGACAGCCAAGCGTTGACATTGAAGAAGTCAACGCTGACAGCCTTGAAGATTGACACTGATGGAATATCTTCATACGTATCTTTTGTTTATTTGTTTCTTTATTTATGTATGGTAAAGATAAGCACAACATTGTATTTTCTATTATTATCTTTACCTAGAATAGTTGATTCGTAGCTTATTGTACAAGACTTCTTGTTCTATAAAAGAAGGTCTTTTAGGTTAAAGTAAATATCAGTTTTCATAAGTATTCGCAAGTTAAACTCTTTCATTGTAACCAAGCACGATCATTCTAATACAAGTGAAAGTTTGTTTAACATCTTTGTGTTTTAGATCAAGTGTTAATTCCGCATAACACTTTGTTACTTTATTCATAAGCAAAGGTTTCTCTACGTGTAGTACTTGATCTAATCTCGTATACACAAAGCTTAATCGATCTAAGTTTGGGATCAACAGCCGAACGTGCCAAGCTCACTAACTGGTGTCAAGACAACAATACCAATCGTACATGTGGTGTCAAGAGATGACTTCAGACGTGACGAGGCGACCAACATATGCTGACAAGAACCATTTGATCTTATCATATGATGTTCTCATCAATCAGGTCCAACCTTGTCAATTCTTTTTAATTATGGTGAATATGTGATCATTGATACATGGTTTTCATTGGGTTCAGATTTAAGTCTCGGTATCCTCTCGAATTGATCTCGGCTCTAAGTGGAATGATTTGTTCTTGGTTAATAAAAAGTTGTTGGTAGTTTATCTATTTTAAACTAATGACAAATAAGTAAGTGTCGATGAGTAAAATTAAAGCTTTAATAGATTAATCTTAAAAAGACGAGTTTAAAAATAAATGCTTCAAAACTTAAAGATTGTATTAGAAAAATAAATGAACACTTGGAAAACTTTGTAAAAATATGAACTTAGTCGGAAAATACTAAAATAAAGTAAGATTGAAATCTATTCCGATCTACTGATCGGAATGTTAAGGAGCCTGCTAATCGAAATGTTAACAAAAGGGGCAATCGGAATACTCAAAAATGAAACAATCGAAATATGGGAGAAAGACTTTAATCGGAATACACTAAAAACACCCAATCGGAATGTATAGAAATGCAGTCAATCGGAATACATAAAATGGTACCGATTGGAATATTGCTAAAGTGCCCTAATCGGAATGTTTGAAAATTAGACTAATCAGAATAATGAAAATCGAGTCAAATCGGAATATTAAACAAAGAATCAAATCGAAATACTCTTAAACAAATCTGATCGGAATGTAACAACACCCCAAGATCGGAATACGAAAACCCTTTTCCGATCACTATGATCGGAATGAAGGGGGGCTACTGGTCGGAATACCAGGTCGGAAAAGGGCTTTACCCTTTCCGAAAATGATGTTGTTCCGAAATTTAAGCAAAGCAATAAGCTATAGAATAAGCCAATCACCAACTAGGACGGATCTATGATAAAACGGATCGAATAAGCACTAAAAACAACTTTTCTAACTTTAAATAAGCAAACTTATAAATGAAATAATAAAAAGATAAACTTTTTAAGAAAACTTATAAAAAGTAAATAAGCAAAACTAACAAATAAGCCAATAAGCACAAGGATCTCAAAGCTTATTTGTGTAGAAACTTAGGAAAACATAAAAAGATTAACTTTTTAAGCACAAAATCATTGATGAACAACACGGATCATACGAGATTTGTACCAAAATCAATCAAAATCAAAGAAAGGAAGGATGCGATTAAAGATTAAAGGCTTGAAACTAAACTTGATTAATGAAAAACAATACAAAGGTTTGATCTTGAAAGAGAAAAAGATGAAAACTAGTGAGAGAAAGTTTAGAACTTTCTCTCTCTAAAACTAGAGAGAATGAAAAAAACTAAAAATTAACTAAAAGACTAACTAAGTGAAATTTTTGTGAAGTAAAGTCCTATTTATAGGCAAGTCTTGTGGGCTTTGTGAATGGGCTTGGTTTTGGGCTTCTTTTCTTCTTCCTTCTTTAGTCTTCACGTTTCTTTACATAAACGTTTCCGACTTTGGATTTTGAGAAGTGTCGGTGAATAATTCCAACTCGTCTTATAATCTTTTGTTTAATAGACTCGAGTTCTTCGACATATATGAATCTTCCATCTTTGGCTCTATTCTTCGATAAATCTTTAAATAGGCACAATGACTTCAAATCTTTTGCATCTCTTGGACAATAGACTTCGTCTTGAGTCTTTTTCTTCGATAAAACCCGTGCAATCCCATGTTTTCTTCAATATTCATCCGGATGACTCTGAAAACACAATAAACACAAAAACCATGCATAATTCCAAACAAATGATATTAAATACGTGTTTTGGTCTCCTTTTAGCCAGAATTAAGTGGTAAAAGGATGGGTGTTTTCACACCTATCAAATCCCCTATACTTAACCATTGCCATGCCCTCATGCAATGCTTAGCGATAAAGCAAATTTACACTTTTCTCGTAATCAATCAACCTTGGCCTTATTAAAATACTACTAAACAAAAATTAAAGTACTAAGAGAGATTAAAACTTTAAAGTAAACAAAAGAATAGAAAATAGCTACGTGGAAATAACTTGCAAAGAGATCTAAGACTTACATTAGGGCTTCGGTGCTGCGACGATTCCTCACCCTCAAGTTTCACGTTCCCCAAACTAAGCTTAAAAATGAGATCATTGTTATTATAAGTTAGCAATTCAAACACTTACACACATGGCTTAAATATATGCTTAAACTCCCTTATTCCTAGGTGTATCTCTTATATTTATTTTTGTCTTAGAATGATCATGAAGATGCATTTTTGGACTTATTTCGATAGTTATTTAGGCTGAAAGCAAAGTAGGACGATTTGATCAATAGTTAGCTAAAGGAAAAAATCTCTTAAAACTGCTTCTCGGGATATCAAAAAGTTCATATCTTGGCATAACTCGGTTCACAATTTGAGACCTTTCTCGGGCCGATATTTGGCATGTACTTCATACTTCATATCTTGAGAGACGTTCTTGAGATAATGGTCTTCTCATCGTTAATAGAGTTTCTTCACTTGGAGACTTTTGAGGGGTACTCCAACTTTGTTGACCACGACTTCATGATTATTCTTCAATCTCTAATTGGGATTTTGAGATACAACGATCCGCCTCCTTTTCGGACTTGGATCTATTTATCCTCATACCTTGTTAGGGTCTTTTCGGATAGACTTCTCCATGATCTTTATGGGAGTTGATTGCTTTTCGTCGTGAGTCTTGATCCTTCATATAGATTTTTGGAATAATGCTTTTCACATCACTTTGGATCTTCAGCAATAAAATTGAATCCTCATGCCTTGTTAGGGCCTTTTCGGACTCGCCAATCTCCGCGCCCCGCTTCATAAGTTATGCCTTGGCTATGAACTCTTATCATTATCGAGCAACTTTTAAACGATCTTGGGCTAGAAGCTAAGTAACTTTTCAAATCGTACGACCTTACTTATTGCAGATAATTTATTAGCAAGTGATGGGAGAATAGGCAAATAATTACACCAAGTGAGCTTGTGTAAGACTACCGACTTATAATTGACTCTATCATTTCTCGTCCTCCACAATTTAAAATCTCAAGTAATGAGAATCGTGGATACTTAGCCTAATAAACCAATTAAGGTCTACATGGTTAAGGATACTAGCTAGAATAAACTTGAATGAGTCTATTCGGGTTGAGTCAAAATAGTCGCAACGGGCCTAATATGTCAAAGACTTCTAAACTAGCTACACCACTTTATTAATATTTTTGACTTTATCGCGGGATATATACATATGAAAGCAACGATAAAAATTTAAAAATTACGACTAAATGGCCAAAGTTAATTAAAAATTTGAAAAATGTTGAAAAAGATGATTTTTCGGTTAAATGAAGGCATTTTCATGGAAAAGTCCACTTAAAACTTCGATAGAAGTCCCCCCTACACTTCAGATAAACATTGTCCTCAATGTTTAAGCATGTGGGAAAAGTCTCCCCTACACTTATGACATTGTGCACGTTGGTTAAATCAAGTTAAGGAAGAGACGACTAAAGTGATCAATTTCAAATGTGAGTATGAAGAAAATTGAATCACGATAGTTGAGAGATAGAACCGGATTTCGGATAACACGGGAGCACGGTTCTTCAGAGATTCCAAGAGTGCACTTATCCCTGTAATCACATCACCACACAAATTCAAACACCTATACAGGTCCCCCTACACTTAGGAGGTAAAAATATAAAAGGATAGATACTCGGGTTGCCTCCCGAGGAGCGCTTGTTTTTGATAACCGAGTCACGAGCCTGACTCGACCCAAAATTAGTTCATGGGGAACGTGGTGAGGGATGGAATCATCTCCTGAGAGATGTCCTCACCAAAGTACAACTTCACTCATTGGCCATTGACCTTAAAATTAGGTCCATTAGGTTGAGCAAGCTCGAGAGTACCATATAGAAAAATTTGGGCAATGGTGAATGGGCCGGACCAACGAGATTTCAGCTTGCCCGAAAAGATTTTCAACCGAGAGTTAAAGAGTAAAACTTTGTCTCCAACTTGGAACTCTCGGTTCTTAATCTTAGAATCGTGAATGAGCTTAGTCTTCTCCTTATAGATCAAAGAATTTTCATAAGCCTCATTACGGAGTTCATTCAGCTGATTGAGTTGGATCTTGCGTAGGTCACCAGCTTTGTTGATGTCGAAATTAGCCCACTTCAAGGCACAGTAAGCCTTGTGCTCCAACTCAATGGGGAGGTGGCATGCTTTCCCGTACACGAGACGATATGGTGTACAACCAAACGGAGTCTTGTAAGCAGTACAGAAAGCCCACAGAGCATCATCTAACTTATCGGCCCACGCGGCACGATGCTCTCCCACAGTACGCTCCAACATTCGCTTCAATCCACGGTTGGATATCTCGGCTTGCCCATTGGTTTGGGGATGATAGGCGGTGGAAAGACGGTGATTGACACCATACTTAGCCATGAATCTTGCAAATTGAGCGTTGCAAAAATGAGTCCCGCGGTCACTGATAATAGTACGAGGAACGCCGAATCTAGCGAACAACGATTTCAAAAAGTTACAAACCACCCTTGCATCATTAGTAGGTAAAGCTTTGGCTTCAACCCACTTTGAAACGTAGTCAACGGCTACAAGGATGTATTTGTTTCCTTTAGATGAAGGGAATGGCCCCATAAAGTCGATACCCCAAACATCAAAGATTTCACATTCTTGTATGAAATTCTGAGGCATCTCATCTTTATGTGTGATCTTGCCTTGTTTTTGGCAAGCATCACATCATTTAACCATCTCGTGAGCATCACGGTAAATGGTGGTCCAATAAAATCCCGAGTCAAACACTTTTTTGGCGGTGTAGTTTGGACCAAAGTGACCACCGGTGGGTCCTTTGTGGCAAGCGTCAAGGATTTCTAAAGCTGTCGGTCCATCAACACAACGACGAATAATCAAGTCAGCACATTGTTTGAATAGATACGGGTCATCCCAAAAGTAAGTCTTAATGTCGTTAAAGAACTTCTTCTTTTTCTGGGATGTTAACCCGTCAACGAGAATTCCACCCGCCAAGTAGTTTGCAATGTCCGCAAACCACGGGGTTTCATCAGCAGTCGAGTTGATAGACATTAAGGTCTCCAAGGGAAAAGAATCATTGATTTCTTTGTTCGGATGATCCCCTTGGTAAGGATCCTCAAGTCTACTGAGATGATCCGCGGCTAGGTTTTCAGCTCCTTTTTTATCGCGAATTTCGATTTTAAATTCTTGGAGTAGCAAAACCCAGCGAAGAAGTCTTGGTTTGGAATCTTGCTTAGTTAACAAGTACTTCAACGCGGAATGGTCGGTATAAACGATTGTGGTGGAAAGAACAAGATAGGGGCGGAACTTTTCAAAAGCATAGACAACAGCTAAAAGCTCTTTTTCGATTGTCGTATAATGCAATTGGGCCCCCGTCATTGTCTTGCTAGCGTAATGGATCGGTTGGAAGTGTTTGTTCACTCTTTGTCCCAGAACCGCACCAATAGCAAAGTCACTCGCATCGCACATCAACTCGAAAGGCAGCTCCTAATTAGGGGTAACCAAGACGGGTGCCTTAGTTAGCTTATCCTTAAGCGAGTTGAAGGCTTCAAGACACTCTTTGGAAAAGATAAAAGGAGTATCTTTTTCCAAGAGGTGGGTCATCAGGCGAGCGATTTGAGAAAAATCTTTGATGAATCGACGGTAGAAGCCCGCATGACCCAGGAAACTTCTCACACCCTTCACTGTTGAAGGTGGAGGCAACTTAGCGATAACATCGACTTTAGCACGGTCTACTTCGAGACCTGCTTTGGAAATTTTGTGTCCTAGCACGATGCCCTCTTTTACCATGAAATGGCATTTTTCCCAATTAAGAACAAGGCGAGTGTCTTCACACCGCTTCAACATACGTTCTAAATTGGCAAGGCAAGCACAGAAAGAATCGCCATAAACCGAGAAATCATCCATGAATACTTCCATAGTGTCTTCCACCATGTCATGGAAGATAGCCATCATACACCTTTGGAACGTCCCAGGAGCATTACATAAACCAAAAGGCATGCGTTTGTAAGCAAATGTTCCATAGGGGCAAGTGAATGTGGTCTTTTCTTGGTCCTTGGGATCGATGGGAATTTGAAAATACCCAGAGAAACCGTCTAAGAAGCAGTAATAGTCATTACCAGCTAGACGCTCGAGCATTTGATCCATGAAGGGAAGAGGAAAGTGGTCTTTTCTCGTGGCATCATTGAGCTTGCGATAATCAATACAAACTCTCCACCCAGTAACGAGACGAGTGGGAATCAACTCGTTGTGTTCATTGGAAACAACGGTTATTCCACCCTTCTTGGGCACACAATGGACGGGACTTACCCACGACGAATCCGAAATAGGGTAAATCAAGCCGGCATCTAGAAGTTTGATAACCTCTTGTTTGATGACGTCATGAATTTTAGGATTAACCCTTCTTTGGCTCTGGATTGCGGGTTTAAAGTCATCTTCCATGAGAATCTTGTGAGTACAAAAGTTTGGATCAATTCCGCGGATGTCGGAAATTTTACAAGCAATTGCCTTCTTATGATCTTTAAGCACGGCGATGAGGCGAGATTTCTCTTCATCTTTCAAGTCCTTCGCAGTGATGACGGGTGACTTCTTCTCTTCTTCAAGGAACACGTATTCGAGGTGGGGCGGCAACTCCTTAAGTTCTAAATCCGGAGGATTTTCGATGAGAGGCATTTTCAAAGTCAGAGCATCGATAGCAATAACCGTGGGAGATGGTGGAGAAAGATTGTCTTCTTTAAGAAGGTTTTCAAAGAAATGCATGTCTTCATCCCAATCGGTGGGAGAATCATCATTTGCTAAGTTCACATCTCCCATGGTGGCTTCAAGATCTTTCCAAAAGAAATCATTTTCTCCAAATAGAGACAGTGATGAATCAATAGAGGAAACGGTCTCAACATTGGGAAGAGAGGTAGGAATATTTTTAAAAGCATCAATAAAGTGTTCTTCACAAGCCTCATCCAGAACGTCAATACAATTAACACTCTCGTATGAATAAGGTTGTTTAGACAACTTTCCCATGTTGAAGACGATTTTATCGTCACCCACTCTCATGATAAGCTCACCGGCTTCAACATCTACGAGAGTGCGACCGGTCCTCAAGAATGGACGACCAACAATTAATGGCACACGAGGGTCCATCTCGTAGTCGACGACAACGAAATCGGCAGGAAAAGTGAATTTGTCGACTCCTACAAAGACGTCTTCGGCTATCCCCACTGGATAAGCAACCGTACGGTTAGCTGTAGAAAAGCTAAATCGGATCCGGTGGTCTAATGTGGTGGTAATGGGTGGTGGAAGCCATTGATGGCCTAGAGAGAGAGAAAGAGAGGTTGAATGTGTGTGAAAGATAAGTAAATGAATAAAAGGTGAAATGTTACACAACCAACACCCCTCCTTGGAAGCTAAGGAGGGGTATATATAGTCACACACGACATGCTTAACAGTACAAGAACCTAGTCTAGTCTAAACGTGTGTGACTATGATAACTAATGGGAATTCTTAAATGTCGTCACATAAAGTGAGTTTCCAACAATCTTCCCCCATGGGACGACGTGTAGAATTCCTTACAATATTTTTTCCTAACAAGTACATAATGATAAAAACAAGAGCTTTCATGAAGCGTCCAATGCTAATGATGTCTTCTGAGGCCTTTGACTTCAAAACGACTCATCTTTAACTTGTAGTTGAAATACTGTAACGGCACGAGCTAAGTAACCCATACACTTCTGGTTAAGGAGAAGCTTCTGAATTAGCTTCCCCTTAATTCATGCCACATCAACTTGATGTAGAAGCTTTTTAAATAGCTTCCCCCCAAATCGACAATCCTCGTAAGCAACTTCAAAGCTTTCAATAAAGCTTAGAATGATTAAGCGCACAGCGGAATCTAACAAGCAAATCCCATCATATAACATGATAATGTTGCTAAGAGAGATTGAAAGTTTGGGGTACACCAAGTAGATCAACAACTTCTCTTCTCACGCTTGAATAATTCTTCTGAATTTTTCTTCCCCCTGAGAGTTCAAGTTATGCATACCAGAAAGAATCAAGACATTTCTTCCCCCACATGGTTGAAGAAAGTAAATCAATCCCCATTATGAAGCTCAAATACTAAAGTAGACACTTTATCCCATTCATGAAGTTGACATCGTAACACCAGAGTCAATTAAGTCCCGGAAATGCACATATCTTCTTCCAGAGATGCACCAGAGTCAATTAAGTCCCGGGAGTGCATATAGGATAATGATGATGAATAATTGCAACAACCAAACAATTAATCATCAAATCAGTAGTGTACCGTTTAGAGATTGATAACGCCACGAGTTAAAACACTGATTTTCTCTGCGGCTATGACAAATGTCATCCCGGAATGTCTTCAAATCAAAAGAAGGTATGAAGTTCATCACGTGTACTCGTTGTGCGTTCAATGTGTCTTCTTCTTCCCCCTTGATGGTTTCGAAACTCGGAACCATCAATAAATTGTAAGCACATGAACCTGAAAATCTCGAGAGAATAATAAATAAGCTTAGGTATATTCGATGAGAATCAGCTGTTGATCGAAAATCTCTTCTCATAAACTCTCCATGGCCATCTTTACCAACCCACTTGAAGGCAATTTGAAGTGACCACTGATAAAATGAACCAGATACATCAAACATGAAACTGAATAAGAATCCTTCGATCTTGTGACTTAAGCTTGCACTATTGTTGAATGAAGAACGGTGGATAAAATTTTAAGTACCTAATGCATCACTAAAGATGTCTATAAGCACAACCCCTCTTGAAATTATCCACGACGACTATGCGCGTGACACTGAGTACAACAAAGTAACCCCTTTGAGTGATAGTTATCCGAGTCATCAACCAACCACCCCGAACCCGGAAACCAGATAAACAAGTCTTCATTCTGAGATTAAGCACGAGCAAGTTATCTGTTCAAGGATAAAATAAGTACACGCCTTCGAAGAAATTCGTCTCCGTCTTCAAATAATTAATACCCGATCCAAAAAAAAAATCTGTAGTCACTCAAAATCGCCCATTTTTTTTTTTCTTGGTCTCATCGAAATAAATTTTGTCACATAGTCACGTCTTTTTGTCTCGTCACATTGTCTTGTCACTTTGTCTTCAAATCTTGACATTAGGTATAACCATTTCAATATTAATAGTCATATAAGCATGAATAAGAAAATATTCCATGAACAATACGTCAATAAAATGCAATATGTCCTTGTCATTAATCTATCATGTACCATACTCAGTCCAATCGTGGCCCATTGTTAGATTGCGAAACCCGGTCCACATATTCCACCCAAATAATTAGGTTATAACTAACCTAATTCACAACCCTAATTTCATTCTAACATTCGCAGCCACACCAACTATCCTCTCTTTTTAACATCCTAGTTTATATCGCCAGTTCAAATCTCCTAAAACACTCCATTCTCATCTTAACAGTAAACACCAAAGATCACATAATCATCAAGTAATCCCATCTCAATCTTTCTTAAATCACTGCTAAACCCACGAAATATTTCATATTAGACGAACCCAGATGATGAGTCGTCTAAAATAAAACGATTTGAAGATGCATTAAAGACTTGGCTTCAAGATCATAGGTATATATGTTGTTGCATGTTGGTTTCATTTAATGAATCGAAACAAGGTTTGGATTTAACAGAAATTGTTAAAATCCCTCCTTAATGTTCGAATATCAAAGGGTTAAAACACCCAAAAAGATCGATGATGATATATTTTTATTGAGTTCTTGATCTTAAGGGATCTTGGCTTGCATGTGTGAGCACAAAATAAATCTGAGATCTATTATTTAAATTTCAGTTTGATTGAGTCTAGATGGGGATTAGGAGACGAAGGGTTAGGTTAGATTTGTGGTGTTGAGGCGGTATAAGGATGGCATTAGAGTCAAATCAGTGAGTGGCCTGAGTCAACTCGGTAATGACCGAGTTGACTCGGTTGAGATGGGTCGGTTTGGTCTAGTTACTTTTTTGGTCTCGGGTCATGTTTTAAACAAGTTAAGTGGTCAATGTATCGCAATCTTTAAACAGTTTCATCGCAATCACAAACCGTGACCCATCGCAATACTAAACATCCATCGCAATGTTGCGAGAAATCGGTCAGCATGACGTCGTGTCAAGGCCATTGCGACAGGTCAGCCACCCATCGCAATGTGACTCATCGGAATGAGTCCCATCGCAATGGGTATGGCCAACCCATCGGAATGTGTCAAATACTATTCCATCGCAATCCATGCGATTTTACCGTGAAGATAAATCCAAAAGGGGTCCTTTTTTCCTGAAAATCCGGGACTGATTTCTGGGCAAATTTTCTGGCAAATCTTGGTTTTTCACCATCATGTTCATAAAAATTACCAGAAAAAAAAAAAATCCATACACATGCTGTTAAAAAACAGATAAGTACGCATTTCCAACTTTGACCAGTGAAAATATTAGATAGGGACCCAAATTGACCATGATATGATATTTTGACCAGTGATATAGATTTGGACCGAGAAACATGTGACAGTGAAAAAGATATTGAAACCGTGACTCATAAGGATGGAAATATCCAAAACGTGTGACTTGGACGATTGGACAAAAAAAAATGATGATATGATAACCAACTGTTTAGACAAAACAATGGCATGACGTGACAAAATTTTTGACAAAATGGACAGAAATACGTATAACGAGACACAAGAAAAAGATTAGACCACCAAAATCGAAAATGTAAACACGATCCAAGGATGGAACCGTGGCTCTGATGCCAAATGTAGAAAAGCTAAATCGGATCCGGTGGTCTAATGTGGTGGTAATGGGTGGTGGAAGCCATTGATGGCCTAGAGAGAGAGAAAGAGAGGTTGAATGTGTGTGAAAGATAAGTAAATGAATAAAAGGTGAAATGTTACACAACCAACACCCCTCCTTGGAAGCTAAGGAGGGGTATATATAGTCACACACGACATGCTTAACAGTACAAGAACCTAGTCTAGTCTAAACGTGTGTGACTATGATAACTAATGGGAATTCTTAAATGTCGTCACATAAAGTGAGTTTCCAACATTAGCTAATTCTAAAGTCATTTTGGTGGGGACTAGCTCAGGGAGAGATAATTGCTTCCAAACGCTTAGAGGCATTAGATTAATACTGGCACCTAGATCGGCGAGGGCCATGCAATTCTCTACTCCTGGGAAGTTACAAGGGATTAAAAAACGACCCGGATCACCAAGCTTGGTTGGCAATTTCCTTAAGAGTACTGCAGAGCAATTCTCATTAAGTTGGGTGTTAGCAATATCAAGAAGCTTCTCCTTGTCGCAAAGAAGATCTTTGAACATTTTTGCGTACTTAGGCATGTGAGCGAAAGCCTCAGCGAAGGAGATGTTGAAATTCAATTGTTTAAACATTTTAAGAAAGTTCGAAACCTGAATATCATCCTTGCTTTTGAGATTCTCTTTCCTCAACCTTGAGGGATAAGGTATATCGGAAGAAGAGGAAGGCTTTGGGATCGCAGGATCACTCACATCCTTGGGTGGAGGAGGGGTAGAAGTAAGAGGTGGAGAAATTGGGGAAGTAGAAGGATGAGGAATAGGAGCAGGTGACTCGTTTTCCTTAGTCACAATCACCGGTGGAGGTATAGGAAGCTCGGGTTCCTTGGTACCTTTGCCACTGCGAGTGGTGATTTCTTTCATCTCCCCTCTTGGATTCGCAACGGTGTTACTCGGAAGAGTACCCGAAGAAGAGGGTTGATTACCTTGGAAGAAACTAGCCATCATGTTTTTTAAGTCATTCGTTTGACTATCCAAAGTGTTTCTCATGTCAGCTCTCAAATCGTTTCCTTGTTTCACCAGGTCTGCTTTCAAGTTGCGCACTTCCTGTTGGAGATTGTCCACGATCACATCGTTAGTCCTCATGTAGGTTCCAATGTCTTGGTGTAATGCGGTGGGTTGGTTGGGAGGAGCATTGTATGCGGGTGGTTGATAAGCAGGTTGCTGGTAAACTTGGTTGTTTCTTTGAGGTGGATGTTGTTGTTTGTGAGGTGGTATGTATGCTCCACGAGGTGGTTGTTGTTGTTGAGTAGGGCGGTTGAGGTTTTGTTGTTGGTTTGGGCTGTTAGGAGTAAAACCGGGTGGTGAGAGATAGTTGTTGGAGCGGTAGCTAAGCAGGTTGCGGTCACCTTGAGGACGAGCTTGATAAGCGGGTTGAGGATAGGTACCGTATGCTGCATTCACGTTCTCAGAAGGATAGTCTTGGGTGGCAGTACAAGTGGTGTAAGAGTGAGGACCCCCGCATATCTCACATGGTTGGCTAACAGCATTGACTTGAGCGTCTTTAGCGTTTTTAGCGTTAATGCTGTTGGTGTTGCTGGCGGTTTGGGTAGCAAGCGATTCAAGAAGCGCAGTGATTTTGTCAATTCGCTTGTCGCTGTCACTAGTACTAGCACTAGCGACATTGGTCCGCACACTCTTGGTTTGCACACGAGACTTATTCTCAATGATATCCCAAGCAGCATTGGAAGTCTTAGCCAAAAGATTACCCCCCCCCCCCCCCCCCCCCCCGAGGCACTGTTTAGTGAATCTTGGTCATTCATGCTTAAACCATTATAAAAAGTATTAATTTGGTGCACTTTGGTAAAACCAGGTTGTGGGCATTTTCTTAAAAGATCTTTGAAACGATCCCAAGATTCACTAAACGACTCATCGTACTTTTGTTCAAAATTGATAATTTCATTCCGCAAAGCGGTAGTACGAGAGGGTGGGAAAAAGTAGTTGATAAACTTGGTCTCCAAATCCGTCCACGAAAGAATACTCTGTGGCGGTTCCTTAGCAAGCCAATGCTGGGCTTGTCCCTCTAAAGAAAAGGGAAAAAGTTGTAAACGGATTACCTCTTGTGGAACACCATTGAATTTGACCGTATTTGTGAGTTGCAGGAATCTCTTGATGTGGTCATGTGGATCATCAATGGTACGCCCCAAGAATGGTTGAGCAGAGACCATCTGGATAAAGCCGGATTTGAGCTCATAGTTGTTTGCTGCAAACGCGGGTATGACAATTGGATCATTGTTGCCATCTACATGTGCTTGCAGAAGTTCAATCATTGGGCGATTGTCTGGTAGAGGCTCATTGTTGTTGTTATTATTGTTGTTGAAAGGTGGGTTGTTATTGTTATTATTATTGTTTTGAGGTGGGTTATTGTTGTTGTTTTGTACACCAGTCATGTCTAAGTCTTCGAGAGGCTCGGGCTCTTGCTAAGACGTGGATCGTGTACGCATGCACCTGCAAAAGAACTAACAAGGCAAAAACAAAGCAAAAATATTTTTGGTTTTTATGTTTTTTAATTTTTAGGATTTTTGAAAATTTATTTATTTATTTATTTTTTATTTTTTTTGTGTTTTTGAAATTTTTTATGAAAAAGTAACGTTCACGGTGAACGGATCCCAAAATCCAAGTTCTCACAAAAAACTGTTGATCTTAACGAGAAGAGCCGGCAGCGGCGCCATTTGATACATGGTTTTCATTGGGTTCAGATTTAAGTCTCGGTATCCTCTCGAATTGATCTCGGCTCTAAGTGGAATGATTTGTTCTTGGTTAATAAAAAGTTGTTGGTTGTTTATCTATTTTAAACTAATGACAAATAAGTAAGTGTCGATGAGTAAAATTAAAGCTTTAATAGATTAATCTTAAAAAGATGAGCTTAAAAATAAATGCTTGAAAACTTAAAGATTATATTAGAAAAATAAATGAACACTTGGAAAACTTTGTAAAAATATGAACTTAGTCGGAAAATACTAAAAGAAAGTAAGATCGGAATCTATTCCGATCTACTGATCGGAATCTTAAGGAGCCTGCTGATCGGAATGTTAACAAAAGGGGCAATCGGAATACTCAAAAATGAAACAATCGGAATATGGGAGAAAGACTTTAATCGGAATACACTAAAAACACCCAATCAGAATGTATAGAAATGCAGTCAATCGGAATACATAAAATGGTACTGATCGGAATATTGCTAAAGTGCCCTAATCGGAATGTTTGAAAATTAGACTAATCAGAATAATGAAAATCGAGTCAAATCGGAATATTAAACAAAGAATCAAATCGGAATACTCTTAAACAAATCTGATCGGAATGTAACAACACCCCAAGATCGGAATACGAAAACCCTTTTCCGATCACTATGATCGGAATGAAGGGGGGGCTACTGGTCGGAATACCAGGTCAGAAAAGGGCTTTACCCTTTCCGAAAATGATGTTGTTCCGAAATTTAAGCAAAGCAATAAGCTATAGAATAATCCAATCACCAACTAGGACGGATCTATGATAAAACGGATCGAATAAGCACTAAAAACAACTTTTCTAACTTCAAATAAGCAAACTTATAAATGAAATAATAAAAAGATAAACTTTTTAAGAAAACTTATAAAAAGTAAATAAGCAAAACTAAAAAATAAGCCAATAAGCACAAGGATCTCAAAGCTTATTTGTGTAGAAACTTAGGAAAACATAAAAAGATTAACTTTTTAAGCACAAAATCATTGATGAACAACACGGATCATACAAGATTTGTATCAAAATCAATCAAAATCAAAGAAAGGAAGGATGAGATTAAAGATTAAAGGCTTGAAACTAAACTTGATTAATGAAAAACAATACAAAGGTTTGATCTTGAAAGAGAAAAAGATGAAAACTAGTGAGAGAAAGTTTAGAACTTTCTCTCCCTAAAACTAGAGAGAATGAAAAAAACTAAAAACTAACTAAGTGAAATTTTTGTGAAGTAAAGTCCTATTTATAGGCAAGTCTTGTGGGCTTTGTGAATGGGCTTGGTTTTGGGCTTCTTTTCTTCTTCCTTCTTTAGTCTTCACGTTTCTTTACATAAACTTTTCCGACTTTGGATTTTGAGAAGTGTCGGTGAATAATTCCAACTCGTCTTATAATCTTTTGTTTAATAGACTCGAGTTCTTCGACATATATGAATCTTCCATCTTTGGCTCTATTCTTCGATAAATCTTTAAATAGGCACAATGAATTCAAATCTTTTGCATCTCTTGGACAATAGACTTGGTCTTGAGTCTTTTTCTTCGATAAAACCCGTGCAATCCGATGTTTTCTTCAATATTCATCCGGTTGACTCTAAAAACACAATAAACACAAAAACCACGCATAATTCCAAACAAATGATATTAAATACGTGTTTTGGTCTCGTTTTAGCCAGAATTAAGTGGTAAAAGGATGGGTGTTTTCACACCTATCAATCATGTTACAAACCGGTATCATATCTCATACGTTTGATATCATGAAGATAAAACGGACTTGCATTTTTCTTCCCAAAACCTTTGTTAAAACTTCATTAATTCAATTGATATTAAAAACATCGATTGGGTTAATATTTTTAATATGGGGGAGAAAATGTGATTTAATATGGGATATTATCACAAATGGTTTGACTTAATGTGCTGGCTCATCCCGACATGTGCGAAATGTTTTCGAATATCGTGGCATATGTTAAGGGGGAGCAAAACGTATTTGCATATCAAAATGGATTTTCATGGTGACATATACTTACCCAAAACCCATTTATTTCACGACGATGAAGATTGTGGTGACATAAGGATGGTAGGATAGGTTAAGTCCTATGATTCTTCCAGAACCAGAGGAATCTTCCCAAGGACATTCCATAGCTAGAAATAGTAGTCCTTAGGAAAGTTGGAGAAAGATTGTGAACGTAGCTGAATGCCGACCAAGTACTTAAGTTAGCACTGGAACAATCACAACAAGGTGCTAGTTATGACGTATTGGTAAGCATTGAAGGGGTTGAAGAATGAAAAAGAATTGTAAAGATAAAGGGTGTAAAGAAAGAAGCCCTCCTTACAACTTTAGGCAGAAACCGGGTCAACACATATGCTATTGAGATCATTTTAATGATGCTTGATATTGAAGATAAGACATCATGGACCCAGTGATGCAATGCACAACCCATCCCAGCTAACTCAGATATCTCTCAAAAGGTATTTGTTTTAATCACACGGAGACAACACGTTATCTATTGATTTATCACTCCGAATAAATTGGTATTGAAATGGTGGCACTCCTCTCCAGCCTCCGATCACTAAAATCCAAAATGCACGATCGAGTCTAGAGCCATTTGAGATCATAAAATGTCTCATTAGGACACACTTTCATATTTCCTTGCTTCTTCACATACTGTGAAAAGTAAGAAAGATTTTAAGAGTCCTACGCAAAATCTACATGATCTTGCCTGAACATCCGAGTAATACGAAAGTATTTACAATGAAGATGGAAATCCTTCTTGAGCGAATATCAAAAAGCTCATGGTAGGTGACTTGTGCGATTCTTTATGAATCAAACTTGTGATAACTGGAAAGCAACAGTGGTTTAATTCTTAATTGAATTTAAACACGTTCCAGGCCTCTACGCAATATCTTAATGATCTTGCCAGAACACTTAGAGTGATACCTTAGTGTTCACAGTGATGAGTGGAAATCCTTCTAGTGTTAACCTTAAACAGCACTGGTAGGTAACTTGCAAGATTCTATACGAATCAAGCTCGTGACAACTGGAAAGCAACGATGGTGGGTTCTTAACTGAATTTCACTTGTTCCAGGAACATGAATTGACGGCTTCAAATCATGCGGATGTTATTATCCAAATGATTCACTCTTTATGTTCGCAGTCAGCTTTGGACGGTCGAATAAAGAGAACGGGTTTACCCGCGAAATCCTGTCAGGAAGTTACTTAATTGAAACTATCCGTCACGGGTACGATATCTAATATCGTCCAACGGTCTTCACCGACCGGAGGTAAAATGCTACCGATTTAGAATGAAATGTTCAAAGCCATTTCGTTCGTGTCTACTTATGTTGCGGCATTTGAAGACGGTGGCGTTACGGAGTCCAAGAAAAAGTCGTCTCCGCATGCTTATACTTTATACACTTAATATCTCATTTAATTCAAGAAAGCCTAAAAGTTAAGTCTTCCGCTATATCGAACTCTGAAGCTTTCAAGAATTACTAAGGTATAAGTATGTGGGACATGGTGTCACGAAGAGGCGAAGATCACAAGTGATGGATGCACGAGATCAAGGCAAGAGATTAATTCTCAAGATTGATATCAAAGATCACATCAGCATGTTCACCAGAAAAGAAAAAGAAAAAGAAAGACGAAGACTACGAGCTCAAGACAAGCATAGTATGCTAGGTTTATTTTATTATTGTAACTTGGGTAACGCCCTTGTTTGGAGTGACCTCCCTTAGGGGGAGATTGTTGGAAGTACGTTTTACGTATTAAGAAGGATCGGTCACTCCAACGATAGTCCATGTAATAGCTCGTAGTTTAGTTAACCTTCTTTATTTATCAAACAAGTCCAAGCGTAGCCTACAACATGTGTAGGCCGACCCAAACGTGTAAGCCCAAGCCCATTACAAGGATTGGGTATATAAACCCTCTCCTTAGATGGAGAGGGTGTGTGGTTTCATAATTTACACATAGTTCTTTTTAGTTTCTCTCTCTAGCTTTGTGTGAAATCCACCATCTCTCTATCTCTTTCTCTCTCTAAACCATAAGCAAGATTTACATTTCTACAGTCGCGATGTCGGCCTTCATGTTTGGCCACCAATAGAACTTTTCATGTCATGATACATTTTGTCCGATTCGGGGTGGATCGAATACTTGGACTTGTGCGATTCATGCATGATTAAAACTCGAACATTACCTTAAGGAGGTAACCAACTTTTATTGTCAAGACACAATGTTCCATCGACACGTGCAACGAGGTTCTTGGTGATCATTACACCGGCTTCTTCTTTATCGATGTTTTATATCTTAATAGCTTCTTGTTGGGCTTCTAAGATTTTTACGGGTATGTTTAAACCAATAGTCATCACTAAGGCTCGAACCCTTAGAGGTCGTTCGCGAGGTTTTCTACTCAAAGCATCGGCTACAACGTTAGCTTTTCCCGGGGTATAACGAATGTCATAATCGTAATCTCTAAGTAGTTCCAACCAACGTCGTTGTCTCATGTTGAGTTCTTTTTGGTCCAAGATATGTTGAAGACTTTTGTGATCGGTGTAAACTACACACTTAGTACCGTAGAGGTAGTGTCTTCAAATTTTGAGAGCAAAGACAACCGTGCCTAGCTCTAAATTGTGAGTGGTATAGTTTTCTTCGTTCGGTTTTAGTTGTCGAGATGCGTAAGCAATGACCTTTTTCCTTTGCATGAGAACCGCGCCTAGACCTTTAATCGAAGCATCACAATATACTTCAAAGTCTTCACTACCCTCAGGTAGTGCAAGAATGGGCGCGTCACAAAGTTTTTGTTTGAGAGTTTGGAAAGAATTTTCTTGGTCGTCTCCCCAAATAAACTTCTTGTTCTTTTAAGTCAATTCCATCATAGACTTAGTGATTTTCGAAAATGCTTCGATAAATCGTCTATAATAACCGGCAAGTCCAAGGAATTGGCGAATCTCCGTAATAGTCGTAGGAGTCGCCCAATCCTTTACCGCTTCGATCTTAGCGGGATCCACGTGGATACCACTACTATCGATCACGTGTCCAAGGAATTGTACCGTGTGAATCCAAAATTCACACTTTGAAAATTTGGCGTATAATTGTTCTTGTTTCAACAATTCCAAAATTTTCTTTAGCTGTTCCTCGTGTTCTTCCTTACTACGAGAGTAGATACGGATATCGTCAATAAACACGAACACGAACTTGTCCAAATAAGGTTTACACACGCGGTTCATAAGGTCCATGAGTACCGTGGGTGCATTGGTTAACCCAAATGGCATGACTTGAAATTCAAAATGACCGTATCGGGTTCAAAACGACGTCTTGGAAATGTCTTCTTCTCGGACTCTAAGTTGATGATAACCCGACCTAAGGTCAATCTTGGAATAAATGTTCGAAGCGTGAAGTTTATCAAACAAATCATTGATCCTTGGTAAAGGGTAACGATTCTTTATAGTGAGTTTGTTCAATTCGCGATAATCGATGCACATGCGGAACGATCCGTCTTTCTTTTTCACAAATAAAACTGGGGCTCCCCAAGGTGAGGAACTCGGTCTTATGAATCCTTTGTCGGTAAGCTCTTTTAGTTAATCGGCTAATTCCTTCATTTCGGCGGGCGCTAGTCGATAAGGTGCTCTTACAACGGGTGCGGCTCCGGGAGTTAGTTCGATGTGAAATTCTACTTGACGAAGTGGAGGTAATCCGGGTAAGTCTTCGGGAAAGACTTCGGGAAAATCACAACAATTGGAACGTCTTCAATTTTATTCTCCTTCGGCTCGGCTTCGTTTTTACTAGTAACTTGAATGAGGAAAATAGGACGACCTTCTTCGATGTACTTTTGAGTTTTAGTACATGAGATGACATTTAAACTAGCCCGGCTTTTCGCACCGTTCTTTTCACCGAGGACGGTTAAGGTTCAGATTCCGTAGGGAATACAGACTTGTTTTCCGTGGCAAATTATCTCCGCATGGTACTTGGATAACCAATCCATACCAATGATAACGTCAAAGCTTCCAAGTTCGATAGGTAAAAGGTCGATGATGAAAGGAATATTTGGATGCTTAAGGTACAACCCTTAAGTACGGTGTTTGTAGTGATTGATTTACCGTCGGCTAATTCCACATTATAGTCGACATCTAACGGAGTAGGGTTCACATTTAATTGTTCAGTAAAGGCAATGGATGCAAAACTTCTATCGGCACCGGAATCAAATAATACGGAAGCATAGATGTTATTGATAAGGAACGTACCGGTGACCACGTTGTTGTCTTGGATAGCCGCTTCGGCACATAAAGCGTACACACGTCCCGGTGAACCCGTTTGATTCCCATTGTTTCGACCATTTGGATTTCCATGGTTTTGACGAGGTTGTCGACGAGCTTGGTTGTTGTTGTTGTTGTTGCCTCGGATTTGGTTTCCTCGGCCTTGAGTGGTAGCTTTAGGACACCTATTCTTAAAGTGACCTTTTTCGCCACAACCATAGCAAGTGACATCCGCGTATTGAGCATTTGGAGTGATAGGATTCCATTGGTTCGTGGGCTTTGGCGCACTACGACAATCCTTGGCGAAGTGACAGGGTTTCCCACAATTATGACACGTGCCTCCACATGCATCGTTGTGGTGTTTGCCACACTTACCACAAAACGGTAGTTTTCCTTGGTAACCGGATCCACCGTTCACATTGAACACTTTTACCACATCTTGGCGTTTGTTAGGGTGGTCACCATGATTTGGTCCATGGTTCCCATCCCATTTCCGTTTATTATCACCACTTTCCAAGGTGATGGAGTCCATCAAACCATCCGCCATTTCAATGGGTTCGTTCAAATCATTGGGTTTTGAAGATATTACATCTCCTAGGATTGAAGGTGGTAGTCCAACGATGAATGTTTCCACGGCTCGTGTCTCATTTGGTATCATTTCGGGACACATCAATCTCAACTCTTGGAATCGTTGAGTGTAAGCCATCAGTTAACTCCATGTACACGGAGGTTCCACAACTCAGCTTCCAATCTTTTCATTTCATTCCTAGGGCAATGCTTTTTGAGAAGCATTTCCTTGAAATGAGCCCAAGGAGTAGCATTGGCCGCTTCCAAACCTACGGCTTTCACATGAATATTCCACAAGTCAATGCACCATCAACCAAGGTGCTAGAGCTAAACTTCACTTTGTCACCTTCGGTGACATTGCTCACACTAAATTGAGATTCAAGTCTCTCAATCCATCGTGTAAGGCCCACGGCGCCTTCGGTGCCATTAAAAGTGCTAGTGAAGCATGAGCGAAATTCCTTGTATGAGCACACACGAGTATGGTGGTATCAGAGTTGGCACTTGATTCGTTTCTTCTTGCGTGCTTGGATTAGTCTCGTTGGTAGCAAGGGCGGCGGCAAATCCATCGGCAATTATTTGGCTCAACACCGATGGGTCGATAGTGATGGGTGCGGTCGAAGTCGGGTCGACTCTATTCTTGCGGGTTTTAGGTGCCATAGTCCTATAACCGTACCAAAGTTCATGGTAAGGTTAGTATCACAAGTTCACGGGTAGGGAGTACAAGTATGTCACAAAACACAATATAGCAACCAATGTCGTGATAGTTAACAAGTTATGTAGTGCACAAAATAGTTCATTCCATGATAAAAATAAAAAGCACAAAGAAGTCGCCACATAGTCTTAGGAGTTTTAAGCATTACAATCACATGAAAGGGAAAATTTGGAATGACGTGCACACAAGTAAACTAAACATAACTCTAGTAGAAACAATGCTCGAGAGTCGCGATCCTCTCGGACATGTCGATCAAAGCCCTATGCAAAAGGGTACGCAATGCTCCAACCTCATAGTGTTGGTCCTCAATTCTCCTAGCAAGTCCAGCGTAACGGTCGGGTGGAGGTGGGGCATTCCTACATAAGTCCGAGATAACCGCCTCATAGCAAGCCTCGAGTCTCAACAATGACTCGTAAGATAGTCCACCCATGTTGCGAAGCACATGGGTCACCTTGCCTCGTAAAGTAGCAAGCCTAGTAAAACGATGAGGGGGCATTCCACGTGCCTCGGCGGCCGCGGAGCATTCGTCTCCATATAAGCCGCAAGGTAGGGGTGGCATGGGCATAGTGGGTCGAAAAGAGGCATTGTGCCTAGGAGGAACTCTCACGAACTGTGACTTTGAAGACTTGCGGGTAGTGTGGGTAAAGTTCACATGTCTTGCGGCCAACTTCTTCCCAAACATAGAGGCTCTCACAGACATCCTCGCGGTATGGTGTTGGCGAAGGGCCTTTGGTGCATGAGATGAGGAGGTGGAGGGAGGAATCATCGGTGCCTTGCCACGCCTTGTGTAGCAAATGAGTGGTGGTGGCGAGGAGCGAGTAGGTGCACGAGCACTTGGCTCTCCTCGAGTGGATGATAAAGGCGAAGCACCACTAGTAGAGGACTCGCGTCGTGCTCCATCCGTAGATGAGCTCAAGTAGTACAAAGAATCTTCGGGCGAGATAGACATGTCACTGCCAAATCAAGAAAGGAATGTGTAAGAACAAATCAATTTTGAAATATGTTGTAACTTTAGTTTGTCATGGCACACACCATTTAGCACAAAAAAATTTAAGACATGTTGATACATAATAGCATGGCACAAACCATTTGAGTGGAAATAATATAAATTTTGAATTTTTCGTAACATGGCACAAACCATTTAGCATAAAGTTTCAAGTAGTGTCGAAATTAAATTACAATTTTGCATTTGTATAACATGGCACAAACCACTTAGCATAGAGTTTCAAGTAGTGTCGAAATAAAATTCAGTTTTGTATTCATAGAGCATGGCACAAACCATTAAGCACAGGATTTCAAGTAGCGTCGAAATAACATCGATTTTGCGTTCATATAGCATGGCACAAACCATTATGCATAGAGTTGTTATTTAGTACTTGTAACGATGTAATAGTGTAGTAATAGATGTAACGAGGTGATATAACATAATCTTAACTTACAACTTACTTGTCGAAGGCGTGAAGTGAAGTGGTCTATGGAGATGGAGAGGTAGTTATAGTCTAGTGTTACTCTTTTTTCTAAAATTTCATTTTTGACCAAAACCTTTGTAAAGATGATTTTTATAAAAGTAACCTAGTTCTCTATAACCATGTCTCTGATACCAATCTGTCACACCCTCAATTTGGCCCACGTGTACAATTACACGAGGATGTGACTATCTTGACAACCAAGAGACATAGGTACACGAATAACTAAGAAAAGGCATTTTTCATTCATAAAACATAAAGATAGAATTTGGTCCCAAAGAAAATTGTTTTACACATCCTGATAACATAAATCAAGTTTCCAAATGTTATACATCAAAATCAAGTCTCAAAGGTAAATCATGATAATTTTTATTAACTCCATAGCATAACCACGTCACTCCTCCGCCTTGACACCTGAGAAAAACATTGCTTTCGTCAACACAAAGGTCGGTGAGTTTATAGGTTTAAGTATATGTAGTGTGATGAACCATAAGATTTAGTTAGGCAACCGGAAAATAATCTTATAACAAATACAAGATTATCATCAAATAGCATACGTTCATGATATCCTACGTCTAAGCTCATGACACCAAAGCGTTAACCGTACTAGCAACATAATATGAGAGCCCAAGCAAATACTACCCCAAAGTATTCGTAACACCTCAAATGTATTTGTATCCAATTTGGTCATACAACCAACATTAGATAGGGAGGCCAATCCCAATAGATCTATCCATAACATTTGCGCTTACACAAAGTAAGTAACGGTTCATGATAGTGGGCTAAAGCATCTAGGGGTATCGCTACTTAGATATCATGTAGGCACGTATGAGTTTTAAGGTGCTTATGTTCATCCGTAAAAACAAGCAATGTTCTCACCCAAAGAGTTAAAAGCAATTAAAAGTGGGGCTATAAACTCGCCTCGTGAATCAAGCAAATGGATGAGAATGCAAAGAAGCTCGAGAATACGACCACGTTATCCACGACCTAGTCAAGTATATTGACCGTGTTACAAAACGAGTAGCGCATAAATAAAATACATGATATCCTAGTTTGTGCTTGACGACGCATTTGTTTACGGAAAACATGACTTTAGTACCCCGATTATTTAATAGATGGGTTTTTGGACTTAATAACACATATTTATAACCAAATAGTTTAGTTTGGGCTTACATAAACCCGGCCAAACCACACGGCCCAAAACACAAGCCATGTCTAGGCCCATTGGCCTTCGGATCCAACCCGGCCCAGCCCTTAGGCGATAATAACAAGAAAACAGGGGGACAATCCTTTTTATTACTCCTCCGTCTCTCTGCCTATCACCAAACACGTCACACACACAAACATAACCCACCCGCCCATTTATAATTCTCTGTCTTTCTGGTTGTTTACTTCTTCATGTTTCATCTTATTATCATCAAAGTTAAACCAAAGTATGTGTAGAGCCGTTCTGAAAAAATCAAACATATGTGTTCTTGATTCGATTATGGTTCGTATGACATGGTTTCATCTTCATACGCGTTTAATTCGATTCTTGGTGTTGATTTCGTATCATCTAATGATGGTTTCTCCTAAAAAGATAAGTTTGATTCCATTTAGTTTTCACAAAACATGTTCTTGTGTTTTCTTGATAAATCTTTCAAAAATAAAAGGTTTCTTTGGTTAAAACACTCGATTTGTTCTTCAATTAGATGAATCTGATTCGGATTTAATTAAATCAAAAATTAAGGTTTCGTATAATTTGGGGGTTTTGATAAATCTTGCGTTTAAACATAATTAATCAATGTTTTCTATCATAAAAACTACTTAATTTCATCAATTAAAAAGATTTAATAAATTAGGGTTTCGGCCAAATTAGGGTTTTGTTCATACTTGATTTTTAATCTAATTAATTGATTGATTTGTATTAATATGATGTTTAATTAGAGTTTTAAATCAGTTTGTAAAAATTAGGGTTTGAACAATTTGGGGGTTTTTATACTCGAATGTTAATTTAGGGTTAATGGATGTTTTGTAGTGTAAATGTATAAATTGCTATGTATTCATTGGTTTCTTGTGATTTTATAATTCGGCCGATTGTATAGTTTATATTCGGTTAGGGTTTTTGTTTCTTCAGTGGTGTTAGTGATTACTACGTTAGGTTTTACACTAGTTTCTTTCCAAAATGGTTCGGCTATAATTTCTAACACATTTGCATTTGTTTTCCTAGGTCTTTGGTCAAGCATGAAGAACAATGATAATCTTTGTGAAACAAGGGGGTTGATGTTTTCTAGAGAGAGAGAGTTAGAGAGAGAAATGAGATAACTTTTCTATATTGAAAACATGAAATGAAAACAACCAACACCTCTTTCCATGGTGGAAAGAGGTTTAAATACCCCAAGTCCTTAATGGACTTGGGCTTTCGGCCCATGAACATGCTCATGGGTCGGGCTATTTAATATATGAAACTTAACATTACTAGGAGCCTATAACTACATTGTTGGAGTGACCGAGACTTTCTATATACGTAAAACGTATTTCCAACAATCTCCCCCTAAAAGGAGGTCACTCCAAATTTACAAAGTCCTAATATAGCATGTTAGATCTAGTTCTTGAGCTCGTAGTCTTCTTTTCTTTCTTTTTCTTTCTTTTGTGAATATGTGTTGAATGACATCAGCCTTTTGCTTGGAATACGTTCTTTTGGCCTTTCACGTGCAGTCTTTATTTTCTTGTGATTTTCGCCTCTTTGTGACTTCATGTCCCACACACTTATCCTTTGTTGAATTCTTGAAAGTTTCAGAGTCGATACAGCGGAAGACTTTCAGGTCATACTTTCTTGAATTTGATGCAGAAGGAATAAGCATGTGAGGACGTCTTCAACAGGTACACCGCAACGCCACCGTATTCAACAGGTACACAGCAACGCCACCGTCTTCATCAGGTACACAGCAACGCCACCGTCAGCAACATAATAAGACACGAATAAAATGGTTTTGACATTTTATTCTAATTCGGTAGCATTTTACCTCCGGTCGGTGAAGACCGTTGGACGATATTAGATATCGTACCCGTGACAGATAGTTACAATTAAGTAACTTCCTGACAGGATTTCGCGGGTAAACCCGTTCACTTTATTCGACCGTCCAAAGCTGACTGCGAACATAAAGAGTGAATCATTTGGATTAAAAAATCCTTATGATTGAAGCCGTCAAATCATGAAACCTGGAACAAGTGAATTTTAATTAAGATATTCACCATCGTTGCTTTCCAGTTGTCACAAACTTGATTCAAATTGAATCTTGCTTGTCACCTACCAAGTGCTGTTTGATGTTAACACTAGAAGGATTTCCACTCGTCACTGTGAACACTAAAGAGTGTCACTCTGAGTGTTCTGGCAAGATCATAGGATAATGCGTAGAGGCCTAGAACGAGTTTAAGTTCAATTAAGAATTAAACTACTGTTTCTTTCCAGTTGTCACAAGATTAGTTCTTAAAGAACCGCACGTGTCACCTACCATGAGCTTGTTTGATGTTGGCTCAAGCAGGATTTCCATCTTCACTGTAATACTTGCGTATTACTCGGATGTTCTAGCAATATTACAAGAATACTGCGTAGGACTCATAAAAGATCTCTTAATTTTCACAGTGTGTGAAGAAGCAAGGAATAAATGGAAAGTGTCCTAATGAGACTTTTGATGATCTCGTGGCTCTATACTCGATAGTGCGTTTTGATTTAGTGATCGATGGCTGGAGAGGAGTGCCACCTATTCAATATCAGTCTATTCGGAGTGAATAAACCAATAGATAATGTGTTGATCTCCGGTGTGATTAAAACAAATACCTTTTGAGAGATATTTGAGTTAGCTGGGAAAGGTTGTGCATTGCATCACTGGGTCCATGATGGCTTTCTTCAATATCGAGAATCATTAACTAATGATCTCAATAACATATGTATTGACCCGGTTTCTGCCTAAAGTTGTAAGTAGGGCTTCTTTCTTTACACCCTTTATCTTTACAATTCTTTTTCATTCTTCAACCCCTTCAATGCTTACCAATACGTCATCACTAGCACCTTGTTGTGATTGTTCCAGTGCTAGCTTAAGTACTTGGTCGGCTTCAGCTACGTTCACATTCATTCTCCATCTTTCCTAGGACTTCTAGTTCTATCTAGGGAGTTGTCCTTGGGAAGATTCCATCGATTCTGATGAATCATTGGACTAATATCTATACCTACCACCCTTTTGTCACCACATCCGTCGTGAGTTAAGTGTGTTTTGGGTTGATATAGTCACCATGAAAAATCTTTGAAAAATCACTTAAAGCACTTGTGATATTAAAATCAAAGTTTTTGTGCCTTAAGTGTTTTGATCATCAAAAACGCTCCCCCTTAACTTGTGCATTACACATGTTAAGTTGGTTTATCTTTTAAGCCTTTTTCATTGTTTTAGCCAAGTATCATTAAGTCTCCTTAATCCCATTTTCTCCCCTTTCCAAAATATTAACCATCAATATTTTGGATATTAATGGATTAACCGGTCTTTGGGTAACAAAATGTAAGTAGATGATGGCCAAAGAACATATTAATGCTCCCCCTCAAATTAATGAGGGTAAGTTGTAGTGCTTGAGTATGATTTGTTTGAAAAATTTAGAATCTCGAGAGAAATTCTTGAAAAAATATCATACTTTTACACTACAACAAGCCACAAAAGCTGACAAAGCAAAAAGATAACATATTCACAATTATAGACATATGGAGTTGACCTGTTATAAGACGAACCAAAATTAATTGGTTCGTTCCATGAACCGATGGTGAGCTCCATATGGTCGTCCACCGACGAATCGTTCTATACTTCGTAGCAACCGGCGCTTCCATAGAAGTTCCACAATCTTCTCTGAAGACTGTGCTTTTATGTTATCTTTAGAAGCAACTGGTTGGCGCTTTGAAACTCGTTTCTTGCGTTTACCTTTTTGCTTCTCTGAAGGATGTGCATTTGCCCGTTTAAACTGTGCGTCAATATCATTAAGCATCTCTTGGTATTTATCACTCTCCTTAATTCCATCATTAAGCATTGTGTCTGGTACTAGTGCAGGTAGTAATGCATACATTGTGGAATTAGTGTCTGCATTCATTGAGAGAATCACATAATCATCATCTTTGGTGTGATAGAAGAAATTCCCGCGAGTGTCAATGGTTGGGTCATTCTTCATAAAATGGTGGATAATGAGCTTGGTGAATCTAGGGAATGGAAGATGCACAGATTTCTTCTTCGTTCCAGTAAACTGATAACAAAATTCTTGCCAGAGAAGAAGTGCATAGTCGACTTTGGATGCAGTATACAATCCCCAAAATAAGTGAGCCTGTGGTGGTCACATTGCATCGGTGCCCCTAGTTTTTCCAGTAAGACACTTGACGATGATGGTGATAAGTGCTTTCCAGGGTTGCCCTATGTGTGATGTGTTAAATTGTGAAAGGTTGTTGATTTCACCCTCATAATTCATGGCACGAATGACTTGAAGCACTTCATCATTCTTTGGGTTAGCCACAAATTGTTCTCCTTGTGCCAACCTAGGAAGTTTAAACAATTTCCGAAAAATGCTCAAGTTGAGTACCCTTGGTGTTTTGTTTAGTTCAAAAGAGATAGTCTTTTTGGAGAAAGATGCGGTGTTCCAGAATTCATGCATGTAGACTTCGGGAACAGATGCAGTACATCTGAGTGTGTCTCTGATGGGTGATATGTCTAGGATATCCGTGGCTATTTTGAAGGCTGGTAAGGCCGGATCAAAATCCTCTTGTAATCGAGAGTTGTTTTCAGCATATGGAAGTCTATTACTGAGCGAAAGAAGTTCAAGATCACGAAGTCGTTGTTGTTCCTCGGTGATTGACATTTTCCTGCTTTGATGATGTGACAATCCGTCAATTTACGATTGATATTTTATTATTATTTAAAAACATTATTTTAATGTTACAATATGAACTCACTTATTTTTGGGAAGAAATTTGGATTTACGTCTTGAAGTAGCATCGACTACGTCTAAACCGGAGAATTCAACGTTACGTGCTTACGTTTACATACACCGTCTTTTGTGACAGTCCGACATTTCAGAAAATAAATTTGTCCATGAATATTATTTTGGAGTTTTAAATTTGAGTTGGTTCATAAACTCACAAATTTACGAGAAGAGATTAGGACTTACGATTTTATTTTAACGTCCTTTACGACTAAACCGGAAACCTTAGGATTACGTATTTGCGTTTTCGAACTCCGTTTTTGATGAGACAAATTTTATTAGATTCGTTTTGTGACGTTGATTCATAATTTATAAAAACGCTTTTCGTAAAACGACCCGAGGGCACGCAAATCGAGGAAACTAGAATCGAGGAGTACCCGTAAATAAATGGGGATGAGACAAGTGGGACACTTGCCCCACCCCCATCAAAACCGGCCACAATAGCCCACCAAATCAACTTGGTGGTAAGCTTTCACTCATGTAACATACACATGTCACACAAGCTTACACACTAAGCTAACTTTCCACTAACAACTTACCAAAACCACTAGCTAGTTCATTTCTTCCATTTACAACATGCAAAACCATCTCAATTTCCTCTCTACTCTCTAAAGATGCCGTCCCATATCTTAAACAAAACCCCCATTTGATCTAAATTTCACCACAAAATCTCATGTTATTCATATACATGTTGATGCCCTTTTGAATCCCTATTGATTGGTGCAAGTTATAACATCCAAGGAGGAGTTTCCATGGATTACTAAGGCTGATTTTCCACAAGGAGTATATGAAGAATGGTGGTCTTGAAGATGGTCATGGTTATTCACAAGCTTCTCCATCAAAAACCATATCCAAATCATAACCTACATCAACTTGGTGGTATAAAGATTGTCCTCCTCATCTTCTTGTTATTTTGATTATGTAAAAATGTATTTTATTTCCTATTGTATATGTGTATGATGATTATATGATGATAAAAATGTTATGTGGGGATTTGTTGTTGATAAACATGATTAAAAAGGTGAAAAACCATATGAAACAAGGTTAAAATCTTGCTTAAAAATGTTGGCTGTATAAAACAGTAAAGAAACAGGTCATGGACTGATAAAATGATGAAGTAGAATGTATTTACAGTAAGCTATGGGTCTTGTACACATGTGAGAGTTGGCCATGCAATGGAATCATTGTAATGAGTAAGATATGATCAAAACAAGTTTAAGGTATAAATCTGAGGTTACTGTTTTGGACGATTTTTAGAAAATATTTAGAAGATGATTCAACAGTAGCTATAGAAGAGTTAAATGTAGCACATATCATGTAGTTTATGTGATAAACATTTGAGCTTCTATCTCCATATAGAACTCAAGATATGGCAGTTTTGGTGAAAGTGAAGATAAAAATCAGATTTTTGGAAATTAAAGAATAATACTATTATATAAGCACTCAAAATTTAATATGATAAAATATAAATGAAAACCCACCAACTTATAAAACTTATTTATATAAATATGTAAAAGGGTAAATGAATGAATAACTTATATAAATGGTAGTAAAATAATACTTATAAGTTATAAAACTATAAACATTGTTTTTACGACTTTTTCGGCTATTGCCGTAAAATTAACGTTTTCGCCAAATAAAACTTAGACGACCAAACCCGTCTAATGTAAAGTTTATAAAAGTCATATACTGATGTATAAGTAACTAATACAAGTAAAACCGATAAAATCCGAACTATAAGAAATACGGACATTAACGAGCTAAGTAAACATATTGGACTAATACTTGGACTAATACTTGGGCTAATAATTGGACTAAACAAGATGAACACTCATAAAAAGAACTTATTGGGCTTAACCCATTTAGGCCCAACTTGTAAAGTGTAGATACTGATAATGTAGGTATAACAAGGATTAATACAAGTTAATAACTTATAATAAGCTTATTGGACTTAAGACACGTAAATGGGTAAAACTAGTAAACTAGTATAAAAGCTATCGACATATAACACTAAAAAGAGTAAACGAGAATATGTAAACCCACTTGATCATCATATATAAATAATCATCATATGTATACATAATTGTTATTTTTATAAAGTCATTGGACATGAGTCTAAGACGAGTATTATTTGTCTAGGTTTCCGTGATTGAAGCACGTACCGTACGACCGAATTGCCGATAGCCCGTCTTCCCACATCAACGTGAGTTCATAGCCTCGCACTCTTTTAAATGCTTTTATAAATGTTTTATAAACCCGCGAGGGAGATAACATGTTAGTTTTATAAAATAGGACACCATTTGTCCCGATTGTTTGATTATTGATTTTGGACCCGAATGATTGAATGACCCGATTGTATGACCCGATAAATGATTAAAGGACCCGATAGATGAAATAAAAATGGATTATTAAAGTTAGGTTATGTCACTAAAAGTCCCATTAGCATGAATTGTGAACTACCGGGATTTGGTAGACGCTTATGCATTTAATAGTACTATTTGGGGACGATCACCCCAGTTCGCGCCTTGACGGTTGATCCCCGTCGTGCCACATTGATTGGTAAGCGAATTTATGTATGAGAAGATTTCCACAGCGTGACCTTTGTGACGACACGCTACTTTAGATGGGCAAAATTGGTATCGGGTTAGCTACCCGTTGTTGGTTTAGTAAGGTAACAATGTCATGCGGCTTATAATAATCCAAAACTAACGAAATACAACTAGACGCTCCGAATTACGATGAATTGCCTGACTAGCAATACAGGGTCATACTATTATGTTCATTTTTTTGTTTTCATAACCATATTCATATAACGGTTTTATTTTCATACAACGTTATAAGACGTATTGTATGATTGTTTTTACGACATTGGCTCGTATAATGATTTTTAAGGCAAATGCCTATATTATGATTTTGATAAAGATTTGTATAAAATGACTTTGGCTATTTTATGTCCTATTAAAATGATTTGTACAAAAATGATTTTCAGTAATAATTTTATACTGATATTATATTGATGGATTTTATTAAACTCTATGAATTCACTTGGCGTTATCGCTGATCTTTTCTTTTAACATGTTTTATCTCAGGTACTTGAAGGTAATTCTCGGGAAGACGACAAGAATTCATGGCCCGCACTTAAACAATATTTTCCATTCAAATACTTTGTAAAACTTTGTATGAAATAATATGACTTGGGACCGATGTAACTTTGATAATTATGAATAGAAATGATTTATAAATAAACGACGCGATTTTTATGCGTTGTCTATGATGTGAGTAATGTGCTATCCCGTAACACCAACTAGTCTTCCGCTGTACTGTGTTGTATAAATTTGGGGGTGTTACAGTTTGGTACCAGAGCTCTCGTTATAGAGAACGAAAGATTTTTAAAACTAAGGTTTTGAATAAAACTTTTCAAAATCTTTTTACTAAAAACATTTTTCTAAAAATGTCTAAAAATCTTTTGACTATAACGGTGCCGAAGAATTCCCGAGTTACCGACAAGGCCAAGACTGAGAAGTGTTATTTTAATATATATATAACTTGGATTATATATATATGATGTAATTTTATTACATGATTGTTTGATGATTATTTTGATTTTTATACGAGGTATTTATACGACGTCGATTGTCACAAGTAACCCTAACTCCCCTAGTAAATTAATCGAAGCTATTCTCGTAGGAATTCTAGCTGTCCTAGATCTAAACCAAGTTGTGGATATTTATGATCCCAACAAATGGTTGATATTCGTAGAAATGTAGATATTAGTTGATTGTGATATTGAAAAAGAATTGGCGAGATTAAATCTGATATCGATGTCATGACGATCTTTTCTTATAGAGTGGAGTTTGACAAAACGTTACCACCTAGAAAGATGTCATCTGATTCGTTGTCACCCAATTCTTAAATTGAAATCTAAAGGGTGAATGTTGCACTTGAGGCTGTTATTGGAACCATTACCCAAAAGCCTCATGCCACTAATACCTTTCCGAGAAGTCTAGTTGAATGATCAAGTCATTTCATATTAATGACTCATTTGATAATTGTTGTTGTAAGAGCTAATAGGATTGGAAATTAAGTGTTGATTCATATTGAGATCGTATTGCCTTTACAAGGCCGAAGAATAAGGTTGTAAGTATTGGATAATGAAGTAGGATATCGAATTGAGTAAAATTGGTTAAAACTTGAATAAAGTGAAATTTAACCCATATGGAATATGAGATTATTAATAGAAGTCGTTAAGTTTTGTGATTAAATTATAAGGTTTTAATTGATTGTTGATTCGTGTTAAGGGTTGTTCCAATGCCATTGTCCACTGACGAGGATGCCTAGTGTCCAATAAATAAATTGAAGAAATCTTCTTCTGAATTGGGACCGATGGATCTTCCGGGACAGGTGGGACACCTAATGACTCTTGTAGATTAGTATTCATTGTGGTATCTTTTAAAAATCCCTAACTTAACTGAGATATCAGTTGGTAGGATGAGTTCTGAGAATTGTATGACATAGTGACACGTAAGGTGTTACGGTACAATTTTGACTTGTTTGTGATTAATGAAAAAGACTACCTTTGATTGCTAAATTCTACATGTATCGATGTTATCTATCTTTTATTGCTTCGTCCTAATGCTCGCATTAGTGATGCAACCATTGAACAAGTACTCATCTCGAATTGAGTTACGTTGAGGATTATTCTTTTTTTGAGTGCCATCGAGATCATGAACCTCATGATTAATTGGCTAAGCTCATTTTCTATTATATTGTAGTTAGTTCTTGGTGAACAACTCTTCATCACTCTTTTGCAGATCACTCATTGTTTTTATAAGATAAAACCGTATCCCTTGAGAAAAATTGAATTTTCATCATCATACGGATTATTCAAAGTGAGATTTATAAGTAATCGTTATCGAAATGAAGTTGTTTATAAACCACCTTAGAAAACTTAATTGTTTTCATAACAAAGAAAATCATTGTAAATTTATTTTTGATTCTTATTTAAGAATTAAGCATGAAAATTTTTTTATTATAAACAGGATAATAAAATTTTTGACGAACTAAGTATTGCATCGTTAATCTTGAAATTGTATATAGTTGCGCGCCTACATACAATTTGGAATGGACTATGCAAGACTGATTAGTAGTCACCATAAAACTAATGAATAACCACTACATTTTCTTTGAAAATTTTGAAAGAATAAATTTTAATAAGATCTGCAAGAAGTGAAAAATAAGGACATAATGTTAGGAACACCTACATATGTGCCTGTAGCATCTATTCTTCTGAGTTGAATTTACTCATCTGTGGAAATTGTCTTATTTGACAATTTACAATTCTTTCTTGTCTAATTCTCCCGTAGTGAGATTCTTAGGAAAAGTATCTGATTACCGAGTGTTGATACCCGACTGGATGTATTGACGTTCTTACCATTTCTTATGATTTGATTTCATTTGAATGACCTGGGTAACGATCCGAGGAGCTTTCGAATGCGTACTCAAATTATGAAAACATGGGATATATTCATATTCGTTAAATGTTTTCGTCTGTATCTGATTTGAAATTTTCTCGTATAGATTATACGTTGACCTTACTCTTTTAATAGTAGTTGTATCTCCAGATATCCTTGATTTGTGAAGGATTATGAGTTATTGTTAGTCTTTTGAGAAGTTCACATCTTATCGACGACAATAAAACTGGAAAGTTGATAGTGCCAGTAGAATGGATTGATTGATTATGACATGACGACATTGTCTTAATTATGGGAACTCGAATAGAATTCCCCTAAATGATAAGATGATGATTATCAAAAGTGATCTAAATAATTCTTGATGGATGACCATATCCCGCATTTTGACTTGAATTTATACCGTAAATGGTTGTGAACTAGTCATAAATATTATAATCTAGAAGGAACCTAATATGTATTTATTAAAAGATGTTTATCTTATCTGAAACTTTAGGAGGTATTTATTGGTAAATTACCTAAACTTTCGCCATTAAGGCAAGTTGAAATTGGTATCGATTATATTTCCGGTGCTGCACTTGTGGCTTGTGCACTGTACGTCAGCACCATCTAAATTAAAGGAATTACCGTACAACTGAGATAGTTGTCGGAGAAAGATTTTATTATACCAAGCCTGTCATCCTGAAGAGCTATGGTGTTATCATTCCTTATATTTATAGATTACTGTGACTGAGTAAATTGACAATCGAAAACGATATCCATAACTCGAAATGGAAGATTTGTTCGATCATTTACAAGGTTCTAGCGTATGTTTTAAAGATTTGATCCATGGCATGATTATCATCAACTTCGCATCTGCGAAAAAGATTATGTATTCCAATCACTACATCCGGTACTTGTAATGAACATTATGAGTTTCACGTGATGTCGTTTGGATTGATCAATGCACATGTAGCATTCATAAATTTGATGAATCACGTGTGTAGGCTGTAATTTGATAAATTCATGCTTGTGATCATTTAAGACCATTTGTTTGTTTGTAAGTATAAGAAGGAGTTCGTAATTATTTAAAGATTGCCTTGAAATGGCTGAACAATTAAAACCTATACCTTGAGTAATTAACATATGATTAAAAACTTAATCCTTTACATAAAATGACCGTTGGATTAATAATGGTAAGATGTATGCATATAGACTCTTCAAAAATTAAGAGCCCTTTTAAGACTTTGGATTTTACCAAAAAGAAATGGAAATATGTTTTGACAAATGTTTTAACAAAGGATTTTGAGGGATTATTCCCTTATAACTAAAACATTTAACTAAACTTCTGTTTAGGGGTAAATGTTTGTATATACCTTAAGACAACCTAAGAAGGATTGAGGAAAACCATTTAAACCATAACTTGAAATTTGAAACGATAATTTTTACTTTTCAAACTAAGAAAACTTTGACCAAAGTATAAACAAAGGTTTTTCGAACACTTAATTATTTTCGATAAATCAACAAAAATCTTGTTAACTAAATTAAAATTATTTTGAAAATTTTATATAATTGGTCGAACTAAGAAATTTAAAATCTTTACGTTTACATTTCATAAAAATTGAATATTTAATATTTAATTAGTTGTAATAATTATCGACGCTTTAAAACGTCGGATTAAGAAAAACTGATAAAAATGATAGTTGAGACGAAACTAAAACATAAAAGATATGAAGAAAGAATTTTGAATAAATACAGTTATGATATTTATTTCATCAGGAGAAAGTGAACGTAATTATTGACACATAATATAGAAAGAATATCTGAGTGAATTGTGGACATGATAATTATATCATTATGAGAAGTGAATATAGATACCGACGCATTATGTATAGATGGATAAAGAATCCATTAGGACGTGTTCCTTAATAATGAAGGTGCAAAATAAATTGCCGAACGATATAAAAATAAACGATGTTTGTAAGAAGGATAATATAAATAGTGAGAGGTTTCACGGCTAATGTGAACCACTAAAATTTAGAAGCTGATGGCGTTAAATGTATAAAAGACCACATGTGATTGCCTAAATATGGAGATTGTAAGATATAGTTATGTTGGAATTTGTAAGTATAAGTATTCTATTTATGTCATTTATGACTAAAAGTATCTTCGTCTAAAGAAGTGGTACTAATGACAAATTATGAAGGCAGACATCGCCTCATACGTTAGTAAACGTTTAGCTATTGCAAAGGTTATCATCTGAATTTGATTCGATTTGGGTCATCGTCGACAGACTGACCAAATCTGCTAATATCATTCCCGTTAATGATAAATGCAAAAGAGTTATGTAAACATAGTGTGCATGTATCGAACATCTTTATCAAGATCCTCGCTTCGCATCGAATTTCTAGAGATTTGCTCAGAAGTCATTGAGAACGAACCTTGATGAGAGTACTATGTACCACCCCAAATCGAAGGGACGAGGTAAAGTAACGATAAAAAGTAATATAAGTGTTCTTTTATGTTTGAATGATTGACCTTTGGTAATAGACCGTATAATCGTTTTCCTTTGGAGAGATTATCCTTGATAACTATCGTATTAGGATCGAGATCTAATCTTGTTAGAATCTATATTAGAGCATCTGTAAGCAGGAGTTGAGATGAAGACATCCGGCATACATCCATTGTGAGTTGGACATGTCTTTTAGGTTTAAGGTTTCCTATGATGGCGAACCTATCCTTGCAAAATACCCGACCCGCGAGATCTGAAATGATTGTTGAAATTAGGATTTGATTATTAACTGCCGATAGCGGGCAGGAGGTTATGTGAATGTGAAATGTAGATCTTGAAGTGCCAAATGGGTAGCGAAGTTATGCCACAAATTTTAACCTTGGAAAAATGAATTCATGATCTGACAAATCATGGGATATACGTCCCCGTTGTATGGGACCATTGAAATGATGTAAAAGTTGGGATTGAAAGGCATATAAGCTGGATCTACCCTAGGACTTCAAGAACCGCGCGAATTATGTTTCGTAAATCGCACTTGATGGAATATCTATCAAGTGAAATTCTGATTATTCTTAATAGAGCTTAGATCGGCGAAAAGTTGCATTCATCAAAAACCCGTGAACATCATGGATAGAGAAAGTAAGTCAACATTAAGCCTGATCTTATTCCCGTAGTTACGTTTGATAGAACTCGCGTATTGTAATGAATTGCACTTGTGAGAAAAGACCGAATGTGGAGGAAATACCCACATGGCTTTAACTCTATAAGAAGCGAGTAGTAAGATGATCTTTGAGGACAAAGATCCTGTTTAGGGGTAAATGTTGTGACAATCCGTCAATTTACGATGATATTTTATTCTCAAATATTATTTAAAAACATTATTTTAATGTTACAATATGAACTCACTTATTTTTGGGAAGAAATTTGGATTTACGTCTTGAAGTAGCATCGACTACGTCTAAACCGGAGAATTCAACGTTACGTGCTTACGTTTACATACACCGTCTTTTGTGACAGTCCGACATTTGAGAAAATAAATTTGTCCATGAATATTATTTTGGAGTTTTAAATTTGAGTTGGTTCATAAACTCACAAATTTACGAGAAGAGATTAGGACTTATGATTTTATTTTAACGTCCTTTACGACTAAACCGGAAACCTTAGGATTACGTATTTACGTTTTCGAACTCCGTTTTTGATGAGACAAATTTTATTAGATTCGTTTTGTGACGTTGATTCATAATTTATAAAAACGCTTTTCGTAAAACGACCCGAGGGCACGCAAATCGAGGAAACTAGAATCGAGGAGTACCCGTAAATAAATGGGGATGAGACAAGTGGGACACTTGCCCCACCCCCATCAAAACCGGCCACAATAGCCCACCAAATCAACTTGGTGGCAAGCTTTCACTCATGTAACATACACATGTCACACAAGCTTACACACTAAGCTAACTTTCCACTAACAACTTACCAAAACCACTAGCTAGTTCATTTCTTCCATTTACAACATGAAAAACCATCTCAATTTCCTCTCTACTCTCTAAAGATGCCATCCCATATCTTAAACAAAACCCCCATTTGATCTAAATTTCACCACAAAATCTCATGTTATTCATATACATGTTGATGCCCTTTTGAAGCCCTATTGATTGGTGCAAGTTATAACATCCAAGGAGGAGTTTCCATGGAGTACTAAGGCTGATTTTCCACAAGGAGTATATGAAGAATGGTGGTCTTGAAGATGGTCATGGTTATTCACAAGCTTCTCCATCAAAAACCATGTCCAAATCATAACCTACATCAACTTGGTGGTATAAAGATTGTCCTCCGCATCTTCTTGTTATTTTGATTATGTAAAAATGTATTTTATTTCCTATTGTATATGTATATGATGATTATATGATGATAAAAATGTTATGTGGGGATTTGTTGTTGATAAACATGATTAAAAAGGTGAAAAACCATATGAAACAAGGTTAAAATCTTGCTTAAAAATGTTGGCTGTATAAAACAGTAAAGAAACAGGTCATGGACTGATAAAATGATGAAGTAGAATGTATTTACAGTAAGCTATGGGTCTTGTACACATGTGAGAGTTGGCCATGCAATGGAATCATTGTAATGAGTGAGATATGATCAAAACAAGTTTATGGTATAAATCTGAGGTTACTGTTTTGGACGATTTTTAGAAAATATTTAGAAGATGATTCAACAGTAGATATAGGAGAGTTAAATGTAGCACATATCATGTAGTTTATGTGATAAAAATTTGAGCTTATATCTCCATATAGAACTCAAGATATGGCAGTTTTGGTGAAAGTGAAGATAAAAATCAGATTTTTGGAAATTAAAGAATAATACTATTATATAAGCACTCAAAATTTAATAGTATAAAATATAAATGAAAACCCACCAACTTATAAAACTTATTTATATAAATATGTAAAAGCGTAAATGAATGAATAACTTATATAAATGGTAGTAAAATAATACTTATAAGTTATAAAACTATAAACATTGTTTTTACGACTTTTTCGGCTATTGCCGTAAAATTAACTTTTTTCGCCAAATAAAACTTAGACGACCAAACCCGTCTAATGTAAAGTTTATAAAAGTTATATACTGATGTATAAGTAACTAATACAAGTAAAAACCGATAAAACCCGAACTATAAGAAATACGGACATTAACGAGCTAAGTAAACATATTGGACTAATACTTGGACTAATACTTGGACTAATACTTGGGCTAATAATTGGACTAAACAAGATGAACACTCATAAAAAGAACTTATTGGGCTTAACCCATTTAGGCCCAACTTGTAAAGTGTAGATACTGATAATGTAGGTATAACAAGGATTAATACAAGTTAATAACTTATAATAAGCTTATTGGACTTAAGACACGTAAATGGGTAAAACTAGTAAACTAGTATAAAAGCTATCGACATATAACACTAAAATGAGTAAACGAGAATATGTAAATCAACTTGATCATCATATATAAATAATCATCATATGCATACATAATTGTTATTTTTATAAAGTCATTGGACATGAGTCTAAGACGAGTATTATTTGTCTAGGTTTCCGTGATTGAAGCACGTACCGTACGACCGAATTGCCGATAGCCCGTCTTCCCACATCAACGTGAGTTCATAGCCTCGCACTCTTTTAAATGCTTTTATAAATGTTTTATAAACCCGCGAAGGAGATAACATGTTAGTTTTATAAAATAGGACACCATTTGTCCCGATTGTTTGATTATTGATTTTGGACCCGAATGATTGAATGACCCGATTGTATGACCCGATAAATGATTAAAGGACCCGATAGATGAAATAAAAATTGATTATTAAAGTTAGGTTATGTCACTAAAAGTCCCATTAGCATGAATTGTGAACTACCGGGATTTGGTAGACGCTTATGCATTTAATAGTACTATTTGGGGACGATCACCCCAGTTCGCGCCTTGACGGTTGATCCCCGTCATGCCACATTGATTGGTAAGCGAATTTATGTATGAGAAGATTTCCACAGCGTGACCTTTGTGACGACACGCTACTTTAGATGGGCAAAATTGGTATCGGGTTAGCTACCCGTTGTTGGTTTAGTAAGGTAACAATGTCATGCGGCTTATAATAATCCAAAACTAACGAAATACTACTAGACGCTCCGAATTACGATGAATTGCCTGACTAGCAATACAGGGTCATACTATTAATATTATGTTCGTGTTTTGGTTTTCATAACCATATTCATATGACGGTTTTATTTTCATACAACGTTATAAGACGTATTGTATGATTGTTTTTACGACATTGGCTCGTATAATGATTTTTAAGGCAAATGCCTATATTATGATTTTGATAAAGATTTGTATAAAATGACTTTGGCTATTTTATGGCCTATTAAAATGATTTGTACAAAAATGATTTTCAGTAATAATTTTATACTGATATTATATTGATGGATTTTATTAAACTCTATGAATTCACTCGGCGTTATCGCTGACCTTTTCTTTTAACATGTTTTATCTCAGGTACTTGAAGGTAATTCTCGGGAAGACGACAAGAATTCATGTCCCGCACTTAAACAATATTTTCCATTCAAATACTTTGTAAAACTTTGTATGAAATAATATGACTTGGGACCGATGTAACTTTGATAATTATGAATGGAAATGATTTATAAATAAACGACGCGCTTTTTATGCGTTGTCTATGATGTGAGTAATGTGCTATCCCGTAACACCAACTAGTCTTCCGATGTACTGTGTTGTATAAATTTGGGGGTGTTACAGATGACATAAGCACAATTGATATACACAAAATATGTAGATGTCTTAAGTCTATGCCAAGTTAAAACATAGGAAAATATCAAGACAATTATTACCACAACATTCACACATACATCAGATGAACAAGGTCCTTACATTTAACAATACGCTTAGGATAATGACATATATGCCAAAGACATTTTTATTCTAAAGCAATTGCATACTCATAAGAATCCTAAGTCCATCGCAATGTACAATCCATCGGAATCCTATCCAAGCCATCGCAATGAATCAAGCATCGTAATCCTAATGAATTAAAGTCCTATCGCAATATCTATGACCATCGCAATCAGTACATGTCCATCGGAATATAAATGAGAATTCATCGCAATATTCCCATCGCAATACCTAGTGCGAAGCCATCGCATTAACGCATCGGAATGCATCATCGCAATCTGCCATCGCAATGCGCCATCGAAATGACCATCGCAATGAGCCATCGCAATGAGCCATCGGAATGACCCATCGCAACGGCCCATCGCAATGAACCATCGCAATGACACATCGCAATGAGCCATCGCAATGAGCCATCGAAATGACTCATCGCAATAGCCCATCGCAATGAGTCATCGGAATGACTCATCGCAATGACGGGCATCGCAATGAAGGTATCGCAATGTGCATCGAAATCCGTGACAGTGATCCGATCTTAATCGTTGACTGCTCGATCCAGGTTCTAGGCAATGTTTTAAGTGTTTATGGGCAAAACCAATGTGTATCTATGCATCCTTAACAAATCCCAAAACTTAATTTCCATTTCTATAGCAAAACACGAAACCCTAAATCGTGAAAAAGATCTAACGGTACTGTTTTGATGTGTTGAGATGAAACGGATTAAATGAGAGCAACTTAAACAAGATATAATACCTAGATTTTATGCAGAAAGTGATAAGTCACGAATCAAAGATCAACTGGTGCTCAAGGTCGCAACAATGGCGGATAGAAGTTGTGTTTTGTGTGTTTCCATTAAGGACGGGGAAAAGGGGGGGGTGAAGGGTTTTGACTTGGTCAAACTTTGGTCAAGCACCCACCATTTTGCATAACTTGCAAAAATGGTCCCCCTGTTTTTGAATTATTTTAGTTAAAGTGATTTTAGAGTTAACCGAATCAACTTAACAAAAAACGAACCCGTTCACAAACACGACCACAAAATCTTAACGCCAAAACTCAATAACCTAGTCATGAATATCCATTTCACACAAAGCACACATAGCATAAGAAATGATGATGAATAGTTAATATTTTCTGACAATCCTTTTTAACGACCAAATTTGTTTCCACGAAGAGTTAATATTTGCTCCCCCTTAATCCCTGACCCGTTCTATTTAAAGAGCTGTAGTCAATGATTTTAAGGACACAATTATTAATGAGGACATTTGCCGGTTAAGTGATTTTATAGAACGATTCTGGTGGCAATAAGATTTCTCTTATTTTTACAAAATAAGTGCACTGAAACGTACACAAATTTGTGTTAGACCAAGTTATAAAGTAAACTTAGTCCCTTACAAGGTTTTAAAGTAAACCTTGCCCGAGAAAATTAATTCCCGTTGTGAGCCAACGTTTTCAAAAGAAATACGTGACTTTAATGCGAAAAGCGGGTTGCAGTCTGAAATAACTACAAGCCATTATGGGCATGTTTTAAAAATGTACAACTTTTTTACGGACTCTATTTATGGCGTCGTGTCAATTTTGATCGACATTTCTAAGGCCGTAAATATTACCGTACTAAAAGACATGCCCGATTTAAAAAGAAAATATTTTTGGGTTTTCTTGTTTTTATATTTTTTATGGTTTTTCTTGGTTTTATATTTTTTATGGTTTTTCTTGGTTTTATATTTTTGTATTTTTCTTTTTGTGGTTTATATATATACAATAATATACATGATCGCGAACAAAGGATACGCATGAATAGTTTACCACCACTATTCTGCTGATTCTTCTGCCAACTCTTTAAGAGTCGCTGGAGAGAAAGATTTCATGCCAAGCTTGTCGATCAAAAACTCGATTCGTCCTCGATCAAAGGCTTTGGTGAACATATCTGCCAGCTGATACTCAGTGGTGACAAAATACAGCTCGATCACTCTGTTCTCCACCTTCTCTTTAATGAAATGGTAGCGAATGTCGATGTGCTTGGCCCGGGAGTGTTGAACGTAGTTGCAGCAAAGGGCAATGGCGCTCTTGTTGTCACAATACATCGGGATTTTGTTAAATCCAAGACCGTAGTCAGTTAGTTGTGATCTCATCCAAAGGACTTGAGCACAACAACCGGACATGGCAATGTATTCAGCCTCCGTGCTTGAAATTGCAGCGCTTTTCTGCCTTTTTGAAGACCAACTAATCAATCTGTCTCCAAGGAGTTGCACAGACCCAGAAGTGCTATGTCTCGTGTCTTGACACCCAGCATGATCGGCATCTGCGTATGATATTAAAGCAATAGAGGAATCCTTCGGATACCATAGACCACGATGAAGTGTTCCTTTGAGATACCGAAAGATCCTTTTAACAACATGTAGGTGCTTTTCGGTAGGCCGAGCCTGGTACCGGGCACACATGCATACGACAAATTGCAAATCAGGCCTGCTAGTAGTCAGATAGAGAAGGGTGCCGATCATCCCACGGTAGAGTTTTGGATCGACAATAGTCCCATTCCTATCTTCATCTAACTTGGATTTCTCCACCATTGGAGTGTCCACGGGGTCACAATTTTCAAAGTTATATTTCTTTAAAGATTCTAGAGCATATTTGGATTGATTAATAAAGATGCCTCTGGGATTCTGAGAAATTTGTAATCCTAAGAAAAATGAAATTTTTCCCATCATTGACATCTGAAAGCGTGTGGACATTATCTTCTCAAAGTGATTTGACAATTCTATGTTAGAGGCAGCAAATATTATATCATCAACATAAATTTGTACCAGTATCATGTCGTTGTCCTCCTTGAGAGTGGGGTCCACCTTGCCTTTGGAGAAGCCTTCCGAAATGAGATATGTTGAAAGGAGATCATACCACGCGCGTGGAGCTTGTTTCAACCCATAGAGAGCCTTCTTAAGCTTGTACACATGATTAGGAAACTCCGTACTGACGAACCCATCCGGCTGACTAACATAGACTTCTTCCCTTAGTTCACCATTCAAAAATGTCGTATTCACATCCATTTGATAGACGATCATGTTCATATGAGTAGCATACGCAAGGAATAGTCTAATAGCCTCCAATCGTGCAACCGGAGCAAAAGATTCTTCAAAGTCGATACCCAAGGCTTGTTTGTATCCTCTAGCAACCAATCTAGCCTTATTTTTCAAAACTCCACTTATCTCATCGAGTTTAACCTTATAAACCCACAACAAAGTAAGGATGTTAACCTTGTCAGGGAGAGGAACTAATTCCCATACTTCAAGTCTCTGGAATTCATTTAGTTCCTCTTGCATGGCTTCAATCCAAGATGATTGAGTCATAGCATGTTGCCAGTTTTTAGGTTCAACTTCGGAGAGAAATGCATCAAAATAGCAATAGAGTGCACTCTCTTGTAATTGATGGCGTGTCGAGACTGGTCGATCGTGACCTCCAATAATATTCCTAATTGGGTGATCTTTTGTCCATTTGGTGTTGTGATTTTCAATCCGTGGTGGTCTGGAGTGAACGATTGTAGGAGCTTCTTCTGAGGTAGACGCGGCTGAAGGATTTTCAGGTATCGGTATACCAAAGAATGGAAGCTCTTGTAGGTGAGCATATTCCAAATCGTGATCACTAGAATCCTCTTCAACATCATTGGGAACAAGTAAGGGTGATGATTCAGGTGTAGTTTGAGAATTACTTGGTAGAGGTGCATCCGGTTCAATGTTAATTGAAGATGCATTTGATAAAGCTTCATTAGCTTGAGCAACAACTTCAGGGATTGGAGCTATCACTACAGGTGCTGGAACTTCATCATTTGGGGGATCAAAGAATTCATCAAACAATGGTTGAAATAGTTTATCCCACTCGGGCCTTGTAGGTGGTAAAAATGATGTAGAAGTAGGATTATTGGGAACTAATCCGGAACTAATAGCACCGGTTCCCATCTCGTGAAGCGCGGGTTCAGAGCTGCGTTGCTCAGAAGCCATCGCTGTCAGCTCATCAAAATCTGCGTCCATAGTTTCTACTATCTTACCAAGACGACGGTTGTAAATTCGGTATGCTTTCTTGGAGGGTGAGTAACCAATGAAAATACCTATATCGGCTTTCGGTTGAAGTTTGCCCAAGTTCTCACTATTAATGTTTGGATAGCAAAGAGCACCAAACACATGAAAGAATGAAACATTGGGTTTACGATTATGTAGAAGCTCGTAAGGTGTTTTTCCATGGCGTTTCCGAATGATAGAGCGGTTTTGGGTGAAACATGCAGTAGATACAGCTTCTGCCCACAAGAATAATGGAGCGTTCGCATAAATCAGCATAGTCCTAGCAGCTTCCATAAGCGTACGATTCCGTCTTTCAACGACACCGTTTTGTTGTGGAGTACGTGCAGCGGATGTTTCATGTGAAATACCAACTTCTTCATAGTAATCACGAAGAGTCTGGTTGACGAACTTTGTTCCATTATCTGTACGAATACGGCGGACAGTAGTATTTAAACGTACCTGAATGAATTTCAGAAAAGTGATGATAGCCTTCGGTGCTTCATCCTTTGTACGTAGAAATCTAACCCATGTAAACCTGGAGAAATCATCCACAATAACAAGGATGAATTTCTTACCGCTCACACTTTCGGTTCGCATTGGCCCACAAAGATCCATATGTAAAAGATGAAGTTTTTCTTGATTGGTGTCTTCAGCTTTGGGTTTGTATGATTTCTTGGTACTTTTCCCCCTTGAACACGCGGAACATAAATGGTCCTTGTGAAATTTGAGCTTTGGAAGACCACAAAATAATTCGTTTTTAGCCAAATGATTGATAGCATCAAAGTTGAGATGAGATAATCTGCGATGCCATAACCATGACTTGGTCTTGGATGCTTTGGAGAGAAGACATACTGGAGAGGCAGCCATCATATCTTGTAGGGACAAAGTATAAAGATTTGCACCACGAGACCCCTTCAACAAGTCTTTTCCTTCCAAGTTGCGGATGAAACAAGTGTGTTGTCGAAAAGCAACCTCTAGGTTGGAATCACAGAACTGTCCTACTGAAAATAAATTATGACCAAGACCTTCTACATAGTATACCCTTGAAATCGTGACATTTCCAATCTGATATTCACCATACCCCATTATCTTTGCAATATGATCATTACCGAATTTTACCGTTCCAAGAAACTTGCTGACGAAATTTCGGAGCATCGAGCGATCTCCGGTCATATGCTTTGAGCAACCGGAGTCCAAATACCAGAGGATGATTTGGACCACCTGAAAATATCACCAGACGAGGACAATGTATAGGTTTCGGAATCTGAATGTTCCTTGTTATTAGCAGGTACAGATTTAATGATCTTAGATTTGCTAACTTTAGGTTTCTTAGATTTCCTAGCCTTCTTCCTAGTTGGTGGTGTAGATTCAAGTTGGCTTAAATCCTGAGGTATTTCGTCACTGATAGGCACTATAGTGGGGGCTGACCTAATTAAAGGGCGCGGTTTCCATACTTTAGTGCTAGTGTGCCTAACTAAAGGACGCTGAGACCTAACCTCAATGGATGCATTCCTAGTTAAAGGGCACATTTTTCCATCTAATGTAAAGGTCCTACCAGTGGGACGCCATTGCCATCCAACTTGGGTACGAGTTCTCCTAGTTGGCTTCCATTCAACATCATTCCTAATGGCATTCATTTCATTCACATGATCAATAAGACACAAATCATGACGTTGGGAAAACATGCATTCATTACAATTCCAACATTTCAAATTAGAATTCACAAATGGTTTAGACTTCTGCACAGGCGCAGAGCTTTTAGTCTTAGCAACATGATTCTTTTTATTTAGATTTGAAATAACATTCCTAGGGTGAGCTTCTACTTTCTTCTTGATGGTACTATTAGTGGAGGGTTTGATCTTATCTTTCTTGAGTGGCGATCCTTTAGTCCTAGTAGACTCTTTTAATCCTGTAGAAGGCAAAGTGGGAACATTAGCAACAGATTTTAACGGTGCCTTAGTTGATGGTGCCAATGACGGTTTTTCTCCTGGGGTCTTATTGAATGGAATTACAGCAATGGGTTGATTAGTGAGTAGTATAGAACCCGGTCTACCTATATATTGCAAATTTGCTAAGCAATATTGAACTCGCTGAATATATGCATGAGCTGAATAATAGTAACTGCTTGAGGGATCTAACGCATACAAATCATCTAAGATATCCCTAACAAGGTCCACGTGCTTAATTGCATTTATCATATAAACATCATAAGTATCCGGATTTTGCTTATGGCGCGGGTTCTTATAGATCACTACTGAATTGGTTGATGGAGCAATAGAGGACGATGCAGAGTTGGTAGCTAAGTTATTAACAACTTCTTGTCAGGTGAGAAGAAGTGTCTCCTTTAACTCGGCCAAAACCATGTTTTTGTCAATGAGCTGGATATTTAAGTCAGAGATTTCCTCACATTTTTGGTTCAGTTGTTCAACATAAGATTGTTGTTGTGCCGCATTAAAAGCGAAGCGTTCTTCTAGTGAACCATAAAGATTGGACATTCCCTGTCTTGCACGATCAATCTTTCCTAGAATAGACGAAAGTCAAATTTCTAAGACCTGGTTTTTAGACTCTGCAACCTCTAGTTCCAATTTTAGTGTTTCATTCGATGACTCATCTCTCTTTAATCTCATAATCTCTTCCTCTAATGTCTTAACAATCTCAATCATCTTGTCACTCGTCTCAACACTGTTTTCACAACCATTTGTTATCAAAAGATCCTCGTTTTGAGTTTGCTGTTTTAATTCTAAAGATATACAATGTTGTTCAAGTTGATTAAAGCGTTTTGTAAGTAAATTGTATGAATCTTGAAGCTTTAAAAATTCAGCGTTAGACTCGTGACAAGAATGATTATCTACCTCATTTACAGTATCAGCAACATTTACAGAGAGATCACACACATCATCACATATATTCACAGCATCACATTTAATCATAGCGGATGTAAGCTCATTCGAATAATTAACATTCACAGTAGTAAGCACATCACACGAAATTACTTGGGACAAGAATCGGTCATATTCGGATAAAATCTTTTCCTTTTCAATTAATTGTAGTTCGTAAGCGGTGTCCATTTCATAAAACACTTTTTGAACTTCTTTAATTTCAAATTTGAGATTTTCCGAAAGAGATGCAAAACTTCCTTTTAGACTTTCGACAAACGGATTGATCTCATTCTTAAACACCTCGTTCATATGTTCAAAAGCCCATTCTCCGACGCTTAGGCCATTTGAAGTCGTACATTCCCGGATGACCTTGTCAAAACTAGCAAAGTATTGATTAATCTCTTGCAAGTTTATCCATACAGTGCTAACAGGTGGAAGGTCCTTTGGAATTTCCTTAGGTCCTTCCATTTTGACAAGTGTAGGAAGTGTACTAGGGTTTTCTTCATTTAGCATGTAGGTTGGTGCTGTGATGAGATCTTTATCCACACTGGGGATATTTTGCAAAGTTGTATGACCGATTCTCATCAACTAGATCCTTATTTGTGCGATCCTCGAAAATAAGAATCGGATCTAAGACCAATCCTAATTGGGTTGCATTATAAAGTCTTGGACTATGGATAAAAGCTTGTTTTGCATACCGTGGGTTAGGGGGAAGGCCTTTTTGACGCGATAAGTTAAATTCTCTAAACGAAGCGTCAAATAAGTGCACTAGTTGAGAGGCAGCGTATTGTCTTAAAAGCAAATAATCTAAACTTCTAATCTTATTAGCCGCATTAATTTCCATTTCATTCTTTTTAGACTCGAGTAATTCAAAATCCGTCTGAAGTTTATGAAAATTAGTGACCACTAACTCTTTTTCTTTAAGTTCGTTGGAAAGATCTGCTCTTAAGGTTTCAATTTCTTGCAAATGACCCATTTGTTTGTTTCGAAAATGATCATATTCGGGATTGGTTAGAACATTGGACGAAGGAGCTAATTCCAAAGTTTTAACTTTTTCATTGCACAAGGCAAGCTCAACAGACAAATTCTTATTCTTAGCTAGGGTTTCTAATAGTGCAGTATTCATTTGGCTAAGTAATTTTGCAGGAACCATGACCAAATCTTGTTGAGCAGGAGTATGCGTATGCGAAATGACTCTCGGTTGTGATTCACTCAAAGTCTGGGGACTTGCATTGATATTGCTATCATTGATTGTCTCCTCGTTTGAAAGACTCACCACCAAAGACTCATTCGGATCAGCACCCTCTTGCCCAACTTGATGTGGTTGAATACTAGTATCAGTGGTATTAGTAGGTACCTCAAATATTTTATCTGGCCCAAAGCTAGAGATAGTTGCCATAAGAGCTGCCTGAGCAGATTGAAGATCATCACGGTCTGAATCATAAGCATCCAGATCATCTGCTTGGTATGCTACATTCTGTGTAGTGACAACTTCTTGTTCCGCAATCCCTGGATCAGCAAGAAATGCAAGCTCCTCTTCATCAAGTTCCTGTCCTTGTGCCTGAGCGTTTACCAAATAAATCTTCTCTGCAAACCATTGACCATCCCTTCTCCTCTTGGATTTTGTGCAATCCCTAGACATGTGACCCTCTTCCTTACAGTTGTAGCATGTAATCATTCTTAACTTACCTGTGGAATTAGCCCGCGGAGGAGTTTTGACCATTGGAGCAGGATTGACCATGCGTGCATTGGTTGATGTATTGGGTCTCCCCTGATTAGGTTGTATGGGTTGAACCATTACCCTGCCATTCTTAATGGTAGCTTGTTGTCGAGAATTGGATGAATTCCTCGGCTGATTGTTAGTAGGAGCTGGTCCTCTAAATCCTCGTTTGCTCAATGTCCTTGTAAGATAAGCAGACATAGTGGCTAACACTTCAACTGGGTCAGTTCCTTGTTTGAATTCAGGAATGGGAACTTCATCATTATCATAATACAATGCTTGGTCTTGTTGAGCGGCATAAGCACTAGGAGGGATACTCATGTGGTCAGAATAGGTTGATGGATATGCTGTATTTTCTTGATAAGAAGGGTATGATGACTGAGCATAAGGTGCAATGCTTGCTGGTGAATATGGGTGAGTTTGTGAGGCATATTGTGATGCTTGTGGTTCTCTCTGAGACGAAGGTGCATTAAACCGATATTGTTGCTGATGTGAGGTGGGTGGTTGAGGTAGAATCAAATATTGGGGGAAGCTTGGAGTCAGGTACGTTGATGGATGATAAGCTTGGTGTCCCATGATATAAGGAGTGTTGTTATATGACAAGCTTGGTTGATTAGCCATCAATGCTAGAGAATCAGGGTACATACCTCGAGGTGAACGGTGCATGATCACGTGTTTCTCATGCTGCTGAAGAAAAGCATAGAGTTGATCCAAATTGCACTTATGCAAATCCCTGGTTAACTTAACATTGGTAACATACTCACCCCATTCAGCTTGAGGTAAAGTATTCAAAAACTTGGTGTTAACCTGGAATGGAGCAATCACGAGATTGTATACATTCAAGTCATTCATTAGAGTAGTGAATCTGAAGTAGTAGTCGTGAAGCGCTTCCCCTGGACTGTACGTGAATCTATCAAACAGATCATACAACTGACATTCCCGTTCCTGTTTAGTAAGAGACGTACCTTGTAGCATCACCTTTAGACGTTCCTATAAATCCTTTGCAACTGTATATTGACTTACCATTCGATAGATGTCATGTGGAAGAGCTTGGAGAATGGTTTGAAGAGCCTTTTCGTCTGCTTCGGCAATAAGTTGTTGAGCTGGTGTAAGTTCTTCAAACTCCCGTGGTCGAGTCTCATTGTTAACAACGATGGTACCATAATCAAGTGGACCATTTAGAATTGACTTGACCATAAGCCTCCCATATGTCGGTTTTCCCTTGATGTATGACATCATACGGCCTTGCCATGCTTCAAAGACTTCTTTAATGAGCATTGGAGGGCGATTATCCGTTCCCGTAATGACGGAAATATCCGTAAGTGATGTCATTTGAGGCGTTAATGAATTCGGATTCATTTTGATCACTTTAAAAAGATTATCAAAGATGATCGAACAATGAAATAAGGTTATGAGTTTTTTGTGTTGTTATCTTGTTGTTGTGTTTGCTTTAAAAATTTACCAAATTACCAAATTAATTGCCAAATAGAAGAAATCCCCTAAGTATCTAAAAACATGTTCTATCGAAATGTTCTTTTTGCGGAATACCCAGATCGGAATATCTTACTATCGAAATGCTTAGATCGTAATGCAAGGCTGTCGGAATGATTTCAGATCGCAATGCTCAGATCGCAATGTAACCTTGTCGGAATGATTCAAATCGCAATGTAACCTTGTCGGAATGATTCAGATCGCAATGTAACCTTGTCGGAATGATGATGGTATCGGAATGCCTAGATCGCAATGCAAAGCTGTCGAAATGTTCAGATCGCAAAGACCTATCGGAAAGATTCAGATCGGAATATAGCTGACAAAATTTCGGCAGAGTAACGATTTAACAACTTCCTTATATCCGTCGGAATCCCAAATCGCAAAGAACGATCGGAATGTTCAGATCGGAATAAGTATCGAAATCCTCAGTATCGCAATGTGGAACCAAACACTTTCCGATGGTGATGGTTATTGCGATGGAAGCCCCTTTTACTTGTACTTTCCGATGGAAGTGTATGCTTGAATTTCGGAAAGATGAACACAATACCTTTTTGCACTTTTGATCCAAGAAAGATTATGTTTTAACCAAAACCAAGATACCAAAAACACAATAACATGAATCACTACGTTACACTACTTGAAACTACGATCAAACACACAAAAAAAATTTGAAGATTAGGCAAGACTCTACGAAATGTTTATAAAACACCATGCAACACCAAAAAAAAACCTATATTTCATCCCATGCTCTTGATACCAATTGAAGAACAATGATAATCTTTGTGAAACAAGGGGGTTGATGTTTTCTAGAGAGAGAGAGTTAGAGAGAGAAATGAGAGAACTTTTCTATATTGAAAACATGAAATGAAAACAACCAACACCTCTTTCCATGGTGGAAAGAGGTTTAAATACCCCAAGTCCTTAATGGACTTGGGCTTTCGGCCCATGAACATGCTCATGGGTCGGGCTATTTAATATATGAAACTTAACATTACTACGAGCCTATAACTACATTGTTGGAGTGACCGAGACTTTCTATATACGTAAAACGTATTTCCAACAAAGCACTTCTAAATGATATGAACATGGAAGAAAAGGAGGATAGAAAAAACTCACAATGGAAAGCTTTTGGGTTTCGGCTTTGTTGGATTCGGACAGGATGATGGAGTGGCTTGGCTTGAAAACTCAGTAGTCTTGTTCAAACTCAGATTTGGTTGTGGTGTAATATTATTTTGTGTTAAGGACTTGTGATTATAGACAGTTTAAACCTTGTAACCATGGCATAGGGTTTTCTACATTCTGGTTTTGGTATGCCTGTGAAGTACCCATTTTGGGTAAACTCGACCTGTGTGCTGGATTTTTGTGGTTAGTGGATGGTAAAATATGTTTTCCAGTTTTTGGGTGTTTGACCATAGTTGACCAATTTAAAGTCAGCAGATTGTTTTCTAAATGAGAGTTTATACTTTTTAGTTTCATGTTCAACTTTTATTTACTTTGCACACTCAATATAATTTCGGCCAGCAAGGGTTAACTTAATAGTATTCGGCCAAAAGGTTAAATCAAAATGATATGTGTTTTCAAATGTGTATGCTTACAACAAAACTCACAATATGAAGTTAAATCACGAGACTTAGACAAACGTGGATACGGGTGTTCTCGAAAATGTGATAAGTATTCCTTAATCGGCACATATCGTTAACAAGTAAAACAATTACAAATGATCACATCTTATTATAATAGAAGCGAAAATTCAAGTTGTTACACCAAAAACAGGGTTAAGAAACAAGATATTATTGAAAGCCTATAAAATTTTAGACACCCTGAAAATTTTTCCACATATTATGAAGAATATATGTATCAATATCAAAGATCTGACTATCTTAATAGTAGATCTACCAAGAAAATGTATCAATTTTAAAAAACCCCTAATTTTTTTCAAAACCCTAATTTTTTTGATGATTTCAGAGCAACCAGTCTCTCATACCATGTAGAGAAACAAGATTCAATAGATTTAAACAAGTTTATATAACAAGAATCAAATCTTTTGCAATAAATCAAGATCGAATATCAAAACATAAAGTAAAGATCATCACAGCTACACTGGTTTGATCCTATTATCTAAATTGATAATAGTTTTATAGAAAATATGATATGGGTTACATGATTATGAAAAACAAAAGAGAGAGAGTTTTATTAAAATACACACAGATGAAAACCCATATGATGGAGGTGTGCGAGAGAAGCTAGGTATATAAAATCAAAAATGATTCGTTGCTAAATTGGTTGGGTGGGTTGATGGCTGATGGGCTTCAGTCCTTAGTACTTTAGCAACTTGACAGAATTAGTCCTTGCCTTCCTTCTGAGCTTCTATAATGAGTCCAAAGGGTAGAAACTGAAACATTAAAGCAAACATAATGAGACCTTATAAGTTAGTATGGATAGCTAATTAGGTCCTTAAATTTAACAATAATCACTCAAACATTAAGGTCAATAAAAGTGGTCCGTCTTTATCATTTAAACATAAAAATTACAGTAGATCACAATAAAAACTTTAAGTGACCAAACTGGAAAAGTTATTTAAATTAATTATTATTTTATAGTAAAAAAAGTTTAAGTTATTAAATTGGAAAAAATTAAAAGTTAGTTATTATTTCGTGATTTTTAGCCAATAAAAAAACAAGAATAATGCCTGGTCACTCTTAACTATAGTTTGCCATTATATGTTCTAGTTTCTTTTGGATAAAGGAGGCTTAGGTCCCGGCAACGCATTGGCATCAATACTGAGAAATTCTAATTCTTTACATTCCATAACGTGAGTTCTTTCGCATTCTTCACCTCGTATGCATATGCACCTGCTTGGATTTAAGAAGAATTCGATATAGATCTCGAATGACTTCCCATATTTCTCTCTATCGTTTCTTTTTTTATAGGTCGGGGTTTGTCACCGAGACAAGGTCTCGCATCAGGATAAAATAATTCGGTGTAGTCATTCGAATCAAGGGATTAAGGTGCGCCCCATTTGAAGTGTTTGTTTAAGATAAGCCACACGTGTTCTAGAACAAACTTTCTCCCCTTTGACTGACCACTAAATTCGATCTTTTCAGCATCGAGTTTTTCATACTCGTTTTCCTCGCTTTTATAATTTATACCATTTTAATAGCTTCGAACTTTGGCAAAAATTGTTTATCCTAGACTTTTACCTATGACCATATTATTGGTACAAGGACCGTGATATGTACTTTTGTTGAAATCGTTCGTAAACAGCCCCCAAAACGAGTCCTCGCTTCGGTTGGTTCCGATGAGGTTATTTTCAGAAACTTTAACCTAACACCCGCACAACAATTTTTCTTCTCCAGGTGTCCAACATTGCACTTAACGTACTTGATCTTCTTATAGCTCTTCATCTTCGTCGTGGCCAAATAAACCTTGGAGGCGGCAGCTCTGTTCCCCATTCATTTTTTACGATGATCATCATAGTTTTGTTTTGTTGGTGGTGTTGTTTTTTTCAATTATGTTTCAAACACTCGTGACTGTGATTGTGATTTTTGTGGTTGAAAGTTTTGTGATTGTGGTGGAACATTTTGTTGATGTTGGAGATTTTGGAATTGGTTGTTGAGTTCTTGGTTTTGAAATGCTTGATGATAAATTTTTCGGTTGTTATTTGGGAAAAATATCGCGAACCAAAAGGAGATTATTGAGTTTGTGAGAAAGAAATTGAGCTTTGTGAGGATGGTCATGCTGATGGGTTTGAGGAAGATGATTGTTGTCGGTTAGTGTTAAGAAGGTTAGCAATATAACCATCAATTGGAAATTAAGACATTTATTATGAGAGTTTTGAGTTGAGAGATATATAAAAGTTATGAATTTTGTATGTTTTGATATGAAGTAAAGGAGTTATATATATAATGTAGGGGTAAATTAGAAAAATTACTCCGATGAAGTCGCAGAGAGGTCAAGGGATGTGGTGGCGACCGTTTAGAAATGCCAAAAATGGTTCAACATGGTATTTGACAAGGTGTTTCGTCGTGACACCCAATACTATTATGAGACTTGTTCCCCACGTTCCCTATACCTTAGACTCATTTAAAAACACTTATGTATTACCGATAAAATTTTGTTTTTAGGTTTTATATTCTTAGGAGATTGCTTCCTCATTTATCACCCTTGAATTGAGGTTTATTTCAATCTATCATCGTGACATGCGTCAGTAGAGCAATAAGTAGTATATCACAAGACATAATTTTTGTAAAAAATGTATGTATTATTTGACACCATTTTTGTGTATTTATCTTTTTTTATGTTTAAAACAACAATGTTTTATACTCATATACCACATGTCTCACTCGTATATAGTACCTCAAATTGTCTCTAACGAGACTTGAACCCACAACCCCTTGATTGATAGGTCACTCTCATAGAAGTAGACAAGGCCTTGGGTTTTATATCACCATCAAAAAATACTTGTATTAGAAGGTTATAGTTCGTTGCATATCATTGAATCATCTGAAATAATATATATGTTACAAAGGATCATTGTAGTGTAATGACAGTGAACCTACATAATCGGGCCTACATATAAAATAACAACTAACACCCCCTATTTGTAATGGAAGGAGGCTACACGTTCAAACTAGAGCAAAACTTTTCAACCAAAGTAGAAGGTATACCCCTGGTGAAGATATTGGCGTAATGATATCAAGAGGGTACATGTAAAACCTACACCTAAAAAGTACTAACCATGTCACGGACGAAGGGGATATCTATCTTAATATGTTTTGTCCGCTGATAAATGGCACTAACGTTGTCAAAGTAGATAAGGGTTAAAGAAGATAATGAAGAATGTGTCTCACACAGTAAATTACGAAGTTATACAGCCTCACCCACAACATTAGCAACACTACGGTATTCAACTTGGATACTAGAATGAGAGAGGGTTTGCTAACGCTTAGTAAGTTATCACCTAAAAAAACAAAATAACGTGAAGTGAACCATCGAATAGAGGGGGATGATTCACAATCTGCATGTTATAACCAATAAGAGAGGTGGTGGTAGATGAATATAACTGAAGACCAAAATCTAAAGTTCCTCGAACATTGCATAAGATACGTCTGGGAGCAGCTAAATGTGGCTCACGTAGATCCTTCATATAAAACCAAATTTATGCATCACATAAGATAGATCTATTCTGGTCACGTGAATATGAGGTACTGTAAACCACCTTCAAGACTGTGATACAAAGTAGGTTCCTAAAGTGGAACACCATCGGGGCCCAGTTTGGACTCGGTATTAACTGGTGTTCGAGAAGGGTTACAATTAGCCATGTGTTCACGCTCAAGAATTGAATAACATACTTTCGTCGGGACATAAACAATCCTGTAGAATGGCGAGTAGCAGAGATACAAAGAAAATAATTAAGTGTCCCAAGATCAGTCATGTCAAACTCACTGTGTATATTAAAGAAGAGTACTGGAAGATTTTGTTAGAATAATATCATCCACATATATAAGTAAATATGCAACCTTAGATCCATGTCAAAGAGTAAATAGTGAATAACCACATCGACGATGGTAAAAACGACACTGGTAACATAATCTGCAAACCTATGGAACCAAGCACGATGGTAAAAACGACCCTGCTTCCTTTAGTCAATATAGGGATATATGCAAAAGCCAAACATGATGAAGGTACCAAGAATCCACAAATATGAGAGTCTAATGCACATAGATAGTCTTAAATAATTCATTGTTAAGAAATGAATTCTTAACATCAACCTGATGAACATGTCACTTGCGAGACACAACAACACTAAGTACAGTGCAAATGGTAGTCGGTTTCAAAACCGAAATTAAGGTCTCATCACTATTAATACCAAGTTGCCGACTACTTATATTAGCAACCAAAGGAGACATATATCGACTCAAATTCCATCAACCTGAAACTTATACTTAAATAACCACATAAATCGAACCATATTAGCACCAAGGGTCCTTGTTACAAAAATCCAAGTACCATGTTAATTAACGCATGATACTTATCATACATAACATTACGCCATTGAGGGTCCTTTAGAATGAGAAAATGAGATTTAGGTATAGGGTAAATGGAAGATGTATGTAAGGATATACGTTCAATGGCTTTGAAAATTCCCGATTGAGACTTTGACCATTCAGTGAGTAGGGGTAACAAGCTGTAGTGAATGGGTCGAGGGGATCGGATGATGAGTCAGTGGTGGCCAATAAAGTAGATTGTTTCGCATTGTGTGAGTTAGATTTGTTTGGTCTTGCGACATTTACTATGAGTTTGGGTTTGGTTGGGTAGGTTGTATGGTTGGGGGGTAAATGGGTAACAAGAGTATTGAGTAGATGTTAAGAAAAGCATAAGGTACATGTTCTATAAATGTGTATGATGGCGGAGATGTGGGTGTCATCAATCGGTAAAGGAATTTGGTTTCATCGTACGTGACATGTCTAAAAATAATAATTTTGTTTGTTTCAAGGTCTAGACAACAGAAACCACGGTAATGTGCGGGAAATCTAAAAAAATACTTGGTGTTGCTCGTGGGGCAAGTTTGTGTGGTGAGTGAAAGTGAGGGTAACAAAGTGTTGGTCCCTTGTAATTCGTTATTACTTATTAACTTAAGTAATAACTCTTACTTCGACTCAAGTGAGTTGTTTTAACAATAGATAAGAACTATGAAAGATTAAAACAACAATACCAATATACTTTTCAACGTATAAACGTTTATTAGAATCAAATAAAGAATCTTTAACCCAGTTTGTTTGCGGAATAACAAAGTGGTTGAATGACAATAGGGTTTGATCTCCTCTACTTAAACGTCTAACCAAAGTGAAAGTCTAAGCTCCAATCTAAACATTCATATGCATCTTGGTTATATGGTTTAGTTGGTATCGAGAGAGAAAGGTTTTCCAGAGTTTAAGCTCTTGTATTGATTAACTCTTTCTCTCCCAATGTACACTCTTTATATAGGCAGTGTAATTAGGGTTTGCATTTTGCATGTACCAATGCATGGGTTTATCCAGTGGGTGGTTGATGCCCATGTTGGATAAACAGTACAAAGTGCATATTAATCTATTCTAGAAAAGATAAAGGTTGTACTTATATCTAAGTATACAAGCAACCTACTTTGACTTAAAGTTATCTTTTCTCGCCTAATACAAACCATCAGAATACTGAAGAGTCTTTAGTATCCTAGAGGAGATCGACATCATTCAGTTTGGTATTGTCAAGCCAAACTGAACTGAAAGCCCTTCTCCAGTCCTTGTTCTTCAGCAACTAGACCGCCTAGTATTTGAAGCGAAGACTCCTTTGTCTTCTAAGTTCCTTGGAAGGGGATTGCTGAACTTTCTTCAGCTATAAAGTCTTCAGTAGGAACTTTGTTCCTCTGGTCATCCATCAGCAGACTGGCCTTACTGCAGAGCATGAAACACTTAGGGGGATTTTATATTCAAATCCTAGAGTTGCTTCAGGGTCAGTAAATACTGACCCAACAATCTCCCCTATTTGGATATGCAAATAGCCTAAGTCTAATGTCAGTAGTAAGTGAGCATAACAACTTCTTCTTACTTGCACTGAACAATTAATAACTTATAAACATCAGATAATCATTTATTCAATAACATTACAAATTACAACAAAAATATTACAAATGATTATTTAGTTTTCCTTTGGCCTAAGTTCTTCAATGACAGGGGTCTGTACTGATGGATCAGAGTTTCTGATGTCCAGTATTGATAGTAAGCACATGCTTAAGGCTTTTGCAGCTTCAGTGAGTCCTGGACCACCATGGTGAGCAAAGAAGATTTTCTGAATGTTTCCAAGAAATTCATTGTTTAGATCATCAAGATCACTAATACCCACAAAGTCTTGTCTTTCACGATGGTTGAACATAATCATTCCCAATTCTGGTTCTTCTAACATATGTCTAGGGAGATGATTTTCAAACTGAACAAGATCTTTGTATTTCTTGGTGGTGACAAAGATATCACCCACACCAGGTTGAACCAGATTGGCTCTCTTGTTCAGTTCCAAAATTGGATCTTGATCCTCCAGTGAGATTTGGTTGCTGATGTTCAGATGCTGACCAAGCCTTTCATGATTTCTCACAAAGTGTTCAGTTCTTGTACGAAATTCTACCCATCTCCTGGATGTTTTCTTCTCAATGATTATGCTCATCTCTAGCCATTCAGTATAGGAGAGCTCCTTCCCTTGGAAGTCATCTAAGATATCATCAGACCTATCAGCCCTATAGAACTTCATATTGATATCTCCCTTGTAAGTCATCATGTCAACGTTTGTGATTTCTGAGAGACATCTTCTGTTCAACCTTGCTATACAAATTTTTTCGTATAACATCTTTTTCTTGAAGAGGCGTTCAACCTCAGATTTTCTAATTCTTTCATATAAGCTCATCTTCAGATCTCTAAGCTTTTCTTCATTTTGAAGCTTGTGAATTATATCAAGTTCTTCTTGAGTGGCCAGCCCAGACTTGATAATTCTTTCATCTAATGTGAATTTGCCTTTGCTTTTGGGTTTGATAGGAGGTGACCCATTTTCAAATGATTCATGATTGGTGGTAAGGCCATCAATATGAGTGTCCTTAGCTGAAGACTCCCTCTTAGTCTTAGCTGGACTGTCTTCACTGAAGGGAGATACATACACCATAGGTTGTTTTTGGGCCTTCTTATGTGCATGTTTCTTAAAGAGTTGCTGAATAGTGACTTTCTCCCCCTCAACAGAAGATTGCCCTGCAGCTTCTGATGAACCCCCAACAGGTAACCATGCACATAGAGAGTCTAAGGTGGATGATACCTTGGTTAACATTGCTAGAAAATTTGTAAGAGCATTCAGTTTTCGCTGAACTTCATCAGATAAGTTCAGTTTTTGTTGTTCCAGCAGACCCACCCTATCCTTGATCTTTGATACTGAATCACATAGCTCATTAAGCTGATTAGGAATCGGCTTGAATTCAACAGGGAGCTCAAAAGATGCAGCATTAATGGAGTCTATGAGAGAGGTGATCTCTTTCTTGATAGAAGTGGTAGTGGCCACATCTTTCACCAATGGCTTCAGTGTAGTGAAAATTGCATCTTTGATATGTTCAGCAGTGGGAGGAACTGGCCTTGCTTTAAGAGTAATGAGTTCAGCATCAGCAATAGCCTTTTCCTCCTTGAGCTTGGTCACCTGTGATTGTAGAACCAACACTTGATTTGTCAGTTCTTTTACCTTGACGGTTCTGGGGGATGGAGGCTTGGGAGTTTGATCAGCAGGTCATCTTCAGATTCACTATCATCCAGGTTTACTGGAGCTCTTTCACTTAGCCCCAACTCCTTTTCCAAGTCATCAGCAGACATGCTGAAAATAAATGTAGGCAAGTGTCCCCCCTTGGCGCCAGTGGAGAGAGGCACTTCCTTCATTGTCTACTGATCGCCACCTTCAGCGTGTTGGTCAGTTTCAAGTCCTTCACCACCAAGGTTGGTTTTACCTGATGGATCCTGAGAAAGAGTCCCTGACGAGTTAAGATCAATGATAATGTTTTTGGTTCCTTCAGTAGAACCCTGTTGTGGGGGAACTACATCATTAGAAACAGATAGGCCAGGGTCAGCATCAGCTGTTGGATTTGTTGACACATCATTCCCTGATGCAGGCTCAGGGTGACAAATGATAGAGATTGGTAATGAAATTTGAGATGCACTCAGATTTAAATTGCTTACCGATGTTGACTCCACTCTATTGAGCTGAGGGTGCGCTCTATCTTCACCCTTCTCTCCTAAAGAAGTTGAGAGATGGGTTGCCTTCAGGGCCTCTTGATGCATGCCACCTTCAGTAGAGACTGATGGTGGCGGCTGGCTTGGGTTCTGGTCCTTGTCCAGGACTTTTGTTTCTTCAAAGCTTGGCCTTTGGGATCATCAAAATGCTTCTTTGATGAAGATTCTGTGGGGTACCTCCTTTTCTTAGACCCACGTCTACACTTAAGAGTATTCACAGACGTGCTCTTTTGACGTGGTCCAGAAGAAGCTCCAGAATTTGTGCCCGTTAGATCCCCTTCTCTAGTTGAAGGAGTGTCTTGTGGAGCTTTAAACACTACTGGAGCATCTGCTGAGCAAATGTCCAGCATGGTCTGTGTGAAAGGAGGTTCAGTGTTGCTGACTGGAATGTTCCAGCGATTGGTATCAAAGATTTGAAAGACTAGTTGAACTCCTTGGTTCTTTGAGTACTCTTCACCAAATTGGTCAGCAAAAATGAGGGACAAAAATCTGGTGTAGACCACATTATTTTCCCTAGTTTTCTTCTCCATTTTTCCATGGAGATCTTCAAAGATTAATTTTCCAAAATCAGCTTTTATGCCCTTTGCCAGACAATACAAAATCAGGGCATCCTTTTGGTTTTGTTTGATCAAGCCCACCAGTTTTCCCACCCAGACACTCAGTTAAGATGGACATCCTCCTTAGTGTATCCAATTTCTTTAAAAAATAATTTTACAACAGAGAGATCATTGGGAACATCCTCATATTCAATAGAATCCTCCAAACAGTTTAATCCTAAAACCCTTCTAAACATCTTTAAATTTATTTTCCCATGAATGCCCAAAGTTGTAGACACAAACTCAATAGATTTCTGGTTCTTTGACCCTTGTGCTGTAAACCAAAAATCTTTTAATACATTTTCAAATATAACCCCTGGATCCTTGGACAAGGCATCACGAATCACAAATTTGGATAAAAAGTTTAGTACTTGATTTCCAAGTTCAGATGTTAGGGTTTCTGGTTTGATCAAGGTTATGTTGTTGGGTTTAAAGAATATGTCCTCAATTGGATAGTTTACATGGATGGAAAGATTGAGGGTGATCTCAGTCTCTTGTGGTTGTGAAGAAGATTCAACAGCCATTGATGTTTGTTGTGTATGTTTTCTTTTGAAAAGAGAGAGAGTTGTGTGTGTGTTTTCTTTAAAGTTTTTGCAAATGATATGAATCTTCAATCTTCAAAAGATATATGTAAACACTTTTTAAACTGATTTGTCAAATTTTGTAAAACATTTGAAAAGAGAATGAAACTTTTAGGGTTTCTTTTGAACAAATGGCACAAACTCTCTCATTAATGTTCTGAAAAAGGTGACGATTTTCTGTTGCTTTGAACAGTGAAACGCCTCATTGTGTCAGAAAGTTGTTGACTGTGATATGGACGGTTGATATTTCCTAAATAAACAATTGACACCTTTTGGAAGAATGCTTTGTATTTATTCTCAAGAAATTTAATGCCATTTACTCCATTGAGTTACATGATTGATTTATTTTAAAAGTTGTTGCTCAGATATGCTGAAGCTGATGGCAATACTTGTGAGCTTTAGTGCGTCAGATGAGGCGACAAAACCCCATATACATGTTCACATAAGTGAACAAGACGTATGACATTGTACGCTCCTCTACTCAGGCCTAGCTATTCAGTTGTAAAAAAATTGTTCAGCATTGCTGAAGGAACCTTTGGATGACTGGTGATTATTTGTTCAGCTTCAGTGAATCAGATAAGGTGACAAAACATCATATACACAATCACATAATGTGAAATAGATACATGACATTGCACACTCCTTTACTCAGACAATGCTACTTAACAGTAATCAAAATCTTTTATGAAATGTTGAACCTTCAAGCTTCTTCAGTGAATGCTGAAGGTTCAGGTTTTGTATCATCAATGTTCAGCATACCAAGCTCCATTATCAATCTTTTGAAAGTTGGTTCATCTAGTGGTTTGGTGAAGATATCAGCCAATTAGTATTGAGTGGGGATGAAATGTAATTCAATGTCCCCTTTCACAATTTGATCTCTGATAAAGTGATATCTGATATCAATGTATTTTGTTCTTGAGTGGAGGACTGGATTATTGGATATTGCAATAGCACTAGTGTTATCACAAAAGATTGGTACCTTTTCATATTATATGTCATAATTAGCCAGTGGGCTTTTCATCGAAAGAACATTGGCACAACATCCAGCAGCTGCCACATATTCAGCTTCTGCTGAAGACATGGCAACTGTTTGTTGCTTTTTAGCACTCCAACACACAAGTTTGCCACCTAGCAATTGGCAGGCACCAGAAGTGATTTTTCTGTCCAAATTGCAACCAGCATAGTCAGAATCTGAATACCCCTTTAGATCAAAACTTGAGGATTTGGGGTACCAAAGACCTAGACTTGGTGTACCTTTTAGGTATCTGAAGATTTTCTTTACAGCAGTACGATGAGATTCCTTTGGATCTGCTTGGTATCTTGCACAAAGGCATGTAGAGAATTGAATGTCAGGTCTACTTGCAGTTAAGTACATGGGTGACCCAATCATACCTCTATACTGAGTCTCATTGACTGATTGTCCAGTGAGATCAGGTCCTAAGTTGTTAAGGGGTACTATTCACAATTGATACCATACTTCTTCAGCAGACCCTTGACACATTTTTCTTGATTGATAGAGATGCCTTGGTCAGATTGTTTAATCTGAAGACCAAGGAAGTATGTGAGTTCTCTCATCATACTCATCTCAAACTTGCTGGTCATAAGCTTGGCAAATTGTTTGCAAAGTTTCAAGCTTGTAGAACCAAAGATTATGTCATCCACATAAATTTGTACCAGAATGGTGTCAGTTTTGGATTTATAGATGAACAAGTTGCTATCTATTTTTCCTCTAACAAATTTATGTTCAATGAGAAAAGTTGAGAGAGTTTCATACCATGCTCTTTGAGCTTGCTTCAGTCCATACAAAGCTTTATAAAGCTTGTAGACATGATTTGGGTATTTACTACTCTCAAAGCCAGGAGGCTGGGGAACATAAACTTCTTCTTTTAGGTCACCATTTAGGAATGCACTTTTGACATCCATTTGGTAGATGATGAAGTTCATGTAAGTGGCATATGTAAAGAAGATTCGTATAGCTTCCATACGTGCAACTGGAGCAAAGGTTTGATCAAAATCAACACCAGGCTCTTGATTGAATCCTTGGGCCACCAACCTAGCTTTATTTTTGGTCACTGCATTGGCTTCATCTCTTTTGAGCTTGTAAACCCATTTGGTGCCAGTGGTTGATTTACCATATGGAAGAGGAACCCATTTCCAGACTTTGTTTCTTTCAAATTGATTGAGTTCCTCTTGCATGGCATTCACCCATCCAGGGTGTGTGAGTGCTTCAGAAACCTTTGTAGGTTCAATTTCTGAGAGAAAATTTGCATAGAGGCATTCTCCAGATGAAGCTGCACTCAGTTTCTTTGCCATAGATCTAGTGACTCTACCTTCACCAGGATTACCTATTATGTTCACCATCTGTATGTGACTATTTTGAGTCCAAGATTTTTATGGAGCTGGAGAATAGGTACTGGTATCATGATTAGAGCTAGAGCTTGGAAGTCCATGACATGGACTTGGGCTTGGAATGTCTCTAGTGTCTACTGAAGGATATTCAATGGACAAGGGTTCAATCATTGGAGGGATTCCTTCTTGGTCAGAAGCAGCATATCTGATTGAGTCGTTTTCGTACACCCAAAAGTTATCGTAGTTCCTGGCGAAGTGTGAATGGAAATCCGCGTTAATGTCTCAAGTTTGATGCTCGAATAAAAGATATTTTGATTATAATATTTAAATCTACAAATTTTAACGATTTAAAATAAAAATATGTAAAAGCGATAAGGATGAAAATTAAACTACAATTATAAAGCGAGATATCTAAAATAATAATAATGACAATAAAAAAAAGCTAAACTAAACCAGCATAATTAAAACTATATATTTGAGCTAATGAAATAAAGATAAAGGAAACGAACCCGTATGACGAACCGGATACGCCGAGCTAACATAAAACATAAAACGTTAACGACAATTAAGCTAGACGACATTTTTTTTTTTAAAATCTATTAAAACTATTTTTTTTAAGTAAATCAAAATTTTAAGAATATATTAAAAACAATCCTAATAAACTATGTTAATAGAAAACTAATTCACTTAACCCAAAACAAAGCAGACTATTAACTTGCCTAATAAAAAGGAAGAAAACGCAGCCTAAGACTAACAGATCAATCCACCTTTAGTCCAAATATAATTAAAACAAATCATGCCATAAATAAAAATTATAGAGCTGTGTATCTTCTATGCTATTAAAAGGAAATATGGAACAAAAAAAAATAAATCAAGTGATGCCCATCCTATCTAAGTATAAAAAAAACGCAGGGGAATGAAAATACTAAAAGTTAGGAGATCTTAGAATGTATCTGTGTTGCGTATGTGAAAGAAAAAAAATGGAACAGAGAACAAACAATTCCTCCATTTTCTATAAATAAAGTGCTGAGTAATCTTTACTTAAAACAATACGCAGGAAAGAATTTAATAAAAGGATGGATAGAATCTAACTCAAGCTTCTTATAAAAAAAATCCTACCGTGAATAATATAAAACGAGATCTCCAAAATCAAAACTGCTATATATAAAAAAAACTGATTTCCTACTTTACCTCAAATAAATAAAACGCAGGAAAAGATAAATAAGATATGGAATGTATCAAATTAAAAAAAGGAAATAATTACCTATTCAATCTAAAATCAATAGGCAGGAAAACAAATTGCAAAGAGAGGATATGGAAAGTTATCTAATGCTTAAAAGACAGTAAAAGAAAATTGAAGTACAAGATATATGATGTCTGCGTTTATATGAAGCTATCCCCCATATCTGCTATCTAAAAATATGCTTCCTTATCTAAAAAAATACCAAGTGTATATATGGGATAAAAAAAACGTGTAGCCCCCCTCCTTTTCATGTCTGCGTTTTTTTTTTCCCAGCACCAAAATGATCTCATTCCTTCCTTTTTAATGGGCCTCCTGGGCCGAGTCTTCTTTTCTTCTTTTTTTATCTGAGCTGCGTTACTTTTAAAAGCTATGACATCTGATCTTTTAATAAATGGGCCTCTGGGCTGCGTGTTGCTGGCCTGCTTGGGGTTGTTTGATGTATTAATGGGTCGGTTCGACCCATTTAAATGGTGTCGGGCCGGCCCAATAAAACATGAATGCATCGTCAAACTTGATTTTTCGTGCTCTTATCATATCTTGTGCTCGTTTTTGGTTCTTTGGCTTCGTTTTTGCTCCTTTTCTTCATATCCGTACCTACAATAATAAATAACACATATAAACGATAAATGCACTAAAAATACACGTTTTGCTATTTATTATGCGAAAAATTGAAGGGTTATTTGTACTAAAAACATGAATAATCACGTGTTCAACACACCCCTACACTTAAAACGTTGCTTGCCCCCAAGCAACTATTATCACAAACGCTAAATCCAAAATCAATTTAAAACTAGTTTATTCGAAATTGCTAAAATAAAATAAAAATAAAATTCTATAGTGACCCGCCATGCTCGACTTTTTATTCAAGGTATAAGGATCATAGAACGGGAAACACGCAAACTGGGTGTCGCCAGGGAATAAAGATCGTCATCCTCTTTTTATTACTCCCAACTAAGCTAAGACTCCTTGTGCAAACGTTTTGTTAAAATGCTAACACTACTTATACTAATAACCTATGTAAATATAACTTTTCACTCCTATAATTATAACGACTAGGCAAGTGTGTTCATTTTCAAATTTTTGATCGTTCAAATCGACATTTGTCATGGTTGCTAATCATCTAAGTGGAATATTAAACTCACCGAAAATGACGAGATTTAAGATTCAAAAATGGCCTTTCCCATGTAGCGGCTTTCTTCTCGGGACGTCCCAACCTCATCGGTTAAGTGCCCGGGCTTTTGACACCCCACGGAGAATAGTACCGGGATCGGCGGGATTTTGAAATCAAAGATCTTGAAATCACCGCTAAGCTAATAAAAGACACTTAGATGAAAAACAACGACGGTAATTAGAGAATGAAGATTCAAAGGAGAGATCACTCCATGTAGCGACTTTCTTCTCAGCTTGTCCTTTAGCAAAGCTTAGGAGGCTAGGTTTTTACACCCTCGAGAAAAGTATCGGAGCTCACGGGACCTTTGACTTCTACATTCTCAATTACCGTCTAAACTCTTATACAAAATTGACGAATTCTAGTTCAACTTCGGATTTAAATTTGAGAAAAAGCAAGTTTCTCACAATTATAAATAAAGCAACAAAAACATAAAACTCATATTCATTTTTTTTTTTTTTTTCTCTTTTTTTTCTCTTATTTTTTTCTTTTTTTTTCAAATAATTCTTTTTTCTTTTTTTTTCATTTTTTTTTCAACGTATTTATTCACGAACATTATTTCAAATTTAAGAAAGTATGCTTTCACTCAAATTTAAATAAAAAGTTGAACTAGGACTCTATATCAAAATTGCATAAGAATTTATTTTTTTTGCATAACAACACAATTTTTAACGTTCAAAGGCTTGAAAAAAAACACACTTATTTAATCTAGTTATAATATAGGAGGAAAAGCCATAGGTTACTCATATAAGCTCTAAAGAGAACCAACTACTCCACGTTTAGCATTTTTATTTGCACAATTCCTAAAAGCTTAGTCTAAAAGTTAAGGGAGCAGCCAGATCAACACTCAGGCAGAGTCAGGATCCCCTTTGTTCTAGCCTACGGGACAAGTCAATCACGCACGGTCAAAAACGTTTTATTATGACTAATAAAATAAAATAAAAACAAACAGACATTTGATCAAAATAGGATGCAAGAGGGCAAACAAGTAGGCATGAATATGATCCATATGATATAAACCCCCCTACACTTAGAACCGAACATTGGCCTCAATGTTCAAAAGTGATAAGGTGCTACCCCTACACTTAAGAACACAAAAGGCTAATGCTAGAATTCCAAGTGTAAGAAGGAGAACACAATTAAATATGTATGGATAAAGATGAGAACTGAGTACTCCCCTGATATTGACATGAAGATCGATCGGAGATTGAATGAAGAAGATGATGGAAAACAGCAACATCAACCCTCTTAAAGTCTTCTCGATCCAAGGGAACCTGCACACAAAAATAAAGACCAACAAGCACACATGGAGAGAAGCACACGCCCCTACACTTATGTTAGAAAATAAAAAAGGATAGATCATCGGGTTGCCTCCCGAGAAGCGCTTGTTTTTGTTGACCGAGTCACGAGCCTGACTCGACCCCGAATTAAATGGTCCATGGGGGAGCAAGAGAATCACCACTGGCTCAAAACAGATATGCCAGGGTCAAAGATCTTATCCTCATTACCGGATGAGAATAAAGAAGAAGAATCCACAGTATAAGTGAAGAAAAGAAGAAGGATTCTTATAACATACGAGAAATAGGTATAAAGGCGATCCTTAAGAATACTCTTCTTCGCCAAGGGCGGCAGGGTGGGAGAAAAAGATATCAAAGTGTCACCCGAGGACACTTGATAGAAACTCAAAGCAAGAGTCGATGGGGTAACCGGTAAAACATCACAAGTAATAGCAACATCAACGTCTCCTCCGGGATCAAAACACTCATCCTCATTTCCCGGTATAAAATGAGGCGAGTAAAAGCGATACATCACCTGCTTGGGTGTGCACGCAGTAGGACGGGGTGGCAACATAATATGAGAAATATCAGAAGAAATATCGACCACCCGCGTCACCTCTCCAGACCGAATCAAACGGAAGGTAGGGTCAAATCTCTCCACCTCCTCTATGATGGGAGGTGGCATGGCTAACAACGAATGCTCATCAATAGCAGGAGAGTCGGAGCTATCAATGTCCTCAATCCCTTCTTCAAAGAGAGGATTCACCTCACTAGAGATGTAGGCGTCATCAAAATCAAATAAAGGGTTCGAATAAATCTTGAAATTTTCCTTCTGAACGTCTTCATCGGATAGTGACTCGTCATCACTAGAAGTAAAATCATCATCGAGATCAAAAAGTGGATTAGAGAAAGCCAAAGAATCGTTTCCCAAGACGTCGGTGGGAGGTAATGAGTCATCACTAGAAAGAGATTCACACTCATCGTCACTATCGGAAGCAACCGTAGGCTCACTTTGGATTGGAATAAGAGTCTCGTCACAAGGAATAGTGATAAGACCCTTATCCCCCATGATGAGAGAGGCATCGGTCTCCATAGTAGAAGAATCGAGAATAGGAGTTGTAGAATCCTTAGGCTCGAGAGCCGGCAAGTCGAGAGAAGGAATTACAATTGCACTAGGACATTGAGCACAAAGATCATTCCACGAAATAGTGTTCTCATCGTCATCATCATCATAATAGTAAGAACTCACAAGAGGAGGAGTATAATCACTAAGATTAGATACTTGCTCTTGTCGTTGTCGTTGTCGCTTTTCCTCCTCATTTGCTTCTTTTAGAAGAACAACGGCTTCTTGAAGTTGTAAAACAATGGCGTGTGTTTCGTCTTTCAAAGCATTGAGTTGTTGAATTCTCTGAGAGGATTGATGATTGAGAGTGGGATGTGGGGGCTGACAGTTATGAAAACCAGAATTATAGCACGGATATAGCTCATAGGAAGTTATCGGTTGAGAAGAATTAGAACACGGATTTGGTTCATAATAATCCATCGGTGAAGAAAAATGAGGATACGGATTTGGCTCATAATAATTCATTGGCTGACAATACGAAGTATCGTGAGGGCCCCCACAATGATTGCAACACGGGTATTGAGAAAAACCCGGTTCATGTTGCGGATAGGGATTGTCATAGACGGGAGGGGGGGAGAAAGTATTGTAAGAGGAGAAGTACGAATTCGTTGTATTGCAAAATGGACAAAATCCAAATTGTGTATTGTCGATCTCAAAACCGCACCGCTCACAAGTACACCATTGACATGTTTGAAAACCATGCCATGGTCTCCCACACCGAACGCAAGACGAATCCATGAAGAATTATAAATAAGAGGGGTTGAGAAAAAGAATTAAACACAATAGAAGATAAAGAAGATTTTTTTTTTTTTTTTAATATGATATATATAGTAATAAAGAAAATAAAATAAAATAAGAAAATATTTTTGGTTTTTATAAATTTTATATATTTTCTTTTTTGGATTTTTAAATTTTTTTTTTTTTTTTTTTTTTTTTAATTATATATATATACAAATATGAAAATAAACTTTCAAAAAGAAAGGATCTTCAAGTCACCAACTAAAAACACAACGCAAACATCGCTACACACAAAGCCGGCAGCGGCGCCATTTGATTGAGTCGTTTTCGTACACCCAAAAGTTATCGTAGTTCCTGGCGAAGTGTGAATGGAAATCCGCGTTAATGTCTCAAGTTTGATGCTCGAATAAAAGATATTTTGATTATAATATTTAAATCTACAAATTTTAACGATTTAAAATAAAAATATGTAAAAGCGATAAGGATGAAAATTAAACTACAATTATAAAGCGAGATATCTAAAATAATAATAATGACAATAAAAAAAAAGCTAAACTAAACCAGCATAATTAAAACTATATATTTGAGCTAATGAAATAAAGATAAAGGAAACGAACCCGTATGAAGAACCGGATACGCCGAGCTAACATAAAACATAAAACGTTAACGACGATTAAGCTAGACGACATTTTTTTTTTTTTAAATCTATTAAAACTATTTTTTTAAGTAAATCAAAATTTTAAGAATATATTAAAAACAATCCTAATAAACTATGTTAATAGAAAACTAATTCACTTAACCCAAAACAAAGCAGACTATTAACTTGCCTAATAAAAAGGAAGAAAACGCAGCCTAAGACTAACAGATCAATCCACCTTTAGTCCAAATATAATTAAAACAAATCATGCCATAAATAAAAATTATAGAGCTGTGTATCTTCTATGCTATTAAAAGGAAATATGGAACAAAAAAAAATAAATCAAGTGATGCCCATCCTATCTAAGTATAAAAAAAACGCAGGGGAATGAAAATACTAAAAGTTAGGAGATCTTAGAATGTATCTGTGTTGCGTATGTGAAAGAAAAAAAATGGAACAGAGAACAAACAATTCCTCCATTTTCTATAAATAAAGTGCTGAGTAATCTTTACTTAAAACAATACGCAGGAAAGAATTTAATAAAAGGATGGATAGAATCTAACTCAAGCTTCTTATAAAAAAAATCCTATCGTGAATAATATAAAACGAGATCTCCAAAATCAAAACTGCTATATATAAAAAAAACTGATTTCCTACTTTACCTCAAATAAATAAAACGCAGGAAAAGATAAATAAGATATGGAATGTATCAAATTAAAAAAAGGAAATAATTACCTATTCAATCTAAAATCAATAGGCAGGAAAACAAATTGCAAAGAGAGGATATGGAAAGTTATCTAATGCTTAAAAAACAGTAAAAGAAAATTGAAGTACAAGATATATGATGTCTGCGTTTATATGAAGCTATCCCCCATATCTGCTATCTAAAAATATGCTTCCTTATCTAAAAAAATACCAAGTGTATATATGGGATAAAAAAAAATAACGTGTAGCCCCCCTCCTTTTCATGTCTGCGTTTTTTTTTCCCAGCACCAAAATGATCTCATTCCTTCCTTTTTAATGGGCCTCCTGGGCCGAGTCTTCTTTTCTTCTTTTTTTATCTGAGCTGCGTTACTTTTAAAAGCTATGACATCTGATCTTTTAATAAATGGGCCTCTGGGCTGCGTGTTGCTGGCCTGCTTGGGGTTGTTTGATGTATTAATGGGTCGGTTCGACCCATTTAAATGGTGTCGGGCCGGCCCAATAAAACATGAATGCATCGTCAAACTTGATTTTTCGTGCTCTTATCATATCTTGTGCTCGTTTTTGGTTCTTTGGCTTCGTTTTTGCTCCTTTTCTTCATATCCGTACCTACAATAATAAATAACACATATAAACGATAAATGCACTAAAAATACACGTTTTGCTATTTATTATGCGAAAAATTGAAGGGTTATTTGTACTAAAAACATGAATAATCACGTGTTCAACACACCCCTACACTTAAAACGTTGCTTGCCCCCAAGCAACTATTATCACAAACGCTAAATCCAAAATCAATTTAAAACTAGTTTATTCGAAATTGCTAAAATAAAATAAAAATAAAATTCTATAGTGACCCGCCATGCTCGACTTTTTATTCAAGGTATAAGGATCATAGAACGGGAAACACGCAAACTGGGTGTCGCCAGGGAATAAAGATCTGATCCGATTGAGTCGTTTTCGTACACCCAAAAGTTATCGTAGTTCCTGGCGAAGTGTGAATGGAAATCCGCGTTAATGTCTCAAGTTTGATGCTCGAATAAAAGATATTTTGATTATAATATTTAAATCTACAAATTTTAACGATTTAAAATAAAAATATGTAAAAGCGATAAGGATGAAAATTAAACTACAATTATAAAGCGAGATATCTAAAATAATAATAATGACAATAAAAAAAAGCTAAACTAAACCAGCATAATTAAAACTATATATTTGAGCTAATGAAATAAAGATAAAGGAAACGAACCCGTATGACGAACCGGATACGCCGAGCTAACATAAAACATAAAACGTTAACGACAATTAAGCTAGACGACATTTTTTTTTTTTAAAATCTATTAAAACTATTTTTTTTAAGTAAATCAAAATTTTAAGAATATATTAAAAACAATCCTAATAAACTATGTTAATAGAAAACTAATTCACTTAACCCAAAACAAAGCAGACTATTAACTTGCCTAATAAAAAGGAAGAAAACGCAGCCTAAGACTAACAGATCAATCCACCTTTAGTCCAAATATAATTAAAACAAATCATGCCATAAATAAAAATTATAGAGCTGTGTATCTTCTATGCAATTAAAAGGAAATATGGAACAAAAAAAAAATAAATCAAGTGATGCCCATCCTATCTAAGTATAAAAAAAACGCAGGGGAATGAAAATACTAAAAGTTAGGAGATCTTAGAATGTATCTGTGTTGCGTGTGTGAAAGAAAAAAAATGGAACAGAGAACAAACAATTCCTCCATTTTCTATAAATAAAGTGCTGAGTAATCTTTACTTAAAACAATACGCAGGAAAGAATTTAATAAAAGGATGGATAGAATCTAACTCAAGCTTCTTATAAAAAAATCCTACCGTGAATAATATAAAACGAGATCTCCAAAATCAAAATTGCTATATATAAAAAAAACTGATTTCCTACTTTACCTCAAATAAATAAAACGCAGGAAAAGATAAATAAGATATGGAATGTATCAAATTAAAAAAAGGAAATAATTACCTATTCAATCTAAAATCAATAGGCAGGAAAACAAATTGCAAAGAGAGGATATGGAAAGTTATCTAATGCTTAAAAAACAGTAAAAGAAAATTGAAGTACAAGATATATGATGTCTGCGTTTATATGAAGCTATCCCCCATATCTGCTATCTAAAAATATGCTTCCTTATCTAAAAAAATACCAAGTGTATATATGGGATAAAAAAAATAACGTGTAGCCCCCCTCCTTTTCATGTCTGCGTTTTTTTTTTCCCAGCACTAAAATGATCTCATTCCTTCCTTTTTAATGGGCCTCCTGGGCCGAGTCTTCTTTTCTTCTTTTTTTATCTGAGCTGCGTTACTTTTAAAAGCTATGACATCTGATCTTTTAATAAATGGGCCTCTGGGCTGCGTGTTGCTGGCCTGCTTGGGGTTGTTTGATGTATTAATGGGTCGGTTCGACCCATTTAAATGGTGTCGGGCCGGCCCAATAAAACATGAATGCATCGTCAAACTTGATTTTTCGTGCTCTTATCATATCTTGTGCTCGTTTTTGGTTCTTTGGCTTCGTTTTTGCTCCTTTTCTTCATATCCGTACCTACAATAATAAATAACACATATAAACGATAAATGCACTAAAAATACACGTTTTGCTATTTATTATGCGAAAAATTGAAGGGTTATTTGTACTAAAAACATGAATAATCACGTGTTCAACAATATCCAAGACCTAATTCCCTTGAGATGATAGGAGAGCTTTGAGCAAGGGGCTCAGATTGTTCTTCAGCAGCTACATATGATTGATCAGTTTGATCATGTGTGTCAGTATGCTGATTGTTTTGAGACTGACAATTTTGGTCATTTGTGTTTCCTTGTTGATCATTTTGATCATTTTGAGATTCACCATTATTTGATTGACAGCCCTCAGTATGTAATACTGAAGGATTTCCTTTTGTAGGACTTGTCATATCTTCAAATGGATCAATATGAGCAACTGGGTTGCTTGTTTGATATTTTTGAGACGGCTCATAGTGATTAAATTCATCAGATGGATAATTTTGAGATTCATGTATATGAAGTTCATCATCTGATGGATTTGTAAAAGTGAGAGCTTCAGAACTTTCATTGAATGTGATGTGATAGGTTTCTTCATTACATTTTCTTCTTGTGTTGAAGACTCTGTATGCTTTAGATACTAGGGAGTATCCAAGAAAGTAACCATCATCAGATTTTTCATCAAACTTTCCAAGGTGATCCTTGTGATTGTGAATGAATACTGGACACCCAAACACATGTAGGAATGTATGTTTGGAATTCTCCCCCTGAAGACTTCATAGGGAGTCTTCATGTGTCACTTCACAATGATGGATCTATTTTGAGTGTAGCAAGCAGTGGCTACAGCATCAGTCCAAAAATCTTAGAGAGAGAAGATCCAGCAAGCATTGTCCTTACTACTTCAATCAAAGTTTTGTTCCTTCTTTCAGCCACACCATTTTGTTCATGTGTGTAAGGAGATGAGAAATTTTGGGAAATTCCTTTGTCATCACAGAATTTGATCAGTGAGTGATTTCTGAATTCAGTGCTATTGTTAGTTCTGAGTTGTTTGACATGAATGTCATTTTGATTTTCAACTCTTTTGATAAATGACATTATGGCATCTGGTGCATGGCTTTTCTTTGTCAGAAAATATACCCAAGTGTACCTAGAGTACTCATCAACAATGACAAGTGTATATTTTTCATGACAAATGGCCCTAGGTGATAGTGGGCCAAATAAGTCCATGTGAAGCAAATGAAGACTTTCTTTGATTGAGAAAGTTTGCATTGTTTTGAAACTGGCCCTATGGTGCTTCCCTTTTTCACATGTTGAGCATGGTTTGTCCTTGGAGTAGACAAGTGAAGGAAGACCAATAAAAAGATTTTGTTTTGCCAGCAGAGTTATTGTTTTGAAATTGAGATGTGAGAGCCTCTTATGCCAAAGCCAATTGGTAATATTGGAGGCTTTAGCAAAGAAGCATGTCTCCTAAGTAGAGTTCATGTTCATGACATAAACATCTTTGACTCTTGGAGCAATCATCACAATTTCATGATTGGAGTTGAAGATTGTACCTTTTTTGTCATCAAATAGCACAAGATACTTTGCATCACAAAGTTGACTTATGCTGATGAGGTTGTTCTTCAATCCATTTACATATGCTACCCTTGAGAAAACTATGCCATTACATTTTACTGAACCAAATCCTTCAGTAGTAGATGATGAGTTATCACCAAAAACAACTTTAGGACCTTGTTCCTCCTTATACTTGTGCAGATAACTTTTGGTGCCAGTCATGTGCCTTGAGCAGCCACTATCTAGGTACCAAATAGGCTTCCTGAGATCACACTACACAAGTTAAGGAAATGGTCAGTTTTGCTTTGAAACCCACATTTGATGGGTGGGGGTTTTAGATCTAGAAGGTGTTCTGGATCTGAAGGGTCCTCTTGTAGAGGGTATGTGTGATTGCTCAGAAGAAGAGGTCTGAATAGCTTTAGCTTTCTTATCCGGGAGGGCTTCACCTCTTCTGAACCACTCTATATGGTTGTGATCAGATGTAGTGTGGACATCGCTTCCAAAAGTCTCACAACATTTGGTAATAGAGTTCGGGTTTCTTGGTTTAATACCTCTTCTAAGTGAGATGATACGATTATGTCCATGAGTGTCATGGTCATAACTTCCACAAATATTACAAACAGGGTAATAGTGGCAGTCATCTGAGTGATGATTATACATACCACAATGAATGCATGGTGGGAAAGGCATATTTCGCCTGGAATGAGATGCTTCAGATTTGTGAGTATCAGCACTTGTTTTGGCCAGCATATACTGAGTGTGTTCATAAGTGTGATGGTCAATCCTTTCACATTTGGTACAATAAATCACTTTTAGGAAAGTTTCAGTGAGATGGTTATTTAGACCACATAAATCACAAGCCCTTTTAAATTGTGTCTTGTACTTGAGATGAGGAGAGTCTGAAGGTTCATCTCTGAATCGTGTTGGTGTTTGCTGCTGCCTGAGTTGCAATTTAAGATCATTGATCTCTTGCATGACAAGAGACATTCTCTCATCTTCCTCAGATCTAGCATTCTTCAGCTTATTTGTTGAAACTGAAGAGGTAGTTCCCATATATGAACCTTCAGCAGGAGCTGAAGAGTTCTTTGAAGTGTCAACTTCGACATGCTTGGAAGAACTACCTTTGTGTGTGGTGTGTGACTTGATGATAGACTGGATAGTATTGGGTCCAGTAGAGGGTTCAGCACCAGCCAGCTTCTCCAAAAGAGGAATTGGGGTACTTACTTCATTCTCTATATCATCATCTGAGTCATCCTCAGTAACTGAGCACTCAACTGGTGCTGAAGTGTCAACACTTGCTTGAAACTTAGGAAGAAGGATTCGTCCAGTGTCATGATTGGGTAAATTCTCTTCACCTGACCTTTCAATGTGAGGGATCGAGCTACCATCCTCGTTTGAGGCTTTGACAAAAACGATAGGTTTGGTGATGGAGGATCCTTCAGCACCACGTATTTTCCTCTTTTGAGCAGGTATTTGTTCACTTATGCATTGATTACCCTATCAGAGTTTCTAAGCCAAGATTTAACAATGTCTTTTGCTTCTTTTAGTTCAACTCTAAGAGAGTTATTTTCCTCTAAAATTTCTTTGTTCAATTGTTGAAAAGTAAGAATATCAAGTTTAGCTTCTTTTAGCTCTATTTGCTTACTTTCAAAATCTTCAAGTTGTAGAACAAGTTTGTGAAATTTTTCAAGCAAATTGTTTCTTTGCTCTTCAACAAATTTTAGATCAATGCACAAGTAATCAAAGACAAATTTAATGTCATCTTTATCTTCTCATTCAAGAAGAGTTTGTACCTTTTTTATAGTGACATTGACCCATTCACCCTTTCTGGCACTTTCTTTGGTCACAACATTTAAATTGGCCCCTTCATCATCAGCAAGTGCCATCAACACTTTCGCATTCACCATTTCATCATCATGTGAGGAAACATCTTCTTCATCCCATTCATAGGCTTCAGCAACAAGCCCTTTGTTCTTGTCTTGCTTGGGAGTCTTGGATGAGGAGCTTTCAGTACTCATTAAGGCCAATATTGCCTTGATTTCTCTGTATTTGGCTTCAAAGTCTTTTGTTGGTTTGAGTTCAACCTTGCTTTGCTGAAATGGAGTAAAAGCAATTTGTTTTGGTTGAAATGATGATTGACCAGTTGGTCTTGATTGAGCTGGTGAGGAATATGAAAGGAGAGATGTTTTTGAATAACAATACCTAGCATAGTGACTAGTCTTCCCACATTTGTAGCAATCAGTGTCAACTGAAGCTTTTGTGGAGCTGGAGAACTTGCCCCCTTTCTTAAAGAACCTTCTAGACTTGGCCAGAAGTGCTCTTTCATAAAATTCCTCTTTGAGGTCATTAAGATATTCCTCACTAGATCTAGTATCTTCCTTATCATCAGGACTATCTTGGTAGTCTTGAATGACAGCCTCACTGAAGAAGGCTGTGGACAAGGGTGTAGCAATGGTTAATGCTTTACTCTTGCTTGAGCCTTCATAGATCCTATCAACTAGGTTTTCTTCATATTTAAGTTTCCTAAAAAGAGAGGCTAGATCACAATCTTTGATGTGATTAGAATTTCTCAAGCTTTGGCATAAACTGAGCCACTTTTTTGGTAATGCGTTAACAAAAACTGTGTTGATTTCAAGTTTGAAAGCTCAACACCATCATTCACAAGTTCATTCATCGGTGCTTTGTATCTAGTGAATGACTGTGTGAGGGTTTTCCCTTCTTTTTGCTTGAAAGTGTTGTATTGAAGATTTAAATCCATGATTCTGGTTTCTTTTACATCAGAGGGTCCCTCATGGTAAAGAATAAGGTCATCTCATATTGCTTTGGCTGTTTTACAATTTACAACAGAATTCATTTGGTCATCAGGGAGTACAGACATGATGAGACTTTTGAGATGCTGATCTAGGTTAGCAGCTTTTCTCTCATCAGCAGTCCATTGTACTTCAGGTTTTTTGTTGTCCCCAACCATGGGAACAAAAGGACCATTTTCAATGATTCCAAGGAATTGAGGTTCAATTCCAACCATGTGGACAAGAAACCTCTTCTTCCAATTTGTAAAGTTGGCTACCTCTAGTACAGGAGCAGCATTGAGTTGGCCACCCCTATACTCTAGGGTTTGTGGTATAACTTGAGCCATTTTGGATCTTGATTTGAAAACTATTAAATGATCAGTTTAATAAAATAAGAGTTTAACTAATCAAACTGCTCTGATACCACTTGTTGGTCCCTTTTAATTCGTTATTACTTATTAACTTAAGTAATAACTCTTACTTCGACTCAAGTGAGTTGTTTTAACAATAGATAAGAACTATAACAGAGTAAAACAACAATACCAATATACTTTTCAACGTTTAGACTTTTATTAGAATCAAATAAAGAATCTATATCCCACTTTGTTTGTGGAATAACAAAGTGGTTGAATGACAATGGGGTTTGATCTCCTGTACTTAAACGTCTAACCAAAGTTAAAGTCTAAGCTCCAATCTAAACGTTCTTATGCATCTTGGCTATATGGTTTAGTTGGTATCGAGAGAGAAAGGTTTTCCAGAGTTTAAGCTCTTGTATTGGTTAACTCTTTCTCTCCCAATGTACACTCCTTATATAGGCAGTGTAATTAGGGTTTGCATTTTGCATGTACCAATGCATGGGTTTATCCAGTGGGTGGTTGATGCCCATGCTGGATAAACAGTACAAAGTACATATTAATCTATTCTAGAAAAGATAAAGGTTGTACTTATATCTAAGTATACAAGCAACCTACTTTGACTTAAAGTTATATTTTCCCACCTAATGCAAACCATCAGAATACTGAAGAGTCTTCAGTATCCTAGAGGAGATCGACATCATTCAGTTTGGTATTGTCAAGCCAAACTGAAATGAAAGCCCTTCTTCAGTCCTTGTTCTTCAGCAACTAGACCGCCTAGTATTTGAAGCGAAGACTCCTTTGTCTTCTAAGTTCACTAGAAGGGGATTGCTGAACTTTTTTTAGCTATAAAGTCTTTAGTAGGAACTTTGTTCCTCTGGTCATCCTTCAACAGACTGGCCTTACTTTTGAGCATGAAACACTTAGGGGGATTTTATATTCAAATCCTAGAGTTGCTTCAGGGTCTGTAAATACTGACCCAACACAAAGGCACCCAAAGATGCGTATACGAGAGTAGTCAGGTTCTTTACGAAATGGTCTTGTGTTGGGGATTTCGCTGTTAATTGTGGTTAGCGGGAATTTTAAGGAGATACGTGACCATATGAAGGGACTCGACCCAAAAAATATGGGGTAGATCCTGAAAAAGAAGTGTACTAATGACGTTATTGGTAGTTCCTATTATTCGTTATGTCTTGCCATTTTGGGCAAGAAAATTTAAATTGGGTACCATGATTAACAAACAATATTTGCATTCGGTTATTGTCGAACTCACCACCATGATCACATTAGAAACTCTTGATTTCACATTTAAATTTATTTTTAAGATATGTACGAAAATCCAAAATTCTTGCGAATATATCAAACTTAAAGCGAAGAGAGATATATCCACAAATAATGAGAGGAATGATTAAGGAAGATTACAAAATATTTAAAACCACTAGAACTAAAAACTTGATAAGTCCATAGATCATAGTGAATTATATCAAAGCAATGTTCATCAATTTAGAACTATGAAAAGGAAGCTTCACGTGTTTTCCAAGTTGGCAAGCATGAAAAACATATAGAGTCTTTTCTTTATTATATGATATAAAATGACGTGAAGCAAGAGACGGTAGCACTTTGTCACCAGGATGACTGAAACGTTGATGCCATGTGGAGGAACTTGAGGAGAAAAAACAATAGGGATAGTTGACGGCTTGGTAACCGAATAGACATCACATGAGCTATCACATCGAAGGAGGATCTTATCAGTCAAGAAATCCTTTATAGAAAAACCAAACACGTCAAATTCAATATTACAATTATTATCCCTAGTAAACTGACAAACATAAATGAGACTTTTAATGATCTTAGTAGTGATAAGTACATTATGAAGTAGGGGTGTCAATTCGTGTCGGGTTCAAGTTAGCGGGTTCGGGTTGTCAGGTTGGCGGGTCAGAAAATCCCAACCCAAACCTAACCCATTTAAATAATCAGGTCAGTTATGTCAACCCTAACCCGTTTACAGATAACCCGAACCTAACCCATTTAACCCATATATATATATGGGTTGACGTTAATTATGTTACATAAGTTGAAAAGGTTAAACGGGTTTATATGTTGATCCATTTAACAAGTTTTATATATAAAAGTAGGCACATTAGACGTGTTAAACATGTTAAATGTGTTTATGTTCGGTATGTTTAACCTAATAAATACGTATGGTAAAATATTAATCATTTTTAATATAAGGAAAAAAATCTTAAACGGGTTTTCGGGTCGACCTACTTAATTTTTTTCCAACCTAAACCTAACCCGTTTAATAAATGGGTCAAATAGGCCGACCCAAACCTGGCTTAAGATTCAATATATTCAACCTGAACCTGTTAATTTTCGTGTCGGTTTCAGGTCGGGTTTCGTGTCGGGTATGAAATTGCCACCCTATTATGAAGGAGGTGAAGAGGGCGATGAAGAGAAGGAATAATGATATGTTCGGTATTGGTAACAAGAATAGAGTTGTCATCACCAACGCGTACAAATAGGAATAAACGTGTATTAAAAATGGTGCTTTGATTACTATAAGAAAATAAATGAGAAGAGGTACCTTTATCCACATTCCATGATAGGTCTTGAAAATTCATAGTGTTAAACACACTAGGAAGGGTAGTTGGATGAGACATATACAAGGCAGGAGCGGGACCGAGAATGCTATTAGACTGCTGTGAGTTAAGATCTGTATAGATCACATACTTTGCATAGACCAAAAGACTACATCCGAACCGTCGATCTATTTTTAATCCGAAAGTCATAATTAAATAAAATATCTTATCTACTTTCTACATCGGATATAAAAAAAGAACGTTACACCCCTACCACCCACTATCAATCAGCGATACAAATCCCCCATCCACCTTTTTCCGGCGATTAAAATAGTCGAAAACGGTTCAAAAACACTCTAATCTAACAATGGAATCATCATGACGGATCCTTAATCGATGTGTAGTTAGAACGATTTGGCCTTGGTTAATGGTCATAAAGGGATCTTTGGATATCTAGCAAATCTTACAAAAGGAGGAACATGGTCTTAGTTAATCCGAATTGTATGGGAAGCATAAGAATTGTTCCAAAAGTAGAGAGGAGGAACATGAGTCACTTGGAATAGCAGTCGTAGCCGTGAGAAGATCAGAACTTGTTGTTGCGCTTATACGGGATGGGGTGAGGGCTGCTCATTCTCGGTCAAAGAAAGCTTAAGACTGCTATTAATGAATTTGTGAAAGGAGAACAAGTTGATGTCCTTGCATCTTGTTCACATAAGGTCCAGAAATCAAGTCACTAGGAAGATTATTTACATGTTGTTGCATCAAGGATCCTACAAAAGCATTAGGTTGGAAAGGTAAGAATGACTTTAAAAAGATTTGTGAGCCTGATTCTATAGCGTTATGCCTATTCATTTTTAACATTATAAGTATGGTTACTCGTATACTTGGCATGGTGGGTGCATTATTATGGCTGGTGATATGGTATTATGGGATAGCGTAAAAAGCAATATTGAGTTGGAGAAAAAAGAGCCGTGGATTGCAAGGTCGGAGTTAACCAGTGTTGGAGTTAATATCATAAGAGCACGAGAGTGAGTTTCTTCAAATAAGTCGAAAATAGAAGTATGCGGGGGTGGAAAAAGCATTGGCAAAAGTGAAGTCATTGGCTTATCCTCAAGTCATGTGAGTAATACATAAGGATGGTCCATGATATTTCATATTCTTCTTGCACTATTTGAAGATTGTTATGCGGACCTTAATATGGTTATATGTTTAACTAAAAACTTGTTGTTTGATGTTCCAACAAATTTGGTGTTTGTCTATATAAAGCTACAAGTTATGAATTATAGAATTGAAACGTGATTCTACAATATTACATGTAGATCTTTGTTCAAAATGTATATTTTATAAACCATATATGATTATGTATAAATCACGATTCTTATAAATTATATATGTTTCTTTATAAATCCTATACAATTATATATGAATCATATATGATTACTCTTAAATATTTGCAAATTTTCCATGAATCATTTGCTAATCCGTTTGTTGAGTATGTTTCATGCTAAATCATAGATGAGACATGTAGAATATACTGTAAAATCATATATGATTCTCGTATGAATCATATATGATTTTCGTATGAATCATATATGATTCTTGAATTATACTTAACAAAAGTCATCAGTATGTATCAGTTGTAAATACATGACACAAATTTATAAAAATTAACACAAATAAAATGTGATTCAAACCGAACCATATATGATTAATGCCAAATCATATATGATTTATGTAGAATCATATATGATTGATGCTAAATCATATATGATTCATACTCGATCATATCTAAAAACTTTCTTATGCTACAACCATATGACATTTAGCCAAAAAAAAATTCATATGTAAAACCATTCACCATAATAACATGTAAAATTCCATTACTTGTTCAGTACACATACAAAATGCAACCGTCAATAATTACCACAATATAAACACATCTAAAAATTATCCAGATATTAAAAAAGTAAAAGTTAGTATATACATTCTTTGTTTATCCTTATAAACCAATCTAGAAAAGCTTCTATCTGCACAAACAAAAACAACTCGTTAGTCGATTGTTAAACACTTGTCCATCAGTTTGTATATTTTGTTGCAACCCTTATGCTTCTCATGTTATCCATTGTTTTCGACCTCTTTTATTCCAATAATGTGTTTAGATTATACTTAACACAAATTATCAGTTGTAATGTAGCGGAGCTAGGCATTTACATGACACAAATTTCTAAAAATTAACACAAATAAAATGTACCGAATCATATATGATTCTTGTCGAATCATATATGATTCGTGTCGAATCATATGTGATTCGTGTCAAATGATGTATGATTCATACTCAATTTTATCTAAAAACTTTCTCATGCTAAAAACCATTACCAAAAGATACCAAGTGAAATTTCAATTTATAAAAAACATATCTTTAGAAATTAAAAGTGATGCAACATGTTGTCAAAGAGAGTTGGATTACTTGATTATGAGATGCCATATTTCCTGAATTCTTTTTGGTGCTTCCTCCTAAAATTCTACGCACTAGACGACCAGGTAGAATAAAAACACCATGAACAACACCTTTACCAGCTCCTTGCTGATCTAATCCTATGTAATTTGGATCCAAGTTAAAAAGACAAACATTATATATTAAACCTTCAGTGTGTTGCGTTGTTGTTGAAGATACAAAAATATAACCTAAAGTAGGAGCCATTTTGACAATATGCAACTACTCTCGCCTACCACATAGGCATTTTTGCCCGATTTATATAGCTGCCTGATTAATTCCAAAAGCACAACCTGCTCAATAAAGTATGAGAATAAGCAACGGCGAGACGACTCTACTCGAAACGGTTTTCTCTAAAAACTTCCAGGAAATTTCTAGATTATTCGACCAACACATATGCGAAAAACGAGCTGTTACGGTAGTTTCACCGACGAAATTAACTCACCAAATGATAATAGAACAAAAGAGAGCTTAAGTGGCCATGTTAAAGGATCCGTGCCATTGTTTTGAGCTAACTTTGCTAAGTCTGTTATGGTGTCTCATGTGTTTGTGGTTGTTGGTGATGATGTCATCAGTTATTAACTATGATAGTTGTAATGTTGGGTGAGGATTGAAAGATGATGAGAGTGGGTGTAATGTTTGTGAGAGGATTCACACTATGGGAAAAGCCCATCTTATCTTGAAGTATTAAAATTAATTTAATAAAATGAAAATAAAAAATAACGGACACCGTAGGATTAGATGTAGGTGGATGGACCGGATGAGTTAAATGGGTCTATGATAAATAAAAGGTCTATATGGATCTTTTTGCAAACTGCTGTTAGGTCGGATATGATTGTTGGACTGGATAACTTTGTTGTTGGGCTGGATAAACAAGATGTTGTTGTTGGGTTGATTGAAGAATAAATGTATGTTAGGCTGATTGTAGTTTTGTTGGCCCAAGCGGTTAGTAATTTCTGGTTGAGTAAATTGTTGGGTCATACGTTGTTAGTAACTATTCGGAGAAGGTCACTGAAAATTATTTGCCAAGGTATTTGTTCCAGCCATAAAACGACAATAGCCCCGTCCCAATAGACGACTTGGATGTTAAGCCAGAATGGTTTCAATGGTCATGTATAAACTTACATTGGTCCTCAAATTTTCACGTGCCCTTATTAAAATGCTTACATAGCTATTGTAATGGTTGTGTTTTATTAGCATTAGTAACAGTGGTATGCTTTTATCCGAAGTAGAAGCTATCAGAATAGTGGAGGACGAAGAACTATCAGCAATGCTTGTATGCATGGAATTTGCGTCAGTCAACACCGATTATTTAAGGAGTAACATATTCCTTGTAGTCTCAAACAAAGGAATAGGTTCCTTATCACAAATGATTTCAACAGTAGTTGCAAAACAGGAGTCAAGGCTATTAAGCGCATACATAACCAAGTTTTTATCACTTGCCAAAGAGCCAAGAGCTTTAAGTCAATCCGCCATGGACTTGATTTTTGTACAATGCTCGTTGATGGACATCTTCCTAATCTGGATAGAACAAAGTTCATTATCAAGAGTAATTCCTAGCATCCTTATTATCGTGGAAAAGCCCATGAATATGGCCCCACAAGTCATTTGCATTGTTCGATGTGGAGACGACGTGTTCTTGTAAGGAGTGACATAGGGATCTGAGAATCCACATCTTGTTGAGATCATTAAGCTTGGACCACTTTGGATCGGGAGCACTTGACGAGACAACATCTTTGATGTGTGATATAAGCCCAAGGCTTCCAAGATGTATCATACAAAGAGTAGTTGTGTTTTCCAAGGTCGAGTTTGACGGGAACTTTGTTGGCAATGCTAAAGGGGATGAGTTTATCGGCGGTTGTGGGAGGTGAGGTGGTGTGTCATGCACGACCATTGTTGCCGGATATCGTCTGTTAATTTACTAATGACGGACAGATTGTTGGTTAAACACGTTTCTGTAGAATAATTAGAATAAAGTTGGTTTCTATATATATGAAAAAAGTTCAAAATATACCCTTAGTTTAACATATACTCAATCTACCAATCACAACCACCCATTTTTATAATGTAACAATAAAACTCATTTTTAAAAAATTAAATATCTCACAAACCGTTCATCGTTACGTAAAACAAAACATATCATCACGACGAGAATTAAATCATCTATCTATCGAAGGGCACATGTATATACTTTCGACGAACTTTTTTTCGACTTTTTTTAAAAAGTCACGTTTGAGAGAATCATATATGATTCGTCACGAAACATATATGATTTTCAGAAAATCATATATGATTCATATCACGAATCATATATGATTTTTTTAAAATCATATATGATTTGTGAGGAATCATATATGATTCTCTTATACGTGACTGAAGAAAAAAGTCGAAAAAAAAGTTCGTCGAAAGTATATACATGTGTCCCTCGATAAAAAGATGATTTAATTCTCGTTGCAATGGTGTATTTTTTTCGTTTGACGATTTACCGTTTGTGAGATATTTATTTTTTTTTAAAAGTGGTAGGAAGTGGATTTTTAAAAAAATGGTGATTATGATTGGTTGAATAGATATATGTTAATTTAAGGATCTATACAAATCTTAACGATGTACTAAACCTAGAAAATAAAAATTTGATCAGAAAGAAAGCTCCAACAGAACCAATCTTTTATGTGGATCGTTAATCAAATGGTCACACACACGAATATAAGAACTCAATGAAAAGCTTCCCATAGGATTCTTATTATAAAACTCAAAAAACTGCCTCTCCAATGCAAATAACAAGGAGTACTTATAGGAAAAGAAATCACCCTAAATAAAGAGTAGACCCACTTTCCTATTCTTATTTGTAGATTGATTAGGAGTATATTTTCCTAATCACAATTGTCTTGGATAAATAAGTAAACTAAATAAGTAAAACAAGAAACCAAATAAATCTTCATGTTTAGCAATCATGGTGAAACGATTGTTGTCATGTTCATGCTCCTGCATCATCCTCCTCACCTTGAAAAACACTCCCTCCTGAGCCTGCTCCTGCATCATCCTCCCCATCTTGAAAATCACTCCCCCTCGAGTCTGTTTCTTCATCACTAGATCCATCAAATGGTGACAAATCTGCTACATTGAAAGTGGCTGAAACATTGTAATGACCAGGAAGCTTGATCTTATAGGCATTGTCATTAATTCTTTTGAGAACCCGAAACAGTCCATCAGCTCGCGGTTTCAATTTCCCAAAACGACCAGCTGGGAAACGTTCTTTGCGTAAATGAATCCAAACAAGATCACATTCTTTGTATACAACCCGTTTTTGATGTTTGTTGGCTCGAATCTGATATTGCTCATTATGTCGAATAATCTGAGCACGCACTTTTTTGTGGAGTTCTTTAATTTGGTTGGATGGTTCTTCTCCATCAACGCTCACATGCTCGATAAGCGAAAGTGGTGTCAAGTCAAGTGGAGTGAAAGGGTTGCGTCCATAAACTATCAAGAATGGACTCATTGCTGTTGTGCGATTAGTTGAGCGATTGTATGCAAATTCGGCTTGCACAAGTGTAAGATCCCATTGCTTAGGGTTATCCCCAATGAGACTACGCAAAAGATTTCCCAAGCTGCGGTTAGTAACCTCGGTTTGTGGGTGGTGGGAGCTACTAAATTGCAACTTTGAACCCATACCTTTCCAAAGCGTGCGCCAAAAATGACTCACAAATTTGACATCGCGATATGAAGTTAGTGTCTTTGGAACCCCGTGGAGCTTAACAATTTCAGAAAAATACAACCTTGCACCTTGGCTCGCGTCATATGTTTTCGAACAAGGTACAAAATGAGCCATTTTAGAAAACCTGTCGACAACAAACATAATTGAATCTTTTTGTCTTTGGGTTCGAGGTAAGCCCATGACAAAATCCAAACTAACATCTTCCCATGGAGCCTCGGGTACGGGAAACGGAGTGTACAAACCTGCGTTCGTATGGTGAGTTTTGGCAACATGACAAACTCGACATCGTGCAATGATTCTTGAAACATCTCGCTCTATTTTGGGCCAATAAAATTGACCACGGAGTAAGTCCAATGTCTTGTCTCTCCCAAAGTGACCCGCAAGACCCCCCACATGACTCTCTAAAATAATTGAATCTCGTAATGAACTCAAAGGTACACATAAGCGAGCACCCTTAAAGAGGTATCCATCATGTTTTGAAAAATCTTGAAAAGGCTCATTTTGACATCGGCTCCAAACATTCCTAAAGTCTGGATCATCTTGGTATAATTCGCGAAAAGTATCAAAACCACATACCTGAACCTTCAGTGCAAAAGTGAGAACGTGTCGTCGACTTAGAGCATCAGCAACGGTATTTGACTTGCCTGCTTTATGCCTAATAACGAATGAATATGCTTGTAGGAATTCAACCCACTTGGCATGACGAGGTTGTAGCTTATGTTGTCCATTGATATATTTGAGAGCTTCGTGGTCAGAAAAAAGAATAAACTCATTAGACAATAAGTAATGACGCCAATATTCTAAACTTCGTACAATGGCATAAAATTCCTTATCGTATGTAGAATATTTGCGACGTGCTTCATTAAACTTCTCGCTAAAAAATGCTATTGGTTGCTGATTTTGGCTTAGCACACCACCTATGTCGAGTCCAGAAGCATCACATTCAACTTGAAACACGTCATCAAAATTTGGAAGAGCTAAAACGGGTGCTTTTGTAACCCTTTGTTTCAACTCTTCAAATGTGTCCCCTGCTTCTTTAGTCCAATGAAATTTTCCACCTTTCATGCATTCCGTAAAAGGGGCAATAAGACTACTAAAGTTTCGAATGAAACGACGGTAAAAAGATGCTAACCCATGAAAACTACGAATATCATGAATCGAAGTGGGCGTAGGCCAACTCGTAATCGCTTCAACCTTTGCATTATCCATCCGTATCCCTTCCCCTGAAACTAAGTAGCCAAGAAAGATAACCTCAGGAGTAAGAAAGTGACACTTTTTCCCATTTGCATATAACTTCTGTTCTCGCAACACCGAAAAAATTTGTCGAAGGTGTAACAAATGTTGCTCGGTATCCTTGCTAAAAACCAGAATGTCATCAAAATAAACTACAACAAAACGACTAATAAAGGGTTGAAAAACCTGGTTCATAAGACGCATGAAACTGCTTGGTGCATTTGACAACCCAAAGGGCATCACCATCCATTCGTATAAGCCATCACGTGTCTTAAAGGCGGTTTTCCATTCATCACCAGGTCGCATGCGGATTTGATGGTACCCACTTCGCAAATCGATCTTGGAAAAACCGTTGATCCATGTAATTGATCAATCAAGTCATCGAATCGCATAATGGGAAATCGGTACTTCACTGTTATTTTGTTGACCACTCTACTATCAATGCACATACGAAAATCACCGCCATGTTTCGGAACTAACAAAGTTGGTACAACGCATGGGCTCATGCTCTCCCGTATGAGTCCTTTCTCCAGTAAGTCGTTAACTTGTCTATGTAATTCTTCAAATTCCTTTGGGTTCATGCGATACGCTAGTTTGTTAGGAATAATTGAACCCGGTACAAAATCGATGCAATGTTGTATGTCCCTCATGAGTGGCAACCCGGGTGGAATATTTTCAGGGAATACATCCCAAAATTCAGCTAGCAAGGGTTGGATAACACTTGGATTGGATGGTGCAATATCATTTGCTTCTGCAACTACTAAAGCAAAAACAACAGAATGTTGGTTGAGTTTTGTTAAACCCACAAATTGGGATTTTGTAAGTATGAGTGCATCAGTAGGCTCTTCTCGAATGTCAAGTGGTGCTAGCATAATATTTATTCCATCTTTCTTAAAACTATATGTATTCCGAAACCCATCGTGTTTAGTTCTTCGATCGTATTGCCAAGGTCTTCCTAACAGAATGTGACATGCGTCCATGGGAATTACCTCACACCACACGTCATCATTATATTTTTTTCCAATCGAAAAGTGAACTAGACAACGTTTACTAACCTTGACGACGTTTCCCTTTTTTAGCCATGTAAGTTGGTACGGTTCCGGATGGTCTTGAACATCAAGACCTTGTTTCTCAACCATGCTTGTTGCCACCATGTTTTCACAGCTGCCCCCATCGATGATTACACTACACACTTTACCTTTAGATGTGCATTTGGTTCGAAATATATTATTTCGCAACCATGATGCATCATCAACAGTTTTCGACACCGCCACATTTAGAACACGTTGTGTTACCAAGGCTTCTCCATGATCAGCATATACAACCTCAGCTTCTTCGTTGTCTTCTTCCCCATTATCGGTGTCGTAAACAGGTGGTGTTTCTTCAACCAACGTCACCAATTGTTTGTTTGGGCATTCCCTCATGACCCATTCCTTGGCATTTGAAACATCTTAAGGCACGTTGGGTTGTGGAGGTACTTGAAATGTCGGGTTTTGTTGTAGGCGACTTCGTGGGTGCTGTTGTCAAACGACCCGTGGATCGCCCCTTGTTCTTTAACTGTTTTTCCACTTTAAGTGCTAGTCGACATACATCGGCAAAAGAACAATATGGTTGTAGTTGTACAACATCAGAAATATCAGGTCGTAAACAACCTAAAAAACGAGCAATAACTTGTTCTTCTTCTTCAGCAACGCCGCATCTCAATCTGTGTCGATCGAACTCGGCAATAAAATCTTCAACTGATGTGTTTCGATGGGTTAAATTGTGGTAGTCTAGGAAGGCTTCTTGACGGTGATTGACTGGAAGAAATTTTTCTTGTAATAATTTCTTCATCTTTGACCATGTTTCTACTCGTGACTTCCTCTGTTGCGAACGTTGTTTTTTAACATTGTACCACCAAAGGGACGCATACTTTTGAAGCTTAATGGCCACGAGCTTTACCTTTAAATGATCGGGTATGTCTCGCAAATCAAAGATTCGTTCAACAGTACTCGACCAATCGATAAAGTCATCGGGGTGTACCTTCCCTTCGAATTCAGGGATCTCTGTTTTCATCCCCATGTTGCGCAATGGGTCTTCCCGGTTTGGTCCACGTAAGTTTTGTCAGAAACTGCCAAAAGGATTTTCTTCCTCCTCGTCCCCTGCATCCCAACTGTGAGGTTCGGATACGGTTTCTTCATCATGCAACTCGTGTTGCTAGATCTCAAGATCTCTAATTCGTTGTTGAAGGCGTTCGATTTCGACATCACGTGGGTCTCGTAGACTGGCATCGTTGCCTCGGTCGGCGTCTCTACGATTGGAATTACGAGTTTGTCTCCCACGTCCGACCATTTGAGCACCAAGAGCTCCGATACCAAATGATGCGGATCGTTAATCAAATGGTCACACACACGAATATAAGAACTCAATGAAAAGCTTCCCGTAGGATTCTTATTATAAAACTCAAAAAACTGCCTCTCCAATGCAAAAGGAGTACTTATAGGAAAATAGATCACCCTAAATAAAGAGTAGACCCACTTTCCTATTCTTATTTGTAGATTGATTAGGAGTATATTTTCCTAATCACAATTGTCTTGGATAAATAAGTAAACTAAATAAGTAAAACAAGAAACCAAATAAATCTTCATGTTTAGCAATCATGTGAAACGATTGTTGTCATGTTCATGCTCCTGCATCATCTTTTGTTTTAGTGGCACTTTTGTTACTAGACGACATGAGGAGTTGAGAATACTACCTTAAATTTAGTATTACTAGCTTTCTCTAGGCGGCATCGGCAACATCGTCTATTTACTAATAACGGGCAGATTGTTGGTTAAACACGGTTTCTCAAGAATAAACACAGGTTTGCGAATTAAGGAGTATATAGTCTCAAATGAAGCGTAAATATCAAATAAGTCCATCACACATACATTGTGTCATTGTTAGGGTTGCAACATGCATATCAAGAACCATGATCCGTACGCAGGGGCGGAGCTATGCCCTGGCCACCTGTGGCACGTGCCACACATAGATTTGCCATGTGAAGCAGGGTGGATTTGAACGATGTAGGGTGGATTTGAACGATGTAATTCGATTTCTTGCATGAAACTGATAACAGTGTGCTCAAGAATGAAACTGATGAGATTTTACCAAAAGAGTAAGCTTAAATTTGATTACCATAACTGTACAAAGTAAGTTAAAAAAACTGGGTTAAATATTGCATACGTATGATCTTGCTGGATGAAGAAGATGACATTTTTGAATCTTTTACACATATACCCCTAGAGTTTCTAAAGTTTATTTACTTGTCTCACAGTTCTAATTTTAGTTCAAAAAGGGAGTATATAAAAAAGAGCACAAATTTGGCATTATTTTTTTGCTGGAGACCTCCTTGTTTTAAAAGACTACAACTTTACTGTATTTTGATTGATCATAAGTCTCTCAAAACGTATTTACATATGCTAGTTACTGTCTAAGAAGTCTTCAAAGACGTTTCATAAAATTTGACAGTAACTATTGTTTCTAAGCTTATTCGTGTTTGATATCTTTTAGCTTTTACATATTTATATTTTTTGCGCGTTTTAGTGTTTTTAAGTTCAAGGAACATGATCTGTAAATACTAGCATTTTGATAATTTGTTATAAGGCGATAGAAGTACCTATACTAGCTTGTAAATAATTTTTGTAATAGCGCACTTTTTATTACATACTCCGTATTAGCTAAAACTCGAAGTAAAAAAAATCGTTTGTGCCACACATACGTAAAATACCTAGATCCGCCACTGTCCGTACAGCATGACTTGCATATATAAACATCCCCAATGTGCATAAGTATGCCGAAATGAAAATAAAAAACTTGCGAAAAAGGATCTTAAACGATAACAAACATTCTAGCTAGCAAAGGTTGCCCTGTTTATTACGTTTGTTATGGCCCAAATCAAACCAACTACATTATTTTGGATAGATTTCTAGTTACACATCAACATATAGTATAATCGAACCACATTACAACAACTAACACGTGGAACGGATATTATGGGCAAATTTAGATAACACAACCGGGTGGCGCAAACAACAAACAGAACTCATTTCCACATCTCGTGGTTTCCGTATTTGTCTCCATGCTGGCCGAAATTTCCATGGTGTTGCCCATAGCCTCCATAGCCATGGGATACTTGACCAGGCGATCCATAACCATGGGATCCATAGCCATTTGACATTGGATGAGTTTCATATCCACCAGCACCAACAGTAACACCACCACCTAAGAATTCTATACCAGCATGACCTCCATACCCTTAGAATTAGTAAAAGAAGAAACTTATTTCATTAGTCATACGAGAATTGTTAAAACTTCTTTGTCTAAAAATCATATTAGTTCGAATTGCCAATTAATGTGTGTATGTCCTTTTTTCATGTTTCTTTATCACAAGCTCAGGTTTATTTTTCATTTTTAATTCGGGTACATATTATAAATTTATGAAATGAAAATATGATTAAAAATGAGGATAAGTGAAATCAATTATCACTATTGCAAAGAATGTGCAAAGTTTTGCCTCACCTGATGAAACAGGAAATGCGAGTGGAGGATATCCACCCGTGTGTGATTGATGTCCACCGTATTGAGGATATCGAGCTGGAGGATATCCAGCAGGAGGGTATCCTCCCGAAGGGTAATCGTACCCCTGTGGAGGGTAGGCTCCATGTTGCGGGTAGTGGCCACCACTGCCATACCCCTGTGGAGAGTATAGTCCTTTATCCTCGTTAAGTCCCATCTTCCTTCACACTGAAAACATGTAATAAATTTAGCTATAAAAGAAATGGATACTAGTTTTAACGATATTATCTGAAATGTACTTTACAAAATCTTATAAACAGACAAATTGAGTTGAAAGCAAACTAAAAGTGAAATTGAAGAAGAGAGGTGATGAAAACAAACCAAATTGAGTGTTAGCTGTTTCTTAATTTGTAGCTTGTTAAGCTCCAATTCAGAATGCAAGAAACTATAGCGGGAAAGAGTGTTATATAGGCAGGCGGAAATGCCCTTTATTCGATTCACGCATTGCTTAATAATAGTTTGGTTCAATTCCAAATATTGAGAACACACCATGTGGAAGTTGATGCCTTCTAGATCGAAGTGACTAAATGAAATGTTGAAATAGTCAAGTAACGAACCAAGGGGTATGTGATACGGGGTTGTGTTTTAGATGAGTTATCTGATTATCATGATCTATGTGAACTGTTGAGAGTTCATACTTGATTGAAGAATAACAGCAACTCAGCTTATTATGATTTTCCTAGTATTGAATTAGTAGTCATTTTGCACATAACTATTCTTTTAACTAGAGTTCATTAATCAGTTAAATAAAAACTAATTATGATATTGTCATTGCACAAGTAAGGCAAATTCCGTACTGTACTCAAGATGCCTAATTGATTAAACTGGAAAAGGTGGGAAAGTACAGTAGTTATACATTTGAATTGAGTTGGCTAAGCTAACACCTAACTAACTCAATACAAAACTATAGCTAACACGACTCGACCCACTAACCACTAACATGTCGTTTAAAAAAAATACAAAACTATATCAAAACAATTAACAAAGCTAAACTATACACTATATAGTCTTACATTCAGTAATATACACATGATCTATTCCTTTGCTATTTGTTCATGCTCTTGTTCTTGAGCTGGTGCACGTTAGTCCTTACTCCTTGTAGTAGCATTTATCATCCTTAATGAGCTTGATGAGCCATTAATAATATATTAAAGTATGTGTAACTTTATTTACATAACTCATCTTAATGACATAACTTGCAGAACTCTTGTTTTTGAAGGCAAACATGTATGTCTGAAGAATTACATGTATGTTTTTAGAGAATATATGTATATGCGAAACATATTTGAAATTCTTTTTGTCAAAATTAAATAAAATTAAAAAAAAAATTCCAAAAACATACATGTTTGAGGGCGTGCATGTATGTATGTGCATGCTTTCAAAAACATACATTTTTGAAAGCGCGCATGCATGTATGTGCACCGATCCAAAAACATACGTGTACGCTATAAAAAACATACATATACTCCTTAAGACATACATGTTTGCTTTCGAAAAGAAGAGTTTTGCACTCTCACTAAGATGGGTTCTGTAAATAAAGTCTCCCATTAAAGTATTGTTGGGTTTAATCGGTTATATGTTAGGGGTTTGTTTAATAAGTCTATAGTTAATAATTTTGTAGTCTAGGAATTAGTAAAAGTTGTGACCAAGTATTATGGGATACATGGGTTGTTTCCTGTAAACTAGGAAGTAGTGGTGCTTGTTTAGTATTATAGTATAAGTAGAATAAGTTGTAACCTAATAAGTTGAATCAGTCTCCATTAATATACAAACAGTTGAAAACCCGTCCTGCTGTTTTGATAGGTGTTTGTTTTGTTTGAGTCCGGTTAAGGAGGTTGGTTGCTACAAGTATTAGTATTACATGTAATTGTTAGTCTCTAATGATTATGTAATCAATATATTTCATTCAAAATGTATATATTACAGTACAACTTATAGAACAATATCATATGTATATCATTCTATGTGACACCCGACAACTAAACAACGAGCATAACTAAACTAAAGAACAATGCGTATGAGCCAGCAACTTTTTTTCTTTACGAGTATTAGTGGGGAAGAATATGAGCTTTTCGTTATTGTAGGAACAAGGAAGACATGATTGAGGAATAGTTTCTCCAAGACGATTGATCGGTGTGTTAAATGCATTTCACAGGCACTGGCATCATATGCTTTTGAGAGCACAGTTTTTATCTCTGTGATTAGCAAGAGCTCTTTTTTCTTGTGGTTCAGTAAACTAGAAATCACAATGTTATCTTAGAGAGAGTCGGAATAAATGCATATTATTGTGAGAAACATACAAAATATATTGAAAGGAAAATTCTTTGAAGATCGGCGAATAAATTTTGTTAAGGATTTAAAGAAAAAGATACTTCTATGATGAAAAAGATAGCGCAAGAAATACAGTGTGTAACGTGAAAAACGTGATTTCCTAAACTTATGTCAACAATTGTACGTATATTCCTCAATATTGCGTAAACTTTTAAACATTGAGAATCAGGGTACTTTCTTAGCATTTTAATCTTCTCACTGTTAAAGATTAGTGTTAATAATAGCTGCTAATTAAGGAAGACTGTTAGAGTTAGCATAATGTGCAAGCCGGTTAAGGTGGCTCTTTCTGTACTTGCAAGTGTCAAGCTAAGAGTTCCGTCGTGTCCAAGTTAGTTACTTGGATATATGTCGACCCCCTCTCCTCCTCGATCTATGAATAAAGTAATAGAGGGTTTGAGGTCTCATTAGCGTCTTTTGTTATTTCCTTGTAATCCTATGTTCTAATATAGAGATCAAACGTTCGTGTTACAATATCAATATGTAATAGTTAGGAAACGTAAGTCTAGTTGTTGCTTAGCTCAAACTTAAGGAGGTTCGTTATGTATTAGAAAATCTCCTAACCTTCCTTGTTCGTTGATAGAGACGAGGGGGTAAGGTTTATTTGTACTTTGTTGTTTTTTTCTCACATTTAATAAAGATTTTGAGTGTAAAATATCTTTATGTGTTGTGCCACTCGACAATAAGGGATCATAACCCTTTGTCAAGGTCTTGTTGGAGTTTTTCTTGATTCGTGGTTCTGCTCTAGACTTCCAACAATTCACTTAAATTATTTCACGGCGTGCAATTTAGGGTTCTTCGATCAGTAAGTCATCGACTTATGTTCTCGTTCTTGTGTGATCGTATCATTGGGTTTTTGTTCCTAGTTTTGTTCTTTTAGGTTTGTTGCAGGTTCGATTTCACAACTCACGACCAAAAATCATTTGATCTTTCCCAGTTATATAAAAAATAAGTCCATACTGCAACATTACTATCCCCAACCATGGCATGCCATGACTTGCATAAAGATTGACTCTGGTAACGTACGCGCAGAAGTGACTACCAGTTACGTAGTATAACATTTAAATGCAAAGAAGGATTATATGAGCAAATCAGAAAGGTTATAGCAAAGTTTGCCCTCTTTATTTCATTTATTATTGCCAAAGCAAATAAGTACATTCTTTTTGTATGTTTCTAGTTACAAACCAACTCATACTATAAAGGAACCACACCACAACACTTGACTCAAACGCAGGCAAACTCGATAGTACAAACATCATTAAGGAACTCATTTCCACATCCTGTGGTTTCCAAACTTGCCTCCATGATGGCCAAACTTTCCATGATTGAACTTGCCATGGTGTTGCCCATAGCCTCCATGGCCATGGGATACATGACCATGGGATCCATAACCATGGGATCCATGACCGTGTGATCCGTAGCCATGAGCCCCATATGCACCAGCACCAGCAGCTAAGAATCCTGCACCACCATGACCTCCATGGCCTGAAGATAAGAAAAAGTAAGAAACTTATTTCATGACACACGTGATTGCTTCAAATAATATTGTCCATTATACGTAGTAGTCCAAATTGCGTAATAACTAATAAGTTTCGTGTATGTCGTTAATTTTCACGTTTCTTAATCTTTAACAAATGATGAGTGTCATTTAAAAAGTGTATTATATGGTGCAAACTTAAATGATAACATGATGAAAATGAGGATAAGTTTAGTCTAACCTGATGGATAGCCATGCGGTGAATATCCACCTGCGTGTGATTGATGTCCACCATATTGTTGATACCCGGAATGAGAGTATCCTCCAGAATGGTTTCCATACCCTTGTGGAGGGTAAGCTCCTTGTTGTGGGTAGTGACCACCACTACCGAATCCACCGAGATGAGAAAAGAGTCCTCTGTCCCCATTATGTGCCATGTTTCTTCACACTGAAAACACGCAGAGAATGTGATTTTATAAATAGAAACAAAATAAAGAATTTAAGCTAACAAAAAAATACAAGTTTAAGAGTCGAAAGTTATCCAAAGTGTATTTTTACAACATTCTTAGACGTTTTACAATTGAGTATAAGTAAAATAAAAGTGAAAATTGAAGAAGAGAGATGATGAAAACTAACCAAATTGAGTATTAGTTGTTTCCAAAAGTGGGTTGATTAGCTTGGTTGTGATTTATGATTGAAATAAACTAGAGTTGGAGAGTGTTATATAGTAAGGTAGGAATCCTCCTTTATTTGATCCACGCATTGCTTAACGTTTAGATTCGAGATATCTCGATGGAGAATAGAACCTTTGGTAGATCTCACTCTACTAGCTAGCTTCTAGATCGACTTGACTAGATAAATGTGTCGAATTTCATTTTAAAAGCATCATCTGGTTACTGTATATGGATAAGCTGATAGATTAAGTTACAATTGATCGATTATGGAGAAATGGTAACACAACTGATTATGAGCATCTTGCTCTTGTTTTAGTGGTCATTTTGCTTATGATATACCAAGTGCTTCTGAATGGAATTTGTTACCCTGAGTAAAAATACTTGTGATTATCATAATAACTCTATAACCACTAAAAACGCTAAACACTTAAGCGTAGTTTGATTATTTCACATCATATAATGATTTTTGCAGCGCGCCGTGATCTGAAGCACTCCTTATTCCGTATTTTCATAACTGGCCGGTTTAGCGGGAAACAAAAAATCATTAATGCAAGGTGATGTGATTAAAGTATCCTAATTACGTGATGAAGCGTGGGAATAACGTGTGTAATCAAGTAATTTCATCTTAGTGATCAATAGATTATTGTATGTGATAGATATAAAAGGCCAGTCAACAACAAAACGACCAGCACTACTAGCAAAAGAACAATACTTATTCACCAGCACGTTTTAAACTTTAGGAGATTGGAGGGGGAATCTGATCTTTTATATATTGTAGGAATAAGGACGACATGATGTAGGAATAAGTTCTCCAAAAAAGATTGATCTAGTGCGTAAAATAATGTCCACACTCGTTAGCATCATATACGTTCTATGCATATGGCTGGTTTAACCCGTAAATAAAGATCTACACTAGCACTTTTTGAGGCCAACGCGTGGTAGTGTTGCTGAAAGATGTACTTAGTACGCGTATTTTTTTCTCTCAGCAAAAACCCTTTTTCTTATGGTTCGATAAGTTTATCCGGGACTTAAGCTTACATCCACTAATTACTAAATGAGGAGTTGAGAGTTATACCATAATGTTAGAAAGCTAAACTTGAGGAGTTGAGAGTTGAGAGTTATACCCTAATGTTAGAAAGCTAAACTTAGAACCTCGCTAACTTATGCAAACTATATTCTAGTTTTTAGCCGGGACTTAAGCTTACATCCACTTAACTAGGAAATACTCAAATTCACATAGTATAATTCTAGGCCAAATATGTCGTTGGTTCTTAATGCTTCGTTTACAGGCGTCAATGCCAACTAATTACTGAATGGGAGAAAATGAAACGAGACGCATGTCTTTAAGCTTGTCAATACCTATGATACCTTTAGCAGTTCAGCTCATTTAACCAGAAAAAACATGTAGTTACTCAACGTAGTGCATTCAGTCAGTCTTTTTCTGCCGATTTAAACCATTTTGCAGACAATAATTTCCATTATCAAAATAAAAGTTTACCCCACGAGACAATTTCCATTAACACAATAGCATAAATCTTACTTTAATTCTTGAAATGTTTCATGAATTTCTAATAATCACATAGCTTTTGGTAGAATTATTCCAAGGAAAAGATACTCCTGTAAGAAATCTTGCCTTTCATACATTTTTTTAGTATTGCTCCTGTAAGATAATTCCAAGTCATTTTTGCAAATAGAAATGATAAATCTATGGTTAAAGTTTCAATTGAAACATGAATCTCGAAAATAAGTCCAGCGTTACTATTGCGAAGCAGAATATGCATGACTTGCATTAAGATCCACTCTCGTGGTTGACAAAGCGTAGGTGTTGCTACTAAGTAATGATCCATCATAACTATTAAATGAGACTACAAAGTGTAGAAGTAGCTAATAATTAAAGGATTTATAATAGCGAATCACAAAGGTTCTAGCAAGGATCGACCTCTTATTTCGTTTATTATTGCCAAATCAAACTAATATGTTTTTAAAGAGTTATAGTTACAAACCAACTATATAAAGAAACCACATCAGAATAACCAACACTTGGCTCGAACACAGTTTGCAAACTCGATTACAAACAAGAGATGACACTTATTTCCACGTCTTGTGCTTTCCATACTTGCCTCCATGCTTGCCAAACTTTCCATGTTTGCCGAACTTTCCATGCTTGAACTTACCATGTCCATAGCCTCCATATCCTCCATAGCCATGGGATACATGACCATGTGATCCATAACCATGGGATACATGACCATGGGATCCATAACCATGAGATCCATGACCATGGGATCCATACAACTTTTGAGCTCCATATGCAGCAGCGCCAAGTGCTGCAGCACCAGCTAACAATCCCGTACCAGCATGTCCTCCATGGCCTCCATGTCCTGTTGAGGAATAAATAAAAAGGATCCGTAAGTTAATTAACACGATGCTTCCTGTTATATGTATGCAAAGGTTTTGATGGAGCTAACAGAAATGATGCTAACCTGATGAAACAGGATAGCCTTGTGGAGGATAGCCGCCGTGTTGAGGGTATCCTCCAGGAGGGCAATACCCTTGTGGAGGGTAGTGGCCACCACTACCATATCCACCAAGATGAGAGTATAGTCCCTTGTCCCCGTTATATGCCATTTCTCTTCACCCTGAAAACATAGTATATAAATGGTGTTATTACTTAGTGATAGACCGGCAAATTTGCCACTTTTAATATGGCTTTCTCTAGAAATTCATAGCATTTGATTTAACAAAAAATAAAGGATTGATAATCAAACTATGAACTATCGCACACATGAAAGCACAATTTAGCATAATATGTGAAAAATGGACCAAAAAGGTGAAAATCGACTTATGAAGAAATATGGTGAAACTAACCAAATTAAGTAATGTTTGTTCTCACAGTTGTAGGTTCTTAAGCTTTGATCCAACTTGCTATAAACTTAAATAACGGGAGAGTGTTATATATAGGAAGGTGGGAATCCTCCTTTTATTTGATTCACGCGTTACTTAGATGGGCGGTATGTTGATGGAGAATAAACATATGTCAATAATGGGTATTTTCGTTCTAGATGATACACAGCCTGATATTCTGCTATAGATATTTGCGGAGGAAGAAAACGACTAACAGAATAATATGTGATGATTATAGAAAGAATCATTAACTAAACGACGACCATACCTGAAAAACAAATTAAAGCAACAAAAATACAGTACTTATTCTACCAACGTACGTTTCAGCTTTTAGTATTGGAAAGGAATATGATAATGCTATAATTGAAAGAATAAGAACAGCATGGTGTAAGAATATGTTCTCTCCAAGATGTCAAGCGAGTAAAATAAGTTCCACGAGTTAGCACCATAGAGATTTTGTACATACACGGTTTTAACACGCGAACAAGTTTTACAAAGGCATTTAAAGCTGAATACATAGCACCATGACCTGACAATGATCATTTTGAAGTAATTATGTACACTTCACTGCGTTACATGAAAGTACAGGCACGATTGTTGAATGTAAACATACCTGTTGACACTTTACTCAGACAAGAAAACTGGTCTGGTTCAATTCTAAACATCCTTTTAAAGAAAACAATAAAACTCAATGACTAAAAAGCAGCTATTCGATGTTCATTATGTTAAAGTTTCAGAAATTTTGGATAACTTTTCTATCATTAACACCTTACATGTATTACTGATGTTCATCGTGTTGAAAAGTTAATAGAGAATGCTTAGACGAATGATCCAAGCATTCGCAAACTTAGCTTTTTGTACAATATAAGTGACTTGTACGATTTCATGTTACACTGACTTATCAACCAAGAAAGGGTACTGTTAAAGCATCAAGTCCCGGCTGGGTGAATTTCAGAACTAGTTATCAGATTATTGCGACTTAAAGTGTCACTGGTCAGATTATTGGTTAATCCGCGGCTATAGCATTATGTTTTTCTCTAATTCTGTAAAAGACGATACAAAACTTACACAAAAGTTCACCCGGCTGGTACCAATGATCAGAGTATTGCGACTTGAAGTTTCAATGATCAGTTTAATCAGTATTGAGGTCTCAATTATCGTCTTTGATGTTCAGATATATACTAGTACTTATAACCCGACCCCTAAATACAAGCATCTCTTAGAGGACTTTATTATCTCAGCTACACAAGCATGAACTATGCCCAACATTCCACACAAGTATATTAGAGGCCACACTTCGACCCATTTATTTTTTGAAAAATAACTCGCTTCAGCATATGTTTTATCTCTAACCGGTAACATGGGTCAAACATGTTATATTCGTTTAAACTTTAAACCGTAACTTCTAAGCATACTCAATGCAATACAATCTTCCAAATCATTCCAGTAAACACATTATCAGTATTTTTTACCAAGATAATATTTCAAACTGATCTGATACGCTAATAGCAATGAAGTTATAAAAGTTCTGGGGGCACAAAGTGTTTCGGGTCAATATGATACGACCCGCCATATAAAGATTACCTGTTTTGTACCCGAACCCCATTTTTTACCGACACATTGTACCACCTCTAGGATAACTAATTTCCAATTTTGAATCTGGTCATAACGGGTATTCGGGGTTCTGCATTTGTTAAATCAACATTTGTCGCTAAGAACAGTAAGTAAGTAGCACAAATTATAAGTTGTTTATTCTAAATGCTTTTAAAATTTCACACTTCAATTCTTCAAACAATTCATAGCAAGTCAAATCCTTTATATAATATTGCAGGCAAGAGCAAAAGCTGTCAGTTTCATCCAAGCATAGTGCAGCTCTTGACTTTAGGAGTTCGAGATATAAATCACTTCCATTTCTTCCCAGAGTGCTTGCCCTTGTGCTTGCCAAACTTTCCATGTTTCTTATGCTTACCGTGCTTGAACTTGCCACCGCCGTGCTTGCCATGCTTATAATGGCCACCACCGTGGTGTCCCATTGGACCCATCATGTTATGAGCTCCATGAGATACATTGTGGCCTCCGTGGCCATGAGATGATGTCATGTGGTGAACTCCATATGCAGCGGCTGCTGCAGCAGCACCACCAGCTAGCACTGTTCCCATACCAGGTCCATGATGTCCTATGGATACAAATTTCTCATGATCAGTCTTTCATAGTTTATGTAGGCAAAACAAATACAAAACAATTATCATCTGAATCTTTTTGTTTCCTTAATCAATCACAATTTCATATCGCATTAAAACTGATTTTGGTCAGTTCCAAAAGTACATCCAAACGCCTCCAAATAAGGCTTATAACACGCCTGTTTTAAACATTGCCACACAAAAAATCAACAGGGTTTATCCATATGGAAATGGAACGTGATTTTGGTTTAAAATAAAACAGATACAATCCATTATGCTTCTGTTATAATATCTATAGTTTGAGCATACGACAGGTCCTGAACTCTTAATTGTAATTTTTAACATTTGATTCAAGTCATATACGTCTTAATTAGCACCCCCGAGTGAATTTATAACTAATGTAGCAATAACACTAATATAAAGAAAGAGCAAGTGAAATGCAATTACAACGAAGCATTAGTAATGACGGTGTGAACTAACCTCCTGAACTGTGTGAAGCACCGGGATAGCCAGCAGGGGGGTATCCCCCCTGTGGAGGGTAGCCACCACCAGAGGGTGGATATCCAGCTGGAGGGTATGCACCACCAGCGGGAGGATAACCTGATGGAGGATATCCACCGGGTGGAGCGTAACCAGCCGGTGGGTATGCTCCTTGAGGAGGGTATCCACCACCATGTTGGGGAGGGTAGTGTCCACCAGCATGTCCAGCAAGATTACCAAACAACCCTTTGTCCTGTTCGTTAGGATTCGGGGGGTACGGATTTGGATTCCCGTCGCCACCCATTTTCTTTCAAATTTGTATTGTTCTCGCAGAATCTGCAATCAAAATTTAGGAAAAAGATAAACTCAGCACAATATCAAACAATATTTCAAACAGATGGTGCTCAACAGGTATGAGTCCAAAAATCGACATCAGTACCAAATGTCATTTTAGTCCATATCATAAACGAGTAACAGAAATTATACTCCTACCTACATCAACAACTACTTTAATACAACCATGATATGTATCATCGACATAACAGTTAGCTATAACAGTCAAACTATTTATTTCCTTAGAGCAACTACTACTCGTAAAACATAACATTAAGAAGAAAGCTAACTCAATTAAGAAACTCATATATCTACCATTGAAAAGCTAAATCGCCAACAAAGATTCTAGCCAACTGATGAACGTGATTACCACTTTTTGCATTAAGCATCGATAACCTAGATATGTATATATTGTTCGTAAGCAACAAAAGATAAGTATGATTAAGGGGGTTTTATCAAAAGAGGTCTAGTTTCAAACCTCACCGGGTACACTTTTGATCGAGAGTGGCCATATGGAAATGGTCGTGAACATACCCCCGTTTGGCCACATACATCTAACCCTCAACAAGAAAATCAATCGTTTAATTACCGTTTTATCTTGCATAGATAGGGTTTGTACCCATGGTTTAGAGTTATATATATTAATTCTAGTTAGGGTTCCATAAGCGCAACACGATGGCCATACACAACATATCTATCTCACTGTATTAAGTAGATCCACAACCATCTGGTGTTATGTCTCACATAATACATAACATGGTTACTTGAGACACAAGCAAACACAATGAGATCAAGCACGTAACCAAGTGGTTTTGGGCATTTGATCCAAAAACGTGATCATGCATGATCAATACGTACTATGATTATCAAACAGCTTTTATATACGCGATCTAATGATATACGTAAATCATAAATTTGATTTGATCGTATCCGATTTCAATACACAAATGATAGATAAACAATTATATGAAATAAAACAGATGATCGTAATTTAGGCTTACAGATTTGACGATGATTTTGTTTGATCAACCGCACGTTTGACTAATTCGGATGATCGAATGAATCTGTGTTGGTGTGTTTATATATGAAATGAATGATCAAATCACGCGTAACGTGACGACATCAACTTACTACAAAATATCTGTCTTTCATGAAAGGTCAACCATTTCGATAATAAACTAAAAGAAAATGCTAAAAGGTTGCTTTATTAAATTTTGTTTCAATATATGTTAGCACAAGATAATGATGATCACAAAACCGCCACTTGCATGATTCAGGTTTCACCAAAAACTAAAAAACCTAAACCAAATCAAATCAAACTAGCAGGGTAATAAAAACGTGGAGTTAGGATAAATAAGAAGAATAACTAAAATGAGAAGGATGAGAAGAAACCACAACCACATATTTAAGATGCACGTACAAAATCAGATGCATCTCCCCTTAAATTTATCACTCATATTATTAAATACTAATTTGACATCTGATGAAAGTTGGAGGTAAGAAAGGTAAATAGTTTTCTATTATATTTTTTACTTTGCAATGTTTGGTTTGAGTTTGACAGGTTTGGAGAAGTTGGAGGGCTAAATGTAGCAAAACGACTCAACTTGAGTCAACCCTAGTCATACGAGCATAAATACTCCTTTCTTGTTATTTCCGTCATTCAGTTTTTTGTTATCACTTTGTTTCATCTCTCACATAGCAATTTCCGCCATTGTTGATCTTGTTGATTTGTTCTTGTATATTGATCTTGCCTGTAAGATCAAGTATACATTGTATTTCATTGTTTTCTGAGTTGTATGTAGGATCACAAAGCTATGTATCACATTTGAAGTGATAGCCTAACGCAGTTATAGAAAAATAAAGGGGAGGTTGGTTGATTAAATCTGTTCTTGTGTTTTGTTTTAATAAATCGAATATGGTATCAGAGCCTGGTTCTTGATATCTGAGTTTTAAAACGGTTTTCTTTAACAATCTTGATTAATCTTGTGGTTAATCGTGTTCTTTTTGTGATTAATTGCAAGATTTTATCATTTTAAATTTTTTAGGGTTTTAAAATTTGGGGGTTTTCTGATTCTTGGTGATCTGTGGTGTTTAATTGGGTTCTTTTGTGCTTAATTAAGCTCAATTGTGTTTCTGGTAAGGTTAATTGAAGAAACCCTAAAATCCAGAAATTAGGGTTTCATTCAATTTTTGGGCGTTTGTTATTTAGTGTTAGTTATTTGTTATAACTAACATTTTCAGGTTGTTTTTCCGCTGTGCTTGTTGATTGTGATAAGATCTTCTTGATCTTATTGGTTCTTGGGTTTCTTTGCTTGTTGCTGCGCGTGTAGTAACACCTCTCTCGCTCTCTCTTCTTTATTTGTTGTTTTTAGAAGGGGTTTTAGGTGTCGAAGGGATTAGTTAGTTTTGGTTGTTGGTTGTTGAGGAGATACAAGGAGGTTGTTGTGCTTTGTTGATTTTTGTGTGTTTTCATTATGTCTGCTTCTAAGAAAGGTGACCAGGATGATGATCCTGTTAGTGATACTGAAACTGAAAGTGAAACAGTCATTCATACTAATGACCCTTTGTTTTTACACCCTACTGACACAAATGGGCAGCCCATTGTGAGTGTTAAGCTCACTAGTCCTGAAAATTATAAAGTATGGGCTGCTGCATTTAAGCTTGCATTGCATACTAAGAATAAATTGGGTTTCATTGATGGTACTTGTGAAAAGAATAATGATGATAATGTTTTGGCTGATCAATGGGATAGATGTAATGCTGTAGTTTTATCTTGGATCCTTGGATGTATCTCTTTTGAGTTATATCAAGGACAAATTTTCTCTAAAAATGCTAAAGATGTGTGGGATGAATTTAAAGAAACTTATGATAAGATTGATGGATCTGTTATCTATAATTTGCACTATAAGATTTGTTCTCTCTGGCTCTTCTTTGTCTGAATACTATCACAATTACAACAGTCTTTGGAGGCAGTTTGACTCACTTGTCAATCTTCCTTCATGTAAATGTGATGGTGCTCCTCAAATGAAGAGTCACAACTCTCTTATAAGACTCATGCAGTTTTTGATGGGCCTTGATGACACTTTCAGTGTTGTTAGGAGTCAATTACTAACTGCAGACCCTTTGCCAGATGTTAAATCTGCTTTTGCTACTCTATCTAGGATTGAGTCTCATAAGAATAATCTGGTTCATGTTGTGAGTGATAAGAATACTGCTACTGCTTTTGTTGCTAAACCTAATAATTGGAATGGTAATAAAAATTCTCAAAACAGTCAAAATGGTCAAAACAAAGGTCCTAATAAGAATAACAATAAGTTTGTTTGCACTCATTGTAATATGAATGGCCATACTGTTGATAGATGTTTTGAACTTAATGGATATCCTCCAGGTTTCAAGAAAAGGAATACTGGAGGATCTAATGGTTCTAATAATGTCACTAGTTCTCTTGGTAATAATGTTGATCAGGGATCTGGGAAATCTCTTCCCTTCACTGCTGATCAGATAAATAGACTCATGCCTTTGATTAATTCTAAGCCTGACATTGGTGAAGTGCAGTCTTGTGCTGCAGGTATTAAATTTGGTTCTAATCATGTCATTAGTTTTGTCACTTGTAGATTCTTTAATTTTAATACTAATATAAGTACTTATAGTACTTATATTGGTTGGATCTTTGATTCTGGAGCATCACAACATATGACTTTTTCAACTGAACACTTATTTGATGTTATTGATGTGTCAAAATTGAATATATCTGTTTCACATCCTAATGGAACTATTGAACATGTTAAGCATGTTGGAAACTTTAAACTATCAAGTAAAATTACTTTGAAAATGTGTTGGTTGTTCCAGGTTATAAGGTCAGTCTTATTTATGTTCACAAGTTGGCTAAAGATAGTAAATTTGTTGTTTCCTTTACTGAATCAAAGTGTTTTGTTCAGGATTCTCATCAAAAGTCCCTCTTGGGGACTGGTAGTGAAAATAATGGACTTTATCTGTTTGATTCAGGTAGGAAGTTTGTTAATAGTGCTATCACTAAGTGTAATTTGTCTAAGTGTGTGTGGCATAACAGACTTGGTCATCCCTCAGACCAAGCTTTAGCTATTCTTAAGGATAAAATCCATCTTGATTCTGCTAGTAATGTTCAGCCTTGTGATGTGTGTCATATGGCTAAGCAAACTAGAGATCCTTTTCCTGTAAGTGATCATAAGACTAAATGTTTGGGTGAAATTATTCATTTGGATGTTTGGGGTCCTTATAGGGTTAAAAGTAGAGATGGATTTAGATTCTTTCTTACTATTGTTGATGATTATACCAGGGCTGTGTGGTTATACATGCTTAAAGGCAAAGATGCGGTTTTTGATAAACTTGTTGAGTTTTATAAGCTAATCAAAAATCAATTTGATGTTGCCATCAAAGTTTTTAGAAGTGATAATGGAACTGAGTTTGTTAATCATAAATTTGAAAGTTTTATTAAACAAAATGGTGTTATACATCAAACTACTTGTGTGTATACTCCACAGCAGAATGGTATAGCTGAGAGAAAACATAAGCATTTACTTAATGTTGCTAGAGCCCTCATGTTTCAGGGGGGATTACCTTTGAACATGTGGCCTGAATCTATTCTTACTGCTGTTTATTTGATTAACAGGATTCCTAGCTCAGTCCTCTCTGGAAAAAGTCCTTATGAAATGATTTATAAAACTGAACCTAATATCTCTCATTTAAAAAGTTTTGGGTCTCTTTGTTTTAGTACTGTACTTAATAATGTGGATAAGTTTGCTGCTAGGTCTGAAAAGTGTGTGTTTATTGGGTATTCATTCACTAAAAAGGGTTATAAATTGTTTGGTATTGAGTCAAAACAAGTGTTTTATTCAAGGGATGTCAAGTTTTATGAAACAGTGTTTCCTTTTAAAAATGATGTTTGTAAAAATGGTTTGATCTTTGAAGATCAGGGAGTAAATAGTTTAAATATTTTTGATTTAGCAGTAAACAACTCTGATGATCCCCATGATGATTTGAGAGATGAAAAATTAGGAGATAGAGGTAGCATTTTAAAAGAGTCTGTCTTAGCTGAGAAAGTATCTACTGATACTCCTATCATTGTTACCAGTGATACTCAGGGGTCAGAGTCTATGAATGATAAAAGTCATAGTCTTGGAAACCAGTATAACTTAGGCAATAATGATGCTAATGATATTGACAATAATGTTGCCCTAGATGATGAAAATTATGATTCTGAGGGTGAAGAGTTTATAGAATTCAACCAATATTTTCAACATAATAGTCCAGAGGAAACTGAGCTAAGAAGGTCTAGTATACCACATAAGTTGCCTAGTAAACTTAGTGATTATGTGCTTGACAAGAAAGTTAAATATGATATTAACACTGTGGTGAACTATAATAACTTGTCTTTGCATAACTTTGTGTTCACTAATAACTTGAACAAAATACATGAACCTAAGTATTACAATGAGGCAGCCAAAGACCCTAGGTGGGTTGAGGCTATGAATGAGGAGATGGAAGCTCTTAATAGAAACAATACTTGGGTGATTGTTGATCTACCTCAAGGTAGAAAGGCTGTTGCATGTAAATGGCTATGGAAGGTAAAATACAAATCTAGTGGTGATGTTGAGAGATATAAAGCTAGAGTTGTAGCAAAAGGGTTTAGTCAAAAAGAGGGAATTGACTATGAAGAAACTTTTTCACCTGTTTTGAAAATTGTAACTGTTAGGTGTCTTCTTTCTGTTGTTGTGCACAATAATTGGCCTGTTTATCAGTTAGATGTAAATAATGCCTTTCTTTATGGAGATTTAGATGAAGAAATTTATATGAATCTTCCTAAAGGGTATGGCTCTAACTCAAACAAGGTGTGCAAGTTAACAAAATCTTTATATGGGTTAAAACAGGCACCTAGAAAATGGAATGAAAAATTAACAAGTGTGTTAATTGAAAATGGTTTCTGTCAAAGTAAAAGTGATGTTTCTTTGTTTACTAAGACTGAGAATGAGTCTTTTGTTGCCCTGCTTGTTTATGTTGATGATATTATTATAACAGGGAACAATGAAAGTATTATCAATGACTTTAAAGAATATTTGAGTTCAAAATTTAAAATTAAAGATCTTGGTAAACTCAAATATTTCTTGGGTATTGAAGTACTTGATACTGACTCAGGATTGTGTCTTAATCAAAGGAAATATTGTTTAGAGTTGCTATCTGAATATGGAATGTTGGCTTGTAAGCCAGCTAAAGCTCCTATTCCAGATGCATCTAAGAAAAAGAAAAAACTTATTGAAGATGAGATTGATACTGTGCTTGAAAACAAAACTTGTTACCAAAAGATTGTTGGTAAATTGATATATCTGACTCTAACTAGGCCTGATATTGCTTATGCTGTTCATTGTTTAAGTCAGTTTATGCATGATCCTTATAAATCTCATCTGAAATTAGCTTTTCATGTTCTTAGATACCTGAAAAGGTCACCTGGAACTGGTATATCTTTTAAACATAATAATAATCTGAATCTTAATGCTTTTGTTGATTCTGATTGGGCTAAGTGCAAGATTACTAGGAAATCTGTTACTGGATATGCTGTTTATCTGGGTGATAATCTTGTATCATGGAAAAGCAAGAAACAATCTGTTCTAGCCAAATCTTCAGCTGAAGCTGAATATAAAGCTATGAATAGTGTGGCTTGTGAAATCATGTGGTTACTTAAGATTATGAATGATCTTAAAGTAAAAGTGGATTTACCTGTGCCTATCAGTTGTGATAGCAGTTCTGCAATTCAAATTGCAGCCAATCCTGTATTTCATGAAAGAACTAAACATTTTGAGATTGATTTATATTTCTTAAGGGAAAAGGTATCTGCAGGTTTGATCAAAACTGTTAAGGTCAAATCTGAAGATAATGTTGCAGACTTGTTTACCAAAGGGTTGTCTATTAAAGATCACAATTTTTTTTGTGAACTTTTGAAGCTTGTTGATCTTTATCAGAAGTCAACTTAAGAGGGGGTATTAAATACTAATTTGACATCTGATGAAAGTTGGAGGTAAGAAAGGTAAATAGTTTTCTATTATATTTTTTACTTTGCAATGTTTGGTTTGAGTTTGACAGGTTTGGAGAAGTTGGAGGGCTAAATGTAGCAAAACGACTCAACTTGAGTCAACCCTAGTCATACGAGCATAAATACTCCTTTCTTGTTATTTCCGTCATTCAGTTTTTTGTTATCACTTTGTTTCATCTCTCACATAGCAATTTCCGCCATTGTTGATCTTGTTGATTTGTTCTTGTATATTGATCTTGCCTGTAAGATCAAGTATACATTGTATTTCATTGTTTTCTGAGTTGTATGTACGATCACAAAGCTAGGTATCACATTTGAAGTGATAGCCTAACGCAGTTATAGAAAAATAAAGGGGAGGTTGGTTGATTAAATCTGTTCTTGTGTTTTGTTTTAATAAATCGAATACATATCTAAAATATGTGGTCAGAAATTATTCTTATTCTTTTCATTTTAATTTTTCTTCTTACTAGATCCCTACTCTAAAAACGTGTACCCTGTGACTAAATTCTTCGGTGTTATAATTCGTATTTTTTTAATTATAAGTTTTGAATCAATAGTTTTCATCTAAAAACGTGTCTTAAAAACGTGATTTCAATCGAGGGATATTATTACTTTTAGCATTATATGTAATATATAGATGAAAATTCAAGTAAATTTAAGTAAATGATTAAAGGAAAAAAAACTAAATGCAATAAACCAATTTTCAATTAGATTTTTTATTTGATGTATTAATATATTATAGATGCTCTTTAATGTTTGTAGAATATGCATATAATATTGTATATTATTATAATGGGGTGTTTTATTAAGAGTATTAATTACTCATTAAAAAAATTTTAATTATTGTATGGTGAGAAATTTGTACACTTGGCTTATTAAATTATATTCTTTAAACAATATTTTAATTTGTGTTTTAAAAAGAAGTACATCATGTTAATTTAGTGGTACTACTTAATTTTTTTTCATTAATAGGAGAGAGATACTAATCTCTTTTATAAGGGAGTTAGATATTTGTGGCAAAGAGCTTTAATGATATAATTAAAGAAGTTTTTATTTACGAGTGCTGATATTTTCGAAAGAAAAAAAACGCATGTGAATTTTACTGACTCGTCAAATAGAAGATTTACATTCACATTAGCTGACGTTTTGGTTTTTGGATGATTAGAGGAAAACATGTGTACGTGTATCTTTCTGCGGTTTTTCCTTTTGTGAATTAAGTAGTCGGAGTTTTACAGCGGGTCAGATGCTTTGAAAGTCGTCTTATGCAAAGTGAGAAAACACGAAAAAAACATGTATTGAAAATCGACACGTGTTTAAACCTTTCTCATTTGATCTTTTTGGTTTCCTTGCGCCTGAGGTGGTGGAGTTTTTTAATAAAATTTAGCGGGTTATGAATACAATGTTATGACATTTAGATTTATAAATATAGTTTTATAAAAGTAATAGCCTCTTACTAGATTAAAACTTTTAATAGTTAGAGCTTTTAAATGTTAAATGTGTGTTTTTTAATATTCATTCAGAGGCAACAAGAGGTAGAAACATGTAAATAGACTAGACATAGAAAGAGGATCTTAATGCATCTGGTTGTGCTATTAAGACCGTTTTTTTTTAAACAAGCAATTATAATTTCATTTAGATTCAGACATTTTCGCCACAGATTTAGATTCCGATGTGCAAATCAGGTTCAGATCCAGAGCCTATAATAAACAAACGACACCTAAGTAATAAGTTTATAAATTAAACAAAATTAAATACTCCTATATATTTTTCGATGTAAGTATGATTTTGGCAAAAATAAAAACCAAACCAAACTAAAAACTAAAAACCAAACTCAAACAAATACCGTCTAAATCAATTGTTAAAGTGTGCAAATCGTCTCCGTTTATTAAAACTTCCTAGTCAACCACTTTTAATCTACTCCAATATCATGACATCGTATCAACCCATTTCTATCTTTGTTTATTTTCTAATTTTTAGTTTTACGCAATACACACAAGATATTTTAAAGAACTAGATGCTCGTTCATTATTGGTGTCATGTGACCATCACTCTGCATTTATGCTTTTGAATCTATACCTCCCACTTATAAATATTGATTATTGTTATATGGGCTTTGCATCAATTCTGTGTTTCTAGAAAATGACTAGTTCACATGTTCATTTTGACCACTAATTAGCAGGGCCGAGCTTGACCGGACCGGATCGGGAAACCGGATCGAACAGATCAGACCGAACGTATTTGGATCTGATCCTTAGTCCATGCTTTTCGTTACATTCGGTCTTCGGTTCGATCCGGTAGGGCTGAGCATCGATTCAAAACCGAATCGAAAACCGACTTTGAAAAAAACAGGAACAGAAAACCAAACAGAATTAAACCAAAACGAACCGAACCGAAAAAAACCAAACCGAATATATAGTTTAGGCGTATCTTTTGTGTTTTTAACCTAAAACCGAACCAAACCGAACAAAATCGATATAGATATACAAAAACAAAATTGCACTGTTTGGTTTCGATCAGCTCGGTTTATCGGTTTGATTTGATTTTCGATTGGTTTTGATAAGCCCTACGATCCGGTTAGGTCTTACAAAAAAACGAGAATCATGCTTTGTAGGACCGGGCCGAAGGCCGAAAGCAGAACCAGACTGACCGGGACCAGACTATTTTGGTTAGGTCCTTGGTCCGGCATTTTGGACAAATTCAGTTTCAGTCCGGTCTCGACCAGGACGTTCCGGTTTTCGGACGGCGTGCACCCCTAAAAGTAAAATTCCAATTCGTCATATTCTTGGAAAGCTTGAGCATTTTTCATTTATTTATTTTGTTTATGTTATGAAAGCATACAAATCATACAAGTATTTGATCTTCCTGAAGTTAGGACATATAGCAAAAACCTAACTCGATGATCTTAAACGTTGCTCGTAGTCCCGAAATAAAAACGATAAATGAATAAAACTAAAGGTGATGGTTCAACGCTTGGGTCACGTTTGATCTAAAATGTATTAAAAGGGTAACATTAGAATTTTGAAAAACATAGTTAAAAATGAAACGGGTCAAATGAGTTGAACGGGTCGAAAATTGTTCAATATGTATTTTTCTTGCATTTAAATACAACCACTTAGATCATTTCAGCTTTCGACATCAATGCCTACCTCCTCATTCTTTAGCATGCGAACTGATTCTGTAACACTCTAAATCGCACCTGGGCTTTTGTGGGTTACTGTTCCATTTTCGGACACCATTTGACTAACTGTGGTCTTATTTGAATTTCAAGGTCCAGTTTGTGCAGATTTGAAGACCAAGAGGCTTGATCATCTCGAGACTAGGCAGGAGTTAAATGGCAAGAAATGATTACGAGTTTTTCTGGTACATTCTTCTGTAAATTCTTGCACCTTCATATTCTGCATGGATCTCTCTTTCAGTTCTGATCCCCATTGGATTATTAAGTAACCATCCCGCGTCGTCACAAAGGATACTGGAGTCAATCTTGTCAACATGGATAAGCTTCTCCGACTCTTCATCAAAATACTTTCGCATGTCATCAGCAACATCAAGCACATCGGACTGTATAAACACCTGTTTAAACATTTCCATCTCAGTTATGCATGTCAAATCACCACAACATAAGCACATCATGCTTGTTCTCATTTCAAAAAAGGATGGCAACTGGATGCATACATAGAATAATTAGAGGTCGCAATTATTGACTCGTTACTTGCATATGGATAGATGCGGGTTACGTTTTATCTACAGGACTATAAGAGAGAAAGCTAAAATAATGGGTCAAATGATTTGAAAGTCACCCAAAGTGTGTACGGAGTATAACATGTCAGACAAGTAACCTCCTAAACTTTTATTTTTTAATTGTTAGATTATTATTGTGACGACAATTTCTGTAAATCATACTTCACATACAACGAGACTAAGTACTTAATAGAAAAAAGTAAACGTAAAGGAATGCTTTTTGCCCGAGCCGACCTAATCTTTACCAAAACTACCCCCTTTCACCAGTCACCCAACCTACCCGACCCACCCAGCCTCAATGCACAGCGCTTACATACACCAAAAATGAACACAACACACATATCTGTTTCATATGCACATCCAAAAAACATCACGAAGCCAAGTAAACTAAATGACAACTGAATAGAAAAAAGCAACATAAAGGCATCCTAAAGAGTTTGGACTCGACTCTACCTGTCCTGCAGGCATTAATTTATCCACAATTGCTTCCACAAGAGGCTTCTGCACAACCCTTCTTTTATGGTGCCTCTTTTTGAAATGAGGATCTGGACACTGCATAGACGTCAAATTTTCATAACCAAGAAATTGACTAAACATTTTGGGGAAGTATTACCAGATAATATTTTAAGTTGAATTACATAAAGGTTTAGAAACACGAATGCACTAACCAATATTGATACCAACATCAAAGGCCCAGGGTACGTTGATAGGATTTGCCTAAAATGTATTGAGGCGTTCGCGAACATAAAATGTCTGCGTGATAGATTTCAAATGTCAGGGCATCTTTAAATGTAAAAAAAATGTTACACAATAATATATAGATGAGTAAGAAATCGTTGCTTTCTAAGCCAACTTGCGGAATGGATGGAAACTTACATATTACTAAGAGCCAGCTCCTTCGCCCATGTTTCAGCACGAGTGACCAACTACAACAGAATGGCGTATTATCATTACTGTTTACTAGTATCAATGTAGTATTTGACATCCAGAAATACTAAATTAAACAATTACCATACTTTTTCCCGTATCTCGAGACCCATATAGTTCTTGGAATCAGGATTTCTCTTAGCGAGCCACATGAGAAATCGGCCACTTCCTAGATTAATGAAATTGTTAGGATGATTAGGGCTTTTTAATCAAACAGTAAATCAACTTTAAGACAAGGGTTCTAGTCTTCTAAGGCATGTCCTATGCAAGTAATAGGTTCAGATAGCAACACAATGATGAGAATCCTTTAATAACGCATGGGCCAATGGCAACTAAGATCCAAATGTCTAATCTTGAATCGTGATCTATATAGTATGTGACGTCCTAGATAAACCGAAAATTATCCCACTCAATTTCCATACAACGGATCATGATCATATACTATGTGACGTCCTAGGTAAAAACTATTGACGAATTCAAGACAGATCATGTTACTAGCCACCACATTAGCCACCCACATCCCTGAACATCTTGTTTTCCAACGTTAACTGTGCCACTTTACATCAGTTTGGTGCAGGTTGGCCGATTTCGTTGAAGGCTAGAATCAACACAAACATGAGATGGTCCCATTCCTAGCATGGAGGGGTAGACTTAGACCAAGAGGATAATGTCAAAGAGAGGTAGGCGTAAGACTGACATGTTTGAAAGAGTTGATATAAATGAAACGACTTGATTTAGACTTTAAACAGAATCCAATAGTCAACACGCCAACCCTCTTTCTAAAGTCGATCCATAAATTAACTTAAACGCAACAACAATTAGCATGAATAAACAAATTTTTTTGCAATGCAAGCCATACTATGCATGGGATTAATCATGTTCTGGGTCAAATATTAATCATGGTAAGATATGATCATTACCGCTCCCTATGTCCACCACTAGAGGCAGCTTTGGGTCTTCAAATACATCATTCCAATTCGGCGGGTCAACAGGAACCTATCAAAATATAAACCAAAAACATATGAATTACTAGTACTATAATTACCATTATTCCCAACCGAAACATGAGACTATTAGAGTATCTTCAATTTTAGAAACATAGACATAAAAAATGAGAGACAGGAAACATATACCGATAACTTAGTGCTAAGCGGATTAACATGCTGCCTCACACGAACAGCACCCTCCTGATAATCCACGAACAGAAAACATAAAAAAATCATCCAAAAATATCGACATTTCACTTCTGACATGTTATACCCCATCCACGAGGTCTTTGGGTAAACTTACTGAAGCAACTTAGTACCTTACTGTATTACCTATTTAACAGCTTATCTGTGTCCAATAAGTTGTTTTAAGTATCCAATAGTTTATAGCCTAACAACTTAGTCAAATCATTTAACCTTTTTCATACAAACCATGATGGATAAGCTTATCTACAAGAGCTTAGTTAACTCATTAGCTGAAAAACCAATAAATACAAGCTCCTTTAAATAACAGCCCCTTAATTATCATCAAATCCATATATCATTAGCATTTTAAAGCAAATTAAAACCAACCCTTTACAGATTAAAGCGAACTTGCAATCTCTACTCAAATTTAAAGACTAATTCCGTAAAGCTTGTTGTAGCAGCTCATTAGCTTAATGTATTATCTGAACACAAAAAAGCTGTTTTGAGTACCCAAATAGATTATGCTTAACAGCTTATTCAAGTCAGAAAGAAATACTAGTTGATAAGCCAATAAGCAGAAGCCCTTTCAAATAAGCAAACCCAAACGTCCCCTAGTTATTACGAAATCATATGTCATTGGCATTTTAAAGCATCTAAAAACTAACCCTTTACAGATTAGACCTAACTTTACCATATTTAAATTGGATTTACTAGAGACTAATTCGATTTCATATTCGGTTCTTATACGAGTTAGGGAAGTGTGGAGTGCACACTCCTTGAGCTAATATGTTTTCGACCATGAAAAAGATGCAGGGGTCAAGGGGCAGAGCCCCTTGCTGATCTAAACGATTTTTATGAATCGGTTCTAACGGAAACACCATATTTTCACGTCAAAACCCATCAAACATGTCGTTTTAACCGAATTTAACTGTTACTAAACACCATTAACTGCATTAAACTGTCATATGTTTTATATTAACAGATCATTTGGTCTCAGAGAACATACGAAAATCTGTACAATTCCTGTTTGTTCCTGCTTAGTTATCTTTTTGCCTAGAAACTAAGTGTTCTTCTTGAATTACCCCAAATTAGGATTTCGTGATACCCAGGCAACTAAAGGGTCGATATACTTTATTCGGAAAGTGAACAGGCACGATTTGAGAAGACATCCAATATTATCATCATCCTAACCGAAATATCTATCAAAAACTACGTAAAAACAAAAACAAAAACTTATCTACTATTTTTTTGAATTAAAAGTTACTTTTGAAACTATTATCAAACTCATACATCAGTAACATTTTAAAGCAAATCAAAACCACCCTTTATAGATTACACCTAAATTTGCAATTTCCAATAAAAAAACACAAATATATAATGTATTCTTTATTGGGTTTTGGTAATAGAAAAACACCGAACTTTCTTCATTGTCTTGTTTGGTAAATAGAACTATGAAAAGTTGTGTAAATGTAACGAACTTCCATTTAAGTGTTCCAATCTCCGCATTTTAACAACATGTCATGCTATAAATGGATAAGACACGTCATCAAAATGGGCAGATTGGAACACTTTAATGGAAGCTCATTACAGTTATACAACTTTTTTAAAGTTCACATATCAAATCGGTACATTTTGAGTAATTCATTGCTACTTCACTACCATTAAGGGGGTGTTTGGTTTGGCTTATATAACGTAAGCCCATTTCGGCTTATATAACATAAGCCCCAATTTTGTGGCTTATTTGGAGATTTATGGGCGTATATAAGTTTATTATATCATGATGATAAACTTATATAAGCCCCTAACATAGTGTAGGGCATGATATAATCAAGAAGGGAATGTAAAAGACTAATACGATGGAATGAAAAAATGTTGTTTGTTTACGTTTATAGAATGTAATGACACATTACAAGGAATCACTCATTACGTCAAAACCATTTCTTAGGGGCCCCCTTCTTTTTTTCCATTATATCTCGTAATGAAATCAAAATTACATAAAACCCATCATTAACTAGCCATATTAAATAGACTTTATATCATCAATGGTTATTTTAGTCTTTTTATTAGCGATTACATTATTCATTCCATTACGTCGTGTATTCTATTCGTAAGATATTTCATTATGTCGTACCAAACGAACCAGTCTCGAAATTAGCCACAAAATTGGGGCTTATGTTACATAAGCCGAAAATAAGCCATATTTAGGCTTATATTTCATAAAAACCAGTTTTTTAAGCTTATTTGGAGACTTATGAGCTTATATAAGTTTATTATATTATATAAGTTTATTATATCATAATAAACTTATATAATCCCATAAGTCTCCAAATAAGCCACAAAATTGGGGCTTTAAGGGGGTGTTTGGTTAAGGCTATGTATTGGGCTCATATAATGTTATATAAGCCATGCCGTTCAAAAAAAATGTTATATAAGCCATTTATGGCTTATATATAATAAGTTTATAAGCCTTACTTAAGTGTTTGATTTAGCTTATATAGTTAATAAGGTAAAATGACAAAAAAGTACATAAAAAATAAAAAGGATGTAAATTAATAAATTAGGGTATAAATGTTTTTTCATATAATATTCTTATATTGGGGTGTTTCGTTAAGCTTATGAGTGGGGCTTAGGCTTATATTATATAAGCCATTTGTGGCTTATATATCATAAGCATATAAGCTTATGTTAAGTGTTTGGTTAAGCTTATTAAAATTAATAAAGTAAAATGACAAAAAAATATATGAATGTTAAATTATGTAGTTATTAAATGGGGGTATAAAAGTCTCTTTATATGTAATAGTTATATAAGCCCACCTTTTATATAAGCTTATAAACCTGCTTATATAAGCTTAACCAAACACTTGATTTCGGCTTATAAGCTTATATAAGCTAATGAGCTTATAAGGCCACTATATAAGCTAAAAGAAACACCAAGTCTCCAAATAAGCCACAAAATTGGGGCTTATGTAATATAAGCCGAAATGGGCTTACGTTATATAAGCCAAACCAAACAGCCCAGGCGAACAAAAACCGACCCTTTACAGAATAAACCTAAAGCTGCAATCTTTACAACATTTATGGTAAAAAAAGATTAGTTTAATGATTTGGGTACCTCGGAAATGATATGTGGGAGACTAAGATCAGCATATTCCAATGCAACCAACTGAGGGCTTCTGATTTGTGGTACTCTTTGTTGTTGAGGAACAGATATGGTTGTTGATGAACAGTGACATATACCATGATGATGATGATGGATTAATGAAGAATTAATGATTAATGATTTAAGAGCAGTTTTTGGTGTTATTAAGAATGTTGAAATCAGTGGGAGTTGTTTTAGTACTGTTATTGTGTTGTTAGCCATTGTTGGAGGAGACCAACTTTCATGTGTTACTGATAAATTACCACCCTTTGTTTGAGAGTTTTTATTTTTATTTTTATTTTTTATTAGTTGTTAACTGTTTACTAAAAATCAGTTAAAAAGAGTTATAAATTACTCCTATGTTTTATAAAAAAATGTTTGGTATATCAGCTTTTAACTGTAAAATTACAACACCACATCAAAACAATTGGTCTGATTGTCTTAGATTCAAAGCCCATACGACCATAAACCAACTGCTAACAATTGGTTAATTAATTTTCTCATCAAAACACCACATCAATATAATGTAGCCTTCTAACTTTCTTCGATTTCACTACAACAAAACGCAAATCCTCATTGCATTCTCCATATTCACTACCATAAAATCCCAAAAAATGTTTTACTACCCACAAAGTGTTTGTAAAAATGTCTCAACAAAAAAACATACATAAAAACATTATCCTTTTCGTTACAAATCCATTTACTTCCTCTTATTTTCATGACATCCTCATCTATCTCTTCGAACGGAATTTGGCCGTGCCCGTTTAGGGGTTTTCATTGTTGCCCGGACGGTGAAGTGGGCAATAAAGGGTTTCCTCGTTTGATATCTCATCTCAAGAGACTACACCTTTCATGCGATGAACGTAAAGATGCATTACGCGATGCTATCTCCATGGACCATGGATTATATATGGCACTTGAGGATACTTTGAAGGCATTTGACCAATGGCTATGTGGGGAGTGTATGAACTTACATGTTGTTAGTCGGGCTTGTCATCACAAGGATGGTGATGTTCGCCTGTCAAAAGAGCCCGATGACATGGTTGGTTATAATGTTGGCATTTCGAAGCCTTCTAATAAGGATTATGAGATAAACGTAACTGAGGGGTTGGCTTTGGACGTTGAGCTTCTTGATCGTGTTTTTAAATTGCCTATCACTACTGTCAAAAGTATTCCTCATGGTTGTCGTCTCGCTTTTTCTCAGGCTATAAAAACAGTTCTTTACAAGGTGGTTGCCCAACCCGATTCTGTTGCAGCATGGGTCAAGTTGTTACTTTTTCCACGATGTACGTTACAGGTGTGTAGGCCCAAGAATAGACAAGAACGTAGGTCAGGAAACAGGAAATCCTTGCAACAAAGTCATATCTTGAAGTCACTAGCCACATGGGGGAAAGATGACGGTATTGAAACGTTAGTTAAGAAGATGTTTGATGGTTCTGGGTTAGGTTCTTTGGACGAGGGTGGAGGTGATTTTAATGAGGAGGCAACACCAGGTAATGCCAACATCAGGCAATGTCTACGCAAGGTTGCGGATGGGCACTTTACAGCAGCTGTGAAAGTGTTATCCTCTTCTGGTGTAGCTCCATACTGCGATGATACCATTAAAGCCTTGGAGGCCAAGCATCCTTACAAGTCACCCCCATCCATGTCGAGCAGTACATATTCTGAGCCTCCCCTTGTAGCAGAGATTGATTGTGTCCTTGGCTGTATTAAATCATTTCCTAAAGGTACTTCATGCGGTAGAGATGGTTTGAGGGCACAACATATTTTAGATGCTTTATGTGGAGAGGGGTCTACTATTGCCACAGATCTCTTAAAGGTCATCACCTCGATCGTTAATTTGTGGTTAGCGGGAAGGTGTCCGCCAATCTTGGGGGAGTTTGTCGCATCTGCTCCTCTCACGCCTCTCCTTAAACCAGATAACGGGATTCGACCTATTGTAGTAGGTACTATATGGAGACGTTTGGTTTCCAAGGTTGCTATGAAAGGTGTGGGTAAAGAAATGTCCAAGTACCTTTCTGATTTCCAGTTTGGAGTTGGAGTGTCGGGTGGCGCTGAGGCTATTTTACATAGCGTTAATAGGGTGTTGAGTGAATACCATAATGATGGGTCTCTTGCAATGCTCACTGTGGACTTCTCAAATGCTTTTAACCTTATGGATAGATCAGCATTACTCCATGAGGTTAGGGTGAGATGTCCCTCTATTTCTTTGTGGGTAGATTTCTTATATGGGCAAGCAGCGAGATTGTATATAGGAGACACATATATCAGGTCTGCCACGGGGGTGCAACAAGGTGACCCATTGGGACCTCTTCTATTCGCTCTTGTATTACACCCGCTTGTACATAATATCAGAGACAATTGCAAGCTTCTTCTTCATGCTTGGTATCTTGATGATGGAACTGTTATTGGAGAGTCAGAAGAGGTTGCTAAGGTGTTAGACATTATAAAGGTGAGTGGTCCAGGTTTGGGTCTTGAACTTAATATCAAGAAAACAGAGGTATTTTGGCCCTCGTGCAATGGTGTGAATGTCCTTGATGGTTTGTTTCCTATTGATATTCGGAGACCGTCTTCGGGTGTGAAGCTTATTGGGGGAGCTGTTAGTAGAGACGCCAATTTTATTAGAGGGATGACCATGAGGAGAGCCGCGAATGTAGTTGATTTGATGAGCCTTCTTCCACAGTTACATGACCCACAGAGTGAGCTCATTTTACTTCGATCATGCATGGGTATTTCCAAACTCTTTTTTGGGCTAAGGACTTGCCAACCTGTACACATTGAGGATGCGGCCTTGTTTTTTGACAAGGGTTTGTGTGGGTCAATTGAGAACATAGTGGTTTGTGGAGGGCCATTCTTTGGAGACTTACAGTGGCGACTTGCTTCTTTACCCATTCGTCTTGGTGGTTTGGGTTTGTACTCGGCAAAAGAGGCCTCCTCCTATGCTTTTGTGGCCTCGAGGGCCCATTCTTGGGTGTTACAAGATCACATTTTACGTGACAGTAGCGTATGTGGTATGGATGATGATTATGCTTCTGCTTTAGCTTGTCTACGTGATAAGATTCCAAGCTTTGATTTTAGTTGTTTCACTAATAAGGATACCGCCCCCTCTAAAACCCAACAAACATTGGCGACTACCCTTTTTAGTGAAATGGTAAAGGATATGGAGGTCCACTTTGATATGACTTTGAGACAGAAAGCGGTTTTTGAGTGTTTACGCGCGTCACATGCTCAGGATTTCCTACTAGCTATCCCTATAGACGGGCTTGGTCAACATATGTCACCAGTGGAATACCGTTCTATTCTTAAGTATCGCCTCATGATCTCATTATTTCCGGCTGATACAATGTGCCCTGTTTGTCGCAAGGCATGTTTGGATTTTTTTTTGGGGAACATGCGGTTCATTGTAAAGAGCTCCCGGGCTTCAAGTATCGACACGATATGGTTAGAGACGTTCTTTTTTACATATGTAGACGTGCTGGTATCTCCGCCAAGAAAGAAGCACCTATGAACTTCTTGACTGACTCGGTAGATGGAAGATCCACACTCAGACCGGCGGACATTCTGGTTTTTGGATGGGTTGGAGGAAAACATGCATGTGTGGATCTGACTGGGGTTTCTCCTCTTGTGTGGATGAGTAGTCGGGGTTTTACAGCGGGTCAGGCTGCTTTGAAAGCCGCCTCATGCAAAGTGACAAAACACGAAAAAGCATGCATTGAAAATCAACACGTGTTTATTCCTTTTGCAGTTGATACCTTCGGTTTTCTTGCACCTAAAGCGGTGGAGTGGAGTTTCTGAATAGAGTTCAGCGCGTTATGAATAACAACGTTATGACACCTAAATCCACAAATGTGATTTTTACTAGAATTAGCTTTGCAATTCAAAAAGGGCTTGCGGCGCAGCTTGTTGCTCGCTTACCTTCTATAGTTATGTAATTAAACTTTTAATCATTAATAAATATTCTCTAAGATCTAAAAAAATAAAAATAAATTATAATATTTTTGAAAGGTATATCAGTAATTTACAGTTTTAACAGCTCTTTACAATTTAAAAAGCTTTATAAATCAGCTTTTTATTTAATAGCTACTTGTTGAAAATAAAAAATTAATAGCTCTTAAAAATTATTGTACCAAACGGATCTATTAAATTACCTTTTTTTAACAAAAAAACTAACAGTTTTAAAAAAACTTTACCCAAATATTAAGATAAAACAATTTACTTGAGACTCATCCAAATACTACTTCACTTACTTTTATTTTCTTTTTTTTTCTTAATAAAAAACTTGAGAACACAACATTTTTTACTTTATTTTCATTTTATTTTATTTCTTGTGATGAATTATCTCGAAAACACAGTGTTATTGTTAATATCATGTCGTTATATCATACTAAACTTATACAAGTGCGAAAAGCTTTTAAATAAGCAAAAAAAAACGTTTATAAATATAAGCAAAAAAGAACCAAATAAATCATACCCTAAACTTATCTGAATAAATAAGGCTAGGTCGATTCGATCGGTTCAATTTAATTAGTTTAAACCGAGTAAATGTCGGGTTGAACCGTATCAAACCGTAACAAAAGTACAAAATAAAAAACTAAACCGAATAAAATCGGTTTGGTTTGTTTCGGTCAGATTTGTTTATCAGATCGTGTCGAGTTTCGAGTCAAAATGGTCGAACTTTAAATTAAATGGAGATGATTTGCACACTCTTAAAATTGATTAGGACACTCAAAATATGTTGTTTTAACATATATATCCTTAAATAACTTCTACTCATATCACCATTACAAAGGCATAAATGTCAAAACAACATATTTTTTAATGTCCCACTCAATTTATAAATTAAACCAGATAAATTTATTTTTTTGAATAAGCAGATGACTGAATCGGTGACAAAGAAAAAGCCCAAAAAAGAATAAGCCCAAACATACCAGATTTCAAAAGTTTATAAACCCAGGTTGGTGTTTTAAGAAAGGCTTTGCTATGCTGGCTTGTCTGTGTGTCTGGGTGTCTGGTCTATCTTTGTTTCATCCTCAGACTCTGTTACCCCCTTATCCTCTATTTCTTATTCTTCAAAAAAACACAAACAACAATATCTCCTCACTCACTCATCACCTTAATTTCTGTCTTCATTCATTCAACCTCATTCAACAAAGTTAGCTGTTTATCCATTATAATCATATGAGAATATTCATCATTGTTACATGTATACATCAATAGCAGCAGCAGATAATAATATGTCATCCTGTTTGCTCCCACAATTCAAGTGTCTCCCTGATTCTTTCTCTATCCAGTTCAAATCCACCCTTCTTCTTTCTAACAACAACATTCGTAAGTCTTCTTTTTTACAACTGGTTTTTTGTTTTTTGTTTTTTGTTTTTAGTATATACTTATAGTAAAGCCATGTGATGCACTAAATATAAAATGGGGATTAAATATATTTTATATTTGATAGTGTAACCATTTTCGTATTTTTTATTTCCTTGAGTTTTCCGCGTTCGCCTAGACGAATTTAGAATCCCTGCTAAAATGTTGCTTTTTATTAGTTGTAATTGCCTTTAAGAAAAAAAAAAGGTTTCGAGTAGAATTCACCAATATCTAATTTAGAGACTTCATAAGAAGCTAGGCATTATTATGTATCACACGATAATACATCATGTTGCGTGCGTTTTTATATGAAGCCTACAGCTGCCCACTACGGCCATGTGGGTCGACCACCATTTTACCTCGCCACATCAGCTTTCTCTCTCCAACGATCATCTTTTTACCACTACAAGGCGACCATCATTTTTATTTCTTTATTTAACTCAATGGCTTGCTACAATGGTCTCAAACTCGACAAAAACAACATCCAGTCTAGGTCGCCGCTATGGCTCGACCCACACCCGACCATGGTGAGGGACCGAACCATAGTGGTCAGCCTTAATAAAAGGGTAATGATGGAACCACAGTAAAATAGGTTTTATTTCCACCTATCCTCAAATCCATCACAAGTTAGCTGCTTTATTTGTACATGTGATCGGTTTTCTGTTTTTAATGTTAATCCTTGGTTGGTTTAAATGCAGCTAAATGTAGAGAGCCTACTTTTTTCCCAACTCGGTGTATTTTATCAACCACGGCGCCACCTCTATCATCTACAGAGACTACACTACTTCAGTTAGAGAAGCTAAAATTATCCTCTTTAGAAGTTCATTCAAATTCAGCTGCTGCTGCTGATAGACAATGGTCATCGTCGTCTTCCTCGTCATCATCATCAGCTGGTGTGCTTGATCTTGAAAATTTCAAGCTACCGTCTTTAGAATCTCATACGAATGCGAGTTCTGGAAGTAGACCATGGGCCTATTCTGGTGCAGTAGGTCAGGTCAGAGTCTGCTGATGGGTTAAAAAGACCAAATTCTGTCTCTCTTCGTATTAGTACACGTAGTTATAAAGTGTTGTGTTACTAATTTTGGCTTTATAATGTTTTGTTTAGGGAACAAGTTTGCCTTCAGAGCTTGTTACAACTGAGTATGCCGATGCTGCTGCTGAAGCAATTGCATTAGCAAGGGCTGCAGTAAAGGTTGCCAAGAGTGCGGCAGCAATGATGATGAATCATCAAACACCCAAACCGCTAATTACCAAATCTGTACCTACAGTGCCTGAGTCTGATAACTCCATAGATCTCGAGTCACTACCATCAGAAGAAGACGAACCCACTGTTGAAGAACTTCAACTTCTTGAAGAGCAGCTCTCCGCCAGCATAACAGTGAGATCAAAACGTCAAGTGGAAAGGAAAGAAAGGAGAATAAGGGCAGCAGAAAAGGCCGAAGCTGGTATTGTGTCGGTTAAATCTGCAGGACGGCGGGTTGCCGCTAGTACTGTGACGGCGAAACCAGGTTTGAGCAGAAGACGTGGTGAAAAAAAAGACGTCTTGGCTTTCTTGGGAGGGATGACTAATGCAAAGCTTCTAACTGCTGCTGAGGAAGTAGAACTTTCAAAAGGGATACAGGTATGATGTTTTACCTCTTGTATCATGTCAATGTTGTACCAGCCCCTTCTACGTTTGAACTAATCTCTCTTACTTTACCTGGTTGGCCCACTAAAAATATAAAATAACCCCAAACGACCCATTTGGTAGTAAATGCGTTGGAATTGCCACCTGTACTACTTAGGCTATCTTCATTCTGTATTTTTAGTCATTTATTTCGTTATGGGGATGTGTGTATCAGTAATCTGTTGCAAATTGTATCAAAGATGGTTATATTGTTGTCACGAGATTCACCTTATCCCAAAATAGTAATTATCGAGGTTTGCAGTAATCAGTTTCCGTACGCACGTCATATTGACTTCCTTCCGCAAAGATGGCTAACCTTTTTCTGTGTTTAAATCGATAATATTAAGATTTTCGTGCATTGATCAGAAGAGCAACCATTTTGTTTATTATTCGTTAGTGGCTGTCTTGCAGTAATATATGTTCTTTTTATCTGAAACATTGTATGATCATAAATCATTTGTGTAAACTCCTTGTCATTGACACGCAGGACCTATTGAAATTGCAAGAAGTTCATAAGGAGCTCACAACACGTTTTGGTGTGGAACCTACTTTTGCAGAATGGGCTGCTGCAGCACATATTGATCAGATACAATTAGGGAGACGTTTACACTATGGTGAAGAGTGCAGGGACAAAATGATCAGGAGTAATATACGACTTGTTATTTCTGTTGCAAGAGGTTATTATGGTACAAAGGTGCATCTTCAAGATATAGTCCAGGTAGAACTTTCACTTTCATTTTGAGGTGACATTGATCATGTAGTCTGGTCAGGTTAGCCAGGGTCGGGTCAGGGGCCAAAATAGTTCGGATTGACACACAAACACTGTTTATCCATTTTCTCCTTATATTTTGTAGTCCAAATGATTAAATGGAAACAGTATTAAGGACCCTCTGGGAGACTTTTCAATCCGTTTAAGTTGTCTGGTCAATTTGACCCATTCTTTGCAACTTGTCTCAGGAAGGAATCCGGGGCCTTGTGAAAAGTGCAGAGAAATTTGATGCTTCAAAGGGGTTCAAATTTTCAACATATGCCCATTGGTGGATTAGACAAGCTGTCCAAAGGTCACGTGCTGAACAAAGCAGAATTATTCATGTTCCGGTGAGAATAGTACTTTCTGTTTAGTGGTGCTGCATTGAAAAACGAAACCGATTCTTTAACGGTTTAGTTTTTGTCTAATGTGCTTGGGCTGAACCAGTCTTTTTTTTTTGTTTGTTGATGGTACAGTACTATATGGTGGAGGTGCAAGCTAAGGTGAATGAGGCCAAATACCGATTAGATAAAAAGCTTGGAAGAAAACCTACTCGTGCAGAAATTGCAGTGGAGACGGGTCTCTCTGTTAAAAGAATCCAATCTGCAGAAGATGCCCCTAGGCCAGCTCGATCTCTTGATATACCTGTTGGGATCGATAACAATACCAAACTTACGGTTTGTCCTCATTTAAGCCTGAAAAACATTATTACCATTCTCCTAACCCAATATCAATATTCATCTAAAATGAAATTCTAGTGTTTTTTCACCATTTTAGTTGTGTATATATTAATTATCAAACATTAAATTTTAGGACATTCTTGATGATCCTGACCAAGAGACACCCGAGGAAATATTAATCAAGCAAACTATGTCAGAGGACTTAGAGAAGGTGTTATGCACATTAGGCGAGAAAGAACAACTAGTGATTAGATGGCGGTTTGGTCTAGAAGATGGTAAATCAAGAACATTGCAAGAGATTGGGGATGTAATGGGTGTGAGCCGTGAGCGGGTCAGACAAATTGAACTTTGTGCTTTTCGCAAGTTAAGAAACACAGATAGAACCGAATCTTTACGCCAATACTTGCCTCAATAAGTCATGCTTTGGTTTACAGTGAGGAATCACTACGAGTATGAGATTGATAAGAGGGTGTAATGAGAAAGTGTATGAAAAATAGAATATATACATATATGCACATGTGTCTCCTCTTTTGTACAGGGAAATCTTTAGCACTGAAAGGTCTTCGGCTCGGGTTAAGTGACGTCTTTATCATGACTGGAACCATGACCTTGTTGCGAGATGAGTAACTTTACCGGTTGTTAAAAGACTTATCTTTTTTGTTTTATTTTTTTGATTTTGCTTATTCTTGATCTTAAAGGCCATAATGTATTATATTCTCTGAATGTTTTGTTCTTCATTCATGCATACAAGCAAAGTGTTCTAATTTAGGTGTCATTTTCACATGGCTGTGTTAATATTTAAGGTTGCATATTATAGGAGTTGATTAATGTCTTTCGGGATGAAATCCACCCGTCTCGACCCGATCCCGACTCATCCCGAAACAGATATCATGGAAAACTCAAATTGAATCCCGATCCGATTTAATCCGAGTCCTGAACTAAACCGAGTTAAGCCCGACTTAATCTCGGTTTGTGTGGTTTTCTTTGTGCGATCTCGATTTAATCCCGAGTCCCGAACCGAACCGAGTCCCGACATCGTGAAAAAACCCATCCCGAGTCCCGACCCGAGTAAGGTCGGTTGGTGTCGGTCGGTGTCGGTTTCGATCAGTTTGTGTCGGTTTTCGGTCATCGGACGGTTTTGCTCACCCCTACTTTATACTATGTGTACACCGGTTCATTTGGTCTGAAAAAAGAAACGGAACTCATGGATTACAAATAAATCAAATTTAATTTAATATTTTAGTTTATTATATATTGATTATAAAAATGTTTGTGTTTAATATTTTGTAATTGTGATATTATTAGGTTATAAAGTATAAATTTTATTTGTTATTTTTTATTGAAAAAAAATATGAAAATTTGTAATTTTCACTTAACATCATCTAATTTATTTAAAATTTAACCACTAAAGTATTATTTATTACCTCCTACTTATTAAGTTTTTTGCTTGACAAATTTGACACTTATAATTTTATGTATTTTTTTTCTTCATCAATTTTTTAAAATTGTTTTACCAAATAAGAAAACTTTTAGATTTAAAAATAAAAACATAAAAATAAAAAGAAATAAATCAAGAGATTATATCCTATTAAAAAATATTCTTTTAAAAAAAAGTCTATATTTTAGATTTTGCCTTACAAAAAAAAGATTCTAACCACTTATTTTATAAATAGAAATAAGCAAAACGTATTTCCCATTTTTTTTAAATAAAATATTTTTTAAACAGTAAATCATCAAGCGACAGATAATACACTATTGCGACGAGTACTTTTTATTTTCCGATTAACGGACAAATCGATATACTTTCGACGAATTGTTTTCGATTTTTTCCAGTTGTGGTTGTGAAAATATATCTGATTTGTATAAAAAATTATACGCGATTTCATAAAATTACATGTGATCTGTGATACGAATAAAATATGTTTTCCAAATGTATTGTATAGTTACAACCAATGTTTTGAAAACGATTTTTGAATTGACCCTGTCGACTTATCATGTCTTTGGTTCAATCCTGATCAACCTGTTTTTTAAACAAATATAAAAAATTATATTTGTAACAATTAGAAGAAAAATATATGTATAAATCATAAAATCTTCTTTATACTGAACATATAAAGGAGTATTTATTAACAAGTATAATATATAGGAATAAAATTACTCGCATATACATATATTTTACATGTTTTATTTGTAAAAAAACACGACAAAAATAATATCTGGCCGGTCTCGTGAACCGGGTTGACTCGGGTCACACCAAACACGGCAGGTTTAATCAGGTTTTCGAAATGTGAAACCCAATTTAATATGATCTGTTTTCAAACATGTTATATTGAATTTTCTTAAATTACATCTGATTTGTGACGGAAAAAAAATGTTTCCAAAATGTATTGTAGACAAAAGTTCCCTAAGGAACATGCATACAAAAAAGAAAAAAAGAAGCAATCTCCACCATCCATTTAAATCACATCTAATTGTGTATATTAATTTTTTAAAATTTAACTAAATAAACACACTTTCATCCTATTTCTTAAAAATTAAATATCTCTCAAACCATTAATCGTTATGAAAAAATAATTATACCGTCACGACGGGAATTAAATTATCTTTCTATAGATATGCACTTCTATATACTTTCGGCGAACTTTTTTTAAAATATTTCGTAAAAAAAATCACATGTAATTCTCGAAAAATTACATGTGATTCTCGAAAATACATGTTTGATTTATTATTTTAAAAATCACATTTGAATTTGTAATGTCACATGCGATTTGTGAAAATCACGTGTATTTTTTTACGAGAATTTCAACATTGTAAATCGTTAAAAGTATATGAAAATAACCGTCTATTAAATGACAAAAATATTTTCGTTATTACTTTAAAATCACATGTGATCTATGTAAATTACATTAGAAATGTTTGAATCACATGTAATTCTGTCAATATATTAAAATATTTGTTGTCATTAATATAAAATATATTCATTTTACCGGGGTGGAGTCCCCTTTACCAAAAAAAATATATGTAAAACAAATTGGCTTCTGAATTACATGTGATTCGGTGATAATTACATGTGATTTTGTTTGCATTACATGTGATTCAAGCATTCCGAAACCGTAACTTTTTCTAACAAACCCACATTAGATGAATCACATGTGATTTTTTTAATCATGTATTATCTGTTTTTATTTAAGTAAAATATATAAAATAAATTGACTTCTAAATTACATGTGATTTTGTTTGAATCACATGTAATTCTGATTGAATTGCATGTGATTCGGTGATAATTACATATGATTTTGCTTGCATTACATGTGATTCAAGCATTCCAAAACTTTAACTTTTTCTAACAAACCCACTTTATATGAATCACATGTGATTTTTTTAATTATGTATTATCTGTTTTTGTTTATGTAAAATATATAAAACAAATTGGCTTCTAAATTACATGTGATTTTGTTTCAATCACATGTAATTCTGCTTGAATTGCATGTGATTCTGTGATAATTACATATGATTTTGCTTGCATTACATGTGATTCAAGAATTCTGAAACCTTAACTTCTTCTAACAAATCCACTTTAGATGAATAACATGTGATTTTTTAATTACATGTAATCTTGTTAATATATTAAATTGTTTGCTTGAATTACATGTAATTCAATGATAATTACATGTGATTTTGCTTGCATTGAATCACATGTAATTTAATGACAATTACATGTGATTTTGCTTGCATTACATGTGATTCAAACATTTCAAAACCTTAACTTCTTCTAACAAACCCACTTTAGATGAATCACATGTGATTTTGTTTGAGTCACATGTAATTTTGTCAATATATAAAAATGTTTCGTTGTCATTCATATAAAATATAGAAAGTAAACTGGTTTATGAATTACATGTGATTTTGTTTTGATCACATGTAATTTTACTTGAATTACATATGATTCTCTATGTGTTTTTACATGTGATTCATGTAAAATATATAAAGCAAATTTGATTTTGAATTAGTTATGAGTTTATTTTAATCACATGTAATTCTGCTTAAATTACATGTGATCTAATGATAATTACATGTAATTGATCCGAATAACAAGTTACTTATACTAAATCCAAAATCATAATTTTTGCCAAACCGTAAGTAATTTTTTTAAACACTTGTGATTTGTGTCAAATGACATTATTTTCACCAAATCACATGTGATTTGTGATAAATTTTCTTTTTAATGATACGTACTTCTATATACTTTTGACGATTTTTTTTTAATTTCCGCACTCACGGATCACATGTGATTTATTACTTTATAAAGCACACGTGAATTTGTAAAATCATTTACAATTTAAGGATTTCTGAAATCACATGTGATTTGTTACTTTAATATCACATGTAAATTTATGAAATCACATGCGATATATGGAATCACACATGCATTTTAGAAATACAAATCACAATTGATTTTACAAATTACTAGTGATTTTACAAATTATGTGTAACTTTTTTGACGAAAATTTCAATAAAAAATCATTGAAACTATATGAAAAAGCTAGTGGCGTAACTTGTTACGTGTTTACATTCGACTATGTAAATAAGTACACTAATAAATAATAATAAAAGTTATTTATTTATTCTGTAAAAAAATTTATTTTTTTTTAAAAAAATCACAAGTAATTTTTCCGAATCACATGTGATTTTTATAGTCGAAAATCGCAATAATAAAAAATCGTCAAAAATATATCAAAGTGCCTATCTACTGAAAGATAAGAATTTTTTCGTCGCAATGGTGTATTTTTCGTAATCTGACAATTTATCGTTTGAAAGATATTGTGTTTTTAAGAAAAAAGTGAAAGATGAGTTTTTATTTTTTGTTGGAAAAAATGAATGGTTGAGATTAATTCATTTTTTCTTTTATTGGTTCATGTTTTATGTAGAACTCACCTCATGTATTGTATACTTACAACTTACAATCGAATATCGTATTCACTTTTTTTTAAGATTACCACCCAATAATTAGAGTAAACTGCAAAATACATCCTTGTGGTTTGAACTTTTTTACATAATACATTCTTCGTTGAAAGTATTGGCATTATACATCACTCGTTAGACAAACATTTGTCACAATACATCCCTCAGGACTAACGATGCAAATATTTTTCATTATCTTCTGACTACGGATGTATTTTGCAAAAAATAGTTTAATTTTTTCGAAAAAAAAGTTTTTTTTTCCTTTTTAAATTTTTTCAAATTTTTTTTTGTTTTTTATAAAAAGAAAATGAGTTTAAATTTCTGTTCGAAAAAAGTTTTAAAACTGTTTAAACATTTAAATTTTAAATTTTAATTTTTTTTTAGAAAAATGAACGTTTATCTTTTTAAAAAATAAAAAAAATTTGTTTAATTTTTTTTTTCTTTCCATAAAATTATTTTTTTAAGATTAAAGTTTTAAAATGTTTGTATGTCTAGAAACTAGAAGGGGGGGGGGGAGGGGGTGATTGAATAGTTTCTTATATTTACTTGATAAATGATGGTTTAAAAAAAAATCATTTTTCAAAAACTTAGGCTTGAGGAAATATGTGAAATCTTCTTATGCACAATATGAATAATGATAGTGTAACTAAATTAATACTAACTAATGTATATGCACAAAGAATAAAGAATGTAAAGAGTTAAGGGTAAAGAAAGATCAAACCAAACACCAGGGATTTATAGTGGTTCGACAACGAAGCTCACTCCTCGTTTCTACTCCACTTCTCGAGTACTCCTTACTCGAGAGTTCACTACACAACAAGCTCCTTATGATGGAGAAAACCGTACACGTCGCTTAACCAATTTCCGACTCTAAGCTAAAAGTTGAGCCCTAATCGTAGCTAGGACCAATCTACACAACTATACTTAGTACATACACAACTTCCAAATCGACACAACTATTTGGATCTTCACAACTATGACACAACAACAAATGTATAAGATTTGATCTTCAAAGGATCTTTGGTGGTGGACTCAACACTTCACTAGGATAGTGTTCTTCTCTTTGCACTTGGAGAGGAAGGGATGGATGGGATAGATTCACTTCTAAACAAGTAGTAATCAATCAAATAATCAAGGATTTGAGTGATTTAAGAAGTATGTTTGAATCTGGAAATTTATGTGCAAAGGAGGTGAAGAGAAAATCTGAGAATGGTCCACTATTTATAGGACAAAGGGCCAACGGCTATATCTGCCCGCGGTTCCTTATCTCAGTCGGCGGTTTCTTATCGATAAGGAAACACATAGGCACTAGGGAACCGCCAGAGTAGACTCCGCTCCCTTTTTTTCCTTTAGTGGTGAAAGTCTTATCTGATTATAAAATATCCTGAAAGAATATTCTAAATCAAAAAAGAATATGCCATTTTCAAATTTTCAAATATTTAATTTAATAAAACATTTTCTTAAAAAGAAAGTTTAATAAAAAACTTGTCACACTTAATAAAAAGTGTGTTTTAAGAAAAGATTAAATCACTTGATCACTTGATTAAGGTTAGTACTTGTTTATTCATAACTTAAGTGAAAATGGGTAAAATGAAAAATACTTGAACTCAAGAATTCGTTTTTCGTTGTTTTCGTAAATGCTTGTTTTTACATTTTGTCGTAATCAAAACTAAGCGAGACCGAAAAATGCAAGTAACGTTTTTAGGCATTATTGCATTAACAATCTCCCCCTTTTTGATTCCGACAATACATAAACTCAATCACACAAAAACAAGATTTTCGAAGACGAGTTTATTCATTTCTCCCCCTTTGTCGAAGCAAAAAGGTTGCACAAGTCGGTGTTGAAGAGACAGACTTTGCAAAGACTCCCCCTTGGTGTTTACTCCCCCTTGCTTGGGGCACCGAGGAATCGAGATATGGTGACAAGCTACATAGAAGGGTTAGTTGAACAAAAGAGACAACCAACAAGAGATAGCTATAGGTCACAAAAAAAATAAAATAAAAAGATAAGAAAACACAAAGACTAAGATCCAAGTGAAGTCATGTAAATAAAAAATCATACAAAGATGTATGAAAAAGGAAACAAGCCAAAAGCATAAATCTAATCCTAGTTAATCTAGAATTCTAAGATTTGCTTGAATTAGGTGTCTTGTGGATAAGCAACCAATGCTTATATGAAAGACAAGGTAGTGGCGGAAGGTGGTGGTGGTGGCTTGGTGGAGATCTCATACTCAAAGTGAAGAGGAGGCTTGATTAAGAGACTCTTGATGTAGCTCAACTCCTCATAGATGTGTGCCATAGCAAGATGTTAATATTGACAACAATGACAATATGTCCCATGGTGCATGACATTATCATGAGAAGGAGGAAGAACACTAAAGGGTGGTGGTGGAAGAAAAGATGTTCCACAATCAACATTCTTGGTAGGAGAAATGTGATTAAGAGTGTTTTTGGGTGAATTTGGATTGAAATTGTTCTTGGGTGAGTTGGGATTGAAAGCAATTAGGGAAAATGGAGGAGAATCAAGGCTTTCATTAGAAGAATAAGACATTTTTGGATGTGAAGTATGGCAAAATGCTTATGGTTAAATAGGGAAGGCTCAAGGTATTTTTGGGGTGGTCAAAGGGTTGAAACAAAGATTCCCAAAAGTGTTGGAACAAATTTGGAGTTTCAGAAAACCCGAAAAAGGAAGCAATGTACGCGGTTCCTTATCACTTCTGGCGGTTCCTTATCGCTAAGGGACCGCGGTTCATATATGGAACCGCCTACAGAGGCTGTGTTTTGGTGGTGAAGGAAGATTTTTCAATTCAGCAAATCTTATTTTTCTAGTCTAACTAATCATAGGGATATGCTTAACAACAAAGATAGACAAAGAAAACACATACCAACTAACCAAATAGAGATTTGACCAAAATACATGGATTTTAATAAAATCGATGTAGGAGGTGTGTAAGACAAGACCTTAAGTCATGACACAATGATCCTCCATGATTCTATCTTGTTCTTGCTATGTTTGAGAGAATCATAAATATTATCTAAGCTCGAGATTAATAGCAAGAATCTATGAAAAACGTTTTTAGATTGAATTAACAATTGCAAAACATTTCTCGACCATTTTTGAAAGAGACTTTGAGAATTTTGAAAAGGAGAAGAGAAGATTTTCAAGAAGAGTTTAGGAGACTCAATGACTCAAAGTGATAAAAGACTCAAAAGAAAATAAGAGACTCAATAAAAGGAAAGAAATTAAGGAATATGTTCCATTAATCCTAGACCTAGACACTAGTAAATAAAAGGTTCCCTCTTAAGTGGCTTAGTGAAGATGTCGGCTAAGTTATCCTCGGAGGGTACCTTCTCAATCGAAATGTTCCCCTTTTGAACATTATCCCTAAGGAAATGGTGGCGAATTTCTATGTGCTTGGTTCGCGAATGTTGCACGAGATTCTTGCTAAGGTCTATAACACCTTTATTGTCGCACATGATGGGAACATCATCAAGAGAAATCCCGTAATCAACAAGCGCTTGCTTCATCCATAGAGCTTGTTGGCATGCTTTTCCGGCACTCACATACTCGGCTTCCGTGGTGGATATCGCAAGAGCGGTTTGTTTATTGAAGAAAGAAGTTAAACAACAACCCATGAAGGTACTAACTCCACTAGTGCTTTTCCGGTCCACATAGTCTCCCGCATGATCCGAGTCCGCGTAGACAATGGTTTATACGCCAGTCCCTTTAGGATACCATAATCCTAAATGTATAGTGCCCTTAATGTATCGGAAGATACGCTTAACCGCTTCAAGGTGAGAGGTTTTGGGAGCCTCTTAGAAGCGAGCGCAAAGGCAAACACTAAACATGATATCCAGTCGACTTGCCGTTAGGTACAACAAACTACCAATCATACCTCTATATTTGGTGTTGTCTACCGACTCACAATCATCATCTACGTTGAGTTTAGTATCCGAGGCCATTGGGGTCTTCATTGGTCTAGATTCTTCTAATCCAAATTTCTTTAGCATTTCTCTAGCATACTTAGATTGACTAAAGAAAATACCATCATCCATTTGTTTAATTTGGAGTCCTAAAAAGAAGTTAAGTTCTCCCATCATACTCATTTCAAACTCATCATGCATGATTTTGGCAAAGTCATCACACAATTCTTGACAAGTTGAGCCAAATATAATGTCATCAACATATATTTGCACGATTATGAGGTGAGAACCTTTCTTCTTTGTAAAGAGCGTGTTGTCTACCATCCCCATGGTATACTCATGTTTAACAAGAAACGCTTTAAGTCTATCATACCAAGCTTTGGGTGCTTGTTTAAGACCATAAAATGCCTTCTTAAGCTTGCAAACATGATCCGGTTTCTCAAAATCAATGAAGCCGGGAGGTTGAGCCACATATACCTCCTCATTGATCAACCCGTTAAGAAACACACTGTTTACATCCATTTGGTGAAGCTTAAAGTCTAAGGCACAAGCGTAGGCTAAAAGGATTCTAATGGATTCTACTCTTGCTACCGGTGCATATGTCTCGTCATAATCAATCCCTTCTTGTTGATTATAGCCTTGAGCTACAAGTCTAGCCTTGTTACGAGACACAACACCATTCTCATCTAACTTATTCCTATAGACCCATTTGGTTCCTATAATGGTAGAACTTCTAGGTGGAGGAACAAGTTCCCAAACATCATTAGCAACGAATTAATTCAATTCTTCTTGCATCGCAATGACCCAACTCTCATCCGTCAAAGCTTCTTTAAAATTCTTTGGTTCAATCAAGGAGACAAAACAAAAGAAGTTGCTTTGGATTTGGACTTGAGATATTAGGGTCCTTTGATTTAAGTTACCAGTGATATTATTGAGAGTATGATCCTTAGACTCCTTAATGTTTACTTCCTTTTCAACACTAAGGTCTTCAACTCCTATTTTTCTAACCTCTTTAGCTTTAACTACTTCTATTTCATCAAAGTCATCATCAACCAATGTTGGTGTCTTGGGTAAAGGAGGGGTTTCATCAAAAGTCACGTTAAGTGATTCTTCAATTACGCCCGAGGTTCTATTAAGGACTATCTAGGCTTTGCTAGTTTGGGAATAACCTAAAAAGATACCTTCGTAAGACTTTGGGTCGAACTTGGTAAGGTAGTCTTTGGTGTTGAGGATAAAGAACTTGCTTCCAAACACCCTAAAGTATTCCAATGAGGGTTTCTTACCTTTAAGAATCTCATAGGGGGTCTTTCCTAGGAAAGGTCGAATAAGAATTCGATTGAGAATATAAGTCAATGTGTCCACGGTATTACACCAAAACTTCTGAGGCAAAGATTGCTCGTTTAACATCGTCCTACTCATATCTTGGATGGTCCTATTCTTCCTTTAATCTACCTCATTTGATTGTGGAGTGCGAGGAGCCGAGAAGTTATGGGTAATAACATGAGCTTCACAAAAGGCACCAAATTGCACTTCATTATCAAATTCCCTACCATGATCCGTCCTAATAGAGGCAATTGGACATCCTTGTTGATTTTGAATTCTTCGACTAAAGATTTCGAAATGATCGAAAGCTTCATTCTTAGATGCCAAAAATCTAGTCCAAGTTAATCTAGAATAGTCGTCAACTATAACTAGGGTATAAAGGTTACCTCCATAACTCCGTATGGCGGAAGGTCCAAAGAGATCCATATGTAGGATTTCTAAGCACCGAGAGGTTGAAACCAAATTCTTGGCTTTGTGACTTGAGTGAACTTGCTTTCCAACTTTACAAGCATCACAAAAGTGACTATCAAACTTCATCTTGGGGAGGTGTCTTACCAACTCCTTAGAGACTAAAGATTGAATTAAACGCATATTAGCGTGACCTAATCTCCTATGCCAAAGAGTAGAACTATCATCTATAGTCGCAAGACATATGTTGTCTTTTGACTTCTTATTGACCTTCATGACATAAAGCCCATGCTTTCTAACACCTTTTCCAATGACCTTTTCATCTTTTACGATTTCACTGTCATGTTCCGAAAAGATGACCTTACACTTATTGTCACAAATTTGACCTATACTTAGAAGGTTAATGTTGGAAATACGTTTTACGTATTTATGAAGGATCGGTCGCTCCAACGATAATTATGTAATGGGCTCGTGATCTATTTAATTATTGTATAGTCCATATAGCCCACATGTAGGGTGGGCTATATATAACCCCTCCTAGCATGTTAGGAGGGGGTTGTTGATTCCATTTGACACTTAATCATATTTTCCATCTTTACTTTCTCTCTCTACCTTTCCCCTTTTCTCTCCTTTCTCTCTCTAATCCTTCATCTCTTTCTTCATTTCCTTATGATTATCATCTAAATCAACCATCTAAATCCACCTAATCCATGATATAGAATAGGCCATTAATCTCGTAGACCTTCAATTGGTATCAAGAGCCATGGTTAGTTTGGTTTATTCTTGTTTTATTTCTTTTTGATTTTGGTGGGTTTTGATTTAATCATGCTTAAACTTTAAAAATTTTTGTATTTTTTATAAAAAGTTTGTGTTTTTATGTGTTAAATCATATCAAATCTTCAAATTTACTTACTTTTTAGATAAAAATCACAAATATTTATATAAAAATCAAAAATTTCTTTATCAAATCTTAAAAAGGTTGTGTTTTTATAAAAAGTTTGTATTTATTTTTTTATTGTTTTTTATCACAAGTTTAATAATCAATTTATATAAAAAGTTGGTATGTTTTCTAAATTTTATCAATTTATATAAATTTTTATCAATTTTTATCCTTTTTTATTTTTTTTATTTTTTTTTTAATTTTTTTTAATCAGTTTTTTATTTAAATATTTTTTTTAATCAGTTGCGTCCTGTTATTTCTTTTTCGTTTATCCGTCTTTTTTGGTCAAGTTATCAGTTATCAGTTTTTTTTAATCAAGTTATCAGTTATCAGTTTTTTTTAATCAGTTATCATTTTTCTTTTGGATTTTTCTTAATTTTTTGGTCAAACTACCTATTTGGTCCACTATTATCTCTGTCCAAAATTTGTCCCATCAACTGATACAAAATTTGTCCAAAATCGGTCCGGTCATATTCTGTCCAATTGTCCAAGTATTTCAGTCCGAACCTGTTTCTGTCAGCCTAAACGTTCCGAATCAAACCACAAGTTCCGTATCAATATCTAAGTTCCGAATCAAACAGAAAACTTCCGAACCAAGAACTTCCGGATCAAGAAGTTCCGGATCAAGAAGTTCCGGATCAAGAACTTCCGAACCAAGAACTTCCGGATCAAGCCAAAAGTTCCGGATCAAGAAGTTCCGGATCAAGAACTTCCGAACCAAGAACTTCCGGATCAAGAAAAAAAGTTCCGATTCGGAACTCTTCCGAATGAAGCCCATTCAAACATAACGGGCAAATCCTCGTCTTTCAAAAAGACTCATTCCCTCATTCCCTCTCTGACTAACTCTCGAACCACTCCCTCACTCTTGAACACACACCCTCAACAACTGACACCCTCACCTTTCTCTCGGTAAAACCGACTCACCTCAACAAACTGACTCGATCTCACAACCCTCCCACAAACCCTCACGACTCAACTCTCTAGGACTCGACCCATTGTCCCTGACTCGACCCCTCACCTCACAAACTCTCAAAACCTTTCTCGACTCACGCACCTTTACCAAATCCAACTGTGACTCCCTCACCGCCTCACACGAAAATACAAACACCCATCCCAAACCGTCTCAAACCCTCGACCCTCACAACAAGACTCCCCTTCAACCCACACCTCTCGTCTAAACCACTCCCTCACACCCACATTCAAAACAGACCTCGAAACAAAAACCCACAACACTCTCGACATCAAACCCATTTTTTTTCAGTTGTGACACAAAAAAAATCCACACTCAACCCCACCCTCGCTCGACCATCAACTAATCCCAACACAGACCCACAACAGAAAGACACTACAGTAGAAGAGAGAGACTAAAATCAAAACAAAAAATTAAAAATACCTACCTGAGATCTTTATATAAAGATCTTGAAGCCATAAATTTGTTTTGATCATTGAAAACAAGGGTGTTTTTGATCTGGGTCTGGGTTTCGGTTGAGCAGAGAGAGAGAGAAATTGTTACGTTGGGTTTTTGTAACTTGTGAGGAGAGAGAGAGAGAGATAAACGAAAGTGGACGGAGTATTCGAGAGTTATTAGGTTATGTGGGTGAATGTGTCACACGTGGAAGGATAATTAAGCAAGTGGAGATTTAATGGGGCGGAGATAACAAAGTTAAAGGGTGGGGCGGTGGAAGCTCCTTATTGGGCCACGTGTTTGGACGGAGAAAACAAGGAAATAATATCAGATTTTTTTTTTCTATTTTCTGTGCCACGTTTCTTTCTTTTATTTACGTAACGTTTATTTTCTTTACTATATCCATTTTTTCTTTTTAGAAAACAAATCACATTTTTTAAAACGTTATTTTTATATTTAAACGTTATTTAAAAAAAAAAAATAATAACACGTTTTATTTCTCTACTTTTATTTTTCATTTTAAAATATCACACTTTTTAATTTTAGTTAAATTAATTTTTTGTATTTTTTGTCACTTTTTAATTTATTTTTTGTTTGGCAAATCGTGTTAAGCGGGTATTTTTTTTATTTTTTTAAAAAGTTATCGTGAAAAATTTTTGACGGGTTATCGTGACGAGTTATAGTGACGGGTTAAAAGTTTTGTGGCCGGATTTAAAGACAAACGTGACGAGTCTAAGTGACGAGCTTCATTTATATCATCCATCGAGGAATTTTAAGTATTATTTACGGGTCTTTCGTTTTAATCGATCTTTAATGGATTCGTTCGATTCGACATGTCAAAAGGGAGAGTTGTATTTAAGACAAAACGAAGTTAAGAAAAGTGGCATCACCTCCTTTCAACTACTCCAGTCTCATCTTGTCACTCTTTCGGGGATTCAAGGAGGGAGCGAATTTGTGACAATCTTTGGACAAGATCGTCATATATTCATCGACTCCATTTTTACCACTTTGACCCAACTCGCCGAGCAACTCAAGCATGGAAACTTTAATCACTCTGCATCGGTACTTGCATATAAGGCTCTTGTGACACACCTCACGCCTTTCCTCCAATTTAATATCATCAAGCCTGAAAGTTCAATGATTTGCCAATCGTTTCTTCGAGATACACATACCGAGCTTCGAGTTTTCCGTGATACGATTTTGAAACTCATGTCATCGGTCTCGTCTTCGATATATCAAAGATCACAACTTCAGCAAGTGTATGTTAATGGAGTGCAAGAATCAATGACGCAGATGCAAGAGGATAATGGTCATACGGTTGACAACTTGGAGCCTAACGATGGCACGAGCACAGAATCAGGAGGACAACATGATGCCAGTGGCACGTCAGGGAATGTTCACGAGATTTCTCTTGATGACACCTTACCCATTTATGACGCAGAGCCTGCAAACATGGTACAATGTAATGTGGTTTATGATGTATATGCTGATGATATGCCGCATATTGAGGATTCTGAACCTACTTATGACAAACATGGGATGGAAACGAGTGATAGCGATACCACTTCTGATTCATCCGATGTAAGTCATAATGGGGGAGAGATTGTTCAGAATGCTAAACATCATGATAATTATCCTATAACTGATTCATTGACTGCTTCTGATTCCAAGATTAAAGAGCTCGAAACGATCATAGCTCGGAAATCACAAGACCTTGAGGATGCCAAACTTGAATTTTCTAAGAAAACGGACAAATTTGAAACATACTTTGAAAAACTTGAAAAGTCAAACATTGTTCTTGAAAGAAAATTGGATCAAACTGTTCTAGATTCTAAAGCTGAAAAGGATAATCTTTTGAAACAAATTCAACTGCTTGAATCTAAGTTGGCATCCCAAGATAACGTGCTCAAAGAAAATGAAACATTAAAGGCTCAAGTACAGGAAAAGGTCTTTGCTATAGCCGCGTTGAAAAACGAGTTAAGGAAAACTAGAGGACCTAGTGTGGACACTAAGCTTGAAAAACCATCAATCTTGGGGAAACCGCCTACAAATCAGTTCGTCAGACAACCGATTGTCAGACAACCTACTGCATTTAGATCCGAGCGACCACAATCCTCGAGACCGCGGTTTGCCTCCCAAGTTGATTTGGGTCATCTTATTAGACCAGTCACTCCAGCTACTAGGCCCAATGTGATCACTCCAGCTTTAGCAAGACCAAATCATATGATTGCCTCTAGTTTCCCTAAAAATACCAAGACCACGTCTAGAACTAGTTCAAGTGACGTTTGCCATGAATCTGATCTTAGGGAAGCTAAGCAAAAGACACATGTAAGAGATAGGAATTTCAAACCTAGTCAGATGCCTTCTAGTTTACCCAACACTGCTAACCGTAGCATGTCCAATCCTAGGAGCATCAATCAATCATCTAGGGATTCTAGATCTTACTCGGACATTAAATATGCTACCTGTAAAACATGTAGAAAATGTGTCTTTACGGCAAATCATGATGCTTGTATCAAAAAATTGCTTAATGAGGTGAACTCCCGTGCTAGACTTAAATCCCAGTGGGTAGCTAAAATCAAACCCTTTGGTAAGATGTGGCGCCCCACTGGTAGAACTTTCACTCTTGTAGGAAACGAGTGACCTTTAACTAGGATAGCCTCTGATTCTACGAAGACTACTAGGGAGGAAATTGCAAAGGATGATACATCACTTAAGCCTGAACTTAAGGTTTTCTATAAAAGGAAACGTTTGCCAACTAAGACAAGTGAATCATCCCCTCAGGCCACCTCTGACACAAGTAAAGCCAACTGTGAACCCCCACGTGCTTCAAAAATAGATATCTCTAACCCATGCAAAAGTATACAAACTCCTAATGAGAATGCAGGTACCAAAGTTGATGTTCCAAAAGAACGAAGCGGTCCAATCGTTGTGTACCGTTCAACTAAGGACACTCTTAGAGTTTGGTTGCTGAAGAAGCAGATATCAGAGAAACAAATGTCTCAGGGGATTCATGGTTAAGCTGCAATACTAGGACTTACAGTCACATAACAGACTGTAACTCGATCCTCAAAGAAAGGAAAGTTCATTCCGATGATGACTTATCCTAAAAACGAGAAATTCATTTTTCTCGGGCATGAGCTTATATCAAAAACATTCCAAGTTTTTAAGCTCATGCATTATGGTTTATCATTAAATATCAGATGGTAACCCGTTCTTCAAATAAAGGAAAGTTTATCGCCGATGATAAACTTATCCTTACAACGAGAAATTAAATTTTCTCGGACACGAGCTTACATTAAAACCATTCAAAGGTTTTAAGCTCGTGTATATGACTTACAGTTAAATGTCAGACTGTAACTGTTGGGAATAAAATATGGGTCAGATCACCAAACGCTGATAAGAAGAAAGTCAACGCTGATAGATTGACTTTGGACGCTGATAGAAGTCAACGCTGATAGCCTTGAAGATTGACACTGATGGAATATCTTCATACGTATCTTTTGTTTATTTGTTTGTGGTAAAGATAAACACAACATTGTATTTTCTATTATTATCTTTACCTAGAATAGTTGATTCATAGCTTATTGTACAAGACTTCTTATTCTATAAAAGAAGGTCTTTTAGGTTAAAGTCATATATCAGTTTTCATAGTATTCTCAAGTTAAACCTTTCATTGTAATCAACACGATTATTCTAATACAAGTGAAAGTTTGTTTAACATCATTGTGTTTTAGATCAAGTGTTAATTCCGCATAACACTTTGTTACTTTATTCATAAGCAAAGGTTTCTCTACGTGTAGTACTTGATCTAATCTCGTATACACAAAGCTAATCGATCTAAGTTTGGGATCAACAAGTGGTATCAGAGCTTGTTGAGAAACTTTTGATCTTTAAGTAACCCAGAACCCTAAAACACCAAACCCTAAAAACCCTAAAATTCTCAAAACCCTAAAAACATCATGTCTGGCACAAATCAACCTCCTGCTTTGCTTCAAAACAACTTCTCAAACCCTAGTATCAAAATTCCCATGTTTGATGCCAGGAACTTTGAACTTTGGAAGTCCAATTTTGAGCAATACATAGCTATTTATGACTACACTCTTTGGGAAATTATCGAATATGGGAACACATTCGATAAAGCAGCAAAGATTACTGCTGCTATTGCCGCAAGAACAGCTGTTCCTAATTGTCCTGAAGCTGATAAAGTGGAAAAGCCTGATGATGGGAGAGCTGTTGCTGTTGAAGACATAGCCAAGAAGAGGGTGGACATGAAAATCCTGAACATCTTGAAACATGCCCTAGGTCATGAGAATCAGCACAAGTACAAACGTTTTGAGTCTGCAAAAGAGCTTTGGGAAGCTCTTGAAGTAGCACATGGTGGCAATGCTGACACAAAAGAAGAAAAGAAGAAGCAACTATTGCATGAGTATGCTGTCTTCAAAGCTCAACCTAATGAGAATCTCAGCAGTGTGAGAAGTAGACTTCTTGACATCACAAGTCAACTTTCCTTCATGGGAAAACAGATTGATGACCCTGAATTGAATGCTACTTTTCTCAAAAGCCTTGGTGATGTATGGAAGATTGAGACAAGATCTATTCTTGTCAATAACACCCACAAGACTTCCAGGTTTGATGACATCTTCAACAAGTTAAGGCTGTTGGAGAATGAATGGCAATTGGAGAGTGATAACAAATCTTCCAGCAGCAACATGGCCTTCTTTTCACAAAGTGAAGGCCAATTTGATTCCATGAACTTCTATGGACATTCAGCAACTGGATCTCAAGGTGTCAGCGCTGGATGTCAATCTGTCAGCGCTGGATCATATCCTGTCAACGCTTTGTACTCAAGCGCTGACACACACAATCATGGCGCTGATAGAATTAAACCTGCTGGTTTTGATCTTGATACTGTGTGTGCATTCATTGCTTCTTTGCCTAGTGATTCAAGGATTACTTATGAAGATCTTGAGCAGATAAGTGATGAACAATTGGAAGAGATGGACATCAAGTGGACTATGGCTCTTGTAAGTTTAAGAGCAAACAGGTTCAATAAAAGGTTCAAGAAGAAGATGACCTTTAATGCTAAGGATGTTGCTGGCTTTGACAAGTCCAAGGTGGAGTGCTACAACTGTCATAGGATGGGGCACTTTATGAGGGAATGTAGATCTCCAAGGAGATCTGATGCTGGGAAGCCTTCTAGCCAAATGATTAAGAACCCAGATCCCAAGGCCATGGTTGCTGTTCAACAAATTGATGGTGTTGGAGAATGGGATTGGAGCTGGATGGCTAAGAATGAGGAAGAGGACAGAGCTTTGGTTGCTGAAGTTAAAGAAGAGCATGTTGAATATGCTCTCATGGCACACTCCTCCTCTTCATCAGACAATGAGGTATATGATGATGCTTTCTGTTCTAAGGGTTGTCGTTTAAATACTGAAAAATCAAAACAAGAGATAGTTAAATTATTAGATGAAGCAAGTACTCTAAGGTGCAAAGTATCTAACTATCAAATTGCTCTTACCCAAACAGAAAAGACAGTAACTGAGTATAAGAAAATGGAGTTTGATTTAAAGGATCAAATAAATATCTTAAAACATGAGTTACATCAGAGTAAGGATGTTCAAGATATAGTAAATAGGGTTAATCTTGATTTGATAGCTCAGTTAGAGGAGGCTAACAAAAATAAAGATAATGTGAGTCTTAAAATCCAGAGATTTGATAAGGCCACACAATCCCTAGGAGAGTGTGTTAGTAAACAAAGAGACTCTAAGGATATGAGTGGGATTGGGATGAATGACTATACTGTTGTTCCACCACCAGCTGGGGATTTCTATGGTGTCCAATCAAAGGACTTATCTTGGACTGGCTTGCCAGAATGCCAAGAGGAGGAGTTTATTCCTCCACCTAGAGTGACTTCCCCAGTTGAGGAATATCAGCAAAAGCTGACTGACCTAGAAGAGTGGAAGAAAGCAAACCACACTTTGTTTGTTAAGGGAGGGTTATTGTGTGAAAGTCCAAATGAGCCCACACTAATCACGAGCCTTGATCCTAAACCTATTAAGATCACACACCCTACCACTGGAAAAGCTGTTGACCTTGGCCCACAATCTGTTAGAAAACCTAGTGTTAAATATGCAGAGATGTATAGAAATTCTAGGTCACCAAAAAGCCAAGTTAGTAACCATGGAACAGGCTTCTTTGCGTCTAGACCTAATACTATGTCTAGAAAAGCTTGTTACACATGTGGTAGCTTCTCACATTTGGCCTACAAATGTGTCAACGCTTCCAATGTCAACGCTGATAGGAACCATTTCAGCGCTGACAAAAGTCAACATAGGTCAAACACTGACAGACCCAATACCCTTGTGAACAAAAGTTCACAAGTTGTTAGACCAGCCCCATTCTTTTCTAGAGGGTCTAACACACAAGGCCTAAGACCTTTTCAAAAGTCAAATACTTGGTCAAATAGGCAATGGGTTCCTGTAGCAAACCCTAGGTACAACGCTGATAGGAGCAATCGGGGCGCTGACAAGAGAAATTTCAGCGCTGACAAATCTAGGTATTTGCAGCCACAGGGAAATAGGTCTAAAGCTTCTACTAGCTTAACATGGAGACCAAAACAGGACCAGAACCCTAATTCTACTGGTATTTCTATGACATGCAACAGGTTTCATTATATTTCTAAGGCATTGTCAACACCAATTGGGGTTAACTGGGAATTTCATTCAAACAGGGATGAAAATGGGGTTGTTATGAGAACCAAGTCTGTTCTTGTTGAACAACCAAATGAATCCAAGTCTTCCAAGGCTTGGGTTCCCAAAGAAAACTAATGTGTTTTCTTTATGTGCAGGGCATTCCGAAGAAGATCAATGACTATGGATACTGGGATAGTGGATGCTCAAGGCACATGACTGGAAAGGAAGACTATCTGACCAATTTCTCTCCTATTCAAGATGGTGATAAGGTATACTTTGGGGGTGGATACGGCACAATCACAGGAAAAGGAACCCTTGTCACCAACAATCTTAGGTTTGATAATGTCTTCTTGGTGAAAGACCTGGATTATAATTTGTTTAGTGTATCACAAGTTTGTGATAACAAAAATAAGGTTCTTTTCACAGACACTGAGTGCTTGGTGTTAAGCAAAGATTATAAGCTCCCTGAGGAGAAATACATAGATTTTAGAACACCAAGGCATAAAGACATATATAATGTGAATCTTAATGGAATTAAGGTAAATAATAAGATGTCATGTCTGTATGCTAAAGCCTCAGTAGATGAAAGTAATCTTTGGAACAGGAGACTAGGGCACATAAACTTTAAGAATATTAATAGACTTGTGAGGCTTGGTTTAGTTGATGGTTTGCCTGAAAAGGCTTTCCACAATGACCACTCTTGTGTTGCATGCCTTAAGGGCAAGCAGCACAAGGTCTCATTCAGGTCTAAACAGGTGCACTCTAGTTCTAAACCCCTTCACTTATTGCATATGGATCTCTTTGGTCCTACTAATATAGAAAGTCTGAAGGGTAAATCATATTGTTTTGTCATTACTGATGATTACTCCAGGTTCACATGGACTTTCTTTTTAGCTAAGAAAAGTGAAACTGCCCTTAGTCTGATTAATTTCATTACCCAGATTGAAAAGAAGAATGGTAATGAGGTCAAAATTATTAGAAGTGACAATGGGGGTGAGTTTAGAAATCAGTTATTAGATGATTTTTGTGCCAAGAAAGGGATTACTAGGCAGTTTAGCATAGCTAGAACCCCACAACAAAACGGGGTTGCTGAAAGGAAGAATAGGACCCTTATTGAAGCAGCCAGAACCATGTTGGCTGATGCCCATTTTCCTATAGCCTTTTGGGCTGAAGCTGTTAACACAGCTTGTTATGTTCAAAATAGGGCATTGGTCAACAAGATACATAATAAGACACCTTATGAATTACTTTGGGGAAGGAAGCCAAATATTGGTTTTCTGAAGCCTTTTGGATGTCATGTAGTTGTTCTAGAAACTAGTGAGGCCCTAGGTAAATTTGATTCAAAAGGTGATGAAGGCTACTTCATGGGTTATTCAGTGCAGAGTAAAGGATATAGGGTTTACATTAAAAAGGAAAAACGTATACTTGAAAAGGTACATGTTAGGTTTTTAGAAAGTAAACCTAGTGATCCTGAGAGTGGTCCAAATTGGTTGTTTGACTTAGAACCTTTGTCTAGAGCTTTAAATTATATGCCTGTTACTGATCCAGACATTGTGAAGGTAACTTCAAGTGTTTTGGAAAAGAGAATTGGTAATGTTTCAGGTATACAGGTTGCTAAGGAGGATGGACCATCAGCAGTTGAATCATCTCCCACACAAGAATATGTTACACTTCCTATATGGACAGATGAGTATTATGCTGCTGCTACTGCTGCTACTGCTGCAAGGAAAGATAATGGTGGTGTTCAAATATCACCAAATACAAACATGCATGATTCTTCAGGCGCTGACAAAGGGAAATCAAGCGCTGACACGACCAATTCAGACGCTGATGGCTCCAACGCTGACAACACCAGTTCAGGCGTTGTTAGCCCAAACGCTGATAAACAAGGATCAGACTTTGGAGATACCTTTACACAGCTTTTCTCTTCTCATTTTGAACAAGGTGGACCTTCCAATATCCATGAAGAGATTCCTGTTGATCAAGAAGAATCTGAAGAAGATATTGGCAACATGGAGCGTGAAATTGAGGACACCAGACTTTTTGAAGGAGGAGTTCTCACTTCCACAGCTAAAGATCACCCTACATCTCAAATCATTGGTGATGTTATGGCTCCAGTTCAGACAAGAAGATCCCATCAAGGTCTTGGTGGATTTATTGCCAATATACACAAGAAGGTTGATACCCCTCTTGTACAAGCATGTTTGTTTGCCTGTTTTCTGTCACAGGAAGAACCCAAGAAGATTTTTGATGCTCTCAAAGAACCAAGTTGGGTGGAAGCAATGCAGGATGAGCTTCACCAATTTGCTATACAGGATGTTTGGGAGCTGGTTGATTGTCCTAGGTATGTGAGACCAATTGGGACAAGATGGGTTCTAAGGAACAAGAAAGATGAGAGAGGCATTGTGGTCAGAAACAAGGCACGTTTGGTAGCTCAGGGTTATACACAAGAGGAAGGCATAGATTATGAAGAAGTCTTTGCTCCAGTTGCAAGAATTGAAGCTATCAGAATTTTCTTAGCTTATGCTTCTTGCATGAATTTTACTGTTTATCAGATGGATGTGAAGAGTGCTTTCCTCTATGGCACAATTGTTGAGGAGGTTTATGTAATGCAGCCTCCTGGTTTTGAAGATCCTGAGAATCCAGACAAGGTTTATAGAGTAAAGAAGGCAATGTATGGCCTTCATCAAGCCCCAAGAGCATGGTATGGTACATTGTCCACCTATTTGGTGGAAAATGGTTTTAAGAGGGGCACCATAGATCAGACACTGTTTACAAAGAAGAAAGGAAAACATGTGTTGCTTGTGCCGGTCTATGTTGATGACATCATTTTTGGCTCTACTGATCCAAAAATGAGTGAGGAATTTTCCAAGCTCATGACAGATAAATTCAAGATGAGTGCAATGGGTGAGATGAACTTCTTTCTAGGTTTACAAGTTCAGCAGAAAGAAGATGGTATCTTCATCTCCCAAGACAAGTATGTAGCTGAAATCTTGAAGAAATATGGTTTTTCTCCACATGAGAAGGAGGCTTCCACTCCTATGGATAAGCAATACCCTTGGGGAAAACTTGGAGCTGGAAAGGATGTGGATGTTAGGCACTATAGATCAATGATTGGTTCATTGATGTATCTTACAGCCTCAAGACCTGACATCATGTTTGCTGTGTGTGCATGTGCACGCCATCAAGTGACTCCCAAAGAATGTCACCTTTTTGCTGTGAAGAGGATTTTTAGGTACCTAAGATGTTATCCAGATCTTGGATTATGGTACCCAAAAGATTCTCCTTTGGACCTTATTGCATATTCAGACAGTGACTATGGTGGTGACAAGTTTGATAGGAAATCCACAACTGGTGGATGCCAATTTCTTGGGAGCAGATTAATATCTTGGCAATGCAAGAAACAAACAGTGGTGGCCAACTCTACAACTGAAGCAGAATATGTTGCTGCAGCTGCTTGTTGTGGACAAGTCTTATGGATTCAGAACCAGCTGTTGGATTATGGGTATAATTTTATGCATACCAAGATTTTTGTAGACAATAACAGTACTTTATGCATTATTAAAAATCCTGTACATCATTCTAAAACCAAACACATAGAAATTAGACACCATTTTATAAGAGATTGCTTTGAGAAAGGTTTAATACAACCAGATAGGGTAGATACTGAAGATAATGTAGCTGATTTATTAACTAAACCTTTTGATGCTGGAAGATTTCAATATTTGGTAACAAATATTAGAATGGTTAATCTCACTTAATATGTGTTTTGGAACATTTTTGTAAAAGTATGTACAGGATAATGTATTGTTATTGGTCTTTGTGATGATTTAGATTTTCCACATTATTTTTCTAACACTGACAAAGGTAAATGTAACGCTGTCAAGTGTTATTTTGCCGTTGTTAGAGATATTATGGTCTAACGCTGACAAGAGTTCCTTCAACGCTGTTAAGTGTTGTCGGGACGCTGTCAGCAACAAATGTTAGTTTTGTGGTTTTCATCTAAATGTGCAGGTAATGGTAGCTTTATGCCATTGGATACAGAGTTGCTTATGGATCTTTGAAGAGCTATTTGGACATGTTTTGTTTATGGATGATGGTTGGAATATTTATATTCCTATCTTGACATAAATTTTTAATGTTCATATATATATATTTTGCGAACTCATGTATCATAGTTTAAGGGGAGGTTTAAGGAACCTTTAGGACTCTTGGGTATTCTTAGAATACTCTCATCACAATTCTAGATTGTGTCCACAGGTGAGTATGGGTTAGTTTTACTAAACCATGAGGCACTGTAGCATGCATGGTATATCAACTTTGCATGCTGCCAAGACATTTTTGACTTAGAATTGGTTGTGGTCTGATGGGAGACTTGGGAATACTTTGGATATGGGTTTACCTGGGAGTTACAAAGAGTTTTATGAAATAACTTTGTTGGTAAGTATTTTGGTTAGCAAGGGACTCTAGAGGACATTTGTGTCTATCTTGCTTATGCAAGTGTGCATAAATGGACAGTGCTTGCCGCCCAGTAATTATTATCAACTTGTAAGATATTTCCCTTAGGATAAATTACTTTGTTAAGGTCTTTTTCTTTTTAAATATTTTTATTTTTACTTTTTAGACGCTGACAAGTTTTTCTCCAAACGCTGTTACGTCCAATCGTGACGCTGACAAGGCTTTAGGCAAACGCTGACAAGGAAATATAGCCGTTGGGCGCTGATGGGCTATTTTTGACCGTTGACACCTAGTGGGCCCTACCCAGTTGTTATTTTTTGACTAATCTTTGGCCGTAATTTTGGGGAGAAGTTACTTTTAATTAATGCATGAGATAAGTTATATTTGATTCAAGATTTTCATGATTGCTCTTTGAATATAACCGCCTCATTTTTGACCAATCAAAATCATGCATCTCTCCTATAAATTTGGCTAATCTTTTTGTTCTGGGTATTCATATTTTCTTGTCTAACACTTTTCCTCCTAGATTTTTCCCATATCATATAACCTAAACAGCTTTAAATCATGGCACCCAAATTCAACTCAAAGAATTTAACATTGGAGTTCAAGAGCCAACACAATATGATCGCTTACTTGACTGCTGATGATGCTTTATTTCCTCAGTATTCACAGATGGTGGCATTTTTAAATGCATCTTCATTGAGGTATGCACTTTCTCATACACCATTAGTCCCTGTCGCACACATTAGACAGTTTTGGAACAATGTTAGTTCCACGACAACTAATGGAGTGACCACATTAACATCTACTGTTCATGGAAGAACATGGGTGGTCTCTGAAGCTTTGGTTCGCCAAGCTTTGCGTCTTGATGACGCTGATGGTGTGACTACTCTTGCCATAGCAACAATAGAACAGGGTCTTAGGGAATTGGGTTATCCTATTCCTGCTGATGTCACTTTAAATAAATATCATAAGCAGGAATTTCCCTCTGACTGGAAATATTTGATACATGTCCTTTTACAATGCTTAAGTCCAAAATGTACTTCTTTTAATGAGATAAACAGGTCAATTGCAAGTGCTTTGGTTTGTATAACACGTGGGCTTAAGTATAATTTTTCAAAAATGATTTTTGAAGGGATGTGTAAAAACAAGGGAAGTAAAATGACTTTGGCTTACCCTAGATTTTTGCAAATGGTCTTTGATTTACAAGAATATTGTTCTAGGGATCATGACACTTTTTATGAGATCCCTAAACAACAGAAAACCATTTTTGCTAAAATGAGCTCCACAAACGACCCCATACCTCTTACCCAACCCATGCTTGAAGTAATTCAGGCTGCTCAACCACAACCAGACCCTGAACCCCAACTTGAGCCTATTCATGAACCATCACCTTCACCAGAAAACATGGACATTGACCAACCCAGCGCTGACACTCAAAATGTGGGCGCTGACATAGCCAATCCCAACACTGATACACTTCCTGAACAATCCCAAACACCCCTTAATCAACCCACACCCACACAATCTACTTCATCTTCTACCCCATTACAATCTAGGTTGACTAAACGCCAAAGGGTTACTGGAGTGTTCTCCTCTAGTGATCCTAGCCTTGTAGCAGAGAGAACCACCTCCACAAGTGTGGCTGGTGAAATGGGTGAGGCTGGGGCTATTGACACAGGCTTAGATGCTGGTCAAGACAGTCCCAACATTATTAAGACCTCATCCATGCCCCATGATCCTATTTTGGGAGGTCAAATCCCCATTCTAGCTGAGGGCAGATTGGAACCTATGACCATAATTGAATTGACGGCGGCTGTCATTAGCTTGCAAAAGCAAAATGTCAGTCTTGTACAAACTGTCAACAAACAGGGACGAGAACTCCAAGCTTTGAGGGAGAGAGTAACTGTTTTGGAGAATCCAAGTAGCAGGAGTCTAATGGAGGAATCTTCCAAAGGGGAGGATAAAGAGGATGAGGAGGATGAGTTGATTCACACAGCTAGTGAGAAGAGTTCAGAAAAGAGTTCACAATTTAGTGAATCTTTGCAGATTGCTGAAGCTCTCACCAGTTTGAAGAAGCACCCAGTTGTTGATACATCCAAGGTGACGCCAAAGAACTTGGAAGGATCTTTCAAAGAAACATTGGGCGCTAATACAGGTTTGGACGCTGACACATCCAGCGCTGATAAGGGTAATCGTGGCGCTGATGGGAGCAACTTGGACGCTGACAAAGTTGCAGGTAGTGTTGATGTATTCCAGCCATCAACAATTATCAAAGATGTGTCCACACAGGTTTCTTCTTCTACTTTACCAATTATTGATCCAAAAGACAAAGGTAAAGGTATTTTGATTGAAGAAGATGTTCCAAAGAAAGATGCAGCACAAATAGCATTTGATGAACAGTTGGCTGCACAACTTGTGGAAAGAGATTTGAGGAGGAGTAGAAGATCACCATTTGTTGTTTCTGAGAGTGAGGAGGAAAGTGGTGATGATAAAGAAGGTGATAGCTCAGATTCAAGCATTCAAATTATTGAAGATCCAGAAAGGCTTGAATATGGGGATGAGCTAGCAAAGGAAAGGTTGAGTGAGTTGAAGAATCAGATTGATTGGGACCTACCAGAAATCACCAGAATGTATCATGCTTGGGAAGACCAGGTGATGGACAACCCAGGTATGAGTTTATCAGATCAAATTTGGGGGTTGGAAGTTCTTCTTAGGGTACAGGAAGACATAAAGGTGATTATGAGATTTAATGCACAAGAGGTCAAGACCTGGCTCAAAAGAGATAGAAGGCAGTTGTACTATAAGTTGCTTAGATGTCATCAGCCTAATTGGACATCAAAGAAGTTGCTGGCCTTGTCTTTTGAGGAGTTAGAGTATAGGGCACATCCTATTTGGAGGAAGGTGCAAGAACAGAATGTCTACCAGTTTCTTTCAGAAGAAAGAAAACAAGAGCTTGCAGAGGAGATGCAGATTCAAAAGGAAATAAGGATTGCTCAAAGACCAGTGAAGAAAGGAGATCCTTTTCAATTTCCTAAAGACATGGATGTGTATTTTCCAACTGAAGGTGTTATAAGGAAGCATCTCAAGCTTTCTCCCTTGGAAGCTTCAGATTTGGTAAATGTGGTACCTCTAGATGACAGAAATCCAATCATCAGTTTTGATGAAGATGAGTGTGGATTTTGGAAGGTTGGACGATTTGGAAAGGAGGTACATACTTTCACTTCAGTTATTTCTATATTTGCAAGCATAGACAGGGAAGACTTGGTGCATCTATGGAGGTTAATAGAGGCCAAGTATACAGCTGAAGCACCTACTTCAGCTAATGGAATAAGACTTTGGAACACATTTATGACTTTGTGTGGTCCAAAAGAAGCAGATCCTGCCATTTGGAAGGATCTTGAAGATGATCTCAGTAATCTTCATTGGAGGCTATATTCTACTTGTGGTGTATTTCATATGAGCTCTACAAAGTTTTCAGAATATCTGCTTGTGGATGCTGACTATTTCTTGTCCAAAGAAGTATTGGAGAAGATGCTAGAGACACCCTTGGAGATAGATTATACTAGTGATGTGGCCAAGGACTTGATCAGATATGTTTATCACCAACATAAGAAGTTATTGAAAGATTCCTCCTAAGTCTTAAGGTTTTATTCAGAAACTTGATCATTGGAATGGATATCAAGTTTAGGGGAGGATTGTTGGGAATAAAATATGGGTCAGATCACCAAACGCTGATAAGAAGAAAGTCAACGCTGATAGATTGACTTTGGACGCTGATAGAAGTCAACGCTGATAGCCTTGAAGATTGACACTGATGGAATATCTTCATACGTATCTTTTGTTTATTTGTTTGTGGTAAAGATAAACACAACATTGTATTTTCTATTATTATCTTTACCTAGAATAGTTGATTCATAGCTTATTGTACAAGACTTCTTATTCTATAAAAGAAGGTCTTTTAGGTTAAAGTCATATATCAGTTTTCATAGTATTCTCAAGTTAAACCTTTCATTGTAATCAACACGATTATTCTAATACAAGTGAAAGTTTGTTTAACATCATTGTGTTTTAGATCAAGTGTTAATTCCGCATAACACTTTGTTACTTTATTCATAAGCAAAGGTTTCTCTACGTGTAGTACTTGATCTAATCTCGTATACACAAAGCTAATCGATCTAAGTTTGGGATCAACAGTAACTCGAACGTAAAATAAAGGAAAGATTATCTTTTATGATAACTTATCCTCTTAACGAGAAATTCACCTTTCTCGGTCATGAGCTTGTATTAAAACATTCGAAGTTTTAAGCTCAGAAAGGAAAGTGTATCTTTTAAATAAGAGAACTTTTCCTCATAACGAGAAATTAACCTTTCTCGGTCATGAGCTTTCCGTTAAAACAGTCAAAGTTTTCAAGCTCATGAAAACGACTTCTAAGTAAATGTCAGCTTAGGACTCGTCCTTCAGATAAAAGGAAAGTTTATCGCCGATGGTAACTTATCCTTAACAACGGGAAGTTCACAACTTCTCGGACTTGAGATCGCTTTTAAGATATTTAACATCTTAAGCTCAAGTAATTGTTTTTCAAAACTTTGAACACAATTTTTCGAGAATTTCTCAAAAGGTTTTTCTAAATCTTTCAAAATTGTGTGTTCAAAAACGTTTTGATAAAACGAGCATGTCTTCTGGAATCGATAATATTTACGAACCTAGAAATGTCATTCAATAATGACACGGGGTTGTAAATAAAGTTCGAGCAGAAGTTCAAATGATTTTAAAACATGCTCCATATGGTTTGCTATTATTTCAGATAGCAACCCGCTTTTCATAATCAAGTCAAGCATTTCACCGGAAAGCTTTGACTCAACAACGGGAATTAATTTTCTCGGGGACGTGACGAGGTGACCAACATTCGTGAACAAGAACCATGTGAATCTCTCATATGATGTTCTCCATCATTCAGGTCCTACCTCGTAAACTGCTAATCTTGTGAATTCATTATTATATATGATCTTTGCACGTAATAAATACCTTACACTTGTGTTTAAAAGGTATTTAATTTACGTGTCAGCACACCCTCATTAATTTGAGGGGGAGCTTGTGTAATTCATGAAGATAATTGGACTTGCATTTTTCTTCCCAAATTTTCTTAAAATGTTATTAAATCAATTGATATTAAAAACATCGATTGGGTTAATATTTTTAATATGGGGGAGAAAATGTGATTTAATATGGGATATGATCAATCATAAATGGTTTGACTTAACGTGATAGCTCATCCCGACATGTGCAAAATGTTTTCGGATATCGTAGCATATGTTAAGGGGGAGCAAAATGGATTTGCACTTCAAAATGGATTTCATGGTGACATACACTTACCCAAAACATCTCTATTCACGACGGTGAAGATTGTGGTGACATAAGGATGGTAGGATAGGTTAAAGTCCAATGATTTCTCTAGAACCGGAGGAATCTTCCCAAGGACATTCCATAGCTAGAAATAGTAGTCCTTAGGAAAGATGGAGAAAGATTGTGAACGTAGCTGAATGCCGACCAAGTACTTAAGTTAGCACTGGAACAATCACAACAAGGTGCTAGTGATGACGTATTGGTAAGCATTGAAGGGGTTGAAGAATGAAAAAGAAATGTAAAGATAAAGGGTGTAAAGAAAGAAGCCCTCCTTACAACTTTAGGCAGAAACCGGGTCAATAAATATGCTATTGAGGTCATTTTTGCTAATGATTCTCGATATTGAAGAAAGACGTCATGGACCCAGTGATGCAATGCACAACCCTTCCCAGCTAACTCAAATATCTCTCAAAAGGTATTTGTTTTAATCACACGGAGATCAACACGTTATCTATTGATTTATTCACTCCGAATAAATTGGTATTGAAAAGGTGGTACTCCTCTCCGGCCTCCGATCACTAAAAATCCAAAATGCACGATCGAGTCTAGAGCCATTTGAGATCATCAAATATCTCATTAGGACACACTTTCATTATTCCTTGCTTCTTCACACACTGTGAAAAGTAAGAAAGATCTTAAGAGTCCTACGCAAAATCTTCATGATCTTGCCTGAACATCCGAGTAATACGAAAGTATTTACAATGAAGATGGAAATCCTTCTTGAGCGAATATCAAAAAGCTCATGGTAGGTGACTTGTGCGGTTCTTTATGAATCAAACTTGTGATAACTGGAAAGCAACAGTGGTTTAATTCTTAAATGAATTTAAACACGTTCCAGGCCTCTACGCATTATCATATGATCTTGCCAGAACACTCAGAGTGACTCTTTATTGATCACAGTGACGAGTGGAAATCCTTCTAGTGTTAACATCAAACAGCACTTGGTAGGTAACTTGCAAGATTCTATATGAATCAAGCTAGTGACAACTGGAAAGCAACGATGGTGCGGTTCTTAATTGAACTTCACTTGTTCCAGGAACATGAATTGATGGCTTCAAATCATGCGGATAATATTATCCAAATGATCCACTCTTTACGTTCGCAGTCAGCCTTGGACGGTCGAGTAAAGAGAACGGGTTTACCCGCGAAATCTTGTCAAGGAGGTTCTTTATTGAAACTACCTGCCACAAGTACGATATTTAATATCGTCCAACGGTCTTCACCGACCGGAGGTAAATTGCTACCGAATTAGAATGAAATGTTCAAGGCCATTTCATCCGTGTATATTGTTTGTTGCTAACTGTCTTATGCAGCGTAACAAGAAGGTGGCATTGCGGTGTACAATCCAGAAGAAGTCGTCACCACATGCTTATACTACATACAATTAGTACTTCAACAAATTCAAGAAAGCCTGAAGGTCAAGTCTTCCGCTGTATCAAACTCTGAAGCTTTCAAGAATTTAAAAGTATAAGTATGTGGAACATGAAGTCACAAAGAGGCAAATATCACAAGTGAAGAATGCACAAGGTCAAGGCAAGGAAACATGCTCAAGACTAAAGTCAAAGATCACATCAAGCATATTCACAAGAACAAGATCGAAGACTCAAGCATAGATGCTAGGTTTAAGATTTTGTAAAAAGATGTGACCTCCCTTAGGGGGAGATTGTTGGAAATACGTTTTTCCCAATAAAGTCTCGGTCACATCTTAGTTAGCATAGATCACGAGTTATAGACTATTTAGAACTTTGTTTCTTGGAGCGACCTCCCTTAGGGGGAGATTGTTGGAAATACGTTTTACGTATTTATGAAGGATCGGTCGCTCCAACGATAATTATGTAATGGGCTCGTGATCTATTTAATTATTGTATAGTCCATATAGCCCACATGTAGGGTGGGCTATATATAACCCCTCCTAGCATGTTAGGAGGGGGTTGTTGATTCCATTTGACACTTAATCATATTTTCCATCTTTACTTTCTCTCTCTACCTTTCCCCTTTTCTCTCCTTTCTCTCTCTAATCCTTCATCTCTTTCTTCATTTCCTTATGATTATCATCTAAATCAACCATCTAAATCCACCTAATCCATGATATAGAATAGGCCATTAATCTCGTAGACCTTCAGTTAAACCCTAAATTATCTACGTGCTCAACATTTTCAATGGTCATGGAGTCAAGAGAAACCGTACATTTGCCAATGATATTACCACGTATACTACTAGCGAATGTGACGTTACCTCCATCATATGCTTTGTAGTACGAGAAAAAACTTCGATTACCCGTCATGTGTTTAGAACAAACACTATCCTTAATCCACTCGTCGGGTTCCAAATCAATTCCCAAGCATATCTAGGTAACAACACACAAGATCAAACATTTGGTCCCTAATATCTCATGGGTCTAAAATTGTTAGTTCCAAACATCCCTTGCATTTGGTCGGGATGCATGAATGGAGGAGGGGTTCCCCATGAGGTATAAAATGGAGGAGGGTGATGTAGTGCTTTTACTACTCTTTAAGAAAAGAGAGCAAAAGTGGCAAGTATTAAGTATCGGTTTAGGAAAACCAAGCACTAATGACCCAAATGGGGATCGTTCTCAAGGAGGCTAGGTGTGTGTGTAATGAAATGATTATCTTTGTGATTATATTTGTGAGAAAGAAAAATAGAAAGGGGATAAGAAGAGAATGATGGTTACGATGTCGAATTAAACTAAGACGAAAAATGTGTACACATAAAACCGTAAAAAGCACCACAATTAAAATTTTACTCTAAAAATTCCTAAAAATCACTAAAAATCCACTAAAATATTCTAATGGTTTACAAAAAATCCAAACTTGCCAAAACCTTTTAATTAATTAAATAATGACTTTTTAATGCTAATTAAAGCCCTAAAAATCAATATTAACTAATAAAAAGTCCCAATCAAGATCTTAAAGTTTGTAAACATTTAAAATAACCTATTTAAGCTAAAAAGTATTTTTCAAAATTTTAAAACCACTAAAAACTATTTTTAAACAATTAAAAACTATTAAAAGCTATTAAAACTTAAAATAATTCTAGAAAATAATTAAAAGACCCTAAAAATATTTGGAAAGTTGTAAAATTCCTAATTAAGTGTCTACAATCTAGGAAAAATATAAAAACTTAGAAAATCAGACTTTTAATTTTTAACAATAAAATAATATTAAAATATTATTAAAAATCCAAAAATCATAAAAAATTCTAAAAAGTTGCAAACTAGTTTAATTTAACCTAAATAACTCAAAAATGAACTTGAAAGTACCTAAATACCCTTAATGGGCCCTGAAAATGGGCTAAACCTAAAACATATCCTTAATGGGCCAAATTTGAGCCCAAAATGAAAAAGTGCCCCAAATAAGCCCAAAAAGCACTACTTGACTCAAAATTTGATTTTAAACAACTTTTTTCAAAGGCCCAAAAGCTGAAAGTGTGAAATAAGCAAGCTTATACCAAACAGCTTATTCTTAATGGGCTTTTTGGCCCATTAAGCTATAAGCCAATGCCATAAGCTCAAATTAGACACACAAGATTCTTTTGTCCTAAATAAGACTTCTGTAAAAATAAATTTGCAATAAGCCCAAGGAATAAGCCTGAAAATGCAATAAGCAATCTATAGAAAATGACAAAATAGTCGTTTTTGAGTTCTAGGCCACCCCAAGAGCTGATTCAAGTTTCTAAAGCTTTTAAATGACTTAAATAAGCTATTTCAAAAAAAGTTTTTAAATAAGCTGACTCAATAAGCTGGAAAAAGCAAATAAGCACTTATGAAAAAGTCAATTAAGTTGGTTTTCTAGCAAAAAGTCAAAGTCAAAGTCCAATAAGCTCCAGTCTAATCAAATGGGTCAAATAATGAAGATCTATCACAAAAAATAAGTTGTTGCAAGTCTAGATAAGCTAAAATAGCTTATGGATAAGCTGATGACAAATTAACACTAGCAGGGGCTAGTTTAGGGTGTTGAGCAGTGGGAACTTTTCCCACTGCTTGACTTATAGACTTTTTTTGTCTTTAGTGAACTTTTTGGAGATTCAGATTTCACAAAGGCACCCAAATGATCTTTGGATCATAAGGAGTCAATAACAATCAAAAAATCACGAACACAATCACCCATTTGATACAATTAATTCAATTAAGCACCAGATATGATACAGACATGAACAAGTAAGCAGATTAGGTTCAATAAGCACTTTTAGCACAATTCAGCCAACCAAACTCAACAAAATGCATACACAAGCTATATTAAACTTAAATAAGCAAGTCTAAACAGGTTTCATGCAATGATTCAAAGTTTTAAGCAAGATTCAAGCTAATGAATGTTACTGATGAACACTAACACATGCAGTTTTCACTTTGCTGATGTATTTGACCAACAAGCCAGATTCAAACCTCAAGATCTATCAAATAAGTTACAATAATGATGTTTTAACAGCTTTTAACCCTAAGCATGCACAAATACTAGATTTCACTAAAATCTTAGGTCAAAAATAGTTAAAATCAACAAGTTATAGCAGATTATGTGATTCAAGGTTTCAAACTCCAAAACTTGCAACAAAACACTCTCAACCAAGCATATATCAGATATATAACACAAACACAAACTTTCCTTCACACAATAACAAGATTTCAACTCAAACAGGTAGTCCCAAACACCCTTTTTACTTTTCAAATCAAATTTTAAACAAGTAAAAGTATGATTCAGTTTACCAAATGATTAATCTAGCATATAAACAACATTATCATGCAAGACTAAGCAGATTCAAGCCAAGAAATCAACAAGAACACAAGTAGAGCAAAAATCCACAAAAAATCCAAGTTTCATCAGATTTTCAAGGTTTCAAGACAAACCTCATGGATTACATCCACACCCACGAATGTTAGAGCTTATGTGCTAGCTAGAACAAGCACAAGCTTCCAACAGCAACCCTGCTAAGATTCAACAAGGTAAGTAGCACAATATCAAAATCAGAAAAGTAAAAAAGCCTTGATTGATGCAACCTTGTTACCCCACACTTGCTTATCCCCAAGTTATAAGCCTCACCACACCTTGATAACACAATATCAGGATGCTATGATCAGCCCTATAGCCCAAGAATTCCAAGGTTTGAACAAGAACTTAGCAAAATATCAAGCTTGAAGGAAAAATGCAAACTTTTGCACCCTCCTTAAAAACAGGTTTTGATATTCAATTTCAGTTAACAAATAACATAAACAAGCATAAAATTAAGTGGCACTTGGTCTTTCTTCAACAAACTTAACACACTTCCATTCATCAGAAAAAGGGGATTTACAAGTTGTTGAACAAGGAAAAACCAAAAGCAAACTGCAAATGTTGCACCCTAATGCCTTTATATAGGCTACATGGTAAACTAGTAAGCAATAAAAAACGTAAACCCTAGCTAAGGAAGTCCCAGAAATGCCCTTGAGAACTTTTGGCATTTTGTTGAATCATGTGACTGAATTGGAGTTTTGTGGGAGCTGGCATGTTTAAATTGCATCCAATGGTCCAAAATGTGCTTAAGGAGTAAGCTGGAATGTGGGTGGTTGATTCTCTGTCACTATTTTGTCTCCTTGCCCAAAGGTGTAGCAGGGCACCTTTCATGTGCATTATTGGGTGATGAGGTGGCAAATATTAAGGTTGGGATTGGTTAAATATTACCTTAATCATAATTCTGGAAAGAATTAAGGTTTCATTGTGAGTGAATAACAAAAGCCCAATTTTGTTAAGAACATGATGAACAAGGCGTTTGATCTGTTTTAAGGTTTAAAAATGTGTTAGGTGCCACAATTAGTTAAACTAATTAATATTAGTTTAAACTGGTGAGTGGAGGTATGACATGGCGCAATGGTGGCTTGTGAGTGGCTGAAAAGGGTTAGTGGGACACGTGTCTCCTCAAGGTTGGTTAAGGTAAGTTCTTTGTCTGCCCAACTTTAACCCCTCACCTTTTATTTTCCTTTCACTTTGTAAATTAATCCGTCCAACTCCATTTCCTTTGTAATCCAACTTTTCATTTTCATACTTTTGCCCCAAAACATTTTGTAAAGTGAATTCAGTGGTAATTCTTGCCATTTTGTGATTCTTGAAGGGCTGTTTTGGCATTTTCTTGATGGATTATGGTCTTAACTTGTATAATTGGCATTTTGGAGGACTGAAATTGCCAAGTCTTCATTTATGAGGGACCATTCTTGCCAAATGTTGAAAGTCAAGGGTCCTTTTTGTAATTTTGAGATTTTCAAAGGACCAAACTTGTAATTTATTGTTCTTTGAAGGACTTCATGATATATTTGACTTTGTGGAGGATAATGGCTGACAATTTAGCTTTGTTGATGGGCTAAACTTGTCAATTCTTCAAAGTGGAGGGCCCTTTTTGTAATTTTGACAAACTTTAGGGACCAAACTTGTAATTATGAAGATACAAGGGTATAAAGTGTCAACTCTTCCATATTGGAGGACCCTTCTTCATAAATCTTCAAGTCTTCAAGTCTTCAAGGGTTTTCTTGGGAAAATTCTTCCTTAGGGCTTGGTTCAATGTGCGGCTTCGTTTCCCGTGTTTGTTTTTGCATGATTCTTGTGATCTTTTGTCATTTTCTCAATATCCGTACCTAAAATACATAAGCAACAAACACAAGCATATATATGGGTATTTTGATGATATTTAATGCATTTTAAGCCCTATTTGGACGATGAGACTATGTATAAAAGCAGTCTCATCACTCCCCCATACTAAACCATTGCCGTGCCCTCACGCAATGCTAGAATAAAGTATCGTAGCACCTCCAAAATTCATTTTTATTCATTTTATTGAATGATAAACTAGCTACACTACTACTATTGCTACTACTACTTGCGTTTTAGACATAATGTATGATTTTCATTGCAAAATGGGACGTTTAGGTTCATAGAATAATAACACGTGAATGCTTCGTTAGAAATAATTTCATCGTCCTCGATTTTCACCTCAATTCCATGCCAAGCGTGTAACGAGATCATTGTCATTATAAGTTAGTAATGCTAACACTACTCATATGCCCTAATCACGTACTTATCCTCTCATTTTCCTAAGTTGTATCTCTTATATTTTATTTTGTCTTGAATGTTTCACGAGGATACATTGTTTGACTTATGCGATAATAGAGATTTAGGTCTAAAAATAGAGTCCTAACGGTGTAACCAAGACCATCAAATCAATAACCCCTCCTAATAGACAACGATGTCAAAAAATTAAGTCAACAAGAAGGATCGATAAACACGGTTTTATAACGGTTTTGAACATGAGACTTATTACCAAGACTTTTATACGCCCCCTAACGGAAGGGCCTTATTATCTTTGGTTTACCTCCATCTTTTATTCAACTTCGCCATGAAGCTTTTTATTGTGACTTCGGTCTTGCCTTGCCTTTTATTATCCGCCTCATCGGTGGTTTTATTAGCCAAAGACGTATATCCTCACGCTAAGGCGAATTTTGGATCTTTAAAGCTTCGAAGATTAAGGCTTGATTCACTTTCAATTTTGCATTGATTTTTCGGCCTTGTGGGGCTTCAAATTGTTTGCTTGATTTAGGTGAGCACTTGAAATCTTATTATTGGGTGAAGCTTTTGATTATTTGGGTGCCAATACTTCAAAACCGTGACGCTGGTGATACCTTAATGTCTTCCCAATTTAATTACACGGAAGCTACTAGAAAAGACTAGAAACCCAACAATCCCAACTAAACCGCTAAGTCAATATTTAATAAGCAAAAAAATATCTACATGCGAAGGGAGAATAAGCAAACAACGAGAACACATGAGTTTTTTAAAGAATACGAGTACTCTACGTTTAGCATAGTAACTTATAATTAACCCTATCATTTCTCGTCCTCATTTAAGAGACTTAGCCTAATGTGAAGTTAAGGAACCAAAGCTAAGTGCTCAACACGCACGGTCGAGTAAAAAATTACTCTTATTCTCGCCATCGGAAAACCTACATTCGTGTCTTCAAACACTTATAAAACATGAGAAAATTTTTAAAATTTGGCCATTTTTAGCCTTCTTTTGCAACAAAAACGATAGACAAAAGATAAACTTTGGAAAGCGTGAAGGTTTGGCAAGGCAAGTATCTATTCACCCCCCATACTAAAGTTAAACATTGTCCTCAATGTTTCGAGTCTAGGGGTGCAAACACCCCCATACTAGAGACGTAGTCGAATGCCTAATCTAGCATGGAAAGGGGTGTAACCGTTAAATTTAAAGCCGTTTATGAAGTGTGCTATAAACCTAAGGTTAGAACATCAAAGGATATATCATGGATATTGAGAAAGTCTTCAAAGCAAACGATCGAGTGCTCCCATAAAACGAACACGAGAGGCTCCAATCGTGAAGATCATGATCATCTAAAGTCTACAATTCACAAACAACCACGAAACAAAGGTTGGAAGGGCACAAATCCCCACACGTTAACTACATTAGAAAGCGATAATATGTACATAGGATAAGCATGGGACTCCCCCACGAGGCACCTCGTTTTTTATTACCGAGTGATGAGCTCGACTCGATCCCCTCAATACTAATTATCATTGGGGAAAGTGATTTGGTCGAGGTAGTTCAAGGATGGAACTTCCCCGCCAAAGTAGTGCTTCAACCTATGTCCATTCACCTTGAAATTGGGGCCATAATTTTGAGCTAGCTCGATGGTCCCATATGGAAAAACTTGGGTCACGGTGAATGGACCGGACCAACGGGATTTCAACTTACCGGAAAAGATTTTCAAACGAGAATTAAAAAGCAAAACTTGATCCCCAATGTTAAAAACCCGGTTTTTAATTTTAGAATCATGCAACTTTTTAGTTTTTTCTTTATAAATCAATGAATTTTCATAAGCAATGTCCTTGAATTCATCCAGTTCATTTAATTGCATTTTCCGGTGTTTTCTCGCGGTCTCCATATCATCATTACAATGCTTTAGGGCCCAATAAGCCTTGTGTTCCAATTCGATTGGCAAATGACAATTTTTCCCATACACAAGCTTATAGGGAGTGCACCCAATGGGCGTCTTATGAGCGGTCCTAAAGGCCCATAAAGCATCGTCCAACTTATCCGACCAAGATTGTCGGTTTTCCCCAACGGATCTCTCCAAGATCCTCTTCAAAGCTCGGTTTGAAACCTCGACTTGCCCACTCGTTTGTGGGTGATAAGCCGTAGAAAGCCGATGTGTGACCCCATATTTCCTTAGGACCCTTTCGAATTGGTCGTTACAAAAATGGGTTCCACGATCGCTTATGATCGCACGAGGGGTTCCAAACCGAGAAAACAAGCTTTTCAAGAACTTGACTACCACACGAGCATCATTGGTGGGCAAAGCCTTAGCTTCCACCCACTTAGATAGGTAGTCAACCGCGACAAGGATGTACTTATTACCACGAGATGATGGGAACGGCCCCATAAAGTCTATACCCCAAACGTCAAAGATCTCACACACTTGGATGATATTTTGTGGCATTTCATCTTTTTGTGAGGCTTTTCCTTGTCGTTGGCATGAATCACACGACTTCACAAGATCTTGTGCATCTCGAAAATAGTAGGCCAAAAGAAGCCGGCATCAAACACCTTCTTAGCCGTGAGATTAGCCCCGTGGTGACCACCCGTGGGTCTCTCATGGCAAGCTATAAGGATGTTAGAAGCTTCGGTGCCAAATACACAACGTCGGATGATTTGATCCGCACAAGTTCGAAACAAGTAAGGGTCGTTCCAAAAGTAGAACTTGACATCACGAAAGAATTTTCGTTTTTCTTGAGTCATCATACCCTTGATGATGAAGTTACCCGCATGGTAATTTGCGATGTCCGCAAACCTTGGGGTGGAAGAATCAAGCTTAGAATAATTTCCTTGGGCTCGTAAACACTTTAGTGAGGATCTTCCAAACGAGAAAGATGATCGGCCGCTAGATTCTCGGCTCCTTTTTTGTCAACAATTTTGTGATCAAATTCTTGAAGGAGTAGAATCCAACGAGGTAATCCCGGCTTAGCATCTTGTTTAGCCATAAGATACTTGATAGCCGAATGATCCGTATACACTATGCATTTCGTCAAGACGAGATAAGGTCGAAATTTCTCAAATTCTTACACCACGGCAAGGAACTCCTTTTCCGTTGTAGTGTATTTTAGTTGAGCCTCGGTCATCGTCTTGCTAGCATAGTGAATAGGCAAGAAGTGCTTTTCATGACGTTGTCCCAATACGACCCCAATAGCGTAGTCACTAGCATCACACATGAGCTCAAAGGGGAGGCTCCAACTAGGAGCAACAAGAATGGGAGCTTCGGTAAGTTTCCTCTTAAGGATTTCAAAGGCTCGTACACAATCTTCGTCAAAGATAAAACGTGCCTCTTTTTCAAGAAGATGTGTAATGGGTCAAGAGATCTTTGAAAAATCCTTGATGAATCGAGGATAAAAGCCCGCGTGGCCTAGGAAACTCCTAACTCCCTTAACGGTTTTGGGATGAGGTAATTTGGCGATGACGTCTACCTTAGCTTGATCTACCTCAATCCCCGCTTTCGAGACCTTGTGCCCTAAGACGATTCCACTTTTAACCATAAAATGACACTTTTCCCAATTGAGCACAAGGTTGGTTTCCTCACAACGTTTCAACATTCTCTCAAGATTCGACAAACACGAAGTGAACGAATTACCAAACACGGAAAAGTCATCCATGAAGACTTCCATCGTCTTCTCGATCATATCATAAAAAATAGCCATCATGCACCTTTGAAAGGTTCCCGGTGCATTGCAAAGTCCGAATGGCGTTCTACGATAGGCAGACGTTCCATATGGACACGTAAACGTAGTTTTTTCTTGATCACGAGGATCGATGGGGATTTGGAAGTAACCGGAAAAACCATCTAAAAAGAAATAGAAATCGTTTCCCGCAAGACGCTCCAACATTTGGTCCATGAAGGGCAAGGGAAAATGGTCTTTTCGAGTGGCTTCATTCAACTTTCGATAGTCAATGCACACTCTCCATCCGGTCACGAGTCTAGTGGGAATTAACTCGTTGGCATCGTTTGGCACAACGGTTATTCCTCCCTTTTTAGGGACACAATGAATAGGACTCACCCAAGGGCTATCGGAAATAGGGTAAATCATTCACGCGTCAAGGAGTTTAAGGACCTCCTTTTTGATGACGTCGTGAATTTTGGGGTTCACCCTCCTTTGACATTGGATTGCGGGCTTGTAATCCTCCTCCATTAAGATTTTGTGGGTACAAAATTTGGGATCGATCCCCTTAATGTCGGATAACTTCCACGCAATTGCCCCTTTGTGATCCTTTAGAACATCGACAAGTGCGGTTTTTTCATCATTCGAAAGTTCCTTCGCAATAATAACCGGCAACTTGTCGCCCTCCTCCAAATAGACATATTCGAGATGAGGAGGTAAATCTTTCAACTCGAGGATAGGTGGTTCCTCAAGTGAAGATTTGGGCTCGATACTCATAACCTCCTCGGGTGGAGGAAATGGGAAATCGTTAAGAAAATCCTTGATAATCGAGAAGTCCTCATCGTTGTCGAGGTCTTCGTTGCAAGTACGTGGAACATCGAATTCTTCCAACGTAAAACCACCACCTTCAAATGGAGTGAAGGTTGGTGTCGAATTATCAAGAATTGGATCTAACATAGTGGGATTGCCACTAGTTTCTTCATCACCAAAACCTAGAACTTCTTGTGAGAATTCCTCGCAAACCACGTCAATCATGTCAACGAGGTTTATGGTTGCAACGGAATAAACATGAGAAATTTGAGAGTTTTGAGTTGCGTTTATAACAAGTTCCTCGTCGTTGAAACGTAAGGTGATCTTTCTAGCATGAACATCGATCAAAGCCATAGACGTATCTAAAAACGAACGACCTAAAATGAGAGGAACTTGAGGATCCGTGGGAATATCAACAACGATAAAGTCTACGGGATAGTAGAACTTCCCCACTTTCACAAAAACGTCTTCCGCCAATCCACATGCGGGAATCGTGGAATGGTCGGCCAACTCGATAGACATTAGTGAAGGAGTAAGATTAGGAAGATTGAGCGACTTGAAGATTGCAAGTGGCATCAAGTTAATGCTAGCACCAAGATCGGCCAAGGCGAAGCATTCCTCCATATCTTGGATTGCACAAGGGATCAAAAATTTACCGGGATCACCGACTTTTTGAGGTATGCGATTAAGATAAACCGACGAACAACTAGAAAATTGGTGCAATTTCTCCTTGTTGTTCAACATACTCTTAAAGTTAGTGGCAAATCGAGGCATCACGACCAAAGCATCGACGAAACTTACATTAAAGTGCAAATCACGAAACATTTTCATAAAAAGCTCAAATTGGTAATTGTCGCGCTCTTGACGTTTCTCCTTTCTAAGTCTAGATGGATAGGGCAAAGGTGGTGTGGGTTGAGGCATAGGCATAGCCTTTGGAATCTCGGGTTCCAATGTTGGTAATGGGTCAACCGTATGTTGGGTCCAATTATTAAGTTGATAAGTCAAAACACAACAAAATAAGAAGACAAGGGCTAAAAAGTACAAGTTGCAAAAGAACAAGCCGTTGGAGTTTTTTTATTACTTTAGCTTTCTTTGTAAGCTATGTTTTCTAGTATATAAAGAAAACATAGGACGTAGGTTTTAATACAATATCATTCATTCACAATGTAAACCTAAAGTGTGTGTCGCACTAGACGTGGGATTCAATGTATACACGTCTAGTGGATGTTTGTTATTAATATAATGAACATCCCAATTTTGTTTTAATTCATGTGTTCTTTGTGCCTAAACACCTTGTCATGATCATTGTTCTTTTCCGCTATGTTATCATATGAATGATGATCAAACCTAGATATATGGTTCATAACCATTGAGCCCAACGATCATAGGACTCATCAATTGGTAACAGAGCCTAAGGCTCGTGATATCTAGGTCCGACGAGGTGTTCGTGTATGGTGAAGAAAAGAAAAATTCGTATTGAATTTTTCTGGACGTTTTTGTGTGCGCAGCAGTATTCAGAAGGTCATAACTTTTGATCTAACCGTTGGATCGTCACGAAATTTTAGATATGTGTTCTACATATATAGATCTAAACATCCACCGGAGGGATTGTCGAGTTTTATCCCCAGGCAAAAGTTATTAAGCGTCGAAGTTGGCTGATCAATGATTTTCAGTTTTCTGCTTTCACATGAAATCATGAACTAGGGTTCTTCAAACCCTAGATCTACATAAAAAGCAGGAAGAATTGATGTTCGTGGCTGTTAAAACGTGTGAAGATACACGATCTAGGGTTAATTTACAAACCCTAATTAGGGTTTCGATGCACAAGAGTTGCAAACCCTAGATCGATTTTCAAAACAGAAAAGAGGTGTTGCTGTGATATATACGATCGTTTGTTGCTTCAATCATGATGAAAAAGAAAGTAAATTAGGGTTTATCTTAAAACCCTAAATCGATGAACAAACAAGCAGCAAAAGAGCGTTCACACGATCATTAAGACCAGTAACGTGAAGATCTGCAAACAAAACCCTAATATTTGAATCCACTACATGCGCATCCACGGTTATTCATGTGAGGTTCGTTTCTCATTGGTTGATAGATTCTGTTCACACGGTCTATCAATTCCTATTGGTGGTTATAGCTTGTGTTCACACGGTCTATCAAGTCGAACGATTGGTGAATGGCTATAGATTGGTTATTAAATGTGTGGTGTGTTCACACGGTTTAAATTTTTTGATTGGTTTACATCTACTGTGTTCACACGAAGAGTGTAAAAACAAGTGTATAAACCCTAAAAGCAAGTGTTCACACGATGAAGTATTTTTGGATGTGAGATGACGTCAGCGAGTGTATAAACGCTGACAAATTTAAGTGCAACGCTGATAGGAATTTGAACGCTGACAGGATTTTAGGTTGGCGCTGACGTTTGTTATTTGGGCGCTGACAGGAAGGGTTTCGACGCTGACAAGAAATAAGTCAACGCTGATAAGTTGACAGTGTCGTCCGATATATGTACTTCAACGCTGACACGTATTGTCCGATATCGGACAATACATCTGACCAAGATATTGGACAGAAGAGATATTGGACAACACATGGATAGCTGCTGTTTGAGAAAACTGGTACGTTTTAAGCACACAAAAAGAAGGGAAAGACACACAAAAGTACATGGAATCTCTGTTTAATTCAGAATATCAAGTTGATATTTATGGCTCGGATATTTTTAAAAGGATTAATGATTTTAAAGCGAGTTAGCAATTATTTGTGGGATTTGATGGATATTTTAAACTATGTAAGAGTTATCCTTAGCTGGCTTTTACATATGGTATGAAGATGTGATTCCATTAAAATCGTCATGAAGAAGTGTTAGCTTAAGGGGAAGAATTCTTATGGGAAGTTTGATGATTGAAGAAGATTTTCGCGAGTTTGTGTTCTATCATATCTTAAAGTCATGCACTTCCAGCCACTGACTTTAAAGGTAACTTGTTCGTGCTTACATAGTTGGTGACGAAGACTTGTCATAAACACTTGAAGGAGTTACATTATCGTGCTCAGTGTCTCACAAAGGATGAGAATATTGACAAGGGATCGAGGTCTACTTATATTTTTTGCATAATATGGTATAAGTTCTTCATCACATGGATAAACAAGACATGGAACATAGGTTTGTGGTATTCTACTTCAACATCAAGACTACTTTATTTATTTTTCTTCAGGATCATTACATAGAGCTACTTTTGGAGAATCTTCAAGATTGCATACTTTCACATATTCCCTATTGATGTGTCAAAAAGGGGAAGAATATGTGCTATACTTAAGGGGAAGCTTCTTGGAGATCATGTACTAAATACAAAGGATTCATGCTTAAGAAGAGTGTTTTGACATCATCAACTAGGGGAAGATTGTTGGGTCCAATTATTAAGTTGATAAGTCAAAACACAACAAAATAAGAAGACAAGGGCTAAAAAGTACAAGTTGCAAAAGAACAAGCCGTTGGAGTCTTTTTATTACTTTAGCTTTCTTTGTAAGCTATGTTTTCTAGTATATAAAGAAAACATAGGACGTAGGTTTTAATACAATATCATTCATTCACAATGTAAACCTAAAGTGTGTGTCGCACTAGACGTGGGATTCAATGTATACACGTCTAGTGGATGTTTGTTATTAATATAATGAACATCCCAATTTTGTTTTAATTCATGTGTTCTTTGTGCCTAAACACCTTGTCATGATCATTGTTCTTTTCCGCTATGTTATCATATGAATGATGATCAAACCTAGATATATGGTTCATAACCATTGAGCCCAACGATCAATAGGACTCATCACCGTAGGTGTGGCATGAGCGATACTTCGTGGGATTGGAACATGCTCCTTTTGGACCACCACCTCGGGTTCTTCCTCAATTGCTTCCTCCATAGGAGCAATTAGTTGAGGAGTCGGTTCCTTAAGTGTCTTACCACTACGTGTGGTATCACTTTCATCTCACCCTTAGGGTTTGATACGGTGTTGCTAGGAAGACTACTCGAAGATGGTTTACACATAATTGCCTCAAACATAGATGAGATTTTATCTTCAAACTTGGATTGCCTCTTCTCGGCTTTAACCATTTCTTGTTTTATCTCATGTTGCCCTTGTTCCATTTTTTGTTGGTTTTGTTGTAACCTAGTTACGGTCCCTTCCATCTTGTTGGTATGGATCTTAAGTTCATTAGCTAACTCATTTTTCAACTCTTTCTTCAAGTCGTTCTTAAACTCGGATCTTAGGCTAATGATTTCTCTTTGAATATTGTCAAACCTAGCATCATTCCCATTAGCGTATTCAACAAATTCATTTGGAGGATCTTTCAACGTTTGCAAACCTTTGTTGTTGTTTTAAAAATCATTTTGATTTTTGTTTGAAACTTAATTATTAGCCCCTTGATTACCATAGTTTCCCTTGTTGAAATTGTTTTTGAAACCAACTTGATTGTTGTGATAGTTGTTGTTAGCATTTTGATTTGAACCAAAACCCGGTGGAGTCAATTGATTAGAGCGGATAACTTGACCATTTTTGTTGTAAGTTCCCGTGGCCGCGTAGGCACTCGAAGTGTTACCACCGTTGGTAATGCACTCGGAGAAATCATGACCTCCACCACAATACATGCATGAAACCTCAACCGCTTTAGCCGTAGAGGGAGCACTTGGTTCTCCAACTTTGAACTCAATCAAAAGACCTTTAAGCTTATCAAAAATCTTATTTTCCAAGTTCGACTCAATTTGGCAAGCATCGATGGTAGTAGACAAAGAAGGTGAAGCCGAAGACGAAGCCTTACGAACACTAGACGTGCTACGAGGACTATACACCTTAGATCTATTCTCAATTATCACCAAAGCTTCTTCAACCGTTTTACACAAAAAATTACCACCCGCGACGACATTAAGATAATCCCTTTCATGATCATTAAGTCCATTGTAAAACGTGTCAATTTGATGCAAATCGGAAAAACCGTGATGAGGACATTCATGTAACATTTCCTTAAACCTATTCCAAGCCGTTGAAAAACTTTCATTAAACTATTGTGAAAATTTTGAAATCTCGTTTTTTAAATGCGTAGTCTTAGAGGGCGGAAAAAATTGGTTCACAAACTTAGACACGAGATCCTTCCACGTGAACATAGAATTGGGTGGCTCTTTCTCTAACCAAATTTTAGCGGGTCCCGCTAAGGAATACGGAAAAAGCATCATCTTAATCGAGTCATTCGAGACATCCTTAAACTTGCAAGTGGCGGTAAGACGATTGAATTGGCGGATATGGTTGTGTGGATTGTCCTTCTCATCACCACCGAATTTGTTGTTTTGGATCATCGACAACAAACCCGTTTTCACTTCAAAATTCTCCGCAAGGATAGCGGGAATCACAATAGCCTCTCCATAACCCTCGGTGGGTGCTTGGAGTAACTCCATCATAGTTCGATTCGCCATGGTTGGTGCTTCTCTTACAATGGGTTCGTCAATAGGAGACTCCTCACTAGAAAGATTAGGAGTGGGAGTTTTGTTCTTTCGTTTACGTGCACGTCTTGCTTGATTACGAGTTAGCATAAACGTCACGTACAACGAGGGGATGAGCAAAGAAGATTCTTTTTGGTGTTTTGTATTTTTCAAATTTTTTTTGTGGTTTTTGATTGTATTAACCTTTTTGGATTTTGGTGAATGTATTAAGTAGACAAAAATCTACAAATCTCCTCCTTAATCAAATCTATTGATTAAAGAAGCCTCAAGGAGTGAAAACGATCACGTGAAGTGAACGCCTTCGATGACTTTAGAACGTTGGTGGAACACCAAAACGTTCAAGAGGGTTTAATCAATGAAACCAAGAAAGTATATATGATACTTAGTAATACTTTGGGCGGAAAAACCCTCGATTAGCTCTCAAAATCAAATACTCACAAGCAAGCGGGGAAACGAGGTGGCGCGAAGCACTTAAGAGCCTTTTTCCTTAGGACATATTTTATAATATCCCCCTTATAGCCACCTTATAGTTTGTATTTTTCAAAATTGAGCTTCACGAAAGTATTTATCTATTTTTGCCTTTTTCTTTGGTTTAAGATTCGAATACAATGATTGGGTAATGACCTCCCAAGTCAAGGTTGTGATTTCTCACGTATTTGGAGTACTTGTGAATTTATTGTTCTACGTATACAATATAGTAATAGTATTCACACAAAAATCGAAAACCGATAATACATATTAGTAAAGTGCTACTAATACAAATACTATTATGGTTAGTATATAAAAACAACAATTCCAAATCAAAACACAACACGCCTCCCTGGCAGCGGCGCCAAAATTGATGTAGTGGTTTTACTACTCTTTAGGAAAAGAGAGCAAAAGTGGCAAGTATTAAGTGTCGGTTTAGGAAAACCAAGCACTAATGACCCAAAATGGGGATCGTTCTCAAGGAGGATAGGTGTGTGTGTAATGAAATGATTATCTTTGTGATTATATTTGTGAGAAAGAAAAATAGAAAGGGGATAAGAAGAGAATGATGGTTACGATGTCGAATTAAACTAAGACGAAAAAGGTGTACACATAAAAACGTAAAAAGCACCAAAATTAAAATTTACTCTAAAAATTCCTAAAGTTCACTAAAAATCCGCTAAAATATTCTAATGGTTTATAAAAAATCCAAACTTGCCAAAACCTTTTAATTAATTAAATAATGACTTTTTAATGCTAATTAAAGCCCTAAAAATCAATATTAACTAATAAAAAGTCCCAATCAAGATCTTAAAGTTTGTAAACCTTTAAAATAACCTATTTAAGCTAAAAAGTATTTTTCAAAATTTTAAAACCACTAAAAACTATTTTTAAACAATTAAAAACTATTAAAAGCAATTAAAACTTAAAATAATTCTAGAAAATAATTAAAAGACCCTAAAAATATTTGGAAAGTTGTAAAATTCCTAATTAAGTGTCTACAATCTAGGAAAAATATAAAAACTTAGAAAATCAGACTTTTAATTTTTAACAATAAAATAATATTAAAATATTATTAAAAATCCCAATATCATAAAAAATTCTAAAAAGTTGCAAACTAGTTTAATTTAACCTAAATAACTCAGAAATTAACTTGAAATTACCTAAATACCCTTAATGGGCCCTGAAAATGGGCTAAACCCAAAACAGATCCTTAATGGGCCAAATTTGAGCCCAAAATGAAAAAGTGCCCCAAATAAGCCCAAAAAGCACTACTTGACTCAAAATTTGATTTTAAACAACTTTTTCCAAAATCCCAAAAGCTGAAAGTGTGAAATAAGCAAGCTTATACCAAATAGCTTATTCTTAATGGGCTTTTTGGCCCATTACGCTATAAGCCAATGCCATAAGCTCAAATTAGACACACAAGCTTCTTTTGTCCTAAATAAGACTTCTGTAAAAAGAAATTTGCAATAAGCCCAAGGAATAAGCCTGAAAATGCAATAAGCAATCTACAGAAAACGACAAAATAGTCGTTTTTGAGTTCTAGGCCACCCCAAGAGCTGATTCAAGTTTCTAAAGCTTTTAAATGACTTAAATAAGCTATTTCAACAAAAAGTTTTCAAATAAGCTGACTCAATTAGCTGTAAAAAGCAAATAAGCACTTATGAAAAAGTCAATTAAGTTGGTTTTCTAGCAAAAAGTCAAAGTCAAAGTCTAATAAGCTCCAGTCTAATCAAATGGGTCAAATAATGAAGATCTATCACAAAAAACAAGTTTTTGCAAGTCTGGATAAGCTAAAATAGCTTATGGATAAGCTGATGACAAATTAACACTAGCAGGAGCTAGTTTAGGGTGTTTAGCAGTGGGAACTTTTCCCACTGCTTGACTTATAGACTTTTTTGTCTTTAGTGAACTTTTTGGAGATTCAGATTTCACAAAGGCACCCAAATGATATTTGGATCATAAGGAGTCAATAACAATCAGAAAATCACAAACACAATCACCCAATTGATACCGTTAATTCAATTAAGCACCAGATATGATACAAACATGAACAAGTAAGCAGATTAGGTTCAATAAGCACTTTTAGCACAATTCAGCCAACCAAACTCAACCAAATGCATACACAAGCTATATTAAACTTAAATATGCAAGTCTAAACAGGTTTCATGCAATGATTCAAAGTTTTAAGCAAGATTCAAGCTAATGAATGTTACTAATGAACACTAACACATGCAGTTTTCACTTTGCTGATGTATTTGACCAACAAGCCAGATTCAAACCTCAAGATCTATCAAATAAGTTACAATAATGATGTTTTAACAAATTTTAACTCTAAGCATGCACAAATACTAGATTTCACCAAAATCTTAGGTCAAAAACAGTTAAAATCAACAAGTTATAGCAGATTATGTGATTCAAGGTTTCAAACTCCAAAACTTGCAGCAAAAATCTCTCAACCAAGCATATATCAGATATATAGCACAAACACAAACTTCCCTTCACACAATAACAAGATTTCAACTCAAACAGGTAGTCCCAAACACCCTTTTTACTTTTCAAATTAAATTTTAAACAAGTAAAAGTATGATTCAGTTTACCAAATGATTAATCTAGCATATAAACAACATTATCATGCAAGACTAAGCAGATTCAAGCCAAGAAATAAACAAGAACACAAGTAGAGCAAAAATCCACAAAAAATCCAATTTTCATCAGATTTTCAAGGTTTCAAGACAAACCTCATGGATGTACATCCACACCCACGAATGTTAGAGCTTATGTGCTAGCTAGAACACGCACAAGCTTCCAACAGCAACCCTGCTAAGATTCAACAAGGTAAGTAGCACAATATCAAAATCAGAAAAGTAAAAAAAGCCTTGATTGATGCAACCTTGTTACCCCATACTTGATTATCCCCAAGTTATAAGCCTCACCACACCTTTATAACACAATATCAGGATGCTATGATCAACCCTATAGCCCAAGAATTCCAAGGTTTGAACAAGAACTTAGCAAAATATCAAGCTTGAAGGAAAAATGCAAACTTTTGCACCCTCCTTAAAAACAAGTTTTGAGATTCAATTTCAGTTAACAAATAACATAAACAAGCATAAAATTAAGTGGCACTTGGTCTTTCTTCAACAAACTTAACACATTTTCATTCATCAGAAAAGGGGATTTACAAGTTGTTGAACAAGGAAAAACCAAAAGCAAACTGCAAATGTTGCACCCTAATGCCTTTATATAGGCTACATGGTAAACTAGTTAGCAATAAAAAACGTAAACCCTAGCTAAGGAAGTCCCAGAAATGCCCTTGAGAACTTTTGGCATTTTGTTGAATCATGTGACTGAATTGGAGTTTTGTGGGAGCTGGCATGTTTAAATTGCATCCAATGGTCCAAAATGTGCTTAAGGAGTAAGCTGGAATGTGGGTGGTTGATTCTCTGTCACTGTTTTGTCTCCTTGCCCAAAGGTATAGCAGGGCACCTTTCATGTGCATTCTTGGGTGATGAGGTGGCAAATATTAAGGTTGGGATTGGTTAAATATTACCTTAATCATAATTCTGGAAAGAATTAAGGTTTAATTGTGAGTGAATAACAAAAGCCCAATTTTGTTAAGAACATGATGAACAAGGCGTTTGATCTATTTTAAGGTTTAAAAATGTGTTAGGCGCCACAATCAGTTAAACTAATTAAGATTAGTTTAAACTGGTGAGTGGAGGTATGACATGGCACAATGGTGGCTTGTGAGTGGCTGAAAAGGGTTAGTGGGACACGTGTCTCCTCAAGGTTGGTTAAGGTAAGTTCTTTGTCTGCCCAGCTTTAACCCCTCACCTTTTATTTTCCTTTCACTTTGTAAATTAATCCGTCCAACTCCATTTCCTTTGTAATCCAACTTTTCATTTTCATACTTTTGCCCCAAAACATTTTGTAAAGTGAATTCAGGGGTAATTCTTGCCATTTTGTGATTCTTGAAGGGCTATTTTGGCATTTTATTGATGGATTATGGTCTTAACTTGTATGATTGGCATTTTGGAGGACTAAAATTTCCATGTCTTCATTTATGAGGGACCATTCTTGCCAAATGTTGAAAGTCAAAGGGCCTTTTTGTGATTTTGAGATTTTCAAAGGACCAAACTTGTAATTTCTTGTTCTTTGAAGGACTTCATATAATATTTGACTTTGTGGAGGATAATGGTTGAAAATTTAGCTTTGTTGAGGGGCTAAACTTGTCAATTCTTCAAAGTGGAGGGCCCTTTTGTAATTTTGACAAACTTTAGGGACCAAACTTGTAATTATGAAGATATAAGGGTATATAGTGTCAACTCTTCCATATTGGAGGACCCTTCTTCATAAATCTTCAAGTCTTCAAGGGTTTTCTTGGGAAAATTCTTCAAGGGTTTTCTTGGGAAAATTCAGGATTTTCAGCAAAAACTCTTTTTGGCCGCGGTTCCTTATCTAGGGTGGCGGTTCCATAGTGATAAGGAACCGCCCCATACAATCTGGGACCGCGTACAGCAGACGATTTTTCTGAAAATCTGACTTGTTTAGGTTCACTAGTTGATGGTTCATTTGAGTTAAAACCTATACCAAGTCTTTCCTTAGAATGAATTTGTTTGTTTAACATATCATCAAGAGCACTAGTACCTTTCATGAAATTTTCCAATTTAATTGAGGTGCTCCTGAGATCTTCATTCTCTAATCTAAGTTTCTCACAACTTAAGCAACCTAAATCAACTTCTTTATTTTTCTCAAGCTTGGCTAATTTCTCCCTAAGTTCATTGATCTCATTTTCAAGCTTAGTTTTGGTTGATTTTAAGGTTTTGTTCTTTTCTATGAATTTAAGGCTAAGTTTATGTAAATTATCATATTGGCCTTCTAATTCAATATCATCTAAGGTGGAGCTATCATTGTTATAATATTCGGTTTCGGAATGTACCTCTTTAGAAGTATGAGCCATAAGACATTTATCCTCTTTGGGGTTGTCATCAACATCTTCATCGCTATCGCTCTAAGAACCACTAACGAACGCCGTGTGATTCTTATCGCGTGAAGGCTTTGGACAATCACCAATGAAATGATTTGGATCACCACGTCTAAAGCAATTCCTATCACCTTTTTCGTTCTTGGCAAACCGATTCTTTGAGAATGGTTTATTGTCATTGTTGGGTTGCCTCACGTGTTGACCTCGTCTTTTGAAGAACTTCTTGAAATTTCTCACCGCCAATGCATACTCATCGTCATCGCTATCCGAGAAACTATCATGATCGCTTTGTACCTTCTTGGCTTTGAGTGCAAGAGACTTTTTTTCACTCTTGGTTTTTACCAATTCTGAGTCCTTCAAAATTATCATCTCATGAACCTTCAAGTTGCCAATGAGTTCATCGAGTGATAAAGTTGAGAGATCTTTCGATTCTTCAATCGCCGTGACTTTTGCTCTCCACTTCGGATGTAAAGCCCTTAGAAACTTCCTAACATTGTTCTTGCTAGAAAAACCTTCATCAAGTGCTTTTATACTAGTAATAATAGTGTTAAATCTAGCAAAAGCACTATCAATAGTTTCATCTTCTAAGATGACAAATTGTTCATATTGTTGGACAAGAAGATCGATTTTGCTTTCTTTGACTTGGCTATTACCTTGGTGGGTTACTAAAAGAGTGTTCCAAATATCTTTAGCGGTTTCACACATAAAAATCCTTTCATACTCTTTCTTAGGTAAAGCATTATAAATCACCATTTTAGCCTCATTATTTTTCGAAAGTTTCTTTTTAGTATCGTCATTAGCTTTGTGAAAAGTGACCAATTGTTTTGTTTTAGAAACTTCATTAAATTGATAAGGGAAAAAATCACCATTGGTAATAACATGCCAAAGATCTAAATCTTTGATTTCACATAGTCTCAAATCTATTTTTCCAATAAATAAAACTATCGGTTTCAAAAAGTGGTGGTCTTTGCATAGATTGCCCTTCTAGGTACTTTTTGGAATCCATAGACCGATTCAAGTTTTAAAATACAATATACTTTAAAAATTCTTGAGCAACCAGGCTCTGATACCAATTGTAAAACTAGAAGGAGGGGGGTTGAATAGTTTCTTATATTTACTTGATAAATGATGGTTTTCAAAAAAAATCTTTTTTCAAAAACTTAGGCTTGAGGAAATATGTGAAATCTTCTTATGCACAATATGAATGATAGTGTAACTAAATTAATACTAACCAGGCTCTGATACCAATTGTAAAACTAGAAGGAGGGGGGGGGGGGGGGTTGAATAGTTTCTTATATTTACTTGATAAATGATGGTTTTAAAAAAAAATCTTTTTTCAAAAACTTAGGCTTGAGGAAATATGTGAAATCTTCTTATGCACAATATGAATGATAGTGTAACTAAATTAATACTAACTAATGTATATGCACAAAGAATAAAGAATGTAAAGAGTTAAGGGTAAAGAAAGATCAAACCAAACACCAAGGATTTATAGTGGTTCGGCAATGAAGCTCAATCCTCGTTCATACTCCACTCCTCGAGTACTCCTTACTCGAGAGTTCACTACACAACAAGCTCCTTATGGTTGAGAAAACCGTACACGTTGCTTAATCAATTTCCGACTCTAAGCTAAAAGTTGAGCCTAATCGTAGCTAGGACCAATCTACACAACTATACTTAGTACATACATAACTTCCAAATAGACACAACTACTTAGATCTTCACAACTATGACACAACAACAAATGTATAAGATTTGATCTTCAAAGGATCTTTGGTGGTGGACTCAACACTTCACTAGGATAGTGTTCTTCTCTTTGCACTTGGAGAGGAAGGGATGGATGGGATAGATTCACTTCTAAACAAGTAGTAATCAATCAAATGATCAAGGATTTGAGTGATTTAAGAAGTATGTTTGAATCTGGAAATTTATGTGCAAAGGAGGTGAAGAGAAAATCTGAGAATGGTCTACTATTTATAGGACAAAGGGCTAACGGCTATATCTGCCCGTGGTTCCTTATCTCAGCCGGCGGTTCCTTATCGATAAGGAACCACATATGCACTAGGGAACCGCCAGAGTAGACTCCGCTCCCTTTTTGTCCTTTAGTGGTGGAGGTCTTATCTGATTATAAAATATCCTGAAAGAATATTCTAAATCAAAAAAGAATATGCCATTTTCAAATTTTCAAATATTTAATTTAATAAAACATTTTCTTAAAAAGAAAGTTTACTAAAAAACTTGTCACACTTAATAAAAAGTGTGTTTTAAGAAAAGATTAAATCACTTGATCACTTGATTAAGGTTAGTACTTGTTTATTCATACTAATAACTAGGTTTTAGTTAGAAAAATTGTTCGTTGAAATCGGTCTAATAGAATTGATTACTAGTTTAAGTGCGACTCAGCTGTCTTTTGGTGGAAACAAATAATAGATTGGTCGTTTTAGTATGGTAAAGGTGCAAAACGTTAAAGTAAATGGCGGTAATTAAAACTAAAACTAATCAAAACGTAAATGGTGCAATATTAAAACTTTTTAAAAGTGAATAAATTTAATGACAAAAATTAAAGCTCGACGAAAAGTAAATTTGACAAGTTAATGAAAATGAAAGTAAAATTGACAATTTAATAAAAATAAAAGCTTTAAAAATTAAACTAAAAATTACTAGAAAAACAGAGATTTCGGGAAGCGTGAAAAATTTGAAAACTTAAAACAATGCAAACTTAAAATAAAATAAAACTAATACAAAATATTAAAATAAAACCAACTCCATCAGTATCCTCCTATCGGAATCCTCAGATCGGAATAAAGATCGGAATGTTGCTTACCATCGGAATGTTGTCACGACAAAGCTGTCGGAATAACAACTCACCTATCGGAATGTGATCGGAATCTCCTGTCAGAATGAGCCTATCGGAATGTATGAGGAAATTTCTATCGGAATGAATAAAAAACAAAGCTATCGGAATACTATCTGAATGTGCAAGCTGTCGGAATGTCACTTCTATCGGAATGTGGCCATGGAAATTTTGGCAGCACTTCGTCTCAATAAAACCTTAAGACCCATCGCAATATACGACACAATGAGCGATCTCAATCACGATCAGATTAAGGGGGAATTACTCTATCTGAATGTTGATCGCAAAGAGCCGTCGGAATCTCAAAACCCTTTTCCAATTGTCACGATCAGAATAAGTGAAAGCCATCGGAATGTAGAATCCCTTCCCGATAGAGTGAAATTCGCAATAAGCAAAACTAAATAAGCTAACTCTAATAAGCACAAATCAAAACTTTACCAGCACAATAATAAGACGAAACAACAAGCAAAATTTAAAGACTTTCAAGACACAAAATACGAAAACTTTACAAAATAGACTTTAAAAAGATAAAACTTTTAAGATGGATACTGAGATGGCTTAAAAATTGCAATACCGGGGTCGAACACCTTTTCCTTTAGGGGAAAATAACACTCAGGCTCAGTAGACCTTGAAGAGGATCCGGTCATAAATCACACAATCTCTTCCTCATAAGGGGGATAGAGAGGTGTCAAGACATAAGTACTGCGGATATCGGTGTCTTCCGGCTTCTTCTCCTTTGAAACAGGTTTCTTCATATCAAAGGAGGATTGATAGGTGTGTAAACACCTATCCTTTTTACCACTTATTTACAATAATAACCGAGCCAAAACGTGTATTTTATGTCATTTATGTCGGAATTATGCGTGGTTTGTGTTATTGCTGTGATTTAGGACGAAATTGTGAAAAGTGGAGAAAACACGGGCATTCACGGGCTTTTATCGAAGATAAAGACGAAAGATGAAGTCAAGAAGTCAAGAGTGCAAAAAGATTGGAAGTCCAAGACCAATTCTGAAGATTTATCGAAGAAAAAGTCAAAAGACAGAAGTTTACTTAAAGCCGAAGAACTCAAGTCTTATTTATTGAAGAATTAAAAGATGAGTCTAAAGAAATCCCGAGCCAAAAGTCATTAAAGTCCAAGATTTAAGAAGATTAAAAGGCTTAAGGACTTAAGAGTGCAATTAAGCAAAAATGAAGGAGGGGAGGAAGCTTCCTAAGCACTCCCTAATCCTTCCCTATAAATAGATTAAGATGTTAATCATTTCATTTTGTTGGATAGTTTGACACACTATTTCTTCCATTTTATTTACCTTGCACATTTAAATTCATGTCCATTTAATTACTTGTCAAATTTAAATACCTTGTCTTGCACCTTAATTACATTTAATTTCAAGTAAGTTCTCTTTTAATTCTTGTCAATCTTTACTTTTTCTTGTTAATCTCTTATCTACCTTTCTTTATTTGATCTTAATCTTCATGCTTTATTGTTTATGTTCATGTTCTTGATTTTTATTTTTATTTATTTATTAAAGTGGGTTTTGATTATTGTGGTTAGTTTTGTTAGTTTGATTGTTTTGGATTGTTTGTTTATGATTAATACATGTTCATTGATTAGTTTGATTTAATCTTGTGGTTGATTTTGTTTGGTTTTTATTAGATCCGTATCTTTTTCTTGTTCCTTGTTCTTCGCCTGTGTTGTTACTGTATTCCCAGGTATTTCGAACCAAGGAGCTGTTCTTGAGATTCCAGATCAAAAGGGTGTTCATCCGGAATATTGGATATTCCGGATCAATTGAGTTTATTCGGAATAATTATTATTCCGCATCAAGGTTCTTCATCCGGAATATTCCGGATAAACCAAAAGTTCCGGATCAACCCAACATTCCGGATCAACAGAATATTCCGGATCAAGGGAATATTCCGGATCAACTCTCATTCCGAATCAAATAATATTCCGGATCAACAAGTTTATCCGGAATAATTTATTATTCCGGATCAAGGAGTTTATTCGGAATATTAATACGTTCCGGATCAAGGGTTTTATTCGGAATATTATTCTGGATCAAGAATTATTCCGGATCAACAACAACATTCCGAATCAAGACCAACATTCCGAATCAAGAATTTATTCCGGATAAGTGACATATTCCGGATAAAGGATTTATTACGGATCAAGGTATTTGGTGAATATTCCGAGTGAAGAAGAACATTCCGAACGAAGGTGACATTCCGGATGAATGTTTATTCCGAACGAAGGATTATTCCGGATAAGCTGTTTTTAGGTTATTTTTAGTTTCAGTTTTTAATTTTCTGTTTTTAATTTTCAAGCTTTACTTTTCCTGCCTTTTTACTTAGTTGCACTTTAAGTTTATTGCCTTAGATTTATTTTAGCCTTGCCTTAGTTGTAAGTTTTAGTTGCGTTTTAAGTTTGCCTTAGATAGATTTAAGTTTGCGTTATTTACTTTTTGTGCCTTTTAATTTTAGTCACGCTTTTAAATACTCGCCATTTATTTTAAATTAGAGTTAGATTTACGTTAACGCCCTTTTACTTTTAAGTTTTGCACTTTTATATTTAAGTTTTGCACTTTTAATTACTACAACGACACAACTATTTGTTTCACCAAAGAATGACTGAGTCGCATAGTTAAACCAGATCAATTCGAGAAGATACCGAGAACTAAACTTTCTCACTAGGTAAAATCATAGTTATCAAATGGCGCCGCTGCCGGCTCTTTTCGTAAAGATTAACGGGTTTCTGTGAGAGACGCGTTGCTTTTTGGGATCCGTTCATTCGTGAGCGTTAATTTCTTGCTTAAAAAATTCAAAAAACCATAAAAATTAAAAATTGATAAAAATCCATAAAAATTAAAAATTTCAAAAATCCAAAAAGATTTTATTTTTATTGTGTATATATATTGTCTTTGCGTTTGGTATTGTTTTCTTTTGTCTTTGTAGGTGTATGCGTACTAGATCTTCCAATTATCTAGAGCCCGAGACTCGAGAAGATTTAAGTATGGCAGGTGTTAACAACAACAATAATCCACCGCACCTCAACAATAATAACAACAATGTTCTTCCACAGCCCGATCTTCGGACAATGGAGGAGCTTTGTCAACCTACCATGTTTGGACGAGGAGGACCGATTGCACCGATGCAAATCACGGCTCCGGAAGTTTTCGTTGAAGCACCACATGATTCAGCAAGTGCAAACTAATCCATTCGCCGGAATGCCGGATGATGATGCCAACAAACACCTCGACAAGTTCATTACAATCACCCAAAGCATGAAGTTGCCTGGTGCCACAATGGATGTTCTACGCCTTCAACTCTTTCCACATACTTTATCACATCGTGCCGAGAAATGGTTTGATCGTCTCCCGAAGATTTCTATTCATACTTGGGATGACATGACTCAACGCTTTTTGTCGCGCTACTTTCCACCATCCATGGTCACGAGCCTTCGCAATCAAATCAGCGGTTTCATGCAAGATCCCAATGAATCTCTTTTTGATGCTTGGGAAAGGTATAATGTTTTGATTGATCGTTGTCCAAACCACAACATGCTCCGTGTGACCTTAATAGATACTTTCTACAACGGTTTGACTTTTCGAGATCGTGATACGATTAATGCAGCCGCCGGTGGCACATTTATGAAAAAGAGACCCGAGGAGTGTAGAGAGCTTATTGAAAACATGACTACTCATCATAAAAACTGGGATTCCTTCGCTTTTTCAAGGAACAACCCGAGAGTCAATGTTTCTTCCACATCAGCAAACCCCGACATGACCGAATTCACCCGCATGATGACCGAAATGAACAAAAATATCTTGCTTCTCGCTTCAAACCAACAACAACAAGTTAAAGCGGTTGCCAATCCTTGTGAAACATGCGGCGGTCCACACTCATACACCGATTGTCCTTCTACACAAGGAAATCCGGAAAATGTGTATGCAGCTTATGGTAATTATTCATCGGAAAATTACCAAGCTCGACCTCAAGGGGATAGAAACTTGCTGAGTTACCGGTCCAACAACTACCTTTCACCCGGTTTTTCTCCTCAAAACAAAAACCTCGCCAACAACTACAATAGAAGCAACCAAATCCCACCAAGAGCTTCTAATCCTTATCACCCACCCACTCAACAAGCCCCACCCATTAACCCCGATGTTGAAGCCTTGATGAGAACCCAAGGTGAGCAAATCAAGAATCTGCAGAGCCAAATTATCAATCTGAAAGGAGATATTACCAAGCAAGGGAATGACATTAGATCCGAGCTTCGCGATAATATCCAATCCTCCTTCAACAATCAAACGAATGATATTAAGAATATGCTTGCTAGTTTCTTGCCCACAGCTCAACCTTCTACTTCAAGTTCTCTACCTTCAAACACCGTCACCAATCCGCAAGCAAATGTGAGTGCTATTACTACTCGTAGTGGAGTTACCATCGTAGGACCACCTATCCCACCCCCATCATCTACACCTCCTCCACCACCATTTATCCCTACTCCTCCTACACCTAGTATTAGTGCACCATTACCGTCTCCGCCTCGTCATGACGATGTCCCCAAGAAGAACACTTCAACATCTCAACCTTTACCTACACCTACACCTTCACCACCCAACCCTAATATTCCTTATCCATCTCGTATAGGCAAGACCAAAATGCACACAAAGGATGACGTTCAAGTGTCGAATTATTTGAAGATGATCTCTCAAATGAATTTCAACATTAGCCTTATTGAAGCACTTGTCCACATGCCGAAATTTGTCAAAGCATTCAAGGAATTGCTTAACAAGAAGGAGAAGTTGATTGAGCTCGCCAACACACGCTTAAATGAAAACTGTTCTGCAGTTATTCTTAAAGAACTTCCGGAAAAACTTGGAGATCCCGGTCGTTTTGTGTTGCCTTGCATTTTCAACAAAACTGAAGAATTTACTGCCCTTTCTGATCTCGGGGCCAGTATAAATTTGATGCCTTTGAGTGTTTGGAAAACACTATCATTACCCGACCTTACTCCAACAAAGATGACTCTTGAACTTGCAAATCGCACTCTCGCTTACCCCGTTGGTATTGCCGAAGACGTGTTCATTAAAGTTGGCACATTAATTTCCCGGTCAACTTTGTAGTTGTTGATTATGAAATGGACCCTCGTATTCCTTTAATACTTGGTCGGCCATTCTTGAGAACCGGACGAGCTTTAGTTGATGTTGCCGAGGGTGAGCTCATCTTAAGAGTCGGGGATGATGCACAAGTTTTTAAAATGGGGAAGCTTACAAGCAAATCCTATGGACGAGAATCTGTGAATATGATTAATGTGCTCGAATATTTTGTCATCTACAACAATCCTCTATTCGAGTCTTGCATTGATAATCCACTTTTTCAAGATGATGTGGATGATTCTCTATCCAATTTGGAACCTTCTCCCATTTATGATTCTCCACCGATCTTTGATGCTTATGATGATGATTCTAGATCAGATTCGGATGATTTTGATGATTGTACTTCCGAGTATCCCGACATTCCCATTTATGATGATTTTGATGAGGCCGATACTCTTTCGAGTGATTCTTCACATGATGAAGATCCTCCGTCATCTATGCTTAATCCTACTTTGGATGATTACTCTTTTGAGGAAGACTTCTCTACGTTTCTCAATACTTACTTCCCTCATGAGAGTGATGCTCCTCCTTTAGACTTTGAAGATTATCGTCTTGATCCTACTTTAGATTTGAAGAAAATTCTTTCAAAGGAGAAGCAACCGGTCGACACCGACATCCGCAGCACATATGATTTAACACCTCTTTGTCCACCTTCTGAGGACGAGGTTGTGCATCTTCATCGCGGATCTTCTTCACATTCTGCTGAGCCTGAGTGCTATTTTCCCTTAAAGGAAAAGGTGTTCGACCCCGGTATCGATCTTCTTGAGCCATCTCAGTATCCGTCTGATGAAATAAAAGGAAATATCTTTGGAACTTATGGAAATCTGCTTGCACCACTTCACCCTTGCTCCCACCGTGCTCCATCGCTTCTTAAGGGAACCTTGCCTACTCTTCTTTGGCTCGCCTTGTTCGCCTTAAGCTTGTGCTATTTGATGGACGAAAACTATGTCTTTGATCCCGGTGGATATGTTTCATGCTTCTTCCTTTGGTAATCAAGGTCGAGTCAGGCTCACGACTCGGTGAACAAAAATCAAGCGCTTCTTGGGAGGCAACCCATGTATCTATCTTTTAGCTGTCTTTATCCTAAGTGTAGGGGAGACCCGTTGGTGTTTGCTATTTCCCCTCTTCTTCTAATCAGGGATTCGAGCGCTCAATGATCCACTCTTGATGATTTTTGACGACCCATGATTCCGTGTTCCCTTCTTCCCGGTTCTATCCTAAACTCTTTTCGATTCACTATTTTATATTTTCCAATATTAAAATAGGAATCTCTTTAGTTGTCTTTTCCTTAGCGAGATTTAAACAAAGTGCACAATGTCCTAAGTGTAGGGGAGTTTACTCCCACATGCTTAAACATTGAGGACAATGTTTATATTAAGTGTAAGGGGGACTTTATTGAAGTTAAGTGGCTCTTTTCCTTATATTTGTCCTCATTTTAACCGGAAAATCAATTTTTCGACATTTTTCAAAATTTTTGATCTATTTTAGCCTATTCGTTTTTCCCTTTGTATAGTTATTTTCTTTCTTTGCTAGAATAAATTTAATAAAGTGGTTTTAATTTTCAAACGTTGTGAATCTTTTGACTCAACCCGAGTTTACTTATCTAAGTTTACTCTAGCTAGTATCCTTAACGTGTTTAAGTCAAGTTTTGCTAGGCTTTTATATAGGGAGCTATAAAACGCGAAAGTCTTAACTCTCACGGGTTAAGAACAAGAACTTTTCGCAAGTTCCTATAATTGATCCTAGAGAGTCGTTTATCAAGGGAACTTTAAAATGCGATTTCTAAACTTGAAAAAGTCTAAGAGCTGCAAGATCCTATAGGCGACTCGAAAACCCAAAACTTTGATTTAATAGGCTAAGCATCCACGAGTCTCATTCCTTGAGATTTTAAACTGTGGAGAACGAGAGATGATACAGTCAATTATAAGTTTGGTATTCTTGCATGAATTTATGTGAGTTAATTATAAGCCTATTCTCCCATCGCTTGCTAATAAATTTATCTGCAATAAATAAGGTTGTACGATTTGAAAAGTTACTTAGCTTCTAGCCCAAGATCGTTTAAAAGTTGCTCGGTATGGATTAGAGTTCATAGCCAATGCATAACTTATTGAAGCGGGATGCGAAGATTGGAGAGTCCGAAAAGGCCCTAACAAGGCATGAGGGCTATATTTTGTTGCTAAAGATCCCAAGTGATGTGAAGAATCATTTATCAAAAATCAATATGAATGATCGAGACACACGACGAAAAGCAAAAACTCCCCAAAAGTCATGGAGAAGTGTATCCGAAAAGACCCTAGCAAGGTATGAGGATAAATAGATCCAAGTCATAAAAGGAGGCGGATCGTTGTATATCAAAGTCCAAAATAAAGATTGGAGAAAAATGAAGAAGTCGTGGTCCAAGTATGAATCTCTCAAAACTTCAAGTGAAGAAATTCCTATATGAAGAGAAGACCATTATTTCATGAACGTCTCTCAAGATTTGAAGTATGAAGTCGCTGCCAAATATCGGTCCGAGAAAGGTCTCAAATCGCGAAGCGAGTTATGCCAAGATATGAACTTTATGAGGTCCCGAGAAGCAGTTTTAAAAGATTTTGTCCTTTAGCTAACTATTGATTAAATCGTTTACTTTATTTTCGGCCTAAATAACTATCGAAATAAGTCAAACAATGCATCCTCGTGATCATTCAAGACAAAAATAAAATATAAGAGATACACCTAGGAATAAAGGAGTCTAAGTGAGTAATTGTCCCACATGAGTTCGTGTTAGTTTGCTAACTTATAATAACAATGATCTCGTTTTTAAGCTTGGTTTGGAGAAAGTGAAAACTTGAGGATGATGATTATTCATGACATTTCCAAAACCCAAGGTATGTATTTGATTTCTTCACTTTGTATGTTTATAATTTTCTATCTCTTTAATAAAGGCCAACGTGGATTGATTATGATGAAAAATGTAAACGTGCTTTGTAACTAATGCATTGCATGAGGACATTGCAATGGTCAAGTGTAGGGGATTTGATAAGTGTGTAAACACCCATCCTTTTTACCACTTATTTACAATAATAACCGAGCCAAAACGTGTATTTTATGTCATTTATGTCGGAATTATGCGTGGTTTGTGTTTTTGTTGTGATTTAGGACGAAATTGTGAAAAGTGGAGAAAACACGGGCATTCACGGGCTTTTATCGAAGATAAAGACGAAAGATGAAGTCAAGAAGTCAAGAGTGCAAAAAGAACGAAAGTCCAAGACCAATTCTGAAGATTTATCGAAGAAAAAGTCAAAAGACGGAAGTTTACTTAAAGCCGAAGAACTCAAGTCTTATTTATTGAAGAATTAAAAGACGAGTCCAAAGAAATCCCGAGCCAAAAGTCATTAAAGTCCAAGATTTAAGAAGATTAAAAGGCTTAAGGAATTAAGAGTGCAATTTAGGAAAAATGAAGGAGGGGAGGAAGCTTCCTAAGCACTCCCTAATCCTCCCCTATAAATAGATTATGATGTTAATCATTTCATTTTGTTGGATAGTTTGACACACTATTTCTTCCATTTTATTTACCTTGCACATTTAAATTCATGTCCATTTAATTACTTGTCAAATTTAAATACCTTGTCTTGCACCTTAATTACATTTAATTTCAAGTAAGTTCTCTTTTAATTCTTGTCAATCTTTACTTTTTCTTGTTAATCTCTTATCTATCTTTCTTTATTTGATCTTAATCTTCATGCTTTATTGTTTATGTTCATGTTCTTGATTTTTATTTTTATTTATTTATTAAAGTGGGTTTTGATTATTGTGGTTAGTTTTGTTAGTTTGATTGTTTTGGATTGTTTGTTTATGATTAATACATGTTCATTGATTAGTTTGATTTAATCTTGTGGTTGATTTTGTTTGGTTTTTATTAGATCCGTATCTTTTTCTTGTTCCTTGTTCTTCGCCTGTGTTGTTATTGTATTCCCAGGTATTCCGAACCAAGGAGCTGTTCTTGAGATTCCAGATCAAAAGGGTGTTCATCCGGAATATTGGATATTCCGGATCAATTGAGTTTATCCGGAATAATTATTATTCCGCATCAAGGTTCTTCATCCGGAATAATCATTTATTCCGGATAAACCAAAAGTTCCGGATCAACCCAACATTCCGGATCAACAGAATATTCCGGATCAAGGGAATATTCCGGATCAACCTCTCATTACGAATCAAATAATATTCCGGATCAACAAGTTCATCCGGAATAATTTATTATTCCGGATCAAGGAGTTTATTCGGAATATTAAGACATTCCGGATCAAGGGTTTTATTCGGAATATTATTCCGGATCAAGAATTATTCCGGATCAACAGCAACATTCCGAATCAAGACCAACATTCCGAATCAAGAATTTATTCCGGATAAGTGACATATTCCGGATAAAGGATTTATTTCGGATCAAGGTATTTGGTGAATATTCCGAGTGAAGAAGAACATTCCGAACGAAGGTGACATTCCGGATAAATGTTTATTCCGAACGAAGGATTATTCCGGATAAGCTGTTTTCAGGTTATTTTTAGTTTCAGTTTTTAATTTTCTGTTTTTAATTTTCAAGCTTTACTTTTCCTACCTTTTTACTTAGTTTCACTTTAAGTTTATTGCCTTAGATTTATTTTAGCCTTGCCTTAGTTGTAAGTTTTTGTTGCGTTTTAAGTTTGCCTTAGATAGATTTAAGTTTGCGTTATTTACTTTTAGTGCCTTTTAATTTTAGTCACGCTTTCAAATACTCGCCATTTATTTTAAATTAGAGTTAGATTTACGTTAACGCCCTTTTACTTTTAAGTTTTACACTTTTATATTTAAGTTTTGCACTTTTAATTACTACAACGACACAACTATTTGTTTCACCAAAGAACGACTGAGTCGCATAGTTAAACCAGATCAATTTGAGAAGATACCGAGAACTAAACTTTCTCACTAGGTAAAATCATAGTTATCAAGGATAAAGACCATAATCATCAAAGTCGAAAGGAGGAGAATCACTCTCATTTGGGAAGTAAGTGTTGAGAAAAGTAGTAAAATCTTCCCCAAATGAGTAGTCATCCAAAGTAGGATCGAGCATTGTTGGTGAAGGAGGATCTTCATCAAAAGTAGGTGTAAGGTCATCATGTGAAGAATCACTCGAAAGAGTATCAGCCTCATCAAAATCATCATAAGTGGGCATGTCTGGATACTCAGAAGTAAAATTATCATAATCATCCCCATCAGAACTAGAATCATCATCATAGTCATCATAGAGCGGTGGAGAATCATAATTTGGTGGAGGATCGAAATTAGAGAGAGAATCATCCACATCATCTTTGAACAGTGGATTACCACAGCAAGAATCGAATAGAGGATTGTTGTAGACGACAAAATCATCAAGCACATTAATCATATTCGCTGTTCTCTTCCATTGGGTTTGGTTGTGATCTTCCCCATTTTAAATACTTGTGCATCATTCCCGACCCTTAAGATTAACTCACCTTCGGCAACATCGACTAATGCTTTTCCGGTTCTCAAGAATGGCCGACCAAGTATTAAAGGAATACGAGGGTCCATTTCATAATCAACAAAAACAAAGTCGACCGGAAAGTGAAGGTGCCAACTTTAATGAACACATCTTCGGCAATACCAATGGGGTAAGCGAGAGTGCGATTTGCTAGCTCAAGAGTCATCTTTGTTGGAGTAAGGTCGGGTAATGATAACTTTTTTCAAACACTTAAAGGCATCAGATTTATACTTGCCCCGAGATCGGCTAAGGCAGTAAATTCTTTGGTTTGGTGAAAAGTACATGGTAGCACAAAATGACCGGGATCTCCAAGTTTCTCTGGAAGTTCTTTAAGAAGGACGGCAGAACAATTTTTATTCAATCGAGTATTAAAAAACTAGGCCATCTTCTCCTTCTTATTAAGCAATTCCTTAAACATCTTCACAAATTTAGGCATTTGGGCTAGAGCTTCAAAAAGGCTAAAGGTGATGGTCAGTCCCAAAATCTTCTTCAAATAGTTTGACACTTGAATGTCATCCTTGGTTTGCAATTTGGCCTTGTCTAAGCGAGAAGGATAAGGAATATTGGGTTTATAGGTGGAAGGTGTAGCAGGTGAAGGTTGAGATGTTGAAGGTTTAAAGGTGGAAGGTGGGGTTGGTGAAGGGTGTTTCTTGGGTAGTTCTTCATGCATAGGTGGAGACGGTAATGGAGAATTAATACTAGGCGTGGGAGTAGGAGGGATAAATGGTGGTGGAGGAGGTGTAGATAGAGTAACTGGGGGATGGATAGATGGTCCTACTAAGGTTGCTCCACTGCGTGTAGTTATAGCACTCACATTTGCTCGCGGTTGGTGATGGTATTTGAAGAAAGAGAGCCCGAAGTAGAGGGTTGAGGAGTTGGTAAGAAACTAGCCAGCATATTCTTCAAATCATTTGTTTGAGTGCTAAAAGAGGTTTGTATATCATGTCGAAGTTCGGATCTAATATCATTACCTTGCTTAGTGATATCCCCTCTCAAGTTGATGATTTGGCTTTGTAGATTCTTGATTGGCTCTCCTTGGGTCCTCATGAAGGCTTCAACATCTTGATTAATGGGTGGTTGTTGAGCGGGTGGGTGATAAGGATTAGAAGCTCGAGGTGGGTTTAGGTTGCTTCTATTTTAGTTGTTGTTGGGGTTGTGGTTTTGAGGAGAAAAACCGGGTGAAAGAAAGTTGTTAGAACGGTAACTTAGCAAGTTACGATCACCTTGAGGTCGGGCTTGATAGCTTTCCGTTGAATAGTTACCATAAGCCACATACACGTTTTCCGGATTGTCATGAGTAGAAGGACAATCAGTGTTTGAATGAGGACCGCCGCAAGCCTCACAAGAAGTTGCTACAACTTTAACTTGTTGTTGTTGATTTGTAGCCAAAAGTTGCATATTCTTGCTCATTTCGACCATTGCGCGGGTCTTCGGTGATATCATGGTTTGAAGAAGTAGAAGACACATTGACTCTCGGGTTTGATCTTGAGGATGCGGATGAATCCCAATTTTTGTGATGAGTAGTCATGTTCTCGATAAGCTCTCTACACTCCTCGGGTCTTCTTTTCATAAATGTGCCACCGGCGGCTACATTAATCGTATCACGATCACGAAAAGTTAAACCGTTGTTGAAAGTATCAATTAAGGTGACGGGGAGCATGTTGTGGTTTGGACATCGATCGATCAAAACATTATATCGTTCCCAAGCATCAAAAAGTGATTCATCGGGTTCTTGAGTAAATCCACTAATTTGATTCCGAAGGCTCGTGACCATGGATGGTGGAAAGTAGCGCGACAAAAATCGTTGAGTCATCTCGTCCCAAGTATGAATTGAATTCTTTGGAAGACGATCAAACCATTTTTCGGCATGGTGGGATAAGGTGTGTGGAAATAGGTGAAGGCGAAGAAAATCCATAGTAACCCCGGGCAACTTCATGCTTTGAGTAACGGTAATGAACTTGTCTAGGTGTTTGTTGGCATCATCATCCGGCAATCCGCGAAATTGACAAGTGTTTTGAACTTGTTGGATCATGTGATGCTTCAACGAAAACTCCAGAGCCGTGATTTTCATCGGCGCAATCGGTCCTCCTCGTCCATTCATCGTAGGTTGACACAGCTCCTCCATCATTCTAAGATCAGTGGGGGAACATTGTTGTTACTATTATTGTTGATGTGCGGTGGGTTATTGTTGTTGTTCACACCTGCCATATCTAAATCTTCACGAGTCTCGGGCTCAGAATAAGTTGAAGATCTAGTACGCATACACCTGCAAAAGCAAAATAAAAAGATACCCAAGAAATAGAGAATATATATGTACGTGTAAAAATAAAAATAATTTTTGGATTTTTGAAATTTTTAATTTTTATGGATTTTTAACAATTTTTAATTTTTATGGGTTTTTTTTAAAATTTTTGAGCAAGAAAAATAACGTTCACGAGTGAACGGATCCCAAAATTCAACGCATCTCTCACAGAAAACCGTTAATCTTTACGAAAAGAGCCGGCAACGGCGCCATTTAATAACTAGGTTTTAGTTAGAAAAATTGTTCTTTGAAATCGGTCTAATCGAATTGATTACTAGTTTAAGTGCAACTCAGCTGTCTTTTGGAGGAAACAAATAATAGATTGGTCGTTGTAGTATAGTAAAGGTGCAAAATGTTAAAGTAAATGGCGTTAATTAAAACTAAAACTAATCAAAACGTAAATGGTGCAATATTAAAACTTTTTAAAAGTGAATAAATTTAATGACAAAAATTAAAGCTTGACGAAAAGTAAATTTGACAAGTTAATGAAAATGAAAGTAAAATTGACAATTTAATAAAAATAAAAGCTTTAAAAATTAAACTAAAATTTACTAGGAAAACAGAGATTTTGGGAAGCGTGAAAAATTTAAAAACTTAAAACAATGCAAACTTAAAATAAAATAAAACTAAGACAAAATATTAATATAAAACCAACTCCATCAGAATCCTCCTATCGGAATCCTCAGATCGGAATAACGATCGGAATGTTGCTTACCATCGGAATGTTGTCACAACAAAGCCGTCGGAATAACAACTCACCTATCGGAATGTGATCGGAATCTCCTGCCAGAATGAGTCTATCGGAATGTATGAGGACAGTTCTATCGGAATGAATAAAAAACAAAGCTATCGGAATACTATCTGAATGTGCAAGCTGTCGGAATGTCACTTCTATCGGAATGTGGCTATGGAAATTTTGGCAGCACTTCGTCTCAATAAAACCTTAAGACCCGTCGCAATATACGATCGCAATGAGCGATCGCAATCACGATCGGAATAAGGGGGAATTACTCTATCTGAATGTTGATCGCAAAGAGCCGTCGGAGTCTCAAAACCCTTTTCCAATTGTCACGATCGGAATAAGTGAAAGCCGTCGGCATGTAGAATCCATTCCCGATAGAGTGAAATTCGCAATAAGCAAAACTAAATAAGCTAACTCTAATAAGCACAAATCAAAACTTTACCAACACAATAATAAGATGAAACAACAAGCAAAATTTAAAGACTTTCAAGACACAAAATACGAAAACTTTATAAAATAGACTTTAAAAAGATAACACTTTTAAGAAAACTTTAAAACAAATAAGCTAAATACAAAATAAGCCAATAAGATTATCAAACTTATAGCTTAATTCGTATAAAAGCCTAGATAGAAATAAAAAGATAAACTTTTTAATTTAATAAGCAATAAGATTAAGAAAAATTAATGCTTAATCCGAACCAAAATCAAATCGAAGACAAGAAAAGTAGGATGAGAATGATAAAGAAAAGCTTGATTAAAAATAAGATTCAACAATAAAATTAAAGAACTTTCTTGGAATTAAAGGCAAGAAATTTAAGGTGCAAAACAAGGTAATTAAATTGACAATTAAGTAAATGACATGAAAATAAATGTGCAAGTAATGAAAATGGTGGAAGACTAGTTTGTCAAAATACCCAACAACAATGAAATGAGGTAGGAAGTCTCTATTTATAAGGAGAATGGAGGTTAGCATGTGTTGCTCCTTCTTCTTTCTTTCTTTCTCGTCTTTTCATCTTCTAAATTCTTCGACTTTTTCGACTTTGTCTCGGGATTAATTGAACTCGTCTTGTAATTTTTCATTAATTAAACTTGAGTTCTTCGACTTTATTAAACTTCCGTCTTTAGACTTTTTCTTCGATAAATCTTCAGAATAGGCCTTGGACTTCCGTTCTTTTTGCACTCTTTATCTTTTGACTTCGTCTTTTGTCTTTTTCTTCGATAAAAGCCCGTGAAAGCTCGTGTTTTCTTCTCTTTTCACATTTTGATCCTAAATCACAACAAAAACACAAACCATGCATAATTCTGACATTTACGACATAAAATACACGATTTGGCTTGGTTATTATTATAACTAAGTGGTAAATTACTAATATACCCTTCAACTATATTATAATTTATTTAAATATATGTCATTTTAAGTTATTTTACATCTTAATTTTACAATAAACAGCTAATATACCAAACACTTTTATTAAAAAAAATAAAACTTATAACTTTTTTTTCGAACGGCAGAATTATATTAAAAAAGCTAGCAAGAGCTAGGAAAAACATAAATTACATAGAGAGCGTATCCAAAGGATTCCTAAGCCAATCTGTCCATCTAAATTTATACAATGTATTTCTAGATGAAATCCAAAGGAACGATTGATGAACGAATAAATCCCAAACATCCGCCTTTTTAGGTTTTCTTGCCGAAAAAAATGTGAGCATTACGGAAATTCCAAATGAACCACATCAAGATGGAAGCTGTAACACCCCACTTTGATAAGTGGACCGTTACGCGTAATTATGGCGTGTCATCAAAGCATGCAAGGTAATATGTAGTAAAACATACATGACCATAGGGAAAACCGGAATCAAACATCGGTTCCCAACATAAGCCCAAAACATAAATAAAGTAAATGAAATGAACAAAGACTACACAAGCATAAATATATGAAGGCAAAAGGAAAAAGAAGTCTATGGAAGCTTCCATCCTATGCACGTCCTCCAAATGCTCGAGTCTGTCCTTGGGTACCTGCCGTTTTGGGACATGGAAAGGAAAGTAACGGTTGAGCAAAATGCTCAGTGCACGGATATAGACATAGCATGAATGACTGAAACATAATAAAGACTTAATAGCAGCGGAAATGTATAAGTCCTGGAAAACCTGGAACATGTTCATAAAACTGGTCTTATAGTTTGAAAAGCCTTACGTTTATCTTGTAAAAACTGTTTAACATGTTTACCATTAGCCAATATAGGTCATGAATTATCAACATGCATGAATACTTGGAGGGGTAACCTCGTCATGAAAATTAGAGGGGCTGCCTCTAATTTAATATACTGGTTTGGGTAGGAGGGATCAGCTCCTTGTGAAGGATGCAAGGCACACACCACGTTCACCTGAATAAACTGCTAAAAACATGTAAACTAGGATGCACCCATACACCCCACCTGATAATAATAATATGGCCAAAAGTTGAAGGGACGCCACGAGCTATCACTCCGCCGTGGTGAAGTCATAACACTAGTGCCTCTAGTGTTATGGTTATGGTACCTCCATAACTAGGTGAAACTGGTCTTGCATGTATATGGCTTTAGGTATTCTAATTAAACATAAGCAATTCAAAAACATATAAAACATATACCAGGGAAAACAGTTGGCTGCATACGGGAAATCCTAATAAGGAAGAATGTCCATACTGAAAGGACGGAGAATTCGTACCTTGTGTCCAGTGAACGAAGAAGACGAACGGAAGAGAGTCCTACTTCGGTATCACTAATGCTACATAAATACATACGTGTATAAGTATCTGATTACTGAGTACGTAACTGGTTTTATATCATGTCTTAGTTTGTTTTATATGTTCATGTCATGTTTTACTGATTTAAGCTTTATACTGTGTTTATCATGTATTCTATCTATTCTGTTTAAGTATTTCTTGTATTTCATGTATTATTATACTTGTTGTGTAATAATAAGTAACTTTATAAAAATAGCAGGTTTCCTAAAATAGAAAGTTTTCTAAAATAGAAAGTTTTCTAAAATAGAAAGTTTCCAAAAACAGATTTACTGCTTAAAATAGATTAGTTTCTAAAAATAGAAAGTTTCTATAACTAGATATAAGCTGGATTAATAAGCTGATTATATAAGCTTAGGTTTTGCTGGTTAAATATCATAAGTCATGTGATTTAATATAGTTTATTAATTAATACATGTAAATTAAATAAACTATAAGTTTAAAGATTTAATTAAATATAACATGATTTAATTAAACCAAGTGTATAAAATACTTAGGTTAAAACATGTATTAATATTAATATTAATATAACCTAAGTCATGATAATTAATTAATTATAAGTCTTGTTCAATAATTAATTAATTACTATAGTCTAAATTACATAAATAAATACTTAGGTTAAAATCATGTATTATTAAATAATAATATTAAACCTAAGTCCATTGATTAATTAATTATATGTCATGTGTAATAATTAATTAATACTATAGTATAAAATAAATAATTACATACTTAGGTTAAAAACATGTATTCTTGTCTAAAAAATAATAACCCAAGTCATGTTAAATTAAATTAATTAATAGCCATGGTAAATTAATTTAATTAATCTTGTAATTATAAGTCACGCTTTATTAATTTAGGGTTCTTACTTGCGTTTAGGGTTTGGAAACATCAAGAATAAACGAACACCAATCCTGCGTTTTGCTTGAATTCCCGTGAGGTTCTTCCTCTTGGTGCTTGGATCGATGGCAGAAAGAACCACACCAAAGAAAAGTCGACGGCTGTTTTTCTAGTTTTAGGGTTTTTATGTTTGATTTTGTGGTGTCCAAAAGTAAATACTCCCTCCGTCTGTATCAGTTTAGTCGGCCTAGGACCCCTGGGCCTAGAGCCCATGTTCTATTCTTGTCTTCCTTGTCTACACGGCCCAACAACATACTTATATATATATATATATATATATATATATATATATATATATATATATATATATATATATATATATATATATATATATATATATATATATGTATATATATATACATATATATATATATATATATACATATATATATATATATATATATATATATATATATATATATATATATATATATATATATATATATATATATATATATATATATATATATATATATATATATATATATATATATATATATATATATATATATATATATATATATATTTAATGCGCGTCTTGTTAAATGCTATGCGTAATCGTGTTCTAGAATGTCGTGAATATTTCCCCTGGTTACCCTTATACGTGTAAAACGTAAACATTACATACGTAATTACTTGTCGTGTTAATTTAATATTCGTAATAATAATAATGTGTTAAATGTTCGTCTATTGTGTCGTATATTTTAATGTCGTGTAATATTAAAATACGTATTTACTTGATTATCATGCAACAATATAGAATGCGTATTCGTGATTAAATGTTCATGATCTTAAGTTCGTGATTATTATCGTATATTAATACGTACGTAATATTATCGTGTAGTAACACGTACGTAATTCTTGTAATTTATATTCGTGAAACATAAACATGTTATATAACGTAAGTTTTAATCATGTACGTACGATTATTAGTGTACTGTTCATGGTAAAAGCATGCGGGTTTTACAACTCTTCCCCCCTAAAAAGAATAATTCGTCCCCGAATTATAGATAAGGTAAACTGAAAGAGAAACATACCCGAATCAAACTGAGAGGGTATGTAAGATAAGAGAACATGCAGGTGACATAGTAGAAGGAACATGGAATGTGACATGTCTCGCGCATCGTTGCTATTTATCAGTTAAGTTAGAGTGTTTTGCACGATGACGTTTTAGTTACCCTCTCAGTTTAACGTGCAAGGGATACGTGGAGATATGGAGAGTGTAGTATGAGCAACATATCGTGATCCATGATACGTGTAACATATCGTGAACGTGATATGAGGAACGTGGAATGAACATGACATGTGAAACATATCGTGAACATGGAATATAAAGGCGGTAACGCCAAACGCTACAAGGTGAGATGTGGAATATGACGTGAAACGGCTGTCTGATCATAGAGAGTTACACTAGACTTGGGTCTGGTCTTTCAAGTTCTTGCAAAACTTCCCAGAACGAAAATGAACGTAAGATTGTAAACCAGGATACAATCATGAACGTGAATAGTATCATGAATGTGAGCGTGAAAGCAAGTCGTGAACGTATATAAGGAGCACAAATGCGAACCTTTGTCTGGTCCGTTAGCTGAGGGATTACCAAGTGATCGGAAGAGCCGTCGGAATCTCAAAACCCTTTTCCAATTGTCACGATCGGAATAAGTGAAAGCCGTCGGAATGTAGAATCCCTTCCCGATAGAGTGAAATTCGCAATAAGCAAAACTAAATAAGCTAACTCTAATAAGCACAAATCAAAACTTTACCAACACAATAATAAGATGAAACAACAAGCAAAATTTAAAGACTTTCAAGACACAAAATACGAAAACTTTATAAAATAGACTTTAAAAAGATAAAACTTTTAAGAAAACTTTAAAACAAATAAGCTAAATACAAAATAAGCCAATAAGATTATCAAACTTATAGCTTAATTCGTATAAAAACCTAGATAGAAATAAAAAGATAAACTTTTTAATCCAATAAGCAATAAGATTAAGCAAAATTAATGCTTAATCCGAACCAAAATCAAATCGAAGACAAGAAAAGTAGGATGAGAATGATAAAGAAAAGCTTGATTAAAAATAAGATTCAACAATAAAATTAAAGAACTTACTTGGAATTAAACGCAAGAAATTTAAGGTGCAAAACAAGGTAATTAAATTGACAATTAAGTAAATGACATGAAAATAAATGTGCAAGTAATGAAAATGGTGGAAGACTAGTTTGTCAAAATAGCCAACAACAATGAAATGAGGTAGGAAGTCTTTATTTATAAGGAGAATGGAGGTTAGCATGTGTTGCTCCTTCTTCTTTCTTTCTTTCTCGTCTTTTCGTCTTCTAAATTCTTCGACTTTTTCGACTTTGTCTCGGGATTAATTGAACTCGTCTTGTAATTTCTTCATTAATTAAACTTGAGTTCTTCGGCTTTATTAAACTTCCGTCTTTAGACTTTTTCTTCGATAAATCTTCAGAATAGGCCTTGGACTTCCGTTCTTTTTGCACTCTTGATCTTTTGACTTCGTCTTTTGTCTTTTTCTTCGATAAAAGCCCGTGAAAGCTCGTGTTTTCTTCCCTTTTCACATTTTGATCCTAAATCACAACAAAAACACAAACCACGCATAAGTCTGACATTTACGACATAAAATACACGTTTTGGCTTGGTTATTATTATTATTAAGTGGTAAAAGGATAAGTGTTTTCACACTTATTACATACCTTAAGTGAAAATGGGTAAAATGAAAAATACTTGAACTCAAGAATTCGTTTTTCGTTGTTTTCATAAATGCTTGTTTTTACATTTTGTCGTAATCAAAACTAAGCGAGACCGAAAAATACAAGTAACGTTTTTAGGCATTATTGTATAAACAGTATGTTTTAAATTTTATTTTATTTTGAAAGTTAAGAAAAATTACTGTTATCATAAGAAAAGGTAACAAATTTAAACAATTTCTTTTAACTTTTTGAAAAGATAAATGTTTATTTTTTTTAAATGATGTTTAAAAAAATTTAAAAATTTTAAATTTAAAAATTTAAACAATTTTAAAACTTTTTTCGAAAAGAATTTAAACTCATTTTATTTGAAAATAAAAATTTCTTTTTCGAATTTTTTTTAAAAAAAAAAAGGAAAAATCAAACTTTTTTTAAAAATACTTCCCTCGTCAGAAGCTAACGAAAAATATTTGTATTGTTCATCCTGAGGGATGTATTGTGGCAAACGTTTACCTAACGGGTGATGTATAGTGCCAATAAGTTTAGCAATAGATGTATTGTGTAAAATAGTTCAAACACATGGATGTATTTTGCAATTTACTCCAATAATTATTTATAATATTTATATTATAATAAAATTATTTGTTTAGATTTTATGTGTCTAGCTTTTATGATTATTGGTTATGTACGTATAGTTAGGGTTTGTGTTTTTTTTATGTCTTGTTGCATTTTACGAGCTCTTATGGTTGTTCAGGTTATGCTTGATCTTAATATGTTACTTGTGTCACATTTCATTGTATTTATATTTTCATATGATTAGTACCTTTTTACAAAAAATTATTTGCTTAATGATAATTTTAGGACTATTGTTAGCATTTTCTTAAGATTATAAATGTATTTTATAAGAAACTTTGTCATATAATATTCAGCGTGTTGTATGGGGACATTTTTAGGAGCGTTATATTTTGTTACCGTAAACAATTTAATTTAGTCGTCTTTAACATCCCATAGAAGCTTTTTAGAGTAGTATTTGATTGAAGAGACGTAAAAATGAGGCGTCACTTTGATCGCTCACTATCAACAGGAGTATTATTCACTTACGTTGGTTTGTATGTTTGTTCGGTTAGTAAGGTTATGTTTGATAAGAGTTGTTTTGAATTTTTTTTTAAATGTTAGTTTTTTATTAAAAAAAATAATCTAATAGTTCTGTTTTAAACAACAGTTTTTGGGAGTTGTTAGCTTTTTATTTTAAACAAGTAGCTATTAAATAAAAAGTTGATTCATAAAGTTTTTTAAATTGTTAAAAGCAGTTAAAACTGTAAATTACTAATATACCCTTCAACTATATTATAATTTATTTAAATATATGTCATTTTAAGTTATTTTACATCTTAATTTTACAATAAACAGCTAATATACCAAACACTTTTATTAAAAAAATACAACTTATAACTTTTTTTTGAACGGCGGAATTATATTAAAAAAGCTAGCAAGAGCTAGGAAAAACATAAATTACATAGAGAGCGTATCCAAAGGATTCCTAAGCCAATCTGTCCATCTAAATTTATACAATATATTTCTAGATGAAATCCAAAGGAACGATTGATGAACGAATAAATCCCAAACATCCGCCTTTTTAGGTTTTCTTGCCGAAAAAATGTGAGCATTACGGAAATTCCAAATGAACCAGATCAAGATAGAAGCTGTAACACCCCACTTTGATAAGTGGTCCGTTACGCGTAATTATGGCGTGTCATCAAAGCATGCAAGGTAATATGTAGTAAAACATACATGACCATAAGGAAAACCGGAATCAAACATCGGTTCCCAACATAAGCCCAAAACATAAATAAAGTAAATGAAATGAACAAAGACTACACAAGCATAAATATATGAAGGCAAAAGGAAAAAGAAGTCTATGGAAGCTTCCATCCTATGCACGTCCTCCAAATGCTCGAGTCTGTCCTTGGGTACCTGCCGTTTTGGGACATGGAAAGGAAAGTAACGGTTGAGCAAAACGCTCAGTGCATGGATATAGACATAGCATGAATGACTGAAACATAATAAAGACTTAATAGCAGCGGAAATGTATAAGTCCTGGAAAACCTGGAACATGTTCATGAAACTGGTCTTATAGTTTGAAAAGCCTTACGTTTATCTTGTAAAAACTGTTTAACATGTTTACCATTAGCCAATACAAGTCATGAATTATCAACGTGCATGAATACTTGGAGGGGTAACCTCATCATGCAAATTAGAGGGACTGCCTCTAATTTAATATACTGGTTTGCGTAGGAGGGATCAGCTCCTTGTGAAGGATGCAAGGCACACACCACGTTCACCTGAATGAACTGCTAAAAACATGTAAACTAGGATTCACCCATACACCCCACCTGATAATAATAATATGACCAAAAGCTGAAGGGACGCCACGAGCTATCACTCCGCCGTGGTGAAGTCATAACACTAGTGCCTCTAGTGTTATGGTTATGGTACCTTCATAACTAGGTGAAACTGGTCTTGCATGTATATGGCTTTAGGTATTCTAATTAAACATAAGCAATTCAAAAACATATAAAACATTTACTAGGGAAAACAGTTGGCTGCATACGGGAAATCCTAATAAGGAAGAATGTCCATACTGAAAGGACGGAGAATCCGTACCTTGTGTCCAGTGAACGAAGAAGACGAACGGAGGAGAGTCCTACTTCGGTATCACTAATGCTACATAAATACATACGTGTATAAGTATGTGATTACTGAGTACGTAACTGGTTTTATATCATGTCTTAGCTTGTTTTATATGTTCATGTCATGTTTTACTGATTTAAGCTTTATACTGTGTTTATCATGTATTCTGTCTATTCTGTTTAAGTATTTCTTGTATTTCATGTATTATTATACTTGTTGTGTAATAATAAGTAACTTTATAAAAATAACAGGTTTCTTAAAATAGAAAGTTTTCTAAAATAGAAAGTTTCTAAAAATAGATTTACTGCTTAAAATAGATTAGTTTCTAAAAATAGAAAGTTTCTATAATTAGAAATAAGCTAGATTAATAAGCTAATTATATAAGCTTAGGTTTTGCTGGTTAAATATCATAAGTCATGTGATTTAATATAGTTTATTAATTAATACATGTAAATTAAATAAACTATAAGTTTAAAGATTTAATTAAATATAACATGATTTAATTAAACCAAGTGTATAAAATACTTAGGTTAAAACATGTATTAATATTAATATTAATATAACCTAAGTCATGATAATTAATTAATTATAAGTCTTGTTCAATAATTAATTAATTACTATAGTCTAAATTACATAAATAAATACTTAGGTTAAAATCATGTATTATTAAATAATAATATTAAACCTAAGTCCATTGATTAATTAATTATATGTCATGTGTAATAATTAATTAATACTATAGTATAAAATAAATAATTACATACTTAGGTTAAAAACATGTATTCTTGTCTAAAAAATAATAACCCAAGTCATGTTAAATTAAATTAATTAATAGCCATGGTAAATTAATTTAATTAATCTTGTAATTATAAGTCACACTTTATTAATTTAGGGTTCTTACTTGCGTTTAGGGTTTGGAAACATCAAGAAGAAACGAACACCAATCCTGCGTTTTGCTTGAATCCCCGTGAGGTTCTTCCTCTTGGTGCTTGGATCGATGGCAGAAAGAACCACACCAATGAAAAGTCGACGGCTGTTTTTCTAGTTTTAGGGTTTTTATGTTTGATTTTGTGGTGTCCAAAAGTAAATACTCCCTCCGTCTGTATCAGTTTAGTCGGCCTAGGACCCCCTTGGGCCTAGAGCCCATGTTTTATTCTTGTCTTCCTTGTCTACACGGCCCAACAACATACTTATATATATATATATATATATATATATATATATATATATATATATATATATATATATATATATATATATATATATATATATATATATATATATATATATATATATATATATATATTTATTTATTTATTTATTTATTTAATGCGCGTCTTGTTAAATGCTATGCGTAATCGTGTTCTAGAATGTCGTGAATATTTCCCCTGGTTACCCTTATACGTGTAAAACGTAAACGTTACATACCTAATTACTTGTCGTGTTAATTTAATATTCGTAATAATAATAATGTGTTAAATGTTCGTCTATTGTGTCGTATATTTTAATGTCGTGTAATATTAAAATACGTATTTACTTGATTATCATGCAACAATATAGAATGCGTATTCGTGATTAAATGTTCATGATCTTAAGTTCGTGATTATTATCGTATATTAATACGTACGTAATATTATTGTGTAGTAACACGTACGTAATTCTTGTAATTTATATTCGTGAAACATAAACATGTTATATAACGTAAGTTTTAATCATGTACGTACGATTATTAGTGTACTGTTCATGGTAAAAGCATGCGGGTTTTACAACTCTTCCCCCCTAAAAAGAATAATTCGTCCCCGAATTATAGATAAGGTAAACTGAAAGAGAAACATACCCGAATCAAACTGAGTGGGTATGTAAGATAAGAGAACATGCAGGTGACATAGTAGAAGGAACATGGAACGTGACATGTCTCGCGCATCGTTGCTATTTATCAGTTAAGTTAGAGTGTTTTGCACGATGACGTTTTAGTTACCCTCTCAGTTTAACGTGCAAGGGATACGTGGAGATATGAAGAGTGTAGTATGAGCAACATATCGTGATCCATGATACGTGTAACATATCGTGAACGTGATATGAGGATCGTGGAATGAACATGACATGTGAAACATATCGTGAACATGGAATATAACGGCGGTAACGCCAAACGCTACAAAGTGAGATGTGGAATATGACGTGAAACGACTGTCTGATCATAGAGAGTTACACTAGACTTGAGTCTGGTCTTTCAAGTTCTTGCAAAACTTCCCAGAACGAAAATGAACGTAAGATCGTAAACCAGGATACAATCATGAACGTGAATAGTATCATGAATGTGAGCGTGAAAGCAAGTCGTGAACGTATATAAGGAGCACAAATGCGAACCTTTGTCTGGTCCGTTAGCTGAGGGATTACCAAGTGATCGGATGAGCCTTGGCTGGAACATGTCCAATCAATCCGTTGCTTCTGAAGTCCTTGCGGATGTAAGGATTTTACAGACTTGATCAACTGTTGGCAATAACCCAGATAGCATCTTACTTCTTCTGAGTTTGCGTTAATATGGTAATCAAAATCCATGGAGATCTTGTCCCATTTATGTTTACAATTTCTGATGATGGAAAGACATCCTAGTCTGTTGGTGTTCTATCTTAGCCTATTGATATGTCAGGTACTTAGATATGAACGTAACTGTATCTTGCTTCGTAGAACTTGATACATAGGAGTTTGCGAAACTCCAAGTCTCCGAAATTAGACTTTCTTAGCGTAGGATTTGCTTGGAACACCTAACGTCATGGTAAGATGAATCCTTGAGAATCCATGTTATTCAGCGTGTCACTGTAATCAACCAGAATTTATATTGAAAATTTCAGGGTGAAATTTCTCCTGTCGTAGAATTTGCAACATAGTGCAAATACAGTCTTCCTGCTCTTCTCTGGACCTAGAGAAAAATCAGATTGTTCTTGATGAAAATACTGATGAATTTGTTTATGAGTTCATGGAAACTCAATTTATTAAGTCTATACTGCTGCTAGAACATTTATGAGACTAATACAAAATCATGAATCTAGCATGACCGAATCGTGTACGAATAGCAGTCATGGTCATGTCCTGCTCTTTCACTCGTCACTGTTGGCAGCATGATTGTAAAACCCGCATAAAATATCTAGAATATTACGTACATGAAATTACGTATAAATTTAAACTTTACGAATTATTTAATAATACGACACGCGATACGAATATTTAACACGACTACTACGTATATTATTTTAGTACGACAAATAATGACGTATGTTATTATTATTATTAACATTATGTAATCACGTATAACATATACTAAAACGACATTTTAAAAATACATGAATGCGCGTACATATTAAATAAACACGGATATGATTAGGTACGTGATTAGACACGATAAGTAATTACGGATAAAATATTTACGTTTAACGCGAATAAGAATAACTATGGAAAATTTACGACATATAAATCACGGGTATGCGTAATAGTTTACGAGTCGCGAAAATAAAACTAAAAATAAGGGAAGGAACTGATTTTCAGTTTTGGGCCGGTTGTTGGGCAAAGGAAAAGGGGAAAGGTGATTTGGGCCGCAGCCCAATAGGAAGGAACCCAGAACCGACCTAGAAGAGAAATAAAAACAGGGGAGGCGTGTTTTTTTTGTTATGTCGACACTGAATATATCAAACAAACAGAAAACCCTAAATAAATTATAATGGATCGTTTTTTTTATCTCCTGCCGTCGACTCCTCCCACTAAAACCAAGAACACAGCCGTGAGTTAAATCCAAGACCAAGATTGTATTCGTGGGTTTTGATTGCTGAAACCTTGAAACACAAGATAAGTGAACCTTTGATGTCGTTTTTTTTTCTTTTGTTTTGTATGTTTAAGTGATCAACAAATTATAAAACAGATTATTACATGTTTAATAAACGTGGGTTATAAAGATTTAAGGGTGTTGTTTGTGGTTTTCAGCCTACACGCTAACCGAGACCAGTCTATGGTCTCGGTGGGGGTTTAATACCACCAGCGGGTGGCTTTTGGTTCACTCAGCCGCAAGCCTAAACCCCAACAGGGGCGTTTGGTTTATTAACAGTGGGAACCAAAACCTTACGGTCTTGGTGGTTACCAAATATAGCCAAACAGTGGGTAGGAATGTATAAAACAGCAGGTAAGAACATATAACAGCGGGTAGTAATTATTATTAAACAAACAGCCAAACAGAACTTTTCTCCCCAGTTTTACTCGGACGACACATAGGGTATATATCGGGTAGAACTGGCAGGAGATATCGGACGACACAGTTATGTTATATATTGAGCAGTACAATTTTTATATATCGGATAAAACAGAAAAAGGGATATGTTGGGCAGCATGTAGTTTTAGGGTATATTTTGATTATTATTGTTTTGTTTCGTGCGACCGAGACGCGGGTGTCTCGGTAGGCTTGGGTACGTTAGATTACGTTATTGAACATGATTAAGTTAGGTAGTATTTACATGTTATGGTTAAATATTTTTACGAGACTTAAATTATATTTAATTATAGATTTTGCCTAAGTATTTTATCGCATAATTAAATTAATAAACTTGACTTATATTAATTATTTAATTATCTAGTTAACGTTAGTCTTATTAAATTATCATGTTATGATATGAATTATGATTTCAAGTAAAACCATGCACGTTAATATTAACTAATAATTATTATTATTTTAGCGTAAGTATTTATTAAGTAGAGTTTACTACACGATCATGAAATAAATATATTTTATGCTAATTAAAACATATGAACATAAAATACACTAAGCATGATACATGGGTTATAAAATAAGTCAAGAACGTTAAGGCAATACAAGAACAAGTTAAGATTACATCAAATAATTAAAAATTATTAAGTATAAGTTAACCAAGCGACTCATACATGTCCATCTTTATTATGTAGCATTTATGGAGTGTGATCTTCTTCACGTTTTCATCCTCCACGTTATTCTTCATTTACGTTACTAGACGTGAGGTACGGATTTTCGTCCTTTCAGTAAGGACTTCCTTTCCTATGCATGTTTAGGATTTCCCGTCTGCAGCCAAATGTTTTCCCCAGTATATGTTTAAGTTTCTCAGTAATCATGTTAATAACTAAATAAATTGCCAGAGCATTATATACAAGCATGACCAGTTTATGTACTAGTTACGGAGGTACCGTAACCACGGCACTAGAGGCACCGGTGTCATGACTCACATGCAGGAGAGTGATATCCTGCATCGTCCCACTCATGTTCAGGTTGGCCATTTTTATATGTATGTTTAGTGGGGCGTATGGATGCATCCTAGGCTTATAAGTGTTACAAGTTATCAGGGTGAATGTGGTGTGTGCTCTACATCCTTCACATTGGAGCTGATCCCTCCACCCAACACAGTATTTAGAGGTCACCCCTCTATAGCATGACGAGGTCACCCCTCCTTGTATTCATGCACGTTGATATATTTCATGACCTATATGAGCTCTTTGGCAGTTAAATTACAGTTTCATAATTAAAAAGCAGACTTTCAGTATTTACATGAACATGATACTTTAAGAATAAACCAGTTTATTTCAAGTTACAAGTTTACTACATGTCACCAGGTTTCCTAGGACATACATTATTCCGCTGCATTTTCGTTATTATGCTTTCATTTCAGCCTTCACTTATGTTATGCTATTACATGTTACTATTATATATCCGCGCACTGAGCGTCTTGCTCAGCCGTTTTCCTCTTTTCATGTCCCCAAACGGCAGGTACACAAGGTCAGGAGCATGGAAAGGTTATGCATAGGATGGGAGCTATTTTATGTCCTATTTTTCCTGCATTACTTTTACTTTATGCTATGTTTATGAGTTTATGTTAGGGACCGATGTTTGATTCCGGTTATCCCTTATGGTCATGTAATGTTCTAAGACATTTACCTTATGCTTTGATATTACGCCATGATTATCCTTTGATATTCCATTTATCCAAATGGGGTGTTACAATTATGGTATCAGAGCGTAAGGTTTCGACCTGTAGGCTCTAAAACTTGACGTGTGACTAGTGGGTAGTCACCAGGAGCTTCCTAAGCCAACGCTTGTTATTCTATGTATCGATATTTTCAGCACCTTGACGTTTTAACCATGATGTTTTCTCAGAATTGTTTTACTAATATGGATTGAACAACCGTCATCCATACTTAGTTACGTGTCATTGTTTTACATGATGTTCCTTGAGAACTTTGGCTAATACGGACTGAACCACCGTAGTTCATACTTGGTCATACGTTTTCTGTTAGGTTTAGACAGTTGGTTTTCATGCATTCATTTTATTTTCATTTCATGCATTCATTCATGCATGCATCTCATTGTCGTAGGAATTTTGACTAAATAATGGTTGGTACAGGACTGGCTCTATTTAGTCGCATATGCTTTTATCGAAACTTTTGTTTGATTAGTGGACCGACCCATAGGCGTCCGCACTTGCCTTTTTGTTTTGTGAACCGACCCATAGGCGTTCACTCATGTACATATCATCATATTTCTTAACCAAGCATTTAAACCGTTTCATGCATTATAAACAGTTTCATGCTTTATAAAGTACTTCATGCATCTTTTATGTTTAGGTCATGTTATATTGTGTCAGACTTACCATTTATGTTGCATTAAATTGCATTGTGAAACGACTCATAGTCGTCCACACTATCGTCATAACTTTTCATGTCCTCTCATTTATTTGTTATGTTCCTTTATGTCAAGTATGTCTTCATACTATCATGGTTAACTTGGTTTTCATGCTGATTATGTTTTATGCTCCTTCATGTTAATTTTGTTCCATGTTTCTTCATGATAATATCATCTTTATGATAATTATGTTCCACGCCTCTTTATGTAAATTATGTTTTCATCATGTTGATCATGCCCCCATGCTAGACATTGATGTATTTCATTTAATCTTGCTTTTATGATAGTCATGGTTGGTTTTCATTAACAATGCTTTCATGTAAATCATCGTTGAATTTTGTTTAACCATCCTTTTGGTGTTTCCTCTATGCAACCAGAATGGTGTCTACGCTGATATTGCTAGGCTATCATGTCCCTCACTTCAGTTCCATTTCCTGACCGTTTAAATCAGTTTTCCCTTTTAAATCATGTCAGATGGTTGACACCACATCGATCATCTCATATGCATTTCACATGAACTCCAGGTATAGTATTTCATCTGTATTACACGTACCATCCTCCATGTGTATTTCATCTACAAATACTCCACGAGTATTTGCTAGTCGATTCTAAATCATCTCAGGCGTATTCCACTTGTTGATATTCTACAAGATGCTGTTGCCGCTCATAGCTTGGGAATGTTACTAAATGTTGATGTTGCTGATTATTTAGAGACGCTACGAGATGCTGATGCTGTTTACAACCTGGAGATCTTACAAGACGAAGACAAAGGCGTTAGACCAAGCGATCGGACGAGAAGATGCTTCACCACCATACGATTTCCATCTCAATTCATGTCCTTACCATTTAGTTATATGTCACACATCATTCAGTTATCTTTTCAGTCATAGGAGTGGGAACCGGTACCAGCCGGCCACTCAGCTAAATAATTACATGAATTACCGTCAGGAGAATGACCATCATGGGACTGGCAGACAAGACAATAGTAACCACTACCATGACAACAAGTATTCTATCAATCGCAACAGAACACCGGTCACAGACTTAACTAGAAGTACAAGGGTCAGCAGTCCAGTAGATCCGCCAACTCTAGCATTTTAACCACCTTTTCCATTATGATTTCTTTTCATATGTCAAGGCATCCTTCAAGACACATCCTCTCATATATATGTACTAAAGACACATGTCAAGACACCAGTCAATACACATGTCACACGAATACTTCTTAGCACATGAGCCAAGACACACAATTCATGCATAACTTTTGAACCCAGCCTCAGTGATTTAAGGTACCTTTCCTAGGGTATACTTATTCCGTTATGCCATGTACAAATCAAGCCACTAAAATTTCAGTACCATCTATGACTTATTGTTCATAGTTGGTCACGTAGTGTTCGTTCCGTGTGAGACGAACGAAACACATTTAGTAAAATCTGCCACGTTTATTTCGTGTGTTGTTATGACACATTTTTTTCACGTTTTCATATTCGGATATTCATTTCCATCTTAGAAGCCATTATATCATCCATGTATATATAGACTTTCAATTCAGGTTGATGAAAAGATCCTCATTATATTCAGGAATGTTCAAAATCCTGAATACACTCAGCATGAGTTTTCCACCAGGAAAATCGGAAAAAAAAAAATTCTTATGTCTGACAAGCATGTCTAGCTAACATTTATGACACGACTTCTGATATTCCTATTCATTAACCAGTCGATTACTCCAGAATCTTCCCAGATATATTACCAGAAGGAACTACCAATCATACTACCATTTACAGCTGTATTTGTTTTTCCAGGTATTATTATTAAGCCATCCAATCAGCTACCAGACCCCAACCACTTTCCAAGATCGAGTTACGATTAGGCTATCAACAGTTGTGAGTAAAAGAGCAGGACATTTCCGTGACTGTTCTTCACACCTGTTATGTTCAGTATGAATCCATGTTGGTGCCTTTTAGTTCACGAATGCCCAGAAGTAATTGAGGATTGGAGAAATTAAATTTTCATGAATTCTGGACAAGTTTATCATTATGTTCATTGTTAACATTCAGATTTTCTTTAAGTCTATAGAAGAGCACGAAGGCCATCTTCACTCTATGTTACAAGGTTTACAGCAAGAGAATTTCACACAGAAATTTTTCCTGTACGTATGTAGTTGATCACAGTGACACGCTGAATCACATGGTTTTCACAGAAATTTTTTTTACCATGAATATGCCTACGCGTAAAGGATAAAATTCTACATCCAACTTATGTGTTTCAGAAAATCCTACGCTAAGAGATGTTTAGGTTTTACCCAAACTCTTAGCTTCCCAATTGCTATATATTCACGATCCTAACCACATTTGGTGGTGAAGTATGAAACAAGATGCAGTTACGTTCATATCTAAATGCCTGACTTTTCAGCAGGTTAAGATAGAACACTAACACGCTTATAGTCCTTTCAACATTTAGAATTATCTGAATCGTCATTCGATAATTTAACCAATCCTACATGTCCTTCTTTCATCTGAAAGGAGTGCACATTAGCAGACTATCAGCTATTTTCCAGCCAATGATCGTACGATTACATGGCACTCTTTTAGCTACCAGATCAGATAAAGGTTTATGTTATCATTTGTTATTTGCGTTCACGTCACATTTCACGTCTTATCTAGTATCATTGACTTTACCTCCTTATTTATTGCACGTTCACGATATGTTCCAATGTCATGTTTACCCTACGTTCTCATGTCACCTTCACGATATTTTGCACGTATTCTCACTCACCATATGTTCTCATATTTCATGTTCCATGTCTCCAAGTATCACGTTCACAATTATTCACGTATCATGTTCACAATTGCTCACGTACTATGTCTCAATATGTCTCATGCATCAATGCTTTGTGTGTGCTTATACCAGTAAGTATGTCATTTAGTATCATACCATTTCATGTATCTTCTCATGTTAAATCTTATTCCCTTTTCTCCCATAAGTTCAGATATGCTCTTTTAGTCAATTCATGTTCCATGTTTCTTTCAGTCACGTCATGTTCCATGTTCTCTACAATCATGCCACGTTCATGTCCCTCCCAGGATATCATATCTCTAATTCGAGGACGAATTATTATTTTAAAGGGGAAGAGTTGTAAAACCCGCATAAAATATCTAGAATATTACGTACATGAAATTACGTATAAATTTAAACTTTACGAATTATTTAATAATACGACACGCGATACGAATATTTAACACGACTACTACGTATATTATTTTAGTACGACAAATAATGACGTATGTTATTATTATTATTAACATTATGTAATCACGTATAACATATATTAAAACGACATTTTAAAAATACATGAACGCGCGTACATATTAAATAAACACGGATATGATTAGTTACGTGATTAGACACGATAAGTAATTACGGATAAAATATTTACGTTTAACGCGAAAAAGAATAACTATGGAAAATTTACGACATATAAATCACGGGTATGCGTAATAGTTTACGAGTCGCGAAAATAAAACTAAAAATAAGGGAAGGAACTGATTTTCAGTTTTGGGCCGGTTGTTGAGCAAAGGAAAAGGGGAAAGGTGATTTGGGCCGCAGCCCAATAGGAAGGAACCCATAACCGACCTAGAAGAGAAATAAAAACAGGGGAGGCGTGTTTTTTTTGTTATGTCGACACTGAATATATCAAACAAACAGAAAACCCTAAATAAATTATAATGGATCGTTTTTTTTTGTCTCCTGCCGTCGACTCCTCCCACTAAAACCAAGAACACAGCCGTGAGTTAAATCCAAGACCAAGATTGTATTCGTGGGTTTTGATTGCTGAAACCTTGAAACACAAGATAAGTGAACCTTTGATGTCGTTTTTTTTTTCTTTTGTTTTGTATGTTTAAGTGATCAACAAATTATAAAACAGATTATTACATGTTTAATAAACGTGGGTTATCAAGATTTAAGGGTGTTGTTTGTGGTTTTCAGCCTACACGCTAACCGAGACCAGTCTATGGTCTCGGTGGGGGTTTAATACCCCCAGCGGGTGGCTTTTGGTTCACTCAGCCGCAAGCCTAAACCCCAACAGGGGCGTTTGGTTTATTAACAGTGGGAACCAAAACCTTACGGTCTTGGTGGTTACCAAATATAGCCAAACAGTGGGTAGGAATGTATAAAACAGCAGGTAAGAACATATAACAGCGGGTAGTAATTATTATTAAACAAACAGCCAAACAGAACTTTTCTCCCCAGTTTTCCTCGACGACACATAGGGTATATATCGGGTAGAACTGGTAGGAGATATCGGACGACACAGTTATGTTATATATTGAGCAGTACAATTTTTATACATCGGATAAAACAGAAAAAGGGATATGTTGGGCAGCATGTAGTTTTAGGGTATATTTTGATTATTATTGTTTTGTTTCGTGCGACCGAGACGCGGGTGTCTCGGTAGGCTTGGGTACGTTAGATTACGTTATTGAACATGATTAAGTTAGGTAGTATTTACACGTTATGGTTAAATATTTTTACGAGACTTAAATTATATTTAATTCTAGATTTTGCCTAAGTATTTTATCGCATAATTAAATTAATAAACTTGACTTATATTAATTATTTAATTATCTAGTTAACGTTAGTCTTATTAAATTATCATGTTATGATATGAATTATGATTTCAAGTAAAACCATGCACGTTAATATTAACTAATAATTATTATTATTTTAGCGTAAGTATTTATTAAGTAGAGTTTACTACACGATCATGAAATAAATATATTTTATGCTAATTAAAACATATGAACATAAAATACACTAAGCATGATACATGGGTTATAAAATAAGTCAAGAACGTTAAGGCAATACAAGAACAAGTTAAGATTACATCAAATAATTAAAAATTATTAAGTATAAGTTAACCAAGCGACTCATACATGTCCATCTTTATTATGTAGCATTTATGGAGTGTGATCTTCTTCACGTTTTCATCCTCCACGTTATTCTTCATTTACGTTACTGGACGTGAGGTACGGATTTTCGTCCTTTCAGTAAGGACTTCCTTTCCTATGCATGTTTAGGATTTCCCGTCTGCAGCCAAATGTTTTCCCCAGTATATGTTTAAGTTTCTCAGTAATCATGTTAATAACTAAATAAATTGCCAGAGCATTATATACAAGCATGACCAGTTTATGTACTAGTTACGGAGGTACCGTAACCACGGCACTAGAGGCACCGGTGTCGTGACTCACATGCAGGAGAGTGATATCCTGCATCGTCCCACTCATGTTCAGGTTGGCCATTTTTATATGTATGTTTAGTGGGGCGTATGGATGCATCCTAGGCTTATAAGTGTTACAAGTTATCAGGGTGAATGTGATGTGTGCTCTACATCCTTCACATTGGAGCTGATCCCTCCACCCAGCACAGTATTTAGAGGTCACCCCTCTATAGCATGACGAGGTCACCCCTCCATGTATTCATGCACGTTGATATATTTCATGACCTATATGAGCACTTTGGCAGTTAAATTACAGTTTCATAATTAAAAAGCAGACTTTCAGTATTTACATGAACATGATACTTTAAGAATAAACCAGTTTATTTCAAGTTACAAGTTTACTACATGTCACCAGGTTTCCCAGGACATACATTATTCCGCTGCATTTTCGTTATTATGCTTTCATTTCAGCCTTCACTTATGTTATGCTATTACATGTTACTATTATATATCCGCGCACTGAGCGTCTTGCTCAGCCGTTTTCCTCTTTTCATGTCCCCAAACAGCAGGTACACAAGGTCAGGAGCATGGAAAGGTTATGCATAGGATGGGAGCTATTTTATGTCCTATTTTTCCTGCATTACTTTTACTTTATGCTATGTTTATGAGTTTATGTTAGGGACCGATGTTTGATTCCGGTTATCCCTTATGGTCATGTAATGTTCTAAGACATTTACCTTATGCTTTGATATTACGCCATGATTATCCTGTGATATTCCATTTATCCAAATGGGGTGTTACAATGATCATGAATCCGATCTTGGAAAGGTGATTAACACCTAAAATTCGAATGGACATGTTGTAAATACGTAGAGGAGAATAACGGTTATGAATGGTGATTTATTTTAAATCGACGGTAGTCGACACATAATCTCATGTTACCGTCCTTCTCCTTGAAAGTTCTCCTGGAATGTATGGGAAGATTTTGGTATAATCGGCTGGTTATGCGTAAAAGGAACCTCAGTGGTCGTGTCTTAACTGATAGCTAGAAAATTTTAGCAGTCATGGCTAACAAATCACGTGCTTGAAAAGCATAGGTAATTTGTACATATTTTCCTGATGGAAAACCATGCTGAATGTATTCAGGAGCCTGAACATCGCTGTACATAATCATGAATCGTAGCAGGGTGTGCTGTTCGTAGTCTATGATTAGGATTAAATTCAACTTGTGTCTGTCCGAGGTAATGCGCTAGCAGCTTGGATCTCTTTATTAGGCTGAAGGAAGACCTTCGTATACATGGGGAATACGAATGGTGCCCTTTATGGTCATGAATATTTAAAATATGGGTGCAAGAAATGAAAGTGTCATCGAGCAAACGTGATTGATCTTACTGATACGCCGGTGATGGTGCTGAAATTCTTGTGGCCTGATTAATACATGGCACAACAAAATGGATATACCCTTTGGAGGGTACTCTGAATTTCTTAGGGATGTTCCAGAATTTGACGTGAGTCATGTGTCTTGACTCGTGTCTTGGGAAATATAAGCATGACCTGTGTCTTGACTGGTGTCTTGACATGTGTCTTCAGAAAGTATACATGAGACATGTGTCTCGAGGTGTGAAACAAGTAGAATTGAAACTCTTAGGTTATTATGCCAGAATTGGCGGATCGGTTGGATTGTTGGTCCTTTTTGTTTCTGATCACGTCCGGGGCCGGAACTTCTGTTGCGATTGTTAGGATAGTTGCTGTCATAGTAGTGGTTACTATCGTCTTGTCTGTCAGTTCCATGACGGTCATTCTCATGACTGTGATTCATGTAACTATTCAGCTGAGAGGCCGGCTGGTACCGGTTTGCACTCATATGACTGAAACGACAACTGAATGACGTGTTATATGAAACTAAGAATTAGGGACAATGATTGATGGAAATCGTCTGATGGTAAATCATCTTCTCGTCCAATTGCTTTGCTCTAACGCCTTTGTCTTCGTCTTGTAGGATCTCCAGGTTATGAACAACATCCGCATCTCGTAGCGTCTCCAAACGTCAGAAACATCAACCTTTAGTAACATCTCCAAGTTATGAGCGGCATCAACAATCTTGTAGAATATCAACAATTGAAAATACGCCTGAGATGATTCAGAATTGACTAGCGAATACTCGTGAAGTATTTCAAATGAAATACACATGGATTAAGGTACGTGTAATACACATGAAATACGGTACATGGAGCACACATGGAATGCACATGAAATGATCGGTATGGGGTCGATCATTGTCATGATTTTAAAGGAACTATAATCGGTTAAACGGTTAGAAAAACCATCATGATATACCTCATTCTGGTTTCATGGAGAAATGCTAACGTGTGGTTAAACGAATTTTAACAGTGATTCGCGTGAAGGCATGATTAATGAAAACTAACCATGATTATCATAAAAGCAAGTTTAAATGAAATCCATCAATGTCTAGCATGAGGTCATGATCGACATGGTGAAAACATAATTTACATAAAGAGGCATGGAACATAATCATCATGAAGATGAAATTATCATGAAGAAACATGAAACAACCTAGCATGAAGGAGTGTATAACATAATTAGCATGAAACTGAAGTTAACCATGACAGTATGAAAACATACTTGACATAATAACATAGTAACTTACATGGGGACATGAAAAAAAAAATTTATGCCAATAAATCATGAGAAAAATTTTATGCATGAAAACAGTGCATGAATACATGATGCAGTTTATAAAAACCTTTATATGCGCGAGGGGACGCCTATGGGTCGGTCCCTAAACAAAAGACATGGCGAGGGGACGCCTATGGGTCGGTCCCAAAGTTAAAAGTTTCGATAAAAGCACATGCGACTAAATAGGGCCAGTCCTGTACCAACCATTACTTAGTCATAATACTTGCAACAATGATATATGAAACATAAATAAATAAAACTCATCTGTCAAAACTTATAATTTTCTTTAGAGTAAAGTGCAAAAATCATCCCTGTGGTTTGTCAAAAGTTTGAATTACATCCCTCGTTAATACTTCGCGCAACATACATCATTGTGGTTGTAAAATAGTACACCATACATCCCTGAGGACGGATGGTGCAAATATTTTTCCGTTAAGGGTTAAAAGTGTTTGTTATCTTAGGGGTATTTTAGTCCTTTTACAACCTAGGGATGATTTTTGCACCTAACTTTTCAAAAAAAAAAAATTCCATAAAAATTTCAAAAAAATTTCAAATTTTTTTTTTTTCGAAAAAATTCAAATTTTTTTTTTAAATTTTCGAAAAAAGTTTTTTTTTCAAAAGTTTTTTTTTAAATGTTTTTCGAAAAAAAAAACTTTTAAAAAAAAAAGCTTTTCTAAAAAACTTTTTTTTCAAAAAAATTCAAATTTTTTTTTAGTCTTCGAAAAAAAAAATGTCAAAAGTTTTTTTTATAAAAGTTATTTTTTAAAATGTTTTTCGAAAAAAAAACTTTTTTTAAAAAAAGCTTTTTTTAAAAAACTTTTTTTAAAAAAAACTTTTGAAAAAAAAACTTTTTCGAAAATTTAAAAAAAAAATTGAAACTTTTTGAAAAAAAAAATTTCAAATTTTTTTTGAAACTTATTTTAAAAAAGAAAACATTTAAAAAATAAAACATTTTTCGAAACATTAAAAAAAACATTTTTCAAAACTTTTTAAAAAAAAAAATTGAATTTTTTTGAAAAAAACTTTTTTCAAATATATTTTCGAAACTTAAAAAAAAACATTAAAAAAAACATTTATCGAAAAAAGAAAACATTTTTCGAAACTTTTTTAAAAAAAATTTGAAATTTTTTTGAAATTTTTTTTGGAAATTTTTTTTTTTGAAAAGTTTGGTGCAAAAATCATCCCTATGTTGTAAAAGGACTAAAATACCCCTAAGATAACAAACACTTTTAACCCTTAACGGAAAAATATTTGCACCATCCGTCCTCAGGTATGTATGGTGTACTATTTTACAACCACAATGATGTATGTTGCGCGAAGTATTAACGAGGGATGTAATTCAAACTTTTGACAAACCACAGGGATGATTTTTGCACTTTACTCTTTTCTTTATGTGACTAATTATGAACTACTAGGGTTCAGTCCACATAGTCACAGTTCACGAGGAACGTCACGCATGAAACAATGACACATAACTAAATATGAATGACGGTTGTCCATCCATATTTGTAAAACAATATCGATGAAAAACATCAAGGTTAAAACATCAAGGTGCGGAAAACATCATGGTTAAAACAACAATGTGCTGAAAACATATATTCGTGGAATAACAAGCGTTGGCTTAGGAAGCTCCTGGTGACTACCCACTAGTCACAGGTCAAGTTTTAGAGCCTACAGGTCGAGCCTTGGGCTCTGATACCATAATTGTAACACCCTACTTTGATAAGTGGACCGTTACGCGTAATTATGGCGTGTCATCAAAGCATGCAAGGTAATATGTAGTAAAACATACATGACCATAGGGAAAACCGGAATCAAACATCGGTTCCAAACATAAGCCCAAAACATAAATAAAGTAAATGAAATGAACAAAGACTACACAAGTATAAATATATGAAGGCAAAAGGAAAAAGAAGTCTATGGCAGCTTCCATCCTATGCACGTCCTCCAAATGCTCGAGTCTGTCCTTGGGTACCTGCTGTTTTGGGACATGGAAAGGAAAGTAACGGCTGAGAAAATTCCTCAGTGCACGGATATAGACATAGCATGAATGACTGAAACATAATAAAGACTTAATAGCAGCGAAAATGTATAAGTCCTGGAAAACCTGGAACATGTTCATAAAACTGGTTTTATAGTTTGAAAAGCCTTATGTTTATCTTGTAAAAACTGTTTAACATGTTTACCATTAGCCAATATAGTTCATGAATTATCAACGTGCATGAATACTTGGATGGGTGACCTCGTCATGCAAATTACAGGGGCTGCCTCTAATTTAATATACTGGTTTGGGTAGGAGGGATCAGCTCATTGTGAAGGATGCAAGGCACACACCACATTCACCTGAATAAACTGCTGAAAACATGTAAACTAGGATGCACCCATACGCGCCACCTAATAATAATAATATGGCCAAAAACTGAAGGGACGCCACGAGCTATCACTCCGCCGTGGTAAAGTCATAACACTGGTGCCTCCAGTGTTATGGTTATGGTACCTCCATAACTAGGTGAAACTGGTCATGCATGTATATGGCTTTAGGTATTCTAATTAAACATAAGCAATTCAAAAACATATAAAACATATACTGGGGAAAACAGTTGGCTGCATGCGGGAAATCCTAATAAGGAAGAATGTCCATACTGAAAGGACGGAGAATCCATACCTTGTGTCCAGTGAACGAAGAAGACGACCGGAAGAGAGTCATACTTCGGTATCACTAATGCTACATAAATACATACGTGTATAAGTATCTGATTACTGAGTATGTAACTGGTTTTATATCATGTCTTAGCTTGTTTTATATGTTCATGTCATGTTTTACTGATTTAAGCTTATACTGTGTTTATCATGTATTATGTCTATTCTGTTTAAGTATTTCTTGTATTTCATGTATTATTATACTTGTTGTGTTATAATAAGTAACTTTCTAAAAATAGCAGGTTTCCTAAAATAGAAAGTTTCCAAAAATAGAAAGTTTCCAAAAATAGAAAGTTTCCGAAAATAGATTTACTGCTTAAAATAGATTAGTTTCTAAAAGTAGAAAGTTTCTATAATTAGAAATAAGCTAGATTAATAAGCTAATTATATAAGCTTAGGTTTTGCTGGTTAAATATCATAAGTCATGTGATTTAAATATAGTTTATTAATTAATACATGTAAATTAAATAAATTATAGGTTTTAAGATTTAATTAAACATAACATGATTTAATTAAACCAAATGTATAAAATACTTAGGTTAAAACATGTATTAATATTAATATCAATATAACCTAAATCATGATTAATTAATTATAAGTCATGTTCAATAATTAATTAATTACAATAGTCTAAATTACATAAATAAATACTTAGGTTAAAATCATGTATTATTACATAATAATATTAAACCTAAGTCCATATTGATTAATTAATTATATGTCATGTGTAATAATTAATTAAGACTATAGTATAAAATAAATAATTACATACTTAGGTTAAAAACATGTATTCTTGTCTAAAAAATAATAACCCAAGTCATGTTAAATTAAATTAATTAATAGCCATGGTAAATTAATTTAATTAATCTTGTAATTATAAGTCACGCTTTATTAATTTAATTACCTTGTAAATTAATAAACATGTAAAGCTAATTAAACTCGTAAAATAATAACCCGTACTCATGTATTATTTTATCAAAACGTGTCGAAAACCGAACCCGTGATAACCCGTGAAACTCGTATTGTGTTTACATATAAGCCGAACCAAACAGCCCCTTAATTTCCCTTAAACTGCCAACCAAAGGCACCCTTATTTCTTTCAAAATAAAAAATCCAAACACCCCCTTAGCCGCCAGTTATCCCTGGCAGTTCTGTTGCTGCCACCGGCAACAGCCGCTTTCCCCCTGGTCGTTTAAAACTCCCACCGAGACCACTAGGGTCTCGGTTCCCACTTCCCGCCTAAACGCAGTCCCTCTTTGGCCGCTGTTGCCACTGTTAAGCCAAACGCACCCCTACTGACAGCAGGGGCTTGCGGCTGATAGAGAAAAAGGGCCACCGAGAGTCTCTTGACTCTCGGTTTGTGCACCATATGGACGCAACAATCAAACAACGACACCCCCTTTTGTATTAACGTATAATTAATATGTTTGTGATTTTATGTATCTTGGATTCTTGATCAATAACAAAAGGAAAAGAATAAAACGAGATTAGTGTTCTTACGTGCGTTTAGGGTTTGGAAACATCAAGAAGAAACGAACACCAATCCTGCGTTTTGCTTGAATCCCCGTGAGGTTCTTCCTCTTGGTGCTTGGATCGATGGCAGAAAGAACCACACCAAAGAAAAGTCGACGGCTATTTTTCTGGTTTTAGGGTTTTTATGTTTGATTTTGTGGTGTCCAAAAGTAAATACTCCCTCCGTCTGTAACAGTTTAGTCGGCCTACGACCCCTTGGGCCTAGAGCCCATGTTCTATTCTTGTCTTCCTTGTCTACACGGCCCAACAACATACTTATATATATATTTATTTAATGCGCGTCTTGTTAAATGCTATGTGTAATCGTGTTCTAGAATGTCGTGAATATTTCCCCAAGTTACCCTTATACGTGTCAAACGTAAACATTACATACGTAATTACTTGTCGTGTTAATTTAATATTCGTAATAATAATAATGTGTTAAATGTTCGTCTATTGTGTCGTATATTTTAATGTCGTGTAATATTAAAATACGTATTTACTTGATTATCATGAAACAATATAGTATGCGTATTCGTGATTAAATGTTCATGATCTTAAGTTCGTGATTATTATCGTATATTAATACGTACGTAATAACTATCGTGTAGTAACACGTACATAATTCTTGTAATTTATATTCGTGAAACATAAACATATTATATAACGTAAGTTTTAATCATGTACGTACGATTATTAGTGTACTGTTCATGGTAAAAGCATGCGGGTTTTACAGAAGCAATCCCTTCAAGCATGGTCTTCGGACGATTCGGCACATGAACTTCATCTAGCCAATTAAACCAATCTTGAGGAGAAGTGAACACGGTGAAATCCATAGAAACCAATCTCGCCAATGAAGCCCAAAGATCCTTAGCCATGTCACACAGAAAGAAGATATGGTTAACGCGTTCCTCAATTTCTTTACAAACTGGACAAAGCAGGGTATCAACATCAATACCCCTATTATTCAAATTGTCTAAGGTAGTTAATTTATTAAGCCGAAGTCTCCAAATGAACCCGTTGACCTTGATGGGGATACAACTTATAACTTCTGTTTACAACTTTTTAATAAATAGTTTACAACTTCCAGTTATAGTTAATAGCTTACAGCTTACGGCTAGTTTTGCAAAACATAGCTTAAATGTGTCTATAATCTTTGTCAACCTCAAAATAGAAAGGTTATTTTTATGTTTTTGAGTTAGATTTGTTATTTTTATAGAATTTACCTTTTCAAAAAGAAACACGAGAAGAGTATATTATGTGCTGGGGTCCTATAATGTGCTTACCTTAAAAAACACTTCTTCACACATAACACACTATGATTATTTTGGCTTCAATAATACCACTTTCATTTTATTTTTCATATTATTTGAACAAAATTAATTTATAAATAGAATTATAAATTTAAACCTAAATGTCATAAACAAAAAAAAAAATTCATAAAGACTTATAATGTAAATATCTTTTTTATAAAAAATAAATTAAAAAAATAATAACCACAAAAAAATTATTTTCTTTTTCGTAAAAAAGCATAGAGAAACATCGCTAGCACACTTCCAAACACCAGCTCTAAACAGTCATCAGATCCAACATTCAAGCTAAAAAAATTAATAAATAAAATAAAAGGTAGAAATTTTATTTCTCACTAACAAAAATAGAAATGGCAAGATAGAATGATGTGGTTGCGAGCTGGTGAGTCGTTTTGACGAACTTTACGTAAAAGTGACGAGAGATGGTATATCACCATACCGTTTGCCTTTAGCAACAACCTAAACAATTATATACGAGGGATGAAAAGTCAAACAAGCTCCGCTTTAAAACCTTTATTATCTCCTAGTCTATATTTGATGATATCCTCGGTTGCTTGAATTGTAAACCGATTTGATGACCGAAAGCTAAATTTTGCAACAAAAAAACCCAGTTGAATCTTGACTCATTGGATCAACTGTCTCAATTAACCACTTTCTCAAACATTGCTTGATATGCATTTCGTAGTGATATTTTTATGAAAGATTTGCTTAATTTTGACTAAGATGTTGATGTTTTATTTTTTCGAATTTACTTATGAATATCATCGAGCTTAATATTTTATTTTAGATATTCTTATATAACTTTTAAGGGTTTTGCTAACAGCAGCCCTATGGGTACCTCGATTATTATTTGGTTTAGGGGGTTCGTCTTTTCTTTCAAGGTTTCCTTTGTTCTTGTTGAACCCGATTCTTTGCATTAATTAATTTTTATGATGATTCATGTGTTCGCTGGACGTTAATATTATGCTTAATTTCGCTTATAAGCACTAATTAATTAGGGTTTTACTATTTACTTTATTGACTTGTGTTCGTGGTTGTGTGTGGTCGTGTTTCGCTGCTGGTTGTTGGAATAACCATGGAAAAATGGTTCTTGAATTACAAGGGGAGAGGGAGTAAGAGTGGTGTTAAAGAGAAGAAGGGGATTGATGATGCTTCCATAGACAAGAGTAATATGATGCTGAAACTTGTTACACATATTGTGACTAGTTCAGTTGATGATTGGTGTAATTTTTATGATGGTCTGGTTGATTATACAAGTGGTATACATGATGAGTCTGGTTTCGTTCCAGTTACGGGGTCTGCCTCGTATGCTATGTTAGTTACCGATGAATCAAGTATGAAAAGTTTTAATTTTTCATACTCTTATTACACCGGAGGTAAACAGGGATGAGGTGACGACCCCGTTTGGGTCTATTCAAGCCACTAGTGGAAGGTATGTTAATTCGGCTTAAGGATTCTTCTTGGGTAAAAGGATGACATATCTCGTTGTTGCTGACAATGTTAGGAACACTTAAGTAAAATTGGACTGGTTAAATCAATGCTTAGCTTGTCTACTGGGTTTTTTTTCTTCTAATTTAATTTTATGAAATGGTATAAATGATATGTTTGAAAATGATCCTTGGTTTATCAAATAACCTAATTATCTTGAAAAAATAAGATCTGATTATAAATGTATTAAAAGAAGCAGTTAGCCATATTTTAGTTTAGGTTAAATTACATGGTGTCCCTATGAGTAATTTTAGTGAGGATGGTTTGAGTGTAGTTGCTACAAAACTTGATACTCCCTTGATGCTTGACTTTTATACTTCTAAAATGTCTATGAAATCATGGGGTAGGTCAAGTTATGATCGATCAATGATTAATATCCGTGCCGACGCAGAGTTAAAAGATACTATTCAGGTGGCTATGAATAAATAGAGTAAATTGCATCGTTCGTCCCTGTGGTTTGGTTCAAATCCCTAACTGAGTCCCTATCTTTTTTTCTTCCATGAATCGTCCTTATCTTGAAACTATGTAAACCACTCATCTTTATCTCTCGGATTTGGCTTGAAACTATGTAACACCATTGGTCATTGTCTCTAGATATAAGGACAAACGATGTTACATAGTTTCAAGATAGGGACAATTCATGCAAGAAAAAAGATAGGGACTCAATTAGTGATTTGGCATAAACCATAGGGATGAACGATGTAATTTACTCTTTTATTAATGTACTATTTATGTATAATATGAGTCAAAACCTCCTAGGTGTTCGAGTTGTAAGATTTGTGGTCATGTGCTAGATGATTTTCCTGAGGTTATGAGATCAAATGGGACAAAGAATGTGAAGAAGTGATGATGTTAAATAATTGAATGTTTTTAGCAGAAATATCCCTTCATTTATGCTTGTTTGTGGTACTAAAAAGACCACATAGTGCTATAAAGCGTTTATTTTGTATTTTGCAAGTAACATAAAGCGAAGGAAGATGGTGAAAGATTATACAAAATAACACAAAAGGGTAGTATTCAAAGCTATTTACAACGTAGGTGCATCTATGCCCTACACAGTAGATAAAACATACACTAGAAGATTCCAAGATTAAAGATTTCTACGGCGTAGATGTCGCGTATACAATATTTACATCTAAACCGTAGATGAAGAGAATCCAACTTGAAGATAAAGACGACAAGATAATGGTTATAAAAGGAAGGTTCATCAGTGTTTGGCGTAGATGCTTGTTTCCTCTACATCGTAGAACCTTTGAACACCATATGTAAAGAGCATTTATTGAAGGCATACAGCATAAACCTTTTCCCCTTCTATCGGTATGTAGTACAACGTAAAGAAGAAAACTAGAATCTCATTGTCTACGACATAAAGGTAAATATTCTCTACGCCGTAGATTGGTCGAATAATATAAATATAGGGCTCAGACTCGCCAATTCGGGACAAATCTTTTCACACAACTATCCGACACTTCTTAGGTAAATTTTAGAGGGTTCTAGAGGTATACACTCGACCCGAGGTTCCACCATTAAGAGATAATTTGTATCTTTATTCTATTCTGTTAATCATTACATTCCACGAATATTGTATGATTTTCATGCTGAATATGATCAAAAATCGTTACGTTATATTAGTGTGTTCTTGCTATGAGTGGATTAACACTTGGGTTTTGTCCTAGTTTTGATTTTGTTATTGATGTTGTGATTGTTTCTTGTTAATTTTCTGTTTAGGATATCCTTATGCATGTTATGCAATCCTTGTAGCTTGGTAGTGTTGAATTTATTAAAGATCCTCTTTAGCCTATATGATGGGCGTATAGGAACTAACCATTGGAAACTTTGGGAAAGAGCATACTAGGGCAGGTTGGAAACTTTTCTAATCGAAAGTCTTTCGATTACCTCCTTTAGTAAGTTAAATACTTAAAAATTGCTATAAACCTAGTGGTAGAGTTTTAATAATGAAGTCATAAGGGTAATTGTGGTTCAATCACCATTGACTTTATATTTGGCTAGTTTCGTAAAGTGGTAGCTGAGATTTAGAAAACATAGGATAAGAACAAACTATAAAGCGGGCTTGTTGATATTATGACCACTAAACAATAATAATCAAACATTGCACTTAGAAACACCATCAAAACTAGATAACAATGGATTAAATAGGCTAATACATTTTCTCCTATCGATTTTATATATGTTCTTAATTGCTATCCTTTACTTTCTTTACTTTCTGTTTACTTACTTGTTTTTAGTTTAATTAATATATTTCAAAACATTTTTTTAAAGTGTCTCTTTTCAAATTGAATACACTAGCTCTTGGGGCGACCCTGTATTTACCAACTATACCACAAACGATCGGCCTGTTAGTGCTGAATAGGTAGACCGAGTTTTATAAATGTAAAACCTGGCAAGCTTTTAATCAAAAGAAAATACACATCAAGTTTTTTGTTTCGCTATCAGGGAGCTATTGTTGCTTTTAGTTTGCAATTCTCTCTATTAACTTGATATCTTTTCATTTTTGCTTTTAGTTTGCAATTCTCTCTATTAACTTGTTATCTTTTCATAAAGCAAGATCCATGACATTCATATTAATACGCTCAATATGGAGCAATACATGGCTACTATTAGAGAAGAGAAAACATCGGGTGCGGTTATACCTGAAATTCCAGATAAGTTTAACTTTAAGATCAGAGGGCAGTTTATGAGGGAGCTAAGGGAAGATACCTTTTCTGTAAACAAGAATGATGATGCTCATTAGCTCGTAGATAAGGTATTGGATATTGTTAGCCTTTTGCGCATTCTAGATGTTTTAGATGATGTCATGATGCTGCGGGTATTCCCTGTGACACCCACTAAAGCTACAAAGTAGTAGTTGGACCGATTACCATATGCATCTATTAGGATATGGGACCTCTTAAATAAGGCATTCATTCAATGATTATGTCCACCATCCAAAACTGCTATATCCATATATTCAAGTAGGAGGGAGATGAGACATTGTACCATGCTTGGCAAAGGTACATTAAATTACTTTATCAATGTCATACTCACGATTTGAATGTTAATCAAAAGGTACACTTGTTTCTGAAAATGGTTTAATAGCTTAACTCGTCAAGCTCTCGATTCACAAGGACCTATTCATAGTGTGACATCAAAGGACACTCTCGCTACAATTCTGGAAAGTTTTATCGACGCGCAAAAGTGTCACGATGGATCTAGAGGAAGGATGTTAGTACTAGATATAATGGATTGGTTGCTATAATAAGCAGGTTGGATAATTTGGGGCTTGATATGAAGAAGATGAGAGAAAATGTGCATGCTGTCCAAGTAGGATGTGATATCTACGAAGTAACTTAGTTGAATAAAGATTTTCCTAAGTATGAAATAGTTAAGAGTTTAGGAAGTTAAATATGGTGAGTATGACCAACCATTCAATGGAAGAAATAACGAGTGACCACCAGGGTATTACACCAGAATATATAATAGGTCATCTCATGGTGAAAGAAACCCGAGTTTGGAAGAGTTGCTAAGTAAGTATTTGAAAGAGTTCGCTAAGAGGAATGAAAGAATGGAAGAACTTATTAGGAGTCTTAAAGAGAGTTCTAGTACTAATATGAGAAACCAAAAAACATCTCTTAAGAGCCTTGCGACTCAACTGCATCAACTTGAGAAGGATGTTGATGCGCAAGAGCATAAATAAATTAAAAATTCTCGATGTATGGTATGTGTGCTGATGAAAAGAGGAATCAAGTGAATACTGATAAACAACATAGAGACTTAGCATGCCAAATACCTCATATGGAAACCAACTAAGCTAGCTCATTTGGTTACCAAGGGTAACCTTGGGGAGGTTTTCTTTAAGAGGTCTTGAGTTCGAGCCTCACTGAGGACATTCAGGGGCTCGAAATAAATAGAAACAAGAGTGAGATTTATCCCCTAAAGGAGAAGGTTTGAGGCTTGCATAATTCCCAATTGGATGTCACTGGTGGGCTTGAATCACTAACTACTAACTCGTCGTAAAAAAAAAATACTTCATACGAAATGTAAATCAGGAAAGTTTACTATTCCTTCACAATAGGTAACTTAAATATTGCTGTTTTGGCTGATTTGGTGCTAGTATTAATGTTATTACTCATAACATATTTGAAAAACTTAACTTACATGATTTTAAAAGTACTTGTATTGTTGTTGAAATGGCGCATATGTCTAGAAAAACCATTTAGGAATTGCTAAAAATGTGCTTGTTAGAATTGATAAATTTATATTTTTTTTCTTAATTTTATTGTAATAGATATGTTCAGGAAACCTAATGAAACAATGATTTAGGATATCATTCTTTACCACTGCTCATGTTACGATTAAGGTTTACCAAGGGGAACTATCATTACGTATTGAAACTGGGTTAATTTTTGTATGTGTAGAAATGTTAAACAACGTACTAACCTTCTAAGGAAGCTTATATGGTCAACAGAATTTGAGAAAAATCAGAAATTTAATATCTTAGAAATGGTTTAGGAATTATTTTCATATGAATCATCTATATGTGTTGAATGTAAAAATCTAAGAAATACAATGATAATCATAAATTAGAATAAGGAAATAATGACAATCTCTAGTCTTGTAGAGGTATGACCAAATGTCAACATTGTGAACCCGTTCGGGTAAACTATATTTTGGTTTGGATATCGACATACGACCAACCTGTAATCCCAATAATGAAGTCTGTAATGGCGGGATAATTCCTAATAAAAAGCAAAGCGGTTAGAGAGGATGAAAGACAAAATTTTTCGGAAAAAATGAATAACTCTTTATGATTATATTCATATAAGACATGCACATAAAAAAATTGATAACACTCTTTGAGAAAGAATGTCTTATGAGTTGGTTGCACATACTTATGAGTTATGACTTTGAAAAGGAAAATGATTCACTACTACGAAACGAAGTTGTTGATCCTTTTTAATAGATCTATATCCTGTTAAGGATTTGTACAATAGCTTGTAATCAAACTAGAGCACTTGAGAACTCTTACTCAACTAAATAAGCTATGCGGAATCTAACTTATAAAGCAAAGAAGAACAAAACTACTCTAACTATTCGGTCTTCTATTAATCGACTTTTTCAATAGGTACAAGAAACTCATCGTACCTATGCTCCTTTTATAGTGTAAGGAACCCTAAAATATTCTATTATGATAAGTATAACACACACGATATATTATCAATATTCTAAACTATTAAGTATATCACATAAGATATACTCTAATTATAACTATGACGTATCTTTACTAAAGATATATTCGTCCTAATCCACTTAGCAGTACTTACATTACCGTGTTAACAGTAACAGTACTTGCTAACACTAACAGTACTTGTACTTGTACTAATGGTACTTGGTACTTTACAATGATTCCCAACAATCCTTCCCTAAACAAGAATGATAACAAGTTGTCTTCTTATTTCTCTATGTGTTGAATGTATAAGAATACATGTCTTCAAACATCACTTCAAACTTGGATTGAACTTGGTAATCTTGTACTTATATACCAACTGAATGTATCCAAACACTCTATGCAGATCTTCTATAGATATGATAATCTTCAAGTCTTCATGAATTTCATCTTTGTATTCAAAATGTGATCTTTAATGTCTTTTGAACATTCTTTGCAGCAACAATGTTATCTTCATATATAATCACTTCCCCTTGAGTGATCAGGACTCAACTTCTTTGTGATTTTCTTTAAGCTTAAACATACACCACATATGTCTTCTTCCCCTTTATGGAATATTCAAATGTGAGTCTTCTTATGAATCAACATTTCTGCTTGTATATTCTCACCTGAAATAAAATAGTTAACAACAAACCAATGTGTATTGGCATCATGATTTTGAGCAAATCATCAGCTATCAGCGGATTTGATTTATTCTTTACTAGTTAGCCGTACACTTTGGAATAGCCAATACTTTATTCATAACGAATAAGGTGTACTGATAACCCTACAATATTTGGTAAACTGTCAACCATTAACAAATTTGATAGAGTCTTTACTTAGAACTGTTTTCCCTAGGACTAGCTAACTCTTCACTTCTAAGCATGGTGAGTTAATGACCATGTAGTTTTTAGCAAACTACCATCTATCAACGGATTTGAGAAATCTTTACCACAAACTGTTTGCTTATGGACTAGCCATTTCTTATGTTTGTTAGACATGGTGAACTAAGAACCATTTGTGAAGTGTGACTAAAAGTCAAACACTTAAGACTCCTTCTTAGCTTCTTCTTCATATTCCAAATCCTTGAGTTGATGTTTGATCATCCTAATCAAATCTAAAGCACCATTTGACTCCTCTGAAACTTCTAGTTGTTGTTCCAACATTCTTTCTAACAACCTTCTTCCAAAAGGATATCTTTTCTCTTGAAGCATGTAATATGTAACATCATCTACATCCCGTGTATGTATACCACATGACCTATAATATCTCCAGTAAGTAGGAACCTGATTCTCTAAATCCTTCAATATTTGTTGATCACAATTATGTGGCTCATACATAAACTTCAATTCTCTGCACAATAGTGAGACTTCTTCTTAACCTTCACTTCCTCCTTGAACAAATCTATTAAGATCTTGAATGTCTTGTCTGTCAATGTCTTCTAATAACCCAAACATCCTAAAAGTACCATCTATTCTAGTTATTTCATGAGCTTCCAATCCTTGTTTTATAGCACCTGTCCATCTTATGATTGATGATCTCTTTCCAAAAATCTCTCTATCAATGCACTGGTCTTCAAATTTGACTATCTTCAAGTGCTTTCTGCAGTTCTCATCATCATCACTATCTTGATTTGTAGATTTTGCCTTTTTCTTAGCGTCTTGCTTTCTCTTGGTTGATATTTTTCTCTTAATACCTTTGGAGGGTCCTTCTATTTAAATGGATCCTTCCTTCAAGTCAGTATGTACCGTTTCTTCAAGTACTGTTGACTGAGTATGTATTGCTTGTACATTTTCAGTTCCTTCAACAGTTTGAGCTTTACTCCCCTCATCCAACTTTTGAGCAGTCTTTGCTTCCTTTGAAATCTTCTTCACCTTTTTATTCTTCCTAGCATATGTAGTCTTGATAGGTGGAGATGTTCCTTCTTGTCCAAAAGTACTTGCATCAAGTCTGGGGGTACTTCCAAATTGCCTTTGTTGTTGTAGATGTTTCTTGACATCTTCAATGTCCTTTTTATCTTTGTCAGATCCAATCTCAACAAAGTTCAACTTTCTCCTTTTGTGTTGTTCATACAAAGTCTTGATCTCATCAAATCTCTTCCTGACTAGCTGTGCATGAGTGAAATGAATAACCTTTTTGAGGTAGGACATGATTTGATCCCTAATTTGAGTAGTTGTTGGAGGCTTAACTCTTTCTTTTCTTCTCTTTTCAGCAAAGAATCTCTGTTGCTCCCTTACTAAATCATCAATCAATCTATCCTTTTCTTCCTCATCATATGCATCTCTCTCTTCAGCTATTAAGGACTCTGCTAGGAGTTCACTTGCCTTTAGTTCAGCTTGAATTATGCCATACTCTTCTATATTCCATTCTTGCTATACTCTTTGTGCTTCAAGCAATTGTTGCTTAGCTGCAAGTTCTTCCTGTTGCTCTTCTTTATGCATTCTTGCTTGTAATCTAAGAGCTACCTCTTCATCATGATCCATTTGATGAAATTTGTTCATGACTTTGCTGATATCATCATCTGAATCACTTTCACCTTTTGACTCACACTATAATTGCTTTTTGCCCTTATCCTTTGGATCAATCTTAGGTAATTTCTTCAATAACCTTGAAAATATTCTTTCTTAATCTTCATTAGGTTGTTGTTGTATCACAATACCTTTTGTAGTGGGCTTTGAAGCTTTCACTTTCTTGCCTTTGTCTTGACCTTGGTTGGCAAGACTTGCTTGTTGTGTCTTCTTTTCTTCTTCTGCTAGCCTTGCTTTTTCAGCTGAACTCTTCTCTTTGAGATGAAGCAACACTTGTGCTAATGGCTCATCTTCTCCAAAATATGGAGTTTGGCTTTCTTCAGAAGATGGTAGTGAAAATCTTTCACCAACAGTACTTGCAGTAGGTTGAGCAGTACTTGGTTCTTCAGGAGTATTCACTTCACCAGTTATAGACACAATTCTTTCTCCTATCACCAAAGTATCTCCAGATACTTTTTCTCCTTTGGAAGCTGTCTTCTCAATTTTTAACTCATTAGTCTTGTCTGATCCAACATTCATCTTTGAACTTGGCAGTACTTGGATTGACTGTTTCTTATGGCACCAAAATTATCTTGGTGGTGGAGTTGTAGACACATGAAATGTAATGTTTATTTCCTATAGCTTCTAATAAAAACTAATCCAATTAGCTTGTAGTTATGGTGATTGAGTTTGTGGTTGAATTACCATCATTTCTTCTTCTGCAGTTGATGGTTCATGTTGATGCTCCATGTTTGTGTCATACACATAGTTTTCAATGCCATCATCAGCTTCAAAATTAATGTCATCCCCAGTAATCTTTGTTTAAATATCAGAAGAAGGACATTGTTCTTCATTATTCCTCCCCTGTTTGGTTGCATTCAGTTGCTTCTTCTTATAAAGTTTGAGCCTCTACTTCTTAAGGTTAGCCTGCTGAATTTCCTTATGGTGCCTCATCCAAGGAGTAACTTTATTCCTTAGCTTAGTCAGATTAGCCTCCGAATATGCAATTCTCTTATCTTGCTCAAGCTTCTCTTTCTGCAAAACCTGTACCTGTTTGGACAAGCTTATACACAAAGCAGTTAAATGTGCAACATCCACCACCTCTATTGCTCTTGCTTGTGGAGAACCACTAGCAGCAATTGAAGCAGTAGGTGTATGGATCATCTCATCAGAGTGAGGTTTATCACCATCATGATGAGAAGAAGATTGTGAATCTTCAGAGGGTTAGGGACTCTGGTTAGAGGGATTTTACTAAGAAACACTAGTTGAGCTAGGATCCTCACCCTCTTGGTTAGTTGGGTGTGCTTACATGTTAGAAAATAACGGTGTTACAGTCCCAGAGAAAGAGCTACCATTCTTTGTAAAGAATTAAAAGGTTCTCTTGGTGTAAGTGGGAACATCCCATGTATATGTTAAGTCTGGTAGGTTAGGGATTTGGTCTTGGACTAGAGCCTGAATGAATCTTGGATACATTAAAAACTTTTTAGAAGCTTCTAAATTTCTAGTCATACCTTCAAAAATTAACTTAGAAAAGTTAAAAACTCTGTTATTTGCTAGACAAATACCATCTGATGCCAAAGCAGTAGGAATTTGATCAAAATATGTACTTTTTGAGCTTAAACAATGAATTATGGCATGAAAAAGTAATTTCCATTGTGGTGAAAACAAACCTTTAAAGAAAGTCAGACTCTCCCTACCACGCTCATATCCCATGGCTGCAAGGCCATCATGTATCTCAGTATTGGTCAGCATACTAGTCCCATTTGAATCATTAAGCCTTAAACTTTCCCTAAGCAGTACTTCAGTCACATAGATATTCCTATGATTAACCCTAGCCCTTATACAAGGTTGATTATGACGTGTACCTACTACAACAGTATTCCAAAATTGTGTAACAAGAGGAATAGAGACAATAGGACTTATAGTAAGCGCAAAATGTATGCGACTTCGAGATAAAAAGTCAAGAATCTCATGAAAAGCAAGTTAATCATCATTCTAAGTGAGTCTCGCAACCTGATTGTGTTTAGAGATCACTTGTAAAGCAGCCATTAGTATTTTTGATGATCGAAAATTAGAGAGAAGGTTATAGAATCGAGGTATAAAAATAAAAGATTAGGTGAATCAATTGTGTAATTGGGGTTAGTATTTATATGAATAACAAACCCAAGCATAAAGAAACCACCAAATTTACAAAAGAGATCCTCAACGGTACAATAGTTATGTAGCGGTACATAGAACATACACGGTATTTCAAATTTGCCTAGCGGTACTTGGTTCCAAAACGGTACCTCAAAGATAAGACCGGTACATGCATTACACTATCATTTTAACCACTTTTATCTTAATCTAATAACCTGTAATCACATCAAAACAAAAAAAAACACTATACAATAAAAATTAGCATACGAATTGTACAGTTGTTACCTCCCCTTAACATATGCAGTAGTTATTGGTTGAGCATACTAATATGTGTTACCAAGAACTTAAATCTCTTAGTTTCAAACGCCTTGGTTAATAAATCAACTACATTGTTATCTGTATGGATCTTCAAAAACCGAATAAGCTTTTTGTCATAAGCATCTCTTATAAAATGATGTCTTATTTCAATATGCTTGGTTTTGGAGTGAAAGACTGGATTCTTTATAATGCAGATAGTACTTTCATTATCAATGTAGATTTTGGTATTCATGAAGTTGAAACCATAATCTAACAACTGATTTTGAATCCAAAGTACTTGTCCACAGCAATGAGCAATAGCTACATATTCAGCTTCAGTTGTAGAAGTAGCAACAATGGTTTCCTTCTTACACTACCATGATATGAGTCTTCTGCCTAGGAATTGACAACCCCCTGTTATGGATTTCCTATCATGATTAGCTCCAACATGATCACTGTCTCAGTAAGCTTCTAAGTCAAATTTAGAATCTCTAGGATACCATAAACCTAAGTTAGGTTGACCTTTAAGATACTTGAAAATCCTTTTCACAGCATGTAGATGTGAAACCTTTAGATTGACTTGAAACCTTGAACAAGCACACACAACAAACATAATATTTGTCCTTGAAGCAGTAAGATACATCAATGAACCAATCATTGATCTATACAAATGAAGATCAACATTTTCACCATGTTCATATTTTGACACACTACAACAAAATGTGGCTAATGCAACATTTCATAAGCAACACTTTCAAAATATGTTTCTTTTTACATAACATTGGACATTAAGCAACATTTTTACGTAAAGTGTTACATTTATGGATCTAATGCAACATTTTTTATAAGTGCTGCAAACATTTTGAAGAAAATCATGTTAAATCTTAAAAAAGTATGAGCGACATCCCACCCCTCCAAGATGAAATTTTGGCCAAATTGTCCCGCCCATCCAAAAAGTTAATTTTCCCCACATCATTTTTCCCCCTTACTCACCAAAGATAAAAAATTCAATCTCTGACTTTTGTTCACATATCATCTTTCCTCTCTGACTCTTGATTCCACAATCTCCGTGACACAAGTTCTTAAAGGACTATCTCAATTGCATCATCACCTTTAGACAACCTTCATATTTAAGAAGATCTAATAAATTTATTTAAATTCTGAGCGTTTCGAGTCAACGACACAAGAAGATGAAAACCTATTAGTCGTCTTTGCCGTGACACTCCCCGGAGGTAAAAGTATTAGGGTATAGGTTAGTAGATCTACACGATTTCGCACTTAATATACGTGGATTTAATTGAAGTATAAGTTTCTGCTTTTACTATTTTTATTCTGAATTATTTATTATCTATTTATTTTTTTAATCCATCTATTTGTATATGATGATCAATCTCGCTTACTTTTGTTCATGATGTAGCTAATATATGTAGAGGCGGGCCCAACCTCAAAAATTTATGTAATTTCTTGATTTAGTTAAGATGGATAATTCCACTGGGTAATCATGTTATGATTGGGTCGAGTCGCGTCTAATTTGCTGTAATTGCAGTTATATAAAAAAACCACATCTATATATTAATGGAAAAAACTTTCAAATCAATTACAGTACAACTGATTATTTCTTGGTTGCATAGATAGATGGTTCATGCTCTAAATAAGATATGGAATACCTTTTAGTATATATTTGAGAACTTGTAGTTCTTTCTAAAAAAAAGAACTTGTTAAAATTTAAATTTATATTTTAACTTATTTCATGTTAAATCAAGTTAATATTAGTTTGTTAAATCTTAATCTATTTTTATATGTTCCTAACAAAAGATCCAGTGTCAGTTATAAAATTCAGTCATGTCATGCTTGGCTTTACAAAGGAGTTTCACGCAAATGTATTTCCACATAGCGTGTATTGGTTCCCAGGTTTTTTAGAGGTTACATAACCTTTAATGTTATAGAAGGTACTGGCTTTACAAAGGAGTTGTATGTTGTTATTTTTTTACCTTGTCACAGTTTTCGATGTTGAGATCATTTTGTTATAAGACGACCCCTTATATTTGTAACAGTTCTATCCAAAGTGTTATGTAGGAGGTGCTTATAGAGTTATAGTTTTTTTGTAGTAAAATCATGTAGTATATTATAAGTAATGTTGTAGATGATGTTCTCATGATGCAATTTTAGTATTCTTACGGACCGGTCAGAGCTAGTTGTGCTCAAATTCTAGCTGATAAATTTGAGTTTCTTAGGTCGCATTGCTTATGGTTCAGTAATAGGCGTATAATCAATATTATCAAACCGTGGTGCATAAGAAAATGCATTATATGCATCCAAGTTCATTAGCTGATTATCAAATGAGTTGCCTAGCCCCTGCGAATAAAAACAATTTTCTTAGACATTCCAGATTTGACTTAGGTTTTAGAGGATGAAGTTTTAGATCAAGATTTTCTGATTGGTTTCTTGGAAGTAGCAGTGTCTTTTCTACCTTTTGTTGTTTTCACCTTAATTGACGGTCTTACTGGTGCTGACCTCTATGGTAACAGCCGTCCTATTGCTGGTCGAATTCTATATAATTCGTCAATTCAATATGAAAAACATAAGAATGATTGACATTATAGGGATTATACAGGAAACCATATGTGAGAACAATCATAATCAAGAGAGAATAAAAACCAATATATATTTTTGTACTAATAAATTCACGAATTATATAAAAGACAACACGATGAGCCATGTAAAGTATTGTGTGTGGTTATTAACCCTAAACGTCTATTGCATAAATGACATTGTGATGATATTGACCTATAAAAAGCAAGAGACAATAGGCAATGGCTAATTTGTATATGTTTGTATCATGTATAGTCTATTTATATAATTTAAATATCTTTTCTGAATATATATTGCCTAGACGATTTCCTAAATTTGTTGGAGTTATCGACTTTCTTAATTCTTCGTTCTCCAAGGCGACAAAGGAGGTCAATATTGTTGTCCTTGCAAAGGATGTTAAAATTGTTACGGGTTTCATAGAGATAAATTACTCAATTATATGGAAGGAGTAGTATTTGTGGACAATTACTATTCATCGTGGAAAACCCTCGATCTGATATCGTTACCATTGCAGGTTATAGTGGTTCAAACATGCTTAATAACTTTGAGGAATTATTGCAGAGGTTTGTGTATATTGAAGATCATCTATGCACGAAAGAAGTTTAATTCAGCACAAAGACAAGAAAGATATGAGAATGAAATAGAAGAAATGTGCAACGATATTGAAGACCAGCAGCAAGACAATCAAGTTGAAAATGTTTAGAGCCAAAAAAGTTACCTCCGCAAGTTGCTATGGAGTTTTTAAACTGCGTTGACGTTGATGTTTGGTCCAAGGTAAGGTTTCGTCACTCATTTTAATACATGTTGCTGTAGTTTAAGTAATTTCCCAATGCAACGTTAGTTTGACTATTAAGATTATATGTGGCAGTATTAGTTAATATACGAATTTCACTTTGAAATTAGGTACATGTTATGTTTTATTATATTAAATATATTAAACTATTTGTTAGTTTTAAATTGAAAGGAGAACAAAAATGTTGGCTGACAAATGACACGCCTGATCCAAAAGTTTTTACACCATTATCTAAAATATGTTTATAATGTGCCATGCAGTTTGTTTACTGGAGGTCTTGTAGACCATCAGACACTAAAAATTTTGTGACGCCTACGTTAAAATGTGTTGGTCTTGTCCATTTATATTTCATAAGCCACATTGGATTAAATAAGGAAGCTATCTTTATATTATGATGGTTAGTATTCATATGTGAGGGGTCAGCTGTTACTATTATTTCGGTTAAACCTGATAGTATATGAGCATTTTCAGACCCGCCAACATCTACAATTGATAAATTTGTCCAGAGGAACCCAAACCATAGATCAAATTGAATTCTAGTAGACTTCTTAACGTTGTTATTGTCAATTTCCATAGCAACATAGTAATAAATATTTATCATCTTAGCATACGATATTGACAGTTGGATTTCTCTCTTTGTTTTGCTTAGTAAGAAATGTGTTAGTTATAAATTAAATCCTTCATAATTAACATAGTCCAAAGAACAAATAAGTATAGTGGTATTACACATTTGTAACATTTGAAGGGCACTGGGTGTAAGGTCTCCATTTTATTCACGTATTGAACTAGTTACTTTGTCAGCTCAGTATCATTATCTGTTATATTAGTTTTTTTGCTGTTGTAATATATGTTTATATTTAAGTAGTCATATCATGAATCTGATTATCTAATTATACGGATTCACGTCAGCATAAAATACTTGTTAAGTATTCCTACTATAAAAAATACTCAAAATTTGGTTGTAAAATATCACACACCCCCAGTTTTTCAAAAGGTGTGTCATGTCCAACAAACAAACTGTCATATTTCTTTGGGGAACTTGGTTGTTTGATGCTTTTGACTTGTATCCTATTTATTTCTGCATGGTTTTTATTTTTTGCTTCTATTGATTAGAGCCTCACACATTTTTTTTTATCCTATGACCTATTCGACTCATTCTTAAAGTGTGACATGCTCGGCCTATAACACGCTTGACCCATGACTCGACCGGATCTGACCCGAACCCTTTGCCACCCAAAGATATGATATATATATAGCTGCATTTAGTAAATTAAGTAATATATAAACTAAAAAATCCACAATTTCTACGCTTGATATTAGTACAATATATTGAATTATACGTAGATAGTAGTTGCTATGGGGTGTAGTGATATCTTTTTTTGGCAAATAGTGTTATCTGAAATGCTGTTGCAACGTATTTGCTGTAGAAATTTTGGTCGTCTTATATTTGGATACATATCATTAGAGTAAACTAACAAATTTTTCTGTCATTTTCATCTGGACCAGGCGGTGTCATTTTATAGTATTTCAAGCAGATTGTGAAGATTTCAAAAGATGGACTCAAGATATTTAATTAGAGTTATAGTTTGATTTCTTTTCTTTTGTTCAATAGACGTTTTATGTTGGTTATCTTTATACAATTTTGTCAAAGTACACTATGATGATATCTATGATAGTTTATTATTTCCTATGATTGAACAAATGTTAATTATTAGTAATGTTAATTAGACCTTTCTGAAGAATCTTCGTGATACAAAATATCAGATATTCATCATTGTATTGTATGAAATAATTAATATAATCATTTTAAAAAGTGCTGCCATATATGACGGAGAACAACTAAAAGTGTTGCGTTTCATATAATAAGTGTTGCATAATTAGTTGTGGTTGTGTGAAAAATGTTGCATTTGAATTAGAAAAGTGTTGCACTTAAGTAAAAAAATTGTTACATTTTATTGTAAAAAGTGTTACAATTTGGTACGGAGAGTGTTGCATGTTTAATATAATAAGTGCTGCTATATAGTGTGAAAGTGTTATATTAAGTCTAGAAAGTGTTGTGTTTGATTGCAAAAAGTGTTGCATTTTAAAGTATCAAATTTGGTAAAAATAGGCAACACATTTAAAAAGTGTTGCACATTCTAATTGAAAGTGTCACTTATACCTAAGGCGACGTTGCATAACATAGCACTTCATAAAGTGTCACATTAGCCATAATGCAACATTTTAAACACATAATACAACACTTTATGAGTGTTGCTTTAACTTCATTTTGTAGTAGTGACAGAGACTTCTTGGCTTCAAAAGGTGTACTTGTACTTCTTTTATCCATACTTGAAAATTTCTTCAAGATTTCAGCAACATACATATCTTGGCTGATAAATATTCCATCTTTCCTTTGTTTGACTTGAAGTCCTAAAAAGAAAGTAAGTTCTCCCATATAACTCATCTGAAATCTTCCTTTCATAAAGCTTCAAACTCTTTACACCATGACTTTTTGGTTGAACCAAAAATGATGTCATCAACATATACCTGAACTAAGATAATATCCTTAGCATTATTCTTGATGAAAAGAGTCTTGTCAATGGTCCCTCTCCTATATCCATGTTCCAAGACAAAATTGGACAGATTTGCATACCAAGCTCTAGGAGCTTGATGAAGACCATAAAGAGCCTTAATAACTTTATAGACTCTGTTTGGGAACTTAGGATCTACAAAACCTAGAGGTTGTGAAACATATACCTCATCTAAGATAGTGTCATAAAGAAAAGCACCTTTCACATCCATTTGATGGACTATAAATGCCATATATGATGCAAATGGCAAAAATAACCTAATGGCTTCTATTCTTGCCACTGGTGAAAAAACCTCATCACAGTCTCTCCTTTCTTCTTGTCTATAGCCTTGAGAAACAAGCCTAGCCTTGTTCCTCACAACTATACCTCTTTCTTCCTTTTTTGTTCCTAAAGACCCACCTAGTACCAATTAATCTCTTTCCAGAAGGGAGATCCACAAGAATCGAAATCTTTTGTAGTTCAAATTGCATTAGCTCTTCTTGCATGGCATCTACCCAACTAGCTTCATCAAGATCTTGAGAAATATTCTTAGGCTCTACTTGTGATAAGAAACAGGCAAACAAACAATGTTGAGTATCTTTATGATTTGTTCTCTACTGTTGTTTGACATAGCTCACAAGTGCATGAGTTTCAGCACTAGCTTGAATTTGTCTTCTGGTTTGCACAACATATTTTGGGTTTCCAATAATCTGAGTTATAGGATGGTTGCTGTTGACTGTATGAGTAGGAATAGGACTGACTGGTATTTCAGTTTCCATGTTATTGAAATATGTCACTGCACCCTGCTCATCATAGGAATCATTTGAGAAGATCCCTTCCTTCGTGACTAGTAAAACCATCTGCATTATCCATTTCTTAAAGAATGTCTTCTAGTGAATCAAGAAATTTTGCATAATTTATCTTAGCAGTACTTGAAGATGAAGTACCACTAGGTTGCAAATGTACTGCTGAGCTTTATGATTCCAAGGGTTCTTCTCTTGAATGCTTATCACTTGCTCTAGCATTCATTTCTTGATCCATAAGCCTCTAAAGTTCATCATGTGAGGCTTGAGCATCATTTTGTATCACTGGTTGCTTCTGTTATGGGCTAACAATTTTTTGTGAGACAATAGGTAAATGTGGTACATAGATATGAAAATCATCATCATCATCTTGAGAGTGTGATGAAGGACTTTCCTTTTGAGTACCTGAGTTAGTTGTGCTAGTCTCTTTATCTACATTGTTAGTTTGACAATCTTGTTGCATAGAATAGTATTTCATGGAGTTAGTTAGATAATCCAAATCAAACATACAAGCATAACCTATTCCTGGGACATTGGGCTTATTCTCTAATAAATTGACATGGACATTTTCCTCAACTTTCCCTGATGTCAGATTAAAGACTCTATATGCCCTGTTTTGCAAAGAATATCCTACTAGATATCCTGGGTCAGACTTTCGATTAAACTTACCCAAATGATCAAGAGTATTTAAAATAGACACATGACACCCAAAGGTTTTAAATGACTTATGGTTGGATTGACACCAGTCAAAAGTTCATAAGGTGTTTTATTCTGAGGATTGGTCACTAAAACTCTATTTAGCATATAACATGCAGTATTGATTGCTTCTGCCCAAAAGGTTTGGCAAAAGAGAATCAGCCAGCATAGTTCTAGCAACCTCAATTAATGTCCTATTTTTCCTTTCAGCTACTCCATTTTGCTGTGGAGTCCTAGGATTACTAAATTGTCTCTTGATCCCTTTAGACCTACAGAATTCATCAAATTCAGCATTCTTAAATTTTGTCATATTATCTGTCCTAATGACCAAGACTTGTTTAGTGAACTGTTTCTCAACAAAGGTGACAAAGTCTTTAAGTAATTCATTGGTTTCACTTTTAAGCTTTAAAAATAAAACTCAACTGAATCTACTATAATCATTAGTTATAACTAGGAAAAAGGTCTTGTGACTAATGCTCCTGATAGAAACTGGACCAAACAGATCCATATGTAAGAGTTTCAAAGGCTTAGTCACATAATTGACAGTCTTGGTCTTACAAGAGGTTCTATGTTTTCCATTCTAACAAGTAGTACATGTGAGATCGTTTTGAAAATATTTGGTAGGTAAACCTCTAACCAAGTTTCCTTAACTAGTTTGTTTAGGTTCTTACAATTCACATGACCTAACCTCCTATGCCATAAATTAGACTCATCATTAGAAGATTTAGCTAACAAGCATGTAATACCACCTGTTGGAGTAATAGTATGAAGATTAAAGGTATACATATTTTCTTGTCTGGGGTACTTTAAGCAGTACTTGAAATTCTTTAGGCATCTCAAAGTCTTTGGAGAGTACCAAGCAGTTTGAATTTGTGAAAAGTACCTTGTTATTCTTATCATACATCTGTGATACAAAGAAGAGATTGAACTCATTCAATTCTTTAACAAAGAACACATCTTCAGACTCTAATCTTTTGGTGTTGATTTTTCCTTTGCCAGTAATCCTGCCTTTACTTCCACCAAAGGCTACTGGTCCACCTCTGAATTCTTCAAATTCAGAAAGGAAATCTTTGTTCCCTGTCATGTGTCTTGAGCATCCACTATCAACTATGCATTTATCCTTTAATACATTAATCAGATGCTCCTACACAAACACAAAACTCATTAGTGTTTAACAGGGACCCAAGCCACATTTGGCTCAGATCTTGTGGGACCTACATACTTAAGTGTTTTATAAGAAGTTTTACCAGTAAAACTATTAACACTCTTATATTTCATTGTTCCAGGTATGTAATAAAAAACATAAGGCGAGTCAATGTTTTTAGACTTTATAGGATTAAGTACGGTTTTGGCATTACTTGGTGGAACAAGTGACTTTTGTCTTTTAGGAACCCACATTTGCACTGTTTTTTCATAAGGCTTACTTCTAGGTGACTTAACAATCTCAAATTAACTCCTATAAGTTTTGTTAGACTTTGATTTTCTAGATGGAAGACCAACGGTACTTGTATTAAGTCTAGCAATACTTGTAGATTTTAATATGCCAGTACTTGAAGATCTTAACTTTAAAGGTACTAGACCTTGTTTCATAAGTACTGCTCTAGGTACAAAGTCCTTATTGGTTTGAGGGTGACTTATCTTATTTGACTTGTTTTGCTTATTTACCCTCTGAGCATGACCCCACTTTGGTTTGTCATCTCTTTGACCGAATTACCTTTTTCCCTGTGCAATTTTCTCATGCCTTTTCATTGTGACCCTATTTGCAGCCTTTTGTTTAACAATTTTATCTTCATGCACAGTACAATCTTTGATAAAATGACTTAAACTACCACACACATAACATCCTCTTCTTTTCAAAGAAGATACAAAAGGTGATTCTGACCTAGTTTTTCAAAACCTAGCCCACCCCTTTTGATACTACCATGATGTTTTACATTGCCATCAATTGCCTTACTAGAAGACTTAACCTGCTTGGGAGCAAAATTAGTTGTAGGCACATGTCCTTTAGGCATAAATGTGCTCATTAAAGGTAGATATATAACCTTTTTGGTCACAATTGGTTCATCCTGGGTTAAAGTACTAGAGTTTGATTCTGAATCATCAGACTTTTTACCATAAACAGCTTTTGGCTCATCTAACTCTAAACTATTATCATTATTAGGGGGCATATAAATTCTTGATAAAGGTGGAGGAACTGCCTTCATACCTTCAGCATACCTATCATTTTTAGGTGTGTCTTCTGAATCACGAGAACTATCAAAAACCCCTTTGGATAAGTCCTTGTCAGTCAGAGTTATCCCAGGTTGGTCCTCTAAATAACCTAGGCTTGTTTTATCATAATACCCCATTTGTGAATTAATCAACTTACCCATTCCTTTTGAAGATTTTTGCCATTGATTAATCACTTCTCTTTCATTAAACATACTGTCTTTTAAAAATTCATTTCTGTTGTAACTTTCATAAGTTGTTTTTCAAAAGCTTTAATATACACATCTTTTTATCTCATTTGAAGAGTTAAAATCCTAATTTTCTCTTCATAGTTTTGCTAACCCTTTTGATACAAAACTATATTATCTTCTAACTTAGCAACACCTTGTTTAAAAGCATTTACTTATACAGTACATGTGTTTACCTTTTCATATTGTTCCTCAAGTTCTACTTTAAGACTATTAAACTTAAGAACACAATTTTTAGAATATGGATGTACCTTAGTGTCTTCATAAGAAAGAGCCATTAAACCATGCTCTTCTTCTTCTTCTTCACGAGTGTTAGTCCAGTCACACACTCCATCCACTGTCACCAATGCCTTAGTTGTTTTAGGACTACATGGATTTCTGTTGTATCCATTTGGATGACTTTTAGTGACTCTTGGGCTGATTCTATTGTTAATTTTGAACTTCTGGTTGCTACCTTCAACTTTTTCTCTCTTGCACTCCTTGGCAAAGTGTCCAAGCTTTCCATAGTTGTAGCATTTAACCTTTGATTTTTCATATCATAATGGTTCATAAAATCAACATTTATCTTCCTTCTAGTCTTTTTATAGAATCTGTAGGATCTAACTGAGACCATTGCAACTTGCCATTTGAGATCCATCTCTTCAATATCATCATCTTCCATTTGGAATAGATCATTAAGAGTCAATCTTGGTCTGTTATATTGTCCACCAACGAATGAAAAGGCATCATTCTCATTGAATAATGGTGAGTATGTTCCTTGTGAGTTTTGAGTCATTGATGGACTGTTTCTAGAACTTTGAGGATAAGTACTGCTTATTGATCCACCGGTAGTACTTTGGAAGTAAGTACCACTACTTGATCCACGAACGATACCTTGAGAGTATGTACCGCTGCTTCCTTCTAACACAAAAGCTAAGTTAGACTTTGGTATTAGATGCTTTTGGTGGCTCAATTTCTTTAACATCCATATCATACACTCTGAGATTGTTGTAGAGATGATCAAAAGGAGTAACATCTAAGTCATCTCTTGTGATGAAGTGCATAGCCATCACCTTCTACTCTTGTGGAACTCCTCTCAAGAAATTTAGATTAGCTTCTTCATGAGGAATTACCTGTCCATGAACTGCTAATTGAACAAGCAATTTACTGAACCTTCCATAACCACTATGGATTCCTTCTACACTGGAGATAGAGAAGTTATCAAACTCTTGTTTTAGAACTAACTTCTTCATCTTCTTAGATTTGTTATTGCCTCCAAATCTAAGTTTGATAGCCTCTCACATAGCTTTTGCATCTTTGTAATGATGAAAGCTAGGTAGTATGTCTTCTGAGAGTGCCATAGCTAAGGCAGTTCTGGCCTTTCTTTCTCTGATCTCTGCTTGTACCTCTTCAGCAGTGACAACAGGCAAATCATATCATGTACCATCAGGCAGCCAATGTAACTTCTTAGGAGTATTCTTATTCTTGATGACCTGCCACAACGTATGATCTGTGTGGTTCATGTAGTGTTCCATCTGCATAGCCCAAGTCTCATAGTTATCACTTTTAAGAATAGGGAGCTTTACAGCAGATAGAGTATGGGAGAAGATGTAGTTTGTGTGGCTATACCTTGTGTTGTTTGTGCAACTGGTGGCTGTGGAACCACTGGCGTAGGTTGCATAATCTGAGGTTGTCCTTGTGGTACTGGATCAGGGATTGGAATCTCTTCCAACTGAGGAGGGTGTTCGCCAAATTGAGACATTGTGTGAGACTTTTTGTGATTGAGGAATTTGGGGTATTGTTCTTCTTATTCAGAGTTTCTCAACAAGCTCTGGTATCACTTGTTGATCCCTTTGAATAGATCTATATCATGTTAAGGATTTGTACAATAGCGTGTAATCAAACTAGAGCACTTGAGAACTCTTACTCAACTAAATAAGCTATGCGAAATCTAACTTATAAAGCAAAGAAGAACATAATTACTCTAACTATTCGATCTTCTATTAATCGAATTTTTCAGTTAGGTACAAGAAACTCATCGTACCTATGTTCCTTTTATAGTGTAAGGAACCCTAGAATATTCTATTATAATAAGTATATCACACACGATATATTATCAATATTTTAAACTATTAAGTATATCACATAAGATATACTCTAACTTGATCCTTACTAAGGATTTCTAATATTGATATGAACTAATAATGTTTGATGAAGGTGATCGACGTCGAAGTGCCTGTCAAAAATAACATAATTACCTTATACTAGATAGGGTAAGCGGGTATCGATCCACAAGGAATATGTGGTTTTAGTTTAAGTTTTGGGGTGATCACTGATCAATAAAGGTTTTGGTTTTGAAATCTAACAACTAAAATACTTTTGATAATAAAAATGCTGATTAAAAATTAAAATAATTATTAAACTAATAATAAAGCTAGAAAAATAAGATAAGATGTAAACAATTAAAAGAAAAATGCAATCCCTTCCAACTCCTAATATTTATGGTTGATCACACTTATGGATTATCGAAACTTTTCAGTTCGTTTACAAAGATTATTTCGACTTAATATGAATGAAATAATGTCGACATTTATTATGTTTATCAACGATTCGCAATAATAAATCTTATATTAATCCAACCAATAATTATGTTTTAATAATTTATTTAGGTACAACTTATGTTGATTATACGATCATCTTTTTTTTAACTAAATAAAATAAGTATGAATCGTTAACTAACAATAAATTGTCTCACAAAAATAATTAAACATAATATTAAATCAATAAAAAATAAATTATAAATAAATTATAAATCAATGTAATAAAAATATGATAACCCAAAAGTAATGATCAAACCATAAATAAAGTTACCGGAAGGAATTACAACAAAATTAGCCGGACATCGCGATGTACCCGACCCACATTCTACTGTTTATCACTCTTTTTATAAATTCTTATGAGTTATCCTCCCACTGTGTATTGTGTAACAAAATCTTCCAAAGCAAGATTCCTTTTTTTCTTTTAATGTGTCCCCCACAAGAAGCATTCCCACTGTGTAATTTTTTTGATCGACATTTCTTTTCTATCCCACTCGGCTGTCCACTTGTGGTAGATCCCCTCTCTTGCGCCGTCTTTTTTTTTCTTTCTTGATATCCTCTCCTTTTTTTTTCTTATGCCTCATTCAATATATATATATATATATAGATTATTGGGTATTAGGTCCAATGGGCCAAAAGTTTTTTTTTCTTTTCTTTTATTCTTTTAACATATAATAACTTTGGCCCAATAAAAATTAACCCAACACCAATAATTGCTCAGACGATGCCCGGACAAATAAAAGATGACCGACATATTGCGACGCGCTCAAATCTTTTTCTTTAATATTTTTTTCTTCATTTATCGGCGCTCACAATGTCTTTTCTCCAAAAAATTAATTAAGCGGCCATTTTATTCTATTTCGCTCGTAACCTGCATAATCACAAAACACACTCAAAGTACATATATAACGACAAATAAATATACAATTATGCTAAATTAACATGCTATGAGGTGAATGTAAAATACACCGATTAACTCCTCTCAACTTAACTTTTACCGTCTCGAGTAAAAATAAAATAAAAATATACAAGCATGTTAATTTCATTATTTTTAATCATACTATTGAAATTTCATCAAAAAGATCACATTCAACCTAATACACTAATAACCATCCTACATGACAAATAATCCAAAATGATCACCAATATTTTTGTCCTTCTTAAGCACTTAGGATAACCATTCCCATTGATTCCATTTACTTTATATTTCATATAATTAACCATGTGTCCAACGTACCTAATGCACACCTATAATCAATATAAACATTAATCTAAAACAAGAGGTGAAAATATGGTACACCTTTTATAACATTGGAGTTTTTATACCATAAGAGCACATCATAAGCCATCATACTTTAGCTTATATACTTCTACTTCCTTTCTTCTTATTTTTTTTTCTTTCACAAATTTTTTTTTTCATTCTTTTTTCACTTTTTTTTGTTTTTTTTTGTTTTTTTTTGTTTTTTTTTCACATCACACATAAGCTTTTTTTTAGCCATTCGGGACCGTTTCTTATACAAGTCATCGCGAACGCTTTATACACTCCTTTCAAGGTTGATATAAAGACCAATTATTCAGAAAAATGAATATCTATCATATAGGTGCATACTAAGACACATTGGCACATGAGAACCGGTTAATTAAGTCTGTTTAATTAAATGGGAACAATTATACTTCGTGCCTACTGGTACATCACATGATGGAATTATCTACCACATAGTATAATTATACAATGCACTAAATTAAATAAATCTTCCTAATTTCATTACAACAATACAAGGATTGGGTTATTTCACATAAAATTGTCTCAGCTAAGTGCAATGCTATCCATCATAAATATTGGCGTATGACCCATGCTAACAACTAAAGTATCACCTTGCGCGGGTGACGAATCAGATAGGCAAGCCCAACATATGACTACCACCAATAATTATGACAGTTCTCCAACTCTTTTCTAAGGCCACCGTGCGCGGGTGGCGAGTCGAATAAGATCAATTTCAAATGTCCTAACCCAACTATTACATTACTATATTTCATATTATTTATTTAAACTTTCTACTCGATCTAAGCAAAGGTAAGTAGTGGGAATTCAACCGACGTGGTTTGATCATCTAAATTATACATATGCCTAGCTACATGCAAACAATCAAATCAATTTAATAACTAAATTATACATTGGAATCGGGTGCACCTGATAATTATGGCCAAATCCTCTAGCTTGCTCCAATAAATCATCCACAAGCTAATCTTCAGAATCTGCAAATACTCAACAAACATATATGTAGAAGAAACTTCCACATCTAATTAGCACAAGACTCTTATAATGTGATTTAAAATTTTAAAAATTTTCAATTTCACACAAAAACATGTAACACGTGTGCCACCCCCCTCAACTTAAAGCATTGCATTGTCCCTAATGCAAAAACTTTAAATTGAAATTTTGGTTAAAAATCAATTTGAAAACTCACACAAAAACAAAAACCTAACTCACTTTCGTAGGAATCACGGTTGCATTTAGCTTATGCAACAAGCCTTTAAACCACTCGGTAGCCCGACTGGACGAGTTTTGTCTCGTGAGGGTTGGTAGTGAACACACCCACAAAGTTCCACAAACCACGGGTTGCCTCCCGCGAAGCGCTAAGTTTACCGTCTTCAGCCAGACATAACTCAAATGAGCTATTGAGACGGTTGAAGTGGTTCCAAGTAAACCACATCCACCGGTTCCATCTGATCACTCTCCAACTCAACATACGGCTTTAAACGGTGTCCATTAACTTTAAAAGGCTCTCCACCCACCATATTTTTTATTTCAATGGCTCCGTATGGAGAGACTTGAGTTACAATATATGGACCCGTCCATTTACTTCTTAACTTTCCAGGAAAAAGCTTAAGTCTAGCATTGAATAACCAAACTTTTTGACCAACCAAGAAAGACTTCTTGGTGATGTGTCGATCATGAAAAGCTTTGGTTTTCTCCTTATAAATCCTAGAACTTTCGTAGGCATCACGTCTAATCTCATCTAGTTCAGATAATTGAAGTTTCCTAAAACTACCTGCTTTCTCTAAATCCAGATTAACAGTCTTAATCGCCCATTCAGCCCTATGCTCTATCTCAACCGGTAAATGACACGCCTTTCCATATACCAATTTGTACGGTGACATACCAATAGGAGTCTTAAAAGCCATCCTATATTCCCACAAAGCATCATCTAACCTCAAGGACCAATCTTTCCTATAACTACGAACGGTCTTTTCTAAGATTCTCTTAATCTCCCTATTAGATACTTCCACATGTCCACTAGTCTGTGGGTGATAAGGGATAGCTATCCTATGATTAACTCCATAATGTTTCAATAATTTCCCAAATCGAAAGTTCTTAAAGTGGGAACCCCCATCACTAATTATAGCCTTAGGAATTCCATGTCTAGCAAAGATATTTTTTTTAACAAACTTAAGAACTAACACTATGGTCATTTGTTCTAGTAGCCTCAGCCTCTACCCACTTAGACACATAATCAACTGCCACTAAAATGTACACATGGCCATGGGAAGTGGGGAATGGTCCCATAAAGTCAATACCCCACACGTCAAAGATCTCAACAACAAGTATAGGATTCATAGGCATTTGATCATGCCTTGAAATCCCTCCAACTTGTTGGCAACGAATACACGCTTTCACAAAAGACTGGGCATCCTTGAATATAGTCGGCCAAAAGAAACCGCTTTGCAGGACTTTATGCCCAGTTTTCGTAGCACCAAAATGACCACCACATGCATAAGAATGGGAATGAGCCAATATGTCCGTATGCTCATGGTCGGGAACACATCTCCTAACAACTTGGTCAGCACACACCTTATATAGTTCCAGATCCTCCCAAAAATAATGCTTCAACTGGGAGAAGAAGTATTTCCTTTGTTGCTTGGACCAAAAATCCAGAAGCTTTTTAACAACTAGGTAATTAACTATATTTACGTACCAAGGAACCTTAGAAACCTCAAATAGACTTACATCCGGAAAGCTTTCCTTAATCACATCAGAAGGGTTGAACGGCGGAGGGATAATTCTAGAAAAATGGTCGGCAACTACATTTTCTGACCCCTTTTTATCTCGAATTTCTAGATTAAATTCCTGTAAAAGCAAAATCCACCTAAGCAACCTCGGTTTTGTCTCTTTCTTAGTCAACAAATGTCTTAAGGCACTATGATCTGAAAATACTATCACCTTAGAATGCCCCCAAATATATGACCTAAACTTATCAAGAGCAAAAACCACGGCTAACAACTATTTTTCAGTAGTAGTGTAATTCATTTGAGCTTCTGAAAAAGTCTTACTATCATAAAAGATTACAACGTGTTTCTTATCGACCCGCTGTCCTGAACCGCCCCAGCGGCATAATCACTCGCATCACACATGATCTCGAAAGGCTTCGACCAATCAGGTGATTGTAGAATAGGGGCTTTTACAAGCTTTTGCTTAAGCATATTGAATGCTTTAAGACATGATTCGTTAAAGTCAAAGCGTGTATCTATTAAGAGTAAATTACAAAGAGGCTTTGATATTGCACTAAAATCTTTAATAAATCGCCTATAGAACCCGACATGACTAAGAAAAGAACACACACCTTTGATGGTAGTGGGAGGAGGAAGGGTTGAAAATACTTGAACTTTGGCACGATCAACCTCAAATCTTTTTCTGACACAACATGCCCTAATACAATTCCATCTCTAACCATTAAATGGCTCTTCTCCCAACTAAGCACCAGATTAGTTTCGGTGCATCTTTTTAACATACTTTCAAGCTGATCAAGGCAGCTTTCAAAGGATTGACCAAAGATGGAGAAATCATCCATAAATATCTCTACAGATTCTCCAACCATGTCAGAAAAGATACTCATCATACACCACTGAAAGGTAGCGGGTGCATTACACAGGCAATAAGGCATTCTTCAAAATGCAAATGTTTCATAAGGATATGTAAACGTAGTTTTGGCCTGGTCATCAGGATGGATGGGTATTTGATTATAACCGGAGTACCCATCCAGGAAGCAATAGAACTTCTTACCAGAAAGCTTCTCAACTATTTGATCAATGAAGGGTAGTGGGAAGTGATCTTTAGATGTGGCATTATTCAGCTTACGGTAATCTATACAAACTCTCCACCCAGTGATTGGTCGGGTTGTGAGCTTTTCCCCATTCTCGGTTTCAACAACGGTGATTCCGGCCTTTTTAGGTGTAACACCCCCAAATTTATACAACTAAATACAGCGGAAGACTAGTTGGTGTTACGGGATAGCACATTACTCACATCATAGACAACGCTTAAAAATCGCGTCGTTTAATAATAAAGCATTTCCATTCATAAATATCAAAGTTACATAGGTCCCAAGTCATAATATTTCATACAAGTTTTACAAAGAATTTGAATGGAAGTTGTTATTTAAGTGCGGGCCATGAATTCTTGTTGTCTTTCCGAGAATTACCTTCAAGTACCTGAGATAAAACATGTTAAAAGAAAAGGTCAGCGATAACGCCGAGTGAACTCATAGAGTTTAATAAAATCCATCAATATAACATCGGTATAAAATTATTACCGAAAATCATTTTGTACAAATCATTGTAATAGGCCATAAAATAGCCAAAATCATTTTATACAAATCCTTATCAAAATCATAATATAGGCATTTGCCTTATAAATCAATATACGAACCATTGTCGTAAAAACATCATACAAAACGTTTTACAACATTGTATAGATTAAATAAAAACTGTTATATGAATATGGTTATGAAAAAACAAAACACGAACATAAAATCAATAGTAAGACCCCGTATTGCTAGTCAGGCAATACATCGTAATTCAAGGCGTATATCAGTATTTTCGTTATTTTGGATTATTACAAGCCGCATGACATTGTTACCTTACTACAACAAACAACGGGTAGCTAGCCCGAAACTCATTTGCCCATCTAAATTAGCGTGTCGTCACAAAGGTCACGCTATGTAAATCTTCTCATACATAAATTCGCTTACCAATCAATGTGGCACGACGGGGATCAACCGTCAAGGCGCGAACTGGGGTGATCGTCCCCAAATAGTACTATTATATGCATAAGCGTCTACCAAATCCCGGTAGTTCACAATTCATGCTAATGGGACTTTTAGTGACATAACCTAACTTTAATAATCCATTTTATTTCATCTATCGGGTCATTTAATCATTCATAGGGTCATACAATCATTCGGGTCCAAATCAATAAACAGACAATCGAGACAAATAGTGTCCTAATTCATAAAAACTAACATGTTATCTCCCTCGCGGGTTTATAAAACATTTCATAAAAACATTTAAAAGAGTGCGAGGCTATGAACTCACGTTGATGTGGGAAAGCGGATTATCGGCAATTCGGATGTACGGTACGTGCTTCAATCACGGAAACCTAGACAAATAATACTCGTCTTAGAGTCTTGTCCAATGACTTTATTAAAATAACAATTATGTATATATATGATGATTTTATATATGTGATGATCAAGTGGGTTTACATATTCTCTTTTACTCATTTTAGTGTTTATGTATTGGTAACTTCTTACTAGTTTACTAGTTTTACCTATTTACGTGTTTTAGGTCCAATAAGCCTATTATAAGTTCATTAACTTGTATTAATCCATTTCATACTTTTATTATCAGTATTTATACTTTACATGTTGGGCCCAAATGGTTTAAGCCCAATAAATAAGTTTATAAGTGTTTTAGCCCATTTTGTTGTATTATTAGTCCAATAACGTTAACTTAGCCCGTTAATGTCCGTATGTCCCATAGTTCGGGTTTTATCGGTTTTTAATTGTATTAGATACTTATATATCAGTATACGACTTTTAAAAACTTTACATTAGACGGGTTTGATCGTCTAAGTTTTAATTGGCGAAAAACGTTAATTTTACGGTAATAGCCGAAAAAGTCGTAAAAATCATGTTTATAGTTTTATAACTTATAAACTTATCAAACTACCATTTTTATAAAATGTCCATTTATTTATCCTTATACATATTTATATAAATGTATTATATAAGTTAGTGAGTTTTAGTTCACATTTTATACTATTTTTTATTTGAGTGCTTATATAATACTATTATACTTTAATTCCCCAAAATCTGATTTTTATTTTCATGTTCACCAAAACAGCCATATCTAGAGTTTTATACGGTGATAGAAGCCCAAATTTTTATGGTATAAACTACATGATATGTGCTCCACTTAACTCTACTATGGCTACTGTTAAATCAGCCTCTAAGTATTTTATAAAAATCGTCCAAAACAGTCTATTCAGATTTGTACTCTAATATTGTTTTGATAATATCTCACTCATCCTAATGATTCCATTGCATGGCCAACTCTCACATGTGTACAAGACTCATAACTTACTGTATATTAATTTATCCAAGCCATTTAATCAGTTCATCATATGGTTATTTACTGTTTTTATACAGCCTACTAAATTAAGTAAGATTAACCACTTTTTACCCATGTTTATCAACACTTGATCCCCACAAAACATTTTTATCATCATATATTCATCATATACATATACAATAAGAAAGAAAATACATGATTACATAATCAAAATAACAAGAGGATGGGAAGAACAATCTTTATACCACCAAGATGATGTAGGTTGTGATTAAGACATGGATTTTGATGGAAGAACTTGTGGTAGATCAACACCAATCTTCATGGCCACCAATTCTTGTAAATTTCGTGTAGAGATCAGCCCTTGAACATCATTAAATCACCTCCTTGGATGTTAGAATCACCTCCAATCTTCAAGTCTTCAATAGGACATAATCATATGTAGATTGTAGCCCTTGGTTATGGTAAATTTTTGATGGTTATGGTGGTAGTGCTATGGTGGTGGAGTAGAGAGAAAAATGTGTGGTTTGCATGTTGCAAATGGAGATAGTGGTTTGAAGTGAATGGTTTTGATAGTTGTAGCTAGTTTATGAAGGTAAGTAAGACATGTGTCTTACTTATCTTGTAAGCTTGACACCTTTGTGGTGTGGTGGCTTAGTTTAGCCATCCCATATAGTGGGGTGGGGCAAGTGTAAACTTGTCTCATCCCACTAATTTACGGGTATTTCTCGATTCTAGTTTCCTCGATTTGCGTGCCCTCGGGTCGTTTTACGAAAAACGTTTTTATAAATTATGAATCAACGGCACGAAACGAATCTAATAAAATTTGTCTCATCAAAAAACGGAGTTCAAAAACGTAAATACGTAATCCTAGGGTTTCCGGTTTAGTCGTAAAGGACGTTAAATTAAGCATCTTCTCGTAAATTTGTGAGTTTATGAACCAACACAAATTTAAATTCCAAAATAATATTCACGAATAAATTTATTTCCTGAAATATCGGACTGTCACCAAAGACGGTGTATGTAAACGTAAGCACGTAACGTTGAATCCTCCGGTTTAGACGTAGTCGACGCTACTTCAAGACGTAAATCCAAATTACTTCCCAAAAATAAGTGAGTTCATATTATAACATTAAAATAATGTTTTTAAATAATATTTGAGAATAAAATATCAACCATAAATTGACGGATTGTCACAGCATTTACCCCTAAATAGGATCTTTGTCCTCAAAGATCATCTTACTACTCGCTTCTTATAGAGTTTAAGCCATGTGGGTATTTCCTCCACATTCGGTCTTTTCTCATAAGTGTAATCCATTACAATACGCGAGTTTCATCAAACATAACTACGGGAATAAGATCAGGCTAAATGTTGACTTACTTTCTCTATCCATGATGTTCACGGGTTTCTGATGAATGCAACTTTTCGCCGATCTAAGCTTTATTAAGAAGAATTCAGATTTTCACTTGATAGATATTTTATCAAGTCAGATATACAAATCATAATTTACGCAACCCTTGAAGTCCTAGGGTAGATCCAACTTATATGCCTTTCAAACCAATTCTTTATATTATCTCAATGGTCCCATACAACGGGGACCTATATCCCATGATCTTTCAGATCATCAATTCATTTTTCCATAGTTAAATTTTTTTGGCATAACTTCGCTACCCATCTGGCACTTTAAGATCTACATTTCATATTCACATAACCTCCTGCCCACTACCGGCAGTCAATAATCAGATCCTAATTTCAACAATCATTTCAGGTCTCGCGGGTCGGGTATTTTGTAAGGTTAGGTTTATCATCATAGGAAACCTTAAACCTAAAAGACATGTCCAACTCACAATGGGTGTATGTCGGGTGTCTTCATCCCAACTCCTGCTTACAGATGCTCTAATATAGATCCTAACAAGATTCGATCTCGATCCTAATACGATAACTATCAATGATAATCTTTCCAAAGGATAACGATTATACGGTTCATTACCAAAGGTAAATCATTCAAACATAAAACAATACTTATAGTATTTTGTATCGTTACTTTACCTCGTCCCTTCGATTGGGGTGGTACACAGTACTCTCATCAAGATTCGTTCTCAACGACTTTTGAGCAAATCTCTAGAAATTCGATGCGAAGTGAGGATCTTGCTAGAGATGATCGATACAGTCACACCATGTTTACACAACTCCTTTAAATACAAAAGGGTCAATTTCTTCATCAAGAATCTATCATTAACAAGAATGATATTAGCAGATTTGGTCAGTCTGTCGACGATTACCCAAATCGAATCAAATTCAGATGATGACCTTTACAATAGTTAGACGTTTACTAATGTATGAGGCGGTGTCTGCCTTCATAATTTCCATCAGTACAACTTCTTCAGACAAAGATACATTAAGTCAGAAATGACAGGAATAGAATACTTATACTTACGAGATTCCAACATAACTATATCTCATAATCCTCCATATTTAGACATTCACAAGTGGCCTTTTAATCATTTTAACGCTATCGGCTTCTCAATTATAATGGTTCACATTAGCCACGAACCCCTTTTATTATTTATATTCTCCTTTTTACAAGCATTGTTTATTTTTATATGGTTCGGCAATTTATTTTGCACCTTCATTATTAAGGAACATGTCCTAATTGATTCTTTATCCTTTCTACATAATGTGTCAGTATCTACATTCATCTTTCCTGATGAAATATTTATCATAACCAAAATTCAATCAGAATTTCTTTCTTCATATTTTCTAAGTCTTAGTTCTATCTCAACTATTATTTTTATCAGTTTTGCTTGATCCGACGTTTTAAAGCGTCGATAATTATTACACGTAAATTAACAATAAATATTAAGTTTTTATGAAACGTAAACGTTAAAAGTTTAAATTTCTTAGTTCCACCAATTATAATAAAATGTTCAAAATAAATTTGAATTTAATTAACAAGATTTTTGTTGATTTATCGAAAATAATTAATAAGATTCGTAAATGTTCGAAAAATCTTTGTTTATATTTTGGTCAAAATTTTCTTAGTTGAAAAGCGTAAATTATCGTTTCAAATTTTAAGTCATGGTTTAAATGGTTTCCTCAATCCCTCTTAGGTTGTCTTGAGGTATACACGAACATTTACCCCTAAACAGGAGTTTAGTTAAATGTTCTGGATATAAGGGAATAGTCCCTCAAAAGTTCTTTTTGATAAAACATTTGTCAAAACATATTTGCACTTTTTTTTTGGTATAACCTTAAGCCTAAATGGCTCTAATTTTTGAAAAGTCAATATAAATCCCATTATCTTATTAATCACACAGTCAAATAATGTAAAGGATTAAGTCTTTAATCACATGTTAAATACTCAAGGTACAAGTTTTCATTGTTCGGCCAATTTAGGGCAGTCTATAAATAATTATTAACTCCTTCCTATTCTTATAAACAAACAAATGGTCCTTAATGATCACAAGCATGATTTTATCAAATTACAGCCCACACACGTGATTCACCAATTTCATGAATACTACGTGTATATTAGTCAATCTAAACGACATCACGTGAAACTCATAATGTTCATTACAAGTTCTGGATGTAATGATTGGAATAGATAATCTTTTTTGCGGACGCGAAGTTGATAATAACCATGCCGTGGATCAAATCTTTAAAACATATGCTAGAACCTTGTAAATGATCGAACAAATCTTCCATTTCAAGTTATGGATATCGTTTTCGATTGTCAACTTACTCAGTTCACAGTAATCTATAAATATAAGGAATGATAACACCATAGCTCTTCATGATGACAAGCTCGGTAGAATAAAATCTTTCTCCGACAACTATCTTAGTTATACGGTAATTCCTTTAATTCAGATGGTGCTGACGTACAGTGCACAAGCCACAGGTGCAATACCAGAAATATAATCAATACCAATTTCAACTTGCCTTAATGGCAAAAGTCTAGGTAATTTACCAATAAATACCTCCTAAAGTTTCAGATAACAGAAACACCTTTTAATAAATTCATATTAGGTTCTTTCTAGATTATAATATCTATGACTAATTCACAACCATTCATGGTACAATTTCAAGTCTAAATACAGGATATAATCATCTATCAAGAATTATTTAGATCATTTTTGAAAATCAACATCTTATCTTTTAGGGAAATTCTACTCGAGTTACCATCAATTAAACCAATGTCGTCATGTCATAATCAATCAATCCATTCTACTAGCACTATCAACCTTCCAGTTTTATTGCCGTTGATAAGATGTGATCTTCTCAAAAGACTAATAATAACTCATAATCCTTCACAAATTCAAGGATATCAGGAGACATAACTAACCTTAAAAGAGTAAGGTCAACACATAATCTATGCGAGAGAATTTCAAATCAGATACAGACGAAAACATTTAACGAATATGAATATATCCCATGTTTTCATAATTTGAGTACGCATTCCAAAGCTCCTCGGATCGTTACCCAGGTCATTCAAATGAGATCAAATCAAAAGAAGTTATAGGAATGTCGATACATCCAGTCGGGTATCAACACTCGGTAATCAGATACTTTTCCTAAGAATCTCACTACGGGAGAATTGGACAAGAAGGGAATATCAATTGTCAAATAAGACAATTTCCACAGATGAGTAAATTCGACTCAAAAGAATAGATGCTAGAGGCACATATGTAGGTGTCCCTAACACTATGTCCTTATTTTTCACTTCTTGCAGATCTCATAAATTTTAATCTTTCACAATCTTCAAATAAAATTTAGTGTTTATTAATCAGTTTTATGGTGACTACTAATCAGCCTTGCATGGTCCATTCCAAATTGTATGTAGGCGCGCAACTATATACAATTTCAAGATTAACGATGCAATACTCAGTTCGTCAAAATTTTATCATCATGTTTATAATAAAAACATTTTCATGCTTAATTCTTAAATAAGAATTAAAAATAAATTTACAAAGATTTTCTTTGTTATGAAAACAATTAAGTTTTCCAAAGTGTTTTATAAACCGCTTCATTTTGATAACGATCACTTATAAATCTCACTTTGAATAATCCTTATAGTGATGAAAATTCAATTTTTCTCAAGGGATAATGTTTTAACGTTATAAAAACAATGAGTGATCTGCAGAAGAGTGATGAAAGCTTGTTCACCAAGAATTAACTATGATATGATAGGAAATGAGATTAGCCAATTAATCATGAGGTTCATGAACTCGATGGCACTCAAATAGAATAATCTGCAACGTGACACAATTCGAGATGAGTACTTGTTCAATGGTTGCATCACTAATGCGAGCATTAGGAAGAAGCAAGAAAAGATAGATATCATCTATACATGTAGAATTTAGCAATCAAGGGTAGTCTTTTCATTAATCACAAACAAGTCTAAATTGTACCGTAACACATTACGTGTCACTATGTCATACAATTCCAAGAAGTAATCCTACCAACTGATGTCACAGTTAAGTTAGGGATTATTTTTAAAAGAAACCACAATGAATACTAATCTATTAGAGTCATTAGGTGTTCCACATGTCCCGGAAGATCCATCGGTCCCAATTCAGAAGAAGATTTCTTCAATTTATTTCTTGGACACTAGGCATCCTCATCATTGGACAATGGCCTAGGAACAACCCTTAACACGAATCAACAATCAATTAAAACCTTATAATTCAATCACAAAACTTAACGACTTCTTCTTAACGATTTCTTATTCCATATAAGTTAAATTTTATTTTATTAAAGTTTTAATCAACTTATACTCAATTCAATATCCTACCTTATTTTCCATTACTTTCAACCTTATTCTTACACCTTAAAAGGGCAATAAAAGCTCGATATGATCAACACTTAATTTCCAATCCTATAACTCCTTCATCAATAATTATCAAATGAGTCACTAGTATGAAATGACTTGATCATTCAACTAGACTTCTCGGAAAGGTACTAGTGGCATGAGGCTTTTGGGTAATGGTTCCAATGATAGCCTCAAGTGCAACATTCACCCTTTCGATTTCAATTTAAGAATTGGATGACAACGAATCAGATGACATCTTTCTAGGTGGTAAGGTTTTGTCAAACTCCACTCTATAAGGAAAGATCGTCATAACATCGATATCAGATTTCATCTCGCCAATTCTTCTTTGATATCACAATCAACTAATATCAACCTTTCTACGAAGATCAACCATTTCTTGGGATCATAAATATCCACAACTTGGTTTAGATCTAGGATAGCTAGAATTCCTACGAGAATAGCTTCGATTAATTTACTAGGGGATTTAGGGTTCCTTGTGACAATCTACGTCGTATAAATACCTCGTATAAATATCAAAATAATCATCAAACAATCATGTAATAAAATTACATCATATATATATATATATATATATATATATATATATATATATATATATATATATATATATATATATATATATATATATATATATATATATATATATATATATATATATATATATATATATATATATATATATATATATATATATATATATATATATAATCCAAGTTATATATATATATATATTAAAATAACACTTCTCAGTCTGGCCTTGTCGGTAACTCGGGAATTCTTTGGCACCGTTATAGTCAAAAGATTTTTAGACATTTTGAGAAAAATGTTTATAGTTAAAAGATTTTGAAATGTTTTATTCAAAACCTTGGTTTTAAAAATCTTTCGTTCTCTATAACGAGAGCTCTGGTACCAAACTGTAACACCCCCAAATTTATACAACTCAATACAGCGGAAGACTAGTTGGTGTTACGGGATAGCACATTACTCACATCATAGACAACGCTTAAAAATCGCGTCGTTTAATAATAAAGCATTTCCATTCATAAATATCAAAGTTACATAGGTCCCAAGTCATAATATTTCATACAAGTTTTACAAAGAATTTGAATGGAAATTGTTATTTAAGTGCGGGCCACGAATTCTTGTTGTCTTCCCGAGAATTACCTTCAAGTACCTGAGATAAAACATGTTAAAAGAAAAGGTCAGCGATAACGCCGAGTGAATTCATATAGTTTAATAAAATCCATCAACATAACATCGGTATAAAATTATTACCAAAAATCATTTTGTACAAATCATTGTAATAGGCCATAAAATAGCCAAAATCATTTTATACAAATCCTTATCAAAATCATAATATAGGCATTTGCCTTATAAATCATTATACGAACCATTGTCATAAAAATATCATACAAAACGTTTTACAACGTTGTATAGATTAAATAAAAACCGTTATATGAATATGGTTATGAAAAAACAAAACACGAACATAAAATCAATAGTAAGACCCCGTATTGCTAGTCAGGCAATACATCGTAATTCAAGGCGTATATCAGTATTTTCGTTATTTTGGATTATTACAAGCCGCATGACATTGTTACCTTACTATAACAAACAACGGGTAGCTAGCCCGAAACTCATTTGCCCATCTAAATTAGCGTGTCGTCACAAAGGTCACGCTATGTAAACCTTCTCATACATAAATTCGCTTACCAATCAATGTGGCATGACGGGGATCAACCGTCAAGGCGCGAACTGGGGTGATCGTCCCCAAATAGTACTATTATATGCATAAGCGTCTACCAAATCCTGGTAGTTCACAATTCATGCTAATGGGACTTTTAGTGACATAACCTAACTTTAATAATCCATTTTATTTCATCTTTAGTGTCATTTAATCATTAATAGGGTCATACAATCATTCGGGTCCAAATCAATAAACAGACAATCGGGACAAATAGTGTCATAATTCATAAAAACTAACATGTTATCTCCCTCGCGGGTTTATAAAACATTTCATAAAAACATTTAAAAGAGTGCGAGGCTATGAACTCACGTTGATGTGGGAAAGCGGATTATCGACAATTCGGATGTACGGTACGTGCTTCAATCACGGAAACCTAGACAAATAATACTCGTCTTAGACTCTTGTCCAATGACTTTTTAAAAATAACAATTATGTATACATATGATGATTTTATATATGTGATGATCAAGTAGGTTTACATATTCTCTTTTACTCATTTTAGTGTTTATGTATTGGTAACTTCTTACTAGTTTACTAGTTTTACCTATTTACGTGTTTTAGGTCCAATAAGCCTATTATAAGTTCATTAACTTGTATTAATCCATTTCATACTTGTATTATCAGTATTTATACTTTACATGTTGGGCCCAAATGGTTTAAGCCCAATAAATAAGTTTATAAGTGTTTTAGCCCATTTTGTTGTATTATTAGTCCAATAACGTTAACTTAGCCCGTTAATGTCCGTATGTCCCATAGTTTGGGTTTTATCGGTTTTTACTTGTACTAGATACTTATATATCAGTATACGACTTTTAAAAACTTTACATTAGACGGGTTTGATCGTCTAAGTTTTAATTGGCGAAAAACGTTAATTTTACGGTAATAGCCGAAAAAGTCGTAAAAATCATGTTTATAGTTTTATAACTTATAAACTTATCAAACTACCATTTTTATAAAATTTCCATTTATTTATCCTTATACAAATTTATATAAATGTATTATATAAGTTAGTGGGTTTTAATTCACATTTTATACTATTTTTTATTTGAGTGCTTATATAATACTATTATACTTTAATTTCCCAAAATCTGATTTTTATTTTCATGTTCACCAAAACAGCCATATCTAGAGTTCTATATGGAGATAGAAGCCCAAATGTTTATGGCATAAACTACATGATATGTGCTCCATTTAACTCTTCTATGGCTACTGTTGAATCAGCCTCTAAGTATTTTATAAAAATCGTCCAAAACAGTCTATGCAGATTTGTACTCTAATATTGTTTTGATCATATCTCACTCATCCTAATGATTCCATTGCATGGCCAACTCGCACATGTATACAAGACTCATAGCTTACTGTATATTAATTTATCCAAGCCATTTTATCAGTTCATCATATGGTTATTTACTGTTTTTATATAGCCTACTAAATTAAGCAAGATTAACCACTTTTTACCCATGTTTATCAACACTTGATCCCCACAAAACATTTTTATCATCATATATTCATCATATACATATACAATAAGAAAGAAAATACATGATTACATAATCAAAATAACAAGAGGATGGGAAGAACAATCTTTATACCACCAAGATGATGTAGGTTGTGATTAAGACATGGATTTTGATGGAAGAACTTGTGGTAGATCAACACCAATCTTCATGGCCACCAATTCTTGTAAATTTCATGTAGAGATCAGCTCTTGAACATCATTAAATCACCTCCTTGGATGTTAGAATCACCTCCAATCTTCAAGTCTTCAATAGGACATAATCATATGTAGATTGTAGCCCTTGGTTATGGTAAATTTTTGATGGTTATGGTGGTGGTGCTATGGTGGTGGAGTAGAGAGAAAAATGTGTGGTTTGCATGTTGCAAATGGAGATAGTGGTTTGGAGTGAATGGTTTTGATAGTTGTAGCTAGTTTATGAAGGTAAGTAAGACATGTGTCTTACTTATCTTGTAAGCTTGACACCTTTGTGGTGTGGTGGCTTAGTTTAGCCATCCCATATAGTGGGGTGGAGCAAGTGTAAACTTGTCTCATCCCACTAATTTACGGGTATTCCTCGATTCTAGTTTCCTCGATTTGCGTGCCCTTGGGTCGTTTTACGAAAAACGTTTTTATAAATTATGAATCAACGGCACGAAATGAATCTAATAAAAATTTTCTCATCAAAAACGGAGTTCAAAAACGTAAATACGTAATCCTAGGGTTTCCGGTTTAGTCGAAAAGGACGTTAAATTAAGCACGTAAGTCCTAATCTCTTCTCAAATTTGTGAGTTTATGAACCAACACAAATTTAAATTCCAAAATAATATTCACGAATAAATTTATTTCCTGAAATATCGGACTGTCACCAAAGACGGTGTATGTAAACGTAAGCACGTAACGTTGAATCCTCCGGTTTAGACGTAGTCGACGCTACTTCAAGACGTAAATCCAAATTACTTCCCAAAAATAAGTGAGTTCATATTATAACATTAAAATAATGTTTTTAAATAATATTTGAGAATAAAATATCAACCATAAATTGACGGATTGTCACATTAGGCACCGTTTGAGTAGGACTTACCCATTTACTATCCGAGATGAGATAGATGATACCAGCATCCAACCATTTAAGAACTTCCGTCTTCACTACCTCTTTCATATTAGGATTCAGACGCCTTTGCGCATCTCTTGCTGGCTTAATATCTGGGTCCGTAACAATTCGATGCATACATAATGAAGGACTGATCCCTTTCAAATCTGCAATCGTCCATCCCACTGCTGCTTTGTACTTAGAAAGCACTTTTAAAAGTGCTTCCTCTTGTGATTCAGAAAGATCAGAAGCAACAATAACGGGTAACGTATTGTTAGGACCTAGAAAAGCATATTTGAGATTAGATGGCAAAGGTTTTAGTTCAAGAGTTGGAGGCACCTCTAGAGACGTCTTCGTGGCCATGTCAAAAGTAGAAGGCAAGGGCTCCACTTTATAAGACCAAGGTGGTTTTTGATGGTCCAAAGAACTGACCAAACACTCTTGAATCTTTAGAACTTCAGCAACATCAATAATCTCCTCATTATAACCAGTTAGATATAATTCCAAAAAATCATCCTTAAGCATACGGGAGGCATGCTTTTGGACTTCCTCATCAATCACATAAACTTGGTAACATTCATTCATCGTAGGAGAATTCATAGAGTTAAACACATTCAATCTTATCTTTTTATTACCGAATGCAATATCCATGGCACCAGTCCGACAATTAATCCTAGCATCTATCGTGGCTAAGAATGGGCGCCCAAGGATAATAGTCGGTTGAATATCCTTGTATTGTGACTCGGTGTCCATAACAAAGAAGTCAACTGGGTAATAGAAATCATCAACTTTCACAATAACATCCTCTAAAATACCTCTAGGATATTTAGTAGATCGATCGGCTAAGGAAATAATGGTGTCTGTCTTAAGAAGAGTTCCTAAGTCATACTTATCGACCAAACTATCAGGAAGATCAACGGTGCTCCAAGATCAAGGAGCGCCTTCTTAATGGAAATATTTCCGACCACAACTGAAATCAACGGTGCTCCAGGATCTTTGAATTTAGGAGGAAGAGAGCTAGATAAGACTGCACTAACATGCTCAGTTAGGTCAATCTTTTTAGGCAACGACGCCTTCAGCTTCCTCTTCTGGGTACACAAGTCCTTTAAAAACTTGGCATATGCAGGAATTTGCTTGATAGCATCAATAAGCGGGAGATTGATTTTAACTTGCTTGAAAGTCTCTCACATATCCTCAGCATGAGGACCCTTTTTAGCTAACCTTGCAGATGTCGATTTTTCCAAAGCCGTAGGGTAAGGTGTGCTGGACACACCACCCTCCTCAACTTCGGGAGATTCAGTAGCTTTAGGATTCTGTGTTGTTTGTTTAGGAAAATCATTTAACAAATCATTCACCAACTCAGAACCGGACTTAACATTGTCAGAATTTTTACCTTCAACAATGATTTCGTCATCAGTAACGAAATCCTCGACATCAGGAGAATTTGGAATTCCCTTGTCATTGTTGTAGATTTTACCGTTTCGAAGAGATGTCACCATATTCACGTGCTCATTTCCATTTTTCTTGTGTGCGGGATTCATGGTAGGGTAGCTCGGTAGCCTTCCCTCATCTCTTTTACTTAATTGATCTGCCAATTGAGCAACTTGTCTCTCAAGAGCTGCAATAGATTTGGTAGTGGTCTCGTGTCTTTGATTAGTGACCTCGAATTTTCTATTAATCTCTTGATTGTTGGTAGACAACGAATCCATAAGCCTATCAAACTTTCAGTCAAGATTCAAGAGACGGTTGTCATCTTGCCCTTGGCCCTGATTTGGATATTGTTGTTGTGGCCTATGATTGTAAGAATTTTGTTGAAAATTAGATGAATCGCCACCCTCATACCTTGGTTTGTAACCATAGTGTTGTTGTTGGGCATTATTAGGGCGATTGTGTTCATCTTTCCAATGGAGGTTTGGGTGATTGCGCTATTCAGGATTATAACTTTCGGAGAATGGGTCATTTCGTGGACGACCACCATAGACTCCATTTACCTCCTCATTTGGTGGTGCCCCCCAACTTTGACAATTATTGACAGAGTGACTCCGATCACCACACATTGAACACCCACTATGTGACACATTAGACACATTCGGAACACCTTTTCCTATATTTTTCAACAAAAGATCAACTTTCTTACTTAACTCGCTAATTTCAGAATTTGTGCCACGTTGGTTAGACACATAATTGGCGGAAGATAGGTGGTTGTTTCGATCCACTGAAGCTTGGATCTTAGAACCTTTGCTTAGTTTTTCAAAAAACTCCCATTCTTCCTCCATAGGTCGCAAGAAAAACATACCCCCACTAGCGGCCATCACAAATTGTTGGTTGTTATAATCCAACCCATCATAGAAGACTTTGACAAGCTCCCATTTTGGAACATCGTGATGAGGGCATGTTCTTAATAACTCCTTAAGTCTATTAAATGCTTCATTAAACTGCTCGCCTGGGATTTGACGAAAGGATTTAATCTTATTCCTAATGGCAGCAGTTTTACTTATAGAATAAAATTCCTCAAGAAAAGCAGATTGCATTTCAGACCATGAGTTAATACTACCTGGCTCAAGAGATGAGAACCAGTCCTTAGCTTGATCTTTAAGTGAGAAAGGAAAAAGGCGAAGTCTTACCTTATCCTTGGTAATGTTATTAACCTGATGTGTGTCAGCAATCGAGAAGAATTCTCGCAGATGTGCATATGGCTCCTCACGACATCTAAACACTGGCAAGATTGCTATGAGGTTCGGCTGAATCTTGAAGTTACTTGTAACCCCTTTAACCGGATCCGGATAAACGATAGGCGAAGGATCCTCGAAGATCCTCGGCCTGTAATAAGAATCAACACCCCGTGGTGGAGATTCTTCTCCGCTACTACTTCCGCTAGCACCTCCGCCAACATCTCGTCACCTGGCATTTCAGCGAAAAGCTCTGCTAAACCTGAAAAATCAAGATTAGTAGAAAACTGTCGAAACGTCTTCCTTCTTAACCTTGCACTTTTCTCAACCTCAGGATTGTAAGCTAACGGTGATGTACGTCCCGATCTTCGTGTGCGCATACACTAACCTGCACACTCACAAGAAACAAAACAAACAAACAAAACAAAACAAAACAAGAAAAATAAAATCTTTTTGTATTTTTGTATTTTATTAAAGAAAAATATTAACAAAAACTTAAACAAAAAGCTCACTGAGTCCCCGGCAGCGGTGCCAAATTTTTGATCGACGTCGAAGTGCCGGTCAAAAATAACCTAATTACCTTATACTAGATAGGGTAAGCGGGTATCGATCCACGAGGAATATGTGGTTTTAGTTTAAGTTTTGGGGTGATCATTGATGAATAAAGGTTTTGGTTTTGAAATCTAACAACTAAAATACTTTTGATAATAAAAATGCTGATTAAAAATGTTGGAGCATAGTTTGGCTGAACCTCGCATACTAGACTGGGGGGACATGATGACGTATAGTGGCTATGCTCACTATTCGTAATCCCAAACCATCATCTTTTCACTAAAAGTAGCCCATCACGAGTGGAGCCATATGTTACGGACAACCCACGAGGATGTCCTAGCAAGCAAGCCGCAAGCGGTTGTTTAGTAAGCATGATACACGAATGAGTCTAGTATAACATGATCATGGACCATATCATACTAGACTGGGGGACATGTCGACGTATAGTCTGTAGTCGGCCCGGCCCGACAGGCCCGCGGCCCACACAAACCTAACTTACCCTTCAAGAAACCCTAAGCCTATATAAACAGGGGTAGGGGTCTCATTATACATGAGGTTCTCTCTCTTAACCACACATCTTATACAATATATTAATCAAATACTAACTTGACCGTCGGAGGTGGACCCCGGGGCTCCGGCCTCGGGTCCACGTCTAACCGGTTCTTCTTTGTTTGCAGCATTACTCAGGACCGGGGAAGACGACGAACGGCCCAGGAGAGTCGTCAGCCCGACCTAGCCAAATTATGCTCCAACAAGTTGGCGCCATCCGTGGGACCCAACACTATGTCACATGTTCTCACGCTGGGAAAGAAAAGATCGATGCCATAAATCGGTATATCTGAAACCCTCGTCATCTATGTTTTTTTTATTCTGTATGTTCTACCATGCGTATGTTAACACACTGATCATACTAATACTCGGTATACTTTTACCGATATAATCAGTAAGTTAACTTAGAATATGATTGCCAAAATTAATAAAGGTCATCTGAAGAATTATTCTTTTGAGCCAATATTTAATTCGTTATTTCCGAAATCATTATAATTGATCATGTGAGATTGTTATGGTTACATGATATCTGTTATACTACCCCAAGAGTTTAACAGGATATGTGTTACTATGTTGTTTTCAAGTTGCGTAATAATAAATTTATTACGGAATATCTTTGTTATCAAAACTTGATTTAAAAAAATACTTGTTCAGCAGGCGCACCATGCCATGTCAAAACTTATATTATTAGACAAGTATACCAATTATTAAAATTTCTGCTGTACGCTTCGCACGAGATTCGTGGAACAATATCTTCAAAAATAATATTGGGATAATATCTTCTTTATCATACAGTTTTCATGGGATCTAACTATGATAGTCATTGACACAAGTAACTATTTTTCATATCGTGTGTACCTTAACCCATCTGATAAGAATCAATGATAACTTTATTTAGCTTGTGATAATATTTTATTATATTATTTGATATTCTAATTCATGAGAGCAACTATAGTTATTGAAAATAAACCAATAAAAAAGGGATTTTTTCTCTATGGTATATTTGACTAGGAAGATATGTTGCATTGCATATTAAGAAGCTGTTGGGAGCTAGGGGGTAGCATCGGGTATCTCTGTCTCCCAAAACTTTGGTTTTCCGTACCACTTCGCATGTTTAGATATATTTTTCTTCCGCGGTTAAAGCGTGTCTGGTGCGTCCGTTCATACATTCAGATATATTTACTTTTTAACCGCGGTCATGAGTCGCATCTTTTCGCGTAGGCTCGCCCACTCGAATCTATAATTTACGCATATATTTTCACATATAAAGAGATATTATTCTCTTGTAAATTGGGTAAAAATATATTCCGATATATTCAAAAGATTTCTTCGTTCTCTAGTATTGAGGCAAATATTTAGTCTATATACGTGACATGAATAAATAAGAATATTTTACATGAATATATCAACAAAACAAATTTTGTCAAACAGTACAATTAAATTTTCTTTTGGTAAAAATATGTAATATTCTTAGCTAAAGCGAAATACGAAGGTTGACATACTTTTTTCGCAAGCCAGAGTTTTTTTTAAATAAATGACAAACAATGTCAGTTTATAAATCAGTAAAAGATTTACTAATATGTTAAAATTGATAAATGATTATTTTGTATCTTTTCTTTGCAATTATCACTCAGTCGGATATTTCTCTTTTATTTATAGATTATGCTTTTGCCTGATAATTTTTTATTCGCGGCTATTGTCACACTCCCAAAATATTAGAGTATAATGGCGACAAGGGAGTGGTGACGTCATGATTATCATACACACACAGTCACAAAGAACGATCTCTAAATGAGACGTTCCGAAAATAGATCACTTGTAATTAATAAAATAAATAGTTTTAACCAAGTGCGGAAGCATAAAACTGGATACAGTTACAAAACATAGTTTTCTCAAATAATACAAATGATCTTGGTTTCAAAGAAATGACGGCAATGTATGAGACCTCACTTAGCATCTTCCTTCTTAATACCTGAGAAAAACATTGCTAAAGTGTCAACATAAAGTTGGTGAGTTCATAGGTTTAGTTAATTTGAAATGTTTAATGAACCACAAGATTTTCCCAAAAGTGATGACAATATAACATATACAAAGTCATCCCAAAAGTATTTATTACAGTCTAAGCTCGTGACACCGAAGCGTTAACAACACCGGCAGTATAATCATATAAATGTAGCCCAACTAGATGCCTAAACCCACGACATCCTATCTCAGACTCAAATGAAACTGTGCCCGCTTGTCCCCTTGTTGGACAAGACAGACAGGGACGTCAATCCCGATAGATCTATCCATAACATTCGCGCTTACACAAAGTAATTAACGGTTCACGATTCACGGGCCAAAGCAACTGGGTTTTTAGTGGGACTTAGACTAATATATAAATCAGTAAATGCACTTGTGTTCATACGTTAAAATCAAGCAATGTCTCACCCCAAAACGCAATAAAAATAGTTAAGTATGGGGCTACAAACTCACCTCGTAATTCAGCAAAAAGGACGAAGGTAAAAGGTAGCTCGAAAGTACGGTTACGCTAGCCGCGACCTATTTAATTATGAGGATCGGGTTACGATACGAAAAGTTATACAAATAAAAAGACACCACACCCTAGTTGTGCTTGACAAAACCTTACGTTTACGGAAAAATACACATAAAAATCGGTTATTAAACGGTCGGGTTTTACGGGTTAAATTATACCCTTAAGTTACAAAATTCGTTCATGGGCTTTAAATAAACTCAAAACATACACTTGGCCCAAAATGAGTCCAATATCCCCACTCACAAACCGGCCCAAGGGTCATATGACCCGGCCCGGTCCAGGCGATACAAACAAGGAACCCAGGGGAGTAAATACGCGTGTTTTCACACACACAACTCAAAAACAGAGAGTTTACTCTCTCTCTCTTCTCTCGAAATACACCCACCGCCCCACTCTCATCTCTCTTTCTAATCTGGATCGGATCATCTCTCTTCCATGGCTAATATGGTTTTCAGTGTGATATAACAATCATTTGGGGATGGTTTGTGGTGTTTAGATCGCGTGAGATGTGGGGTTTCATCCCCACATCAAACCGATTGGGTTTCTGATGGTGTTCATCCTCATGGTTAAGATGATTCTTCTCCAAAACAAAGATAAGTTATTCATCCTTATTTTCTTTTAATAAAAGTTAATTGATTTTCGATTTATAAAAGATCAGTGGGTTTAAATAACTTGTATAAACTTGTTGAGAACCATATGGCTCTCGGATTTGAAATAAATAAATTAGGGTTTCGAAATATTTGGGGGTTTCTCTAAATCTCGGGTTTAAATACGATTAATTAATGTTTTCTTGTATAAAATCATGTTAATTTCAACATATAATCGGTTTTATAAAAGTTAGGGTTTCGGTCAATTGGGGGTTTTTGCATATCTCGTTTTCAATCAAATTAACTATTGGATTCGGGTTTAGATTGGGTTTAATTAGAGTTTTAATTAATAAAATTAAATTAGGGTTTATATAAAATTGGGGGTTTTTACATTCGGTTGATAAATCATAATTAAGTGGCGTTTTTGGTATATAGAAAATATTAATTTCATGTTTAACAAGGTTTTCAGTTGTTAGGGTTTCGATTTGAAAAAGGGGGTTTTATACCCGCGACATAATTGGGGTTTTTATGATGTTTCTGTAAAATTAAAAATGGTTAAGACATTTGGACTATGGTGACATTGATTGATGATGGTTTTGGCAGAAAACAAACAATTTGGTTGGCTTGGTTTGGTTCTCGGTTTGGCCTTGGTTTGGGTCTCGGTTGGGGTCTCGGTTTGGTTTGGTTTGGGTCTCGGTTTGGTACTCGGCTTGGTCCTGTTTGTGGTCTCGGTTGAGTCTCGGTTTGGTCTAGGTCGGGGTCTCGGTTTGGTTGACAGAAAAATAAGGGTCATGGTCATGTTCAAGTAATAATTGCTATAGCTTAACCCTTTCAGTTTTTAATTAAAATAAGACCGTGACGAATACTAACACATTCATTTGATTTTTCGCAGGTTTGTCAAAGACGAGCACAACTAAGATCTCATACAGGAAAAACGAAGAGACGAAAAAGACTCACAATGGGATGCTAAGTTTCAGTGTGCAGGTTCGGACGAGATGGATGGCTTGACTCTTTCGGTTTGCAGGTGTGGACGAGATGTATGGCTTGACTCTTTCGGTTTGCAGGTGTGGACGAGATGTATGGATCGGCTGGACACTTTCTTCACTTTACCCAGGAATTTGTATTTGAAAAACTTGTCCAGAAATTGTAATTGTAATTTGGACTGTGAATAACTTTGTGTGTTGTGTTTGGACATTGGGTAAACTTGGATTGTATTTAATCAGGTATTATTAGTCTAGGGTTAGCTTCAAGCTGATTTTGATAAGCTTGTGATATACCCAATTTGGGTAAACTTGGCATGTGTGCTGTCTTGTAGTGTTTAGTGGGTAATAAACTACGGAGTTTATGTTGTGACTGAAAATAGGACTCTTGCTAAGCAAGTTGTTGAAATAAAAGTGAATAATGGTTTATACTTAAATGTTTGTACATGATGTATCAGTTATATTACTTGACTCGGATCCGACGGGTATATAAGTTTAGACGCGAAACTGAATAAACACGACTCTATAACAGTTTGACACACGATCCAAAACAAAGGCAATTATGCGAGACTTCACGGGATTAAGTAAGTACATCAAATTAACATACGGCAACCATAATACGCCCACCAATTTCGTGTATTGCATTCAAACTTAATAGACGCGAAAAATTCGAGATGTTACATATGCTCTCCCTAAAAAGGGCTTTGTCCGCAAAGCAGAATAAATAACACATTCATGTCGACAACTTGTCGGTAAATAATTAAAGTACTCATACTATATGAATAATTTAAGATGAAAATTTGACGGATGTCACAGTATTCCCATGTTTTAGAGATTTCGTCACGAAATCAAGACGTTGTTGTAGTAGGATGGTTAGCGAAAAGATGAGGATACTTGCTCTTGAATTGATCTTCACGTTCCCACGTGTATTCTGGACCTCTACGCGCATTCCAACGGATCTTTACAATAGGTATATGGCTTTGCTTGAGTTGTTTGACTTGACGGTCCATAACTTCTACCGGTTCTTCTACAAAATTGAGTTTGTCGTCGAGTTGAATCTCTTCCAAAGGAATAACGAGTGTCTCGTCGGCTAAACATTTCTTTAGATTGCAAATGTGGAACACATTATGCACTCGGCTAAGCTCTTGGGGTAATTCCAAACGATAGGCTACGGGGCCAATCCTCTCTATAATCTTGAAGGGTCCAATGTAACGAGGATTTAACTTTCCACGCTTTCCAAAGCGAATCACACCCTTCCAAGGTGAGACCTTCAACATGACTCTATCACCAACCTCAAACTCAAGGGGTTTGCGTCTCATGTCAGCATAACTCTTTTGTCGATCTCTTGCGGCTTGCATACGGCTCTTAATCTTAAAGATCTTCTCAGTAGTCTCGTGTATGATCTCGGGTCCAGTGAGTTGTGCTTCACCGACCTCTGCCCAACACACGGGTGAACGACACTTCCTACCATACAGTGCTTCGAACGGCGCTGCCTTAATGCTAGTGTGATAACTATTGTTGTATGAGAACTCCACCAGAGGTAGGTGTCTATCCCATCTATTTCCAAAGTCAATCACACAAGCTCTCAGTATATCTTCTAAGGTTTGAATGGTCCTCTCACTTTGACCGTCGGTTTGGGGATGGTACGCAGTGCTCATATCCAACTGCGTTCCCAATGCCTTCTGCAGTGACTTCCAAAACTGCGAAGTAAATCGGCTGTCTCGGTCGGAGATTATAGACACAGGCACACCGTGCTTCGTGACTACTTCCTCCAAGTATGTTCTTGCTAACTTATCCATTCCATCAGTCTCCTTGATGGGTAGGAAATGAGCCGATTTGGTGAGTCGGTCGACGATTACCCAAATCGTGTCGAATCCGGCTGCGGTCTTTGGTAGCTTGGTAATGAAATCCATAGTGATCCTTTCCCACTTCCATTCTGGCAGTTCGGGTTGGACCAATAATCCTGATGGTTTCATATGTTCGGCTTTGACTTTGGCACAAGTCAAGCACTTGCTAACGTATGTAGCAATATCCGCCTTCATGTTCGGCCACCAATACAACATCTTCAGATCATGATACATTTTGTCAGATCCCGGATGTATGGAGTATTTTGACTTATGCGACTCATGCATAATCAAAGATCGTAGGTCACCATGGCACGGTAACCAACTCCTATTATCAAGGCATAACGTTCCATCCGAACGTGCTTCTAACTTCTTTATCATTCCTTCAACATCTTCAGTCTTGAGAATTCCTTCCTCGACTGCCTCTTTCTGAGCCTTGAGAATTAAGGATGGAAGGTCTAGGTCAATGGTCATCACCAAAGCCTTCACCCGAAGAACTCTCTCCTTTCGACTCAAAGCACCGGCCACGACATTTGCCTTGCCCGGGTGATAACGGATCTCGCAATCGTAATCACTGAGCAACTCTAGCCAACGTCGTTGTCTCATGTTGAGTTCCTTTTGATTCAAAATGTGTTGTAGACTCTTATGATCAATGAATACAACACACTTAGTACCATAAAGGTAGTGTCTCCAAATCTTTAGGGCAAACACCACTGCTCCCAACTCTAGGTCATGAGTTGTGTAGTTCTTCTCGTGCACCTTTAGTTGTCTTGATGCGTAAGCTATGACCTTAGTCCTTTGCATCAGTACTGCACCTAACCCTTTTATGGATGCATCACAATACACCACAAAGTATTCATTACCCTCGGGTAGGGCTAGTATAGGTGCTTCACACAACATCTGCTTCAATGTCTGGAATGCCAAATCTTGATCCTCTTTCCACTCAAACATCTTATCCTTTTGAGTCAATTCCGTCATTGGTTTAGCTATCTTGGAGAAACCTTCAATGACTCTCCTATAGTAACCAGCAAGACCTAAAAATTGGCGGATCTCCGTAGGTGTTGTTGGAGTCGCCCAATCCTTCACGGCCTCGATCTTAGCAGGATCAACGTGAATACCACTGCTGTCGATTACATGCCCAAGGAATTGCACTGTGTTTATCCAAAACTCACATTTGGAAAACTTTGCATATAACTTCTCCTTCCTTAGCAGCTCTAGTATGGTCTTCAAATGTTCCTTGTGTTCTTCTCCATTACGAGAATAGATGAGAATATCATCGATAAATACAATCACAAACTTGTCCAAGTATGGTTTGCAAACTCGGTTCATGAGATCCATGAATACCGCAGGCGCGTTTGTCAAACCGAAAGGCATAACTTGGAACTCGTAGTGTCCGTACCGGGTTCTAAAAGCCGTCTTATGAACGTCTTCCTCTCTAACCCTTAGTTGATGATATCCTGACCTTAAATCGATCTTCGAGTATATGCTAGATCCTTGCAATTGGTCGAAAAGATCGTCAATTCTTGGCAATGGGTAACGGTTCTTTATCGTCAGCTTATTCAATTCTCGGTAATCGATACACATTCTAAAGGATCCATCTTTCTTTTTGACAAACAAGACCGGCGCTCCCCAAGGTGAGGAACTTGGTCTAATGAAACCTTTGTCAGAAAGTTCCTTTATCTGTTCAGCTAACTCTGTCATCTCGGCCGGTGCTAGACGGTATGGGGCTCTAGCAACAGGCGCGGCTCCTTGTGTAAGCTCGATGTGAAACTCCACTTGCCGTGCTGGTGGTAGTCCTGGTAAGTCCTCTAGGAATACGTCCGGAAAGTCTCTAACGATCGGTACATCTTCCACCTTCTTCTCGTGATCTTCTTCTCCTTCCTTTTGTGTTACTTGAACCAAGAATACTGGGCATCCCTTCTTAATGTATCTTTGGGTCCTAATACATGAGATGACTTCCAGTCTTGATCCATTCTTCACTCCACTTCTTTCGCCTTGTATGATCAGTACATCGTTTCCATAAGGAACACAGACGCACTTCTCATGACATACAATTTCCGCGTGATGCTTCGACATCCAATCCATTCCAATGATGACGTCAAAACTTCCCAATTCTATAGGAAGTAGGTCGATACTGAACGAACGACCTTGTAACCTTACACTACATCCTTTCAGAATAACGTCGGTGGTTACTGACTTCCCATCGGCTAATTCTACATTATACTTAACGTCTAACGCAGTAGGGGTAACATTTAGGCGTTCACTAAATATAGACGACACAAAACTCCTATCCGCACCAGAATCAAATAGTACTGAAGCATAGTTGTTATTGACTAGAAACGTACCAGTCACAACATTGTTGTCTTGCACTGCAGCTTCAGCACAGAGATGATACACTTTGCTAGGTGCCGTGAATCCTCCAGGAGTACTAGTTGTGGCTCGGTTATTCCCTCCTCGGTTCCCTTGATTCTGCCTCTGGTTCCCTTGGTTGTGATTTTGATTGCCTCGAATCTGGTTACCACGACCTTGGTTCCCACTGCTTGGACACTTGTTCTTGTAGTGACCTTTCTCTCCACATCCAAAGCAAGTGGCATTTGCTCCTTGGCTACCTTGCGTTCCAGGTCCTCTTTGGTTAGTAGGACGAGGTGGTGCTCGACATTCCTTTGCCTTATGTCCGGCCTTCCCACAATTGTAGCACGTAGGGGGACATGCTCCTTCGTGGTGTCGGCCACATTTTCCGCAGAAAGGAAGTCTTCCAGCGTAGTTTCCAGTATTACCTTGTCCAGCAGTAAACACCCTTGCTACTTCTTGTCGCTTGTTCTGGTTGTAGTTGTTTGTGTTGTTGCTGTTGTTGGTATTGTTGGTATTGTTGTTGTAGTGGTTGCCAGACCACTTTCTTTTATCCCCAGTATTTTCTCCCAACTCTTGTACCACTTGGTACATCAGACTCAGAGCCATATCGATTGCCTCGTGCAAATTAGTTGGCTTGGATGAAGTCACATTCCCTTTGATGCTCAAAGGTAGTCCTTCAATGTATCGCTCCAACAATCGGTCGTCGTTGGGCATCATTTCAGGACATAACAAGATCAGCTCTTGAAAGCGCTGATTGTAAGCAGTAAGAGCAGTACCCTTGACCTTCAGGTTCCATAGCTCAACTTCCATTTGCTTGACTTCATTTCGTGGGTAGTATTTCCTCACAAACATAGCTTTAAATTCACTCCAGGGCGTCGCTTGGGCAACGTCAATGGTCACTGCACGAGCATAAACGTTCCACCAAGTCAAAGCACCATCCACTAACGTGCTTGACGCAAACTTCACCTTATCAGCTTCAGCAACATTGCTAATCCCAAATTGGGATTCTAGCTTCTCAAACCATCTGGTTAATCCTACTGCTCCTTCAGTACCGCGGAAACTTACTTGCGTAACTGCACAAAATTCCTTGTAGGTACAAGTCCGTACAATAGCATTAGTAGCTCCTTGGTTGGTCTCTTCCTGTGTGCTAGCTGTACGATTTGCTTCAGCTGTTGCGAGTGCCTCAGCCACTCGTTCGGCTATCATTTGACTTAGCATGACGGTGTCAATTCCACCGGTAGCGGCTGGTGGATTCTGCATTTCGGATCTTCTAACTGGCGCCATAATCTAAAAGGTAATAGGACAATGAGTTTTTCCAGACATAACATGCATGGCACGCACAATACAATTATGAAATGCTCCAGGGTATAATACACAATATATAATGATCTCACAATTTTTGTAACCCATAATATCATTCATAGAATCGTTTGGTAGTACATCATAGTTTGTCATACATAATATAATAAAAGAAAATAAGATACCAACTAGCTAAGATAAACTTCAAAGCTTAGTGGTCATACAAGGATAAGTCGATGGTACAAGATAAATCTAACTAGTGCCCTCACGGCGCTGATGAAGCTCTCTCTCCAACTCTGCTAACCTCCTCTCAACCACGATCTCACGAGCCTGGGAATCTCTAAGTCTAACATCGGTATCATAACAAGCGGCTCTAAACCTCTTATCCAAGTCTGCAACAGGGTCCTCCACTGGTGCCTCTAGTCCGCCTGTCTCCACCAATGGCTCTACTCCCCAACGGGTCATCAGGCTCTCGATCTCCTCAAGACGAGCATTCGACATGGATTCCATCTGATCAAGAACAGTATGAAGCTGTCCTCGTAGACGGGTCACACATACCGTCAACACTGCCTCATCCCTAACTGGGCTCTTCTTTGCCAGTGCCTCCAACTTATCCTGAACTTCATTATACTCTTCACCTAAAGCCTCTACAGCATCCTCCAACCTGTTTAATCATGTCGTCACACATCCATCTGCCGCCCCAAGCATCACCACCATCGATGTAGCTCTCCTAGGAAGAGGAGTCGTAGCTCTCGGCCCAGTAGAGATGCCAGCATCAGTAAGCATCTCCTGGTACACAGTAGGTACAGTCTCTGGTGGTGGTAGTAGTGGTATCTCTGGGACAGGACTGGCAGGTGTGCGGGCTGCATGCCTGTCAGTGGCAGTGAAAGGTATGAGGGGTCGGTAACGTGAAAGTGATGGTCGAGCAGCTCTCCCCCGAAGACGTCGTCTCACATAGTAGAAAGGTAGAGTACCAGGTGCTGGAGCAGGAATAACAGTACTCTCTCCTTCGTCTTCAGATGAAGATGAGGAGATGTGTGCTAGGGAAACCTCAGGAGTAGCAGCATATGCAGTAGGAGGGTCCTCAGTGTCTGTGACCTCCATGGCTCTCCTTCCCCATCTGTGAACTCCATCTCATCATCCTCTGTCTCCTCTACCGTCTCATCTCTAGTAACTGATGTCTGACCTAGTGACTGCACCACATCAGTGTCTAAGTCATCCTCTCCTCCGCCTTCTAGGCTAAGTACGTCGTCAGCTGATGCATCAGGAATACGGATCGGTGAATGACGAACCTCCTCAGTCTCTCTCTCTGCATCATCATCTGAAACCATCCGGTACCACGGATATCCTGATGGTGATCCTCTAGGTAGTCCTACTGATGAACTGATAGTCGACTGTGAACTACGGTTGTAGTACGCTCCTGTAGACGTGGAATCATCAGAAGAAGATATCGCTGTAATCATAAACAAAATAAATGTGTGTAAATATCTTATAAAATTAGTCCGTAAAAAGGGACATTAATCATAACATAGCAATCATTGTTGAATCCACATGTATCCCATATAACATAATTCAAATTTTGTTGTTGCACATGTAACCCATGTAAATATACCTCGTAATTGTTAAATCACATGTATCCCATTTATTACTTATCTACGTTCATGTATCTACATATACTTAATACTTACAATCCGTATGATAATCGATTAAACATATAGCAGTTATAGTCTAGAGTTACTAAATGCAACCTAGTTCTCTATAACTATGGCTCTGATACCAATCTGTCACACTCCCAAAATATCAGAGTATAATGGCGACAAGGGAGTGGTGACGTCATGATTATCATACACACACAGTCACAAAGAACGACCTCTAAATGAGACGTTCGGAAAATAGATCACTTGTAATTAATAAAATAAATAGTTTTAACCAAGTGCGGAAGCATAAAACTGGATACAGTTACAAAACATAGTTTTCTCAAATAATACAAATGATCTTGGTTTCAAAGAAATGACGGCAATGTATGAGACCTCACTTAGCATCTTCCTTCTTAATACCTGAGAAAAACATTGCTAAAGTGTCAACATAAAGTTGGTGAGTTCATAGGTTTAGTTAATTTGAAATGTTTAATGAACCACAAGATTTTCCCAAAAGTGATGACAATATAACAGATACAAAGTCATCCCAAAAGTATTTATTACAGTCTAAGCTCGTGACACCGAAGCGTTAACAACACCGGCAGTATAATCATATAAATGTAGCCCAACTAGATGCCTAAACCCACGACATCCTATCTCAGACTCAAATGAAACTGTGCCCGCTTGTCCCCTTGTTGGACAAGACAGACAGGGACGTCAATCCCGATAGATCTATCCATAACATTCGCGCTTACACAAAGTAATTAACGGTTCACGATTCACGGGCCAAAGCAACTGGGTTTTTAGTGGGACTTAGACTAATATATAAATCAGTAAATGCACTTGTGTTCATACGTTAAAATCAAGCAATGTCTCACCCCAAAAAGCAATAAAAATAGTTAAGTATGGGGCTACAAACTCACCTCGTAATTCAGCAAAAAGGACAAAGGTAAAAGGTAGCTCGAAAGTACGGTTACGCTAGCCGCGACCTATTTAATTATGAGGATCGGGTTACGATACGAAAAGTTATACAAATAAAAAGACACGACACCCTAGTTGTGCTTGACAAAACCTTACGTTTACGGAAAAATACGACACATAAAAATCGGTTATTAAACGGTCGGGTTTTACGGGTTAAATTATACCCTTAAGTTACAAAATTCGTTCATGGGCTTTAAATAAACTCAAAACATACACTTGGCCCAAAATGAGTCCAATATCCCTACTCACAAACCGGCCCAAGGGTCATATGACCCGGCCCGGTCCAGGCGATACAAACAAGGAACCCAGGGGAGTAAATAAGCATGTTTTCACACACACAACTCAAAAACAGAGAGTTTACTCTCTCTCTCTTCTCTCGAAATACACCCACCGCCCCACTCTCATCTCTCTTTCTAATCTGGATCGGATCATCTCTCTTCCATGGCTAATATGGTTTTCAGTGTGATATAACAATCATTTGGGGATGGTTTGTGGTGTTTAGATCGCGTGAGATGTGGGGTTTCATCCCCACATCAAACCGATTGGGTTTCTGATGGTGTTCATCCTCATGGTTAAGATGATTCTTCTCCAAAACAAAGATAAGTTATTCATCCTTATTTTCTTTTAATAAAAGTTAATTGATTTTCGATTTATAAAAGATCAGTGGGTTTAAATAACTTGTATAAACTTGTTGAGAACCATATGGTTCTCGGATTTGAAATAAATAAATTAGGGTTTCGAAATATTTGGGGGTTTTTCTAAATCTCGGGTTTAAATACGATTAATTAATGTTTTCTTGTATAAAATCATGTTAATTTCAACATATAATCGGTTTTATAAAAGTTAGGGTTTTGGTCAATTGGGGGTTTTTGCATATCTCGTTTTCAATCAAATTAACTATTGGATTCGGGTTTAGACTGGGTTTAATTAGAGTTTTAATTAATAAAATTAAATTAGGGTTTATATAAAATTGGGGGTTTTTACATTCGGTTGATAAATCATAATTAAGTGGCGTTTTTGGTATATAGAAAATATTAATTTCATGTTTAACAAGGTTTTCAGTTGTTAGGGTTTCAATTTGAAAAGGGGGGTTTTATACCCGCGACATAATTGGGGTTTTTATGATGTTTCTGTAAAATTAAAAATGGTTAAGACATTTGGATTATGGTGACGTTGATTGATGATGGTTTTGGCAGAAAACAAACAATTTGGTTGGCTTGGTTTGGTTCTCGGTTTGGCCTTGGTTTGGGTCTCGGTTGGGGTCTCGGTTTGGTTTGGTTTGGGTCTCGGTTTGGTTCTCGGCTTGGTCCTGTTTGTGGTCTCGGTTGAGTCTCGGTTTGGTCTAGGTCGGGGTCTCGGTTTGGTTGACAGAAAAATAAGGGTCATGGTCATGTTCAAGTAATAATTGCTATAGCTTAACCCTTTCAGTTTTTAATTAAAATAAGACCGTGACGAATACTAACACATTCATTTGATTTTTCGCAGGTTTGTCAAAGACGAGCACAACTAAGATCTCATACAGGAAAAACGAAGAGACGAAAAAGACTCACAATGGGATGCTAAGTTTCGGTGTGCAGGTTCGGACGAGATGGATGGCTTGACTCTTTCGGTTTGCAGGTGTGGACGAGATGTATGGCTTGACTCTTTCGGTTTGCAGGTGTGGACGAGATGTATGGATCGGCTGGACACTTTCTTCACTTTACCCAGGAATTTGTATTTGAAAAACTTGTCCAGAAATTGTAATTGTAATTTGGACTGTGAATAACTTTGTGTGTTGTGTTTGGACATTGGGTAAACTTGGATTGTATTTAATCAGGTATTATTAGTCTAGGGTTAGCTTCAAGCTGATTTTGATAAGCTTGTGATATACCCAATTTGGGTAAACTTGGCATGTGTGCTGTCTTGTAGTGTTTAGTGGGTAATAAACTATGGAGTTTATGTTGTGACTGAAAATAGGACTCTTGCTAAGCAAGTTGTTGAAATAAAAGTGAGTAATGGTTTATACTTAAATGTTTGTACATGATGTATCAGTTATATTACTTGACTCGGATCCGACGGGTATATAAGTTTAGACGCGAAACTGAATAAACACGACTCTATAACAGTTTGACACACGATCCAAAACAAAGGCAATTATGCGAGACTTCACGGGATTAAGTAAGTACATCAAATTAACATACGGCAACCATAATACGCCCACCAATTTCGTGTATTGCATTCAAACTTAATAGACGCGAAAAACTCGAGATGTTACATATGCTCTCCCTAAAAAGGGCTTTGTCCGCAAAGCAGAATAAATAACACATTCATGTCGACAACTTGTCGGTAAATAATTAAAGTACTCATACTATATGAATAATTTAAGATGAAAATTTGACGGATGTCACAGCTATGGTATGTCCAGCCGTGCTTATCTATATGTTTCTTCGTATTTTATTTTATTGCGGTCATGAGCCGCGTCTTCTGTAATTAATCCGCATGTGGGGATATATTGTTTATATTAGTAACAGATATTACACATATCATTTAAATTACTACAAGATAGACTTTAGGATTTTTTTTATTATATATATCTTTCAAATCGGTAAGATATATGACATATGTTTTTTAAATAATATGTTTATCATTCACGGTCATGGTACGTCCATCCGTGCTAGTCCGTAGACTCGGATATCTTCTGCCTACGGGCGTACATGTACATATCGTTCCCAGGTGGAATAAGAGGATTGAGTGAACCTAATAATTCAACTTGTCGTGTAAGAGGGATGCAACCCCAACGAACACGGATCATGTATCCTTGTTAGACACCTTGCTCATAAGACGTTGTAGTAAGTTTCAAAAACATACCGTGCCTCCCGAGCCGGACTTGTTAAAAGACACACTGTGCACGTCTAACAAAATTTTGTCAAAACTTTGACCGTCCTTATGGTAGTAGCGGTACGCCGCACATAACGACATAGCTTATCCCATAAGTTAGTTAAGATACGTCTTAAACTATGTGACAATTCGCGGTTGTGGCACGACCCATCCGCGTTGGTTCGCACGTTCGAACCCGATTTCTATCTTTCGTACGCGGGTATGGTACGTCCATTCGCGCTGGTCTACGTGATCGTAATTTTTTGAATACTTGATTAAGTTTGATATTACTAATCGAGTTTAGCACCATTAAACTTGGGGGGCTACCAGGGTATAATCATACCACTATTTCTGTGCATGACGCGCAAATATCTTTGGATATATTTCTTTGCCGCAGAGGTCCGCCTTCTGCTGGGTTATTCCTTTGCCATGGAAGTATCTCTTCCATTGGCTTATTCCTTCGCCGCGGAAGTACTCCTTCCACGTGCTTCTTCCTTTGCCATGGAAATATCTCTTCCATTGGCTTGCTCCTTCGCCGCGAAAGTACTCCTTCCGCGCGCTTCTTCCTCTGCGCCATGGAAGTATCTCTTCCATTGGCTTGTGCCTTCGCCACGGAAGTATATCTTCTGTTGGCTTATTCATGCGCCGTGGGAGTATTCTTCCACGTGCTCGTTATCTCTCGCCGTAGAAGTATCTCTTCCTAGTGCTTCTTATCTTCGCGGTGGAAGTATATCTTCCACGTGCTTATTATCTTTGCCGTGGAAGTATCTCTTCCACGGACTTATTGTCTTTGCCGTGGAAGTCCTCCTTCCACGGTCTTATTATCTTCGCCGTGGAAGTAATCCTTCCACTGGCTTATTATCTTCGCCGTGGAAGTATCTCTTCCACGTGCTTGTTATCTTTCGCCGTGGAAGTATCTCTTCCACGTGCTTGTTATCTTTCGCCGTGGAAGTATTCTTCCATGTGCTCGTTATCTTTCGCCGTGGAAGTATTCTCCCACATGCTCCTTATCTTTCGCCGTGGAAGTATTCTTCCACGATCTCATTATCTTTCGCCGTGGAAGTATTCTTCCACGGTCTTATTATCTTCGCCGTGGAAGTGATTCTTCCACTGGCTTATTGTCTTTGCCGTGGAAGTCCTCCTTCCACGGTCTTATTATCTTCGTCGTGGAAGTGATTCTTCCACTGGCTTATTGTCTTTGCCGTGGAAGTCCTCCTTCCACGGTCTTATTATCTTCGCCGTGGAAGTGATTCTTCCACTGGCTTATTGTCTTCGCCGTGGAAGTACTCCTTCCACTGGCTTATTGTCTTCGCCGTGGAAGTATTCCTTCCACGTGCTTATTATCTTTGCCGTGGAAGTATCTCTTCCACGGACTTATTGTCTTTGCCGTGGAAGTCCTCCTTCCACGGTCTTATTATCTTCGCCGTGGAAGTGATTCTTCCACTGGCTTATTGTCTTCGCCGTGGAAGTACTCCTTCCACTGGCTTATTGTCTTCGCCGTGGAAGTATTCCTTCCACGTTCTTATTATCTTTGCCGTGGAAGTATCTCTTCCACGGGCTTATTGTCTTTGCCGTGGAAGTCCTCCTTCCACGGTCTTATTATCTTCGCCGTGGAAGTGATTCTTCCACTGGCTTATTGTCTTCGCCGTGGAAGTACTCCTTCCACTGGCTTATTGTCTTTGCCGTGGAAGTCCTCCTTCCACGGTCTTATTATCTTCGCCGTGGAAGTGATTCTTCCACTGGCTTATTGTTTTCGCCGTGGAAGTACTCCTTCCACTGGCTTATTGTCTTCACCGTGGAAGTATTCCTTCCACGTGCTTATTATCTTTGCCGTGGAAATATCTCTTCCACGGACTTATTGTCTTTGCCGTGGAAGTCCTTCTTCCACGATCTCATTATCTTTCGCCGTGGAAGTATTCTTCCACGGTCTTATTATCTTCGCCGTGGAAGTGATTCTTCCACTGGCTTATTGTCTTCGCCGTGAAAGTACTCCTTCCACTGGCTTATTGTTTTCGCCGTGGAAGTACTCCTTCCACTGGCTTATTGTCTTCGCCGTGGAAGTATTCCTTCCACGTGCTTATTATCTTTGCCGTGGAAGTATCTCTTCCACGGACTTATTGTCTTTGCCGTGGAAGTCCTTCTTCCACGATCTCATTATCTTTCGCCGTGGAAGTATTCTTCCACGGTCTTATTATCTTCGCCGTGGAAGTGATTCTTCCACTGGCTTATTGTCTTCGCCGTGAAAGTACTCCTTCCACTGGCTTATTGTCTTCGCCGTGGAAGTATTCCTTCCACGTGCTTATTATCTTTGCCGTGGAAGTATCTCTTCCACGGACTTATTGTCTTTGCCGTGGAAGTCCTCCTTCCACGGTCTTATTATCTTCGCCGTGGAAGTGATTCTTCCACTGGTTTATTGTCTTCGCCGTGGAAGTACTCCTTCCACTGGCTTATTGTCTTCGCCGTGGAAGTATTCCTTCCACTGGCACATTCTTTTTACCATGGAAGTACTCCTTCCATTTGCTCATTACTTCACCACGGAAGTACGTCTTCCGCTGGCTTATTGTTTTCACCGCGGAAGTACATCTTCCGCTGTTTCATCGTTTGTCATGGAAGCAGGTCTTCCATTGGCTCATACTTTTTGCCACGGAAGTACGTCTTCCGTTGGTTCATATATTTTTTGTGGAAGTACGCCTTCCACGTTAAATTACTTTGCCCGACTATGGAATGATTTTTCAAAAATTTACATTTTTGACCTTAATTGGACGGGGCCTGATCAACCGTGTTTAGTGCAGGAAATATCGTGAAAATTTTTAAGTCATTATATAAGTCGTGGTCATAAGACGGATGAAAATATCCGCATCAACTTGACACAGAGGCACGCCTTCTGTTGTCCTTAAGCTGAATAAATTATTCGCATTATGCTGCATCATTAATGGGTATAAAAGGTACGCCTTTAAATATTCACGATGCAGCATACGGGTTCCACCTCCACATTCACAAAACCTTCTTATCATCCTCACGTTAGGGATGAATAAGAATGATACCTTGCCAATGCCAGCGTTACCCCGGCTATAGAACACACTTTCTTCTTACGGGGTCCTTACCGTCTAATCACGGGAAACCAAGCATTCGAGCACAATCACCCGTCTTACGTGTTTTCCCATTTCTTTCAGCGTGGATACGCTTACGGATAGCGAGTAACCTCAGTGACAACCTCGCATACTAGACTGGGGGGACATGATGACGTATAGTGGCTATGCTCACTATTCGTAATCCCAAACCATCATCTTTTCGCTAAAAGTAGCCCATCACGAGTGGGGCCATATGTTACGGACAACCCACGAGGATGTCCTAGCAAGCAAGCCGCAAGCGGTTGTTTAGTAAGCATGATACACGAATGAGTCTAGCATAACATGATCATGGACCATATCATACTAGACTGGGGGACATGTCGACGTATAGTCTGTAGTCGGCCCGGCCCGACAGGCCCGCGGCCCACACAAACCTAACTTACCCTTCAAGAAACCCTAAGCATATATAAACAGGGGTAGGGGTCTCATTATACATGAGGTTCTCTCTCTTAACCACACTTCTTATACAATATATTAATCAAATACTAACTTGACCGTCGGAGGTGGACCCCGGGGCTCCGGCCTCGGGTCCACGTCTAACCGGTTCTTCTTTGTTTGCAGCATTACTCAGGACCGGGGAAGACGACGAACGGCCCAGGAGAGTCGTAGATGATGGGCTGGAATTGCGAATAGTGACTATACGCCATCATGTCCCCCCAGTCTAGTATGCGAGGTTGTCACCGAGGTTACTAGACTTTACACCATATCCGCTACCTGTAACCTGATAGGTGTGTAAACACCCATCTTTTCTATCACGTAATTACAATAATAACCGGACCAAAACGTGTATTTTATGTGTTTTATGTCGGAATTATGCGTGGTTTGTGTTTTTGTTGTAATTTAGGACGAAATTGTGAAAAGTGGAGAAAACACGGGAATTCACGGGCATTCACGGCTTTTATTGAAGAAAAAGATGAAAGACGGAGTCGAGAAGTCAAAAGTGGAAAAAGAACGGAAGTCCAAGACCAATTCTGAAGATTTATCGAAGAAAAAGTCAAAAGACGGAAGTTTATCAAAAGTCGAGAAACTCAAGTTTATTTTACTGAAGAAATTAAAGACGAGTTCAAAAGATATCCCGAGCCACAAGTCCTTAAAGTCCAAATTTAAAGAAAGATTAGAAGAAAAGGACTAATGGTGCAATTAAAAGAAGATTAAAGAAGGAAGGACTAAGCATGCAATTAAGGAAGCTTCCTAAGCAAGCCTTAATCTCCCCTATATATAGATTAGATCATTTTTCATTTTCCTGTTGTTGGCTAGATTGACAAACTAGTTCTTCCACCTTTATTTTATGCACATTTAAATACTTGTCCATTTAATTACCTTGTCTTGCACCTTTAATTACCTTTAATTTTCAAGTAAGTGTTTCTTTAATTCTTGTCAAGCTTTATCTTTATCTTGTTAATCTCATTCTTCCTTTCTTAATCTTTGTGTTGATTGGTTTATGTTCATGTTCTTAATTTTGGTTGATTAATTTAAGTGGGTTTTGATTATTTTGATCTTTATTGTTTGATTTGTTGTTTTGGAATGATTGTTTATGTTTATTAGATGTTTTGTTATTAGTTTGGTTTAATCTTTTTGTTGATTTGGTTAAGTTTTATTTAATTCGTGCTATCTTTTCTCCTTGTTCTTCGTTTTACTGTTTCTGATATTTCCCTGTTCGAGCCCAGGAAACATTCCGCATAGGTGTGAACGATTGTGCTCTATACAGAATATTAAATATTCCGCATAGAGGTTTTATTCCGCGTAACAGTTTTGTAGAAATTGCTTATTCGGAATATTTAATTATTCCGCATAGGGGTTTTTGTAAAATTGCTATTCGGAATATCCTGTATTCCGAATAGGGGAAGTTTTCAGCACAGACCGTTATTCCGAATAGGATTTTCCGCATAGAGACTTTTTTCCGCATAGGAGGATTTTTCCGTATAGGCTGGATTTTCCACATAGGGTCTAATATTCCGAGTAGACAAATATTCCGAATAGGGCTATCTTTCCGAATAGGTGACAGTTATTCCGAATAGCATTTATTCCGAATAGGAGTTTATTCCGGATAGGGAAATCTTAGTTTTTAGTTTTCTGCCTTTTCAGTTTAAGCTTTATTTTTCCCGCCTTTTTCCCTTACTCGCACTTTAAGTTTATTTGCCTTAATTTAAGTTTTAGTTTTAGTTGTGTTTTAAGTTTGCCTTAGTTAGATTTAAGTTTGCGTTATTTACTTTATTGCCCTTTAGTTTTAGTCGCGCTTTAAATACTTGCACTTTATTTTAATTAGACTTAGATTAATTTTAATTGCACCTTTACTTTAATTGTTTTGCACCTTTAATTTTTAAACACTACAACGACACATCTTTGTTCCACCAAAGTTCAACTGAGTCACACATTAAACAACAAGTTTTTCAATTCGAAGAGACATAAGTAAACGAACAATTTTAACTGGGTAAAAACCTAGTTATTAAAATGGCACCGCTGCCGGCTCTTTTCGTAACGATCAACAGTTTTTTGTGAGAGACACGTTGCTTTTTGGGATCCGTTCACTTGTGAACGTTATTTTTTTTGCATTAAAAAATTCATAAAAACCATAAAAATTAAAAATTTCAAAAAGCCAAAAAGATTTTATCTTTATTGTGTATATATATTGTTTTTGTGTTTGGTTTTGTTTTCTTTTGCATTTTCAGGTGTATGCGTACTAGATCTTCTAATTATCAAGAGTCCGAGCCTCAAGAAGATTTAGATATGGCAGGTGTCAACAACAACAACATGCCACCGCACCTCAATAATAATAATAATAACAACAATGCTCTTCCACAGCCCGATCTTCGGACCATGGAGGAACTTTGTCAACCAACAATGTTTGGACGAGGAGGACCGATTGCGCCGATGCAAATCAACGCTCCTGAGTTTTCGTTGAAGCACCACATGATTCAGCAAGTACAAACAAACCCATTTAGAGGATTGCCTGATGATGATGCCAACAAACACCTCGACAAGTTCATTACAATCACCCAGAGCATGAAGTTGCCTGGGGCCACAATGGATGTTCTTCGCCTACAACTCTTCCCTCATACTTTATCGCATCATGCCGAGAAATGGTTTGATCGTCTCCCGAAGAATTCTATTCACACTTGGGATGACATGACTCAACGCTTTTTGTCGCGCTACTTTCCACCATCCATGGTCACAAGCCTTCGCAATCAGATCAGTGGTTTCATGCAAGATCCCGATGAATCTCTTTTTGATGCATGGGAGAGATATAATGTCTTGATCGACCGTTGTCCAAACCACAACATGCTTCCGGTCACCTTGATCGATACTTTCTACAACGGATTGACTTTTCGAGATCGTGATACGATCAATGCAGCCGCCGGTGGCACATTCATGAAAAGGAGACCCGAGGAGTGTAGAGAGTTAATAGAGAACATGACTACTCATCATAAGAACTGGGATTCCTCTGCTTCTTCTAGAAACAACACGAGAGTCAATGTTTCTTCTGCCTCAGCAAACCCTGAGATGACCGAACTCACCCGCATGATGGCTGAAATGAGCAAAAGTATTACGCTTCTCGCTTCAAACCAACAACAACAACAAGTTAAAGCGGTTGCTAATCCTTGTGAAACATGTGGCGGTCCTCACTCATACACCGATTGTCCTTCGACACAAGAAAATCCGGAAAATGTGTATGCAGCTTACGGTAATTATTCACCGGAAAATTACCAAGCTCGACAACAAGGGGATAGAAATCTGCTGAGCTACCGTTCCAACAACTACCTTTCACCCGGTTTTTCTCCTCAAAACCAAAATCCCGCAAACAACTACAATAGAAGCAACCAAATCCCACCTCGTGCTTCTAACCCTTATCAACCACCCACCCAACACCACCCACCCATTAATCCCGATGTTGACACAATCATGAGAACTCAAGGTGAGCAAATCAAGAATCTACAGAGCCAAATAATCAATTTGAAAGGAGATATCTTGAAGCAAGGTAATGACATCAGAACCGAGGTTCGTGATAATCTTCAATCCTCTTTCATCACTCAAACAACTGAATTGAAGAATCTGTTGGCTAGTTTCTTGCCCGAAGCTCAACCTTCTTCTTCTTCGGGTTCTCTACCTTCAAACACCGTCACCAATCCGCGAGCTAATGTGAGTGCTATAACTACGCGTAGTGGAATTACCATTGTCAATCCACCTGACTCACCACCATCATCTACACCTCCTCCACCACCATGTATCCCTACTCCTCTTACACTTAGTGATAGTACACCATTACCGTCTCCGCCTCGCCATGACGATGTATCTCGGAAGGACCCTTCAACATCACAACCTTCACCAACTACACCTTCACCTAATCCTTATCAACCTAGAATCCCATACCCTTCTCGCATAGGCAAGACCAACGATCTAACCAAGAATGATTGTCAAGTATCGAAATATGTGGATATGCTATCAAAAATGACCATCAACATTAGCCTTGTTGAAGCACTTTGCCACATGTCGAAATTTGTCAAAGCATTCAAGGAATTGCTTAGCAAGAAGGAGAAGCTGATTGAACTCGCCAACACACGCTTAAATGAAAACTGCTCTGCAGTTCTTCTTAGAGAACTTCCGGAAAAGCTTGGAGATCCCGGTCGTTTTGTGTTGCCTTGCGTGTTTAACAAAACTGAAGAATTTACTGCCCTTGCTGATCTCGGGGCTAGTATTAATTTGATGCCACTCAGTGTTTGGAAAACACTATCATTGCCCGACCTCATTCCAACAAAGATGACTCTCGAACTTGCAAACCGCACTCTCGCTTACCCCGTTGGTATAGCCGAAGATGTGTTTCTTAAAGTTCGCACATTTACTTTCCCGGTCGATTTTGTTGTCGTTGATTATGAAATGGACCCTCGTATTCCTTTAATACTTGGTCGGCCATTCTTGAGAACCGGACGTGCTTTAATAGATGTGGCCGAAGGCGAGTTAATCTTACGAGTCGGGGATGATTCTAAAGTTTTTAAAATGGGGAAGCTTACAGGCAAATCCTTTGGAGGCCGAGAATCAGTGAATATGATAAATGTGCTCGATGACTTTACCGTCTATGATAATCCTTTATTCGAGTCTTCCACTGATAATCCACTCTTTGAAGATAATGTGGATGATTCTCACTCTACTTTGGACGCTTCTCCCATTTATGATTCACCACCGGTCTTTGATGCTTATGATGATAATTCTAGCTCAGATTCAGATGATTTTGATTGTACTTCTGAGTATCCCGAGCTGCCCACATTCGACGATTTTGATGAGGCTGATACTCTCTCGAGCGATTCTTCACATGATGAAGATCCTCCGCCATCACTCGATCCTACTTTGGACGATTACTCATTCGAGGAAGATTTCTCTGAATTTCTCAACACATACTTCCCTCATGAGAGTGATGCACCTCCTCTGGACTTTGAAGATTATCGTCTTGATCTTACTTTGGATATAAAGAGCATTTTGTCCAAGGAAAAGAAACCGGTTGACACCGAAATCCGTTGCACTTATGATTTGACACCTCTTTGTCCCACTTCTGAGGACGAGGTTGTGCTTCTTTGCGGATCTTCTTCACACTCGGCTGAGCCGGAGTGCTATTTTCCCCTGAAGGAAAAGGTGTTCGATCCCGGTATTGAAGTTTTTAAGCCATCTCAGTATCCGCCTGATGAAATAAAAGGAAAAATCTTTGGAACCATTGAAGACATGCTTGCCCCACTTCATCTTTGCTTCTACCGTGCTCCATCACTGCTTAAGGGAACCTTGCCACTTCTCTTTTGGCTTGCCTTGTTCACCTTAAGTTCTTGCTTACTGATGGATGAAAACTATGTCTTTGATCCTGGTGGATTTGTTTCATGCTACTTCCGTTGATGATCAAGGTCGAGTCAGGCTCACGACTCGGTAAACAAAAACCAAGCGCTTCTTGGGAGGCAACCCATGCATCTATCTTTTCGCTTTCTTTACCATAAGTGTAGGGGGGACCCTTTGGATTGCTATTTCCTCTCCTCACTTCTTAATCAGGGATTCGAGCTTCAATGATCCACTCTTGCTGATTCTTGACAACCCGTGATTCCGTGTTCTACTTTATCCCGGTTCTATCCTAAACTCTTTTCGATTCACTATTTTATATTTTCTCAATATTAAAATAGGAATCTCTTTAGTTGTCCTTTCCTTAGCGAGATTTAAACAACGTGCACAATGTCCTAAGTGTAGGGGAGTTTACTCCCACATGCTTAAACATTGAGGACAATGTTTATCTTAAGTGTAGGGGGGACTTCTATCGAAGTTAAGTGATCTTTTCCTTGTATTTGTCCTCATTTTAACCGGAAAATCAATTTTTCGACATTTTTCAAAATTTTTGATCTATTTTGGCCTATTAGTTTTTCCCTTTGTATAGTTATTTTCTTTCTTTGCTAGAATAAATGTTTAATAAGTGGTTTTAATTTTCAAACGTTGTGAATCTTTTGACTCAATCCAAGTTTACTCTAGCTAGTATCCTTAACATGTTTAAGTCAAGTTTTGCTAGGCTTTTATATAGGGAGCTATAAAACGCGAAAGTCTTAACTCTCACGGGTTAAGAACAAGAACTTTTCGCAAGTTCCTATAACTGATCCTAGAGAGTCGTTTATTAAGGGAACTTTAAGATGCGATTTCTAAACTTGAAAGAGTCCAAGAATTTGCAAGATCCTATAGGCAACTCGAAAACCCAAAACTTTGATTTAATAGGCTAAGTATCCACGAGTCTCATTACTTGAGATTTTAAACTGTGGAGAACGAGAGATGATAGAGCCAATTATAAGTTCGGTATTCTTTCGTGAATTTATGTGAGTTAATTATAAGCCTATTCTCCCATCGCTTGCTAATAAATTTATCTGCTAATAAATAAGGTTGTACGATTTGAAAAGTTACTTAGCTTCTAGCCCCAGATCGTTTAAAAGTTGCTCGGTAATGACGAGAGTTCATAGCCAAGGCATAACTTATGAAGCGGGGCGCGAAGATTGGCGAGTCCGAAAAGGCCCTAACAAGGCATGAGGGCTATGTTTTGTTGCTAAAGATCCAAAGTGATGTGAAGAATCATTTATCGAAAATCAATATGAAGGATCGAGACACACGACGAAAAGCAAAAACTCCCAAAAAGTCATGGAGAAGTGTATCCGAAAAGACCCTAACAAGGTATGAGGATAAATAGATCCAAGTCAATAAAGGAGGCGGATCGTTGTATATCAAAATCCAAAATAAAGATTGGAGAAAAATGAAGAAGTCGTGGTCCATATATGAAGAATCTCTCAAAAATTCCAAGAGAAGAAATTCCAATTATGAAGAGAAGACCATTATTTCATGAACGTCTCTCAAGATTTGAAGTATGAAGTCGCTGCCAAATATCGGCCCGAGAAAGGTCTCAAATCGCGAACCAAGTTATGCCAAGATATGAACTTTTTGATATCCCGAGAAGCAGTTTTAAAAGATTTGGTCCTTTAGCTAACTATTGATTAAATCGTGCACTTTATTTTCAGACTTAATAATTATCTAAATAAGTCAAACAATGCATCTTCGTGATCATTCAAGACAAATAATAAAATATAAGAGATACCCATAGGAATAAGGGAGTCTAAGTGAATAATTGGCCCACATGAGTTCGTGTTAGTTTACTAACTTATAATAACAATGATCTCGTTTTTAAGCTTGGTTTGGAGAAAGTGAAAAGTTGAGGATGATGATTATTCATGACATTTTCAAAACCCAAGGTATGCTTTTAATTTCTTTGCTTTGCATTTTTATAATTTTCTATCTCTTTAATAAAGGCCAATGTGGATTGATTAAGATGAAAAGTGTAAACATGCTTTGTAACTTATGCATTGCATGAGGACATTGCAATGGTCAAGTGTAGGGGATTTGATAGGTGTGTAAACACCCATCTTTTCTATCACGTAATTACAATAATAACCGGACCAAAACGTGTTTTTTATGTCTTTTATGTCGGAATTATGCGTGGTTTGTGTTTTTGTTGTAATTTAGGACGAAATTGTGAAAAGTGGAGAAAACACGGGAATTCACGGGCATTCACGGCTTTTATTGAAGAAAAAGATGAAAGACGGAGTCGAGAAGTCAAAAGTGGAAAAAGAACGGAAGTCCAAGACCAATTCTGAAGATTTATCGAAGAAAAAGTCAAAAGATGGAAGTTTATCAAAAGTCGAGAAACTCAAGTTTATTTTACTGAAGAAATTAAAGACGAGTTCAAAAGATATCCCGAGCCACAAGTCCTTAAAGTCCAAATTTAAAGAAAGATTAGAAGAAAAGGACTAATGGTGCAATTAAAAGAAGATTAAAGAAGGAAGGACTAAGCATGCAATTAAGGAAGCTTCCTAAGCAAGCCTTAATCTCCCCTATATATAGATTAGATCATTTTTCATTTTCCTGTTGTTGGCTAGATTGACAAATTAGTTCTTCCACCTTTATTTTATGCACATTTAAATACTTGTCCATTTAATTACCTTGTCTTGCACCTTTAATTACCTTTAATTTTCAAGTAAGTGTTTCTTTAATTCTTGTCAAGCTTTATCTTTATCTTGTTAATCTCATTCTTCCTTTCTTAATCTTTGTGTTGATTGGTTTATGTTCATGTTCTTAATTTTGGTTGATTAATTTAAGTGGGTTTTGATTATTTTGATCTTTATTGTTTGATTTGTTGTTTTGGAATGATTGTTTATGTTTATTAGATGTTTTGTTATTAGTTTGGTTTAATCATTTTGTTGATTTGGTTAAGTTTTATTTAATTCGTGCTATCTTTTCTCCTTGTTCTTCGTTTTACTGTTTCTGATATTTCCCTGTTCGAGCCCAGGAAACATTCCGCATAGGTGTGAACGATTGTGCTCTATACGGAATATTAAATATTCCGCATAGAGGTTTTATTCCGCGTAACAGTTTTGTAGAAATTGCTTATTCGGAATATTTAATTATTCCGCATAGGGGTTTTTGTAAAATTGCTATTCGGAATATCCTGTATTCCGAATAGGGGAAGTTTTCAGCACAGACCGTTATTCCGAATAGGATTTTCCGCATAGAGACTTTTTTCCGCATAGGAGGATTTTTCGGTATAGGCTGGATTTTCCGCATAGGGTCTAATATTCCGAGTAGACAAATATTCTGAATAGGGCTATCTTTCCGAATAGGTGACAGTTATTCCGAATAGCATTTATTCCGAATAGGAGTTTATTCCGGATAGGGAAATCTTAGTTTTTAGTTTTCTGCCTTTTCAGTTTAAGCTTTATTTTTCCCGCCTTTTTCCCTTACTCGCACTTTAAGTTTATTTGCCTTAATTTAAGTTTTAGTTTTAGTTGCGTTTTAAGTTTGCCTTAGTTAGATTTAAGTTTGCGTTATTTACTTTATTGCCTTTTAGTTTTAGTCGCGCTTTAAATACTTGCACTTTATTTTAATTAGACTTAGATTAATTTTAATTGCACCTTTACTTTAATTGTTTTGCACCTTTAATTTTTAAACACTACAACGACACATCTTTGTTCCACCAAAGTTCAACTGAGTCACACATTAAACAACAAGTTTTTCAATTCGAAGAGACATAAGTAAACGAACAATTTTAACTGGGTAAAAACCTAGTTATTATAACCATATCCACGTCGAAAGAAATGGGAAAACATGTATACGTAAGACGGGTGGTTGTGCTCGAATGCTTGGTTTCCCGTGTTTGGACGGTAAGGACCCCGTAAGAAGAAAACGTGTTTCTATAGCCGGGGTAACACTGGCATTGGCAAGGTATCATTCTTATGCATCTCTAACGTGAGGACGATAAGAAGGTTTTGTGAAGGTGGAGGTGGAACCCGTATGCTGCATCGTGAACATTTGAAGGCGTACTTCTTATACCCACTAATGATGCGACATAGTGCGAATATTGCATTCGTCTTAAGGCCAACAGAACATGTACTTCTGTGGCAAAGTGATGTGGATATTACATCCGTCTTATAACCACGACATCTGATAACGACTTCCAAAATTTGTCACGGTTTTTCCTGGATTAAACGATATAAATTTTGGAAATTCACTCTTAGCCGGGCTAAGTAACTCGTCATGGAAGACGTACTTCCATAACAAAGATATGAACCAACAGAAGACGTACTTCCGTGACATGAATAACGAGCAGGCGAAAGACGTACTTACGCGGCGAAGACAGCGAGCCAACAGAAGTAGTACTTCCGTGACGAATGATAATGAGCCAATGGAAGGAGTACTTCCACGGAAAAGATAATGAGCCAACGGAAGGAGTACTTCCGTTGAAAAATAAGAAGCCAGTGGAAGGAGTACTTCCACGGCGAAGGATAATGAGCACGTGTAAGAGATACTTCCACGACAAAGATAATACGCTAGTGGAAGAATTACTTCCACAACAAAGATAATAAGCAGGTGGAAGGAATACTTCCACGGCGAAGACAATAAGCCAGTGGAAGGAGTACTTCTACGGCGAAGACAATAAGCACGTGGAAGAGATACTTCCACGGCGAAGGATAATGAGCACGTGGAAGAGATACTTCCACGACAAAGATAATAAGCACTGGAAGAGATACTTCCACGGCAAAGATAATAAGCACGTGGAAGGAATACTTCCACGGCGAAGACAATAAGCCAGTGGAAGGAGTACTTCCACGGCGAAGACAATAAGCCAGTGGAAGGAGTACTTCCACGGCGAAGACAATAAGCCAGTGGAAGGAGTACTTCCACGGCGAAGACAATAAGCACCTGGAAGAGATACTTCCACGGCGAAGGATAATGAGCACGTGGAAGAGATACTTCCACGGTGAAGGATAATGAGCACGTGGAAGAGATACTTCCACGGCGAAGGATAATGAGCACGTGGAAGAGATACTTCCACAGAAACGATAATAAGCACGTGGAAGGAATACTTCCACGGCGAAGACAATAAGCCAGTGGAAGGAGTACTTCCACGGGGAAGACAATAAGCCAGTGGAAGGAGTACTTCCACGGCGAAGACAATAAGCCAGTGGAAGGAGTACTTCCACGGCGAAGACAATAAGCACGTGGAAGAGATACTTCCACGGCGAAGGATAATGAGCACGTGGAAGAGATACTTCCACGGCGAAGGATAATGAGCACGTGGAAGAGATACTTCCACGACAAAGATAATAAGCACGTGGAAGGAATACTTCCACGACGAAGACAATAAGCCAGTGGAAGGAGTACTTCCACGGCGAAGACAATAAGCCAGTGGAAGGAGTACTTCCATGGCGAAGACAATAAGCCAGTGGAAGAGATACTTCCACGGCAAAGGATAATGAGCACGTGGAAGAGATACTTCCACGGCGAAGACAATAAGCACGTGGAAGAGATACTTCCACGGCGAAGGATAATGAGCACGTGGAAGAGATACTTCCACGGCAAAGACAATAAGCACGTGGAAGGAATACTTCCACGGCGAAGACAATAAGCCATTGGAAGGAGTACTTCAACGGCGAAGACAATAAGCACGTGGAAGAGATACTTCCACGGCGAAGGATAATGAGCACGTGGAAGAGATACTTCCACGACAAAGACAATAAGCACGTGGAAGGAATACTTCCACGACGAAGACAATAAGCCAGTGGAAGGAGTACTTCCATGGTGAACACAATCAGCACGTGGAAGAGATACTTCCACAGCGAAGGATAATGAGCACGTGGAAGAGATACTTCCATGGCAAAGATAATAAGCACGTGGAAGGAATACTTCCACGGCGAAGACAATAAGCCAGTGGAAGGAGTACTTCCACGACGAAGACAATAAGCCAGTAGAAGGAGTACTTCCACGGCGAAGACAATAAGCCAGTGGAAGGAGTACTTCCACGGCGTAGACAATAAGCACGTGGAAGAGATACTTCCACGGCTAAGGATAATGAGCACGTTGAAGAGATACTTCCACGGCGAAGGATAATGAGCACGTGGAAGAGATACTTCCAAGGCAAAGATAATAAGCACGTGGAAGAGATACTTCCACGACAATGATAAGGAGCACGTGGAAGAGATACTTCCACGGAAAAGATAAGAATCCAGTGGAAGGAGGACTTCCACGGCAAAGACAATAAGTCCGTGGAAGAGATACTTCCACGGCAAAGGATAATGAGCACGTGGAAGAGATACTTCCACGGCGAGAGATAACGAGCACGTGGAAGAATACTCCCACGGCGCATGAATAAGCCAACGGAAGAGAGACTTCCGTGGCGAAGGCATAAGCCAATGGAGGAGATACTTCCATGGCGCAGAGGAAGAAGCGCGCGGAAGGAGTACTTCCGCGGCGAACGAACAAGCCAATGGAAGAGATACTTCCATGGCAAAGGAAGAAGCACGCGGAAGGAGTACTTCCGCGGCGAAGGAACAAGCCAATGGAAGAGATACTTCCATGGCAAAAGAAGAAGCACGTGGAAGGAGTATTTCCGCGGCGAAGGAATAAGCCAATGGAAGAAATACCTCCATGGCAAAGGAATAACCCGGCAGAAGGCGGACTTCTGCGACAAAGAAATATATCCAAAGATATTTGTGACGTGCACATAAATAGTGGTATTATTATACCCTAGTAGCCCTCCAAGTTTAATGGTGCTACACTAGATTAGTAGTATTAAACTTAATCAAGTATTCAAAAAATTACGGTCGTGTAGACCAACGCGAATGGACGTACCATAGCCGCGTACTAAAGATAGAAATTGGGTTCGAACGTGCGAACCAACACGGATGGGTCGTGCCATAACCGCGAATTGTCACATAGTATAAGACGTATATTAACTAACTTATGGGATGGGCTATGCCATTACGTGTGGCGTACCGCTACTACCATAAGGACGGTCAAAATTTTGACAAAATTTTGTTAGACGTGCACAGTGTGTCTTTTGCAAGTCCATCATGAGTCATGTGATTTGCATAACTTACTACAACGTCTTGATAGCAAGGTGTCTAACAAGGATACATGATCCATGGTCGTTGGGGTTGCATCTCTCTTACACGACAAGTTGAATTATTAGGTTCACTCAATCCTCTTATTCCACCTGGGAACGATGTGTACATGTACGTCCGTAGGCTAAAGATATCCGAGTGTACGGACTAGCATATATATATGTATAATAAGTAATCACTAAATACTAGTCATGATAATATCTATCTAGATATGTGTTGAAAGGTGCAAACATTTATCGTAATAAAAGAAAGTCGCACAAAGCTAAAAGATATAAATAATATCTTGTTAATAAGTTTAAAAGATATACATAAAATCTTTTATTAATATAAAATATTGATAAGATTTTTAAGCATTTTTTAAAAATGTAGATAATATATTTTGTCAGTTTAAAAATATAAGTAATATATAACTACCTATTTAAAAGATACGGATAATATATTATCTTTTTTTTAAAAGTAAGAATACACTTTTGCCAACTTTAAGATATCTTTTTACAAATTCAAAAAATAATACTTAAAGATATACGTAATATATTTTATTAATATATATAATATATCCAATCGTGCGGATTAATATGGAAGGATGCGGCGTATGACCGGTGTAAGAAATAAAATGTGCACAAACGTGCGGACGAGCGCGGCTGATCTCTTGACCGCGAATATAAAATATATCATATATTCTATACGTATATTAGCTTAAGATAGGAGATATACGCAAACACTTTATTCATAGCATGGTATCTTTTTTCATGAAAAATAAAAGTTACCTTGATGATTCAAAATATGTAAATTTGAATATTATACTTATCAGCAAAATATTTTGCAAGAACCCATGCGTATGATAGGGAAAAAATATATACCTACGCATTGCTGCTATCGTAGTTAAGGTTATATCAAATATATATGCGTAAGTTTTGGCAGATCAAGCTTTCCCATATTACATAATATATAACAGTATGGTTTTGCGAAAGAAATCTTTACCAAATATTTTTTCAATGTTCAATATTATACTTTTTGCAAAAGATTAAAATATCCTATCAAATCCATTAAAATTTAGGATAGAAACGCTGTAGTTTCGATATTAGCATATATCTTTTACTAATTAAAAAATTAATAGAAATATTTTGAACATTAGATCTTATAAAAAATTCAACATGCTTCCACCGAGAGTTCGGATATGCGCATTGTTTGATACACTATGATCTTATTGCCGATCCATATAGAATACGGTATGTAATTTTCATACTGAATATAAATGCATTATATTGCACAAATACGCATGGCAAACGTAATAGTGTATGGAAACAAAATGCATAATACGTAATGGTGAAAGACAAAAGTACGAAGGTGATAAAATTACCGATTTTTGAGATTGATCTTTGTTTTCGGTAGTATGAGACCACGTAACATAGTTTAGTTAGAGTCCCACGGATGGCGCCAACTTGTTGGAGCATAGTTTGGCTGAGACGGTTCGACGACTCTCCTGGGCCGTTAATCGCGTCTTCCCGGTTGCTGGGTAATGCTGCAAACAATAGAAGAACCGGTTAGACGTGGACCCGAGGCCGGAGCCCAGGGGTCCACCTCCGACGGTCAAGTTAGTATCGGATGAATATGTTGTATAAGAGGTGTAGTTATGAGAGAGAACATGTCGTAGAATGAGACCCCTACCCCTGTTTATATAGGCTTAGGATTTCTTGAAGGATAAGTTAGGTGTGTGTGGGCCGTGAGCCTGTTGGGCCGGGCCGAATACCGACTGTACGTCGACAAAAAATTAAAATAATTATTAAACTAATAATAAAGCTATAAAAATAAGATAAGATGTAAACAATTAAAAGAAAAATGCAATCCCTTCCAGCTCCTAATATATATGGTTGATCACACTTATGGATTATCGAAACTTTTCAGTTTGTTTACAAAGATTATTTCGACTTAATATGAATGAAATAATGTCGGCATTTATTATGTTTATCAACGATTCGAAATAATAAATCTTATATTAATCCAACCAATAATTATGTTTTAATAATATATTTAGGTACAACTTATGTTGATTATACGACCATCTTTTTTTTAACTAAATAAAATAAGTATGAATCGTTAACTAACAATAAATTGTCTCACACAAATAATTAAACATAATATTAAATCAATAAAAAATAATTTATAAATAAATTATAAATCAATGTAATAAAAATATGATAACCCAAAAGTAATTATCAAACCATAAATAAAGTTACCGGAAGGAATTACAACAAAATTAGCCAGACATCGCGATGTACCCGACCCGCATTATACTGTTTATCACTCTTTTTTTATAAATTCATATGAGTTATCCTCCCACTGTGTATTGTGTAACAAAATCTTCCAAAGCAAGATTCCTTTTTTTCTTTTAATGTGTCCCCCACAAGAAGCATTCCCACTGTGTAATTTTTTTGATCGACTTTTCTTTTCTATCCCACTCGGCTGTCCACTTGTGATGGATCCCCTCTCTTGCGCCGTCTTTTTTTTTCTTTCTTGATATCCTCTCCTTTTTTTTTCTTATGCCTCATTCAATATATATATATATATATATATATATATATATATATAGATTATTGGGTATTGGGTCCAATGGGCCAAAAGTTTTTTTTTCTTTTCTTTTATTCTTTTAACATATAATAACTTTGGCCCAATAAAAAATTAACCCAACACCAATAATTGCTCAGACGATGCCCGGAAAAATAAAAGATGACCGACAATATTGCGACGCGCTCAAATCTTTTTCTTTAATATTTTTTTCTTCATTTATCGGCGCTCACAATGTCTTTTCTCCAAAAAATTAATTAAGCGGCCATTTTATTCTATTTCGCTCGTAACCTGCATAATCACAAAACACACTCAAAGTACATATATAATGACAAATAAATATACAATTATGCTAAATTAACATGCTATGAGGTGAATGCAAAATACACCGATTAGAAGGTGTGTTTAACCCTTCTACCAATGGTTCCTTTTATACTACAAGGAAACCCTAATACATCATTAAACCAAAACGTGTAATTTTGATACGCATATCCTTTCCTAACATATCTCATGCATATCCTAGCAAACTACTCAAAATAATAATATTTGACTTTCTAAATACCAGGAGCATGTGTTACTCCTACTACTACTAGGACCAGGAGGAACTACATACCTCCTCGCATACCTATTATAAATGACTATTACAGAGGTCCTAACACTAACTATAACTATAATATATCTTTACTAAAGATATATTCATCGTTATCAACTTAGCAGTACTTACATTAACTCTAACGATACTTGACATATACCACGTTAACACAAATGGTACTTGCTAACATTAACGGTTGTTGTACTTGTACTAACAGTACTTAGTACTTTACAATAATTCCCAGGTAACACATATAAAGTGTTGTATTATGTCCTTAAAATGGTGGAGTATGTCGAATGTGACACTTTACCGAGTGCTCCGTTATGAAACATCGCCTTAGGTTTAAGTGACACTTTTGCAGGATTACGCAACACTTTCTAAACGTGTTGATTATATTTAGCAAATGCAGTACTTTAAGGTGCAACACTTTTTATACCCAAATACAGGACCTTTTACCTTCATTGGCAACACTTTAATATTCAACTACAACACTTCTTCAATAAATTGTAACATTACTAAAAACTAACTGTAATACTTTTCCATTAAAGTACAACACTTTTTCACTAAAGTGCAAGACATATTTACTTAGTACCACTATACTTGCACCATTTTAATCTATCAAATGCAACACTTACAATGCACAATTGCAACAATTTTTTTTGAGTGGTTTGTGACACCTTTTTCATGTAATACAAATGCTATTTATATTTATTTCCGTGTCTAACACATTTACATTTAATTTTGGTAATGGCAATAATATTATACTATAGTGTACTTTGACATGTACATACAACTAGTATTATCTATCTAGTAAAAAAAGTTATCAAGTTACAATTCTAAAAAGCTTGACATTAGGGCGATAATTAGGTCACTGAATGAAGTCCTCCGTTTATTTCTACTCACGGGTTTACGTCAGCCAAAACAACACGTAGCCAGCTGCATATGAAATAGACAAAAGAATAAGATTTAGTTATTTTTCTTTATAAGTTGAAAAAAACGTAAACTACCATTATTTGAAAAGAATTAGACTCACCAATAACTATACTCATACTAGCCAAATAAAACTTTTAAATCTTTATGATATCATTCCAATAACAATATAAAAAACGATAATTAATTCAAAAGTATGCTCAAAACAAAAGTTGAGAAGGTTTATCTCTGAACCATAATATCATGAAGAGTACATATTGGTCATTTATTGTTTTTGTTGTATTTTTTAAATATATATCTACATACATCGTATTTGTACTAAGATCATAATATAGAGCACACTTCTTTAATATCATATTAAATGATGGTTGCATTGTGAATGTATTATGTTAAAGTTGATATGATGTTATGACGATGATGCGAATGTGTATTAGACTTTATATTTATAATATGCGAAAGTGTCTAACCAAATTGAGGAATGAAATTACTTGAAAAAGGCATACCTTCCCACATTCCCAATGAAGAGTGTAGGTTAGATAGCTTAGTAATCAAGCCTAAAACATTCACTCTCAAAATATGGAGAAATTTTGCACAGAATTTGACACGTTAATATCTCTACTTGCTAATGAATACGAATTTCGTATTCGGAAAAAGGAATACATTCTTGATGATATTTGGGAGAAATGTGAGCGAGTGCTTAATGAATTACTGGAGACTCGGTAAAACGATGAATTTGAGGAAGAGATTAAAAACATGAATGTAAAAGGAAGGCTCATATATGACCCTCATTAAATCACGATGGACACCTTTGAAGTTAAGAAATGCTCTTTTTGAAATGGAAACATTTATGTTTGTAACAAGAAGAAGTTGACGAGATGAACTATTCATTGGAAGGATGAATGGAGAAAGCTTATGAAAATGATAAGGGGATAACTGGAGGAAACTGGATGTGTATGCAAGGAGAGACGTAGACCTTGCATGATTCTATCTTAAAGACTCGTTAATAAACTAAAGTGCTTGTTGGGAGATGTTGTCCCACATATTACTTAACAAGTCTTTGAATTTGAATATAACAATGATATGGTATTTGAATGTTTATAAAAGAAAAAGAGAGAATAACAAAAGGAAAAAAGAAGGAGATATTAGGGTTTTAGAGAGAAACTAGAGAGAAGGTAAAGAGATTTTTGGAAAGGTTAGTTTTTATTGAGAATTTGAGAAAAAATTTAGCCAACACCCTCCTAACATGCTGGGAGGGTCGTTTATATAGTAGTAAAGCCTTTTGTTACTAACGGGATTTAACTAATTGACCGGACTCAGGTTTGGTCGGGTACAAACCCGTAACATGTACAAATTTAGATTAACTTGTATACCCGAGACCCATTCTAGCTTGTTACAACTTAAATGATAATTAAGACCGATATTACATAAATTACTCGACCGATACCTGATAACTAATAATGACCAAATTCCTTGTTCGACTCATATTTTGAGGCTTCTCCCCCGAAGTGAGTTAATTGTGATGCTCCTTCTCGAGGTAATTGATATTGATTTTGTCGTTATGCTCTTGTTGTCTTGGTCTTTATTTTTTTGTACGCTTGTTCCTTCATGTTGTGATCTTTGAGCCTTTCTCATTGTCTTTTGACTTGGTCTTTGACTTGATATCTTCAAATATTTCCTTGATTTGACTTTGTTATCTTCGCCATCTTGCGATCTTGTGTCTTTACCCACATGATCATACTATGCATCATCTTGAAGTATTGCTAACAATCTCCCTGGGTAGTGTTGATATCGTCAGGAAGATATTAAATATCAGAGTTGCAACAGTCTTTGTCTTTGTTTGATTTTTAGATTTCTTGATTCTTGAAGCTTTAAGTATGTCTTTGGGCATGAACATGTGTTTATGAATCTGATGTCACTCGTATGAGGTTATAACACATTCGTCTAATCCCGAAATAAGACATATGGCAATAAAAGATGAACTTGGCTTTGTCATTCATCTTGTGTGTAACACCCCTATTTTTCACATCTAGCAGCGAAAGCTAATACGTGGTATTACTTCATAGAACACAAGTCGTAATAATAGAAAACAACTCAAAAGAGTGTTTAAATCAACTTTATTTATATATCATTAAAAAATTAGAGTTTTACAACATGAGGTTCCCAAAATCTATAACAATAATTTCAAACTTGTGCCTCTTCATGCCATCCTTGTGCTGCTCCATGATATCAGTCACAAATACCTGAAATATATGCTTAAAAGTCATATAAAGGTTGAGGGAATTCATAGGTTTGTAATAACAGTTTTAAAACATGTCTGCCACTTCGAGCTACGTTACTATTCGCTCACATAAAACAATATTTTATTGCACTAATCTCATGACATCAATACTAGCGAGAATTCACCTAAGTGACTGTCATGACAGGATATCATGACAAGTAACCTGCAGGTCCATATTACCCATTAATTCTAATAAAGTTTGCTCGGTTACCCACACGGACATGTAACAAAAATAGGGTTCGTTAATCCTAATAGATCTATTCACCATATATAGCGCACACGTAAGTGTTTAATGACTCATGAAATTTAGAAACAAGTAACAGTTCGGGCACTCGTGCAATAACATATTTCAGTAAAGTCATACAGTTTAAAAATACATGTATTCTAGTTTTAACATATATCCCCCTCACGGGTTTTTAAATCATTTAGAAAGCATTAAAAGTATGGTTATGAACTCACTTGGCACCATAAAGTCTGAGCTATATCAGATGTATTTCATTCACAAACAAACAGCTTGGTCTCACAAACCTAGGTCAACACAAATGTATATATATATATATATCAAGCTTTATCTTCATTTCTAAGTTTTAAGTATTATTTTGTGATATTTGCCTAAGGTTCATAATTTATTAAAATATCACATTATTTCTCGGGCTATCATACTTCAGAAGCCATTCTATAAACGGTTGAGGAGCGATGCCACTTTAAATCGTAAAACAAACCACTCAGTCAAAACGTAATATCGAGATGGAACATCTTTAGTAAAAAGCTCCCAAATAACATGATATGTTTATTACTTTCTTCAAATGATACATATATTATTTATATACATAATTACATTTTCAACCCTTATAGTTATAAGTTTAACTTATTTAAACTTTTAACCCTTTAAGTATATAATTTAAGTTTTTAGAATTTCAACCTTATAATATTAACCTCAAGGTTTAAAACTTAACCATATTAATCCTTATAGTATTAACTTTAGTAGAATGATAATTTTGGCTTAAATTATTTATAGTTTCAAAAATGATAGTTTTAGTCCCTAGGCTCGTTTAAAATTACATAACTAGCTTAAATCTGTACATAATGATATAGGAACTTAAAATAAAGTTTATAAACATATTTCTAATCATAATAACATTATTTTTTTTCATATCTATAGCTTTTGAAATGAATTTTAACTCATTATTTCATGTAGATTACAAAACAAGGATTTTATTACATCTTTAGCTTATAATTTCCATTTTAGATCATTATATGAACCAATATTTTTTGGAGTATATTATTTAGATTATAAATAAGCTTATTAAAGACTTATAACTTAAAAATAACTTACTGAACAAGGTGGATACTTACAAACAAGAAAACCGGGAATCTAAGGCTTCTAAAGGGGCATATGGACTATATCTTCTTCACAACTCTTCAAGAACTATTTGAACTTCTTCTTAAGCTTGCTACTGGTATTTGTGACTTATTAGGACTTCAATGGAGGCTTTAGAACAGAATGTATGTATTTTTAGGTAGGAAATGAAAGGATGATATGAAAATGAAGCTAAAGGTTCCTATTATAATTTATACTATGTCTAACCCTTAAGCTCCAAGTTAAGGTTGTAAACGTGTAAGAATAGTAGATACATGACTAAGGGATGCTAGGAATGACTAAGGAAGTCTAGAAGATAATTCATGGAAGCAAGATTCAAACTTATCAACAGTTTATGGTCTAAAGCTCACGACAACAAAGAGATAGGAATGGTGACTTTCATCTACAAGTAGGTGATGCACATACTTGGAAAATATCTCAAAATATATATTAGGTCTGATCCTAACTTTAAATTTAGGAGGGAAAGTTTTTAAATGTGTTTTGGAGGGAAAACCTAGTTGGATCATAATCCAGGGCTTGTAGCTTTGTAACTTTGTAATTCTCATAATTAAGGGTTGAGGAATGTAATTAGGGATGGATTAGGGTGTAATTAGGGTTTACACATTGTAAGTAGGAAGTTTGGTTCTTTGTTTTAAGGTTTAACAACGGTTTGAAGTAAAATTGGGAAGAAAACCTAGCCAAATTAGTGTTTCTAGTGATCTAGGGTTCAATCCTTGTTAAAGCCATTACTCTCACTTTAGGAACTGGTGTAAACTCAATTTATATCTCCTACATTGTCTCTAATGTGTTCATTGAGTCAATTGTTTTAATAAGTTATACTAAGTAAAAATGTCTAAAGTGTAAAAATACCTATTTTGACCTAATTTATAAGTCATGCATTGAAATGTTGTACCTTGTTCATTAGGATATTTGTAACTTATCTTAGGATGATATGATAACCTAAATTAATTCTAATGAAGTTTGTACACTTGTCCTAAAAGACTATACATTGATTCAAAGTGAAATGGGTAATATAGGGGTTTTTAGGTTACTATGCCTAAATGACTTGTACCTTGGGTTATTTTTGTTTACATCATTGTCTTGGCTTATTCTAGGCCTTATATATTGTGTTTAAGGTTTTTAAATATTCTACACACTTAGTTTAATGAGTTATATAGGGTAATCATATTCTAGGAGGTAATATGCTTAATTAGAATCCTATGTTTTGAAAACTTGTACTTTGTGCATTAATTTTTTGTACCTTGACTTGAAGTGAAAATATTGTCTTAGTATGATAATTAGTTTAGTTCTATAATTGGTTGCAAAATAATAGTCTCTAATTCATTGTGAGATGGATTCTAGGTGCTAATCTTGGTTACTAGGCCTTAACACTTGTACTTAGATTTAAATGGTTCGTACTTAGTATTCTTGGATGAAATTATACTTATAACTGATAGACTACATCTTGTACATTTGTCTTTGAGATTCATACTTAGGTATTATACATTCATTTTTTATAAAACTTGAGTTTACAACTTATTTATAGGGTTTATACGGTAATTTAGGGCATCATGGTTATTTTGAGATGTTCTTATCAATATGGTACTTTTAGGATTACTTTTAGAACTTAGACTTGATATATACATAGTGTTTATAAGATATAGGAATATGTTGAAGTGACAATTTAGGCTATGAGAACCTATTCATCTTACCAAGTAAGGCACAAAAGCAAAAATTTCTAGTGAATTTTCATATTCATACAATCATAACACATAACACATAACACATAACACATAACTGAAATTTGAGTATTTTCACATTGTGTTTGGTTGCATTAACCTTCGATTCTGTGAGGATCGTTAGACATTATAAGTATTGTACATGTGATCAGGTAATCTTATTATAAGATCCTCCTTGACATGGTTTCACGATCGTGCTAGCCTGTTCCTTTACCGGACACCTCAAAGCAGGTTCACACCACACTATTAGTATTGCTACTAATAATATGGTAAAGGTGAATCAGTTGGTTCATTTCCGATTGATTTTGGCCATCAATTTGTATACTGGAACAAGTTTGATTCATAAAGAATCTCAACATTGGTGCTTTCCAGTTGACACAAGTTTGATCCATGAAGAATCTCACAATTCACCAACCGCAATGGTGTTTGATGATGGCATTGGAAGGATTTCCATTTGTCACTGTGAATATTAAGGAGTATAACTCTAAATTTTCTAGCATATTGACAAGGATAATGCGCAGGACTCTCTTCTTCGTCAATGGTGTTCTAATTGTTGAACAACAAGTGTTTATCATAGAATGTGACCTAGCGATATTTTTATTGATCTTTTGGCACTAGACTGGATTTGTGCACTTTGATTTTTAATAATTAGAGGCTGGAGCTGACTCTCACCTTTTTAATATCAACTAACTCGGAGTTAGAAAGTCAATACCATTAGTGTTGGGTCCGTGACAAATGAGATAAGTTTCTTTTGAGAGAAACCAAAATAGCTAGGATGGTTGTGCATTGAATCACTAGGTCCATGATGTCTTGTCTTAAATATCAACAATCATCTTTGTGATTCAGATATAGTAGATGTATTGACACAATTTCTGCCTAAGTTGTATGGATGAGTTCTTTCTTTACACCCTTTATCTTTACATTTATTTTTCCATTCTTCAACCCCTTGCTTACCAAGACGTCATTTGCACCTTGCTGTGATTGTTCTAGTGCTAGCTTAATTCATTAGTGTGCATTTTCCCTTATTATCATTCATCTCCATCTTTCCTAAGGATTTTTGATAATCTATTGGATTGTCACTAAGAAGATCTCTCCGGTTCTGGTTGGATCATTGGAAATATACCTAACCACCTTTTGCCACCAAAATCCTCATATATTAATAAATGTTGTGGGTATAAGATCGCAAAAAACAAACCTTTAAATTCAACCAAAGTGTTTGATATAAATCAATACTTTTAACACTTTGAGAGTTCTGTCATTTGAGAACAACTCCCTATAAACATATGCATTAATAACCGAAAGTGTTCGCACATGTGGGTAAGAGTTAAAGTGCTTGATTATTAAACATATATTAGATCACATTTTAATCATACTTTCTCTCTTATCTCTAATATTTAAATCGTTTGCTATGAGAGATACCAATTTGATTAAAATATACCGCAGAAAATAGTCTTGAAAAGCTTTCAGGAGAAATGTGTCTTACTTAGCATGAATTATTGGAACTTTTTTGTTTGCTCCCCTTAGTAATAAACGGATTGACACTAAAAATATATTTGACACAAAATGATATATATAGGTATGAACCACTTGTCGTTGAAAATATACTTATGTAATTTTGAGGGATGGCAATAGTGTCGAGCACAAAAAATTTAAAATATTTTGAATTGTCACTAAAAAATTCTTGAAAAAATTGTAATTGAGCACTATATGGTCATGAACGCATAAAATTGTCGTTACACCTAAAAAACATTAAGAAACTAAATCGTAAGCTTTCGCTTTTTAAATAACCCACGATAACATATCTACTTCTTATATAAAGCAGGGTTTCTTTCCTAATTTTTCTCTTTCAAAATCCTTAATCAATTGACACATGTAATTAGTTTTTTTGATAACCGTTCGATCAATTCCCTTCCATATACGGTTTTTAATTAACCCATTCATTCAATTTCAAATATACATTCTGTAACTCATTCACCCTATTGGAATTCAAAAAAAATCTCAAATCAAAAACCTCCCCATGGAAATGAAGACGTGTTGATTTTTATAAAAGATCCACCACAAGTCCATAAGTTTTAAAACATCACGAGGTAATTTTTTTCTATTGATGATACTCTAAATTGTTTGTTGCACATTGATTTTATGATTTTTCCTGATGCAATCTGTATGAAGCTATGGGCTAATTATGTCAATTTACCAAATATAAGAACACATTTTGAGGTAACAGTGTTATAATAATTATTTGTTCAATCTCTTTTAATAGTGCCTAATTAATCAAATTAGTTCAATATGTTTTTACCTATTGTGTTTGTTTGATTGAATATGTTTTTAGGACTGTTAAATTGTTCTAAGTTACATTGTTCTTATGTAATAGACACTCAAAGAATCCCTGTACGGGGTACTCCTCATACAATAAGATTGTTGGTGCAGGACAAGTTGGTCGATGCTGCAAAACCTGGTGCCGAGTCCATGTAAGGTGTGATTTCTACTAAGGGAGCATCAGATTAGTTCAATATGTTTTTACATATTGTGTTTGATTGGTTGTTCTAACCGCTTATTTTAATGGGCCACTTGGATCTACAGTGGTATGAGTGAGGAAGTTGGCCGAACACAAAGGTCTATGAATTATTAAAGGCATATTTCTATACCATGTATCGTCATTTTAAATAAACTTGCTTTAATAAGTAAACCTTGATAACACGTTATTGTTTTCAGGGGCATTATTCATGTCGTGGTAGTGCTGGAATAAGCATTAGGAGAACTAGGCCTGTTTCCAAAGATACAACCGACAATTAACTAAGATCTCGAACCAAGTTATTTGGAAAAGTGTTTTTGGCTAAATTTAACCTAGCGTGAAAAGAGTAATTTAAACATATGGTTCCCCCTACATTATAATTTCAAACATGTATTCTAAGTAAGTTGAAAAAGTTCTACCAGTTTTTTAAAAATGGGGTTGTTTGCTTTGTACTATTTAGAAACTATAAAAACTGAGAAAATATAGGGAACACGTATTTCTCATACATAAAATTCCAGTTTATCCATAATTGCTTTGGTCTTGAAATTGTACTTGCATTACTAATACTAAAGTTTCAGGGCCACTATTCTTGCAATGGTGGTGTTGGAATGAGCAATCACAATAAATCAGGTAATCTTTTTTCCAACATTTTACTAATAGAATGTTGTTAAGCTGATCATGTTGTTTTGCGTATTATACAACTCTTTGATTTTGGTCTCGCTAATGGTCTACGACAGCTGGACTACACATAACATGTACTGATGTTGTTGCCTTCGGATTCATATCTTTTACTACCACATGCCTTTTTATGTGCAAAAAATGATAAAATATCGAAATAACCACAGTTTTACTCCTTTCCAGTCAGAAGATTATATTAATGTGCAAGTTGAATTGTTATTTAATCAATCATCAGTCATGAGCTTATACGAACATTTACTTAAGAAAGTTGCTTACTTAGTTAATCAACCTTTAATCAATCATGAACTTATATGATGCAGTTTCTTGGCTCCAGATTATTTTATGCATGGAAGAGTGACTAATAAAATCGATGTGTATGCTATGGGTGTTGTGCTTCTTGAGCTTTTTAGTGAAAGGAAACCAATAAATAGTGCATATCCTAAGGGTGATGGGAGCATGGTTATTTCGGTATGTCTGTTTTCATTTCAATGTCCATGATTTCATATGCCTAAGAATTACTAATAAACGGGTCAGGGCCCGTCACTCACTACGAATAATATGTAGTCAAATGGTATTGGGTTGTCAACATGAATTTAGTATATGTGGTTTAAGTGAATTGTTACAACAATGCTAGAACGTGAGTATTATATGTGGGATATGTCTAGACTGGATTTAAGTAGTATAAATTTAAGTTCCATGCTAAACACTAAATTGTTACCAGGTAGTATTAGTTATGGGTCCATGTGAAAGGAAGTCATTCAAGTCCACAACAGGGATCTGAAGTTCGATTAAAGAGACATAAAAAACAACCAACTGGGAAATAGATTTTGAACTTCTAAAGGTTTGTCATTTGTATCCTTCAATATTTTATCTAACTTGAAGACACATAAACAAAATCAAGTAATAAACCACCTCAATCTAAGATTATAGACTGAACATTAGTGTGTCTATCTTTGATATGTGGGTCTTTATACCGGAGTATAGGAGCAAGTTCAACTCACGAAAGTGATAAATGTGGCGTTAGTTATTTGAGTTGAGTATAGTTTCTGAAAGAATGACTCAAATTTACGGATTTTATATGGCAGGTATGAAGTTGCAACTTCATAGGTAACACAAAATAATAGCGCAAACATGAGTTCACAAGAAGAGAAAATCATAGTTGCCATTGTCATAGTCAATTTGGTGTTGGAGATGGGCTTCAGGACAAGATGAAATTTGATACAAGCCCGTATGGGCTATTTGAGGTTGTAGGTTTGTTGCATTTCTTATTATTACATGTCATATTATTATTTCTTAAGACTCAGAAAAAACATGATAAACAAATTGGTACTATGTTTCGCAATTATCTATACACTCATAACTATTGTTTTGTCTACTTTTTAGTCTATTTTTTTAAGCTACAAACTCGGTGTGCTAACATTAAGTATACATTTTTTATCATTATGTTGTTTTTGTATAAGATGTATACATTATTTTCCATCTTATATATCTTATATGAATTCTTAAATCTAGCCGCCCATGGAGCGAGCCTTAAGGCTAGTTCTGATATATGACATGATCAAGTGCATACATCTATGCCATGACTAATTCATCTTACCATACATCCGCTTTTTGTGCTTTAAAACTTTAGTAAAATATACTAACACAACATATTAAACCGTAGCTATATTTACATACGTTGATTAGTCCTATGACTATTCCAGGAGCTTATCTTAACGAGCTAATCTAACTAGTCTAGTTCCAACTCCATAATTAAGGGCATATACTCATTCACAAAATTATCAAATAACATACATAACCACATGATACTTCATAAATCACAACATATTATAAATATGTTACTTACCTTGATACCAAGCTAAGTATATCAAGAACATCATCATCTTCTTTGCTTATTTCTTAAACCATAATTCTCACAAACATATTACTACCTTTAATTAACATAATCCATCTTTATCAATTTAGAATCATTACATGATCATAACCCAAAATCATCAATTTATCTCAAATCATTATTTAACCTTAAACCAATGTCAGTAACCCATTAATACTTAGTTTATAACAACAGTTACCCAAAACCCTAATATACCTCCAGATATTTAATTCTCGAATCACCATTGAATCACTAAGTTAGGATACTTACTTGAAGGATATCAATGCTATGGACATCCTACGTGAATTAGAACACGATTCTTCCATAATTTTACTCATCAGAATGTTTTTTGATTTCCTCTTCTTATTGCTTGGCTCATCACACCCAAACCATACACATACAAAATTCAAGACCAAAATGAGAATTGTGTAGAATAATCTGGAATTTATTTACTAGTTGATAGAAGTTTGATCTTATGAAACATTCTTCCCTTTAAGCCTAACTTTCTTGCACTTGTGCCTCATGACAAAAGTTCCCTAAGGAACATGCATCTAAAAAAGAAAAAAGAAAGCAATCTCCACCATCCATTTAAATCACATCAAATGGTGTATATTAATTTTTCTAAATTTAATTAAAAAAACACACTTTCATCATATTTTTTAAAAGTTAAATATCTCTCAAACCGTTAATCGTTATGAAAAAATAATTATATCATCACGACGTGAATTAAATTATCTTTCTATAGATATGGACTTCTATATACTTTCAGCGAACTTTTTTTAAAAAATTTCGTAAAAGAAATCACATGTGATTCTCGAAAAATTACACGTGATTCTCGAAAACTCATGTTTGATTTATTATTTTAAAAATCACATTTGAATTTGTAATGTCACATGCGATTTGTGAAAATCCCGTGTATCTTTTTACGATTATTTCAACATTGTAAAATCGTTAAAAGTATATGAAAATAACCGTCTATTAAATGACAAAAATATTTTCGTTATTACTTTAAAATCACATGTGATTTATGTGAATTACATTAGAAATGTTTGAATCACATGTAATTCTGTCAATATATTAAAATGTTTGTTGCCATTAATATAAAATATGTTCATTTTATCGGGGTGTAGTCCCCTTTACAAATTATGTGTAACTTTTTTGACGAAAATTTCAACAAAAAATCATCGAAACTATATGAAAAAGCTAGTGGCGTAACTTGTTACGTGTTTATATTCGACTATGTAAATAATTATACTAATAAATAATAATAAAAGTTATTTATTTATTCTGTAAAAAAAATTAATTTTCTTTATAAAAAAATCACAAGTAATTTTTTTGAATCACATGTGATTTTTATTGTCGAAAATCGCAATAATAAAAAAATCGTCAAAAATATATCAAAGTGCCTATCTACTGAAAGATAAGAATTTTTTCGTCGCAATGGTGTATTTTTCATAATCTGACGATTTATCGTTTGAAAGATATGGTGTTTTTAAGAAAAAGGTGAAAGATGAGTTTTTATTTTTTGATGGAAAAAATGAATGGTTGAGATTGATTCCTTTCTTCTTTTATTGGTTCATGTTCTATGTAGAACTCACCTCGTGCCACATAATATTTTCAAAAATCATTTTACATATAATTAACTAACATATAGCTTAAGTTTGACTATTTATTCAACTAACCAATCACGTAACACCTTTAACTTTTAAAAATCATAGTCAAACTTACACAATGGCATTCTCGTAATAAAAACTTAAAACCCGAAGTTGGGGTGGTATAACTACCACGATTGGTACACTACCTAGGGGTCGTAAACTTCGGTTGGCGATTATTGCACATCAAGCATACCTTCACCAAGTGCTCCATAATTACTATAAATCTATAATATAAACAATAAAGTGACAATTCATTGCATAATAAATATAAAATGAGTAATAAACTGGAATAAATTATGCTATAAAATAGATATTATTTGATGTCAATAAATTATGCTATAAAATAGATATTATTTGATGTCATCAAATCTTCCCCACTTAAATCCTACTTTTTCTCGAGTAGACTTTAGAGAACTTATGAAAATTTTATCCTAACATAAGTATATGATTTTTCCTTTAAGCACATATTTCGTTTAATTACTAGCACACAACATAACCACCTCACGAGAAAAGGAAATCACTCAAACTAATATATGTGATAATCCTAAATTGCTCAATTGATCGGTCGTGACTAGTATTATATCATAAGCTTGACAAGAATAAACATCTCCACCACTAAAGCTAAGGAGTAACAACTCTAAATAGGTTAATTGGGTTTGTAATAAGGTTTAAGGGTTTGCCCATTCTTTTCTTTTACCAAAAGTGTTACAACAGGAAAGAAGAAGATCATACATACACACCCGTAATGACGAGATAGATATATACGATTGTATGTTCCCCTATTTGAGCAAAACCAAAGAGTATGATAAGAAATGATATCGTATGGACCTTTTAATCTTTTACAATAGTAATAAGCCAACAAGGTGCAATCCACATATACATGACCGTAACGACGAAATAGAGACATGTAAATTCTTGCATGCTCAATCGAGTAAGACCATAGGATAATGATTAGAAATGAGAGTATGATTGGTGTAAATATAAAAACAAACAAATAACAAAACAGATAAAGGACCATGTTGCTAACTACTTCTCAGCCTTCCAATGATAAAGGCATAAACCAGTGACTAAAAAAAGATGAATAATTACCGTTTATGATTATTAAAAGATAAATAATTAATGTTTATATTTATGTAAAGTTATGATTTATGACCATTTATTTAATTAGTTTGCAGAAATATGTGTTTAAATATTTGGAGAAAAATCCAAATGTTAACTTTGATGGGAGTTACTTCTCTTAGAGCAATCACAATGGTAGCTTGACAAAAGATTTTTCACTATTTTCTCAAGTTTTTTGAATAACTTTCTCCGACAAAAGCTTTGTGAAAGACTTTGAAGAGTAAAGCTTGGTAAACACCGAGTGTTTGACATAAAATATAACAAGTCATTCTCGTTTGATGAAGAGGTCAAAAGGCTTTTAGAAAGCTTTTTTGCATTAGAAGAGGTTTGTAAGAATGACTTTATGAAAGATATAATTTATGAGAAATTTAACTGCAATTAAGAGAAAAAGTCATTATTGCTTGTGTGCATTGGGATGCTCTTAGAAGACAATCATAAACATATACTATAGTACGTGATAATATATTTTTTAATATCATAATGATGGAAGTTGATAATTAACTTTTTGATGGCCTTTTGCCTTTCTCTAAGAGAATTTACAATGCTTAAAACAATAAAGACTTTTTACAATTTTGGAAATTCTTTACAAAGGCTTTTTACCATTGTAGCATAAGGTATTCAAAAGACTTTTTACAAATGAATTGGGCAACTACAAGCTTTTGTAAAAAGCTATAAGCCATAAATGGTTTGTGCATTAATTGCATTAAATGGAATTATAAATAAGTTGTATGATTTAAATACAAAAAGTCTTTGAAAACTTTTTTCATTGGTAATGCTCTAATGTAACAATAACACAAAATTTTATAAAGGACATGTAGACTACATTGGTGTTATTGATCTAAAAAATCATGCAAGATTTACCGGTATACACACATAAGCGTACGTATGCATGCATATGTGATCGATCATGACATGTATGTCTTATGTTAACAATTACTACCTTGGAGCTTGGATTTGGTTTTATCTCAAATCTAGACTACTAAGAAGGCGTAGCATACCCTAATTTATGTTTGGGGGAATACTAAGTAGAAGTTGATGGTTTATATTAATCATAACAATTACGTAAAATCTTAATTAAGATCAAAGCACACATAGCGGAAGCGGTTTACAAGATCATAATTAATAACACATTAATAATTGATCGAGTTAGGGTTTACATACCTTTTAGCTAGAGCAAATCTTCAAGAACATCATCGAATCACAAATTAGGGTTTATATGAAGAACACCAAGATATAGTTTATAATGAAACTATATTACGCTCTTGTACACACGTAATGCAACGGATTAATCGTGATGCTAGCACTAATAAACCAGAGCTTCTGTACTTTTGAATTATAGCTAATACGAAAAACAAACCGAAACCTTGTGTGGGTTAGGGTTTGCGATCGCAAGACAAGAGAAGAAGGGGAGGGACAAAAAACTATGAAGGAATTATGGGATATTTATAGGAAAACAATAACTTGTTATCCAAGCCCAAATTAAGATTAGGAAACTAATCTTCCTTCCCTTTTTTCCCTTTGGCCGACGGTTCACCAAACCCACAAGGGGCTTCCGGAACTTTTCCGTTTTCCTTCTTTTAGCTTCTATTTAATTCCTTAACGATCGTTTATATTTAACTTTTAATTATTAACGATTTGTTAGTTAAGCTCGATTTATATTTTAATAAATAAATATATTTATTAAAATTAATTAATCCTTTACGTATTGTGTGCAATCTCGTAATCTAGAGTTCGATCCTATCACACGACTATTTAATTTTACGTCCATAAACTTTCAGCTCCCACTTGGACAAAATTCTAATATCGTGATTACATTGATTAGCATCTAGTTACACTAACAATGTCACTAGTACAACTCGAGTAAGGTCTCCTGGAAAAAACCTTTTAATGATACATTATCAATATTATTATCCTTTCATTTCATATACACCCGTTAATAGGATATGGATCTCAGTCATTCCTTCATTAACCATTCTATTTCTCGTTTACGGATATAGCAAGATTACCAAAACACATTTGGGTGTGGCCACACAAACATCTTACTTCTCCCACGAGGGGCCCAGCTGTATTATACTTCAAAGTAATTTGAAGGAAACAAATCCCATTTTGACTACAAGCGAAACTTTCGAACTTTGCAACACTTCTGAAAATAACCCTTATGGCTACCAGTTACGTTTAGCGTTAGGTTATCTCATAAAAACACACTACATTCGTGTCAGTTTACTTGTATCTCAGGTCTAAGGATAACTATTTATGATTTACTTAATGACAAAGATCCTTAAAGTAAAATTATATAGTTGGGATACGTCCAATATTTGATCCATCAAATATCATCCAAAATTGACAAATATACTTTCAAGTATACTCTGTTACTATTTTGAATTGTCTTAGTTTAATAATACTCTCATATTATTAATCGACAACGGATATTTAGAACATAACAATTTATTCATGGATATAAAACATGTAAAATAGGATACAAAATCAAATAACAGAAAATAAACGAAACTCAATCTTTATTTCATCAATTGAATAATGTCTTAACATCCTTTATCCAAATACTAATCAACAGATTTATTGCATGAATTCGCTAGCTAGTTGCAGCCCAATCGCTTTGGCGTGCTTAACTACCTTTGGTCTAGGCAAAGCCTTAGTAAAAGGATCAGCTACATTATCATCTGTGTGAACTTTTATTAATTTTATTTCTCGAGCTTCAACTTGTTCTTGAACGTAGTGATATGTACGTTTTAAAGTGTCTGGCGCCTTTCATGACTCCAGGGTCATTGACAAATATTATTGCGGCAAAATTGTCACAATACATATCTATTAGGTTTTTATTGCAAGCATCATCCCAAGATCTTCAATAAAACTTCCTAATCCAAATCACATTTAGTTATCTGTATGGCTACCCTTCGAATACCAAAAACATATCTTTCGTATTCCTCAAATACTTTAGAATATGTTTAACAACAGTCCAGTGGAGCTTCCCTGGATTATGTTGGTATCTACTGACCAAGTTTTGAGCAAACGCCACATCAGGCCTTGTGCATCTTACAACATACATAATAGATCCTACAGCCGTAGCATAAGGCACCTTCCGCATGTAAGCCACCTCTTCGGGTGTTGATGCATCTAACTCATGACTTAATTCATGCTTAACTTTCATAGCTTGAAAACCTTTCTTAGAATTATGCATGTTATACTTCTTCAATATCTTATCTATATAAGCATCTTGACTAAGACCAATTAACCGTCTTTTCCTATCTCGATAGATTTTAATTCCCAGAATATATGCAACATCTCCCAAATCCTTCATAGAAAAACATTTACCAAGATAATCCTTAACTTCCTTAAGTCTTGGAATGTTACTTTCCATGATCAATATGTCATCGACATATAAAATTAGGAATACTACATCACTCCCACTAGCTTTGCGATATACACATGACTCATCATGATTTTGAATAAATCCAAACATTTTGATTTCTTCATCAAATCGTTTATTCCATTGACGTGATGCTTGCTTCAAACCATAAATGGGTCTCTGAAGTTTGCACATGTGTTTTGGATATTTAGGATCAACGTACCCTTCCGGTTGTTTCATATAGATTTCCTCATCTAAGTGACCGTTCAAGAAGGCAATTTTAATATCCATTTGCCATATCTCATAGTCATAGTATGCTGCTATAGCTATTAGAATCCTAATAGCTCGTAAGTCCGCTACAGGAGAAAATGTCTCCTCGTAGTCTACGCCAAAAGTTTGAGTAAAACCTTTAGCCACTAAACGTGCTTTATAGGAATGTAATTCACCATCCATGTCGGTTTTCTTCTTGAAAATCCACCTATTTTTCACTACTTTAGCATTTTTAGGTGCATCTACAAGAATCCAATTGACTTTCATGGATTTCATTTCCTCATTCATCGCAACTATCCATTTTAAGTTTTCTGGATCAAGCATTGCAGATCGATAGTTAGCAGGTGCACCAAGATCCCCTACCTACTTCTCATCATCCTCTATGTTGAGACATAGTTTGCTTGGCGCACGTATAGTCCTTGCAGACCTACGTAGAAGAATCAATTCCGGTGGAGCTCCCAGACTTTCTGGCTCTATTGGAATTTCTTCGCTAGTATTTCCAGAAGGCAATATATCTTCTTGAATTTCTTCAAGATCATAATCTCTCTCACTGAATACTTGATTTACAAGATCACTTTCAAGGAAGTCTCCATACCGAGCCACAACAACATTGTTCTCAACCGGATAATAAAAGTAGTAACCCATAGTTTCCTTAGGGTAACCTACAAAGATACATTTACAGAGTGTTGTTGGAGTTTATCTCCAGAGTCACGTTTGACATACGCCTCACAACCCCAAATCTTTAAATAAGACAAATATGGCTTCTTGCCATGCCATAGTTCATATGGTGTCTTATCAACCTTCTTTGTGGGAACCATATTCAGAATACGAACAACAGATTCTAAAGCATAATCCCAAAAGGATAAAGGTAAAGTTGTAAGATTAAACATAAATTGCACCATATCTAATAATGTACGATTTCTCCTTTCGGATACACCATTTTGTTGTGGAGTATATGGAGATGTGAGTTTCTGAACAATTCCATTCTCACTTAAATAATCTTTAAACTCTTGACTTAAATATTCACCACCTCGATCAGAACGAAGAGCTTTAATCTTCTTTCCTAGTTGCAATTCTACTTCTGCCTTAAACACTTTGAATGTTTCAAATACCTCATGTGTATGCTTAAGTAAATAAACATAACCATAACGGCTATAATCATCCGTAAATGTTAAGAAGTAGCAAGCACCTCTCATTGACACCTGTCTAAGTGGTCCACACACATCAGTATGTATAAGTCCAAGTAGATCAGTAGCCCTTTCAATATTGCTATTAAAAGGTTTCTTGGTCATCTTTCCAAAGATACAAGACTTACATTTATCAAATGATTCATCATTGATATTTTCCAAAAGACCATCACGTTGAAGCTTTTGTATGCGAGTCTTCCCAATATGGGCAAGTCTACAATGCCAAAGATAAGAAGAGTTCTTGTCTAACTTCCTCTTCTTATTCATGCTAAACACAGAATTAATCTTTCTCTTGGAATTATCATGCATGTTAATTTCAAAAACACCATTCACAGAAATTGCATCAAAATAGAATAAACCATCTTTGAAAACAGAAATTCTATTATTATCAATAGTGTGAATAAATACAAGATCCAACATACATGAAAAGGAAATAACACCCCTAACAATTTTAGGTGCATAATGACAATTATTTAATCTCAGTACTAGACCCGAAGGTAAAACTAAATTAAATGTTCCTATAGCTTTAACCGCTACTTGTGCGCCATTTCCCACATGCAGAAATTATTCCCCATAGGTAAGCTTCCTCTCCAACTCAAATCCCTGCATGGTATTACAAATGTTAATACCACATCCCGTATCATATACACAGGAATTTTATTTGTATGTAAGATTAAATGACTCTATCAAATATAAGTTACCTGAAGATGCTGCAGCACTAAGCTCAGCCTTCTTCTTTATTTCTCGCAACTCTTCAAGATAAAGAAGGCAATTCCTCTTCCAATGTCCATTTGCCTTGCAATGGAAACAAGTCTCATCCTTCTGAGATTGATTCTTCTTGACAAACTTTTGCTTGGGTTTAGAATAAGTCGCAACTTGTTTGCCCTTATCACCCTTGCCTTTGCCCTTGCATTTCTTGTTGTTCTTGTTCGGTTTTGCCTTACTCACTCCACCCTTTTGTACATATAGCACAGGAGGAGTAGAAGTAGATTCCTTGTCTTTTAACCCCTTTTCGTAATCAATAAGCATTGCATGCAAATCATTTACTGTCTTCCCCGTGCAGTGCATATTATAGTTTTGAACAAAATCATTGTAGTCCTTGTTAAGGGACCTATTGATCAAGTTGATAGCCATGTTATGATCATAGGGTTGTCCTAGTGCAATGATATGTTCCATATAACTCCTCATCTCCAAATAATGGGAACTTATAGACTTTACAGGAGCTTGCTTGCAACTATGGAGAGCATCTACCAAGTCATAGATTTCCACAGCTTGCGGATTTTCAAACATAGCCTTGAGCTCATCAGGCATTCGCTTAGGAGAACATAGCTCATACTTCTGTTGAAGTGGAGAATGCATTCTTCCTAACATTAAAGCAGCCACCTCAGAGTGATTCTTTACATTAGCAGCGTGTTCAAGCCTTTGCACATCAGATGCTCCTTCAGCAAGATCCTCCAGATAAGGAGTAGTCAAGATATCGATAGTACCCGCTGCTCTCATAACTATTCTTAGTGAGCGGTACTAATCACTGAAGTTAGGGCCAGTAAGTTCGGGACGCTCAAAGAAACCTTTGAACGCAGAACTCATAGTCATATTGTGTTCGGGTTGAGCCATTTCTATAGAAGTAAGTTCAAACATTAGTATTTTCGATAATACCATTCAAGAAAATAAAATTACCCCGGTATTAAAACCATAGTATTTTCCTTGAAACTAGAATCCATATTGACATAAACTTATCACATCAGTTGATCTGCTAGTGATAAATGTATTTAACACGGTAACTTGTCGAACAATAATTGACAAACAAATTTGTAATTTCTAGATATTTTAGGGATTTACGTTGCCAAAAGTCTCTTTGCATCGTAAACATGTTTCATCCCTACTTTATGCCTTAAGTTTCTAGATCTCACTGAGTAACTCAATCAAGTCGACTAATCTAAAGAACGTAAAACCTTCATGTGCAGTCTTATTCAGTCATGAAGTTTTCTCTCCATTACAACATCGTCCAAAATCTCATATGACGACAATTTCAACTTTAAGTGTCCGTCAATTAGATGACATAAGACTTAAATTTAAGGGTATTGATTTTGGTGTCAAAATCATGTATGGAGAAGCATACATACATCTCCATAGCATTAGTTTAATAAAATCTTTTAGTAAACCTTTTGGTGAGACTAAATATTTTCTCACATATTTGCAAGTTGAGGTATTGGTTAAAACAATTAAAGATTTTACCCACCACAATTCACGCCTCACGTTCCTAGAACTTGGCTAAAGCACAAAACAATGACTTTATTCATAATAACCGTAGGTAATTCCAACTTTGACGCACAGGCAATCCGGGAATTTGGTCAGCGCTGAAGCATAACACCTCCTTCTTTAACCCGGGTACATGACTATCAGTGCGTTATACCCACTTTATAGTTTGTCAAAATTGAGTAGACCGTTAAGTTATTATTGAAATTCCAATCAACGCAAATCATATGTAAATTAGATCTCAAAACAATTCATTAATTTTTTATATGATTTAGTCCATATTAATTTTTCTGGTAAAAAATTACCCTTGTTTACAACATACAATCAATATAAAACGTATGAAAACAAGTAGATAAAAAAAACTAAATCAAATAGCCACATGCATATTCAATACATAAAATCTAGGGTTTTTATAAACATAAAAAGTCTGTAAAACCCGCATGCTTTTATCATGAATAGTACCCTTAAGATCGTACGTACTAGATTAAAACTTTCCTTTTATAGTACGATTACGTTTACGTGTTAGGATTTTACGTATTACGTACGTGTTAGAACACGATAAGTATTTATTACGCACGAGCCCGCAATAATTATTTGACAATAATTAATCACGAACATGCGATCATGAAATCATGAACGTAATTTAATCACGAGCTAATATTAATTACGTATATATATTTATTACGAACACGAATAAATATATAAAGTCACTGTTAATATTTAACGTGAACACGTAAAAACACGAACACGAGAACACACCAATATTTTAGACACGGAAAACATTCGGGTTACCCCTTGTGGGCCCCATTACCACGAAATTAGGGAGGGAGGGTAGGCTTAGCCCATTAATTTTTCACTAAAAGGAGGTTAAGGAATTTACACTACTCATTTTTTTCTACAAAAGAATTTTACAGAAAACCTAAAAATCCTCCTCCTCCTTCTTTTTTTTCTCTTATGGCCGCCACCTTCAAACACACCAAAAGGGGGTGTTTGTTGATCTTGGATCTTGGAATTCTTGTTGGTGTTCGTGTTTGTTCTTCATTCTTTTGATTCACGTAATCGGTAAATCCTTTTAAACCTTTTTCTTTTAATTTGATCTTTTATTAATTAAGAACATGTTATGTTTTTTTTATAAAACCTAATTAGATCATAGATCTAACATGAATTGGGATTTAATAAAATCAAAAGCAATGTTTTAAGGGGTGTTTGTTTTGGCCGCAGCCTACACCGAACCCGAGGGGGTTTCGGTTTGGCCATCCGACCACCACCAAGACCATATGGTCCCGGTTGGTTGGTGTGGGTCCCCCAGCAGCATCAAGACAAGGGGTACCCCGATTTGGTTCGGGGTACGGTGTTGATTTCATGTCCGGTTCATGGTTTTTAGTCTAGATCCGGTTCATGGTGTATGTTTAGTTTTTTTTTATTTTTTTATGATCTTATGTTAAAATTAAATTAATAATATGACATGATTAATTCAATTACGTGACTTAGGTTATTTTAATTATTAATAATCATGAAATTATTTAACCTAAGTATTTTTATATTTTAGACTTATAATTAATTAATTATTTAAAAACCATGGTTATAATTAATTAATTTACATGACTTAGGTTATTTTATTAATAAATAATAATACATGTTTTAACCTAAGTATTTAACTTTATTTAATTAAAAACATGTTATAATTTAATTAAATATTTTAACCTATAGTTTAATTTAATTACATGAAATAATTATTAAACTATACATTATATCATATGACTTAGAAAATAATCATAAAAACACTTAGGCTTATATACTTAGCTTATTTAACCAGCTTATTTCTAATTATGGAAACTTAATTAAATAAGGCAGCTAATCTATTTATGAAAACCTTCTATTTTTAGAAACTTATTTATTTTAGGCAGCTAATCTATTTATGGAAACTTATTTAATTAAGGCAGCTGATCTATTTATGGAAACTTTCTATTTTTAGAAACTTATCTATTTTAAGCAGTAATACTATTTTTGAAAACTTTCTATTTTTGGAAACTTTCTATTTTTGGAAACTTTCTATTTTTGGAAACTTTCTATTTTTAGAAACTTTCTATTTTTGGAAACTTTCTATTTTTGGTAACTTTATATTTTTGGAAACTTTCTATTTTTGAAAACTTTCTATTTTAGGAAACCTGCTGTTTTTGGAAAGTTACTTATTATTACACAGTAAGTATAATAATACATGAAATACCAGAAATACTTAATTAGATTAAACAGAATATAAGATAAACACAGTTTAAGGCTTTAAAACAGTAAAACATGGTAAGAACACATAAAATAAGCTAAGACATGACACGAAACCAGCTACGTATTTAGTAAGCAGATACTTATTCATGTATGTATTTATGTAGCACTAGTGATACGGAAGTAGGATTCCGCTCAGTTCATCGTCTTCGTTCACTGGACATAAGGTACGGATTCCCGTCCTTTCAGTATGGACATTCTTTCCTTATTAGGATTCCCCGTATGCAGACAAATGTTTTCCCGTAGTATAAGTATGTGTTTGAATTGCTTATGTTTAATTAAGAATACCTATAGCCATATACATGCATGACCAGTTTCACCTAGTTATGGAGGTACCATAACCATAACATTCGAGGCACTGATGTTATGACTTCACCACGGCGGAGTGATTGCTCGTGGCGTCCCTTCAGCTTTTGGCCATTTATATTATATTTATCATGTGGGGCGTATGGGTGCATCCTAGTTACATGTTTTCAGTCAGGATTTCATGGTGAATGTGGTGTGTGCCTTGCATCCTTCACAAGGAGCTGATCCCTCCTACCCAAAAACCAGTATATTAAATTAGAGGCAGCCCCTCTAATTTGCATGATGAGGTCACCCTCTAAGTATTCATGCACGGTGGATTTTCATGACCTATATTGGCTAATGGTAAAATATGTTAAACAGTTTTCATATGATAAACATAAGGCTTTTCAAACTATAAAACCAGTTTTATGAACATGTTCTAGGTTTTCCAGGACTTATACATTTCCGCTGCTATTAAGTCTCTATTATGTTTTAGTCACTTATACTATGTCTATATCCGTGCACTGAGAATTTTGCTCAGTCGTTACTTTCCTTTCCATGTCCCAAAACGGTATGTACCCTAGGAAAGACTCGAGCATTTGGAGGACGTGCATAGGATGGAAGCTGTCAGAGACTTCTTTTCCTTTTTGCCTTCATATACTTATGCTTGTTTAGTCTTTTATTCATTTCCTTTGCTTTATTATGTTTTGGGCTTATGTTTGGGAACTGATGTTTGATTCCAGTTTACCCTATGGTCATGTAATGTTTTAGACATTTATCCTTGTATGCTTTGATGACACGCCATAATTATGCGTGACATTCCATTATCAAAATGGGGTGTTACAATTATGGTATCAGAGCCAAGGCTTCGACCTGTAGGCTCTAAAACTCGACCTGTGACTAGTGGGTAGTCACTAGGAGCTTCCTAAGCCAACGTTTGTTATTCTACGTATTGATGTTTTCAGCGCATTGTTGCTTTAACCATGATGTTTTCAGCACCTTGAGGTTTTAACCTTGATGTTTTCATCGATATTGTTTTACTAATATGGATGGACAACCGTCATTCATATTTAGTTATGTGTCATTGTTTCATGCATAATGTTCCTCGTGAACTGTGACTATGTGGAATGAACCCCAGTAGTTCATAATTAGTCACATAAATTTTTTTCTGATAAGTTTTGACAGATAAGTTTCATTTATTTATGTTTCATGTATCATTGATGCAGGGATTATGACTAAGTAATGGTTGGTACAGGACTGGCCCTATTTAGTCGCATGTGCTTTTATCGAAACTTTTAACTTTGGGACCGACCCATAGGCGTCCCCTCGCCATGTATTTTGTTTTGGGACCGACCCATATGCGTCCCCTCGCACATATAAAGGTTTTTATAAACTACATTACGCATTCATGCACTGTTTTTCATGCATAAAATTTTTTCTCATGATTTAAATTGGCATAAAAAAAATTTCATCTCCCCTCATAAGATAATATGTTTTTAGTCAAGTATGTTTTCATACTGTCATGGTTAACTTCAGTTCATGCTGATTATGTTATACACTCCTTCATGTTGAATTGTTCATGTTTCTTCATGATAATTCCGTCTTCATGTTGATTACGTCTTACGCCTCTTTTGTTATTTATGCTTTCACGCAAAACATTGTTGGATTTCATTGAATTCTGCTTTCATGATAGTCATGGTTGGTTTTCATTGATCATGCTGTCAGGCAAATCATCGTTGAATTTTGTGTAACCACACTTTAACGCTTCTCGATATAACCAAAATGATGTCTATGCTAATACTGCCAGGTTATCATGATGGTTTTCCTAACCGTTTAACCGATATACTTTCCTTAAATCATGATAAAAGATCGACCACATACCGATCATTTCATGTGCATTCCACGTGTACTCCATGTACCGTATTTCATGTGTATTACACGTACCTTGATCCATGTGTATTCCACTTGCAATACTTCACGAGTATTCGCTAGTCGATTCTGAATCACCTCAGGCGTATTTTCAATTTGCTGATATTCTACAAGATTGCTGATGCCGCTCATAACTGGGAGATGTTACTAAAGGTTGATGCTGCTGACGTTCGGAGACGCTACGAGATGCGGAACTGTGCACAACCTGGAGATCCTACTAGACGAAGACAAAGGCGTCGGAGCAAAGCAATTGGACGAGAAGATGCTTCACCATCAGACAATTTCCATCAATCATTGTTCCTAATTCTTAGTTACATGTCACACGTCATTCGACTGTCATTTCAGCCATATGAGTGCAAACCGGTACCAGCCGACCACTCAGCTGAATAGTTACATGAATCACGGTAATGAGAATGACCATCATGGAACTGACACACAGGACGATAGTAACCACTACTATGACAACAACTATCCTAGAAATCGCAACCGAAACTCCGGCCACGGACGTGATCAGAAATACAAGGATTAGTAGTCCAATCGATCCGCCAATTCTGGCATAATAACCTTATATTGTGGTTATGTTTGTTTCACATCTCGAGACACATGTCAAGACATCAGTCAAGACACATGTCTCACGTATACTTTCTGAAGACACATGTCAAGACATCAGTCAAGACACATGTCTCACGTATACCTCCTGAAGACACATGTCAAGACACCAGTCAAGACATATGTCATGCTTATAGTTCCAAGAAACGAGTCAAGACACATGACTCACGTCCAACTATGGAACATTTTTAAGAAATTCAGGGTACCCTCCAAGGGTATATCTATTTTGTTGTGCCATGTATTAATCAGGCCACAAGAATTTCAATACCATTATCGGCACATCAGTGAGAACTGTCACGTTGCCGATGTCACTTTCATTTCTTTCACCATAGTTTATATATTCATGACCATGAAGGACGCCTTTCGTATTCCCACGCATACGAAGGTTTTCCTTCAGTTTAATGATGAAATCCAAGCTGCTAACGCATTTCCCCGGACAGACACGAGATGAATTTTATCCTAATTATGGACTATGAACAGCACACCATGCTACGATTCATAATTATGTACAGTAGTGTTCAGGCCCCTGAATACATTCAGCTTGATTCTCCATCAGGAAAATCTGTACAAATTATCTATGCTTCCCAAGCATGTGCTTTGTTAGCCATGATTGCTAAAATTTTCTAGTGGTCAGTAAGACACGACTACTAAAGTCCTTTTACGCATAACCAACGGATTATTCCAAAATTGTTCCTTACACTCCAGAAGAACCTTCAAGGAGAAGGACGGTAACATAAGATTATGTGTCGACTACCGTCGATTTTTAAACAAATCACCATTTACGACCGTTACTCTCCTCCATGTATTGACAAGATCGGATTCATGATCATGCTGCCAATAGTGACGGGTGAAAGAGCAGGACATGTCCATGACTGCTATTCGTGCACGACTCGGTCATGCTAGATTTATGATTTTGAATTAGTCTCATCAATGCTCCAACAGCATTATGGACTTAATTAATTGAGTTTCCATGAACTCATAAGCAAATTCATCAGAGTTTTCATTAAGGATAACCTAATTTCCTCTAAGCCTAGAGAAGAACAGGAAGACCATATCTGCACTATATTGCAAATTCTATGACAAGAGAAATTTTACCCTGGAAATTTTTTTCCAATATCAATTTTGTTTGATTTCAGTGACACGCTGAATCACATGGCTTTCTACGGTTAATCTTACCATGACTCAGCTTATGCGTAAAGGAGAGAACCCTACACTACATTAGGTGTTCTAGAAAATCCTATGCTAAGAGAAGTTTCGATTCACAGACTCCGAGTTTCGCAAACTCCTATGTATCAAGTTCGATTAAGCAAGATACAGTTACGTTCATATCTTCATACCTGTCATACAAACAGGTTAAGATAGGACACCAACAGACTGGGATGTTTTCATCATATGAAATTGTGAATCGAAAAGGGACAAGATCTCCATGGATTTTAGTTACCAGATTTCAGCAAACTCAGAAGAAGCATGATGCTATCTGGGTTATTGTCAACAGTTTGATCAAGTCTGAAGAATCCTTACATCCGTACGGATTTTAGAACCAACAGATTGATCGGACATGTTCCAGCCAAGGCTCATCCGATCACTTGGCAATCCCTCAGTTATCGGATCAGACAAATATTCATAATTGTGCTCCTAATTTACTTCACATCCTTGTTCAAATTTCACGACTCGCTTTCACGCTCGTGTTCATGACACTATTCACGTTCATGATCGTATCTTGGCTTACGATTTTACGTTCATTTTTTTCTCATTTGGGAAGTTTACAAGAACTTGAGAGACCAGACCCAAGTTTAGTATAACTCTCCATCATCAGATCGACGTTTCACGTCATATTCCACGTCTCACCTTGTAGCGTTTGGCGTTACCGCCATTATATTCTATGATCACGATATGTTTCACATGTCATGTTCATTCCACGTTCCTCATATCATGATCAAGATATGTTACACATATCATGGATCACGATATGTTTACTCATACTACACTCGCCATATCTCCACGTAGCACGTTAATAATTTTTCACGTATCACGTTCAAAAATTTTCACGTACTACGTTTCTTTATGTCTCGCGTATCGTTTCTAATTATCAGTTAAGTCAGATTGTCTTGCATCATAACATTTCAGTTACCCTAGCACGTTAACTCTTATTTTCCTCGATCGAATTTAGGGGATCTACCTTCCGTTGATAACCAAGAATTTCTTCGTATTCCAAGTCAAGGTCAGGAGGACCAAGATTTATCATTAGTGTCAAGATCTTCTGAAGGAACTGTTCCAAGAGGGAGGCCACTTGGAAACGGACAAGTTCATCCGGACTTTTATCCGTTTTCTCTCATCAATTAGATATGTCCTTTCAGTCACGTCACATTCCATGTCCTTCCAAGACATGTCACGTTCCGCGTTCCTTCTGCCAGGAAACCCGCATGTTCAATTATCTTACATACCCTCTCAGTTTGATTCAGGTATGTTTCTCTTTCAGTTAGGTTACCTATAATTCGGGGACGAATTTTTCTTTTTAGGGGGAAGAGTTGTAAAACCCGCATGCTTTTATCATGAATAGTACCCTTAAGATCGTACGTACTAGATTAAAACTTTCCTTTTATAGTACGATTACGTTTACGTGTTAGGATTTTACGTATTACGTACGTGTTAGAACACGATAAGTATTTATTATGCACGAGCCCGCAATAATTATTTGACAATAATTAATCACGAACATGCGATCATGAAATCATGAACGTAATTTAATCACGAGCTAATATTAATTACGTATATATATTTATTACGAACACGAATAAATATATAAAGTCACGGTTAATATTTAACGAGAACACGTAAAAACACCAACACGAGAACACACGAGAACACACCAATATTTTTGACACGGAAAACATTCGGGTTACCCCTTGTGGGCCCCATTACCACGAAATTAGGGAGGGAGGATGGGCTTAGCCCATCAATTTTTCACTAAAAGGAGGTTAAGGAATTTACACTACTCATTTTTTTCTATAGAAGAATTTTACAAAAAACCTAAAAATCCTCCTCCTCCTTCTTTTTTTCTCTTATGGCCGCCACCTTCAAACACACCAAAAGGGGGTGTTTGTTGATCTTGGATCTTGGAATTCTTGTTGGTGTTCGTGTTTGTTCTTCATTCTTTTGGTCCACGTAATCGGTAAATCCTTTTAAACCTTTTTCTTTTAATTTGATCTTTTATTAATTAAGAACATGTTATGTTTTTTTATAAAACCTAATTAGATCATAGATCTAACATGAATTGGGATTTAATAAAATAAAAAGTAATGTTTTAAGGGGTGTTTGTTTTGGCCGCAGCCTACACCGAACCCGAGGGGGTTTCGGTTTGGCCATCCGACCACCACCAAGACCATATGGTCCCGGTTGGTTGGTTTGGGTCCCACGACAGCATCAAGACAAGGGGTACCCCGATTTGGTTCGGGGTACGGTGTCGATTTCATGCCCGGTTCATGGTTTTTAGTCTAGATCCGGTTCATGGTGTATGTTTATTTTTTTATTTTTTTTATGATCTTATGTTAAAATTAAATTAATAATATGACATGATTAATTCAATTACATGACTTAGGTTATTTTAATTATTAATAATTATGAAATTATTTAACCTAAGTATTTTTATATTTTAGACTTATAATTAATTAATTATTTAAAAACCATGGTTATAATTAATTAATTTACATGACTTAGGTTATATTATTAATAAATAATAATACATGTTTTAACCTACGTATTTAACTTTATTTAATTAAAAACATGTTATACTTTAATTAAATATTTTAACCTATAGTTTAATTTAATTACATGAAATAATTATTAAACTATACATTATATCATATGACTTAGAAAATAATCATGAAAACACTTAGGCTTATATACTTAGCTTATTTAACCAGCTTATTTCTAATTATGGAAACTTAATTAAATAAGGCAGCTAATCTATTTATGGAAACCTTCTATTTTTAGAAACTTATCTATTTTAGGCAGCTAATCTATTTATGGAAACTTATTTAATTAAGACAGCTGATCTATTTATAGAAACTTTCATTTTTAGAAACTTATCTATTTTAAGCAGTAATTCTATTTTTGGAAACTTTCTATTTTTGGAAACTTTCTATTTTTGGAAACTTTCTATTTTTGGAAACTTTCTATTTTTGGCAACTTTCTATTTTTGGAAACTTTCTATTTTTGGAAACTTTCTATTTTAGGAAACCTGCTATTTTCGGAAAGTTACTTATTATTACACAGTAAGTATAATAATACATGAAATACCAGAAATACTTAGTTAGATTAAACAGAATATAAGATAAACACAGTTTAAGGCTTTAAAACAGTAAAACATGGTAAGAACACATAATATAAGCTAAGACATGACACGAAACCAGCTACGTATTTAGTAAGCAGATACTTATTCATGTATGTATTTATGTAGCACTAGTGATACGGAAGTAGGATTCCGCTCAGTTCATCTTCTTCGTTCACTGAACATAAGGTACGGATTCCCGTCCTTTCAGTATGGACATTCTTTCCTTATTAGGATTCCCCGTATGCAACCAAATGTTTTCCCGTAGTATAAGTATGTGTTTGAATTGCTTATGTTTAATTAAGAATACCTATAGCCATATACATGCATGACCAGTTTCACCTAGTTATGGAGGTACCATAACCATAACATTAGAGGCACTGATGTTATGACTTCACCACGGCGGAGTGATTGCTCGTGGCGTCCCTTCAGCTTTTGGCCATTTATATTATATTTATCATGTGGGGCGTATGGGTGCATCCTAGTTACATGTTTTCAGTCAGGATTTCATGGTGAATGTGGTGTGTGCCTTGCATCCTTCACAAGGAGCTGATCCCTCCTACCCAAAAACCAGTATATTAAATTAAAGACAGCCCCTCTAATTTACATGATGAGGTCACCCGTCCAAGTATTCATGCACGGTGGATTTTCATGACCTATATTGGTTAATGGTAAAATATGTTAAACAGTTTTCATATGATAAACATAAGGCTTTTCAAACTATAAAACCAGTTTTATGAACATGTTCCAGGTTTTCCAGGACTTATACATTTCCGCTGCTATTAAGTCTCTATTATGTTTTAGTCACTTATACTATGTCTATATCCGTGCACTGAGCGTTTTGCTCAGCCGTTACTTTCCTTTCCATGTCCCAAAACGGCAGGTACCCTAGGAAATACTCGAGCATTTGGAGGACGTGCATAGGATGGAAGCTGCTAGAGACTTCTTTTCCTTTTTGCCTTCATATACTTATGCTTGTTTAGTCTTTCATTCATTTCCTTTGCTTTATTATGTTTTGGGCTTATGTTTGGGAACCGATGTTTGATTCCGGTTTACCCTATGGTCATGTAATGTTTTTAGACATTTATCCTTGTATGCTTTCATGACACGCCATAATTACGCGTGACATTCCATTATCAAAATCGGGTGTTACAAAGTCTTCCCTAATTTTAAAACTTTTGAATCAAATAAAGCAAATAGCATAAAATCATATGATCCGTGAAAAAACATGCATGTTTATCACGGATCTTCCCCACATAATCTTAACAATTAAATCTCTCTACGGATCGTAACAAAACATGACATAACAATTAATTCATGCAAACATCTAAAGTATAATCACCATGTAAATTTTTAGGGTTTAAAAAAAAAATTTAATTTTTTTTGGCTAAACCGACATAATTTAAAAAACAAAACCCTAATTTTAATGAAAACCTAAAAAACATCATGTGATTTTAACTCAAATCAAATTTAGTTAAAAAACCTTTAGATCTCGATAATTATAACATGGTAACCTGGCTCTGATACCACTGATTGTTTATATTACTCATAACAATTACGTAAAACCTTAATTAAGATCAAAGCACACTTAGCGGAATTGTTTTACAAGATCATAATTAATAACACATTAATAATGAATCTAGTTAGGGTTTACATACCTTTTAGCTAGAGCAAATCTTCAAGAACATCGTCCAATCACGAATTAGGGTTTATATGAAGAACACCAAGATATAGTTTATAATGAAACTATATTACACTCTTGTACACACGTAATGCAACGGATTAATCGTGATGCTAGCACTAATAAACCGGAGCTTCTGTACTTGTGAATTATAGCTAATACGAAAAACAAACCGAAACCTTGTGTGGGTTAAGGTTTGCGATCGCAAGACAAGAGAAGAAGGAGAGGGATAAAAAACTATGAAGGAATTATGGGGTATTTATAGGAAAAAAATAACTTGTTATCCAAGCCCAAATTAAGATTAGGAAACTAATCTTCCTTCCTTTTTTTCCCTTTGGCCGACGGTTCACCAAACCCACAAGGGGCTTCCGGAACTTTTCTGTTTCCCTTCTTTTAGCTTCTATTTAATTCCTTAACGATCGTTTATACTTAACTTTTAATTATTAACGATTCGTTAGTTAAGCTCGATTTATATTTTAATGAATAAATATATTTATTAAAATTAATTAATCCTTTACGTATTGTGTGTAATCCCGTAATCCGGAGTTCGATCCTATCACACGACTATTTAATTTTACGCCCATAAACTTTTAGAAGTGTCCACCAATGTTGATGAGAAGTTAAAACAATTATCGTGAAACTGAGTTGCCACATGGCATAGCGAGAACCGCGTAAAATTTGGATGAAACCAGCTACAAACATGGCTAAGAGAAAAGAAATGGCTGAAAACTTTCATAGTTGATTACAAATTCACAATCAATACAATGACATAGTTGTACAACAAAGAGATGATAGATTATACATAAATCATAACAAGGACGCATGTACAAACTAAAACATCTTTAATTAGTTGGGTAAAACCGTATTAATGCGACACCAACAGTGCGTATTATTGAACATAAAGATAGATAAAGTATAGGTTCGACCAATCATTTGTCATATGCTAAACCATGCTCAATGATTCTCCCTTATTTGTTGTCTCATTTGTGTTCATGAAATTGGATAGTAGCGAGTTGGTACAATTTCTAAAGGAACTTTCTTATCTGCAACAACTCCAAAGTTCTCCGATAAGTCGATGTCCTTAGGACTTAAGCCATTAGGTAGTTCCCAGTCGAAGTGGTATATCAGTTTAGCAATAATGATCTCAGCAACATTTAAACCAAAAGTAATCCCAGGACAAATTCTCCTCCCTGTTCCAAAAGGGAGATACTCGTAGTTTCTTCCCATGAAATCGACCGCAGAGTTCTCAAATCTCTCAGGCTTAAAGCTGTCTTCATCATCCCAATATTCAGGATCAGTTGAGCATGCATATGCATTAACAAGCACTCTTGTACCCACTGGTATATCATAACCATCAATCTGAAATTTCTCTCTACTCTCTCTAGGGAGTAATATAGGAATAGGTGCATAGAGCCTTAAAGCTTCTTTGACCACACATTTAAGGTAAACTAGCTGTTCTAAGTCTTTCTCCGTTATCGCTTTCTTTCCCTTGAATACTCGTCTCACTTCGTCTTGTGCTTTCTTCATCACCTCAGGGAACCTCATCATTTGTGTCATTGTCCACTCAATTGTGACAACACTTGTATCAGTACCGCCAATAAACATATTCTGTGATCATTACAAAAGGTAGTTAAGTTTATACTGTAATAGATTAGATTAGAAACTATTCCAAAGATTTATGCACTAATATTTGGAGAAGAGAAGTTGTGTGTCGTGCGTGTGTGTAGTTAAGAGTTTAAATAATCAACTAACGAGATTAACATAGATGTACTACTAGCATACCACAAATATGGCCTTGATATTGTTATCTTCGATGGGGAATTGAAGACCGCCACGTTCTTTGATGTTAAAAAGAACATCAAGAAGATCGTCCTCGGTTTCTCTATTTGTTTGTCTTTTGATCTTGCGTTCTCTAAACAGTTCATCAAAGATCTTATCAAGTTCATTGTGAACCTTGGTTAACTTCGATTTCATCCCAGAAATAGCCGTTAGGAACTTCAACCTAGGGAAAAAATCAGCAAGCTGAAAACCACTCGCCAGTACGACTAATTCTTCTACTATCTCGATCAGTAAATCTTGTTGTTTGGAATGATCCCCGAACAATGCTTTGCAAATAATGTTATTATTTCGTTGCATAACCCCTTCACGTAAGTGAAATGGCTTTCCAAGTGTGGATCGAATAAACTCTATCAAATTGTCGATCTCATGGTCTCTTATACCACTGAATTCTCGTACTTTTTTTGCACTTAAGGCTTCAGTAGTCATGATCTTCTTCATTTGTCTCCAGTAATCACCGTAATTACCAAAAACTACGTCAGATCCCCCATACAGGACAACATCACCAACTAGTGAATACGGGCGGTTTGAGACTGCAAGATCATGGGTCTTTAAGACATGTTCGGCTAACCTAGGGGATGACACGACAATAGTGGAGAGTTGTCCGAGTTGCAAGTGCATAATTGGGCCGTATTTCCTGGCCAAGTCACGGAGAACATGATGTGGTAGTTTTCCAACAACGTGGGGGATGTTTCCGACGATCGGTAGCTTTGGAGGGCCTGGTGGCAATTTTCCCTTGGGTGTTTGGTTGAGGATGAACAAGTAAAAGAGAATGAGTGAGGTGACTATGAAGCAGAAGGTGATATAGAGAGCCATTTCTAAATATATAATGAGTAATGAAGCTCTTTCTATTTATACTAAGATTTCTTTCTATTTATACTTAGGTATGCATCTTTGAATTTTTATTTGCGGAATAATTGTGATACTTTTTTTTTTCAATAAATATATATAGGTAAAAACATGTATTTTCTTTTCTTTTTAAGTACTTTTATGCATCGTGCAATACCACCTCATTGGAGATAATCTAACAGCATCCACAATCAGGACATGTTAAACTCATACATCATAATAGCTCAAATATATATATTCAATCCATTATACGTACATGTCATTTCATCATACATTTAGAGGCTGATTGATAAAACATTATGATTTAGCGTTACATAAATCAAAGATGCTGAATAATTCAAAAATTCTGAATGAAAAAAAAAACGTTTGACAATTTTTTTGAATCAACACTTTGAATAATTAATATTTTTTTTTTCATATGACTTTGTGTAAATAAAAATTTGATTCCTTTATTTTAATAAAGATCATTTTTATGTAAAATAAAAAGTGTCTCATGACATTATATAAATTGCAAGACGTCTTTTAAAACTCGGTTCAATTGGGTGGATCAACCATTTGATCCAGTTCCAGCTAGAAATATGGTCATATTAACCCAAGTTTTTTATTTTTAAAACTCGGCTAGGCCCGTCAGGTTTGGCGTGATCCGAATCAACTTGTTCTTAAGACCCGACTTGGTTTCGATTTTTCGTGTTTGTTTTAAAAAGAATATGTAATTTTTTCGTATTTGCGACGTAATTTTATTTTTACATATTATATTTTTTAGTATATAATTTATATGTTAGATATACGGAAGATTTCATAATTTTTCTATATAATTTTTGTTTTTTAGTAAGAATATCAAAAGTTTTTTTGATAACCAGATAACCCGGATTTGCATCAAAACTATGGTTAAAGGCTACATACAAGATTTTTGCAAAGTGGTTGTTCTTGGAAAATCATATAATGTGTATGTTAGAGAATTTGCTGATTAGGCTCCCGATATTAAAAACATGGACTCTAATACGTGTTCTAATTCTGACATGGGCAATTCTGATAAGCATGAGGATAATGAGGAGCACTTTAAACATCCGGATATCGAAGAAGGAGAGATTCCTAATTCACATGAAAATGCAGGGGAAGATTTTGTTAATAATACTTTTGAGACTATTGATGATGCTAAGAATCAAGGTCTCAATGATAATCATGATTCCCCCAGGAAGATGCACCAATACATAAGGACCAAGCTCAGAGGGACGCTTTGAATGACGATTCCATACAATTTCAAAAGCTTCACGTTTTGAAGAAGGTAACAGCAACAACAGTAAAATCTCTCCCAAAGAAGGTTTTCATCAAAGTTCCAAGCAACCTTCTCATTTCTCTTCTGCTCCTGTCAAATCTCCACGTAGTTATAAGTCCCATAATAAGTCCTCAGGTAAGCAAGGTTCTATGATTGAAGCATTTATCTCTCAAATAGAAATGGGAAAAGTCTTGGGTTATGACATGGAAGGTACAAAAAATGACCTCAAAAAATTCATCGATAGTATTGGTGTTAACCAAGGTCATTAATGAATATCATGTCATTCAATTCTTATGGTTTAGGATCGAGTAAATGTAAAGCTATTGCTAAGATATGCAACAAGCATAAAGTTTCTTTTCTTTGCATTCAAGAAACGCATTCTTCTAACGTGGATCTCTTGAAGGTTAAAAGTTTATGGGGTAATCATCTGTTCGATTTCGTTGTTCTTCCAGCCAATGGAAGATCGGGTGGTATTATATCTATCTGGGATCCGACTGCTTTTTCTAAGGTTAATGAGTTTCGCTTCGAGCATTTCCTTGTTATTGAGGGCATTTGGACTGTCTCTAATATCCAATGCTTCATGATAAATGTCTACGCTCCTCAAGATGATGTCTAAAAAGAAAGGCTTTGGAATGAAATAAGTGATTTTATGTCTACTAATATTGGCCATCATTTAGTGTTTGGTGATTTCAATGTGGTTAGATTCGCCACTAAAAGACTTGGCACTGTCTTTAATCAAGCCTCTACTAGTGTGTTTAACCAATTCATCTGTGATACTCATTTGTGGGACATTCCTCTAGGAGGTCATTTATTTACGCGGTTAAATAAGCATGGGGATAAACTCAGTAAACTTGATCGTTTTCTTGCATCGGATTCTTTTGCTCCTCTCCTGCAGAAGTACTCGGGACATGTTTTGGAATATCATATTTCAGACCATAGGCCTATTTTACTCTCTCCAGTGTTTGCTGACTTTGGCCCTATTCCCTTCAAATTTTATAACTCTTGGCTTACAGATACGAATTTGCACTCTATTATTTCAGATTTTTGGGGGAACTTTGAACACTCGAATGGCTCCAAACCTATCATTTTGTTTAAAAACAAGATGAAGGCGCTGAAGATTTTGATTAAAGAATGGGCCTTGAAGAAAAAAGTCGATCAGAATCATGAAAAAGATGATTTCTTATCCAAGATTCAAGAGTTTGACGCTAATATTGTCTCCAGGTACACTGATCTGTCGGTGGATTCTCAACAGGCTGACTGGATTGATAGCCTCCGTAGTATTGAATTAAAGGAACATATGGACCTTTCGCAAAAAGCAAAAATTAAATGGTGTATCGAGGCTGATGAAAATTCCAAATTTTTTCATGCCATGATTAATCAGAAACGCCGTTATTTGTCCATTCAAGGAATCAAGCAAGAAGGTCAGTGGGTTGACGATCCTACATGTATCAAGGATGCTTTTCAATCGTATTTTGAGCATAAATTCAAAAAGGTCGAGGTTGTTAAAATTGTCAATAGGAGTCCTTCATATAAAATGATCAGTGATGAGCAAAATATTTCCCTTATCTCTCTTGTTTCTGAAGATGAGGTCAAGAGTGCCATATGGGATTGTGGCTCTCAAAAATCCCCTGGCCCAGATGGATTCTCTTTTGCTTTCTACAAAGATTTCTGGGACGTGATCAAATCTGATGTTATGAAGTTTGTTCATCATTTCTTTCATACAGGAAGCCTCCCGAGAGGTTGCAATACTTCTTTCATCACTCTTATTCCTAAAACTGCTAGTCCATTGGTGGTTATCGATTACCGTCCTATAAGTCTTATTGGGGCCCAATACAAAATCCTAGCTAAAGTGTTAGCTAACCGGATTTCTAGGGTCATTGATTCCATTATTAGCCAAGAACAGTCGGCGTTTATCCAACAAAGACAAATACTTGATGGTCCCTTGATGGTTAGCAAAGTGATTCAATGGTGCAAAAGAAAAAAGTCTAAACTCTTGGTTTTCAAGATAGATTTTGAGAAGGCTTTTGATACGATCTCATGGGACTTTCTTTTCCAAGTTATGCACTTTATTGGTTTTAGTGATACTTGGATTAATTGGATTCGGGGGGGTTTATACTCAGCTACTACTTCTATTCTTGTTAATGTTAGTCCCACCAATGAGATCACTTAACATCGCGGTCTTCGGCAGGGAGATCTGTTGTCTCCTTTTCTATTCATTATAGCTATGGAAGGGCTTCATGTTGCTTTGGAAGATGCTATGACAGCAGGCCTATATATAGGTTTCAACATTAACACAATAAATCTTTCTCATTTATTTTTTGCACATGATGCTCTTATCATTAGGGAATGGTCCAGAACTAACATTTCAAGTTTGGTAACAATCCTTGAATGTTTTCATAAAGTGTCAGGCCTCAAAATTAATTTCCAGAAGTCCAAAATTTTAGGAGTTGGGGTTCCTCTAGATGAAGTCAGTAATATGGCTACTCTTGCTGGATGTCAAGTGCTGGATTCTCCTTTCACATATTTAGGGCTTCCTATCGATTGTAACATGGCTCGTTTAAAGAACTGGGATTCGATTAAAGATAAGTTTTCCAAACGCCTTTCGAAGTGGAAAGCTTCTCTTCTCTCCATTGGTGGTCGGGATACCCTCATCTCATCGGTTCTGGGTGCTGTTGGTACATATTATTTTTCCCTTTTCCCCATGCCCGTTACAATTAATAAGACTTTGGAGGCTTTAAGGTCTAATTTCTTTTGGGGAAGTGGAAATTCCAATAAGATTCATTGGATCTCTTGGAACCTAGTTCTTTCTATAAAAGACAAGGGTGGTTTAGGCATTGGTAGCCTTTACGCTTTGAATCATGCTCTTATTGTTAAATGGCGTTGGAGATTCATTAAAAATCCTCAAGCTCTTTGGACTCGGCTCATTACTGCTATACATGGGAATCATGATGTTTCTTCTTCTTTCTTTGGCCATATTAAGACTAAAGGTGTTTGGAGTAGAATTGTTGGATCCATAAATCATATGCACGAGAAAGGTTATATCCCTCAATCCTGCATTCAGAGGCGTATTAATAATGGGGCTACTACTCGCTTTTGGCATGATATTTGGTATGGTACTAATAACTAGATTTTACTCAGGTTAAAAATTATCGTTGTACCAATCTAATCGAATTGATCTAGGTTCTATGTGTGACTCAGTTGTTTTTGGTGAAACAAATATTCTTGGTTGATTTTAAATGAAAAGTGCAAAGACTTAAAAGTAAATGTCGTTAAAGTAAAATGGCGTTGAAATCAAAGGCGTTAAAATTAAATCTAAGTCTAATTAAACGAAAGGGTGCGATATTTAAAAACTTTGAAAAGTAAAATAATAAAATAACAAAAATTAAAAGCGTGGCTGAAATTAAAATTAGACAAGAATTAAAATGAGAATGTAAAAATTAAACAAGGCAAAACATGAAAAATACCCCAGATCGGAATATATTCCGATCAGGCTCTCCGTCGGAAATATCAAAACACCCTCGATCGGAATGTTAAAACCCTGATCGGAATGTTTACTTACCCTGCTGGTCGGAATATTGATCCCGTCGGAATGTGGAGTGAAACTTGGTCGGAATGCTGATCAGAACCCTTTGATCGGAATATGTCACCTTACCTGATCGGAATGTCCAAACAAACACCTCGATCGGAATGTAGAAAGGAGCACCAATCGGAATAACTGTCACTTACCTGATCGGAATACCACCACCTACCCTGATCGGAATACCAAGGCCCTCTCGTCGGAATGTCACACACTTCCCAATTGGAAAGTTGTAAACCCTTTTCCGACCAAGCCAAGAAGCTGGTCGGAATATCAAACCCTTTTCTGATCTGTAAGATCGGAATACGGAGAAAGAAATGCAAAATAAGCTAGAAAAATAAGCTATAACTCTAATAAGCACAAGACGAAATTCCTAAGGCAAACCGTATAAAAATAAGCTACTAAACTGAAATTTTAAGACTTTTTAAAACACGAAATGAATAAGCTTTACGAAAAACAACTTTTATATAAAAATAACTTTTATAAAAACTTTAAAAACTTGAAGATGAAAACAAATAAGCTACAAGAATCAATGATCTAAAACAATCAAAAGCATAAAAACACAATCTTTAATCAAATAAGCAAGAAAATAAGCATGTAAACATAAAGATCAAACAAGAAAGAAAGGTAGAATGAGAGATTAAAAGCAAGAAAATTAAAGAACACTTACTTGGAAATTAAATATATTAAAAGTGCAAGACAAGTATTTAAATGTGCAATAAAGTAAGTGTGCAAGGTAAATAAAAGTGGAACACTAATTGTCACCTTAGCCAACAAAGAAAAATGATCAACTAGCCTAATCTATATATAGGGGAGGATTAGGAAGCTTCCTCTCCTCCTTCATTTCCTCTTAATTGCATCTTTAAGTCCCTCCTTCTTAATCTCTTTGTTAATTGCACCATTAGTCCTTAAGCCTTTAAATCTTCTTTAATCTTGGACTTTAATGACTTATGGCTCGGGATTTCTTTAAACTCGTCTTTATATTCTTCAATAAATAAGACTCGAGTTCTTCGGCTTTTGGTAAACTTCCGTCTTTCGACTTTTTCTTCGATAAATCTTCAGAATTGGTCTTGGACTTCCGTTCTTTTTCCACTCTTGACTTCTCGACTTCATATTTCGTCTTTTTCTTCAATATTAGCCCGTGAATGTCGTGTTTTCTCCACTTTTCACAATATCTTCCTAAATCACAGCAAAAACACAAACCACGCATAATTCTGACATAAAAGACATAAAATACACGTTTTGGTCCGGTTATTATTGTAATTAAGTGGTAAAAAGGATGGGTGTTTACACACCTATCAAATTCCCTAAACTTGACCATTGCAATGTCCTCATGCAATGCATTAGTTACAAAGCATGTTTACATTTTTCATCATAATCAATCCACGTTGGCCTTTATTAAAGAGATAGAAAATTATAAACATTAAAAGTAAAGAAATCAAAAAGCATACCTTGGGTTTTGGAAATGTTATGAATAATCATCATCCTTAAGTCTTCACTTTCTCCAAACCAAGCTTAAAAACGAGATCATTGTTATTATAAGTTAGCAAACTAACACGAACTCATGTGGGCCAATTATTCACTTAGACTCCCTTATTCCTAGGTGTATCTCTTATATTTTATTTTTGTCTTGAATGATCACGAGGATGCATTGTTAACTTATTTCGATAGTTTATTAAGCCGAAAATAAAGTGAACGATTTAATCAATAGTTAGCTAAAGGACAAAATCTTTTAAAACTGCTTCTCGGGACCTCATAAAGTTCATATCTTGGCATAACTCGCTTCGTGATTTGAGACCTTTCTCGGACCGATATTTGGCAGCGACTTCATACTTCAAACCTTGAGAGACGTTCATGAAATTATGGTCTTCTCTTCATAATGGAATTTCTTCACTTGAAGTTTTGAGAGATTCATACTTGGACCACGACTTCTTCATTTTTCTCCAATCATTATTTTGGACTTTGATATACAACGATCCGCCTCCTTTTATGACTTGGATCTACTTATCCTCATACCTTGTTAGGGTCTTTTCGGATACACTTCTCCATGACTTTTGGGGAGTTTTTGCTTTTCGTCGTGTGTCTCGATCCTTCATATTGATTTTTGATAAATGATTCTTCACATCACTTTGGATCTTTAGCAACAAAATATAGCCCTCATGCCTTGTTAGGGCCTTTTCGGACTCGCCAATCTTCGCATCCCGCTTCAATAAGTTATGCCTTGGCTATGAACTCTAATCCATACCGAGCAACTTTTTAACGATCTTGGGCTAGAAGCTAAGAAACTTTTCAAATCGTACAACCTTATTTATTGCAGATAAATTTATTAGCAGGCGATGGGAGAATAGGCTCATAATTAACTCACATAAATTCACGAAAGAATACCGAACTTATAATTGGCTCTATCATCTCTCGTTCTCCACAGTTTAAAATCTCAAGTAATGAGACTCGTGGATGCTTAGCCTATTAAATCAAAGTTTTGGGTTTTCGAGTCGCCTATAGGATCTTGCAAATTCTTAGACTTTTTCAAGTTTAGAAATCACGTTTTAAAGTTCCTTTGATAAACGACTCTCTAGGATCAATTATAGGAACTTGCGAAAAGTTCTTGTTCTTAACCCGTGTGGGTTAAGACTTTCGCGTTTTATAGCTCCCTATATAAAAGCCTAGCAAAACTTGACTTAAACACGTTAAGGATACTAGCTAGAGCAAACTTAGATAAGTAAACTCGGGTTGAGTCAAAAGATTCACAACGTTTGAAAATTAAAACCACTTTATTAAAGATTTATTCTAGTAAAGAAGAAAAATAACTATATAAAGGGTAAAACTAATGGGCCAAAATAGATCAAAAATTTTGAAAAATGTCGAAAAATTGATTTTCCGGTTAAAATGAGGGCAAATACAAGGAAAAGACCACTTAACTTCGATAGAAGTCCCCCCTACACTTAAGATAAACATTGTCCTCAATGTTTAAGCATGTGGGAGTAAACTCCCCTACACTTAGGACATTGTGCACTTTGTTTAAATCTCGCTAAGGAAAAGACAACTAAAGAGATTCTTATTTTAATATTGTGAAAATATAAAATAGTGAATCGAAAAGAGTTTAGGATAGAACCGGGAAGAAGTGGAACATGGAATCACGGGTCGTCAAGAATCATCAAGAGTGGATCATTGAGCGCGAATCCCTGATTAAGAAGAGAGGAGAGGAAAACAAACCAACGGGTCTCCCCTACACTTATGATAAAGAAAGCTAAAAGATAGATACATGGGTTGCCTCCCAAGAAGCGCTTGTTTTTGTTACCGAGTCGTGAGCCTGACTCGACCTTGATCATCAACGGAAGAAGCATGAAACATATCCACCAGGAACAAAGACATAGTTTTCGTCCATCAAATAGCAGAGGCTTAAGGCGAACAAGGCAAGCCAAAGAAGAATAGGCAAGGTTCCCTTAAGCAGCGATGTAGCATGGTGGAAGCAAGTATGGTGATGTGTAAGCATGTCTTTAGTAGTTCCTAAGATTTTTCCTTTTATTTCATCAGGTGGATACTGAGATGGCTTAAAGATTGCAATACCGGGGTCGAACACCTTTTCCTTTAAGGGAAAATAGCACTCAGGCTCAGCAGAATGGGAAGAAGATCCGCGAAGAAGCACAACCTCGTCCTCAGAAGGGGGACAAAGAGGTGTTAACTCATACGTGCTGCGGATATTGGTGTCGACCAGTTTCTTCTCCTTTGAAAGAATGTGCTTCAAATCAAAAGTAGGATCAAGACGATAATCTTCAAAATCATAAGGAGGAGCATCACTCTCATGAGGGAAGTAAGTGTTGAGAAACGTAGAGAAGTCTTCCTCAAATGAGTAATCGACCAAAGTAGGATCGAGTGATGGCGGAGGATCTTCATCATTTGAAGAATCGCTCGAAAGAGTATCGGCCTCATCAAAATCATCATATGTGGGAAGGTCGGGATACTCGGAAGTAAGGTCATCATAATCGTCCGAATCTGAGCTAGAATCATCATCATAAGCATCGAAGACCGGTGGAGAATCATAAATGGGAGAAGGTTCCAAATTGGACCGAGAATCATCCACATCATCTTCAAAAAGTGGATTATCAATGGAAGAATCGAATAGAGGATTGTTGTGGATGGTAAAATTATCAAGCACATTAATCATATTCACTGATTCTCAGCCTCCAAAGGATTTACTTGTAAGCTTTCCCATTTTAAACACTTGTGCATCATCCCCGACTCTTAAGATTAACTCACCTTCGGCAACATCAACTAGGGCTCGTCCGGTTCTTAAGAATGGCCGACCAAGTATTAAAGGAATACGAGGGTCCATTTCATAATCAACTACGACAAAATCTACCGGGAAAGTAAATGTGCCAACTTTAATGAACACATCTTCGGCTATACCAACGGGGTAAGCGAGAGTGCGATTTGCAATTTCAAGAGTCATCTTTGTTGGAGTGAGGTCGGGTAATGATAGTGTTTTCCAAACACTCAATGGCATCAAGTTAATACTGGCCCCGAGATCAGCAAGGGCAGTAAATTCTTCAGTTTTGTTGAACATCCAAGGCAACACAAAACGACCGGGATCTCCAAGATTTTCCGGAAGTTCTTTAAGAATAACTGCAGAGCAGTTTTCATTTAAGCGTGTGTTGGCGAGTTCAATCAGCTTCTCCTTCTTGTTAAGCAATTCCTTAAATGCTTTAACAAATTTCGGCATGTGGACAAGTGCTTCAAGAAAGCTAATGTTGAAGTTTATTTGAGAAATCATCTTCACATAGCGTGTCACTTCGGAGTCATCCTTGGTTAGCATTTTGGTTTTGCCTAAACGAGAAGGATAAGGGATATTGGGTTTGGGTGGTGAAGGTGCAGGCGTAGCAGGTAAAGGTTGCGATGTTGAAGGGTCCTTCCTAGGTACATCGTCATGACGAGGCGGAGACGGTAATGGTGCACTAATACTAGGTGTAGGTGGAGTAGGGATAAATGGTGGTGGAGGAGGTGTAGATGATGGGGGTGGGATAGGTGGATCGATAATGGTAATTACACTACGAGTAGTAATAGCACTCACATTTGCTCGCGGATTGGTGACGGTGTTTGAAGGTAGAGAACTCGAAGTAGAAGGTTGAGCTGCGGGCAAGAAACTAGCAAGCATATTCTTCAAATCATTTGTTTGATTGCTGAAGGATGATTGAATATTATCTCGAAGCTCATATCTAATCTCATTTCTTTCCTTTGTGATATCTCCTTTAAGATTGATAATTTGGCTCTGAAGATTCTTGATTTGCTCACCTTGGGTTCTCATGATGGCTTCAACATTCGGATTACTGGGTGGGGTTTGTTGAGCGGGTGGGTGATAAGGATTAGAAGCTCTTGGTGGGATTTGGTTGCTTCTATTGTAGTTGTTGGCGAGGTTTTGTGTTTTGAGGAGAAAAACCGGGTGAAAGGTAGTTGTTTGACCGGTAACTCAACAGATTTCTATCCCCTTGTTGTCGAGCTTGGTAATTTTTCAGTGAATAATTACCATAAGCTGCATGCACATTTTCCGGATTTCCTTGAGTCGAAGGACAATCGGTGTATGAGTGAGGACCGCCGCATGTTTCACAAGGATTAGCAACCGCTTTAACTTGTTGTTGTTGTTGGTTTGAAGCGAGAAGCGTGATACTTTTGCTCATTTCAGTCATCATGCGGGTGAGTTCGATCATCTCAGGGTTTGCTGAAGTGGAGGAAACATTGACTCTCGGGTTGTTCCTTGAAGAAGCAGAGGAATCCCAGTTTTTGTGGTGAGTGATAAAGAGATTTTGTATACCCTTTTTATATTTCTATTATCGTTCCTCGACTCACCCGAATTGATCTACGATTAAAACGTAAGATTATATTTGTTTTTGGTAAATCGTATTTTTGTTGTCTTTTTAAACTAATTATATTTAAAATTAAAAACTAATTTAATTAAATCTATTTTAAAACTAATTGAAAATATAAACCTATGAAAAAATTATTTAATCCAAGAAAAATCTTTGAAACTAAAACAAATCTATTTTAAATACAAAAGTAAACTAATTAAAACCTTAATTTTATAAAAACTTTAAATAAAAATTATCTAAAACTAATTGTAAACTAATAAAGATTTTAGACTAAATTTTAAAATAATTCAAATAAAATATTTTTCTTTTTATATTATTGAAACTGAATAAAATAAATAAATAAACAAAAACTTTTAATTAAATTTTTAATAAAACTAAATAAAACGTGTATTTTAAATAAAACTGCTATAAATTAAAAAGCCTATATTAACTAAACTATGCAAAGTATTAAACAAAAAGAGGGATAGAACAACTGGTTGGGGCGTTGGGTCGTTATGCAAGAGGTCCAGGGTTCGAGTCCCCTGATGACCTTAATTGCTATTTATTTATTTTTTTTGGACTGATTTTTGGAAATTTCAACCCTCAGACCAATTGTGTCTGAAACTTGCAGCAATAAATGCAGATTCACAAAACCAAATAAGCTACAAATAAACTAGTAAAGAAAACAGTTATAACAAGGCAACCAAATAAGCTATGAAAACCAAATAAGCTATGAAAACCAAATAAGCAGAGAAGATTAAAAGACAATAATTAAAACTTATGAAAGCTGAGCAGACTAAAAGCAGATAAACAGATTTAAAACCCGAAACTATTCTAAACAATCAAATTATCCAAATACAAAAGTAAAACAAGTTTAATTTAGATAGACAAAATTATGAACATAAGCAGATAAGTGAATCCACACAAACAATATTCTAAATATACGCAGACAAAAAGCTAAATAACTAACCAACAATAATCTGAGATAAACATAAAAAAAACGAAACAAAAACTAACATGAAACATCTAAACATAAGCAGATCCTATTACTACTGAAACTTAAGCAGATAAATCAACTAACCAAAAACTTAAACTAAAACTGATAACAAAAATAAATAAAATGAAAGACAAACCTAATGATGAATCCGTTGAGCAGAAGAGGTGCGCTGAGCACTCTTTTAAAACGAAAACAAACACCACCATCTTCAACTTCATCATCATCATAAAACACTCGAACCGAAAACACTTCTCGATCCAAACTGATTTTTGAATAAATTTCCAGTGGGGAAATTAATTCACACTTTCTCTTTATCTTTTTTTTATATTAAATAAACACAACCAGTAATATTTAACTTGAAAATTATTCGATGGAAGAAACTCGTAAAGAAATCTAAGACTTAGATTAGGGCTTTTGTGTCATGAATATTAATCACCCTCAAGTTTCACGTTCCCCATACCAAGCTCAAAAACGAGATCATTGTTTTACCATAAGTTAGCACAACTAACACTTACTCATGTGGTTTAATTAATCACTTAGACCCCCTTATTCCTACGGTGTATCTCTTTTATTTTATTTTTGTCTTGAATGATCACGAGGATGCATTTTTGACTTATTTCGATAATTTATTAAGGCCGAAAATAAAGTAGGACGATTTAATCAATAGTTAGCTAAAGGACAAAATCTTTTAAAACGGCTTCTCGAAACCTCATAAAGTTCATATCTTGGCATAACTCGTTTCACGATTTGAGACCTTTCTCGGACCGATATTTGGCTTGTACTTCAAACTTCAAATCTTGAGAGACGATCTTGAAATTATGGTCTTCTCTTAATTTTGGTATACATCTTCATAAGGAGTAAAAGATGCTTCAAACGTTGACCACGACTTCTTCATTTATCCTCTTCTTTATTTAGGATTTTGATATACAACGATCCGCCTCCTTTTCGGACTTGGATCTATTTATCCTCATACCTTGTTAGGGTCTTTTTGGATAGACTTCTCCATGATCTTTAGGGGAGTAATTGCTTCTCGTCGTGTGTCTTGATCCTTCATATTGATTTGGATTAATGATCTTCACATCATCTTAGGATCTTTAGCAAAAAGTGAATCCTCATGCCTTGTGAGGGCCTTTTTGGATAAGCCAATCTTCGCGTCCCGTTTCAATAAGTTATGCCTTGGCTATGAAATCTAATTAATACCGAGCAACTTTTAAACGATCTTGTGCTAGAAGCTAAGTAACCTTTTAAATCGTACAACCTTATTTATTACAAATATATTTATTAACAAGTGATGGGAGAAAAAGCTCATAACTAACTCACATAAGTTAATGAAAGAATACCGAACTTATAATTAACTCTATCATCTCTCGTTCTCCACATTTTAAAATCTCAAGGAATGAGACTCGTGGATGCTTAGCCTAATAAACCAATTAAGGTCCATATGGTTAAGGATACTATCTAGAGTAAACTTAGATAAGTATACTCGGGTTGAGTCAAAATATTCACGACGGGCCTAATATATCAAAGATATCTAAACTTATTAAAACCATTTTATTTAGTTATTTATTTTTTGACTTTATTTTTGAATTGGAAATTATTATGATGATGCAAAAAGGAAAGAAAATAAATGAAAAATACTACAAGGCCAAAATAGATCAAAAATTTGAAAAACGTTGAAATTTTTTTTAAATTTTCCAGTAAAATGGGGTCAAATTCATGGAAAAGGCCACTAAAATTCGATAGAAGTCCCCCTACACTTAATATAAACATTGTCCTCAATGTTTAAGCATGTGGGATAATAAACTCCCCTACACTTAGGACATTGAGTACGTTGTTTAAAATCGAGCTAAGGAAGGGACAACTAAAGTGATTGCATTTATTGTTTTATTTATACACAAGATTGAATCACAATAGCAAAAACTTATCGAAGGAACTGGGTATACGGGAAACACGGGAACACGGGTCTCGTCAAAAGCACCAAAAGTGGATCATCAAAGCACAAGTACCTACACAATCACAACACACAAAACAAACAACCTACACGGCTCCCCCTACACTTATTGTAGAAAATAAATAAAAGATAGATAATAAATAGATCATCGGGTTTCCTCCCGAGAAGCGCTTGTTTTTGTTAACCGAGTCACGAGCCTGACTCGACCCCGAATTAAATGGTCCATGGGGAAGCCTCGAATGTGATACCGGGATCAAAGATCTTGTCCTCAGTCCCGGAGGAACATAATAGATGAGAGGCAGGAGGATAAGTCATAGAAGGTAAAAAGGTCCTCTCAACATACGAAAAGTATGTGAGGTCGTGATCCACGGGAGGTGGGATGGGTAAAGGAGACAAATTGTCATCCCCCAAAGACAAAGGATGGTCACTATTCGGCAAAGCCGTAAAGGTGTCAATCAAAGAATGGGCAATATCACCTCCCGGGTCAAAGCATTCATCCTCATGAACGTGAATCTCTTCGATTTCTTCATCATAGATAGGCTCGTCAAACAAAGGTTTGTCGTTCCCTTCATTGAGGATTTTAGAAATTCTCTCGAAAAGATCACGATCAAGTACGAAACCATCATTCATTTGTGGGATTTGTTGATAAGTTAAATCCTCACGAATGTGGTGAACGTAATTCTCATTAGAGGAGTGTTGATTAGGTAACTCCTCGAGAATTGGATGAGAATCGATAGTAGAATCGAAAGTAATTGGCGAAGAGGCAAATGTGAATTTATCAAAATCCGAGTTCTCAAAATCAAAATCAATATCAAGTTTTAAAACACCATTTGCCTTCTCATCAATACCATGATCACAATTAAGCTCATGCGAGAAATCCAATAACACGGGATCATAAAAAGCATCCTCGTGATGGAATTTCTCAATACTCGGGGTATAAAAGTCATCACTAAGGAGTAAAGAAACCGATAAATCATTAGTATCATGGTTTTCAAAAGTCGGTTTAGGTAAAATAGGAGAATCATCCTCATCCGAACCCGAGGAATAATTAAAAATGTAGTCGGAATCACAAGATAACTCATCCCTATCTACAAACTCCTTCGGTGTAGGACAACTTATGGGTTCTTCTTCTATGCACTCACACTCCTCAAAAATTGGTTTCTCAAAACATGTCTCGCTAAGAGGATTTGAAGAAAGCATAAAGTCATTTTAAAGGGTAGGTGAAGGAGTCATAAAAGGAATGGGGTCTTCAATGGGTAATGGAGGCTCAAAAATAATCTCGGGAATTTCCTCAATAGGTGAGGAAAAAGGAGAGCTAATAGTATCCGTGGGTGTCAACACCGGAGGGTGAGTAAAACTCATGATAATCTTCGGGCCTTGTCTCTCCTTTGTTGGCGGAGAGATGGAAGGATCCACAGTGGGAACATCACTACTAGTAGTGGTGTTAGCCTCAATATCATCACTCAAAGACGGCTCAATATCAAATTGATCTTGATAGGTTTCTAAAATGAGCATGAATTTCCTATCGGTGGACTCTTGCATTTGTCTAGTAGATTCTAGCATTTCTTCCATGATTTTCTCATGTTCGGTCAATTTTTGTAGAATCAAGTCCATTTGAGGGTTGTGCATGTCCATTTGATTAAAGTTTTGAAAATTGTCGTCATGTGGAAAATCTTCATTATTTGAAAACCCTTGATTTTGAAATTCCCCATAAAACCGTTGATCATATTGTGGTGGGTCACTATTTGTAGGAAAAGTAGGGGAGCCAAAATAAGTATAGTATCATAACACATACTTTCCTCATTATTATAAACCTCCTCATAAGTTTTGTCACAATTAAAATAAGCATGAGGCCCACCACAAGTCGAACACTCCTCGGACATAATCTTATAACGCTCTTCTTGCAAGATTTCCCAAATCGGACGATTATCCATGGTAGTGTCGAAAGAAATCGAAAATAACAATAATTATTATGCTACGTAATATATTATAATAAAAGAAAAATCTTTTTGTATTTTTTTAGAAAAATATATATTCACAATAAAAACGAAAGAAATCGAACTAAAAATTAACACTAATACGTAATATTTTTGGTGTAATACTTTTTAGGAAAAAGTATTACTTTTGATTTTTTTAATTTTTTTGGTGCAATTCTTAGGAAAGAAATTGCTTTTGTGATTTTTTAATTTTTTTGTATTTTTAAGTTTTTGATTTTTTTGTATTTTTGATTTTTTGTGCAAGAAAATTAACGTTCAAAAAGAACGGATTCCAAAATCCAAACGTCTTCACGAAAAATCGTCAATCGTACGAGCGAAGCGGCAGCGGCGCCATTTTGATAAAGAGATTTTGTATACCCTTTTTATATTTCTATTATCGTTCCTCGACTCACCCGAATTGATTTACGATTAAAACGTAAGATTATATTTGTTTTTGGTAAATCGTATTTTTGTTGTCTTTTTAAACTAATTATATTTAAAATTAAAAACTAATTTAATTAAATCTATTTTAAAACTAATTGAAAATATAAACCTATGTAAAAATTATTTAATCCAAGAAAAATCTTTGAAACTAAAACAAATCTATTTTAAATACAAAAGTAAACTAATTAAAACCTTAATTTTATAAAAACTTTAAATAAAATTTATCTAAAACTAATTGTAAACTAATAAATATTTTAGACTAAATTTTAAAATAATTCAAATAAAATATTTTTCTTTTTATATTTTTGAAACTGAATAAAATAAATAAATAAACAAAAACTTTTAATTAAATTTTTAATAAAACTAAATAAAACGTGTATTTTAAATAAAACTGCTAGAAATTAAAAAGCCTATATTAACTAAACTATGCAAAGTATTAAACAAAAAGAGGGATAGAACAACTGGTTGGGGCGTTGGGTCGTTATGCAAGAGGTTCAGGGTTCGAGTCCCCTGATGACCTTAATTGCTATTTATTTTTTTTTTTGGACTGATTTTTGGAAATTTCAACCCTCAGACCAATTGTGTCTGAAACTTGCAGCAATAAATGCAGATTCACAAAACCAAATAAGCTACAAATAAACTAGTAAAGAAAACAGTTATAACAAGGCAACCAAATAAGCTATGAAAACCAAATAAGCTATGAAAACCAAATAAGCAGAGAAGATTAAAAGACAGTAATTAAAACTTATGAAAGCCGAGCAGACTAAATGCAGTTAAACAGATTTAAAACCCGAAACTATTCTAAACAATCACATTATCCAAATACAAAAGTAAAACAAGTTTAATTTAGATAGACAAAATTATGAACATAAGCAGATAAGTGAATCCAAACAAACAATATTCTAAATATACGCAGACAAAAAGCTAAATAACTAACCAACAATAATCTGAGATAAACATAAAAAAAAACGAAACAAAAACTAACATGAAACATCTAAACATAAGGAGATCCTATTACTACTGAAACTTAAGCAGATAAATCAACTAACCAAAAACATAAACTAAAACTGATAACAAAAATAAATAAAAAGAAAGACAAACCTAATGATGAATCCGTTGAGCAGAAGAGGTGCGCTGAGCACTCTTTGAAAACGAAAACAAACACCACCATCTTCAACTTCATCATCATCATAAAACACTCGAACCAAAAACACTTCTCGATCCAAACTGAGTTTTTGAATAAATTTCCAGTGGGGAAATTAATTCACACTTTCTCTTTATCTTTTTTTTTTATATTAAATAAACACAACCAGTAATATTAAAAAAGAACAGTAACCGACAGATTCAAGTTTATATAATGCTTCGACAGAAAAAAAAAAATTAAAGATGAGACAAAAATTATAGAAAGTTATTTTTCATTAATTAATTAAACAAAATTACATTAACTGAAATTTTAAAAATACAATAATCCTAATCTATTCTTGTTGAAAATTAAATCTAATCTAGTCCTACTCCTAAAATTAATTTTATAAAACTGAAAATAAAGAAAAGCTTGATGGATGAAAAAAAATAAGGGGGTTTATATAGAGAACCCGAGAGGTGTTGAGGGAGGTTGTTGGTGATGAGGAAACGATTCTCAACCCTTGATTTCGCATCTCTTCTTTCTCTTTCTTCCCTGGATTGATCAAACGGCTGTAAATCTTCCTTGCACACGGATCACCAGGCTAGTAGGGTTTTTGTGTTTGTTGTGTTTGTTTGATGATGAGGTGGAGGAAAATCATTGGCTCAATTATTGGTGGCAGTCAAATCCACCAATCAGAGATGAGGGAGTGACGAAATAAGGTGCCACGTTGGATCCTTGTGCCAGCATCTTTCATCCTATAAACTTGGGAATTAATTGAAGCGCGTGAGGATCAATCGTTGGTGATTTAAGAACCCCCAAATTTATCTAGGGTTCTTGTGTTCTTGGTCCATCCCTTTTTTCTGCTTCTCACGTCTCTCTTTCTTATTTTGTTTATTTATCTTCTTGTTTGTAACGTTTGACAAAAAAATGTATTGACCCCCAAAGTTAAATACTACCTCCGTCAATTTTACCTCATGGGCTTTCGACCCATCTTTTGACCAAAGCAAGCATAAACTTTCCATCCGCCACATATTAGTTGTTGGGCCTTGACTTCAATTCGTCCATTATTTCTCTTTGTGGGCTTTGTTGGACTTTGAGTTGTAAATGATACTCCCATCCGTTTATTTTGCTTTGTAAATGGGCTTGATGTTAGGCTTTGACCCAATGTTGTCTTTATTAATGGGTTTTCAGGCCCATTAAACACATGTGGGTCCCACCAAGGCCCATTATCCTTTGAAAAAGTTAAATCCTAGAAAACGAACTTGATACTTGGCTTCTTGAAATAATCTTCAAACTCGTTTCGATTTTTCTAGTTTTCGTGATCTTTGGTACACTTTGGGTTTTTTTGACTTTGTCTTAGTCTCTTTTTGGATTTTTCTTCAATATTTGACCGTGAAATCCCGTGTTTTCTCTTCTTTTGATCATTTGTACCTATTTTAACACAAAAACACAAAACCACACGTAATTCTGACTTTTATGATATAAAACACATGATTAGGTCTTGTTTTTCCTTGATTTTAGTGGCAAAAGGATAAGTGTTTACACACTTATTAAATCCCCTACACTTGACCATTGCAATGACCCCATGCAATGCATTATTTCAAAGCATAAAGTTACATTTTTCTCGTAGTTAACCCATCTCGGCCGTTATTACTATTATTACTACTTAAAAAGATAAAAACTTAAAAGGAAACAAAAGTTAAAATAATCTTTGAAATTATTAGATGGAAGAAACTCGTAAAGAAATCTAAGACTTAGATTAGGGCTTTTGTGTCATGAATATTAATCACCCTCAAGTTTCATGTTCCCCATACCAAGCTCAAAAACGAGATCATTGTTTTACCATAAGTTAGCACAACTAACACTTACTCATGTGGTTTAATTAATCACTTAGACCCCCTTATTCCTACGGTGTATCTCTTTTATTTTATTTTTGTCTTGAATGATCACGAGGATGCATTTTTGACTTATTTCGATAATTTATTAAGGCCGAAAATAAAGTAGGACGATTTAATCAATAGTTAGCTAAAGGACAAAATCTTTTAAAACGGCTTCTCGAAACCTCATAAAGTTCATATCTTGGCATAACTCGTTTCACGATTTGAGACCTTTATCGGACCGATATTTAGCTTGTACTTCAAACTTCAAATCTTGAGAGACGATCTTGAAATTATGGTCTTCTCTTAATTTTGGTATACATCTTCATAAGGAGTAAAAGATGCTTCAAACGTTGACCACGAATTCTTTATTTATCCTCTTCTTTATTTAGGATTTTGATATACAACGATCCGCCTCCTTTTCGGACTTGGATCTATTTATCCTCATACCTTGTTAGGGTCTTTTTGGATAGACTTCTCCATGATCTTTAGGAGAGTAATTGCTTCTCGTCGTGTGTCTATCCTTCATATTGATTTGGATTAATGATCTTCACATCATCTTAGGATCTTTAGCAAAAAGTGAATCCTCATGCCTTGTGAGGGCCTTTTTGGATAAGCCAATCTTCGCGTCCCGTTTCAATAAGTTATGCCTTGGCTATGAACTCTAATTAATACCGAGCAACTTTTAAACGATCTTGTGCTAGAAGCTAAGTAACCTTTTAAATCGTACAACCTTATTTATTGCAAATATATTTATTAACAAGTGATGGGAGAAAAAGCTCATAACTAACTCACATAAGTTAATGAAAGAATACCGAACTTATAATTAACTCTATCATCTCTCGTTCTCCACATTTTAAAATCTCAAGGAATGAGACTCGTGGATGCTTAGCCTAATAAACCAATTAAGGTCCATATGGTTAAGGATACTATCTAGAGTAAACTTAGATAAGTATACTCGGGTTGAGTCAAAATATTTACGACGGGCCTAATATATCAAAGATATCTAAACTTATTAAAACCATTTTATTTATTTATTTATTTTTTTGACTTTATTTTTGAATTGGAAATTATTATGATGATGCAAAAAGGAAAGAAAATAAATGAAAAATACTACAAGGCCAAAATAGATCAAAAATTTGAAAAACGTTGAAATTTTTTTTAAATTTTCCGGTAAAATGGGGTCAAATTCATGGAAAAGGCCACTAAAATTCGATAGAAGTCCCCCTACACTTAATATAAACATTGTCCTCAATGTTTAAGCATGTGGGATAATAAAATCCCCTACACTTAGGACATTGAGTACGTTGTTTAAAATCGAGCTAAGGAAGGGACAACTAAAGTGATTGCATTTATTGTTTTATTTATATACAAGATTGAATCACAATAGAAAAAACTTATCGAAGGAACTGGGTATACGGGAAACACGGGAACACGGGTCTCGTCAAAAGCACCAAAAGTGGATCATCAAAGCACAAGTACCTACACAATCACAACACACAAAAAAAACAACCTACACGGCTCCCCCTACACTTATTGTAGAAAATAAATAAAAGATAGATAATAAATAGTTCATCGGGTTGCCTCCCAAGAAGCGCTTGTTTTTGTTAACCGAGTCACGAGCCTGACTCGACCCCGAATTAAATGGTCCATGGGAAAGCCTCGAATGTGATACCGGGATCAAAGATCTTGTCCTCAGTCCCGGAGGAACATAATAGATGAGAGGCAGGAGGATAAGTCATAGAAGGTAAAAAGGTCCTCTCAACATACGAAAAGTATGTGAGGTCGTGATCCACGGGAGGTGGGATGGGTAAAGGAGACAAATTGTCATCCCCCAAAGACAAAGGATGGTCACTATTCGGCAAAGCCGTAAAGGTGTCAATCAAAGAATGGGCAATATCACCTCCCGGGTCAAAGCATTCATCCTCATGAACGTGAATCTCTTCAATTTCTTCATCATAGATAGGCTCGTCAAACAAAGGTTTGTCGTTCCCTTCATTGAGGATTTTAGAAATTCTCTCGAAAAGATCACGATCAAGTACGAAACCATCATTCATTTGTGGGATTTGTTGATAAGTTAAATCCTCACGAATGTGGTGAACGTAATTCTCATTAGAGGAGTGTTGATTAGGTAACTCCTCGAGAATTGGATGAGAATCGATAGTAGAATCAAAAGTAATTGGCGAAGAGGCAAATGTGAATTTATCAAAATCCGAGTTCTCAAAATCAAAATCAATATCAAGTTTTAAAACACCATTTGCGTTCTCATCAATACCATGATCACAATTAAGCTCATGCGAGAAATCCAATAACACGGGATCATAAAAAGCATCCTCGTGATGGAATTTCTCAATACTCAGGGTATAAAAGTCATCACTAAGGAGTAAAGAAACCGATAAATCATTAGTATCATGGTTTTCAAAAGTCGGTTTAGGTAAAATAGGAGAATCATCCTCATCCGAACCCGAGGAATAATTAAAAATGTAGTCGGAATCACAAGATAACTCATCCCTATCTACAAACTCCTTCGGTGTAGGACAACTTATGGGTTCTTCTTCTATGCACTCACACTCCTCAAAAATTGGTTTCTCAAAACATGTCTCGCTAAGAGGATTTGAAGAAAGCATAAAGTCATTTGAAAGGGTAGGTGAAGGAGTCATAAAAGGAATGGGGTCTTCAATGGGTAATGGAGGCTCAAGAATAATTCTGAGTTTGATCATTTGTACCTATTTTAACACAAAAACACAAAACCACGCGTAATTCTGACTTTTATGATATAAAACACATGATTAGGTCTTGTTTTTCCTTGATTTTAGTGGCAAAAGGATAAGTGTTTACACACTTATTAGTGAGTAGTCATGTTCTCAATTAGCTCTCTACACTCCTCGGGCCTCCTTTTCATGAATGTGCCACCGGCGGCTGCATTAATCGTATCACGATCTCGAAAAGTCAATCCGTTGTAGAAAGTATCAATTAAGGTCACAGGGAGCATGTTGTGGTTTGGACAACGATCAATAAAGACATTATATCTTTCACAAGCATCAAAGAGAGATTCATCGGGATCTTGCATGAAACCTCTGATTTGATTACGAAGGCTCGTGACCATGGATGGTGGAAAGTAGCGTGACAAAAAGCGTTGAGTCATGTCATCCCAAGTATGAATAGAATTCTTCAGGAGACGATCAAACCATTTCTCGGCATGATGTGATAAAGTATGTGGGAAGAGTTGTAGGCGAAGAACATCCATTGTGGCACCAGGCAACTTCATGCTTTGGGTGATTGTAATGAACTTGTCGAGGTGTTTGTTGGCATCATCATTAGGCAATCCACGGAATGGGTTTGTTTGCACTTGCTGAATCATATGGTGCTTCAACGAAAACTCAGGAGCGTTGATTTGCATCGGCGCAATCGGTCCTCCTCGTCCAAACATGGTAGGTTGACAAAGCTCCTCCATTGTCCGAAGATCGGGCTGTGGAAGAACATTGTTGTTATTGTTGAGGTGCGGTGGATGATTATTGTTGTTAACACCAGACATACTTAAATCTTCTTGAGTCTCGGGCTCTTGATAATTAGAATATCTAGTACGCATACACCTGAAAATGCAAAAGAAAACAATACCAAACACAAAGACAATATATATACACAAGAAAGATAAAATCTTTTTGGAGTTTTGAAATTTTTAATTTTTATGGATTTTTATCAATTTTTAATTTTTATGATTTTTTTTTTATATTTTTATGCAAGAAAAATAACGCTCACAAGTGAACGGATCCCAAAAAGCAACGCGTCTTTCACAGAAAACCGTTAATTTTTACGAAAAGAGCCGGCAGCGGTGCCATTTGATACAAGGATTTTGACACCCCGTATAAAAATTAAAGTTCTTGTTCTCGATATCTTAACGAATTGATCTAGGTTTTATGTGTGACTCAGTTGTTTTTGGTGAAACAAATATTCTTGGTTGATTATAAATGAAAAGTGCAAAGACTTAAAAGTAAATGTCGTTAAAGTAAAATGGCGTTGAAATCAAAGGCGTTAAAATTAAATCTAAGTCTAATTAAACGAAAGGGTGCGATATTTAAAAACTTTGAAAAGTAAAATAATAAAATAACAAAAATTAAAAGCGTGGCTGAAATTAAAATTAGACAAGAATTAAAATGAGAATGTAAAAATTAAACAAGGCAAAACATGAAAAATACCCCAGATCGGAATATATTCCGATCAGGCTCTCCGTCGGAAATATCAAAACACCCTCGATCGGAATGTTAAAACCCTGATCGAAATGTTTACTTACCCTGCTGGTCGGAATATTGATCCCGTCGGAATGTGGAGTGGAACTTGGTCGGAATGCTGATCGGAACCCTTTGATCGGAATATGTCACCTTACCTGATCGGAATGTCCAAACAAACACCTCGATCGGAATGTAGAAAGGAGCACCAATCGGAATAACTGTCACTTACCTGATCAGAATACCACCACCTACCCTGATTGGAATACCAAGGCCCTCTCGTCGGAATGTCACACACTTCCCAATCGGAAAGTTGTAAACCCTTTTCCGACCAAGCCAAGAAGCTGGTCGGAATATGAAACCCTTTTCCGATCTGTAAGATCGGAATACGGAGAAAGAAATGCAAAATAAGCTAGAAAAATAAGCTATAACTCTAATAAGCACAAGACGAAATTCCTAAGGCAAACCGTATAAAAATAAGCTACTAAACTGAAATTTAAAGACTTTTTAAAACACGAAATGAATAAGCTTTACGAAAAACAACTTTTATATAAAAATAACTTTTATAAAAACTTTAAAAACTTGAAGATGAAAACAAATAAGCTACAAGAATCAATGATCTAAAACAATCAAAAGCATAAAAACACAATCTTTAATCAAATAAGCAAGACAATAAGCATGTAAACATAAAGATCAAGCAAGAAAGAAAAGTAGAATGAGAGATTAAAAGCAAGAAAATGAAAGAAAACTTACTTGGAAATTAAATGTATTAAAAGTGCAAGACAAGTATTTAAATGTGCAATAAAGTAAATGTGCAAGGTAAATAAAAGTGGAAGACTAATTGTCACCTTAGCCAACAAAGAAAAATGATTAACTAGCCTAATCTATATATAGGGGAGGATTAGGAAGCTTCCTCCCCTCCTTCATTTCCTCTTAATTGCATCTTTAAGTCCCTCCTTCTTAATCTCTTTGTTAATTGCACCATTAGTCCTTAAGTCTTTAAATTTTCTTTAATCTTGGACTTTAATGACTTATGGCTCAGGATTTCTTTAAACTCGTCTTTATATTCTTCAATAAATAAGACTCGAGTTCTTCGGCTTTTGGTAAACTTCCGTCTTTCGACTTTTTCTTCGATAAATCTTCAGAATTGGTCTTGGACTTCCGTTCTTTTTCCACTCTTGACTTCTCGACTTCATATTTCGTCTTTTTCTTCAATATTAGCCCGTGAATGCCGTGTTTTCTCCACTTTTCACAATATCTTCCTAAATCACAACAAAAACACAAACCACGCATAATTCCGACATAAAATACACGTTTTGGTCCGATTATTATTGTAATTAAGTGGTAAAAAGGATGGGTGTTTACACACCTATCAGGTACATATCCTCTCAAACAGCAATACCCAAGACTTTTTCGTTTAGCTCTGGCTAAAGATTGTATGGTCCGAGACTGCTGGAATGGTCAATGGCATCTCGAGTGGTCGCGCAATATTTTGGGTACCAATGCGAACATGCTAGCAACCCTGCTACATAATCTTTCTGATATCTCTTTCAACGAGTCAGAAGACATATGGGTTTAGGATTCAGATACGTCTCAGTTTACTGTTAAAGATGCTCGCTGTAAGATTGATGATGCTCTCCTTCCAGATGCAGATGTTGTTACTAGATGGAATCGTTTCCTTCCAAAAAAAGTAAACATATTTATTTGGAGAACTCTACATGATCGACTTCCCTCGAGTTGGAATCTTAGCAGGAGAGGTATTGAAGTCTCTTCCATTCTCTGTCCGACGTGTAATAATGGAGCTGACACTTCTTATCATACCTTGTGGGTTTGCTTGCTTGCTACACAGGTTTGGGATCGTATCTTTAAATGGTTGGATATTCAAACTCCTATTATTTCTAATTTACGAGGGCTTTATACTTGGGTAGAAGATCTTCACATTTCATCAAAACATAAGCATACTATCGAAGTTATATGTGGCGTCGTTCTCTGGAGTTTATGGAATTTTCGCAATGAGATGATATTTGGTTCATCTGCTCCTAAGCGTAACATTTTATTTGATAAAATTGTTGAATTTTCTTTTCGTTGGTATTCGTCTAGGAACAAATTGTCTTCCATTTCTTAGAGCAATTGGATTCAAAACCCTTTAGTGGTGAGTTTGCTGCTATGAAGAAAAAGGTGAATTCTATGGAGATTTAGTTGAATGTAGCTCGTGCGATGGGTGAGAAAGCTGAGAAGGAGTTGAATATATCTGTGGGATGGAATAGTAGATTTTATGCTGACATGGTTGAAAGAGGAGTGATCCGTAAGCGCCCAGCTGAAGATGTGTCTAGTGATTGTCCGACAAAGATACAGAAGACGATGGATGATAGACCATCTGGCGGTTCTTAGTAGACCAGTCTGTATTTAGTAGTGACCTTTGTATCTTTTGTACTTTTGTAGCTTTGACTAAACCGACTTGTTAGTAGTAGACTTGGCATGAATTTTGAGTATATATAGTGCTAGAACTTTGATATGGGATGTAACTAAGACAATGCTTTTGTTTCAAATCGAATGAAATATGTATCTTGTATTGAATTCTATATTGTGCCTTATTTGTATCTTGATTATGAATTCAATCCATATTATATGAATCCCTTGTTGGGTGAATGCTTAATACTTTGAAATTGTGAAATTATAGAACTATGCCGCCCAAGAAGGCTGTGACTGAGGATGATGTACATAGGATTATTATGGAGCAAGTTACCGCATCTATGAGTGAATTTATGGCAAATGCTAGAAATGAAGCTGGCGGTAGTGGAGCTGGCGGTAGTGGAGCGGGCAGTAGTGGAATTGGCGGTACTAATGTGAATGTGAATGCTAATAATGTGAATGCTAATGCTGGAGGAAATGTAGGAGGACTTGGAACTAATGCACCTGAAGTTGGTGGCTGTACTTATGTGACGTTCATGAAGTGTGACCCTCTACCTTTTAATGGAACTGAAGGTGCTGTAGAATTAAGCCAGTGGATTGAGAAGATTGAGTCGGTGTTTCGGATTAGTAAGTGTAAGGAGGAAGATAAGGTGACTTTTGCTATGGCTACTCTTAAAGGTCGTGTGTTGACTTGGTGGAACGGGAGAATTGCTTTCATGGGTATTGATGCTGCTAATGCAACTCCTTGGGCTGAAATTAAGAAGTGGAAGACTTTGGAGTTTTGTCCTCGTAGTGTGATTATTAGGTTATAACAAGAGTTGATTCATTTGAGAATGAAAGGTGTGGACATTGATAGTTACACAAACCGATTCCATGAGTTGGCCTTGCTATGTCCTCGATTGGTGGAACCCGAAGAGATCCGAATTGAGCAATATATTAAAGGGTTGATCAAGAATATCCGGGGGGACGTGACATCATCTAAACCACTGACCATTGATGATGCTGTTAGAATTGCTTACCAACTTATTGGACAGATAATTCAGGATAGGGAAGATGAAGCCCGTGTTGGTGAGAAAAGAAAGGGTGATGGTGATCGTGTAGATAGAGGTAATAATAGGAATAATTTCAATCGCCGTCAGAACCAGAGAAAGGGGAACGCAAATGCTCTTACCAACAACACACCGCCCAACGATGATAGATATCCTAAGTGTGGCAACAAGAGGCATGCTGGCGACTGCTAGAAGTGCCGAAATTGCGGAAAGCTTGGACACAAGGTTGAAAGGTGTAAGAAGGGAACCATTTGCTTCAACTGTAATGAAGAAGGTCATAGGAAATCGGAATGCCCCAAGTTGAAAGCGATTGTACCTGGAAGAAACCCCCAGGGTGGTGTCTATCAACTTGGAACAATTGAGGTGAAGAAAGAGGATCCGAATGTCGTTACCAGTACGTTTTTACTCAACAATCATTATGCTGTTGCTTTATTTGATTCGGGTGCTGGTAGGAGCTTTGTATCCACTAAATTTAGTGCCCTTATTGACTTTGAACCTGTTTAGATAAATACCAGTTACTAGGTGGAATTGGCTGATGGTAAATTAGTGAAAACTAATAAGCTATTAGAAGGATGCTCTCTAAATCTCTTGAACTATTCCTTTCCGATTGATTTGATGTTGATAGAATTAGGTAGTTTTGATATTATTATTGATATGGATTGGTTGTCGTTGAATAATGCTACTATTTTATGTGGAGAGAAGAAGGTTAAGATTCCTCTTAGGAATAGGACGTTAGTAATTGATGGTAATCGAGGTGAATCCCGTTTGAAAATCGTTTCATGTATTAAAGTCCAAAAGTACATCAGGAACGGTTGTGAGTTATTCTTAGCTCAAGTAACCAGGAATGAGTCTAGGGTGAAACGATTGGAAGATGTACCTATTATTTGTGAATTTCCTGAGGTATTTCCTAAAGATTTACCCGGACTTCCACCGATAAGGCAAGTAGAGTTTCGAATCGATTTAATTCCTGGTGCTGCACCGGTGGCACGTGCGCCTTACCGATTAGCCCCTTCTGAATTAAAGGAGTTATCTGAACAACTTAAGGAGTTGTCTAATAAAGGTTTTATTCGACCAAGCTTGTCGCCTTGGGGAGCTCCAGTCTTGTTCGTTAAGAAGAAGGATGGATCTTACCGTATGTGCATTGATTATAGGGAACTGAATAAGTTGACAATTAAAAATCGATATCCTTTACCTAGGATTTATGATTTGTTTGATCAACTACAAGGATCTAGTGTGTATTCTAAGATAGATTTGCGGTCAGGATATCACCAACTTCGCGTCCGTGAAGAAGATATTACTATAACTGCATTTAGAACTCGTTATGGACACTATGAATTTCAAGTAATGCCATTTGGGTTAACTAACGCACCTGCGGTTTTCATGGATTTAATGAATCGAGTGTGCAAGCCCTACTTGGATAAATTTGTGATTGTGTTTATTGACGATATTCTAATCTATTCTAAGAATGAAGATGAACATAGATAACATTTAAGGATTGTTTTGAATTTGTTGAAGGATGAAAGGTTGTATGCTAAGTTTTCGAAATGTGATTTATGGTTAGATTCTGTGCAATTTCTTGGTCATGTGATTAACAAAGATGGAATTCATGTTGATCCTGCAAAGGTTGAAGCCATTAAGAATTGGTCTGCACCGACAACGCCAACGGAAGTACGACAGTTCTTAGGATTGGCTGGCTATTATAGGCGATTCATTAAAGAATTTTGTTTGATAGCTAAACCCTTGACTAAGCTTACCCAGAAGAATAAACCTTTCGTTTGGGGAAGTGATGAGGATGGAGCATTACAGACATTGAAGCAAAAATTATGTAGTGTGCCAATTTTATCATTACCCGATGGGAGTGAAGATTTTGTAGTGTATTGTGATGCATCTCTTAGAGGCTATGGAGCTGTTTTGATGCAGCGAGAGAAAGTGATAGCTTATGCTTCTAGGCAATTAAGGAAGAATGAGGATAATTATACTACTCATGATCTTGAGTTAGGAGTTGTGGTCTTTGCTCTTAGGTTGTGGAGACATTATCTGTATGGCACTAAGTGTACGGTATTCACCGATCACAAAATCCTACAGTATATTCTCGATCAGAAGGAATTGAACATGAGGCAACGAAGATGGATAGAGTTGTTAAGTGATTATGATTGTGATATAAAATATCACCCGGGAAAAGCCAATGTTGTTGTCGATGCATTAAGTAGGAAAGATAGAGAGCCTATCAGGGTACGTTCTCTAGTCTTGACCGTGCACAATAATTTTCCTGAGCAAATTAGAAATGCGCAAATAGAAGCTTGTAAGAAGGAAAACTTTGTTAATGAAGGGTTCCGAGGAGAAGGAGATCCTTTAGAGGTTAGAGCTGATGGAGCGAAATGCTTAAGAGGTCGTATGTGGATACCTAAGTTTGGAGGCTTGAGAGACTTGATTATGTTAGAGTCCCATAAATCTAAGTATTTCATTCATCCGGGATCTGATAAAATGTACCATGATTTGAAGAAGTTGTACTGGTGGCCGAATATGAAAGCTGATATTGCTATGTATGTTCTTCAATGCTTGACTTGTGCTAGAGTTAAAGCTGAACATCAAAAGCCATCAGGACTACTTCAACAACCAAAGATTCCTGAATGGAAGTGGGAGCGAATTACGATGGACTTTATCACCAAGCTTCCTAGAACATCATCTAGAAACAAATCGATTTGGGTCATTGTCGATAGACTGACAAAATCAGCACACTTCATTCCGGTTAAAGAGCAGTTCTCACTGGAGAAGCTGACTCGTATATACCTTGAGAATGTTGTATGCAAGCATGGAGTGCCTGTATCGATCATTTCAGATCGAGATCCTAGATTCGCATCGAATTTTTGGAAATCTCTCCAAAGATCTTTGGGAACGAATCTCGACATGAGCACTGCTTATCACCCCCAGACTGATGGGCAGAGTGAAAGGACGATACAAACACTAGAAGATATGTTGAGAGCTTGTGTGTTAGACTTTGGTAAGAATTGGGATAAACATTTGCCGTTAGCAGAGTTTTCGTATAACAATAGTTACCATTCTAGTATAAAGGCTGCACCGTTTGAAGCTTTGTATGGTAGGAAGTGTAGATCTCCTGTATGTTGGAGTGAAGTTGGGGATACTCAGCTCACGGGACCGGAATTGATCCGGGAGACTACGGAGATGATAGTTCAGATTAAGAATAGGTTGTTGACTGCCCGTAGTAGACAGAAAAGTTACGCGGATGTGCGGCGGAAGCCAATGGAGTTTAAAGTGGGTGACCAAGTAATGTTGAAAGTATCGCCATGGAAAGGCGTTATAAGATTTGGAAAGCGAGGAAAATTGAATCCCCGTTATATTGGACCCTTTAAGATTTTATCTAGAGTAGGTCCGGTGGCTTATAAACTAGAGTTACCCCCAGAACTTCATGGTGTTCACAACACATTCCATGTATCTAATCTAAAGAAATGTCTAGCAGTGAGTGATGATAAAATTTCGTTGGATAAGGTTCGAATAGATGGGAAGCTGCATTTTATCAAAGAACCCGTAGAGGTTATGGATCGTGAGGTAAAGCAACTGAAACAAAGTCAGATACCTATTGTCAAGATCCGATGGAATTTTAAGCATGAACCGGAATATACTTGGGAACGAGAGGATGAAATGTGGAAGAAATATCTGCACCTCTTCGATTTCAATAAGAAACGGACATCAAAATGAAATGGTTCCTGAGGACGTTGATCCCTTTTAGGAGGAAAAGCTGTGACAATCTAACATTTTCAGGTAGTGAATTATTTTCTCATATAATATTTTGAAACTTATTTTTGTGTTGGTTGATGAACTCACAATTTACGGATTTAAATTTGGGCTTACGTGCATAATTTAGCGTCCTTTACGATTAAACCGGAAACCTTAGGATTACGTATTTACGTTTTTAAACTCCGTTTTTATGAGACAATTTTTATTGGATTCGTTTTGTGCCGTTGATTCATAATTTATAAAAACGTTTTTCGTGAAACGACCCGAGGGCACGCAAATCGAGGAAACTAGAATCGAGGAGTACCCGTAAATTAGCGGGATGGGAAAAAATAATTTATCCCACCCCACTAACTTAAGGGGCGGCCAAACATGACACCACATCAAACATGTGGCATCATGTAATCACTTAGCTTAACAAGTGTAAGTTAGCCTTACAACTTAAGCTACCATCTAACACAAAAACAACTAGCTTCTCATACCACCATTTCGCACATGCAAAAATCAACTAAAAACTCTCTCAAACTCCACCCCTTGCTGTCCCATATTCAAGAACAAACACCCCTTTTGATCTTTTCTAGCCACAAAAGACTTGTTATCTAGCTATACCATGGAGTTACCTTGAAGCCTTGATCACTTGGTGGCCATTTTAACAACAAAGGAGGTGATTTGCTTGTGTCCTAGGGCTGATTTCTCAACATACTTTCTTGGTGTTTGATGACCTTGGGGATACATTTGGTGTTCATCAAGTTCTTGTCTTCCAAAAACAAGATATACTCTTGGTTGGTAAAGAAGATCATCCTTTCCATTTTCTCTTGTTATTTTTGTAAAGATCAAATGTATTTTCTTTCTTGTTGTATATGTATATGATGAATATATGATTATAAAAATGTTGTGTGGGTATCAAGTGTTGATAAATATGCTTAAAAAGATTAATAACCATAAGAAACAAAGCTAAAAGCATGCTTAATTTGTTGGCTGTATAAAAAAAGTATGTAACCAAAACTTGAACTGATAAATTTGCATGGTGGAATCCATTTACAGTAAGTACAATATGTCATACACATGTGAGAGTTGGCCATGCAATGGAATCATTAAAATGAGTGAGATATGATCAAAACAAGATGAGTGTGCTAATCTGAATAAGCTGTTTTGTAGGGACTGTTAAGGATAGTTAAACTTAAAATGAGCAGTAGCTATAACTAAGTTAATTGTAGCACATAATATGAAGTTCATGCCAACAAAAAATGAGCTTCTAATTCATTGTAGAACTCTAGATATGATAAAAATGGTAAAGATGAAAATAGAAATCAGATTTTGTAGAATTCATGTTTATTACTATTATATAAGCACTCAAATTATATAGTATAAAATGTGAAATTAAAACCCACTGACTTATGAATTTCATTTATATAAATATGTATAAGGTTAAATAAATGGACAATTTATAAAAATGGTAGTTGAATAATATTTATAAGCTATAGAAACTATAAACATGATTTTTACGACTTTTTCGGCTATTACCGTAAAATTAACGTTTTTCGCCAATTAAAACTTAGACGATCAAACCCGTCTAATGTAAAGTTTTTAAAAGTCATATACTGATATATAAGTATATAATACAAGTAAAAACCGATAAAACCCGAACTATAGGACATACGGACATTAACGAGCTAAGTAAGCATATTGGACTAATAATTGGACTAAATAAGTTTTAACACTTATAAAAAGAACTTATTGGGCTTAACCCACTTGAGCCCAACATGTAAAGTGTGAATACTGATAATATAAGTATAAAATGAAATAATACAAATTAAAGAAATTATAATAAGCTTATTAGACTTAAAATAGGTAAAATAGGTAAAACTAGTAAACTAGTAAAAAGTTACCAATACATGAACGCTAAAATGAGTAAACAAGGATATATAAACCCACTTGATCATCATCATATGTACAAAAATTATCATATGTATATTGTTATTTTGATAAAAGTCATTGGACAAAAGTCTAAGACCGATTATTATTTATATAGGTTTTCGTGACCGAACCACGCCCGTAGCCGATAATCCGCCTTTCATTATCAACGTGAGTTCATAGCCTCGCACTCTTTTAAATGTTTTATAAAATGATTTGTAAACCCGCGAGGGAGATAACATGCTAGATTTTGATAAAAATAGAACACAAGTAGTCCCGATGGTATGCTTAATGATATGGACCCGAATGATGCTATGACCCTATAAACGAGATAAAAAGGATTATTAGTAGTTAGGTTATGTCACTTAAAGTCCCATTAGCATGAATTGTGAACTACCGGGATTTGGTAGACGCTTATGCATATGATAGTACTATTTGGGGACGATCACCCCAGTTCGCGCCTTGACGGTTGATCCCCGTCGTACCACATTGATTGGTAAGCGAATTTATGTATGAGAAGATTAGATAACGTGATTTTTGTGACGACACGCTAACTTAGATGGGCAAATTGTTTGTCGGGTTCGCGGCCCGTTGTTTTCACAGTAAGGTAACAATGTCATGCGGCTAATAATAATCCTATATAATGTATATACAATACAATAACGATGCAAATAACGATGAATATATTACCTATTATGGTAATATTGAGGCTACGGTCTCATGGACGGTTTAAGATGTATGCTTGATTATATATTGCCTGACTAGCAATACGAGGACTTACTTCCGATATTATACTTGTGTTCTGATTTTAATGATTGTTTTATATAACGGTTTTTATTAAACTCTATGAATTCACTCGGCATTCGCTGATATGATTTTTGCATGTTTTTATCTCAGGTGCTTGAAGGTAATCCGGATGGAGATCGACTCTGATGGCCCACATAATATTAAAAATGTTCATTCGATCTATGTTTTGTAAACTTAATGACCTGTATAATTTGGGACCTGTTGTACGCTTTAAAACTTTTTATCGAATGAATGTATGTTGAACCTTGTACAACCATTTTTATGTGTTGTCTATGATTGGAGTTATTGTGCTATCCCGTAACACTCTGAAAGACCCTTCCGCTGTACCGATACGAAAATTGAGAGTGTTATAGCGTGACTCTTAGGTATTGTAGGTAACGAGATACCACCACATGAAAAGTGTGCGCACTCCAAACAAACCCATATCGCCTCGGGTTTAGAACCACTTACTTTGTTTTTCCCCTTTTTGGTTATTTTATCACCCACACCTTTCCTAGAATCTTCACATTCGAGAGACTACTGATACTGTTTTTGCAGAAAACTTTTTCATTAATACCATCACCAAGATGAGAACATGCTTATGTCTCTTTACTGACTAAAATTTCCTCATTAGCTGCTGCGTTGGTTGCTAAAACGGTCTCCTGTAAAGCTGATTTGGGAATAGTGGTCAAAAACCGTTCTCCTTTAAAGCATTTCGGACTAACTTCCTATACTTGTGTTTCCCCATTGAAACCTGAAAACATCAAGTGATATAAGAGAGTCAGTGATTATCGGAAAGCTACAAAAGAAATATACCTAGACTAATCCAATAACACTAGATCTCGCCAAGAACAATCTTCTAGATAGAAAAATAAACCGATATACATGACAAGTTTTTCACAGACCAAAATCTTAATAACCTCCTATAAATAAATTTGATATACAAAATTGTCTATGGTCTTGTCAAAGTTATCCTAAGGTTTGTATTGTGACTGCTTATAAGATACATTCTAAGAGAGGTTTGCATAATTACTGAAATTCCTACATATGGCTTCTGAAGACAAAGTCGAATGTGAGCACAACTTTCACAATTATATGGATTCGACCACTGAATAACCTGTGATCTTGAATTGATCAATGGCTTGGAAAATACCAAAAGAATCCGAAAGTGGTCTACCCGTACTGTAATATATTCAAGATTCAGATTCGGGACATACTCCAAAACTTTTTAACCTGCAACAAGCCACTGCTCCACCGCTACTGCTCAACTGCTCCACTACTCCACCGCCACTGCTCAACTGCTCCACCGCGTTTGAAAATAGATGCTTGTTTCTTTCCGAACAAATCAAAAGAGGCGTATCTGCCTCGTCTTCTGTCTTCAATAGCAGTAGTATGTATGATACATCAAATTCAAGTGGGATCAACTTTCATGTGCTTTTCCTCAAAAACCGAACATGTCGACTCACCTTTCAACATATCCTACTGAGAATAATACCGAGTCAAGACCAGTGGACCACATAATTTTCTTCCACAAAACACTTTCGCCAAGGAGTTGCATACAATTTCGCCAAGGACACCAGTCTAACCAATACGATCATGTGGTGGGACATACAGATGACTAAGGATGCAACTAGGATCTGCTTTCCGAATCTTAATCTTGGAAATGCTTCCACCATTGACCAAGTTTAAGTGTATAAAAACAGATCCACGACAAACCTTGTCAATGGGGTACCCATTCATTGGTGGTGTCCTGTGGACTTCTCATACAAGGATCTCGAAATCGTCTACTGTAAGCAATAAAATTAACTGCATATTCACATGCTTTCAAAGCAAAAGAACACGTCAAAGCATCAAGTTTAGACGGTAAGAAACGCAACACTCGCGCATATGACCATAGCGTCATCTTTGGCTACTGCTCAACTGATCCACCTTAATGCTCAAGTGCTCAACTTCTACTGCTCAACTGCTCCACCCCAGCCTATATCCGAGCAACCTTACATAAACAGGAAGCTTCGCCATCAGCACCCTAAATTTTAGCTATTTAAACCCTTCCCCTTGATTACTAAAAATAATATTAAAAGGCGTGGTTCAAAATATGGAAGTGCGGGGAATCGAACCCCGTGCCTCTCGCATGCAAAGCGAGCGCTCTACCATATGAGCTACACTCCCAATTAATACACTAGTTTCTAAATGATAAAGCCTCGAATATACACTACAAAGAAAAGTTCAAGTGAACTTCAACTATCCAACACACAAATCTCTTGTGAGTGACTACCGGTGTCCCTTCTCTTGCATCTTATGGCATTGAGCAAAGTTCCTGAAATCTTTTTAAGGTGCATATGACAAGCACAACAGCTGTAAAACCCGCATGCTTTTACCATGCATAGTACCCTTAGGATTGTACGTACTAGTTAAAAACTTTCCTAATATAGCATGATTACGATTACGTGTTAGGAGTTTACGTATTACGTACGTGTTAGAACACGATAAGTATTTTATATGCACGCTCACGTAATAATTATTTAGCAATAATTAATCACGAACATGCGATCATGAAATCACGAGCGTAATTAAAAAAAGAGCTATTATTAATTATGTATATATATTTATTACGAGCGTAATTAAATATATTAGATTATGGTATTTACGTAACGAGAACATTTAAAACACGAACATAAATAAACACAAACGAGTAACTAAATAACGAGACACGAAAGGAGGTACGGGAACCCCATGGGGGGGTCCCTACCCGCGGCCAAACAAGGGTAATGGGCCAAGCCCATTATCAATTTTACTAAAAGGGGGGTTAATAAATTTTTACTACTCAAAATCACTTTACAGAAGATTTCAAGAAAAACCTAAAACCCTCTCTTTCTCCTCCTCTTTCTGCCGCCACCTATAGATCACCATACAAGGTGATTCTTTGATCTTGGATCTTTAAGATTTGTTGTTTGTTCGTGTTTGTTCTTCGTTCTCTTGATCCACGAATACGGTAAAACCTTTTTAAACCTTTTCTTTTAATTTAATCTTTTTATTAATTATGAACATGTGGTGTTTTTTATAAAATCATATTAATTAAACATAGATCTAACATGTTTTGATGATTAATTAAATCAAAGGGTCGATCTAAGGGGTGTTTTGTTTTGGGCCGCAGGCTGCAACCGACCCCAAGGGGCTTTCAGTTTGCTTAGCCGACCACCACCAAGACCATATGGTCTTGGTTGGTGCGTGTGGGTCCCACGACAGCAAGGGGTACCCCGATTTGGTTCGGGGTATGGTATCGATTCATGTCCGGTTCATGTTTTTAAGCTTAGATCCGGTTCATGGTTATGTTAGTTATTTTTTATGTTATGAACTTATGTTAAAATTAAATTAATAAAAGGTGTGATTAATTTAATAACATGACTTAGGTTAATTAATTATAAATAATCATGAAATTATTTTAACCTAAGTATTTATATTATTGAGACTTATAATTAATTAATTATTTTAAAAACCATGGATATAATTAATTAATTAACATGACTTAGGTTATATTATTAATATTTAATAATACATATTTTAACCTAAGTATTTAATATATTTAATTAAAAACATGTTATACTTTAATTAAATATTATAACCTAGAGTTTAATTAAATTACATGAAATAATTATTAAACTATACAATATATCATATGACTTAAAAAATAATCATGAAAACACTTAGGCTTATATACTTAGCTTATTTAACCAGCTTATTTATAATTATGGAAACTTTCTATTTTTAGAAACTTAATTAAATAAGGCAGCTAATTTATTTATGGAAACCAGCTATTTTTAGGAACTTATTTATTTAAGGCAGCTAATCTATTTATGGAAACTTATTTAAATAAGGCAGCTAATCTATTTATGGAAACTTTCTATTTTTAGAAACTTATCTAATTTAAGCAGTAAATCTATTTTTGGAAACTTTCTATTTTTGGAAACTTTCTATTTTTGGTAACTTTATATTTTTGGAAACTTTCTATTTTTGAAAAATTTCTATTTTTGGAAACTTTCTATTTTTTGAAACTTTCTATTTTAGGAAAGCTGCTATTTTTGGAAAGTTACTTATTATTACACAGTAAGTATAATAACACATGAAATATCAGAAATACTTAATCAGAATGAACAGAATATAAGATTTAACACAATTTAAGGCTTTAAACAGTAAAACATAGTAAGAACATATAAAATAAGCTAAGACATGACATAAAACCAGCTATGTATTTAGTAAGCGAATACTTATTTCATGTACGTATTTATGTAGCACTAGTGTTTCGGAAGTAGGATTCTCGCAGTTCATCGTTCTCGTTCATTGGACATAAGGTACGGATTCCCGTCCTTTCAGTATGGACATTCTTTCCATATTAGGATTTCCCCGTATGCAGCCAACTGTTTTCCCGTAGTATAAGTATGAGTTTGATTGCTTATGTTTAAATATGATTACCTATAGCCATATACATGCATGACCAGTTTCACCTAGTTATGGAGGTACCATAACCATAACATTAGAGGCACTGATGTTATGACTTCACCACGGCGGATTGATTGCTCGTGGCGTCCCTTCAGCTTTTGGCCATTTATTTATATTTATCATGTGGGGCGTATGGGTGCATCCTAGTTACATGTTTTTATTCAGGATTACATGGTGAATGTGGTGTGTGCCTTGCATCCTTCACAAGGAGCTGATCCCCCTACCCATAAAAACCAGTATATTAAATTAGAGGCAGCCCCTCTAATTTGCATGATGAGGTCACCCCTCCAATAATTCATGCACGGTAGATTTTCATGACCTATATTGGCTAACGGTAAAATATGACAAACAGTTTTTATAAGATAAACATAAGACTTTCAAACTATAAAACCAGTTTTACTAAGACTTAACCAGGTTACTCGAGACTTAGTTTTCTTCTGCTGTTATTATGTTATATGCTTATCCTATTCATGCTTTATTGTACATCCGTGCACTGAGCGTATTGCTCAGCCGTTTTCCTTTTCTATGTTCCCAAAACGGTAGGTACTCAAGGACGCTCGTAGACAATAAGAGTACGTGCATATGGACTGGAAGCTGTGTAGCCTTCTTTACATTATGCATTTCCTTTCTTTATGATACTTATGTTTTGGACATTGTTTAGTCCTTTTCCTTTACTATACTATGTTTGTGTGTGATGAGCTTTACTTTTGGACTACCGATGTTTGATTCCGGTATTTTCCTTTATATGGTCAAGTAATGTTTAGACATTTTACCTTGTATGCTTTGATGACACGCCATAATTACTGTGATATTTCCATTTCCAAAATGGGGTGTTACAATTATGGTATCAGAGCCAAGGCTTCGACCTGTAGGCTCTCAAATATGACCTGTGATTAGTGGGTAGTCACTACGGTCTTCCTAGAACTGACAGTTGTTTTCATGCATTCATCATTTTTAAGCATACATATACATGTCATTGTTACAGGGTTTTTGACTAAGTAATGGTTGGTACAGGACTGGCCCTATTTAGTCGCATGTGTTTTATCGAAACTTTTAGATTTGGGACTGACCCATAGGCGTCCCCTCGATATGTCTTTATTTTGGGTGAACTGACCAGACGCGTTCACTCTCGAGCATACAAAAGTTTTCATAAAACTGCATAATGCATTCATACACAAAATTTTCTTGCATAAAAATTTTCTCGTGAAATTTTTAGTATAAAATTTTTTCATGTATAAATTTATATTTTATGTTTTGAACTGTTTAATCATATGTTTTATGTTATACTGTTAGATGGTTCTCACACGCGAACAGGAGCAGCTCAATGCTGCAATTCAGGCTGCCATGCAAGCCTTGCTTCCTCAACTGAGGAATGACATCCGGGCTGAAGTTCAAGCTGCCAACAATCAGCAGCAAAATCAGCCACCTCCTCCTCCTCCTCCTCCTCCAGTGACATTAGTAGTATGGCTGGAGAGATTCAACAAGCTCCGCCCTCGAGCTTTTGAGAAGACAGATAGCCCCAGCGATGCTGAAAGCTGGTTGGCTCACATCGAGAAGATTTTCAAAGCTATGGGCTGTGACCCCTCATATAAGGCGAGGTTGGCATGCTATCGGTTCGAAGGCGATGTACTCAACTGGTGGTTAGCATTGATGCAATCTGAAGGTGGTGATGAGTGGGTTGTTGGTTTGACTTGGGCTCAGTTCAAGGACAGGGTGATGGAGCAGTTCTTTCCCAAGGCTGAGTAGGACAAGCTCAAGAGAGAGTTCCATGGGATCTGTCAGAGATCTGGGGAGAATAGCAACGAGTTTATGCAGCGCTTTCTTCGTTTGGCTGGTTTCCTTGGTGTGGCAGCAGGTACTCCTGAAGAGCAGGCACATCACTTCAGATGGGCTCTTCGCACATCGGTTACAAACAATCTGGTGTGTGCTACGTTCAATACTGTAGCACAAGTGGCCGATGCAGCACGGAAACTGGAGATGCTGCAGGAGAGGGATGGGTTCGGGGAAGCTGAAAGACCCGACAAGATGTAAACCTTCGTATTCAAGCGGTGACCAATCCGTATACTTTCCATATGTCAACTATTCATCTCTTTAACTGTATCTTCCAGGCAGAAAACTGGGGACCGGTCTCAGCCGACTACTCAGCAGCAGCCTCACCAGCCCAAGGGAAACGGTTAGACTAACGACCGTTCTGCTACGGATAGGCGTGACGGTAATGACAATTACCATAACAACGCCGGGCAATCCAGCAACAGCAAGTCCTAATACTTACGAAATTCCTTATGTTTTATGTTATAACTCATATTCTGACACTTTAGCAAACTTCTACCAGGAACCATGGAAACAGTAGGGACTAGAACCAGAGAGGTTCGCAGCCTAGCCGTCCAGCTATCAATGGTATTCAATCTTACGATTATCCGCTTCGTCCTTTGTACCCAACTATTATGTCTCATGTAAAATGTTTTATCAGGTCCTCAGCCAGCCAGAGCACCTACAGGAGGATACACTCATCCTCTTTGCTCTACTTGCCACCGTAGGCACCCAGGACCATGTCTCCGTAATACTGATGCGTGCTTCAAGTGTGGTCTTCCTGGCCATATTTGTGAAGGATTGCCGTAAGGGCGAGATGGAGGGTACATCGGGACATGCTGATACCAAGCCGCCTCCTACTGTCGGGCGTGTCTACACGACATCTCGAGACCAGGCCAACAAGTCTACAAGTACCATCACTGGAATCTTGTATATGTATGGTCAAGCTGCATGTGTTCTTTTCGATACGGGTGCTACTCACTCGGTTATTTCTACTGCTTATGATAAGAACATTAGGATGCCTCCCTTGCCACTAGAAAATAGGCTTACTATTTCCACACCTTTGAGGGACTCTGTATTAATCACCCATGTATACAAGAGTCTTCCCTTAGAATTTGATGATAAGGTTCGACCTGTCGACGCACTTCCGCTGGACATGAATGACTTCGACATGATTTTGGGCATGGATTGGCTATCCAAGTATCATGCTACCATAGACTGCCATTCATATCGAGTTATCTTTGGTGATGTCAATGCACCAGAGTACATTCATAATGGGTTCATACCCGGACGGTCTGTACAAGTCATATCCACCCTGCAAGCGCGTGCACTACTGTCACATGGCTGCGAGGGTTATGTAGCTACGGTTCACGACATGGATGCTGAATCTCCATCGATTCAGGATCAACCAATAGTGTCGGAATTCCAAGACGTGTTTCCAGCAGAACTTCCGGGCATACCACCTGCACGAGAAGTGGAATTCAGTATCGAGCTGGTTCTAGGAGCTGAACCAATCTCCAAGGCTCCTTATCGCATGGCTCCCATAGAGCTGAAGGAGCTGCAGGATCAACTGCAAGAACTTCTTGAACGAGGTTTCATTCGACCGAGCGCATCTCCATGGGGCGCACCGGTCTTGTTTGTTAAGAAGAAGGACGGCAGTATGCGTCTTTGCATAGACTATCGTGAGCTCAACAAGATTACCATTCGGAATAGGTATCTACTGCCACGCATTGACGATCTGTTTGACCAACTCCAAGGGGCCAAACACTTCTCCAAGATCGATCTTAGGTCAGGCTATCACCAGCTACGGGTCAAGGAGCAGGATATTGCTAAGACTGCCTTTCGTACCCGTTATGGCCACCACGAGTTTGTAGTTATGCCATTTGGCCTGACAAATGCTCCAGCAGTGTTCATGGATCTGATGAATAGAATCTTCCATGAATTTCTGGACAAGTTCGTCATTGTTTTCATCGATGACATCCTGATTTTCTCAAAGTCCAAGGAAGAACACGAAGACCATCTTCGTACAGTACTACAGATTCTTCGCCAGAAGCAGCTGTATGCTAAATTCTCCAAGTGTGAGTTCTGGTTAGACAAGGTGGCATTCTTAGGTCACATTGTATCAACAGAAGGAATCACTATGGATCCAGCGAAGGTTGAGGCCATTACTAAGTGGCCGAGGCTGACATCAGCGACGGAATTTCGTAGTTTCTTAGGCTTAGCTGGCTATTACCGTAGGTTCGTGGAGAACTTTTCCCGCCTAGCACTACCATTGACCAAACTGATGCGGAAAGGGGAGAAATTCGTCTAGACTGAAGATCGAGAGAAGAGCTTTGAAGACCTGAAGCAGAAGCTAGTATCTGCACCTATTCTTACTCTACCATCTGGTACGGGTGGATTTCAAATCTACAGCGATGCATCGGGGAAGGGACTTGGCTGTGTTCTCATGCAACATGGGAAAGTGATCGCGTACGCTTCACGGCAGCTTAAGCCTTATGAAGAGAATTACCCCACGCACGATCTGGAACTTGCTGCAGTCGTGTTTGCATTGAAGATATGGAGACACTACTTATATGGAGAATCATGTGACATTTTAACGGACCACAAGAGCTTGAAGTATATCTTCACTCAGCGTGAATTGAACATGAGGCAGAGGAGATGGTTAGAGCTGTTGAACGATTATGACATTAATCTACAGTATCATCCCGGAAAGGCAAACGTAGTGGCAGATGCTCTTAGCAGGAAGTCCGGAATGATCAACGGCATTACAATCGAAGAGGAAGTCATCAGAGACTTGGAGCGACTAGACATCGAGATCATGGTACGTGGACAGCACGGTTACTGGGCGAATCTTAGAGTAGAACCCGAGTTACTATCTAAGATCAAGGAAGCTCAGAAAGATGACGGAGAAATCTGGGAGATAGTACAGAATTTGGAGAAGCAGACGGAATTCAGAGTAGATGCAGATGGTATCGTATGGCAGGGCACTAGACTTTGTGTTCCTGATGACCAAGAACTTCGGGAAGCTTTGCTAGCTAAAGCTCATAGCTCCCCATTCTCGATACATCCTGGTTCAACTAAAATGTACCATGACATCAAGCAGTACTTTTGGTGGAGTGGTATGAAATAGGATGTGGCCACTTACGTCTCCAAATGTCTTACCTGCCAGCAGGTTAAGATCGAGCATCAGCGATCTGGCGGTCTCCTTCAACCGTTAGATATTCCAGAGTGGAAGTGGGACAAAATCACCATGGATTTTGTTACCGGTCTTCCGCCTACCAAAAGGAAGCACGATGCGATTTGGGTTATCATTGATCGACTTACCAAATTAGCTCATTTCTTACCGATCCGCAAGGAAGATCTGGTAAGTAAACTCGCAGATACGTATAGACGAGAGATCATGAGACTCCACGGTGCACCATCCAGCATCGTCTCAGACAGAGATCCTCGATTCACTTCGCGCTTTTTGAAAAGTCTGCAGAAAGCTTGGGGTACACAACTTAAGCTTAGCACGGCTTTTCATCCTCAAACGGACGGACAGTCGGAACGAACCATTCAGACATTGGAGGATATGTTGAGGTCATGTACGTTGGAATGGACGGGTGATTGGGACGAATACATCTGTTTGGTAGAGTTTGCATACAACAACAGTTGGCACGCAAGCATCAAGTGTGCTCCATTTGAGATGTTGTACGGCAGAAAGTGTCGCGCCCCAATCTGCTGGGATCAGGTTGGCGAGCGAACACTCGAAGGACCGGAAATCATTGAGATGACAAATGAGAAGATCGCAGTAGCTAGGCAGAAAATTCCGGAGGCACGGTCACGTCAAAAGAGTTACGCCGATAAGCATCGTAGGTATTTACACTTTAACGTAGGAGATCACGTCTTCCTTAAGGTTTCGCCGGCACGTGGTGTTAGACGCTTCGGGATTAAAGGGAACCTCAGTCCTCGTTTCATCGGACCGTTTGATATCATTGAACGAGTCGGTGAAGTATCTTACCGATTGGCGTTACCTCCGCAGCTTTCGCATGTGCAGATCTCACTTTTATAGAAGAACCCGAACGAGTTCTTGACAGGCAAGAACGAGTCATGAGAAAGAAGACGATTCCATTCGTCAAAATTCTATGGAGGGATCATACTGAGCGGGAAGCCACTTGGGAAACGGAGGAGTCTATCCGGGCTTCTTACCCTCATTTCATACTTTGAATTCGGGTATGTTCTTCTTTCCAGTTTACTTTATCTATAATTCGGGGACGAATTATTCTTTTTAGGGGGGAAGAGTTGTAAAACCAGCATGCTTTTACCATGCATAGTAGTACCCTTAGGATCGTATGTACTAGTTAAAAACTTCCCTAATATAGCATGATTACGATTACGTGTTAGGAGTTTACGTATTACGTACGTGTTAGAACACGATAAGTATTTTATATGCACGATCACGTAATAATTATTTAGCAATAATTAATCACGAACATGCGATCAAGAAATCACGAGCGTAATTAAAACACGAGCTATTATTAATTACGTATATATATATTTATTACGAGCGTAATTAAATATATTAGATTATGGTATTTACGTAACGAGAACATTTAAAACACGAACATAAATAAACACAAACGAGTAACTAAATAACGAGACACGAAAGGAGGTACGGGAACCCCATGGGGGGGGGGGGTCCCTACCCGCGGCCAAACGAGGGTAATGGGCCAAGCCCATTATCAATTTTACTAAAAGGGGGGTTAATAAATTTTTACTACTCGAAATCACTTTACAGAAGATTTCAAGAAAAACCTAAAACCCTCTCTTTCTCCTCCTCTTTGTGCCGCCACCTATAGATCACCATACAAGGTGATTCTTTGATCTTGGATCTTTAAGATTTGTTGTTTGTTCGTGTTTGTTCTTCGTTCTCTTGATCCACGAATACGGTAAAACCTTTTTAAACCTTTTCTTTTAATTTAATCTTTTTATTAATAATGAACATGTGGTGTTTTTTATAAAATCATATTAATTAAACATAGATCTAACATGTTTTGATGATTAATTAAATCAAAGGGTCGATCTAAGGGGTGTTTTGTTTTGGGCCGTAGGCTGCAACTGACCCCAAGGGGGTTTCGGTTTGCTTAGCCGACCACCACCAAGACCATATGGTCTTGGTTGGTGCGTGTGGGTCCCACGAAAGCAAGGGGTACCCCGATTTGGTTCGGGGTACGGTATCGCTTCATGTCCGTTTCATGTTTTTAAGCTTAGATCCGGTTCATGGTTATGTTAGTTTTTTTTATGTTATGAACTTATGTTAAAATTAAATTAATAAAAGATGTGATTAATTTTAAAACATGACTTAGGTCAATTAATTATTAATAATCATGAAATTATTTTAACCTAAGTATTTATATTATTGAGACTTATAATTAATTAATTATTTTAAAAACCATGGATATAATTAATTAATTAACATGACTTAGGTTATATTATTAATATTTAATAATACATATTTTAACCTAATTATTTAATATATTTAACTAAAAACATGTTATACTTTAATTAAATATTATAACCTATAGTTTAATTAAATTACATGAAATAATTATTAAACTATACAATATATCATATGACTTAGAAAATAATCATGAAAACACTTAGGCTTATATACTTAGCTTATTTAACCAGCTTATTTCTAATTATGGAAACTTTCTATTTTTAGAAACTTAATTAAATAAGGCAGCTAATTTATTTATGGAAACCAGCTATTTTTAGGAACTTATTTATTTAAGGCAGCTAATCTATTTATGGAAACTTATTTAATTAAGGAAGCTAATCAATTTATGGAAACTTTCTATTTTTAGAAACTTATCTATTTTAAGCAGTAAATATATTTTTGGAAACTTTCTATTTTTGGAAACTTTCTATTTTTGGTAACTTTCTATTTTTGGAAACTTTCTATTTTTGGAAACTTTCTATTTTTAGAAACTTTCTATTTTTGGAAACTTTCTATTTTAGGAAACCTGCTATTTTTGGAAAGTTACTTATTATTACACAGTAAGTATAATAACACATGAAATATCAGAAATACTTAATCAGAATGAACATAATATAAGATTTAACACAGTTTAAGGCTTTAAACAGCAAAACATAGTTTGAACATATAAAATAAGCTAAGACATGACATAAAACCAGCTATGTATTTAGTAAGCGAATACTTATTTCATGTACGTATTTATGTAGCACTAGTGTTTCGGAAGTAGGATTCTCGCAGTTCATCGTTCTCGTTCACTTGACATAAGGTACGGATTCCCGTCCTTTCAGTATGGACATTCTTTCCTTATTAGGATTTCCCCGTATGCAGCCAACTATTTTCCCGTAGTATAAGTATGAGTTTGATTGCTTATGTTTAAATATGATTACCTATAGCCATATACATGCATGACCAGTTTCACCTAGTTATGGAGGTACCATAACCATAACATTAGAGGCACTGATGTTATGACTTCACCACGGTGGAGTGATTGCTCATGGCGTCCCTTCAGCTTTTGGCCATTTATTTATATTTATCATGTGGGGCGTATGGGTGCATCCTAGTTACATGTTTTTATTCAGGATTACATGGTGAATGTGGTGTGTGCCTTGCATCCTTCACAAGGAGCTGATCCCTCCTACCCATAAAAACCAGTAAATTAAATTAGAGGCAGCCCCTCTAATTTGCATGATGAGGTCACCCCTCCAATTATTCATGCACGGTGGATTTTCATGACCTATATTGGCTAACGGTAAAATATGACAAACAGTTTTTATAAGATAAACATAAGACTTTCAAACTATAAAACCAGTTTTACTAAGACTTAACCAGGTTACTCGGGACTTAGTTTTCTTCCGCTGTTATTATGTTATATGCTTATCCTATTCATGCTTTATTGTACATCCGTGCACTGAGCGTATTGCTCAGCCGTTTTCCTTTTCTATGTTCCCAAAACGGCAGGTACTCAGGGACGCTCGTAGATAATAAGAGTACGTGCATATGGACTAGAAGCTGTCTAGCCTTCTTTACATTATGCATTTCCTTTCTTTATGATACTTATGTTTTGGACATTGTTTAGTCCTTTTCCTTTACTATACTATGTTTGTGTGTGATGAGCTTTACTTTTTGACTACTGATGTTTGATTCCGGTATTTTCCTTTATATGGTCAACTAATCTTTAGACATTTTACCTTGTATGCTTTGATGACACGCCATAATTATTGTGATATTTCCATTTCCAAAATGGGGTGTTACAACAGCCTCAAAACTTACTCACAGGATAAAGACAACATTTTGCGGTTAACGTTTTACCCAATTTACCATATGAAACATATGTATGGTGAGGATCCTGTAGGAAGCTTACTATATGTGATAAGCGTGAGAAACAAACTGATTCACTATTTTTGTAACTTTAATTCACAACTTTTGTAAAACTGCTCAAACATACAAAGTCGTGAATTAATGTTACTAAGTAGCTAATTAGATTGGTTCGCACGCTTCTCACTTATCTTAATCTTATTAACTAAACGTGAATCACCGCATTTTTCTCTAATTAAAATTATCAAGACATGAACATACCGTCGCAGTGGCACTTCTGGATTATATGACTGAAATGATTATTTAAGAACTGAAAGGTATCGCCTGTCCCATTCCTTACACACTACTCTATCTTCTGGCATAACAGCCAACTTGTTGTTGCTTGCATATGACTTTATGTTCGCCTTAGACTTTGACTGATCACATGTTCTTAATGGCTTAGTTACCAATTTTCACATAAAGAGGTTAAAGTTACCTAGCCTGGCAGAGTACTCACAGTCACATTACATTTTGTGAACACCGTTTACTTTGTAATATTCAGTCTTCCATAAATGGAGATAAACACGTGTGTGATATCTCAAGCAACATTAACTTTGACTTTAAAGTCAAATGGACTTATTCCAGACTCGTTATAGACTTGACTAAAATCAGCACCAAAGTATAGTGATCGACTTATTATTAAGAAAATATTACCAGAATTTCGTAGTATATCTTCCCATCATCAGCTACCCAGTAGAAATTATACTTGCTTCACGCTTGACACCAAGTCTAGTAGACATAAACTCAGTCAAATACTGCCTAAGAACCGACTTTGCAGCTTCTTTCGGACTTTCGACGATGAAGGTGAAGATACCTCAACTGAAACATTCTCATCAAGAATAAAAGGGTCTCTAAAGAATATGTCGGCATTGGCACCCTTAACTTGAATCCAGTTTACAGGATAATTGAATGAGTAAATCAGAACATCCTAAAGAAGTACAATGAAAAACACAAAGGAATTAGTGATTTAAAATAACGACTGTCCAGGCCTGTGCAAACAGAAATATATATGTAAAAGCAGATATGACAAGCTTGATATCAAAAATTTGTAAAATAAACGCTTATGCCATTCGAGCACTAGAGCACTTGAGCAGTGGCGGTGTAAGGATATGCTTCCTCTGACTCAAGTCTTTTCTACATGCATGGTGATCGTGTATTCAACAATAAAGCCAACATGCAAAAAGAAGATTTATATAAGCAGGTTTATCGATGAAGAGTACAATACCTCAATGCAAAGATTAGCTATGGTACAATGAAAGCTTGGAGGCAAGAGACTGATTACGATATCGACCTGCATAATAGTAGGTTGAATGTCAAGAGCGGGACGAAAGACAAAACAGGACGAGAAACTTCACTACCTTATGAGAAAGACGTTTCATATAAATAAAGCAAAGTCCTAGCAAGTAACCAAAAAATTTCACGCGTACTTGATATATGTGCAGTCAATCTATCCGATATATATTTGTCCATAGCATCAACATAAGCATTTCAAATATTGGGACGAGCAATAGAAAGTTGTATCTACCTGAGCGATGCACTTATAGAGACTATCACGATCCATCACGTCCAACTGGATTGCAATTGCATCTGGAATACCTTCAGTTATCTATAGCTGCTCCACCGCGACTGCTCAACTGCTCAACCGCCACTGCTCCACCGCCACTTCTCCACCGCCACTTCTCCATACTCTCGAGCCCATATCCGAACCCATATCCGAACAAAAATAGGGGAATGTGTCATGTTGTGTCATCATGTACTAAAAGTAACTAAAAGATTACGAGCCTATACACTCATAAACTCAAGAAAGAGTAACCTAAAGCCTCATATCTCTTGGTCAATATACTATACATAAGGTTCAATGATAGACGTGATCGATGAGAATAGGCACAATTTTGTTACTAACGTTGCTAGTTATTGGACACAGACAATAAGCAAATCGAAAGACACATAAAAAATAAATAAGAAATTAAGAACAACCTCCTGACAACCTTCTGAACGAGTTCTATAGACAACAGGCATTGCTAAGGTTGCTACTATTTTGATAGTTGTTGCATAAATTTTCTTTCGTAGTTGCTACTGAATTATTAAGCCACGTTGAGAACGAGTAAAAAAAAGGAGAGACTGAAAATTATATTGACAGATACATACAGTACTATTTGCTCTGATTATTGCTGAATACATCCTTCTGAACGAGTTCTATAGACAACATCTTGACAATCCCGGCAGGGACTCTCCTTTTTCCCTGCCCTTATTTATATCCATATACATCACGACAAAGACTTTTGAGTTAAGTGGTAAATATTTTAGTTTGTTAAGAGGGGTTCGAGAGAGGTTGAAACCAACAGACCTTCTCAGAAAAGAAACGAACTCCTTTCTCGGGAAAGTCAGCTTCGTAAGTTTCCCTTAATAATGGGTTAAATGGTTTACAATGTCTTCCTTCTGAAGAAGCATATCCAGAAACAGCAAAATCAGCGACATTTAAAGCTCTTTGGAGACTATTTCCCTACGAGCACATCAATAATTTATAGAACAATAAGTAATGATTTTAAGAAAATGTTTGAAGGCCAAAAGTCAACCACAAGAGTTCAAGTCAAATAAAGGCCAAACACTGATTATAAAGAGCATTGATGAACTGAGAGTCGCACTCGCTTATATACAGCTTGAATAGATTTTATTTCGCTCGTTTGATCTCTCTTATAGATTCACTCGAGTATCATGATAACAAAGATTTAAATTTAGCATAATTATGCATTTCTTAAAACAAGTCTATTTCAACAATAAAGCATATAAGAAGTACCTCTTTTCCATGCTGATAAGCCCGATCTAGAAGATATGAGTACTCCAGCTCCTCAAAACACTTTTGTCGAGACGATGTGGGTAGGATTTTGCTGAATGATCATGGCACGTAACAGCTAATAGTACTAATTCCCAAATAACGCAGGCGGTGTTTGAGAAGGAAAAAATTTGCAGGAAATTTATGGGATTGGTAATTCAGTCGATGATTGTTACCAATCTGCTATGTTGTTTCTGGGAGCGACCTCTATCAAGAAAAAGAAACAGTTGAAGAAGGAAGAGGAAGAGAAAGAGAAATAGATAGGAAGAAGAATAAGGAAAAAGGGTGTTATTGTAATTTCATTATTTGATAATATTTTGTCATTGGATACGTGGCGTTTATTTGATGGAGTTGTGCAGTTGTGCAATTGTGTATGACCAAATTTGTCACAATGAAAAAACTTGACCATGGTTTAACTTTTGATGTGTGATTTTGACCATATTGGTCTTTTTTCCTTTTAGCTCTACATGATCTAGAGGTTCTCGAAATGGTACAGCGGTAAATATTTATTTTAACAAACAATACATTAACCGACCGATTCATAAATTCCCATCTTAGTGGTTCAATTTATAGGCTATCAAACAGTTCTTTAACGATTATTTTTTCTTTTAACAATCATCTATTATATTATGAAGTGAGTCACTATCATATTTTTTTTTGAAAATCCAATTTCTATTATAACTTTAACTAGTAATATTTAATATAGATATAGATGCATCATTTTTTCAAAGAGAAATACTATAACCATATAATGCTTACATAAATACTTTCACATAATGATGTGGCAAGTGACTTAGACTAATTATTAACTTTGTTTTCCACTAACTCTTTATTTCATTACAAATCATTTTATGATACATCATTGTGTGAATGTTTTTATGTAAAATTTATATGACTATAGCATTCCTCTTTTTCAAAATCCAATTCCTCTTATAACTTTTACCAGTAATATTTAACATAGATATAGATGCATGATTGTTATATATGTATTAAATTATACGGAGTTTAATATATGGGCTAATTTAAAAATGGGTCTAAAAGTGTATGTGTATTCACCAATTGTTCCTTTAAAAAAATTAGTCAATTAATCTTATTCGATCTATTCGACCATTTCTAAAAGGTGACACATGACATTGGGTATAATTATTTCGTTGTACAAGTGGGTCCCCACAAGTACAACCAAATACAGTTTGTGTAAGTATACTTGTTATTCGACTACTAGTTATATCCGTTATTCAACTTTGTTTTCCACTAACTCTTTATTTCATTACAAATCATTTTATGACACATCATTGTGTGAATGTGTTTATGTAAAATTTATATGACTATAGCATTCCTCTTTTTCAAAATCCAATTCCTCTTATAACTTTTACTAGTAATATTTAACATAGATATAGATGCATGATTGTTATATATGTATTAAATTATACGGATTTTAATATATGGGCTAATTTAAAAATGGGTCTAAAAGTGTATGTGTATTCACCAATTGTTCCTTTAAAAAAATTAGTCAATTAATCTTATTCGATCTATTCGACCATTTCTAAAAGGTGACACATGACATTGGGTATAATTATTTTGTTGTACAAGTGGGTCCCCACAAGTACAACCAAATACAGTTTGTGTAAGTATACTTGTTATTCGACTACTAGTTATATCCGTTATTCGGCTTACACTATTTAATTAAATAATTATTTTCAGTAAATTATTCCCCAACAGTTTTTTTATTCGACTTTGACTAAAATAGTATTCGACCCGTACTATTTTTTTAATAAAAAAACCTTATTTTAAGTACTCTTTTATTATTTCCACGGGTTAAAGTTATAAAATACCATCGTACTTATTAATATGTGCTGACTTTAAACATTTACTATTTAATCTCGTGACTTTACCATTATACTTTCAAATTCGTTCCAACTATTCCAATATAAGCTTGAAATGACTATTTTACCCTTTTAAATGACTAATATACCCTTTGTCTTTTTTCTTCACATTGATTGAAAAACCTTTTTTTACAAACTCAATCTAGGTTTTGATACTAAACGACATGTCGTGCAACAAAACTTGATAGATCAGGTTAAACCGTTTTTGACAAATAAAAAGTGATTGTGAGGAATTATGGATGTGGAATAAAATTACCTTCAATACACCAAATACAAGATCTTCACAAACCCATTTAGGAGTTGTTCGTTTTTTTTATAAAACTATCTAATTGATGTCTTAAATAAGATTCGGTCCGATTTATTCAACTTTCTTGCGGTTTGTTTTTCATAAGACTCAAGAGGTCAAAATATCTGAAAATCCTCTAATTCATTTAAAGGATATCTGATTACCTCTTAAACAACAATTAAAATCAAACTGTTGACTATTCTTCCATCTTTTATGATCATATCCAATCATGAATTCAAATTAATCAATATTGTTGCTATAAATATTCTATGAAGTTATGCGGTATTGGGTTGGTCCACCATTTTTATAACCACTTTTGTCAAACCGTTTTAAAAGATTGATTTTTTTCCTAATATTTTGTAAATTTTATGTTTAAAAATAAATTAAATATGTAAAACTGAGTAAAGAATTCAACTTGGGAATTAGTGCTCATGTGTTACGATTTGTTTTATATTGAAAGGATGTTTTTTTTATTCTCACATTTTATGCAAAACAAATAGTAAAAAATGAATCAAGTTTAGACTTTTAGTCCATCTAATCACATTCAGACATTTGGCGAAGGATATACAAATGATTTGAGTTTATGTCTGTGTGATGATGATGAATGTAAAAAAATAATAGATGAAAAGCCATGTGAGATTTTAACCGTTTATAACAATTTATACAATAAGATAAACAAACAGCTACTTGAATATTGAAGAAGAAAGGGTAAAATAGTCATTTTAGGGGTATATTCGTATAGTTAGAACAAATTTGAAAGTACAATTGTAAAGTCACGAGATTAATTAGTAAATGTTTAAAGTCAACACATTTCAGTGAGTACGATGGTATTTTACAGCTTTTACCCTATTTCCACTTGTACTTTAAATACAAAATGATTTAAATATGAACACGAATCATGAACACATGTTGAGAAGTTTAGCAAAATGCGGATCGAAATGCATGTACACACACTTGATTGCAAGAAGAGCTTCTCTCCTCGACATTATCTCCTGTTAAAAATCCGAGTCCCCAACCTAAATTTTGCATAAGCGTAAAAGGGTTTAGCTAATTTGCTTCTGTGATCAACACATGCAATTAGAGGTGACGAAAAAGTTGACCCGACCCGACCCGAACCCGAATAATCATATTTGGGTCGGGTCACTCGGGTCCAAAAGTGTATTCAGGTCAATTCGGGTTGACCCGAATTGACCCGAGTTCTAATTAGGCTCGGGTTTGGGTTATATATTTTTTACCCTTGACACGACTTGACCCGAACCCGACCAACCCGACTTGACCCGACTAAAATTACACTTCTTAGATTGTATTAGTACTTAATTGAGCCACTTTTTACACATTTTCCTTAAACTCGGGTTGACCCGAACCCGAGTTGACCCGACCTGAATTGACCCGAACTCGAGTGACTCGAGTTCTAATTAGGCTCGGGTTCGGGTATGATTTTGTAGAAACTAGAAGGGGGGGGGGGGGGGGGGTTGAATAGTTTCTTATATTTACTTGTTAAATGATGGTTTTCAAAAAAATCCTTTTTCTCAAAAACTTAGACTTAAGGAAATAAGTGAAATCTTCTTATGCACAATATGAACAATGATAGTGTAATTTAAAACTAATACTAACTAATATATATATGCATAAAGAATAAAGATTGTAAAGAGTTAAGGGTAAAGAAAGATCAAACCAAACACCAAGGATTTATAGTGGTTCGGCAACGAAGCTCACTCCTCGTTCCTACTCCACTCCTCGAGTACTCCTTACTCGAGAGTTCACTACACAACAAGCTCCTTATGGTGGAGAAAACCGTACACGTCGCTTAACCAATTTCCGACTCTAAGATAAAAGTCGAGCCCTAATTGTAGCTAGGACCAATCTACATAACTATACTTAGTACATACACAACTTCCAAATAGACACAACTACTTGGATCTTCACAACTATTACACAACAACAAATGTATAAGATTTGATCTTCAAAGGATCTTTGGTGGTGGACTCAACACTTCACAATGATAGTGTTCTTCTCTTTGCACTTGAAGAGGAAGGGACGGATGAGATAGATTCACTTCTAAACAAGTAGTAATCAATCAAATAATCAAGGATTTGAGTGATTTAAGAAGTATGTTTGAATCTGGAAATTTGTGTGCAAAAGAGGTGAATTGAAAATCTGAGAAAGGTCCACTATTTATAGGACAAAGGGCCAACGGCTATATCTGCCCGCGGTTCCTTATCTCAGCCGGCGGTACCTTATCGATAAGGAACCGCCTAGGCGCTAAGGAACCGCCGGGCTAGACTCCGCTCCCTTTTTTGTCCTTTAGTGGTGGAGGTCATATCTGGTTATAAAATATCCAGAAAGGATATTCCAAACCAAAAGGGAATATGCCATTTACAAATTTTCAAATATTTAATTTAATAAAGCATTTTCTTAAAAAGAAAGTTTAATTAAAAACTTGTCACACTTAATAAAAAGTGAGTTTTAAGAAAAGATTAAATCACTTGATCACTTGATTAAGGTTAGTACTTGTTTATTCATACCATAAGTGAAAATGGGTAAAATGAAAAATACTTGAACTCAAGAATTAGTTTTTCGTTGTTTTTGTAAATGCTTGTTTTTACATATTGTCGTAATCAAAACTAAGCAAGGCTGAAAAATGCTAGTAACGTTTTTAGGCATTATTGCATTAACAATCTCCCCTTTTTTGATTCCGACAATATATAAACTCAATCACACAAAACACAAGATTTTCGAAGACGAGTTTATTCATTTCTCCCCCTTTGTCGAAGCAAAAAAGTGGCACAAGTCGGTGTTGAAGAGACGGACTTTGCAAAGACTCCCCGTTGGTGCTTACTCCCCCTAGCTTGGGGCACCGAGGAATCGAGATATGGTGACAAGCTACATAGAAGGGTTAGTTGAACAAAAGAAACAACCAACAAGACATAGCTAAAGGTCACACTAAAAGAATAAAAGAGAAGAAAACACAAAGACTAAGATCCAAGTGAAGTCATATAAAAATAAGAAAAGAGTCATAAAAAGATGTATGAAATAGAAAACAAGCCAAAAGCATAAATCTAATCATAGTTAATCTAGAATTCTAAGATTTGCCTAAAAGAAAAAGGTGTCTTGTGGATAAGCAACCAATGCTTATATGAAAGACAAGGTAGTGGCGGAATGTGGTGGTGGTGTCTTGGTGGAGATCTCATAATCAAAGTGAAGAGGAGTGTAACACTCTCAATTTTCGTATCGGTACAGCGGAAGGGTCTTTCAGAGTGTGACGGGATAGCACAATAACTCCAATCACAGACAACACATAAAAATGGTTGTACAAGTTTTAACATACCTTCATTCGATAAAAAGTTTTAAAGTGTACAACAGGTCCCAAATTATACAGGTCATTAAGTTTACAAAACATAGATCGAATGAACATTTTTGATATTATGTGGGCCATCAGAGTCGATCTCCATCCGGATTGCCTTCAAGCACCTGAGATAAAACATGCAAAAATCATATCAGCAAATGCCGAGTGAATTCATAGAGTTTAATAAAACCCGTTATATAAAACAATCGTTAAAATCAGAACACAAGTATAATATCGGAAGTAAGTCCTCGTATTGCTAGTCATGCAATATATAAATTAAGCATACATCTTAAACCGTCCATGAGACCGTAGCCTCAATATTACCATAATAGGTAATATATTCATCGTTATTTGCATCGTTATTGTTTTGTATATACATTATGGCTTATTATTAGCCGCATGACATTGTTACCTTACTGTGAAAACAACGGGCCGCGAAACCGACTAACAATTTGCCCATCTAAGTTATCGTGTCGTCACAAAAATCACGCTATGGAAATCTTGTCATACATAAATTCGCTTACCAATCAATGTGGTACGACGGGGATCAACCGTCAAGGCGCGAACTGGCGTGATCGTCCCCAAATAGTACTATCATATGCATAAGCGTCTACCAAATCCCGGTAGTTCACAATTCATGCTAATGGGACTTTGAGTGACATAACCTAACTACTAATAATCCTTTTTATCTCGTTTATAGGGTCATAGCATCATTCAGGTCCATATCATTAAGCATACCATCGGGACTACTTGTGTTCTATTTTATCAAAATCTAGCATGTTATCTCCCTCGCGGGTTTAGAAATCATTTTATAAAACATTTAAAAGAGTGCGAGGCTATGAACTCACGTTGATAATGAAAGACGGATTATCGGCTACGGGCGTGCTTCGGTCACGGAAACCTATATAAATAATAATCGGTCTTAGACTTTTGTCCAATGACTTTTATCAAAATAACAATATACATATGATGATTTTTGTACATATGATGATGATCAAGTGGGTTTATATATCCTTGTTTACTCATTTTAGCGTTCATGTATTGGTAACTTTTTACTAGTTTACTAGTTTTACCTATTTTACCTATTTTAAGTCCAATAACCTTATTATAAGTTCTTTAATTTGTATTATTTCATTTTATACTTATATTATCAGTATTCACACTTTACATGTTGGGCCCAAGTGGGTTAAGCCCAATAAGTTCTTTTTATAAGTGTTTAACTTATTTAGTCCAATTATTAGTCCAATATGCTTACTTAGCTCGTTAATGTCCGTATGTCCTATAGTTCGGGTTTTATCGGTTTTTACTTGTATTAGATACTTATATATCAGTATATGACTTTTAAAAACTTTACATTTGACGGGTTTGATCGTCTAATTTTTAATTGGCGAAAAACGTTAATTTTACGGTAATAGCCGAAAAAGTCTTAAAAATCAAGTTTATAGTTTTTATAACTTATAAATCTTATTCAACTACCATTTTTATAAATTGTCCATTTATTAAACCTTATAAATATTTATATAAATGAAATTCATAAGTTAGTGGGCTTTAATTTCACATTTTATACTATATAATTTGAGTGCTTATATAATAGTAATAAACATTAATTCTTCAAAATCTGATTTTTATTTTCATCTTCACCATTTTTATCATATCTAGAGTTATAAAATTAATTAGAAGCTCATTTTTGGATGGGATGAACTTCATATTATGTGCTACAATTAACTTAGTTATAGCTACTGCTCATTTTAAGTTTAACTAGCTTTAACAGTCCCTACAAAACAGTCTATCCAGATTAGCACACTCATCTTGTTTTGATCATATCTCACTCATTTTAATGATTCCATTGCATGGCGAAGTCTCACATGTGTATGAAATCTTGTAATTGCTGTAAATGGATTCTACCATGCAAATTTATCAGTTCAAGTTTTAGTTACATACTGTTTTATACAGCCAACAAATTAAGCATGATTTTAGCCTTGTTTCTTATGGTTATTAATCTTTTTAAGCATATTTATCAACACTTGATCCCCACACAACATTTTTATCATCATATATTCATCATATAAATATACAAAAAGAAAGAAAATACATTTGATCTTTACAAAAATAACAAGAGAAATTGGAAAGGATGATCTTCTTTACCAACCAAGAGTATATCTTGTTTTTGGAAGACAAGAACTTGATGAACACCAAATGTATCCCCAAGATCATCAAACACCAAGAAAGTATGTTGAGAAATCAGCCCTAGGACACAAGCAAATCACCTCCTTTGTTGTTAAAATGGCCACCAAGTGATCAAGGCTTCAAGGTAACTCCATGATATAGTTAGATAACAAGTATTTTGTGGCTAGAAAAGATCAAAAGGGGTGTTTGTTCTTGAAGTGGGACGGCAATGGTGATGATGTTGAGAGAGTTTTTAGTTGGTTTTTGCATGAGAGAATGGTGGTATGTGAGAAGGTTGATGGTTTTTGTTAGTTTGGTGGGTAAAACTAGCTTAAGTGTTAAGCTTATGCTTACACTTGTAAGCTACTAGTTTACATGATGCCACATCTTTGATGTGGTGTCATTTTTGGCCGCCCCTTAAGTTAGTGGGGTGGGATAAATTATTTTGTCCCACCTCACTAATTTACGGGTACTCCTCGATTCTAGTTTCCTCGATTTGCCTGCCCTCGGGTCGTTTCACGAAAAACGTTTTTATAAATTATGAATCAACGGCACAAAACGAATCCAATAAAAGTTGTCTCATGAAAAACAGAGTTCAAAAACGTAAATACGTAATCCTAAGGTTTCCGGTTTAATCGTAAAGGACGCTAAATTATGCACGTAAGCCCAAATTTAAATCCGTAAATTGTGAGTTCATCAACCAACACAAAAATAAGTTTCAAATTATTATACGAGAAAATAATTCTCTACCTGAAAATGTTAGATTGTCACAGATTTTCCTCCTAAAAGGGATCAACGTCCTTGTGATCCATTTCATTTCGATATCCGTTTCTTATTGAAATCGAAGTGGTGCGGATATTTCTTCCACATTTCATCCTCTCGTTCCGAAGTATATTCCGGTCCATGCTTTGAATTCCATCGGATCTTGACAATAGGTATCCGACTTTGTTTCAGTTGCTTTACCTCACGATCCATAACCTCTACGGGTTCTTCGATAAAATGCAACTTCCCATCTATTCGAACCTTATATAACGAAATTTTCTCATCACTCACTGCTAGACATTTCTTCAGATTAGATACATGGAATGTGTTGTGAACACCATGAAGTTCTGGGGGTAACTCTAGTTTGTAAGCCACCGGACCTACTCTAGATAAAATCTTAAAGGGTCCAATATAACGGGGATTCAATTTTCCTCGCTTTCCAAATCTTATAACGCCTTTCCATGGCGATACTTTCAACATTACTTGGTCACCCACTTTAAACTCCATTGGCTTCCGCCGCACATCCGCGTAACTTTTCTGTCTACTACGGGCAGTCAACAACCTATTCTTAATCTGAACTATCATCTCCGCAGTCTCCCGGATCAATTCCGGTCCCGTGAGCTGGGTATCCCCAACTTCACTCCAACATATAGGAGATCTACACTTCCTACCATACAAAGCTTCAAACGGTGCAGCCTTAATACTAGAATGGTAACTATTGTTATACGAAAACTCTGCTAACGGCAAATGTTTATCCCAATTCTTACCAAAGTCTAACACACAAGATCTCAAGATATCTTCTAGTGTTTGTATCGTCCTTTCACTCTGCCCATCAGTCTAGGGGTGATAAGCAGTGCTCATGTCGAGATTCGTTCCCAAAGATCTTTGGAGAGATTTCCAAAAATTCGATGCGAATCTAGGATCTTGATATGAAATGATCGATACAGGCACTCCATGCTTGCAAACAACATTCTCAAGGTATATACGAGTCAGCTTCTCCAGTGAGAACTGCTCTTTAACCGGAATGAAGTGTGCTGATTTGGTCAGTCTGTCGACAATAACCCAAATCGAGTTGTTTCCAGATGATGTTCTAGGAAGCTTGGTGATAAATTCCATCGTAATTCGCTCCCACTTCCATTCAGGAATCTTTGGCTGTTGAAGTAGTCCTGATGGCTTTTGATGTTCAGCTTTAACTCTAGCACAAGTCAAGCATTGAAGAACATACATCGCAATATCGACTTTCATATTCGGCCACCAGTACAACTTCTTCAAATCATGGTACATCTTATCAGATCCCGGATGAATGGATTAGATTTATGGGATTCTAACATAATCAAATCTCTTAAGCCTCCAAACTCAGGTATCCACATACGACCTTTTAAGAATTTCACTCCATCAGCTCTAACCTCTAAAGGATCTCCTTCTCCTTAGAACCCTTCATTAATAAAATTTTCCTTCTTACAAGCTTCTATTTGCGCATTTCTAATTTGATTAGGCAAATTATTGTGCACGGTCAAGACTAGAGAATGTACCCTGATAGGCTCTCTATCTTTCCTGCTTAACGCATCAGCAACAACATTGGCTTTTCGTGGGTGATATTTTATATCACAATCATAATCACTTAACAACTCTATCCATCTTCGTTTACTCATGTTCAATTCCTTCTGGTCGAGAATATACTGTAGGCTTTTGTGATCGGTGAATACCGTACACTTGGTGCCATACAGATAATGTCTCCACAATCTAAGAGCAAAGACTACAGCTTTTAACTCAAGATCATGAGTAGTATAATTCTCCTCATTCTTCCTTAATTGCCTAGAAGCATAAGCTATCACTTTCTCTCGCTGCATCAAAACAGCTCCATAGCCTCTAAGAGATTCATCACAATACACTACAAAATCTTCACTCTCGTCGGGTAATGATAAGATTGGCGCACAACATAATTTTTGTTTCAATGTCTGAAATGCTCCATCTTCATCACTTCCCCAAACGAAAGGTTTATTCTTCTGGGTAAGCTTAGTCAAGGGTTTAGCTATCAAAGAAAATTCTTTAATGAATCGCCTATAATAGCCAGCCAATCCTAAGAACTGACGCACTTCCGTTGGCGTTGTCGGTGCAGACCAATTCTTAATTGCTTCAACCTTTGTAGGATCAACATGAATTCCATCTTTGTTAATCACATGACCAAGAAATTGCATAGAATCTAACCAGAAATCACATTACGAAAACTTAGCATACAACTTTTCATCCTTCAGCAAATTCAAAACAATCCTTAAATGTTCTCTATGTTCATCTTTGTTCTTAGAACAGATTAGAATATCGTCAATAAACACAATCACGAATTTATCCAAGTAGGGCTTGCACACTCGATTCATTAAATCCATGAAAACCGCAGGTGCGTTAGTTAACCCAAATGGCATTACTTGAAATTCATAGTGTCCATAACGAGTTTTAAATGCAGTTATAGGAATATCTTCTTCACGGACGCGAAGTTGGTGATATCCTGACCGCAAATCTATCTTAGAATACACACTAGATCCTTGTAGTTGATCAAACAAATCATCAATCCTAGGTAAAGGATATCGATTTTTAATTGTCAACTTATTCAGTTCCCTATAATCAATGCACATACGGAAAGATCCATCCTTCTTCTTAACAAACAAGACTGGAGCTCCCCAAGGCGACGAGCTCGGTCGAATAAAACCTTTATCAGACAACTCCTTAAGTTGCTCAGATAACTCCTTTAATTCAGAAGGGGCTAATCGGTAAGGCGCACGTGCCACCGGTGCAGCACCAGGAATTAAATCGATTTGAAACTCTACTTTCCTTACCGGTGGAAGTCCGGGTAAATCTTTAGGAAATACCTCAGGAAATTCACAAATAATAGGTACATCTTCCAATCATTTCTCCCTAGACTCATTCCCGGTTACTTGAGCTAAGAATAACTCACAACCGTTCCTGATGTACATTTGGACTTTAATACATGAAACGATTTTCAAACGGGATTCACCTCGATTACCATCAATTACTAACGTCCTATTCCTAAGAGGAATCTTAACCTTCTTCTCTCCACATAAAATAGTAGCATTATTCAATGACAACCAATCCATACCAATAATAATATCAAAACTACCTAATTCTATCAACATCAAATCAATCGGAAAGGAATAGTTTAAGAGATTTAGAGAGCATCCTTCTAATAGCTTATTAGTTTTCACTAATTTACCATTAGCCAATTCCACCTCGTAACTGGTATTTATCTCAACAGGTTCAATGTCAATAAGGGCACTAAATTTAGTGGATACAAAGCTCCTATCAGCACCCGAATCAAATAAAGCAACAACATAATGATTGTTGAGTAAAAACGTACCGGTAACGACATTCAGATCCTCTTTCTTCACCTCAATTGTTCCAAGTTGATAGACACCACCCTGGGGGTTTCTTCCAGGTACAATCGCTTTCAACTTGGGGCATTCCGATTTCCTATGACCTTCCTCATTACAGTTGAAGCAAATGGTTCCCTTCTTACACCTTTCAACCTTGTGTCCAAGCTTTCCGCAATTTCGGCACTTCCAGCAGTCGCCAGCATGCCTCTTGTTGCCACACTTAGGACATCTATCATCGTTACGCGGTGTGTTGTTGGTAAGAGCATTTGCATTCCCCTTTCTCTGGTTCTGATGGCGATTGAAATTCTTCCTATTATCACCTCTATCTACACGATCACCGTCTCCCTTTCTTTTCTCACCAACACGGGCTTCATCTTCCTTATCCTGAATTATCTGCCCAATGAGTTGGTAAGCCATTCGAACAGAATCATCAATGGTTAGTGGTTTAGATGATGTCACGTCCCCCCGGATATTCCTGGTCAACCTTTTAATATATTGTTCAATTCGGATCTCTTCGGGTTCCACCAATCGAGGACATAGCAAGGCCAACTCATGGAATCGGTTTGTGTAACTATCAATGTTCACACCTTTCATTCTCAGATGAATCAACTCTGGTTCTAACCTAATAATCACACTACGAGGACAAAACTCCAAAGTCATCCACTTCTTAATTTCAGCCCAAGGAGTATCATTAGCAGCATCAATACCCATGAAAGCAATTCTCCCATTCCACCAAGTCAACGCACGACCTTTAAGAATAGCCATAACAAAAGTCACTTTATCTTCCTCCTTACACTTACTAATCCGAAACACCGACTCAATCTTCTCAATCCACTGGCTTAATCCTACAGCACCTTCAGTTCCATTAAAAGGTAGAGGTTCACACTTCATGAACGTCACATAAGTACAACCACCAACTTCAGGTGCATTAGTTCCAAGTCCTCCTACATTTCCTCCAGCATTAGCATTCACATTATTAGCATTCAGATTCACATTATTACCGCCAATTCCACTACCGCCAGCTCCACTACCGCCAGCTCCACTACCGCCAGATCCACTACCGCCAGCTTCATTTCTAGCATTTGCCATAATTTCAGTCATAGATGTGGTAACTTGCTCCGTAATAATCCTACGTACATCATCCTCAGTCACAGCCTTCTTGGGCGGTATAGTTCTATAATTTCAGAATTTCAAAGTATTAAGCATTCACCCAACAAGGATTCATATAATATGGATTGAATTCATAATCAAGATACAAATAAGGCACAATATGGAATTCAAGACAAGATACATATTTCATTCGATTTGAAACAAAAGCATTGTCTTAGTTACATCCTATATCAAAGTTCAAGCACTATATATACTCAAAATTCGTGCCAAGTCTACTACTAACAAGTCGGTTCAGTCAAAGCTACAAAAGTACAAAAGATACAAAGGTCACTACTAAATACAGACTGGTCTACTAAGAACCGCCAGATGGTCTATCATCCATCGTCTTCTGTATCTTTGTCGGACGATCACTAGACACATCTTCAGCTGGGCGCTTACGGATCACTCCTCTTTCAACCATGTCAGCATAATATCTACTATTCCAACCTACATATATATTCAACTCTTTCTCAGCTTTCTCACGCATCGCAAGAGCTACATTCAATTGAATCTCCATAGAATTCACCTTTTTCTTCATAGCAGCAAACTCACCACTTTCTAACACCGATAACCTCCTAAAAGCCTCATTCAAACCACGCTCTACATCAGTCAAATCCAAACTAAGAAATTCCCGCTCTTTCTCACCAACCTTAGTCTTCAACTCCAAATAAGCAACTTGAGTCTGAACAACACCTAATCCAATCTCTATCATACTACTCTTAACACGGGAAGCATCTAGATCACGTCTCAAGGCCCATGGTGCAAGACCATCAATGTGAGTAGCCTCTCGAGCACTAGACGACTCTCCTATCACACGTCTATGAGTAGCAATACCATCATTACCGTCAGGTACATTATCATCCTCATCCTTCTCTGATTCAGAATCAGATTCAGACGATTCAGATATTTCATCCCTAGGTAGCTCAACCTCAGAATCAGACAAACAAACTGGTGGGGGTAAAGGCTCGCCCTCTGGAACATCATAAGGGTAAATAAGATCGGCTTCCTCATCGTCATCAACCTCATCGTCTATACCTATATCCTCCTCGACATCCTCGTCGTCAATCTCATCATCTAAATTATCTAACCCAATCTCATCATCATTCTCAATATCAACACTATCAATCTCATTCTCTACCATATCAACCTGAGGGGCAATCTGATCTCCTAGTCCTATCTCGGGCTCGGGATCCTCAAATGGTTCCTCCTCATCATCCATATCATAATCTACTAAGTCTAAATAAGGATCATCATCTACATTAGGTTCGGGAATAGCATGGTTCTCTACAGGAATATTAGGGTCAACCATGACAATCTGCATTTATATATATATCTCGTATTAGGATAACATACTATTTAAACAATCATATACTGAAACCACGATATATACATATATATAAATTAAATTATATATATCAAAATATATATCTTCTCAATAGAGATTGTTGGTAACGTCGGAGATCTCTGGCACCGTTATAGTCAAAAGATTTTTCAAATATTTTCTCAAATGTTCATTGTCAAAAGATTTTGAAAAGTTTTGTTCAAAACCTTGGTTTTTAAAATCTTTTGTTCTCTATAACGAGAGCTCTGGTACCAAACTGTAACACTCTCATTTTTCGTATCGGTACAGCGGAAGGGTCTTTCAGAGTGTTACGGGATAGCACAATAACTCCAATCATAGACAACACATAAAAATGGTTGTACAATTTTAACATACATTCATTCGATAAAAAGTTTTAAAGTGTACAACAGGTCCCAAATTATACAGGTCATTAAGTTTACAAAACATAGATCGAATGAACATTTTTGATATTATGTGGGCCATCAGAGTCGATCTCCATCCGGATTACCTTCAAGCACCTGAGATAAAACATGCAAAAATCATATCAGCGAATGCCGAGTGAATTCATAGAGTTTAATAAAAACCGTTATATAAAACAATCGTTAAAACCAGAACACAAGTATAATATCGGAAGTAAGTCCTCGTATTGCTAGTCAGGCAATATATAAATTAAGCATACATCTTAAACCGTCCATGAGACCGTAGCCTCAATATTACCATAATAGGTAATATATTCATCGTTATTTGCATCGTTATTGTATTGTATATACATTATGGATTATTATTAGCCGCATGACATTGTTACCTTACTGTGAAAACAACGGGCCGCGAACCCGACAAACAATTTGCCCATCTAAGTTAGCGTGTCGTCACAAAAATCACGCTATGGAAATCTTCTCATACATAAATTCACTTACCAATCAATGTGGTACGACGGGGATCAACCGTCAAGGCGCGAACTAGGGTGATCGTCCCCAAATAGTACTATCATATGCATAAGCATCTACCAAATCCCGGTAGTTCACAATTCATGCTAATGGGACTTTGAGTGACATAACCTAACTACTAATAATCCTTTTTATCTCGTTTATAGGGTCATAGCATCATTCAGGTCCATATCATTAAGCATACCATCGGGACTACTTGTGTTCTATTTTATCAAAATCTAGCATGCTATCTCCCTCGCGGGTTTACAAATAATTTTATAAAACGTTTAAAAGAGTGCGAGGCTATGAACTCACGTTGATAATGAAAGGCGGATTATCGGCTACGGGCGTGCTTCGGTCACGGAAACCTATATAAATAATAATCGGTCTTAGACTTTTGTCCAATGATTTTTATCAAAATAACAATATACATATGATGATTTTTGTACATATGATGCTGATCAAGTGGGTTTATATATCCTTGTTTACTCATTTTAGCGTTCATGTATTGGTAACTTTTTACTAGTTTTACCTATTTTACCTATTTTAAGTCCAATAAGCTTATTATAAGTTCTTTAATTTGTATTATTTCATTTTATACTTATATTATCAGTATTCACACTTTACATGTTGGGCCCAAGTGGGTTAAGCCCATTAAGTTCTTTTTATAAGTGTTTAACTTATTTAGTCCAATTATTAGTCCAATATGCTTACTTAGCTCGTTAATGTCCGTATGTTCTATAGTTCGGGTTTTATAGGTTTTTACTTGTATTAGATACTTATATATCAGTATATGACTTTTAAAAACTTTACATTAGCCGGGTTTGATCGTCTAAGTTTTAATTGGCGAAAAACGTTAATTTTACGGTAATAGCCGAAAAAGTCGTAAAAATCAAGTTTATAGTTTTTATAACTTATAAATCTTATTCAACTACCATTTTTATAAATTGTCCATTTATTAAACCTTATACATATTTATATAAATGAAATTCATAAGTTTGTGGGTTTTAATTTCACATTTTATACTATATAATTTGTGTGCTTATATAATAGTAATAAACATTAATTTTTCAAAATCTGATGTTTATTTTCATCTTCACCATTTTTATCATATCTAGAGTTCTACAATGAATTAGAATCTCATTTTTGGATGGCATGAACTTCATATTATGTGCTACAATTAACTTAGTTATAGCTACTGCTCATTTTAAGTTTAACTAGCCTTAACAGTCCCTACAAAACAGTCTATCCAGTTAGCACACTCATCTTGTTTTGATCATATCTCACTCATTTTAATGATTTCATTGCATGGCCAACTCTCACATGTGTATGACATCTTGTACTTACTGTAAATGGATTCTACCATGCAAATTTATCAGTTCAAGTTTTGATTACATACTGTTTTTATACAGCCAACAAATTAAGCATGATTTTAGCCTTGTTTCTTATGGTTATTAATCTTTTTAATCATATTTATCAACACTTGATCCCCACACAACATTTTTATCATCATATATTCATCATATACATATACAACAAGAAAGAAAATACATTTGATCTTTACAAAAATAAAAAAAGAAAATGGAAAGGATGATCTTCTTTACCAACCAATAGTATATCTTGTTTTTGGAAGACAAGAACTTGATGAACACCAAATATATCCCCAAGATCATCAAACACCAAGAGAAATCAGCCCTAGGACACAAGCAAATCACCTCCTTTGTTGTTAAAATGGCCACCAAGTGATTAAGGCTTCAAGGTAACTCCATGATATAGCTAGATAACAAGTATTTTGTGGCTAGAAAAGATCAAAAGGGGTGTTTGTTCTTGAAGTGGGACGGCAATGGTGATGATGTTGATAGAGTTTTTAGTTGGCTTTTTCATGAGAGAATGGTGGTATGTGAGAAGGTTGATGGTTTTTGTTAGTTTGGTGGGTAAAACTAGCTTAAGTGTTAAGCTTATGCTTACACTTGTAAGCTACTAGTTTACATGATGCCACATCTTTGATGTGGTGTCATGTTTGGCCGCCCCTTAAGTTAGTGGGGTGGGATAAATTATTTTGTCCCACCTCACTAATTTACGGGTACTCCTCGATTCTAGTTTCCTCGATTTGCGTGCCCTCGGGTCGTTTCACGAAAAATGTTTTTATAAATTATGAATCAACGGCACAAAACGAATCCAATAAAAATTGTCTCATATAAAACGGAGTTCAAAAACGTAAATACGTAATCCTAAGGTTTCCGGTTTAAACGTAAAGGACGCTAAATTATGCACGTAAGCCCAAATTTAAATCCGTAAATTGTGAGTTCATCAACCAACACAAAAATAAGTTTCAAAATATTATACGAGAAAATAATTCTCTACCTGAAAATGTTAGATTGTCACAAGGAGGCTTGATTAAGAGACTCTTGCTGTAGCTCAACTCCTCATAGATGTGTGCCATAGCAAGATGTTGATATTGACAACAATGACAATATGTCCCATGATGCATGACATTATCATGAGAAGGAGGAAGAATACTAAAGGGTGGTGGTGGAAGAAAAGATGTTCCACAAAAAACATTCTTGGTAGGAGAGATGTGATTAAGAGTGTTCTTGGGTAAATTTGGATTAAAAGTGTTCTTGGGTGAGTTAGGATTGAAAGCAATTGGGGAGAATGGAGGTGAATCAAGGCTTTCATTAGGAGAGTAAGACATTTTGGGATGTGAAATAAGGCAAAATGCTCATGGTTTAATATGGAAGGCTCAAGGTATTTTTGGGGTAGTCAAATGGTTGAAGCAAAGATTCTCAAAAATGTTGGAACAAATTTGGAATTTCAGAAATACCCGAAAAATAAGGAAGCACTGTCCGCGGTTCCTTATTGCTAATAAGGAACCGCTGTTCATATATGGAACCGCCTACAGTGGTTGAGTTTTGGTGGTGAAGGAAGATTTTTCAGCAAATCTTATTTTTCTAGTCTAACTTATCATAGGGATATGCTTAAAAGCAAAGATAGACAAAGAGAACACATACTAACTCACCAAATAGAGATTGACCAAAATACATGGATTTTAAAAAATCGATGTAGGAGGTGTGTAAGACAAGACCTTAAGTCATGACACAATGATCCTCCATGATTCTATCTTGTTCTTGCTATGTTTGAGAGAATCATACATATGACTTATGTAAGCTCGAGATTAATAGCAAGAATTTATGAAAAATTGTAGGTGTACGTAAATCTTGGCTTATTCTACATGATGGATTTGATAGATTAGGTGGATGGTTTGATTAGATAATAAAAGATAAGATGAAAAGAAGAATGAAGGAGATGAGGGTGTAGAGAGAGAAAGGAGAGAAAAGAGGAGTAGAGAGAGAAAGTGAAATGGAATTATTGATAAATGAAAACCACCAACCCCTCCTTACATGCTAGGAGGGGTATATATAGCCCACCCTATATGTGGGCTACATGGACTATATCTTTACTAAGTAGATCACGAGCCCATTACATTAATATATCCTTGGAGCGACCGATCCTTCATAAATACGTAAAACGTATTTCCAACAATCTCCCCCTAAGGGAGGTCGCTCCAAGAGACAAAGTTCTAAATAGTCTATATCTCGTGATCTATGCTAACTAAGATGTGACCGAGACTTTATTGGGAAAAAACGTATTTCCAACAATCTCCCCCTAAGGGAGGTCACATCTTTTTACAAAATCTTAAACCTAGCATCTATGCTTGAGTCTTCGATCTTGGTCTTGTGAATATGCTTGATGTGATCTTTGACTTTAGTCTTGAGCATGTTTCTTTGCCTTGACCTTGTGCATTCATCACTTGTGATATTCGCCTCTTCGTGACTTCATGTTCCACATACTTAAACCTTTATAATTCTTGAAAGCTTCAGAGTTTGATACAGCGGAAGACTTGACCTTCAGACTTTCTTGAATTTGTTGAAGTACTAAGTGTATGTAGTATAAACATGTGGTGACGACTTCTTCTAGATTATACACCGCAATGCCACCTTCTTGTTACACTGCATAAGACAGTTAGCAACAAACCATATACACGGATGAAATGGCCTTGAACATTTCATTCTAATTCGGTAGCATTTTACCTCCAGTCGGTGAAGACCGTTGGACGATATTAAATATCGTACTTGTGGCAGGTAGTTTCAATAAAGAACCTCCTTGACAAGATTTCGCGGGTAAACCCGTTCTCTTTACTCGACCGTCCAAAGCTGACTGCGAACGTAAAGAGTGAATCATTTGGATAATTTTATCTGCATGATTTGAAGCCGTCAATTCATGTTCCTAGAACAAGTGAAGTTCAATTAAGAACCGCACCATCGTTGCTTTCCAGTTGTCACGAGCTTGATTCGTATAGAATCTTGCAAGTTACCTACCAAGTGCTGTTTAAGGTTAACACTAGAAGGATTTCCACTCATCACTGTGAACACTAAGGTATCACTCTGAGTGTTCTAGCAAGATCACTAAGATATTGCGTAGAGGCCTGTGAACACTAAGGTATCACTCTGAGTGTTCTAGCAAGATCACTAAGATAATGCGTAGAGGCCTAGAAGGATTTCCACTCATCACTGTGAACACTAAGTTATCACAAGTTTGATTCATAAAGAATCACACAAGTTACCTACCATGAGCTTTTTGATGTTCGCTCAAGAAGGATTTCCATCTTCATTGTAAATACTTTCGTATTACTCGGATGTTCAGGCAAGATCATGAAGATTTTGTGTAGGACTCTAAATATCTTTCTTACTTTTCACATTGTGTGAACAAGCAAGGAATGATGAAAGTGTGTCCTAATGAGATATTTGATGATCTCAAATGGCTCTAGACTCGATCATGCATTTTGGATTTTAGTGATCGGAGGCTGGAGAGGAGTGCCACCTTTTCAATACCAATTTATTCGGAGTGAATAAATCAATAGATAATGTGTTGCCTCCGTGTGATTAAAACAAATATCTTTTAAGAGATATCTGAGTTAGCTGGGATGGGTTGTGCCTTGCATCACTGGGTCCATGATGTCTATCTTCAATATCAAGAATCATTAAAAATGATCTCAATAGCATATGAATTGACCCGGTTTCTGCCTAAGTTGTAAGGAGGGCTACTTTCTTTACACCCTTTATCTTTACAATTCTTTTTCATTCTTCAACCCCTTCAATGCTTACCAATACGTCATAACTAGCACCTTGTTGTGATTGTTCCAGTGCTAACTTAAGTACTTGGTCGGCATTCAGCTACGTTCACAATCTTTCTCCATCTTTCCTAAGGACTACTATTTCTAGCTATGGAATGTCCTTGGGAATATTCCTCCGGATATGGAAGAATCATTGGACTTTAACCTATCCTACCATCCTTATGTCACCACAATCGTCACCATCGTGAAATAGATAGGGTAGGGTAAGTAACGTCACCATGAAATCCATTTGAATATAAAATCTATTTTGCTCCCCCTTAACATATGCCACGATATTCGAAAACATTTCCCACATGTCGGGATGAGCTAGCACATTAAGTCAAACAATTGAGACACATTAAATCACATTTTCTCCCCCATATTAAAAATATTAACCCAATTGATGTTTTCAATATCAATTGATTTAGTGATGTTATAAGAAAAAAATTGGGAAGAAAAATGCAAATCCGATTAAATCCATTTATCTTCATGAATTTAACAAGCTCCCCCTCAAATTAATGAGGGTGTACTTGAAACGTGAATGAAGTACCTTTTAAACACAAGTGTAAGGTACTTATCACATGAAAAGATCATATATGATAATTTATTCACAAGAGTAGCAGTTTTATGAGGTTGGACCTGAATGATGGAGAACATCATATGAAAGAAGCACATGGTTCTTGTTCATGAATGTTGATCGCCTAATCACGTTTGAAGTTATCTCTTGACTCCATGTGTACGATTGATATCGTTTTCTTGACACCAACATGTGAACTTGGCACTTTCAGCGTCAAAGATTCTGAATGCTGGACAATTGCTCCCCCTCAATTGTTGACCCATGTTCTATTGAAAGAGCTGTAGTCGCCGTTTGAGTAGTCGCCGTTTGAGTAGTCGCATCGTCGAGTATGTAGATATCAATTGCAACGAACTTCGGATTGTGGAGTTGATAAGTTTGGATTCTGAAGTCAAAGCTTTCCGGCGAAATGCTTGACTTCAATGTGAAAAGTGGGTTACTATTAGAAATAATAGCAAACCATATGGAGCATGTTTTAAATCTTTTAAACTTCTGCTCGAACTTTTTTTACAACCCCGTGTCATTATTGAATGACATTTCTAGGTTCGTAAATATTATCGATTCCAGAAGACATGCTCTTGTTATCAAAACATTTTGAACACACAATTTTGAAAGATTTAGAAACAACTTTTGAGAAATTCTTGAAAAATTGTGTTCAAAGTTTTGAAAAAACAATTACTTGAGCTTAAAAATGTTGAATATCTTAGGAAAGCTCAAGTCTGAGAAATTGTAAACTTCTCGTTGTAAGGATAAGTTACCATCGGCGATAAACTTTCCTTTTATCTGAAGGACGAGTCCTAAGCTGACATTTACTTAGAAGTCGTTTTCATAAGCTTGAAAACTTTGACTGTTTTAACGGAAAGCTCATGACCGAGAAAGGTTAATTTCTCGTTATGAGGAAAATTTCTCTTATTTAAAAGATACACTTTCCTTTCTGAGCTTAAAACTTCGAATGTTTTAAGACAAGCTCATGACCGAGAAAGGTTAATTTCTCGTTATGAGGATAAGTTATCATTAAAGATAAGCTATCCTAAATATGAAATCCGAGTTACAGTCTGATATTTAACTATAAGTCATTGTGCATGAGCTTAAAAACTTCGAATGTTTTTATTATTAGCTCATGCCCGAGAAAAATTAATTTCTCGTTGTAAGGAAAAGTTTATCATCGGCGATAAACTTTCCTTTCTTTGAAGATCGAGTTATAGTCTGTGATGTGACTATAAGTCTTTGTGAATGAGCTTAAAAACGTCGAATGTTTTTAATATTAGCTCATGCCCGAGAAAAATTAATTTCTCGTTTGTGAGGATAAGTTTATCATCGGCGATAAACATTCCTTTCTTTGAAGAACGGGTCACAGACTGTGATTTGTCTATAAGCCTTATACACGAGCTTAAAACCGTTGAATGGTTTTAGTGTAAGCTCGTGTCCGAGAAAAATAATTTCTCGTTGTGAGGGTAAGTAATCGTTGACGAGTTAAGCGTCCCTTTCTCTGAAGGTGGGGTCATAGATTGTGATTTGAATGTGAGCCTTTATGCACGAGCTTAAAAACTTGGAATGTTTTTGATATAAGCTCATGCCCGAGAAAAATGAATTTCTCGTTTTTAGGATAAGTTTATCATCGGCGATAAACTTTCTTTTCTTTGATGAATGAGGTATAGTCTGTGATATGACTATACGTCATTGTGCATGAGCTTAAAAACGTCAAATGTTTTTAATATTAGCTCATGCCCGAGAAAAATTAATTTCTCGTTTGTGAGGATAAGTTTATCATCGGCGATAAACTTTCCTTTCTTTGAAGAACGGGTCACAGACTGTGATTTGTCTATAAGCGTTATACACGAGCTTAAAACCTTTGAATAGTTTTAACGGAAGCTCGTGTCCGAGAAACTTTAATTTCTCGTTTTGAGGGTAAGTTATCGTTGCGAGATAAACTTCCCTTTCTCTGAAGAACGGGTCACAGACTGTGATTTGTCTATGAGCCATTGTGCATGAGCTTAAAAACGTTGAATGTTTTTAATATAAGCTCATGCCCGATAAAAAATTAATTTCTTGTTGTAAGGATAAGTTTATCATCGGCGATAAACTTTCCTTTCTTTGAAGCACGGGTTACAATCTGTGATCCAACTGCAAGCCTTGAGTGCAACTTAACCATGAATCCCCTGAGACATTTGTTTCTCCGATATCTGCTTCTTCAGCAACCAAACTCTAAGAGTGTCCTTAGTTGAACGGTATACAATGATTGGACCGCTTCGTTCTTTTGGGACATCAACTTTGGTACCTGCATTCTCATTAGGAATTTGCTTGCTTTGACATGGGTTAGCGATATCACTTTTAGAAGTACGTGAGGGTTCACAGTTGGCTTTTCTTGTGTCAGAAGCGACTTGAGTAGATGATTCACTAGTCTTGGCTGGAAAACGTTTCCTCTTATAGAAAACCTTAAGTTTAGGCTTAAGTGAAGTATCATCTTTATCAGTTTCCTCCCTAGTAGACTTAGTAGAATCGGAGACTATCCTAGTTAAAGGGCACTCGTTTCCTATAAGAATGAATGTTCTACCAGTGGGGCGCCAAACTTTACCAATGGGTTTGATTTTAGCTATCCACTGGGATTTAAGTCTAGCACGGGAGTTCACCTCATCAAGTAATTTCTTGACACAAGAATCATGATTTGCCGTAAAGACACATTTTCTACATGTTTTACAAGTAGCATATTTAATGTCCGAGTAATTCCTAGATGAGTAATTCCTAGCAGTGTTGGGTAATCTAGAAGGCATCTGACTAGGTTTGACATTGCTATCTCTTACATGTGTCTTTTGCTTAGCTTCCCTAAGACCAGATTTATGGCAAACGTCATTCGAACTAGTTCTAGAAGTGGTCTTGGTATTTTTTGGGAAACTAGGGGCATCATCTGATTAGATCTGCTATCGCTGTTCTGATCGCATTGGGACTAGTTGCTAGAGTGACTGGTCTAGTAAAATGAACCAAATCAACTTGGGAGGCAAACCGCGGTCTCGAGGATTGTGATCGCTCGGATCTAAATGCAGTAGGTTGTCTAACCGACTAAATTTGAGGTGGTTTCCGCAAGATTGATGGGTTATCAAGCTTAGTATCCACACTAGTTCCTTTAGTTTTCCTTAATTCGTTTTTCAACGCAGCTATAGCAAAGACCTTTTCCTGTACTTGAGCCTTTAACGTCTCATTCTCTTTGAGCAGTTCATCTTGGGATGCCAACTTAGATTCAAGCCACTTAATTTGTTTCAAAAGATTATCCTTTTTAGCTTTAGAATCTAGAACAGTTTGATCCAATTTTCTTTCAAGAACAACGTTTGACTTTTCAAGTTTTTCAAAGTATGTTTCAAATTTGTCCGTTTTCTTAGAAAATTCAAGTTTGGCATCCTCAAGATCTTTTGATTGCCGAGCTACGATCGTTTCGAGGTCTTTAATATTGGAATCAGAATTAGTTAACGAGGCAGTTATAAAGCATTTATCATGATGTACTATATCATTTTGAACAATTTCTCCCCCATTATGACTCACATTGGATGAATCAGAAGTGGTATTTCTATCACGCTTTTCCATCCCATGTTTGTCATAATTAGGTTCAGAATGCTCAATATGCGGCATGTCATCAGCATATACATCATAAACAACATTACATTGTACCATGGTTGCAGGCTCTTCGTCATAAACAGGTAAGGTGTCATCAAGAGAGATCTCGTGAACATTCCCCGACGTGCCACTAGTATCATGTTGTCCTCCTAATTCCTTGCTCTTGCCATCGTTAGGCTCCAAGTTGTCAACCGTATGACCATTCTCCTTGTGATACCCTAGAACCGAGGTCACTTACATTACCCTAAATTACGCTTATTTTTGAAAATTTAATAAATTTTATTTGCTATATATTTTACCATTTTGGTTGAAACCGATATTTGAAGTCATAATTTTGACGATTGACGATTTAAGAAGAACGATGACGACTACGATCCCGATGGATGCCCAAATTTCTATGTTTATTGTAGTTTTATCGATACTATAATTTTTCGAGAATTTTACTTTCGGTTCGTGTTAAGTCGAGTCGGGTGAGTTTTATTGCTTTCCGGGTACATTTAAAGTGTCCTAAAAATATTTTGGAGTGTTCGGGATGATCCCCTACTCCCGTAAAATTTTCAAAAATGACTAGTGAGTCAATCCCGTAAACTTGTGAGGACGTTTTTACTTAAGGACAAAAGAAAGCTAAAATTGCACCCAAGGTCCCTCCTATTTTTACAAAAGGAAGAACCAAACACACACTAAACATTTTCACTCCAAAAATTTTTCACCCTCTTCCCTTTTCTCTCTTTAGGCCGCCGGCCATACCATACCACCACCACCACCACATTCAAATTTTCTTGTTTTTTATTAATTCTAATTAAAGACCACACTTTCAAAATCTTTTGTAAGTACTAATCCAAGGTTTAATCCAACATGCATTAACATGATTTTTCCAAATATTAGAAGATTTTTCAAAAGTTTGTTTTGATGTTAATTATGTATATGCATGTTTAATTCATGTATGTAGGATGTATAATCACCAAACAAATCAACCAAAATCAATTTGGTTAAGGAGTTTTGATCACCCAAACCCCACGGCACAAAGGGGGTGTTTGGGGGATCATGGTGGTTGATATTTTGTTGATGGATTTTGTATGTAATCTTGTTTTTATATGTTTTTGAATGGGTAAAACCATTTGCATGTTTGATTTTGTGATTGGGTTTTATGATGGATTTGATTATTAGGGTGTTTAGGACTGATTAGTGTGATTTAGTATGATTAGGAGTTCTTAGGTTGAGGTCTAGTGTCGATAAATGGGTTTGGAAACGAGTGTTGGATTGATTTTGGGATAGGTGATTTTAGGCAGAAAGTTTGGAGTGTTTTCATAAAAATTATTCTGTCAACAGGTCTTGTGATTAGGATATAGTTGTAGAGCGTCTTCTTAGCTTCGATTTGGTATAAAATAGAGCTTACGACTCCTAACGAGTCAAAAGTTATGATGTTTTGAAAATCGTGTACCGGGAGATGAAAACCTTCATAATCCGAAATTATGCTTGGTTTTAGGTCAAATCCCGGGGACTATAGGTATAGTTTGGTAAATGGTCAAAGGTTGATTTTTGGTCTCAAACCTGCATATTTGAGTCTATTATTAGACTTAGGTGTCAAATGGGTCAATGGAATATTTTAAATGGGTCAAATGAGTCCGACTTGGTCAAAGTGCAATTTCAGTCCGAAAAACGTAGTTTTGGTAAAGTGTTGAGTAACGGGTCGTAAAAGCAAAAACTTTTAATGGGATTAAATATGTGTTTTCTACAGGTCTTAAGGTATTTTTGAGAATTTTCTCAATTTTTATAAAAAGGGTTAAGTCTAGTAAAACAGTCCGTACTTTTGGTAAGTATCGGCAAAAAATGTGTAAAAGGGAATAACGTTAATAACATGGACGAATGGTATAAAACGAGTAGCACTTATTTGTTTGGTTTTGGTGTGAGTTGTAATTATCACAAGTGACTAATATGTATGTATTATATACAGTACTTAAGGTTTATGAATGAGATTACTCATTACGCGTTATTGGTTTGATAGGTGTTGATTTTCTCGGGCATCCTCATCGTCGTCAGTGACCGTCACTCGAATCGTCGACTACTTTGTTATATAAGGTGTGAATTTATAGCATCGCTAATTATTGTTTTAAATTGTTTTACCCGCGAGGGAAATGCATGCTAGTTTTCCAAAATGAACATATTTCATGAATGATTGTTGGACCCGAATGTTGCCTTCGAAATTGTGTTGAGTACCTAGTTGCAAAAGGCCCTAATTTCATGAACTATTAACTATTGTTTAATCCTAGCGTGGATTGGAAATAGCCGCTTATACAAAGTGATAGTACTATGGGGTTGACTACCCTATCCGAGACGAGGGCTAGTACGTTGATACCCCCTGCGGACGGATAATTTGTGATAAGAGATAAGGTATAATTGCAACTGATGCCTTTAGTAGGGGCACTGGTTTCATCTGAATCACGCTGGTAATTATTACGCGGGTGATAGAGTTAACGGTTTAGTGTCATGAGCTTAAACACAATTGTCATAACCTTGAAAATAGATTGTTTGATCGACAAGTCTATGAATGATCGTGAATGATTTTATTACACATATGTTCAAAATGAATTGTAAAACCTATGAATTCCACTCAACGTTTTTGTTGACCAAATTTAGCATGTGTTTCAGGTAACCGATGAAGTGTAGCATGGAGCATGCATTGGATGAAAGTTGTGTGTATGGCTTGGCGTCTACTTGTTTTTCCTCCCATTCTTACTTGAACATTTTAAACTTTATGTCTTGTTGTTGTGAAAACTGTATCTTTTGGGGTTGAGATTCATGGGGACCGAAACGCAAACTCTATTGTATCATTTGGGGTTGGAAAACCGTAGACATGTACATTTTTAACAATTTTTAATTTAAGTTCAAACTTTGACGTCTCTTTGGAGTCGTTTGATATATCTTGTGTGCGATGATAACTGCCTAGCACCCAAATGTTGTAGTTCCGCTGCGCATAGCATTTGGTTGGGTGTTAGAGATTGGTAATCTGAGCCATGAGTTATAGAGAACTAGGTCGTTTTGAAAATTCCTAAACTATAACTTTTGGTGTCGTAAGAAATTGTCCAAGCACACAACTATCCTGCATGGCTCCGGTAAGGTTTATTTTTATATTCATGGTATTGATGTATACTTTTGAGTTGAAGTATATATGTGGGTATTTATTACGTAGATATTGAACTACTATATGTAAATGTTGAAATTATACGTGGAGTACCCGATACCGTAATTCTTGTATTACTTATGCATGAGCATCATATTATCGCATTTTGGGCATGTGTACCACCTTTGCATTGCATTTGCATGCATGTATTTATAAATATTGAATAGTAATCTTACGTACCCTCCAAAATTCTCTGTTATTGTTGGAATGGCGGAGGTACCGCCTAACGGAAATGGAGACGATTACGTCGTAGGACACGAAGGGGGACCGTTTCCTCCGAACCTGCCGAATAATGACAATGGATGGATCGCTCCAGAAGAAGCGGTAGACCCGGAAAATGACAGTGACAAAAGTGACGTGGACAACTTCAATATTAGTAGCGATGGTAGTGAGGATTCCGAGGAAGAGGAAGAGGAACCGATGGATGATGGAATTCCCGAGAATGCTGTCGGTCAGACCGAACCTGAATTATTTCAATCTCCAAATTCGCCAAAGGGTTATGAAGTGCCTCCGACCGACCGATATGATCAGCAACCCGTTCGTCCCCCGATGGACAATTGTAAGGACTACCTGAGGACAGTGCCAGGGTTTATTCGAGTAAGTAATGGGAGTGGTGCAGAATCCAGCAATACATCTAAATCACAATCTATTCATGAGAATATCGCGAGGGTCTATTTTCCGAGACCTAGAAACTATTGGGATCCCGAAGGTCGTTTGAGGAGAATGGATAGGTTGATGTACGAGCGGTTTGTGGTGGAGACCAGGGTAATCAATAGGTTCGATAAGAATGAGAGGGCACACCAGAAGTTGTTGGCAAGAACTTTAAGGATTGAGTTTGATGGAAATGCAAACAAGAGTGATATCAACAGTCTGAGATCGATGATAGCGAACCTGAGTGCCAGTCTTGAGCAGGTTAGGGAAGATCAAGCGAGATTGACTAGGATGCAAATTTGGGAGCATCGAGTGAGAACATCCTTGCCCCAAGATTTGAGATTTGTAGATGACTTGGAAATGAAGGCTAATGATTTTATGGTCTAGCCACCTGCCAGAGGTGTTTGTATCACTGTAGGAAATCAGGTAGCAGTTGAGTGTGGGTCTACTTCTGGGACGAAGAAGGCGACTGAATGTGGGCTAAATGACAAAGGAAAGAGGAAGATGGAAAACGAGGACGAGGAAGACAGCGACGAAGAACCCGAGGAGGATGAAGATGAACCACCATCCAAGAGGTCGTGTGGATCACCACGTGACTAGTTGCTTGTATTGTACTTTATCTTTGATCGTTGTAATAGAACTATTTTAGACTTTTGTATGATGGTATTGTGACGAAAAACTTGAGGACTTAAGTTTTATGGTGAATGGTTGTAGTGGCAATACTTGTCACAATTTTGGTTGATTTATCAATACAATCCATGTTTACCTTTCATGATCTGTGATATGTCTTTAATTTGCTCTTTTGTGATGTGAATTGATGAATATTAGTAACCTTTTAGTGATGTTTCGTTGTATTTATATTATGTCTTGAAAGAGAAATCCATCTTAATCTTGATGTGTATACTTACATTGTTTTTCTATTTTCCCTGTCTTTGCAGAGAGGTGTATTTGAGAACTCACCATGCCTCCAAAGCTAACAGCAAACCGTGTGAACACGATGATTCAGGAAGCAATTGCGAATGCACTAGAAGCAGATCGAGCAAATAGAAACCCAGATCAAGGCAGAAATGTGGGGAGACAGCAAGCCCCGAGAGAGTGTACTTACTCTAGTTTTATGAAATGCGGTCCCACGTAGTTTCGTGGAACTGGCGGAGCTCTAGAACTCAGGAGATGGTTAGAAAAGGTCGAGAGGACTTTTGAGATTAGTGGTTGTTCAGAGGCGAATAAGGTCAAGTTTGCGGCTGCTACTTTTCTTGATGACGCATTGAGTTGGTGGAACATTCAAGTAGCCACTGTTGGGTTAGCAGTAGCGAATGCAAGAACTTGGACTGCTACTAAGGCTCTTTTGACCAAGAAGTTCTGTCCAGAAGAGGAGCTGGGTCAGCTGGAAGATGAGTTGAGGCACTTGACTTTGAGGAACAATGATATCACTGCGTATACCAGAAGGTTTAATGAATTGAGCCTTTTGTGTCCCGATGCCTTTGCCGATGATAGCAAGAAGATGAAGCAGTACATCAAAGGTCTGTCCAGTAATATCAAGGGTGAGACGACTTCATCTAAGCCTGGGTCGTTTGATGAAGCAGTCCAAATGGCTCACGCGCTTATGGATGTCAAACTGCAAGACAAGAAGAACTTCATTGCTGAAGGAAACAAGAGGAAGTGGGAGGCAGCTCAGAGTAATCAATCCCAGGGTCAAAGCCGAGGTGGAAACCGTAACAACCAAGGTCAGAACCGCAATCAGCAGTTCAACCAGAGAAGAAATGATGGGATGAGAGTTGTCACAAACCCCAGAGGAGCGAAGGTGAATCCCCACTGTGGTCGATGCAATTTGTACCATGTAGGGAGCTGCCCACCTACGTGCGGCAAGTGTGGAAAAGCGGGCCATAGGATGTCAGATTGCCGAGCGAAGGGGGTAGCTACTGGGGCGAATGCTACGAGAGTGATGGGTTGTTTTGGATGTGGAGAAAGAGGACACAAGCAAGGAAATTGCCCGAAGGCTGGAAACAGGCAAGGAGGTAACAATGCTGCTGCCGTGTATCAAGTAGGGACGGTTGATAAACCACAAGGTCCTAACGTGGTTACCGGTACGTTTTTGCTAGACGCTTGTTATGCTAGTATATTGTTTGATTCTGGTTCCGACAAGAGTTTTGTAGATGTTAAATTTAGTCGTCATATCAGTAGAGAACCGGTATTGTTAACGGCTAGATAGAACGTGGAATTAGCCGATAGGAAGATCGTTAGTACAAATTCTATACTGAAAGGGTGTACCTTGAAGTTAGGAAATTACGCTTTTGAAATCGACTTAATGCCCATAGAGCTAGGATCGTTCGATGTGATCGTTGGAATGGATTGGCTGATGGCGCATAGTGCCATGATCGTCTGTGGAGAGAGATTAGTTCAGATCCCGTTGAGGAATAGAGTCTTGACTGTGAAGGGAGATGAATGCACTTCTCGTTTGAAAGTGATCTCTTGTTTGAAAATGATGAAGTATGTAGAAGATGGATGCGATGTGTTTTTGGCATAAGTTTCTAGTGATTGTGACTTAGAGGCAAAGATTGAAGAGGTACCTTTAATCTGCGAATATCCGAAAGTTTTTCCAGACGAGTTGCCGGGTTTACCACCTACCCGTGAGGTCGAATTTCGAATCGATTTGATGCCGGGAGCTGCACCAGTTGCGCGTGCACCCTATCGATTAGCACCATCAGAGTTAAAGGAGTTATCGGATCAACTGAAGGAGTTGATGGATAAGGGATTTATTAGACCGAGCTCGTCACCATGGGGAGCGCCAGTGTTGTTTGTGAAGAAGAAAGATGGGTCATTTCGGATGTGTATTGACTATAGAGAACTCAACAAGCTCACGGTTAAGAATCGGTATCCATTGCCGAGGATTGATGATCTGTTTGATCAATTACAAGGTTCCTGTGTATACTCAAAGATCGACTTGAGGTCAGGGTATCATCAACTGCGTGTGAGAGAGGAGGATATTCCTATAACTGCCTTTCGTACGCGGTATGGACACTTCGAATTTCGAGTGATGCCTTTTGGGTTGACAAACGCGCCTACATTATTCATGGACCTTATGAATCGAGTATGCAAGCCGTATCTAGATAAGTTTGTCATTGTTTTTATCAATGATATTCTTATTTACTCTAAGAGTAAGGAAGAGCACGAGAAGCACCTGAGAAAGATATTGGATCTGCTGAAGAAAGAGAAGTTGTATGCGAAGTTCTCGAAGTGTGAGTTTTGGTTAGAGTCTGTGCAATTCCTTGGTCACGTAATTGATAGCAAAGGAGTTCGCGTGGATCCTGCCAAGGTCGAAGCGGTCAGGGAATGGTCGGCACCGACAATGCTGACTGAAGTTCGACAATTCCTTGGTTTGGCTGGGTATTATCGGAGATTCGTTGAAGGATTTTCGTTGATTGCGAAGCCATTGACAAAGCTTACCGAGAAGAATAGAGTGTATGAATGGGGAACTGAGGAAGATCTCGCTTTCAAAACACTCAAGGACAAGTTATGTTCTGCGCCGATATTGTCATTACCTGAAGGAACCGAAGACTTTGTAGTGTATTGTGACGCATCTCGAAAGGGTTATGGAGCTGTGTTGATGCAACGTGAGAAGGTGATTGCTTACGCGTCGAGACAACTGAGGAAGAATGAAGAGAACTACACGACGCATGATTTGGAATTAGGAGCTGTAGTTTTTGCGTTGAAATTGTGGAGACACTACTTGTATGGGACGAAGTGTGTTGTATTCACTGACCACAAGAGTTTGCAGCACATTTTAGACCAAAAGGAATTGAACATGAGACAGAGGCGATGGGTAGAATTACTGAGTGACTATGACTGTGAGATTCGCTACCATCCTGGTAAGGCGAATGTCGTAGCGGATGCACTTAGTAGGAAGGATCGAGAGAAACCTTTGAGAGTCAGAGCTTTAGTGATGACTGAGAGTGTTGATTTAACCGAAACAATACTGAAGGCTCAAGAGAAGGGACTAATGAAAGAGAATGTTGATGCTGAGAACTTGGGAAGAATGTTGAAACCTCTTTTTGTGATTAGGTCAGACGGGCTGAGATATTTCGAGAATCAGATTTGGTTACCGTTGTGTCCATCCGAGGAAGGAAAGCCTGGAGTACGAGATTTGGTTATGAACGAGTCTCATAAGTCGAAGTACTCGATACATCCTGGATCGGATAAAATGTATTATGACCTGAAGAAAGTCTATTGGTGGCCGAATATGAAGGCGGATATTGCTCGTTACGTTAGTAAGTGTTTGACTTGTGCGAAGGTTAAAGCCGAACATAAGAAGCCGTCTGGGCTGTTGGTACAACCAGAGATCCTAGAATAGAAATGGGAGAGAATCGCTATGGATTTCGTGACGGGTTTACCCAGAACTCCTAGTGGATGTGATATGATTTGGGTAATAGTGGATAGATTGACGAAATCTGCTCATTTCTTACCTATGAAGAAGACGGACAGTATGGAGAAGCTGGCCAGTGTGTACGTGAAGGAGATCGTTTGCAGACATCGAGTACCTTTATGGATCATTTCGGATCGCGATAGTAGGTTTACTTCGGAATTTTGGAAATCACTTCAACGTGCGATGGGCACTGAATTGAGTTTGAGCACGATTTATCACCCGGAGACTGATGGCCAGAGTGAACGAACTATTCAGACGATGGAGGACATGCTCCGAGCATGCGTGATTGATTTTGGAGGAATTTGGGAACGCCACTTGCCTTTAGTGGAGTTTTCGTATAATAATAGTTACCATGCGAGCATCAAGGCTGCACCATTCGAAGCGTTGTATGGAAGGAAGTGTAGATCACCTGTGTGTTGGAGTGAAGTAGGAGAAAGTCAATTGACTGGATCCGAAATGGTTTTGGAGACAACAGATTAGATCGTGCAAATCAAGAACCGATTACTTGCTGCGAGAAGCCGACAGAAGAGTTATGCCGATAACAGAAGAAAACCGTTGGCATTTGAAGTCGAAGATATGGTTATGCTTAAGGTTTCGCCGTCGAAGGGTGTAATTCGTTTTGGGTAGAAAAGAAAGTTGAGTCCGAGGTATATTGGACCATTTAAGATCGTTAAACGAATTGGACCAGTAGCGTATAAGTTAGAGTTGCCGAACGAGCTTAGTGCTATTCACGACACGTTTCACGTATCAAATCTGAAGAAGAGTTTGGCGGATAAGGAATTGGTGATTCCTTTGGACGAGATTCAACTGGACGAAAAAATGCATTTCGTGGAAGAACCCGTGGAAATTATGGACCGAGAGGTCAAGAGGCTGAAGCATAGTAAAATTCCCATTGTGAAGGTTCGATGGAATTCTAGGCGTGGACCGGAATACACTTGGGAACGTGAGGACTTTTTCAAGGAAAGGTATCCTCATCTGTTCCAGCGGCACGAAATGTGAGTATAAGAAGAGGTGAGCGCCGGGACGTCGCTCTCTTTAAGGAGGGGTGGATGTGATACCCTAGAACCGAAGTCACTTACATTACCCTAAATTACGCTTATTTTTGAAAATTTTAATAAATTTTATTTGCTATATATTTTACCATTTTGGTTGAAACCGATATTTGAAGTCATAATTTTGACGATTGACGATTTAAGAAGAACGATGACGACTACGATCCCGATGGATGCCCAAATTTCTATGTTTATTGTAGTTTTGTCGATACTATAATTTTTCGAGAATTTTACTTTCGGTTCGTGTTAAGTCTAGTCGGGTGAGTTTTATTGCTTTCCGGGTACATTTAAAGTGTCCTAAAAATATTTTGGAGTGTTCGGGATGATCCCTGACTCCTGTAAAATTTTCAAAAATGACTAGTGAGTCAATCCCGTAAACTTGTGAGGACGTTTTTACTTAAGGACAAAAGAAAGCTAAAATTGCACCCAAGGTCCCTCCCATTTTTACAAAAGGAAGAACCAAACACACACTAAACATTTTCACTCCAAAAAATTTTCACCCTCTTCCCTTTTCTCTCTTTAGGCCGCCGACCAAACCACACCACCACCACCACCACATTCAAATTTTCTTGTTTTTTATTAATTCTAATTAAAGACCACACTTTCAAAACCTTTTTTAAGTACTAATCCAAGGTTTAATCCAACATGCATTAACATGATTTTTCCAAATATTAAAAGATTTTTCAAAAGTTTGTTTTGATGTTAATTATGTATATGCATGTTTAATTCATGTATGTAGGATGTATAATCACCAAACAAATCAACCAAAATCAATTTGGTTGAGGGGTTTTGATCACCCAAACCCCACGGCACAAAGGGGGTGTTTGGGGGATCATGGTGGTTGATATTTTGTTGATGGATTTTGTATGTAATCTTGTTTTTACATGTTTTTGAATGGGTAAAACCATTTGCATGTTTGATTTTGTGATTGGGTTTTATGATGGATTTGATTATTAGGGTGTTTAGGACTGATTAGTGTGATTGAGTATGATTAGGAGTGCTTAGGTTGAGGTCTAGTGTCGATAAATGGGTTTGGAAACGAGTGTTGGATTGATTTTGGGATAGGTGATTTTAGGCAGAAAGTTTGGAGTGTTTTCATAAAAAATATTTTGTCAACAGGTCTTGTGATTAGGATATAGTTGTAGAGCGTCTTCTTAGCTTCGATTTGGTATTAAGATAGAGCTTACGACTCCTAACGAGTCAAAAGTTATGATGTTTTGAGAATCGTGTACCGGGAGATGAAAACCTTCATAATCCGAAATTATGCTTGGTTTTAGGTCAAATCCCGGGGACCATAGGTATAGTTTGGTAAATGGTCAAAGGTTGATTTTTGGTCTCAAACCTGCATATTTGAGTCTATTATTAGACTTGGGTGTCAAATGGGTCAATGGAATATTTTAAATGGGTCAAATGAGTCCGACTTGGTCAAAGTGCAATTTCAGTCCGACGTAGTTTTGGTAAAGTGTTGAGTAACGGGTCGTAAAAGCAAAAAATTTTAATGGGATTAAATATGTGTTTTCTACAGGTCTTAAGGTATTTTTGAGAATTTTCTCAATTTTTATACAAAGGGTTAAGTCTAGTAAAACAGTCCGTACTTTTGGTAAGTATCGGCGAAAAATGTGTAAAAGGGAATAACGTTAATAACATGGACGAATGGTATAAAACGAGTAGCACTTATTTGTTTGGTTTTGGTGTGAGTTGTAATTATCACAAGTGACTAATATGTATGTATTATATACAGTACTTAAGGTTTATGAATGAGATTACTCATTACGCGTTATTGGTTTGATAGGTGTTGATTTTCCCGGGCATCCTCATCTTCGTCAGTGACCGTCACTCGAATCGTCGACTACTTTGTTATATAAGGTGTGAATTTATAGCCTCGCTTATTATTGTTTTAAATTGTTTTACCCGCGAGGGAAATGCATGCTAGTTTTCCAAAATGAACATATGTCATGAATGATTGTTGGACCCGAATGTTGCCTTCGAAATTGTGTTGAGTACCTAGTTGCAAAAGGCCCTAATTTCATGAACTATTAACTATTGTTTAATCCTAGTGTGGATTGGAAATAGCCGCTTATACAAAGTGATAGTACTATGGGGTTGACTATCCTATCCGAGACGAGGGCTAGTACGTTGATACCCCCTGCGGACGGATAATTTGTGATAAGAGATAAGGTATAATTGCAACTGATGCCTTTAGTAGGGGCACTGGTTTCATCTGAATCACGCCGGTAATTATTACGCGGGTGATTGAGTTAACGGTTTAGTGTCATGAGCTTAAATACAATTGTCATAACCTTGAAATAGATTGTTTGATCGACAAGTCTATGAATGATCGTGAATGATTTTATTACACATATGTTCAAAATGAATTGTAAAACCTATGAATTCCACTCAACATTTTTGTTGACCAAATTTAGCATGTGTTTCAGGTAACCGATGAAGTGTAGCATGGAGCATGCATTGGATGGAAGTTGTGTGTATGGCTTGGCGTCTACTTATTTTTCCTCCCATTCTTACTTGAACATTTTAAACTTTATGTCTTGTTATTGTGAAAACTGTATCTTTTGGGGTTGAGATTCATGGGGACCGAAACGCAAACTCTGTTGTATCATTTGGGGTTGGAAAACCGTAGACATGTACATTTTTAACAATTTTTAATTTAAGTTCAAACTTTGACGTCTCTTTGGAGTCGTTCGATATATCTTGTGTGCGATGATAACTGCCTAGCACCCAAATGTTGTAGTTCCGCTGCGCATAGCATTTGGTGGGGTGTTAGACTCCTCTTGCATCTGCATCATAGATTCTTGCACTCCATTATCATACGCTTGCTGATGTCGAGATCTTACATAAATCGAAGACGAGACCGATGTCATGAGTTTCAATACTGTATCACGGAAAACTCGAAGTTCGGTATGTGTATCTCGAAGAAATGATTGGCAAATCACTAAACTTTTAGATTTGATGATATTGAATTGGAGGAAAGGCGTGAGTTGTGTCACAAGAGTCTTATATGCAAGTGCCGATGCAAAGTGATTAAAGTTTTCATCGTTGAGTTGGTCGGCGAGTTGGGTCAAGGTGAGGAATATTGAGTCGATGAATATATGACGATCTTGACCAAAGATTGTCACAAATTCGTTCCCTCCTTGAATCCATGAAAGAGTCACAAGATGAGACTGAAGTAGTTGAAATGAAGTGATGCCATTATCACTAACTTTGTCTTGCATTTTATGCGCTTCTCCCTTTTGACATGTCGAATCTAATGAATCCATTGAATATTGATGAAAAATAAGAAAGGATTACTTATTGAAAGTAAGAATTACTTAGCGATGAAAAAATTTGTCTTCACTTTCAAATAATAACACCCAATCAAAAATCCGTAGGCACTAAAAAGAAATCCCGTCACTTTGTCTCGTCACTTTTATCACGTTGTCTCGTTAAAAAAAATTACCTCAAAAGAAGAATTAAAGGATAATTTTCGTCCACAACCCAAATGAACAAAGACACAGCCCAAGCAAAGACACAGCCCAAATATACTTTTATCTATTGATTTATGGTGTAACTCTACACGAGACTAAACAAAGACACAGCCCAAGAAATTAGAAAACAAGCCCAAATGAATTATAAGCTACAACTCTTCTCAAAATGTCCATTCACCATTCCAATAATGTGTATAATAAGTAAATTGTTACAACCGTGTATATCCCCAGGCCCCACTACTCGAATTGTGACAAACGTGGCCAAATATTCTCAATGGAGCCAAAAACGTGGCAATTATATTGAAACTAAGTGTGAACAGACGTGTATCCCACTTGGGAATTATATAAAAACATATTTTACTCAAAAATAAACCAACCCTAAATAATATATTACCCCACGTGGCGTGTCCACATACTTCCAAACTTGCTTTGTAACCTCCATCTTAAATTGCAAGTGGGATATAAAAAAATGCTGAGTCACTTCTATCTTGTTTCCACCACCCCCAATACCAAACCAGTTAAAAAAAGTTCTCTCACCCAATTTCTGATCTTATACTCAAAATCAGTTAAACAAAACCATCAAACGAGTAACTCAACCCCTTATCTTTCGCCTGTTTTTCTTATCTAGTAACTCAGCCCCCACTATCAAATCATCAAAACATCATCTCAGTTACGTTTAAATCCTCTCAAATCTTCTGTACTCTATTGAATCTAAAAACCACATGCAGTATCACAATCGGATCAATCCACCCTTAAAAAAATTGAATGAAAAACGAAGCTGCTCAATAAAGGACGACTTCAAGATCTTTAAAAAGATCTCTGGTAGGTGTTTCTCTCTTTGTTTTTCGACTCTGTCGTGGGTATGTTGATTTGGGTAGAGTCTGTAGGTTGATACAAAAAGGGTGTTTGTTTTAGATGAGAGAGTTTTTTTGAGAGAGAAAGTATGTGAGTCCAATCGAGAGTCTGTGTATGTAAGAGTGAGTCGAGAGTCTCGAGTCTTGGTGTTTTTCCAGTTGTGAGTGATTGTGATGTGATGGAGTCGAAAATGGGGGTGTTTGAGTTTGAGTCGAGGGTTGTGAGTCTGAGTCGTGAGGATGGATCTGTGTGTTTGTGTGGATTTGTTTGACGAAAGGTGTGAGTTCGAGGATGTCAGTTTGATTGTCTTGGGTCGAGCTGTGTTTTAAAAAAATGGAGTTTTGTGATGAGATCGAGTGTGGGTGATACGAGAGGGTGGGTGGGTATATAGTGTGAGTTGAGTGGTTTTTTAGTTACAGTTGTGAGTTCTTTTGGTTGAGCTGTGTCGAGGGTGGGTGTATAGGGGTTGGTTTTGAGAGGTCGATTGAGGTTCGTATGTTGAGTGAAAGTCCAGAGTCGAGGCTTGTGGGGAGTTTCTTGATTATGTGTTTGGGTTTTTTGTCGATGTTGAGACTAGATGTTGGGTGAGGTCTTGGTGTGTATTGATTAGTTCCGTTATGTTTGAATCTGGTTCATTCGGAAAAAGTGTTCATTCAGAAAAAGTGTTCATTCGGAAAAAACTGTTCATTCGGAAAAGTGTTCATTCGGAAAAGTGTTCATTCGGAAGACTGTTCATTCGGAAGACTGTTCATTCGGAAGACTGTTCATTCGGAAGACTGTTCATTCGGAAGACTGTTCATTCGGAAGACTGTTCATTCGGAAGACTGTTCATTCGGAAGACTGTTCATTCAGAAGACTGTTCATTCGGAAGACTGTTCATTCGGAAGACTGTTCATTCGGAAGACTGTTCATTCGGAAGATTATTCATTCGGAAGACTGTTCATTCGGAAGACTGTTCATTCGGAAGACCGTTCATTCGGAAAACCCGTTCATTCGGAAAATAGTTTCGGTCGGAAAAAACTGTTTCGGTAAATTTGTGAGAAGAAATAATGACGAGAACAGTGATGACTGATATGGATTAGAAAGTGTATGGACACCAATTAAAATAAAAGTAGTAAGTCAATAACAAAAAAGGATAAAAATTAAAAATTAAAAAGATAAAATTCTTAAGAAAACTCAAAATTAAAAAATACTTAAAAAATAAAATAAAAAAATAAAATTGACTATCAATAAAATTAAAAAGATAAAATTAAAAGTGCAATAATAAAAAATTTCCAATCAAAAAATCAATCAAAAGTTTTTAATCAAAAATTCAAAAATTCAATAAAAAAAATAAAATTCAACCCGTAAGATTGGTAATTTTCAAGATTTGAGTATATAAAGATTCGTGATTTATACAAAATAAGATAAAATTTGTGATAATTTTTTCAATCAAAAATTCAAAGATTAATAGATAAAATTAAAAATTTCAATTGAATAAAATGAAAAATCTAACCCGTGAGATTTGTAAAAAAAAACAAAAACTTTTTCAAAATTTGATTATAAAAATTCGTGATTTTTTATAAAAATTTGTGATTTTTATATAAAATAAGTAAATCCAAAGATTTGGCTACGATTTAAAGCATAAAAACACAAACTTTTCAAGATTTAAGCTTGATTAAATCAAAATCCACCAAAATCAATTAAAATAAAGCAAGAATAAACCAATCTAACCTTGGCTCTGATACCAATTGTAGGTCTACGTAAATATTGGCTTATTCTACATGATGGATTTGATAGATTAGGTGGAATTAGATAATAAAAGATAAGATGAAAAGAAGAATGAAGGAGATGAGGGTGTAGAGAGAGAAAGGAGAGAAAAGAGGAGTAGAGAGAGAAAGTGAAATGGAATTATTGATAAATGAAAACCACCAATCCCTCCTAACATGCTAGGAGGGGTATATATAGCCCACCCTACATGTGGGCTATATGGACTATATCTTTACTAAGTAGATCACGAGCCCATTACATTAATATATCGTTGGAACGACCGATCCTTCATAAATACGTAAAACGTATTTCCAACAAAAACGTTTTTAGATTGAATTAACATTGTCAAAACATTTCTCAACCATTTTTGAAAGAGACTTTGAGGATTTTGAAAAGGAGAAGAGACGATTTTCAAGAAGAGTTTAGGAGACTCAAAGACTCAAAATGATACAAGACTCAAAGGAAAGAAAGAGACTCAATAAAGGAAAGCAATTAAGGAATATGTTCCATTAATCCTAGACCTAGACGCAAATAATTAAAAGGTTCCCTCTTAAGTGGCTTAGTGAAGATGTCGGCTAAGTTATCCTCGGAGGGTACCTTCTCAATTAAAATGTTCCCCTTTTGAACATTATCCTAAGAAAATGGTGACGAATTTCTATGTGCTTGGTTCGCGAATGTTGCACGGGATTCTTGCTAAGGTCTATAGTACCCTTATTGTCACACATGATGTGAACATCATTAATACAAGGTTTTAGCCAAGTATAAAAAGTTATCGTCCGATCTTTTCGCATTGATTACCGTTAATTAGTTCGACTCAGTCGTTCTTAGTGGAAAATAAAATAGGTTGTTTGATTATCTATTTTAAACTAAAAGCAAATAAATGTCGTTGAGTAAAATTAAAGCTTTTAAAAATTAAACTGAAAATCACTAGAAAAACACTTGGTAAAAATAGAGATTTCGGGAAGCGTGCAATTTTTAGAACTTAAAACGTAATGAACTTCAAACTTAAAACTTTATAAAACTTAAAAACTTAAACTATCGGAATGTAAAAAGTCCAATCTGTCGGAATGTAGCAAACACAAAACCATCGGAATATAAGTGACCAATTCTATCGCAATGTTGTTCTATCAAAATGTCCAGTATCGGAATACAAGAGATCAAAACTATCGGAATTTTCAAAGCTATCGGAATGTTTCAGATCGGAATCCAGGTTTTCTATCGGAATGTCACTAACAAAAATTGGGCAGAGTTTCGACTTAAAGTAACCTTAAGACCGTCGCAATATGCGATCGCAATGAGCGATCGCAATCCCGATCGGAATATGGGGGAAAAACCTTAGATCGCAAAGTAAAACCCATTGGGTTATTGCGATACAATGAAACCATCGGAATGTGTAAAAGCCCTCAATATTGCGATGAACATCAAATAATCCGAAAATGGAGATAAGCCAAAGTCTCAATAAGCAGTTCCAATAAGCACTCTTAACCGAATCTTAAACAAGTCAATAAGCATAAATTTGACAACTTTTGAAATATGAAATTCGTAAACTTTATAAAAGAAACTTTAAAAAAAAATAATTTTTTTTTAGTAAACTAAAACCAATAAGCTAAATATGAAATAAGCCAAAAAGCATAACAAGCCTCAAGCTTAATCGTATAAGAACTTATATAGGACTAAAAAGATGAACTTTTTAATCACTTAAACATCAAAATCAAACGTGAATCAAGGATATTTCGGATCAAAATCAAAGTAAAATCAAGAAAGGAAGAAAAAGATTGAAAATTAAAAGCTTAAACTTGAACTTTTTGATTAATGAATCTCAAATACAAAGATTAAATAAAGTTTAAATTTGAAAGAAAAGATGAAGTTTTAGTGAGAGAAAGTTAAACACTTTCTCTCTCTAAAAGGAAAAACTAAAGATAGAAAAATAACTAGCTAACCACCCTCCTAATGTGTTTAGGAGGGTATTTATAGGAAAATGGGGAGGTGCATGTGTTGCTTCCTCTTTCTTTCTTCTCGGCTCGACTCGATTAAATCGTTTGTCTTTCTCGACGTCGTCTCGGGATTTGAACTTGTCTTTTAATTTTCTTCTATAATTAGACTTGAGTTCTCCGACTTCATTAAACTTCCGTCTTTAGACTTTTTCTTCGATAAATCTTCAGAATGGGCCTTGGAATTCCGTTCTTTTTGCATTCTTGATCTTTTGACTTCGTCTTTTCTCGTTTTCTTCGATAAAAGCCCGTGAAAGCCCGTGTTTTCTTCCTTTTTTCGTCTTTTTGTCCTAAAACACAATAAAAACACAAACCACGCATAATTCCGACTTTTACGACATAAAATACACGTTTTGGTCTTGTTATTATTGGAAATAAGTGGTAAAAGGATAAGTGTTTTCACACTTATTAAATCCCCTACACTTGACCATTGCAATGCCCTCATGCAATGCATTAAATTTAAAGCACGGTTTACGTTTTCTATCATAAATAACCCACCTTGGCCTTTATTAAATACTAAACATTAAGGAAAAATAAGAAAATAAAAACAAGTAAAGAAATCAAAGACTTACATTGGGGTTTTGGCTGTCATGAATGTTTATCATCCTCACGTTTCACGTTCCCCAAACCAAGCTTAAAAACAAGATCATTGTTATTATAAGGTAGCAAACTAACACGAATTCACGTGGGCCAATTATTTACTTAGACTCCCTTATTCCTAGGTGTATCTCCTATATTTTAATTTTGTCTTGAATGATCACGAGGATGCATAGTTTGACTTATTTCGTTAGTTATTTAGGCCAAAAATAAAGTGGGACGATTTAATCAATAGTTAGCTAAAGGACAAAATCTTTTAAAACTGCTTCTCGGGATCTCATAAAGTTCATATCTTGGCATAACTCGCTTCACGATTTGAGACCTTTCTTGGACCGATATTTGGCAGCGACTTCATACTTCGAATCTTTGAGAGACGTTCTTGAAATTATGGTCTTCTCTTTATAGGAATTTCTTCACTTGAAGTTTTTGAGAGATTCTTCATACTTGGACCACGACTTATTCATTTTTCTCCAATCTTTATTTAGGATTTTGATATACAATGATCCGCCTCCTTTTAGTACTTGGATCTATTTATCCTCATACCTTGTTAGGCTCTTTTTGGATAGATTTCTCCATGATGTTTTGGGGAGTACTTGCTTTTCGTCGTGTGTCTTGATCCTTCATATTGATTTTCGATAAATGATTCTTCACATCACTTGGGATCTTTAGCAACAAAATTTATCCCTCATGCCTTGTTAGGGCCTTTTCGGACTCGCCAATCTTCGCATCCCGCTTTAATAAGTTATGCCTTGGCTATGAACTCTAATTAATACCCAGCAACTTTTAAACGATCTTGTTCTAGAAGCTGAGTAACTTTTCAAATCGTACAACTTTATTTATTGCAATTAAATTTATTAACAAGCGATGGGAGAAAAAACTTATAATCAACTCACATAAATTCATGAAAGAATACCAAACTTATAATTGACTCTATCATCTCTCGTTCTCCATAATTTAAAATCTCAAGGAATGAGACTCGTGGATGCTTAGCCAATTAAATCAAAGTTTTGGATTTTCGAGTTATCTATAGGATCTTGCAAATTCTTAGACTTTTTCAAGTTTAGAAATCACATTTTAAAGTTCCCTTGATAAACAACTCTCTAGGATCAATAATAGGAACTTGCGAAAAGTTCTTGTTCTTAACCCTAAGAGTTAAGACTTTCGCGTTTTAAAGTTCCTTTTATAAAAGCCTAGCAAAACTTGACTTAAACACGTTAAGGATACTAACTAGAGTAAACTTAGATAAGTAAACTCGGGTTGAGTCAAAAGATTCACGACGTTGAAAAATTAAAACCAATTTATTAAAAATTTATTCTAGCAAAGAAAGTAAATAACGCTAACAAAGGAAAATACTACTATACAACTAGGCCAAAATAGATTAAAAATTTTGAAAAATGATGAAAAATCAAATTTTCCGGTTAAAATGAGGACAAATTCATGGAAAAAACCACTTACTTCGATAGAAGTCCCCCTACACTTGATATAAACATTGTCCTCAATGTTTAAGCATGTGGGAGTAAACTCCCCTACACTTAGGACATTGTGCACTTTGTTTAAATCTTGCTAAGGAAAGGACAACTACAGTGATTTCAATCGGAACATATAAGATATGAAATATTGAATCACGACAGTTTAGGATAGAACCAGGAAGACGGGTACACAGGATCACGGTTTGTCAAAAGTCATCGAGAATGGATCTTTGAAGCATTTATCCCTGCACATGATAAGAAACAAGACAACAAACACATACGGGGCCCCCCCTACACTTATTATGAAAACAGTAAAGGATATATCACGGGTTGCCTCCCGAGAAGCGCTTGTTTTTGTTAACCGAGTCACGAGCCTGACTCGACCCAGAACTAGTTCAAGGGAAACATGGTGAGGGATGGAATCATCTCATGAGAGATGTCCTCACCAAAGTACAACTTCACGCGCTGGCCATTCACCTTAAAATTGGGCCCATTTGGCTGAGAAAGCTTAATGGTGCCATATGGGAAGACTTTGGCGACGGTGAATGGACCAGACCAACGGCTCTTCAGCTTTCCCTAGAAGATCTTCAACCGAGAGTTAAAAAGTAAGACTTGATCACCAACGTGGAACTCTTGGTTCTTAATCCTAGCATCATGGATGATCTTGGTCTTCTCCTTGTAGATCAACAAGTTCTCATAAGCTTCATTCCTCAATTCATTTAGCTCGTTGAGTTGAATCTTCCGAAGATCACCGGCTTTGTTGATGTCGAAGTTAGCCCACTTCAAGGCCCAATATGCCTTATGTTCCAGCTCGATAGGGAGGTGGCATGCTTTCCCTTACACAAGACGATAAGGAGATGAGGGTGTTGAGAGAGAAAGGAGAGAAAAGAGGAGTAGAGAGAGAAAGTGAAATGGAATTATTGATAAATGAAAACCACCAATCCCTCCTAACATGCTAGGAGGTGTATATATAGCCCACCCTACATGTGGGCTATATGGACTATATCTTTACTAAGTAGATCACGAGCCCATTACATTAATATATCGTTGGAACGACCGATCTTTCATAAATACGTAAAACATATTTCCAACAAAAACGTTTTTAGATTGAATTAACATTGTCAAAACATTTCTCAACCATTTTTGAAAGAGACTTTGAGGATTTTGAAAAGGAGAAGAGACGATTTTCAAGAAGAGTTTAGGAGACTCAAAGACTAGAAATGATACAAGACTCAAAGGAAAGAAAGAGACTCAATAAAGGAAAGCAATTAAGGAATATGTTCCATTAATCCTAGACCTAGACGCAAATAATTAAAAGGTTCCCTCTTAAGTGGCTTAGTGAAGATGTCGGCTAAGTTATCCTCGGAAGGTACCTTCTCAATTAAAATGTTCCCCTTTTGAACATTATCCCTAAGAAAATGGTGACGAATTTCTATGTGCTTGGTTCGCGAATGTTGCACGGGATTCTTGCTAAGGTCTATAGCACCCTTATTGTCACACATGATGGGAACATCATTAATACAAGGTTTTAGCCAAGTATAAAAAGTTATCGTCCGATCTTTTCGCATTGATTACCGTTAATTAGTGCGACTCAGTCGTTCTTAGTGGAAAATAAAATGGGTTGTTTGATTATCTATTTTAAACTAAAAGCAAATAAATGTCGTTGAGTAAAATTAAAGCTTTTAAAAATTAAACTAAAAATCACTAGAAAAACACTTGGTAAAAATAGAGATTTCGGGAAGCGTGCAATTTTTAGAACTTAAAACGTAATGAACTTCAAACTTAAAACTTTATAAAACTTAAAAACTTAAACTATCGGAATGTAAAAAGTCCAATCTGTCGGAATGTAGCAAACACAAATCCATCGGAATATAAGTGACCAATTCTATCGCAATGTTGTTTATCAAAATGTCCAGTGTCGGAATACAAGAGATCAAAACTATCGGAATTTTCAAAGTTATCAGAATGTTTCAGATGAGAATCCAGGTTTTCTATCGGAATGTCACTAACAAAAATTTGGCAGAGTTTCGACTTAAAGTAACCTTAAGACCATCGCAATGAGCGATCGCAATCCCGATCGGAATATGGGGGAAAAACCTTAGATCGCAAAGTAATACCCATTGGGTTATTGCGATACAATGAAACCATCGGAATGTGTAAAAGCCCTCAATATTGCGATGAACATCAAATAATCCGAAAATGGAGATAAGCCAAAGTCTCAATAAGCAGTTCCAATAAGCACTCTTAACCGAATCTTAAACAAGTCAATAAGCATAAATTTGACAACTTTTGAAATATGAAATTCGTAAACTTTATAAAAGAAACTTTAAAAAAAAAAAAATTTTTTTTGAGTAAACTAAAACCAATAAGCTAAATACGAAATAAACCAAAAAGCATAACAAGCCTCAAGCTTAATCGTATAAGAACTTATATAGGACTAAAAAGATGAACTTTTTAATCACTTAAACATCAAAATCAAACGTGAATCAAGGATATTTCGGATCAAAATCAAAGTAAAATCAAGAAAGGAAGAAAAAGATTGAAAATTAAAAGCTTAAACTTGAACTTTTTGATTAATGAATCTCAAATACAAAGATTAAATAAAGTTTAAATTTGAAAGAAAAGATGATGTTTTAGTGAGAGAAAGTTAAACACTTTCTCTCTCTAAAAGGAAAAACTAAAGAAAGAAAAATAACTAGCTAACCACCCTCCTAATGTGTTTAGGAGGGTATTTATAGGAAAATGGGGAGGTGCATGTGTTGCTTCCTCTTTCTTTCTTCTCGGCTCGACTCGATTAAATCGTTTGTCTTTCTCGACGTCGTCTCGGGATTTGAACTTCTCTTTTAATTTTCTTCTATAATTAGACTTGAGTTCTCCGACTTCATTAAACTTCCGTCTTTAGACTTTTTCTTCGATAAATCTTCAGAATGGGCCTTGGAATTCCGTTCTTTTTGCATTCTTGATCTTTTGACTTCGTCTTTTCTCGTTTCTTCGATAAAAGCCCGTGAAAGCCCGTGTTTTCTTCCTTTTTTCGTCTTTTGGTCCTAAAACACAATAAAAACACAAACCACGCATAATTCCGACTTTTACGACATAAAATACACGTTTTGGTCTTGTTATTATTGGAAATAAGTGGTAAAAGGATAAGTGTTTTCACACTTATTAAATCCCCTACACTTAACCATTGCAATGCCCTCATGCAATGCATTAAATTTAAAGCACGGATTACGTTTTCTATCATAAATAACCCACCTTGGCCTTTATTAAATACTAAACATTAAGGAAAAATAAGAAAATAAGAACAAGTAAAGAAATCAAAGACTTACATTGGGGTTTTGGCTGCCATGAATGTTTATCATCCTCACGTTTCATGTTCCCTAAACCAAGCTTAAAAACGAGATCATTGTTATTATAAGGTAGCAAACTAACACGAATTCACGTGGGCCAATTATTTACTTAGACTCCCTTATTCCTAGGTGTATCTCCTATATTTTAATTTTGTCTTGAATGATCACGAGGATGCATAGTTTGACTTATTTCGATAGTTATTTAGGCCGAAAATAAAGTGGGACGATTTAATCAATAGTTAGCTAAAGGACAAAATCTTTTAACACTGCTTCTCGGGATCTCATAAAGTTCATATCTTGGCATAACTCGCTTCACGATTTGAGACATTTCTTGGACCGATATTTGGCAGCGACTTCATACTTCGAATCTTTGAGAGACGTTCTTGAAATTATGGTCTTCTCTTTATAATAGGAATTTCTTCACTTGAAGTTTTTGAGAGATTCTTCATACTTGGACCACGACTTATTCATTTTTCTACAATCTTTATTTAGGATTTTGATATACAATGATCCGCCTCCTTTTAGGACTTGGATCTATTTATCCTCATACCTTGTTAGGCTCTTTTTGGATAGATTTCTCCATGATCTTTTGGGGAGTACTTGCTTTTCGTCGTGTGTCTTGATCCTTCATATTGATTTTCGATAAATGATTCTTCACATCACTTGGGATCTTTAGCAACAAAATTTATCCCTCATGCCTTGTTAGGTCCTTTTCGGACTCGCCAATCTTCGCATCCTGCTTTAATAATTTATGCCTTGGCTATGAACTCTAATTAATACCGAGCAACTTTTAAACGATCTTGTTTTAGAAGCTATGTAACTTTTCAAATCGTACAACCTTATTTATTGCAATTAAATTTATTAACAAGCGATGGGAGAAAAAGCTTATAATCAACTCACATAAATTCATGAAAGAATACCAAACTTATAATTGACTCTATCATCTCTCGTTCTCCACAATTTAAAATCTCAAGGAATGAGACTCGTGGATGCTTAGCCAATTAAATCAAAGTTTTGGATTTTCGAGTTATCTATAGGATCTTGCAAATTCTTAGACTTTTTCAATTTTAGAAATCACATTTTAAAGTTCCCTTGATAAACAACTCTCTAGGATCAATAATAGGAACTTGCGAAAAGTTCTTGTTCTTAACCCTGAGAGTTAAGACTTTCGCGTTTTAAAGTTCCTTTTATAAAAGCCTAGCAAAACTTGACTTAAACATGTTAAGGATACTAACTAGAGTAAACTTAGATAAGTAAACTCGGGTTGAGTCAAAAGATTCACGACGTTGAAAAATTAAAACCACTTTATTAAAAATTTATTCTAGCAAAGAAAGTAAATAACGCTAACAAAGGAAAATACTACTATACAACTAGGCCAAAATAGATTAAAAATTTTGAAAAATGACGAAAAATCAAATTTTCCGGTTAAAATGAGGACAAATTCATGGAAAAAACCACTTACTTCGATAGAAGTCCCCCTACACTTGATATAAACATTGTCCTCAATATTTAAGCATGTGGGAGTAAACTCCCCTACACTTAGGACATTGTGCACTTTGTTTAAATCTTGCTAAGGAAAGAACAACTACATTGATTTCAATCGGAACATATAAGATATGAAATATTGAATCACGACAGTCTAGGATAGAACCAGGAAGACGGGTACACGAGATCACGGTTTGTCAAAAGTCATCGAGAATGGATCTTTGAAGCATTTATCCCTGCACATGATAAGAAACAAGACAACAAAAACATACGGGGCTCCCCCTACACTTATTATGAAAACGGTAAAGGATATATCACGGGTTGCCTCCCGAGAAGCGCTTGTTTTTGTTAACCTAGTCACGAGCCTGACTCGACCCAGAACTAGTTCAAGGGAAACATGGTGAGGGATGGAATCATCTCACGAGATATGTCCTCACCAAAGTACAACTTCATGCGCTGGCCATTCACCTTAAAATTGGGCCCATTTAGCTGAGAAAGCTTAATGGTGCCATATGGGAAGACTTTGGCGACGGTGAATAGACCAGACTAGCGGCTCTTCAGCTTTCCCTAGAAGATCTTCAACCGAGAGTTAAAAAGTAAGACTTGATCACCAACGTGGAACTCTTGGTTCTTAATCATAGCATCATGGATGATCTTGGTCTTCTCCTTGTAGATCAACAAGTTCTCATAAGCTTCATTCCTCAATTCATTTAGCTCGTTGAGTTGAATCTTCCAAAGAACGCCGGCTTTGTTGATGTCGAAGTTAGCCCACTTCAAGGCCCAATATGCCTTATGTTCCAGCTCGATAGGGAGGTGGCATGCTTTCCTGTACACAAGACGATAAGGAGATGAGGGTGTAGAGAGAGAAAGGAGAGAAAAGAGGAGTAGAGAGAGAAAGTGAAATGGAATTATTGATAATTGAAAACCACCAATCCCTCCTAACATGCTAGGAGGGGTATATATAGCCCACCCTACATGTGGGCTATATGGACTATATCTTTACTAAGTAGATCACGAGCCCATTAAATTAATATATCGTTGGAACGACCGATCCTTCATAAATACGTAAAACGTATTTCCAACAAAAACGTTTTTAGATTGAATTAACATTGTCAAAACATTTCTCAACCATTTTTGAAAGAGACTTTGAGGATTTTGAAAAGGAGAAGAGACGATTTTCAAGAAGAGTTTAGGAGACTCAAAGACTCAAAATGATACAAGACTCAAAGGAAAGAAAGAGACTCAATAAAGGAAAGCAATTAAGGAATATGTTTCATTAATCCTAGACCTAGACGCAAATAATTAAAAGGTTCCCTCTTAAGTGGCTTAGTGAAGATGTCGGCTAAGTTATCCTCGAAGGGTACCTTCTCAATAAAAATGTTCCCCTTTTGAACATTATCCCTAAGAAAATGGTGACGAATTTCTATGTGCTTGGTTCGCGAATGTTGCACGGGATTCTTGCTAAGGTCTATAGCACCCTTATTGTCACACATGATGGGAACATCATTAATACAAAGTTTTAGCCAAGTATAAAAAGTTATCGTCCGATCTTTTCGCATTGATTACCGTTAATTAGTGCGACTCAGTCGTTCTTAGTGGAAATTAAAATGGGTTGTTTGATTATCTATTTTAAACTAAAAGCAAATAAATGTCGTTGAGTAAAATTAAAGCTTTTAAAAATTAAACTGAAAATCACTAGAAAAACACTTGGTAAAAATAGAGATTTCGGGAAGCGTGCAATTTTTAGAACTTAAAACGTAATGAACTTCAAACTTAAAACTTTATAAAACTTAAAAACTTAAACTATCGGAATGTAAAAAGTCCAATCTGTCGGAATGTAGCAAACACAAAACCATCAGAATATAAGTGACCAATTCTATCGCAATGTTGTTCTATCAAAATGTCCAGTATCGGAATACAAGAGATCAAAAATATCGGAATTTTCAAAGCTATCGGAATGTTTCAGATCGGAATCCAGGTTTTCTATCGGAATGTCACTAACAAAAATTTGGCAGAGTTTCGACTTAAAGTAACCTTAAGACCGTCGGAATATGCGATCGCAATGAGCGATCGCAATCCCGATCGGAATATGGGGGAAAAACCTTAGATCGCAAAGTAAAACCCATTGGGTTATTGCGATACAATGAAACCATCGGAATGTGTAAAAGCCCTCAATATTGCGATGAACATCAAATAATCCGAAAATGGAGATAAGCCAAAGTCTCAATAAGCAGTTCCAATAAGCACTCTTAACCGAATCTTAAACAAGTCAATAAGCATAAATTTGACAACTTTTGAAATATGAAATTCGTAAACTTTATAAAAGAAACTTTAAAAAAAATAATTTTTTTTTTAGTAAACTAAAAGCAATAAGCTAAATACGAAATAAGCCAAAAAGCATAACAAGCCTCAAGCTTAATCGTATAAGAACTTATATAGGACTAAAAAGATGAACTTTTTAATCACTTAAACATCAAAATCAAACGTGAATCAAGGATATTTAGGATCAAAATCAAAGTAAAATCAAGAAAGGAAGAAAAGATTGAAAATTAAAAGCTTAAACTTGAACTTTTTGATTAATGAATCTCAAATACAAAGATTAAATAAAGTTTAAATTTGAAAGAAAAGATGAAGTTTTAGTGAGAGAAAGTTAAACACTTTCTCTCTCTAAAAGGAAAAACTAAAGAAAGAAAAATAACTAGCTAACCACCCTCCTAATGTGTTTAGGAGGGTATTTATAGGAAAATGGGGAGGTGCATGTGTTGCTTCCTCTTTCTTTCTTCTCGGCTCGACTCGATTAAATCGTTTGTCTTTCTCGACGTCGTCTCGGGATTTGAACTTGTCTTTTAATTTTCTTCTATAATTAGACTTGAGTTCTCCGACTTCATTAAACTTCCGTCTTTAGACTTTTTCTTCGATAAATCTTCAGAATGGGCCTTGGAATTTCGTTCTTTTTGCATTCTTGATCTTTTGACTTCGTCTTTTCTCGTTTTCTTCGATAAAAGCCCGTGAAAGCCCGTGTTTTCTTCCTTTTTTCGTCTTTTGGTCCTAAAACACAATAAAAACACAAACCACGCATAATTCCGACTTTTACGACATAAAATACACGTTTTGGTCTTGTTATTATTGGAAATAAGTGGTAAAAGGATAAGTGTTTTCACACTTATTAAATCCCCTACACTTGACCATTTCAATGCCCTCATGCAATGCATTAAATTTAAAGCACGGTTTACGTTTTCTATCATAAATAACCCACCTTGGCCTTTATTAAATACTAAACATTAAGGAAAAATAAGAAAATAAAAACAAGTAAAGAAATCAAAGACTTACATTGGGGTTTTGGCTGTCATGACTGTTTATCATCCTCACGTTTCACGTTCCCCAAACCAAGCTTAAAAACGAGATCATTGTTATTATAAGGTAGCAAACTAACACGAATTCACGTGGGCCAATTATTTACTTAGACTCCCTTATTCCTAGGTGTATCTCCTATATTTTAATTTTGTCTTGAATGATCACGAGGATGCATAGTTTGACTTATTTCGATAGTTATTTAGGCCGAAAATAAAGTGGGACGATTTAATCAATAGTTAGCTGAAGGACAAAATCTTTTAAAACTGCTTCTCGGGATCTCATAAAGTTCATATCTTGGCATAACTTGTTGATCCCAAACTTAGATCGATTAGCTTTGTGTATACGAGATTAGATCAAGTATAACACGTAGAGAAACCTTTGTTATATGCTTTGTGAATCTAAGTGTTATGCGGAATTTAACACTTAAACAAGAACACAAGATGTAAACAAAACTTTCACTTTGATTATGAATGTCGAACTTGCTTACAATGAAAGATGTTTACGAATGAAAAATTATATATAAAACTTGATATCAAACATTAACCTAAAGGCCTTCTTTTATAGACTAAGAAGCCTTGTACAATAAGCTACGTATCAACTATTCTAGGTAAAGATAAACATAGAAAATACATTGTCGTTTCTATCCTTACTAGAAGTATTCTAGAATATAATAAACGTGTAGCTTATATCTTGTCTTCAATCTATCAACGCTTGACTTTAACTTGTCAACGCTTGAGCTGTCAGCGCTTGCTTTGTTCCAGTCAACGCTTGATTTGTTCTTGTCAGCGTTCAAGTGATCTGGCCTTAATTTATTCCCAACAATCCTCCCCTAAACTTGATATCCACTCTTATGATCAAGTTTCTGAATAAGCATTAAGAACTTGGAGGAGTCTGACAAACCTTCTCATATTGGTAATGAATAAATCTGATCAAATTCTTTGCCACGTCACTTGAATAATCTATCTCCAGCTGAGTGCCTTTCATCTTTTCCAAAACAGCCTTGGATATGAAATATTGAGCATCCACAAGTAAATACTCAGCAAACTTTGTAGAACTCAAATGGTATACACCAACAGCTGAATATAACCTCCATTGAAGACCACTGAGGTCATCTTCAAGATCCTTCCATATTTCAGGATCTTCCTCATTTGTCCCACACATTCTTTTGAATGTGGTCCAAAGTTTTATTCCATTAGCTGAAGTTGGTGCTTCAGCCTCATACTTGGTCTCTAGTAACCTCTAAAGGTCCACCAAGTCTTCTCTATCACAACTTGCAAATAAAGATATGAGAGTGGTAAAAGTGTGTACCTCCTTGCCAAATCTGCCAATCTTCCAGAATCCACATTCATCCTCATCATAACTCACAATTGGATTCCTGGAATCTAATGGTAACACTTGCACCATATCTGAAGCTTCTAATGGGGAGAGCTTAAGGCTCTTTCTAATAACTGCTTCACTTGGATATAGTGAATTCATATCTTTTGGAAACTCAAGTTTAAATCCCTTCTTCACTGGCCTGGGAACTATCATAGCTTTCTTGATTTCCATCTCTTCTGCAAGTTGCTCCTTTCTTTCATCTGAAAGAAGTCTGAGAGTGTTTGCTTCCTGCACTCTCACCCAAATAGGATAAGCCCTATGTTCCAACTCATCAAATGTCAAAGCCTTCAACTTCTGATGTGTCCATCCAACTCCATGACATCTGAGCAACATAAAGTAGAGCTCTCTTCTATCCCTTTTCAATTCTGAGAGAATATTGCTTGCCTTGTGCTTCAAAATCACCTTACAATCCTTCTGAACTCTAAGAAGAAGCTCCAAACCCCATATTTGATCTGAAATGGTCAAGTCTGGATTATCCATGCAGCTTTCTTCCCAAGAATTGTACATCTGAACCACCTCTGGCATCTCAAAGTCAACCTGCAATTTTAAGTCTCTCAACTTTTCCCTAGCAAGCTCATCACCATACTCAAGCCTTTCTGGTTCTATAATCATCACACTTGAGTCTGAGCTAGCTCCATCACTTTCTTCTTCAAAAGTCACAACAAATGGTGACTTTTCCTTTTCACCTTGTTCCATCATTTGTTCAGCCAATCTTCTATCAAATTCAACTTGGGCTGCATTCTTTGGAACAATTTCTTCTACCAATTTACCCTTACCCTTATCTGATGGTGCAATGGTTGGTAAGGTAGATGGTAATACCTGAGTAGAAACTTCTTTGATGATAGATGATGACTGGAATACATCACCTTCATGTGCAGGTCTGTCAACGCCCAAATTTCCTCTATCAGCGCCCAAAATACTTCTATCAGCGTCCAAATTTGTCTTGTCAATGCTCAAATATTTTCCCTCAGCGCCTTGTGTAACCTCTCTCAACATAGCTGTAAATGATAAATTTAGATTGGTTGGAGAGATTAAGGACGTATCAAAACCTGTTTGTTCCTTCAAAGTTGTAAGGGCTTCAGCAACATCCATTGATTGACCATCTTGGCTGCCCTTATCACTCAGATTTCTTTGATCTTCCTCCCCTTTGGAAGACTCCTCCATACCCCTCCTAGCATGATCACTCTCCAAAACAACAATCCTCTCCCTCAATTGCTTGAGTTCAAGGCCTTGTGAGTTGACAATTTGTACTAAGTCTGCATTTTGCTTTTGCAAGCTAATGCAGACTGACGTCAATTCCAAAAGAGTCATTGGTTCCAGTCTGCCCTCTTCTGAAATGGGGATTTGACCTCCCAAGTCAGGTTCATTGGGCAAGGATGAGGACTTAATGATGGTGGGACTGCCTTGGCCAGCATCTAAGCCAGAACCAATAGTCCCAGCCTCATCCAGGTCACCAGCCACACTTGTGGTGGTGGTTCTCTCTGCTTCATGGCTAGGACCACCAGAGGAGAACACTCCAGTAGTCCTTTGGCGTTTTATCAACCTATATTCAGGTGGTGTGGAAGATGGTGTGGAAGAATGGGTAGATGTGGGTTGGTTAAGGGGTGTTTGGGATTGTGAAGGTTGGGTGTCAGCGTTGGAAATAGGCACATCAACGCCAACATTTGATGTGGCAGCGTCAAAGGGTTCTTGTCAATTTGCATTTGTTCAGGTGAGGATAAAGGTTCAGGAATGGGTTTAAGTTGTGGCTGAGGGTCAATTTGAGGTTGAGGGTCTGGTTGGGGTTGTGTTGCTGCAATAACAGCAAGCATGGCTGGGGTTAAAGGTAAGTCTCTATGAGGTGGTGAATTCATCTTTGTAAAAATAGCTTTCTTTTGTTCAGGGATCTTATAAAAATCATTGTGATCCCTTGAACAATAACCTTGATCATCAAACATCATTTGCAGAAAACGGGGATAAGCTAAAGTCATTTTTGTCCCCTTGTTTTTACACATCCCTTCAAAAGTCATTTTAGAATAGTTATATTTTTGCCCTGTTGCAATGCACACAATAGCACTGGCAATGGATCTATTGATCTCATTGTGTGCAGTACATTTGGGACTCAAACATTGAAGAAGGATGTGAATGAGGTACTTCTAGGCTGGGGGAAATTCCTTCTTATGATACTTATTAAGAGTACCTTCATCAGGAAAAGGATATCCCAAAGCCCTAAGCCCTTGTTCTATTTCATTTATGGGAAGGATGGCTATACCATCAGCATCATCAAGATGCAAGGCCTGGCGTACCAAGGCCTCAGTAACCACCCAAGATCTCCCATGAACAATAGAAGTCAATGTGGTCACTCCATTAACTGTTGAGGAACTAACAGTGTTCCAAAACTGCTTAATGTGTGTGACTGGAATGAGTGGTGCATGAGAAAGAGCATACCTTAATGGGGATGCATTCAAATACGCCACCATTTGTGTGTATTGAGGAAACAAATCATTATCAGCAACAAGATAAGCAATCATGTTGTGTTGAGATTTGAACCCCAAATCCAATTCTGCTGAGTTAAACTTTGGTGCCATTGATGAAAGCTGTTAATTTGAAGTGTAGAAGATGAAGTTGATAAGAGAAAAGTGTTAGACAATAATTATAGATACCCTGTTTAAAAATAGGAGCCAAATTTATAGGAGATAAAGAATGCATGTGATTGGCCCAAAAATAGGCAAAGATTTTCAAAAACTAATCATGAAAATATTGAAAAAGTTATAAGTTATCTCATGCATTTAATGAAAGTAACAACTCCTAAAATTACGGCTTGAAAATATGTCAAAAAGTAACAACTGGGTAGGTCCCATTGAGTGTCAACGGTCAAAAATAACCTATCAACGCCCAACGGCTATAATCTTGTCAACGTTCGCCTAAAGCCATGTCAGCGTCCAATTTGGTCACAACAACGCTTGGAAAAATCTTGTCAGCGTCCAAAAATAAAATTGTTTTTAAAAAGTGAAAAATGACCTTAACAAGTAATTTATCCTAGAGAAGATAACCAAAAGCTGATAATTATTATAGGGCGGCAAGCACTGTCCAGTTATGCACACTTGCATAAGCAAGATAGACATAACAGTCCTCTAGTGTCCCTTGCTAACCAAAACTCTTAACAACAAAGTTACCTTAGAAAATCCTTGTTACTCCCAGGTAAATCCCATATCAAAATCATTCCCAAGTCTCCCAACAGACCACAACCAAATCTAGGCCAAAAATGTCTTGGCAGCATGCAAAGTTGATATACTATGCATGCTACAGTGCCTCATGGTTTAGTAAAACTAACCCATACTCACCTGTGGACACAATCTAGAATTGTGATAAGAGTATCATATGGATACCCAAACATCCTAAAGGTTCCTAAAACCTCCCTTAAACTATGATACAAAAAGTTTGCTAAAATCATGCATGAACATAAAAAATTTATGTCAAGATAGGAATGAAACATTCCAACCATCATCCATAAATAAAAACTTGTCCAAATGCTATTCCATTGATCCATAAGCAACTCTGTATCCAATGGTATACTGCTAACACCATCTCCACATTTAGATTAAAAACCACAAAACTAACATTGTTGCTGACAACGCCCCGATAACACACAACAGCGTTGAAGGAAGCTTTGTCAGCGTTAGACAATTATATTGCTGACAACGTTGCAAAAACACTTATCACTGTTCAAACAACCTTTGTCAGTGTTAGAAAATATAGTGGAAAATATAAATCATCAATAAGACCAATAATAATAATGCATCATCCTGTACATACTTTTACAAAAAGAATCCAAAACACATATTAAGAGAGATTAACCATTCCAATACTTGTTACCAAGTATTGAAATCTTCCAGTATCAAAAGGTTTAGTTAATCAATCTGAAACATTTTCCTCAGTGTCAACCCTATCTGGTTGTATTAAACCTTTCTCAAAGCAATCTCTTATAAAATGGTGTCTAATTTCTATGTGTTTAGTTTTAGAATGATGTACAGGATTCTTAATGATGCATAAAGTACTATTATTGTCAACAAATATCTTAGTATGCATGAAATTATACCCATAGTCCAACAGCTGGTTCTGAATCCACAACACTTGACCACAACATGCTGCTGCAGCCACATACTCTGCTTCAGTTGTAGAGTTAGCCACCACTGTTTGTTTCTTGCATTGCCAAGATATTAATCTGCTCCCAAGAAACTGACATCCACAAGTTGTGGATTTCCTATCAAACTTATCACCTCCATAATCACTGTCTGAATATGCAATCAGCTCCAATGGTGAATCCTTTGGGTACCACAAACCAAGACTTGGGAAACATCTTAGGTACCTAAAGATCCTCTTCACAGCATAAAGGTGACATTCTTTGGGAGTCACTTGATGGCGTGCACAAGCACACACAGCAAACATGATATCAGGTCTAGAAGTAGTAAGATACATCAAAGATCCAATCATGGATCTATAATGCCTGACATCAACATCTTTCCCATCTCCAATCTTTCCCCAAGTGTGTTCTCTATCCATAGGAGTAGTAGCCCTCTTTTCATGTGAAGAAAAGCCAAACTTCTTCAAGATCTCAGCAACATATTTGTCCTGGGAGATGAAGATACCATCCTCTTTCTGCTGAACTTGTAAACCAAGAAAGAAGTTCATCTCCCCCATAGCACTCATCTTGAATTTGTCTGTCATAAGCTTGGAGAAATCCTCACTCATCTTTGGATCAGTAGACCCAAAAATGATATCATCAACATAGACCTGCACAAGCAACACATCTTTGCCTTTCTTCTTTGTAAATAGTGTCTGATCTATGGTGCCCCTCTTGAATCCATTGTCCACCAAATAGGTAGACTGAGTACCATACCATGCTCTAGGGGCTTGATGAAGGCCATACATAGCCTTTTTGACTCTATACACTTTATCTGGATGCTTTGGATCCTCAAAACCAGGAGGTTGCATGACATAAACTTCCTCAACAATGGTGCCATACAAGAATGCACTCTTCACATCCATTTGATAGACTGTGAAGCCCATGCAAGATGCATAGGCTAGAAAAATCCTAATAGCTTCAATCCTTGCAACTGGTGCAAAGACCTCCTCATAGTCTATCCCCTCCTCTTGTGTATAACCTTGAGCCACTAACCTTGCCTTGTTTCTGACCACAATACCTCTTTCATCTCTTTTGTTCCTGAGAACCCATCTTGTCCCTATAGGTCTGACATATCTAGGACAATCAACCAGCTCCCAAACATCCTGAATTGCAAATTGGTGAAGCTCATCCTGCATTGCTTCCACCCAACTTGGTTCTTTGAGAGCATCAAATATCTTCTTGGGTTCTTCTTGTGACAGAAAACATGCAAACAAACATGCTTGCATAAGAGGGGTATCAACCTTCTTGTGTATATTGGCAATAAATCCACCAAGACCTTGATGGGATCTTCTTGTCTGAACTGGAGTCATAATATCACCAATGATCTGAGATGTGGGGTGATTCTTTATTGTGGAGGTGAGAACCCCTCCTTCAAAAAGTCTGGTGTCCTCAACCTCATGCTCCATGTTGCCAATATCTTCTTCATCAGACTCTCTTTGAGCAACAGGAATCTCTTCATGAACATTGGAAGGTCCACCTTGTTCAAAATTGGAAGAGAAAAGATGCCCATAAGTGTTGTCAACGTTTGAATCTTGGTTGTCAGCGTCTGGGCTAACAGCGCTTGAAATGTTGTTGTCAACGTCTGAATTGGTCTTGTCAGCGCTAGATTTGCCTTTGTCAGCGCCTGAAGAACCATGCATGTTTGTATCTGGTGGTATTTGGAAACTACCATTATCTTGTGCAGCAGCAGCAGCAGTAGCAAAGGCATCAGTCCAAATGGGAATTGTGACATATTCAAATGTAGGAGATGCCTTTTCTGCTTGTGATCCAACCCTCTCATTAACCTGAGTACCTGAAACATCAACAACTTGTTCCTCCACAACATTTGAAGTTACCTTCACAATGTCTGGATTAGTAACAGGCATACAATTTTAAGTTCTAGATAAGGGTTCCAAATCAAACAACCAATTAGGACCACTTTTAGGATCACTAGGTTTATTCTCTAAGAACCTAACATGTACTCTCTCAACAATACGTTTGTCCTCTTTAAGATAAACCCTATAACCCTTGCTCTGGACTGAATACCCCATGAAGTAACCTTCATCACCTTTTGCACTAAATTTCCCTAAGGCATCACTAGTGTCCAATACTACTACATGACATCCAAAAGGTCTGAGAAAACCAATATTAGGTTTTCTTCCCCAAAGTAACTCATAAGGTGTTTTGTTCTGAATTTTGTTAACCTATGCTCTATTTTGCACATAGCATGTTGTATTAACAGCCTCATCCCAAAAGGCTATAGGAAAGTGAGCGTCAGCCAACATTGTTCTGGCTGCTTCAATTAGGGTTCTATTTTTCCTTTCAACAACCCCATTTTGTTGTGGGGTTCTAGCAATACTAAATTGCCTAGTAATTCCTTTCCTGGCACAAAAATCATCTAGCTTTTTGTTCCTAAATTCTCCACCATTATCACTCCTAAGCATCTTAACTTCATTGCCAGACCTTTTCTCAATTTGAGTGATAAAATCAATAAGAACATCAGCTGTGTCACTCTTCATAGCTAGAAAGAATGTCCAAGTAAACCTAGAAAAGTCATCAGTTACAACAAAACAATATGACTTGCCATTCAAACTCTCTATATTTGTTGGACCAAAGAGGTCCATGTGAAGCATATGAAGAGGTCTGGAACTAGTATGCACCTGCTTGGACTTGAATGAGACCTTGTGCTGCTTGCCTTTAAGACATGCAACACAAGAGTGGTCATTGTGGAAGGCCTTCTCAGGCAAACCATCAACTAAACCAAGCCTCACAAGTCTATTTATATTTTTAAAATTTATGTGCCCTAGTCTCCTGTGCCACAAATTACTTTCATCTACTGAGGCCTTAGCATAAAAACAAGACATATTTGTATTCACTTTAATCCCATTTAAATTCACATTATATATGTCCTTATGCCTAGGTGTCCTATACTCAATATACTTCTCATCAGGGATCTTAAAATCCTTGCTTAACACCAAACACTCAGTATCAGTGAAAAGAACCTTGTTTTTGTTATCACAAACTTGTGATACACTAAACAGATTATAATCCAGTTCTTTTACCAGGAAGACGTTTTCAAAACGTAGATTATTGGTGAGAAGGGTTCCTTTGCCTGTGATTTTCCCATATCCACCTCCAAAGTATACCTTATCACCATCTTTAATAGGAGTGAAGTTCGTTAGATAGTCTTCCTTTCCTGTCATGTGCCTTGAGCATCCACTATCCCAATATCCATAATCATTGATTTGTCTTTGAATGCCCTGCACATAAAGAAAACAAATTAGTTTTCTTTGGGAACCCAAGTCTCAGAAGACTTGGATTCATCTTGTTGTTCAATAAGAACAGACTTAGTTCTCACAACAACCCCATTCTCATCCTTTTTAGGATGAAATACCCAGTTAACCCCAATAGGTTTTGTAATGACCTTTGAAATGTAATTAAATCTATTGCAAGTCATTGAAATTCCATTATTGTTAGGGTTTTGATCTTTCTTGGGTCTCCATGTTAAGCTTGAAGAAGCTTTAGACCCCTTACCTTGTGGCTGCAAATATTTAGGTCTGGTCACGTTTCTGTCAGCGTTGGATTTTGTCCTGTCAACACTAAAATTACCCTTGTCAGCGTTGAACCTAGGGTTTGCTACAGGAACCCATTGCCTATTTGACCAGGTGTTTGTCTTTTGAAAAGGTCTTTGTCCATGAGTGTTAGACCTTCTAGAGAAGAATGGGGCAGGTCTAATCACTTGTGGACTTTGCTGCACACAAGGTTTGGGTCTGACAACGTTTGACTTCCTAACAACGTTGACTTTATCAGCGCTGAAATTGTTCCTATCAGCGCTGGCTTTGGGAGCGTTGACACACTTGTATGCCAAATGTGAAAAGCTACCACAAGTGTAACAGGCTTTCTTAGACACACTCTTAGGTCTAGAAGAGAAGAAACTTGTTCCATGATTGTTAACTTGGCTCTTGGGTGACCTATTATTCCTATACATCTCTGCATATTTAATGGTAGGTCTTCTAACAGTGTTTGAGCCTAGGTCAACAGCTTTACCAGTGATTGGATGAGTAACCTTAATGGGTGGTGATTCATTGGGACTTTCACATAGCAAACCTCCCTTAACAAATAAAGTAGGTTTAGCTTTCTTCCACTCATTTAGGTCAGTCAGTTTTTGTTGATACTCCTCTACTGGAGTGACAACTCTTGGTGGAGGAATGAATTCCTCTTCTTGGCATTCTGGTATACCAGTCCAAGATAAATCCTTTCTAAGGACACCATAGAAGTCACTAGCTGGTGGTGGAACCAGTGAGTAATCATTCATCCCAATCCCAGTCATGTCCTTAGGATCCCTTTGTTTAGCTACACAGTCTCCTAGGGTTTGGGTGGCTCTTTCAAATCTTTGAATTTTGAGGTCAACATTATCTTTATTCTTAATGGCCTCATCTAACTTAGCCTGTAGGTCTCTATTGACCTTTGTCATGATATTTCTAATATCCATACTACCCTCTAGCTCATGTTTTAAGATATGTATCTTATCTTTTAAGTCAAATTCCATTTTCTTGTATTCAGAAACGGTTTTCTTAGTTTCAGTAAGAGCTAGTTGGTAATTGGACAGTTTACACCTTTCAGTGCTCATATCATCTTTTAGTTTTAACACCTCTTTGTTAAGTCTATCAGTGTTTATCCTACAACCTTTGCTACAAAAAGCATCATCATATACCTCATTATCAGATGAAGAGGAGGAGTGTGCCATGAGAGCATATTCAACATGCTCTTCTTCTTCAATATCAGTAACTAAAGCTTTGTCCTCTTCAGCATTCTTAGCCAGATAGCTCCAATCCCATCCATTACCATCAATTCCTTAAACTGCAACCATGGCTTTGGAATCTTGAGCTTTAACAATCTGACTTGAGGGTTTACCAGCATCAGATCTGCTAGGAGATCTGCATTCCCTCATGAAGTGCCCCATATGATGACAGTTGTAGCATTCAACTTTGGATTTATCAAATCCAGCTGTGTCTTTAGCATTGAAGGTCATCTTCTTCTTGAACCTTCTATTCCACCTATTTGCTCTTATACTAGCAAGAGCCATGTTCCATTTGATGTCCATCTCTTCCAAGTGCTCATCACTTATCTGCTCAAGGTCCTCATATGTAATCACTGAACCATTGGGCAAAGAAGCAATGTAAGCACATACAGTATCCAAATCCAAACCAGCAGGTTTAACTCTTGGGGAGTCATTCATGAATGTGTCAGCGTCTGAAAAGGAGACGTTGACAGGACTTGTTCCAGCGCTGACAAATGATGATCCAGTAACTGGATGCATATAAGAGTCCTTCTGATTGAATTGACCTTCACTATGAGAGAAGAAGGCCATGTTGCTGGTGGAAGATTTGCTTCCATGATCTGAAAGAGTTTCATCTTCCAACAATCTTAGTTTGTTGTAGATGTCATCAAACGAGGAGCTCTTGTAAGTATTATTGGCAAGAATAGATCTTGCCTCAATCTTCCATGCCTCACCAAGACTTTTCAGAAAGGTAGCATTGGTGTCAACATCACCAACTTGTGTCCCCATGAAGGACAACTTGCTTGTGATGTCAAGCAATCTGCTTCTCACACTACTCAGTTTCTCATTGGGCTGAGCTTTGAAGACAACATAATCATGCAGAAGTTGCTTTTTCTTTTCTTCCTCAGTGTCTGCATTGCCACCATATGCAACTTCAAGTGCTTCCCAAAGATCCTTAGCAGATTCATAGCCTCTATATTTGTGCTGGTTTTCTTGTCCCAAAGAGACTTTTAGAATATTTAGGGCTTTCATGTCAACCCTTTTCTTTGCAATATCTTCAGCACCTACAGCTCTACCATCTCCAGGTTTTTCTTTCTTATCCTCTTCAGGGCATCCTTCAACAGTTGTTCTTTGACTAATGGCATCAAGAATCTTTTGATCCTTATTGAATGAGTTTCCATATTCAATAATCTCCCAGAGTGTGTAGTCATAGATCCCCAGATATTGTTCAAAGTTGAACTTCCATAAGTCAAAGTGGGTTGCATCAAGCATGGGAATCTTGATGTTTGGTAAGGCTGAGGAGGAGGAGGTTATTGCTTCAGACATGATGTTGTTAGGGTTTTTGTGTTTTTAGGGTTTCTGAGAAAATTAGGGTTTTGGTGTTCGTGTATCGTTCTGGTGTTCTTCAAAGATCAAAAGTTCCTCAACAAGCTCTGATACCACTTGTTGATCCCAAACTTAGATCGATTAGCTTTGTGTATACGAGATTAGATCAAGTATAACATGTAGAGAAACCTTTGTTATATGCTTTGTGAATCTAAGTGTTATGCGGAATTTAACACTTAAACAAGAACACAAGATGTAAACAAAACTTTCACTTTGATTATGAATGTCGAACTTGCTTACAATGAAAGATGTTTACGAATGAAAACTTATATATAAAACTCGATATCAAACATTAACCTAAAGGCCTTCTTTTATAGACTAAGAAGCCTTGTACAATAAGCTACGTATCAACTATTCTAGGTAAAGATAAACATAGAAAATACATTGTCGTTTCTATCCTTACTAGAAGTATTCTAGAATATAATAAACGTGTAGCTTATATCTTCCATCAGTGCTTGTCTTCAATCTGTCAACGCTTGACTTTAACTTGTCAACGCTTGAGCTGTCAGCGCTTGCTTTGTTCCTGTCAACGCTTGATTTGTTCTTGTCAGCGTTCAAGTGATCTGGCCTTAATTTATTCCCAACATAACTCGCTTCACGATTTGAGACCTTTCTTGGACCGATATTTGGCAGCGACTTCATACTTCGAATCTTTGAGAGACGTTCTTGAAATTATGGTCTTCTCTTTATAATTGGAATTTCTTCACTTGAAGTTTTTGAGAGATTCTTCATATTTGGACCACGACTTATTCATTTTTCTCCAATCTTTATTTAGGATTTTGATATACAATGATCCGCCTCCTTTTAGGACTTGGATCTATTTATCCTCATACCTTGTTAGGCTCTTTTTGGATAGATTTCTCCATGATCTTTTGGGGAGTACTTGCTTTTCGTCGTGTGTCTTGATCCTTCATATTGATTTTCAATAAATGATTCTTCACATCACTTGGGATCTTTAGCAACAAAATTTATCCCTCATGCCTTGTTAGGGCCTTTTCGGACTCGCCAATCTTCGCATCCCGCTTTAATAAGTTATGCCTTGGCTATGAACTCTAATTAATACCGAGCAACTTTTAAACGATCTTGTTCTAGAAGCTAAGTAACTTTTCAAATCGTACAACCTTATTTATTGCAATTAAATTTATTAACAAGCGATGGGAGAAAAAGCTTATAATCAACTCACATAAATTCATGAAAGAATACCAAACATATAATTGACTCTATCATCTCTCGTTCTCCATAATTTAAAATCTCAAGGAATGAGACTCGTGGATGCTTAGCCAATTAAATCAAAGTTTTGGATTTTCGAGTTATCTATAGGAACTTGCAAATTCTTAGACTTTTTCAAGTTTAGAAATCACATTTTAAAGTTCCCTTGATAAACAACTCTCTAGGATCAATAATAGGAACTTGCGAAAAGTTCTTGTTCTTAACCCTGAGAGTTAAGACTTTCGCGTTTTAAAGTTCCTTTTATAAAAGCCTAGCAAAACTTGACTTAAACACATTAAGGATACTAACTAGAGTAAACTTAGATAAGTAAACTCGGGTTGAGTCAAAAGATTCACGACGTTGAATAATTAAAACCACTTTATTAAAAATTTATTCTAGCAAAGAAAGTAAATAACGCTAACAAAGGAAAATACTACTATACAACTAGGCCAAAATAGATTAAGAATTTTGAAAAATGACGAAAAATCAAATTTTTCGGTTAAAATGAGGACAAATTCATGGAAAAAACCACTTACTTCGATAGAAGTCCCCCTACACTTGATATAAACATTGTCCTCAATGTTTAAGCATGTGGGAGTAAACTCCCCTACACTTAGGACATTGTGCACTTTGTTTAAATCTTGCTAAGGAAAGGACAACTACAGTGATTTCAATCGGAACATATAAGATATGAAATATTGAATCACGACAGTTTAGTATAGAACTAGGAAGACGGGTACACGGGATCACGGTTTGTCAAAAGTCATCGAGAATAGATCTTTGAAGCATTTATCCCTGCACATGATAAGAAACAAGACAACAAACACATACGGGGCTCCCCCTACACTTATTATGAAAACGGTAAAGGATATATCATGGGTTGCCTCCCGAGAAGCGCTTGTTTTTGTTAACCGAGTCACGAGCCTGACTCGACCCAGAACTAGTTCAAGGGAAACATGGTGAGGGATGGAATCATCTCATGAGAGATGTCCTCACCAAAGTACAACTTCACGCGCTGGCCATTCACCTTAAAATTGGGCCCATTTGGCTGAGAAAGCTTAATGGTGCCATATGGGAAGACTTTGGCGATGGTGAATGGACCAGGCCAGCGGCTCTTCAGCTTTCCCTAGAAGATCTTCAACCGAGAGTTAAAAAGTAAGAATTGATCACCAACGTGGAACTCTCGGTTCTTAATCCTAGCATCATGGATGATCTTGGTCTTCTCCTTGTAGATCAACAAGTTCTCATAAGCTTCATTCCTCAATTCATTTAGCTCGTTGAGTTGAATCTTCCGAAGATCGCCGGCTTTATTGATGTCGAAGTTAGCCCACTTCAAGGCCCAATATGCCTTATGTTCCAGCTCGATAGGGAGGTGGCATGCTTTCCCGTACACAAGACGATAAAGAGATGAGGGTGTAGAGAGAGAAAGGAGAGAAAAGAGGAGTAGAGAGAGAAAGTGAAATGGAATTATTGATAAATGAAAACCACCAATCCCTCCTAACATGCTAGGAGGGGTATATATAGCCCACCCTACATGTGGGCTATATGGACTATATCTTTACTAAGTAGATCAAGAGCCCATTACATTAATATATCGTTGGAAAGACCGATCCTTCATAAATACGTAAAACGTATTTTCAACAAAAACTTTTTTAGACTGAATTAACATTGTCAAAACATTTCTCAACCATTTTTGAAAGAGACTTTGAGGATTTTGAAAAGGAGAAGAGACGATTTTCAAGAAGAGTTTAGGAGACTCAAAGACTCAAAATGATACAAGACTCAAAGGAAAGAAAGAGACTCAATAAAGGAAAGCAATTAAGGAATATGTTCCATTAATCCTAGACCTAGACGCAAATAATTAAAAGGTTCCCTCTTAAGTGGCTTAGTGAAGATGTCGGCTAAGTTATCCTCAGAGGGTACCTTCTCAATTAAAAATGTTCCCCTTTTGAACATTATCCCTAAGAAAATGGTGACGAATTTCTATGTGCTTGGTTCGCGAATGTTGCACGGGATTCTTGCTAAGGTCTATAGCACCCTTATTGTCACACATGATGGGAACATCATTAATACAAGGTTTTAGCCAAGTATAAAAAGTTATCGTCCGATCTTTTCGCATTGATTACCGTTAATTAGTGCGACTTAGTCGTTCTTAGTGGAAAATAAAATGGGTTGTTTGATTATCTATTTTAAACTAAAAGCAAATAAATGTCGTTGAGTAAAATTAAAGCTTTTAAAAATTAAACTAAAAATCACTAGAAAAACACTTGGTAAAAATAGAGATTTTGGGAAGCGTGCAATTTTTAGAACTTAAAACGTAATGAACTTGAAACTTAAAACTTTATAAAACTTAAAAACTTAAACTATCGGAATGTAAAAAGTCCAATCTGTCGGAATGTAGCAAACACAAAACCATCGGAATATAAGTGACCAATTCTATCGCAATGTTGTTCTATCGAAATGTCCAGTATCGGAATATAAGAGATCAAAACTATCGGAATGTTCAAAGCTATCGGAATGTTTCAGATCAGAATCCAGGTTTTCTATCGGAATGTCACTAAAAAAAATTTGGCAGAGTTTCGACTTAAAGTAACCTTAAGACCGTCGCAATATGCGATCGCAATGACCGATCGCAATCCCGATCGGAATAAGGGGGAAAAACCTTAGATCGCAAAGTAAAACCCCTTGGGTTATTGCGATACAATGAAACCATCGGAATGTGTAAAAGCCCTCAATATTGCGATGAACATCAAATAATCCGAAAATGGAGATAAGCCAAAGTCTCAATAAGCAGTTCCAATAAGAACTCTTAACCGAATCTTAAACAAGTCAATAAGCATAAATTTGACAACTTTTGAAATATGAAATTCGTAAACATTATAAAAGAAACTTAAAAAAAATTAATTTTATTTTGAGTAAACTAAAACCAATAAGCTAAATACGAAATAAGCCAAAAAGCATAACAAGCCTCAAGCTTAATCGTATAAGAACTTATATAGGACTAAAAAGATGAACTTTTTAATCACTTAAACATCAAAATCAAACGTGAATCAAGGATATTTCGGATCAAAATCAAAGTAAAATCAAGAAAGGAAGAAAAAGATTGAAAATTAAAAGCTTAAACTTGAACTTTTTGATTAATGAATCTCAAATAGAAAGATTAAATAAAACTTAAATTTGAAAGAAAAGATGAAGTTTTAGTGAGAGAAAGTTAAACACTTTCTCTCTCTAAAATGAAAAACTAAAGAAAGAAAAATAACTAGCTAACCACCTTCCTAATGTGTTTAGGAGGGTATTTATAGGAAAATGGGGAGGTGCATGTGTTGCTTCCTCTTTCTTTCTTCTCGGCTCGACTCGATTAAATCGTTTGTCTTTCTCAACGTCGTCTCGGGATTTGAACTTGTCTTTTAATTTTCTTCTATAATTAGACTTGAGTTCTCCGACTTCATTAAACTTCCGTCTTTAGACTTTTTCTTCGATAAATCTTCAGAATGGGCCTTGGACTTCCGTTTTTTTTTGCATTCTTGATCTTTTGACTTCGTCTTTTCTCGTTTTCTTCGATAAAAGCCCGTGAAAGCCCGTGTTTTCTTCCTTTTTTCGTCTTTTGGTCCTAAAACACAATAAAAACACAAACCACGCATAATTCCGACTTTTACGACATAAAATACACGTTTTGGTCTTGTTATTATTGGAAATAAGTGGTAAAAGGATAAGTGTTTTACACTTATTAAATCCCCTACACTTAACCATTGCAATGCCCTCATGCAATGCATTAATTTTAAAGCACGGTTTACGTTTTCTATCATAAATAACCCACCTTGGCCTTTATTAAATACTAAACATTAAGGAAAAATAAGAAAATAAAAACAAGTAAAGAAATCAAAGACTTACATTGGGGTTTTGGCTGTCATGAATGTTTATCATCCTCACGTTTCACGTTCCCGAAACCAAGCATAAAAACGAGATCATTGTTATTATAAGTTAGCAAACTAACACGAATTCATTTGGGCCAATTATTTACTTAGACTCCCTTATTCCTAGGTGTATCTCCTATATTTTAATTTTGTCTTGAATGATCACGAGGATGCATTGTTTGACTTATTTCAATAGTTATTTAGGCCGAAAATCAAGTGGGACGATTTAATCAATAGTTAGCTAAAGGACAAAATCTTTTAAAACTGCTTCTCGGGATCTCATAAAGTTCATATCTTGGCATAACTCGCTTCACGATTTGAGACCTTTCTCAGACCGATATTTGGCAGCGACTTCATACTTCGAATTTTTTAGAGACGTTCTTGAAATTATGGTCTTCTCTTTATAATAGGAATTTCTTCACTTGAAGTTTTTGAGAGATTCTTCATACTTGGACCACGACTTATTCATTTTTCTCCAATATTTATTTAGGATTTTGATATACAATGATCCGCCTCCTTTTAGGACATGGATCTATTTATCCTCATACCTTGTTAGGCTCTTTTTGGATAGATTTCTCCATGACCTTTTGGGGAGTACTTGCTTTTCGTCGTGTGTCTTGATCCTTCATATTGATTTTCGATAAATGATTCTTCACAACACTTGGGATCTTTAGCAACAAAATGTATCCCTCATGCCTTGTTAGGGCCTTTTCGGACTCGCCAATCTTCGCATCCTGCTTTAATAAGTTATGCCTTGGCTATGAACTCTAATTAATACCGAGAAACTTTTAAACGATCTTGTGCTAGAAGCTAAGTAACTTTTCAAATCGTACAACCTTATTTATTGCAATTAAATTGATTAACAAGCGATGGGAGAAAAAGCTTATAATCAACTCACATAAATTCATTAAAGAATACCAAACTTATAATTGACTCTATCATCTCTCGTTCTCCACAATTTAAAATCTCAAGGAATGAGACTCGTGGATGCTTAGCCAATTAAATCAAAGTTTTGGATTTTCGAGTTATCTATAGGATCTTGCAAATTCTTAGACTTTTTCAAGTTTAGAAATCACATTTTAAAGTTCCCTTGATAAACAACTTTCTAGGATCAATAATAGGAACTTGCGAAAAGTTCTTGTTCTTAACCCTGAGAGTTAAGACTTTCGCGTTTTAAAGTTCCCTTTATAAAAGCCTAGCAAAACTTGACTTAAACACGTTAAGGATACTAACTAGAGTAAACTTAGATAAGTAAACTCGGGTTGAGTCAAAAGATTCACGACGTTAAAAAATTAATACCACTTTATTAAAAATTTATTCTAGCAAAGAAAGTAAATAACGCTAACAAAGGAAAATACTACTATACAACTAGGCCAAAATAGATTAAAATTTTTGAAAAATGTCGAAAAATCAAATTTTCCGGTTAAAATGAGGACAAATTCATGGAAAAAAACCACTTACTTCGATAGAAGTCCCCCTACACTTGATATAAACATTGTCCTCAATGTTTAAGCATGTGGGAGTAAACTCCCCTACATTTAGGACATTGTGCACTTTGTTTAAATCTTGCTAAGGAAAGGACAACTACAGTGATTTAAATCGGAACATATAAGATATGAAATATTGAATCACGACAGTTTAGGATAGAACCAGGAAGACGGGTACACGGGATCACGGTTCGTCAAAAGTCATCGAGAATGGATCTTTGAAGCATTTATTCCTGCACATGATAAGAAACAAGACAACAAACACATACGGGGCTCCCTCTACACTTATTATGAAAACGGTAAAGGATAGATCACGGGTTCCCTCCCGAGAAGCGCTTGTTTTTGTTAACCGAGTCACGAGCCTGACTCGACCCAGAACTAGTTCAAGGGAAACATGGTGAGGGATGGAATCAACTCATTAGAGATGTCCTCACCAAAGTACAACTTCACGCGCTGGCCATTCACCTTTAAATTGGGCCCATTTGGCTGAGAAAGCTTAATGGTGCCATATGGGAAGACTTTAGCGACGGTGAATGGACCAGACCAGCGGCTCTTCGGCTTCCCTAGAAGATCTTCAACCGAGAGTTAAAAAGTAAGACTTGATCACCAACGTGGAACTCTCGGTTCTTAATCCTAGCATCATGGATGATCTTGGTCTTCTCATTGTAGATCAACAAGTTCTCATAAGCTTCATTCCTCAATTCATTTAGCTCGTTGAGTTGAATCTTCCGAAGATCGCCGGCTTTGTTGATGTCGAAGTTAGCCCACTTCAAGGCCCAATATGCCTTCTGTTCCAGCTCGATAGGGAGGTGGCATGCTTTCCCGTACACAAGACGATAAGGTGTACAACCAATCGGGGTCTTATAAGCGGTACAGAAAGCCCACAAAGCATCATCTAACTTATCGGCCCACGAGGCACGATGCTCTCCCACAGTACGCTCAAGAATTCGCTTCAATCCACGGTTAGATATCTCGGCTTGACCATTGGTTTGAGGATGATAAGCGGTGGAAAGACGATGATTAACACCATACTTAGCCAAGACTCTTGTGAATTGATCGTTGTAAAATGAGTTCCGCGGTCACTGATGATAGCACGAGGAACACCGAATCGAGCAAAAAGCTGCTTTAAAAAGTTCACAACCACCCTCGCATCGTTCGTAGGGAGAGCCTTAGCTTCAACCCATTTAGATACGTAGTCAACGGCTACGAGGATGTACTTGTTCCCTTTATATGATGGAAATGAACCCATAAAGTCGATGCCCCAAACATCAAAGATTTCACATTCTTGTATGAAATTTTGAGGCATCTCATATTTATGTGTGATATTGCCTTGGCGTTGGCAAGCATCACAATTTTTAACCATCTCGTGAGCGTCACGATAAATAGTGGGCCAATAGAATCCAGAGTCGAAAACTTTCTTCGCGGTGTAGTTGGGACCAAAGTGACCACCAGTGGGTCCTTTATGGCAAGCTTCGAGAATGTCTAAAGCTGCGGTTCCATCAACACACCGACGAATAATCAGATCAGCACATTGTTTGAAGAGATAAGGGTCATCCAAAAAGTAAGTCTTAATATCTTTAAAGAACTTCTTTTGTTGGGATGTTAAACCTTTGATGAGAATACCACCCGCTAAGTAGTTTGCAATGTCCGCAAACCACGGGGTGTCATCAAGATTGGTACTGATAGACATTAAGGCCTCAAGGGGAAAAGAGTCATTGATCTCTTGATTCGGATGATCGCTTTGATAAGGATCCTCAAGTCTACTTAGATGATCCGCGGCTAGGTTTTCGGCTCCCTTCTTGTCACGAATTTCAATTTTAAATTCTTGAAGGAGCAAAACCCAACGAAGAAGTCTTGGCTTAGAATCTTGCTTAGTCAACAAGTACTTCAACGCGGAATGGTCGGTATAGACAATGGTGGGGGAAAGGAAAAGATAGGGGCGAAATTTTTCAAAGGCATACACTACAGCTAAAAGCTCTTTTTCGGTAGTGGTATAATGCAATTGAGCCCCCATCATTGTCTTGCTAGCATAATGGATTGGTTGGAAGTGTTTGTTCAATCTTTGGCCCAAAACCGCTCCAATAGCAAAGTCGCTAGCATCACACATCAATTCAAAAGGTATCTCCCAATTAGGGGTAACCAAGACCGGTGCCTTAGTTAGCTTGTCCTTAAGAAGATTGAAGGATTCAAGACAATCTTTAGAAAAGATAAAAGGAGTATCTTTTTCCAAGAGGTGGGTCACCGGGCGAGCGATTTTAGAAAAATCTTAAATGAATCGATGATATAAGCCCGCATGACCAAGGAAACTTCTCACACCCTTCACGGTTGAAGGTGGAGGTAATTTGGCTATGACATCCACTTTAGCACGGTCCACTTCAAGACCGGCTTTTGAGATTTTATGTCCAAGCACAATGCCTTTTTTCACCATGAAATGGCATTTTTCCCAATTTAGAACAAGGCGAGTGTCTTCACACCGCTTAAGCATGCGTTCCAAATTGGCAAAGCAAGTAGAGAAGGAATCACCATAGACCGAGAAATCATCCATGAAGACTTCCATGGTTTGCTCAACCATGTCATGGAAGATAGCCATCATACACCTTTGGAAAGTCCCATGAGCATTGCATAAGCCGAAAGGCATTCGTTTGTAAGAAAATGTTCCATAAGGACAAGTGAATGTGGTTTTCTCTTGGTCTTTAGGATCGATGGGAATTTGAAAATACCTGTAGAAACCGTCTAAAAAGCATTAATAGTCATTACCCGCTAGACGTTTAAGCATTTGGTCCATAAAAGGAAGGGGAAAATGATCCTTTCTCGTAGCATCATTGAGTTTTGCGATAGTCTATACAAACTCTCCACCCTGTAACGAGACGAGTAGGAATCAACTCGTTGTTTTCATTGGGCACAACGGTGATTCCGCCTTTCTTAGGCACACAATGGGCCGGACTAACCCATGGTGAATCCGAGATAGGGTAGATCATTCCTGCATCAAGAAGTTTTATAACCTCTTTTTGATAACATCATAGATCTTGGGATTCACCCGTCTTTGGCTTTGAATAGTGGGTTTAAAGTCGTCCTCCATGAGAATTTTATGTGTGCAAAAGTGAGGATCAATTCCACGAATATCGGAGATTTTCCAAGCAATCGCTTTCTTATGATTCTTCAGCACGGTGATAAGTCGGAATTTTTCATCTTCTTTCAAGTCCTTTGCGATGATCACGGGTGACTTCTTGTTGTCTTCAAGGAAAACGTACTCGAGATGAGACGGTAGGTCCTTAAGCTCTAAATCCGGAGGATTTTCGATGGAAGGCGTAGTCAAATTCGGTTCATCGATAGAGATATCCTTAGGAGATGGTGGAGAAATATGGTCCTCATTGAGAAGTTTCTCAATGGTACGAATGTCTTCATCCCAATTGGAGGAAGAATCGTCATATTGCAAGTCCACATCTCCCAAAGTTGCTTCAAATTATTTCAAAAGGAAATCACTTTCTCCAAATGGAGTTAGTGATGGAGCAATAGAGGAAACGGTCTCAACAATGGGTAGAGAAGAAGAACCACTTTTACTAGCGTCTTTGAAATGCTCTTCACAAGCCTCATCAAGTACGTCAATGAAATTAACGCTCTCGTTTTCAGAAGGCTGCTTAGAAATTTTACCCATGTTGAAGACGATTGTATCGTCACCAACTCTCATGATTAATTCGCCCGCGGCTACATCAATGAGAGTGTGACCGGTCCTCAAGAATGGACGTCCAACGATTAATGGAACACGGGGATCCATCTCGTAGTCAACGACAATAAAATCCGCCGGAAAGGTGAATTTGTCGACACCGACAAAGACATCTTCGGCTATCCCCACTAGATAAGCAACCGTACGGTTATCTAATTCCAAAGTCATTCGTGTGGGGACTAGCTCAGGTAGAGATAATTGTTTCCAAACGCTTAGAGGTATTAAGTTGATACTAGCACCTAGATCGGCTAGGGCCATACAATTCTCTACCCCGGGGAAGTTGCAAGGAATGAGAAAACGACCCGGATCACCAAGTTTGGTGGGTAATTTCCTTAGGAGCACTGCGGAGCAATTCTCGTTAAGTTGGGTCTGAGCGATGTCAAGAAGTTTCTCCTTATCACTGAAAAGATCTTTAAACATTTTAGCATATTTGGGCATGTGAGCGAGAGCCTCAGCAAAGGAGATATTGAAATTCAGTTGTTTAAACATTTTGAGAAAGTTAGAAACCTGAATATCATCCTTGTTCTTCAATTTCTCTTTCCTCAACCTTGAGAGATAATGTATATTGGGTTGAGATGAAGGCTTTGGAATGGAGTTCTCACTCACATCCTTGGGTGGTGGAGGGGTAGAAGTAGAAGGTGGATGAATTGGAGGAATAGAAGTTGGAGGAATTGGAGAAGTGGACTCGTTTTCCTTTGTCACAATCACAGGTGCAGGTGTAGGAAGCTCGGGTTCCTTTAAACCTTTTCCACTGCGAGTGGTGATTGCTTTCATCTCCCCTCTTGGATTAGCAACAGTGTTACTCGGCAGTGAAACCCGAACCAGAGGCTTGATTACTTGGGAAGAAACTAGCCATCATGTTCCTTAAGTAATTCGTTTGACTTGCCAAAGTATTTCGCATATCGGCTCGAAGATCATTCCCTTGTTTCACCATATCTGCTTTCATGTTGGCCATTTCCTGCTGAAGATTCTGCACTGTCGCATCATTAGTCCTCATGTAAGTTTCAACCTCGTGACTAAATACGGTGGGTTGGTTGGGAGGAGGAGCATGGTAGGCAGGTGGTTGATAAGCGGGTTGTTGGTAAACTTGGTTGTTTCTTTGAGGTGGATATGGGGTTATTTGGGTTTGATATTGTTTTGGAGCACGAGGTTGGTTTTGATTGTTGCGATTGAGGTTGTTTGGGTTTTGTTGGAGAAAACCGGGTGGTGAAAGAAAGTTGTTTGAGCGATAGCTGAGCAAATTGCGGTCACCTTGAGGACGTGCTTGATAGCCTCCTGTAGAAAAGTTACCGTTGGCGGCATACAAATTTTCCGGATTGTCGTGAGTTGAAGGACAATCGGTGTATAAGTGAGATCCCCCGCATATTTCACATGATTGACTCAAAGCATTAGCTTGGGCAGTGATTTGTTTGGCATTGTTGGCGGTTTGTACATCAAGCGATTCCACAAGCAAAGTAAGCTTATCAATTCTCTTGTCGGCATCACTAGTACTAGCACTAGCCACATTAGTTCGAACACTCTTGGTTTGCACTCTAGACTTATTCTCAATAATTTCCCATGCAGCATCAGAAGACTTAACCAAAATGTTACCCCCCGAGGCACTATTTAGTGAATCTTGGTCATTCATGCTTAACCCATTGTAAAAAGTATTTATTTGATGTACTTTTGTGAAACCATGTTGTGGACACTTTCTTAAAAGTTCCTTAAAACGGTCCCAAGATTCACTAAATGTCTCACCGTACTTTTGTTCAAAAGTAATGATTTCATTCCGCAAAGCGGTAGTACGTGAAGGTGGGAAAAAGTAGTTAATGAACTTGGTCTCTAAATCCGTCCACGTAAGAATACTTTGTGGCGGTTCCTTATCAAGCCAATTCCGGGCTTGTCCCTCTAAGGAGAAAGGAAAAAGTTGCAAGTGAATCACTCCTTGTGAAACCCCATTATATTTAACCGTATTGGTGAGTTGAAGAAACCTTTTTATATGATCATGAGGATCATCAAGTGAATGCCCCAAGAAAGGTTGAGCAGAGACCATTTGAATGAAGCCGGATTTGAGTTCAAAATTGTTGGCTCCAATCTCGGGTATGACAATAGCATCGGTGTTTCCCTCTACGTGCGATTGCAAAAGCTCGATCATTGGTTGATTGTCCGTGGTGACAATAGGTGGAGTAATGACTTCGGCTTGAGCTACTTTCTTCTTAAGAGCACGAGTACGCATACACACCTACAAAAGGAAAAGAAAAATATACAAGAAATATTTTTGGTTTTTTATGTTTTTCTATCTTTTTGTATTTTTGAAAATTTTATATTTTTTAGGATTTTTTTTTAATTTTAAAACAAGGAAAATAACGTTCAAAAATGAACGGATCCAAAAATCCAACGTGTCTCTCACTTAAAAACCGTTAATCTTAACGAAAAGAGCCGGCAGCGGCGCCATTTAATACAAGGTTTTAGCCAAGTATAAAAAGTTATCGTCCGATCTTTTCGAATTGATTACCGTTAATTAGTGCGACTCAGTCGTTCTTTGTGGAAAATAAAATGGGTTGTTTGATTATCTATTTTAAACTAAAAGCAAATAAATGTCATTGAGTAAAATTAAAGCTTTTAAAAATTAAACTAAAAATCACTAGAAAAACACTTGGTAAAAATAGAGATTTCGGGAAGCGTGCAATTTTTATAACTTAAAACGTAATGAACTTGAAACTTAAAACTTTATAAAACGTAAAAACTTAAACTATCGGATTGTAAAAAGTCCAATCTGTCGGAATGTAGCAAACACAAAACCATCGGAATATAAGTGACCAATTCTATCGCAATATTGTTCTATCAGAATGTCCAGTATCGGAATACAAGAGATCAAAACTATCGGAATGTTCAAAGCTATCGGAATGTTTCAGATCGGAATCCAGGTTTTCTATAGGAATGTCACTAACAAAAATTTGGCAGAGTTTCGACTTAAAGTAACGATAAGACCGTCGCAATATGAGATCGCAATGAGCGATCGCAATCCCGATCGGAATAAGGGGAAAAACCTTAGATCATAAAGTAAAACCCCTTGGGTTATTGCGATACAATGAAACCGTCGGAATGTGTAAAAGCCCTCAATATTGCGATGAACATCAAATAATCCGAAAATGGAGATAAGCCAAAGTCTCAATAAGCAGTTCCAATAAGCACTCTTAACCGAATCTTAAACAAGTCAATAAGCATAAATTTGACAACTTTTGAAATATGAAATTCATAAACTTTATAAAAGAAACTTTTAAAAAAATTAAATTTTTTTTTGAGTAAACTAAAACCAATAAGCTAAACACGAAATAAGCCAAAAAGCATAACAAGCCTCAAGCTTAATCGTATATGAACTTATATAGGACTAAAAAGATGAACTTTTTAATCACTTAAACATCAAAATCAAACGTGAATCAAGGATATTTTGGATCAAAATCAAAGTAAAATCAAGAAAGGAAGAAGAAGATTGAAAATTAAAATCTTAAACTTGAACATTTTGATTAATGAATCTCAAATACAAAGATTAAATAAAGCTTAAATTTGAAAGAAAAGATGAAGTTTTAGTGAGAGAAATTTAAACACTTTCTCTCTCTAAAATGAAAAACTAAAGAAAGAAAAATAAATAGCTAACCACCCTCCTAATGTGTTTAGGAGGGTATTTATAGGAAAATGGGGAGGTGCATGTGTTGCTTCCTCTTTCTTTCTTCTCGGCTCGACTCGATTAAATCCTTTGTCTTTCTCGACGTCGTCTCGGGATTTGAACTCGTCTTTTAATTTTCTTATATAATTAGACTTGAGTTCTCCGACTTCATTAAACTTCCGTCTTTAGACTTTTTCTTCGATAAATCTTCAGAATGGGCCTTGGACTTCCGTTCTTTTTGCATTCTTGATCTTTTGACTTCGTCTTTTCTCGTTTTATTTGATAAAAGCCCGTGAAAGCCCGTGTTTTCTTCTTTTTTTCGTCTTTTGGTCCTAAAACACAATAAAAACACAAACCACGCATAATTCCGACTTTTACGACATAAAATACACGTTTTGGTCTTGTTATTATTTGAAATAAGTGGTAAAAGGATAAGTGTTTTCACACTTGTTAATCATCAAGACAAATCCCGTAATCAACAAGCGCTTGCTTCATCCATAGAGCTTGTTGGCATGCTTTTCCGGCACTCACATACTCGGCTTCTATGGTGGATATCGCAAGAGTGGTTTGTTTCTTGGAGAACCAAGAAGTTAAACAACAACCCATGAAGGTACAAACACCACTAGTGCTTTTCCGGTCCACATAGTCTCCCGCATGATCCGAGTCCGCGTAGACAATGGTTTCTACGCTGGTCCCTTTAGGATACCATAATCCTAAATGTATAGTGCCCTTAATGTATCAGTAGATACGCTTAACCGCTTCAAGGCGAGAGGTTTTGGGAGCCTCTTGGAAGCGAGCACAAAGGCAAACACTAATCATGATATTTGGTCGACTTGCCTTTAGGTACAACAAACTACCAATCATACCTCTATATTTGGTGTTGTCTACCGACTCACAATCATCATCTACGGTGAGTTTAGTATCCGAGGCCATAGGGGTCTTCATTGGTCTAGATTCTTCTAATCCAAATTTCTTTAGCATTTCTTTAGCGTACTTAGATTGACTAAAGAAAATACCATCATCCATTTGTTTAATTTGGAGTCCTAAAAAGAAGTTAAGTTCTCCCATCATATTCATTTCGAACTCATCATGCATGATTTTGGCAAAGTCATCACACAATTCTTGACAAGTTGAGCCAAATATAATGTCATCAACATATATTTGCACGATTATGAGGTGAGAACCTTTCTTCTTTGTAAAGAGAGTGTTGTCTACCATTCCCATGGTATACTCATGTTTAACAAGAAACGCTTTAAGTCTATCATACCAAGCTTTGGGTGCTTGTTTAAGACCATAAAGTGCCTTCTTAAGCTTGTAAACATGATCCGGTTCTCAAAATCAATGAAGCCGAGAGGTTGAGCCACATATACCTCCTCATTGATCAAGCCGTTAAGAAACGCGCTCTTTACATCCATTTGTTGAAGCTTAATATCTAAGGCACAAGCGTAGGCTAAAAGGATTCTAATGGATTCTAATCTAGCTACTGGTGCATATGTCTCGTCATAATCAATCCCTTCTTGTTAATTATAGCCTTGTGCTACAAGTCTAGCTTTGTTACGAGACACAACACCATTCTCATCTATCTTATTCCTATATACCCATTTGGTTCCTATAATGGTAGAACTTCTAGGTGGAGGAACAAGTTCCCAAACATCATTAGCAACGAATTGATTCAATTCTTCTTGCATCGCAATGACCCAACTCTCATCCATCAAAGCTTCTTTAACATTCTTTGGTTCAATCAAGGAGACGAAACAAAAGAAGTTACTTTGGTTTTTGACTTGAGATCTTAGGGTCCTTTGATTTAAGTCACCAATGATATTATTGAGAGTATGATCCTTAGACTCCTTAATGTTTACTTCCTTTTCAACACTAAGGTCTTCAACTCCTATTTTTCTAACCTCTTTGGCTCTAACTACTTCTACTTCATTAAAGTCATCATCAACCAATGGTGGTGTCTTGGTTAAAGGAGGGGTTTCATCAAAAGTGACGTTAAGTGATTCTTCAATTACGTCCGAGGTTCTATTTAGGACTATGTAGGCTTTGCTAGTTTGGGAATAACCTAAAAAGATACCTTCGTAAGACTTTGGGTCAAACTTGGTAAGGTAGTATTTGGTGTTGAGGATAAAGCACTTGCTTCCAAACACCCTAAATTATTCCAATGAGGGTTTCTTACCTTTAAGAATCTCATAGGGGGTCTTTCCTAAGAAGGGTCGAATAAGAATTCGGTTGAGAATATAAGTCGATGTGTCCACGACATTGCACCAAAACTTTTGAGGCAAAGATTGCTCGTTTAACATCGTCCTATTCATCTCTTGGATGGTCCTATTCTTCCTTTCAACTACCCCATTTGATTGTGCAATGCGAGGAGCCGAGAAATTATGGGTAATACCATGAGCTTCACAAAAAGCACCAAATTGGACTTCATTATCAAATTCCATACCATGATCCGTCCTAATAGAGACAATTAGACATCCTAGTTGATTTTGAATTCTTCGACTAAAGATTTCGAAATGATCGAAAGCTTCATTCTTAGATGCCAAAAATCTAGTCCAAGTGAATCTAGAGTAGTCATCAACTATAACTAAGGTATAAAGGTTACCTCAATAACTCCGTATGGCGGTAGGTCCAAAGAGATCCATATGTAGGAGTTCTAAGCACCGAGAGGTTGAAACCAAATTCTTGGCTTTGTGACTTGAGTGAACTTGCTTTCCAACTTTGCAAGCATCACAAAAGTGACTATCAAACTTCATCTTGGGGAGGTGTCTTACCAACTCCTTAGAGACTAAAGATTGAATTAGACGCATATTAGCGTGACCTAATCTCCTATGCCAAAGAGTAGAACTATCATCTATAGTCGCAAGACATATGTTGTCTTTTGACTTCTTATTAACCTTCATGACATAAAGCCCATGCTTTCTAACACCTTTTCCAATGACCTTTCCATCTTTAACGATTTCACTATCATTTTCCGAAAAGATGACCTTACACTTATTGTCACAAATTTGAACTATGCTTAAAAGGTTAAACCCTAAATTATATACGTGCTCAACATTTTCAGTAGTCATGGAGTCAAGAGAAACCGTACCTTTGCCAATGATATTACCACGTAGACTACTAGAAAAAGTGAAGTTACCTCCATCATATGCTTTGTATCGTGAGAACAAACTTCGATTACTCGTCATGTGTTTAGAAAAACCACTATCCTTAATCCACTAGCCGGGTTCCAAATCAATTCCCAAGCATATCTAGGTAACAACATACACCATCAAACATTTGGTCCCCAATATCTCATGGGTCCAAAATTGTTAGTTCTAAACATCCCTTGATTTTGGTTGGGATGAATGAATTAAGGAGGGTTTCCCCACGGGGAACATAAGGGAGGAGGATAAAAATTCATATAACCATTTTGTTGTTTATTATTTCTCCTAGGTGTATTTGATCTTGGTTTAGAGTTATGGTCATTCCTTCTAGGTGTTGGAGTTTTACTTCTAGGTCGTAAATTGTTTTGACTATCTCTTCTAGGTGTTTTCGTTCTACTTCTAGGCCTAGACTCACTCCGTACTTTTGGTGGAGTAGAAGATGGTCTTGATAAACTTCTATTTCCCGTTAGAGGTTTACTCAAAGGCTTATAGAACTTATCAACGACATTGTCGTCAAGTATGGGTAATTTCACTTTATTAACAATAAGATGCTTAGGTTGTTCACCTAATTTTGATTTTTCAGAAAGTTCAGGATTTTCATCAAAAACATTTTCTGGCCGCGGTACCTTATCTATGGCGGCGGTTCCATATCGATAAGGAACCGCCCATACAGTTTGTGACCGCGTACAGCAGGTAGTTTTTCTGAAAATCGGACTTCTTTAGGTTCACTAGTTGATGCTTCATCTGAGTTAAAACCTACACCAAGTCTCTCCTTAGAAAGAATTTGTTTTTTTAACATATCATCAAGAGCACTAGTACTTTTCATGAACTTTTCCAATTTAATGGAGGTGCTCTTGAGATCTTCATTCTCTAACCTAAGTTTCTCACAACTTAAGCAACCTATATCCACTTCTTTATTTTTCTCAAGCTTGCCTAATATTTCCCTAAGTTCATTAATCTCATTTTCAAGCTTAGTTTTAGTTGATTTTAGTGTTTTGTTCTTTTCTATGAATTTAAGGCTAAGTTTGTGTAAATTGTCATATTGGCCTTCTAGTTCAATATCATCTACGGTGGAGCTATCATTGCTATAATATTCGATTTTGGAATGTACCTCTTTAGAAGTGTGAGCCATGCGACATTTCTCCTCTTTGGGGTTGTCATCAACATCTTCACCGCTATCGCTCCAAGAACCACTAACGAATGCCGTGTGATTCTTATCACGTGAAGGCTTTGGACACTCATTAATGAAATTATTTGGATCACCACATCTAATGCAATTCCTATCACCCTTTTCGTTCTTGGCAAACCGATTCTTTAAAAATGGTTTCTTGTCATTGTTGGGTTGCCTCACGTGTTGACCTCGTCTTTTGAAGAACCTCTTGAAATCTCTTACCGCCAATGCATACTCCTCGTCATCACTTTCCGAGGAACTATCATGATCGCTTTGTACCTTCTTGGCTTTGATTGCAAGAGACTTCCTTTCACTCTTGTTCTTTAGCAATTCCAAGTCCTTCAAAATTATCATCTCATGAACCTTCAAGTTGCCTATGAGTTCATCGAGTGATAAAGTTGAGAGATCTTTCGATTCTTTGATCACCGTGACCTTTGCTCTCTACTTCGGATGTAAGGCCCTAAGAAAATTCCTAACATTGTTCTTGCTAGAAAAACCTTCATCAAGTGCTTTTAGACTAGTAATAATAGTGTTAAATCTAGAAAAAGCACTATCAATAGCTTCATCTTCTAAGATGACAAATTGTTCATATTGTTGGACAAGAAGATCGATTTTGCTTTCTTTGACTTGACTATTACCTTGGTGGGTTACTAAAAGAGTATTCCAAATATCTTTAGCGGTTTCACACATAAAAATCCTTTCATACTCTTTCTTAGGTAAAGCATTATAAATCACCATTTTAGCCTCATTATTTTTTGAAAGTTTCTTTTTAGTATCATCATTAGCTTTGTCAAAAGTGACCAATTCCTTCTAATTAGAAACTTCATTAAATTGATAAGGTAAAAAATCACCATTGGTAATAACATGCCAATGATCTAAATCTTTTGATTTCACATAAGTCTTAAATCTATTTTTCCAATAAATAAAAATATCGGTTTCAAAAATTGGTGGTCTTTGCATAGATTGCCGTTCTAGGTACTTGATGGAATCCGTAGATCGATTCAAGTTTTAAAATACAATATACTTTAAAAATACTTGAGCAACCCGCTATGATACCAATTGTAGAAACTAGAAGGGGGGGTGAATAGTTTCTTATATTTACTTGTTAAATGATGGTTTTCAAAAAAATCCTTTTTCTCAAGAACTTAGACTTAAGAAAATAAGTGAAATCTTCTTATGCACAATATGAACAATGATAGTGTAATTTAAAACTAATACTAACTAATATATATGCATAAAGAATAAAGATTGTAAGGAGTTAAGGGTAAAGAAAGATCAAACCAAACACCAAGGATTTATAGTGGTTCGGCAACGAAGCTCACTCCTCATTCCTACTCCACTCCTCGAGTACTCCTTACTCGAGAGTTCACTACACAACAAGCTCCTTATGGTGGAGAAAACCGTACACGTCGTTTAACCAATTTCTGACTCTAAGCTAAAAGTCGAGCCCTAATTGTAGCTAGGACCAATCTACACAACTATACTTAGTACATAAACAAATTCCAAATAGACACAACTACTTGGATCTTCACAACTATTACACAACAACAAATGTATAAGATTTGATCTTCAAAGGATCTTTGGTGGTGGACTCAACACTTCACAATGATAGTGTTCTTCTCTTTGCACTTGAAGAAGAAGGGATGGATGAGATAGATTCACTTCTAAACAAGTAGTAATCAATCAAATAATCAAGGATTTGAGTGATTTAAGAAGTATGTTTGAATCTGGAAATTTGTGTGCAAAAGAGGTGAATTGAACATCTGAGAAAGGTCCACTATTTATAGGACAAAGGGCCAACGACTATATCTGCCCGCGGTTCCTTATCTCAGCCAGCGGTACCTTATCGATAAGGAACCGCCTAGGCGCTAAGCAACCACCGGGCTAGACTCCGCTCCCTTTTTGTCCTTTAGTGGTGGAGGTCATATCTGGTTATAAGAATATCCAGAAAGGATATTTCAAACCAAAAGGGAATATGCCATTTTCAAATTTTCAAATATTTAATTTAATAAAGCATTTTCTTAAAAAGAAAGTTTAATTAAAAACTTGTCACACTTAATAAAAAGTGAGTTTTAAGAAAAGATTAAATCACTTGATCACTTGATTAAGGTTAGTACTTGTTTATTCATACCTTAAGTGAAAATGGGTAAAACGAAAAATACTTGAAATCAAGAATTCGTTTTTTGTTGTTTTTGTAAATGCTTGTTTTTACATATTGTCGTAATCAAAACTAAGCAAGGCCGAAAAATGCAAGTAACGTTTTTAGGCATAATTGCATTAACAGATTTTTTTGCTCTTAACCCGACTTGACCCGACCCGAGTTGACCCAAACCCGACCGGGTCAACCCGAATCACACCCCTACATGCAATCCAACTGTCCCATATTATTATAAGAGTCCGTCGCATAAATGGTCCTTGTGGTTTGTCGGGTATAACAAAAATGGTCCCTAGAAACTTTTTTAACGGGTTTGCTCCCTGTGGTTCTGACCCGTAACAGGTTTGGTCCCTTGACCAATATTTCCGTCAGTTTGACCATTACCTTTAAATGTTTACCGTCAAATAAAAGGGTATTGTGGAGTCCAATGATCGTTAGACTCAATGGTTTAGACCATTTATCTAGGATTATATCAATTTATTATGTAATCAAACATAGCGGAATTAGAACAAGATATAAGAACAAGATGTTATGAACAAGATGAATTTCCCCAATGATTACTTGTATTAAATAATAAAACAAATAATCTCTAGGCGTGTATGCATTAAATCCCACGCCTAGAACACGAACTCAATTGTAGGTTTACATTGTGAATGAATTGTTATGTAAAACCTACGTCTATGTTTTCTTTATATACTAGAAAACATAGCTTACAAAGAAAGCTAAAACAATAAAAAGACTCCAACGGCTTGTTCTTTTGCAACTTGTACTCTTTAGCCCTTGTCTTCTTATTTTATTGTTTTTGACGCATCAACTCATAATTTTGACCCAACAGTGTTCCCCTAGTTGATGATGTCAAAAGCACTTCCCCTTAAGCTCGCATTCTTTGTAAAACATATAACACCAAGGATCAATAGATTGCATTGTGTAGACTTCTTCCCCTTTTTGACATAATCCAAATAGGGTTCTTGTATATAAGCAACCTTGATTTCGATCACTACTAACCAATATCACACTTCTAACCCAAGTTTTTAACTTCTCAAATTTCCCTCCATGAAGCACAGGTGATGCATTATAATGAATTTGAAAAATAAAAAACTTATATTAGTTGTAATAATACTAATGAGCAGTGACAAAAACCTTCACCTTAATGTCATATTTGAATGACCAACACTTCAACAATTTATCTTCCCCTTAAATTGTGCCAATCACTCTTGAATCTTCAAATTCTGTAGGCTTTATGTAATGATTACATATGAAGAAATCTAATTATGACTTACTTGATGATGAAGTAGAATAACCCGAACTTGCGTTCCATGTCTTGTACTAAACATGTAACAAAGAACTTATACTCATGGCACAAAGTATAAGTAGACCTCGATCCCTTGTCAACATTCTCATCCTTTGTGAGACACTGAGCACGATAATGTAACTCCTTCAAGTGTTATGACAAGTCTTCGTCACCAACCATTAAAAGCACGAACAAGTTACTTTAAAAGTAAATGACTGGGAGTTCACGACTTTAAGATATGATAGAACATAAACTCGCGAAAATCTACTTCGTCTTCAAACAAATAATAAAAACTTTTCTTCGTAATTAATAGAAATAAAACGAGCCTTTATACCTTTAAGACCTAGTTGCTGTGAATAAACCAAACTTCAAACCAAAACATCTCCAAAACGTTCTGTCAGTGGCTGCGAATAACGCTGTCAGCGGCTTAAATACACGTGTCAGCGACTAGATTTCATGTGTGAGCGCGTATGTGAGTGGCTAAATAACTCCCATCAGCGGCTTGAAAATATAACAGTGTTAAACAAATACCTCATTGTACCACTTTATTCCTGCATGCACTTCCTTTTTGTCATAACAATAAATATCAAAATCTTGGCCACGTCATTATCAGCCTTTGTATTCACAACAAGCTAACTGTACTTCCACACGTCTCTTGTTTAACCATCATAATATCCATATATCACGTCCAAAAATAATCTATTTATATAAAGAAAGCAATCCCTACACAATAGGAATTACTCTTGATCCTCCCAATCACGTCCTCTTAAATCACGCTTATGATCAAATTCTTTTTTTTTCTTTACAAGTCAGATTAAATACAATAAATAATATAAGCCCAAAATATACCTCACATGATACTGTTGCTATGAATCAAGGACCACGGTACTTTCAATATGTAGCCAATGTGAACAGAAGTACAAAACAAACTCTTATGCCTTTTGCGTCCAGCAGATGTATAGCACTCGTACTTTGCATAGCATATGTCATTTCTTATAGCTGGTTGTTTTATAACAAGACTGGTACTAGTCTCGTACTACTAATACTGACTGCCAAAAGCCATGTTTCTCTTCGTCTGTGTTTCCTCAGCATACTTTCTGCCATCTTCTGTTCATATGTCCCTATCTTCAGTATATACCAACGACAATGTATCATGGGACCATATCTATTAACAAGTACCATCAATCAGGCACGTGAGACCCTTTTTGCTTTCTGCAATAAAGTGTTTGGCAGCTAACACAGACAAACAGCAGCCTTGTACCGCACAACTTGTAGTACAAACGAATACGGAGTAGTGATGCATAAAGGAATCATCACTTGAAACACATAAAATATTGAATATTATTACCTTCAGCGACCAGCACGAACTTAGGCACCATATGTTCCTTGTCCCACTTTATTCTTGTCAATCGAACAGTATATGAGAGGTACAAAAGTAGCAGCAACAATGCAAGGACCACAGAAACTTAAACCCATATGTTCCTGCTCCTTTTTCTTGCTTCCATCCAAGATTAATTTGACACCCAATCAAACATTAATGAAGGACGAACCCTACATTCATCTATGTGGATATGTCTCCATTACAGCAATACCACACACATGTACAAACACAAAAGTGTCACTCGTCCCTCCTTTTTGCTACTACTTCCTGATAAAACACAGCAAGAACAACCAATCGATCTAGGGTTTCATCATGCTCACTGTTTAGATCCGTCCCATAACAGATCTACGGTTTAAAAAACATATATCTTTTCACTCACAGCATGGATCGACTTCTTTTATTCTGATCATATACACAATCAAAACTGGATCATGTTATTCACGTGAGCACCAAATCCCTTTTTCTTAACAGATTTACACATGACACGTCTTTTCTTGTAGCTACACAACCAGATCTAGGGTTTTTCAACAAACCCTAATTCGTATAGCAATCTCACAGCGTCGATTAACTTCACAGAAACACACCATAAACAACAACACTTCTTTTCTGTCTCAGAATCGATCTAGGGTTTATTTTTATTAAACCCTAAAAACAGCATTAGCGACACCAGATCTGTCGCAAAACTGTCACTAAAAATGTCGCAAATTCTGGACAACAGCTTTTCTTCAATACGAACACGAACATAACACCTTATATCTCCTAGATATCACGAGCCTTAGTCTCTGATACAAATTGTGGAGTCCAATGATCGTTAGACTCAATGGTTTAGACCATTTATCTAGGATTATATCAATTTCTTATGTAATCAAACATAGCGGAATTAGAACAAGATATAAGAACAAGATGTTATGAACAAGATGAATTTCCCCAATGATTACTTGTATTAAATAATAAAACAAATAATCTCTAGGCGTGTATGCATTAAATCCCACGCCTAGAACACGAACTCAATTGTAGGTTTACATTGTGAATGAATTGTTATGTAAAACCTACGTCTATGTTTTCTTTATATACTAGAAAACATAGCTTACAAGGAAAGCTGAAACAATAAAAAGACTCCAACGGCTTGTTCTTTTGCAACTTGTACTCTTTAGCCCTTGTCTTCTTATTTTATTGTTTTGGACGCATCAACTCATAATTTTGACCCAACAGGTAATTATGTCTTTTTCCATATTCATCACAAAACAAACCTCACTCTCATCCTCAATCTTCTTTATCTAACCCCCGCTGCCTAGTACCACCAACCACACCACCCTTGACCACCATACGCACCAACAAAAGAGCACCATCCGTTGCGACCACAAAAGAACATCATCCCCAATCTTCTTTATCTAGCCCCCGCTAATCGAAGATTTGATTCATATGTAGAAAATACTCGAATAGGAAGGATTAGAGGTAGTGGTTACTAATTTGGATAGCGTTGATTGTAAATTTGTAAATATGAAGTTACTAGAAAAAAGATACTCCGTATGTGATTTGTCTCTTGAAAAGGCGTATGCACCTCATTCCACATCTAGGGAATACACTCTCAAGACACAACTTTTGAGAATAGAGATGCATGGTGATGAAACTCCTGATGCTTATCTAAATCATGTTCAAGAATATGCTGATGCACTCGCCGCTATTGGTGAACCTGTAAAAGATAAAGATCTCGTTATGCTTGCTGTCTCGGGTCTCCGTGACGAATATAATGGCCTTAAAACCACAATCACTGCCCGTCAAAGTCCAACTTCATTTAGTGAGCTTCATGTACTTCTTAGTGATCATGATTATATGCTTGGAAAAACACGTGCACCTGCTCCAACAGTTACTTCATCTTTTGCTGCAAACTACACAGTGGGCTCACCAAGCATACAAGAACCTCGCAAGGCTCAACTTTCAGTGTTGGCTGGTCAAATGAGTGAACTTGGATTTCAATTGTCACCCATTGCACCATCTGGTCCACAAGCTTTTTACGGTGCTCGTTCATCCAACAACAACAGGAGTAACAATAACAACAACCGAGGAAATCGAAACAACTCTCGTGGTAACAACAACAACCGAGGTCGTGGAAATGGTCGTTAATTTGATTGGGCATCCACCCATAACACAGTGTATGTCACTTGCAATAGATGTGGTATTGGTCACATTCCATCACAACGCCCGAATCGTGACCCTTCGACCATTCGTACTCGGCCATCGGCTAACTTTGCAAATACTCGCGGTCAATCCTCTATCGTGTCTACAAATTGGCATTCAGACACCGGAGCAAACAGTCATGTGACACCTGATTTGGAAGCAATGGAAAATTCAGAAGCATATTATGGTGACGACGCACTTCATGTTGGCAATGGTAAGGGTCTTCCTATTCTTCATATTGGTTCATCTAAAGTTTACTCGCCACAAAAAATGTTTTCTCTTAAAAACATCCTTCATGTACCAGAAATCTCCCATAATCTCCTTTCTGTTCAAAACTTTTGTCATGATAATGGTGTCTTTTTTGAATTTCACTCTTCTTATTTTGTTGTAAAGGACGAGTCAACACACACCACTCTTCTCACCGGCTCCAGTAAATACGATCTCTACACCATCACTATTCCTCGACTGAATTTGATCAACAAAGTGTCTTTTTCGGTTGTACGAGCTTCCTCAACCAGTTTGCATAAGCGGCTCGGACATCCTAATCAACGTCTTTTGCATTCTATGCTTTCTAATTTTCTCTTCCTGTTATAAATAATAGTTTGTCAAGTCTATGTAATTCTTGTCAATCAGGAAAATCTTCAAAACTCCCTTTATTTGTTTCTGATTTTGGAGGTAATAATGTTTTAGACTTGGTTTATTGTGATGTTTAGGGTCCCGCACCTTTGTTATCTTTTGAAGGTCATAGGTATTTTATGTTTTGTGTTGATCATCATTCTCGGTACATGTGGATATATCATTTAGCTCAAAAATCTGATGTGTATTCCACTTTTAAATCATTCGTGCAAATGGTTGAACGTCAATTCACCACAAAACTAAATAATGTTCAAACCGATTGGGGTGGTGAGTTTCGAAATTTAGCTTCGTTTTTCCCTTCGCTAGGAATTATTCACCGACGATCTTGTCCTCATACAAGTGAGCAAGTTGGCTTTTTTGAACGCCGCAATCGCCACGTTGTAGAGAATGGTCTTACTCTTCTTGCTCAATCATGTGTTCCTCAACGATTTTGGCATTATATCTTTGATACTGTTGTTTACCTAATCAATCGCATGCCCTCTCGCACATCAAAAAAAAGTCACCTTTTGAACATATATACAAACGTCAACCCGACTATACTTTTCTTCGTGTCTTTGGGTGCCTATGTTTTCCCCATCTTCGTCCATGCAATCGTCATAAAATGGATTTTCGTTCAACTCCGTGTATCTTTCTTGGCTACAGTTCCTCCCATCATGGATACCGTTGTCTTGATATTTCGACAGAGCGTCTTTATATTTCTCTACATGTTCGTTTTAACAAAGCACAATTCCCCTTCGATATCCCAAAAACTACTTCATCACCCTCTTCACAAACATCTCCATATTACTCTTCGGAATGACCTTATATCATTCCTACCATAGACCATCCAATCCCACCACCTTCACCACGCTCACCTATCTCCTCTCCATCATCCGTTTCACCACAGATGTCACACCCTCAAATTAGCAATGTATGTGAATACACTTTGGTGTGACTATCATGACTATCATAAGACATAGATATAAAGAACGACCATTTGAGAGTCGTTTTAATTCATTACACATAAATAACTTGTTCAAGAAAAATGTTTAATACAACATGATGAAATAAATCAAAGTTTTGGATGACATAACATTAGAATAAAAGTATTCAAAAGATAGTCATATCATTTTTTATTATCTCCATAGCACAACCACGTCACTCCTCCGCCTTGACACCTGAGAAAAACATTGCTAAAACGTTAACATAAAGGTCAGTGAATTCATAGGTTTAAGTTTAGATAGTGTGATAAACCATAAGATCTTAGTCAGGCAACCCACATATAATCTTATAACAAATACAATATTATAATCAAATAGTATACGTTTACACTTACGCCTAAGCTCATGACACCGAAGCGTTAACTAACCAACAAGTTATATAGAGAGCCCGAGCAAATGACTATCCCAAAGCATTCGTAACGACTCAAATATAAGTGTATCTAATTTGGTCACAGAACCAACATTAGATAGGGAGGTCAATCCCAATAGATTTATCCATAACATTCGCGCTTACACAAAGTAATTAACGGTTCCCGATAGTGGGTTAAAGCATCTATGGATATCGCTACTTAGACATCATGTAGGCAAACATATCAAGTTTTAGCACTTATGTTCAGCCGTTTAAAACAAGCAATGTTATCACCCCAAAAGTATACAAAACAAGTAAAATCGGGGCTATGAAACTCACCTCGTTAAATAAGCAAAGTGATGGAAATTCGAATATAGCTCGAGAATATGACTGATCGTGTTATGAAATCTACGAATATTACCAAAATGAATGCATGACATCCTACTTGTGCTTGACGATAAATTTTGTTTAGGGAAAACACGTTAATTATACCCGGTTATTTAATAATTGGGCTTTGGGTTCAATAGAATACATTTTATAACCAAAATTAGTGTGGGATTATATTAGCTCGGCTATCCATATAACCCAAACATCCAAGGAAACAATGGGGCTCGACCCATTTTATTAAATCAACCCACCCAGGCCTCATTTGTGTCGATATAACCTATGTGAGGGGAAGGTTATGTTTATTTTTGTCTTCTCAAAAACTCTCAGCCGACACCTTTGTTTAATCAGTTTCATCATTCCCTCTTCACATCTCTCTCTCTCTCTCTAGAACACTTAAATCCAACATTTTCCCATGGTTATATCATTTTAGTTTGTTAATAACAATAACATGTTTTCTATGCTTGTAGTTCGGATCTGGGATGTGGGATTTCATCCCCACTTCAAATCCTTTCGAATTTTAGGTTTCCAGAGGGTGATTCGAAGGTGGTTCATTATACAAAATTAAGTGTTTTCTTTTTCTCTTCTTCTAATCATGGTTAAATGGTGTTCGATTTATACTTTCGAAATAAATGGTGTTTCTTGGTTTCAAAATCGACTTCTTTATCAAACAACATGACATGAGGGTTCTCAAAATATTTAGGGTTTCATAATATTTTGGGTTTTTCTTAATCTAACGTTTTGTTACAATTAATTATTGTTTTTGAGTATTAATTTGTGTTAATTTCATAATTTGTGTTAGAAATACGTTTTTACGTATATTAGAAGTATCGGTCACTCCACAATATTATTTATGTTGTAATAGCTCGTAGTTAACAAATACTTATTTAGTTAAGTAAGAACCGGCCCATGGGCTTGTCATGGGCCGGCCCAAGTCCATTAGTGGCTTGGAAGTATAAATACCCCTTTCCTCCTTGGAAAGGGGTTGGTTGTTGTTCATTTTCCTAGTTTCACTTAATAAAATATCACATAATTCTCTCTCACTTTCTCTCTCTAGTTTCTCTCTCTAGAAAACATCAACCCACTTCATAGATTCATAGGTTATCAAGATTCTACATTTGGTATCAAGAGCTATGGGGTGACTTAAGGTAATGATTTGTGTGGTTTTTTAGTTTTTGATTGTATTAGTGTTCTTTAAGAAGATCCATCTTGATTCTTGGTGTTTTTGGTGTTTTTGTGATTGGGATTAGTAGATAAGTATTTGTTTTTTCTTATTATTGTAGAAATCACAAAACTTTTTGGGTTATTTGGTAAAAAATCTGGGTTTATCTCATCTTTTATTGATCGACTGTTCATCGAAACAACCTTCTGTTTACCCAGTAAAAGTTCTGAACCAAAAAGTTCCGGACCAAAAAATTCCGCATCAAAAAGTTCCGGATCAACCAAAGTTCCGGATCAAGGAAAGTTCCGAACCAAACGTTCCGAACGAAAAGTTTCGGATCAACGAAAGTTCCGAACCAAAAGTTCCGAACCAAAAGTTCCGGATCAACAAAAGTACCGGATCAAGAAGTTCCGAAACAAAAGTTCCGGATCAAGGAAAGTTCCGGATCAAGGAAAAAGTTCCGGATCAAGGAGAAAGTTCCGGATCAAGGAAAGTTCCGGATCAAGGGAAAAGTTCCGGATCAAGGGAAAGTTCCGGATCAAGACTTCCGAACCAAAAGTTCCGAATCAAGGTATTCCAAGCCAAATCTTCCGAATCAAACTTCCGAATCAACAAAAAGTTCCGAATCAAGGGTTATTTTACTTGTTTTATCGACGATTTTTTAGAGGATTTAATCTTGGTTTCTTACAACAAAAACTCAACACAATTCACAAGCTTTACTTAACTGCTCGATCAACCGATAATCTTTGTCTCTTTGAAGTGAACAAAATGAATCCGAATTCAGTAATGCCTCAGATGATATCACTTACGGATATTTCTGTCATTACGAGAACGGATAATCGCCCGCCAATGCTCATCAAAGAAGTTTTTGAAGCATGGCAAGGCCGGATGATGTCTTACCTTAAGGGAAAACCGGTTTATGGGAGGCTTATGGTTAAGTCAATTTTAAATGGTCCACTTGACTATGGTACCATCGTGGTTAACAATGTGACTCGACCAAGGGAGTTTGAAGAACTTACACCAGCTCAACAACTTGTTGCCGATGCAGACGAAAAGGCTCTTCAAACCATTCTCCAAGCCCTTCCACATGACATCTATCGAATGGTAAGTCAGTATACGGTGGCAAAGGATTTATGGGAACGTCTTAAGGTGTTGCTACAAGGTACGTCTCTTACCAAACAGGAAAGGGAATGTCAGTTGTATGATCTGTTTGATAGATTCACGTACAACCCAGGGGAAACGCTTCACGATTATTACTTCAGATTCACCACTCTCATGAATGATCTGAATGTATATAATCTCATGATTTCTCCATTCCAGGTTAACACCAAATTCTTGAATACTTTACCTCAAGCTGAATGGGGTGAGTATATTACCGATGTTAAGTTAACCAGGGATTTTCATAAGTGCAATTTGGATCAACTATATGCTTTTCTTCAGCAGCATGAGAAACATGTGATCATGCACCGTTCGCCTCGAGGTATGTACCCTGATTCATTAGCTTTGATGGTGAATCAACCAAGCTTGTCTCACAACAACACTCCCTATATCTTGGGACATCAAGCCTATCATCCATCACCTTACATGACACCAACCTTTCCCCAATACTCGATTCTACCACAACCACCTACCTCACATCAGCAACAATATCGGTTTAATGCACCTTCACCACACTATGCTTCACAACATTACCCAGCAAGCATTGCACCATATGCTCAGTCTTCATATTCATCTTATCAAGAGAATGCAGCATATCCAACAAGCTACCCTAACCACATGAGTATTCCTTCTAGTGATTATGCAGCTCAACAAGACCAAGCAATGTATTGTGATGATGATGAAGTCCCCATTCCCGTGTTCAAACAAGGAACTGACCCAGGTGAAGTGTTAACCACTATGTCTGCTTATCTCACAAGGACTTTAAGCAAACGAGGATTTAGGGGATCAGCTCCGACTAACAATCAGTTAAGGAATTCATCCAATTCTCGCCAACAAGCTACTATTGAGAATGGCAGGGTAATGGTTCAACCTATTCAACCATATCAGGGGAGACCTACTACATCAACTACCAATGCTCGCACGGTCAATCCTGCTCCAATGGTCAACACTCCTCCACAGGCTAATTCCACAGGCAAGTTGAGAATGATTACATGCTACAACTGCAAGGAAGAAGGTCACATGTCCAGGGATTGCAAGAAACCCAAGAGGAGAAGGGATGGTCAATGGTTTGTAGAGAAGATTTATCTGGTGAATGCTCAGGCACAAGGAAGGGAACTTGATGAAGAGGAGCTTGCATTTCTTGCTGATCCAGGGATTGCTGAACAAGACGTTGTCACCACACAGAATGCATCATACCAAGCAGATGATCTTGATGCGTATGACTCAGACTGTGATGATTTTCAATCTGCAAAGGCAGCTCTTATGGCAACTATCTCCAGCTTAGGGCCAGAAAAGAGATCTGAGGTACTTATTAATACCACTGATAATACCACTGATGCTAGTATTCAACCACATCAAGTTGTGCAAGAGCGTGCTGATTCGAATGAATCTTCGGTGGTGAGTCTTTCAAATGAGGAGACAATCAATGATAGTAATATCAATATGAGTCCTCAGACTTTGAGTGAAACACAACCGGGAGTTATTTCGCATACGCATACTCCTGCTCAACAAGATTTGGTCATGGTTCCTGCTCCATTACTTAGCCAAATGAATGCTGCACTCTTAGAAACCCTAGCTAAGAATAAGAATTTGTCTGATGAGCTTGCCTTAAGCAACGAGAAAGTTCAAACTTTAGAATTAGTGCCTTCGTCTAGTGTTCTAACAAATCCCGAGTATGATCATTTTCGAAACAAACAAATGGGTCATTTGCAAGAAATTGAAACCTTAAGAGCAGATCTTTCTAACGAACTTAAAGAAAAAGAGTTAGTGGTCACTAATTTTCAAAAACTTCAAACGGATTTTGAATTACTCGAGTCTAAGAAGAATGAAATAGAAATTAATGCGGCTAATAAGATTAGAAGTCTAGATTATTTGCTTTTAAGACAATACGCTGCCTCTCAACTAGTCCACTTATTTGATGCTTCGTTTAGAGAATTTAACTTATCGCGTCAAAAAGGCCTTCCCCCTAATCCACGGTATGCAAAACAAGCTTTAATCCATAGTCCTTGACTTTATAATGCAACCCAATTAGGATTGGTCTTAGACCCGATTAATATTTTCGATGATCGCACCAATAAGGATCTAGTTGATGAGAATCGGTCATACAACTTTGCAAAATATCCAGATTGTGATTATTTTAAAATGAATCAGGAGCTTGCTAAAACGGATTTTAGAATTCGCTTCCATATGGACAAAGATCTCATTACAGCACCAACCTACATGTTGAATGAAGAAAACCCTAGTACATTTCATACACTTGTCAACATGGAAGGTCCTAAGGAAATTCCAAAGGATCTTCCACCTGTTAGCACTGTATGGTTAAACTTGCAAGAGATTAATCAATACTTTACTAATTTTGACAAGGTCATTTTGGAATCTACGACTTCAAATGGCCTAAACGCTGGAGAATGGGCTTTCGAACACATGAACGAGGTGTTTAAAAATGAGATCAATCCATTTGTCGAAAGTCTAAAAGGAAGTTTTGCATCTCTTAAGGAAAATCTTGAATTTGAAATTGGAGAAGTTCAAAAAGTGTTTTATGAAATGGGCACCGCTTACGAACTACAACTAATTGAAAAGGAAAAGATTTTATCCGAATATGACCGATTCTTGTCCGAAGTAATCTCGTGTGATGTGCTTACTACTGTAAATGTTAATTATTCGAATGAGCTTACATCCGCTATGATTAATTGTGATGCTGTGAATATTTGTGATGATGTGTGTGATCTCTCTGTAAATGTTGCTGCTACTGTAAATGAGGTAGATAATCATTCTTGTCACGAATCTAACGCTGAGTTTTTAAAGCTACAAGTTTCTTACAATTTACTTTCAAAACGCTTTAATCAACTAGAACAACATTGTATATCTTTAGAAATGAAACAAAAAACTCAAAATGAGGATCTTTTGATAACAAATAGTTGTGAAAACGGTGTTGAGACGAGTGACAAGATGATTGCAATAATTAAGGCATTAGAGGAAGAGATTATGAGATTAAAGAGAGATGTGTCATCAAGTGAAACACTAAAATTGGAACTAGAGGCTACAGAGTCTAAAAACCAGGTCTTAGAAATTAGACTTTCGTCCGTTCTAGGGGAGATGGATCGGACAAGACAAGGACTATCCGCTCTTTATGGTTCACTAGAAGAACGCTTAGCTTTTAATGCGGCACATCAACAATCTTATGTTGAACAACTGAACCAAAAGTGTGAGGAAATCTCTGACTTAAACATCCTGCTCATTGACAAAAACATGGTTTTGGCCGAGCTAAAGGAGACACTTCTTCTCACCCGACAAGAAGTTGTTGATAACTTAGCTACCGACTCTGCACCGTCCACTAGTGCTCCAACAACCAAGTCAGTAGTGCTTTATAAGAACCCGCTTCATAAGAGAAACCCGGTTACCTATGATGATTATATGAGGAATGCCATTAAGCATGTAGATCTTGTTAGGGATATTTTAGACGATCTTTATGCCTTAGATCCCTCAAGTAGCTACTATTATTCGGCTCATGAATATATTAAGCGAGTTCAATATTGCTTAGCATATTTGCAATAGATAGGTAAACCAGGCTCTGCACTACTTACAAACAGGCCCATTACTGTAACTCCATTCAATAAGACTCCAGGAGCAAAACCGTCATTGGCACTATCAAGTAAGGCACCTTTAAAATCTGTTGCTAATGTTCCCACTTTGCCTTCTACAGGATTAAACGAGACTACTAAGGCTAAAGGATCGCAACTCAAGAAAGATAAGATCAAGCCCTCCACTAGTAGTACCAAAAAGAAGAAAGTACAAGCTCACCATAGGAATGCTAGTTCAGTTTTAAATAAAAAGAATCATGTTAAGACTAAAAGCTCTGCGCCTGTGCAGAAGCCTAAACCATTCGTGAATTCTAATTTGAATTGTTGGAATTGTAATGAATGTATGTTTTCCCAACGTCATGATTTGTGTCTTATTGATCATGTGAATGAAATGAATGCCATTAGGAATGGTCTTGAATGGAAGCCAACAGGTAGAACTCGTGCTCAAGTTGGCTGGCAATGGCGTCCCACTGGTAGGACCTTTACATTAGATGGAAAAATGTGCCCTTTAACTAGGAATGCATCCATTGAGGTTAGGTCTGAGCGTCCTTTAGTTAGGCACACTCGAACTCAAGTATGGAAACAGCGCCCTTTAATTAGGTCAGCTCCCACTATAGTGCCTATCAGTGAAGAAATACCACAGGATTTAAGCCAACTAGAATCTACACTACCAACTAGGAAGAAGAAGGCTAGGAAATCTAAGAAACCTAAAGTTAGCAAATCTAAGATTATTAAATCTGTACCTGCTAATAACAAGGAACATTCAGATTCCGATACCTCTACATTGTCTTCGTGTGGTGATATTTTCAGGTGGTCCAAATCATCCTCTGGTATTTGGACTCCGGTTGTTCAAAGCATATGACCGGAGATCGCTCGATGCTCCGAAATTTCGTCAGCAAGTTTCTTGGAATGGTTAAATTCGGTAATGATCATATTGCAAAGATAATGGGGTATGGTGAATATCAGATTGGAAACGTTACGATTTCAAGGGTATACTATGTAGAAGGTCTTGGTCATAACTTATTTTCAGTAGGATAGTTTTGTGATTCCAACCTAGAGGTTGCTTTTCGACAACACACTTGTTTCATCCGCAACTTGGAAGGAAAAGACTTGTTGAAGGGATCTCGTGGTGCAAATCTTTATACGTTGTCCCTACAAGACATGATGGCCGCCTCTCCAATATGTCTTCTCTCTAAAGCATCTAAGACCAAGTCATGGTTATGGCATCGCAGATTATCTCATCTTAACTTTGATGCTATTAATCATCTGGCTAAAAACGAATTAGTTCGTGGTCTTCCAAAGCTCAAATTTCACAAGGACCATTTATGTTCTTCGTGTTCAAGGGGGAAAAGTACCAAGAAATCATACAAGCCCAAAGCTGAAGACACCAATCAAGAAAAACTTCATCTTTTGCATATGGATCTTTGTGGGCCAATGAGAACTGAAAGTGTGAGCGGTAAGAAATTCATTCTGGTTTTTGTGGATGATTTCTCCAGGTTTACATGGGTTAGATTTCTACGTACAAAGGATGAAGCACCGAAGGCTATCATCACTTTTCTGAAATTCATTCAGGTACGTTTGAATACTATTGTCCGCCGTATTCGTACAGATAATGGAACAGAGTTCGTCAACCAGACTCTTCGTGATTACTATGAAGGAGTTGGTATCTCACATGAAACATCCGCTGCACGCACTCCACAACAGAACGGTGTCGTTGAAAGACGGAATCGTACGCTTATGGAAGCTGCTAGGACTATGCTAATTTATGCGAACGCTCCATTGTTCTTGTGGGCAGAAGCCATATCTGCTGCATGTTTCACCCAAAACCGTTCTATCATTCGGAAACGCCATGGAAAAACACCTTATGAGCTTCTACATGACCGTAAACCCGATGTTTCATTTTTTCATGTGTTTGGTGCTCTGTGTTATCCAAACATTAATAGTGAGAACTTGAGCAAGCTTCAACCAAAAGCCGATATAGGTATTTTCATTGGTTACTCACCCTCTAAGAAAGCATACCGAATTTACAACCGTCGTTTTGGTAAGATTGTAGAAACTATGGACGCAGATTTCGATGAGTTGACAGCGATGGCTTCTGAGCAACGCAGCTCTGAACCCGCGCTTCATGAGATGGGAACCGGTGCTATTAGTTCTGGATTAGTTCCCAATAATCCTACTTCTACATCGTTTTTACCACCAACAAGGCCCGAGTGGGATAAACTGTTTCAACCGTTGTTTGATGAATTCTTTGATCCCCCAAATGATGAAGTTCCAGCACCTGTAGTGATAGCTCCAATCCCTGAAGTTGTTGCTCCTGCTAATGAAGCTTTATCAAATGCATCTTCAATTAACATTGAACCGGATGCACCCTTACCAAGTGATTCTCAAACTACACCTGAATCGTCACCCCTACTTGTGCCTAATGATGTGGAAGAGGATTCTATTGATCACGATTTGGAATATGCTCACCTGCAAGAGCTTCCTTTCTTTGGTGTTGCGATACCTGAAAACCCTTCAACCGCGTCTACCTCAGAAGAAGCTCCTTCTATTGTTCACTCCAGACCACCTAGGATTGAAAAACATAGCACCAAATGGACAAAAGATCACCCAATTAGGAATGTCATTGGTAATCTAGATCGACCAGTCTCTACACACCATCAATTACAAGAGAGTGCACTCTATTGCTACTTTGATGCATTTCTCTCTGAAGTTGAACCTAAAAATTGGCAGCAGGCTATGACTCAATCATCTTGGATTGAAGCCATGCAGGAGGAACTCAATGAATTCCAAAGACTTGAAGTATGGGAATTAGTTCCTCTCCCTGACAAGGTTAACATTCTTACCTTGTTATGGGTTTATAAGGTTAAACTTGATGAGATGGGTGCAGTATTGAAGAATAAGGCTAGATTGGTTGCTAGAGGATATAAACAAGCCTTGGGTATAGACTTTGAAGAATCTTTTGCTCCTGTGGCAAGATTGGAGGCGATTAGACTATTCCTTGCGTATGCTGCTCATATGAACATGATCGTCTATCAAATGGATGTGAAGACGGCATTTTTGAACGGTGAACTAAGGGAAGAAGTCTATGTTAGTCAGCCGGATGGGTTCGTTAGCACGGAGTTTCCTAATCATGTGTATAAGCTTAAGAAGGCTCTCTATGGGTTGAAACAAGCTCCACGCGCGTGGTATGATCTCCTTTCAACATATCTCATCTCGGAAGGCTTCTCCAAAGGCAAGGTGGACCCCACTCTATTCACTCTCAAGGAGGACAACGACATGATACTGGTACAAATTTATGTTGATGATATAATATTTGCTGCCACTAACATAGAATTGTCAAATCGTTTTGAGAAGATAATGTCCACACGCTTTCAGATGTCAATGATGGGAAAAATTTCATTTTTCTTAGGATTACAAATTTCTCAGAATCCCAGAGGCATCTTTATTAATCAATCCAAATATGCTCTAGAATCTTTAAAGAAATATAACTTTGAAAATTGTGACCCCGTGGACACTCCAATGGTGGAGAAATCCAAGTTAGATGAAGATAGGAATGGGACTATTGTCGATCCAAAACTTTACCGTGGGATGATCGGCACCCTTCTCTATCTGACTGCTAGCAGGCCTGATTTGCAATTTGCTGTATGCATGTGTGCCCGGTATCAGGCTCGGCCTACCGAAAAGCACCTACATGTTGTTAAAAGGATCTTTCGGTATCTAAAAGGAACACTTCATCGTGGTCTATGGTATCCGAAATATTCCTCTATTGCTTTAATATCATACGCAGATGCCGATCATGCTGGATGTCAAGATACGAGGCGTAGCACTTCTGGATCTGTGCAACTCCTTGGAGACAGATTGATAAGTTGGTCTTCAAAAAGGCAGAAAAGCGCTGCAATTTCTAGCACGGAGGCTGAATACATCGCCATGTCCGGTTGTTGTGCTCAAGTCCTTTGGATGAGATCACAATTAACTGACTACGGTTTGGGATTCAACAAAATCCCGATGTATTGTGACAACAAGAGCGCCATTGCCCTTTGCTGCAACTATGTTCAACACTCCCGCGCCAAGCACATAGACATTCGCTACCATTTCATTAAGGATCAGGTGGAGAACAGAGTGATCGAGCTGTATTTTGTCACTACTGAGTACCAGCTGGCGGACATGTTCACCAAAGCCTTAGATCGAGGACGAATCGAGTTTTTGATCGACAAGCTTGGCATGAAATCATTCACTCCAGCGACTCTCAAAGAGTTGGTAGAAGAATCAGCTGAATAGTCGTGGTAAACTATTCAGGCGTATCCTTTGTTCGTGATCATGTATATTATCGTAAATATATAAACCACAAAAAGAAAATACAAAAATATAAAACCAACAAAAACCATTAAAAAATATAAAACCTACAAAAACAATAAAAATTATAAAATCAAGAAAAACCAAAAATATTTTTCGTTTTTAAATCGGGCATGTCTTTTAGTACGGTAATATTTACAGCTTTAGAAATGTCGATCAATATTGACACGGCGCCATAAATAGTGTCCGTATAAAAGTTGTACATTTTTAAAACATGCCCATTATGGCTTGTAGTTATTTCAGACTGCAACCCGGTTTTCATATTAAAGTCACGTATTTCCTAGGAAAACGTTGGCTCACAACGGGAATTAATTTTCTCGGGCATGATTTACAAGCCAAATCATGCAAAGGAATCAAGTTTACTTTACAACTTGGTCTAACACGAATTAGTGTACGTCTCAGTGCATTAATTTGTCAAAATAAGAGAAATCTTATTGCCACCACGAATCAATCTTTTTCAAGACATTAATTGGAAATGTTTTCATCAATATTTGACTCTTTAAACAATGACTACAGCTCTTTAAATAGAAAACGGGTCATCGTTTTAGGGGGAGAAAATATTAAAATATCTTTGTCATCAAAACGATTTTCGAAAGTGATTGTGGAAAATTAATGGCTAAATGGTAAATGAGTGGTATTGCTTTAGAAAATGACTTGTGTTCGTTCAATGTGATAGGACTTGCTTTAGATTTTGGAGATTTGCAAACAGGTTGCGATTGCTAAGTTGTGTGAAAGTTAATAGTGGCTAAGTTTAACAATGGTTAGAAAAATGAAAAATGAAAAGTAATAAACCAAAAAGGAAAAGGAGTGAAAACTTAGGGACTTAAGTGACAACTTGTGAAAGTTGCCAAAAAATTTCGACCTAGTCAAACAAAACCCCCCCTTGCGTATTGTTCTCTTCTACACTGTTTCATTTTCTTCTTACCGCCATTAAACACACACAAGCTTTCAAACTTTCGTCTCAATCAATCCAATCTAATCCGTTCCATTCATTCGATTTAAAAGGTAATAAACATCAATCTTTAACTAATAATTAGCCTAACTCATCTTTAAATCCTATTAATTGATTCGGGTAAAGAACTTTATCAATTTAGGGTTCGTTTTGCTTAATTAAGGGTTAATTGATTAGGGTTTTTGATGGGTTTTGCTCGGAATAGCATTAGAAGATATTGTGTTGCCTTAGAACTCACAAACGCACTTAGAATAATCATCATAGGCTGCGTTAATGAAGTTCCGGATGAACATGGATAACAACTTCCGAATGAAGGAAGTTTTGAACAAACTTTCGAATGAAGGAATGTTCCGAACGAACTTCCGAATGAAGGAAGTTCCGAATGAAGGACTTCCGAATGAAAAAAGTTCCGAATGAAGGACTTCCGAATGAAAGAAGTTCCGAATGAAGAACTTCCGAATGAAGAAGTTCTGAATGAAGGACTTCCGAATGAAGAAGTTCCGAATGAAGGACTTACGAATGAAAGAAGTTCCGAATGAAGGACTTCCGAATGAAGAAGTTCCGAATGAAGGACTTCCGAATGAAGAAGTTCCGAATGGAGGACTTCCGAATGAATAAGTTCCGAATGAAGGACTTCCGAATGAAGAAGTTCCGAATGAAGGACTTCCGAATGAAGAAGTTTCGAATGAAGGACTTCTGAATGAAAGAAGTTCCGAATGAAGGACTTCCGAATGAAGAAGTTCCGAATGAAGGACTTCCGAATGAAGAAGTTCCGAATGAAGGACTTCCGAATGAAGAAGTTCCGAATGAAGAACTTCCGAATGAAGAAGTTCCGAATGAAGGACTTCCGGATGAAGAGTTCCGAATGAAGGAAAGTTCCGGATGAAGGTTTGTTTGATTGATAGTTGTTTGCATGTTCAAGTACTTGTTGAAATATGTTGTGCTTAGAAATAAGAATGATACATATCTATATATTTTTGTGCATCAACCTTTCATGTCTTATCTTAAGTAGATACAATGACTAATCCAACAGTACAAGCAATCCAAGACTCTAGAGAAGCCGCAATTGCTGAAGCACGAACCCTCAAGTTCATACCAAACAATTACCGGCTGAAGCAAGTTTCAAAATCCACTCACCATGGGTTTAAAGTCGCCATAGCAATCCTTGATCAATCCCATTTCAAGAATGCTTTAAGAAGTAGTGCCTCGGTGCCTTATGATTACATGTATGAGTTTTGGGCCACCAAGGAAAGCACTTCAAACAAGATCACCTTCACTCTCAACAACAAGCAGCAGACACTTAATGTTTCAGACTTCCGTAAGATATTTGGCATTCGGGATACACCCAAAGGTATGGCATTTTCGAGGGATCCTACTAAAGACGAACTCATGAAGTTGTTCGATGCTCTTGGATGTCCTGACATACGAGTTGCGTCTGAGTTTACCACTGCTAAAGTAGGTCAGCCTTGGAGAGCAATGTTGGGTATTCTCAGTAGATGTCTTACACCGAAAACAAGTGGGCATGATGCTTTGCGCAGTCCTATCAAGAACATCTTCCATGGAATGTATAAAGGCGCAAATGCAGATTATGCATTATTATTATGGTAAGAATTCACCTTCCAACTCTTCCAAAACAAGAAGCTGAAGACAAATTTCTTTCCTTACCCTTGATTTATCAAGCTTATCATTAATTACTGTATGAAGAATGATGTTACTATTGATAGGCGTGCAGCAAGTCGTCATCACACAGAAGAGGCTAATCATACAGTAGATCTAAGGCATGAAGGACCATCTGGTGGTGTGATTCCTGGTCCTATTCCCGATCATCTTCTGACGGACAAAATCAAAGGCTCTGCTGATTACAAGCTACTGCTGCTAGAAATCAAGAAGCTGAAAGCAAGCCTTCATACAGTAGAAGACTCGTCTACTACGGTCAAGAGTAAAGGTAAACGCAAGCAACCAGTTACTTTACCTGAACCCGAAACCAAGAAGAAGAAGACTGAGGTTAAGAAGGGAAAGGGTAAGGCTGATGAGTTAGTTCTACGTGACGAAGAAGATGTTGTTGATCCTACTCTTGACAAGGCGGAGATAAAAATGATGAAGATAGCTATTCAAAGGAGTAGGAAAGATACTGGCGGTAGTGGTTCAGGTGCAAGGATAAATATTGAAGAAGAGTACGAGGAGCCAGAGGATATTGATGAGTTTGGATCACCTGAAAGGTATTCTACATCGAAGGAGACATCCATCCCGGTTTCAGCAAGTGTTGAAAAGGAGTCCGTTGCTCCTACAATCATGGTGTCTACTCAACCTTTAGTAACTCAACCTTAGCAACTCTACCTCCACCAATACAACCCTTACCAACCAGACCGGTTTCAACACCATTTCTTCCACCACCAATAACTCCCATCCTTAGTACCGTAGTAACAACCGAGCCTCTTCACTCAACCCAGAGCAGCTCTGCAACGTCTTCAATGGCGGTATTTGTCATGGCCGAAATGTTGGATAAACATACGGATAATCACAAAAGAGAGATGGATGAACTTTGCCAAGAGCTACATAGACGAGCTCAAAGTGATGAAGCATCTAAGAAAGCCCAAGAAGAGATGCTTGCTAAGTTCGCTGCAGAGATGGAGTTAACACGAAAAGCTCATGCAGAAGAACTAGCTCAGGTTAAGCAGGCTGAAGCTGATAAGCATGTTGCACGTATCACGAGACTTCAAGCAATGAGGGATAAATACAAGGAGCAAAAAGAAGCACTTGAAGCTTCTGTTGAAGAGAGAGTGAAAGAATCCGTTGAATCCATTATGCCTAAACTGCGTGATGAGTTGAAGACACTCGCGGCTGATAACTTGATGATCAAGTCATCCAATCCTTCAGAATCCGCCTACAAAATTGCTTATGAGTTAACGGATTTTGAATTAAAGAAGATCCTGAAAGCTCGAATGAGGGAACTTGGATCGTTTGATAAATCTAGGATTCAACGGGTTCTTTACAAATCCCTGAATGACGCTATCATGGAGGATGATAGGTTATTTAAAACGTTTGGAAGTGTGGTACCATACCACATTCTGCCTGAGGAAGAAAGGGAAGAAAGTGAAGAAGAAGAGGGTACTGGTGAAGAAGAGTAAGAAGAAGGAGAAGAAGAAGAAAAGGATGATGACGATGACGATGACGATGATGATGAGGATGATGATGATGATGATGATGGTGATGATGGTGGTGATGGTAATGAGGAGAGTGAAAAAGGGAGCAACGAGGATAGCGATGAGGATGATGATGGGGGTAAACAGCCTGAAAAGGGGGATAAGGTTGCCAGCTCAAAGAAACCTGCTAAGTCTGGAACCAAGTCCAAGAAAGATGCAGCGGCAAAGGAAAAATCTACCTCCACGGAATCAAGACGATCCAAGTGGCGCCACGATGTGAATGCTACTACGGCGTCATCGATTCCAGGTACATCTATTGCTGTGTCTTTACCTGTTACCACTAACCCTGTTAGTTCTGTTGTTGTTGCTCCTGTGATTGCAGAATCGGTAACTGAACCTGAAGCTGCACAACACTCACCTGTTCACGACACCGCCGAGATGCCTGAATCAGAACCAGCAGATGTTCACGTTTCCACTCCTCTACAACAAGAACCATAATCTACTGTTCCTGAATCAAGCACAAGGGACTGGGCAGACACGTTGGAGATTGACGAGACTGCACCACCACAGGCTTGGATCACGGCAGCGGTGCAATATGATCCAATCACAGACGCTGACAGAGATGTCTTATATCTCCGTATCCGCAGTCCGATTGACTTATGTGCATTTCTGGCTCATGAGTATAAGACTTCGGTTACTCCGTCGTTGGTGAAGAGAGTGCTGAAGGATAAGAGAATTCGCGCCAAAACCCGGTTAACCCGAATGGAGTTCGAGTATTATGCCGATGAGATCCTGAAAGCTCTGAATACCGTTCAACGGCCAGGTCTTCATGAATCCGAAAGAGCTCCACCTCCACTTGATCCTTCTCAAGATAATCAGATTGCTCTCGACTTCTTCGTCACTTATGATCTTGAGTATCTTCTGAAGGGTTCATCAAAGTACGCCACCTCCTTGACCTTGCTGAAAGCTGCCAACTGGGGGACAATACCCTGGATCGAGGAAAAGGTAAACCGACTCTGGGTCCCAAGGGTAACTCGTAATTATGATATGTATGATGTTATAGGTGCATCTCATTGGGACGAACGAGTCCAAAGGGCGTACAGGGGTTGCTGTCTAGCCAATTCAGGAAGCAATGTTAGATCCGATATTCGCATCTCCAGCATTTTAGGGCTGAAAACTGAAGCCAAGAATGGCTATTATCATGTGACGGAGATTCGTCTGAAAAGGGAGGATGACAGAGAATACAAAATCCAGCAGGGAGATTTTTCTATTATTTGCCTTGAGGATATCGAAGATATGTTGCTTATGATGACCCGTGATCAACTCACACATATTCCTCGAGAAGACATCATTGCCTTGAATACAGCACTTCGTATGTTCACACGAAGCGTTGTTATCAAGAAACGAGTTGAAGATCTTCAGTTGGGAGTCGAAAGCTACCAAAGGAAGCTTAACCTAACCCGTCCAGTGAATCAAGTGTTGCCTCAACATGTAGATAGATGTCCCTATACCGGTATTTCTGTCCCGAATTGCGGCATTTTCTACTTGAACAGTCGAGGGTTAAAGAAGTTTATGAGGGTGGGTGAGCTCTATAAGTACAGTGATGGGACTCTCCTATATGTCAGAGGAAAGTTGGAGCATCTTAATTCGGATGGGACTTTACCAGAGATGACTGAGGATTGGCACCAGGGTTATCGGCAGATGGCGAAGTATGTGATCAAGAAGATAGATCAAAAGCTCCGTGAACGTAGATTGATGAGGAGCTTGGAAAGATTCGTTGGTGGTAGACCATATTTAGTGCACCACAAGCTACTGCAACGATCCATCTAATGGGTCGTACATTTCAGGTCCACTTTATATTTGTTTTCAATTGTGAATATTGTGCTTGTACGGCTTGATGTAGTGTTAAAGTATGATAATTTTTCAAGAATTTCTCACGAGATTCTAAATCTTTCAAAATATATCATACTAAAGCACTACAACTATCCCTTATTAACTTTAGGGGGAGCATTAACATGTTCTATGGCCACACATCGATTTCATTTTTTTTTACCCAAAGACCGGTTAATCCATTCAATATCCCAAATATTAATGGTTAACATTTTGGATAAGGGGAGAAAATGGGATTAAGGAGATTTAAATGATACTTGGCTAAAAGATGAAAAAGACTTAACGATTATCCAACTTAATATGTGTAAAGCACGTGTTAAGGGGGAGCGTTTTTGATGAACAAAACACCTAAGGTACAAAACTTTTGATTTCAATATCACAAGTACCTTATGTGATTTTCAATGATTTTTCATGGTGGCTATACTTTCCCAAAACACGCTTAATTCACGACGATGTGGTGACAAAAGGGTGGTAGGAATAGGTTTAGTCCAATGATTCATCAGAGCCGATGGAATCTTCCCAAGGACAATTCCCTAGATAGAATTAGAAGTCCTAGGAAAGATGGAGAAAGAATGTGAACGTAGCTGAATGCCGACCAAGTACTTAAGCTAGCACTGGAACAATCACAACAAGGTGCTAGTTATGACGTATTGGTAAGCATTGAAGGGGTTGAAGAATGAAAAAGAATTGTAAAGATAAAGGGTGTAAAGAAAGAAGCCCTCCTTACAACTTTAGGCAGAAACCGGGTCAATACATATGCTATTGAGGTCATTTTTGTTAATGATTCTCGATATTGAAGAAAGGCATCATGGACCCAGTGATGCAATGCACAACCCTTCCCAGCTAACTCAAATATCTCTCAAAAGGTATTTGTTTTAATCACACAGAGTTCAACATGTTATCTATTGGTTTATTCACTCCGAATAGACTGGTATTGAAAAGGTGGCACTCCTCTCTAGCCATCGCTCACTAAATCAAAACGCACTATCGAGTCTAGAGCCAAGAGATCATCAAAAGTCTCATTAGGACACTTTCCATTTATTCCTTGCTTTCTCACACACTGTGAAAAGTAAGAGATTTTCATGAGTCCTACACAGTATTCCTGTAATATTGCCAGAACATCCGAGTAATATGTAAGTATTACAATGAAGATGGAAATCCTGCTTGAGCCAACATCAAACAAGCTCATGGTAGGTTACACGTGCGGTTCTTTTAGAACCAATCTTGTGAAAAACTGGAAAGAAACAGTGGTTTAATTCTTAATTGAACTTAAACTCGTTCCAGGCCTCTACGCATTATCATATGATCTTGCCAGAACACTCAGAGTGACTCTTTATTGATCACAGTGACGAGTGGAAATCCTTCTAGTGTTAACATCAAACAGCACTTGGTAGGTGACGTGCAAGATTCTTTATGAATTGAGCTCGTGATAACTGGAAAGCAACAATGGTGAAAATCTTAATTGAAATTCACTTGTTCCAGGTTTCATGAATTGACGGTTTCAAATCACAAGGATAATTTATCCAAGTGATTCACTCTTTATGTTCGTAGTCAGCTTTAGACGGTCGAATAAAGAGAACGGGTTTACCCGCGAAATCCTGTCAGGAAGTTACTTAATTGAAACTATCCGTCACGGGTATGATATCTAATATCGGCCAACGGTCTTCACCGACCGGAGGTAAAATGCTACCGAATTAGAATAAAATGTCAAAGCCATTTTATTCGTGTCGTTGCTGTGTACCTGTTGAAGACGGTGGCGTTGCTGTGTACCTGTTAAAGACGGTGGCATTGCTGTGTACCAGTTGAAGACGGTGGTGTTGCGGTGTACCTGAAGAAGTCGTTCCCACATGTTTATGTTTTTCTGCATCAAAGTTCAGCTAAAAATTCAAGAAAGTACAAGATGAAGTCTTCCGCTGTACCAAACTCTGAAGCTTTCGAGAATTCAACAAAAAGACATAAGTGTGTGGAACATGGAGTCACGAGGAGGCAAGTTTCACAAGAAGGCAAAGATCGCACGTGATTGGCCAAAAGAACAATGCTCTCAAGTCAAAGCCTAAAAGATCAAATCAAAATATTCACAACAAAAAGAAAAAAGAAAAAGACTACGAGCTGAAGAACGAAGACTTAGTGTAGTATGCTAGGTTTAGAACTTTGTAACGTGGAGTGACCTCCCTTAGGGGGAGATTGTTAGAAATACGTTTTTACGTATATTAGAAGTATCGGTCACTCCACAATATTACATATGTTGTAATAGCTCGTAGTTAACAAATACTTATTTAGTTAAGTAAGAACCGGCCCATGGGCTTGTCATGGGCCGGCCCAAGTCCATTAGTAGCTTGGAAGTATAAATACTCCTTTCCTCCTTGGAAAGGGGTTGGTTGTTGTTCATTTTCCTAGTTTCACTTAATAAAATATCACATAGTTCTCTCTCACTTTCTCTCTCTAGTTTCTCTCTCTAGAAAACCTCAACCCACTTCATAGATTCATAGGTTATCAAGATTCTACAAATTTCATAATAAAATCCAATTTACAAAAATTAGGGTTTCGGTTAATTGGGGGTTTTCTTAATCTTGTGTTCTATTACAATTTATTAATGTTTCTAAGTATTGATTGGTGTTAATTACATGATAGATTCAACTTACAAAAATTAGGGTTTCATATAATTTGGGGGTTTTCACATTCGGGTGTTTAAATGTAATTAACTAGCATTCTTTTGAAATAAATTGCCTCTATTTTTATGTTTTGGTTGATTTTACAAAATCTAAGGTTTCGGTTAAATATCTTCTTAAGGACTGTTTGGGGTTTTCTATATCCACCATTATTATTATTAGTGTTGGCCACATTGTATGAATCCTAGACAAAACGTGAACATTAGTGAAAAGGTAAAAAGTCTTCGGGCCTGGTTGTATAGTCTCGGTCGATTATAACATGGGGTTGGAGTTTGAAAGTCTTTGTGTTATTCATATTTTTATTATTTAAGGTTTAGTCGGATTTGATTCAAAACTAGCTAATACTACTGTTGTTTGTTTCCCGATGGTATTTTCCGTTTGGCAAGCACAACTACATGGATGCAAAAGTAAAGAGAGGGATGGTGAAATACTCACAGCTATGAGGTTTTCGATTGGTGGTTTCCGACAAGAATGGGACTTGGCTCTATCGATTTAAGGCTTCACTTACTAGTGTATACTTTGCCCAGAATTTATATTTAACACTGCTTGATGTAAGCAGAAACTAAATCTTGTAACCCATATTTGTTTGGTATTTTGTGATTGTGTTGGGAGGCTGTGAAAAGAAACAACAGTATTTATCTTTTAAAAACTAGTCTAGGGTTAGTCTCAATATGATTTTGGCAAGCTTGTGACATGCCCAAAAATGGCATTTTTGGCCTGTGTGTTAGACTGATGTGGTGAGTGGGATTTATAAAATATGTTTAGGATTTGCAATTTGACTTCGGTTGACCTGAGTTTGTAACTACTTTTTATTTCAATGGAAATTTACATGATTGAGTTTTGTTTTCAATTTTGATGGATTATTTGTACACATATTCAGACAGCTCGGCCTAGTAGGGGTTAAATGGAAAGTCTCAGCCCAAAATGGTGAGACTTAGCTAACAAAACCGACTCGAGGTAGTAATATGGGAGTATCGGCACAATTAAACTAGCGACGCGACAATATAGGAGTGGATAACACATATTCTCGACTAACTCAAGTACATTCATAGTCGGTTTAAACCGGTCATAAGTTTTATAGTTACAAACAAGCACATCTAATAAAATGAAAAAATTAAAGTTGTTACATTCGCTCTCCCTAAAGAGGGCTTTGTCCGCAAAGCAAAACGAGTAATACATTTCAAGTCGACACTACGTTAGCGAACAAGTGAGGGTAATTTGCTTTGAATTGATCCTCGCGTTCCCAAGCAAATTTCGTTCCTCTACGTGCGTTCCAACGTACTTTAACAATTGGTATGCGGATTTGTTTGAGTCGTTTGACTTCTCGATCCATGATTTCGACGGGTTCTTCAAAGAATAGAAGTTCGTCGTTTAGTTGAATTTCTTCCATCGGTATAACAAGCGTTTCATCGGATAGACACTTCTTCAAGTTGTAAATGTGAAAGAAATTATGCACACGACTAAGTTCTTGTGGTAGCTCTAAACGATAGGCAACGCCACCAATGCGTTGAATTATTTCAAACGGTCCAATATAACGAGGGTTTAGCTTCCCGCGTTTACCAAATCGGATCAAACCTTTCCACGATGCAACTTTCAACATCACTCGACCTCCGACTTGGAATTCCAAAGGCTTTCGTCTTTTGTCGACATAACACTTTTGACGATCACGAGCCGCTTGCATACGACTCTTGATTTAAACGATTTTCTCTGTGGTCTTATGAATAATTTCCGGACCGGTAAGTTGTGCATCACCAACTTCCGCCCAACAAACGGGCGAACGACACTTCCGACCGTAAAGTTCTTCAAATGGTGCCGCTTTAATACTAGTGTGGTAACTATTGTTGTACGAAAATTCTATTAGTAGTAGATGTCGATCCCATCCATTTCCAAAATCGATCACACATGCGTAGAGCATGTCTTCCAATGTTTGGATGGTTCTCTCGCTTTGGCCATCCGTTTGAGGATGGTAAGTCGTGCTCATATCCAATTGAGTTCTCAACGCTTCTTGGAGTTATTGCCAAAATCTCGAGCAATATTGGCCATCTCGGTCCGAAATGATAGAAATCGGTACTCCGTGTTTCGCAACGACTTCTTTCAAGTACAATCACGCCAAATGATCCATTTTATCATTTTTTTAATAGGGAGGAAATGTGCGGACTTTGTATGGCGATCGACAATGACCCAAATAGTGTCATATCCCGCGGATGTCTTAGGTAGTTTAGTGATAAAGTCCATGGTGATTCTATCCCACTTCCATTCCGGGATTCTAGGTTGGACTAGTAATTCGGAAGGTTTTTGATGTTCAACCTTTACCTTTGCACAAGTTAAGCATTTTCCAACATAAGTTGCTATGTCAGTTTTCGTATTTGGCCACAAATAGAACATCTTCATGTCATGATACATTTTATCCGATCCGGGGTGGATCGAATACTTGGACTTATGTGACTCGTGCATAATCAAGGCTCGAACGTGTTCGTAACATGGAAACCAACTTCTATTATCAAGACATAACGTTCCATCGGCACGTGCAACAAGTTTCTTAGTAATCATTTTGTCGATGTCTTCCTTATCGATGTTCTCCACTTTAATAGCTTCTCGTTGAGCTTCTAAGATTTTTGATGGCTGATGAGATGGCATTTATACATGATCTCATCGTTCTTTTCGGGCTTTTAATGCATAAAAATGTCATAAAATACCATATATATGCTTGTGTTTGTTTACTTGTGTATTTTAGGTATGGATATCGTGAAAAAGACAAAAGATCACAAGTTACAAGGAAAAACGGACACGAGAAACGAAGCCGTACAAAGAATCGGGCCCTAATCATGGAATTCTCAACAAATACCTTGAAGACTTGAAGACAAACAAGATTGATCCTCAATTATTGAAGAAATGACACTTAAAACCCTTGTATATTGATAATTACAAGTTTGGTCCCTTAAGTTTGTCAAAATTACACAAAAGGTCCCTCAACTTTGAAGAAATGGCAAGATTAGTCCCTCAACAATTTCAAATTGTCAATTATGGTCCCTCATCAAGCCAAAGATACATTGAAGACCTTTGAAGATCAAAAATGTCCAAGATCAGCCCTTGAAATATGCAAAAGTGTCAAAATTAACCCTTGATAACCTTTTTCCAAAGTTTGTGCCAAAAGTGACAAATGGTGAAAGTCATTAACAAAGGAAATACGTTTTTAGGGCTGAAATGCTTTGTTTACCAAAAATACCAAAACACAAGGGCCAAAGGTGCCTATTTGAAACATTCAAACTGAAAATGCGCCAAACAAACACCTTTCCCCCAAAATCGGATCAAAATCCTTACTGTTTACCATTCATCCCACCCAGAATTACCTTCACTTAAACAAAGGGTAATTTTCAATTACCTTGGCACATGTGTGATTCACACATGCAGAAACCTATCCACACATAAAACCCTTATCTCCACTCACCAATAGGCCCCACCATTCAACACTTCAACCAATGAAATTGCAACTTTCTCTCCAAGCAATCTGATGTGTCAAGATCAACAGCCAAGGTTCCTTGCTTCACCCCAAAGCTATTATAAACGATTTGGATGCATTTGGACAGCTCATTCCATCAAATGATCTAGAAGAACTCAAGGGCATTTTAGAGAAATCACATCTAGGGTTTGTGAATAGTGATTAGCCAGGCATTTGCCTATAAAAGGAGACCTTAACATGTGAGAGTCCCTTTGTTCCAGTTTTAGGCTATCAATCTTTGTAATTCCTTTTTAAGTTAAATAAAATTTGAATTTATGAAATTTTGAAATCTCTTTTTGATTTAGTTAAAAGTTTGGTGTTTGAGTAGCCTAATTCTGAGTTCCATTTGATTGTTTAGACCTTCCTTAACCTTGTGGTTAAGGCACGTCTAGGTTTGAAAGGTTGTCAAGGTTCAAAAGCCTTGAAGTCCTTGTTTCTGAATTTGGCTATTATTTGTGTACTAACCCTTAGCCTTAAGCCTTGAGTTCTTTCAAGCTTGTTGACACCAAGCCTGAGGAGGATTCTAAGCCTTTGGTTGAGTTTGTTTGTTGCTTGTGTTGAAGACATATCATAATCAAAGCCTTGTTCTGCTTTGAACATCAGCAGGCTTTGATCATCCTTGTTGAAGTACCTTGGTCTTGTTCTAGTTGTTGAACAAGGTCCAAGGAGCATTGCTGGCCTTCCTAGGATGTTGTGGAAGGCAGGTATAATCTCTTGATTAAGATTCCCCTAAAAATTTCTTGTTTATGGCTGTTTTGAATTTGGTGCTTTGATTCTGAGTATTGGTGTTTGTGCTGGTGATTTTTGAGTTTGATTGTGTTAGTTGCTATTGTTTAAGTGTTTTTGATCATTAAAATCAGTAGGTTATTAGTTAAAATCACAAGTTCCTTTGTTAAGTGTTAGATTAAGGAGTGTTTGGGATTACTGCATACTTTGGATTTGTGGTTTGCTAAGTGTTTATTTTGTGTAAGCAAGTATTGGTATCTGTTATTTAGGTGCTTGTGTTCATCTGTTTGAAGGTTTTGTGGGTTTGATCACATAGATTCATTATTTGGCTATAAAATCTTTAAAACTTGGTAAAATTGGCTAGGATTTTGAGGACACCTAGATCTAAGCATAGGCTAGGGCTAACAAGTGCAAAATCATAGTTAATCACACCAGGGAAGAAGGATTTGAGGCTTGAAATTGGATCAAGTGTCATGTATATCAGCAAAACGTGTCTGCATATTGTTCATTGTTCATCAGAAACATTTTGTGCTTTGATCTTGTTGATTACTTTGATTCAGTGTTTGATTCTTGTTGCTTTGTGTTTGTTCTTAGTTTATATAGCTTGTGTATGCATCCTGTTAAGTTTGGTTGGCTTATTCTGCTTAAATCTTCTTATTAAGTGCTTAACTGCTTATTTCCATATCTGGTGCATATCTGGTGACTGTTTGGCTTATTGTGGCTTATTGTGTGAACCATTTTGTGATTTTATTGTTGCTATTGACTCCTTGTGATTCACTGATCACAAGGGTGCCCTTGTTTCCAATTGAATCAAACCAGAACTCTCATATAAGCTTGGTCAAATAGTCAAAGCAGTGGGAACTCCTTTCCCCTGCTAGTTACCACTGATAGTGCACATTTGGTGTCAGCTTATCAATAAGCTATAATAGCTTATTCCAACCAGCAACAATGTGACAATCCGTCAATTTACGATTGATATTTTATTCTCAAATATTATTTGAAAATATTATTTTAATGATACAATATGAACTCACTTATTTTTGGGAAGAAATTTGGATTTACGTCTTGGAATAGCATCGACTACGTCTAAACCGGAGGATTCAACGTTACGTGCTTACGTTTACCTACACCGTCTTTGGTGACAGTCCGACATTTCAGAGAATAAATTTGTCCATGAATATTATTTTGGGGTTTTAAATTTGTGTTAGATCATAAACTCACAAATTTACGAGAAGAGATTAGGACTTACGATTTTATTTTAACGTCCTTTATGACTAAACCGGAAACCTTAGGATTACGTATTTACGTTTTCGAACTCCGTTTTTGATGAAACAATTTTTATTGGATTCGTTTTGTGACGGTGATTCATAATTTATAAAAACGTTTTTCGTAAAACGACCCGAGGGCACGCAAATCGAGGAAACTAGAATCGAGAAATACCCGTAAACTAGTGAGATGGGACAAAACACTTTGTCCCACCCCACTAGCAAAAGTGGACGGCAACATTGACACCACCACATATAGGTGGCATCAAGTTAACTATTACTTATCCAAGTGTAAGGTTTAGCTTACATTTCAAGCTTACCATACCACTAACTAAACAAAACTAGTTACTTGTTTCATACTTACCATTTCCTACATGCAATCCACTCTAAAACTCTCTCAAACTCTCCTATCCTTGCCGTCCCAAATCAAGCAACAAACACCATTCTTGATCTTTTCTAGCTACAAACCACATGTTTACTAGTCCTATTAAGGTGTTTCCTTGAAGCCTTAATCATTTGGTGGCCATATAAACAACTTTGGAGGTGATTTGCTTGTGTCCTAGGGCTGATTTTCCAACATATGATCTTGATATTTGATGGTCTTGGAGATACTTGTTGTGTTCATCAAGTTCTTGCCTTCCTAAAACAAGAAATCCACTTGGATTGGTAAAGAAGATCATCCTCTACATTTTTCTCTTATTATTTTGTAAAGAACAAATGTATTTTCTTTCATTTTGTATATGTATATGATGTATATATGATGATAAAAATATTGTGTGGGGATCAAGTGTTGATAAACATGCTTAAAAATGATGATAACTATAAGAAATGAAGCTAAAATCATGACTAATTAGTTGGCTGTATAAAAACAGTAGATAAAAAAATGATGAACTGATAAAAATGCATGGTTTGATCTATTTACAGTAAGTAGATGATGTTATACACATGTGAGAGTTGGCCATGCAATGGAATCAAAATAATGAGTGAGATATGATCAAAACAAGTTAGGTGGTACAATCTGAATAAGCAGTTTTGTAGGGACTGTTAAGGCATCTTAGACTCAAAATGGGCAGTAGCTATAACTAAGTTATATGTAGCACATATTATGAAGAAGTTGTCATCCAAAAATGAGCTTCTAAGTCATTGTAGAACTCTAGATATGATAAAAATGGTGAATGTGAAGTTAAAAATCAGATTTTTGGAAATAATGTTTATTATTATTATATAAGCACTCACTTTATAATTTATAAAATGTAAGATATAAACCCACTAACTTATAGAACTTAATTATATAAATGTATAAAAGGTTAATTGAATGGGTAAATTAGATAAATGGTGGTAAAAATAATATTTATAAGTAATAAAAACTATAAACTTGATTTTTACGACTTTTTCGGCTATTGCCGTGAAATTAACGTTTTTCATCAAATAAAACTTAGACGACCGAACCCGTCTAATGTAAAGTTTATAAAAGTTGTATACTGATGTATAAGTAACTAAGACAAGTAAAAACCGATAAAATCCGAACTATAAGAATTACGGACATTTACGAGCTAAATAAACGTATTGGACTAATAATTGGACTTAATAAGATAAAAACTTGTAAAAAGAATTATTTGGGCTTAACCCATTTGGGCCCAACATGAAAGATATATATACTGATCATATAGGTATAAAATGGGTAAAAACAAGTTAAAGAACTTATAAAAGACTTAATGAATTTAAAATAGGTAAAATCGGTGAAACTAGTGAACTAGTAAGACGATACTAAAACGTAAACTCTAAAATGAGTAAACGAGAATATGTAAACCCACTTGATCATCATATATATATAATCATCATATGTATACATAATTGTTATTTTTATAAAGTCATTGGACATGAGTCTAAGACAAGTATTATTTGTCTAGGTTTCCGTGATTGAAGCACGTACCGTACGTCCGAATTGCCGACAACCCACCTTCCCACATCAACGTGAGTTCATAGCCTCGCACTCTTTTAAATGTTTTATAAATGCTTTATAAACCCGCGAGGGAGATAACATGTTAGTTTTTATAAAAGTTTGGACACCATTTGTCCCGATTGTTTGTTTATTGATTTTGGACCCGAATGATTGAATGACCCGATTGTATGACCCGATAAATGATTAATGGACCCGATAGATGAAATTAAATGGATTATTAAAGTTATGTTATGTCACTAAAAGTCCCATTAGCATGAATTGTGAACTACCGGGAGTTGGTAGACGCTTATGCATTTAATAGTACTATTTGGGGACGATCACCCCAGTTCGCGCCTTGACGGTTGATCCCCGTCGTGCCACATTGATTGGTAAGCGAATTAATGTATGAGAAGATTTCCAATAGCGTGACCTTTGTGACGACACGCTACTTTAGATGGGCAAAATTTGTATCGGGTTAGCTACCCGTTGTTGGTTTAGTAAGGTAACAATGTCATGCGGCTTATAATAATCCGAATTAACAAAATAATAATAGACGCTCCGAATTACGATGTATTGCCTGACTAGCAATACAGGGTCATACTATTGATATTATGATTGTATTTTGGTTTTCATAACCATATTCATATAACGATTTTTATTTGATTTTATACAACGTCATAAGACGTATTGTATGATTGTTTTTACGACATTGGCTCGTATAATGGTTTTTAAGGCAAATGCCTATATCATGATTTTCGATAAGGATTTATATAAAATGACTTTGGCTATTTTATGGCCTATTACAAAGATTTGTATAAAATGATTTTGGCTATTTTACGGCCTATTACAATGAGTTGTACGAATTGATTTTTGGTACTAAGTTTATACCAAAGTTATATTGATGGAATTTATTAAACTCTATGAATTCACTCGGCGTTATCGCTGACCCTTTTCTTTTAACATGTTTTATCTCATGTACTTGAAGGTAATTCTCGGGAAGACGACAAGAATTCATGGCCCGCACTTAAACTATAATTTCCATTCAAATACTTTGTAAAACATTGTATAAAATAATATGACTTGGGACCTATGTAACTTTGATATTATGAATGGAAATGCTTTATTAATAAACGACGCGATTTTTATGTGTTGTCTATGATGTGAGTAATGTGCTATCCCGTAACACCAACTAGTCTTCCGCTGTACTGAATTGTATAAATTTGGGGGTGTTACAGTTTGATACCAGAGCTCTCGTTATAGAGAACGAAAGATTTTTAAAACCAAGGTTTTGAATAAAACATTTCAAAATCTTTTAACTATAAACATTTTTCTAAAAATGTCTAAAAATCTTTTGACTATAACGGTGCCGAAGAATTCCCGAGTTATCGACAAGGCCAGACTGAGAAGTGTTATTTTAATATATATATATAACTTGGATTATATATATATATATATATATATATATATATATATATATATATATATATATATATATATATATATATATATATATATATATATATATATATATATATATATATATGATGTAATTTTATTACATGATTGCTTGATGATTATTTTGATTTTTATACGAGGTATTTATACGACGTCGATTGTCACAAGTAACCCTAACTCCCCTTGTAAATTAATCGAAGCTATTCTCGTAGGAATTCTAGCTATCCTGGATCTAAACCAAGTTGTGGATATTTATGATCCCAACAAATGGTTGATATTCGTAGAAATGTAGATATTAGTTGATTGCGATATTGAAAAAGAATTGGCGAGATTAAAACTGATATCGATGACATGACGATCTTTTCTTATAGAGTGGAGTTTGACAAAACGTTGCCACCTGGAAAGATGTCATCTGATTCGTTGTCATCCAATTCTTAAATTAAAATCGAAAGGGTGAATGTTGCACTTGAGGCTGTCATTGGAACCATTACCCAAAAGCCTCATGCCACTAATACCTTTCCGAGAAGTCCAGTTGAATGATCGAGTCATTTCATATTAATGACTCATTTGATAATTGTTGTTGTAAGAGCTAATAGGATTGGAAATTAAGTGTTGATTCATATTGAGATTGTATTGCCTTTACAAGGCCGAAGAATAAGATTGAAAATAGTGAAGAATGAGGTAGGATATCGAATTGAGTATAAAATTGGTTGAAACTTGAATAAAGTAAAATTTTACTTGTATGAGATATAAGATTGTTAAGAGGAAGTCGTTAAGTTTTGTGATTGAATTATAAGGATTTAATTGATTGTTGATTCGTGTTAAGGGTTGTTCCTAGACCATTGTCCACTAATGAGGATGCCCAGTGTCCAAGAAATAAATTGAAGAAATCTTCTTCTGAATTGAGACCGATGGATCTTCTGGGACATGTGGAACACCTAATGACTATTGTAGATTAGTATTCATTGTGGTATCTTTTAAATATCCCTAACTTAACTGAGATATCAGTTGGTAGGATGAGTTCTGAGAATTGTATGACATAGTGACACGTAATGTGTTACGGTACAATTTTGACTTGTTTGTAATTAACGAAGAAACTACCTTTGATTGCTAAATTCTACATGTATCGATGTTATCTATCCTTTATTGCTTCATCCTAATGTTCGCAATAGTGATGCAACCATTGAACAAGTACTCATCTCGATTTGAGTTACGTTGTGAATTATTCTCTTTGTATTCCTGAGTGCCATCGAGTTCATGAACCTCATGATTATTTGGCTAAGCTCATTTCCTATCATATCGTAGTTAATTCTTGGTGAACAAATTTTCATCACTCTTTTGCAGATCACTCATTGTTTTTATAAGATAAAACAGTATCCTTGAGAAAAATTGAATTCTCATCATCAAAAGGATTATTCAAAATGAGACTTATAAATGATTGATATCAAAATGAAGTCGTTTATGAAACACTTTGAAAACTTAATTGTTTTCATAACAAGGAAAATCTTTGTAAATTTATTTTGATTCTTATTTAAGAATTAAGCATGTAAATGATTTTATTATAAACATGATGATAATGTTTTGACGAACTGAGTATTGCATCGTTAATCTTGAAATTGTATATAGTTGCGCGCCTACATACAATTTGGAATGGACTATGCAAGACTGATTAGTAGTCACCATAAAACTGATTAATAAACACTAAATTTTCTTTGAAGATTGTGAAAGATTAAATTTTATGAGATCTGCAAGAAGTGAAAAATAAGGACATAGTGTTAGGGACACCTACATATGTGCCTGTAGCATCTATTCTTCTGAGTTGAATTTACTCATCCGTGGAAATTGTCTTACTTGACAATTGACAATTCTTTCTTGTCCAATTCTCCCGTAGTGAGATTCTTAGGAAAAGTATCTGATTACCGAGTGTTGATACCCGACTGGATGTATCGACGTTCCTATCATTTCTTTTGAATTGATTTCATTTGAATGACCTGGGTAACGATCCGAGGAGCTTTCGAATGCGTACTCAAATTATGAAAACATGGGATATATTCATATTCGTTAAATGTTTTCGTCTGTATCTGATTCGAAATTATCTCCCGTAGATTATGCGTTGACCTTACTCTTTTAATAGTAGTTGTGTCTAAATATATCCCTGGATTTGTGAAGGATTGTGAGTTATTATTAGACTTTTGAGAAGTTCACATCTTATCGACGACAATGAAACTGGAGTGTTGATAGTGCCAGAAGAATGGACTGATTGATTATGACATGACGACATTGTCTTAATTGATGGGAACTCGAGTAGAATTTCCCTAAATGATAAGATGTTGATTATCAAAAGTGATCTAAATAACTCTTGATGGATGACCATATCCTACATTTAGACTTAAAATTATACCATGAATGGTTGTGAACTAGTCATAGATATTATAACCTACAAGAGCCTAATATGAATTTATTAAAAGATATTTATCTTATCTAAAACTTTAGGAAGTATTTGTTGGTGAATCACTTGGACTTTTGCCATTAAGGCAAGATTAAATTTGGTATTGATTTTATTTCTGGTGCTGCACTTGCGGCTTGTGCACTGTACGTCAGCACCATCTGAATTTAAGGAATTACCGTACAACTGAGAAAGTTGTCGGAGAAAGATTTTATTATACCAAGCCTGTCATCCTGAAGAGCTATGGTGTTATCTTTCCTTATATTTATAGATTACTGTGACTGAGTAAATTGACAATCGAAAACGATATCCATAACTCGAAATGGAAGAATTGTTCGATCATTTACAAGGTTCTAGCAAATTTGATCCATAGCATGGTTATCATCAACTTCGCATCTGCGAAAGAGATTATCTATTCCAATCACTACATCCGGTGCTTGTAATGAATATTATGAGTTCTACGTGATGTCGTTTGGATTGACCAATGCACATGTATTATTCATAAATTTGATGAATCACGTGTGTAGGCTGTAATTTGATAAATTCATGCTCGTGATCATTAAGGACCATTTGTTTGTTATAAGAATAAGAATGAGTTAATAATTAGTTATAAATTGCCCTGAATTGGCTAAACAATGAAAACCTATACCTTAAATAATTAACCCGTGATTAAAGACTTGAACCTTTACATGATTTAACCATGTGATTAATAGATGATGGAATATATCGACTCTTTAAAGACTAAGAGCCCTTTTAAGACTTTGAGTATTAAGAAAATGGAAATATGTTTTGACAAATGTTTTAACAAAGGATTTTTAAAAGGGATTATTCCCTTATACACAAACCATTTAACTAAACTTCTGTTTAGGGGTAAATGTTTGTGTATACTTTTAGACAACTTAAGAGGAATTGAGGAAACTATATAAAACATGACTTGAAATTTGAAACAATAATTTACGCTTTTCAAACTAAAGAAATTTTGACCAAAGTATAAACAAAGATTTTTCAAACATTTACGAATCTTATTAATTATTTTCGATAAATCAACCAAAAATCTTGTTAATTAAATTCAAATTTATTTTTGAACATTTTATATAATTGGTCGAACTAAGAAATTTAAAACTTTTACGCTTCATAAAAATTAACTAATAATTATTTAATTAATTATGATAATTATCGACGCCTTAGACGACGGATTGAGTAAAACGGATAAAAATAATAGTTGAGACGAAACTGCAACATAGAAAATATGAAGAAAGAATTTTGAATAAATACGGTTATGACATTTATTTCATCAGGAAAGTGAACGTAATTGCTGACGCATAATATAGAAAGAATATCTGAGTGAATTGTGAACATGATAATTACATCATCATAAGAAGTGAATATAGATACTGACATAATATATAAAAAGGATAAAGAACCAATTAGGATGTGTTCCTTAATAATGAAAGTGCAAAATAAATTGCCGAACAATTTAAAATATAGCTGATGTTTGTAAGAAGGGATAATATAGATTATAAAAGAGGTTCGCGGCTAATGTGAACCATTAAGAATTGAGAAGCCGATAGCATTAAATGTTTTAAAGGCCACTTTTGGTTGCCTAAATATGGAGATTGTGAGATATAGTTATGTTGGAATTTGTAAGTATAAGTATTCTATTTATGTCATTCATGACTAAATGTATCTTTGTCTAAAGAGGTTGTACTAATGGCAATTATGAAGGCAGACATCGCCTCATACATTAGTAAACGTTTAGCTATTGCAAAGGTCATCATCTGAATTTAATTCGATTTGGGTCATTGTCGAAAGACAGACCAAATCTGCTAATATCATTCTCGTTAATGATAAATGCAAAAGTATTATGTAAACATGGTGTGCCTGTATCAAACATCTAAATCAAGATCCTCGCTTCGCATCGAATTTCTAGAGATTTGCTCAGAAATCATTGAGAACGAACCTTGATGAGAATACTATGTACCATCCCAAATCGAAGGGACGAGGTAAAGTAACGATACAGAGTAATATAAGTGTTGTTGTATGTTTGAATGAATGACCTTTGGTAATAGACCGTATAATCGTTTTCCTTTGAAGAGATTACCATTGATAATCATCGTATTAGGACTGAGATCGAATCATGTTAGGATCTAAATCTTAGAGCATCCGTAAGCAAGAGTTGAGATGGAGACACCCGACATACACCCATTGTGTGTTGGACATGTCTCTTAGGTTTAAGGTTTCCTATGATGGCGAACCTATCCTTGCATAATACCCGACCCGCGAGATCTGAAATGATTGTTGAAATTAGGATTTGATTATTAACCGCCGATAGTGGGCAAGAGGTTATATGAATGTGAAATGTAGATCTTGAAGTGCCAAATGGGTAGCGAAGTTATGCCACAATTTTTAACCTTGGAAAAATGAAGTTCATGATCTGACAAATCATGAGATATGAGTCCCCGTTGTATGGGACCATTGAGATGATGTAAAAGTTGGGATTGAAAGGCATATAAGCTGGATCTACCCTAGGACTTCAAAGACTGCATGAATTATGTTTCGTAAATCGCACTTGATGGAATATCTATCAAGTGAAAAATCTGATTATTCTTAGTAAAGCTTAGATCGGCGAAAAGTTGCATTCATCAGAAACCCGTGAACATCATGGATAGAGAAAGTAAGTCAACATTAAGCCTGATCTTATTCCCGTAGTTATGTTTGATGAAACTCGCGTATTGTAATGAATTGCACTTGTGAGAAAAGACCGAATGTGGAGGAAATACCCACATGACTTTAACTCTATAAGAAGCGAGTAGTAAGGTAAGATGATCTTTGAGGACAAAGATCCTGTTTAGGGGTAAATGCTGTGACAATCCGTCAATTTACGATTGATATTTTATTCTCAAATATTATTTGAAAATATTATTTTAATGATACAATATGAACTCACTTATTTTTGGGAAGAAATTTGGATTTACGTCTTGGAATAGCATCGACTACGTCTAAACCGGAGGATTCAACGTTACGTGCTTACGTTTACCTACACCGTCTTTGGTGACAGTCCGACATTTCAGAGAATAAATTTGTCCATGAATATTATTTTGGAGTTTTAAATTTGTGTTAGTTCATAAACTCACAAATTTACGAGAAGAGATTAGGACTTACGATTTTATTTTTACGTCCTTTACGACTAAACCGGAAACCTTAGGATTACGTATTTACGTTTTCGAACTCCGTTTTTGATGAAACAATTTTTATTGGATTCGTTTTGTGACGGTGATTCATAATTTATAAAAACGTTTTTCGTAAAACGACCCGAGGGCACGCAAATCGAGGAAACTAGAATCGAGAAATACCCGTAAACTAGTGAGATGGGACAAAACACTTTGTCCCACCCCACTAGCAAAAGTGGACGGCAACATTGACACCACCACATATAGGTGGCATCAAGTTAACTATTACTTATCCAAGTGTAAGCTTTAGCTTACATTTCAAGCTTACCATACCACTAACTAAACAAAACTAGTTACTTGTTTCATACTTACCATTTCCTACATGCAATCCACTCTAAAACTCTCTCAAACTCTCCTATCCTTGCCGTCCCAAATCAAGCAACAAACACCATTCTTGATCTTTTCTAGCTACAAACCACATGTTTACTAGTCCTATTAAGGTGTTTCCTTAAAGCCTTACTCATTTGGTGGCCATATAAACAACTTTGGAGGTGATTTGCTTATGTCCTAGGGCTGATTTTCCAACATATGATCTTGATATTTGATGGTCTTGGAGATACTTGTTGTGTTCATCAAGTTCTTGCCTTCCTAAAACAAGAAATCCACTTGGATTGGTAAAGAAGATCATCCTCTACATTTTTCTCTTATTATTTTGTAAAGAACAAATGTATTTTCTTTCATTTTGTATATGTATATGATGTATATATGATGATAAAAATGTTGTGTGGGGATCAAGTGTTGATAAACATGCTTAAAAATGATGATAACTATAAGAAATGAAGCTAAAATCATGACTAATTAGTTGGCTGTATAAAAACAGTAGATAACAAAATGATGAACTGATAAAAATGTATGGTTTGATCTATTTACAGTAAATAGATGATGTTATACACATGTGAGAGTTGGCCATGCAATGGAATCAAAATAATGAGTGAGATATGATCAAAACAAGTTAGGTGGTACAATCTGAATAAGCAGTTTTGTAGGGACTGTTAAGGCAACTTAGACTCAAAATGGGCAGTAGCTATAACTAAGTTATATGTAGCACATATTATGAAGAAGTTGTCATCCAAAAATGAGCTTCTAAGCCATTGTAGAACTCTAGATATGATAAAAATGGTGAATTTGAAGTTAAAAATCAGATTTTTGGAAATAATGTTTATTATTATTATATAAGCACTCACTTTATAATTTATAAAATGTAAGATATAAACCCACTAACTTATAGAACTTAATTATATAAATGTATAAAAGGTTAATTGAATGGGTAAATTAGATAAATGGTGGTAAAAATAATATTTATAAGTAATAAAAACTATAAACTTGATTTTTACGACTTTTTCGGCTATTGCCGTGAAATTAACGTTTTTCATCAAATAAAACTTAGACGACCGAACCCGTCTAATGTAAAGTTTATAAAAGTTTTATACTGATGTATAAGTAACTAAGACAAGTAAAAACCGATAAAATCCGAACTATAAGAATTACGGACATTTACGAGCTAAATAAACGTATTGGACTAATAATTGGACTTAATAAGATAAAAACTTGTAAAAAGAATTATTTGGGCTTAACCCATTTGGGCCCAACATGAAAGATATATATACTGATCATATAGGTATAAAATGGGTAAAACAAGTTAAAGAACTTATAAAAGACTTAATGAACTTAAAATAGGTAAAATCGGTGAAACTAGTGAACTAGTAAGACGATACTAAAACGTAAACTCTAAAATGAGTAAACGAGAATATGTAAACCCACTTGATCATCATATATATATAATCATCATATGTATACATAATTTTTTTTTATAAAGTCATTGGACATGAGTCTAAGACAAGTATTATTTGTCTAGGTTTCCGTGATTGAAGCACGTACCGTACGTCCGAATTGCCGACAACCCGCCTTCCCACATCAACGTGAGTTCATAGCCTCGCACTCTTTTAAATGTTTTATAAATGCTTTATAAACCCGCGAGGGAGATAACATGTTAGTTTTTATAAAAGTTTGGACACCATTTGTCCCGATTGTTTGTTTATTGATTTTGGACCCGAATGATTGAATGACCCGATTGTATGACCCGATAAATGATTAATGGACCCGATAGATGAAATTAAATGGATTATTAAAGTTAGGTTATGTCACTAAAAGTCCCATTAGCATGAATTGTGAACTACCGGGAGTTGGTAGACGCTTATGCATTTAATAGTACTATTTGGGGACGATCACCCCAGTTCGCGCCTTGACGGTTGATCCCCGTCGTGCCACATTGATTGGTAAGCGAATTAATGTATGAGAAGATTTCCAATAGCGTGACCTTTGTGAAGACACGCTACTTTAGATGGGCAAAATTTGTATCGGGTTAGCTACCCGTTGTTGGTTTAGTAAGGTAACAATGTCATGCGGCTTATAATAATCCGAATTAACAAAATAATAATAGACGCTCCGAATTACGATGTATTGCCTGACTAGCAATACAGGGTCATACTATTGATATTATGATTGTATTTTGGTTTTCATAACCATATTCATATAACGATTTTTATTTGATTTTATACAACGTCATAAGACGTATTGTATGATTGTTTTTACGACATTGGCTCGTATAATGGTTTTTAAGGCAAATGCCTATATTATGATTTTCGATAAGGATTTATATAAAATGACTTTGGCTATTTTATGGCCTATTACAAAGATTTGTATAAAATGATTTTGGCTATTTTACGGCCTATTACAATGAGTTGTACGAATTGATTTTTGGTACTAAGTTTATACCAAAGTTATATTGATGGAATTTATTAAACTCTATGAATTCACTCGGCGTTATCGCTGACCCTTTTCTTTTAACATGTTTTATCTCAGGTACTTGAAGGTAATTCTCGGGAAGACGACAAGAATTCATGGCCCGCACTTAAACTATAATTTCCATTCAAATACTTTGTAAAACATTGTATAAAATAATATGACTTGGGACCTATGTAACTTTGATATTATGAATGGAAATGCTTTATTAATAAACGACGCGATTTTTATGCGTTGTCTATGATGTGAGTAATGTGCTATCCCGTAACACCAACTAGTATTCCGCAGTACTGAATTGTATAAATTTGGGGGTGTTACAAACAACTTTGTTTTTGTAATAGGTGCTCATATTTTGACCCATTTGTTCATACTGGAGCATTTGGGTGTTTGACTTTAAGGTTTGACTAGAAAACCAACTCCTTTGAATTTTACATAAGTTCATTTGTGCTTATTCTGGCTTATTGGTTGTGCTTATTGGATTTTTGTTGATTGATTTTGCTTATTGAGTCCATTTGAAAGCTTTTGCAAGTTGAATCAAGTTCTGAGGTGCATTATTTCTCAAACCCGACTATTTGGTCGTTTTGTGAAATAATACATTGCTTATTTCTGGCTTATTGAGTGAGCTTTTTCAAAAATTCTTTTTACAGATCTCTTAAGCATCCCAAAAGAAGGTTGTGTGTCAAATTAGAGATTATGGCATTAGCTTATGGCTTAATGGGCTGAAAAGCCCAATAAGAATAAGCTGAGTGTTCAATAAGCTGTGATAAGCTCATTTTCAGCTTTTGGGCCTTTAGAGTTTTGTTCTTAGAATTGAATTTTAAGTCAGATAGGGCTTTTCCAAGTCAATTGGGCCAAGTTTGACTTTTTGGGCCCAAAAGCCCATTTTTGTTGACTGATTTTGGATTTGGCCCATTTGAGGGCCCATTAGGGGTATTTTGGTAATTTCACTTTGATTTTCTGATTATTTAGGTTAAAATAAACTAGTTTGCAAGTTTTTAGAATTTTTTATAATTTTTGGATTTTTAATATTATTTTATTATTATTTTGTTATTATTTTTAAAATTTCACATTTCCAACTTTTTACATTTTTCTTAGGTTAATTACATTAAAATAGGAATTTAGCAACTTTTAGAATAATTTTATCTCTTTTAGATTAATTTTTATAATTATTTTAAGTTTTAATAGTTTTTAAATCATTTTAAATAGTTTTTATTAGTTTTAAAATTTTTAAAAATAGTTTTTAAACTTTTTAGGTCATTTTAGAGGTTTACCAATTAAAAAATCTTCATTTGGGCTTTTTGATAATTTATTTGATTTTTAGAGCTTTAATTAGCATTTAAAAATATAATATTTAATTATTTAAAAGGTTTGAAAAAGTTTTGATCATTGGTAAACTCTTAGTTTATTATTTTTTGATTTTTGGTGAATTTTTGGTAATTTTTAGAATTCATTTTTATTTTTGTGGTTTTTAAGGTTCTACGTTTTAACTTTCTAGTAGTGATTTTTTGTTAATTTTTATTTTTACGTTTTCGTCATCTTCTTTTCTAATCCCCTTCTAAACCAATCATTAATCACAAACTTTTACAAGCTTTTCACAACACATATACCTCCTTGGGAAACGAACTTCCATACCTTAAGGGTCATTAGTGTTGATTTTCCTAAATCATCACTCGATACTTACCGCTTTTACGCCTTTTCCCTAAAATCGTATTTTACCACAATCATTTTGGTGCCGCTGCCGGGGAGGTGTGTCGTGATTAATTTGCATTGTTGTTTTTAATATTAACCATAAATAGTATTTGTATTAGTAGAACTCTACTAATACGTATTATCGGTTTTTCTTGGTTTTTCTTGTACAAATATTATTACTATATTGTATTAAGTATCACAATAAATTCACAATATCTCCAAAAGTGTGAAAACACAACCTTAATTGGGATTTCATCACTCAATTATTGTATTCGAATCTCAAACAAAAAGAAAAAAGGCAAAAATAGATAAATACTTTCGTGAAGCTCGATTTTGAAAAATACAAACTATAAGGTGGGTATAAGGCGGGTATTATAAAATATACCCTAAGGAAACAGGCTCTTAAGTGCTTCGCGCCGCCTCGTTTTCCCGCTTGCTTGTAAGTATTTTGAGATTGAAGGCTAATCGAGGGTTTTGTCGCCCAAAGTATTATTACGTATAATATATTTGCTTGGTTTCTTTGTGATTAAAACCTCTTGAACAATTTGGTTTTCACCAAAGTTCTAAAGTCATTCGAAGGCGTTCACTCCACGTGATCGTTTTCATTCCTTTGAGGCTTCTTTAATTAAGAGTTTGATTCGAGGAGAGATTTTGTAGATTGTTGTCTACGAAGATACACCAAAATCCAAAAAAAAATATAAATATCATCAAAAACACAAAAAAAATTGAAAATTCACAAAACACCCAAAAAGAATCTTCTTTGCTCACCTCCCATTCTTCGTGAAGTTTATGATCACTCGTAATCAAGCAAAACGATCTCGTAAACGACTTCAAAAGCAAGCCAATCAAGAGACGTTGATTGTTGAAGAACCTCCAATTGTTGAACCTATTGTAGAACAAGAAGTCGTCATGGCTAATCGTACTATGATGGAGTTGCTACAAGCACCCACCGAGGGTTTTGGAGAGGCTCTTGTGATTCCCGCCATCCTTGCGGAGAATTTCGAGATTAAGACGGGTTTAATGTCGATGTTGCAAGCAAATAAGTTTAGAGGTCACGAGAAAGACAACCCGCATTACCACATTAGGAATTTTAACCGTCTCACCGCCACTAGCAAATTTAAGGATGTTCCACATGACGCCATTAAGATGATGTTGTTTCCATACTCGTTGGATGGACCCTCAAAAATTTGGCTCGAGAAAGAACCGCCAAATTCGATTTTGACATGGGCCGATCTCGTTTCTAAGTTTGTGAACAAGTTTTTTCCACCATCTAAAACAACACACTTGAAAAATGAGATTTCACGATTTGTGCAAAGAAATAATGAAAGTTTTTCAATGGCATGGGAACGCTTTAAAGAAATGTTACATGAATGTCCACACCATGATTTTACGGAATTACATCAAGTGGATACTTTTTATAATGGGCTTAATGATCATGAACGAGATTATTTGAACGCCGCCGCGGGTGGTAATTTTTTGTGCAAGACGACAAATGAGGCTTTACAAATCATTGAAAATAGATCTAAGGTTTATAACCCTCGTAACACACCGAGTGTTGCCAATATGGGTTCGTCATCTTCGTCACAATCGTCTCGTAGCATTAATTCCTTACATGATGAAGCTAATGAGGATAATCGGTTTTTTGATAGATTTGCTAATCTAATGTCCCATTGGAAGGCTCAAGAAGCTTCCAATTCCGCTTCGGTAAAAGCGGTTGCTAAGAGTTGTTTGTCATGTGGGGGAGCTCATGATCTTTCCGAGTGCATTACCGCGGATGGTAACACTTCGAGTTCTTATGTAGCAACGGGAACTTACAACCAAAACGGCCAAGGTTCCCGCCAAAATCAAGCTCCACCAAACCAAAATGTTAACAATTATCGAAACAACAACCAAGGTAATTACCAAGGCAATACACGCAATTACAACAAGGGGAATTATCAAAGTGGGAATCGACAAATTTCTAATCAAAACCAAAACCGTGATTTTCAATACACTACACAAGGTTTTCAAAATGCTCACACTAAAAATTTGCAAGGAGAATTTTTGGATTATGCAAAAGCAAATGAAGCTAAATTTGATAACATGCAGCGTGAGATGATTAGCTTAAGATCCGAGTTGAAAAATGAGCTAAAAAATGAACTTGCTAATGAACTCAAAACTCATGCAAACAAAATGGAAGGAAATGTCCAACGTCTACAACAAAATCAACAAAAGATGGAATTAGGACAACATGAGATTAAGCAAGAGTTATTAAAAGCGGATGCTAGGCAATCAAAATTTAAGGACCGAATGGCTAAGATGTTTGAAGCAATCATGTGTAAACCCTCTTCCTCGGGTGGTCTTCCTAGTGATACCATTGCAAACCCGAAGGGAGAAATGAAGGTTATTACTACACGAAGTGGTAAAACTTTCAAAGAACCAATCTCTCGTCCAAGTACTTCTACGGAGAAGGAAATCGAGAAAGAACCCGAGGTGATGGTCGAAAAGAAGCACATTACAATCCCACGAAGTACCGCTCATACCACACCTACGGTTGAACCAATACCAATTGTGGAACCCGAGTTTCCAAGGCCGTTGCCTAATGACCAACCCACACCACCTTTACCCTACCCTTCGAGAAGAAACAAAGAGAAGTTGCAAGAACGTAACAAACAACAAATCGAGCTTTTTATAGAAATGTTTCAACAAGTGCATTTTGATGTGAGTTTAGCCGACGCGTTGTTATATATGCCTCGTTTCGCTTCCACTTTTAAAAGTATGATGAGCGATAAGGAAAAGCTTTCAAAGCTTGCTAATTGTTCTTCGGTTTATCTTAACCGCATACCGGAAAAAGTTGGTGATCCCGGAAAGTTTCTCATTCCTTGTGACATACAAGATATGAAAGAATGCCTCGCCTTGGCCGATCTTGGTGCGAGCATTAATTTGATGCCATTTTCCATTTGGAAATCGCTTTCGCTTCCGGCTCTCATTCCTTCGAACATGTCCATCGAGATGGCCGATAATTCTATGATTATGGCATGTGGAGTAGCCGAAGATGTTTTCGTAAAAGTGGGGAAGTTCTACTATCCCGTTGATTTTATAGTAGTTGACATCCCCGCGGATCCTCAAGTTCCTCTAATTTTAGGTCGATCATTTTTAGACACTTCGAGATCGCTTATCGATGTTCATGCGAGAACTATCACTTTGAGATTCAACGAAGAGGAACTTGTTATAAACGCTACTCAAAACTCGAAACCTTCTCATGTTTATGCAATCGCTACCATCAATCACATTGACATCGTTGATGTGGTTTGCGATGAGTTTTCACAAGAAGTGTTAGGTTTTTCCGATAGCTCGTCAAGTGGTAATCCCACTATTTTGGATCCGATTCTTGCAAATTCCACACCAAATCTCACTCCATTCCAAGGAGGAGATTTCACTTCAAATGAAATCGACAATGAAGATGAGGTGTTGATTAGTAATGAAATTTCTATTCCACCATTTCTTTCGTTGATGGAAGTTATGAGTGTTGAACCAAAATCTTCAATCGAGGAACCACCTATCCTTGAATTGAAAGATCTTCCTTCTCACCTTGAATACGCATTCTTGGAAGGTGATGACAAGTTGCCGGTTATTATTGCAAAGGGTCTTGCTAATAATGAAAAAACCGAGCTCTTGAAAGTTCTTAAGGCTCACAAAGGGGCAATTGCGTGGAAAATATCCGACATTAAGGGTATTGACCCAAAATTTTGTACTCACAAGATTTTAATGGAGGAGGACTACAAACCCGCAATTCAAAGTCAAAGAAGGGTGAATCCCAAAATTCACGATGTCATTAAAAAGGAGGTCCTTAAACTCCTTGACGCGGGAATGATTTATCCTATATCCGATAGCCCATGGGTGAGCCCAATCCATTGTGTCCCTAAAAAGGGAGGAATGACCGTTGTACCCAATGAAAACAACGAGTTAATTCCCACTCGTGTTGTGACCGGTTGGAGGGTGTGTATTGACTACCGAAAGTTAAATGACGCCACTCGTAAAGACCACTTTCCTTTGCCCTTCATGGATCAAATGTTGGAGCGACTTGCGGGAAATGAATTCTATTGCTTTTTAGATGGTTTTTCCGGTTACTTTCAAATCCCTATGGACCCTCGTGATCAAGAGAAGACTACGTTTACGTGTCCTTATGGAACGTTCGCTTATCGTAGGATGCCTTTCGGACTTTGTAATGCACCCGGTACGTTTCAACGGTGTATGATGGCGATTTTCACGATATGATCGAGAAGTCGATGGAAGTGTTTATGGATGACTTCTTGGTGTTTGGTAATTCGTTCACGTCATGTTTATCTAATCTCGAGCAAATGTTAAAACGTTGTGAAGAAACCAATCTTGTGCTTAATTGGGAGAAATGTCATTTTATGTGTAAACAAGGAATCGTCTTAGGACATAAGGTGTCGAAGGCGGGGATTGAGGTCGATAAAGCTAAGGTAGACGTCATCGCCAAGTTGCCTCATCCCAAAACCGTTAAGGGAGTTAGGAGATTCCTAGGCCACGCGGGCTTTTATCGTCGTTTCATCAAGGACTTTTCGAAAATTTCTCGTCCTATGACACACCTTCTCGAGAAGGATGCTCCTTTTAACTTTAATGAGGATTGTGTTAAGGCTTTCGAAACTCTCAAAAGGAAACTTACTAAAGCTTCTATTCTTGTTGCTCCTAATTGGGAATTACCCTTTGAAATCATGTGCGATGCAAGTGATTATGCTATAGGGGCCGTCTTAGGGCAACGTTATGACAAGCATTTTCGTCCTATCCACTATGCTAGTAAGACGATGACCGAGGCTCAATTAAAGTACACCACAACGGAAAAGGAATTCCTTGTCGTGGTCTATGCTTTTGAAAAATTCCGACCTTATCTCATCTTGACTAAAAGCATCGTGTATACCGACCATTCGGCTATCAAGTATCTCTTAGCTAAGCAAGATGCTAAGCCAAGATTGCTTCGTTGGATGCTCCTCCTCCAAGAATTTGATGTCACCGTGCTTGACAATAAAGGAGCCGAGAATCTAGCGGCCGATCATCTCTCTCGTCTAGAAGATCCTCAAAAAGATGTTTTCGAGAACAAGGAAATCACCGAAACATTTCCTCTTGAGACTCTCGATGTAGTGAATTCTAAAGACACAACCCCATGGTTTGCCGACATTGTAAATTACCATGCGGGCAACTTCATAATCAAGGGTATGACGACACAACAAAAACGAAAATTCTTTCGTGACGTCAAGTTCTATTTTTGGGACGACCCTTATCTCTTTCGGATTTGTGCGGATCAACTCGTTCGACGTTGTGTGTTTGGTGCCGAAGCTTCTAATATCCTTAGAGCTTGCCACGAGGGACCCACGGGAGGTCACCACGGTGCTAATCTCACGGCTAAGAAAGTGTTCGATGCCGGTTTCTTTTGGCCTTCTATCTATCGTGATGCACACGCACTTGTAAAGTCATGTGATTCGTGCCAACGTCAAGGAAAATCGTCTCAACGTGATGAAATGCCGCAAAACATAATTCAAGTATGTGAGATTTTCGACATATGGGGAATAGACTTTATGGGGCCGTTCCCATCGTCTCATGGCAACAAATATATCCTCGTCGCGGTGGACTACCTTTCTAAGTGGGTGGAAGCTAAGGCTTTGCCTACTAATGATGCTCGTGTGGTAGTGAAGTTTTTGAAGCAACTATTCTCTCGGTTCGGAACCCCTCGTGCTATTATAAGCGATCGTGGAACCCATTTTTGTAATGACCAATTCGAAAAGGTTCTAAAGAAATATGGAGTTACTCATCGTCTTTCTACGGCTTATCACCCGCAAACGAGTGGGCAAGTCGAGGTTTCGAACCGAGCTTTGAAGAGGATTTTAGAGAGGTCAATTGGAGAAAACCGTGCTTCATGGTCCGACAAACTCGATGACGCTTTATGGGCCTTTAGGACCGCTTATAAGACACCTATCGGTTACACTCCTTATAAGTTAGTCTATGGGAAGAATTGTCATTTGCCCATTGAGTTGGAGCACAAGGCATATTGGGCCCTTAAGCATGCAAACTTTGACTTGAAGACCGCGGGAGATCACCGGAAAATACAATTGAATGAATTGGATTAATTAAGAGATAATGCTTATGAAAATTCATTAATTTTTAAAGAAAATACTAAAAAGTTTCATGATTCAAAGATTAAAAACCGGGTTTTTAACGTTGGTGATCAAGTGTTGCTTTTTAACTCTCGTCTTAAGATATTTTCCAAGAAATTAAAATCTCGTTGGTCGGGTCCGTTCACCATTACACAAGTGTTTCCATATAGGACCATTGAGCTAGCTCAAGATGATGGTCCTAATTTCAAGGTGAATGGACATAGGCTTAAGCACTACTTTGGTGGGGAAATTCCTTCAATGGTTGCCCTCGACCAAGTCACCTTCCCCAATGATAATTAGCATTGAGGGGATCGAGTCGAGCTCATGACTCGGTAATCAAAAACGAGGTGCCTCGTGGGGGAGATCCCATGCTTATCCTTTATGCTTACTATTCACTAATAAGGGGACTTGTACCCTTTCAACTCGTTGTCTCGTGGTTGTTTGTGATTGTGTTATCTAGATCATCATCATCATCTACGATTGAAGACTCTCGTGTTCGTTTACGTGAGCCTCCATCGTTCGTTTGAAGAAGTTTTTCACGATTCCATGACATATCCTTTATTGTTCTAACAATTATCTTTTAGCATACTTAATAAACGGCTTTAGATATATTGTTGATCACCCTTTCCATGCTAGATCCTAAGCATTCGACTCTTCGTCTCTAGTATGGGGGTGCTCCACCTTTAGACTCGAAACATTGAGGACAATGTTTACTTTTGGTATGGGGGGGTGAATAGGTACTTTCTTGCTACGCCCTCACGCTTTCCAACTTTCAATGTTTTGTTTTGCTAATAAGGCTAAAAATGGCCAAATTTTAAAATTTTTCTTAGTTTTCATAAGTGTTTTTAAGACACGAATGTATATTTTCCGATGGGTAGAATAAGAGTAAATTTTTGACTTGATGGGCATTTGGAGCCATTTACATTCCTTAACCCGCTCAATTCGAGTTTTGCTAGACTTTTATATAGGGAGCTTTAAAACGCGAAAGTCTTAACTCTTACGGGTTAAGAACAAGAACTTTTCACAAGTTCCAATAATTGATTCTAGAAAGACACTTATCAAGGGAACTATAAAACGCATTCTCTAAACTTGAAAAAGTCCAAGAAAGTACAAGATCATATAGGTGGCTTGAAAACCCAAAACTTTGATTTGATATAGTCTTAATGAAAGCTAATCCAAATTTGGATTAATTTTGACTTGCATGGCTAAGTATTCACTAGTCTCTTTAATTAGAGGTCTTTATATAGTGAAGAACGAGAAATGATAGAGTTAGACAAGTGATCATGCTAAACGTAGAACATGAAAATGTTCTTTCAAAAACTCAAATGTTTTTAATTGTGGCTTTTTCTTCCCATAAGATCAATGCATTAGGAATAAATCATAATTGCAATAAGTAAGGTCGTACGATTTGAAAGGTTACTTAGCCTCTAGCGCAAGATCGTTTAAAAGTTGATCGGGGTTGAATAGAGTTCATAGCCAAGGCATAACTTATTGAAACGGGACGCGAAGATTGGCGATCATCCAAAAAGGCCCTAACAAGGCATGAGGAGCTCTATTTTTGCTAAAGATCCAAGATGATGTGAAGTATCATTATTCCTAAATCAATATGAAGGATCGAGACACACGACGAGAAGCAATTACTCCCCTAAAGATCATGGAGAAAGTCTATCCAAAAAGACCCTAACAAGGTATGAGGATAAATATATCCAAGTCCGAAAAGGAGGCGGATCGTTGTATATCAAAATCCAAAGTAAAGATTGAAGAAAAATGATGAAGTCGTGGTCCAATATGAAGAATCTCTCAAAAACGTCAAGTGACGAAATTCCAAATATATGAAGAGAAGACCATAATTTCAAGAACGTCTTCCCAAGATTTGAAGTATGAAGTACATGCCAAATATCGGTCCGAGAAAGGTCTCAAATCGTTGAAACGAGTTATGCCAAGATATGAACTTAAGGAGATACACGAGAAGCCATTTTAAAAGATTTTGTCCTTCGGCTAACTATTGATCAAATCGTGCTACTTTGATTTCGGACTAATAACTACTCAAATAAGTCAATATGAATCACTTGTGATCCATGACAAATAGATAAAAAATGCTAGTAACCCATTTCCTTTTATAATAACTAGGATTGCGGGGAGAAAAAGTATTACACAATTTGGACGTATGAGTAGTGTTAGCATTGTGACTTGTACCAACAATGATCTTGTTTTTGCACTTAGCATGGAATGTATGACAATCAAGGATGACGAAGTTTACTCTAAGGGACATTTACTTGTTTCTATTCTTTGACCCTAAAAGTCACTTTTTGTGATGAAAATCATACATTATGTCTTTACACATCTTCGTAGTATGTTGCAAGTCTTTTACTTTTCAATAAAGGTTAATAAAATTGAACTTTGTTGATGCTTAGATACTTTATTCTAGCATTGCGTGAGGGCACGGCAATGGCTTAGTGTGGGGGAGTGATGAGATGGCATTTATACATGATCTCATCGTTCTTTTCGGGCTTTAAATGCATAAAAATGTCATAAAACACCATATATATGCTTGTGTTTGTTTACTTGTGTATTTTAGGTATGGATATCGTGAAAAAGACAAAAGATCACAAGTTACAAGGAAAAACGGACACGAGAAACGAAGCCGTACAAAGAACCGGGCCCTAATCATGGAATTCTCAACAAATACCTTGAAGACTTGAAGACAAACAAGATTGATCCTCAATTATTGAAGAAATGACACTTAAAACCCTTTTATATTGATAATTACAAGTTTGGTCCCTTAAGTTTGTCAAAATTACACAAAAGGTCCCTCAACTTTGAAGAAATGGCAAGATTAGTCCCTCAACAATTTCAAATTGTCAATTATGGTCCCTCATCAAGCCAAAGATACATTGAAGACCTTTGAAGATCAAAAATGTCCAAGATCAGCCCTTGAAATATGCAAAAGTGTCAAAATTAACCCTTGATAACCTTTTTCCAAAGTTTGTGCCAAAAGTGACAAATGGTGAAAGTCATTAACAAAGGAAATACGTTTTTAGGGCTGAAATGCTTTGTTTACCAAAAATACCAAAACACAAGGGCCAAAGGTGTCTATTTGAAACATTCAAACTGAAAATGCGCCAAACAAACACCTTTCCCCCAAAATCGGATCAAAATCCTTACTGTTTACCATTCATCCCACCCAGAATTACCTTCACTTAAACAAAGGGTAATTTTCAATTACCTTGGCACATGTGTGATTCACACATGTAGAAACCTATTCCACACATAAAACCCTCATCTCCACTCACCAATAGGCCCCACCATTCAACACGTCAACCAATGAAATTGAAACTTTCTCTCCAAGCAATCTAATGTGTCAAGATCAACAGCCAAGGTTCCTTGCTTCACCCCAAAGCTATTATAAATGGTTTGGATGCATTTGGACAGCTCATTCCATCAAATGATCTAGAAGAACTCAAGGGCATTTTAGAGAAATCACATCTAGGGTTTGTGAATAGTGATTAGCCAGGCATTTGCCTATAAAAGGAGACCTCAACATGTGAGAGTCCCTTTGTTCCAGTTTTAGGCTATCAATCTTTGTAATTCCTTTTTAAGTTAAATAAATTTGAATTTCTGAAATTTTGAAATCTCTTTTTGATTTAGTTAAAATTTTGGTGTTTGAGTAGCCTAATTCTGAGTTCCATTTGATTGTTTAGACCTTCCTTAACCTTGTGGTTAAGGAACGTCTAGGTTTGAAAGGTTTTCAAGGTTCAAAAGCCTTGAAGTCCTTGTTTCTGAATTTGGCTATTATTTGTGTACTAACCCTTAGCCTTAAGCCTTGAGTTCTTTCAAGCTTGTTGACACCAAGCCTGAGAAGGATTCTAAGCCTTTGGTTGAGTTTGTTTGTTGCTTGTGTTGAAGACATATCATAATCGAAGCCTTGTTCTGCTTTGAACATCAGCAGGCTTTGATCATCCTTGTTGAAGTACCTTGGTTTTGTTCTAGTTGTTGAACAAGGTCCAAGGAGCATTGCTGGCCTTCCTAGGATGTTGTGGAAGGCAGGTATAATCTCTTGGTTAATATTCCCCTAAAAATTTCTTGTTTATGGCTGTTTTGAATTTGGTGCTTTGATTCTGAGTATTGGTGTTTGTGCTGGTGATTTTTGAGTTTGATTGTGTTAGTTGCTATTGTTTAAGTGTTTTTGATCATTAAAATCAGTAGGTTATTAGTTAAAATCACAAGTTCCTTTGTTAAGTGTTAGATTAAGGAGTGTTTGGGATTACTGCATACTTTGGATTTGTGGTTTGCTAAGTGTTTGTTTTGTGTAAGCAAGTATTGGTATCTGTTATTTAGGTGCTTGTGTTCATCTGTTTGCAGGTTTTGTGGGTTTGATCACATAGATTCATTATTTGGCTATAAAATCTTTAAAACTTGGTAAAATTGGCTAGGATTTTGAGGACACCTAGATCTAAGCATAGGCTAGGGCTAACAAGTGCTAAATCATAGTTAATCAAACCAGGGAAGAAGGATTTGAGGCTTGAAATTGGATCAAGTGTCATGTATATCAGCAAAACTTGTCTGCATATTGTTCATTGTTCATCAAAAACATTTTGTGCTTTCATCTTGTTGATTAATTTGATTCAGTGTTTGATTCTTGTTCCTTTGTGTTTGTTCTTATTTTATATAGCTTGTGTATGCATCCTTTTAAGTTTGGTTGGCTTATTCTGCTTAAATCTACTTATTAAGTGCTTAACTGCTTATTTCCATATCTGGTGCATATCTGGTGACCGTTTGGCTTATTGTGGCTTATTGTGTGAACCATTTTGTGATTTTATTGTTGCTAATGATTCCTTGTGATTCACTGATCACAAGGGTGCCCTTGTTTCCAATTGAATCAAACCAGAACTCTCATATAAGTTTGGTCGAATAGTCAAAGTAGTGGGAACTCCTTTCCCCTGCTAGTTACCACTGATAGTGCACATTTGGTGTCAGCTTATCAATAAGCTATAATAGCTTATTCCAACCAGCAACAACTTTGTTTTTGTAATAGGTGCTCATATTTTGACCCATTTGTTCATACTGGAGCATTTGGGTGTTTGACTTTAAGGTTTGACTATAAAACCAACTCCTTTGACTTTTACATAAGTTCATTTGTGCTTATTCAGGCTTATTGGTTGTGCTTATTGGATTTTTGTTGATTGATTTTGCTTATTGAGTCCATTTGAAAGCTTTTGCAAGTTGAATCAAGTTCTGAGGTGCATTATTTCTCAAACCCGACTATTTTGTCGTTTTGTGAAATAATAAATTGCGTATTTCTGGCTTATTGAGTGAGCTTTTTCAAAAATTCTTTTTACAGATCTCTTAAGCATCCCAAAAGAAGGTTGTGAGTCAAATTAGAGCTTATGGCATTAGCTTATGGCATTAGCTTATGGCTTAATGGGCTGAAAAGCCCAATAAGAATAAGCTGAGTGTTCAATAAGCTGTGATAAGCTCATTTTCAGCTTTTGGGCCTTTAGAGTTTTGTTCTTAGAATTGAATTTTAAGTCAGATTTGGCTTTTCCAAGTCAATTGGGCCAAGTTTGACTTTTTGGGCCCAAAAGCCCATTTGTGTTGACTGATTTTGGATTTGGCCCATTTGAGGGCCCATTAGGGGTATTTTGGTAATTTCACTTTGATTTTCTGATTATTTAGGTTAAAATAAACTAGTTTGCAAGTTTTTAGAATTTTTTATAATTTTTGGATTTTTAATATTATTTTATTATTATTTTATTATTATTTTTAAAATTTCACATTTTTCAACTTTTTACATTTTTCTTAGGTTAATTACATTAAAATAGGAATTTAGCAACTTTTAGAATAATTTTATCTCTTTTAGATTAATTTTAATAATTATTTTAAGTTTTAATAGTTTTTAAATCATTTTAAATAGTTGTTATTAGTTTTAAAATTTTTAAAAATAGTTTTTAAACTTTTTAGGTCATTTTAGAGGTTTACCAATTGAAAAATCTTCATTTGGGCTTTTTGATAATTTATTTGATTTTTAGGGCTTTAATTAGCATTTAAAAATTGAATATTTAATTATTTAAAAGGTTTGAAAAAGTTTTGATCATTGATAAACTCTTAGTTTATTATTTTTTGATTTTTGGTGAATTTTTGGTAATTTTTAGAATTCATTTTTATTTTTGTGGTTTTTAAGGTTCTACGTTTTAACTTTCTAGTAGTGATTTTTTTGTTAATTTTTATTTTTACGTTTTCGTCATCTTCTTTTCTAATCCCCTTCTAAACCTATCATTAATCACAAACTTTTACAAGTTTTTCACAAGACATATACCTCCTTGGGAAACGAACTTCCATACCTTAAGGGTCATTAGTGTTGATTTTCCTAAATCATCACTCGATACTTACCGCTTTTACGCCTTTTCCCTAAAAGGTCGTATTTTACCACAATCAATGGCATGTTCAAACCAATAGTCATCACCAAGGCTCGAACTCTTAGAGGTCTCTCACGAGGTTTTCTACTCAAAGCATCGGCTACAACATTAGCCTTTCCTGGGGTATAACGAATTTCACAATCGTAATCCCCAAGCAACTCCAACCATCGTCGTTGTCTCATGTTGAGCTCTTTTTGGTCCAAGATGTGTTGTATACTTTTATGATCGGTGTATACAACACATTTGGTACCGTAAAGGTAGCGTCTCCAAATCTTGAGAGTAAAGACAACCGCGCCCAACTCTAAATCATGAGTGGTATAATTTTCTTTATTTGGTTTCAATTGTCGAGATGCATAAGAATGACCTTTTTCCTTTGCATAAGGACCGCGCCTAGGCCCTTAATTGAAGCGTCACAAGATACTTCAAAGCCTTCACTACCCTCGGGTAATGCAAGAATGGGTGCATCACAAAGATTTTGCTTAAGAGTTTGGAAAGAAAATTCTTGATCGTCTCCCCAATCGAACTTCTTATTCTTTTGAGTCAAGTCCGTCATAGATTTAGCGATCTTTGAAAATCCTTCAATAAATCATCTATAATATCCGGCGAGTCCAAGGAATTGGCGAATCTCCGTAGGAGTAGTAGGAGTCGCCCAATCCTTCACCGCTTCAATCTTGGCGGGATCCACGTGAATACCACTACTATCAATCACGTGCCCGAGGAATTGCACCGTGTGAATCCAAAACTCACACTTTGAAAACTTCGCATACAATTGTTCTTGTTTCAAAAATTCCGAAATCTTCTTCAAATGTTCTTTGTGTTTTGCCTTACTACAGGAATAAATAAGGATGTCGTAAGTGAACACAAGCACGAACTTGTCCAAATAAGGTTTATACACACGGTTCATGAGATCCATGAATACCGCGGGTGCGTTAGTCAACCCAAATGGCATAACCTGTAATTCAATGTAACCGTATCGTGTTCGAAACACCGTCTTGGAAATGTCTTCTTCTCGAACTCTAAGTTGATGATACCCGATCTTAGATCAATCTTTGAATAAATACTCGAACCTTGAAGTTGATCAAACAAGTCATCGATCCATGGTAAAGGATAACGATTCTATATGGTAAGTTTGTTCAACTCACGATAATCGATGCACATATGAATAGATCCGTCTTTCGTATTCACAAATAAAATCGATGCTCCCCATGGTGAGGAACTCGGTCTAATGAATCCTTTATCGGTAAGCTCCTTAAGTTGCTCGGCTAACTCTTTTATCTCGGCGGGTGCTAATCGGTAGGGTGCTCTTGCAACGGGTGCGGCCCCGGGTGTTAGCTCGATGTGAAACTCTACTTGGCGAAGTGGCGGTAATCCGGGCAAGTCTTTGGGAAAAACCTCGAGAAAATCATGAACAATCGGAACGTCTTCAATTTTCTTATCTTTAGGGTCAACTTCATTCTTGTTGTTAACTTGAATAAGGAAAATAGGTAGACCATATTCGATGCACTTTTGAGTTTTGGTACATGAGATGACATTCAAACTATTTTGACCTTTTGCGCCATTCCTTTCTCCAAAGATAGTCAAAGTTTTGTTTCCGTAAGGAACACGAACTTGTTTTTCATGGAAAATAATTTCCGTATGGTACTTGGATAACCAATCCATGCCAACGATGACGTCAAAACTCCATAATTTGATGGTAAGAGATCGATGGTGAATAGGATATTTTATAAACTTAGGGTGAAACCCTTAAGTAGGATACTTGTAATGATTGATTTGCCATCGGCTAGTTCCACATTAAAATTGACCTCTAACGCGACGAGGTTCACGAAAAATAGTTCACTAAAATCAATTGACACAAAACTTCTATCCGCACCGGAATCAAATAATACGGAAGCATAGATGTTATTGATGAGGAACGTACCGGTGACCACGTTGTTGTCTTGGATGGACGCCTCGGCACACAAAGCATACACACGACCCGGTGCTCCCGCTTGATTCCTATTGTTTCAGCCAATTGAAGCTCCATGGTCTTGTCGGGATTGTCTATGAGTTTCGTTGTTGTTATTGTTACCGCGGATTTGGTGTCATCGACCTTGAGTGGTGGCTTTAGGGCACCTATGCTTGATGTGACCTTTTTCCCCACAACCATAGCATGTGATATCCGCGTATTGCACATTTTGAGTTTTTGGAGCCCTTTGGTTTGTGTGCTTCGGTGCACTACGACAATCCTTAGCAAAGTGGTCGGATTTACCACAATTGTGGCACGTGCTCCCACAAGATCCATTGTGATGCCTTCCACACTTGCCACAAAATGATAATCTTCCTTGATAGCCGGATCCTCCATTCACATTAAACACCTTCTCCATATCTTGGCGCTTGTTAGGTTGGTCACCATGATTAGGCACATGTCTTCCTTCCCATTTTTGCTTATTATCACCAACATCCAAAGTAACAGAGTCCATCAAGCCATCCGCCATCTCAATGGCCTCATTCAAATCGTCAGGTTTTGAAGAAATCACATATCCTTGTATTGAGGATGGCAATCCAACAATGAACCTTTCAATGGCCGTGTGATAGGTGTGTAAACACCCATCCTTTTTACCACTTAATTACAATAATAACTGAGCCAAAACGTGTATTTTATGTCATTTATGTCGGAATTATGCGTGGTTTGTGTTTTTGTTGTGATTTAGGACGAAAATGTGAAAAGTGGAGAAAACATGGGCATTCATGGGCTTTTATCGAAGAAAAAGACGAAATACGAAGTCAAGAAGTCAAGAGTGCAAAAAGAACGGAAGTCCAAGACCAATTCCGAAGATTTATCAAAGAAAAAGTCAAAAGACGGAAGTTTACTTAAAGCCGGAGAACTCAAGTCTTACTTATTGAAGAATTAAAAGACAAGTTCAAAGAAATCCTAAGACAAAGTCATTAAAGTCCAAGATTTAAGAAGATTAAAGGCTTAAGGACTTGATCATGCAATTAAGAAGAAATTATAGAGGGGAGGAAGCTTCCTAAGCACTCCCTAATCCTCCCCTATAAATAGATTAGGATGTTAATCATTTTATTTTGTTGGATAGCTTGACAAACTATTTCTTCCATTTTAATTACCTTGCACATTTAATTACCTTGTCATTTACTTTTCATGTCCATTTAAATACCTTGTCTTGCACCTTAATTACATTTAATTTCAAGTAAGTTCTCTTTTAATTCTTGTCAATCTTTATTTTTTCTTGTTAATCTCTTATCTACCTTTCTTTATTTGATCTTAATCTTCATGCTTTATTGTTTATGTTCATGTCCTTGATTTTTATTGATTTTTTTAAGTGGGTTTTGATTATTTTGGTTAGAGTTGTTAGTTTGATTGTTTTGGATTGTTTGTTTATGGTTATTAGATGTTTTGTGTTTAGTTTGATTTAATCTTGTGGTTGATTTTGTTTAGAATTGTTTAGATTTGTGTGTTCTTGTTCTCCTTGTTCTTCGCGTGTTTCTGTTACTGATCTTTCCCAGGAAAAGTTCCGGATCAAGCCAGTCATTCCGTGTGAAGGATTTCAAAGGGTGTTCATCCGGAATATTGGACATTCCGGATCAATTGAGTTCATTTAGAATAATTATTATTCCGCATCAAGGTTCTTCATCCGGAATAATCAATTATTCCGGATCAACCAAAAGTTCCGGATCAACCATACATTCCGGATCAACAGGATATTCCGGATCAAGGTGCTATTCCGGATCAACCTCTCATTCCGAATCAAATAATATTCCGGATCAGAAAGTTCATCCGGAATAATTTATCATTCCGGATCAAGGAGTTTATTCGGAATATTAAGACATTCTGGATCAAGGGTTTTATTCGGAATAACATTCCGGATCAGCAACATTCCGGATCAAGAGATATTCCGGATCAAGAGCAACATTCCAGATCAAAGCTACATTCCGAATAAAGAAGTTTATTCCGGATAGGTGACATATTCCGAGTAAGCATTTTATTCCGGATCAAAGTTTTGGGTAAATATTCCGAGTGAAGAAGAATCATTCCGAACGAAGGTGACATTCCGGATGAGTGATTATTCCGAACGAAGGTTTATTCCGGATGAGCTAATTTTCAGGTTCTTTTAATTTCAGTTTTCTTAACTTTCTGTTTTTAATTTTCAAGCTTTATTTTTCCCGCCTTTTTCCTTAGTCGCACTTTAAGATTACTTGCCTTAGATTTATTTTAGCCTTGCCTTAGTTTTAAGTTTTAGTTGCGTTTTAAGTTTGCCTTAGATAGTTTTAAGTTTGCGTTATTTACTTTTAATGCCTTTAATTTTCCGTCACGCTTTTAAATACTTGTCTTCTACTTTAAATTAGTTTTAGATTTACTTTAAAGTCATTTTACTTAATGTCTTGCACTTTTTAATTACTAGAACGACACAACTATTTGTTTCACCAAAGAACGACTAAGTCGCACATTAATTCATTTTTCAATTCGAAGAGACTGGAACAACGATATTTTCTTACTAGGTAAAACCCAGTTATTAAATGGCGCTGCTGCCGGCTCTTTTCGTAAAGATTAACGGTTTTCTGTGAGAGACGCGTTGCTTTTTGGGATCCGTTCACTTGTGAGCGTTATTTTCTTGCTTAAAAAAAATTCAAAAAACCATAAAAATTAAAAATTGTTAAAAAATCCATAAAAATTAAGAATTTCAAAAATCCAAAAAGATTTTATTTTTATTGTGTATATATATTCTCTTTGTGTTTGGTATTGTTTTCTTTAGCCTTTGTAGGTGTATGCGTACTAGATCTTCAAATTATCAAGAGCGCGAGACTCGAGAAGATTTAAGTATGGCAGGTGTTAACAACAACAATAATCCACCGCACCTCAACAATAATAACAACAATGTTCATCCACAGCCCGATCTTCGGACAATGGAGGAGCTTTGTCAACCTACCATGTTTGGACGAGGAGGACCGATTGCGCCGATGCAAATCACGGCTCCGGATTTTTCGTTGAAGCACCACATGATTCAGCAAGTGCAAACAAATCCTTTTAGAGGAATGCATGATGATGATGCCAACAAACACCTCGACAAATTCATTACAATCACTCAAAGCATGAAGTTGCCCGGTGCCACAATGGATGTTCTTCGCCTACAACTCTTTCCACATACTTTATCACACCACGCCAAGAAATGGTTTGATCGTCTCCCGAAGAATTCAATTCATACTTGGGATGACATGACTCAACGCTTTTTTTCGCGCTACTTTCCACCATCCATGGTCACGAGCCTTCGCAATCAAATCAGCGGTTTCATGCAAGAACCAGATGAATCTCTTTTTGATGCTTGGGAAAGATATAATGTTTTGATCGATCGATGTCCAAACCACAACATGCTCCCTGTGACCTTAATTGATACTTTCTACAACGGATTGACTTTTCGTGATCGTGATACGATTAATGCAGCCGCCAGTGGCACATTTATGAAAAGGAGACCGGAGGAGTGTAGAGAGCTTATTGAGAACATGACTACTCATCACAAAAATTGGGATTCCTCCTCTTCTTCAAGGAACAACCCGAGATTCAATGTTTCTTCTATTTCAGCAAACCCCGACATGACCGAATTCACCCGCATGATGACTGAAATGAACAAAAATATCTTGCTTCTCGCTACAAACCAACAGCATCAAGTTAAAGCGGTTGCACCTTCTTGTGAGACATGCGGCGGTCCACACTCATACACTGATTGTCCTTATACTCAAGGAAATCCGGAAAATGTGTATGCAGCTTATGGTAATTATTCACCGGAAAATTACCAAGCTCGACCTCAAGGGGATAGAAATTTTTTGAGTTACCGGTCTAACAATTACCTTTCACCCGGTTTTTCTCCTCAAAACCAAAACCCCAACAACAATTACACTAGAAGCAACCAAATCCCACCTAGAGCTTCTAATCCTTATCACCCACCCGCCCAATAAGCCCCACCCATCAATCAAGATGTTGAAGCTTTGATGAGAACCCAAGGTGAGCAAATCAAGAATCTGCAGAGCCAAATAATCAATTTGAAAGGAGATATCACCAAGCAAGGAAATGACATCAGATCCGAGCTTCGAGATAATATCCAATCCTCCTTCAGCAATCTAACGAATGATATAAAGAATATGCTGCCTAGTTTCTTGTCCACCACTCAACCTTCTAATTCGAGTTCTCTACCTTCTAACACCGTCACCAATCCGCGAGCGAATGTGAGTGCTATTACTACCCGTAGTGTTGGGAATAAATTAAGGCCAGATCACTTGAGCGCTGACAAGAGTAAAACAAGCGTTGACAAGAGTAAAACAAGCGCTGACAGCTCAAGCGTTGACAAGACAAAGTAAAGCGTTGATACATTGAAGACAAGCACTGATGGGAAGATATACTCTACGCGTTTATTGTATTCTAGATTACTTCTAGTAAAGATAGGAACAACAATGTATTTTCTATATTTATCTTTACCTAGAATAGCTGATACGTAGATTATTGTACAAGGCTTCTTCTGTCTATAAAAGAGGACCTTTAGGTTAATGTTTCATATAATTTTTCATTCGTAAAACTACTTCAATTGTAAGCAAGTTTTATATCATTAATCAAAGTGAAAGTTTGTTTATATCATTATGTGTTCTTGTTTAAGTGTTAATTCCGCATAACACTTAGATTATCATAAGCATATACAAAGGTTTCTCTAAGTGTATTACTTGATCTAATCTCGTATACATAAATCTAAATAGATCTAAGTTTGGATCAAAAAGTGGTATCAGAGCTTGTTGAGGAACTTTTGATCTTAAAGAACACAAGAACCCTAAAAATCACCAAAACCCTAATTTTCTCAAAAACCCTAACAACATCATGTTTGAAGCAATAACCTCCTCCTCCTCATCTTTACCAAACATCAAGATTCCCATGCTTGATGCAACCAACTTTGATTTGTGGAAATTCAACTTTGAGCAATATCTGGGGATCTATGACTACACACTCTGGGAGATCATTGAATATGGAAACACATTCGACAAAGCCCAAAAGATTGCTGATGCTATTACTCAAAGATCAGCTGTTGCTGGATGTTCTGAAGAAGATAAGAAAGAAAAACCTGGAGATGGTAGAGCTGTGTCTGCTGATGACATAACAAAGAAAAGGGTCGACATGAAAGCCCTAAATATTCTGAAAGTCTCTTTGGGACAAGAGAACCAGCATAAATATAGAGGCTATGAATCTGCTAAAAACCTTTGGGAAGCTCTTGAAGTTGCATATGGTGGGAATGCAGACACTAAGGAAGAGAAGAAAAAGCAACTCATGCATGATTATGCTGTCTTCAAGGCTCAACCTAATGAGAAACTGAGTAGTGTGAGAAGCAGATTGCTTGACATTACAAGCAAGTTGTCCTTCATGGGGACACAACTTGGTGATGTTGACATTAATGCTACCTTTCTTAAAAGTCTTGGTGAGGCATGGAAGATTGAGGCAAGATCTATTCTTGCCAACAATACTTACAAGAGTTCCACGTTTGATGACATCTACAACAAACTGAGGTTGTTGGAAGATGAAACTCTTTAGAGCATGGAAGCAAGTCTACCAACAGTAACATGGTCTTTTTCTCTCATAGTGAAGGTCAATTCAATCAGAAGGACTCTTTCATACATCCAGTTACTGGATCATCTTGTGTCAGCGCTGGAGCATGTCCTGTCAACGTCTCCTTTTCAGACACTGACACATTCAAAAGTGACTCACCAAGAGTTAAACCTGCTGGTTTAGATTTGGATACTGTATGTGCTTATATTGCTTCTTTGCCCAATGGTTCAGTGATTACATATGAGGACCTTGAGCAAATAAGTGATGAGCACTTGGAAGAGATGGACATTAAGTGGAACATGGCTCTTGCTAGTATAAGAGCAAATAGGTGGAACAGAAGGTTTAAGAAGAAAATGACCTTCAATGCAAAAGACACAGCTGGATTTGATAAATCCAAAGTTGAATGCTACAACTGTCATCGAATGGGGCACTTCATAAGGGAATGCAGATCTCCTAGAAGATCTGATGCTGGTAAACCCTCAAGTCAGGTTGTTAAAGCTCAGGATTCCAAAGCCATGGTTGCAGTTCAAGGAATTGATGGTATGGGATGGGATTGGAGCTATCTGGCTAAGAATGTTGAAGAGGATAAAGCTTTGGTTGAAGAAGAAGAGCATGTTGAATATGCTCTCATGGCACACTCCTCCTCTTCATCTGATAATGAGGTATATAATGATGCTTTTTGTAGTAAAGGTTGTAGGTTAAACACTGAGAAACTTAACAAAGAGGTGTTAAGATTATTAAGTGATGTGAGTACTGAAAAGTGCAAACTGTCTAATTACCAAGTAGCTCTCACTCAAACTGAGAAAACCTTTTCTGAATACAAGAAAATGGAATTTGACTTAAAAGATAAAATAAATATATTAAAACATGAGTTAAATGCTAGTATGGATATTAGAAACATCATGGAAAGGGTTAATGGTGAGTTACATGCTAAATTAGATGAGGCCATTAAGAATAAAGATAATGTTAGCCTTAAAAATCAAAGATTTGATAGAGCCACTCAAACCCTAGGAGACGGTGTGGGTAAACAAAGGGATCCTAAGGACATGACTGGGATTGGGATGAATGATTACTCTTTAGTTCCACCACCAGCTGGTGACTTCTATGGTGTCCAACAAAAGGAGCTATCTTGGACTGGTTTGCCAGAATTCCAAGAGGAGGAATTCACACCTCCACCAAGAGTTGTCACTCAAGTTGAAGAGTACCAACAAAAGTTGACTGACCTGAATGAATGGAAGAAAGCTAACCCTACTTTATTTGTTAAGGGTGGCTTGTTATGTGAAAGTCCAAATGAGTCAACTCCCATTAAGGTTACAAACCCAATCACTGGTAAAGCTGTTGACCTAGGCTCAAACACTGATAGAAAACCTAGCATTAAATATGCAGAGATGTATAGGAATACTAGGTCACCCAAGATCCAAGTTAGCAATAATGGAACCGGCTTCTTCTCTTCTAGACCTAAGGTTGTGTCTAGAAAAGCTTGTTACACTTGTGGTAGCTTTTCACACTTGGCATACACGTGTGTCAACGCTCCCAAAGCCAGCGCTGACAGAAACAATTTTAGCGCTGACAGGAACAAAGTCAACATTGTTAGAAAGTCAAACGTTGTCCATTTCATGGACAAAGACTCATGGACAAAGACCATTTCAAAAGACAAACACCTGGTCTAATAGGCAATGGCTTTCTGTAGCAAACCCTAGGTTCAACGCTGACAAGGGTAATCTCAGCGTTGACAAGACCAATTCCAACGCTGACAGAAATGTGACCAGACCTAAATATTTGCAACCACAGGGTAAGGGGTCTAAAGCTTCTTCAAGCTTAACATGGAGACCCAAGAAAGATCAAAACCCTAATGATAATGGGATTTCAATGACCTGCAACAGATTTAATTACATTTCAAAGGTCATTACAAAACCTATTGGGGTTTACTAGGTATTTCATCCTAAGAAAGATGAAAATGGGGTTGTTGCGAGAACTAAGTCTGTTCTTATTGAACAACCAGATGAATCCATGTCTTTTAAGACTTGGGTTCCCAAAGAAAACTAATTTGTTTTCTTTATGTGCAGGGCATTCAAAATCAGGTCAATGATTCTGGATATTGGGATAGTGGATGCTCAAGGCACATGACTGGGAAGGAAGACTATCTTACGAACTTCACTCCCATTAAGGATGGTGATAAGGTTTACTTTGGAGGCGGATATGGTACTATCACAGGCAAAGGAACCCTTCTCACCAAGAACTTGCGTTTTGAAAACATATTTTTGGTAAAAGAACTTGATTACAACCTGTTTAGTGTATCATAAGTTTGTGATAACAAAAATAAAGTTCTGTTTTCTGATACTGAGTGTTTGGTGTTAAGCAAGGATTATAAGATCCCTAATGAGAAATATATTGAGTATAGAACACCTAGGAATAAAGACATATACAATGTGAATCTAAATGGGATTAAAATGAACAATAATATGTCTTGTTTTTATGCTAAAGCTTCAGTAAATGAGAGTAATTTGTGGCACAGGAGACTAGGGCACATAAATTTTAAGAATATAAATAGGCTTGTGAGACTTGGCTTGGTTGATGGTTTGCCTGAGAAGGCCTTCCACAATGACCACTCTTGTGTTGCATGTCTGAAAGGCAAGCAGCACAAGGTCTCATTCAAGTCCAAACATGTGCATACTAGTCCTAGACCTCTTCATATGCTACACATAGACCTCTTAGGTCCAACCAATATAGAAAGTTTGAATGGTAAGTCATATTGATTTGTCATCACAAATGACTTTTCTAGGTTTACTTGGAAATTCTTTCTAGCTATGAAGAGTGACACAGCTGATATTCTAATTGATTTTATCACTCAGATTGAGAAGAGGTCTGGCAATGAAGTTAAAATGCTTAGGAGTGATAATGGTGGTGAATTTAGGAATAAAAAGCTAGATGATTTCTGTGCCAAGAAAGGAATTACTAGGCAATTTAGTATTGCTAGAACCCCACAGCAAAATGGGGTTGTTGAGAGGAAAAATAGAACCCTGATTGAAGCAGCCAGAACAATGTTGGCTGATGCTCATTTTCCTATAGCCTTTTGGGCTGAGGCTGTTAATACAGCTTGTTATGTTCAAAATAGAGCATTGGTTAACAAAATTCAGAACAAAACACCTTATGAGTTACTTTGGGGAAGAAAACCTAATATTGGTTTTCTCAGACCTTTTGGTTATCATGTAGTAGTTTTAGATACTAGTGATGCCTTAGGGAAATTTAGTGCAAAAGGTGATGAGGGCTACTTCATAGGGTATTCAGTGCAGAGCAAGGGATATAGGGTTTATCTTAAAGAAGAAAAACGTATACTTGAAAGAGTACATGTTAGGTTTTTAAAAAATAAACCTAGTGATCCTGAAAGTGGTCCTAATTGGTTGTTTGACTTGGAACCTTTGTCTATAACTTTAAATTATATGCCTGTAACTAATCCAGACATTGTGAAGGTCGCTTCAAATGTTGTGGAAGAACAAGTTTTTGATGTTTCAGGTACACAGGTTCATGAAAAGGTTGGATCACAAGCAGAAAAGACATCTCCTATACAAGAATATGTTACAACTCCCATTTGGACAGATGCTTTTGTTGTTGCTGCTGCTGGTGGTAAAGATAATGGTGGTCTCCAAGCACCACGAGATACAAACATGTATGGTCCTTCAGGCACTAACAAAGGCAAATCTAGCACTGACAAGACCAATTCAGACGTTGATGGTTCAGACGTTGACAACAACAGTTCAAGCGTTGTTAGCCCAAGCGCTGACAAGCAAGGTTCAGGCGTTGACAACACTTCTGCACATCTTTTCTCTTCCATTTTTGAACAAGGTGAACCTTCTAATATATATGAAGAGATTCATCCTCATGTTGATGTAAGAGAGTCTGATGAAGAAGATATTGGCAACATGGAGAATGAAGTTGAGGACACCAGACTTTTTTAAGGAGGAGTTCTCACTTCCACTATGAAGAATCACCCCACTTCTCAAATCATTGGTGATTTATGACTCCAGTTCAGACCAGAAGATCTCATCAAGGTCTTGGTGGGTTTATTGCCAATATACACAAGAAGGTTGATACCCCTCTTGTGCAATCATGTTTGTTTGCCTGTTTTCTATCACAACAGGAACCCAAGAAAATATTTGATGCTCTCAAAGAACCAAGTTGGGTGGAAGCAATGCAGGATGAGCTTCACCAATTTGCAATTCAGGATGTTTGGGAGCTGGTTGATTGTCCCAGATATGTCAGACCTATAGGGACAAGATGGGTTCTAAGGAACAAGAGAGATGAAAGAGGCATTGTGGTCAGAAACAAGGCAAGGTTAGTGGCTCAAGGATATACACAAGAGGAGGGGATAGACTATGAGGAAGTCTTTGCACCAGTTGCAAGGATTGAAGCTATAAGGATCTTTTTAGCCTATGCATCTTGCATGGGCTTCACTGTCTATCAAATGGATGTCAAGAGTGCCTTCCTCTATGGAACTATTGTTGAGGAAGTATATGTGATGCAGCCTCCTGGTTTTGAGGATCCAGAGAATCCAGATAAAGTGTATAGAGTCAAAAAGGCTATGTATGGCCTTCATCAAGCCCCTAGAGCATGGTATGGTACTTTGTCTACCTATTTGGTGGACAATGGATTCAAGCGGGGCACCATAGATCAGACACTGTTCACAAAGAAGAAAGGCAAGGATGTGTTGCTTGTCCAGGTCTATGTTGATGATATCATTTTTGAGTCTACTGATCCAAAGATGAGTGAGGATTTCTCCAAGCTTATGACAGACAAATTCAAGATGAGTGCTATGGGGGAGATGAACTTCTTTCTTGGTTTACAAGTTCAGCAGAAAGAAGATGGTATCTTTATCTCCCAGGATAAATATGTGGCTGAGATCTTGAAGAAGTTTGGCTTTTCTCCACATGAAAAGAGGGCTACTACTCCTATGGATAGAGAACACCCTTGGGGAAAGATTGGAGATGGGAAAGATGTTGATGTCAGGCACTATAGATCCATGATTGGATCCTTGATGTATCTTACTGCCTCCAGACCTGACATCATGTTTGCTGTGTGTGCTTGTGCACGCCATCAAGTGACTCCCAAAGAATGTCACCTTTATGTTGTGAAGAGGATCTTTAGGTACCTAAGATGCTATCCTGGTCTTGGTTTGTGGTACCCAAAGGATTCCCCATTAGAGCTGTATGCATATTCAGATAGTGACTATGGAGGTGATAAATTTGATAGGAAATCCACAACTGGTGGATGTCAGTTTCTTGGGAGCAGGTTGATATCTTGGCAATGCAAGAAATAAACAGTGGTGGCTAATTCTACAACTGAAGCTGAGTATGTTGCTGCAGCTGCTTGTTGTGGACAAGTGTTGTGGATTCAGAACCAACTGTTGGACTATGGGTATAATTTCATGCATACCAAGATATTTGTTGACAATAACAACACTTTATGCATCATTAAGAATCCTGTACATCATTCTAAAACTAAACACATAGAAATTAGACACCATTTTATAAGAGATTGCTTTGAAAAAGGTTTAATACAACCAGATAGGGTTGACATTGAGGAAAATGTGTCAGATTTACTAACTAAACCTTTTGATGCTGGGAGATTTCAATACTTGGTAACAAGTATTAGAATGGTCAATCTCACATGATATGTGTTTTGGAGTCTTTTTGTAAAAGTATGTACAGGATGATGCATTGTTATTGGTCTTATTGATGATTTAGATTTTCCACTATATTTTTCTAACACTGACAAAGGTTTCTTGAACGCTGATAAGTGTTTTTGTAACGTTGTCAGCCATATAATTGTCTAACGTTGACAAAGCTTCCCTCAACGTTGTCATGTGTTATCGGGGCGTTGTCAGCAACATTGTTAGTTTTGTGGTTTTCAATCTAAATGTGCAGATGGTGATAGCAGTATACCATTGGATACAGAGTTGCTTATGGATAAATGGAGAAGCATTTGGACAAGTTTTCATTAATGGATGATGGTTGGAATTTTAAATTCCTATCTTGACATAAATTTCATGCATGTTTTTAGCAACTTATGTATCATAGTTTAAGGGGAGGTTTTAGGAACCTTTAGGATGTTTGGGTATCCATATGATACTCTTATCACAATTCTAGATTGTGTCCACAGGTGAGTATGAGTTAGTTTTACTAAATCATGAGGCACTGTAGCATGCAAAGTTGATATATTATGCATGCTGCCAAGACATTTTTGGCCTAGAATTGGTTGTGGTCTGTTGGGAGACTTGGGAATAATTTTGTTATGGGATTTACTTGGGAGTAACAAGGAATTTTATAAGGTAACTTGGTTGTTAAGAGTTTTGGTTAGCAAGGGACACTAGAGGACTGTTATGTCAATCTTGCTTAAGCAAGTGTGCATAACTAGACAGTGCTTGCCGCCCTATAATAATTATCAGCTTTTTGGTTATCTTCTCTAGGATAAATTACTTTGTTAAGGTCATTTTTCATTTTTAAAACATTTTTATTTTTGGATGCTGACAAGAATTTTCCAAGCGTTGTTGTGACCAATTTAGACGCTGACATGGCTATAGGCAAACGTTGACAAGATTATAGCCGTTGGGCGTTGATAGGTTATTTTTGACTGTTGACACTCAATGGGTCCTACCCAGTTGTTACTTTTTGACATATTTTTAGGCCGTAATTTTGGGAGTTGTTACTTTTCATTTAATGCATGAGATAAACTTATAATTTTTCAATATTTTCATGATTACATTTTGAAAATACTTGCCTATTTTTGGGCCAATCACATGCATTTTCTTCTCCTATAAACTTGGCTCCTATTTTAAAACAGGGTATCTATACTTCTTGTCCAACACAATTTTCTCTTATCAACTTCATCTTCATCAATCAATTTTAACAGCTTTCAACAATGGCACCAAAGTTTAAACCATCAGAATTGGAATTGGGGTTCAGAACTCAACACAACATGATCGCGTATCTTGAAGCTGATGATACTCTATTTCCCTAATACACACAAATGGTGGCGTATTTGAATGCATCCCCCTTAAGGTATGCTCTTTCTCATGCACCACTCATCCCAGTCACACATATTAAACAGTTTTGGAACACTGTAAGTTCCTCAACAGTTAATAGAGTGACTACATTGACTTCTATTGTTCATGGGAGACCTTGGGTGGTTACTGGGGCTTTGGTACGCCAAGCCTTGCATCTTGATGATGCTGATGGTATAGCCACCCTTCCCATTAATGAAATAGAACAAGGGCTAAGGGCTTTGGGATATCCTTTTCCTGACGAAGGTACTCTAAACAAGTATCATAAACAGGAGTTTCCCCCAGCCTGGAAGTACCTCATACATGTCCTCCTTCAATGTTTGAGTCCCAAATGCACTGCACACAATGAGATCAATAGATCTATTGCAAGTGCTATTATGTGTATCGCAAATGAGCAAAAATTTAATTATTCAAAAATGATTTTTGAGGGCATGTGTAAAAATAAGGGGAACAAAATGACTTTAGCTTATCCCCGATTTTTGCAAATGGTTTTTGATGTTCAAGGTTACTGCACACGGGATCATAATGATTTTATGAGATCCCAGTGCAAAAGAAAGCTATTTTAATGAAGATGGACTCACCACCCCATCGTGACCTACCCTTAACCCAAGCTATGCTTGCTGTTATTGCAGCAGCTCAACCCCAACCAGACCCCCAACCACAAATTAACCCAATACCTGAACCATTACCTTCACCTGAACATATGCAAATTGACCAAGATCCCTTCAACGCTGACACATTAAATATTGGCATTGATGTGCCTATTTCCAACGTTGACACACAACCTTCACAAACCCAAACACCCCTTAACCAACCCACATCCACCCAATCTTCTACACCATCTTCTACACCCCCTGAATATAGGTTGATGAAACGCCAAAGGACTACTGGAGTGTTCTCCTCTGGTGGTCCTAGCCATGTAGCAGAGAGAACCACCACCACAAGTGTGGCTGGTGACATGGATGAGGCTGGGACTATTGGTTCTGGCTTAGATGCTGGCCAAGGCAGTCCCGCCATCATTAAGTCCTCACCCATGCCCAATGAATCTGACTTGGGAGGTCAAATACCCATTTTAGAAGAGGGTAGACTAGAACCAATGACTCTTATGGAATTGACGGCAGTCTGCATGAGCTTGCAAAAGCAAAATGCAGACTTAGTACAAGTTGTCAGCTCACAAGGCCTTGAACTCAAGCAATTGAGGGAGAGGATTGTTGTTTTAGAGACTGCAAGTGCAAGGAGAGGTATGGAGGAATCTTCCAAAGGGGAGGAAGATCCAATAAATCTGAGTGATAAGGGCAGCCATGATGGTCAATCTTTGGATGTTGCTAAGGCCCTTACAACATTGAAGAAACAAACAGGTTTTGATACGTCCTTAGTTTCTCCTACCAACTTGAATTTATCATTTACAGCCATGATGGAGGAGATTGCAAAAGGCGCTGAGACAGGAAAATTAGGCGTTGACAAGGAGAAGTTGGACGCTGACAGAAGAATTTTGGGCGCTGATACAGCTAAATTGGGCGTTGACAGACCTGCACATGAGGGTGATGTATCCCAGTCATCATCCATCATCAAGGAGGTTTCTTCATAGGTATTACCATCTTCCTTACCAACAATTGCACCATTAGATAAGGGTAAGGGTATTATGGTAGAAGAGAGTGTTCCAAAGGATGCAGCTCAAGTTGAGTTTGATAGAAGATTAGCTGCACAAATCATGGAACAAGATAGAAAGGAGGTGAAAGAGCCACCATTTGTTGTTACTTCAGAAGAAGTAAGTGATGGAGCTAGCTCAGACTCAAGTGTTGTGATTATAGAACCAGAAAGGCTTGAGTATGGAAATGAGTTGGCTGAGGAGAAATTGAGAGAATTGAAATTGCAGGTTGACTTTGACATGCCAGAGGTGGTTCAAATGTATAATGCTTGGGAAGAAAGATGTATGGAGAATCCACACTTGACTACTTCAGATCAGATTTGGGGTTTGGAGATTCTCCTTAGAGTTCAAAAGGATTGCCAGGTAATTTTGAAACACAAGGCAAGCAATATTCTCTCAGAGTTGAAAAGGGATAGAAGGGAGCTATACTGCATGTTGCTCAGATGTCATGGAGTAGGATGGACATATCAGAAATTGAGGGCATTGACATTTGATGAGTTGGAATGCGAGGCTTATCCCATTTGGGTGAGAGTGCAGGAAGCAAACACTCTCAGACTTCTTTTTGATGAAAGGAAAGAAGAACATGCAGAAGAAATGGAACTCAAGAAAGCAATGTTTGTTCCCAGACCAGTGAAAAAGGGAGTTTCTCTTGAGTTTCCCAAAGATATGGATCCACTATATCCAAGTGAAGCTGTCATAAGAAAGAGTCTCAAGCTCTCACCATTAGAAGCTTCAGATATGGTGCAAGTGTTACCATTAGATTCCAGGAATCCAATTGTGAGCTATGAAGAAGATGAATGCGGATTCTGGAAGATTGGTAGATATGGAAAAGAGGTACACACTTTTACCACTATCATATCTTTGTTTGCAAGTTGTGATAGAGAAGACTTGGTTGATCTATGGAGGTTGCTTGAGACCAAGTATGAGGCTGAAGCACCAACTTCAGCTAATGGAATAAAGTTGTGGTCCACATTCAAGAGAATGTGTGGACCAAAAGATGAGGATCCTGCTATTTGGAAGGATCTTGAAGATGACCTCAGTGGTCTTCAGTGGAGGTTATACTCAGCTGCTGGTGTTTACCATTTGAGTTCTACAAAGTTTGCTGAGTATCTACTTGTGGATGGTCAGTATTTCATATCCAAGGCTGTCTTGGAGAAGATGAAGAACACTCAGCTGGAAACAGATTATTTAAGTGACGTGGCAAAATACTTTATCAGATTTATTTATTACCAATATGAAAAGGTTTGTAAGATTCCTCCTAGTCCTTAATGCTTATTCAGAAACTTGATCATAAGAATGGATATCAAGTTTAGGGGAGGATTGTTGGGAATAAATTAAGGCCAGATCACTTGAGCGCTGACAAGAGTAAAACAAGCGTTGACAAGAGAAAAACAAGCGCTGACAGCTCAAGCGTTGACAAGACAAAGTCAAGCGTTGATACAATGAAGACAAGCACCGATGGGAAGATATACTCTACGCGTTTATTGTATTCTAGATTACTTCTAGTAAAGATAGGAATAACAATGTATTTTCTATATTTATCTTTACCTAGAATAGCTGATACGTAGATTATTGTATAAGGCTTCTTCTGTCTATAAAAGAAGACCTTTAGGTTAATGTTTCATATAAGTTTTCATTCGTAAAACTACTTTCATTGTAAGCAAGTTTGATATCATTAATCAAAGTGCAAGTTTGTTTATATCATTGTGTGTTCTTGTTTAAGTGTTAATTCCGCATAACACTTAGATTATCATAAGCATATACAAAGGTTTCTCTAAGTGTATTACTTGATCTAATCTCGTAAACATAAAGCTAAATCGATCTATGTTTGGGATCAACACGTAGTGGAGTTACCATAGTAGGACCACCTATCCCACCCCCATCATCTACACCTCCTCCGCCACCATTTATCCCTACTCCTCCTACACCTAGTATTAGTACACCATTACCGTCTCTGCCTCATCATGACGATCTACCCAAGAAGAACCCTTCAACATCTCAACCTTTACCGTCTACACCTACACCTTCACCACCCAACCCCAATATCCCTTATCCTTCTCGTTTAGGCAAGACAAATATGCTAACCAAGGATGACTGTCAAATGTCAAATTATTTGAAGATGATCTCTCAAATGAATTTCAACATTAGCCTTGTTGAAGCACTTTTCCATATGCCGAAATTTGTCAAAGCATTTAAGGAATTGCTTAACAAGAAGGAGACGTTGATTGAGCTCGCCAACACACGCTTAAATGAAAACTGTTCTGCAGTTATTCTTAAAGAACTTCCGGAAAAACTTGGAGTTCCCGGACGTTTTGTGTTGCCGTGCATTTTCAACAAAACTGAAGAATTTACTGCCCTAGCTCATCTCGGGGCCAGTATTAATCTTATGCCTTTGAGTGTTTGGAAAACACTATCATTACCCGACCTTACTCCAACAAAGATGACTCTTGAACTTGCAAATCGCACTCTCACTTACCCTGTTGGTATTGCCGAAGACGTGTTCATTAAAGTTGGCACATTTACTTTTCCGGTCGACTTTGTCGTTGTTGATTATGAAATGGACCCTCGTATTCCTTTAATACTTGGTCGGCCATTCTTGAGGACCGGACGAGCTCTAGTTGATGTTGCCGAAGGTGAGTTAATCTTAAGAGTCGGGGATGATGCACAAGTTTTTAAAATGGGGAAGCATACAAGCAAATCCTTTGGACGAGAATCTGCGAATATGATTAATGTGCTCGATGATTTTGTCATCTACAACAATCCTCTATTCGAGTCTTGCATTGATAATCCACTTTTTCAAGATGATGTGGATGATTCTCTATCCAATTTGGCACCTTCACCCATTTATGATTTGTGATACCCTAGAACCGAGGTCACTAACATTACCCTAAATTACGCTTATTTTTGAAATTTTTAATAAATTTTAATTGCTATATATTTTAGTATTTTGGTTGAAACCGATGTTCGAGGTTATAATTTTGACGATTGACGATTTAAGAAGGACGATGACGAATACGATCCCGATGGATGCCCAAATTTCTATAATTATTGACGTTTTATCGATAATGTAATTTTTCGAGAATTTTACTTACGGTTCGTGTTAAGTCGAGTCGGGTGAGTTTTATTGCTTTCCGGGTACATTTAAATTATCCCAAAAGTATTTTGGAGTGTTTGGGATGATTCCCGACTCCCGTAAAATTTTCCAAAATGACTAGTGAGTCAATCCCGTAAAGTTTTGGGGTCGTTTTTGCTTAAGGCCAAAAGAAAGCTTAAATTGCACATTGGTCCCTCCCATTTCACAAAAGGGGAATAAACATACCCACACAAAACATTTTCAAGAAAAAAAAGATCAAACCCCTCTCCCTTTGTTCTTAGGCCGACGGCCAAAACCCCAAAACCACCACCACTTCAATTTTTTTTTGAGTTTTGATTAATTCTAATCAAAGAACACCTTCTAAAATCATTTAGTAAGTGTTAATCTTCTCAAATTTTATAAAAATGGTTAAGTATAGTAAAACAGTCCGTACTTTTGGTAAGTATCGGCGAAAACGAGTAAAAATGAATAACGTTAATAATAAGGACAAATGGTATAAAACGAGTAACACTTTTCGTTTTGTTTGGCGTGATTTGTAATTGTCACAAGTGACTAATATTTATGTATTTTATACAGTACCATAAGGTTTTAAAATGAGATTACTCATTACGCGTTATTTGGTTTGATAGGTGTTGATTTACCCGGGCATCCGTATCGTCGTCAGTGACCGTCTCTCGAACTATCGACTACTTGTTATATAAGGTGTGAATTTATAGCCTCGCTTATTATTATTTCAAACTGTTTTACCCGCAAGGGAAATGCATGCTAGTTTTCAAAATGAACATATGTCATAAATGATTGTTGGACCCGAATGTTGCCTTTGAAATTGTGTTGAGTACCTAGTTGCAAAAGGCCCTAATTTCATGAACTATTAACTATTGTTTAGTCCTAGCGTGGATTAGAAATAGCCGCTTACACAAAGTGATAGTACTATGGGGTTGACTACCCTATCCGAGACGAGGGCTAGTACGTTGATACCCCCTGCGGACGGATAATTTGTGATAAGAGATAAGGTATAATTGCAACTGATGCCTTAGTAGGGGCACTGGTTTCATCTGAATCACGCCGGTAATTATTACGCGGGTGATTGAGTTAACGGTTTAGTGTCATGAGCTTAAACACAATTGTCAGTATCTTGAATATAGATTGTTTGATCGACAAGTCTATGAATGATCGTGAATGGTTTATTTCACATATGTTCAAAATGAATTGTAAAACCTATGAATTCCACTCAACGTTTTCGTTGACCAAATTTAGCATGTGTTTCAGGTAACCGCTGAAGTGTAGCATGGAGCGTGCATTGGATGGATGTTGTGTGTGGAGCTTGGAGTCTACTTGTTTTTCCTCCCGTTATTACTTAAACATTTTTAACTTAAATGTCATGTTTTTGTGAAAACTGTAACTTTTGGGGTTGAGATTCATGGGGACCGAAAACGCAAAACTCTGTTGTATCATTTGGGGTTGGAAAACCGTAGACATGTAACTTTTCAACAATGTTTAATTTAAGTTTAAAATTGACGTCTCTTTGGAGTCGTTCGATATATCTTGTGTGCGATGATAACTGCCTAGCACCCAAATGTTGTAGTTCCGCTGCGCATAGCATTTGGTGGGGTGTTAGAGATTGGTAATCAGAGCCATGAGTTATAGAGAACTAGGTCGTTTTGAAAATTCCTAAACTATAACTTTTGGTGTCGTAAGAAATTGTCCAAGCGCACACAACTATCCTGCATGGCTCCGGTAAGGTTTATTTTTGTATTCATGGCATTTGACATATACTTTTGAGTTGAAGTATATATGTGGGTATTTATTACGTAAATATGGAAATTACTATATGTAAGCGTTGAAATTACACGTGGAATACCCGACACCGTAATTCTTGTATTAATCATGCATGAGCATCATATTATCGTATTTTGGGCATGTGTACCACCTTTGCATTGCATTTGCATGCATGTATTTATAAATATTGTATAGTTTTCTTACGTACCCTCCAAAATTCTCTGTTATTGCAGGAATGGCCGAGGTACCCTAATGGTAATGGAAACGATTACGTCGTAGGTCACGAAGGGGGACCGTTTCCTCCGAACCCGCCGGATAATGACAATGGATGGATCGCTCCAGAAGAAGCAATAGAGCCGGGAAATGACAGTGACAAAAGTGACGTGGACAACTTCAGTATCAGTAGTGATGAGAGTGAGGATTCTGAGGAAGATCTCGAGAAACTGATGGATGATGGAATTCCCGAGAATGCCGTCGGTCAGACCGAACCTGATTTATTTCAATCTCCAAATTCGCCAAAGGGTTATGAAGTGCCTCCGACCGATCGATATGAGCAACAACCCTTTAGTCGCCCGATGGACAATTGTAAGGACTACCTGAGGACAGTGTCAGGATTTGCTCGAGTAAGTAATGGGAGTGGTGCAGAATCCAGCAATTCATCTATATCACAATCTATTCATGAGAATATCACGAGGGTCTACTTTCTGAGACCAAGACACTACTGGGATCCCGAGGGTCGTTTGAGGAGGATGGATAGGTTGATGTATGAGCGGTTTGTGGTAGAGACCAGGGTAATTACGAGGTTTGATAAGAATGAGAGGGAATACCAAAGATTATTGGCAAGAACTTCAAGAATTGAGTATGATGGAAATGCAAACAAGAGTGATATCAACAGTCTAAGATCGATGATCGCGAACTTGAGCGCCAGTCTTGATCGAGTTAGGGAAGATCAAGCGAGATTGTCTAGGATGCAGAGTTGGGAGCATCGAGTGAGAGCATCATTGCCCCCAGATTAGAGATTTGTGGACGATTTGGAAATGGAAGCTAGTGACTTCATGATCTAGCCACCTTCCAAGGGTGCTTGTATCACTGTGGGAAATCATGTAGCGGTTGAGTGTGGGTCTACGTCAGGGACGAAGAAGGAGACTGAATGTGGGCCGAATGACAAAGGAAAGAGAAAGATGGATGAAGTGGACGAGGAAGATAGCGATGAGGAACCCGAGGAAGATGATGATGAACCGCCATCCAAGAGGCCGTGTGGATCACCACATGCCTAGTTGCTTGTCTTGTAATTTATCTTGATCGTTGTAATAGAACTGTTTTAGACTTTTGTAATATGGCATTGTGACGAAAAACTTGAGGACTTAAGTTTTATGGTGAATGGTTGTAGTGGCAATACTTGTCACAATTTTGGTTGATTATCAATACAATCCATGTTTACCTTTCATGATCTGTGATATGTCTTTAATTTGATCTTTTGTGATGTGAATTGATGAATATTAGTAACTATGTAGTGATGTGTCGTTGTATTTATATTATGTATTGAAAGAGAAATCCATCTTAATCTTGATGTGTATACTTACATTGTTTTTCTATTTTCCCTGTCTTTGCAGAGAGGTGTATTTGATAACGCACCATGCCTCCAAAACTAACCGCCGACCGTGTAAACACGATGATTCAGGAAGCCATTGCGAATGCGCTAGAAGCAGATCGAGCAGGAAGGAATCCAGACCAGGGCAGAAATGCGGGGAGACAGCAAGCCCCAAGAGAGTGTACTTACTCTAGTTTCATAAAATGTGGTCCCACGTAATTTCGTGGAACTGGTGGAGCTCTGGAACTTAGGAGATGGTTAGAAAAGGTCGAAAGTACTTTCGAGATTAGTGGTTGTTCAGAAGCGAACAAGGTCAAGTTTGTGGCTGCTACTTTTCTTGACGATGCATTGAGTTGGTGGAACACCCAAGTAGCCACTGTTGGATTGGCAGTAGCGAATGCAAGAACATGGACTGCTACTAAAGCTCTTTTAACCAAGAAGTTCTGTCCTGAAGAGGAGTTAGGTCAATTGGAAGATGAGTTGAGGCACCTGACTTTGAGAAACAATGATATCACTGCTTACACCAGGAGGTTTAATGAACTAAGCCTTTTGTGTCCAGACACCTTTGCCGATGATAACAAGAAGATGAAACATTACATCAAAGGTCTATCCAGTAATATCAAGGGTGAGACGACTTCGTCTAAACCTGGGTCGTTTGATGAAGCGGTCCAGATGGCTCACGCGTTGATGGATGTCAAACTCCAAGACAAAAAGAACTTCATTGCTGAAGGAAATAAGAGGAAGTGGGAGGCGGCACAGAGCAATCAATCCCAGGGTCAAAGCCAAGGTGGAAACCGAAACAACAATGGTCAGAACCGCAATCAGCAGTTCAACCAGCGAAGGAATGAAGGGATGAGAGCTGTGACAAACCCCAGAGGAGCGAAGGTGAATCCCCACTGTGGTCGATGCAACTTGTATCATGTAGGGAGTTGCCCGCCTGCATGCGGCAAATGTGGAAAAGCGGGTCACAGGATGTCTGATTGCCGAACAAAGGGGGTACCCACTGGGGCGAATGCTACAAGAGTGATGGGTTGTTTTGGATGTGGAGAGAGAGGCCATAAGCAAGGAAATTGCCTGAAGGCAGGAAACAAGCAAGGAGGTAACAATGTTGCTGCCGTGTATCAAGTAGGGACGGCTGATAAACCACAGGGTCAAGGACGTGGTTACCGGTACGTTTTTGCTAGACGCTTGTTATGCTAGTATTTTGTTTGATTCTGGTTCCGACAAGAGTTTCGTAGATGTTAAATTTAGTCGTCATATTGATAGAAAACCGGTATTGTTAGCAACTAGTTATAACGTGGAGTTAGCCGATGGGAAAATTGTTAGTACGAATTCTATACTGAAAGGGTGTACCTTAAAGTTAGGAAATTACGCTTTTAAAATCGACTTAATTGAACCTTGTAATTGATCTGTTCCTGTGTATACTCAAAGATCAACTTGAGATCAGGGTATCATCAACTGCGTGTAAGGGAGGAGGATATTCTTGTAACTGCCTTTCGTACGCGGTATGGACACTTCGAATTTCGAGTGATGCCGTTTGGGTTGACAAACGCGCCTGCTGTATTCATGGACCTTATGAATCGCATATGCAAGCCGTATCTAGATAAGTTTGTCATTGTTTTTATCGATGATATTCTTATTTACTCTAAGAGTAAGGAGGAGCACGAGAAGCACCTGAGAAAGATATTGGATCTGCTGAAGAGAGAGAAGTTGTATGCGAAGTTCTCGAAGTGTGAGTTTTGGTTAGAGTCTGTGCAATTCCTTGGTCACGTAATTGATAGCAAAGGAGTTCGCGTGGATCCTGCCAAGGTGGAAGCGATCAGGGAATGGTCGGCACCGACAACGCCGACTGAAGTTCGACAATTCCTTGGTTTAGCTGGGTATTATCGGAGATTCATTGAAGGATTTTCGTTGATTGCGAAGCCATTAACAAAGCTTACCGAAAAGAATAGAGTGTATGAATGGGGAGATGAGGAAGAATTCGCTTTCAAAACGCTCAAGGACAAGTTATGTTCCGGACCGATATTGTCATTACCTGAAGGAACCGAAGACTTTGTAGTGTATTGTGACGCATCTCGTAAGGGTTATGGAGCGGTGTTGATGCAGTGTGAAAAGGTGATAGCTTACGCGTCGAGACAACTGAGGAAGAATGAGGAGAACTACACGACGCACGATTTGGAATTAGGAGCTGTAGTCTTTGCGTTGAAGTTGTGGAGACATTATTTGTATGGGACGAAGTGTGTTGTATTCACTGACCACAAGAGTTTGCAGCACATTTTAGATCAAAAGGAGTTGAACATGCGACAGAGACGATGGGTAGAATTACTGAGTGACTATGACTGTGAAATTCGCTACCATCCTGGCAAGGCGAATGTTGTAGCGGATGCACTTAGTAGGAAGGAACGAGAGAAACCTTTGAGAGTCAGAGCATTGGTGATGACTGAGAGTGTTGACTTAACCGAAACTATACTAAAGGCTCAAGAGAAGGGATTAATGAAAGAGAATGTTGATGCTGAGAACTTGGGAAGAATGTTGAAACCTCTTTTTGTGATTAGGTCAGACGGACTGAGATATTTCGAGAATCGGATTTGGTTACCGTTGTGTTCATCCGAGGAAGGAAAGCTTGGAGTACGAGATTTGGTTATGAACGAGTCTCATAAGTCGAAGTACTCGATACATCCTGGATCGGATAAAATGTATCATGACTTGAAGAAAGTTTATTGGTGGCCGAATATGAAGGCGGATATTGCTCGTTACGTTAGTAAGTGTTTGACTTGCGCGAAGGTTAAAGCAGAACATAAGAAACCGTCTGGGTTGTTGGTACAACCAGAGATCCTAGAATGGAAATGGGAGAAAATCGCTATGGATTTCGTGACGGGTTTACCCAGAACTCCTAGTGGATGTGATATGATTTGGGTAATAGTGGATAGATTGACGAAATCTTCTCATTTCTTACCTATGAAGAAGACGGATAGTATGGAAAAGCTGGCCAGTGTGTACGTGAAGGAGATCGTTTGCAGACATGGAGTACCGTTATCGATTATTTCGGATCGCGATAGTAGATTTACTTTGGAATTTTGGAAATCGCTTCAACGTGCGATGGGCACTGAATTGAATTTAAGTACGGCTTATCATCCGGAGACTGACGGCCAGAGTGAACGAACTATTCAGACGATGGAGGACATGCTCCGAGCATGCGTGATTGATTTTGGAGGAAGTTGGGAAAGCCACTTGCCTTTAGTGGAGTTTTCGTATAACAATAGTTATCATGCGAGCCTCAAGGCTGCACCGTTCGAAGCATTGTATGGAAGAAAGTGTAGATCGCCTGTGTGTTGGAGTGAAGTAGGAGAAAGTCAATTGACTGGACCCGAAATGGTTTTAGAGACGACCGAGAAGATTGTGCAAATCAAGAACCGACTACTTGCTGCGAGAAGCCGACAGAAGAGTTATGCTGATAACAGAAGAAAACCGTTGGAATTTGAAGTCGGAGATATGGTTATGCTTAAGGTATCGCCGTGGAAGGGTGTAATTCGTTTTGGGAAGAAAGGAAAGTTGAGTCCGAGGTATATTGGACCATTTAAGATCGTTAAACGAATTGGACCAGTAGCGTATAAGTTAGAGTTGCCGAGCGAGCTTAGTGCTATTCACGACACGTTTCACGTATCGAACTTGAAGAAGAGTTTGGCGGATAAGGAATTGGTGATTCCTTTGGACGAGATTCAACTGGACGACAAAATGCATTTTGTGGAAGAACCCGGGGAAATTATGGACCGAGAGGTCAAGAGGCTGAAGCGTAGTAGAATTCCCATTGTGAAGGTTCGATTGAATTCTAGGCGTGGACCGGAATACACTTGGGAACGTGAGGATTTTTTCAAGGAAAGGTATCCTCATCTGTTCCAGCGGCACGAAATGTGAGTATAAGAAGAGGCGAGCGCCGGGACGTCGCTCTCTTTAAGGAGGGGTGGATGTGATACCCTAGAACCGAGGTCACTAACATTACCCTAAATTACTCTTATTTTTGAAATTTTTAATAAATTTTAATTGCTATATATTTTAGTATTTTGGTTGAAACCGATGTTCGAGGTTATAATTTTGACGATTGACGATTTAAGAAGGACGATGACGAATACGATCCCGATGGATGCCCAAATTTCTATAATTATTGACGTTTTATCGATAATGTAATTTTTCGAGAATTTTACTTACGGTTCGTGTTAAGTCGAGTCGGATGAGTTTTATTGCTTTCCGGGTACATTTAAAGTATCCCAAAAGTATTTTGGAGTGTTTGGGATGATTCCCGACTCCCGTAAAATTTTCCAAAATGACTAGTGAGTCAATCCCGTAAAGTTTTGGGGTCGCTTTTGCTTAAGGCCAAAAGAAAGCTTAAATTGCACATTGGTCCCTCCCATTTCACAAAAGGGGAACAAACATACACACACAAAACATTTTCAAGAAAAAAAAGATCAAACCCCTCTCCCTTTGTTCTTAGGCCGACGGCCAAAACCCCAAAACCACCACCACTTCAATTTTTTTTTTAGTTTTGATTAATTCTAATCAAAGACCACCTTCTAAAATCATTTAGTAAGTGTTAATCCATGGTTATTTCAAACATGCATTAACAAAAATTCTTCCAAAAATTCAAGATTTTTCAAAAGTCCATTTGGATGTTAATTGGGCATTTGCATGTCTAATTCATGTTAGAATGATGCTAGAACACCAAACAAATCAACCAAAATCAATTTGGTTGGTGGGTTTTGATCACCCAAACCCCACGGCTCAATGGGTGGTGTTTGGGGATCATGGTGATCAATGTTTTGATGTTTAATTTTGTATTTACTCTTATATTTACATGTTTTTAGATGGGTACATTTACTTGCATGCTTGTTTTTATGAATTTGGTTTTACGAGGTTGATGATCAATAGGGGATTAGGACTGAAAATGATGTTTGGTTATGATTAGGAATGCTTAGGATGATGTCTAGTGTTGATAAATGGGTTTGAAAACGAGCGTTGGTATGATTTTGGTATAGTTGATTTTAGGCAGAAAGTTTAGGGTGTTTTCGTAAAAATTATTTTGTAAACAGGTCTTGTGAATAGGATAGAGTTGTAGAGCATCTTCTTAGCTTCGATTTGGTATAAGATAGAGCTTACGACTCCTAACGAGTCAAAAGTTACGACGTTTTGAAATTCGTGTACCGGGAGATGAAAACCGTCATAATCCGAAATTATGCTTGGTTTTAGGTCAAATCCCGGGGACTATAAGTTTAGTTTGGTAAATGGTAAAGGGTTGAATTTTGGTCTCAAACCTGCACATTTGAGTCTATTATAGGACTTAGGTGTCAAATGGGTCAATGGAGTATTTTAAACGGGTCAAATGAGTCCGACTTGGTCAAAGTATAATTTCAGTCTAAAAAACGTAGTTTTGGAAAAGTGTTGAGTAACGGGTCGTAGAAGTGAAAACTTTTGTTGGGATTAAATAGGTGAATTCTACAGGTCTTAAAGTATTTTTGAGAATTTTCTCAAATTTTATAAAAATGGTTAAGTATAGTAAAACAGTCCGTACTTTTGGTAAGTATCGGCGAAAACGAGTAAAAATGAATAGCGTTAATAATAAGGACAAATGGTATAAAACGAGTAACACTTGTCGTTTTGTTTGGCGTGAGTTGTAATTGTCACAAGTAACTAATATTTATGTATTTTATACAGTACCATAAGGTTTTAAAATGAGATTACTCATTACGCGTTATTTGGTTTGATAGGTGTTGATTTACCCGGGCATCCGTATCGTCGTCAGTGACCGTCTCTCGAACTATCGACTACTTGTTATATAAGGTGTGAATTTATAGCCTCGCTTATTATTATTTCAAACTGTTTTACCCGCGAGGGAAATGCATGCTAGTTTTCAAAATGAACATATGTCATGAATGATTGTTGGACCCGAATGTTGCCTTTGAAATTGTGTTGAGTACCTAGTTGCAAAATGCCCTAATTTCATGAACTATTAACTATTGTTTAGTCCTAGCGTGGATTAGAAATAGCCGCTTATACAAAGTGATAGTACTATGGGGTTGACTACCCTATCCGAGACGAGGGCTAGTACGCTGATACCCCCTGCGGACGGATAATTTGTGATAAGAGATAAGGTATAATTGCAACTGATGCCTTAGTAGGGGCATTGGTTTCATCTGAATCACGCCGGTAATTATTACGCGGGTGATTGAGTTAACGTTTTAGTGTCATGAGCTTAAACACAATTGTCAGTATCTTGAATATAGATTGTTTGATCGACAAGTCTATGAATGATCGTGAATGGTTTTTATTTCACATATGTTCAAAATGAATTGTAAAACCTATGAATTCCACTCAACGTTTTCGTTGACCAAATTTAGCATGTGTTTCAGGTAGCCGCTGAAGTGTAGCATGGAGCGTGCATTGGATGGATGTTGTGTGTGGAGCTTGGAGTCTACTTGTTTTTCCTCCCGTTATTACTTAAACATTTTTAACTTAAATGTCATGTTGTTGTGAAAACTTTAACTTTTGGGGTTGAGATTCATGGGGACCGAAAACGCAAAACTCTGTTGTATCATTTGGGGTTGGAAAACCGTAGACATGTAACTTTTCAACAATGTTTAATTTAAGTTTAAAATTGATGTCTCTTTGGAGTCGTTCGATATATCTTGTGTGCGATGATAACTGCCTAGCACCCAAATGTTGTAGTTCCGTTGCGCATAGCATTTGGTGGGGTGTTAGATGATTCTCCACCGATCTTTGATGCTTATGATGATGATTCTAGCTCAGATTCGGATGATTATGATGACCTTACTTCCGAGTATCCCGACATGCCCACATATGATGATTTTGATGAGGCCGATACTCTTTCGAGTGATTCTTCTCATGATGAAGATCCTCTGCCATCACTTGATCCTACTTTGGATGATTACTCATTTGAGGAAGACTTTTCAACTTTTCTTAATACTTACTTTCCTTATGAGAGTGATGCATCTCCTTTGGACTTTGATGATTATCGTCTTGATCCTACTTTGGATTTGATGAAAATTCTTTCAAAGGAGAAGCAACCAGACGACACCACCATCCGCAGCACATATGATTTAACACCTCTTTGTCCACCTTCTGAGGACGAGGTTGTGCATTTTCTTTGCGGCTCTTCTTCACATTCTGCTGAGCTTGAGTGCTATTTTCTCTTAAAGGAAAAAGTGTTCGACCCCGGTATCGATATTCTTCAGCCATCTCAGTATCCACCTGATGAAATAAAAGGAAAAATCTTTGGAACTTATGAAGATATGCTTGCACCTCACCATTCTTGCTTCCACCGTGCTCCATCTTTGCTTACGGGAACCTTGCCTATCCTTCTTTGGCTTGCCTTGTTTACCTTAAGCTTGTGCTGTTTGATGGACGAAAACTATGTCTTTGATCCCGGTGGATATGTTTCCTGCTGCTTCCTATGGTAATCAAGGTCGAGTCAGGCTCACGCCTCGGTTAACAAAAATCAAGCGCTTCTTGGGAGGCAACCCATGCATCTATCTTTTAGCTTTCTTTATCCTAAGTGTAGGGGAGACCCGTTGGTGTTTGCTCTTTCCTCTCTTCTACTATTCAGGGATTCGGGCGCTCAATGATCCACTCTTAATGATTCTTGACGACCCGTGATTCCGTGTTCCCTTCTTCCCGGTTCTATCCTAAACTCTTTTCGATTCACTATTTTATATTTCTCAATATTAGGAATCTCGTTAGTTGTCTTTTTCTTAGCAAGATTTAAACAAAGTTCACAATGTCCTAAGTGTAGGGGAGTTTACTCCCACATGCTTAAACATTGAGGACAATGTTTATATTAAGTGTAGGGGGGACTTCTATTGAAGTTAAGTGACCTTTTACTTGTATTTGTCCTCATTTTAACCGGAAAATCAATTTTTCGACATTTTTCAATATTTTTGATCTATTTTGGCCTATTAGTTTCTCCCTTTGTGTAGTTATTTTCTTCCTTTGCTAGAATAAATTTTAATAAAGTGGTTTTAATTTTCAAACGTTGTGAATCTTTTGACTCAACCCGAGTTTACTATTCTAAGTTTACTCTAGCTAGTATCCTTAACGTGTTTAAGTCAAGTTTTGCTAGGCTTTTATATAGGGAGCTATAAAACACGAAAGTTTTAACTCTCACGGTTTAAGAACAAGAACTTTTCGCAAGTTCCTATAATTGATCCTAGAGAGTCGTTTATCAAGGGAACTTTAAAATGCGATTTCTAAACTTGAAAAGTCTAAGAGTTTGCAAGATCCTATAGGCGACTCGAAAACCCAAAACTTTGATTTAATAGGCTAAGCATCCACAAGTCTCATTCCTTGAGATTTTAAACTGTGGAGAACGAGAGATGATTGAGCCAATTATAAGTTTGGTATTCTTTCGTGAATTTATGTGAGTTAATTATAAGCCTATTCTCCCATCGCTTGCTAATAAATTTATCTGCAATAAATAAGGTTGTACGATTTGAAAAGTTACTTAGCTTCTAGCCCAAGATCGTTTAAAAGTTGCTCGGTATGGATTAGAGTTCATAGCCAAGGCATAACTTATTGAAGCGGGATGCGATGATTGGCGAGTCCAAAAAGGTCCTAACAAGACATGAGGGCTATATTTTGTTGCTAAAGATCCAAGTGATGTGAAGAATCATTTATCAAAGATCAATATGAAGGATCGAGACACACGACGAAAAGAAAATACTCCCCAAAAGTCATGGAGAATTCTATCCGAAAAGGCCCTAACAAGGTATGAGGATAAATAAAGCCAAGTCCAAAAAGGAGGCGGATCGTTGTATATCAAAGTCCAAAATAAAGATTGGAGAAAAATGAAGAAGTCGTGGTCCTAATATGAAGAATCTCTCAAAACTTCAAGTGAAGAAATTCCCATTATGAAGAGAAGACCATTATTTCATGAACGTCTCTCAAGGTTTGAAGTATGAAGTCGCTGCCAAATATCGGTCCGAGAAAGGTCTCAAATCGCGAAGCGAGTTATGCCAAGATATGAACTTTATGAGGTCCCGAGAAGCAGTTTTAAAAGATTTTGTCCTTTAGCTAACTATTGATTAAATCGTTCACTTTATTTTCGGCCTAAATAACTATCGAAATAAGTCAAGCAATGTATCCTCGTGATCATTCAAGACAACGATAAAATATAAGAGATACCCCTAGGAATAAGGGAGTCTAAGTGAATAATTGGCCCACATGAGTTCGTGTTAGTTTGCTAACTTATAATAACAATGATCTCGTTTTTAAGCTTAGTTTGGATAAAGTGAAAACTTGAGGATGATGATCACTCATGATATTTTCAATACCCAAGGTATGTTTTTGATTTCTTTACTTTGAATGTTTATAATTTCCTATCTCTTTAATAAAGGCCAAGGTGGATTGATTTTGATGAAAAATGTAAACGTGCTTTGTAACTAATGCATTGCATGAGGACATTGCAATGGTCAAGTGTAGGGGATTTGATAGGTGTGTAAACACCCATCCTTTTTACCACTTAATTACAATAATAACCGAGCCAAACCGTGTATTTTATGTCATTTATGTCGGAATTGTGCGTGGTTTGTGTTTTTGTTGTGATTTAGGACGAAAAGGTGAAAAGTGGAGAAAACACGGGCATTCACGGGCTTTTATTGAAGAAAAAGACGAAAGACGAAGTCAAGAAGTCAAGAGTGCAAAAAGAACGGAAGTCCAAGACCAATTCCGAAGATTTATCGAAGAAAAAGTCAAAAGACGGAAGTTTACTTAAAGCCGGAGAACTCAAGTCTTATTTATTGAAGAATTAAAAGACAAGTTCAAAGAAATCCCGAGACAAAGTCATTAAAGTCCCAGATTTAAGAAGATTAAAGGCTTAAGGACTTGATCATGCAATTAAGAAGAAATGAAAGAGGGGAGGAAGCTTCCTAAGCACTCCCTAATCCTCCCCTATAAATAGATTAGGATGTTAATCATTTCATTTTGTTGGATAGCTTGACAAACTATTTCTTCCATTTTAATTACCTTGCACATTTAATTACCTTGTCATTTACTTTTCATTTCCATTTAAATACCTTGTCTTGCACCTTAATTACATTTAATTTCAAGTAAGTTCTCTTTTAATTCTTGTCAATCTTTACTTTTTCTTGTTAATCTCTTATCTACCTTTCTTTATTTGATCTTAATCTTCATGCTTTATTGTTTATGTTCATGTTCTTGATTTTTATTGATTTATTTAAGTGGGTTTTGATTATTTTGGTTAGAGTTGTTAGTTTGATTGTTTTGGATTGTTTGTTTATGATTATTAGATGTTTTGTGTTTAGTTTGATTTAATCTTGTGATTGATTTTGTTTAGAATTGTTTAGATTCGTGTGTTCTTGTTCTCCTTGTTCTTCGCGTGTTTCTGTTACTGATCTTTCCCAGGAAAAGTTCCGGATCAAGCCAGTCATTCCGTGTGAAGGATTTCAAAGGGTGTTCATCCGGAATATTGGACATTCCGGATCAATTGAGTTCATTCAGAATAGTTATTATTCCACATCAAGGTTCTTCATCCGGAATAATCAATTATTCCGGATCAACCAAAAGTTCCGAATCAACGATACATTTCGGATCAACAGGATATTCCGGATCAAGGTGCTATTCCGGATCAACCTCTCATTCCGAATCAAATAATATTCCGGATCAGCAAGTTCATCCGGAATAATTTATCATTCCAGATCAAGGAGTTTATTCGGAATATTAAGACATTCCGGATCAAGGGTTTTATTCGGAATAACATTCCGGATCAGCAACTTTCCGGATCAAGAGATATTCCGGATCAAGAGCAACATTCCGGATCAAAGGTACATTCCGAATAAAGAAGTTTATTCCGGATAGGTGACATATTCCGAGTAAGCATTTTATTCCGGATCAAAGTTTTGGGTAAATATTCCGAGTGAAGAAGAATCATTCCGAACGAAGGTGACATTCCAGATGAGTGATTATTCCGAACGAAGGTTTATTCCGGATGAGCTAATTTTCAGGTTCTTTTAATTTTAGTTTTCTTAACTTTATGTTTTTAATTTTCAAGCTTTATTTTTCCCGCCTTTTTCCTTGGTCGCACTTTAAGATTACTTGCCTTAGATTTATTTTAGCCTTGCCTTAGTTTTAAGTTTTAGTTGCGTTTTAAGTTTGCCTTAGATAGTTTTAAGTTTGCGTTATTTACTTTTAGTGCCTTTAATTTTCCGTCACGCTTTTAAATACTTGTCTTCTACTTTAAATTAGTTTTAGATTTACTTTAAAGTCATTTTACTTTATGTCTTTCACTTTTTAATTACTACAACGACACAACTATTTGTGTCACCAAAGAACGACTGAGACGCACATTAATTCATTTTTCAATTCGAAGAGACTGGAACAACGATATTTTCTTACTAGGTAAAACCTAGTTATTAACGTGTCTCACTTGGTATCATCTCGGGACACATCAATCTCAACTCTTGGAATCGTTGAGTGTAAGCCGTCAAGTTAACCCCATGCACACGAAGGTTCCATAGCTCGACTTCCAACCGTTTCATTTCATTCATACTTCTTTAGAAGCATTCCGTTGAAATGTGTCCAAGGAGTAGCATTAGCCACTTCCAAACTTACGGCTCGAACATGGATGTTCCACCATGTTAAAGCACCATCAACAAGAATACTAGAGCCAAACTTCACCTTGTTTCTCTCGGCGACATTACTTACACAAAATTGAGATTCAAGTCTCTCAATCCAACGAGCAAGACCTACGACACCCTCGGTACCATTAAAGGTACTCGTAAAGCAAGAGCGGAATTTTTTGTACGAACATGTACAAGTAGTAGGTGCCGGGGTTTGCACTCGATTGGCCTCTTCTTGAGTGCTCCGAGTGGTCTTGGCGGCGGCAAGATAGGCAGAAACTCCATCGGCTATCATTTGGCTTAAGACCGTCGGATCAATAGTGATGGGTGCGGCCGGATTTTAATTGGCCCTAGTGTTGCGGGTAGCGCGTACCATAGTCCTATAACCATAACGAAGAATCTTGACAAAGGTTAGAAACAACAAGTTCATAATGTGAGAGAGTACAAAGCATGACACAAGTATGATATCACAATCAAATGACGAAGAGAATCACAAGTTATGTAGTGCACGAATAATTCATTCCAAGATTTAAATGAGTTCCAAAGGACTCAAATACATAGTCTAAAAATTAAAAGGTTACAATACATGAATGGAAAAATGGGAATGGAGTGCAACATGATAACGAATAGGGATCAATCTAGTCACAACAACGCTTGAGGGTCTCAATCCTCTCGACCAAATCTAACAATGCCCTATGCAAATGGTTGCGCAAGGCTCCAATCTCATAGTGTTGGTCATCTAGTCTACGAGAAAGCTTGCAATGACCTCCACATAGCAAGTCTCGAGCCTAACAACCGACTCATAAGATAAATCACTCAAACGGCTAAGGACGTGAGTCATGTTTCTTCGGAGAGTAGCAATTCGAGCAAAACGATGTGGAGTGGGTGTTCTGCGTGCATCGGCGGCCGCGGAACTCTCGACTATATTCATGTCGTATGGTGGTGGTGGAGTAGGCATCATTGGTCGAAATGGGGCCTCATGCCTTGGGGGTACTTTCAAGGGTGGTGGCTTCGAAGACAAGTGTGCGGTGCAAGTGGGAGTTGAGTCCATATGCCTCGAAGCTAGCTTTTTCCCTATGATGGTGGGTCTCACCGACATCCTTGCGGTGTGATGCTCGCGTTGGCCCTTTGGAGCAAGAGTGGATGAGATGGATGGAGAGATCATAGGTGCCTTGTCACACTTTTTGTAACATCTCAATGGTGGTGGTGAAGGAGGTGTAGATGCACGAGTAATCGGCTCTCCATGAGTGACTTCTTTATGCAATGATGGCATAGGTGAGGAGTCTCTCGTAGGGGACTCTCTGATGATCACGAGTCGTGCTCCATTGGCGGACGAGCTCACGATGTATAACGATTCTTCGGATGAGGTAGACATAGCACTGCCAATTAAAAGGCACATATAAGAAATAAATCTGATTTTGTAAATTTGTATGTTTTAAGCTCAAAGTTATCATGGCACAAACCATTTAGCATAGAACTTCAAATAAGTGTCGAAATAAAATCGACTTAGCGTATACCCATAAGTTAAGTCACTTAGCAATTTAAGCGGTCAAAGTAGCATGGCAACAATGCGTGAAGTAATATAAATCACACTTACTTGTATCGAAGACGTGCAGTGAAGTGGCCCATGGAGATGGAGAGTTAGTTATAGTCTAGTGTTACTCTTTTTCAAAAATTTCATTTTTGACTCAACGTTTGTAAAAATGATTTTTATAAAAGCAACCTAGTTCTCTATAACCACGTCTCTGATACCAATCTGTCACACCCTCAAATTACCAATGTATGTAAATACACTTGGGTGTGACTATCATGACTATCATAAGACATACATATAAAGAACGACAATTTGAAATTCGTTTTAATTCATTACACATAAATAACTTGTTTAAGAAAAATTTTTAGTATAACATGATGAAATAAATCAAAGTTTTGGATGATATAACATTAGAATAAAAGTCTTCAAAAGACAGTCATAACATTTTTTACTATCTCCATAGCACAACCACGTCACTCCTCCGCCTTGACACCTAAGAAAAACAGTGCTAAAACATCAACACAAAGGTCGGTGAGTTCATAGGTTTAAGTTTAGATAGTGTGATGAACCATAAGATTTTAGTCAGGCAACCGGTATATAATCTTATAACAAATACAATATTATAATCAAATAGTATACGTTTACACCTACGGCTAAGCTCATGACACCGAAGCATTAACCAACCAACAAGTTATATAGAGAGCCCGAGCAAACGCCTATCCTAAAGCATTCGTAACGACTCAAATGTAAGTGTATCGAATTTGGTCACACAACCGACATTAGATAGGGAGGACAATCCCAATGGATCTATCCATAACATTCGTGCTTACACAAAGTAATTACCGGTTTACGATAGTGGGCTAAAGCATCCAGGGATATCGATACTTAGACATCATGTAGGCAAACGTATCAAGTTTTAGCACTTATGTTCATCCGTTTAAAACAAGAAATGTTCTCACCCCAAAAGTGTACAAAACAAGTAAAAGTGGGGCTATGAAACTCACCTCGTTAAATAAGCAAAGTGATGGAAATTTTATTGTAGCTCAAGAATATGACCACGTTATCCACAACCTAGTTAAATGTAATGATCGTGTTACGACATCTATGAATATTACCAAAATGAATGCATGACATCCTAGTTGTGCTTGACGATAAATTTCGTTTAGGGAAAACACGATAATTATACCCGGTTATTTAATAATCAGGCTTTGGGTTCAATAGAACATTTTATAACCAAAATTCATGTGGGCATATATTAGCCCGGCTATCCATATAGCCCAAACATCCAAGGAAACAATGGGGCTCGGCCCATTTTCTTAAATCAACCCACCCATGCCCCATTTGTGTCGATATAACCTATGTGAGGGGATGGTTATGTTTATTTTTGTCTTCTCAAAAACTCTTAGTCGACACCTTTGTTTATCCAGTTTCATCATTCCCTCTTCACTTCTCTCTCTCTCTAGAACACTTAAATCCAACAAGTTTCCCATGGTTATATCATTTAATCGGTTTGTTAATAACAATAAAATGTTTCCTATGCTTGTAGTTCGGATGCGGGATGTGGGATTTCATCTCCACATCAAATCCATTCGAATTCGAGGTTTCCAGAGGGTGATTCGTGTGACACCCCCAAATTGAGTCAAATGCAGCGGAAATAATATTTGGGTATCACGTAGGTGGATCAACAACAGATAGCGTATAGAGGAGTAGATAAAAGATTATCATTACATTTATTACATGGATAAAAGTGCAAATATTATTAAAAATTGTCTTAAACATTGTTCAACAGTTTGAATTATTCCCTAGTTTATAAAACCCCAGATGAGCTCTATAAATGCAGCCTATCATGATGCTTGACTCCATGCACACCAATACCTGCTTCAGTTTCCTGAGAAAACATGCTTAGAGAGTCAACATAAAGTTGCTGAATTCACAGGTTTAATAAAATAAGTTTGGACAATAAACATTCAATGTAGTAGTAATGCACAGAGCACCAATACAAAAAGTAATTACATTCCCATATTGCCTGAAACTGAGACTTGACAGTTAAGCCCTTAACAAATAAGGACCCTTCGCCTTATAAAAAGGCACCGAAAAATAAAAAGTGCTGACATGTGAAACATCTGTTGTCCTGGCCTAGGTACAGTGAGCATGATTCACCCAGATGGGGATGGTCAATCCCAAATAGATCTATTTATAACATTCAGGTAATTCAATAATTCTAATAGTTTCAGATGCACAGGTCATGCAGGTTCATCTACAATAGGAAAATGTAATCAAAAGTTCACAGTTCAATTTAAGTCCATAAAATAAAATATGTTGCATGTTTTCTTCCCCATAAAAAGGTTTAGAAGTTTGTCAATATACAAAGTGGGGCCATGAACTCACCTCAGTAGTACATCAAATTGTCACAAGTAAATCTGATATGACGCTCACGATACAGTCAACGACCTAAATAATTCTAAGGTCTCAGTAAATGCATAACATAATGCATAAAAGTTTCAAAACAAGTCTGTGCATGCTTATACTAGTTTTAAACATTTTATTACGATATCTGTATTTTAGTTCATCGTTGTACAAGTTATAGTAGTATTTATTTTAAGTATAAAATAAATAATATTATTGAATAAATTAATCTGTTTAATTAATATTCTTGTACTTGTATTGTTTATAAAATAATTTAAACATTTATAAAAGGAAGTTTTGTATATATTTAAAGTGATAGAAAATAAATATAATTAATATATTTATTTTTATAAGTTAATCATTTTCAATTTATATAATGTATATAAATAGGGTTTATAAGACATATACATTTTAATTAAATTACACGTTCTCGTAGTGTGTATAACTATTAAATTATAAGTTTGGAAAAAGTAACGAACGTTATGTTTATTAAAGTTTTACATTTTAAATATCGGGTATAAATTTATATAGTAAATTTAGGGTTTGTTATAGTTTGTATAAATTAAATTTTAGTCCCTCTCTATATGTAATTACCCGCGTTTATTTACCTTTATACCCCTAGGGTTTCTAAATATTTCAAGTAATTACAACACTGGTCCCTCCCTAGTTACACGTGTAACTAGGGTTCGTAAAAGTTTCATAAAATGTCAATTTTAGTCCTCCTAATATTCGGCTTACTTTAGGTGTAAAACAAGTTTCAAAAATGCCCCCTAGGGCTCCATTTAACTTTCGACTTATGCCAAAACAACCCCTAGGGTTGTCTAGGGTTTATTTAAGTTTACAAGGTTGGCAAAATAGGTCCCTATGGTTGCTATTAAGTTTCGGCAATAGGCAAGAGGGGTCCCTAGGTTCTTACTGAGTTACACAAATCACCTTAACATTGTAAAAATCTCATTTAAGTCCTTGTGTTAAGTTTGGAGTTTCGGATAGTGTTAAAACACTACCCCCAACTATCGGCTATTTACAAAATCAACCCTTAAGTTTATCTTTTTGGAAAGTAAGTTTCTATACATGTTCATTTAGATCCCTAAACTTAATAAAATTACAAATTTAACCCGAAAGTATTATATTCACCATTTTTAATCTGAAACATTATGGATTTACCATTTTAACCCAAAACTTCATAGATCTATCATTTTAGTCCAAAATATTTATAGATCTATATCTTGAACCCGAAACTTTATAAAATCATAGTTTTGACACCAAAAGTTTTATAAAAACATTATTTAGTAAAAATGAAGTTTATTTAGGCAAGATTATTATAGTGGTCTTAAAAGCTAAATCTTATAAGGAAAAAATAGTGAGCTTATAATTCTAAGGCAACTTGTAATATAGATCTAGTGTTTCTAGGCTTGTTTGAGCAATACAAAGTTAACCAATATTAAACCATAGTAGTAAAACCCTACGTCCAATATATGTATGGTTAGGTTTTTCATAGTTTTTCTAGTTTAACAAGTTCATAAGGTTATGTTCATCATGGTTATCAAGATTTTATATTACATTAACACATAAACCATTTTTAGCCGTGACCCATTTAGGTCTAGGGTTTCATGGTTTTGTTTTAAGATTAAGTTTTTACTAGTGATAAGCATAGATATGTTTATGTGTATGAAAAAAGAACATATTGAAAGATAGGTTTTAGGTTACTTACTTGTTTAGGTGGATCTAGGGATGAACAAGAGAATGAGTAGGGATGAGAGCTTGGTTTCAACAATGGTGATACTTGTAACGAAAATGTAGCCGTGGCCTTCAATGGTGTAGCTAGGGCTCCTTTTCTTGTCTTGAAGATCAAGGTATTTGTAGAGGTTGACAATGATTAGTATTTATGTGTGTTGAGACATAGTAAATGAGCTTTAAGATCTTGGTTTCGGTGTAAAACTTGTAGCCGTGTGTTCTTGAGAGAGAGTGAAGTGAGATTGGTTTTCAAATGATTTGTGTTGGTGAGTGTCTCGGCTATAATAGGAAAGAGAGGATCCAATGATATCTATGTTAGTACCACGAATCTTATGAGGATCTTGGTATGATTTTGCTAGATATGGCAAAGATATGCCATGTTGTTTCAAAACATGCTCAAAATGGAAGCACATTTCCCTCCCACATTTGGTTCTAACCGTGGGTTTACAAGGTCAAAGGGGGGACAAAGATTTGACTTGGTATAGTGACATGTATGGTGACATAGTGTTGTGTAAGTATGGCATAGTATGTATTTGTAAGAAAGTATAGCAAGTTGTATGGTGAAGTAAGAAAAGAGGTAAGGTGTGTAAGGAAAATGTAAGACATAGTGTATTAGTGGATGTACATGTTTATGCTTGCAAGTTAGCAAAATGATTATGGATATGTAAGTATATACATATATACACGGCACATATAGGTTTTTTTAGGAGAATTGTGTTAACTTGTATCAAGTGTTGGGTGAAAGTAATAGTCCTTGTATGATATTGTATGCATTTGTTAAGTTTATAGGTATTTTAGTTAAACCTTTAGGTAATTTAGTGAAAGTATATAATGAGTACATCATTATAAATATTTTACTTGAATAAAATAAATAAATGACAATGTAAAATAATGTACATTGTTTTAAAGAATTAGGTGTTTATTCCTATTATGAAATATATGTAATTATATACATATATATACAAGTCCATGTATTTAATAAATTAATTAAGTAAAGTTACAGTTTATCTCAAAATGTGTACTGAGCTGGTGAGTCGTTGTTCATTCAGGTGGCCAGTCAATTGTCAGAGTAGTCAATAATGACTAAGGGTTCATATAAATGTTAAACTAAATATGAAAGATAGTATGACAAAGGTATATGATTAATAATAAGTCATATAAAAGTGGAATTATATAGATTCCAAAAATAAAGAGTACAACAGTTGACAAAGTCAATAAGGTAAAATCAGAGGTTTTACAGCACCATCCCGTTATTTTAGCTTTGTCCTCAAAGCTTAAGATGAAGTCACCGGTCAGGTGAACATGTGTGGGTACTTGGTTTTGAACGAGTCTTCTCGTTCCCAAGTGAACTCAGGGCCTCTCCTCGAGTTCCAGCGTACTTTGACCAACGGGATGCGACTGCGTTTCAATTTCTTAACTGTCCTCTCCATGATTTCTACTGGTTCTTCTATGAACTGTTTTTTGTCATCAAACGGAACTCCCTCCAATGGCATAGCCAATGGTTCTTCATCATAGCACTTCTTTATGTTAGACACATTAAAGGTAGAGTGTACCCGACTCAGTTGCTGGGGAAACTCTAAACGATAAGCTACTTCCCCGATCCTGGCTATTACTTTGAAAGGGCCAACATAACGTGGATTCAGTTTTCCCCGTTTGCCAAAGCCTACACCACCCTTCCAAGGTGATACCTTGAGCATAACACGATCACCTACTTCAAATTTCATAGGTTTGCGTTTCAGGTCCGCGTAGCTCTTTTGTCAGTCGCGAGCAGCTTGAATTCTTTGCTTAATGAGGACGATCTTGTCTGTAGTCTCCTTGATTAGTTCTGGTCCAGTGAGCTGAAATTCACCTACTTCTGCCCAGCACGCAGGTGAACGGCATTTTTTTCGACCGTATACTGCTTCGAAAGGGGCAGCCTTAATACTGGCATGATAACTGTTGTTGTAGGAGAATTCCACTAAAGGAATGTGGTCAACCCATCCATTTCCAAAGTCCATCACACATGCCCGTAGCATGTCTTCTAGAGTCTGGATGGTTCGTTCACTTTGACCGTCAGTCTGTGGATGGTAAGCAGTGCTCATGTCCAAATTGGTACCTAAGGCTCGTTGGAAAGCCTTACAAAAGTTTGATGTGAACCTACCGTCTCGATCACAAATTATCGACACTGGTATTCCATGTTTGGTCACAATCTCCTTCAGGTACATTTTTGCTAGTCTTTCAAGGGAATCGTTCTCCCTAATTGGCGGGAAATGAGCGGACTTGGTAAGTCGGTCGACGATTACCTAAATAGTATCCTAACCGTGACATGACTTTGTAAGTTTGGTGACAAAGTCCATGGTGATGTTGTCCCACTTCTATTTCGGTATCTCGGGTTGTACAAGTAAACCCGATGGTCTCTGGTGTTCAGTTTTGACACGTGAACATGTGAAACACTTTTGCACGTAGGTGGCGATGCCAGCTTTCATATTCGGCCACCAGTATAATTTCTTCATATCCTGATACATCTTTTCAGATCCGGGATGTATAGAATATTTAGACTTATGAGATTCGTGCATGATCACGTTCCTCAAATCTCCATAGCAAGGTAACCAACTTCGTCCGTGAAGGCATAGGGTTCCATCTGCTCTTGGTTCTCGCTTCTCTTTAGTAAGATCGGTTCTGAGCATTCCCCTGACGTCTTCCTTTACGAGGTTCTTAGGTAATTGGGCTTGAGTCTGAGCTTCCAAAATCAGTTTCGGTAGATCCAAACTGATTGTCATAACTAATGCCCGAACTCTCATAGGAGGGTCCGTTTCCTTATGACTTACAGCATCAGCAACCACATTTGCTTTACCAGGGTGGTATTTGATCTCGCAGTCGTAGTCACTTAACAACTCAATCCAATGGTGTTGTCTCATGTTCAGCTCCTTCTGGTCCAATATGTGTTGCAAACTTTTGTGGTCAGTATGCACTGTTCACTTCGTTCCGTATAGGTAATGTCTCCAGATTTTGAGAGAGAAAAATACAGATCCAAGTTCTAGGTCGTGAGTGGTGTAGTTCTTCTCATGCTTCTTCAGTTGTCTTGAAGCATAGGCAATCACTTTCATCCTCTGCATCAATACTGCACCTAGACCTTTATGTGAAGCATAACAGTATACAACAAAATCACCGTTGCCTTCAGGCAAGGCTAATATAGGTGCACTACACAACTTCTGCTTGATCAGCTAAAAAGCTGATTCTTCTTTCTCTCCCCAATCAAACTTTATTCCTTTATGTGTGAGTTTGGTCATTGGCTTGGCTATTTTGGAAAAATCTTTAATAAATTTGCGGTAGTACACGGCAAGGCCTAGAAATTGGTGGATCTCTGTCGGTGATTTAGGAGATACCGAATCCTTGACAGATTCGACCTTTGCTGGATCTACGTGAATACCGTCACAATCGATGACATGACCGAGGAATTGCACTCTGGGAATCCAAAATTCACATTTGGTGAATTTAGGAGTTCCTCCTTGAGTACCTTTAGTACTTGTGCAAGGTGTTCCACGTGTTCTTGTTCGATCTTGGAATAAATGAGTATATCGTCAATGAAGACTATCACGAATTTATCAAGGTAGGGTCTGCACACACGGTTCATAGGGTCCATGAAAATAGCTGGTGCATTGGTCAACCCAAATGGCATAACCAGGAATTTGAAATGACCGTAACGGTTTCTATAATCTGTTTTTGGAATATCTTCCACCCTGACCCTTAGTTGATGGTATCCAGATCTCAAGTCAATCTTGGAATACACACTTGACCCTTGCAGTTGGTCAAATAGGTCGACAATGCGAGGAAGCGGATAATGATTCTTCACAGTTAGCTTATTCAGTTCTCTGTAATCGATGCACATTCGAAAAGAACCGTCTTTCTTTTTTACAAATAACATAAGAGCTCCCCATGGTGAGGAACTGGGTCGAATAAATCCTTTGTAAGATAGTTCCTGGAGTTGTTCAACTAGTTCTTTCATTTCTGATGGTGCCAACCGGTATGGAGCTTTAGCTACAGGTGCAAATCCGGTAATTAAATCGATTTGAAATTCTACTTTGTGGAAACTTTGGTTTCCTCTATCTTTTAGCTACTAGGAATGCATCATGTTCATATGATTAGATAATCAAAGCAGAATTAGAACACAACACATTAACAAGGTGTTTGGGCACAAAACACAAAGAATTAAACAAATGGATTGCTAATTATATTAGTAATCAACAATCACTAGGTGTATATACATTGAATCCCACACCTAGTCGACACACGCTTTAGGTTTACATTGTATATGAAAGATATGAATAAACCTAATACCCTTGGTTCCTTTTATAGTGTAAGGATTAGGGTTTTACAAAAGATAACTATAAATAAACATGAATATCTTCTATTTAAATAACTAATGCGGAATATACTCTGCATACTTATCCTAAATAGAAGCTTCCAACAGCTTTTGACTTTTGTTGACTTCTGTCAACGCCTAATTTACTCTTGACAACGCTTGGATTACACTTGTCAACGCTTAGACAAATGCCTTCATGTTTTCTTCGTTTTTGAGTTTCTGCCACATCAACTTTTTGACCCAACAATCTTCCCCTTATTGATGTCGGCAAAACTCTTTTTGTATCTCTTGTAAGTTGTACATCATCTTCAAATTGCTTCCCCTCATTTTTAGCATGTATGTCTTCCTCTTTTTGTCACATCAACAGAGAAGTAAACAATGTATACAATCTTGAAGATTCTCCAAATGTAGGCTCTATGGAATGATCTTGAAGAAAAATAAATAAAATATTTTTGATGTAGAAGTAGAATAAGCCAACCTTGTGTTCCATGTCTTGTACGATGTGATGAAGTGTGTTGTTGATACAAAAATCCTCATCCTTTATGAGACACTGAGCACGATAATGTAAATCCTTCAAGTGATAGAAAATATGTGCATAGAGTACCATAAGAAAAATCACATATTCCTAGATCTTGTATCACTTCATCAGTAACAATGTAAGCACAAACAAGTTATCTTAAAAGTCCATGACTGGAAGTGCGCGACTTTAAGATATGATAGAACACAAACTCGCAAAAACCTTCTTCAATCATCAAACATACCATAAGAGTTCTTCCCCTTAAGCCAACACCTCTTCATGACAAGTCTTAATCAACCAATATCTTCATATGTAAAAGCTGTTAGCGAATAATTCTTTCAAAAGGCTATCCCGATTACATACTCTAATATCAATCAAAGTCTTCATGAATTGTTGCTAACTTACTTAAAAATCATTGACTCCTTGTAAAAATATCTGAGCCATTAATATCAACTTGATATTTTATATAAAAACGGAGATCCCATGTACCTTTGCGTGTAAATACCTCCTTTTTGTGTGCTAAAAACGTATCAATTTTCTCAAACAGCAACTATTCTTTTGTCATCCGAGAACCTTCATTGTCCAATATCTTTGTCATGTGTATTGCTCAATATCGGAGAAAACGTATCAGCGCTTGAACAAAACTTTTCTCGGACAACACATGTCAACGCTGCCTGTCAGCGTTCACTTATTCTTTGTCAGCGTCAAGTACATACCTGTCAGCGGCTACCAATATCTGTGGCTACATCATTTATGATAATGCAGTTTTGCTTTGTAAGAAAAAGAGAGTGTAATGAATACTAAACGTGTTTATTATCACACGTTTTATTCTCCAAAAATTTAGGGATCATCTCTCGTCTTTCTCTCTTTTCCTTATTAATTCCCATAATCTTGCAAGATTAAACATAACTGCATATATCCAATCCACTTTGTCTTTATCTACTTTCCAATCGTAGCTCCATATTTTACACAATAAATTATGCAACAATAATATGGAAGTTCGTGATTGCTAAAAATCAGCAAAACAAAACGTATCTTCAAAAATATTGCATAATATCTTGACATTGGAAAACTGAATCTCGTCCAAATATATCCTAGACATCACACGTCTTTTTGCAGACTCATCCACGTTCTTTTCTTGTTGACATAAATAAAAACTTTCCTTTTCTTTTGATTATTGAACGAGTAATATCATGCATAACCACCACTTGATACTTACTCTCAATATATTGAGATCACTGAATATTCAAGAAAAAGAAATCACTTACCCACGTCTTTTCCATTCTTTTTCCTTCATGGGGCTCTACAAAGCGATTATACCACTTCACATGTCATTCTTAATCAGTAGCAAGCCATATTGAGTTCCAGTCGTTCATCTTGTACCAATCAAATATTTAGGGTTTATAACGAAACCCTAATAATCAATGATACAACCTGCTGCTACTCATATTACAACGTGACAAATCTAGGGTTTCAACCAACCCTAAAAACGAGAATCAGCTTAGCACTAAGTAACATCGATCATACTAGGGCTCATCATGGATCCAAAAATCCATTCACCAATGCTAGTATAATCCATCATAATCAACAGCAACATGTCTCCTTTTCTATATAAGAACGATCTAGGGTTTGTTGATACCCTAAATCATTATTTTATGTGAAAACATAAAACTGAAAACCACCACTGTTGCCAATTTAAAGCCTAATAACTTTTGATTGAGAGCAAATCTGGACAATCCCTCCGGTGGATGTTTAGATATATGTGTATAGAACACACACAAGAAATTTCGTGACGATCCAATGGTCCAATCAAAAGTTATGACCTTCTGAATACTGCTGCGCACACAAAAACGTCCAGAAAAACCCTAGACAAATTTTTCTTCTTCTTCATAATACACGAACACCTTGTTGGTCCTAGCATCACGAGCCACGAGGCTCTGATACCAACTGTGGAAACCTTGCTCGATCTTTTAGCTACTAGGAATGCATCATGTTCATATGATTAGATAATCAAAGTGGAATTAGAACACAACACATTAACAAGGTGTTTGGGCACAAAACACAAAGAATTAAACAAATGGATTGCTAATTATATTAATAATCAACAATTACTAGGAATGTATACATTGAATCCCACACCTAGTCGATACACACTTTAGGTTTACATTATATATGAAAGATATGAATAAACCTAATACCCTTGGTTCCTTTTATAGTGTAAGGATTAGGGTTTTACAAAAGATGACTATGAATAAACATGAATATCTTCTATTTAAATAACTAATGCAGAATATACTCTGCATACTTATCCTAAATAGAAGCTTCCAATAGCGTTTAACTTTTGTTGACTTCTGTCAACGCCTAATTTACTCTTGACAACGCTTGGATTACACTTGTCAATGCTTGGACAAATGCCTTCATGTTTTCTTCGTTTTTGAGTTTCTGCTACATCAACTTTTTTACCCAACACACTTGTCGGGTCGGTGGTAAGCCTGGCAACTCATCAGGAAATACTTCTAGAAAATCTCGGACGATGGGTATGTCCTTGATTTGTTTCTTCTCGGGCTTGTCCTCTTCATCTGTTTGAAATATATGGGCCAAGAAGATAGGACATCCTCTCAACAAATATTTCTGAGCTTTAGTACAAGAGATAACACTAAGTCTAGTGTCAGTCAGGTCGGTGTTACGGTCTCCTCGAATGATTAAAGTTTCGTTTCCCCATGGAATACGGACTAGTTTTTCATCGCAAATAATGATTGCGCGGTATCTCGCTAACTAGTCCATACCAATAACATCAAAACTACCAAGGTTTATGGGGATAAGGTCAATGTTGAACGGCTGTTTGGAAAGGTTTAAAGTACAACCTCTAATGATAGTGTCAGCATATACAGTTTTACCGTCAGCTAATTCTACGGAGTAATGGTGATATAAGATTGATGGAACGACTTCTAGTACTTGGCTAAATTCAGTTGATATAAAACTTCGGTCTGCTCCAGTATCAAACAAAACAAATGCATAACGATTGGTTAGTAGGAACGTACTAGTAACGACATTTGAATCAGGGTTGGATTTTGCATTGCCGACCATGTACACTCTTGACGAAGCTCCTCCACTGTTCTTGTTATGGTTGGCCCGCTTAGGACAACTTGGTCTCACGTGTCCTGATGCTCCATACTCATAGCACACAATTCCTTCTTGGGTCCACTGTTATTTCCTCCAGCAGCATTGTGGTTTCCCTGCTGTCCATTTTCGTTCCCACGGGCATTGTATCCGCCCCTGTTGTTGTAGTTCCCAGTATTTTGATTTGGTCGGGCCTGAGTGACAGCATTAACTCGATAGGTTTTTGCAAAATAACCCACTTATCCACATTTGTAGCAGGTCTGACATGGGCTATCAAGAGTATGATGATAGTTACACTTGGAGCACAAAGGTTTTGCGCCTACGTACGACTTAGTCCCTGCAGTGGTAGCATTGTAAACTTGCCTAACATTTTGCTTTTTAGGACGCTGCTGGTGCTGACTACGGAAATATTCATCTTCCTTTCGCTTGTTGCAGTTTGCCTCTCGGATATGGTACGGACTCTTTTGTTGATCAATTCAGTAGCGAACTCGATGGCATTCTCGACAGTAGTAGGCCGAGATCCGAGTACGCTGTCATGAATGGCGTCAAGGAGTCCACCAACATACTTTTCTCAATCTTATCATCCTCATCAACAAACATTCTGGTACACATTAGAGTCAACTCTTGGAATCTTTGGTTGTATGCAGCGATGTCATTGTTCCTGCATTTGAGATCCCACAATTCGATTTCAAGTTTCTTCATCTCTCCCCTTGGATAGTATATCTCTGTCATTATCTCCTTCAGTTCAGTCCAGTTGAGAGCATAGGCAGCGTCGTGTCTGAGAGTAACAACTACAAAGTTCCACCAAGTAAGAGAACTCTCAAGTAATGTGCAGGTGGAAAACTTTACTTTGTTCTCTTCTGTACAGTCGCTGATGTGGAACACAGTCTCCAACCTTTCAAACCACTGCATCAGTTCCACCACTCCTTCCTTGCCCTTGTAGTAGGAAGGCTTACATTTCAAGAAGTTGGGGTAAGAGCAATCCTTGGTGGTCTGATTATTCCAACGATTGTTGGAGTTTTGACTATCGTCATGTTTTGCTGGCGGCCATCGCAGTTGCGATGCCTTGATCAATCATTTCCCTTAGTTTGGCAGCAGTGACGTTTTGGGTAGTGTCTGCATTGTTGGGGTTCGTTCTAGTGATTACCATTTTTCTATAATTATACAAAAAATGAAATCATTAGTTTATGGTGTTAGCACAGTTTTATATAAATACACGAAAAGAAATTCATGCATAGACTTTACAACAAGTTGGATAACCTGTTTAAAAGTTCATAATATAATACAGTACAGGATATAATAAAAGCTAATGAGTGCATGCCATATGTCTAGAATAGGAATACAGTACAAATTGCACAACCAATCCAAGACAGAGCACAGACCACCTGTCTGGGATGGTGGTACACATAATATAAAGTACATCATCTACGAATCCATAATCTAAATAGTACAATACAATGATACAACTGATAAAAGAAAGTACAAATACATGAGGTCCTATATCATGATAGCCGGGATACAACCCTAATAGCTTATCATGATGTACAAAAGATCTAGTACACCTAGTCTACTCATACCTAACAGACTCCTCAGAAACGGCTGGTGCTACAAGTGGTGATGAGATGGCTGGTGCCTACATGGCATCCTGCATCGAAGTCATGGCCTCTCGGGTCTCCTTAAAGAGTCGGAGTGCCTCCAAGAACTGGTCTCTGAGGGTCTGCTGAACTCCCCGAAGATGAGTGGTCTCTGATGTCAATCCCTGATGACGGACGTCCTGGAGATCGAAGAAGATGGCAAGCGTCTGCTCCATGGACATGAGAGCGGTACGAGTCTCAGTATGCTGACTCTATAGTAGGTAGATCTGCTCACGTAGGAACTCATTCTCCTCCAGTAATCACTGGAGAGAATGGTAAGTCGTGGACCATGCTCCACGGGCAGCGTGTGCCTCAGCACTAACAGTCCAGCATAGAAGGTCCTGACGTGACTGCAGAGCAGTGCGTCCAAGCTGTCCATCCGCCAGCAGAGCATGAATCTCTACAACATCCTGTGCCTGGCGTGCGGCCAGTGCAGTGATCTGGGCCTGGACAGGATCCACGCGCCTCGTACCCGAACCCTCGCCAACCTCAAAAGTAGAGTCGACAGGTGCCTCATACCTCTTCTCACAAGGCGGCAGAGACTCGGGTGCGTAGTCCCGTAGTGAGGAAACTGGTGGTAAGGGTGGTATGGCAGCAGTCGGCTGAACCTCTTCCCTAGCGGGGGAAATAGGTGAAACGGGTGGAGTAGCGATGAGTGCAGCAACGAGAGCGGTGTCACCAGAAGCGTGACTGTCGTCTGTGTCACTGACGGTTATCCATCCATGCAAGACTGATGTCGGTGATACGACAGCAGTAGTATCAGTGGGTGATGCCATAATAATCTGAAAATAATATCGTTTTAATTGACATAAGTATATACTTACTCAAGTTAAAAGTTTTTGGGAATAATGATTAAATTATATAGTAGTGCCATTCAACATGACGATGTTAAAGGTTACGTTAATACTTATGAGATTAATTAACCGGATGTTAATAATCAATGCACAGATAGACACGTAAGAATGTATGCTCTACAATCTATATGCTTAACTATTCTAGTCCCGAAAATCCCAAAAGATTTTTAAAGCAGTTATAGTCCAGTTTATATAAAAAATTTATTTTTATATTTATTTAAATTTTGTTCTGGGACTCTATAACTATCGCTATGATACCATTCTGTGACACCTCCAAATTGATTCAAATGCAGCAGAAATAATATTTGGGTGTCACGTAGGTGGATCAACAGCAGATAGTGTATAGAGAAGCAGATAAAAGATTATCATTACATTTATTACATGGATAAAAGTGCAAATATTATTAAAATTGTCTTAAAAATTGTTCAACAGTTTGAATTATTCCCTAGTTTATAAAACCCCAGATGAGCTCTATAAATGCAGCCTATCATGATGCTTGACTCCATGCACACCAATACTTGCTTCAGTTTCCTGAGAAAACATGCTTAGAGAGTCAACATAAAGTTGGTGAATTCATAGGTTTAATAAAATAAGTTTGGACAATAAACATTCACTATAGTAGTAATGCACAGAGCACCAATACAAAAAGTAATTACATTCCCATGTTGCCTGAAACTGAGACTTGACAGTTAAGCCCTTAACAAATAAGGACCCTTCGCCTTATAAAAAGGCACCCAAAAATAATAAGTGTTGGCATGTGAAACATCTGTTGTCCTGGCCTAGGTACAGTGAGCAAGATTCACCCAGAAGGGGATGGTCACTCCCAAATTGATCTATTTATAACATTCAGGTAATTCAATAATTCTAACAGTTTCAGATGCACGGGTCATGCGGGTTCATCTACAATAGGCAAATGTAATCAAAAGTTTCACAGTTCAATTTATGTCCATAAAATAAAATATGTTGCATGTTTTCTTCCCCATAAAATGTTTAGAAGTTTGTCAATATATAAAGTGGGGCCATGAACTCACCTCAGTAGTACATCAAATAGTCACAAGTAAATCTGATATGACGCTCACGATACAGTCAACGACTTAAATAATTATAAGGTCTCAGTAAATGCATAACATAATGCATAAAAGTTTCAGAACAAGTCTGTGCATGCTTATACTAGTTTTAAGCATTTTATTACGATATTTGTATTTTAGTTCATCGTTGTACAAGTTATAATAGTATTTATTTTAAGTATAAAATAAATACTATTATTGAATAAATTAATCTGTTTAATTAGTATTCTTGTACTTGTATTGTTTATAAAATAATTTAAACATTTATAAAAGGAAGTTTTGTATATATATATTTTTTTGGGTAAAGGGGAATGATTACCCCGGTAAAATATATTTATCACCCAAACTCCGATAAGTACAATGGAATGTGATTGAGTGTCACATTAACCTCAAGCATAAGCTTGAACAACCTATTCGAAAGACATGCCAAACGAATTACACATCAACTACGTGACTAATGACACCAATGGGGAAGAACCACCTAATGGTGCACAAACAAAACAAAAACACAATCATCTAAAAATATACTCCGGAAGATCCCAAACTCGTGCATAAGCCAATCCCTCCTTGTTTCGCTTGAAACGACAAGAAAGAAGCTTGAGCCGAACTGCTGAAGAGATACACTCTATAATCTGATTTGACGTCCTCTTCGTACCTTTGAATAAACGCCAATTTCTTTCCTGCCACAGAAAGTAAGCTGCTGCAGCTAAAACTAGCTTCGCAATCACAACATGCGAAGACTTTTTCTTCGAACTATTACCAAAATGGTTAATAATCTCGTAGACATCATGAGCAACGTTATCAAGCCCAACAAGCACCTTCATGTGACTCCAAACCGTATCCGAAAAGGGGCAACGAAAGAACAAGTGCTCGTGTGAGTCAGGAACCATCTCACACAACGAGCATGTTGATCCAAGCTGATTTGAATAATCCCAACTGCTAATCCTGTCTTGAGTTTTTAGCCTACGCTTAATAATAAGCCAAAGGTTAAACGCATGACGAGGGATATTGTTTGGGAACCAAACCATACGGAACCCTGCAACTTTATTATCCCGATACCTAATTGATTCCCACACAAGGCTAACCGAAAACTTTTTAATCGTACCATCCAGTAACCGCCATTCAAGACAATCATGCTCACTCGAAGTCTGAACAATACACGTAGGAAGGAACTGATACTTATCCAATAGGTAATTAGGCCACGTCCAAACACCATTATTGATAATCTCCTGAACCTTCGAATTAAGCATGAGACCGGCTCTATGCACATCCCGATTAGAAATATGTTGTGATAAGGGGCACATCGAACACCACTTATCAAACCATAATGAAGTACGATCACCCGTCCCAATTTTGTTCCATATAAACTCTCGAACAATAGGCCTTAACCTAAGGATATTATGCCACCCCCATGACATAGTATCACGCAAGGGCACGTCCCAAAAGTTACGCGAGTGGAGTTTATAACAATGTATCCATTTCACCCAAAGTGATTCTTTATGTGAAAGAAGTTTCCAAATATGACTCACCATAATCGCCGAGTTAAAGATATGCAAACGCTTAATACCAAGACCACCCTCATCCTTAGGAAGGCAAACCAATTCCCAAGCGACTTTAGCCTTGCTCTTGGACGTCCCACCTGGATTCCAAAGAAAGTTGCGCATTATTTGCTCAATATTAAGCAGCACTTGCATAGGAAGGGAGAACACCGAAGCCCAAAAGACATTCATGGAACCAATAACTGATCGGATAAGCTGTAATCTACCCGCAACAGATAGAGATATAGAAAATAAATATAATTAATATATTTATTTTTATAAGTTAATCATTTTCAATTTTTATAATGTATATAAATAGGGTTTATAAGGCGTATACATTTTAATTAAGTTCCACGTTCTCGTAGTGTGTATAACTATTAAATTATAAGTTTGGAAAAAGTAGCGAATGTTATGTTTATTGAAGTTTTACGTTTTAACTATCGGGTATAAAAATATATAGTAAATTTAGGGTTTGTTATAGTTTGTATAAATTGCATTTTAGTCCCTCTCTATATATAATTACCCGCGGTTATTTACCTTTATACCCTTAGGGTTTTTAAATGTTTCTAGTAATTACAACATTGGTCCCTCCCTAGTTACACGTGTAACTAGGGTTGGTAAAAGTTTCATAAAATGTCAATTTTAGTCCTCCTAATATTCGGCTTACTTTAGGTGTAAAACAAGTTTCAAAAATGCCCCCTAGGGCTCCATTTAACTTTCGGCTTATGCCAAAACAACCCCTAGGTTGTCTAGGGTTTATTTAAGTTTACAAGGTTGGAAAAATAGGTCCCTAGGGTTTCTATTAAGTTTCAGAAAAAGGCAAGAGGGGTCCCTAGGTTCTTACTAAGTTACACAAATCACCTTAACATTGTAAAAATCTCATTTCAGTCCTTGTGTTAAGTTTGGAGTTTCGGATAGTGTTAAAACACTACCCTCAACTCTCGGCTATTTACAAAATCAACCTTTAAGATTGTCTTTTTGGAAAGTGAGTTTCTATACATGTTCATTTAGATCCCTAAACTTAATAAAATTACAAATTTAACCCGAAAGTATTATATTCACCATTTTTAATCCGAAAAATTATGGATTTACCATTTTAACCCAAAACTTCATAGATCTATCATTTTAGTCCAAAATATTTATAGATCTATATCTTGAACCCTAAACTTTATAAAATCATAGTTTTGACACCAAAAGTTTTATAAAAACATTATTTAGTAAAAATGAAGTTTATTTAGGCAAGCTTATTATAGTGGGCTTAAAAGCTAAATCCTATAAGGTAAAAATAGTGAGCTTATAATTCTAAGGCAACTAGTAATATAGATCTAGTGTTTCTAAGCTTGTATGAGCAATACAAAGTTAACCAATATTAAACCATAGTAGTAAAACCCCACGTCCAATATATGTATGGTTAGGTTTTTCATAGTTTTTCTAGTTTAACAAGTTCATAAGGTTATGTTCATCATGGTTATCAAGGTTTTTATATTACATTAACACATAAACCATTTTTAGTCGTGACCCATTTAGGTACAGGGTTTCATGGTTTTGTTATAAGATTATATTTTTACTAGTGATAAGCATAGATATGTTTATGTGTATGAAAAATGAACATATTGAAAGATAGGTTTTAGGTTACTTACTTGTTTAGGTGGATCTAGGGATGAACAAGAGAATGAGTAGGGATGAGAGCTTGGTTTCAACAATGGTGATACTTGTAACCAAAATGTAGCAGTGGCCTTCAATGGTGTAGCTAGGGCTCCTTTTCTTGTCTTGAAGATCAAGGTATTTGTAGAGGTTGACAATGATTAGAATTTAAGTGTGTTGAGACATAGTAAATGAGCTTTAAGATCTTGGTGTTGGTGTAAAACTTGTAGCCGTGTGTTCTTGAGAGAGAGTGAAGTGAGATTGGTTTTCAAATGATTCGTGTTGGTGTGTGTCTCAACTATAATAGGAAAGAGAGGATCCAATGATATCTATGTTAGTACCATGAATCTTATGAGGATCTTGGTATAATTTTGCTAGATATGGGGAAGATATGCCATGTTGTTTAAACACATGCTCAAAATGGAAGCACATTTCCCTCCCACATTTGGTCTAACCGTGGGTTTACAAGGTCAAAGGGGGGACAAAGATTTGACTTGGTATAGTGACATGTATGGTGACATAGTGTTGTGTAAGTATGGCATAGTATGTATGTGTAAGAAAGTATAGCAAGTTGTATGGTGAAGTATGAAAAGAGGTAAGGTGTGTAAGGAAAATGTAAGACATAGTGTATTAGTAGATGTACATGTTTATGCTTGCAAGTTAGCAAAAAGATTATGGATATGTAAGTATATACATATATACACGGCACATATAGGTGTTTTAGGAGAATTGTGTTAACTTGTATCAAGTGTTGGGTGAAAATAATAGTCCTTGTATGATATTGTATGCATTTGTTAAGTTTATAGGTATTTTAGTTAAACCTTTAGGTAATTTAGTGAAAGTATATAATGAGTACATCATTATAAATATTTTACTTGAATAAAGTAAATAAATGACAATGTAAAATAATGTACATTGTTTTAAAGTATTAGGTATTTATTCCTATTATGAAATATATGTAATTATATACATATAACTACAAGTCCATGTACTTAATGAATTAATTAAGTAAAGTTACAGTTTATCTCAAAATGTGTACTGAGGTGGTGAGTTCTTGTTCATTCAGGTGCCCAGTCAATTGTTAGAGTAGTCAATAATTACTGAGGGTTCATATAAATGTAAAAATAAATATGAAAAATATTATGAAAAAGGTATATGATAATAATAAGTCATATAAAAGTGGAATTATATAGATTCCAAAAATAAAGAGTACAACAGTTGACAAAGTCAATAAGGTAAAATCAGAGGTTTTACAATTCGAATGTGGTTCATTATACAAAGTTAAGTGTTTTCTTTTTCTCTTCTTCTAATCATGGTTAAATGGGTGTTTGATTTATACTTTCAAAATAAATGGTGTTTCCTGGTTTCAAGATCGTTTGCTTTATTAAACAACATGACATGAGGGTTCTCGAAATAATTAGGGTTTCGTAATATTTGGGGTTTTTCCTAATCTAACATTTTGTTACAATTAATTAGCGTTTTTGAGTTTTAATTTTTGTTAATTTCATAATAAAATCCACTTTATAAAAATTAGGGTTTCGGTTAATTGGGGGTTTTCTTAATCTTGTGTTCTATTAGAACTAATTAATGTTTCTAAGTATTGATTGGTGTTAATTACATGATAGATTCAACTTATAAAAATTAGGGTTTCATATAATTTGGGGGTTCTCATATTCGGGTGTTTAAATGTAATTAACTAGCATTCTTGTGAAATAAATTGCCTTAATTTTTATATTTTGGTTAATTTTACAAAATCTAAGGTTTCGGTTAAATATCTTCTTAAGGTCTGATTGGGGTTTTCTGTGAGACCCCCTGAATCTGACATGGAACGGTTAGGCAACGAGGGGATCACACGTCAAGGTACAGGTAACAATGAGTTATAAATGACACGAAAAATGACATAATAGAAGACATATATATTACATCACATTATATTAGAGTTTAGAAACATCGGTCCCACAAGTTTTAAAACATAATATAGTACCATAACATCATAGTTTAATGTTTAAAGATAACAAACGATCAGCGGAAGACTTTAACAAAGTCATTTATAACAAAATCATAACATATCACAACACAGATCTTTCTAAGCTGCCAACATCCTGAGGTACCTCGTCCAAGCACATTAAGCAGTATTACCTGAGATTAAAACATGTAAACCCGTCAACAAAAAGTTGAGTGATATTCATAGGTTTAGAAAACTAAGTAATGTAACACAATATACTTTGTAAAAACAAGTACTGGGGGGAATGACTATGTACATTCTCTATAGTCATGATATATTATTGCTATTTAGTTCATGAACCGAAGCTTAACACAGTGTAAGTTCATCTAGTGAGTATCCAGCCTAATACTCAAGTATAAACAAATGTAAGTGCGTCAAGGTAATCGGGACGGGGATAGTCAATCCCGATGGATCCACCCACAATATTCGCGCTTCGCGCAATGCACACCGGATAATTAACGGTTCATGATCAGGAGAGGAAACATAAGGCTAGAGACAAAAGGCAATAATATCAATGATTCATGTGGCAACATACAGTTCTGGATAGCATACAGTTTAAAAGATTGTGTTCCAACATGTTAATCTCACCCCGTGTTTTGAAACCATGTACAAGTAACTAGAGGGGCTATGAACTTACCTTAGCTATACGGTGGAATTAACACGAAACAGGAGGGCTCAGTAGAAACAACAGAAAATCAAGCAACCTTAAGTCATCTGAGACCTACGATAACGGGGCGCGAAAGTTTAGAAGACACGAAATAAATGTTTATAAAAACACTTGAATTAAACGAATACATAATCAAATTATGACACATGAGAAAAACCAAGCAAGGCGTACTTCTAGACTCCATCTAAAAGTATACTTTTATTAGACAATGCTCTCGATAAAAACTGCCGGCACATACCAAATGTACGGACCGATTTACCTCGCTTAGACACGTCAAATATTTATGGTACTAACTGAGAAGCTCACTTAACATCTATAGAAAGACATATAAAAAGCTCATCAAAAGTTTTTACTTCTAAGACTCACTGCCCAATACATCTTCGGGTTACAAAATCCGGACAGATTTACGTCATTGACTCGTAAAAGCATTTTGACCTTTAATAACAACACCGTTTACAAAACCGACACTTGAATTTGATAATGGACTCACAACCCTAAGTTTATAGTCCATAAACAGCCTTTGAATATTTTTAAAACTCAACTTATAGTCCCCGAGATTCGATCCAAATATCGACAACAATTTTAGATTGTGTCGGTACTCGTCTCCCGGTACACGAATAATCAAACTAACGCCATTTCCAACTCGTTTGGAGTTGGAAGCTCTAATTTATATCAAATCGAAGCTAAGAAAAATATCTACATCCCTATCTTATTAGTTTAATAATAAAACAAGTTTAAGTTTCCCAAAACCTTCATCAACTTTCTGCCTAAAATTGGTACTTTGAAAATCATATCAAATGACTTTTTCAACAAAATCTAATCAATTTCCCACTCATAAAATCATCTTAATATCATCATTAAACATCCTAATCCCTTGCATGCATCAAAATCAAAAGATCAAAATCAAAACTTTAGACTTTTAAACATTAAAGCCATAGAACTTAACCATGATCATGCTAAATTAAATGATCAAACACATAATCAACCATGAAATCATCAAAACTTCAAAAGTGGTTGCATGTGTACAAATTTTGTACCATTTGAATCACCTTACAATCTTAGGAAGTGGTCTTTAATTAGTTTTGAATGAATCAAATTAATTTTTGATGATTTAAGGTGGTTTTGGGGGTGTTGGTAGACGGTAGAAACAAGGGGGAGGGTGGTGTTGTGTTTTTTTTTATTAAATGGTGATGTGTATGAGTGGAAGTGAAATAAATTGGTATTTATATGTCTAGTTAAGTGGAGGGACCATTGTTGCAACTTTTGAAACTTTAGGACCACAAAATAAATACTTTTGTTAAAAAGTGGGGAATGACTATTAGTCCATTTTACAAATATTTACGGGGTTCAGGTTTCGTAAAAATACTCCTCAAAAGTTAAAACGCACCCAAAATAAGATAATATAGACTCCCGACTCGACTTATCACGACATTAAAAGAAAACATCGAAAACGTCGAACATTGAAACAATCGACAGTAAAAATATGAAATATAAGAATTTATTACTGTGCCCGTTATCAGTCTAGACTTAATACAATGTAAAGATAAATATCTTTAAGTCAAAAGATTTAGCCCTCGGTTCTTGTTCCGTAGATTCAAGTAAACGTTTGTAAAAATGCACGTGGGTGATTTTAAATCAAAATATTTGATTTAAATAAATATGGAATTATAAAATAAAAATGATTTTATAATTTCGAACAAGTACCAACAATGATTAAAATAATAAATACGAGTAAAATAATTACCAGGAAAAATATGAGATCTCACAGTCTTCCCCCCTTAAAGGAACTCTGGTCCCTCAGAGTTTAACTGGAGATGGAAGAAGAAGACGAGAACAGATGGGGATACTTAGTCTTGAACTGCTCTTCACTTTCCCAAGTGAACTCAGCACCCCGACGTGAATCCCAACGAACTTTAACGATAGGAATCCAACTACGTTTCAGCTTCTTGACTTGGCGATCCACAATCTCTAATGGTTCTTCAGTGAAGTACATTTTCTCGTCCACCCTTATTTCTTCTAACGGTATCTGAACATCTGATTCGGCTAGACATTTCTTAAGATTGGAAACGTGAAATACATCGTGAACACAACTTAACTCCTGGGGTAACTTCAGTCGATAGGCTACCAAACCAATACACTCGACGATCTCGAACGGTCCTACAAAACGTGGCGCAAGTTTTCCTCTTTTACCAAACCTCACCATACCCTTCCATGGAGATACTCGTAACAGCACACGTTCTTCGACTTGAAACTCAAGAGGTCTGCGTCTTTTGTCTGCGTAACTCTTCTGATGACTTCTAGCAGTTTTCAGTCTTTCCCTAATCTGTACAATCTTGTCGGTAGTTTCTAAAACTAGTTCAGGCCCTATTAGTTGACTTTCACCTACTTCGTTCCATATCACGGGCGATCTGCACTTACATCCGTATAAAGCCTCGAATGGTGAACACTTGACACTTTTATGATAACTATTGTTATAGGAGAATTCAACCAAAGGTATATGAGTGTCCGAGCTACCACCAAAATCCATAACACATGCTCGCAGCATGTCTTCCAGAGTATGAATAGTGCGTTCACTTTGTCCATCCGTTTCTGGGTGATATGTTGTACTCATTAATACTTGCGTACCCAACGCCTTTTGAAGTGCTTTCCAAAAATGTGACGTAAAATGACCATCCCTATCAGAAATAATCGATATTGGCACTCCGTGCTTTGCAACAATCTCATTGATGTAGATTCGAGCCAGTCTATCAGTTTTATAATCCTTACGAATAGGAAGAAAGTGAGCAGATTTGGTTAATCTTTCAACAATTACCCAAATTGCATCAAAACCACCACTGCTTCTAGGCAACTTTGTGACTAAGTCCATTGTAATCTTTTCCCATTTCCATTCTGGGACTTTTGGTTGTTGTAAAAGACCTGAGGGTTTCTGATGTACTGCTTTAATCTTCAAACAAGTCAGACACTTGTTAACGTATTCTGCTATGTCCTTTTTCATACCTGGCCACAAGTAAATATCCCTTAAATTGTAGTACATCTTGTCTGCACCAGGGTGAATCGAATATATTGATGTGTGAGCTTCGTCCATTATTACCTTTCTTAATCCTCCAACTAATGGAATCCATAATCGTCCAACAAAGTAAATTGTTCCATCTTCTTTCCTTTCAAAGTGAGCATCTAATCCTCGCAGCAATTCTGCTAGAGCCTTAAAGTCCTTTGCAGCTTCTTGCTGTGCTTCTAAAATCTTAGCCTTGAGGCTAGATTGAATGGTTATGCTCATAGCACGCACTCTCCTAGGTTTCAGTCTTTCCTTTCGACTTAGGACATCAGCTACAACATTAGTCTTTCCTAGGTGATACTTAATTTCACGTTCATAGTCGCTAAGAAGTTCTAACCAACGTCTTTGTCGCATGTTCAAGTCCTTTTGGTTAAAGATATACCGGAGACTCTTATGATCAGTGTATAACACACTTTTCGTCCCATAAAGATAATGTCTCCATATTTTCAAGGCAAATACTACTGCACCTAACTCCAAATCATGAGTAGTATAGTTCTGTTCGTGGATTTTAAGTTGTCTGGAGGCATAAGCAATCACTTTTCCTCGCTGCATTAAGACACACCCGAAACCTTGGTGGGATGCATCACAATAAACAACAAAATCATCCTGTCCGTCAGGAAGTGTTAGCACTGGAGCATTACACAATTTTTTTCTTTAATAAGCAAAAGGCTTTCTCTTGCTCTTCATTCCAAATGTATTCCTTGTTCTTTGTGTAAGCAGGGTTAAAGGCTTAGCAATCTTGGAGAAGTTTTCAATGAATCTATGATAGTATCCGGCTAACCCGGGGAATGAACGGACCTCAGTAGGTGGTTTAGGAGATTTCCAATTCTTAACTGCTTCAACTTTACTAGGATCCACGTGTATACCATCCTGATTTACCATGTGTCCTAAAAATTGAACCTCCTTTAACCAAAATTCACACTTAGAGAATTTGGCATACAACTTTTCTTTCTCCAAAAGACTTAAGATTGTTCTAAGATGGTTTTCGTGATCTTTTTCTAATTTCGAGTAAATGAGGATATCGTCAATAAAGACTATGACAAACTTATCAAGATAGGGTTTGCATACACGGTTCATTAGATCCTTAAAAACGGCAGGATCATTTGTAAGACCGAATGGCATAACGGTAAATTCAAATTGTCCATAACGAGTTCTGGATGCGGTTTTGGAGACGTCACTTTCATGCACTCTTAACTGATGATAACCTGAACGAAGATCTATCTTCGAAAAACAACAAGCACCTTGCAATTGATCAAATAAGTCGTCTATACGAGGGAGAGGGTAACGATTCTTGATTGTCAGCTTATTCAATTCCCTATAGTCTATACACATTCTCATTGCACCATCCTTTTTCTTAACAAAGAGCACAGGCGCTCCCCATGGCGAATGACTCGGTCTGATGAAACCTTTCTCTTGTAATTCCTTAAGCTGATTCGATAATTCATTCATCTCAGACGGGGCTAAACGATAAGGCGATTTTGCAACAGGCAGTGCACCCGGAATAAGATCGATACGAAATTCAACTTCACGCACAGGAGGTAATCCCGACAAGTCGTCTGGGAAAACTCTAGGAAATTCACAAACGATACGAATATCATCAAGCTTTATCTGATTAGACATGATAGAAATAAGAGAATTCGGATTGTCATCCGGCTTCTCACCGCGAAGTTCTAAGATTTTACCCGAAGAAAGAAGAATACGCAAGATTCGCTAAGAACAAACAATGACAGCACGATGAGACGCTAACCAATCCATACCAACAATAACATCAAAACTGCCGAGACGCGTCGGTAAAAGATCGACTAAAAACAAATGACCAAGCAAATCAAGGGTACAACCACGCAAGACTGTATTGGTACAAACAATCTTACCGTATGCTAATTCTACTTCATAACTAGTGTCTAAAGCAGAAGGAGTAATATCAATGAAAGGAGTGAAAGCAGAAGACACGAAACTCTTCTCAGCACCGGAATTGAATAAAACACTAACATAATGATCGTTAAGAATATACGTACCCGCGACCACCTGAGGATTCTGCTGAGCGTTATTTCCCACATGATACACCCTGCCTCGAGCTCCATCGTTCTGAGGATCCTTAGCCTTTGGACACTTATACTGGATATGACATTTTTCACCACAACTATAGCACACTGGGTTGCAGTTTCCTTCCCTATGGCCAAACCTAATACAAACTGTACATCTAGTAGGACACACACCGACAGGGTGATGCCAATTACATCGATCACACATAGGCTGGTTACCAGTATAACTTCGTCTGCCAACAGGAGCAATAGGAGCAGCAAGAGTAACAGGAGCAACTGGAGTAGCAAGAACAGCAGTTGCAGCAGGAACTGCAGGAGCAGTCGCATACATGGTTCCTGTCTCTTGTCTCTTATTGGCTTGTCGGTTATTGTTCTTGTTGGAGTTTCTATTGTTGCCTCAGTTGTTGTTACGGTTATTTCCCTGATTGTTCCCTTGATTGTTTCCTTTATTCTCCTCCCATTTCTGTTTGTTATCAGCATTTAACTTAGCAGCTTTACCTTCCACAGACTGCTCGACCAATTCACGAGCCATGTTTACTGCTTCATGTAGGGAAGAGGGTTTTGATGAAGTAATGTGTCCTTTAATCCTTTTAGGAAAGCCCTTGACATACCTTTTGATTTTCTTCTTCTCATCTGGAACCATTTTAGGACACATCAGGGCCAACTCATGAAACCTATTAGTGTAAGCTTCAATATCATTGTTCTTCATTTGTAAGTTCCATAGCTCGTGTTCCATCCGAGCTATCTCAGTCTCAGGGCAGTACTCAGTAGTCATCATTGTTTTGAACTCGCTCCAAGGGATTTGGTTTGCATTATAAAGACCTAAGGTTTTAATATTTCCATTCCACCAGGTAAGTGCAATACCTTCCAAAGTACTTGCAGCATAAATTACCTTATCCTCTTCAGCACATTTGCAAGTTCCAAATACTTGCTCCATCTTTTTAAACCAACGTGTCAAACCAACAACACCTTCGGTCCCTTTGAAAGAGTGGGGTTTTCCAGACATGAAGGTCTTGTGTGAACATCCTTTTGTGCTTGAAGAACCTTCAGATTTAGTTTGAGTCTCTCGGCTCTTTTCGTATTCAGCAACAACTTTCTTTACCCTTTTTGCAATAACTCTCCCCATAGTAGCCCGGTGGGATCTCCTGGGTCCATTAGCTCTACGAATTCTGGTAGGCGGCATATTTTATCAACAACACAATACAAAATTCAGTGTGAACTTTAATAAGTATGCTATTTCAAGATTCATGAATTTGGAGAAAATAGAGTAAGAAGAGATTTTAGGTATGCATAACTGATTGTCAACAAGGATTGCAACACTAAGGAGTGGAATATATATATATATATATATATATATATATATATATATATATATATATATATATATATATATATATATATATATATATATATATATATATATATATATATATATATATATATATATATATATATATATATATATATATATATATATATATATGTATGTATGTATATATATATAATATTAAGCAAGAGGGGATTGGAAGGAGGTAATACGTATCATAATGAAACCAATGTAATATTTCAAATGAAATCAATGTATGAAATATTATAACAATAATTAAGGTAAACAATAAGGATTAGAGAGTTACCCGCGCAGATATTGAACAACATTGGCAGAATCTGTATTTGACACTTGTAAAGCATGAAATATCCTGATATTTAGTTATAGACCAAGTTTTGAAAATGACTCAGTTCTCTATAACCATCGCTCTGATACCAATCTGTGAGACCCCCAGAATCTGACATGGAACGGTTAGGCAACGAGGGGATCACTCGTCAAGGTACAGGTAACAATGAGTTATAAATGACACGAAAAATGACATAATAGAAGACATATATATTACATCACATTATATCAGAGTTTAGAAACATCGGTCCCACAAGTTTTAAAACATAATATAGTACCATAACATCATAGTTTAAAGTTTTAAGATAACAAAAGATCAGCGGAATACTTTAACAAAGTCATTTATAACAAAAGCATAACATATCACAACACAGATCATTCCAAGCTGCCAACAACCTGCGGTACCTCGTCCAAGCGCATTAAGCAGTATTACCTGAGATTAAAACATGTAAACCCGTCAAAAAAAAGTTGAGTGATATTCATAGGTTTAGAAAACTAAGTAATGGAACACAATATACTTTGTAAAAACAAGTACTAGGGGGGATGACTATGTACATTCTCCATAGTCATGATATATTATTGCTATTTAGTTCATGAACCGAAGCTTAACACAGTGTAAGTTCCTCTATTGAGTATCCAGCCTAACACTCAAGTATAAACAAATGTAAGTGCGTCAAGGTAATCGGGACGGGGATAGTCAATCCCGATGGATGCACCCACAACATTCACGCTCCGCGCAATGCACACCGGATAATTAACGGTTCATGATCAGGAGAGGAAACTTAAGGCTAGAGACTAAAGGTAATAATATTAATCAATTCATCCGGCAGCATACAGTTCTGGATAGCATACAGTTTAAAAGATTGTGTTCCAACATGTTAATCTCACCCCGTGTTTTGAAATCATGTACAAGTAACTAGAGGGGCTATGAACTCACCTTAGCTATACGGTGGAATCAACACGAAGCTGGAGGGCTCAGTTGAAACAACAGAAAATCAAGCAACCTTAAGTCATCTGAGACCTACGATAACGGGACGCGAAAGTTTAGAAGACACGAAATAAATGTTTATAAAAACACTTGAATTAAACGAATACATAATCAAATTATGACACATGAGAAAAACCAAGCAAGGCGTACTTCTAGACTCCATCTAAAAGTATACTTTTATTAGACAATGCTCTCGATAAAAACTGCCGGCACATACCAAATGTACGGACTGATTTACCTGGCTTAGACACGTCAAATGTTTATGGTACTAACTGAGAAGCTCACTTAACATCTATAGAAAGACATATAAAAAGCTCAACAAAAGTTTTTACTTCTAAGACTCACTGCCCAACACATCTTCGGGTTACAAAATCCGGATAGATTTACGTCATTGACTCGTAAAAGCATTTTGACCTTTAATAACAACACCGTTTACAAAACCGACACTTGAATTTGATAATGGACTCACAACCCTAAGTTTATAGTCCATAAACAGCCTTTGAATATTTTTAAAACTCAACTTATAGTCCCCGAGATTCGATCCAAATATCGACAACAATTTTAGATTGTGTCGGTACTCGTCTCTCGGTACACGAATAATCAAACTAACGCCATTTCCAACTCGTTTGAAGTTGGAAGCTCTAATTTATATCAAATTAAAGCTAAGAAAAATATCTACAGCCTTATCTTATTAGTTTAGTAATAAAACAAGTTTAAGTTTCCCAAAACCTTCCTCAACTTTCTGCCTAAAATTGGTACTTTGAAAATCATATCAAATGACTTTTTTAACAAAATCTAATCATTTTCCCACTCATAAAATCATCCTAATATCATCATTAAACATCCTAAGCCCTTGCATGCATCAAATCAAAACTTTAGACTTTTAAACATCAAAACCATAGAATTTAACAATGATCATGCTAAAAACAATGATCAAACACATAATCAACCATGAAATCATCAAAACTTCAAAAGTGGTTGCATGTGTACAAATTTTGTACCATTGAAATCACCTTAAAAAATTAGGAAGTGGTCTTCAATTAGTTTTGAATGAATCAAAATAATTTTTGATGATTCAAGGTGGTTTTGGGGGTGTTGGTGGACGGTAGAAACAAGGGGGGAGGGTGGTGTTGTGTTTTTTTTAAATGGTGATGTGTGTGAGTGGAAGTGAAATAAATTGGTATTTATATGTCTAGTTAAGTGGAGGGACCATTTTTGCAACTTTTGAAACTTTAGGACCACAAAATAAATACTTTTGTTAAAAAGTGAGGAATGACTATTAGTCAATTTTACAAATATTTACGGGGTTTGGGTTTCGTAAAAATACACCTCAAAAGTTAAAACGCACCCACAATAAGATAATATAGACTCCCGACTCGACTTATCACGACATTAAAAGAAAACATCAAAAACGTCGAACATTGAAACAATCGACAGTAAAAATATGAAATATAAGAATTTATTACTGTGCCCGTTATCAGTCTAGACTTAATACAATGTAAAGATAAATATCTTTAAGTCGAAAGATTTAGTCCTCGGTTCTCGTTCCGTTGATTCAAGTAAACGTTTGCAAAAATGCACGTGAGTGATTTTAAATCAAAATATTTGATTTATAAATATGGAATTATAAAATAAAAATAATTTTATAATTTCGAACAAGTACCAACAATGATTAAAATAATGAATACGAGTAAAATAATTACCATAAAAAATACGAGATCTCACATTTTCTATATCCACCATTGTTATTATTAGTGTTAGCCACATTGTATGATTCCTAGACAAAACGTGAACTGTAACACTCTCAATTTTCGTATCGGTACAGCGGAAGGGTCTTTTAGAGTGTTACGGGATAGCACAATAACTCCAATCATAGACAACACATAAAAATGGTTGTTCAAGGTTTAACATACATTCATTCGATAAAAAGTTTCAAAATGTACAACAGGTCCCAAATTATACATGCCATTAAGTTTACAAAACATAGATCGAATGAACATTTTTAATATTATGTGGGCCATCAGAGTCGATCTCCATCCGGATTACCTTCAAGCACCTGAGATAAAAACATGCAAAAATCATATCAGCGAATGCCGAGTGAATTCATAGAGTTTAATGAAAACCGTTATATAAAACAATCATTTAAAATCAGTACACAAGCATAATATCGGAAGTAAGTCCTCATATTGCTAGTCAGGCAATATATAAATCAAGCATACATCTTAAACCGTCCATGAGACCGTAGTCTCTATATTACCATGATAGGTAATATATTCATCGTTAATAGCGTCGTTATCATATCGGATATTTAGATTATATAGGTTGTAGGATACATTTTTATTTGGATTAGGATTATTATTAGCCGCATGACATTGTTACCTTACTGTGAAACAGCGGGCCGCGAACCCGACAAACAATTTGCCCATCTAAGTTAGCGTGTCGTCACAAAAATCATGCTTTGGAATCTTCTCATACATAAATTCGCTTACCAATCAATGTGGTACGACGGGGATCAACCGTCAAGGCGCGAACTGGGGTGATCGTCCCCAAATAGTACTATCAAATGCATAAGCGTCTACCAAATCCCGGTAGTTCACAATTCATGCTAATGGGACTTTAAGTGACATAACCTAACTACTAATAATCCTTTTAGTCTCGTTTACAGGGTCATAGCATCATTCGGGTCCATATCATTAAGCATACAATCGGGACTACTTGTGTTCTATTTTTATAAAATCTAGCATGTTATCTCCCTCGCGGGTTTACAAATCATTTTATAAAACATTTAAAAGAGTGCGAGGCTATGAACTCACGTTGTTAATGAAAGGCGGATTATCGGCTACGGGCGTGCTTCGGTCACGGAAACCTATATAAATAATAATCGGTCTTAGACTTTGTCCAATGACTTTTATCAAAATAAAAATATACATATGATGATTTTGTACATATGATGATGATCAAGTGAGTTTATACATCCTTGTTTACTCATTTTAGCGTTTACGTTTTGGTAACGTTTTACTAGTTTACTAGTTTTACCTATTTACCTATTTTAAGTCCATTAAGCCTTTTATAAGTTCTTTTAACTTATTTTAATCCGTTTTAAACCTATATTATCAGTATATATATTTTCCATGTTGGGCCCAAATGGGTTAAGCCCAATAAGTTCTTTTTACAAGTATTTATCTTATTTAGTCCAATTATTAGTCCAGTATGTTTAGTTAGCTCGTTAATGTTCGTATTTATTATAGTTCGGGTTTTATCGGTTTTTACTTGTATTAGTTACCTATACATCAGTATATGACTTTTATAAACTTTACATTAGACGGTTTTGGTTGTCTAAGTTTTATTTGGCGAAAAACGTTAATTTTACGGCGATAGCCGAAAAAGTCGTAAAAATCAAGTTTATAGTTTTTATTACTTATGAATATTATTTCACCACCATTTATATAATTTATCCATTTAATTAACCTTTTATATATTTATATAAATAAGTTTTATAAGTTAGTGGGTTTTTATTTTTACATTTTATACAATAAAATGTGAGTGCTTATATAATAATAATAAACATTAATTCTTAAAATCTGATTTTTATCTTCATGTTCACCATTTTTAACATATATAGAGTTCTATAATGAATTAGAAGCTCATTTTTGGGTGACATGTTCCTCATATTATGTGCTACATTTAACTTAGTTATGGCTACTGCTCATTTTAAGTTTATCATGCCTTAACAGTCCCTACAAAACTGCTTATTCAGATTAGACCACCTAACTTGTTTTGATCATATCTCACTCATTATTTTGATTCCATTGCATGGCCAACTCTCACATGTGTATAACATCTTGTACTTACTGTAAATGGATCATACCATGCAATTTTATCAGTTCATGTTTTAGTTATCTACTGTTTTTATACAGCCAACTAAATAATCAAGATTTTAGACTCATTTCTTATAGTTATTAACATTTTTAAGCATATCTATCAACACTTGATCCCCACACAACAATTTTATCATCATATATACATCATATACATATAAAAAATGAAAGAAAATACATTTTTTCTTTACAAAATAACAAGAGAAAAATGGAGAGGATGATCTTCTTTACCAACCAAGTGTATTCCTTATTTTTGGAAGACAAGAACTTGATGAATACAACAAGTAACTCCAAGACCATCAAATATCAAGAACATATGTTGGAAAATCAGCCCTAGGACACAATCAAATCACCTCCAATGATGTTAATATGGCCACCAAATGATCAAGGCTTCAAGATAACTCCTTAATAGAGCTAGTAAACATGTGTTTCATGGCTAGAAAAGATCAAGAGGGGTGTTTGTTGCTTTATTTTGGACGGCAAGGGAGGGTGTTTGAGAGAGTTTTGAGAGAGTTTGCATGTAAGGGAAATGGTGGAAGTGAAGTTGCTAGTGGTTTTGTGTAAACAAGTGGGAAAGTAATGCTTAAGGTGTAAGCTAAGCTTACACATGTAATAAGCTAGCTAACTTGATGCCACCTTCATGGTGTGGTGTCAAGTGTGCCGTCCAACCTTAGCTAGTGGGGTGGGACAATGTATTTTGTCCCATCTCACTAGTTTATGGGTATTTCTCGATTCTAGTTTTCTCGATTTGCGTGCCCTCGAGTCGTTTTACAAAAAACGTTTTTATAAATTATGAATCAACGTCACAAAACGAATCCAATAAAAATTGTCTCATAAAAAACGGAGTTAAAAAACATAAATACGTAATCCTAAGGTTTCCGGTTTAGTCGTAAAAGACGCCAAATTATGCACGTAAGCCCAAATTTAAATCCGTAAATTGTGAGTTCGTCAACCAACACAAAAATAAGTTTCAAAATATTATACGATAAAATATTTCACTACCTGAAAATGTTAGATTGTCACAGCTTTTCCTCCTAAAAGGGATCAACGTCCTCGTGATCCATTTCATTTGGATGTCCGTTTCTTATTGAAATCGAAGAGGTGCGGATATTTCTTCCACATTTCGTCCTCTCGTTCCCAAGTGTACTCCGGTCCATGCTTTGAATTCCATCGGATCTTGACAATAGGTATCCGACTTTGTTTCAGTTGCTTTACCTCACGGTCCATAACTTCTACAGGCTCTTCGATAAATGCAACTTCCCATCTATTCGAACCTTACCTAACGGAATTTTCTCATCACTCACTGCTAGACATTTCTTCAGATTAGATACATGGAATGTGTTGTGAACACCATGAAGTTTTGGGGGTAACTCTAGTTTGTAAGCCACCGGACCTACTCTAGATAAAATCTTAAAGGGTCCAATATAACGGGGATTCAATTTTCCTCGCTTTCCAAATCTGATAACGCCTTTCCATGGCGATACTTTCAATATTACTCGGTCACCCACTTCAAACTCCATTGGCTTCCGCCGCACATCCGCGTAACTTTTCTGTCTACTACGGGCAGTCAACAATCTATTCTTAATCTGAACTATCATCTCCGTAGTCTCCCGGATCAATTCCGGTCCCGTGAGCTGGGTATCACCAACTTCACTCCAACATACAGGAGATCTACACTTCCTACCATACAAAGCTTCAAACGGTGCAGCCTTAATACTAGAATGGTAACTATTGTTATACGAAAACTCTGCTAACGAAAAATGTTTATCCCAATTCTTACCAAAGTCTAACACACAAGCTCTCAACATATGTTCAAGTGTTTGTATCGTCCTTTCACTTTGCCCATCAGTTTGGGGGTGATAAGCAGTGCTTATGTCGAGATTCGTTCCCAAAGATCTTTGGAGAGATTTCCAAAAATTCGATGCGAATCTAGGATCTCGATCTGAAATGATCGATACAGGCACTCCATGCTTGCATACAACATTATCAAGGTATATACGAGTCAGCTTCTCCTGTGAGAACTGCTCTTTAACCGGAATGAAGTGTGCTGATTTGGTCAGTCTGTCGACAATAACCCAAATCGAGTTGTTTCCAGATGATGTTCTAGGAAGCTTGGTGATAAAGTCCATCGTAATTCACTCCCACTTCCATTCAGGAATCTTTGGTTGTTGAAGTAGTCCTGATGGCTTTTGATGTTCAGCTTTGACTCTAGCACAAGTCAAGCATTGAAGAACATACATAGCTATGTCAACTTTCATATTCAGCCACCAGTATAACTTCTTCAAATCATGGTACATCTTATCAGATCCCAGATGAATGGAATACTTGGATTTATGGGATTCTAACATAATCAAATCTCTTAAGCCTCCAAACTTAGGTATCCACATACGACCTCTTAAGCATTTCACTCCATCAGCTCTAACCTCTAAAGGATCTGCTTCTCCTTGGAACCCTTCATTAACAAAATTCTCCTTCTTATAAGCTTCTATTTGCGCATTTCTAATTTTGTCAGGCAAATTATTGTGCACGGTCAAGACTAGAGAACGCACCCTGATAGGCTCTCTATCTTTCCTGCTTAACGCATCGGCAACAACATTGGCTTTTCCTGGGTGATATTTTATATCACAATCATAATCACTTAACAACTCTATCCATCTTCGTTGCCTCATGTTCAATTCCTTCTGGTCGAGAATATACTGTAGGCTTTTGTGATCGGTGAATACCGTACACTTGGTGCCATACAGATAATGTCTCCACAACCTAAGAGCAAAGACTACAGCTCCTAACTCAAGATCATGAGTAGTATAATTCTCCTCATTCTTCCTTAATTGCCTAGAAGCATAAGCTATCACTTTCTCTCGCTGCATCAAAACAGCTCCATAACCTCTAAGAGATGCATCACAATACACTACAAAATCTTCACTCCCGTCGGGTAATGATAAGATTGGCGCACTACATAATTTTTGCTTCAATGTCTGAAATGCTCCATCTTCATCACTTCCCCAAACGAAAGGTTTATTCTTCTGAGTAAGCTTAGTCAAGGGTTTAGCTATCAAAGAAAATTCTTTAACGAATCACCTATAATAGCCGGCCAATCCTAAGAACTGTCGCACTTCCGTTGGCGTTGTCGGTGCAGACCAATTCTTAATAGCTTCAACCTTTGCAGGATGAACATGAATTCCATCTTTGTTAATCACATGACCAAGAAATCGCACAAAATCTAACCAGAAATCACATTTCGAAAACTTAGCATACAACCTTTCATCCTTCAATAATTTCAAAACAATCCTCAAATGTTCTCTATGCTCATCTTAATTCTTAGAATAGATTAGAATATCGTCAATAAACACAATCACAAATTTGTCCAAGTAGGGCTTGCACACTCGATTCATTAAATCCATGAAAACCGCAGGTGCGTTAGTTAACCCAAATGGCATTACTTGAAATTCATAGTGTCAATAACGAGTTCTAAATGCAGTTATAAGAATATCTTCTTCACGGACGCGAAGTTGGTGATATCCTGACCGCAAATCTATCTTAGAATACACACTAGATCCTTGCAGTTGATCAAACAAATCATCAATCCTAGGTAAAGGATATCGATTCTTAATTGTCAACTTATTCAGTTCCCTATAATCAATGCACATACGAAAAGATCCATCCTTCTTCTTAATGAACAAGACTGGAGCTCCCCAAGGCGACGAGCTCGGTCGAATAAAACCTTTATCAGACAACTCCTTAAGTTGCTTAGATAAACTCCTTTAATTCAGAAGGGGCTAATCGGTAAGGCGCACGTGCCACCGGTGCAACACTAGGAATTAAATCGATTCGAAACTCTACTTGCCTTATCGGTGGAAGTGCGGGTAATTCTTTAGGAAATACCTCAGGAAATTCACAAATAATAGGTACATCTTCCAATCGTTTCTCCCTAGACTCATTCCCGGTCACTTGAGCTAAGAATAACTCACAACCGTTCCTGATGTAATTTTGGACTTTAATACATGAAACGATTTTCAAACGGGATTCACCTCGACTACCATCAATTACTAACGTCCTATTCCTAAGAGGAATCTTAACCTTCTTCTCTCCACATAAAATAGTAGCATTATTCAACGACAACCAATCCATACCAATAATAATATCAAAACTACCTAATTCTATCAACATCAAATCAATCGGAAAGGAATGGTTCAAGAGATTTAGAGAGCATCCTTCTAATAGCTTATTAGTTTTCACTAATTTACCATCAGCCAATTCCACCTCGTAACTGGTACTTATCTCAACAGGTTCAATATCAATAAGGGCACTAAATTTAGTGGATACAAAGCTCCTATCAGCACCCGAATCAAATAGAGCAACAACATAATGATTGTTGAGCAAAAACGTACCGGTAACGACATTCGGATCCTCTTTCTTCACCTCAATTGTTCCAAGTTGGTAGATACCACCCTGGGGGTTTCTTCCAAGTATAATCTCTTTCAACTTGGGGCATTCTGATTTCCTATGACCTTCTTCATTACAGTTGAAACAAATGGTTCCCTTCTTACACCTTTCAACCTTGTGTCCAAGCTTTCCGCAATTTCGGCACTTCCAGCAGTCGCCAGCATGCCTCTTGTTGCCACACTTAGGACATCTATCATCGTTGCACGGTGCATTGTAGGTAAGAGCATTTGCATTCCTCTTTCTCTGGTTCTGACGGCGATTGAAATTCTTCCTATTATCACCTCTATCTACACGCTCACCGTCTCCCTTTCTTTTCTCACCAACACGGGCTTCATCTTCCCTATCCTGAATTATTTGTCCAATGAGTTGGTAAGCCATTCGAACAGCATCATCAATGGTCAATGGTTTAGATGATGTCACGTCCCCCCGGATATTCCTGGTCAACCCTTTAACATATTGCTCAATTCGGATCTCTTCGGGTTCAACCAATCGAGGACATAGCAAGGCCAACTCATGGAATCGGTTCGCGTAACTATCAATGTCCACACCTTTCATTCTCAAATGAATCAACTCTTGTTCTAACCTAATGATCACACTACGAGGACAAAACTCCAAAGTCATCCACTTCTTAATTTCAGCCCAAGGAGTAGCATTAGCAGCATCAAGATCCATGAAAGCAATTCTGCCGTTCCACCAAGTCAACGCACGACCTTTAAGAGTAGCCATAGCAAAAGTCACCTTATCTTCCTCCTTACACTTACTAATCCTAAACACCGATTCAATCTTCTCAATCCACTGGCTTAATCCTACAGCACCTTCAGTTCCATTAAAAGGTAGAGGTTCACACTTCATGAACGTCACATAAGTACAGCCACCAACTTCAGGTGCATTAGTTCCAAGTCCTCCTACATTTCCTCCAGCATTAGCATTCACATTATTAGCATTCACATTCACATTAGTACCGCCAATTCCACTACCGCCAGCTCCACTACCGCCAGCTCCACTACCGCCAGCTTCATTTCTAGCATTTGCCATAAATTCAGTCATAGATGCGGTAACTTGCTCCGTAATAATCCTACGTACATCATCCTCAGTCACAGCCTTCTTGGGCGGCATAGTTCTATAATTTAACAATTTCAAAGTATTAAGCATTCATCCAACAAAGGATTCATATAATATGGATTGAATTCATAATCAAGATACAAATAAGGCACAATATGGAATTCAAGACAAGATACATATTTCATTCGATATGAAACAAAAGTATTGTCTTAGTTACATCCCATATCAAAGTTCTAGCACTATATACACTCAAAATTCGTGCCAAGTCTACTACTAACAAGTCGGTTCAATCAAATCTACAAAGGCACAAAAGATATAAAGGTCACAGACTGGTCTACTGAGAACCGCCAGATGGTCCATCATCCATCGTCTTCTGAATCTTTGTCGGACGATCACTAGACACATCTTCAGCTAGGCGCTTACGGATTACTCCTCTTTCAACCATGTCAGCATAAAATCTACTGTTCCAACCCACGGATATATTCAACTCCTTTTCGGCTTTCTCACGCATCGCACGAGCCACACTCAACTGAATCTCCATAGAATTCACCTTTCTCTTTATAGCAGCAAACTCACCACTTTCCAACACCGATAACCTCCTAAAAGCCTAATTCAAACCACGTTCTACATCACTCAAATCCAAACTAAGCAATTCTCGCTCTTTCTCGCCAACCTTAGTCTTCGACTCCAAATAAGCAACATGAGTCTTAACAACACCTAATCCAACCTCTGTCATACAACCTTTAACACGGGAAGCATCTAGATCACGTCTCAAGGCCCATGGTGCAAGACCATCAATATGAGTAGCCTCTCGAGCACTAGACGACTCTCCTATCTTACATCTACGAGTAGCAATACCATCCGTACCGTCAGGTGCATCATCATCCTCATCCTCCTCTGATTCAGAATCAGATTCAGACGATTCAGACATTTCATCCCTAGGTAACTCAACCTCAGAATCAGACAAACAAACTGGTGGGGGAAAAGGCTCGCCCTCTGGAACATCATAAGGATAAATAAGCTCGGCTTCCTCATCATCATCGACCTCAACCTCTATACCTACATCCTCCTCGACATCCTCGTCGTCAATCTCATCATCTAAATTATCTAACCCAATCTCATCATCATCATTCTCTATATCAACATTCTCAATCTCATTCTCTACCAAGTCAACCTGTGTAACACTCCCAAATTTCGGATAGCAGCGGAAGGGTCATTGGGAGTATTACTTCATAGCACAACACACAAGTTACAGAAAACAACTCAAAAAGAGACGTTTTAAAAAGTTTAATCCATTCGATAAATTAAATCGATAAATTTAAATCATAGTTTATAAAGAGGTCCCAACAATAATGTAATAGTAAACGATTTCCAAAAAGTTTATCGAATGGTAATAAGTATTTTATTGCCTTCAAAATATCCAGTGAGACTCCATACTCCAGGTGCTCTTAAACCTGAGTACCTGAGAAATACATGCTAAAACGTCAACACAACGGTTGAGTGAATTCATAGGTTTGCAAATAAAAGTAGTGGACCACAAGATTTCAAGTATTCAGTTTCCAAGGTCAGATAGCATCAGTTATCGCATTTAGCTCATGAAACCGAACATTAACATCCGTTATTCCATTCAAGTTTCAAATACAGTGCGTCCAGTCGGCTTTCCGTTAAACCCGGACGGAGAGGTCAATCCCAATAGATCTATTCACAGCATTCACGTTTACTCGACCAGTACAGTCGGTCCAAGTAATTAACGGTTCATGACTAAAAGGGATAAAATAAGCATACAGTTCAAGTACTTGCGTCCATTCATAAAAAGTAGCATGTATCCCCCTCGTGGGTTTAATAAAACAATTAAAAAGTAAAAGCGAGGCTATGAACTCACCTTAATCAATAAATAATATCACAAGGGAATGATGAGATGGGAAACTCTTAACGGTGACTCCATAAGCTTTAATACCATTTCTATAAGTTTCAAGATTACAATTAATTTGGTTAAGAAATTTCCACCTTAACGCCACAAAGTAATATATTAAAAACCGTAACTCAAAATAAAATTAATAAAAACTAAAATTGTAACTAGTGTTCAATCGTAAAGCTTGCATTAAAATCATATGAATAAAAAGATGTAGAAAGAGAAAACATTTACTTTGATGACTATATTTAAAAGCATTAAAGAAAACATTAACCAAATTTATTGTTTTGTTTTGAATGTTTCGGATCATCAAACAATTAAGGACAATCCATTAATTTATTTATCAAATACCAAACTATCATTTAATGGAAAGTTAAAGTGTCATTTATGAAATAAAAGATAGGTAATACGTAGGACACATGGAGAATAAAATTTGGTGGCTTAAATTTTGTTTATGACTGATGGTTTGTTAGTTGTCTTCGGAAATAAAAAGAAACCAAAGAGATAGTATGAATTGTGATATCTAGTAGTTGCATGGAAGGTTTGTATGAGGTGTAAGAACATTAAGAGAAGTGAGAACACGTGTAAGCTATTGTAATATATACGTGGAGTGGTAGAGTCGGTAGCAAGGTAAGTTTATATAGGTAAGTTTATTTAATTTAGTTGTCTCGTAATTTGTTAAAGCGGGTATTATCTAGACCTAATATTTTAAAGGTTACGCGATATAAAAAAATACACGTTAGACACGAAAAATGAACGCTCAATATAAAATAAAAACTTTGGCATTCGGAGAACACTGGTATTTTCATATAAGAATTGAGGGCTTATTATTTAATAAACGTTAACGCATCATATAGGCGAATGAGACTTAAAAGTTTATCATAAATTTACGAAGAATGCCCATAAACGAACAATTAAATAATGACAAGAAAAATATTTTTATTTCATGATGAGAATATTTACTGTCGATAACAGGCATAGACTCTGCCGATAATAAATGACATGTATTCGATACTTAAATCTGTAACCTTGTCAGTTAATTGAAATTTTAATATATTATTAATTACTAATTTTTTTTTTATTTTTTTTTATTTTTTTTTTAATAAAAACAAACATGATAAATAAAAGTCGTGTTATAAATATTGATTCGAAAGTTAAGAACTGCTACAGTCTATCCACCTTAAAAGAACTCTGTCCCAGAGTTCGGTTGTTTTACATGTCCATGGCTCGTAAAAAGGTGAGAGTTTTTAAGTTCACAAAAGTCGATACATGCTCGGAATCATCCATATAAATGTATCAAAAATATAAAAAAAAAAAATTAAAGAGTCGTTCGTACAAGATAATAACGATACGAGTTAAAATAGAGATAGACAACGGATGAGCCGTTCAATTGAACGATGAGTCAAAAAGAAACAATGTGTGAATGCCACATGCTTAAGCCCACTTATTTACAAATCATTAATTACATGGGTTCGTCAAGTCCATCTAATTAAGATTTATAAATTAATGGTCGGTAATTTATAATTTGCTTGTTAAAACGAGCGACGAATTCGTTTCAACAAGATAATTATAAATTAACCTACCTAAGCATCATTTGCGCAAAGCACGAGATCAACACTAAATCAATGTTCCATAGAAGGAAAAATCTCTTTCACAGCCTGATTCTTTAGAATCATTCAAAGTGATAAGAAAATGAAGGAGCACAATTAAACAACATTTGAAAGAAATAGGTGCCCAAAAATGGCATATCAGAAGGTGACAACTCAAAGTCGCACTCTAATCAACTAGAAGACTTTACAAAGATGGTCTATGAAACAACATTTACGATTGTAAAGCACAAGAAGAGTATTCAAACTCGGAATCAGAAGGTAAATAACCAGCGGAATCGGCAGTTGGCGGTGAGTTCACGCTTATATAAAATAGTTATCATACAAGTTATCAAAAACTTTACCAAGACCATTGCTTCACTCGCAATGTCTTGAAAGAGCTCAATGTTTATATAAATAATCCCTTCACATAAACATACTAACGAGAAACAAATATATATATATATATATATATATATATACCAGTATACATATTTTATAAGCTTTCGGGCAGCACGAGCGCACAGATGATGTTCAAGGCAATAAAATCGTTTTATCAAAAGAGCAGTTATAGTCTAGGTTTCATAAAAATGACCTAGTTCTCTATAACAAGTGCTCTGATACCAATCTGTAACACTCCCAAATTTCGGATAGCAGCGGAAGGGTCATTGGGAGTATTACTTCATAGCACAACACACAAGTTACATAAAACGACTCAAAAAGAGACGTTTTAAAAAGTTTAATCCATTCGATAAATTAAATCGATAAATTTAAATCATAGTTTATAAAGAGGTCCCAACAATAATGTAATAGTAAACGATTTCCAAAAAGTTTATCGAATGGTAATAAGTATTTTATTGCCTTCAAAATATACAGTGCGACTCCATGCTCCAGCTGCTCTTAAACCTGAGTACCTGAGAAATACATGCTAAAACGTCAACACAACGGTTGAGTGAATTCATAGGTTTGCAAATAAAAGTAGTGGACCACAAGATTTCAAGTATTCAGTTTCCAAGGTCAGATAGCATCAGTTATCGCATTTAGCTCATGAAACCGAACATTAACATCCGTTATTCCGTTCAAGTTTCAAATACAGTGCGTCTAGTCGGTTTTTCGTTAAACCCGGACGGAGAGGTCAATCCCAATAGATCTATTCACAGCATTCACGTTTACTCGACCAGTACAGTCGGTCCAAGTAATTAACGGTTCATGACTAAAAGGGATAAAATAAGCATACAGTTCAAGTACTTGCGTCCATTCATAAAAAGTAGCATGTATCCCCCTCGCGGGTTTAATAAAACAATTAAAAAGTAAAAGCGAGGCTATGAACTCACCTTAATCAATAAATAATATCACAAGGGAATGATGAGACGGGAAACTCTTAACGGTGACTCCATAAGCTTTAATACCATTTCTATAAGTTTCAAGATTACCATTAATTTGGTTAAGAAATTTCCACCTTAACGCCACAAAGTAATATATTAAAAACCGTAACTCAAAATAAAATTAATAAAAACTAAAATTGTAACTAGTGTTCAATCGTAAAGCTTGCATTAAAATCATATGAATAAAAAGATGTAGAAAGAGAAAACATTTACTTTGATGACTATATTTAAAAGCATTGAAGAAAACATTAACCAAATTTATTGTTTTGTTTTGAATGTTTCAGATCATCAAACAATTAAGGACAATCCATTAATTTATTTATCAAATACCAAACTATCATTTAATGGAAAGTTAAAGTGTCATTTATGAAATAAAAGATAGGTAATACGTAGGACACATGGAGAATAAAATTTGGTGGCTTAAATTTTGTTTATGACTGATGGTTTGTTAGTTGTCTTCGGAAATAAAAAGAAACCAAAGAGATAGTATGAATTGTGATATCTAGTAGTTGCATGGAAGGTTTGTATGAGGTGTAAGAACATTAAGAGAAGTGAGAACACGTGTAAGCTATTGTAATATATACGTGGAGTGGTAGAGTCGGTAGCAAGGTAAGTTTATATAGGTAAGTTTATTTAATTTAGTTGTCTCGTAATTTGTTAAAGCGGGTATTATCTAGACCTAATATTTTAAAGGTTACGCGATATAAAAAAATACACGTTAGACACGAAAAATGAACGCTCAATATAAAATAAAAACTTTGGCATTCGGAGAACACTGATATTTTCATATAAGAATTGAGGGCTTATTATTTAATAAACGTTAACGCATCATATAGGCGAATGAGACTTAAAAGTTTATCATAAATTTACGAAGAATGCCCATAAACGAACAATTAAATAATGATAAGAAAAATATTTTTATTTCATGATGAGAATATTTACGGTCGATAACAGGCATAGACTCTGCCGATAATAAATGACATGTTTTCGATACTTAAATCTGTAACCTTGTCGGTTAATTGAAATTTTAATATATTATTAATTTTTATTTTTTTTTTATTTTTTTTTATTTATTTTTTTTTTAATAAAAAAAAACATGATAAATAAAAGTCATGTTATAAATATTGATTCGAAAGTTAAGAACTGCTACAACCTGAGGGGCAATCTGATCTCCTAGTCCTAACTCGGGCTCGGGATCCTCAAATGGTTCCTCCTCATCATCCATATCATAATCTACTAAGTCTAAATAAGGATCATCATCTACATTAGGTTCGGGAATAACATGGTTTTCTACAGGAATATTAGGATCAGTAATGACTATCTGCATTTATATATATATCTCGTATTAGGATAACATACTATTTAAACAATTACATAATGAAACCACGATATATACATATATATAAATTAAATTATATATATCAAAATACATATCTTCTCAATAGGGCTTGTTGGTAACGTCGGAGATCTCTGGCACCGTTATAGTCAAAAGATTTTTCAAGTATTTTCTCAAATGTTCATCGTCAAAAGATTTTGAAAAGTTTTGTTCAAAACCTTGGTTTTTAAAATCTTTTGTTCTCTATAACGAGAGCTCTGGTACCAAACTGTAACACTCTCAATTTTCGTATCGGTACAACGGAAGGGTCTTTTAGAGTGTTACGGGATAGCACAATAACTCCAATCATAGACAACACATAAAAATGGTTGTTCAAGGTTTAACATACATTCATTCGATAAAAAGTTTCAAAATGTACAACAGGTCCCAAATTATACAGGTCATTAAGTTTACAAAACATAGATCGAATGAACATTTTTAATATTATGTGGTCCATTAGAGTCGATCTCCATCCGGATTACCTTCAAGCACCTGAGATAAAAACATGCAAAAATCATATCAGCGAATGCCGAGTGAATTCATAGAGTTTAATGAAAACCGTTATATAAAACAATCATTTAAAATCAGAACACAAGCATAATATCGAAAGTAAGTCCTCATATTGCTAGTCAGGCAATATATAAATCAAGCATACATCTTAAACCGTCCATGAGACCGTAGTCTCTATATTACCATGATAGGTAATATATTCATCGTTAATAGCGTCGTTATCATATCGGATATTTAGATTATATAGGTTGTAGGATACATTTTTATTTGGATTAGGATTATTATTAGCCGCATGACATTGTTACCTTACTGTGAAACAGCGGGCCGCGAACCCGACAAACAATTTGCCCATCTAAGTTAGCGTGTCGTCACAAAAATCACGCTTTGGAATCTTCTCATACATAAATTCGCTTACCAATCAATGTGGTACGACGGGGATCAACCGTCAAGGCGCGAACTAGGGTGATCGTCCCCAAATAGTACTATCAAATGCATAAGCGTCTACCAAATCCCGGTAGTTCAGAATTCATGCTAATGGGACTTTAAGTGACATAACCTAACTACTAATAATCCTTTTAGTCTCGTTTACAGGGTCATAGCATCATTCGGGTCCATATCATTAAGCATACAATCGGGACTACTTGTGTTATATTTTTATAAAATCTAGCATGTTATCTCCCTCGCGGGTTTACAAATCATTTTATAAAACATTTAAAAGAGTGCGAGGCTATGAACTCACGTTGTTAATGAAAGGCGGATTATCGGCTACGGGCGTGCTTCGGTCACGGAAACCTATATAAATAATAATCGGTCTTAGACTTTGTCCAATGACTTTTATCAAAATAACAATATACATATGATGATTTTGTACATATGATGATGATCAAGTGAGTTTATACATCCTTTTTTACTCATTTTAGCGTTTACGTTTTGGTAACGTTTACTAGTTTACTAGTTTTACCTATTTACCTATTTTAAGTCCATTAAGCCTTTTATAAGTTATTTTAACTTGTTTTAATCCATTTTAAACCTATATTATCAGTATTTATATTTTCCATGTTGGGCCCAAATGGGTTAAGCCCAATAAGTTCTTTTTACAAGTATTTATCTTATTTAGTCCAATTATTAGTCCAATATGTTTAGTTAGCTCGTTAATGTCCGTATTTCTTATAGTTCGGGTTTTATCGGTTTTTACTTGTATTAGTTACCTATACATCAGTATATGACTTTTATAAACTTTACATTAGACGGGTTTGGTCGTCTAAGTTTTATTTGGCGAAAAACGTTAATTTTACGGCGATAGCCGAAAAAGTCGTAAAAATCAAGTTTATAGTTTTTATTACTTATAAATATTATTTCACCACCATTTATATAATTTATCCATTTAATTAACCTTTTATATATTTATATAAATAAGTTTTATAAGTTAGTGGGTTTTTATTTTTACATTTTATACAATAAAATGTGAGTGCTTATATAATAATAATAAACATTAATTCTTAAAATCTGATTTTTATCTTACGTTCACCATTTTTAACATATCTAGAGTTCTATAATGAATTAGAAGCTCATTTTTGGGTGACATGTTCCTCATATTATTTTCTACATTTAACTTAGTTATGGATACTGCCCATTTTAAGTTTATCATGCCTTAACAGTCCCTACAAAACTGCTTATTCAGATTAGACCACCTAACTTGTTTTGATCATATCTCACTCATTATTTTGATTCCATTGCATGGCCAACTCTCACATGTGTATAACATCTTGTACTTACTGTAAATGGATCATACCATGCCATTTTATCAGTTCATGTTTTAGTTATCTATTGTTTTTATACAGCCAACTAAATAATCAAGATTTTAGCCTCATTTCTTATAGTTATTAACATTTTTAAGCATATCTATCAACACTTGATCCCCACACAACATTTTTATCATCATATATACATCATATACATATACAAAATGAAAGAAAATACATTTGTTCTTTACAAAATAACAAGAGAAAAATGGAGAGGATGATCTTCTTTACCAACCAAGTGTATTCCTTGTTTTTGGAAGACAAGAACTTGATGAATACAACAAGTAACTCCAAGACCATCAAATATCAAGAACATATGTTGGAAAATCAGCCCTAGGACACAAGCAAATTACCTCCAATGATGTTAATATGGCCACCAAATGATCAAGGCTTCAAGATAACTCCTTAATAGAGCTAGTAAACATGTGTTTCATGGCTAGAAAAGATCAAGAGGGGTGTTTGTTGATTTATTTTGGACGGCAAGGGAGGGTGTTTGAGAGAGTTTTGAGAGAGTTTGCATGTAAGGGAAATGGTGGAAGTGAAGTTGCTAGTGGTTTTGTGTAAACAAGTGGGAAAGTAATGCTTAAGGTGTAAGCTAAGCTTACACATGTAATAAGCTAGCTAACTTGATGCCACCTTCATGGTGTGGTGTCAAGTGTGCCGTCCAACCTTAGCTAGTGGGGTGGGACAACGTATTTTGTCCCATCTCACTAGTGTACGGGTATTTCTCGATTCTAGTTTTCTCGATTTGCATGCCCTCGAGTCGTTTTACGAAAAACGTTTTTATAAATTATGAATCAACGTCACAAAACAGATCCAATAAAAATTATCTCATCAAAAACGGAGTTCAAAAACGTAAATACGTAATCCTAAGGTTTCCGGTTTAGTCGTAAAAGACGCCAAATTATGCACGTAAGCCCAAATTTAAATCCGTAAATTGTGAGTTCGTCAACCAACACAAAAATAAGTTTCAAAATATTATATGAGAAAATATTTCACTACCTGAAAATGTTAGATTGTCACATGAACATTAGTCATAAGGTAAAAAGTCATTGGGTCTGTTTGTATAGTCTCGGACGATTATAGCATGGGGTTGGGGTTCGATAGTCTTTGTGTTATTCATCTTTTTATTATTTAAGGTTTAGTCGGATTTAATTCAAGACTAGCTAATACTATTGTTGTTTGTTTCCCGAAGGTATATTGAGTTTGGCAAGCACAACTACATGGATGCAAAAGTAAAGAGAGGGATGGTGAAATACTCACAGCTTGGAGGTTTTCGATTGGTGGTTTCGAACAGGAATGGGACTTGGCTCTGTCGATTTAACGCTTCACTCACCAGTGTATACTTTGCCCGGAATTTGTATTTAACACTGCTTGATGTAAGCAGAAACTAAATTTTGTAACCCAGATTTGTTTGGTATTTTGTGATTGTGTTGGGAGGCTGTGAAAAGAAACAACAGTATTTATCTTGTAAAAACTAGTCTAGGGTTAGTCTCAATCTGATTTTGGCAAGCTTGTGACATGCTCAAAAATGGCATTTTTGGCCTGTGTGTTAGACTGATGTGGTGAGTAGGGTTTATAAAATATGTTTAGGATTTGCAATTTGACTTTGGTTGACCTGAGTTTGTAACCACTTATTATTTCAATGGAATTTACATGATTGAGTTTTGTTTTCAATTTTGATGGATTATTTGTACACAGATTCAGACAACTCGGCCCAGTAGGGGTTAAATGGACAGTCTCGGCCCAATATGGCAAGACTTAGCTAACAAAACCGACTTGAGGTAGTAATATGGGAGTATCGGCACAATTAAACTAGCGACGTGACAATGTAGGAGTGGATAACACATATTCTTGACTATCTCAAGTACATTCATAGTCGGTACAAACCGGTCATAAGTTTTATAGTTACAAACAAGCACATCGAATAAAATGTAAAAATTCAAGTTGTTACAACTGTTGAGTCCAACTTCTTAAACTTCTCCCGCGTCTTCTAATGGCCAACAATCTCCTGTATCGAATACATCGATACCAACACCACCCCCACCATCACCACCTCCTATAATTCGACAAGGTCCCGCAAATCTTCGTCCAAATCCAAAAAAACGAGTTCCTTACAATCCTACCGCAAATCATGTTACCATCCTCCCCACTAAAATCACTTAACCAACCTCGTTTACTGTTGCCAACAACTCTCCTGAGTGGAATCAAGCTATGAAAGAAGAGTATGATGCTCTCGTCAAGAATGGAACGTGGTCTTTAGTACCTCGTGCCTCTAACACCAATGTTGTTGATGGTAACTGGGTATACAGGATAAAACAGGACAAGAATGGTGTTATCACTCGTTACAAAGCGAGATTTGTTGCCAAAGGTTTTCGACAACAACCAGGTATTGATTTTCATGAGAAATTTAGCCTGGTTGTCAAGTCAACAACTATCCGGCTTGTTTTATCACTTACCGTTACTCACAGCTGGCCACTACGGCAATTAGTTGTTCAAAATGCATTTCTTCATGGAAATCTAAAGGAGCAGGTTTATATGAACCAACCTTCAGGATTTATTGATCCAGAACGACAACATCATGTATCTTTTCTTCATATGTCTCTTTATGGCTTAAAGCAAGCCCCGCGCGCTTGGTTTGAGCGCCTTTCTATGACTCTCTATGATCTTGGTTTCAAAGGCTCTAAAACGGATCCATCTTTGTTTATTTATGCGCGTGGAAACACATTTTTGTACATTCTGGTATATGTGGATGATATCATCGTTACAGGTAATAACACGGGCACTATCGACAATACCGTTTGTCAACTTGGATCAGATTTTGCATTAAAAGATCTCGGGCCCCTTAACTACTTCTTGGGTATTGAAGTTGTTCCCCATGTGTCTGGTATTCTCCTATCTCAAAAGAAGTATATTTTGGAGCTATTACAAAGGGATGGTCTTTCTAACTTCAATGTTGTGTCTTCTCCCATGGTTACCTCGAGCCCACTCACCTTATCTAACAGCACTGCTTTTTCTAATCCAATGAAATATCGACAAGTAGTGGGTGTTTAACAATATGTTACCTTGCCTCGGCCAGACATAGCTTTTGATTTTAACAAGGTAAGTCAATATATGCATGCTCCAATAATACAAGGATTTTCTCCAAGTATGAAAGTTCATTGTTCCAGTCTTTTCAAATTGATTACCAATTGAAAGTGCGACTCAATCGTTCTTGGTGGAAAAATAAAGTGGTGTGATTATCAATTTTAAAATAAAAGTAATAATGAAAATGTTGTTGAGTAAAAACAAAAGCTTTAATAAAAATAAAACTAACCGAAGAAATTAACTTTCGACTGAAAAATAAAATTTACTTAGTGAAAAAGGAGTAAATAAAACTAAGAGGGACTAAACGAGGTAAAAGCTAAAGCGGGTACTAAATAAAAGATAAAACTTAAACTTTACGAAAAAATACTAATATTAAAATTAGACGAAAATATAACTAAAAATACATGACTTTCAGAATAAAAATCGGAACAACTTTCAGATTAAACTAAACGAATACAGAACAATATTAATAAATAAGTAAGCAGGAAGGCAGGTAGCTGGAAGCACCCAGGCTAGCAGCTAAAAAAAAGGGAAATGGGAAGCAGCCTAGCTACTAGACATGTCAATCTATTTACTTGTTCGTTCGGAATAAATGGTTCGTTCGGAAAAAATGGTTCGTTCGGAATTTTTTTTTTTGCTCATTCGGAATATTTTTGGCAATTGCTTGGTTTGGGATTTTTTTGGCAATTGCTTGGTTCGGTATTTTTCTGGCAATTGCTTAGTTCGGGATTTTTTTTGGCAATTGCTTGGTTCGGTATAAATTGTTCACTCAGGAAAAAATAGGGAACACGCATTTAACCCAAAATCAACCAAATCAAAGCTAAAGATTAAACCAAAATAACCACTACTCATCAACTAATAACAATTAATCGAACAAAATCAACAAAACTAACAATAAAAACCAAATCAATCCAAACCCACTTAATATATAAAACTTAAATCAACCAAAAACAATAAAACTAAAAACAATTAATCACTAATTAACATCTACCAAACACCAAAACATCTAAATCAACAAACTTTATGGAATAAAAATCAATAAAACTATGAAACCCACTTGATTAATCAAATTTAAATCAACCAAATCAATAAACCGAACACCAAATTAAACCACACAAGAAAGGAAGGATGAGAATTAAAAGTAAAAGTTTGATTAAAAGTATAAGATTCAACAATTTAAAACATGAAAATTAAATCTTACATATAAAATCTAGAGAGAGAAAGTGAAAACTAGAGAGAGAAAGTAAAACTACACTACTCCTAATCTAAAACTAACTAACCAACTCTCAAATGACAAGTGAGGGTGGTATTTATAGGAGAGGAGAATTGATAGGTGGTTGGTGGCTTGTCTTTTTTCTTTTCTTTTCTTTGTCGACTCGTCTTTAAATTAAATTGAGGTATCGACTTTGGCTCGGGATTTGTCGATAAACTCTTGAACTCGTCTTATAATTTCTTCATTTATTAGACTTGGGTTCTTCGAATTGTAAATCTTCCGTCTTTGGTCCTTTTCTTCAATAAATCTTCAAAATAGGCCCATTGACTTCCAATCTTTTGCACTCTTGGTCTTTTTACTTCGTCTTTTCTCGTTTTCTTCGATAAAAGCCCGTGAAAGCCTGTGTTTTCTTCCTTTTTCATCTTTTGGTCCTAAAACACAATAAAAACGCAAACCACGCATAATTCCGACTTTTACGACATAAAATACACGTTTTGGCTTGGTTATTATTATAATTAAGTGGTAAAAGGATGAGTGTTTTCACACCTATCAAATCCCCTACACTTGACCATTGCAATGCCCTCATGCAATGCATTAATTACAAAGCAAGATTTACATTTTCCATCGTAATTAACCCACCTTGGCCTTTATTAAACATAATTAAAGGAAGAAAAACAAATAAAGAGATTAAATACTTACATTAAGGCTTTGGATTGTCATGAATGTTTATCATCCTCAAGTTTCACGTTCTCCACCAACCTTAAAAACGAGATCATTGTTATTATAAGTTAGCAAACTAACACAAACTCATGTGGGCCAATTATTCACTTAGACTCCCTTATTCCTAGGTGTATCTCTTTTATTTTATTGTTGTCTTGAATGATCACGAGGATGCATTGTTGACTTATTTCGATAATTATTTAGGCAGAAAATAAAGTAGGACGATTTAATCAATAGTTAGCTAAAGGACAAAATCTTTTAAAACTGCTTCTCGGGACCTCATAAAGTTCATATATTGGCATAACTCGCTTCACGATTTGAGACCTTTCTCGGACCGATATTTGGCAGCGAATTCATACTTCAAATCTTGAGAGACGTTCTTGAATTTATGGTCTTCTCTTCATAATAGGAATTTCTTCACTTGAAGTTTTTGAGAGATTCTTCATACTTGGACCATGACTTCTTCATTTTTCTCCAATCTTTATTTTGGATTTTGATATACAACGATCCGCCTCCTTTTAAGACTTGGATCTATTTATCCTCATACCTTGCTAGGGTCTTTTCGGATAGAATTCTCTATGATCTTTAGGGGAGTATTTGCTTTCGTCGTGTGTCTCGATCATTCATAATGATTTTTGATAAATGATTCTTCACATCACTGGGGATCTTTAGCAACAAAATGTAGCCCTCATGCCTTGTTAGGGCCTTTTCGGACTCGCCAATCATCGCATACCGCTTCAATAAGTTATGCTTTGGCTATGAACTCTAATTAATACCGAGCAACTTTAAACGATCTTGGGCTAGAAGCTAAGTAACTTTTCAAATCGTACAACCTTACTTATTGCAATTAAATTTATTAACAAGCGATGGGAGAAAAAGCTCATAATTAACTCACATAAATTCATGAAAGAATACCAAACTTATAATTGACTCTATCATCTCTCGTTCTCCACAATTTAAAATCTCAAGGAATGAGACTCGTGGATGCTTAGCCAATTAAATCAAAGTTTTGGGTTTTCAAGTCATCTATAGGATCTTGCAACTTCTTAGACTGTTTCAAGTTTAGAATTCACATTTTAAATTTCCCTTGATAAACGATTTTCTAGGATCAATTATGAGAAGTTGCGAAAAGTTCTTGTTCTTAACCCGTAAGAGTTAAGACTTTCGCGTTTTAAAGTTCCCTATATAAAAGCCTAGCAAAACTTGACTTAAACACGTTAAGGATACTAGCTAGAGTAAACTTAGATAAGTAAACTCGGGTTGAGTCAAAAGATTCATGACGTTTGAAAATTAAAACCATTTTATTAAAAATTTATTTTAGCAAAGAAAGAAAATAACTATAACAAAGGTAAATAAAATTAGGCCAAAATAGATCAAAAATTTTGAAAAATGTCAAAAAAACAATTTTCCGGTTAAAATGAGGACAAATACAAGGAAAAGGCCACTTAACTTCGATAGAAGTCCCCCTACACTTAATATAAACATTGTCCTCAATGTTTAAGCATGTGGGACTAAACTTTCCTATTCTTAGGACATTGTGCATGTTGTTTAAATCTTGCTAAGGAAGAGACAACTAAAGTGATTCCTATTTTAATATTGGAAAATATAAAATAGAGAATCAAAAGAGTTTAGGATAAAACTGGGAAGACGGCTACACGGGATCACGATTCGTCAAAAGTCATCAAGAATGGATCTTTGAAAGCTCGAATCCCTGCACATGATAAGAAAGACAACAACAAACACATACTAGGGTCTCCCCCTACACTTATTATAAAAACAGATAAAGATAGAGAGATAATCGGGTTTCCTCCCAGAAGCGCTTGTTTTTGTTAACCGAGTCACGAGCCTGACTCGTCCTCAAATTAAATGGTCCATGGGGAAGCCTCAAATGTAATACCAGGATCAAAGACCTTGTCCTCGTTCCCAGAGGAAAATAATAAAGGAGAGGCATGAGGATAAGTCTTGAAGGGTAGAAAATTTCTTTCAACATACGAAAAGTATGTGAAATCATGATCCACGGGAGGTGGGGTAGGTAAAGGAATCAAAATGTCATCCCCAAAAGACATATGATTATCACTAAGCGGCAAAGTCGTAAAGGTGTCAATCATGGAATGGTCAATATCACCCCCGGGTCAAAGCACTCATCCTCGGTAATGGTTTGTAAAGGTTGGGATAAAAGGTGCTCGGGAGGGGACTTGGGACAATATCTTCATGCAACAAATTATCAAAAAGAATATCCCCCTCAGTGTCATCATCATTAATACCCGGAGGTATTGAGAGAATATCGATTTCCTCCATAGCTGTATCATTATTCTCAACTGAAGTAATAGACAGAGGTAAAGACTCAGAAATAGGAACAGAATTCAACGCTTCAATTTTAGCAATAAGAAGATGAACTTTCAGTAATTTGTCACGAAGAATAACGTCTTCCACCTCATCTACAAGACCAAGTTCAGTGGTGAACTTCTCGTATGTCGGAGAGAATAAATTAACATCGCCTTCATCGCCCGGAGGAGAAGGAGAAATTTCAAAAGTGAAATTCTCATAGCATGGAGAAAAATCATCATTAAGATCGACATCGTCTGTTGGCTCCACAAAATTCGGTGCATCACAAACCTCATCAAAGAATTCATCAAAACCAAATTCACTAATCTCACTCGATGTATCACTATCCTTAGACGCATTAAAGATATCAAGAGTTGGAGTAGTAATCTCAGAAGATGGGTTGAGATCATAGATATCATCCTCGTCATCATCATTATAGTAGTATGGACGCACAAGAGGAGGAGTATAATCACTAAGATTAGATACTTGCTCTTGTTGCTGTCGCTTTTCCTCCTCCCATGCTTCTTTTAGTTGAACCACGGCTTCTTGAAGTTAAAAAATAAGGGCGTGTGTTTCGTCATTCGGATTCAAAGAAGGTTGATGATCGAGGGTGTATTGTGGGGGCTCAAAATTATGAAAACCATAATTATAGCACGGATGTGGTCCATCATAAATCATCTGTTGAAAAGAATCAGAACACGGATTTGGCTCATAATAATTCATCGGCTGACAAGAAAAGGTATCGTGAGGCCCCCCACAATTGTTGCAATACGGGTATTGAGGAAAACCCGGTGCTTCTTGTAGATAGCTATTACCATTGTCATAATTGTAACCCAGTTCTTGCTCGTCATGAGACGGGTATCTAATTGGACACGAAACATGCCAATGAGAATTGCTCCACAATATATGAAAGAGGGTGGAATAAGTGCATTAGAAGCAAAGGATGAGTTAATCGAATTACACGAGGGACAAAATCCAAATTGTGTATTGTAGATATCATTTCCACACCGCTCACATGTACACCATTGAAACGTTTGAAAGCCATACAGTGGTCTTCCACACCCTGCAACACAAGCAACATACGAATTCATTAAGAACAATAGATAAGCAAGAAGAATATTTTTGGTGCAAAACTTTCAAAAAAGAAATGTTTTTTATGATTTTTTAATTGTTTTTTGGATTCTTGAAAATATTTTTGAAAAATGCAAGAAAAATAACGTTCACGAATGAACGGATCCCAAAATCCAACGCGTCTCTAATAAACGTGAAAACACTTATCCTTTTACCACTTATTTCCAATAATAACAAGACCAAAACGTGTATTTTATGTCGTAAAAGTCGGAATTATGCGTGGTTTGTGTTTTTATTGTGTTTTAGGACCAAAAAATGAAAAAGGAAGAAAACACGGGTTTTCACGTACTTTTATCGAAGAAAAACGGGAAAAGACGAAGTCAAAAGATCAAGAGTGCAAAAAGAACGGAAGTCCAAGACCTATTCTGAAGATTTATCGAAGAAAAAGTCTAAAGACGGAAGTTTAAGGACGTTGAAGAACTTAAGTCTAATAGAAGAAGAAAATTAAAAGACAAGTTCAAATCCCGAGACGACATCGAGAAAAGACAAAGAATTAAAGTCGAGTCGAGAAGACGTGAAGAAAGAAAGAAAGAAGATGAAACACATGCACTCCTTCCACCTTCCCTATAAATACCCTCCTAATACACATTAGGAGGGAGTTAGTCTTTAATTTTTAGTTTTTCATTTTGCACTTTTCTTTCTAGTTTTAGAGAGAGAAAGTTCTAAACTTTCTCTCACTAAGTTTCATCTTTTCATTTAATCTTTCAAGATTAAACATTTGTATTGCTTATTTCATTAATCAAGTTAAGTTTAAGCTTTTAATCTTTCATCTCATTCTACCTTTCTTTGATTTTTAGATTAATTTTGGTACGAATTTCATATGATCCGTGTTGTTCTTAATGATTTCGTGCTTAAAAAGTTAATCTTTTGATCATTACTTAAGTTTTCATACGAATAAGCTTTGAGATACTTGTGCTTATTGGCTTATTTTTATGTTTAGCTTATTTACTTTTTAAATGTTTTCTTAAAAAGTTCATATTTTTATGGTTTGATTTAAAGTTTGCTTATTTTAAGTTTAGATAAGTTGATATTGGTGCTTATTTGATCCGGTTTAGTTTTGATTCGTTCAAGTTTGGTGTGAGCTTATTGATCATAGCTTATTACTAGCTTAATAACGAATCCCATATAAATCGGAAAGGTTTTAAACCCCTTTCTGATCGTGATATTACGAGCAGCCACCACACCCCTCATTCCGATTTGCCAATCGGAAAAGCGTTTAGTATTTTCCGATCAATACCCCTCTATTCTGATCACGTGATCGGATTAGGGCTTTAGTATTCCGACGGTAGAAGTATTCACATTCCAATTGGTTGTCTTTGCATATTATTCCGATTTTGCCAAGTTGTATTATTCCGACGAGGACATTTTAGTTATTCCGATTGGTGGTGTTTGAAACATTCCGATTTGGGTTGTTTTGTTGATATTCCGACAAGAGTTATCACAAGTATTCCGACGAGAATTGCTTGTAATATTCCGATCACCAGATCGGAATACATTCCGATCTGGACCCTTTTTTTTGGACATTCCGATTGTCGCCTTCTTATGCATGTTCTGATCAGTGATTGTTTCGAATATTCCGATGGTGTTAGTTCTTGTTTCTTATAAAGTTTCTAAGTGTTAGTTTTATTTAGTGTGCTAGTACTTTTCCAATATTGCCTTTAAGTTTACAAGCATTTATTTTAACTCGTCATTTTAATCTTTAAACTTCTACTTTACTCAACGACACTTAAATTACTTGCTATTAGTTTAAAATTAGATAAACAAAACCAAACCAATTTCATATTCACCAAAAGACAATTGAGTCGCACTCTAGATCGGTAATCAATTCGAGAAGATCGGACGATAAGATTTTATACTTGGTGTCAAAAGTCGAGTATTAAATGGCGTCGCTGCCGGCTCTTTTCGTTAAGATTAATGGTTTCTAGTGAAAGACGCATTGAATTTTGGGATCCGTTCTTTGAACGTTATTTTCCTTGCTTTAAAAATTTTCAAAAATCCTAAAAAATATAAAATTCTTCAAAAATACAAAAACATTAGAAAATCATTAAAAGCAACTCTTTTGCAAAAGGTTTTGCTCCAAAAAGATTATATAGATATTCTCTGTGTATATTTTTCTTCTGCAGGTGTATGCGTACTAGATCTTCGAACTATTCTGAGCCCGAGATTCGTGAAGATTTAGATATGGCTGGTGTTAATAACAACAATAATAACCCATCTCTACCGAATTTGAATAACAACAACAACAACAACAATCTCCTCCTACCTGATTTATAAACAATGGAGGAATTGTGTCAACCCACCATGAACGGCCGCGGAGGCCCGATTGTGCCAATGCACGTCACGGCTCAGGAGTTTTCGTTGAAGCATCACATGATCCAACAAGTGCAAACTAACCCATTTCGCGGAATTCTGGATGATGATGCCAACAAACACCTCGACAAATTCATTACCATCACCCAAAGCATGAAGTGCCCCGGTGTTTCTATAGATGACCTTCGCCTTCAACTTTTTCCCCACTCGCTTTCTCACCATGCCGAAAAATGGTTTGACCGTCTTCCTAAGAATTCTATTCATACGTGGAATGACATGACTCAACACCTTTTGTCGCGCTACTTCCCACCATCCACGGTCACAAGCCTTCGTAACCAAATCAGTGGATTCATGCAAGACAATGATGAATCACACTTCGATGCTTGGGAACGATACAATGATTTGATCGACCGCTGTCCAAATCACAATATGATCCCCGTCACTCTCATTGATACCTTCTACAATGGTCTCACTTTTCGTGATCGTGACACGATCAATGCCGCCGTCGGTGGTACTTTTATGAAAAGGAGACCAGAGGAGTGTCGAGAGTTGATTGAAAACATGACTACTCACCACAAGAATTGGGATTCATCCGCATCCTCCAGATCTAATCAGAGAGTCAATGTTTCTTCTACTACTTCCAATCCTGAGATGACTGAAATTTCTCGACAACTCGCTGTGATGAACAAGAATTTAATGACCATAGCCACAAACCACTTTCAACAAGCTAAAGCCGTTGCTATTTCTTGTGACACATGTGGTGGTCCTCATTCTTATAATTATTGTCCTTCTACCCAAGGCAATTTTTCTGAAAACGTTAACGCAGCTTACGGTACTTATCCCACGGGAGGCTATCAAGCTCGCCCTCGAGGAGACCGTAGCTTGCTAAGTTATCGTTCAAATAATTATCTTGCACCACCAGGTTTCCCTCCTACCAACCAAAACCAACAAAAGCTATAACCAAAACAATCAATCCCAACCTCGTTCCAACAATCAATATCAATCCCAAAGAAACCCATACCCAACTCAAGGAAATTCTTAAGCTTACCAAGCTCCACCTCTCAATCAACCGATGGCAGTAAGTCTAGACGTCGAGACGTTCATGAAGACTAATCGGGAGCTGGTGACGAATCTTCAGAGTCAAGTCATCAACTTGAAGGGCGAAATGGCGAAACAAGGGAACAATATTCGAGCCGAGCTAAGGAATGATATGGCAAAAAAAGCAATGAAATTCGTGCCGACATCAGAGATTCTTTCAGCACTCAAGCGCTTAACATTCGTGATATGATTGGTTCGCTCATCCAAGGTAATCAACCCTCTTCTTCGGGTACTCTTCCGAGTAACACCGTTGCGAATCCAAGAGGGGAGATGAAAGCAATCACCACTCGTAGTGGAAAAGGTTATACGGAACCCGAGCTTCCTACACATCCACCTGTGATTGTGAATAAGGAAAAAGAGCAACTTTCCCCACCACCTGTGGTTGTGAGTGATCCTACTCCCTTAAAGCCTTCTTCTTCATCCAATATACCTTATCCTTCAAGGTTGAGGAAAGAGAAGCAAAAGAGCAAGGATGATATCCAAGTTTCGAACTTTCTAAAAATGTTTAAGCAATTGAATTTTAACATCTCCTTTGCCGAGGCTCTCGCTCACATGCCCAAATACGCTAAGATGTTTAAAGATCTTCTAAGTGATAAGGAAAAGATTCTTGACATTTCTCAGACCCAACTTAATGAGAACTGATCCGCAGTGCTGTTAAGGAAATTGCCTACCAAACTTGGTGATCCGGGTCGCTTCTTGATTCCTTGCAACTTCCCGGGAGTAGAGAATTGCATGGCCCTAGCCGTTCTAGGTGCCAGTATAAACTTAATGCCTCTAAGTGTTTGGAAGCAATTATCTCTCCCCGAGCTAGTCCCCACCAAAATGACTTTGGAATTAGCTAGCCGTACGGTTGCTTATCCAGTGGGGATAGCCGAAGATGTCTTTGTTGGCGTTGACAAATTCACCTTCCCAGCGGATTTTGTCGTCGTTGACTACGAGATGGATCCTCGTGTTCCATTAATCGTTGGACGTCCATTCCTGAGGACCGGTCGCACTCTCATTGATGTAGCCGCGGGCGAAATAATCAGGAGAGTTGGTGACGATAAAATTGTCTTCAACATGGGTAAGATTTCTAAGCAACCTTATTCGTATGAGAGTGTTAATGCTATTGATGTTCTCGATGAGGCTTGTGAAGAACATTTTTATGATGCTTGCAAAAGTACTCTTTCTTCTCTACCCAATGTTGAGACCGTTGCCTCTATTGCTCCGGCATTGACTCCTTTTGGATAAAGTGACTTGGATGATTTCGAAGCTAGCTTGGGTCCTCTCGATATTAAGTATGATGGTTCTTCCACCGATTGGGATGAAGACATTCGTACTATTGAGAGACTTCTCAATGAGGACCCGTTTTCTCCTCCTTCTCCTAAAGAGGTGACTAATGATGATCCATCGTTAGTTTCACCATCTATTGAGGATCCTCCCACTCTTAAGCTTAAGGACCTACCTCCTCATCTAGAGTACGTTTTTCTTGAAGACAACGAGAAGTTACCGGTCATCATCGCGAAGGACCTGAAAGAAGAAGAAAAAGCCCGACTTATCGCCGTGTTGAAGAAGCATAAAAGAGCTATCGCTTGGAAAATCTCCGACATTCGCGGAATTGATCCTCACTTTTGCACACATAAAATTCTCATGGAGGACGACTTTAAGCCCACAATTCAAAGCCAACGAAGGGTGAATCCTAAAATCCATGAAGTTATCAAAAAAGAGGTTATCAAACTTCTTGATGCGGGTATGATTTACCCTATTTCGGATTCACCATGGGTTAGTCCAGTCCATTGTGTGCCTAAGAAAGGTGGAATCACCGTTGTGCCCAGTGCCACAGCGAGTTAATTCCTACCCGTCTCGTTACTGGGTGGAGAGTTTGTATAGACTACCGCAAACTAAATGATGCCACGAGAAAGGATCATTTCCCTCTACCTTTTATGGACCAAATGCTTGAACGTTTAGCGGGTAATGAATATTACTGCTTTCTTGATGGTTTCTCGGGTTATTTTCAAATACCCATCGATCCCCAAGATCAAGAGAAGACAACATTCACTTGTCCCTATGGCATATTTGCCTACAAAAGGATGCCTTTTGGGTTATGCAATGCCCCCGGGACTTTCCAAAGGTGCATGTTGGCTATCTTCCATGAAATGGTTGAGCAAACCATGGAAGTCTTCATGGATGATTTCTCGGTCTTTGGGGATTCATTCTCTTCTTGCCTTGCCAATTTGGAACGTATGCTTAAGCGGTGCGAAGACACCCGCCTTGTTCAGAATTGGGAAAAATGCCATTTTATGGTAAAAGAAGACATTGTGCTAGGACACAAAATCTCTAAAGCCGGTCTTGAAGTCGACCGTGCTAAAGTAGATGTCATAGCCAAATTACCTCCACCTTCAACCGTGAAGGGTGTGAGAAGTTTTCTGGGTCATGCGGGCTTCTATCGTCGATTCATTCAGGATTTCTCTAAAATCGCTCGCCCGATGACCCACCTCTTGGAAAAAGATACTCCTTTTATCTTTTCTAAAGAGTGTATCGAAGCCTTCAATCTTCTTAAGGATAAGTTAACTAAGGCACCGGTCCTGGTTACCCCTAATTGGGAGCTGCCTTTTGAATTGATGTGCGATGCTAGAGACTTTGCTATTGGTGCGGTTTTGGGCCAACGAGTGAATAAACACTTCCAACCAATCCACTATGCTAGCAAGACAATGACGGGGGCTCAATTGCATTATACGACAACCGAAAAAGAGCTTTTAGCTGTTGTCTATGCTTTTTGAAAAATTTCGCCCCTATCTTGTTTTATCCACCACAATTGTATACACGGACCATTCCGCGTTGATGTACTTGATGACTAAGCACGACTCTAAGCTAAGACTTCTCCGCTGGGTTTTACTCCTTCAAGAATTCAACTTTGAAATTCGTGACAAGAAGGGTGCTGAAAACCTAGTCGTGGATCATCTGAGTCGACTTGAGGATCCATATCAAGGGGATCATCCGAACAAAGAGATCAATGACTCTTTCCCCCTTGAGACCTTAATGTCTATAAATCTCAATCTTGATGACACCCCGTGGTTTGCTGACATTTCAAACTACTTAGCGGGTGGTATTCTCATCAAAGGGTTAACATCCCAACAAAAGAAGAAGTTCTTGAATAATGTCAAGACTTACTTTTGGGATGACCCTTATCTATTCAAACAATGTGCTGATCTGATCATTCGTTGTTGTGTTGACGGACCGGTAGCTTTTGACATCCTCCAGGCTTGCCACAAAGGACCCACCGGTGGTCACTTTGGTCCCAACTACACCGCAAAGAAAGTGTTTGATTCTGGATTCTATTGGCCCACCATTTATCGTGACGCTCACGAAATGGTTAGGCATTGTGATGCTTGCCAACGCCAAGGCAAGATCACACATAAGGATGAGATGCCTCAAAACTTCATACAAGAATGTGAAATCTTTGACGTATAGGGCATCGACTTTATGGGGCCATTTCCATCCTCCAAAGGGAACAAATACATCCTCGTAGCCGTTGACTACGTTTCTAAATGGGTTGAAGCCAAGGCTCTCCCTACGAACGATGCGAGGGTGGTTGTGAACTTTTTGAAGCAGCTTTTCGCTCGATTCGGCGTTCCTCGTGCTATAATCAGTGACCGCGGGACTCATTTTTGCAATGATCAATTTGCACGATTCATGGCTAAGTATGGTGTCAATCACCGTCTTTCCACCGCCTATAATCCCCAAACCAATGGGCAAGCCGAGATATCCAACCGTGGATTGAAGCGAATTTTGGAGCGTACTGTGAGAGAGCATCGCGCCGCGTGGGCCGATAAGTTAGATGATTCTCTGTGGGCTTTCCGTACTGCTTATAAGACCCCGATTGGTTGTACATCGTATCGTCTTGTGTACGGGAAAGCATGCCACCTTCCAATCGAGCTGGAACATAAGGCGCACTGGGCCTTGAAGTGGGCTAACTTCGACATCAACAAAGCCGGTGATCATCGCAAGCTTCAACTCAACAAGCTAAATGAACTGAGGAATGAAGCTTATGAGAACTCGCTGATCTACAAGGAGAAGACCAAGATCATTCATGACGCAAAAATCAAGAACCGAGAGTTCCACGTTGATGATCAAGTCTTACTTTTTAACTCTCGGTTGAAGATCTTCTCTGGCAAGTTGAAGAGCCGCTGGTCTGGTCCATTCACCGTCGCCAAAGTCTTTCCATATGGGACCATTGAGCTTTCTCAGCCAAATGGGCCCAATTTCAAGGTGAATGGCCAGCGTTTGAAGCTGTACTTTGGTAAGGACATCTCTCATGAGATGATTCCATCCCTCACCACGTTTCCCATGAACTAAATTTGGGTCGAGTCAGGCTCGTGACTCGGTGAACAAAAACAAGCGCTTCTCGGGAGGCAACCCGTGATCTATCCTTTACTGCTTTCATAATAAGTGTAGGGGGAGCCCCGTATGTGGTTGTTGTCTTGTTTCTTATCTTGTGCAGGGATTCAAGCTTCAAAGAGCATCTTGATGACTTTTGACGAACCGTGAAACCGTGTTCCCATCTTCCCGGTTCTATCCTAAACTCTTGTGATTCAATATTTCATATCCTATATGTTCACATTGAATTCACTTTAGTTGCCCTTTCCTTAGCAAGATTTAAACAAAGTGCACAATGTCCTAAGTGTAGGGGAGTTTACTCCCACATGCTTAAACATTGAGGACAATGTTTATCTCAAGTGTAGGGGGGACTTCTATCGAAGTAAGTGGTCTTTTCCATGAATTTGCCCTCATTTTAACCGGAAAATTTGATTTTTCGACATTTTTCAAAATTTTTAATCTATTTTGGCCTAGTTGTATAGTTGTATTTTCCTTTGTTATGTTTATTTTCTTTCCATTGCTAGAATAAATTTTCAATAAAGTGGTTTTTAAAATTTTTCCTTGTTGTGAATATTTTGACTCAACCCAAGTTTACTTACCTAAGTTTACTCTAGCTAGTATCCTTAACATGTTTAAGTCAAGTTTTGCTAGGCTTTTATATAGGGAGCTATAAAACGCGAAAGTCTTAACTCTCACGGGTTAAGAACAAGAACTTATCACAAGTTCCTATAATTGATCCTAGAGAGTCGTTTATCAAGGGAACTTTAAAATGCGAATTCTAAACTTGAAAACGTCCAAGAATTTGCAAGATCCTATATATGACTTGAAAACCCAAAACTTTGATTTAATTCGCTAAGCATCCACGAGTCTCATTCCTTGAGATTTTAAATTGTGGAGAACGAGAGATGATAGAGTCAATTATAAGTTTGGTATTCTTTCGTGAATTTATGTGAGTTAATTATAAGCCTATTCTCCCTTCGCTTGTTAATAAATTTATATGCAATAAATAAGGTTGTACGATTTAAAAGGTTACTTAGCTTCTAGCCCAAGATCGTTTAAAAGTTGCTCGGTACGGATTAGAGTTCATAGCCAAGGCATAACTTACTGAAGCGGGATGCGAAGATTGGCGAGTCCGAAAAGGCCCTAACAAGGCATGAGGGCTACATTTTGTTGCTAAAGATCCAAAAGTGATGTGAAGAATCATTTATCAAAAATCAATATGAAGGATCGAGACACACGATAAAAAGCAAATACTCCCCTAAAGATCATGGATAAGTCTATCCAAAAAGGCCCTAACAAGGTATGACGATAAATAGATCCAAGTCCTAAAAGGAGGCGGATCGTTGTATATCAAAGTCCAAAATAAAGATTGGAGAAAAATGAAGAAGTCGTGGTCCAAATATGAAGAATCTCTCAAAACTTCAAGTGAAGAAATTCCTATTATGAAGAGAAGACCATAATTTCAAGAACGTCTCTCAAAGATTTGAAGTATGAAGTCGCTGCCAAATATCGGTCCGAGAAAGGTCTCAAATCGTGAAGCGAGTTATGCCAAGATATGAACTTTATGAGGTCCCGAGAAGCAGTTTTAAAAGATTTTGTCCCTTAGCTAACTATTGATTAAATCGCTCACTTTATTTTCGGCCTAAATAACTATCAAAATAAGTCGAACAATGCATTCTCGTGATCATTCAAGACAAAAATAAAATATAAGAGATACACCTAGGAATAAGGGATTCTAAGTGAATAATTGGCCCACATGAGTTCGTGATAGTTTGCTAACTTATAATAACAATGATCTCGTTTTTAATCTTGGTATGGGGAACGTGAAACTTGAGGATGATAAACGTTCATGGCACCAAAACCCAATGTAAGTTTTAATTTCTTTGCTTGTTTCTATCTTTTTATGTTTAGTATTTAATAAAGGACAAGGTGGGTTATTTATGATGGAAAATGTAAACCGTGCTTTAGAAATAATGCATTGCATGAGGGCATTGCAATGGTCAAGTGTAGGGGATTTAATAAGTGTGAAAACACTTATCCTTTTACCACTTATTTCCAATAATAACAAGACCAAAACGTGTATTTTATGTCGTAAAAGTCGGAATTATGCGTGGTTTGTGTTTTTATTGTGTTTTAGGACCAAAAAATGAAAAAGGAAGAAAACACGGGTTTTCACGGGCTTTTATCGAAGAAAAACGGGAAAAGACGAAGTCAAAAGATCAAGAGTGCAAAAAGAACGGAAGTCCAAGACCTATTCTCAAGATTTATCGAAGAAAAAGTCTAAAGACGGAAGTTTAATGACGTCGAAGAACTTAAGTCTAATAGAAGAAGAAAATTAAAAGACAAGTTCAAATCCCGAGACGACATCGAGAAAAGACAAAGAATTAAAGTCGAGTCGAGAAGACGTGAAGAAAGAAAGAAAGAAGATGCAACACATGCACTCCTTCCACCTTCCCTATAAATACCCTCCTAATACACATTAGGAGGGAGTTAGTCTTTAATTTTTAGTTTTTCATTTTGCACTTTTCTTTCTAGTTTTAGAGAGAGAAAGTTCTAAACTTTCTCTCACTAAGTTTCATCTTTTCATTTAATCTTTCAAGATTAAACATTTGTATTGCTTATTTCTTAATCAAGTTAAGTTTAAGCTTTTAATCTTTCATCTCATTCTACTTTTCTTTGATTTTTAGATTAATTTTGGTACGAAATTCATATGATCCGTGTTGTTCTTAATGCTTTCGTGCTTAAAAAATAATCTTTTGATCATTACTTAAGTTTTCATACGAATAAGCTTTGAGATACTTGTGCTTATTGGCTTATTTTTATGTTTAGCTTATTTACTTTTTAAATGTTTTCTTAAAAAGTTCATATTTTTATGGTTTGATTTAAAGTTTGCTTATTTTAAGTTTAGATAAGTTGATATTGGTGCTTATTTGATCCGGTTTAGTTTTGATTCGTTCAAGTTTGGTGTGAGCTTATTAATCATAGCTTATTACTAGCTTAATAACGAATCCCATATAAATCGGAAAGGTTTTAAAACCCTTTCCGATCGTGATATTCCGAGCAGCCACCACACCCCTCATTCCGATTTGCCAATCGGAAAAGGGTTTAGTATTTTCCGATCAATACCCCCTTATTCTGATCACGTGATCGGATTAGGGCTTTAGTATTCCGACGGCAGAAGTATTCACATTCCGATCTGGCCTTTTGTTAGATATTCCGATCATAGTTGTTATCCCAGCATTCCGATTGGTTGAATTTGCATATTATTCCGACTCGGGCAAGTTGTATTATTCCGACGAGGACATTTTAGTTATTCCGATTGGTGGTGTTTCAAACATTCCGATTTGGGTTGTTTTGTTGATATTCCGACAAGAGTTATCTCAAGTATTCCGACGAGAATTGCTTGTAATATTCCGATCACCAGATCGGAATACATTCCGATCTGGACCCTTTTTTTGGACATTCCGATTGTCGCCTTCTTATGCATGTTCCGATTAGTGATTGTTTTGAATATTCCGATGGTGTTAGTTCTTGTTTCTTATAAAGTTTCTAAGTGTTAGTTTTATTTAGTGTGCTAGTACTTTTCCAATATTGCCTTTAAGTTTACAAGCATTTATTTTAACTCGTCATTTTAATCTTTAAACTTCTACTTTACTCAACGACACTTAAATTACTTGCTATTAGTTTAAAATTAGATAAACAAAACCAAACCAATTTCATATTCACCAAAAGACAATTGAGTCGCACTCTAGATCGGTAATCAATTCGAGAAGATCGGACGATAAGATTTTATACTTGGTGTCAAAAGTCGAGTATTAGTCTCTCACTAAAAACCGTTAATCTTCACGAAAAGAGCCGGCAGCGACTCCATTTAATACAAGGATTTTCTCCAAGTATGAAAGTTCGTTGTTCCAGTCTTTTTGAATTGATTACCAGTTGAAAGTGCGACTCAGTCGTTCTTGGTGGAAAAATAAAGTGGTGTGATTATCAATTTTAAAATAAAAGTAAAAATGAAAATGTCGTTGAGTAAAAACAAAAGATTTAATAAAAATAAAACTAACCAAAGAAATTAACTTTCCACTGAAAAATAAAATTTACTTAATGAAAAAGGTGAAAATAAAACTAAGAGGGTACTTTAAAACTAAACGAGGTAAAAGCTAAAGCGGGTACTAAATAAAAGATAAAACTTAAACTATACAAAAAAAATACTAATATTAAAATTAGACGAAAAATACGTGACTTTCAGAATAAAAATCGGAACAACTTTCAGATTAAACTAAACGAATACGGAACAATATTAATAAATAAGTAAGCAGGCAGGCAGGTAGCCGGAAGCACCCAGGCTAGCAACTAAAAAAAGGGGAAATGGAAAGCAGCCTAGCTACTAGGCATGTCAATCTATTTACTTGTTCGTTCGGAATAAATGGTTCGTTCAGAATAAAGGGTTCGTTCGGAATATTTTTTTTTGCTCATTCGGAATATTTTTGGCAATTGCTTGGTTCGGGATTTTTTTGCAATTGCTTGGTTCGATATAAATTGTTCACTCAGGAAAAAATAGAGAACACGCATTTAACCCAAAATCAACCAAATCAAAGCTAAAGATTAAACCAAAATAACAACTAATCGTCAACTAATAACAATTAATCGAACCAAATCAACAAAACTAACAATAATAACCAAATCAATCAAAACTCACTTAATATATAAAACTTAAATCAACCAAAAATAATAAAACTAAAAACAATTAATCACTAATTAAGATCTACCAAACACCAAAACATCTAAATCAACAAACTTTATGGAATAAAAATCAATAAAACTATGAAACCCTCTTGATTAATCAAATTTAAATGAACCAAATCAATAAACCAAACACCAAATTAAACCACACAAGAAAGGAAGGATGAGAATTAAAAGTAAAAGCTTGATTAAAAGTATAAGATTCAACAATTTAAAACATGAAAATTAAATCTTACATATAAAATCTAGAGAGAGAAAATGAAAACTAGAGAGAGAAAGTAAAACTACACTACTCCTAATCTAAAACTAACTAACCAACTCTCAAATGACAAGTGAGGGTGGTATTTATAGGAGAGGAGAATTGATAGGTGGTTGGTGGCTTGTCTTCTTTGTTTATTTTCTTTTTCGACTCGTCTTTAAATTAAATTGAGGTCTCAACTTTGGCTCGAGATTTGTCGATAAAATCTTGAACTCGTCTTATAATATCTTCATTTATTAAACTTGGGTTCTCGACTTGTAAATCTTCCGTCTTTGGTCCTTTTCTTCAATAAATCTTCAAAATAGGCCCATTGACTTCCAATCTTTTGCACTCTTGGTCTTTTTACTTCGTCTTTTCTCGTTTTCTTCGATAAAAGCCCGTGAAAGCACGTGTTTTCTTCCTTTTTCATCTTTTGGTCCTAAAACATAATAAAAATGCAAACCACGCATAATTCCGACTTTTACGACATAAAATACACGTTTTAGCTTGGTTATTATTATAATTAAGTGGTAAAAGGATGGGTGTTTTCACACCTATCATCCAACCGAGAATCATTCTGTAGTAAAACAAATTTTACGTTATCTTCATAGTACGGTTGAACATGGTATGCTCATACGTCGTTCTTCTGGTTCTACTCTTCAAGCTTTTACCGATGCACTATGGAAAGGTAGTCCTAATACTTCTCTTGAAGCTTTCTCAAATGCTGACTGGGCTGGAGATTCAGATGATCGTCAGTCCACGGGGGGATTTGCTATATATTTAGGTTCAAACCTTATATATTGGACCGCTCGTAAACACCGTAGAGTTTCACGTTCCTCTACAGAAGTAGAATACAAAGCTCTTGTTGACACCATTGCTGAGCTCACATGGCTTCAAGTTCTTCTTCATGAGCTTGGTATCCGTTCATCTTCAACGCCTATACTATGGTGTGACAATCTTGGGGCAACATACTTGTCAGCTAACCCTATCTTTCATGCACTAACAAAACACGTGGAAATAGACTATCACTTTGTTCAAGAAAAGGTTGATCAAGGAGGTCTTCGAGTTCAACATATATCTACACATGATCAAATTGTAGATATATTTACAAAGCCATTACCAACTCCTACAAGATTTCTCTTTCTAAGATCTAAGCTACAGGTTGTTGCCCATCCTTAGCTTGCGGGGGCGTGTTAGACAAAAGATATGGATGGGCCATACCCGTTAGGTTAAATGTTAGTTGCTTAGTCCCCAGACTAATGTATTAGTATATATACATATACAATCTTTGTATAATAATCAACTACAATAATAAAATACCTTGAGGTTTTATATGAAAGAAAAAAGAAGAAAGATAGTTGTGATGAAGAAGACGAGGGTATTTAGGTCATTTCGTCTCTCATAACATGCTCTTAACAGTCAAACTGACAGAAATATTGGTCAAGGGATCAAACCCAATACGGGTCAAAACCACAGAGAGCAAACCCGTTAAAAAAATTTCTAAGGACTATTTTCGTTATACCCGACAAACCACATGGACCACCTAAGACTTTTCTTGATGTGAAGATTTTGGGATTTTAATTGCTACTATTGAAAGGGTCACCGAAGACTTTTCTTTAAGACGAAACTCTTGGGGGCCCGCATGACGAAATAAACAAGGAATATGATGCTTCAACTTGAGCGATGAAGTAGAAGGATGCCTTTGTATGATGAACATTGAAGCAGAAGTTAGTGGGACGCTTTTGTATGTTGAACACTGGAAAAGGAGTTAATGGTACGCCGATATGTTGTGAATCTTTGCCAATGGACCGACTTTCTTAATGATTGGAATTAATAAATTCGTAATCACTCGAGGAGTATTCTGTAGCCGACACCGCAAGTTGAAAGACTCTAGAAACCAAGTTCTATTATCAAGGGTTCATTCAAGGTTTTCTCGATGATCAACGGTGGAGATCTATATTTGATGTTTATGTTCGACCTTTTCTTTTTATGTACTTATATGGTGTGTGATCTACTCTAATTATTGTAAGTTGTGAGAACTTGAGACGACATTGTCCAATGACGTCTGATCATGGAGAACACGTACCATGTAATATCTTTTTGACTTCCAACGACGATGTTTATTGAGACTTTGGATGCGCGTGGGCGGAGGTGAGATGGTGTCTTTGTATTATATTTTGAGTAAGGATCCGCGTGTGAGAACCCTCCGATGACGAAAATATTTTCTTGTTATTTCTTTTTGATGTGCGTCCATGGCTATCCGGCCAATGGCTATTTATTTTACTTGCAAATTTTCCTTTTGACTGGACTTACTCGAAAATCCTGTCATTGGTTCTCGTCAGTTAATGAGCTTTGTGTAATTCATAAAATTTTCATGTGTCGAGCTTGAAGGAGTGATTGGTGGATATGGATTTATTCATCCCCTTTTGGTGAGATACAACTTGACGACAAGTTGTGTTATATAATAAGAACCAGTGGAGATCGTGGATCGGAATTCAAGTGGGATCGTGAGAGCTTCTTTAGAAGAAAGTTCCCTTATCTTTCCTAGTGGAACGCATTACGAATATGAGGCGAGGTGAGCGTCGGGCCGTCGCTCCTTTAAGGTGGCGAGGATGTAATAACTCGAACTTAACGTCATTATTTTATCTTAATTATATAACGGATTTGTAAATTCTAAGTAATGATGAGTATTATTATATTTGACGGTTTCAGTTGAAACCGATAATGTGTGACTTTATTTAATTGTTGTGACGATTTAAGAGTACTAATAGTGATCGCGATGCCAATGGATGCTCAAATATTATATTTTGATATCGATTATTTTGATATTTAATATTTTTGAAATTTTTATTTCATTACGTATTAAGTCGAGTCGAACTTTATTATTTCGTTTCGTGTGCGTTTAATTATTAAAACGATTGATTTAACAAACGAGATTTATATTTTTATGAACCCGGGATGATACCCGACTATCGTAAATATTTCTAAACTTTACTGGTAGTCATTTCCCGCTTTTTAACTAATATTTACACTTTGGACCACAAGAATACACAAATTACAATTTCTACCCTCACCCACAATATAAAAGGATTTTTCCTTTCGTTTTTACACACACATACAACTCATCTAACCAAAAATTCTCTCTTTCTCCTCCCCTCTTCTTTCCGTGACCTCAAACAAACAAAACACCCTTGTGGTTTGATTTCTAGCTTGATTCAAGATGATCCAATCAAAGACCCATTCCTAAAATATAAAGATGAATACTTTGGTATGATTTTTAACAACATGCAAGTACTTTTATTTTTTAAAGATTTTTGGTGAAGAACAATGGTGTTTGATCCATTTTATTGTTGTGGTATTATGTTATTATTATTTTATTCAAAGTTTTTATGGTTGCATGTTTAATTTTTGATGTGGGTTTTGTAAAGATTGATCATGCAAATGATTTAGGGGTGTTATGATATGTTAGGAATGATTAATATAGGTTAATTGAAGGTTAGATGATGTTAAAAATAGGTCAAAATGGTTGTTGATGTGGTTTTTAAATAGTCATTTTACAACAGTGAGTTTAAGGCTGTTTTCAAACATTAGGTGATGGTTAGGTAAAGATATGATTGGATATTGTTGTAGTAGTCGTCGAGACGCTCGTTTCGATACAAGATAGAGCTTTTAACTCCGAACGAGTCAAAAGTTATGTTAGTCTAATTATTCGTGTACCGGGAGACGAGTATTGACACAATACGAAATTGTTGTCAACATTTGGATCGAATCTCGGGGACTATAAGTTGAGTTTTAAAACTAATCAAAGGCTGTTGTTGGGTTCTAAACTTAGCATTTGGAGTCTAGTTTCAAATTCAAGTGGCGATTTTGTAAATGGAAATGTTTAACAAGGTCAAAATGGTTTTACGATGCAAGTGTGCAAAACTGTCCAATTTTTAAAGTCTAAAGATGTGTCGAGCAGGTGGTTCTAAAATGTGAATCATTGAATGAAATTTAAATTTAGTCTTATACAGATTATAAGTTAGGTTGTCACCAAGTTTCGTCGAAAACGGAGTTGTTTAGGTAGGGGAAAACAGCGTGTACTTTTGGTAAGTACCGGTTGAGTACTATTTGGAAGGTACTTAACCTCGCGTCATAGTTTGAGGCGAGAGGCTAAACTATTAGCTTCTCAAGTCCTAAGAGGATATAAGTCTTGTGTGCGAGTTTATATTCTGAGATTCGAGACTCATTTAGGGCACATGAACCGTGTTGATTTGGCATCTTGAGATGGATCAATATCGAAGGTGCTAGTCTTGGAAAGCTAGTTCATGTTGTGGGGTTTAGAAGGAATCACTTGCATTGATTGGTCATGTCTATGTACATACTATTTTGAGTCATTGATTTTATTACATTAAGTTTTTTTTTTGAAATACTTAAGTATGTGGCTAAGTGCGCACCTTATTTGTTAGGTGGCGGCTTTTGATGTGTATATATTTGGGAGGCATCTTCACTTCGGCGATCACTACTACTACTAGCTTTGTGTATTATTTAAGGTAATTATATCGCCTCGCTTTTACACTATTTTGTAAATGGTTTTTAAACCCGCGAGGGGGAATACATGTTTTTCATAAACTTGGAACACATGTCTTTTATGGTATGCTTGTCCCTCTATGAATGGACCCGTGGTTGCCTTTGAATTGCATTAAGTGATTGCCTTTGTTAAAGCCTCAATTATGGACCGTTAATTAACCTATGATGGGTTAACCGCTAGTACAATTAATAGATCTATGGGGGAAGCCGCCCTGGTTCAGTTTGTGTGGACTCGTCACAGAAGCTTAGGCCCGACCTCCACACTATTTGAACATATTGTATTGAGAAGTGAGGTATACGGCAATGTACCAATATTCTAGAGGTAACCGAAAATTAATAAATCTCCCGTCTTATTAGACTGATATGGGTGTGTCTAAGGGCTCGGTTCCATGAGCTTGATGCAATTTATGCTATATACAATTATTATTGTTGATGCAAATTATTATTTGATGCATGTTGCCTTCAAGTATGCCACAAACTTATAATCTTTGCTTGTGTTCAAATGATCTGTAAAACCTATAGACTTGCTCAACCTTTGTGTTGATGATTTTACACATGTATTTCAGGTAATCAAGATGGATAGCAGCGGAGCATGTGAGGAGGAAGTTGGTTCTTACTTGTCTAATGTTTTATATTAATTTTCCATCCTTTGAAATGAATAAATGGCTTTTAAAGTCTTCGATGAATGTATTGTGATTGGTAACAGTTTTTGGGACCAAACGCTACTCTGATTTTATATGAATTAGGATGGGAAATTTTTAGACTAGGTTTGTGTAATATTTCAACGTCTCAATTAAGGTCGTTGTCTATGATTGTGTGCGATGTGCTATGAGTAGCACCCCAAAGTGGTATTCCGCTGCGTGGTAATTTAGGGGTGTTACAAATTGGTAATCAGAGCCACAAGTTATAGAGAACTAGGTCGATTTTGAAAAACCTAAACTATAACTTTTGGTGTGTTCGAAAAGGTTTTAAGCACGAAACTACTCCGCATGGCTCCGATAAGGCTATTCTTGCATTACTTTTTGATTGATTGTGATTATGTGAACCTATGTGTATGTAGGAATGGTAATATGTATATGTATGAATATACTATGGTATTTAAAGGCATTGCACGCGAAGCAATGGTCTTTGAACGATTGTCGTACATTTTATAATACGGTTTTGTATCGGATTTGGCATCACCGCCAATCATCGATCTTGATAATTATGTATTATCTGAATACGAGCGTGAAACTCATTTGATACTTTGAGTATGTATATATGGTTTCATAACCTGTTTCATATCGACTTGTTTATGTTCGATTGTTATCATCGTATCGTGATGTGCCAATTTTGGACATCTTCTTTCGAAACGTACTTGATAAATGTGATGTTCGTGTTTTCGATACTTCTTATGATTTTGAAGAATCAATTATCCGAGTCGACATCTTCTATGTAATGCGATGTGTGATTAAATTTTATATGACCACGTTTTATTGGCGAAAAGGAGGATGCCAATGTTGGCCTTAAGATATATATATCCTAATCAAATATATATAGCTCGGGTACAACAATGATATGCTCTTGGTAGTCATTCGGTTGATTGACTAATTACTGTGTATCTAAATGGAATGGGACATTTAGATATATATTTTAACTCGCCCAACTAAGAGTCGTTTAAGGTTGTCTTATTTTAATGGATTAGGAAATTTGAATAAGAAAATTTTAAACCACGGACCGTAGATTGTCGTGTTTTCGTTATTCAAATGGAATGGGAAGTTTGAATACGGAAATCATGAAGTAAGTTTATTAACACCTTGTACTTACTATGTTATTTAATTTGGATTTGACATCGTGTTGAGAGGTCTCGCTGAAATGGATTGGGACGCATTTTCATTTGAACAAGAAAGTTATAAGTTCCCGAACCGTAAGTTTATAAACTCTTGTATACATGAAAGGGGACGCCTTTTGAAGTAGACAAGGAGTTATAAATGAGTGGACCCAAGTATGTCTGGCTCGATTTGTGGATGTTTGGTGTGCGTACGTCTTCCTTCGAATCGTGTTTCGTTGATACGAATCGTTCGGTGCCGTCGTCATTACGATTACGATTATCATCTATGTACGAGTATCCCGTTGGACTTCTCTCGAATTATGATTTGTTTTGATGGACCATTTCTAAGGTGTCTCGATGATCGCGAGCTTTATAGACAGATTGTTAAGAACCGATAACCATTCTAAGAATAGGCGACTTGTTTAACCGTCACCAGGGATTATGTGTGTACTTGTGGATTAACTGAGAATCAAGTTATCAACGGCAACTTATCATGGATGTGAAGATTTTGGGATTTTAATTGCTACTATTGAAGGGTCACCGAAGAATTTTCTTGAAGACGAAACTCTTGGGGGCCCGCATGACGAAATAAACAAGGAATATGATGCTTCACCTTGAGCGATGAAGTAGAAGGATGCCTTTGTATGATGAACACTGAAGCAGAAGTTAGTGGGACGCTTTTTTATGTTGAACACTAGAGCAGGAGTTAATGGTACGTCGATATGTTGTGAATCTTCGCCAATGGACCGACTTTCTTAATGATTGGAATTAATAAATTCGTAATCACTCGAGGAGTATTCTGTAGCCGACACCGCAAGTGGAAAGACTCTGGAAACCAAGTTATATTATCAAGGGTTCGTTCAAGGTTTTCTCGATGATCAACGGTGGAGATCTATATTTGATATTTATGGTCGACCTTTTCTTTTTATGTACTTATATGGTGTGTGATCTACTCTAATGATCGTAAGTTGTGAGAACTTGAGACGAAATTGTCCAATGATGTCCGATCATGGAGAACACGTACCATGTAATATCTTTTTGACTTCCAATGACAATGTTTATTGAGACTTTGGATGCGCGTGGGCGGAGATGAGATGGTGTCTTTGTATTATCTTTTGAGTAAGGATCCGCGTGTGAGCACCCTCCGATGACGAAAATATTTTCTTGTTATTTCTTTTTGATGTGCGTCCATGGCTATCCGGCCAATGGCTATTCCTTTTACTTGCAAATTTTCCTTTTCACTGGACTTACCCGAAAATCCTGTCATTTGTTCTTGTCATTGAATGAGCTTCGTGTAATTCATAAAATTTTCATGTGTCGAGCTTGAAGGAGTGATTGGTGGATATGGATTTATTCATCTCCTTTTGGTGAGATACAACTTGACGACAAGTTGTGTTTTGTAATAAGAACCAGTGGAGATCGTGGATTGGAATTCAAGGGGGATCGTGGGAGCTTCTTTAGAAGAAAGTTCCCTTATCTTTCCTAGTGGAACGCATTACGAATATGAGGCGAGGTGAGCGCCAGGACGTCGCCCCTTTAAGGTGGTGAGGATGTAATAACCCGAACTTAACGTCATTATTTTATCTTAATTATATAACAGATTTGTAATTTCTAAGTAATGATGAGTATTATTATATTTGACAGTTTTAGTTGAAACCGATAATGTGTGACTTTATTTAATTGTTGTGACGATTGAAGAGTACTAATAGTGATCGCGATGCCAATGGATGCCCAAATATTATATTTTGATATCGATTATTTTGATATTTAATATTTTTGAAATTTTTATTTCATTACGTATTAATTCGAGTCGAACTTTATTATTTCGTTTCGTGTGCGTTTAATTATTAAAACGATTGATTTAACAAACGAGATTTATATTTTTATGAACCCGAGACGAAACCCGACCCTCGTAAATATTTCTAAAATTTACTGGTAGTCATTTCCCGCTTTTTAACTAATATTTACACTTTGGACGACAAGAATGCACAAATTGTAATTTCTACCCTCACCAACCATATAAAAGGATTTTTCCTTTCATTTTTACACACACATACAACTCACCTAACCAAAAATTCTCTCTTTCTCCTCCCCTCTTCTTGCCGTGACCTCCAACCAAACAAAACACCCTTGTGGTTTGATTTCTAGCTTGATTCAAGATGATCCAATCAAGGACCCATTCCTAAAATTTAAAGATGAACACTTTGGTATGATTTTTAACAACATGCAAGTACTTTTATTTTTCAAAGATTTTTGGTGAAGAACAATGGTGTTTGATCCATTTTATTATTGTGGTATTGTGTTATTATTATTTTATTCAAAGTTTTAATGGTTGCATGTTTAATTTTTGATGTGGGTTTTGTAAAGAATGATCATTCAAGTGATTTAAGGTTGTTATGATATGTTAGGAATGATTAATATAGGTTAATTGAAGGTTAGATGATGTTAAAAATCGGTCAAAATGGTTGTTGATGTGGTTTTTAAATAGTCATTTTACAACAGTGAGTTTAAGGCTGTTTCTGAACAGTAGGTGAAGGTTAGGTGATGATATGACTTGATATTGTTGTAGTAGTCGTCGAGACGCTCGTTTCGATATAAGATAGAGCTTTTAACTCCAAACAAGTCAAAAGTTATGCTAGTTTGATTATTCGTGTACCGGGAGACGAGTATTGACACAATACGAAATTGTTCTCAATATTTGGATCGAATCTTGGGGACTATAAGTTGAGTTTTAAAATTGATCAAAGGCTGTTGTTGGGTTCTAAACTTAGCATTTGGAGTCTATTTTCAAATTCAATTGGCGATTTTGTAAGTTGAAATGTTTTACATGGTCAAAATAGTTTTACGACGCAAGTGTGCAAAACTGTCCGGTTTTTAAAGTCTAAAGATGTGTCGAGCAGGTGGTTCTAAAATGTGAATCATTGAATGAAATTTAAACTGAGTCTTATACAGATTATAAGTGAGGTTGTCACCAAGTTTCGTCGAAAACGCAGTTGTTTAGGTAGGGGAAAACAGTGTGTACTTTTGGTAAGTACCGACTGAGTACTATTTGGGAGGTACTTAACCTCGCGTCATAGTTTGAGGCGAGAGGCTAAACTATTAGCTTCTCAAAGTCCTAAGAGGATATAAGTCTTGTGTGCGAGTTTATATTCTGAGATTGGAGACCCATTTAGGGTACATGAACCGTGTTGATTTGGCATCTTGAGATGGATCAATATCGAAGGTGCTAGTCTTGGAAAGCTAGTACATGTTGTGGGGTTTAGAAGGAATCACTTGCATTGATTGGTCATGTCTATGTACATACTATTTTGAGTCATTGATTTTATTATATTAAGTTTGTTTTGAAATACTTAAGTATGTGGCTAAGCGCGCACCTTATTTGTTAGGTGGTGGCTTTTGATGTGTATATATTTGGGAGACATCTTCACTTCGGTGATCACTACTACTACCAGCTTTGTGTGTTATTTAAGGTAAGTTTATAGCTTCGCTTTTACACTATTTTGTAAATGGTTTTTAAACCCGCGAGGGGGAATACATGTTTTTCATAAACTTGGAACACAAGTCTTTTATGGTATGCTTGTCCCTCTATGAATGGACCCGTGGTTGCCTTTGAATTGCATTAAGTGATTGTCTTTGTTAAAGCTTCAATTATGGACCGTTAATTAACCTATGATGGGTTAACCGCTAGTACACTTAATAGATCTGTGGGGGAAGCCGCCCCGATTCAGTTTGTGTGGACTTGTCACAGAAGCTTAGGCCCGACCTCCACACTGTTTGAACATATTGAATTGAGAAATCAGGTATACGGCAATGTACCAATAATCTGGAGGTAACCAACAATTAATAAATCTCTCGTCTTATTAGACTGATATGGGAGTGTCTAAGGGCTCGGTTCCATGAGCTTGATGCAATTTATGTTATATACAATTATTATTGTTGATGCAAATTATTATTTGATGCATGTTGCCTTCAAGTATGCCACAAACTTATAATCTTTGCTTGTATTCAAATGATTTGTAAAACCTATAGACTTTCTAAACCTTTGTGTTGATGATTTTACACATGTATTTCAGTTAATCAAGATGGATAGCAGCGGAGCATGTGAGGAGGAAGTTGATGCTTACTTGTCTAATGTTTTATATTAATTTTCCATCCTTTGAAATGAATAAATGGCTTTTAAAGTCTTCGATGAATGTATTGTGATTGGTAACGGTTTTTGGGACCAAACGCTACTCTGATTTTATATGAAATGGGGTGGGAAATTTTTAGACAAGGTTTGTGTAATATTTCAACGTCTCATTTAAGGTCGTTGTCTATGATTGTGTGCGATGTGCTATGAGTAGCACCCCAAAGTGGTATTTCGCTGCGTGGTAATTTGGGGGTGTTATATTTACCGTAATAAGCAAGCTAATGTCTACACATCTTCGTGAGTAGATTCGTACCGAAAGTCGGACATACGTTACTGACAATTTATGGTGAGCACATTAGACAAGTCTTTTGCTCGGGTGAAAAAAATTTTAGATGATCAACGTGAAAAACATTGTACTTGATACAACTGTGAAAGTATGAATATATTAAAGTGGAAATAATAAAAAAGTACTTGAAATAAAGTTTTTTATTAAAAAAATAGTACGGGTCGAATAATATTTTAGTCAAAGTCGAATAACAAAACTGTTGGAGAATAATCTACCGAAAATTAATATTTTATTAAAATAGTACAAGTAGAATAATGGATGTGACTAACGGTCGAATAACAAGTACACTTACACAAAGTGTATTTGGTTGTACTTGTGGGGACCCACTTGTACAATTCAATTATTAGAGCATATGTCATATGTCACTATCAAGTAATGGTCGAATGGGGTTAATTGACTAAAAACATTTTCACAAAACAATTGGTGAGTGGCATGTATATTTTGGTCTTTTTTTAAATAGCTCTTAATATATTGAGTAAATTTTTTTTTAAACTTACTAATATGTTGAAGTAGTGATGATGTAAAAGTATAGGTTAATGAAATAATTTATATGACAATCCATCATGTAATTTCATTCTATCCAAATGATTGGTATAAAGTAAGTATGTTTCCGAACACACATACTAAATGCACTTGCATCAGTTAAATAATTAAATCAATGGCGCAATTGTGTAAAAGGTTGAGTAAAAACCCCATCGTTAATCTCAAAAGGTTAGAAAACGAAAAAAAAACGAAAAAGCCGAAAAAACCCAGTAGATCAATATGAAGAAAAAATAAAAATAGCAAAATACGATGCGGTTGCAGTTTTACCCGTAAAACTGAACCACAAAACTAGACCACACCACACATTAAATATCTAATACCAAAAAAGGTCATATGGATTATTCTAAATGTTTTATACGGATTCTGGTATATATTATCATTATTAATGTTATAAGTTATAAGTGATGTATTTGTTACATTAAATTTATCCATTGTTATAACTGAAAAAGTTAACATTAAAAACAACAATCTGCAAAAACCTACATTAATTATATAAGTGATAAGTGATTGTGCGGTGCGGTTAAAACCCGCAGTAGCAAAAAACAACAAAATATGATTCGGTGTGGTTTCTATTTTTATAGATATCGCACGTATGGTTGTGATTTGGCGTCTAAAGGACATACGTCGCAGGCCTTCATTAAATTCACTTTCCTTTTGGCGTCTAAAGGATCTACGCCGTAGAGGGGACAAGCGTGTACGTCGTAGACAATATCTTGATTAACTTTCTTTGAATAGCCTTAATCTTGTCGCCTTTGTATTAATGACATAACATATTCTTCTACTACATGGAGGAAGTTCAAATTCATGTCGTAAAGACTATAATTTTCGAATATTTTGACACCGTTTTGTCTATAGTGTATGGTAGAAATGCATCTACGTCGTAGACATCTTTAAGTATTTGAACTTGGCGCCTTTTTAATGTCTAATTCTACCATTTTCTTTAGTTTTTGTTACTTGCTTGCTTTTACCTGCAAAATACAAAATAAATGTTTTCTTGAAATACTAGGTGTTATTAGTACCAAAATCAAGAAAAATTGAAGGGTATTACTATAAAAAACATTTAAATTTTTATGTCATCATTAAGCCCTTCCGTTTCAAAATTTTTACCAAAATTCCTCTAAATATATGTGTCGGTGATTTAGTAAACGTTAGATCTTGGCTTGGTTTATCACTTCGAGACCACGTAATAAGTACTAAGATTTTAGGTGGAATAAATTTTCTAAATTGATAAATTTTAATGATTACATCCAAAAACCATACTGATTTATTATATTAATAGCTATTTGGGTTTTTCTATCTTTTTTAGGTCGGAAAATTTCAATATGCAATGAGAATGTGATGTAGTAGTTTTTTATGTTTACTACTTTCATAATTTTGATCGGATACCTATTATCCTTGTATGAAAAGTGAAATGATAACATTTTACATGTTATAATGTTTTTTTAAAAAATTCGTAACAAACAGAAAAGAAGAAATAAAAAGAGAGAAAAAAGGAAGAAAAAAAAATGAGAGATGAAGATGTTTATACACCCAGTTTGAAATATAAATGCCGATGTCATGATATGATCGATTATCAATTTGTACGTTTATATAAACCAACGATGTAATATTTTTTTTTGTATTAGAGTTGGTTCGTAATATTTTAACGAACTATGTGTATTTTTAGTGGTATGATATCGCAACTAAGTTTTAGACAGCTGTAAGTTGAGAATAATGGGAGTTGATAGTTATGAGAACACCAACTAAGGTTTTTGTTTATTGATCCATTGATCATGATATTAAGCGAGTCATTGATTTGTGTCTTATCTTTGGAATGATCGGGAAGTAACTAGCAACATTTTCCTTTATTTACAAGTTCAATCTGTTTGTTTTATTTTTATTTAACACCAGTTATTTCCAAATACGTTATTTATCCTTTGGTAATATTAGAATGAGGTTCACATGAATTCATACATGTTTATTCCGTCTTTACTGCCATGTATGAGTTAAATAGTAACTTGTTGGTTTACTAGTATTGGAGAAGCCTGTAAGGTCCATACCCTATATCATTTCTACCCTTGGCTTTGATCAAGTGTGGGAACATGCATTCATATGTGTCTATCTCGTCTTTTCAAGTGTGTATATATATGATATTTGAACTCCTACTGGTGTAACGCTTTTGGTAGATTGATCAACCCTAAGCCTTTTGAACCCAAATTAACTTTTTAGACTTGTTACTTCTTGGCTTTAGTGGCAGAGATGTGTATCTTAGTCAAGCTTATGATAGAATAACAGTCACGACCAAGAAATTGAGCGACTATGATTATTACAGAGATTAGATAAGTGATCTGAGTGTTTTTCCAAACTCGTGAGGTGACTTGGTTGTGTGCTAATTATTTGAATGAATAAAATGTGTAACGGAAACATCCTTAAGGAGGATACTATATTCATAAGATTTCTTTAAAGTTTACTTGAGCACAAGTAGGATTTAAGTGGTAACATATTTAATGACACCAAATAAATACATATTTATATCATAATATATTCAAAGTATTCTACTCATTTGTTATTAATATTGCATGATATTGGTATATAATCGTTTATATCTAGTATTGTAGTAATTATGGAGTGAGTGGTGAATAATAGCGCAAATTGGAGCTTATATGCGGACTATATGAAGATTATTGTTCAAGATATTAATACGATGTATGCTTTAAAAGGCATACGACGATCTCCACAAGACTTCACCACTAATCTACGAAGTATAAAGACGATTACGCCGTATACACAAGAAGCTATACTCTATATTCGGAATTACTCAAGGATTATTTTAAAATATTATAATCGTGGGCCCCGAGGTTTAGAAAACCCTGATACATTATATGTAGAAGAACGCATACGTCGTATAATGAATTGAAGTATACATGTCAACATATTTTAACGGATGGAGTAAATCAGTAAATTTTAACTAATTATATATCTAAACATTAAACATATAATTATCAAAAGATATTGGTTATTTAAATAAAAAATGATAACAATGTATGATTCTTCATTGTATTTATTTAGAGCAATTGTCAAACAACATATTTTCATTCATAATTCATTTCATTTAGAGTTTATATATCATTCAGACCCTTAAATCATTCAGCAATGAATCATAATGTTTTATCAAACAACCCCTAAGTCTTGGAGCCTAAGGGTTAGAATTGTTATAAATAGGAGCGAATGGACAATATAAGAACTTGCACCCCGTTTTCTTATTATCTCCTACCCATTCTTCAATTCCACTTATATATACATTCTAGGACTCTTAGAAGACTAGAAAACAGGTCTAAAAGGAAGCCACTAAAGCTCTTGAAGCTTTGATAGCAAGTAGTGTTCATAGGAAGCCATAAGGAGCCCTTTTGGAGCTACCTAGGTAATCTCTACGTTAACTAAGATTTGATCTTATGATAATGCTTTCTTAGACTTGTTATAATATTTATATAATGTTTAAATAATGTTATAAAAATAATCTAAAATAAATTAGAGCATTTGATCATTTTAAATGAAAGTTATAAGCTAAAAATGTCTTAAAACCCTAATTTTGTAATTTATATGAAATAATGACTTAAAATCCGTTTCAAAAGCTATAATTCTGAAGAAATGTTTTTATTATGATTATAAATTTTTTTTAACTTTATTTTAAAATCCTAAATCATTTGGTACATTTTTGAGGTTGTTATGTGATTTTTACAAGTATAAGGACTAAAACTGTCATTTTTGAAACTACTTTACATTTTAGGCCAAAAGTGTCATTTTGTGAATTTTAAAACTATAAGAATAAATATTTTAAAGTTTATGACCCTAAGGTTAATATTTGAGGGTTTAAATGTAAATATTGAAACTATATACTTTAGGGGTTATAAGTGTAATTAAGTTAAAGTATAACTAAAAGGGCTATTTTTGCCAAATTTGAAACTAAAGAGATAAATTATAAATATTAGAAAGTAATGAAGGTATCATGTTAGTAGGGAGATCTGTACAAAGATGTTCCATCTCAATATTACGTTCTGACTGAGTGGTTGGGTTACGATTTAAAGTGCCCTCCCTCCTCAAACGTTTATAGAATGGATTCCGAGTATGATGGCCCGAACAATGATGCTAGAATTAAAAAAAATTAATAAAATAATACATAACTATTACTTAAAAGTATTGAACTAAAGATCAAAGACTTGATACTATACAGAATGTGTTACTCCAGGTTTGTGTGAGACCAAGTTTGTATGACCAAAATGTTATTCTATGAATGAAATATATCTGATTGCAGCTCAGATTCTATGGACATAAGATGAGTTTAGAGCCTCACTTTTAATTTCTTTACAAATTAATTGAAAACCTGTGAGGGGGATATATGCTAAAACTGAAATACAAGTGCTTTTCTATGATTGTATGGTATGATTACTGACACTAAGTTTACTACTGCCATTAAGTCCCTTTTCAATCGTGACTGTTAATCATTCTACGAATAAGCGCTAATATTATGAATAGTACTATTTGGGGACTGACATCCCCTATCTAGGCAAGTCGCGCTTGCTAGCAGCTGAAGGTTCCTACCTAGGCTAAACGGATACACTTTATTTTGCTAAACTCATGAGTCCGGCAAACTACCTACATAAGGGCAATTTGTTCGTTTATGTATGTCAAGTAGCAGTGCATGAGCATAGTGCAGTATGCTAACTATTTTATGTTGGCATATAATACTGTAGCTCAAATGATATACTATTTATACATAGTCTCATCGTCCAAATCGGGCTTAAAACGCTTAAAATATCGTCAAAATACCCAAAAATATGTCTGTGTTTGTTCATTGTGTATTTTAGGTACGGATATCGTGAATTCACCAAAAGATCAAAGGAATCAAGCAAAAACGAACACAGGAAACGAAGCCGCACAAAGAACCGGGCCCAAATATGGAATTTCCAAAATTACCCTTGAAGTTTTGAAGATTGGCAAGATTGGTCCCTCAACTTTTGAATATTTGGCAAGAAAAGTCCTCCAAGAATCAAGTTATACAAGTATGTCCCTTGAATATTGAAGTCATGACTTAATTAGCCCTTGAAATATGGTCAAATTGCAAGTTTAATCCTTGGTACAAGTTTAAGAAAGTATTTGTGGCAAAAATCTAAAAAAAGAAACTTGTATAACAAAATGATTTTGCTTATGGGCTGTCCAAACTAAAAAGACATGAAGATGGAAGTATGGGGGCCAAACTGGCCAGACAACTAAACTATTTATACCCTATCAGCAAACGACACGTCACCCCCTTTCAACCCCTCAACCAATCACGTCCAACCCCCATGCCACCTCACCTTTCCACCCACCTTTTTTTATATAAACTGATTAAATCAGTTTTTCCCTCTAAACATCTTTTTAAACTTAACCTTTTACTAAATAAGATTAAACACCAGCTCCTCACCCCCCTTAATCCCCATAAATCCTAATCCGAATCAACATCTAATCAAGGGGGTTTAACCCCAAATGCTCCAGAATGTTGATTAACCCCACCATAACCAAAACCCCACTCTCATTTCACTCTCCCCGTGACCCAAGTGGCCCCACACGTGTCCCCTGCTCCTCCTATTTTGGAAACTTTGGCATCTTGACAGGGAATCAACGTCCCTTAGCAAAACTTGATCCCTAAGGGTCTAAATAAACGATTGAGATCATCCCAATAGCTGGAATCTTTCAGAGATCACATGGGGACGCATTTGACCAAGACTTCAAGAGGGCAAATCTGGAATTCAACCTATTAGGGTTTAGGGCTTTTCTTTTCCTGTATTATTTTATCTTTAAATTCTAGATGCTTCCTTAGAGTAGTATAAATACATGTCGACATGTGACTTGTATTTTTGTTCCAGTTTTGTATTAAGTTTTTAAAAAATTAATGAAAATGAAATTTTACTCTCTTATGCATACTGAGTTCAAATTAAATGTTTCTTAGTATAATTTAGTGTATGGTGGACATTTAAGCAAGTTTAGTTTAAAGGGTTCAAAGTTTCTTTTCAGTTTACAAGAATCATTTTCAGAAAACAGGTTTATGTTGTTTTTGGAAAAGTTTTTCACAAGTCTGAGATTGATGATTTGGTGAAGTGATAGTGGATCCTAGTCATTGGTTTCAGGATTTTGTTAACCTTTTGTTACCAGATTTTAAATCAGTTTTAAAAAGGAAAGTTCAATTTTTTGGTCAATTTCTGTTTTTCATAAGCTATAAGCTTATAAGCCTGCTTATTCAATAAGTAGAGCTTATTCTCTTAAGATTTTAAGTGCTTCATTTTCTCTACTTGTTTGTCTTGTGCAGGTGTTAAGAAAGCAGTAAGCAAGAATCTCATTCCATTTCCATTTTCTTTTGTCCAAGTTGAAGATATTTTCTCCCTAGTTCAGTTGTTGAACCCCAACAGGGATTCTCAACACACTATAAGCATCATATAATCCCTTTCAAGCTAGAGTGTTTAGGAAAAGGCATCAGCCAAAGGTCAGGCTTGAACCTTCTTAAATATTTTCTTGTTTCTTTGAGTGTCATATGAATCTGCTTATTTGTGTGCATTTGGTGATTTAGTTGCTAAATCTTGTTTTTATTATGTTTGAATGTATTCATGCTAGATTGATTAAGTTTTGAGTAGGATTTGAAAGTGTTGGTGTGTTAAAACTGAATTTTCAGATATAAAGGAGTGTTTGGGACTAGTTTTTTTTACTGAAATTGGTGACAGGTTTTGTGTTCAATCCTGCCTAAACATACCTTAATATACTTAACTAGGTCATTTCAGTAGGATATTTGGTTTAAGGCAGTTTAAATAGAAAATTGTATGTGGTAAAATTTGGTATAGATGGCATAAAATTCAGTAAACCATCTTCTGTTTGTGTTAGTGTGATTTTTGCTTTCATTTCTTGTTAGTGTTTAGCTAAACTATTAGTCAAGGGCTGTGACTATCTAGTTTACAGTTTGGGAAGAAATTAAGTAGGTTTTGGTGATTCCAAACTCACTTGTTTACCAAGTAGTTCAGTAAAAGTGCATTTTTTTAGCTTATGTTCATCAGTAACTGCTGTGAGGGGATTTGAGTGTGATTTGTGTATTGGAAGTGTGTGTTTTCTTGCATTGATACACTCCCTACACTCAACTGAGTGTAGGGGTGCCCCATTGTCCAAAGAAAATCATCACAAAGAGCTTTCCTAAGCTCAAAGGTCATCAGACCCGTTTTTAACACAAGTAGTGGGAACTGAGTTCCCCCTGCTAGTGTATTTCTAGGCACTGCTCAACAAAAGGACAAAAGTCCTTCAAGTGGCACTTTTAGAAACTTGTTTTTTTGTCTTTAGTGATCAAAAATAGGTTTTAGGACTTCAAATCAGTTTCAATATTTTTCTTATTTATTTTGTGATTTTTCTGTTTAATTAAATTTTCAGTTACTGTTCATTTAGTATTATTTAGATTTAATTGCTATTTTAAATTACTTTTAACATTATTGTTTTTGTCTTTTAGTGTAGGAAATTAATATTTTTCCAGTTTTAAAATTTTTCTTATATTTAGAAAAATAGTTTAAGATTTTTAGTCTAAAAATTTTTACTGTTCACTTTTTTTATTAATTTTTATAATTAATTTAAGTTTAATTAAGGTTTTATTAATATCAGTTTTGTCTTTTAGTGAAAAATTTTACATTTTTCAAAATTTTCATTTTTCTACTGTTATTTACTATAATTTAGGATTTTTAAAATTGTCAAATCATTTTTAGCATTATTTTATTATTTTTTATGATTATTTTAGTTTAAAAATAGTTTTTAGTGTTTTAAAAATAGAAAAATAGTTTTGAAAATTTAGGAAAAATACTTTTTAGTCTTTAAATAATATAATTGATTTATTAGTTCAATAAAATAATATTTTGGACATTTTGTTAATTATATTTATTTTTAGGGCTTTAATTAGCATTTAAAAATTGAATATTTAATTAATAAAAGGTTTTAAAATATATTTGTTGGATTTTTATTCTTATTTATATTATTTTAGACTTAGTTTAATCTTTTAATTAATTTTTAGGTTTAATTTTTAATTTCGTCACGTTTTACGTATTTACGTTCGCGTTTTACGTCAAATCGTCGTAGTGTAACCGTAGTCGTAGCTCGTCTTTACTTTTTCTCTTCTAAACCAAAAACGTCACTGATCCAAACGTTGATTTTATATAATTGGCACATTAATCCACACACCTCCTTCGAGAACGAACTTGGAATTTATTCGACTTGTCGGTTTTCCTAAATCGTCGAGTTTAATACTTGCCACTCATACGCGTTTTTCCTAAAACGTGTACGATTTACCTACATCAATTTTTGGCGCCGCTGCCAGGGAGTTTTTTAGTGTGCCATTATTATTATTATCGTGTTTGTGTGAGTAGTGCGTTTTTGCTTTTCAATATTTGGAAAGCGTAAATATCGAACATACTCATTTTTGTTATTTTTCCTATTTATATTATAGTATCCAGATAAATCGTGTTTAATTTTCCTAAATTAAACACACAACAATCATTTTACTATATTGTAGATATCCCATTATCGTTTTCGTTTTTCTTGTGAATATATTACTATATTGTACTTACGTAGAACAATAAATATACAAGTACTCCAAAAGCGTGAAAACGCAACCTTGATTCGAGAATTCATCACTCGATCATTGTATTCGAATCTAAAGCAAAAGTTTAAAGGCAAAATAGATAATACTTTCGTGAGGCTTAATTTCAATTAACACAAACTATAAGGTGGGTATAAGGCGGTTGTATTTCACGACCTAAGGGAAAAAGGCTCTTAAGTGCTTAGCGCCGCCTCGTTTCCCCCGCTTGCTTGTGCGTGTTTTGAGAAAGAGAGCTAATCGAGGGTTTGCCGCCCAAGTATTATCTACGTATATTATATTTGCTTGTTTTCAAGATTAAACCCTCTTGAACGTTTTGGTGTTCCACCAACGTTCTAAAGTCATCGAGAACGTTCACTCCACGTGATCGTTTTCATTCTTTAAGGCTCCTTTAATCGAGAAAATCGATTCGAGGGGAGATTTGTAGATTTGTGTCTACGTAATACATTCAAAAATCCAAAAAAAAATAAAAAACAATCAAAAACCAAAAAAATTTAAAAATCGAAAAACCGCAAAAAGAATCTTCTTTGCTACCACCCATTCTACGCTTAGTGCATGCGCACTCGATCGAAGGATTATTCCAATTCTAGCGAAGCTTCGAATCGACGCAATCGTAATCGAAGGAATCAACGACGTAGACGAGAATTAGAAACCGACGTTCCGAATATCGTTGTTGAAGAAACCGTAGAGGAGATGGCCGACAATCGTTCGATGTTGGAATTGCTCCAAGCGCCCACCGAGGGTTATGGAGACGTTATCGTAATTCCCGCTATCGAAGCGGAGAATTTTGAGATTAAGAGCGGAATGCTTTCGTTGATTCAAGCTACGAAGTTTCGAGGTCGTGAAGCCGATAATCCTCGCGACCATATTCGGAATTTTGATCGTCTTTTAGCCACGAGCAAGTTTAAGAACGTCGACACCGATGTCGTCAAGCTTATGCTTTTTCCGTACTCGCTCGATGGTGCCGCCAAGGATTGGTACGAGAAAGAGCCACCTAATTCGATAGTTACGTGGAAAGATCTCGTGTCCAAGTTTGTTAATTATTTTTTCCCACCGTCTAAGACAACGTTTTTCAAAAACGAGATTAGAAATTTGAGCAAAAACCGAATGAATCTTTTAGAGACGCGTGGGATCGTTTTAAGGAATTGCTTAGGCAATGTCCTCACCATGGTTTTTCCGAGTTGCACCAAATCGATACGTTTTACAACGGTGGCAACTTTTTGTGTAAGACTCCGAAAGATGCATTGATAATTATCAAAAACCGATCCAAGGTTTACCAACTCCGCAACGCACCGAGTGTTGCCAATGTCGCCAATGTATCTAATCGCGACATTGAGAGAGTTGATGCGAAAATCGACAAGTTGACGAATGTGTTTACGTCTTTTCTCGTTGAGATGCAAAAGAAAGACGCTCCCGCTACGGTGAAAGCGGTTGAGGTTTCGTGTACGTTTTGTGGTGGACCTCATAATTATTACGAGTGTGCGGCTACGAATGGCCAAACGTCGAATGTGAGTGCGTTAAATGGAAACAACAATTTTCAAAATCAAAATAACGCTGGTCCATCACAACAAGGCAATTATAACCAAGGCAACAATTTTCAAAACCGAAACAATTTTCAAGGAAACAATCAACAAGGAAATTTTTCGAATCAAAATCAAGGTTATAATCAAGGTCGAAAATTGAATTGGCAAAATCGAGACAATAACCAAAACTCGAATTTTTCAAACAACAACAATCAAGGAAACAATTTTTCAAATGGTAATCAAGGAAATTTTCAAAGAAGTAATCAAAACCAATGGAACTTTAATTCTAATCAAAATGGTTCGTCAAACGATTTTCAAAATTACATGAAAACGAATGAGGCTAATATGAAACGATTAGAGGGAGAAATTGGTACTTTGAAAAACGACTTTTCTAATACTTTGAAATTGCAAAACACGAAGATTGAGCAAGGGCAAATTGACATAAAAAAGATGTTTTCGGCCATTATGAACAAGTCCTCGGGTGCGTCATCGAGTTCGTTACCAAGTGACACCGTAGCAAATCCGAAGGAACAATGTAAATCCGCCTCGTCTCGTGAGAAAGGTCGTGTGATTACCCCTAACCTCGAAGGATTTCGAGTTGTTCCTTCTTCTCAACCCTCGACTTCTAAGACGTCTTATTGTTCTAAAGTCGATGGGGTGAACGTGGCGACCAAGGAAAAGAGTGCACACCCTCGTGTACCTCAAATTCCATCCACGGTTTAAAAAGAGAGCTTTATCGACCTTACCAAAGTAACCCTTGAAGAAACTTGTGCTTCGATCCTTCTTAAAAAACCCTAAAGGCGTATGCCGAGAAAGGAAGAGGATCCGGGCCAATTTCTTCTACCTTGTGATTTTTCCGAGATTGAGGGATGTTTAGCCCTTTCCGATTTAGGTGCTAGCATCAATCTCATGCCTCATTCTCTTTGGAAATTGATGAGATTGCCTTCACTTACCCTCACGAACATGACAATCGAGCTTGCAAATTGTACTCCACTTATACCAATTGGAATAGCCGAGGATGTCTATGTCAAAGTTGGAAAGTTTGTTTTTCCCGCGGATTTCGTTATATCCGATTACGAGTGTGACCATAAATGTCCTATTATTTTAGGCCGACCATTCTTATCGACGACTCGAACCGTAATCGACATTCACGAGGGGAGACTTACTATGAGATATGGGGATGACAAAATGGACTTTTTCGCTAGAAAATCCCAAGTGTCTTGTGATGATGAAAAAACCAAGGTTTCAAAACCTAATGATTCAAATCCTAATGATTTCAAAATGTTCACTTTAGCTGAAAGAATGAGGCTTAATGCATGTTTTGAAAGAATTAAGAAAAACGGTTTTAAAGATGATGATTTTAATGATAAAGAGTACGTGTACCTAATTCAAAAGGGTATGTGTAAATTTATGGATGAAAACTCACTTTGGGATGTATTTAGCGAAACAAGTGAAACACCAATTCCGAAGGGCGACGTTAGTGCCATCACGACAATGACCAAAATGGGCTCGTCTTCACCACCTTCGAAGGACCACGTCTTTGAAGCTTCAACTTCTAACTCCATCGAAGTGCCTCCTTTGCCTAGCCCAACACTCGTTGAGGCTAAAGGGTTTATCGACATCGATCCTCTCGTCTTAGAAAAGTCACCTAAGCATAGTCATTCGACTTGCAAGAACATGGTTGTGAGTGCTCACATCGACTCTTTCTTTGACGATGACGATGACGACTTTGCCGAGATTGATCACGTACTTCGAAATCCACATGCAATTTTTGATTCTCCTAAAAAGAAACATGTGAAGTATGATGATTACGAGTTTGATCCCAAGATTGAGGAAATCATTGAACGAGAGCTAGCTCTTATGCCTTCACTTCCACCTACGAGTGAGGTCGATCTTTCCAAAATCGAGGATGAACTAAATGAGTTGGAACATCTTATTTTCGATGACGAACCAACTCATGTGACCACCAAAAGTCCAATTCTCGAGGTGTTACCTAATCAACACTCCTCAAATGAGAATTACGTTTACCACATTCGTGAGGATTTAACTTATCAACAATCCCCACAAATGGATGATGGTTTCGTGCTTGATCGTGATCTTTTCGAGAGAGTTTATAAGATACTCAAGGAGGGGAATGACAAACCTTGGTTTGAAAAGCCTATCTTTGATAAAGAAATCAATGAGATCGACGTTCATGAGGATGACGAGTATGTAGACCCCGAGGGGGCGGTGTTCTTTATTGACAAACGTTTTGAGAACTTATATAATTCGCCACCCCTCCCACCAATGACTTAAATGTGAGGATTTTTAGCGCGACTAATTTTGAATTTGACACGCCAAATATTTTCGACATTATCAAATCGGGTTTTCATAAAGAGTTTTTGAACGATGAAAAAGGAAAAGATTTTAAAAATGTTTTAAAAGATTTTTCTACAAGTTTAACTCCATCATCACCGCGTTTTATGAGTGCTACCACCTCGTCTACTGCTTTTGACGACGGTTGGTGTGGATCTAGTGTGGGGGAAGCCCCTTATGTTCCTTCACACTTCTCCACCGAGGACGAGATTTACGATCCCGGAATTGCTTGTAAAGGGAAATCTCGGTCTTCCACCGATGTAATAAAGGGAAAATCTTTTCGTTTGCTTGGTGTGAGTCTACCTCGAGTAGCTCATAAGTTTGACTTACCCATTGCCCCACCTTTCTACTTCTCGTCTATTTTCTTCTACCTCTTTGAGGTTCTGGTTCATGTTGGAGTGGCGTTGTTTCGTCTTTCATCCGAAAATGAAGACGCTATCTTTGACCCCGGTATTCGTATATCGGGTTTTTAAAGTACTCCATGTACTTTTAGGCCTTGTTTATCATGTAAGCCCCACCAAAAATGACGATACCAAGATTATCCCTAAATGATCACATTTATGAGGATTCGAGTCGAGCTTTTGACTCGGTTATCAAAAACAAGGTGCCTCGTGGGGGCTTCTCATGCTTATCTTTGTAAATATTATCACTTTCTTAGTTTAACGTAACGAGGGGACTTGTGCTCTTCCAACCTTTGTTCCGTGGTTGTTTGTGATTGTGATTCATTAGGTTCATCGTCATCATTGAAGCCTCTCGTGTTTGTTTTATGGATCACTCGAGCTTCGATCGTTGCCTTTGGAGATTCTGATATCCGATGATATCCTTTTATGTTCTAACGTTTATCTTATTAGCATAATTCATAAACGGCTTTTAAATTATTCGTTTTACCCTTTACATGCTCGAGATTAAGCATTCGACTTCGTCTCTAGTATGGGGGTGTTTTCACCCCTAGACTCGAAACATTGAGGACAATGTTTAGTTTTAGTATGGGGGTGAGTAGATACTTCACCTTGCTACGTCACCACGCAATCCAAATTTCATCTTTTTGTTATCGTTTTGTTGCAAATAAGGCTAAAAATGGCCAAATTTTAAAATTTTTTGTATTTTTCATAAGTGTTTAAGACACGAATGTAGGTTTTCCGATGGTAAGAACAAGAGTAATTTTTGACTCGACCGTGCGTGTTGAGCACTTAGCTTCGATTCCTTAAGTTTTTAGGCTAAGTCTCTAAAATGAGGACGAGAAATGATAGAGTTATTTATAAGTCTCGTAATCGTCACGATCTCATGTGTAGTAATTATTAGCTTATTCTCCCCACGCTTTTGCATAATAAATTGTTAATAAATATTGATTTAGCGGTTTAGTCACTATTGTTGGTTTCTAATTTGTTTTAGTAGCTTCCATGTAATTAAATTAGGAAAACATTAAGGTATCGCCAGCGTCACGGTTTTGAAGTATTGGCACCCGAATAATCGAAAGCTTCACCTAATAATAATATTTCAAGTGCTCACCTAAATAAAGCAAAAATTTGAAGCTCACAAGGCCGAAAAATCTATGCCCAAATTGAAAGTGAATCAAGCCTTAATCTTTGAAGCTTTAAAGATCCAAAATTCGCTTTAGCTTGAGGATATACGTCTTTGGCTAATAAAACCACCTATGAGGCGGATAATAAAAGGCAAGGCAAGACCGAAGTCATAATAAAAGCTTCATGGCGAAGTTGAATAAAAGATGGAGGTAAACCAATGATAATAAGGCCCTTCCGTTAGGGGGCGTATAAAAGTCTTGGTAATAAGTCTCATGTTCAAAACCTTTATAAAACCGTGCTTATCGATCCTTCTTGTTGACTTAATTTTTTGACATCGTTGTCTATTGGGATGAATTATTAATTTAATGATTTTGGTTACACCGTTAAAACTCTATTTTTGGACTTAATCTCTATTCACGCATAAGTCAATGATGTATCCTCGTGATCATTAAGACAAAATAAAATATAAGAGATACCAAGTAGGAATAAGGGAGTTTAGGTTCGTAATTAACACTCATGAGATATGATCGTGTTGCTAACTTATAATAACAATGATCTCGTTACACGCTTAGCATGGAATTGGGTGAAAATCGAGGACGACGAAATTATTTCAAAGGAAGCATTCACGTGTTCTTGTTCTATGATCCCAAAAGTCACTTTTTCGTGATGAAAACAATACATTATGTCTAAGACGCGTGTAGTAGTTTATTTAAATTTATGTCTTCAATAATAATCATCATAAAATGAATTTTGGAGGTGCTATGATACTTAATTCTAGCATTGCGTGGGGACACGGCAATGGTTTAGTATGGGGGAGTGATGAGACTGTATTTATACATAGTCTCATCGTCTAAATCGAGCTTAAAACGCTTAAAATATCGTCAAAATACCCAAAAATATGCCTGTGTTTGTTCATTGTGTATTTTAGGTACGGATATCGTGAATTCACCTAAAGATCAAAGGAATCAAGCAAAAACGAACACGGGAAACGAAGCCGCACAAAGAACCGGGCCCAAATATGGAATTTCCAAAATTACCATTGAAGTTTTGAAGATTGGCAAGATTGGTCCCTCAACTTTTGAAGATTTGGCAAGAAAAGTCCTCCAAGAATCAAGTTATACAAGTATGGTCCTTGAAGATTGAAGTCATGACTTAATTAGCCCTTGAAATATGGTCAAATTGCAAGTTTAATCCTTGGTACAAGTTTAAGAAAGTATTTGTGGCAAAAATCTAAAAAAAGAAACTTGTATAACAAAAGGATTTTGCTTATGGGTTGTCCAAACTAAAAAGACATGAAGATGGAAGTATGGGGGCCAAACTGGCCAGACAACTAAACTACGTATACCCTATCAGCAAACGACACGTCACCCCCTTTCAACCCCTCAACCAATCACGTCCAACCCACATGCCACCTCACCTTTCCACCCACCTTTTTTTTATATAAACTGATTAAATCAGTTTTTCCCTCTAAAATTCTTTTTAAACTTAACCTTTTAATAAATAAGATTAAACACCAGCTTCTCACCCCCCCTTAATCCCTATAAACCCTAATCCGAATCAACATCTAATCAAGGGGGTTTAATCCCAAATGCTCCAGAATGTTGATTAAACCCACCATAACCAAAACCCCACTCTCATTTCACTCTCCCAGTGAACCAAGTGGCCCACACACGTGTCCCCTGCTCCTCCTATTTTGGTAACTTTGGCATCTTGACATGGAATCAACATCCCTTAGCAAAACTTGGTCCCTAAGGGTCCAAATAAACGATGGAGATCATCCCAACAGTTGGAATCTTTCAGAGATCACATGGGGACGCATTTGACCAAGACTTCAAGAGGGAAAATCTAGAATTCAACCTATTAGGGTTTAGGGCTTTTCTTTTCCTGTATTATTTTATCTTTAAATTCTAGATGCTTCCTTAGAGTAGTATAAATACATGTCGACATGTGACATGTATTTTTGTTCCAGTTTTGTATTAAGTTTTTAAAAAATTAATGAAAATGAAATTTTACTCTCTTATGCATACTGAGTTCCAATTAAGTGTATGGTGGACGTTTAAGCAAGTTTAGTTTAAAGGGTTAAAAGTTTCTTTTCAGTTTACAAGAATCATTTTCAGAAAACAGGTTTATGTTGTTTTTGGAAAAGTTTTTCAAAAGTCTGAGATTGATGATTTGGTGAAGTGATATTGGATCCTAGTCATTGGTTTCAGGATTTTGTTAACCTTTTGTTACCAGTTTTTAAATTAGTTTTAAAAAGAAAAGTTCAACTTTTTGGTCAATTTCTGTTTTTCATAAGCTATAAGCTTATAAGCCTGCTTATTCAATAAGTAGATCTTATTCTCTTAAGCTTTTCAGTGCTTCACTTTCTCTAGTTGTTTGTCTTGTGCAGGTGTTAAGAAAGCAGTAAGCAAGAATCTCATTCCATTTCCATTTTCTATTGTCCAAGTTGAAGATATTTTCTCCCTGGTTCAGTTGTTGAACCCCAACAGGGATTCTCTACACAATATAAGCATCATATAAGCCCTTTCAAGCTAGAGTGTTTAGGAAAAGGCATCAGCCAAAGGTCAGGCTTGAACCTTCTTAAATATTTTCTTGTTTCTTTGAGTGTCATATGAATCTGCTTATTTGTGTGTGCATTTGGTGATTTAGTTTCTAATTCTTGTTTTTATTATGTTTGAATGTATTCATGCTAGACTGATTAAGTTTTGAGTAGGATTTGAAAGTGTTGGTGTGTTAAAACTTAATTTTCATATATAAAGGAGTGTTTGGGACTAGTTTTTTTTACTGAAATTGGTGACAGGTTTTGTGTTCAATCCTGCCTAAACATACCTTAATATACTTAACTAGGTCATTTCAGTAGGACATTTGGTTTAAGGCAGTTTAAATAGAAAATTGTATGTGGTAAAATTTGGTATAGATGGCATAAAATTCAGTAAACTATCTTCTGTTTGTGTTAGTGTGATTTTTGCTTTCATTTCTTGTTAGTGTTTAGCTAATCTATTAGTCAAGGGCTGTGACTATCTAGTTTACAGTTTGGGAAGAAATTGAGTAGGTTTTGGTGATTCTAAACTCACTTATTTACCAAGTAGTTTAGTAAAAGTGCATTTTTTTAGCTTACGTTCATCAGTAACTGCTGTGAGGGGATTTGAGTGTGATTTGTGTATTAGAAGTGTGTGTTTTCTTGCATTGATAGACTCCCTACACTCAACTGAGTGTAGGGGTGCCCCATTGTCCAAAGAAAATCATCACAAAGAGCTTTCCTAAGCTCAAAGGTCATCAGACCCGTTTTTAACACAAGCAGTGGGAACTGAGTTCCCCCTGCTAGTGTATTTCTAGGCACTGCTCAACAAAAGGACAGAAGTCCTTCAAGTGTCACTTTTAGAAACTTGTTTTTTTGTCTTTAGTGATCAAAAATAGGTTTTAGGACTTCAAATCAGTTTCAATATTTTTCTTATTTATTTTGTGATTTTTCTGTTTAATTAAATTTTCAGTTACTGTTCATTTATTATTATTTAGATTTAATTGCTATTTTAAATTACTTTTAATATTACTGTTTTTGTCTTTTAGTGTAGGAAATTAATATTTTTCAGTTTTAAAATTTTTCTTATATTTAGAAAAATAGTTTAAGATTGTTAGTCTAAAAAGTTTTTACTGTTCACTTTTTTATTAATTTTTATAATTAATTTAAGTTTAATTAAGGTTTTATTAATATCAGGTTTGTCTTTTAGTGAAAATTTTTGCATTTTTCAAACTTTTTCATTTTTTACTGTTCATTAGTATAATTTAGGATTTTTAAAATTGTCAAATCATTTTTAGCATTATTTTATTATATTTTGTGATTATTTTAGTTTAAAAATAGTTTTTAGTGTTTTAGAAATAGAAAAATAGTTTTGAAAACTTAGGAAAAATACTTTTTAGTCTTTAAAAAATATAAGTGATTTATTAGTTCAGTAACATAATATTTTGGACATTTTGTTAATTATATTTAATTTTAGGGCTTTAATTAGCATTTAAAATTGAATATTTAATTAATAAAAGGTTTTAAAATATATTTGTTGGATTTTTATTCTTATTTATATTATTTTAGACTTAGTTTAATCTTTTAATTAATTTTTAGGTTTAATTTTTAATTTCATCACGTTTTACGTATTTACGTTCGCGTTTTACGTCAAATCGTCGTAGTGTAACCGTAGTCGTAGCTCGTCTTTACTTTTTCTCTCTAAACCAAAAACGTCACTAATCCAAACTTTGATTTTATATAATTGGCACATTAATCCACACACCTCCTTCGAGAACGAACTTGGAATTTATTCGACTTGTCGGTTTTCCTAAATCGTCGAGTTTAATACTTGCCACTCATACGCGTTTTTCCTAAAACGTGTACGATTTACCTAAATCAATATACTTGTATTCAAAATATGTTTAAGCCTATGAATTCACTCAACCTTTGTGTTGAATTTTAAGTATATATTTCAGATAATAGTGACTGATAGCATGGAGCAACAGAAGGATGGCATGGAGAGACACTAGCTTGAAATTATTATCTTAGATTTTGGGAACCTCGTATTGTAAAACTCTGATTTTTAATGATATATAAAGAAAGTTGATTTTATCACTCTCTCGAGTTGTTTTCTATCATTATGACTTGTGTTCTATGATGTAATACCACAGATCAATGTTCCGCTTCGTTAAGGTAAAAATGAGGGTGTTACAGATTGGTACTCAGACCATGGTTATAGAGAACAAGAATTAAATTTTTTACTATAACTACTTTTTCCAATAATTTAAAGAAAGTCCTTTGTGCCCATGCCAGTGCTGCTACAAGAATAAGGTAATATTATACCAATACTAGTACTGCTACCCTTTAGAACAATGTGTAAATGATACCATAACTATGTGTAAGCATAAAGATTATACTTATTAGTAAGTAATATTATACATAATAAGTTAGGATTTATCGACGTCCCTAGATATAGGTATTCATATCTTCATCCTATTATCATTTTATCCGATTCTCAAGATGAGCGTTCAACAAGTATTCCTGATGATTTCCCTAAGTATATTTCCTATCTTCTAATGAATAACCCTTATGATACTTCGGAAAATACACCCAAAGATCAGAAAATCCCAAAAGCTATTTTACCCTTTGATGACGACCCCTATATGCAAGTTATACGAGCATATAATAAAGAAATAGTTATTACACCTCGACATCAAATTTATCCATCACCTTACCCTATTAATGTACCATCACCTATATTTAAAAACTTACCCAAAATACCTATGAACAATCTAAAAATACCCTACCCTATTTGAAAGAACTTCCTCCCGAGAATATTGAAGATCTTGAAGATAAAGTTGAAGGGCTTAGGAAAGGCTGAAGAATTATACAACGAGATTTTGAGAAGATAGAAGAAGATTTTGAAGAAGTTAAGGCTAAGTTGCAGAGAAGACAAATGATACACGATGAAGAAATTGTTCAAGCTCGACTAAATATTTCTACTCTAGAGTTAATCATTGAGGACATTCAAATTGGACATCGAGCCGACATGCGAAGTATTTTTGATGCCATCAAAGAACTCAAGAAGAAGAGATGAAAACATTGGGCTAAAAGTTGTAAATACTTTCAACTTTTTGTCTATACTTTTATATAAACAGTGAAGCTTGTCTTGTAAGTCTAAACAGACAAGTTGTTAATAAATAAAAGTTCTGTTTCTCATCTTGTTATTTCATACTTATTTCTGAGAATTAAAAGATCCCTATTTTTTTGTTTTCTCACAAATGATTATGAGTGAAATTGCGTTAATTCTAGAAAAAGCATATACTTGATAAAGTGTATATTTTTTGAAGTCCTGTTATCTTCTATGATAATATGAAATTATCAATTGAATATAACCCGCGAGTTTTAAGAAAGACTAAGGAAACTTCTCAAGTTTTCTAAAGTTATTCTATTCTAGGATTCTTCTATAGAATATATGATATGTAAAAGAGAAGCTTGTTTTATAAGACGAGTTTTTACATTTTCTGTTATATTTATCCATTCCATATCATGGAAAAAAATATGTTACGATTTTGTATGAGTCATATCTTTATAGATCTGTGGTAAACTTTGAAATTCTATTTCATAGTTGGATTTATTATCCTTAGATATAAATGATAACCAACATAGTAATTTTCCTATAAAACCCTAAAAGATATACCTTATGTTCGATAAGCATTAATATGTATCCATATACATATGTGACAAATGCTTTCTGATATGAATATACCTTGGATTCTGAATTCTTTCTATTCTTTCCCTTCATTCTAAACCCTAAAGATGTTCGACGAATAATTGACGATGATATGGTTGCAATCCTGCAATTATAAATTGTCAATGAGAAGTAATATTCGAAAGAAGAATCCATGGCTGATTAGTTTTTATCCAAGGAAGAAAAGATGCTATTAGTATCACCCGTTGGATTAAAAGAGCCAATTCAGTTTTCTATCGTATAAATCGTATTTGGAATTGTAAAGTAAAGCTTGCTATAAGAAGATAGCACTTCGTTTGTTATCTTGGTGAATTGTTTATGCTCAACCTATTGAGATGAAAGAAGTACATATGATTGCTTGATTAAATTTCAAATATCTCTTAGAAAGATGATCAAGAAGATGAAAGAAGACTCCGCTATCTAACGATAAAAGGAAATAACCTCGAGACATACACGAGTAAATTTCAAGAGTTAGTAGAGTTAAATCCTATTCCATAGAATGATAAAAACCTTCATCAGAAGAATTTATCATGGAATTATGTCATGGAATTTCATCTAAAATTCTATCTAGAAGACTTCATCAGAAGGTTTTGTTAGAAAATTTTGCTAAGGAATTTTATCGAAGATTTTAAAGAAAGATTACAACTTCTAAAATCCCAATATATTGGGAAAAAAGTCATTAACCTTTACCCAAATAGTTGATGAACAAGGTAATTAAGCACAATCATGTGCAAATATCGGAAAAATCTTAAGTGTAAATTCATTAGTGAAAGAACGTCCATAGATTCTAGTAAACCGGAACTTAGGTTTATAAATCCAACCTACGGTGAATATGATGGAATTTTTTTCTGTGTAAGAAATGTGCACTGCATCACACAGGACTTTGCACCATCTGGTGTCAGATTTTCAACATACTAGGTCGTTGGGTTAGGAAATTTAAGGGCAAGTGGCCTTATAAGCTATATGTTCGGTAAAATTATCATGTATCTTATATACATGTCATAAGGAATAAAATACCGTCTTCTATTTAAGAGTCCTTCGTCTCTAGAAAATCGTATTCTTAGATATTATATACAGGACGTCTTACCTACGCCGACGTAAGAAGAAAATTTAAGGGTATGATAAATATGTCAAATGCTAGACTATTCGTCTTATTCTTGTTATATTTTTGGAAATTTAGATAATACTCGTATTATGTTAGAAATTTTTAAGTCAATGATTTACATTCTGTTTATTTGATTGAATTAGGACACATCTTTAGTCAAATGAATAAATTTAAATCACCAAATTTATGATTTCTTCCTTGCATAAAGTTGGACGCATCTTTATGTTAGTAAGAATTTATAAATAGACTTAATGATATTCGATTAAGACTAGTATAGACCTAATAAAACGATAGAATTCTAAGTGAGAGATTACTTGTATTACTATATATTATATTCGTCTTAAATTTAGAAGTTGTAAATACTTGGAATATGAAGTATTCCATTTAACTCGAAGAAACTTTAAAATCCTTATGCTTTTAGAAATAAAGCAGAATATTAAGTCATCCGACTTGCTAGTTCAACCTGAATTTCCTCCATGAAAATAGGAAAGAACAATGAGGATTTTGTTACTTCAAGTAGACATGATGTCATCTAAATCATTGTCAATTATCTTGCTAGAGCTGCATAATTTATTCCTATTTAGGAAAATAATAATATGGAAACTCTGAAAAGGTTATAGGAGAGATAATCTGTCGACATAGGGTATCAATATCTTTCATTTAAGATCGTGATGAATGTTTCAAAATTTATATGTTATATTTATATGTTATACTAATGTATTAGGTGAAAGAACTGTCCAAATTCAAAACTACATACTCCATGAATGTGTTATAAATTTTGGAAGGACACTTATCATTGGTAAAACTTCCCGTATAAGAATAGTTGTCATGTTAGAATTAAAGCAATAATATTTGAAGCACTCTATGGAAAGAAGTACCATTTACGTATCTGCTGGGCTAAAGTTGGAGATTTTCAACTTACGAGACCCAAATTAGTTCATGAAACCATTGGAAAGATTATATTAGAATAGAGCTTCGTATAACGTTAAATTGTGATAATTAGGTATCTGCTGGATTAAAATGGTGATTTAAGATAATCCGAGAGATTATTTTGATAAACATTTCTCACTATAAATGAGAAACTACACCATATTAAACAGTATCTACTTGAAAAGGATCTTTTCTCTATCAATTACCCAAATTGATTTTGAAAAATGCGATAATCAATTCAAGATTTTGAATTGAGTTGTGACATATTTACTTGAGTTACCCAAATAACTCAGTAATGATCACGATCCTTTTCGTATTTCAGAAGTTTTATCTGACAATATGATATGTTTTGTATATTCTGTTTGGTGATGAATTAAATTCTTATGAGATAATATTATGATTTTGATCGCTAAGATATGAATAATTCTTCATGTATAACCACTGATGAAAATGTTGATAGAAGAGATTGATTTGAAACTAAATACCAATAGTAAAGCTGTATTCTTGATATGTGAATGGAATTATAAGGAAGAATTTGAGAACATAAGAGCTATGTTTTCCCTTGATATGCTATGTTACCATTATAATCTCGGGACGAGATTTCTTTAAGGGTGAGAGACTATGACAACCCAAAACATTCACATCTATGCTATGTGCTATGATTATATGAATATGAAAATTTGGCTGGAAATTTTTGCTTTTATGCCTTACTTGGAAAGATGAATTGCTTCTTACAACCTGAACTGCCACTTTAAAATATTCCTATTTGTTGTAAACACAATGTATATATCAAGTCTAAGATCTAAAAGTAATTTAATAAGTACATTATGAATAAGAGCATCTCAAATGTAACTATGATGCCCAAAATTCCCTTTGAAACCCTAGAATCCCTTTAATGAGTTGTTAACTCAAAAATGGTAAACTATGAGTGAACAATGCATATGAATAATTAATTATGGATTATAAACAAGTTTTAAGCTATACTTTGAAGACATAATAATAACTAAGAATGGTAAGAATAAACTATACAATGCTAATAGTCTAGATCACCACCTAGAAATATTTGGTAAACAATGTTTCAAGCAATATAACTACATATTATCTATGTAAAAGTATCAAATAAAATATACTAATTATAATCTATCATATAAAGGAAAGGTAATTGATCACAAAACACTAATATTCACTAATCTCAAGCTAATTACAAGTTAAGACCTAGTGACCAAGATTATCATATAAAATCCATTTCACCTTGAATTAGAGTCTAATCTTTTGCAACTAATTACAAAACTCAACTAATTATCATATTAAGATTATAAATTTATTTCAAGTCAAGTTACAAGTTACTTAAGTACAATGTACAAGTTATCAAAGCATAGGATCTTAAGCTCATTTAATTATCTCTAGGATATGATTACCTTATATAAACTCTTAAAATAAGAATGTAGAATCCCTAGAAGTCATAAACATACTATATAAGACCTATAATAAGTCTACATTATGATATAAACACTAATTACTCAAGATAGAAAGTCATTTGGCTTAATGACCTAAAAACCCTTATATTAAGCATTTCACTTAGAATCAATACTTAATATTTTAGGACAAGTCTACAAACACTTATATAATTACATTAAGGTTATAAGATTATATTAAGACAATGTACAAGTACCCTTAAGCACAAAGTACAAGATTTTAATGCATGGCTTATAAATTAGGTCAAAATAGGTATTTTCACCCTTTAGACATGTTTACTTAGAATAACCTATTAAACTAAGTGTGGGAACTCACTGGACACCTTAAACACAATGTATAGGATCTAAATTAAGTTTACATCAGTAGATAAATCAAGGATAATGGATTTAACAAGGATTTGGCCCTAGATCATTTGGAACCCTAACCCGCCTAGGTTTTCTTCCCAATTTCACCTCAAACCTTTATTAAATTTCAAACCAAAGACCCAACTTCTTAATTACAATGTCTAAACCTTAATTACACCCTAATACGTCACTAATCACATTCCTAAGTCCCTAATCACCAAAAATTACAAAGTATAAGTTATAAGCCATAGATTTAGACCCGGTTTTAAATTTTCCCTCTAAAAACCTATATAAACACATTCCCTCCCAAATTCAAACATTATATCAGATATTTAGGATGTTGTACGATATTTTCCAAGTGACAAAAAGTAGGTGCATCACCTCCTTGTAGATTCCATTTCCTCATTCTTATCAACACCATGCCGTGTAGATTTTAGGCCACAAGTCTTAGATATTTTCATCCTAGACTCTACAAACATTAATATACCTTCACTAGATATCCTTAGTCACTAAGCTATCCTTTTTACACATTTATGCCAAGACTTGGAGCCTAAGGGTTAGAATTCCTATAAATAGGAGCGAATAGACAACATAAGAACTTGCACCCAGTTTTCTTAGTATCTCCTACCCATTATTCAATCCTACTTCTATATACATTCTAATACTATTAGAAGACGAGAAACCAGGTCTAGAAGGAATGCATTGAGGCTCTTGAAGCTTTAATAGCAAGTAGTGTTCATAGGAAGCCATAAGGAGACCTTTTGGAGCTACCTAGGTAATCTCTATGTTAACTAAGCTTTGATATTGCTATAATGCTTTCTTAGACTTTTTATAATTTTTATAAAATGTCAGAAAACTAATCTAAAAGAAATTAGAGCATTTGATCATTTTAAATGAAAGTTATAACCTAAAGATGTCTTAAAACCCTAGTTTCGTAATTTACATGAAATAATGACTTAAAATCCATTTCAAAAGCTATAATTCGAAAGAAATGTTTTTATTATGATTATAATTGTGTTTGTAAACTTTTTTTTAAAATCCTAGATCATTTGGTACATTTTTGAGGTTGTTATATGATTTTTACAAATATAGGTACTAAAACTGTCATTTTTAAAACTATTTAACATTTTGGGTCAAAAGTTTCATTTTGTGATTGGAAAGTTTGAGATCCTAGGTTAATATTTGAGTGTATAAATTATAAATATGAAAACTATATACTTTAGGGGTTAAAAGTGTAATTAAGCTAAAGTATAACTAAAAGGGCTATTTTTGCCAATTTTCAAACTAAAGAGATAAATTATAAATATGAGAAAGTAATGAAGGTATCATGTTAGTAGGGAGTTTTGTACAAAGATGTTCCATCTCGATATTACGGTCTGACTAAGTGGTTAGGTTTACGATTTAAAGTGCCCTCGCTCCTCAAATGTTTATAAAATGGCTTCCGAGTATGATGGCCCAAACAATGATTCTAGAATTACAACAAAATATTAATTAAAGAATACATAACTAATACTTAAAAGTATTAAACTAAAAATCAAAGACTTGATACTATACACAATGAGTTACTCCATGTTTGTGTGAGACCAAGTTTGTATGACTAAGATGTTATTATGTGAATGAAATATATCTGATTGCAGCTCGGATTCTATGGACATAAGGTGAGTTCATAGCCTCACTTTTAAATGCTTTACAAATGAATTGAAATCCCATGAGGGGGATATATGCTAAAACTGGAATAAAAGTGCTTTTCTATGATTGTATGGTATGATTACTGACACTATGTTTACTACTGCCATTAAGTCTTTTTTTCAATCGTGGCCATTAATCATTCTACGAATGAGCGCTAATATTGTAAATAGTACTATTTGGGGACTAACGTCCCCTATCTGGGCAAGTCGCGCTTGCTAGCAGTTGTAGGTTCCTACCTGAGCTAAACGAATACACTTTATTCTTGCTAAACTCAGGAGTCTGGCAAACTACCTGCATAAGGGTAGTTTGTTGGTTTCTGTATATCAAGTAGCGGTGCATGAGGGTAGTGCAGTATGATAACTATTTTATGTGGGTGTATAACACTATAGCCTGGATGATATACTTGTATTCAAAGTATGTTTAACCCTATGAATTCACTCAACCTTTGTGTTTACTTTTAAGCATATATTCAGATAATTGTGACTGATAGCATGGAGCAGCACAAGGATGGCATGGAGAGACACAAGCTTGAAATTATTATGTTAGATTTTGGGAACCTCATATTGTAAAACTCTGATTTTTAATGATATATAATGAAAGTTGATTTAATCACTCTCTCGAGTTGTTTTCTATCATTATGACTTGTGTTCTATGAAGTAATACCCCAGATCAATGTTTCGTTGCGTTAAAGTAAAAATTATGGTGTTACAAATGGGGAGAGACAGAGTGAGGAAAGGAAAAGGATCGACATCGTATAACAGCACAAACGACGATACTTTAGCTATGTTGATGGTATCCGAGTTGGGGTTGCAAACTGAGCGTGCCATCGGATTGCGGACAGAAGAACAACAAGCTTTCATAGAGCATAAAAAACAAGAGATGCTACTTCGTGCTGAAGGGTTGGAAATAGCAAAATAGCAAAAACCAAGCAACAAAATTAGGACATCAATTTTTATGTGCAGGCATACGATCATTTGACTGGGGATGCACGGGCTGATGTGGAATGGCAACGAGTTCAAATTAAGATGAAATATAATTTGCCATTTTAGGTTTTATTTATTTATGTATCTTTTTAAAATTTCGATGTACTTTTCTTCGTTTTTCTTTTCTATTAAAAGTGACGTTTACGTTTTTATTTTACGAATTAAAATAATTAAAAATAAAAAATATGGTATGACGTGATGGTGAAAAGTTTGCTAGTAGGTTGGGTGAGTGAATAGAGAAAGCTGATGTGGCGCTGATGTGACCGTGGGTTTTCCACCCACCACTCCATCTAGCCTTAGACTGAAAGCCCCTCATGATAACCAATTAGTATATATTGTATAGTCTATACATGAGTGATCATCATACAACGTATGGATTATAAATATTGTAAAATATTATAAATTTTTTTGACTAAGCATATGTTTAACATTAACTGACATTAGATGGATAAAACACTAACAGAATTAAAATTTAACATCGCTCTTAAATTAGTGATCGACACCTAAATTAACATACTAGTCCATGATTAACCTGATACACTGCTTATTAAAAACGTTCTATTACGTAAAGTCACAAAATATCAATTTAAAACTGGAAATTGAATTAACATAATAATTAATCACACTACAAACGCACATCGATGATATTCATGCCCCTTATCTAACCCAACAGTAGTCCATATCCTCCATGTGTACATTTTTTCCATTCAACAAAAGCTAAAAAAAAATACGTTCATGATTAAAGTTTCACTAACTTATTATCTCCTCTCTTATCCACTTAGGTCGTTAATGTAACCTTTTCTACGTGGGACTAACAAGTTTAGCAGATCACCCGCTATATATAAAGGTTAAAATTTAAAGTTTAATGTGTAATGAGAAAAAAAGTAAATTACATACAAACAAAAAATGATAAAGTTATTACATTTTTAAGTGATTTTCTCATATTAAAATAAAATATTTTAAATTATAATTATTTTATTTGCATATTTAGATAAATTTGAATAGTACAAATGTTTTCAATGATATAATTGTATAATTAAATTTTAAGAATATTTTCATGTAATCTTCAAGATCTGGAATAATATAAATTAACTTGCCCAAAAAACAAAGACCCAACATTATTAGATAAATAAATAATTGTAAACCATAAATATGCGACAAGCTACAAAAACTACTTTAAATATTTTATCTATTTGTGATTTTTTAATATAGCAAACTCTGTGTACCATTGACCCGTAAAATTCATGAAGGGATACGAGACTGTTGACAGTGTTTATATTAGAGATTGCTTTGTAGTTCATTAATTCTTACTTATTAAATTTTTTTATTAAAAGTTTAATCTTTTGCAATTTTTAATGGCACTTTTTATGCACAAACCGTGTCATTAAAAGCAACTCCACACATTTTTTTGTCATTATGAATAGACTTTTTACACGCCGAATTTCAACCTATGCTTTTTAAATGCATGAGAAACAGATAAATATTTTAGTGACATTCTCTTAAACTTATGTCGACACTTTGTTATTATGGTGACGTTATTTTATTTTTGGTGACACTTTAATGTTATCAAAAAAGTTATTTACTTATGGATATTAATTACTATCTCTAACACAAGGTGGGATCTGAGAGATAACCGAATTTTTTTAATTTTAACCACAAATGAAGAAAGGCATGTGACTCTTTGGTCATTTGGATTCTTCCTCTCGACAAAACAGAAAAAACAAAATTTTTTGAGTTCACACACGGCTTCACAAGAAATCGAGAGTTTCTAGTATTCTAAAGTGGATGTTAATATGTAAAAAAAGGATGTTAATGGTTCGAATCAAATAAGGAGAACTTAGGGGTGGTTTTTTTTTTCTATTTCTTGTTTGTATGCAAGTTCTTAATAGCATGTAACATGTTTAGAATAATGGTCACTACGTATAATTACAAGAAGAAAAAAATCAAATGTGCATCGTACCAACATCAATACATGGAGTTGTTCACAAATAAAATTTTTGGTAAAAGATATACGACATTATCTTTTTTCAAATAAATACATTATCATATTTATTCAAATGTATCTTTTTTTTAAACATTTACTAATTTATCGTATAACATTATCAATGAATTTATTTGTTTTATACCAATATTACCATCTATATTTCCACGTTATTAATTAACTTAATTTAATAATTCATCTCACTAATAAAATATATCACGGACTACTAATATACCCGTATATAAATTAGTAAATGTTTAACGTTAGTGCATTTAAATAAGTATGATGATATTGTATAGCTTTTAGCCTTAATTTTACAATATTAATGGGGAAAATAAGTATGTAGATAATAGTGTGCCAGCGTGTCGGTAACAAGTCACCATATTGGGGAATGTGGAACAAATTTGAAAGTCCATTGTTATAACATCTAGTAATTTTGACTAATGTAATATCTATGTTTATAAATAAAGAGGTAATTTTACTAAGAAATTTTTGCTTTTTACTATGGTGTGTAACTGAATTGTTGAATATATGTATTCTCACTAACTCAATTATCACTTCCACATATGCATATATGTTGTAAACACTATGTATATATCAAGTCTGAGTTCTAAAAGTAACTATATGTAATTATGTATATACACTGAATAAGAAAAACTCAAATATAACAAGGATACCTTAAATTCCTAAGAAAGCCTTAGAACCCCTAGAAATCCCTTGTAAACTAATGTTTCAAGCAATATAACTACATAATATCTATGTACTATTATCAAATACATTATACTAATTATAATCTATCATATAAACGAAAGGTAATAATCACAAGACACTAATATTCACTAATCTCAAGTTAATTACAAGAAAATGACCTAAAACCAAGATTATCATATAAAATCCATTCTATAATGAATTAAAGTCTAATTTTTTGCAACTAATTATAAAACTCAACTAAGTGTCAAAACAAGTTAATACCTTTATCTTAAACTAAGTTACAGATTATTAAAGCATAAAGTAATGTTGATGTGGCAGAAACTCAAAATAGAGAAATATCAGGACGTTTGTTACCCAACGTTGACATGTGAAAGCTAGACGCTGACACATGTATTTTAGGCGCTGACAGAATGTCAAGCGCTGATGGACGTCTACGGGGCTGATAGAATCTTCTAATTAGGGAATATATTGAATATATTTAGTATATAGTTATCTAAATAGAAGATATACATGTTATTCATAGTTATCTCTTGTAAAACCCTAATCCTTACACTATAAAAGGAACCAATGATTATTAGGTTTTTCATATCTTTCATTCATAATGTAAAGCTAAAGTGTGTGTTGCACTAGACGTAGGATTAATGTATACACGTCTAGTGGTTGTTGATTATTAATATAATTAGCAACCATTTGATTAATTCTTGTGTTATTGTGCCCAAACACCTTGTTTAATGGTTATTGTTCTATTCCGCTTTGATTGTTTAATCATATGAACAATGATCATTCATAGTATCTAAAAGATCGAGGAAACCAAGGTTTCCACAGTTGGTATCAAAGCCTCGTGGCTCGTGATGCTAGGACCAACAAGGTGTTCGTATGGTGAGTAGGAAGAAAAATCCGTCTAGGGTTTTTCTTGGCGGTTTTATGTGCGCAAAAGTATTCAGAAGGCCATAACTTTTTATTGAACCGTTGGATCACCACGAAATTTTTTGTATGTGTTCTAACCAAATATATCTAGATACCACCGGAGGGATTGTCGAGATCTATCCCCAAGAAAAAGTTATTAAGCGTCGAAGTCAGCGGTGGTCATATGTTGTTTTCTGTGAACAGTAATAGTAAAAACGCGATTTCTCCTTCGTTAACCGTTAGATTATCATCAAATTCGTGATATAGGTTCTTGGCACTTGTGTCTAGGATCTCACCGACGGGATATTTGATCTGAGCTCTCATGAAGAAGATATTCGATGTCGAAGTTCGCTGCAGAATATGATCTTTACATAAAATCATGGTTTAGGGTTTGTAAAACCCTAGATCGATTAGCCGCGGACGTGTGTTATCTAGACGCTGATAGATATAGGTGTCAATGGCTGTGATTGACGCTGACAAGGCATGGATGAGACGCTGATGGCCAAGCATTGACAAGTATAAAGTTGGTGTGACAACATTGGTTTTGAGGTTCGTCACTTGGTCCTATTTTTAGGTTAATTTATGTGTGACTATAAGATTTGCGTGTTTACATGTTTATTTTGCGTGAACGAGGTTGGTGTGGATATCGTATATGGGTATAAAGTACTCATAAGTAAATCAAGTAACGGTTATTTCATGTTCATGAGCTCACAATTAGTGACTATGAAATGAAATGGTGTTATTTTGATGTTTATGTATACGTATAAGTATTATAGTAAATTGTTTTTTTTTGGATTTGGGGTTTAGCATTTAGAGGTCTCGGGTAAGGTATTTAGTCATGTGATTATTGTTCGGGATGGTTTTAAGTCATTTAGGACATAGTTATAAAGTTTATTTCAAAATTTAAGTTTTTTTAAAACTGTATATTTTACGTCTTTTACGGTAAACGCGTAAAATTGACTAGTTTCTCGGTTTTGAGATTTTAGAAACTTTAGGGGCTGAAATAAATTAAGTAAATTTAAGGAAATATTAGTAAAGTAATAATAGTAAATAAATATAAAAAAAATAAAAAAAAATAAAGTATATAGTCGGTTATAAAAACGCATAAAACAAAAAAAGGGGGAAAGTTTATGGTAAGTGGGCTTGTAGTTGGACTAGGATTTTTGTGTTATATAAAGAACACAACACATAATAACAAACGAATATTTTTCTTCCTGGAGAGTCTTTGGTAGACGAATATTAAAGAGGAATTAGGGTTTCATCAAAATTTTTGGGGTTTTCTTAAATCAAAGGTAAATCTTTATAACCTTTTTTAATTAAAGTGTTTTTATTCTTTCACAATCATCTTATGATGGATTTAGGTTAGGGTTTAAATTACAAATCTGTATATTAATGATATTATAATGATTAGGTGAATAAGGGCTTGTAATTAGTGGAGTTATGGGTAATTAATTAGGTTAATTTAATTGAATCCGTTTTTTTAAAACTGGGCAGAATTTTAGGTCAATTGTTTTGATCATATAGAGAGTTCTACAAAATCTTATTTTTCGATCCAAGTATCCCCGGAAAGGTAATTGAGTTGGATTTCAAATGCAAGAAACGAGAACTAAATTGGAGGTCAGGAAGTGGGTCAAAACAGGTTACAACAGTCAGAGGTCAAAACAGTTTTGAAATCAGTCGGGTTTAATTTAATATTTTAAGGTGATTGGGGTACTTAGGAGTACACTTGAGCTCTCTAATGATCATGGGAGTTGGTTTATATATTAAATAAGATACCATGGGTGGGGATAAGAAAATAGGTTAGGGTAAGACCCCCTAATCATAACAAACTTTTTGTATGTTCAAAATCAGTAAAATCTGGATAGACAAAAGTATATATATATATATATATATATATATATATATATATATATATATATATATATATATATATATATATATATATATATATATATATATATATATATATATATATATATATAAATATATATTATATATATATATATATATATATATATATATATATATATATATATATATATATATATATATATATATATATATATATATATATATATATATATATATATATATATATATATATATATATATATATATATATATATATATATATATATATATATATATATATATATATATATATATATATATATATATATATATATATATATATATCGGGGCCTTAATAGTAGCTTTAAGGTTGGGGAAAAGGGGAAGAGTTAGCTAACATATGTAAGGGCATAGGATTTCCTTTACAGAGGTCATGGGTATGGTTTGGTGGGCATTTGACTTATAGTTTGGAGACCTAAATTTGGGACTGTTTTGTGTAAAATATGAACGGGATAGGTATCAAACTTAATTAAGTTAAGGACTTGTTAGGGAAGGGTAATGGGGTGTTTAGAGCATATTAATGAGGATCATATATGGGAGAAGGCTAGATGTCCATCATAGGTTGATGAGCCATTTTTAGAGATTGGTTCATGTTTTGATTTTGTGTTTTTGTTTGTTAGCTTTTTGCTAGTGCACGGATTATTGGGAGAAGCTCAATCGGGTGAGTTTCATAGTCCCATGTATACTAATGATTTTGACTTCTAGATGGGATGGAAGAGACACTGTCTTGGTTTTATAAATTATGTTGTGAATGGTTTGTGTTTGGTGATGAACTTATGCATACTTATGTGATTAACTGCTAGTTGATTCTTGATTGTTTTATGTTTTGACATGGTACCAAGGGGATGATGACAAGGCAGGGCCATGGGATTGGTTCATAGGTGTATGGGCGCCTATGGGACCATGGTGTTTGGTAAGGCTGGGAGCCTTGGATTTGGTTTAGTTTGTTAATCTTGAATATTAGTTGTTAATGCATGTTTGTATCATATTGTCCATATGTTATTAAATTGGTTATTATTTACAGCTTATGGTTTGATTTTGGCGTTGGAGTCTAAACCTATGACTCTCACCAACTTTATGTTGACGTGTTTTAGTGTCTCTTTCAGGTGAGAATGTGGTTAAGCTTGAAAATAGAAGTGGCTAGTTTTGGAGGCATTAGGATTGCATTTAGAAGGAGATCCCCGTTCCTTCTTAGTTTATTTTTATGCATTTCGAATAAGTGATACTGTTGACACCTATATGTTTGCTTTGTTTATGTTATTATTTGTCTTGGGTAAGAGGTAGGACTGTTACCTACTTGCCTAGACTCCTGCATTTTGTGGAGATATTGTCATGACATTTGTGTCACCATTTTATGACATTTCCATTTCATTTAGATATCTCTATAGACACGCCATGTTGTGATGATATCCATACGTCGCGCCCCATATTCTGCCATGTTGGGGTGTGACAAAATGGTATTAGAGACAATGGTTATAGAGAATTAGGTTGCCTAGTCGCGTAGCCTAGTCTATAGCTTAAGGGTCCCTGCATATAGGCGTCATAGGAGTATGTGTGCATTTTATAATAATTGATGTTTTTGGATTTTATTTTGTCATGTTTGTTAAGTTATGAAATACTATGGTTCATACTTAGCCACATATTATTTTCCTTTTCGGGTTTTGACTAGTGGGGGTTTAACTACCATCGTCCACGCTAGTCATTTTTGTACTTTGCTTAGAAATGTAAATTATAGTACATAATTTGGTACATGATAGAATCTGCCTTTCGTTATGTTATTCTATGTATCTGATGAGTAATATTTTCTTCTGATGTTTAAGTCATGCCCCCTAAGAGACAAGTAGTGGTGCAAGCCACTGGAATTACAAGGATAGGATGCAACATACGTACAAACTATAGGAGGAAAAATCCATATGAGTGGTATCCATGTGAGGCGATAGAACGCATGTCTAAGGTGAAAGTGAACAATATGTGGGTCTATAAGACTGTCCTAACGATAACGGCTAAGGAAGGGAATAAGGAAGTACTATTGAGGAACGTCAAGACTAAACTAGTTTATCCAGATAGTAACAATAATGGAGGAGGAGAATCTGATACAGAATCCACTACATCCAATAGTTATTTGTTTTAAAAAAAAGTTTAATCTTTTCCGACTATTATGGGAGGCATGCCTTAGAATTATTTATATTTTCGTTTGGATTATGTCTATGCTAGTTTAGCTAGACTATGGATTTGGGATGTTTCAAGTATTTGAATATGTTATTTTAATAAATGGAGTTTTGGATCTTATTTTGTGTGGTTATGTGCTTGTGAGTTGATAGATTTATGTGTTATGTGTTGTATAAATTCTTATAAGTGTCATCATAGGAGGGAGTGTATTGGAGAAAGGGTAAGTGTATAAGCATGGTGGCCAACATGGTTATACAAGTACCACAACTTCAATGGATTCCTAAGTATGATTACATGAAATAGGATTGATACATGCCTGTATAGTATATGTTGGTAGTACGTATGGTTATGATAGGTGTATGTATGGTGGTAAGTATACTATATGGAGTATTTTGGTAGTTATTAACGGGTGTCATGTTTTACTATAGCATGGTGAATACGCGAAATGGTTCCGGAGGAAGTGGTGGTGACGGAAATCCTGATTTGGCTGCTTTGATTGCTGCTCAAATGGCCAACATAATACCAACCATTCTTCAGCAGGTGACTAATAACCTGAACAACAATAACAACAACAATGGTCAAGGAGGAGGTGGAAACAATGGTTGTAGCTATAAGGCATTCACGTCTTGTGGTGTAAAAGAGTATGATGGGAAAGGTGGCGCGGTATTACTTACCCAATGGATTGAGAAGATGGAGAATGTGATTCAGATGAGCGGTTTTTTACCCAATCAGAGGGTCATGTATGAAACCGGATCGTTAGTGGGAAAGGCTTTAACTTGGTAGAATACTCAAGTCCAAGCGAGAGGGAGAGTTACTGCAAATTCTATGGCTTGGGCCGACTTCAAGGCTCTTATGACTACGGAGTTTTGTCCAAGCAATGAGATGGAGAAGCTGGAAAATGAGTTTTGGGGACATGCTATGGTTGGAGCGGCTCATGCAGATTACACGGATCGCTTCCATGAATTGGCAAAGTTTGTTCCCCATTTAGTTACCCCCGAGGCAAACAAAATCAAGCGGTACATTGCTGTATTTCCTACTCAGATTAGGGGAATGATCAAGGCTACTCAACCTAACACGATACAGCAAGCTATACTTACAGCAGGAATACTTACTAAGGAGGCGGTATCTAGTGGAACTTTGGGAAAGGCGGGGGATAAAAGAAAGGAGCCAGAAGCCGTGAAATCGCCTGACACCAACTGGAAAAATGTTAAGAAGGCAAAAGATGGTAGAAATTTTGCCATGAGAGTACCTCAAAGTTCTGGAAATTCGAACAACAACAATGCAGCTTGCCGAACCTGCTCTAGGTTCCATCCAAGAGGTACACCATGCTAGGTATGCTTCAATTCACAGAAACCAGGACACTTTGCTAAGGATTGTGGAGCAACTAACAGGAACGCAACACCAATCCAGTCTGCGAGGATGAATGTCACCGGGGGAAACTGCTTTGAGTGTGGACAGCCTGGACACTGCAAGAGAGAGTGCCCAAGGTTGGTCGGGGCAACTAATCAAGGAAGGGGTCAGCTAGCATTGGAGGGGAGTCGAGGGAATTTAGGCGGTGGTAATCAGAACAATGCCAACCGCAACAATAGAAACAATAGGAATCGAAACTGGAATCGAAATGAAGGGAACAAAGGAAAAAGGAATGGAGGCAGGGTTTACCTTGCGAATGCAGTAGAGGCCGTCCAGGGTCCGAATGTGGTGACGGGTACATTTTCTGTTAACGATCACATTGCTACTATCCTTTTTGACTATGGGGCAGATTTTAGTTTTGTGTCTTCTCAATTCGCGCCTTTGTTAAATATGAACCCTAGTGTAGCGTAACCGGGGTATGTGATTCAGATAGCTAGTGGTAAGCAAGAAGAAGTAGATGAGATATTTTTAAACTGTAAATTAGAGTTGGGAGAATTTAAGTTCACCATAGATTTAATCCCTCTAGGACATGGGATTTTCGATGTGATTATTGGGATGGATTGGTTATCGAAGCATAGGGCTGAGCTAATGTGTCATGAAAAGATTGTTAAGATCCCCATAGGTGATAATAAGGTGTTATACGTGTACGAAGAAAGGAAGGAGAAGAAGACCAGGTCCCTTATGAATGCCAAGGATGATGAGCCACAAATCAATAAGATTCGAGTAGTAAGAGAGTTCATCGATGTATTCCCGGATGACTTGATGGGATTACCACCGGTGAGACAAGTAGAGTTTACGATTGACTTAGTACCCGGAGCAACACCTGTAGCGAAGTCACCATATCGTCTAGCACCGTCAGAGATGCAAGAATTAGCTGAGCAACTCAAGGAGTTGCAGGATAAGGGTTTCATTCGACCAAGTTCTTCTCCATGGGGAGCACCGGTGCTATTCGTTAAGAAGAAGGATGGATCATTCCGTATGTGTATCGATTATCGGGAGCTGAACAAGCTGACCATTAAGAACCGTTATCTTCTCCCAAGGATTGATGATCTTTTTGATCAGCTTCAAGGAGAAAGATACTTCTCAAAAATTGACCTTAGGTCCGGTTATCACCAACTAAGGGTCTGTGAGGAGGACATACAAAAGACCGCGTTCAGAACGAGGTATGACACTTTGAATTCACCGTTATGCCATTTGGGTTGACAAACGCGCCAGCAGTGTTCATGGATCTAATGAACCGAGTGTGCAGCCATATCTGGATAATTTTGTCATAGTCTTCATTGATGACATACTTATCTACTCTAAGACGGAGGAGGAACACAACAAGCATTTAAGGTCGGTGTTGGAACTTCTCAGGAAGGAGAAACTTTATGGGAAGTTCTCCAAGTGTGAATTTTGGCTGCAAGAAGTACAATTTCTAGGGCATGTAATCGACAATGATGGCATACATGTAGACCCAAAGAAGATCGAAGCCGTGAAGGATTGGAAGGCACCTACTACACCGTCAGAAATAAGGTCATTCTTAGGTTTGGCAGGATATTACATAAGATTTATAGAGAATTTCTCTAGAATCTCAAAGCCTTTGACATTGTTGACCCAAAAGAATCAGAAGTATGAATGGGGCAAAGAGCAAAAGCAGGCGTTTCAAACACTAAAGGATAGGTTGTGTAATGCACCGATCTTGTCCTTACCAGAAGGGGTGGAAGATTTTGTGGTTTATTGTGATGCGTCCAATCAGGGGTTAGGATGTGTTCTTATGCAGCGAGATAAAGTCATAGCTTATGCATCATGACAACTGAAAAACCATGAGAAGAATTACACCACACACGACTTGGAACTAGGGGTTGTAGTCTTTGCTCTCAAGATATGGAGACATTACTTGTATGGGACGAAAAGTGTGATCTATACGGATCACAAAAGCTTGCAGCACATCTTTGATCAGAAAGATTTGAACATGAGGCAGAGGCGATGGTTAGAGTTATTTAGTGATTATGATTGTGAGATCAAGTATCACCCTGGAAAGGCCAATGTGGTGGCGGATGCTCTAAGTATGAAGGAGAGGCTAAAGCCTAAAAGAGTAAGGGCAATGAGCATAACTATTCAGACAACTCTTAAAGATAGAATTCGAGCAGCACAAGTAGAGGCCATTAAGGAGGAGAGGCTGGTTGAAGAAAATCTACATACTATGGATCAGTACATGGAAGAAAGAGGAGATGGTTGCAAGTATTACTTGGATAGAATCTGGGTTTCGTTGTTTGGTGATACAAGGAAGTTTATATTGGATGAAGCTCATACGTCGAGGTATTCGATACACCCAGGAGCTGATAAGATGTATCAGGACATGAGGGATATGTATTGGTGGCCAGGAATGAAGAAAGATGTATCTTTGTACGTTAGTGAGTGTTTGACTTGCGCCAAGGTGAAGGCTGAACATCAAAGACCATCAGGATTACTGCAACAACCAGAGGTTCCTAAGTGGAAGTGGGAGAATATTGCCATGGACTTCATTACAAAACTGCCAAGGTCCAACAGTGGTAATGACATGATTTGGGTAATAGTGTACAAACTGACTAAGTCTGCACATTTTGTGGCAATGAAGGAGGATGATAAGATGGAAAGGTTTGCCAAGAAATACTTGGAACATGTGGTGGAAAAACATGGGGTTCCGGTGTCGATCATATCGGATAGGGATAGCAGGTTTACGTCTAGGTTTTGGGGACTATTGCCGAAAGCCTTGGGTACGAGACTGGATATGAGCATAGCTTATCATCCGCAGACGGATGGTCAGACTGATAGGACTATACAAACACTAGAGGATATGTTGAGGGCGTGTGTGATAGACTTTGGAGGAAGTTGGGAGAATCACGTGGCGTTGGCAGAATTTTCGTACAATAATAGTTACCATGCTAGTATAGAGTGTGCACCGTTTGAAGCACTTTATGGTAGGAAGTGTAGATCACCGTTGCTATGGGCTGAAGTGGGAAGTAGTCAACTAATTGGACCGAAGATGGTACAGGAGACTACGGATGCGATAACTGTGCTTAAGGAAAATTAAAGACGGCTAGGGATCGACAGAAGAGCTACGCGGACAAGAGGCATAAGCCGTTGGAATTTGAGGTTGGGGACAAGGTTATGCTAAAGGTTTCACCATGGAAAAGGGTGATGCGGTTTGGGAAGAAAGGGAAGTTAGCGCCTAGATTTGTGGGTCCATTTGAAATCCTTGAAAGGATTGGGCTAGTGGCGTATAGGTTGAGATTACCGGAAGAGTTGAGTAGTGTACATGATGTGTTTCATGTATCAAACCTGAGGAAATGCTTGGCAAGAACTGACTTGTAAGTATCGGTGGACGATATTAGTATAGATGCGAGTCTTCTTTTTATTGAGGAGCCGGTAGAAATTATGGACCGTGAAGTTAAAACATTGAAAAGAAGTAAGATACCGTTAGTTAAGGTTAGGTGGAATTCAAAACGTGGACCAGAGTTCACGTGGGAACGGGAAGAGTTTATGAGGAATAAGTATCCTCAGGTGTTTGATAATGACGATCCTAAGGAGTAAATCTCGGGACGAGATTTCTATTAGGAGGGAGTGATGTGACAACCGTGGTTTTGAGGTTCGTCACTTGGTCCTATTTTTAGGTTAATTTATGTGTGACTATATTATTTGCGTGTTTACATGTTTATTTTGCGTGAACGAGGTTGGTGTGGATATCGTATATGGGTATAAAGTACTCATAAGTAAATCGAGGAATCGTTATTTCATGTTCATGAGCTCACAATTAGTGACTATGAAATGAAATGGTGTTATTTTGGTGTTTACGTATACGTATAAGTATTATAGTAAATTGTATTTTTTTTTTTGGATTTGGGGTTTAGCATTTAGAGGTCTCGGGTAAGGTGTTTAGTCATGTGAGTATTTTTCGGGATGGTTTTAAGTCATTTAGGACATAGTTATAAATTTTATTTCAAAATTTAAGTTTTTTTAAAAACTGTATATTTTACGTCTTTTACGGTAAACGCGTAAAATTGACTAGTTTCTCGGTTTTGAGATTTTAGAATCTTTAGGGGCTGAAATAAATTAAGTAAATTTAAGGAAATATTAGTAAAGTAATAATAGTAAATAAAAAGAAAAAAACAATAAAAAAAAGAAAGTATATAGTCGGTTATAAAAATGCATAAAACAAAAAAAGGGGAAAGTGTATGGTAAGTGGGCTTGTAGTTGGACTAGGATTTTTGTGTTATATAAAGAACACAACACATAATAACAAACGCATATTTTTCTTCCTGGAGAGTCTTTGGTTGACGAATATTAAAGAGGAATTAGGGTTTCATCAAAATTTTGGGGTTTTCATAAATCAAAGGTAAATCTTTATAACCCTTTTTAATTAAAGTGTTTTAATTCTTTCTCAATCATCTTATGATCGATTTAGGTTAGGGTTTAAATTAAAAATCTGTATATTAATGATATTATAATGATTAGGTGAATTAGGGCTTGTAATTAGTGGAGTTATGGGTAATTAATTAGGTTAATTTAATTGAATCCGTTTTTTTAAAACTGGGCAGAATTTTAGGTCAATTATTTTGACCATATAGAGAGTTCTACAAACTATTATTTTGCGATCCAAGTATCCCTGGAAAGGTAATTGATTGGCCCAAAAATAGGCAATTATTTTGATCATATAGAGAGTTCTACAAACTATTATTGTTTAAAAATAGGAGCCAAATATATAGGAGAAGAAAATGCATGTGATTGGCCCAAAAATAGGCAAGTATTTTCAAAATGTAATCATGAAAATATTGAAAAATAATAAGTTTATCTCATGCATTAAATGAAAGTTATCAACTCCCAAAATTATGGCCTAAAAATATGTCAAAAAGTAACAACTGGGTAGGACCGATTGAGTGTCAACGGTCAAAAATAACCTATCAACGCCCAACGGCTATAATCTTGTCAACGTTTGCCATAGCCATGTCAGCGTCTAAATTGGTCACAACAACGCTTGGAAATATACTTGTCAGGGTCCAAAAATAAAAATGTTAAAAAATGAAAAATGACCTTAACAAAGTAATTTATCCTAGAGAAGATAACCAAAAGGCTGATAATTATTATAGGGCGGCAAGCACTGTCCAGTTATGCACACTTGCTTATACAAGTAGACATAACAGTCCTCTAGTGTCCCTTGCTAACCAAAACTCTTAACAACTAAGTTACCTTATAAAATTCCTTGTTACTCCTAGGTAAATCCCATAACAAAATTATTCCCAAGTCTCCCAACAGACCTCAACCAATTCTAGGCCAAAAATGTCTTGGCAGCATGTATAGTATATCAACTTTGCATGCTATAGTGCCTCATGATTTAGTAAAACTAACTCATACTCACCTGTGGACACAATCTAGAATTGTGATAAGAGTATCATATGGATACCCAAACATCCTAAAGGTTCCTAAAACCTCCCATTAAACTATGATACATAAGTTGCTAAAAACATGCATGAACATAAAAATTTATGTCAAGATAGGAATTACAAATTCCAACCATCATCCATAAATAAAAACTTGTCCAAATGCTTCTCCATTGATCCATAAGCAACTCTGTATCCAATGGTATACTGCTAACACCACCTGCACATTTAGATTGAAAACCACAAAACTAACATTTGTTGCTGACAACGCCCCGATAACACATGACAGCGTTGAGGGAAGCTTTGTCTGTGTTAGACAATTATATTGCTAACAACGTCACAAAAACACTTATTAGCGTTCAAGCAACCTTTGTCAGTGTTAGAAAAATATAGTGGAAAATCTAAATCTTCAAAAGACCAATAACAATGCATCATCCTGTACATACTTTTACAAAAAGACTCTAAAACACATATAATGTGAGATTGATCATTCCAATACTTGTTACCAAGTATTGAAACCTCCCAGCATCAAAAGGTTTAGTTAGTAAATCTGACACATTTTCTTCTGTGTCAACCCTATCTGGTTGTATTAAACCTTTTTCAAAACAATCTCTTATAAAATGGTGTCTAATTTCTATGTGTTTAGTTTTAGAATGATGTACAGGATGCTTAATGATGCATAAAGTTCTGTTATTGTCAACAAATATCTTGGTATGCATGAAATTATACCCATAGTCCAACAGCTGGTTCTGAATCCATAAAACATGGCCACAACAAGCAGCTACAGCCACATACTCAGCTTCAGTTGTAGAATTAGCCACCACTGTTTGTTTCTTGCATTGCCAAGATATCAACCTGCTCCCAAGAAACTGACATCCACCAGTTGTGGATTTCCTATCAAATTTATCACCTCCATAGTCACTATCTGAATATGCAATCAGCTCCAATGGTGAATCCTTTGGGTACCACAAACCAAGACTTGGATAGCATCTTAGGTACCTAAAGATCCTCTTCACAGCATAAAGGTGACATTCTTTGGGAGTCACTTGATGGCGTGCACAAGCACACACATCAAACATGATATCAGGTCTGGAGGCTGTAAGGTACATCAATGATCCAATCATGGACCTATAGTGCCTGACATCAACATCTTTCCCATCTCCAATCTTTCCTCAAGGGTGTTCTCTATCCATAGGAGTAGTAGCCCTCTTTTCATGTGGAGAAAAGCCAAATTTCTTCAAGATCTCAGCCATATATTTATCCTGGGAGATGAAGATACCATCTTCTTTCTGCTGAACTTGTAAACCAAGAAAGAAGTTCATCTCCCCCATAGCACTCATCTTGAATTTTTCTGTCATAAGCTTGGAGAAATCCTCACTCATCTTTGGATCAGTCGACCCAAAAATGATGTCATCAATATAGACCTGAACAAGCAACACATCCTTACCTTTCTTCTTTGTAAATAGTGTCTGATCTATGGTGACCCTTTTGAATCCATTATCCACTAAGTAAGTAGACAAAGTACCATACCATGCTCTTGGGGCTTAATGAAGTGCATACATAGCCTTCTTGACTCTATACACCTTGTCTGGATTCTCTGGATCCTCAAAAGCAGGAGGCTGCATCACATATACCTCCTCAACAATTGTTCCATAGAGGAAGGCACTCTTGACATCCATTTGATAGACAGTGAAGCCCATGCAGGATGTATAGGCTAAAAAGATCCTTATAGCTTCAATCCTTGCAACTGGTGCAAAGACTTCCTCATAGTCTATCCCCTCCTCTTGTGTATATCCCTCAGCCACTAACCTTGCTTGTTTCTGACCACAATTCCTCTTTCATCTCTCTTGTTTCTTAGAACCCATCTTGTCCCTATAGGTCTGACATATCTGGGACAATCAACCAGCTCCCAAACATCCTGAATTGCAAATTGGTGAAGCTCATCCTGCATTGCTTCCACACAACTTGGTTCTTTGAGAGAATCAAATATTTTCTTGGGTTCCTGTTGGGACAGAAAACAGGCAAACAAACATGCTTGCACAAGAGGGGTATCAACCTTCTTGTGTATATTGGCAATAAACCCACCAAGACCTTGATGAGATCTTCTAGTCTGAACTGGAGTCATAATATCACCAATGATTTGAGAAGTGGGGTGATTCTTCATAGTGGAAGTGAGAACTCCTCCTTCAAAAAGTCTGGTGTCCTCAACCTCATTCTCCATGTTGCCAATATCTTCTTCATCAGACTCTCTTTCATCAACATGAGGATGAACCTCTTCATATAAATTGGAAGGTTCACCTTGTTCAAAAATGGAAGAGAAAAGATGTGCAGAAGTGTTGTCAACGCCTGAACTTTGTTTGTCAGTGCTTGAGCTAACAACGCTTGAACTATTGTTGTCAACGTCTGAGCCATCAACGTCCGAATTGGTCTTGTCAGCGCTAGATTTGCCTTTGTCAGCGCCTGAAGGACCATGCATGTTTGTATCTGGTGGTACTTGGAGAACACCATTATCTTTACCAGCAGCAGCAGCAAAAGCATCTGTCCAAATGGGAATTGTAACATATTCATGGATAGGAGATGACTTCTCTGCTTGTGATCCAACCTTTTCATGAACCTGTGTACCTGAAACATCAACAACTTGTTCTTCCACAACATTTGAAGTTACCTTCACAATGTCTGGATTAGTGACAAGCATATATTTTAAAGTTCTAGATAAAGGTTCCAAGTCAAACAACCAATTAGGACCACTTTCAGGATCACTAGGTTTATTTTCTAAAAACCTAACATGTACTCTTTCAAGTATACGTTTTTCCTCTTTAAGATAAACCCTATATCCCTTGCTCTGCACTGAATACCCCATGAAGTAGCCTTCATCACCTTTTGCACTAAATTTCCCTAAGGCATCACTAGTATCTAAAACTACTACATGACAACCAAAAGGTCTGAGAAAACCAATATTAGGTTTTCTACCCCAAAGTAACTCATAAGGTGTTTTATTCTGAATTTTGTTAACCAATGCTCTATTTTGAACATAACAAGCTGTATTAACAGCCTCAGCCCAAAAGGCTATAGGAAAATGAGCATCAGCCAACATTGTTCTGGCTGCTTCAATTAGGGTTCTATTTTTCCTCTCAGCAATCCCATTTTGCTGTGGGGTTCTTGCAATACTAAGTTGCCTAGTAATTCCTTTCCTGGCACAGAAATCATCTAGATTCTTATTCCTAAATTCACCACCATTATCACTCCTAAGCATTTTAACTTCATTGCCAGACTTCTTCTCAATCTGAGTGATAAAATCAATTAGAGTATCAGCTGTGTCACTCTTCATAGCTAGAAAGAATGTCCAAGTAAACCTAGAAAAGTCATCTGTGATAACAAAGCAATAAGACTTACCATTCAAACTTTCTATATTGGTTGGACCAAAGAGGTCCATGTGAAGCAAATAAAGAGGTCTAGAACTAGAATGCACCTGTTTGGACTTGAATGAGACCTTGTGCTGCTTGCCATTAAGACATGCAACACAAGAGTGGTCATTGTGAAAGGCCTTCTCAGGCAAACCATCAACCAAGCCAAGTCTCACAAGCCTATTTATATTTTTAAAATTTATGTGCCCTAGTCTCTTGTGCCACAAATTACTCTCATCTACTGAAGCTTTAGCATAAAAACAAGACATATTGTTATTCATTCTAATCCCATTCAGATTCACATTATATATGTCTTTATGCCTAGGTGTTTTATATTCAATATATTTCTCATCAGGGATCTTATAATCCTTGCTTAACACCAAACATTCAGTATCAGTAAACAGAACTTTATTTTTGTTATCACAAACTTGTGATACACTAAACAGATTGTAATCAAGTTCTTTTACCAAGAATACGTTCTCAAAACGTAAATTCTTGGTCAAAAGGGTTCCTTTGCCTGTGATAGTACCATATCCGCCTCCAAAGTAAACCTTATCACCATCTTTAATGGGAGTGAAATTCGTCAGATAGTCTTCCTTCCCAGTCATGTGCCTTGAGCATCCACTATCCCAATATCCATAATCATTGACCTGTTTTTGAATGCCCTGCACATAAAGAAAACAAATTAGATTTCTTTGGGAACCCAAGCCTTAGAAGACTTAGATTCATCTGGTTGGTCAATACGAACAGACTTAGTTCTCATAACAACCCCATTTTCATCTTTCTTAGGATGAAATACCCAGTTAACCCCAATAGGTTTTGTAGTGACCTTTGAAATGTAAGTAAATCTGTTGCAGGTCATTGAACTCCCATTATCATTAGGGTTTTGATCTTTCTTTGGTCTCCATGTCAAGCTTGAAGAAGCTTTAGACCCCTTACCATGTGGTTGCAAATATTTAGGTCTGGTCACGTTTCTGTCAGCGTTGGAATTGGTCTTGTCAACACTGAAATTACCCTTGTCAGCGTTGAACCTAGGGTTTGCTACAGAAACCCATTGCCTATTCGACCAAGTGTTTGTCTTTTGAAATGGTCTTTGTCCATGAGTGTTAGACCCTCTAGTGAAGAATGGGGCAGGTCTAACAACTTGTGGACTTTGCTCCACACAAGGTTTGGGTCTGACAACGTCTGACTTCCTAACAACGTTGACTTTTTTCTTGTCAGCGCTGAATTTGTTCCTGTCAGCACTGACTTTGGGAGCGCTGACACACTTATATGCCAAGTGTGAAAAGCAACCACAAGTGTAACAAGCTTTTCTAGACACAACCCTAGGTCTAGAAGAGAAGAAGCCTGTTCCATTATTACTAACTTGGCTCTTGGGTGACCTAGTATTCCTATACATCTCTGCATACTTAATGCTAGGTTTTCTAACAGTGTTCGAGCCTAGGTCAACAGCTTTACCAGTGATTGGGTTTGTAACTTTAATGGGAGTTGACTCATTAGGACTTTCACATAGCAAGCCACCCTTAACAAATAATGTAGGGTTAGCTTTCTTCCATTCATTCAAGTCAGTCAACTTGTGTTGATACTCTTCAACTGGGGTGACAACTCTTGGTGGTGGAATGAATTCCTCCTCTTGGAGTTCTGGCAAACCAGTCCAAGATAGGTCCTTTTGTTGGACACCATAGAAGTCACCAGCTGGTGGTGGAACCATAGAGTAGTCTTTCATCCCAATCCCAGTCATGTCCTTAGGATCCCTTTGTTTACCCACACAGTCTCCTAGGGTTTGAGTGGCTCTATCAAATCTTTGAATTTTAAGGCCAACATTGTCTTTATTCTTAATGGCCTCATCTAATTTAGCATGTAACTCACCATTAACCCTTTCCATGATGTTTCTAATATCCATACTAGCATTTAACTCATGTTTTAAGATATTTATTTTATCTTTTAAGTCAAATTTCATTTTCTTGTATTCAGAAACTGTTTTCTCAGTTTGAGTGAGAGCTAGTTGGTAATTAGACAGTTTGCACTTTTCAGTACTCACATCACTTAACAATCTTAACACCTCTTTGTTAAGTTTCTCAGTGTTCCACCTACAACCTTTACTACAAAAAGCATCATTGTATACCTCATTATCCGATGAAGAGGAGGAGTGTGCCATGAGAGCATATTCAACATGCTCTTCTTCTTCAATTTCAGCAACCAAAGCTTTATCCTCTTCCACATCCTTAGCCAGAAATCTCCAATCCCATCCCATACCATCAATTCCTTGAACTGCAACCATGGCTTTAGGATCCTGAGCTTTAACAATTTGACTTGAGGGTTTACCAGCATCAGATCTTCTAGGAGATCTGCATTCCCTCATGAAGTGCCCCATACGATGAGAGTTGTAGCATTCAACTTTGGATTTATCAAATCCAGCTGTGTCTTTTGCATTGAAGGCCATCTTCTTCTTAAACCTTCAGTTCTACCTATTTACTCTTATACTAGCAAGAGCCATGTTCCACTTAATGTCCATCTCTTCCAAGTGCTCATCACTTATCTGCTCAAGGTCCTCATATGTAATCACTGAACCATTGGGCAAAGAAGCAATGTAAGCACATACAGTATCCAAATCCAAACCAACAGGTTTAACTCTTGGGGAGTCACTTTTGAATGTGTCAGTGTCTGAAAAGGAGACGTTGACAGGATTTGTTCCAGCGCTGACACATGATGATCCAGTAACTGGATGCATGTAGGAGTCCTTCTGATTTAATTGACCTTCACTATGAGAGAAGAAGGCCATGTTACTGTTGGTAGACTTGCTTCTATGCTCTAAAAGGGTTTCATCTTCCAACAGCCTTAGTTTGTTGTAGATGTCATCAAACGTGGAACTTTTGTATGTATTGTTGGCAAGAATAGATCTTGCCTCAATCTTCCACACCTCACCAAGACTTTTAAGAAAGGTAGCATTGATGTCAACATCACCAAGTTGTGTCCCCATGAAGGACAATTTGCTTGTAATGTCAAGCAATCTACTTCTCACACTACTCAGCTTCTTATTGGGTTGAGCTTTGAAAACAACATAATCATGCATGAGTTGTTTCTTCTTTTCTTCCCTGGTATCTGCATTGCCACCATATGCAACTTCAAGAGCTGCCCAAAGGTCTTTAGCATAATCATAACCTCTGTATTTATGCTGGTTCTCTTGTCCCAAAGAGACTTTCAGAATATTTAGGGTTTTCATGTCAACCCTTTCCTTTGCTATGTCTTCAGCAGACACAGCTCTACCATCTTCAGGTTTTTCTTTCTTATCTTCTTCAGAACATCCAGCAATAGCTGATCTTTGAGAAATAGCATCAACAATCTTTTGGTCTTTATCGAATTTGTTTCCATATTCAATGATCTCCCAGAGTGTGTAGTCATAGATCCCTAGATATTGATCAAAGTTGAATTTCCACAATTCAAAGTTGGTTGCATCATGCATGGGAATTTTGATGTTTGGTAAAGGTGAGGAGGAGGAGGAGGTTATTTCTGACATGATGTTTGCTAGGGTTTTTGAGAAAATTATGGTTTTGGTGATTTTAACGGTTCTTGTGTTCTTTAAAATCAAATGTTCCTCAACAAGCTCTGATACCACTTGTTGATCCCAAACTTTGATCGATTTAGCTTTATGTATACGAGATTAGATCAAGTAATAGACTTAGAGAAACCTTTGTATATGTTTATAATAATCTAAGTGTTATGCGGAATTAACACTTAAACAAGAACACACAAGATATAAAGAAACTTTCACTTTGATTAATGATATCAAACTTGCTTACAATGAAAGTAGTTTACGAATGAAAACTTATATGAAACATTAACCTAAAGGTCTTCTTTTATAGACATAAGAAGCCTTGTACAATAATCTACGTATCAGCTATTCTAGGTAAAGATAAATATAGAAAATACATTGTTGTTCCTATCTTTACTAGAAGTAATCTAGAATACAATAAACGCGTAGAGTATATCTTCCCATCAGTGCTTGTCTTTAATGTATCAACGCTTGACTTTATCTTGTCAACGCTTGAGCTGTCAGCGTTTGTTTTACTCCTGTCAACGCTTGATTTACTCTTGTCAGCGCTCAAGTGATCTGGCCATAATTTATTCCCAACAGTAAGGATAAGTTTATCATCGGCGATAAACTTTCCTTTCTTTGAAGTTCGGGTCACAATCTGTAATTTGATTGCGAGCCATATACACGAGCTTAAAACCTTTGAATAGTTTTAATGTAAGCTCGTGTCCGAGAAAATTTAATTTCTCGTTTTGAGGGTAAGTTATCGTTGCATAGATAGACTTCCCTTTATTTGAAGTTCGGGTCATCATATGTCATTTAACAATGAACCATATTTGTAAGCTTAACTGCAAATCCCCTGAGACACTTGTTTCTTGGATACCAGCTTCTTCAATAACCAAACTTTGAGAGTGTCCTTAGTTGAATGGTATACAATGAATGGACCGCCTTGTTCTTGTTGAACGTTTACTTTGGTACATGCATTCTCCTTAGAAGTTTGTGTACTTTGATATGGGTTAGCGATATTAAATTTAGAACCATGCGGGGGTTCTCAGTCAACCTTGGTAGTGCTAGAGGGAAACATCCTTCCTGTAGGAATCCATTGAAGATTAACTAATTTGATAATCCTACCCGTGGGTTGCCACCTAAGATTGGATATTGGCGACATGGTTTTCTTATGCACAACGGAAGACTCAGCGGTAGAAAACCTATTTCCTTTGGGAATCACTCTTTTAACACTTGAGTTCAGCTCCTTCAAGACTTTAGTAACACAAGCCGCATGATTTGTCGTGAAGACACTCTTCATGCATACGGAACAAACATCATGTTTGTAGTCCGAATGAGATCTAGAGATCCTAGTTCTTGCTTGTGTCATTTTCTTAGATGCATCTACATAGTGATTATTAGGCATGTTATTCGACCTATGTTGTGGCATATTCTTAGAACTATACCTAGAGTCACTAGTAGCAGTCTTGTTTGTAGGTTTTGCATAGGATTAGTTGATCACATTAGGCCTAGATAGTGGAGTGACTGGTCTTGAAAGATGAACCATATCAACTTGGGAGGCAAGCCGCGGTCTCGAGGATTTTGGTCGCTCGGATCTAAATGCATTCGGTTGTCGAACGGACTGAATTTTAGGTAGTTTCCCCAAGATTGATGGTTTTTCAGGCTTAGTGTCCACACCCTTTAGTTTTTCTTAATTCATTTTTCAACGTAGCCACAGCAAAAGCCTTTTCCTGAACCTAGGCCTTTAAAGTCTCATTATATTTAAGCAATTTATCTTGGGATGCCAACTTAGATTCTAGCAAAGTAATTTGTTTCACAAAGTTATCTTTTTCAGCTTTAGAATCTTGAATTTTTTGATTTAATTTTCTTTCAAGAGAAACGTTTGAATTTTCAAGTTTTTCAAAATACTTTACAAATTTATCCGTTTTCTTCAAAAACTCAATTTTGACATCCTCAAGAGCTTTAGATTGCTGAGCTAAAATCGTTTCAAGCTCTTTAATCTTGGTATAAGAATCGGTTAGTGAAGCAGTCATAAAGCATGTATCATGATTTACTATAGCATTCTAAACAATCTCTCCCCCATTATGACTCACATCGGATGAATCTGAAGTGGTAAAGCTATCACCCTTTTCCATCCCATGTTTGTTATAATTATGTTCGGAATTCTCAACACGTGGTAGTTCATCGGCATAGACATCATATACCACATTCCCTGACATGATGCTTGTATCGTGCTTTCCTCCCGATTCCATGCTCTTGCAATCTTTTGGCTCCAAGTTGTCAACCGTATGACCATTCTCCTCTTGAATTTGCATCTTAGATTTTTGCACTCCACTATCATATGCTTGCTGAAGTTGGGATCTTTCATAAATCAAAGACGAGACCGATGTCATGAATTTCAACAGTATACCACGGAACACTTGAACCTCCGTATGTGTATATTGAAGAAATGACTGACATATCCCTAAATTTTCAGAATTAACAATGTTGAATTGGAAGAAGTGCGTAAGTTGTGTCACTAGAGCTTTATATGCAGATACTGATGTAGAGTGATCAAAGTCTTCTTTGTGAAGTTGCTCAGCTAGTTGGTTCAAGTTGTGGAATATTGAGTCGATGAATATATAACGATCTTGACCAAAGAGTGTCACAAATTCGCTTCCTCCTTGATCCATGAAAGGGTTACAAGATGAGACTGAAGTAGTCGAAATAACGTTATACCACTTTCTCTAGCTTTGTCTTGCATTTGATGCACTTCTCCCTCTTGAGATGTCTAATTCAACGATTCCATTGAAGTTCGATGACAAATGAAGGTAAGGATTACTTATCGATCGAGAAATGAAAGAAAGTAATTGTGTTTGTTGTTGTCGATTAAATCCCTCGACTAGTGAAGAAAATTGATTAAATCGACTAGTTATGTCTTCTTAGGAAACCAAAAATTCCAAGACCAAATAACTCACGAATTTCCAAAATCACTTTTTGAAAATATTAAACTTTCCAAAGATCTCGCAATGTTAAGTTATTCAATTTCGCAATGTGAAACTTGAATATAATTCCGCAATGTGAGATTGAATGATTCCGCAATGTGAGAATGAATGATTTCGCAATGTGGACTCAAGATTCAATTCCGCAATGTTAACACAGATTCGATTCCGCAATGTTATCTAAAATATGATTCAATTCCGCAATATGCAAAGTGATTCAATTCCGTAATGTAGAAAATGATTCAATTCCGCAATGTAGAAAATAATTCAATTCCGCAATGTCGAAAATGATTCAATTCCGCAATATGGAAAATAATTCAATTCCGCAATGTAGAAAAGGATTAAATTCCGCAATGTAGAAGAGGATTCAATTCCGCAATGTAGGAAAGGATTCAATTCCGCAATGTGCCAATGTGCCAAATGATTCAATTCTGCAATGTTGTTAGATATTGCGGAATTAACCTAAAAAGTTGATCTCGGATGTACTTGTAGATTTTCGAAACTTGAAGCCAAAAATGAACCCAAACACCCAAAAATTTTGTGTTCTTTTACCAATAAAAATATACCAAATCACTACCACGACTATGTAGATGATATTGGTAAAGATCAAACCACGAAAAACACAAAAAAAAAATTGGATCGAGTGATTTTGGATCTAAAAATCACGAAAATCAAGAAAATAAACACATGAACAAATCAATCATCCCATGATTCTTGATACCAATTGTTAATTTATCGTAATCCTTGGATTATCTAACTATGGAGATGATAACTAGAGAGAGAAAGAGATGAAGAACTTAGAGAGAGAAAGTAGAGAGAGGTTGGAGAGAAAAGAACAAGTATTAGATTAGGTGTGTGAAATGTAAGAACCAACCCCTCCTAACATGCTAGGAGAGGGTATATATAGCCCACCCTACATGTGGGCTTGATGAGTTATATGTTTACATACTAGATCACGAGCCCATACTAGATGTATCTCGTTGGAGTGACCAATCCTTTTTAAATACGTAAAAACGTATTTCCAACAATTTGTTATTCAATGATACAATATAATAACCTAGAAGATCGTGTCAGATTGGTGATGGAATAGATAAATTGCCAAAGTAGATCCGTTGGTGGATCATGTGTGTTGAAGAGGTTGTTTCGTCGAGGTGCCTGTGGAAACAAAAAAAAGGTTTGAATAGTTTGCTGGTTATAATTATGTTTTCTAAATTAATTTACCTCTTAAATGATTAGATTCGATTTTATATTAATTCTACTTACAAGAAATATGAAACATAAGTAATAACAACTAACAATAAATGTGAACGACAATTAAGTAAAAAGTAATAAGAGGAGGGAAAGAACAATCAAATCACCAAACTGAAATTTATAGTGGTTCGACAACGAAGCTTTTCTTCGCCCTACTCCTCTCTGCGAGTGCCCTACTCGAAGATTTTAATATGTCAACAAGCTTCCTTCAAGATGAAAAAAACCTTGTACACGTCGCTTATTAATTTTACCGACTAACCTAAATGTCAAGTTTAAATGCTAGAACCGATCAACATTCTTACTTCTTCTCCTTATTTATATTCACAGCATCCGATCTATTTCCTACGCACTTGTACATACAACAATAGAAAAAACGTATAAGACATTTTCTAAAGTAGTAAAAACATTTTTCTAATATTAACCCATTATATGTACTCTTAGCCCTTACTCTAACTATGTCACATTTTTCATAGTTGTCAACATCATCAAGTATCTTTCACATAATTTAAAACAAAACCCTTTGAGTATACGTGTTAATATTTATAGGGTTCGAACACCCTACACGAACACACAATCAAATAGCGTATGAAAGACATTGTTCAATTTTTATGGGTTTCGAATGAAGAGCTTTTTGGACAAAAGTTTTTTTCTCCTTCAAATTCCACGAAATTCATATGATGTCTGATTTCGAATATCAATCTTGTGGTGATGCATGTAGTGTTAGCAAGGATTAGAGAAGTACGAGTTGTGAATGATACAAGTCGAGTTGCAAATCATGACCTTTTGTAATTTCAACGAGGTAACAATCAACAAGCTTGACCATTTTGATTAGAATATATTAGGATTAAATAATATATTAATATTAATAAAAATACTTAATCGACATCAAAGGGTTAAAATTAAGATTAACATCTTCGTTTGGAGAGTTAATCTAGATAAATTGCTATCTCTTTCAAATCATTCTCTTAAAGGTATGGATATTCCTTCTATCCTATGTTCTTCTTGTAATACCTTAATAGACACGGTTTCCTATCTATTTTATGTTGAAAATACGTTTTACGTATATAGAAAGTCTCGGTCACCCCAACAATATAGTTATAGGCTCGTAGTAGTGTTTAGTAACATTTATTAAATAGCCCGACCCATGAGCATGTTCATAGGCCGGAGGCCCAAGTCCATTAAGGACTTGGGTATATAAACCTCTTTCCACCATGGAAAGAGGTGTTGGTTGTTTTTCATTTCTCATTTCAATATAACAAGTTTCTTTCATTTCTCTCTCTAAGTTTCTCTCTCTAGAAAACATCAACCCTCTTGATTCATAAAGATTATCATTGTTCTACAATTGGTATCAAGAGCTATGGGATGAAATAAAGATTGGTTTTGTGTTGTTCATACTTTTCTAAGTGTGTTCATGTGTTTTTGATTGATTTTTCCAAAAGTTACAAAAAAATTTCGTGTTCTTTGATTCCAAGTGATCTATATCTCTTCTAAATAGTTCTAGTAACGATTTGGTGATATTCGTTTGGTTAGAATCACGAATTTCAAGGTAAAAATCCATTCTTTCTTGTTGCTCTTAAGTCTCGGACTATTTTTCAGGGGTACGATCTGACTTTGTGTTTGCATAAACCCTGAGGGTTTCTACTTGCGATCCATAGTCACGATCTAAGACTACGATCTAACTGCGATCACTAGTACGATCCACGTTACAATCAGTGACTACGATCGCTCTCTACGATCCAAGCTACGATCAAGGAGTACGATTGCCCAGTACGATCTACGTTACGATCTGAGACTACGATTGCTTAGTACGATCCAAGCTGCGATCCAAGAGTACGATTGCCAAGTACGATCCACGTTACGATCTAGGATAAGTGAGCACGATCCAGGCTTCGATCACTTGAGTAGGATAGGAGAGTACGATCAGGACCCAATCAAGGACTACGATCAGGATACGATCTGGGAGTCCGATCTAGGAGTACGATCAGCTATTTTTTGCAACACTTAGAGGATTTTTCATCTTTGCATTTATTTGGAGACATTAACAAAAACACACAATCAAAAGATCATAATATCTTTATTTAAACAACATTAAAACACATAATCTTATTTCATTGGTCGATCATTTTTTGATAATCTTTTTTCAAGGTATCATAAAATGAATTCACATTCATATATGCCAACCATGACTTCGCTTACCGATATCTCAATCATTTCGAGTACCGATACTCGCCCACCTTTGCTCATCAAAGATTTATTTGAAGCATGGCAAGGTCGCATGAGAACGTACATCATGGGCAAACCCAGTGGTCGAATTATGCTTCAATCAATTGAAAAAGGTCCATTAGATTGGGGAGAGGTTACCGTCAACAATATGACAAGGGCAAGGGAGTATCATGAGTTAACCGATGCTAACAAACTCATTGCAGATGCCGATGAAAGGGCTGTTCAGACAATTCTTCAAGCCCTTCAACCCGATATCTTTTGAATGGTAAGTAAACACTCAGGGGCTAAGAATCTTTGGGATCGACTAGCTGTTTTGTTACAAGGTACATCTGTAACTAAGCAAGAACGAGAGTGTCAATTGTATGACTTGTTTGATAGATTTTCATACCTTCCAGGGGAGACTCTTCACGATTACTACTGGCGTTTCACCACTTTGATGAATGACATGAACATGTATAATCTAAGGATTGAACAGTTTCAACTAAATACAAAGTTTTTGAACACGCTACCCAAGAATGGAGTCAATATGTCACTGATGTTAAGATGATTCGCGATTTGCACAAGTCCAATTTAGATCAACTCTATGCTTTCTTACAACAACACGAGAAGCATGTGATCCAAAAACGACTCTCTCATGGATCTTATCATGAACCATTGGCATTAATGGGAAACCATCCTACACTGTCATACCAAAACTCTCAGCTTGCTTTGGGACACCAATCTTCATATCAACCTTTGTATCAAACACCAAGCTTCCCACAGTACTCGATCTTGCCACAACCACCTACATCTTACCACGAACAATTCAAGCAACCAGCAACATCATCACCAGGAGATTCACATCCGTTACCTTATTCTTCACACCAGTACTCACCTTATCAACCTCTAACAAACCCTGCTGTTACCTATCAACAACTTGAGGATCCTCTACCCTATTACTCACAACAAGTTAGTGCTCCATCAAATCAACTTGTAGCTCAGTCTGCACCAGCATTCTACTGTGATGATGAGATCCCTGTTCCTAAGTTTAGACAAGGGGACAGTCCTACTGATATACTTGCTCAAATGTGTGCTTATCTCACTCAAACATTGAACAAACGAGGTTACAGAAGTCCAGCAACAACGAACAATCAGTTAAGGAACTCTTCTAACTCTCGACAACAAGCTACAATTCAGGATGGCAGAGTCATGGTGCAACCACTTCAGGGGAGACCCAATTCATCTACTACTGGTTCATGTTCTTCTAACACTGCTGATACAAGAGGTAATAGCACTGGTAAAATGAAGGTGATTATATGCTACAACTGCAAAGGGGAAGGGCACATGGCCCGAGAGTGGATGCAGCCTAAGAGGAAAAGGGACGACACATGGTTTCAGAAGAAGATCTACTTGGTGAATGCTCAAGCCCAAGGACGTGAGCTCGATGAAGAGGAGTTGGCTTTTCTTGCAGATCCGGGAGTGGCAGATACTGACGGTCTCACAGCAGCCATCACAAACAATGCTGCATATCAATGTGATGATTTGGATGCATACGACTCTGACTGTGATGATCTTAACATCGCAAAAGCAGCTCTTATGGCAAATCTTTCACTTTATGGAGCGGATACAATTTCTGAGGTACCAAATACTGCTACAGATACTAGCATTGTACCTTATCAAGTTGAGAAAGTGTCTGAGTATTCGAAACAGCCTCTGGTGGTTAGTAACTCAGTCGAGGAGGCAAACAATGATAACAATATCAATGCAAGTCCCCAGACTTTGAGTGAACCACAACCGGGAGCTATTACGACTACAAATTCGTCTTCTGAACCTGATTTGGTTATGGTCTCAGCATCTTTGCTTAGCCAAATGAATAATGTGGTCCTTGAAACCCTCAGTGTTAATCAGACTTTATCCGCCGAGATTGCTTTGCATAAAGAAAAGGTTAAAACCTTGGAATTAACTCCTGTGTCCACTACCTTAACCAATCCTGAATTTGATAGGTTTAGGCAACTACAAATGGATAATCTGCTAGAAATTGAGAGTTTAAGAGCAAATCTTTCGAAAGAAATCAAAGAAAAAGAGTCAGTCGTTAATAATTTTCAAAAACTTCAAACGGATTTCGAAATTCTCGAGTCTAAAAGAGTTGAAACGGAAATTAAGGCGTCTGAGAGAGTTAAAAAGACTGAAATTTTGCTTTTAAAACAATATGCTGCTTCACACTTAGTACACTTGTTTCATTCTTCTTTTCAAGAGTTCAATCTATCGCGTCTAATAGACCTACCACCTAACCCGGGTTATGCAAAGCAAGCATTTCACCACAACCCACGACTTTATGATGCCACCAAGTTAGGATTGGTATTAGATCCGATTGTGTTCTTGAATGAATCTGAGAGCATGACACCATATGACGAGAAGCGGTTAAAATTACATCCTACATATCCTGAATATGACTATGCTCAAATGAATGCAACAAATGCTACAATAGATCTTAGAACTCGATTTAATATGAAAAAGAGAACTATCCAAACATCCACTTTCATGCCTACTAGAGAATGCCTTATTATAATTCCTACACTCGTTAACTCGGACGAACCGAAGGAAATTCCTAAGAATCTTCCACCAGTAAGTATGGTAAAGCTCAGCTTGGAAGAGATTGAGCAATACCTTATCGAGTTTGACAAGGTCATCCTGGAATGTACGACTTCAACGGATTTAACCGCTGGAGAATGGGCTTTCGAACACATGAAAACGGTGTTTGAGAAAGAGATCGTTCCATTTGTGAACCATATTAAAAAGGGAGTATATGATCTAGCGGGTAATCTAAGTTTTGAAATTGGTGAAGTTCAAAAAGTTTTCTATGAAATGGATGATGCTTATGAACAACATTTAATTGAAAAAGAAAATATTTTATCCGAATATGACCGTTTCTTAGAACATATAGTGTCTCTTGAAGTGATGCAAGTTGTTACTCTTAAATACGCTCATGAGATTTCATCTACTACTGTGAATATATTTGATGATGTGCATGATATGTCTGTGAATAATGTTGAGCCTGTGATTAATGTAGATAATAATTCTTGTCATGAATCCAACGCTGATTTTTTAAAGCTTCAAGATTATTATGACACACTTTCAAAACATTTTAATGAGCTTCAAAAACATTGTATATCTCTTTAAATTGAGAATCAATCTAAAAATGAAACTCTTTCAAAAAATGATTGTGAAAACTCCGTTGAGACAAGTGACAAGATGATTCAGGTTGTTTAGGCTCTAGAGGAAGAAATTTTGAGACTTAAGAGAGAATCAATAGCAGAGAAATTGGAACTAGAGGCTGTAGAGATTAAGAATCATGCCCTAGAAGATAGAATTAATTCTATGATAGGGGAGCTTGATAAAGTAAAGCAGGGTTTCTCAGATATTTATTGTTCATTAGAAGAACGCTTCGCTTTTAATGCGGCAGAGCAAAAGTCACTCGTTGAACAATTGAACCGTAAGTGCGAGAAAATCTCTGACTTAAACATTCAACTCATAGAGAAAAACATGGTTTTGGCTGAATTAAAGGAGCCACTTCAACTCAATGGACAAGAAGTTGTTGATAATCCAGCCACCATCTCTGCCTCGACCTCTAGTGCTCCCAAACCCAACCCACGTGTGCTATATCGGGATCCAAAATTTAAGAATAGTCCAACTAAGTTTGCCACATACATGAAAAATGCCTTAGAACATGTTGATCTTGCTAGAGAGATCGTTGATGAAATGTGTGAACTAGATCCCACAAGTCATCCTCTAAATGAGCTTTTCTTATATGTGGATCGCGTTCAGGATTGTTTAGCAAACTTAGAATACATTGGGAAATCGATATCTGTACCCCCAAAACAGCAAACCCCCACCATTGCCATTACTCCATTCAATAAGAATCCAGGATCTAAGCCTATTTTAAACACACTCGTCAAGGCTACATCAAAATCTGACACTAATGTTCCCATGGCTTCTATAGGAGTAATTATGTCTATTAAGGCTAAAGGATCTCAAGACAAGAAAGATAGGATCAAGCGTTCCACTAGTAGGACTGCCAAGAAGAAAGTAGAAGTTCACCCTAGGAATGTTATTTCAGTTTTAAATAAAAAGAATCATGTATCTAAGACAAAAGGATCTGCTTCTGTGCAGAAGCCTAAGAAATATGTGAATTCAAATTTGCGATGTTTGAATTGTAATGAATGCATGTTTTCTCAGCGTCATGATTTATGCCTTGTTGATCACGTGAATGAAATGTATGCTATTAGGAACAACCTTGAAAGGATTCCAACGGGGAATAAATTCACCCAAGTTGGTTGGCAATGGAAACCCACTGGTAGGACCTTTACTGCTAATGGAACTAAGTGCCCTTTAACTAGGATCACATCCACGGAAGTTAGGTCTCAACGTCCTTTAAATAGGAACACTAGCACAAAGAAATGGAAAAAGCACCCTTTAACTAGGTCTGCCCCCACTATTGTGCCTACCAGTGAAGAAGTACCTCAGGATCTTAGACAACTAGAATCTAAGCCAACATTTAGGAAGCAAGTTTGGAAGCCTAAGAATTCTTCGGTTAGCAAATCTAAGATAATTATATCTGTACCTGCTAACACAGAGGAACTACAAGATTCCGATACATCGTCCTTGTCTGGTGATATTTTCAGGTGGTCCAAATCATCCTCTGGTAATTGGACTCTGGATGCTCAAAGCATATGACCGGAGATTGCTCGATGCTCAGAAATTTCGTCAGCAAGTTTCTAGGAACGGTTAAATTCGGCAACGACCATATTCCGAAGATCATGGGTTATGGTGAATACCAAATTGGGAACGTTACGATTTCAAGGGTTTATTATGTGGAGGGACTTGGTCACAATCTATTTTCAGTGGGACAATTTTGCGATTCAAACCTTGAGGTGGCTTTTCGACAACATACTTGCTTTATTCGCGATCTTGAAGGAAATGATTTGTTAAAGGGTTCTCGAGGGGACAATCTCTACACACTGTTCATTCAAAACATGATGGCCGCCTCTCATGTATGCCTTCTTTCCAAAGCATCTATGACCAAGTCATGTTTGTGGCATCGTCGGTTATCTCATCTCAACTTTGATGCTATAAACCATTTGGCTAAAAACGAACTTGTTCGTGGTCTTCCAAAACATAAGTTCGACAAGGATCATTTATGTTCCGCGTGTTCTTTGGGAAAAAGCACCAAGAAATCAGTCCGAGACATCTACTATTACTCTTGAACCAGATGTCCCATCCCCCAACAATTCACAAACTACACCTGAATCATCACCCCCACTAGTTCCTAATGATGTTGTAGAGGATCCCTATGATCACGACTTGGAATATGCTCACTTACAAGAGCTTCCCTTCTTTGGTTCACATATACCTGAAGACCCTACCGGTGCGTCTACCTTAGAGGAAGCTCCTGCAATCGTTCACTCTCGACCACCACGGATTGAATCTCACAACACAAAATGGACAATAGATCACCCAATCCGCAATATTATTGGTGACATCGATCGACCAGCCTTAACACGCCACCAACTCTAAGAACATGCATTATATTGCTATTTTGATGCATTTCTTTCAGACACTGAACCTAAAAACTGGCAACAAGCCATGACCAAATCATCTTGGATTGAAGCCATGCAAGAGGAACTTAATGAATTCCAACGTCTTGAAATGTGGGAATTAGTTCCTTTACCCAGCAACGTTGAAATCCTGACATTGTTGTGGGTATATAAGGTTAAACTCGATGAGTTAGGTGGAGTGCTGAAGAACAAAGCTAGATTGGTTGCTAGAGGTTACAAACAAGCTTTGGGTATTGACTTTGAAGAATCCTTTGCTCCTGTTGCATGATTGGAGGCTATTAGACTATTCCTTGCTTATGCTGCTCACATGAATATGATCGTCTACCAAATAGATGTTAAGACGGCATTTCTCAATGGTGAATTAAGGGAAGATGTCTATGTAAGCCAGCCGAATGGATTCGTCAACTCGGAGTATCCTAATCACGTGTACAAGCTCAAGAAGGTTCTTTACGGGTTGAAACAAGCTCCACGCGCGTGGTACAATCTCTTATCGTCGTATCTCATCTCGAAAGGCTTCTCCAAAGGCAAAGTGGACCCAACTTTATTCATTCTCAAGGAGGAAAACGACATGATACTGGTACAAATTTATGTTGATGATATAATATTTGCTGCTACTAATCAACGATTGTCTGACCATTTTGAGAAAATTATGTCCACACGCTTTTAGATGTCGATGATGGGAAAAATTTCATTTTTCTTAGGGTTGGAAATTTCTTAGAATCCCAGAGGCATCTTCATTAATCAATCCAAATTTGCTCTTGAATCATTAAAGAAATATCATTTTGAAAACTGTGACCCCGTGGATACTCCAATGGTGGAGAGATCCAAGTTAGATGAAGATAAGGAAGGGATAGCTGTCGATCCTAAACTTTACCGTGGAATGATCGACACCCTTCTCTATCTGACTGCTAGCAGGCTTGATTTGCAATTTGCTATATGCATGTGTGCCCGGTATCAGGCTCGGCCTACCGAAAAGCACTTACATGTTGTGAAAAAGATCTTTCGGTCTCTTAAAGGAACACTAAATCGTGGTCTGTAGTATCCGAAGGATTCCTCTATTGCACTAATCTCATATGCAGATGCGGATTATGCTGGGTGTCAAGATACTAGACGTAGCACTTCTGGCAGTGTGCAACTTCTTGGAGATAGACTTATCAGTTGGGCATCTAAAAGGCAAAAAAGCGTTGCGATATCAAGTACAGAGGCTGAATACATTGCTATGTCCGGTTGTTGTGCTCAAGTTCTTTGGATGAGATCAAAATTAACTAACTACGGTCTTGGATTCAACAAAATCCCGATGTACTGTGATAACAAAAGTGCAATTGCTCTGTGCTGCAACTATGTTCAAAATTCCCGGGCAAAGCACATTGACATACGCTACCACTTCATCAAAGAGCAAGTAGAAAATGGAGTGATCGAACTGTACTTCGTCAACACTAAGTATCAGCTGGCAGATATTTTCACGAAGGCATTAGATCGAGGACGTATCGAGTTTTTGATCGAAAAACTAGGCATGAAATCATTCTCACCAGCGACACTTAAGGAGTTGGCAGAATAATCTGAAGAATAGTAGTGGTAAACTATTCTCGAGTATCCTTTGATCGTGATCTTGTATATTATCATATATATTTAAACCACCAAAAGAAAAATACAAAAATATAAAACATAGAAAAACCATAAAAAATATAAAACATTCAAAATCCATAAAAAATATAAAATCAAGAAAATCCAAAAAAAAATTCATTTTCAAAACGGGCATGTCTTTTAGTACGGTAATATTTACGGCCTTAGAAATGTCGATTAAAATTTACACGGCGCCATAAATAGAGTCCGTATAAAAGTTTTATATGTTTTTAAAACATGCCCATTATGGCTTGTAGTTATTTCAGACTGCAACCCGTTTTTCGCATTAAAGTCACGTATTTCTTTTTCTAAACGTTGGCTCACAACGGGAATTAATTTTCTCGGGCAAGGTTTACTTTCAAACCTTTTAAGGGACCAAGTTTTCTTTATAACTTGGTCTAACACAAATTAGTGTACGTATTAGTACACTTATTTTGTCAAAATAAGAGAAATCTTATTGCCACCAGAATCGTTCCATAAACTCACTAAACTGGAAAAAGTCTTCATGGATATTTGTTCTTTTAAAAAACAATGACTTCATCTCTTTAAATAGAAAACGGGTCTATGTTTAAGAGGGAGAAAATATTATATTTCTTTTGGAATTAAAATTCATCTTCAAAAAGGTTTGTGACCCATTGATCCAGTCTCTTCAACAACACCTGGAGGCTCAAGCTAAACAAATAGCTACACTGACTGAAAGATTCACCACTTCCGAGACACAACCTATCAAGGAACCTCAACCTGATGAGCCTACACTTCAGAAAATATACGACAGAGTGTCTAAACTTAAAGCCCAACACAAATCATTTCTTGGAGAGAAGAAAACTCGTGACAAAGAGAATGCTGCATTCCTTGGGTCAATTGATGAAAAGATGACCAAGATCATTCGACAAGAAGTCAAGTCATACGTTGATCAGCAGCTACCCAATCTTGTCGGTAATGGTTTATCTACACTTCAACTAATGACATTGTTACAGACACGTCTGCTAAATATGGGTGCTCATAAATCAAAGAATAAACGAAAACTTCTGCAATATCTCAACAAAGCAATTATTGACGATACACCAACAGATACTACCGACTCTGAGTCTGACAATGAAGACAAACTAGAGGAGGAAGAAGATGAGGGTAACGATGAGGAGGATGATGGTGACAATGATCAAAATGAGGAAGAGGATAAGGAAGGATATGAGGAGGAAGAAGAGGATGAGTAAGAAAAGGATAAGGATGAAGATGAAGATGAAGATGAGGACGAGGATACAGATGACGATGAGGATGACGATGATGATAATGACGACGGTAATGGAACCAACAAGGGTGATAAGAATGACGAAACGGGTACTAATGCTGAAGAGTCTAATAAGGATGACAGTGATAAGGCTACTGAGTAAGGTTTAGAGGAAGCTGCAGAAAACATTGCTGAAACGGCTGAAAAGACAGTGGAGTCTACTGTACCAGAAACTCAGCAAATTGACACAGGTATATTGTTAGGTCTACTAGATGTAGATCTTGCAGCCTGTCAGGACCGGTGAATGACTTCTGTAATCACAAGTCAAATCACAAAGAGACTCTATACACAATATGAATGTAGAATATAAATATAAACAAGAGAAACAGAATAACTATAAAGACTTGATCCTTTCTAAGGATTTCTAATATTGATAAAGACTAGAACTACGTTTTGTGAAGGTGTCTATAACCCTTCTGCCTAAGGTTCCTTTTATACTACAAGGAAACCCTAATACATCATTAAAGAAAACGTGTAAAACTGATATGCATATCCTTTCCTAAAATATCTCATGCATATCCTAACAGAATATTAAGTAAATAATAAAGTTTGACTTCGACTAGGACCAGGAGCAGGACTTGCTCCTACTACGACTAGGACCAGGAGGAACTACATACCTCCTAGTCTACCTATTACATATAACTATTACAATGGTCCTAACAATCCTCCCCTAAACTTGAATTTGACCTGTTGAGTTCAAGTTTCCTGGAAAACGTGAAAAGAAAGCCCGAGGATTGTATCAGCAAAACAAATAGCAGCATCAACAAGATAAGAATCAGAAGACCAGCCGCATGAAACACTAGAAGCTTCTCCAAAGCTTGCAACAAATCAGCATCAGGTTGAATCTTGTCAGCAACATGAGCAGATTTGATGAGCCTTTACCAAGTAGCTGCTCGCTCTTGGGCTAGCTAGTCATTATGGTGGAATAAGCATCACCCTGGGAGACTAAAACCCAGCCCAACTCTTAGAACGTGAATCAATGGTGAGTGGGAGTACCCTGATGATTTTAGGCAAACCATCACAGCCGTCAACGAATTTGATGCGTCTTTACCAGAAGCCGTACCCCTCTGGACTCGCCAACTCTTAGCAATGAAGCATCGGTGAGTTGAACACCCTATAGCTTTAAGCAAGCTATTACAGCTATCAACGGATTTGATAAGATCTTTACCAAGAGCCGTACCCCCTTGGATTAGCCACTTTTCAGTCCAAGACTATGGCAAGTGAAAACCATCCAGTTTTGGGTAACCTGGCAACCATTAACGGATTTGATAATCGCACCAGGAGCCGTACCCTCAAGGTGAATCAACTTTTTCTTGTCGATCAGACATGGTAAGTTGAGAACCATTTGTTGTGTGGACCACGTCCAACACCAAGTGAAACCAAGTACCAGAACAAACTCAAACCAGGAACCACATCTTGAAACAGCCAAGGGATATTATGTACAAGTATAAAAGCTAAACTGTGTTTAAGTATAAGCAGATATTATATAAAAAGTATATATTTTTTTTTTCAACTGTTTTTTTTTAACTATAAAGAATGAAAGTCACCAATCACTGTACATATTGGTGAAAAGAATCAAAATAAGAATAAAAATTCAAAGTATAAACACTTACAACCCAGTCACCTTACATACCAGAAGCTTCCTTCTTATCCGCTAGCAACCGTGCTTGAATACCCTCTACCAACGATGTGGCCATACTCGACTCATTCCCAGAAGGAGCAGTAGAAATCTGCAAGTGACTTGCCAACATTGCTTCCATGGAAGAAATAGTCAAAGGATACTCAACATCCGTCAACATAAACACCACATGACCAGAACCTAATTCCAACACATGAACTCCACATCCAGCATAAAGCTTCCAGCGAATAATCTCCCATTGCATTTGATCCTTTCATACGCCCAAAGCAGTAGCAGATGGAGGAGGATCCAACATCAGCTTGAGATCGGCCCAAAGACGGATACCAGGCTAGGAAGACACCGCCATAGAGTTAAACGGCATACTAGAATCAACAAGCCCAAACAACGCCATAAGATCCATACGGTCAGCCCACGATAACACACCCTGCAAACTCGTGACCAATCGCACAGTCCCATCACTCAAAGTAATCCGATGGGAGACGCCACCAGGAAGTGTTGTAGACCTCTCAACCGTATAACCCGTAATGCTTCCATTGCCCAAAGGTAAGTCAGAATCGCTATCCGAAGCTGCATCAATTAAGTTCTCAGGATCACGCTTCTCAAAAGGAACTGATTTACCACGGCGAACACGTCGAGCAAGTTTCTGGCGAGTGGAACGTCGAGGCGTGGGAGCCGAAGGAGTGGATTCAACCTTCACCCGAACTTCAGCAACAACAGGAGAAGCAGTAGAAGTAGACTCATGAACATGTCCACCCAAAGAACCACTAGGTGCTGCATCAGAAGTAGGATTAGGTTATGTTGTAGGAACTTGTGGTGATGAAGATGGCACATCAGATGTAGCAGCATTTGGTATGGTGGGATCAACAAAAGTGCTTGCAGGAACATGGGTGGTGGGAGTAGTAACAGGTGTGGTGATGGAAGCATGAGTGGTGGTGGTAGTAACAAAGATGGTAGTAGCAAGACCAGCAGTAGAACCAATAGGAGCAACCAAGGGTGTAGTAGAAGGACCAACAGAAGTAGCAATAGAACCAGAAAGACTACCATCAGAACCAGGAGTGGGTACAGACGAAGGACCAGTAGAATCAGCAGGCATAGAAGCAGTCACACCACGAGGATGGTAAATAAATCTTTCCGGAATGGGTTGGCTCTGACGCTTCACCATCTTCTCATAAAGGACCTTAAGCTCATCAAATGTCAGAGCTCTCACCCGAGCCCAAGACCACGGAGCATTGAAATGAGCAGCAGATTGATATTTTACATAACGTTGAATCTGCTGACGCTGCTCAGTCCGAGATAGAGGTCTGTTCCTTCGCTGTTTCTTTAGTTCTTCAGCAAGATCCAACTGGTGCTTACGCATCATCACCATAGCACGCGGAATACAATTGTGTTCATCAACATCATCACCCAACAAATCTTTAAACTGAGCATAATCCCGAGTGAGAACAGTCAACACTTGCATCCATTCACCATGAGTCCAGTGCATGGCATCATGCTGAATTTGCGCACGCCTTCGCTCTCGCAGCTCTTCCTCAGCAACCCTATCCTCCTCATCAATCTCAGCCTGAACCCGACGAGCAGCCTCTTCACCAAGTCTTTCTTCTTCAATCTGTCGACGAGTGCGCTTGCGAGTGGGAGATGGAGAATCAGTCATTGGGGCTTTTCCCTTCGGATCATGAGAGGGACCAGCATGAGAACCAGCAGCAGCATCAGAATCACCACCCATAGAAGGGGGAATAGCACTAGGAGAAGGAGCATCGGAGGACATTGGAGGACCGGGCAGATCATCATAAACTTTATCAGCAAAGGCAGCCTTTGCCAGCAACGTCAAGCCATCCTCAACATTCTCCGCACCCTCATCCTCAGAATCAGAAAGAACCACATGCTTCTTGCGACGACGTTGTTGATTCTCCAATACCTTTATACGATCGGCCAGAGGAAGAACAAACTCCCTTGTGAGCTTCCGATGTTGGCTAAAGTCCGCTTCCAAACAAATCATCCTCTCATGGTACCTGTGCATAAGATCTAGCAAAGATGTCAGTGTAGTAGGCTCCTCCGCCTGCCCACCAAGAGAACTTGGATCAGGGAAAGCATCACGGGAGCCCGAAGCAACATGTGGGTCAACCTGTGGAGAACTAGCATCAAACGGGATATCAGTCGAGTGTGGGGCAGGGCTAGGAGGTGGAGTCTCCACAAATGGAGACTGATGTGGAACTGAGGAAGGACCAGCCTTGGAAGGGGATGGTTTTTCAACCACCACTTCCTCAACTAGCTCCTCCTCTACCACAGGAGTGGCACCACCAGTAGGAGCCTCCTCCTCCTCCATGGGGTCATCATCTAACACAACCAACTCAGGAGCATCCTCCTCCTGACCTATAGGACCCTGAGCCAACCCCATCATGGCTTCAGTCAGGGGCCTCCAATCCCCAGGAAACCCATTCATCATATTGTAATACACTTTCGCTGTAAGTTTAGATGGCACATGCTCAGCCCTATCACGTGGAATGCAAACAAGTATTTGTTGAAGAAACCTAGGGTACATAAGAAATTTCTTCCTCGACCCAGCAGTCGACAAATTACTAGCCATCCCCTCAAATAGATAATGAGAAAAATTAAACACTCTACCCTGGGCTAAACATATAAGACCAGTAGCCAAAGGAGTAGGGAACGCATCCCAACTCCCCGACTTGGGACTCATACAATGGATTAAATAGTGAACCAGAAGCTTCCACTGAGGGGAAAACCTATTCTTTTGGAAGTTAAACTTCCCCCCATGTTCATAACCTATGGCAGCCATACCCTCTAATACTTCCGAATTGGGAAGTGATACAACACCCCCCTCATCCTGAAGATGAAGAGAAGAGCGAATAGACGCTGCAGTTACCACATAAGCACGTCCATCTATGGTAGCATGGAGTGCTCGTGGACGTCTAGCCACATTCACAAGCTCAACAGACGCCCAAAATTGACGTACCACACTATCATATATAGTAGGACAAACAGTAAATGCAAACCTTAAGTTTGAAGCTTCAATAAACTCCAAGATATCAGCAAAATGTTCACGATTTGGACCATCACCCAGATAAGCAACACGATTATGAGCAGGTTGGTAAGCAAGAGCAGCCATGGATCTTGATGAATGGATGGAAGAAGGATTTGGATTGGGATTTAAAGAGTAGAAGCGGTTTTTGTGTGTATTTTAATTGTAATGAGTGAGTCAAGGGTGTATGTTGACCATATAGGAAGAAAGTAGTAACTGTTCATTGACCCCTATTAATGGGGGGTTGCCCTTTCAAATTAAGCCATAATGGCATACTAACCACTTGCCCTTTTTAACATAATAACTTACCCCCAATTTATTTGCTGAATTCAAACTTGTAAATACCAGTATTGAGAGCTTTGACCAAAAGTCAAAGTACACAATAGTCAGACCAGGAGCAAAACGTGATTAACAAAGGACAAAAGGAATGAACAGTAGCCAGACCAGAACCAGTACCAATAGCCAAACACCACTAGACATGGAAAGATTTCAAACCACCAGAAGACAACCAAGCACAACTAGAAGCTGACCAAGGTGGACCAGAAGCCAGTCATATAAGGCCATATCCACCAGAAGAGAGAAAAAATCCTCCTTCAGAAGCACCACACACCACCATAACCAAGAAATTATGTTGTTAAATACTATGAATACGTTAGACTGACCTAATATGTACACAAAGCCTCCCCTTAGGCTTTGCCTCCCCTCAATCCTAGACCTCACGGATTGACCATCCCAATATGAACCACCAAGTGGTTAAACCGAGGACCATCAAAAGCTTTAGTCAGCAAATCAGCAACATTGTCATCCGTATGAACTTTAAGAACCTGTATCAGCTTCTTCTCATTTGCATCGCGTATAAAATGATGCCGAATCTCAATATGTTTCGTCCGCTGATGAAATACAGGATTCTTCACAATACAAATAGTGCTTTGATTGTCAATAAAAATTTTGGTATTCATAAAATTGAACCCATAGTCCAACATCTGATTTTGGATCCATAAAACTTGACCACAGCAACTAGCAGCAGCTACATATTCAGCTTCTGTTGAAGAAGTAGCTACGATTGTCTGTTTCTTACATTGCCATGAAATAAGCCGACGACCCAAAAATTGACAACCACCAGTAGTAGACTTCCTATCATTATTAGCACCAGCATAATCACTATCACTGTATGCTTCAAGAACAAAGGGAGATTCTTTAGGATACCATAGACCCAATTTAGGTTGAGCCTTGATATACTTGAAAATCTTCTTCACTGCATTTAAGTTCGAAACCGTTGGAGTCACCTGGTGTCTAGAACAAGCACTTACTGCAAACATAATGTCCGGACGTGATGCAGTCAAATACATGAGAGAGCCAATCATAGACCTGTACATATGAACATTTACCGGTGGATCTGGCTCATGCTTAAGTTTGATTTTAGCAACTTCATAAGGAGTTGCTGCTGGTCTAAGAGGATCCATGTCAAACTTCTGAAGAATCTCATGATACTATTTGTCTTGACTGATGAAAATCCCATCCGATTGTTGCTTGACCTGAAGACCAAGGAAAAATGACAGTTCTCCCATGGCACTCATCTGAAATTCGCCTTTCATCAAGTGTTCAAACTCATCACACCACTCCTTCCTTGTAGAACCAAAGATAATGTCGTCCACATAGACCTGAACAAGGATAATATCCTTGGAATTCCGCCGAAGAAATAGTGTTTTGTCAATAGTACCTCTTCTATAGCCATTCTTTAACAAGAAAGTGGAGAGTCGCTCATACCAAGCTCTAGGAGCCTGATGTAACCCATAAAGAGCCTTGACCACCTTGTAGACTTTCTTGGGATGAAGTGGATCAACAAACCCCTTAGGTTGAGTAACATACACTTCCTCATCAATTTTTCCATAGAGAAATGCACTCTTGACATCCATCGGGAACACCGTAAAACCAACATACGAAGCAAAGGCTAAAAACAGACGAATGGCCTCGATCCTGGCAACAGGCGCAAAGACTTCAGTATAGTCAATGCCCTCAATTTGAGTGTGTCCTTGTGCGACAAGTCTAGCTTTATTCCTGACAACAATTCCCCGTGTATCCTTCTTGTTTTTGAGAATCCATTTGGTATTGATAGCTGTCTTCCCATCTGGTAAGTAAACCAGAACCCAAACATTCTGAAACAAGAATTGCTGCATTTCCTCCTGCATAGCCTCCACCCAACTTTGATCCTCAAGAGCATGAAAAACAGACCTAGGTTCCACCTGTGAAAGAAAACAAGCAAACAAACAGTGTTGAAAGTCCGTATGATTATTACGCTTTTGATCCTCAATATAGCCCACAAGAGCATGATGATCAGACGAGGCCTTCTGCTGCATTCTGCGTGTCTTGACGGTAGAACCAGGATCTCCAATAATTTGAGTGGTAGGATGGTCTTTATGGGATTGCAAGACTGGATTGGAAGAAACCTCCACTTCTGGTGCCAAGTTATTGAGATCACCAACAAAATCAGCATCATATGAAGCATTTTGGAAAATCTCGTCTACCGGTTGTTTATGTATATCATCCAGCTTGGTAGAAGACTTCTTTTCATGGTTCCCCAAATCAGAAGGACTGGAGAAACGTGTATTGGAAGCAGACTCACTAGCCGGAGTACCAGTAGTTGAGTGACTAGTACTAGGAGCAGAAGTTGGAGTACCAGGAGCAACTTTGTCAGTAGGCTCAACCAAGGGAAACTCAAAACTACCTTGAGCCGCTGATTTAGTAGCTTCTTGTTGTTGCTTGAGAAGAGTATCAAGAGCTGCTTGGGAATCCTGTACATCCAATGGAGTTGCATCACTAGGAGGAGTAGGAGAAACCGTGGTGGAATAGGATGGAACCACAAAAATGTCATCCTCATCATCTGAATCAGAAAGACTAGAAGGAACACCAGTACTTGAAGTTGCAAACACTTGTGGTCCTGCATCATGGTTAGTTTTGAAACGAAAATATCCTAACGAATCACTAAGATAATCAAGATCAAAATACCATTCTGGACCTATTCCTTGTATGTTTGTCTTCTCCTCAAAATACCTGAGATTAATAGTTTCAATTATCCGTTTGGCTTGAAGATTGTAGACACGATACGCCCGAGAATGAGCTGAATATCCCACAATATATCCTTCATCAACCTTGCCATCAAACTTCCCCAAATAGTCACTAGTATTCAGAATGGTGACTGGACACCCAAAAGGCTTCAAATGAGCAATATTTGGAACTTTGCCCGTGAGCAGCTCATAAGGTGTTTTCTTGTGTGGATTGGTAATAGACACCCTATTCAAAACATAACTTGCAGTATTAACAGCTTCTGTCCAGAACATGGTCGGAAGCTTGGAATCGGCAAGCATAGTTCTGGCTGCTTCTATTAGTGTCCGGTTCTTTCTTTCTGCCACACCATTCTGTTGAGGAGTCCTAGCAGCACTATAATCTCTTTTGATGCCCTTAGCATTGCAAAGTGCGATGAGATCTCTATTTTTAAACTCGGTTCCATTGTCGCATCGAATACCTTTAACTTTCTTGGACAACTGATTCTCTATCAAGGTAAGAAAATCTCGAAGAATTGAGTAGGTCTCACTTTTGGCAGCCATGAAGAACACCCACGCAAACCTGCTATAACCATCAGTCACCACCAAACAAAATTGCTTGTGGTCAATGCTTCTGATGGAAGTAGGACCAAATAAGTCCATGTGTAGAAGCTGCAATGGTTCAGTAATAAGACTTAAAGAAGTAATGGCCTTGAAGGATGCTTTGTGTTGATTGCCTTTGCTGCAGGCAATACAATTTATATCATTTCGAAACGTCTTGGGAGGTAAACCAGAGACCAGATTCATATTGGCAAGTTTGTGAATGGTCTTGAAGTTCACATGTCCCATCCTTCGGTGCCATTTAGTGGCTTCATCTTCTGAGGCTTTTGCAACCAGACATGCTAGTTGACCAGTAGGGTTGACTTCATTCAACTTGATACTATATAGATTGTGTCTTCTAGGAATTCTGAGTAGAACTTGTGAGTCATCCGGAAGCTGAAAATCTTTGGAAAGCACAAGTACATCAGTATCGGTGAAGAGTACAAACTGCTTCTTGTCACAAATCTGAGAGACCGATATCAAGTTGAAGTGTTGAAGTGCTTCCACATAGTAGACCTGCTCAAAATTTAGATTTGGAGTCTTTATCGTTCCTTTGCCAGTGATTCTGCCTTCACCTCCTACCAAAATAGACCTTGCCTCCATAAAATGGTACAAAATTAGAGAGAAGGCTTTTATTGCCAGTCATGCTCCTAGAGCAACCACTATCAACAATGCCTAGACTAGGATCCTGGTATGGAGTAACCTATAACAACAAGATAATAACAATGCAAAAGTTAGTGTCTTAAGGGGACCCAAACCTTTTCAGGTTTGAGCCTGCCTTGTGGATCATTAGAAGAATGCCAAGAAGATAGATGAGATCCACTATTGTTCCTTGGTTGCCTATGCATCATATGGGTATTATTATTTGACCAAGAACAACCTGCTGAGGGCTTAACAGCAGTTCCCAAAGTGCCCAAACCAAGATACGTGTGGTCTAAATTATGCGGATAGATTGGATTAAAATTTGGAAAGAAATTACTGGTTGGTTGGAATCCATTATCTCTCCAATAATCAGACGCGAAAGGAGAGGATACTCTAGAAGTATTAAACATTGGAGCGCTAGGATTAAGTCTTCTAGAAGCATATGAAACAGCTCCTAGAGAACCAGGAGCAAGAAAAGCATGATTAACAGATGCATGTGTGTCATAATAATCACAATCTTTAATTAAATGAAAGGAACTGCCACAAACAAAACATGTTTTGAAAGACCTTTTATTAGAATGAGACTGTTTCATACTGCCTACTTTATTACACACATTTCTAGGAAAAACATTCTTCCTAGGACTCAATAAATAAGGACCAGACACACTTGACTTGACAGCAACTTTTTCTTCACACTTCCTAGCACCAGTAGCAGCATGTTCATTCGACTTGGAACTCGTAGGTCTTGACTCTTCACTTGAACCATTAGATGCAGAGTCACCGGCTTTGTCACTGAAAGTACATGAGACAAAGTCATTAGTATTAGTAGAACTAGTTGGGGACTCAAGCCTCTGTGATCCATCCGAGTCATTACGCCATGAGGTGGGCATAAAAGTTCCAGTAAGAGGAGGAGGGACAACATGCATTTCTGCTGCTGGTTTAAACCTATTGTAACTAGGTTTGCCCTCATCCTCTTTGTCGGCATCAAAGACACTTGAGAAAGATAAATCAAATACATCTTCAGAATCAATATATTTTTCAAATCCTAAGCCTCTTTTAGTTCTGCCAGACATGCTACTATCAATTAATTTTGAAAGATTTTTAGGTGCCTTTTGCCATTTGTCAAATCTTAACATTGTAGCATCTAATTTAGCTCGCATCTCCTCTTTTTCTTTGATACTAGCATCTCTTTCAGTTTCTGTATATTTAAGCATATTTGTAGTGTTTTCTAAATCAATGCTTAGTATCCTGATTTTATCCTCATACGCACATTGTGTATCGTGTAACCACTTCTTTTGTTGTTCCAATGTGTTTAATGAAGCTTTATAGGCTTGTACCTCTAAAAGATACTTATCATTTTGATCATTTACTTCATTAAATTGGGACAACAATTCTGTGTATTTATCATGACAACCAAGAGGACAATGTTGTACCTGAGGTGAGATGCCCATAAGAGCAAACTCTTCTGCTTCTTCTGCATCAGAGAGATTCCCAGCAATCATTGCCAACACATCAGTCGAGGGTTCCGCTGATTCCAGAGTAGAAGCCTGATGATCATTCCAGTTGACCATAGAGTCAACAGATACCAATGCCTTCCTGTCATCTTTAACCTCCTGAACCTTGAAAGCGGAGTACCTGCTCTTCTCCTGATCATTCTTCCTAGGGCACTCTCTTGCAAAGTGACCCTGTTGCTGGCAGTTATAGCACCGTACCTTGCTTCTATCGAATCTTGCTGGCTCCCGAGGGTTGTAATTAAATTTCCTTCCTGCTTTTTTCTCAAACTTGTGAACCCTAAGAGTAAGCATGGTCATCTGCCATTTAAGATCTATCTCATCCAGATCAAGTTTATCGATCTGTTTGAAGTCATCAAAAGCAAGTTGTTGTTCAGCAGTAACATCAGCCACAAAAGAATGAAGAACAGCTTCTACCATACTACCAGACTTGGCAGCAGGATCAGGAGCAGAAGACATGGGACTAGATGCATATGACATGGGACCAGTATGTTGAATAGTATGCTGGGGAGAGACAGTATTGCTCGGACTACTTGCATATGACATGGGACTAGATGCCATAGAGCTCACAAAGGCTGAATTAGCAGGGGTGGGAAAAGAGTCACTCGGATATCCTCTCACATGATGTTCGAATGTTCTGAGCCTATGAAACAAATCATCAAAGGTGAGATAGTCAAGCCCACCTTTGGCTTTGAGAGAGATCACCACCTGGTTCCATGAGTAGGGTAAGGCTTTAAGAAACCTTGCATTAATGTCACCATCATCAGGTTTTGACCGTAGTTGATTCAATTGGCTCAAAATCTTCTGGAACCTATCATACCCTTGATTTAGACCTTCAGTTTCTGAGATTTTGAATTCGGTAAATTCATCTCTCAGCATGGACCTTCGCATTTTCTTTGACTCCTCATTCCCGCCGAACCTTGCTTTTATGCCATTCCAGATCTCTCTGGCATCATCCAAATGGTAGAAGTCACCCATGTGATCTTCAGGAAGAGATTGAAGCAAAATTGTTTTTGTTTTTACCTCCTTCTGAATAGCGATGATTTCCTCATGAGATTTAGGGTCAAGAAGAGTAATATTACCGTTCTTGTCTCGTCCAGTAAGCTTCCTGCTGTTTCCATTCAGAATGATCTTCCAAAGATCTTGATCAGTGTTGGTGATCCACCATTCCATCTTTATTGCCCAGTTATCATATTCACCCTTCTTCAGAAGAGGGAATTTTCCATTCGTGTTGGAGACCGTAGCCAGGATCTGCTGAGGTTGCACAATTTTAGGAGTGCCTTCTTCTCCTGTTTGAGTAGAAGTTGAGGCAGACATGATAAACAGATTGTTAGTAATAAGAGAACTTGATTCTGCTTGTATAGAGACCCTCCCAGGCTCTGATACCACTTGTTAGGTCTACTAGATGTAGATCTTGCAGCCTGTCAGGACCGGTGAATGACTTCTGTAATCACAAGTCAAATCACAAAGAGACTCTATACACAATATGAATGTAGAATATAAATATAAACAAGAGAAACAGAATAACTATAAAGACTTGATCCTTTCTAAGGATTTCTAATATTGATAAAGACTAGAACTACGTTTTGTGAAGGTGTCTATAACCCTTCTGCCTAAGGTTCCTTTTATACTACAAGGAAACCCTAATACATCATTAAAGAAAACGTGTAAAACTGATATGCATATCCTTTCCTAACATATATCATGCATATCCTAACAGAATATTAAGTAAATAATAAAGTTTGACTTCGACTAGGACCAGGAGCAGGACTTGCTCCTACTACGACTAGGACCAGGAGGAACTACATACCTCCTAGTCTACCTATTACATATAACTATTACAATGGTCCTAACATATATCTACTGCACCAGTTTTTACTACTGATTCTTACAATGAATCTGAAGAATATATGCAAGCAGAAGAACCAACAGGGTCAATGCTAGAAGACGAACCTCGCGATGATATACCGGTGATGCAAGATCAACCTTCAACACCATATGAAGATCAGCACAACATTGATATGGAAGTTGAAGATTTAAATGTGCCAGAACCAACGTTTGCTGAATCTTTAATCATCGATGACACGGTACAGGAGCAACTCTGGCTCACAAATGCAGCTCCACATCATCCTTTCGACACAGCAACTGAAATGGAGCTGACTCGATTCCTGAACAATCCTATCGATTTCTCGGCCTTTCTAAGGTATTCTCATGGGAAACCGACAAATGACTCCGGATCTGATCAAAATGGAAGCCGCAAATGTGGACTTCTTTGATACTCTGAAGATCAGCCATAATGAAGCAGAATATCACTTGAATGAGCTTACCAAGGCAATGAGAGCGACGACTACAGGAATTCAGACTCATGTGTTACGACCTCTTACACCCACGATCATTGCCGGTTCTGCAACAATCCCAATAGAGCACTTTGTTTCTCACGATCTTGAATACCTTGAAAATGGAGAAAATAAATACGCCACGTCACTCACTATGGTCAAGGCTGTTAATTTGGATAATGTGTCATGGATAGAGGATAAAGTACCTGATGCAATATGGAGAAAGAAATTGCTCAAGTTTTATGACACTTATGCATCACTTGGCATCTCTCATTGGAATCCAAAGAAAACGTTAGCTTACAATCATTTCCATCACCCTAAGAAAGGTTCTTCTATTGTCCCAGCTCACAGGATCAAAAGCATTCAAGGAGCAACCACTCAGACGGTATTCAGCTATGATTACTTGAATGTAATCGTGTTCAAACGTACTGATGAGAAAGAATACCGAATTGACGAAAGTGATCTCCAGTACCTTCAACTTGAAGACATCGAAGATCTTCTGTTGTTATTGGCTCATGAGAAAGTTGACCATTTACCACCTAAGATAGTCATTGCATTAAGCACCAACTTTCGTCAATATGCTAGGAAAATCGTCATTCAAAATCGGGTGGAAGACTTTCAATTTGGAGTGGAGAGCTATCAGAAGCAGTTAAACTTGGAACGTCCTCTTACAACTCCACTCAGTAATTTCCATAAGAACAAGAAGGTTTACATGGGGACCACAACGCCGGAAGCAGGGATCTTTTATCCAAATGAGACTGGCGTCATGCAGTATATGCGATTCTCTGAACTGCACAAATTCAGCGATGGTACGCTCAAGCATGTTCGAGATGATCTAACGGTTCTCAATGCCAACCTACCGCTTTCAGCAGTCAAGTATACCTGGACAAGCCAATGCAAAAGAGGAACAAAGTACGCGATCAAGAAGATCGAGGAACTCCTAAGGAAGCGTCGGTTGCTATGAAGTGTGGAACGATTCATCGGTGGACGACCATATGGAGCTCACCAGAGGTTCACGGAACGAGCCATTTAATTATGGTTCGTCTTATAACAGGTCAACTCCATATGTCTATAATTGTGAATATGTTAATTTTTGTATAATCAGCTTTTGTGGCTTGTTGTAGTGTAAAGTATGATATTTTTCAAGAATTTCTCACGAGATTCTAAATCTATCAAACATATCGTACTCAAGCACTACAACTAACCCTCATTAATTTGAGGGGGAGCATTCATTGTTCTTTGGCCAACATCTAATTTCCTTTTATTACCCAAAGACCGGTTAATCCATTAATATCCAAAATATTGATGGTTAACATTTTGGAAAGGGGAGAAAATGGGATTAAGGAGACTTAATGATTTTTGGCTAAACAATAAAAAGTCTTAAAAGATAAACCAACCTAACATGTGTAATGCACAAGTTAAGGGGGAGCATTTTTGATGATCAAAACCACTTAAGGCACAAAAACTTTGATTACAATATCACAAGTGCTTTAAGTGATTTTTCAAGGATTTTTCATGGTGACAATACTTACCCAAAACACATTTAATTCACAACGGATGTGGTGACAAAAGGGTGGTAGGTATAGGTATTAGTCCAATGATTCATCAGAACTAACGGAATCTTCCCAAGGACAATTCCCTAGATAGAATTAGAAGTCCTAGGAAAGATGGAGAATGATTGTGAACGTAGCTGAATGCAGACCAAGTACTTAAGCTAGCACTGGAACAATCACAAGAAGGTGCTAGTGATGACGTATTGGTAAGCATTGAAGGGGTTGAAGAATGAAAAAGAATTGTAAAGATAAAGGGTGTAAAGAAAGAAGCCCTCCTTACAACTTTAGGCAGAAACCGGGTCAATACATATGCTATTGAGATCATTTGTTAATGATTCTCAATATTGAAGAAAGACATCATGGACCCAGTGATGAAATGCACAACCCTCCCCAGCTAACTCAAATATCTCTCAAAAGGTATTTGTTTTAATCACACGGAGATCAACACGTTATCTATTGGTTTATTCACTCCGAATAGACTGATATTGAATAGGTGGCACTCCTCTCCAGCCATCGCTCACTAAATCAAAACGCACTATCGAGTCTAGAGCCACGAGATCATCGAAATTCTCATTAGGACACTTTCCATTTATTCCTTGCTTATTCACACACTGTGAAAGTAAGAGATCTTTATGAGTCCTACGCAGTATTCGTGTAATATTGCCAGAACATCCGAGTGATACGCAAGTATTACAATGAAGATGGAAATCCTATTTGAGCCAACATCAAACAATCTCATGGTAGGTGACACGTGCGGTTCTTTAAGAACTAATCTTGCGACAACTGGAAAAAACAGTAGTTTAATTCTTAATTGAATTTAAACTCGTTCCAGGCCTCTACGCATTATCGTATGATCTTGCCAGAACACTCAGAGTGACACTCTTTAGTGTTCACAGTGACTAGTGGAAATCCTTCTAGTGTTAACATCAAACAGCACTTGGTAGGTGACAAGCAAGATTCAATTTGAATTAAGTTTGTGACAACTGGAAAGCAACGATGGTGAATATCTTAATTGAAATTAACTTGTTCTAGGTTTCATGAATTGACGGCTTCAATCATAAGGATTTTTAATCTAAATGATTCACTCTTTATGTTCGCAGTCAGCTTTGGACGGTCGAATAAAGATAACGGGTTTACCCGCGAAATCCTGTCAGGAAGTTACTTAATTGAAACAATCCGTCACGGGTACGATATCTAATATCATCCAACGGTCTTCACCGACCAGAGGTAAAATGCTACCGAATTAGAATAAAATGTCAAAACCATTTTATTCGTGTCTTATTATGTTGCTGCATTCGAAGACGGTGGCGTTGCAGTGTACCTGTTGAAGACGGTGGAGTTGCGGTGTACCTGTTGAAGACGTCCTCACATGCTTATTCCTTCTGCATCAAATACTTCTGCAAATTCAAGAAAGTATGACCTAAAAGTCTTCCGCTGTATCGACTCTGAAACTTTCAAGAATTCAACAAAGGATAAGTGTGTGGGACATGAAGTCACAAAGAGGCGAACATCACAAGAAGATAAAGACTGCACGTGAAAGGCCAAAAGAACGTGTTCCAAGCAAAAGGCTGATATTATTTAACACATATTCACAAAAGCAAGAAAAAGAAAGAAAGAAAGAGAAAGTGGACTACGAGTTCAAGAACAAGATCTAACATGCTAGATTAGGACTTTGTAAATTTGGAGTGACCTCCCTTTGGAGGAGATTGTTGGAAATACGTTATATATATATAGAAAGTCTCGGTCACTCCAACAATATAGTTATAGGCTCGTTGTAGTGTTTAGTAACATTTATTAAATAGCCCGACCCATGAGCATGTTCATGGGCCGGAGGCCCAAGTCCATTAAGGACTTGGGTATATAAACCTCTTTCCACCATGGAAAGAGGTGTTGGTTGTTTTTCATTTCTCATTTCAATATAACAAGTTTCTTTCATTTCTCTCTCTAACTTTCTCTCTCTAGAAAACATCAACCCTCTTAATTCATAAAGATTATCATTGTTCTACATTTTCTCTTGCCATGTGGCGCGTCAAGTTTGGAGTTAAGTTCATAGGTGGTGAAACTTTATGATTCGGGATGTAATACGTATACTTAAATGGCTTACTAATTCTCAGATGCCAAAAATATATAAAGACATTCTTGAGGGCGTTTGTTACATAACGTGCTAGATTATTTGGCACTTTAGCCTACCTACAACAGCGACTTAGTGCGACCTTCATTTTTTTGTCATATCAGTTTTCTCTCTTTGACAACCTACAGCGACTTATTTGCCACAACAAGACGACATAGTTCAATTTTTTATTCAAAAAAATAAACATTACATTTAATAAAAAACCATTACATTTAATAAAAACATTACATAAAGTAAAAAACATTACATAAAATAAAAAATATTACATAATAAAAAACATTACAAAACATAATAATAATAATAATAATAATATTATTATTAGATCTGACTGGTTCTTATGGACTCCAGTTTGATGATGCCTTACGTGTGTTTAACTCGGTTATGGAGATTGATTTTCTAAGTAATCCGAGTGAGGTCGCTGCCCCCAAACTCATGAAGAAAATGGCAGATATATATTTTGCTCGGGTTATTAAGAATGCTGAATCCACTTTCGCTTTATCTGCTCGTCAGTTGGCTTTATGGGCATCTCAGAGGGAGGATCATACGTCTGACTGGCTTAGGACGGTTCCTATCCCCGGATTAGGTCAGACTATGAATGGGAGGTCTTATCGATGTGTTTTGTGCTATCGCTTAGGTATTCCCTTGTTCTCTGTTTTGAAGCCTGTTCAGCTTGTTCTTGGATTTTTGATGGGGATATATTTGGGGATCATGCAGTATCGTGTGTTGGCATCGTTGGGATTAAGCATCGTCACAATTTGGTTCGTGATACTCTTGCTGACATATGTTACCGTTCAGGGATATCTGTCGGAAAGGAAGTTAATATTGGATTAGATGGTGGACCTGATAATGTCCTACGTCCGGCAGATATTTTGTTTTATTCCTGGGATGGAGGTAAAGATGTGTGTGTTGATCTGACTGGTTCTTCTCCTTTGACTCGTACGGGGATGAATGACTTTGTATCTGGCTGAGCTGTGATTGATGCTGCACAACGTAAACGATGCAAGTATTTGGCTAAGTGTGCAGCTCTCGGATATGGGTTTCTTCCTTTCTCCTTTTCTTCTTTAGGGGAGTTACAGGAAGATGCAGTTGCGTTGCTGAAGCGGATTCAGAGATTTTCAAAGGCTCAAGACATTGGAGCGCGCGCTGCTGTACATATTTTTCATAGAATAGGTTTTACCATTGCTAAAGGGGTGGGAGCGCAAATAGTATCTCGACTCCCATCCAATTTGTTGTAAATCCATTTTTGTTTCTAATAAAAGTGATGGTTGATAAAAAAAATAATAATAATAATAATAGTAATAATAATAATCTAATGAAGTGATGTTAATAAAATAGTATCTCGGCTTCCCACTAACTTCTTGTAATTCCTATTATTCTAATAAAGTTATTATTATTGATAAATAATAATAATAATAATAATAATCTAATGAAGTGATGTTAATAAATAAAAAAAAAAAAAAAAAAATAAATAATAATAAGAATAATAATATTGCTCGACCTACGCGCGGTGTTAAGTTACTTGGGGGGCCTGCGAGTGTAGATCTTGATTTTTGTAGTCAGCTTGTGTTGAAGCGTGCGGTTAAGACAATTGAGCTTATAGATGCTGTGGCCAAAATTAATGACCCCCAATGTGAGCTGCTGCTTCTTCGTTCATGTGCCGGTATTTCCAAGTTGTATTTTGTATGCGTACTTGTTCACCTTGTGCTTTCAAGTCTGCCCGAAGTTCTTTTGATTTGGCACTCCGTTCTTCTTTGGAGCGTATCGTTGTTGCTTCTAGATCGGGATTTGGTGATTGGCAGTGGAGACTTGCTACATTTCCCTTTTCCTTTGGAGGGTTGGGTGTTTATTCTTCGGGTGACGTATTGCATTATGCTTTTCTTGCTTCTCGGTTACAGTCAGCTGATTTACAGTCTAAGTTACTTCAACACACTGATATTAGATCTTATGGACTCCAGTTTGATGATGCCTTACGTGTGTTTAACTCGGTTATGGAGATTGATTTTCTAAGTAATCTGAGTGAGGTCGCTGCCCCCAAACTCATGAAGAAAATGGCAGATATATATTTTGCTCGGGTTATTAAGAATGCTGAATCTACTTTCGCTTTATCTGCTCGTCAGTTGGCTTTATGGGCATCTCAGAGGGAGAATCATATGTCTGACTGGCTTAGGACGGTTCCTATCCCCGGATTAGGTCAGACTATGAATGGGAGGTCTTATCGATGTGCTTTGTGCTATCGCTTAGGTATTCCCTTGTTCTCTGTTTCGAAGCCCTGTTCAGCTTGTTCAAGGGTTTTTGATGGGGATATATTTGGGGATCATGCCGTATCGTGTGCTGGCATCGTTGGGATTAATCATCGTCACAAGTTGGTTCGTGATACTCTTGCTGATATATGTTACCGTTCAGGAATATCTGTCGGAAAGGAAGTTAATATTGGATTAGATGGTGGACCTGATAGTGTCTTACGTCCGACAGATATTTTGTTTTATTCTTGGGAGGGAGGTAAAGATGTGTGCGTTGATCAGACTGGTTCTTCTCCTTTGACTCGTACGGGGATGAATGACTTTGTTCCTGGCCGAGCTGTGATTGATGCTGCACAACGTAAACGATGCAAGTATTTGGCTAAGTGTGCAGCTCTCGGATATGGGTTTCTTCCTTTCTCCTTTTCTTCTTTAGGGGAGTTACAGGAAGATGCAATTGCGTTGCTGAAGCGGATCCAGAGATTTTCTAAGGCTAAAGACATTGGAGCACGCGCTGCTGTACATATTTTCCATAGAATAGGTTTTACCATTGCTAAAGGGGTGGGAGCGCAGATAGTATCTTGACTCCCATCCAATTTGTTGTAAATCCCTTTTTGTTTCTAATAAAGTGATGGTTTTATAAAATAATAATAATAATAATAATAGTATCTCGGCTCCCTACTAATTTTTTGTAAATCCTATTATTCTAATAAAGTGATGTTATATAAAATTATAATAATAATAATAATAATAATAATTGTAAAACGTAAAAATTAAACTCCCGGATTAATAACTGTGGCAATTCAAGCGTGCTTCATGCAGAACTTTGTTTCAAGATTTTCCAACATTCATAGTATGCAAAATCCGAATGATAAATAGTGCGATATTCGATTGCGACTTCTAGATAAACTGTATCTTCAGAAGTCCTATTTGGATGCCTACGTAAGACATTATTGTAAATCGAATAAAACTGACCAACTTTAGGACGAATCGCACATTTCCATTTGCTGATAAAGGAGTCATATCTTCTTTTTTGATCACCCATTTTGATATGAAAGTACTCAAGTACCTCCGACCAAAACCCTTTCGTGTTCTGACTTCAACCTGTTCGGGACGTCTCCGAAACGTGTACTTAAGCTTCACACAAAGTTACCTCCACCTCAGTAGTCAATGAAAGTTAGGAACTCATTATTTTAGATGGTATAAAAATTGTAATTTGAAGAATTGTGATTTTGATGTGTGTGAAAGATGGTTGAATAAATGGGGTTTTTATAGGGATAAAAGATTAAATTAAAAATTAAAAAAATAGTTCTTTTTTTTTAAAATCCAACGGTAACTTTCTCATAAACATTTCCCTTTTCTTAATTTTCAACATGGTCGCAGGTGGGATCGAGTTGGTACGATCGACCGAGAGGACTCGGTCGCCGCAATGGTGTGGACTGACTGCGACTCGGTTGCCCTCGGTCGACCGATACTCCGTTATGGATATCCTTAGGAATCAATTTGTGTGTCCGGTAAATCTCATCCTCAAAAGGAGTCTCTTTTTAATAATATTGTTTAAATGTCGTTTATGTGGTGTTTTAGTCGATGTAAATTCAATTTAACTTGTAATTCTTGGTTAAAAAAACCTAGATACATTAGCTTGTAATTTTCTCTAGATTTTTGCTACTTCTTTAATGAATCTTGCTGTTAAAAAAATGGTTAAAACATACGAATTAACTTATGTGGTTGGTGATCCAATCTCTAGTAACTTTTTCATAACGTTTTAAACTCTAATAACTTAGATGAATATTTTGACAAACTAGCATATTTGTTTATTAATCCTACAATGTATTATGTCGGTCAAAAATTCAATGTTGATGGTTTATTACAAAAAGGTCAAATATGTCGAGTTGATATTTACAAAATAGATAGTAAAAATTCGAACAAAAAAGTCATCTATGTCAAGTAAATTTATTTGTCAAATATGTGCAACAAAAGAAGGCAAAACATGTCAAATATGTTGTATAAAACATAGCACAACATTATTTTCAACCAATGCCATGGCCCAAATTAGAATATTGTGGTTGCATTAACACATAATTTAACTTGCATAATTTATTCTTTAAAAATAATGAAAATAACACATAATATAACTTGCATAATTTATTTCTTTTTGTTCTGTTAATTAGTTTAATTTATTTCAAGTAGTATGTGAGTAATCCACCAACCTAAAAGTTGTAATTCAAGCCTTTGTGTAGGTATTTGTGAGATTGATGGTAGATGTTATTGAAAATAGTTCCGTTTTAAAAAAGATTGTATCTTAGAAAATAATGTTTTTGTACGTTGATGCAAAGAAATGTATTTCACTGTCTATGTGTTGTAAAATGGAAAAAAGTTACAAAATGAAGATAACTATGTTCTACGTCCCATAAGAACTTATAATTCAATATACAAAGCACCAGTATGGTTCTTTCTGCCATAACCATTAACTTTATTGATATTGATCATTATTTTAGGGTAAAAGGTTTTTTGATAAATTTTATTATTTCAAAAAACATTTAAATACAAAATTTGTAGGTGAATCTTAAATATCCATCCGTTACATAAGAAAACAACTTTTATCAGAAAGAAACACATAAAAGAACTACAAAATAACATAGAACGTAATGAATACTAAAATCTCTTGCGTCAACGGACTTTGATTCCAAAATTATCAGCAACAAACTTGGCACTGCCCGAAATATCCTTATCATCATATATATCGTCATCATATGGGTCGTAGTCATTATCATCATTCTTGTAAGAATGTTTATATTGTTTCTACAGACTATTAGTCACATATCTCATAGCAGACGTTTTAGTAGTCGCAAATTTTGCCATATCATTATCCACAAGTTCAACTACATCCTCATCATTAAGCTCATCTAAAAGATCACCCCTTTTCCTAGGAACCAGATTCCTTTGATCATCCACAATAGTACATTATCCTTGTTGACGTATAGCTAACTTCCAGATGAGAATACCATTCTCAGACATAACCCCACCCCAAAATTCATCCAAACCAACCGACTTAGAAGTCCACCAATCATATCCAAATCATCATCATTTTCAATAAAATTAAGCGCATAAAGAATTGAGTTACTAACCTCTTTAATTGGAATAACCTCTTTACTAAGCCCCGCAACAACTTGTTTTTTCCTACCACTTGAATTAGTATTCCTTGTGCCCACCATTCGATATTCCAGACTAAACGATTTAATGTTCACCTTAGGTCCAACCGCTACACCTGTCACTACTTGCTAAGGCTTGTTTACATTCTTAAACCAAGTTAATCTCATAACCTTAGGAAAATCCTCAAGTACATGGCCAAAAATATTACAATTAGAGCATCTAGGAGGTTTTCACTAATATTTAACATGAATAATGCATAAACAGAAACCCTCCCCTTTGAGTTTAGGCATAGCCACCACAATAGTATCATTCAACTCTGCATCAACACGCAGCTTAATCATTGCTATAACATAACTAGACCTACCTCATGATTTCAAACACTTTTCATTCGTATAAGATTCAAGCATCAATAGAGTGCAAGGTTTTGTAACAATTGCACTAAGATCATCTTCACTAAATGTCTTCATAAGAACACCATGAAGTTTCACCCAAACCGGCATATTAGAGACATCTTCTTTCAACAGATTCATATTCATATCTCATTTATTAAGGATAATTGGGTAATTTCAAATAAAACATGGACCACTTTCAAGCGTAGGATCCATGGAGTTAAATTAGAAGAAAAATAACCCGGTCAAAGACTTAAGAATTAATTTAACTAATCCAAATTTACTTCAAGTATTCTTAACATAATTCGAGACAATAGGGTGTTCTACCCGTTTTCGCAAGAAAACCCATACACTAAAATAACAAACCTTTCACTGTTGTCTGAATAGACTCCAACAGGACCATCACCTCACCCTCATTCGTCGCCAGTGTTACAAGGGTGAAAATTTTAAGATAGTCCCAAATATTTTCACTTCTAAAAAGATAAGCAAATGGCGTACATTTAGGATCAAAAGTACCACTCAGTGTCGGCTCCTTGTCAACGTTCATCCCACTCGAATAACCAGAATTTCTCACATGAGCACCGTCAGATGATGTCTCTTTTTAATAATATTGTTTAAATGTCGTTTATGTGGTGTTTTAGTCGATGTAAATTCAATTTAACTTGCAATTCTTGGTTAAAAAACCTAGATACATTAGCTTGTAATTTTCTCTAGATTTTTGCTACTTCTTTAATGAAACTTGCTGTTAAAAAAAATGGTTAAAACATACGAAGTAACTTATGTGGTTGGTGATCCAATCTCTAGTAACTTTTTCATAACGTTTTAAACTCTAATAACTTAGATGAATATTTTGACAAACTAGCACATTTGTTTATTAATCCTACAATGTATTATGTCGGTCAAAAATTCAATGTTGATGGTTTATTACAAAAAGGTCAAATATGTCGAGTTGATATTTACAAAACAGATAGTAAAAATTCGAACAAAAAAGTCATCTATGTCAAGTAAATTTATTTGTCAAATATGCGCAACAAAAAAAGGCAAAACATGTCAAATATGTTGTATAAAACATAGCACAACATTATTTTCAACCAACGCCATGGCCCAAATTAGAATATTGTGGTTGCATTAACACATAATTTAACTTGCATAATTTATTCTTTAAAAATAATGAAAATAACACATAATATAACTTGCATAATTTATTTCTTTTTGTTCAGTTAATTAGTTTAATTTATTTCAAGTAGTATGTGAGTAATCCACCAACCTAAAAGTTGTGATTCAAGCCTTTGTGTAGGTATTTGTGAGATTGATGGTAGATGTTATTGAAAATAGTTTCGTTTTAAAAAAGATTGTATCTTAGAAAATAATGTTTTTGTACGTTGATGCAAAGAAATGTATTTCACTGTCTATGTGTTGTAAAATAGAAAAAAGTTACAAAATGAAGATAACTATGTTCTACGTCCCATAAGAACTTATAATTCAATATACAAAGCACCAGTATGGTTCTTTCTGCCATAACCATTAACTTTATTGATATTGATCATTATTTTAGGGTAAAAGGTTTTTTGATAAATTTTATTATTTCAAAAAACATTTAAATACAAAATTTGTAGGTGAATCTTAAATATCCATCCGTTACATTAGAAAACAACTTTTATCAGAAAGAAACACATAAAAGAACTACAAAATCACATAGAACGTAATGAATACTAAAATCTCTTGCGTCCACGGACTTTGATTCCAAAATTATCAGCAACAAACTTGGAACTGCCCGAAATATCCTTATCATCATAGATATCGTCATCATATGGGTCGTAGTCATTATCAGCATTCTTGTAAGAATGTTTATATTGTTTCTATAGACTATTAGTCACATATCTCATAGCAGACGTTTTAGTAGTCGCAAATTTTGCCATATCATTATCCACAAGTTCAACTACATCCTCATCATTAAGCTCATCTAAAAGATCATCCCTTTTCCTAGGAACCAGATTCCTTTGATCGTCCACAATAGTACATTATCCTTGTTGACGTATAGCTAACTTCCAGATGAGAATACCATTCTCAGACATAACCCCACCCCAAAATTCATCCAAACCAACCGACTTAGAAGTCCACCAATCGTATCCAAATCATCATCATTTTCAATAAAATTAAGCGCATAAAGAATTGAGTTACTAACCTCTTTAATTGGAATAACCTCTTTACTAAGTCCCGCAACAACTTGTTTTTTCCTACCACTTGAATTAGTATTCCTTGTGCCCACCATTCGATATTCCTGACTAAACGATTTAATGTTCACCTTAGGTCCAACCGCTACACCTGTCACTACTTGCTAAGGCTTGTTTACATTCTTTAACCAAGTTAATCTCATAACCTTAGGAAAATCCTCAAGTACATGGCCAAAAATATTACAATTAAAGCATTTAGGAGGTTTTCACTAATATTTAACATGAATAATGCATAAACAGAAACCCTCTCCTTTGAGTTTAGGCATAGCCACCACAATAGTATCATTCAACTCTGCATCAACGCGCAGCTTAATCATTGATCTAACATAACTAGACCTACCTCATGATTTCAAACACATTTCATTCGTATAAAAATCAAGCATCAATAGAGTGCAAGGTTTTGTAACAATTGCACTAAGATCATCTTCACTAAATGTCTTCATAAGAACACCATTAAGTTTCACCTAAACCGGCATATTAGAGACATCTTCTTTCAACAGATTCATATTCATATCTCATTTATTAAAGATGATTGGGTAATTTCAAATAAAACATGGACCACTTTCAAGCGTAGGATCCATGGAGTTAAATTAGAAGAAAAATAACCCGGTCAAAGACTTAAGAATTAATTTAACTAATCCAAATTTACTTCAAGTACTCTTTACATAATTCGAGACAATACGGTGTTCTACCCGTTTTCGCAAGAAAACCCATACACTAAAATAACAAACCTTTCACTGTTGTCTGAATAGACTCCAACAGGACCATCACCTCACCCTCATTCGTCGCCAGTGTTACAAGGGTGAAAAATTTAAGATAGTCCCAAATATTTTCACTTCTAAAAAGATTAGCAAATGGCGTACATTTAGGATCAAAAGTACCACTCAGTGTCGGCTCCTTGTCAACGTTCATCCCACTCGAATAACCAGAATTTCTCACATGAGCACCGTCAGATGATGTCTCTTTTTAATAATATTGTTTAAATGTCGTTTATGTGGTGTTTTAGTCAATGTAAATTCAATTTAACTTGTAATTCTTGGTTAAAAAAACCTAGATACATTAGCTTGTAATTTTCTCTAGATTTTTGCTACTTCTTTAATGAATCTTGCTGTTAAAAAAATGGTTAAAACATACGAAGTAACTTATGTGGTTGGTGATCCAATCTCTAGTAACTTTTTCATAACGTTTTAAACTCTAATAACTTAGATGAATATTTTGACAAACTAGCACATTTGTTTATTAATCCTACAATGTATTATGTCGGTCAAAAATTCAATGCTGATGGTTTATTACAAAAAGGTCAAATATGTCGAGTTGATATTTACAAAACAGATTGTAAAAATTCGAACAAAAAAGTCATCTATGTCAAGTAAATTTATTTGTCAAATTTGTGCAACAAAAAAGGCAAAACATGTCAAATATGTTGTATAAAACATAGCACGACATTATTTTCAAACAACGCCATGGCCCAAATTAGAATATTGCGGTTGCATTAACACATAATTTAACTTGCATAATTTATTCTTTTAAACTAATGAAAATAACACATAATATAACTTGCATAATTTATTTCTTTTTGTTCAGTTAATTAGTTTAATTTATTTCAAGTAGTATGTGACTAATCCACCAACCTAAAAGATGTGATTCAAGCCTTTGTGTAGGTATTTGTGAGATTGATGGTTGATGTTATTGAAAATAGTTTCGTTTTAAAAAAGATTGTATCTTAGAAAATAATGTTTTTGTACGTTGATGCAAAGATATGTATTTCACTGTCTATGTGTTGTAAAATGGAAAAAAGTTACAAGATGAAGATAACTATGTTCTACGTCCCATAAGAACTTATAATTCAATACAAAGCACCAGTATGGTTCTTTCTGCCATAACCATTAACTTTATTGATATTGATCATTATTTTAGGGTAAAAGGTTTTTTGATAAATTTTATTATTTCAAAAAACATTTAAATACAAAATTTGTAGGTGAAGCTTAAATATCCATCCGTTACATAAGAAAACAACTTTTATCAGAAAGAAACACATAAAAGAACTACAAAATCACATAGAACGTAATGAATACTAAAATCTCTTGCGTCCACGGACTTTGATTCCAAAATTATCAGCAACAAACTTGGCACTGCCCGAAATATCCTTATCATCATAGATATCGTCATCATATGGGTCGTAGTCATTATCAGCATTCTTGTAAGAATGTTTATATTGTTTCTACAGACTATTAGTCACATATCTCATAGCAGACGTTTTAGTAGTCGCAAATTTTGCCATATCATTATCCACAAGTTCAACTACATCCTCATCATTAAGCTCATCTAAAAGATCATCCCTTTTCCTAGGAACCAGATTCCTTTGATCATCCACAATAGTACATTATCCTTGTTGACGTATAGCTAACTTCCAGATGAGAATACCATTCTCAGACATAACCCCACCCCAAAATTCATCCAAACCAACCGACTTAGAAGTCCACCAATCGTATCCAAATCATCATCATTTTCAATAAAATTAAGCGCATAAAGAATTGAGTTACTAACCTCTTTAATTGGAATAACCTCTTTACTAAGTCCCGCAATAACTTGTTTTTTCCTACCACTTGAATTAGTATTCCTTGTGCCCACCATTCGATATTCCTGACTAAATGATTTAATGTTCACCTTAGGTCCAACCGCTACACCTGTCACTACTTGCTAAGGCTTGTTTACATTCTTTAACCAAGTTAATCTCATAACCTTAGGAAAATCCTCAAGTACATGGCCAAAAATATTACAATTAGAGCATCTAGGAGGTTTTCACTAATATTTAACATGAATAATGCATAAACAGAAACCCTCTCCTTTGAGTTTAGGCATAGCCACCACAATAGTATCATTCAACTCTGCATCAACGCGCAGCTTAATCATTGATCTAACATAACTAGACCTACCTCATGATTTCAAACACATTTCATTCGTATAAAAATCAAGCATCAATAGAGTGCAAGGTTTTGTAACAATTGCACTAAGATCATCTTCACTAAATGTCTTCATAAGAACACCATTAAGTTTCACCTAAACCGGCATATTAGAGACATCTTCTTTCAACAGATTCATATTCATATCTCATTTATTAAGGATAATTGGGTAATTTCAAATAAAACATGGACCACTTTCAAGCGTAGATCCATGGAGTTAAATTAGAAGAAAAATAACCCGGTCAAAGACTTAAGAATTAATTTAACTAATCCAAATTTACTTCAAGTACTCTTAACATAATTCGAGACAATACGGTGTTCTACCCGTTTTCGCAAGAAAACCCATACACTAAAATAACAAACCTTTCACTGTTGTCTGAATAGACTCCAACAGGACCATCACCTCACCCTCATTCCTCGCCAGTGTTACAAGGGTGAAAAATTTAAGATAGTCCCAAATATTTTCACTTCTAAAAATATTAGCAAATGGCGTACATTTAGGATCAAAAGTACCACTCAGTGTCGGCTCCTTGTCAACGTTCATCCCCACTCGAATAACCAGAATTTCTCACATGAGCACCGTCAGATGATGTCTCTTTTTAATAATATTGTTTAAATGTCGTTTATGTGGTGTTTTAGTCGATGTAAATTCAATTTAACTTGTAATTCTTGGTTAAAAAACCTAGATACATTAGCTTGTAATTTTCTCAAGATTTTTGCTACTTCTTTAATGAATCTTGCTGTTAAAAAAAATGGTTAAAACATACGAAGTAACTTATGTGGTTGGTGATCCAATCTCTAGTAACTTTTTCATAACGTTTTAAACTCTAATAACTTAGATGAATATTTTGACAAACTAGCACATTTGTTTATTAATCCTACAATGTATTATGTCGGTCAAAAATTCAATGTTGATGGTTTATTACAAAAAGGTCAAATATGTCGAGTTGATATTTACAAAACAGATAGTAAAAATTCGAACAAAAAAGTCATCTATGTCAAGTAAATTTATTTGTCAAATATGTGCAACAAAAAAAGGCAAAACATGTCAAATATGTTGTATAAAACATAGCACAACATTATTTTCAACCAACGCCATGGCCCAAATTAGAATATTGTGGTTGCATTAACACATAATTTAACTTGCATAATTTATTCTTTAAAAATAATGAAAATAACACATAATATAACTTGCATAATTTATTTCTTTTTGTTCAGTTAATTAGTTTAATTTATTTCAAGTAGTATGTGAGTAATCCACCAACCTAAAAGTTGTGATTCAAGCCTTTGTGTAGGTATTTGTGAGATTGATGGTAGATGTTATTGAAAATAGTTTCGTTTTAAAAAAGATTGTATCTTAGAAAATAATGTTTTTGTACGTTGATGCAAAGAAATGTATTTCACTGTCTATGTGTTGTAAAATGGAAAAAAGTTACAAAATGAAGATAATTATGTTCTACGTCCCATAAGAACTTATAAATCAATATACAAAGCACCAGTATGGTTCTTTCTGCCATAACCATTAACTTTATTGATATTGATCATTATTTTAGGGTAAAAGGTTTTTTGATAAATTTTATTATTTCAAAAAACATTTAAATACAAAAGTTGTAGGTGAATCTTAAATATCGATCCGTTACATAAGAAAACAATTTTTATCAGAAAGAAACACATAAAAGAACTACAAAATCACATAGAACGTAATGAATACTAAAATCTCTTGCGTCCACGGACTTTGATTCCAAAATTATCAGCAACAAACTTGGCACTGCCCGAAATATCCTTATCATCATAGATATCGTCATCATATGGGTCGTAGTCATTATCAGCATTCTTGTAAGAATGTTTATATTGTTTCTACAGACTATTAGTCACATATCTCATAGCAGACGTTTTAGTAGTCGCAAATTTTGCCATATCATTATCCACAAGTTCAACTACATCCTCATCATTAAGCTCATCTAAAAGATCATCCCTTTTCCTAGGAACCAGATTCCTTTGATCATCCACAATAGTACATTATCCTTGTTGACGTATAGCTAACTTCCAGATGAGAATACCATTCTCAGACATAACCCCACCCCAAAATTCATCCAAACCAACCGACTTAGAAGTCCACCAATCGTATCCAAATCATCATCATTTTCAATAAAATTAAGCGCATAAAGAATTGAGTTACTAACCTCTTTAATTGGAATAACCTCTTTACTAAGTCCCGCAATAACTTGTTTTTTCCTACCACTTGAATTAGTATTCCTTGTGCCCACCATTCGATATTCCTGACTAAATGATTTAATGTTCACCTTAGGTCCAACCGCTACACCTGTCACTACTTGCTAAGGCTTGTTTACATTCTTTAACCAAGTTAATCTCATAACCTTAGGAAAATCCTCAAGTACATGGCCAAAAATATTACAATTAGAGCATCTAGGAGGTTTTCACTAATATTTAACATGAATAATGCATAAACTGAAACCCTCTCCTTTGAGTTTAGGCATAGCCACCACAATAGTATCATTCAACTCTGCATCAACGCGCAGCTTAATCATTGATCTAACATAACTAGACCTACCTCATGATTTCAAACACATTTCATTCGTATAAAAATCAAGCATCAATAGAGTGCAAGGTTTTGTAACAATTGCACTAAGATCATCTTCACTAAATGTCTTCATAAGAACACCATTAAGTTTCACCTAAACCGGCATATTAGAGACATCTTCTTTCAACAGATTCATATTCATATCTCATTTATTAAGGATAATTGGGTAATTTCAAATAAAACATGGACCACTTTCAAGCGTAGATCCATGGAGTTAAATTAGAAGAAAAATAACCCGGTCAAAGACTTAAGAATTAATTTAACTAATCCAAATTTACTTCAAGTACTCTTAACATAATTCGAGACAATACGGTGTTCTACCCGTTTTCGCAAGAAAACCCATACACTAAAATAACAAACCTTTCACTGTTGTCTGAATAGACTCCAACAGGACCATCACCTCACCCTCATTCCTCGCCAGTGTTACAAGGGTGAAAAATTTAAGATAGTCCCAAATATTTTCACTTCTAAAAATATTAGCAAATGGCGTACATTTAGGATCAAAAGTACCACTCAGTGTCGGCTCCTTGTCAACGTTCATCCCACTCGAATAACCAGAATTTCTCACATGAGCACCGTCAGATGATGTCTCTTTTTAATAATATTGTTTAAATGTCGTTTATGTGGTGTTTTAGTCGATGTAAATTCAATTTAACTTGTAATTCTTGGTTAAAAAACCTAGATACATTAGCTTGTAATTTTCTCAAGATTTTTGCTACTTCTTTAATGAATCTTGCTGTTAAAAAAAATGGTTAAAACATACGAAGTAACTTATGTGGTTGGTGATCCAATCTCTAGTAACTTTTTCATAACGTTTTAAACTCTAATAACTTAGATGAATATGTTGACAAACTAGCACATTTGTTTATTAATCCTACAATGTATTATGTCGGTCAAAAATTCAATGTTGATGGTTTATTACAAAAAGGTCAAATATGTCGAGTTGATATTTACAAAACAGATAGTAAAAATTCGAACAAAAAAGTCATCTATGTCAAGTAAATTTATTTGTCAAATATGTGCAACAAAAAAAGGCAAAACATGTCAAATATGTTGTATAAAACATAGCACAACATTATTTTCAACCAACGCCATGGCCCAAATTAGAATATTGTGGTTGCATTAACACATAATTTAACTTGCATAATTTATTCTTTAAAAATAATGAAAATAACACATAATATAACTTGCATAATTTATTTCTTTTTGTTCAGTTAATTAGTTTAATTTATTTCAAGTAGTATGTGAGTAATCCACCAACCTAAAAGTTGTGATTCAAGCCTTTGTGTAGGTATTTGTGAGATTGATGGTAGATGTTATTGAAAATAGTTTCGTTTTAAAAAAGATTGTATCTTAGAAAATAATGTTTTTGTACGTTGATGCAAAGAAATGTATTTCACTGTCTATGTGTTGTAAAATGGAAAAAAGTTACAAAATGAAGATAATTATGTTCTACGTCCCATAAGAACTTATAATTCAATATACAAAGCACCAGTATGGTTCTTTCTGCCATAACCATTAACTTTATTGATATTGATCATTATTTTAGGGTAAAAGGTTTTTTGATAAATTTTATTATTTCAAAAAACATTTAAATACAAAAGTTGTAGGTGAATCTTAAATATCGATCCGTTACATAAGAAAACAATTTTTATCAGAAAGAAACACATAAAAGAACTACAAAATCACATAGAACGTAATGAATACTAAAATCTCTTGCGTCCACGGACATTGATTCCAAAATTATCAGCAACAAACTTGGCACTGCCCGAAATATCCTTATCATCATAGATATCGTCATCATATGGGTCGTAGTCATTATCAGCATTCTTGTAAGAATGTTTATATTGTTTCTACAGACTATTAGTCACATATCTCATAGCAGACGTTTTAGTAGTCGCAAATTTTGCCATATCATTATCCACAAGTTCAACTACATCCTCATCATTAAGCTCATCTAAAAGATCATCCCTTTTCCTAGGAACCAGATTCCTTTGATCATCCACAATAGTACATTATCCTTGTTGACGTATAGCTAACTTCCAGATGAGAATACCATTCTCAGACATAACCCCACCCCAAAATTCATCCAAACCAACCGACTTAGAAGTCCACCAATCGTATCCAAATCATCATCATTTTCAATAAAATTAAGCGCATAAAGAATTGAGTTACTAACCTCTTTAATTGGAATAACCTCTTTACTAAGTCCCGCAATAACTTGTTTTTTCCTACCACTTGAATTAGTATTCCTTGTGCCCACCATTCGATATTCCTGACTAAATGATTTAATGTTCACCTTAGGTCCAACCGCTACACCTGTCACTACTTGCTAAGGCTTGTTTACATTCTTTAACCAAGTTAATCTCATAACCTTAGGAAAATCCTCAAGTACATGGCCAAAAATATTACAATTAGAGCATCTAGGAGGTTTTCACTAATATTTAACATGAATAATGCATAAACAGAAACCCTCTCCTTTGAGTTTAGGCATAGCCACCACAATAGTATCATTCAACTCTGCATCAACGCGCAACTTAATCATTGATCTAACATAACTAGACCTACCTCATGATTTCAAACACATTTCATTCGTATAAAAATCAAGCATCAATAGAGTGCAAGGTTTTGTAACAATTGCACTAAGATCATCTTCACTAAATGTCTTCATAAGAACACCATTAAGTTTCACCTAAACCGGCATATTAGAGACATCTTCTTTCAACAGATTCATATTCATATCTCATTTATTAAGGATAATTGGGTAATTTCAAATAAAACATGGACCACTTTCAAGCGTAGATCCATGGAGTTAAATTAGAAGAAAAATAACCCGGTCAAAGACTTAAGAATTAATTTAACTAATCCAAATTTACTTCAAGTACTCTTAACATAATTCGAGACAATACGGTGTTCTACCCGTTTTCGCAAGAAAACCCATACACTAAAATAACAAACCTTTCACTGTTGTCTGAATAGACTCCAACAGGACCATCACCTCACCCTCATTCCTCGCCAGTGTTACAAGGGTGAAAAATTTAAGATAGTCCCAAATATTTTCACTTCTAAAAATATTAGCAAATGGCGTACATTTAGGATCAAAAGTACCACTCAGTGTCGGCTCCTTGTCAACGTTCATCCCACTCGAATAACCAGAATTTCTCACATGAGCACCGTCAGATGATGTCTCTTTTTAATAATATTGTTTAAATGTCGTTTATGTGGTGTTTTAGTCGATGTAAATTCAATTTAACTTGTAATTCTTGGTTAAAAAACCTAGATACATTAGCTTGTAATTTTCTCTAGATTTTTGCTACTTCTTTAATGAATCTTGCTGTTAAAAAAAATGGTTAAAACATACGAAGTAACTTATGTGGTTGGTGATCCAATCTCTAGTAACTTTTTCATAACGTTTTAAACTCTAATAACTTAGATGAATATTTTGACAAACTAGCACATTTGTTTATTAATCCTACATTGTATTATGTCGGTCAAAAATTCAATGCTGATGGTTTATTACAAAAAGGTCAAATATGTCGAGTTGATATTTACAAAACAGATAGTAAAAATTCGAACAAAAAAGTCATCTATGTCAATTAAATTTATTTGTCAAATATGTGCAACAAAAAAGGCAAAACATGTCAAATATGTTGTATAAAACATAGCACGACATTATTTTCAAACAACGCCATGGCCCAAATTAGAATATTGTGGTTGCATTAACACATAATTTAACTTGCATAATTTATTCTTTAAAAATAATGAAAATAACACATAATATAACTTGCATAATTTATTTCTTTTTGTTCAGTTAATTAGTTTAATTTATTTCAAGTAGTATGTGACTAATCCACCAACCTAAAAGATGTGATTCAAGCCTTTGTGTAGGTATTTGTGAGATTGATGGTAGATGTTATTGAAAATAGTTTCGTTTTAAAAAAGATTGTATCATAGAAAATAATGTTTTTGTACGTTGATGCAAAGAAATGTATTTCACTGTCTATGTGTTGTAAAATGGAAAAAAGTTACAAAATGAAGATAACTATGTTCTACGTCCCATAAGAACTTATAATTCAATATACAAAGCACCAGTATGGTTCTTTCTGCCATAACCATTAACTTTATTGATATTGATCATTATTTTAGGGTAAAAGGTTTTTTGATAAATTTTATTATTTCAAAAAACATTTAAATACAAAAGTTGTAGGTGAAGCTTAAATATCCATCCGTTACATAAGAAAACAACTTTTATCAGAAAGAAACACATAAAAGAACTACAAAATCACATAGAACGTAATGAATACTAAAATCTCTTGCGTCCATGGACTTTGATTCCAAAATTATCAGCAACAAACTTGGCACTGCCCAAAATATCCTTATCATCATAGATATCGTCATCATATGGGTCGTAGTCATTATCAACATTCTTGTAAGAATGTTTATATTGTTTCTATAGACTATTAGTCACATATCTCATAGCAGACGTTTTAGTAGTCGCAAATTTTGCCATATCATTATCCACAAGTTCAACTACATCCTCATCATTAAGCTCATCTAAAAGATCACCTCTTTTCCTAGGAACCAGATTCCTTTGATCATCCACAATAGTACATTATCCTTGTTGACGTATAGCTAACTTCCAGATGAGAATACCATTCTAAGACATAACCCCCCCAAAATTCATCCAAACCAACCGACTTAGAAGTCCACCAATCGTATCCAAATCATCATCATTTTCAATAAAATTAAGCGCATAAAGAATTGAGTTACTAACCTCTTTAATTGGAATAACCTCTTTACTAAGCCCCGCAACAACTTGTTTTTTCCTACCACCTGAATTAGTATTCCTTGTGCCCACCATTCGATATTCCTGACTAAACGATTTAATGTTCACCTTAGGTCTAACCGCTACACCTGTCACTACTTGCTAAGGCTTGTTTACATTCTTTAACCAAGTTAATCTCATAACCTTAGGAAAATCCTCAAGTACATGGCCAAAAATATTACAATTAGAGCATCTAGTAGGTTTTCACTAATATTTAACATGAATAATGCATAAACAGAAACCCTCTCCTTTGAGTTTAGGCATAGCCACCACAATAGTATCATTCAACTCTACATCAACACGCAGCTTAATCATTGCTCTAACATAACTAGACCTACCTCATGATTTCAAACACATTTCATTCGTATAAGAATCAAGCATCAATAGAGTGCAAGGTTTTGTAACAATTGCACTAAGATCATCTTCACTAAATGTCTTCATAAGAACACCATGAAGTTTCACCCAAACCGGCATATTAGAGTCATCTTCTTTCAACAGATTCCTATTCATATCTCATTTATTAAGGATAAATGGGTAATTTCAAATAAAACATGGACCACTTTCAAGCGTAGGATCCATGGAGTTAAATTAGAAGAAAATTAACCCGGTCAAAGACTTAAGAATTAATTTAACTAATCCAAATTTACTTCAAGTACTCTTAACATAATTCGATACAATACGGTGTTCTACCCGTTTTTGTAAGAGAACCCATACACTAAAATAACAAACCTTTCACTGTTGTCTGAATAGACTCCAACAGGACCATCACCTCACCCTCATTCGTCGCCAGTGTTACAAGGGTGAAAAATTTAAGATAGTCCCAAATATTTTCACTTCTAAAAAGATTAGCAAATGGCGTACAATTAGGATCAAAAGTACCACTCAGTGTCGGCTCCTTGTCAACTTTCATCCCACTCGAATAACCAGAATTTCTCACATGAGCACCGTCAGATGATGTCTCTTTTTAATAATATTGTTTAAATGTCGTTTATGTGGTGTTTTAGTCGATGTAAATTCAATTTAACTTGTAATTCTTGGTTAAAAAAACCTAGGTACATTAGCTTGTAATTTTATCTAGATTTTTGCTACTTCTTTAATGAATCTTGCTGTTAAAAAAAATGGTTAAAACATACGAAGTAAATTATGTGGTTGGTGATCCAATCTCTAGTAACTTTTTCATAACGTTTTAAACTCTAATAACTTAGATGAATATTTTGACAAACTAGCACATTTGTTTATTAATCCTACAATGTATTATGTCGGTAAAAAATTCAATGTTGATGGTTTATTACAAAAAGGTCAAATATGTCGAGTTGATATTTACAAAACAGATAGTAAAAATTCGAACAAAAAAGTCATCTATGTCAAGTAAATTTATTTGTCAAATATGTGCAACAAAAAAGGCAAAACATGTTAAATATGTTGTATAAAACATAGCACAACATTATTTTCAACCAACGCCATGGCCCAAATTAGAATATTGTGGTTGCATAACACATAATTTAACTTGCATAATTTATTCTTTAAAAATAATGAAAATAACACATAATATAACTTGCATAATTTATTTCTTTTTGTTCAATTAATTAGTTTAATTTATTTCAAGTAGTATGTGAGTAATCTACCAACCTAAAAGTTGTGATTCAAGCCTTTGTGTAGGTATTTGTGAGATTGATGGTAGATGTTATTGAAAATATTTTCGTTTTAAAAAAGATTGTATCTTAGAAAATAATGTTTTTGTACGTTGATGCAAAGAAATGTATTTCACTGTCTATGTGTTGTAAAATGGAAAAAAGTTACAAAATGAAGATAACTATGTTCTACGTCCCATAAGAACTTATAATTCAATATACAAAGCACCAGTATGGTTCTTTCTGCCATAACCATTAACTTTATTGATATTGATCATTATTTTAGGGTAAAAGGTTTTTTGATAAATTTTATTATTTCAAAAAACATTTAAATACAAAAGTTGTAGGTGAATCTTAAATATCCATCCGTTACATAAGAAAACAACTTTTATCAGAAAAAAACACATAAAAGAACTACAAAATCACATAGAACGTAATGAATACTAAAATCTCTTGCGTCCACGGACTTTGATTCCAAAATTTTCAGCAACAAACTTGGCACTGCCCGAAATATCCTTATCATCATAGATATCGTCATCATATGGGTCGTAGTCATTATCAGCATTCTTGTAAGAATGTTTATATTGTTTCTATAGACTATTAGTCACATATCTCATAGCAGACGTTTTAGTAGTCACAAATTTTGCCATATCATTATCCACAAGTTCAACTACATCCTCATCATTAAGCTCATCTAAAAGATCATCCCTTTTCCTAGGAACCAGATTCCTTTGATCATCCACAATAGTACATTATCCTTGTTGACGTATAGCTAACTTCCAGATGAGAATACCATTCTCAGACATAACCCCACCCCAAAATTCATCCAAACCAACCGACTTAGAAGTCCACCAATCGTATCCAAATCATCATCATTTTCAATAAAATTAAGCGCATAAAGAATTGAGTTACTAACCTCTTTAATTGGAATAACCTCTTTACTAAGTCCCGCAACAACTTGTTTTTTCCTACCACTTGAATTAGTATTCCTTGTGCCCACCATTCGATATTCCTGACTAAACGATTTAATGTTCACCTTAGGTCCAACCGCTACACCTGTCACTACTTGCTAAGGCTTGTTTACATTCTTTAACCAAGTTAATCTCATAACCTTAAGAAAATCCTCAAGTACATGGCCAAAAATATTACAATTAGAGCATCTAGGAGGTTTTCACTAATATTTAACATGAATAATGCATAAACAGAAACCCTCTCCTTTTAGTTTAGGCATAGCCACCACAATAGTAGCATTCAACTCTGCATCAACGCGCAACTTAATCATTGATCTAACATAACTAGACCTACCTCATGAATTCAAACACATTTCATTCGTATAAAAATCAAGCATCAATAGAGTGCAAGGTTTTGTAACAATTGCACTAAGATCATCTTTACTAAATGTCTTCATAAGAACACCATTAAGTTTCACCTAAACCGGCATATTAGAGACATCTTCTTTCAACAGATTCATATTCATATCTCATTTATTAAGGATAATTGGGTAATTTCAAATAAAACATGGACCACTTTCAATCGTAGGATCCATGGAGTTAAATTAGAAGAAAAATAACCCGGTCAAAGACTTAAGAATTAATTTAACTAATCCAAATTTACTTCAAGTACTCTTAACATAATACGAGACAATACGGTGTTCTACCCGTTTTCGCAAGAAAATCCATACACTAAAATAACAAACCTTTCACTGTTGTCTGAAAAGACTCCAACAGGACCATCACCTCACCCTCATTCGTCGCCAGTGTTACAAGGGTGAAAAATTTAAGATAGTCCCAAATATTTTCACTTCTAAAAAGATTAGCAAATGGCGTACATTTAGGATCAAAAGTACTACTCAGTGTCGGCTTCTTGTCAACGTTCATCCCACTCGAATAACCAGAATTTCTCACATGAGCACCGTCAGATGATGTCTCGTCAGTACCTTGTAACACCCCACTTTGATAAGTGGACTGTTACATGATAATTATGGTGTGTCATCAGAGCATACAAGGTAATGTCCTAAAATAAAAATGACCATAAAGAGTAAACCGAAATCAAACATCAGTTCCCATACATAAGCCCAAAACATAAACAAAGTGAATGGAATATGAAGGACAAAATAAGTATCCAAGCAAGCATAAGTATATGAGGCAAAAGGAGAAGCAGTCTATTGCAACTTATATCCTATGCACGTCATCCAAATGCTCCAGGCTGTCCTTGGGGTACCTGCCATTTGGGTCATGGAAAGAAAGTATACGACTGAGCAATGCGCTTAGTGAACGGATGTAATGACAAAGAAATGAATATCATAATCATAAGTAAAGAATGAAATGAAAGTATAAAATGATAGTGAAGCGGAATAATGTAAGTCCTGGAAAAGCTAGTGTATGTTTTATAGGTTGGTTTATATTTTGAAAACACTTATGTTTATTATATATTGAAAACTGTATTTTAAATATGCTCAAGAGCCCATATAGGTCATGAAGTACCAACGTACATGAATACTTAGTGGGGTGACCTCATCATGAAATTAGATGGGTTACCTCTAATTATAATAGTATGAGTTGAGGGATTAGCTCCTGTAACGGATGCAAGGCACATACAGTAGTTACCATGAAATATTACTAACTTGTCCTAGGATGCACCCATTCACCCCACATGATAATAATAAAGACCAAATACTATAAAAGTGACGCTACGAGTAATCACTCTCACCGCAGAAGTGTCATAACACCGGTGCCTCCACTGTTATAGTTATGGAACCCCCATAACTAGGTGAAACTGGCATGCATGTATATAGCTTAGGAAATCTAAAATGTAAATCATATAATTATTGTAGTGTTTAAGACACGTATACTACTGGGGAAAACAGATGGCTACAAACAGGGAATCCTAATATAGGAAAGATGTCATTACTGAAGGACAGAATATCCGTGCCTTATGACCAGTAAATGACGATGAAAATTAAAATTGAAGAATTACTCCGACTTCACGATAGCTACATAATAAAATAGACGTGTATAAGTTATCTGATTAACCTATACTTAACTGATTATTAGTTACTTGACATGCTCTTAACTTGTTTTACTTGTTATTTTCTTGCTTTAAATGTTATTAACTTATATTACTGATTCAAGTTAAATTATGTATTCTGATTAGTGTAATTCATGTTCTTATGTGTTAATATACTTGTTATATTATAATGAGTAACTTCCTAAAAATAGCAGGTTTCCAAAAATAGTAAGTTGTCAAAAATAAAAAGTTTCCAAAATTTGTAAGTTTCCAAAATAGAAAGTTTCCATAATTAGAAATAAGCTTGGTTAATAAATATAAAATATAAGCTATAGTGTTAATAAGCATAAAATATATAATTCGTGATTATATAGTAAAGTTTATTAAATAAATACTTTAAGCTAAAAATAATAAAATGCATGATTTTACTTAGGATTATTACTTAATAAACTGACATGATTAATTCCATAAAACTTTATATTAGCTTGATAATTATATAATTAAATTAAAGTATGGTTATTAATTTAATTACGTAAGTATATACTTAGGCTAATTTCATGATAAATTATCTTAATTATTTATAACCTAAGTTGCATGATTAATTTAATTATAACTTGCATTTAAATAATTAAATTAACTTAACTAACAACATTCATGTATACCCGAGCCTACCGAGACTCCCATGTCTCGGTTGCACTAAACAACAACGCAAATAAGCAAACTGTTCAATAACAGTGTTGTCCAACATATATATATATATATATATATATATATATATATATATATATATATATATATATATATATATATATATATATATATATATATATATATATATATATATATATATATATATATATATATATATATATATATATATATATATATATATATATATATATATATATATATATATATATATATATAGTCCTGTCCAACATATCCAAACAGTTTTGTCCAACATCTATTATTCTAGTTATGTCTAACATATATAGTGCAGTGTTGTCCAAAACCCCCCAGACCTGCCCCTTGTTTCCTGCTGCTGCCTAATTGCTACCCACTGGTTTTTATTTTGTTCCTGTTGTTGGTTTACTGCTACCCACTGGTCCTAAATCCTATCCCCTGCCACCTAGCTCTTGGTTCCCACTGTTTTTAACCAACCACCACTGTGGGTGTTTGGGGCTTGCGACTGACTCAACAAGACACACGCTGACCCTTGAGGGTTGCGGTTATGTGTTCCAAAACACCACCGAGACCATGTCTTGGTCTCGGTTTGCTTGAATCCAACCAAAAACAACCCGAACCCTTTTTAATGCTTGCCTAATCTTGTTTATTAACACGTTTTACATATGTTTTAAGGGTTCTTGAATATTAACATAATCGAATAAACAGAAGATCAAGGATTAAAAGAATACCGAATGCGTGTTATGGTTTAGGCTAGAACACGAACACTTTACCATTTCTAATTAAAGATCAAAACCCCGAAAATCATCTTGTTCTTGTGTGTGAGTCGACGACAGCAAAGAAAACAAAACAGGAACGATCCTTTTTTATGTTTTTAGGATTTAACATATGTTTCCTAAATAAATATACCCCCCCCCCCCCCCCCCCCCCCCCGTGTTTTCTGTTTTACTTGGGTTAGTATTTGCATAATAGGCCATGGGCCCTTTTCTTGGCCCTCTTATTTACCGTCCAAACATACACAACACACACATTTTGTTTTTGTTTTTCGTGCATAATTTAATTACGCGTGTTCGTGTTTTATTTCTTGTTATACTTTAACATGTTATACGTAATTAATTATTGAGTATTAATAATAATATTAATATACATAATGCTTGTCGTGATTAATATACGTAAAATAATATTAGCGTTCGTGATTCGTGTCGTATTTTAATTGATCAAGAAGTTTTATTTACACGTATTTTAATGCATTTAATGTTCTAGGTAATTTTAAAGCGGGTTTTACAAGCCTTCTCAGGATTCTCATCATTCAAAATAGCACCTTGATCACCCAAATTCATACCATTCTTCCTACCTCCTCCCTTGTCCATAGTCGCATCAAATAAACCCAACCCAAGAAGTTAAACAACCACGTCTTGTAACCTGATTAACAAAAACCTAGAATCAGATAACATTATAACGAGGAAGAATAAAGACCAAGCAAAGATAGAGGTTAAGAACGCAAGAAATTAGTCCAAACTATACTAAGATCAAAGAATCCCAAAGAAGATCGATTGGGGAAAACCCTAACGTTAACCCGAAACCCTAGATCGAGCATAACTAAGAACATAAATATTTAAACCAAACAAGTACTTGAATCATTGATTACTCAAGAAGATCAATCAGCAGCGATTTAAGGTATTTGTTTTTGTGTAAGATCACCCTTTCGGTAAACACAACACATTCACAAGAAAAGACAATATTAGTAAACATAGAAACTAGAAACACTAGTGGCCTTAGAACAATGAATAAAGCAACATATTCGAAGAAGGGATACGGATAAACACCAAAGCTTTAATCAGATCGTAGAAACTAGTTAAAAAACCATTGATTCAATGTTTTTATACATTGATGCAAAGAAAATATTTCCCTTTGTATGGGTTATATATCATGCTTCTATATGTACTGGGTATCTTACTCAATGAAGTTGGGCCACGTAATGAATGGAGTAGCAGGCAGTTGGCTTAATATCCAATGTTACAATTTTTAGTTGGGCCGATTAATACTATGGGAGAGGTTATTAAATTTGGTTTATATGGGGCTACGAGAATTTTTAATGATTATGTGAGTGAGTTGAGAATTTAGATGATCGTGGTTGATGATGAATCGTGAATTATTATTCATTTCAAGTTGGTCCGAGTATGATGAATGTGGTACTTGGCGATTATGCACTCATTCCGTTTAAAGAAAAGCCTCATTTCAAAAACCCAATCTCTCGACAAAATTTCTATGATCTCACCGTGGAGGTCAATCCACGCATCAGTTGGGCATATGATTGACGTTGAGCTTAATCCACAAGTTATCTAGACAAATAATCCATTAACGTCAATTCAACATTTTTTCTAGTTAACGAGCTTCAAACACAACACCAAAGCAAACAAAACACTTAGCGCTAAAACAACCCGATATAAGATTCACTTAAACGACAACGACTAGTTTTGATTCTACAAATACAAGTGATCACGAAGTGGATTTGGTATTCCATATTTGAAGTTGAAGTAGGATTTCACGAAGGCATCTACTTATTTCATCGAGCCTTCCTTCTATTTTCTACCCCTTTTCTTTAAACCTAGTCTATCGATTGATGACTATCTTGAGTGTTAAAATTTATGATTGAGACTTGAATTATCTAGTTTCCAATGTCAAGGGGTGGATGCTCGACGACATGGATAACTATCATTTTGGGGAGCTTTGTTGCAATTCTCAGGGTGACACGCAGTTTCTCGTGTGGATAACTTCAAGATGTGTTGTACTTCTTATACTTTGAAAGTTGGTTATAACGTATTTAGAGACTTGTTTCTGCACCGTTCTTTAGTCAACAATAGTGAAAGCTTAAGCAACAAATTTGGGGGATTGTACTTCAGTTTCAAGTTTAGAATATCGGGTTTACTTCTGATGTTCGTTTTACAAGTCTTAAAATTTTTCAAGATATTACCACATACAAATGACTAGAAACACAAACACGGGCAAGTATACCCTATCATGTATAGCATAGCTTAATGGTAAAGTCAAGTTCGTTCCACGGGATTGATGCTAAAGAATTATAAGACAAGTACCTCCAGAGTGTCACAAATTCTAAAGATATACTTATCAAATGGTTTTAAAGGTGCGTTTGGTTAAGTTTACAAACATATGAAGGATAGATAGCAATGACGATTATAATCACATAAACAATGTAAGACAACACTCCAATTACTAGTCGCACACGTAACATCTAATTAACAAAACAAAAATCCGACTAAAGATTATGTCATATCAAAAGCATTAAAAATGGTTTATGTTTGATTTGGATAACTAATATATTTAGATGAAACTAAGCAAGAGTTTGCTATATGTTTTATTCCACTAATCACGACAAAAGTGAATAACAAGATTCATTTACTAGATGACATGAAATTCATCCATTCACATGAGTACTAGTCATGGTCATGAACAAATCCAACATATAACAATGATCTTACTTAATAACATAAAATACAAGAGCGTATAAATCATACTTATAATCAAGAACCCAGGGTGAAAGTGCGCCGCACAAATCTAATTGTGCGCCGCACTTTGCCCTAGCAAAGCTAATATTCGTATCTAATCATAAGGTTGTAAAGACCTTAACCAATATGTACAACACACTACTCCATAATAACAGTAAAGAAGTTCATTTCAACAATATGCAAATCAAAGTAAAGAATTAACATAAAGGAAATGAGAATTATACCACAAAGTATTAATCAATGATTGCTCCAAAAAAAGCTATAGGCTTTGTTCCAAACTTATTACAATTACAAGCAATATTTAGAGATCCTTGCTACAGCAGCAATGGTGTGAACCAACTAAGGTTACCCTTATACTAGTAATAATGATCAAGGTTTTGTTAAATCCTTTATTTATAAGAACCATAATAACAATGGAGTAAAATGGAATGAGATGCTTTCTTATGCCTGGCTTTTCGTCACTTTATAAACACAAAAATGTAGCTAAGAAGTCCTCGAGTATATCAAAAGGTTTCTCCATAGTAGCCATGCATAATGATATTTAATGGTGTAACTACAGCAAATGTGCGCCGCACTTTGTCTCGTACACTTTTTCGTACCTCTTTTCACATGGATCAATAATGATCATGGCAACATGCCATTCACTATCTCCATCTTTAGCAATGTTTTCAAATTCTCGTTTGTTCCCCACTTGCCAATCTTTGTATTTCAATGAAACGAGAAGTGCTCCAAGCATTCCCACAATCGTTTTATATACACATATGTCAAAGAAAGGGTTATGGTAGCTCCTTTCACTTAGTGATGCATCCAAAAGTTCTTCCGGTTCCGTCCACGGTTGCAAATGTGGACCATAGATTGGCATATCGTTCTCACCTCTTTTCACGGTATAGTGCTTATCGTCTTCATCATCACTATCATCATGTTTCTTTGCTTTTAGTACATTATAGTTTTGATGGACAAACCCATCAAAGCTAGTCATAATAGCTTTTCCAACATCTATGTTAGCACCAATGGTGTGCGAAAATTTTCTTCCAACCACTAATTGAATATCTCGATCAATAGGAATGTCGAAAAGCATGAAATCGGCTAGTAGTATGGTTGTCCCCACTTGGCAAAGAACTCCAAGTAAACGTCCAAATCCCTCCGCATAGGAGTGATCAAGCATTTTGATACGATCAAACCTCGGTTTGACTCTACCAACATCTAACATTTTGAAGATCCCATAAGGCATAACATTAACATTTGAATCGGTATCAACCAAAGCATTATAAGTAGTTTTACCCTCCAACCTTATTGGTAGGATAAAGTACCCCTGATCTTCTTTTTCAAGCATTACCTTGTTCTCACTAATCATTTGGATAGTCACATCTTCATAATTCGGTGTGAGTCCATGTTCAACTTTCCATTTGTCAAGCAAGACTCCATCAACAATCATTTTATATTTATCACTATATTTTAAAGTTTCAATGATTGGTCGATTCATGTTCAACAAAATGACTCTTTCTTCTATGTCTTCTTGCAATTCCTCCATAGATAGCTCTTCTTTAGTCAAAGGCTTATTAATAGTGAATGAAGGTCCTTCACCATTATAGCTCAATATGCTACAAACAAATCTAGGAGCATCAATCTCCTCGATTTTAATATGTGTTAAATCAACAAAGTTGCGATTATCAAGTATTTTATCAATTTCCCCAAAGTCTAAGCTTTCATGTACTTTGGCCATAAAGTAAGTATGCCACAAATAATGTCAAGTTGTGCATTAGCTTGCTTTAGGAAAGATCTCCCAAAGTTTACACAAGGTTCACAATCTTCTTCCTCCGGATTGACAAAGAAGTCAATGAAAAACAATTCGTCTTTGATCATAACAATGAGCTTTTTATCTATCTACTTGTCTCCATTTCGATGAGTGTTATAGGTTAAGCTAAGCTCAACCACAAATTCATTACTAATTAAGATTATTTCTAACTCAAAATCTACTTGTCCATCATAGGCAAATTTTCCTTCCACATGGCAAGGCATTAAGTATTTCTCACTAGGTGTCAAGTCCTTCATACGATAAAAAGTTAAGACCTTTTGAACCTCGCTATCGGCTGAGTCCTTACATTCTGATCCTATCCATTCTCCTTCCGATTCTATTTTGTCATTTAGGATAATATGCTCATCCACTCCTAAGAATAGTCTACCAAGGCTAGTGTTTGGATCCATCTCAATCTTAAAACAATAACACATCAAAAGAAACATTAGTATGTTAGTGCCATAAAATCCAAATGATATTTCATACCCTAAAGTTTTCAGGCAACTCGTTATAATCAATGAATATTTCCATTTGAGCAAGTTACTAGCTTTTTATGTTTTCTGTTTCTCCAGTTGTGTGCGCACTTCTGAAATGTGCGGCACACTTTTGCGCGATATAGAAAAGTCGGCGCATAATTTAAATGTGCGGCACACTTTCTGTAATCAGAATAATGTTCCTCCATCTTTCTACTTGCAAACCAATCAATCCAAGTTTTCAAGTATGCAATATAACATTTTCTCATAAAGTGACCAAACATAGATATCATAACCAAATTGGGTACATTTTCCACAAGTGTTTTGAATAATATGACCATTTTTTCGTTTTCGCTTATTTTCTCATTTTTTTTTGTATTTTTGTTGTGTTTAAAAATTCAGAAAATTACCATAAATTATGATAAATACTAAACAAGTTATACCAAAGCAAATTATTCTACCAAAGAGCAAATAAATTAGAAAATAAAATTTTAAAAGTAAATATTTTTGGTTTTTCTTAAGATTCAATATGAACAAACACAAAAGCTCAAGAAGCATAAGTACATACAAAGCAATTCTCATGTTTTCAGCAGTAAGTGTTGAGAGTAAAAGGTTTTTGTGGTGTTTTGGGATTGTTTCTTCAAACATTTTGAAAATTCGTCACTAAATGTGTGGCGCACTTTTGAAATGTGCGGCGCACTTTTATGCAGTTTTGTAAAAACTTTTTTTTTCAGATTGCCAGAAATCTATACGCCGTGTTTAGAAATTTTAGTTTACCAAGTATTTTAGAATGTATTAAACCAATAACAAGTCAATCCCCGATAACGGCGCTAAAAACTTGATGTTCATTTTACATGTCTTAAAATTTTTCAAGATATCACTACATACAAATGACTAGAAACACAAACACGGGCAAGTATACCCTATCATGTATAGCATAGCTTAATGGTAAATTCCAGTTCGTTCCACGGGATTGATGCTAAAGAATTATAAGACAATTACCTCTAGAGTGTCACAAGTTCTAAATATATACTTATCAAATGATTTTAAAGGTTTGTTTAGTTAAGGTTACAAACATATGAAGGATAGATAGCAATGGTGATTATAAGCACATAAACAATGTAAGACAACATGCCGATTACTAGTCGCACACGCAACATGTAATTAACATAACAAAAATCCGAGTAAAGATTATGTCATATCAAAAGCATTAAGAATGGTTTATGTTTGATTTCGATAACTAAAATATTTAGATGAAACTAAGCAAGAGTTTGTTATATGTTTTATTCCACTAATCGCGACAAAAGTGAATAGCAAGATTCATTTACTAGATGACATGAAATTCATCCATTCACATGAGTACTAGTCATGGTCATGAACAAATCCAACATATAACAATGATCTTACTTAATAACATAAACTACAAGAGCATCTAAATCATACTTATAATCAAGAACCCAGGGTGAAAATGCGTCGCACAAATCTAATTGTGCACCGCACTTTGCCCAGGCAAAGCTAATATTCGTATCTAATCAGAAGGCTGTAAATACCTTAACCAATGTGCACAACACACTACTGCATAATAACAGTAAAGAAGTTCATTTCAACAATATACAGATTCAAGTAAAGAATTAACATAAAGGAAATGAGAATTATACCACAAAGTATTAATCAATGATTGCTCCTAAAAGGATATAAGCTTTGTTCCAAACTTACAACAATCACAAGAAATATTCTGAGATCCTTGCTACAGCAACAATGGTGTGAACCAACTAAGGTTACCCTTATACTAGTAACAATGATCATGGAATTGTTAAATCCTTGATTTATAAGAACCCTAATAACAATGGAGTAAAATGGAATGAGATGCTTTCTTATGCCTGGCTTTTGGTCACTTTGATGAGACTACTTTTATACATGGTCTCATCATCCAAAATAGGCTTAAAATGCATAAAATATCATTAAAAATGCCAAATATATGCTTGTGTTTGTATCTTGTTTATTTTAGGTACGGATATTGAGGAAATGACAAAAGATCACAAAGAACATGCAAAAACGAACACGGGAAACGAAGCCGCACAATGAACCGGACCCGAATCAAGAATTTCCATTCAAGTCCATGAAGTTTTGAAGATTGGCAAGATTGGTCCCTCATCTTTTGAAGACTTCTCACTTAATACCCTTGTAAATCCCAATTATTACATTTGGGTCCCTTAAGTTTCAAGATTATATCATAAAGGCCCTTGAAGAATGCAAAATATGCATATAAAACCCTTGGAACAATTATGATAAAACTTTTGTGGCCAAAGTAGGAAATTATAAAGTTTCATTACAAAGGAAAGAGCGGTTTGAAGTTAAAAGACAAGAGAATGCAACTTGGGGGGTCATTTATGGCAGACATCCAAACTCCCACCATCCACTCCCAGGCCGCCACGTCACCCCACTTAAAAAACCCACCAATCACGTCTATCCTCCACTCCACGTCACCCTCCACCCAAACTAATAACTGATTTATTAATCAGTTATGAGTTTCCCTCCTTAACAATTTTTTTAAAACCCATTAATCCCCAAAAACGATTAAAACTTATCCTTAATCCCCGATAAACCCTAACCAAACCCAGATCCCATTAACCCAAAAACAAAGGAGTTTTCTTTATACTTTTCTAGATTATTAATTAACCACTCACTAAACCCATCCCACACCAAAACCATGATCCCAACCAACCCATGTGAGTAGTAGGGACCTCCCCTACTGCGTCACTTTCATCCCCAACCCCAAAAAATCGACAAAACAAACGGTTGGATGCGTTTTCTTGTCCCCAAAGGAATTTTTAACGCTCAAGATCATCACAAGACAACTGCTACAACAAGGACAATCACATGGGCTCTTATTGACCAAGATTCGAATTTTCAAACCAAGGGTAATTGTGGACTTTCAGTCAATTAGGGTTTAGGGTTTCCCTTTCTTTGTAATATTTTATTCAGTATTCTAGACTGTTTTATCTAGTACTATAAAAGGAGACGAGTTGTGTCCCTTTTAGCTTTTTTTCCAGTTTTTTAGAAGTCCTTGTAACCTGTTTTATTAATGAAAGTTGATATTTTTGAAGTAAAAATATAATTCCTTTTCAGTTATTTAAAAAGTGTTTTGACTTGTGTGCACAAAAACTGAGTTCCAATTTCTGATTTGTTAAGCATTTTGTGGCCATTGTTTTCTTGTGAGAAATTTTGGTTAAAAGTGTTTGATTAACAAGAATCCTGGGTAGGATTTCTTGTTTAGGTTGTATAAGTGTGAGGTTCTCCTTTGTTTTTAAGTATTTAAGTGGAAAGAAAAGGTAAAGGAAAACATTTTCCTTTGGTTTTCAACTCAAACCTTAAGCCAATCTCAGGTAGAAGTGAAAGTGGATACCTGAGATTAGCTTATTGAGTTTGAGTTGATTAATCTCAAGTGGTTTTGATGGTTTAGTATTTGGTTTTAAAAGGATTTCAGTTTTTAGAAAATTGGTGGTTTCAAATCTTGTCAAAAGATTTTGGTTACTTGTTTTTACTCACAACTTACTGCTTATATAAGCCTGCTCATAAGCTGTTGATACAAGCTTATGAGCATCAGCTTATATAAGCTTGAAGGTGTTTTTTTGTCTTTCGGTGTTGTGCATGGTAACAAGGAAGCAACAAGTCATCATTTAAGTCATTCTATTTCTTTCCTGTTTGAAGATATTGTCCAGCCTAGGGACCTTCTTTGGACTCCTACAACAGGCTTCTTCTACACTTCTAAAGCTCACTTAAGACCCTTCGATCAGCCTTTGGAAAGCATAAGCAGGTTCCAAGCTAAAACCATTTGGCTAATTTATTAAGAAGTTCTATTTGAGCTTATATGAAGTTGGTGTGAATCTGCCTATTTGTTATTTTTCCTGTTTAATCATGTTCCTTTAGGCTTATGATGCATGTCTAGAAGCTTGGAATCAGTTTTTGTTTTAATTTGTATGCATTTAGTTTGTTAAAATTTGATTTTCAGAACTTAAGGGTTGTTTGGGATAAGGGTTTAAGCTACAAGGTTGATAAGCTGTTGACTTGAAAACTGCCCTAACACACTTGATTTATCAGTAGTAGTGTATTTTTATCATTGGTTTTCAGTTTGGTTAGGTTTCGTAGGATTTGCATGTTCTTATTTTTGCTTAGACTTGATAAATTCAGTATGCCTTTAAATGCCTAGATTTTTAGTGTAATTTTTCATTTGATCTTTGCACTCTGATAGGATTTGGGTTAATCTAGGATTGTGTTCAGTTTGTATCTGATTTGGTTTGGTTTTATGCAAGTTTGTGACTATTGAATCTCATCTAAGTGCCAACTACATCAGCAAGACTGCCCATATGCTTGTTTCTGATTTTCAGCAATTTGATGTGCCATGTGTATGTGATTTTGGTGTGCTAATTTGAGTTTTTCTTGTTTATTGTGACTCCCCACAACCCAACTGGTTGTGGGGGTGCCTTGTCTTGTCAAAATGTCCAACAAACCAACAAGAATTAGCAAAAAAAGGCCACCAATAGCAAATTCACTTCTCTGGTCCATCAGAGAACGTCCTTTATTTTTTAGTTTTTTTAGTTTCATCAGATATCGGATAAGACTGGCTTTGGGTTTTATTGTTACTGTAGCTAGTTTTGTTTAACTTTTCACGTTTTTGTGATTTCTAGGTATTAATCTTGTTTGATTTTAAATATTTTTGTGTTTTTGGAGTAGTGTAGATCACTGGTTTGAAGTTTTATAAATAGAAATAAAAAAAAGTTTTATAAAAAAGAGACTAGCCAGGACTCGAACCTGCGCCATCTCTCCCACACACCAACGTGATAACCATTTGCCCTTGGGTATTTTACTGGTATGAGCTTACCTAGTTTAATACTTAAGGGTTTATTGGTTAGGACTTATTAATATAAGCTGTGTGTTAATAAGCTATTTCGAGCTTATTCACTTAGCATTTTTCTTTCTTTTGATTTTTCCCTTGTTTTTCATAGCATTTAAGACTTTTTGGCATAAAAACTTTATTTTTCATGTTTGTATTTAATTTATTGGGATTATTTTTAGTTTTTATTTTAGAAAGTAATTAAAAAATAGGAAAAAGTGTTTTAAAAATCTGAAAAAATAGTTTTTAAGTTTTTAATAGTATTTTAGAGGTTTACATCAATTAAAGTTTTCAAATTAACTTATTTTTTATTTTATTTAATTTTAGGGTTTTTAATCAACTTTAAAAATCAATATAAAATTATTAAAAAGATTTTGGGAAATTTTGGCTTGCATTTTTGTCTTAGTTACATTTTTCTTGATTTATTGTAATTTTTTGGTAATTTCTAGAGTACTTTCATTTTTCGTCGACTTTTTCGATTTTACGTTTTTTTACGTCTTAGGATAATTTTTAGTGTAATTCGTCCTATTCTTTCTCTTTTCTCACAAATATAATCACAAATTAATCATCTCATTACACACACACCAAGCCTCCTTGAGAACGATCCCACACAAAGGGTCATTTGTGCACGATTTTCCTAAATCGTCGTACTTGCCCTGATTACGATTTGTTCTCCTAAACAAGGTTGTAAATTACAACCATCATTTTGGTGCAGCTGCCAGGGAGGCGTGTTGTGTTTTGATTTGGACATTGTTGTTTTTATATACTAACCATAAATAGTATTTGTATTAGTAGCACTCTACTAATACGTATTATCGGTTTTTCGTTTTTTGTGTGAATATTATTAATATATTGTATACGTAGAACAATAAATTCACAAGTACTCCAAAAGTGTGAAAACACAACCTTGACTTGGGAGGTCATTACCCAATCATTTATTCGAATCTCAAACCAAAAGAAAAAGGCAAAAATAGATAAATAGTTTCGTGAAGCTCGATTTTGAAAGATACAAACTATAAGGTGGGTATAAGGCGGGTATTATAAACATACCCTAAGAAAAAAGGCTCTTAAGTGCTTCGCGCCGCCTCGTTTCCCCGCTTGCTTGTGAGTATTTGATTTTGAGAGCTAATCTAGGGTTTTGCCGCCTAAAGTATTATTAAGCATCATATATACTTAATTGGTTTCATTTGATTAAACCCTCTTGAACGTTTTGGTGTTCCACCAACGTTCTAAAGTCATCGAAGGCGTTCACTTCACGTGATCGTTTTCATTCCTTGAGGCGTCTTTAATCAAGATATTTGATTAAGGAGGAGATTTGTAGATTTTTGTCTACTTAATACAATTCCAAAATCCAAAAAAAAAAGTAAAAACAATCAAAAATCCAAAAAAATTGAAAAAGTTAAAAACACCAAAAAGAATCTTCTTTGCTCATCCCCACGTTATACATGACGTTTATGCAAACTCGCAATCAAGCAAGACGTGTACGTAAACGTAGAAACCGAAAGGAGTCAACACCTACTCCTAATCTTTCTAGTGAAGAGACTCCAAGTGAGGAACCTATTGTAGAACAAGAAGCTATCATAGCTAATCGTACTATGATGGAGTTGCTTCAAGCACCCACCGAGGGTTTTGGAGAGGCCATTGTGATTCCCGCCATCCTTGCGGAGAACTTCGAGATCAAGACGGGTTTAATGTCTATGCTTCAAGCTAACAAGTTTCGCGGACACGAAAAAGACAACCCACATTATCACATTAGGCAATTCAATCGTCTCACCGCGACAAGCAAGTTTAAGGATGTTCCACACGATGCCATAAAGATGATGTTGTTTCCATACTCGTTAGATGGACCCGCCAATATATGGCTCGAGAAAGAACCCACAAATTCGATTTTTACGTGGGTTGATCTCGTTTCTAAGTTTGTGAATCAATTTTTTCCACCATCTAAAACAACACATTTGAAAAACGAGATTTCACGATTTACTCAAAGGTCTAATGAAAGTTTTTCAATGGCTTGGGAAAGGTTTAAAGAAATGTTACATGAATGTCCACACCATGATTTTTCCGAATTGCATCAAATTGCCACTATTTATAATGGGCTTAATGATCATGAACGAGATTACTTAAATGCCGCCGCGGGTGGTAATTTTTTGTGCAAAACGATCGATGAGGCTTTAAAAATCATTGAGAATAGGTCTATGGTTTATAGCCCTCGTAACACACCGAGTGTTGCCACTATGGGTTCGTCATCGTCGTCTCGTAACATGAGTGCCTTGCAAGATGAAGCAAATGAGGAGATTTGGTTTTTCGGTAGGTTTTTGACTCTTATGACTCATTGGAAAGCACAAGATGCTTTGAATTCCGCATCGGTTAAGGCGGTTGCCAAGAGTTGTATTTCGTGTGGTGGAGCTCATGATTTTTCCGAGTGCATTACCGCGGATGGTAACACTTCGAATGCTTATGTAGCCACGGGAACTTATAACCAAAACGGTCAAGGTTCCCGCCAAAATCAAGCTCCACAAAATCAAAATGCTAACAACTATCGAAACAACAATAAAGTGGTGCTTACCAAGGAAATCAACGTAACTTCAATAAGGGTAATTATCAAAGTGGAAATGGGCAAATTTCAAACCAAAACCAATACCGTGATTTTCAAACTACCACACAAGGTTTTCAAAATGATCACACCAAAAATCTTCAAGGAGAATTTTTGAATTATGCTAAAGCAAACGATGCTAAGTTTGAAAATATGCAACGTGAGATGGTTAGCTTAAGATCCGAGTTGAAAAACGAGCTTAAAAACAAACTTGCTAATGAACTTAAGACTCATGCTAATAAAATGGAAGGAAATGTTCAACGTGTCCAACAAAATCAACAAAAAATGGAGCAAGGTCAACATGAAATTAAGCAAGAGTTGTTTAAAGCGGATGCTAGGCAATCTAAGTTTGATGATCGAATGGGAAAAATGTTTGAAGCTATCATGTGTAAACCTTCTTCTTCGGGTGGTCTTCCTAATGATACCATCGTAAACCCGAAAGGAGATTTGAAGGTTATTACTACTCGTAGTGGTAAAAATTTCAAAGAACCCGTTTCTCGTCCAAGTACTTCTACGGAGAAGGAAAAAGAGAAAGAACCAGAGGTGGTGGTTGAAAAGGAGCAAATTCCAAGCCCACGAAGTACCGCTCAAACCACACCTACGGTTGAACCAATACCAATAGTGGAACCCGAGATTCCAAGGTCGTTGCCTATGCCCCAACCCACACCACCCTTACCTTACCCTTCAAGATGAAACAAGGAAAAGGCACAAGAACGAAATAATTATCAATTTGAACTTTAATGAAAATGTTTCGTGACTTACATTTTAATATAAGTTTTGCCGACGCCTTGGTTATGATGCCTCGATTTACCGAAAACTTCAAAAGTATGTTGAATAACAAAGAGAAATTGAAAAAATCGTCTAGTTGTTCTTCGGTTTTTCATAGCCGCATACCTCAAAAAGTCGGTGATCCTGGTAAATTTTTAATCCCATGTGCAATACAAGATATGGAGGAATGCTACGCCTTGGCCGATCTTGGTGCTAGTATAAATTTGATGCCTCTTGAGATTTTTAAGTCGCTCAATCTTCCTAATCTCACTCCTTCAAGAATGTCAATCGAGATGGCCGATCATTCTACGATTCTAGCTTGTGGAGTAGCCGAGGACGTCTTCGTGAAAGTTGGGAAATTCTACTATCCCATGGACTTTATCGTTGTTGACATTCCCATCGATCCTAAAGTTCCTCTAATTTTAGGTTGATCATTTTTGGATACCTCGAGAGCACTTATCGATGTGCATGCTAGGAAAATCACTCTACGTTTCAATGAGGAAGAACTCGTCATAAATGCAACTCAAAACCTTACGCTTTCTCATGTGTATTCTATCACGTCTTTGAACAATGTTAATCCCATAAAAAACATTTGCAAAAGGATTTCAAAAAGAGTTTTAGGAGTTGATGATAAAAACGATTTTCCGTCCCCTCCGCCGGTGGAGGTTAAGAGTGTTAAGCCTACGTTTCCAATCACGAATGATTCTTCGGATGATGAATATGTTGACCCCGACGGGGAAGTTTTCTTTGTCGACAAACGTTTTGAGAACTTACCACCACCAAAACCAAAACGGTTTTCAAATGTGAGAATTTTTAGTGTGACTAACATTGTTTTAGAAACACCAAATGTTTTTGACATAATCAAGTCGGTTTTTCATAAGGAGAGTTTAAAAGATGAAAAAGGAAAAAAAATTAAATTGGATTTAAAATATTTTTCTACAATGCTAACTCCGTCATCACCTTGTGTTTTGATTGCTACAAGCTCGTCTTCTCCTTTTGACGATGCTTTGTGTGGACTTAGTGTGGGGGAAGCCCCTTATGTTCCCTCCCCTTTCTCCACCGAGGACGAGATATTTGATCCCGGAATTGCTTATAAAGGGAAATCTCGGTCTTCCACTGATGCAATAAATGGAAAATCTTTCTATTTTATTGGTGCGATTCTACCTCGAGTAGCTCATGGTTTTTGTGACTTACCCATTGTCCCACCCTTCTATTTCTTCTCATCTATTTTCTTCAAACCCTTTGGGTTTGTGTTAGCACATGTTGAAGTGGCGTTGATTTGTTTATCCAAAGAAAATGAGAACGCTATCTTCGATCCCGGTATTTTGCACCATCAAAGGACTTAGTCCTTAATACCGGTTGGTTTTGGGCCTTGTTTATCATGTAAGCCCCACCAAAAATTGACCATACCATAATTATCCCTAAATGATCACATTTATGGGGAATTCGAGTCGAGCTTTTGACTCGGTTATAAAAAACAAGGTGCCTCGTGGGGGAGACCCATGCTTATCCATGTACATATTATTGCTTTCTAATTAATTTAATGTGAGGGGATTTGTGCCCTTCCACCCTTTGTTCCGTGGTTGTTTATAAATTGTGGATTTTAGATGATCATTATCTTCACGATTGGAGCCTCTCATGTTCGTTTTATGGGAGCACTCGATCGTTTGCTTTGAAGACTTTCTCAATATCCAAATGATATATCCTTTGATGTTCTAACCATAAGTTTATAGCACACTTCATAAACGGATTTAAATTTAACGGTTACACCCTTTCCATGCTAGATTAGGCATTCGACTACGTCTCTAGTATGGGGGTGTTTGCACCCGTAGTCTTGAAACATTGAGGACAATGTTTAACTTTAGTATAGGGGGGTGAATAGATACTTGCCTTGCCAAATGATTGTTGTAAAATCACACTTGTTTAGGAAAGCAAGGTAATTAGGGTAAGTATTAACGAGTGATTTAGGAAAACCACAAGTTATGACCCAAATGGGGATCGTTCTCTCGAGGAGGCACGTGTGTTGTGTAATGAATTGATTGATTGATTTTATTAAGAAGAAAGGAGAATAGAAATGAGAAAGGAAAGAAAAGACGGTTACGGAAACGGATCGAGCTAAGACGAAAACGCGTACACGTAAAACCGTAAAAACTACAAAAATTAAAATTTTAACCTAAAAATTACTAAAAATCCACAATAAAATTCTAAGAGTTTACAAAAAAATCCAAACTTGCTAAAACCTTTTAATTAATTAAATAATGACTTTTTAATGCTAATTAAAGCCCTAAAAATCACTTATAATTATTAAAAAGCCCTAAACAAGATTTTATAGTTTGTAAACCTAAAAAATGACCTAATTAAGCTAAAAACTATTTTTAAAAATTTTAAAACCAAATTAATCTATTTTTAAACACTTAAAAACTATTAAAATCTATTAAATCTTAAATTAATTCTAGAAAATAAATGAAAAGCCTAAAAAATATTTGGAAAGTGAAAAAATTCCTAATTTAATGTCTATAACCTAGGAAAAATGGAAAAAGTAGAAAAAACAAACCTTGAATTTTAACTAATAAAATAATATTAAAATATTATTAAAAAATTAAAAGTTTATAAATAAATTTTAAAAAATTATCAAAAATCCTAAATATTCTAACTAAAACAAAAATGCAAGTTAAAGTTCCTAAAACCTTTTTATTAATTTTATATTAATTTTTAAAGTTGTCTAAAAACCCTAAAATCAAATAAAATTAAAAATTAGACTTTTTGAAAACTTTTTGAAATGTAAACCTCAAATAACTTAAATAAAAACTAAAAACTATTTTTCTGGATTCTTAAAATACTATTTACTAATTTTAATTGACTTTCTAAAAATAAATCTAAAAATAATCCTAATAAATAAATAAATAAAGGGAAAAATAAATTTTTAAAACAGAAAAGTCTAAAACCTTAATAAAGTCCTAGGAAAAATAAGCTAGACCAAATAAGCTTAATAAATAAGCTGAAATAACCAAAATAAGCTACGGCTTATTTAAATAAGCACAAAACAAAACTACCTTAAGTATAATTTGAAACCAATCCTATCAGTCAAAGTCCCTAGGGCGCAGATGGTTAGCACGTTGTGTTGTGAGAGGAGTGGCGCAGGTTCGAGTCCTGGCCACGTCCTTTTTGGTCTTTTTTTTTAACTTTTTAAAAACCCAAACAGTAACACTTTAAGCACAAAAACACAAACCAAATCAAATCTCAACCAAGATTGAATCAAATAGAGACCAAAACGTGCTCAGTTGAGCTTTTTAAGAACACAAGCAGACTTGTGTCTTCACTTGTGAAAACAGGAACAAGAGGGCTTGTTCCTTGGCTTTTTGTGGATGATTGTTGGGCAATGGGGCACCCCTATACTCAGTTGAGTATAGGGAGTCACTTTAAACACAAAAACAGGCAAGAGTGACACAAATCAAGTACAAAATGAGCAATTTCAAGTTGCTGAATATGCTACAATAGGTCTGGGGGTGTTTACTGGTTTATAAGACACACAATTGCTTTTCAATGGCCAATAACATGAGCATAAGTCAACCAATCAACAAACAAGCAATACACAACCCTAAACAAACCTAAAATCTAGCAATCTTCCAACATTAAAGCACAAATTTCACTCAAATGCAGTCACCAAGGCAGTTTTCTGATTTCTAAGCTATATGACCAATTTTAGCTTGCAATGATGTTCAAACTTGTTCCAAAATGAAAACAAACCTATCAGCAACCTATTAATACCCTATTGATAGAATCTAGACAGGTTTTAACCAAATCCTTGTCACAAAATATGATTAAAAACACAAATCCAAACACCCCTTTAAAAACTGAACATGAACTTTAAATAAAACAAATAACTCAAATCTTAACCAAACTGATTTAAATCAACCTCAGCATGCATAATAACTTTAATGAAGCAATATCAAACACATAAACAACACTAAATCATTTAACCAAGCAAAATCACTCAAATCTCATTTTCTGAAAATGAAAACTAGAAGCAAGGGATTTTTACCTTGAGGGACTTACATCCAAGTCCCTCAGTGACAGCAAGGTCACCTCCTTCAGGCTGGGGCCTGAGCTGATCCTTGGACAAGCAACAATCTCTTAAACCTGCTAAGAGAAAATGAAAAAAAACAAAAGTACCAATAATACTTCTGATTTTTTGAAACTTTCTTAAAATCCCTTAAACCATGTAACTAAATAACTTCAACATGTTTTAAAATCAATGTCAATATCAGAAAATCAAAAATCAAAGTCCACTTTCACTTTCCTTGATTCAAATTTTCTGAAATTCAAAACCTATTTTAAAACCTCCAAAAACACAAAGTGTTTATCAATTAGAATGGAACTCAGTTCTTAGCTTTCAAACACACTCACACAACTTTTAACACTTATAAAAAGGAATTACACTTGTTTTCAACACAAACACCAAACTTTTATAATATTAAAAAGGAATTACAATGGAGAAAGCTAAAAACTAGAACAGGAATAAAGGTCACAAGTCGACCTCTATTTATACAAGAAGTAGAACTATCTAGAAAGCTTAAAACCCTAGAAGCTTGAATTCCTAAAAAGCCCTTGCTGTTTTGACTGAAAATGGGTCAAAATGAACCCATGTGATAGCCAGCTGTTGGAATCTTGATCTTTGACGTTCATAGAGTCCCTTTGCGAGAAAGGAAGGATTTGGAGCCCTTGGATTGCTGTTTTCATTTTGTCTTCATCTTCTCATGTGATGGGGGTAGGCTGTTGAGGGGACAAAAGGTACAAGGGTCGTTTTCTGGGTGAGTTGTGGTGTTGGGAGTGGGGTTGTGAGTAAAACCCCCAAGGTTAATTGGGATTAAGGTTAAAAATGAAGGTGATTAAAACTGGGGTTTTTTAGGGTTTTTCTGGATGAAGGTGGTTAAATAGTTTGATTTGATTAGGATTAGGGATTAATTTGTTGTTTCCCACGTTTTTTAAACCGTTTAAAAAGTTTAATTTAAGTGGAAGGGTGACTGGGATGGGGGTGTGACGTGGGATCATATGGTTGGTTGGAGGAGGTGAGGTGGAAGAGTGATTGGTGGGGAAAGTTTGGGATGTTTGGCAGTAATGGCCCCCATAATTCCTTGCTTTGTTCACTTTGTGAAAATGCTGTCAACGCCCTATTTTACACTTGTCAACTTTTGGCAAGTTGTCAAAAGTGGCACAAAAGGTTTAAAAACTTTTTCCAAGGGCTTTCTTGTACTTCCTTGGATTCTTCAAGGACTGGAATTGTAATATCTTCAAACATGGAGGACCATACTTGTACAAATAACATTTGTAGGGTCATTTGTGACAAGTTCTTCAAAGATGAGGGACTAAACTTGCCAATCTTCAATTCTTCAAGGGTCATTTTGCAAAATTCCAAACTTGGGCCCGGTTCATTGTGCGTCTTCGTTTCCCGTGTTCGTTTTTGAATGATTCTTGTGATCTTTTGTCAATTCCTCAATATGCGTACCTAAAAATACACAAGTAACAAACACGAGCATATATTTGGTATATTTGATGATATTAAATGCATTTTAAGCCCGATTTGGACGATGAGACTATGTATAAAAGCAGTCTCATCACTCCCCCATACTAAACCATTGCCGTGCCCTCACGCAATGCTAGAATTAAGTATCATAGCATCTCCAAAATTCAATTTTATTCACTTTATTGGAATGATAAACTAGCTACACTACACTATTACTACTACTTGTGTTTTAAACATAATGTATGATTTTCATCGCAAAATGGGACGTTTAGGTTCATAGAATAAGAACACGTGAATGCTTCGTTAGAAATAATTTCATCGTCCTCGATTTTCACCCCAATTCCATGCCAAGCGTGCAACGAGATCATTGTCATTATAAGTTAGTAATGCTAACACTACTCATATGCCCTAATCACGTACTTATCCTCCCATTATTCCTAAGTTGTATCTCTTATATTTTATTATGTCTTAATGATCACGAGGATACATCAGTGACTTATGCGATAATAAAGATTTAGGTCTAAAAATAGAGTCCTAACGGTGTAACTAAGACCATCAAATCAATAACCCCTCCTAATAGACAACGATGTTAAAAAATTAAGTTGACAAGAAGAATCGATAAACACGGTTTTATAACGGTTTTGAACATGAGACTTATTACCAAGACTTTTATACGCCTCCTAACGGAAGGACCTTATTATCTTTAGTTTACCTCCATCTTTTATTCAACTTCGCCATGAAGCTTTTATTATGACTTCGGTCTTGCCTTGCCTTTTATTATCCGCCTCATCGGTGGTTTTATTAGCCAAAGACGTATATCCTCACGCTAAAGCGAATTTTGGATCTTTAAAGCTTCGAAGATTAAGGCTTGATTCACTTTCAATTTTGCATAGATTTTAGGCCTTGTGGGGCTTCAAATTGTTTTCTTGATTTAGGTGAGCACTTGAAATCTTATTATTAGGTGAAGCTTTCGATTATTGGGGTGCCAATACTTCAAAACCGTGACGCTGGCGATACCTTAATGTCTTCCCAATTTAATTACACGGAAGCTACTATAAAAGACTAGAAACCCAACAATCCTAACTAAACCGCTAAGTCAATATTTATTAAGCAAAAAATATTTACAAGAGAAGGGAGAATAAGCAAAAAACGAGAACACATGAGTTTTTGAAAGAATACGAGTACTCTACGTTTAGTATAGTAACTTATAATTAACTCTATCATTTCTCGTCCTCATTTAAGAGACTTAGCCTAATGTGTAGTTTAGGAATCAAAGCTAAGTGCTCAACACGCACGGTCGAGTCAAAAATTACTCTTATTCTCGCCATCGGAAAACCTACATTCGTGTCTTCAAACACTTATAAAACATGAGAAAAAATTTAAAATTTGGCCATTTTTAGCCTTATTTTGCAACAAAACGATAAACTTTGGAAAGCGTGAAGGTTTGGTAAGGCAAGTATCTATTCACCCCCCCCCCCCATACTAAAGTTAAACATTGTCCTCAATGTTTCGAGTCTAGGGGTGCAACCACCCCCATACTAGAGACGTAGTCGAATGCCTAATCTAGCATGGAAAGGGGGTAACCATTAAATTAATAGCCGTTTATGAAGTGTTCTATAAACCTAAGGTTAGAACATCAAAGGATATATCATATAGATATTGGGAAAGGTCTCCAAAGCAAACGATCGAGTGCTCCCATAAAACGAACATGAGAGGCTCCAATCGTGAAGATCATGATCTAAAAACCACAATGCACAAACAACCACGGAACAAAGGTTGGAAGGGCACAAATCCCCTCACATTAAACTAATTAGAAATCAATAATATGTACATGGATAAGCATGGGACTCCCCCACGAGGCACCTTGTTTTTGATAACCGAGTTAAAAGCTCGACTCCAATCCCCATAAATGTGATCATTTAGGGATAATCATGGTATGGTCAATTTTTGGTGGGACTTACATGTAATCAAGGCCCAAAAGTACATGGAGTACTTTAAAAACCCGATAAACGTATATCGGGGTCAAAGATAGCGTCCTCGTTTTCGGATGAAAGACGAAACAACGCCACTCCAACACAAACCCCAATGGGGTAGAAGAAAATAGGAGATAAGAAATAGAAGGGTGGGACAATGGGTAAGTCATAACATTGAGCTACTCGAGGTAGACTCGCACCAATCATATGAAAAGATTTTCCATTTATTGCATCGGTGGAAGACCGGGATTTCCCTTTATAAGCAATTCCAGGATCAAATATCTCGTCCTCGGTGGAGAAAGGGGAGGGAACATAAGGGGCTTCCCCCACACTAAGTCCACACAAAGCATCGTCAAAAGGAGAAGACGAGCTTGTAGTACTCAATACACGCGGTGATGACGGAGTTAGAGTTGTAGAAAATTCTTTCAAATTAAATTCAAAATCTTTTCCTTTTTCATCTTTTACACTCTCCTTGTGAAAACCCAATTTAATTATGTCAAAAATATTTGGTGTATCTAAAGCAATGTTAGTCACACTAAAAATTCTCACATTTTGGAATCTTTTTGGTTTGGGTGGTGGTAAGTTTTCAAATCTTTTGCCAACAAAGAAAACCTCCCCATCGGGATCAACGTATTCATCATCCGAAGAATCACTTGAGATTGGAAACGTAGGCTTAACACTCTTAACCTCCACCGGCGGAGGGGACGGAACTTCATTTTTCTCAACAACTCCTAAAACTCTATTGGAAATTATTTTGCAAATGCTTTTGATGGGATTGACATTGTACAAAGATGTGATGGAACACACATGAGAAAGAGTGGAGTTTTGGGTTGCATTAATGACAAGTTCTTCCTCATTGAAACGAAAAGTGATTTTTCTTGCATGCACATCGATAAGTGCTCTCGAGGTATCCAAAAAAGATTGACCTAAAATTAACGGAACTTTAGGATCGATAGGAATGTCAACAACAATAAAGTCTACAGGATAGTAGAACTTTCCAACTTTCACAAAGACGTCCTCGGTAACTCCACAAGCTAGAATCGTAGAATGATCGGCCATTTCGATTTACATTCTTGAAGGAGTGAGATTTGGAAGATTGAGCGATTTAAAAATCTCAAGAGGCATCAAATTAATACTAGCACCAAGATCGGCCAAGGCGTAGCATTCTTCCATGTCTTGGATAGCACATGGGATTAAAAACATTCCAGGATCACCGACTTTTTGAGGTATGCGGCTTAGAAAAACCGATGAACAACTAGACGATTTTTGCAATTTCTCTTTGTTATTCAACATACTTTTGAAGTTCGCGGCAAATCGAGGCATCATGACTAAGGCATCGGCAAAACTTATATTGAAATGCAAGTCACGAAACATTTTCATAAAGAGTTCAAATTGATAATTATTTCATTCTTGTGCCTTTTCCTTGTCTCGTCTTGAAGGGTAGGGTAAAGGTGGTGTGGGTTGGGGCAAAGGCATAGGCAACGGCCTTGGAATCTCGGGTTCCATGATTGGTGTAGGTTCAACCGTAGGTGTGGTTTGAGCGGTACTTCGTGGGCTTGTAATTTGCTCCTTTTCAACCACAACCTCGGGTTCTTTCTCTTTTTCCTTCTCCATAGAAGTACTTAGACGAGAAATGGGTTCTTTGAAAGTTTTACCACTACGAGTAGTAATAACCTTCAATTCTCCTTTCGCGTTCACGATGGTATCACTAGGAAGACCACCCGAAGAAGAGGGCTTACACATGATAGCTTCAAACATTTTAGCCATACGGTCTTCAAACTTAGATTGCCTAGCATCCGCTTTTAACAACTCTTGCTTAATCTCATGTTGACCTTGCTCCATTTTTTGTTGATTTTGTTGGAGACGTGTGACATTTCCTTCCATTTTGTTAGCATGAGTTTTAAGTTCATTAGCAAGTTCGTTTTTAAGCTCATTTTTCAACTCAGATCTTAAGCTAACCATTTCACGTTGCATATTGTCAAACTTAGCATCATTAGCCTTTGCATAATTCAAAAATTCTCGTTGAAGATTTTTGGTGTGATCATTTTGAAAACCTTGGGCATTGTTTTGAAAATCACGGTTTTGGTTTTGGTTTGAAATTTGCCCATTTCCACTTTGGTAATTACCCTTGTTATAATTCCTTTGATTTCCTTGGTAATTTCCACCTTGGTTGTTGTTGCGATAGTTATTAGCATTTTGATTTGGTGGAGCTTGATTTGAACGAGAACCTTGACCGATTTGGTTATAAGTTCCCGTGGCTACAAAAGCATTCGAAGTGTTACCATCCGTGGTAATGCACTCGGAAAGATCATGAGCTCCACCACACGACAAACAACTTTTAGAAACCGCTTTAACCGAAGCGGAATTGGAAGCTTCTTGAGCTTTCCAATGGGACATAAGGTTAGCAAATCTATCAAAAAATCGGTTTTCTTCATTTGCTTCATCTTGTAATGCATTGATACTACGAGACGATGATGAGCCCATTTTGGCAACACTCGGTGTGTGACGAGGGCTATAAACCTTAGACCTATTCTCGATTATGACCAAAGCTTCTTCAACCGTTTTACACAAAAAATTACCACCCGCGGCGGCATTTAAATAATCTCTTTCATGATCGTTAAGTCCATTGTAAAACGTGTCGATTTGGTGCAAATCGGAAAAAACGTGATGAGGACATTCATGTAACATCTCCTTAAACCTATTCCAAGCCGTAGAAAAACTTTCATTTGATTCTTGTGAAAATTTAGAAATCTCATTTTTCAAATGCGTAGTATTAGAGGGCGGAAAAAATTGGTTCACAAACTTTGAAACGAGATCCTTCCACGTCAATATAGAATTGGGTGGCTCTTTCTCTAACCAAATTTTAGCGGGCCCCGCTAAGGAATACGGAAAAAGCATCATCTTAATCGAGTCATTCGAGACATCCTTAAATTTGCACGTGGCGGTAAGACGATTGAGTTGGCGGATATGGTTGTGGGGATTGTCCTTCTCATCACCACGGAATTTGTTGTTTTGAATCATCGACAACAAACCCGTTTTCACCTCAAAATTCTCCGCAAGGATAGCGGGAATCACAATAGCTTCTCCATAACCCTCGGTGGGTGCTTGAAGTAACTCCATCATAGTTCGATTCGCCATGGTAGGTGCTTCTCGTACAATGGGTTCGTCAATAGGAGACTCCTCACTAGAATGAGTTGGAGTGGGAGTATTATTCTTACGTTTACGTGCACGTTTTACTTGATTACGAGTGAGCATAAACGTCACGTACAACGTGGAGACGAGCAAAGAAGATTCTTTTTGGTATTTTGTGTTTTTTCAATTTTTTTGTGGTTTTTGATTGTATTAACCTTTTTGGAAATTGGTGAATATATTAAGTAGACAATAATCTACAAATCTCCTCCTTAATCAAATCTCTTGATTAACGAAGCCTCAAGGAATTAAAACGATCACGTGGAGTGAACGCCTTCGATGACTTTAGAACGATGGTGGAACACCAAATCGTTCAAGAGGGTTTAATCAATAGAAACCAAGAAAATATATATGATATGTAGTAATACTTTAGGCGGCAAAACCCTCGATTCACTCTCAAAATCAAATACGCACAAGCAAGCGGAGGAAACGAGGCGGCGCGAAGCACTTAAGAGCCTTTTTCCTTTAGGTTGTGAAATACAACCGCCTTATACCCACCTTATAGTTTGTATTATCAAGATTAAGCTTCACGAAAGTATTTATCTATTTTTGCCTTTTTCTTTGGTGAGATTCGAATACAATGATCGAGTGATGAAATCCCGAATCAAGGTTGTGATTGCTCACGTATTTGGAGTACTTGTGAATTTATTGTTCTACGTATACAATATAGTAATAATATTCACACAAAAACCGAAAAACGATAATACGTATTAGTAGAGTGCTACTAATACAAATACTATTTATGGCAAATATAGAAAAACAATGGTTCAATCAAAACTCAACACGCCTCCCCGGCAGCGGCGCCAAAAATGATTGTTGTAAAATCACACTTGTTTAGGAAAACAAGGTAATTAGGGTAAGTATTAACGAGTGATTTGGGAAAACCACAAGTTATGACCCAAATGGGGATCGTTCTCTCGAGGAGGCACGTGTGTTGTGTAATGAATTGATTGATTGATTTTATTAAGAAGAAAGGAGAATAGAAATGAGAAAGGAAAGAAAAGACGGTTACGGAGACGGATCGAGCTAAGACGAAAACGCGTACACGTAAAACCGTAAAAACTACAAAAATTAAAATTTTAACCTAAAAATTCCTAAAAATTACTAAAAATCCACAATAAAATTCTAAGAGTTTACAAAAAATCCAAACTTGCTAAAACCTTTTAATTAATTAAATAATGACTTTTTAATGCTAATTAAAGCCCTAAAAATCACTTATAATTATTAAAAAGCCCTAAACAAGATTTTATAGTTTGTAAACCTCAAAAATGACCTAATTAAGCTAAAAACAATTTTTAAAAATTTTAAAACCAAATTAATCTATTTTTAAACAATTAAAAACTATTAAAATCTATTAAATCTTAAATTAATTCTAGAAAATAAATAAAAAGCCTAAAAAATATTTGGAAAGTGACAAAATTCCTAATTTAATGTCTATAACCTAGGAAAAATGGAAAAAAGTAGAAAAAACAAACTTTGAATTTTTACTAATAAAATAATATTAAAATATTTCATAAAACATTAAAAGTTTATAAATAAATTCTAAAAAATTATCAAAAATCCTAAATATTCTAACTAAAACAAAAATGCAAGTTAAAGTTCCTAAAACCTTTTTATTAATTTTATATTAATTTTTAAAGTTGTCTAAAAACCCTAAAATCAAATAAAATTAAAAATTAGACTTTTTGAAAACTTTTTGAAATGTAAACCTCAAATAACTTAAATAAAAACTAAAAACTATTTTTCTGGATTCTTAAAATACTATTTACTAATTTTAATTGACTTTCTAAAAATAAATCTAAAAATAATCCTAATAAATAAATAAATAAAGGGAAAAATAAATTTTTAAAACAGAAAAGTCTAAAACCTTAATAAAGTCCTAGGAAAAATAAGCTAGACCAAATAAGCTTAATAAATAAGCTGAAATAACCAAAATAAGCTACGGCTTATTTAAATAAGCACAAAACAAAACTACATTAAGTATAATTTGAAACCAATCCTATCAGTCAAAGTCCCTAGGGCGCAGATGGTTAGCACGTTGTGTTGTGAGAGGAGTGGCGCAGGTTCGAGTCCTGGCCACGTCCTTTTTGGTCTTTTTTTTTTAACTTTTTAAAAACCCAAACAGTAACACTTTAAGCACAAAAACACAAACCAAATCAAATCTCAACCAAGATTGAATCAAATAGAGACCAAAACGTGCTCAGTTGAGCTTTTTAAGAACACAAGCAGACTTGTGTCTTCACTTGTGAAAACAGGAACAAGAGGGCTTGTTCCTTGGCTTTTTGTGGATGATTGTTGGGCAATGGGGCGCCCCTATACTCAGTTGAGTATAGGGAGTCACTTTAAACAAAAAAACAGGTAAGAGTGACACAAATCAAGTATAAAATGAGCAATTTCAAGTTGCTGAATATGCTACAATAGGTCTGGGGGTGTTTACTGGTTTATGAGACACACAATTGCTTTTCAATGGCCAATAACATGAGCATAAGTCAACCAATCAACAAAAAGCAATACACAACCCTAAACAAACCTAAAATCTAGAAATCTTCCAACATTGAAGCACAAATTTCACTCAAATGTAGTCACCAAGGCAGTTTTCTGATTTCTAAGCTATATGACCAATTTTAGCTTGCAATGATGTTCAAACTTGTTCCAAAATGAAAACAAACCTATCAGCAACCTATTAATACCCTATTGATAGAATCTAGACAGGTTTTAACCAAATCCTTGTCACAAAATCTGATTAAAAACACAAATCCAAACACCCCTTTAAAAACTGAACATGAACTTTAAATAAAACAAATAACTTAAATCTTAACCAAACTGATTTCAATCAACCTCAGCATGCATAATAACTTTAATGAAGCAATATCAATCACATAAACAACACTAAATCATTTAACCAAGCAAAATCACTCAAATCTCATTTTCTGAAAATGAAAACTAGAAGCAAGAGATTTTTACCTTGAGGGACTTACATCCAAGTCCCTCAGTGACAGCAAGGTCACCTCCTTCAGGCTGGGGCCTGAGCTGATCCTTGGACAAGCAACAATCTCTTAAACCTGCTAAGAGAAAATGAAAAAAAAACACAAGCACCAATAATACTTCTGATTTTTTGAAACTTTCTTAAAATCCCTTAAACCATGTAACCAAATAACTTAAACATGTTTTAAAATCAATGTTAATATCAGAAAATCAAAAATCAAAGTCCACTTTCACTTTCCTTGATTCAAATTTTCTGAAATTCAAAACCTATTTTAAAACCTCCAAAAACACAAAGTGTTTATCAATTAGAATGGAACTCAGTTCTTAGCTTTCAAACACACTCACACAACTTTTAACACTTATTAAAAGGAATTACACTTGTTTTCAACACAAACACCAAACTTTTATAATATTAAAAAGGAATTACAATGGAGAAAGCTAAAAACTGGAACAGGAATAAAGGTCACAAGTCGACCTCTAATTATACAAGAAGTAGAACTATCTAGAAAGCTTAAAACCCTAGCAGCTTGAATTCCTAAAAAGCCCTTGCTGTTTTGACTGAAAATGGGTCAAAATGAACCCATGTGATAGCCAGCTGTTGGAATCTTGATCTTGGACGTTCATAGAGTCCCTTTGGGAGAAAGGAAGGATTTGGAGCCCTTGGATTGCTGTTTTCATTTTGTCTTCATCTTCTCATGTGATGGGGGTAGGCTGTTGAGGGGACAAAAGGTACAAGGGTCGTTTTCTGGGTGAGTTGTGGTGTTGGGAGTGGGGTTGTGAGTAAAACCCCCAAGGTTAATTGGGATTAAGGTTAAAAATGAAGGTGATTAAAACTGGGGTTTTTTAGGGTTTTTCTGGATGAAGGTGGTTAAATAGTTTGATTTGATTAGGATTAGGGATTAATTTGTTGTTTCCCACGTTTTTTAAACCGTTTAAAAAGTTTAATTTAAGTGGAAGGGTGACTGGGATGGGGGTGTGACGTGGGATCATATGGTTGGTTGGAGGAGGTGAGGTGGAAGAGTGATTGGTGGGGAAAGTTTGGGATGTTTGGTAGTAATGGCCCCCATAATTCCTTGCTTTGTTCACTTTGTGAAAAATGCTGTCAACGCCCCATTTTACACTTGTCAACTTTTGGCAAGTTGTCAAAAGTGGCACAAAAGGTTTAAAAACTTTTTCCAAGGGCTTTCTTGTACTTCCTTGGATTCTTCAAGGACTGGAATTGTAGTATCTTCAAACATGGAGGACCATACTTGTACAAATAACATTTTGAGGGTCATTTGTGACAAGTTCTTCAAAGATGAGGGACTAAACTTACCAATCTTCAATTCTTCAAGGGTCATTTTGCAAAATTCCAAACTTGGGCCCGGTTCATTGTGCGTCTTCGTTTCCCGTGTTCGTTTTTGAATGATTCTTGTGATCTTTTGTCAATTCCTCAATATCCGTACCTAAAAATACACAAGTAACAAACACGAGCATATATTTGGTATATTTGATGATATTAAATGCATTTTAAGCCCGATTTGGACGATGAGACTATGTATAAAAGCAGTCTCATCACCAAACCTTCACGCTTTCCAAAGTTTATCTTTTTGTTTATCGTTTTGTTGCAAAATAAGGCTAAAAATGGCCAAATTTTAAAAAATTTCTCATGTTTTATAAGTGTTTGAAGACATGAATGTAGATTTTCCGATGGCGAGAATAAGAGTAACTTTTGACTCGACCGTGAGTGTTGAGCACTTAGCTTCGATTCCTTAACTTCACATTTGGCTAAGTCTCTCAAATGAGGACGAGAGATGATAGAGTTAATTATAAGTTACTATGCTAAACGTAGAGTACCCGTATTCTTTCAAAAACTCATGTGTTCTCGTTGTTTGCTTATTCTCCCTTCGCTTGTAAATATTTTTTGCTTAATATTTATTGACTTAGCGGTTTAATCTTGATTGTTGGGTTTCTAGTCTTTTCTAGTAGCTTCCGTGTAATTAAATTGGGAAGACATTAAGGTATCGCCAGCGTCACGGTTTTGAAGTATTGGCACCCGAATAATAAGCTTCACCCAATAATAAGATTTCAAGTGCTCACCTAAATCAAGCAAACAATTTGAAGCTCACAAGGCTGAAAAATCTATGCAAAATTGAAAGTGAATCAAGCCTTAATCTTTGAAGCTTTAAAGATCAAAAATTCGCCTTAGCGTGAGGATATACATCTTTGGCTAATAAAACCACCGATGAGATGGATAATAAAAGGCAAGGCAAGACCGAAGTCATAATAAAATCTTCATGGCGAAGTTGAATAAAAGATGGAGGTAAACCTATGATAATAAGGCCCTTCCGTTAGGGGGCGTATAAAAGTCTTGGTAATAAGTCTCATGTTCAAAACCGTTATAAAACCGTGTTTATCCTTCTTGTTGACTTAATTTTTTTAACATCGTTGTCTATTAGGAGGGGTTATTGATGGTCTTGGTTACACTGTTAGGACTCTATTTTTAGATCTAAATATCTATTATCGCATAAGTCAAACAATGTATCCTCGTGAAACATTCAAGACAAAATAAAATATAAGAGATACAACTTAGGAAATTGGGTGAATAATAGGGCATATGAGTAGTGTTAGCATTACTAACTTATAATGACAATGATCTCGTTGCACGCTTGGCATGGAATTGGGGTGAAAATCAAGGACGATGAAATTATTTCTAACGAAGCATTCACGTGTTCTTATTCTATGAACCTAAACGTCCCATTTTGCGATGAAAATCATACATTATGTCTAAACCACAAGTAGTTGTAATAGTAGCTAGTTTATCGTTCAATAAAAGTGAATAAAAATAAATTTTGGAGGTGCTACGATACTTTATTCTAGCATTACGTGAGGGCACGACAACGTTTTAGTATGGGGAGTGATGAGACTGCTTTTATACATGGTCTCATCGTCCAAAATAGGTTTAAAATGCATTAAATATCATTAAAAATTCCAAATATATGCTTGTGTTTGTTGCTTGTGTATTTTAGGTACGGATATTGAGGAAATGCCAAAAGATCACAAAGAACATGCAAAAACGAACACGGGAAATGAAGCCGCACAATGAACCGGACCCGAATCAAGAATTTCCATTCAAGTCCTTGAAGTTTTGAAGATTGGCAAGATTGGTCCATCTTCTTTTGAAGACTTGTCACTTAATACCCATGTAAATCCCAATTAGTACATTTGGGTCCCTTAAGTTTCAAGATTATATCATAAAGGCCCTTGAAGAATGCAAAATATGTATATAAAACCCTTGGAAAAATTATGATAAAACTTTTGTGGCCAAAGTAGGAAATTATAAAGTTTCATTACAAAGGAAAGAGCTGTTTGAAGTTAATAGACAAGAGAATTCAACTTGGGGGGTCATTTCTGGCAGACATCCAAACTCCCACCATCCACTCCCAGGCCGCCACGTCACCCCACTTAAACAACCCATCAATCACGTCTCTCCTCACTCCACGTCACCCTCCACCCAAACTAATAACTGATTTATTAATCAGTTATGAGTTTCCCTCCTTAATATTTTTTTTAAAACCCATTAATCCCCAAAACCAATTAAAACTTATCCTTAATCCCTTATAAACCCTAACCAAACCTAGATCCAATTAACCCAAAAACAAAGGGGTTTTGTTTATACTTTTCCAAATTATTAATTAACCACTCACTAAACCCATCCCACACCAAAACCATGATCCCAACCAACCCATGTAAGCAGTAGGGACCTCCCCTGCTGCGTCACTTTCATCCCCAAACCCAAAAATCAACAAAACAAATGGTTGGATGTGTTTTCTTGTCTCCAAAGGACTTTTTAACGCTCAAGATCATCATAAGACAGCTGCTACAACAAGGACAATCACATGGGCTCTTATTGAACATGATTCGAATTTTCAAACCAAGGGCAATTGTGGACATTCAGTCAATTAGGGTTTAGGATTTTCCTTTCTTTGTAATATTTTATTCAGTATTCTAGATTGTTCTATCTAGTACTATAAAAGGAGACGAGTTGTGTCCCTTTTAGCTTTTGTTCCAGTTTTTTTACAAGTCCTTGTAACCTGTTTTATTAATGAAAGTTGGTATTTTTTGAAGTAAAAATATAATTCCTTTTCAGTTATTTAAAAAGTGTTTTGACTTGTGTGAACAAAAATTGAGTTCCAATTTCTGATTTGTTAAGCATTTTGTGGCCATTGTTTTCTTGTGAGAAATTTTGGTTAAAAGAATCCTGGGTAGGATTTCTTGTTTAGGTTGTATAAGTGTGAGGTTCTCCTTTGTTTTTAAGTATTTAAGTGGAAAGAAAAGGTAAAGGAAAACGTTTTCCTTTGGTTTTCAACTCAAACCTTAAACCAATCTCAGGTAGAAGTGAAAGTGGATACCTGAGATTAGCTTATTGAGTTTGAGTTGATTAATCTCAAGTGGTTTTGATGGTTTAGTATTTGGTTTTAAAAGGATTTCAGTTTTTACAAAATTGGTGGTTTCAAATCTTGTCAAAAGATTTTGGTTACTTGTTTTTACTCACAACTTACTGCTTATATAAGCCTGCTCATAAGCTGTTGATACAAGCTTATGAGCATCAGCTTATATAAGCTTGAAGGTGTTTTTTTTGTCTTGTGGTGTTGTGCATGGTAACAAGGAAGCAACAAGTCCTCATTTAAGTCATTCTATTTCTTTCCTGTTTGAAGATATTGTCCAACCTAGGGTCCTTCTTTGGACTCCTACAACAGGCTTCTTCTACACTTCTAAAGCTCACTTAAGACCCTTAGATCAGCCTTTGGAAAGCATAAGCAGGTACCAAGCTAAAACCATTTGGCTAATTTATTAAGAAGTTTTATTTGAGCTTATATGAAGTTGGTGTGAATCTGCCTATTTGTTATTTTCTTGTTTAATCATGTTCCTTTAGGCTTATGATGCATGTCTAGAAGCTTGGAATCAGTTTTTGTTTTAATTTGTATGCATTTAGTTTGTTAAAATTTGATTTTCAGAACTTAAGGGTTGTTTGGGATAAGGGTTTAAGCTACAAGGTTGATAAGCTGTTGACTTGAAAACTGCCCTATCACACTTGATTTATTAGTAGTAGTTTATTTTTATCATTGGTTTTGAGTTTGGTTAGGTTTCATAGGATTTGCATGTTCTTATTCTTGCTTAGACTTGATAAATTCAGTATGCCTTTAAATGCCTAGATTTTTAGTGTAATTTTTCATTTGATGTTTGCACTCTGATAGGATTTCGGTTAATCTAGGATTGTGTTCAGTTTGTATGTGATTTGGTTTGGTTTTATGCAAGTTTGTGACTATTGAATCTCATCTAAGTGCCAACTGCATCAGCAAGACTGCCCATATGCTTGTTTCTGATTTTCAGCAATTTGATGTGCCATGTGTATGTGATTTTGGTGTGCTAATTTGAGTTTTTCTTGTTTATTGTGACTCCCCACAACCCAACTGGTTGTGGGGGTGCCTTGTCTTGCCAAAATATCCAACAAACCAACAAGAATTAGCAAAAAAAGGCCACCAATAGGAAATTCACTTCTCTGGTCCATCAGAGAACATCCTTTATTTTTGAGATTTTTTTAGTTTCATTAGATATCAGATAAGACTGGCTTTGGGTTTTATTGTTACTGTAGCTAGTTTTGTTTGACTGGGCACGTTTTTGTGATTTCTAGGTATTAATCTTGTTTGATTTTAAATATTTTTGTGTTTTTGGAGTAGTGTAGATCACTGGTTTGAAGTTTTATAAATAGAAAAATAAAAAAAAAGTTTTATAAAAAAAAAGACTGGCCAGGACTCGAACCTGCGCCATCTCTCCCACGCACCAACGTGATAACCATTTGCCCTTGGGTCTTTTACTGGTAAGAGCTTACCTAGTTTAATACTTAAGGGTTTATTGGTTAGGGCTTATTAATATAAGCCATGTGTTAATAAGCTATTTCCAGCTTATTCACTTAGCATTTTTCTTTCTTTTGATTTTCCCCTTGTTTTTCATAGCATTTAAGACTTTTTGGCATAAAAACTTTATTTTTCACGTTTGTATTTAATTTATTAGGATTATTTTTAGTTTTAATTTTAAAAAGTAATTAAAAAATAGGAAAAAGTGTTTTAAAAATCTGAAAAAATAGTTTTTAAGTTTTTAATAGTATTTTAGAGGTTTACATCAATTAAAGTTTTCAAAGTAACTTATTTTTGATTTTATTTAATTTTAGGGTTTTTAATCAACTTTAAAAATTAATATAAAATTATTAAAAAGGTTTTGGGAAATTTTGGCTTGCATTGTTGTCTTAGTTACATTTTTCTAGATTTATTGTAATTTTTTGGTAATTTTTAGAGTACTTTCATTTTTCGTCGACTTTTTCGATTTTACGTTTTTTTACGTCTTAGGATAATTTTTAGTGTAATTCGTCCTATTCTTTCTCTTTTCTCACAAATATAATCACAAATTAATCATCTCATTACACACACACCAAGCCTCCTTGAGGACGACCCCACACAAAGGGTCATTTGTGCACGATTTTCCTAAATCGTCGTACTTGCCCTAATTACGCTTTGTTTTCCTAAACAAGGTTGTAAATTAAAACCATCACACTTTTATAACCACAAAAACGTAGCTAAGAAGTCCTGGAGTATATCAAAAGGTTTCTCCATAACAGCCATGCATAATGATACTTAATGGTGTAACTATAGCAAATGTGCGCCGCACTTTGTCAAATGTGCGCCGCACTTTCGTTTTGTAAATGTGTTCCGCACTTTCTCTTTTGTGCGCCGCACTTTGGGTAGTTCTCCAAAATCGTGGTTTACAGAATGTGCGCCGCACTTTTATATTTGTGCGCCGCACTTTGGTTCTTTTTCAGCATTCTTTATTTTTCTTCTTATTTCTTCATATCTTTGGTCCATATGTTTATTCCATCACTACAATCAAACAATACACATTATTAGTAACATTTCAACACATAATTTATTTATTAACATAGCAAACAAGGACAAATGCATCATTACAAACATGAATAAATGAGGCGTTATCAAATCCCCTCAAACTTAACTTCTTGCTTGTCCTCAAGTAAGGTAAAAATATGTTTTTAATAGGTGTGGAGAGAAAAAAATAAGACCGATAATTGGAAGTGTAACACCCCCAAATTTATACAACTAAATACAGCGGAAGACTAGTTGGTGTTACGAGATAGCACATTACTCACATCATAGACAACGCATAAAAATCGCGTCGTTTATTAATAAAGCATTTCCATTCATAAATATCAAAGTTACATAGGTCCCAAGTCATTATATTTCATACAAAGTTTTACAAAGTATTTGAATGGAAAATATTGTTTAAGTGCGGGCCATGAATTCTTGTCGTCTTCCCGAGAATTACCTTCAAGTACCTGAGATAAAACATGTTAAAAGAAAAGGTCAGCGATAACGCCGAGTGAATTCATAGAGTTTAATATAATCCATCAATAGAATATCAGTAAATTTTTTACTGAAACTCATTTTGTACAAATCATTTTAATAGGCCATAAAATAGCCAAAGTCGTTTTATACAAATCCTTATCGAAAATCATAATATAGGCATTTGCCTTAGAAATCATTATACGAGCCAATGTCGTAAAAACATCATACAATACGTCTTATGACGTTGTATAAAATAAAAACCGTTATACGAATATGGTTATGAAAACCAAAACACGAACATAATATCAATAGTATGACCCTGTATTGCTAGTCAGGCAATACATCGTAATTCAGAGCGTCTAGTAGTATTTCGTTAATTTGGATTATTATAAGCCGCATGACATTGTTACCTTACTAAACCAAACAACGGGTAGCTAACCCGATACTCAATTTGCCCATCTAAAGTAGCGTGTCGTCACAAAGGTCACGCTATGGAAACCTTCTCATACATAAATTCGCTTACCAATCAATGTGGCACGACGGGGATCAACCATCAAGGCGCGAACTGGGGTGATCGTCCCCAAATAGTATTATTATATGCATAAGCGTCTACCAAATCCCGGTAGTTCATAATTCATGCTAATGGTACTTTTAGTGACATAACCTAACTTTAATAATCCATTTCATTTCATCTATCGGGTCATTTAATCATTCATCGGGTCATACAATCATTCGGGTCCAAATCAATAAACAGACAATCGGGACAACTAGTGTCCTATTTTATAAAAACTAACATGTTATCTCCCTCGCGGGTTTATAAAACATTTCATAAAAACATTTAAAAGAGTGCGAGGCTATGAACTCACGTTGATGTGGGAAGGCGGGTTATCAGCAATTCGGACGTACGGTACGTGCTTGAATCACGAAAACCTAGACAAATAATATTCGTCTTAGACTCATGTCCAATGACTTTATAAAAATAACAATTATGTATACATATGATGATTATATATATATGATGATCAAGTGGGTTTACATATTCTCGTTTACTCATTTTAGTGTTATGTGTCGATATCTTTTATACTAGTTTACTAGTTTTACCTATTTACGTATTTTAAGTCCAATAAACTTATTATAAGTTCTTTAACTTGTTTTAATCCATTTTATACTTATATTATCAGTATTTAAACTTTACAAGTTGGGCCTAAATGGGTTAAGTCCAATAAATAAGTTTATAAGTGTTTTAGTCCATTTTTGTTGTATTATTAGTCCAATAACGTTAATTTAGTCTGTTAACGTCCGTATGTCCTATAGTTCGGGTCTTATCGGTTTTTAATTGTTATACATGTTTATATATCAGTATATAAGTTTTATAAAGTTTACATTAGACGGGTCCAACCATCTAAGTTTTATTTAACAAAAACGTTAATTTTACGGTATTAGCCGAAAAAGTCGTAAAAATCATGTTTATAGTTTTATAACTTATAAAACTTAACAAGTTACTATTTTATAAAATTTCCACTTATTTACCATTGTAAATATTTATATAAATGTATTATATAAGTTAGTGGGTTTTAATTTATATTTTATACTATTAAATTTTGAGTGCTTATATAATAGTATTATACTTTAATTTCCAAAATCTGATTTTTATCTTCACTTTCACCAAAACTGCCATATCTAGAGTTCTATATGGAGATAGAAGCTCAAATTTTTATCACATAAACTAAATGATATTTGCTCCATTTAACTCTACTATAGCTACTGTTGAATCATCCTCTAAGTATTTTCTAAAATTCGTCCAAAACAGTGAACTCAGATTTGTACCTTAAACTTGTTTTGATCATATCTCACTCATTACAATGATTCCATTGCATGGCCAACTCTCACATGTGTACAAGACCCATATCTTACTGTATATCAATTCTACTTCATCATTTTATCAGTTTACCATATGGTTCTTTACTGTTTTATACAGCCAACAAATTTAGACAAGATTTTAGCCTTGTTTCTTATAGTTTTTCACCTTTTTAATCATGTTTATCAACACCAAATCCCCACACAATACTTTTATCATCATATAATCATCATATACATATACAATAGGAAATAAAATACATGTTTACATAATCAAAATAACAAGAAGATGAGGAGGACAATCTTTATACCACCATGATGATGTAGGTTGTGATCAAAACATGGACTTTGATGGAGAAACTTGTGCATAGCCAAGACCATCTTCAAGACCACCAATCTTCATGAACACCTTGTGGAAAATCATCCCTAATACTTCATGGAAACTCCTCCTTGGATGTTATAACTTGCACCAATCTTCATCTTTTTGAATGGACATTAACATATGTTAATTATAACATATGTTTGTGGTTAAATTTTGTATGAATGGTGGTGTTTTGTGGAGAAATGGGACGGCCAAAATGGGGAGTAGAGAGGAAATTGTAGTTGTTTGCATGTTGAAAGTGGAAGCTAATGGTTTAGCTAGTTGGTTTTGATGAGATGGTAGCTTAACTTGTAAGCATAAAGGACAAGTGTTTACTTGTTTATGAGGTTGTGACACCTCATGGTGTAAGTAACTTAATGTGGTCGGTTTTGATGGGGGTGGGGCAAGTGTCCCACTTGTCTCATCCCCATTTATTTACGGGTACTCCTTGATTCTAGTTTCCTCGATTTGCGTGCCCTCGGGTCGTTTTACGAAAAACGTTTTTATAAATTATGAATCAACGACACAAAACGAATCTAATAAAAATTGTCTCATAAAAAAAACGGAGTTCGAAAACGTAAATACGTAATCCTAGGGTTTCCGGTTTAGTCGTAAAGGACGTTAAAATAAAATCGTAAGTCCTAATCTCTTCTCGTAAATTTGTGAGTTTATGAACCAGCACAAATTTAAAACTCCAAAATAATATTCACGGATAAATTTATTTTCTGAATTGTCAGACTGTCACCAAAGACGGTGTATGTAAACGTAAGCACGTAACGTTGAATACTCCGGTTTAGACGTAGTCGATGCTACTTCAAGACGTAAATCCAAATTACTTCCCAAAAATAAGTGAGTTCATATTGTAACATTAAAATAATGTTTTTGAATACTATTTGAGAATAAAATATCAACCATAAATTGACGGATTGTCACAGCATTTACCCCTAAACAGGATCTTTGTCCTCAAAGATCATCTTACCTTACTAATCGCTTCTTATAGAGTTAAAGCCATGTGGGTATTTCCTCCACATTCGGTCCTTTCTCACAAGTGCAATTCATTACAATACGCGAGTTTCATCAAACATAACTATCGGAATAAGATCAGGCTAAATGTTGACTTACTTTCTCTATCCATGATGTTCACGGGTTTTTGATGAATGCAACTTTTCGCCGATCTAAGCTCTACTAAGAATAATCAGATTCTCACTTGATAGATATTCCATCAAGTTCGATATACGAAACATAATTCACGTAGTTCTTGAAGTCCTAGGGTAGATCCAGCTTATATGCCTTTCAACCCCAACTTTTACGTCATCTCAATGGTCCCATACAACGGGGACTTATATCCCATGATTTGTCAGATCATGAATTCATTTTTCCAAGGTTAAAAATTTTGGCATAACTTCGCTACCCATTTGGCACTTCAAGATCTACATTTCATATTCACATAACCTCTTGCCCACTACCGGCTGTCAATAAGCAGATCCTAATTTCAACAATCATTTCAGATCTCGCGGGTCGAGTATTCTGTAAGGTTAGGTTCGCCATCACATGGAACCTTAAACCTAAAAGACATGTCCAACTCACAATGGATGTATGTCGGGTGTCTTCATCTCAACTCCTGCTTACAGATGCTCTAATATTTAGATCCTAACAAGATTCGATCTTATTCCTAACATGATGGTTATCAATGATAATCTTTTCAAAGGAAAACGATTATACGGTCTATTACCAAAGGTCAATCATTCGAACATAAAACAGCACTTATATTACTTTGTATCGTTACTTTACCTCGTCCCTTCGATTGGGGTGGTACATAGTACTCTCATCAAGGTTCGTTCTCAATGATTTCTGAGCAAATCTCTAGAAATTCGATGCGAAGCGAGGATCTTGATAAAGATGTTCGATACAGGCACACTATGTTTACATAACTCTTTTGCATTTATCATTAACGGGAATGATATTAGCAGATTTGGTCAGTCTGTCGACGATGACCCAAATCGAATCAAATTCAGATGATGACCTTTGCAATAGCTAGACGTTTACTAATGTATGAGGCGATGTCTGCCTTCATAATTGCCATTAGTACAACTTCTTCAGACAAAGATACTTTTAGTCATCAATGACATAAATAGAATACTTATACTTACAAATTCCAACGTAACTATATCTCACAATCTCCATATTTATACAACCACAAGTGGCCTTTAAAATATTTAATGCTATCGGCTTCTCAATTCTAATGGTTCACATTAGCCGCGAACCACTTTTTATTATCTATATTATCCTTTTTACAATCATCGGCTATTTTTATATTGTTTGGCAATTTATTTTGCACCATCGTTATCAAGAAATACTTCTTATTTGATTCTTTATCTTTTCTACATAATGTGTCGGTATCTATATTCATTTTTCCTGATGATATAATTATCATGTCCATATTTATTCAAAAATTATTTCACATTTCTGAGTTTTAGTTTCTTCTCAACTATCATATTTTTTTTCAGTTTTGCTCAATTCGACGTTTTAAAAGCGTCGATAATTATCACAAGTAAATTAATAATAATTATTAAATTTTATGAAACATAAACGTAAAATTTTAAGTTTCCTGGTTCGACCAATTATATACAATGTTCAAAATAAATTTGAATTTAATTAACAAGATTTTTGTTGATTTATCGAAAATAATTAATAAGATTCGTAAATGTTTGAAAAATCTTTGGTTATACTTTGGTCAAAATTTTCTTAGTTGAAAAGCAAAAATTGTCATTTTAAGTTTTCAGGTTATGGTATAAATAGTTTTACTCAATCCTTCTTAAGTTATCTTGAGGTATACACAAACATTTACCCCTAAACAGAAGTTTAGTTAAATGTTTTGGTTATAAGGGAATAATCCCTCAAAAGTTCTTTGTTAAAACATTTGTGGTGTTGAGTAAAATTACCCCTTTAGGAAAAGGAAGGTAATTTGGGCAAGTATGCACGACGATTTAGGAAAACCGTGTGTGAATGACCCTAAAAGTGAGTTCGTTCTCGAGGAGGCTAGTGTGTTGTGTTAAGAGATGATTAATGTTTGTGATTATATTTGAGAAAGGAAAGAAAAGAGAAACAAGAAAGAAATGACGGTTACGAAGACGGGTCGAGCTAAGACGAAAAGACGTTCACGTAAAACCGTAAAAACTACAAAATTAAAAATTTTAAAACCTAAAAATTAGTTATAAGCTAAAATAAGTCTAAAATAATATAAATAAGAATAAAAATCCAATAAAAATATTTTAAAACCTTTTATTAATTAAATATTCAATTTTAAATGCTAATTAAAGCCCTAAAATTAAATATAATTAATCAAAATGTCCAAAATATTATTTTATTGAACAAATAACTTACTTATAATATCTAAAGACTAAAAAGTATTTTTCCTAATTTTTAAAAACTATTTTTCTATTTTTAAATTACTAAAAACTATTTTGAAACTAAAATAATTATAAAAAATAATAAAATAATGCTAAAAATAATTTACCAATTTTAAAAATCCTAATTTGCTCTAATAAACAGTAGAAAAATGAAAAAGATTGAAAAATATTAAATTTTTCACTAGAAGACAAAAACAGATTTAAATTAAACCCTAATTAACTCAAATTAATTATAAAAAATAATTGAAAGATGAATAGTGAAAAAATTTTATACCAAAAATCTTAAAATATTATTCTAAGTCTAGGAAAAATGTTAGAAATGAAAAATAACAATTTTTACCACTAAATTCCAAAAACAGAATATTAAAAAGTATTAAAAATAGCTAATAATTGTGAAAAATAGCAAATGAACAGTAATAAAAATTCTAGTTAATCAGAAAAATCAAAAATTAAATAAGAAAAATAAAGAAACAAATTTCAAGTCCTAATTCTAATTTTTACCCACTAAAGACAAAAAAGAAAGATTAATGAAAGTGACATGTTGCTGGTTTTGTCTTGTTGTATAGCAGTACCAAAAAGTGTGCTACCAGTGGGAAGTTTGTTCCCACTGCTAGTGCAATATTTTGGTCAGGAGACCAAATGAGCTTAGGAAAGCTCTTATGATTGGATTTCTTTGGACAATTGGGCACCCCCACACCAATTGGGTTGTGGGGAGTCTGAGTAAACATAAAAAAACAACCAATCACTTAGCAAAATCAATCTCAAGTAGCTCACAAAGTTTCTGATGAACCTTGTGGGTATCTGATGAACAGATGACCAAATTTCATGCACAAAAATGAGATTCAATGGCTAATAACTTGCACAACAATCAACCAAATGACATACAATCAATTCACAATCCTCAAACAACCTATTATCTAACAGATGATTAAACTTGGTGGTAAAATTTCAACAAAAACAGTCTAAACAAGGAAGTTTCTGATTTATGTAATGTTTCTCAATTTTTACCAAGCAATCTGATTTAAAACTTATCAATATGAAACCCTATGACCAATATCACCCTAAACTACCAATACAAACATGTCTAGAATAGTTTTAATCCAAGAACTTGTCATAAACTCTGCCTAAAACACAAATCCAAACACCCCTTTAGTTTCTGAATTTGAACTTTTTCAAACAAAACCTTAACAAATCTCAACCAAACTGATCTAAACTATCCAAACATGCATACTAACCTTAAATTAGCAATATCCAATCAGTCAAACAAACACTTAACAACTTCTCATGCAGATTCACATAATACTTAAATTTTATAAAACTGAAAAAGGAAACAAGGTGACTACCTTGTGGGACCCACATCCAGGCCTCACAATGGCTGCTTTGCCATCTCCATACAGACTGGGGTCTGTGCAGACTTTCTGAGATGCTTATGAAGGTCTGCTAAAAAAAATAGACAAAAGTAGTTCTTGATTGCTTCTTGTTTTTCTGCACACCACAACAAACCAAGAAGAGAACTCCAAGAATCAAGAGCTTCAAGTTACAAGCTTGAAGCTTTTGATACAGTAAGTAGTTAATGATAAAAAGGAAAAAGATTTTGAGAAAATCTTTGAAAACAAACTTTTTGAAAACTGATTTTTGGAACTTTTGCACTTAAACAGCCACCAAACAAGAATGAAAAACAAAATTTAAATTAGCAAAGAAAGTAAATGGAACTCGTCTCTTTTCATCAACAATCACTTAACCACTTTTCATTCATTCATAAAATGGGATTTACAAGCTTGTGACCAAAGAAAAGAAAAACAAGAACAAGAGCCTATCCACATGTTGGAAGGTCTCTAATATAGACTGATAGAACTATCTAGATATCAAAACCCTAATGTAGAAAATTCCTAACATGCCCTTGGACGAAATTTGAATTTTTAGTCAAAATAATGCCATGTGAATGATTCTCGTTCTCTAGTGATGGCCAGCTGTGTTTGAGTGATCTAGGTCGTTCAACAAACCTTTGGGGCCAAGGATATGATCCCAAACGTTCATCTTGTCCCCTTTTGGGGTTTAGTGGAAAGGGACGGGTGCAGGGGACCATGGGGTGGTCACATGGGTTGAGTGTGTTATATTTTGGGAGGTGGGATGTGATGACAATGAAGTTAATCAAAGATCTGGAAGGTTTCAACAAAAACCCCTTTGTATTTAGCTTAATTGAGTCTAGGATTAATAGGGTTTATGTGGGTGATTAGCAGGGTTTTAATCCGTTTTGGGGAAATCAGATTTTAAAAAATCTGTTTGGTGGGAAATTAGTTTAATAAACTTATTTAGTTTATTAATTGGGTGGAAAGTGGACGTGGAGTGAATGGGTGAGGTGGTGTGATGTGGTTGGGTGTTGGAGGTGAGGTGGAGGATTGATTGGCTGGAAGGAGTTAGTGTGTTTGACAGCTTTGGCCCCCAAAGGTTCCACTTTTCTTCATTTTGTAATAATCAGCATAAACTTCAATTTCCTTTATAAATAACTTTGGCAGTTTGACACTTTTGGCACAACAATTTTTTAAACTTGTTTCAAGGACTAAACATGCACATTGATGATACTTGAAGGACTGATTTTGGCATTTTCTTCATTCTTCATGGTTTGACTTGATTGTTGACTTCTTGGAGGACCAATATTGAAAATTTAGTTTTGTTGAGGGACTAAATTTGCCAATTCTTTAAAGTTAAGGGTCCTTTTTGTAATTTTGACAAACTTTAGGGACCAAACTTGTAATTATGAAGATACAAGGGTATAAAGTGTCAATTCTTCCATATTGGAGGACCCTTCTTCATAATTCTTCAAATCTTCAAGAACTTTCTTTGGAAAATTCTTCATTAGGGCTTGGTTCATCGTGCGGCTTCGTTTCCCGTGTTCGTTTTTGACTGATTCTTGTGATCTTTTGTCATTTTCTCAATATCCGTACCTAAAATATACAAGCAACAAACACAAGCATATATTTGGCAGTTTTAATGATATTTTATGCATTTTAAACCCGATTTGGACGATTAGACTATGTATAAAAGCAGTCTCATCACTCCCCCATACTAAACCATTGCCGTGCCCTCACGCAATGCTAGAATAAAGTATCTTAGCACCTCCAAAATTTAATTTTATTCACTTTATTGGAATGATAAACTAGCTACACTACTACTATTGCTACTACTTGCGTTTTAGACATAATGTATGATTTTCATCGCAAAATGGGACGTTTAGGTTCATAGAATAAGAACACATGAATGCTTCGTTAGAAATAATTTCATCGTCCTCGAGTTTGACCCCAATTCCATGCTAAGCGTGCAACGAGATCATTGTCATTATAAGTTAGTAATGCTAACACTACTCATATGCCCTAATCACGTACTTATCCTCCCATTATTCCTAAGTTGTATCTCTTATATTTTATTTTGTCTTGAATGTTTCACGAGGATACATCGTTGACTTATGCGATAATAGAGATTTAGGTCTAAAAATAGAGTCATAACGGTGTAACTAAGACCATCAAATCAATAACCCCTCCTAATAGACAACGATGTTAAAAAATTAAGTTGACAAGAAGAATCGATAAACACGGTTTTATAACGGTTTTGAACATGAGACTTATTACCAAGACTTTTATACGCCCCCTAACGGAAGGGCCTTATTATCTTTGGTTTACCTCCATCTTTTATTCAACTTCGCCATGAAGCTTTTATTATGACTTCGGTCTTGCCTTGCCTTTTATTATCCGCCTCATCGGTGGTTTTATTAGCCAAAGACGTATATTCTCACGCTAAGGCGAATTTTGGATCTTTAAAGCTTCGAAGATTAAGGCTTGATTCACTTTCAATTTTGCATAGATTTTTCGGCCTTGTGGGGCTTCAAATTGTTTGCTAGATTTAGGTGAGCACTTGAAATCTTATTATTAGGTGAAGCTTTCGATTATTTGGGTGCCAATACTTCAAAACCGTGACGCTGGCGATACCTTAATGTCTTCCCAATTTAATTACATGGAAGCTACTAGAAAAGACTAGAAACCCAACAATCCTAACTAAACCGCTAAGTCAATATTTATTAAGCAAAAAATATTTACAAGCGAAGGGAGACTAAGCAAACAATGAGAACACATGAGTTTTTGAAAGAATACGAGTACTCTACGTTTAGCATAGTAACTTATAATTAACTCTATCATTTCTCGTCCTCATTTAAGAGACTTAGCCTAATGTGTAGTTAAGGAATCAAAGCTAAGTGCTCAACACGTATGGTCGAATCAAAAATTACTCTTATTCTCGCCATCGGAAAACCTACATTCCTGTCTTCAAACACTTATAAAACATGAGAAAATTTTTAAAATTTGGCCATTTTTAGCCTTATTTTGCAACAAAAACGATAAACAAAAAGATAAACTTTGGAAAGCGTGAAGGTTTGGCAAGGCAAGTATCTATTCACCCCCCATACTAAAGTTAAACATTGTCCTCAATGTTTCGAGTCTAGGTGTGCAAACACCCCCATACTAGAGACGTAGTCGAATGCCTAATCTAGCATGGAAAGGGTGTAACCATTAAATTTAAAGCCATTTATGAAGTGTGCTATAAACCTAAGGTTAGAAAAATCAAGGATATATCATGGAGATTGAGAAATGTCTCCAAAGCAAACGATCGAGTGCTCCCATAAAACGAACACGAGAGGCTCCAATCGTGAAGATCATGATCTAAAAACCACAATTCACAAACAACCACGGAACAAAGGTTGGAAGGGCACAAATCCCCACACGTAAGCTACATTAGAAAGAGATAATATGTACATAGGATAAGCATGGGACTCCCCCACGAGACACCTCGTTTTAGATTACCGAGTCATGAGCTCGACTCGATCCCCACAATACTAATTATCATTGGGGAAGGTGACTTGGTCGAGGTAGTTCAAGGATGGAACTTCCCCGCCAAAGTAGTGCTTCAACCTATGTCCATTCACCTTGAAGTTAGGACCATCATCTTGAGCTAGCTCGATGGTCTCATACGGAAACACTTGAGTCACGGTGAATGGACCGGACCAACGGGATTTCAATTTACCGGAAAAGATTTTTAATCTTGAATTAAAAAGCAAAACTTGATCCCCAATGTTAAAAACCCGGTTTTTAATTTTAGAATCATGCAACTTTTTAGTTTTCTCTTTATAAATCAATGAATTTTCATAAGCAATATCCCTCAATTCATCCAATTCATTTAATTGCATTTTCCGGTGTTTTCCCGCGGTCTCCATGTCATCATTACAATGCTTTAGGGCCCAAAAAGCCTTGTGTTCTAACTCGATAGGCAAATGACAATTCTTTCCATACACAAGCTTATAGGGAGTGCACCCAATGGGCGTCTTATGAGCGGTCCTAAAGGCCCATAAAGCATCGTCCAACTTATCCGACCAAGTTTGTCGGTTTTCCCCAACGGATCTCTCCAAAATCCTCTTCAACGCTCGGTTTGAAACCTCGACTTGCCCACTCGTTTGTGGGTGATAAGCCGTAGAAAGACGATGTGTAACCCCATATTTCCTTAGAACCCTTTCAAATTGGTCGTTACAAAAATGGGTTCCACGATCGCTTATGATAGCACGAGGAGTTCCAAACCGAGAAAACAATTGCTTCAAAAACTTGACTACCACACGAGCATCATTGGTGGGCAAGGCCTTGGCCTCCACCAACTTAGATAGGTAGTCAACCGCAACAAGGATGTACTTATTACCACGAGATGATGGGAACGGCCCCATAAAGTCTATACCCCAAACGTCAAAAATCTCTCACACTTGGATGATGTTTTGTGGCATTTCATCTTTTTGTGAGGCTTTTCCTTGTCGTTGGCATGCATCACACGACTTCACAAGATCTTGTGCATCTCGGTAAATAGTAGGCCAAAAGAAGCCGGCATCAAACACCTTCTTAGCCGTGAGATTAGCACCGTGGTGACCACCCGTGGGTCCCTCATGACAAGCTCTAAGGATGTTAGAAGCTTCGGTGCCAAATACACAACGTCAGATGATTTGATCCGCACAAGTTCGAAACAAGTAAGGGTCGTTCCAAAAGTAGAACTTGACGTCACGAAAGATTTTTCGTTTTTCTTGAGTCGTCATACCCTTAATGATGAAGTTACCCGCATGGTAACATGCAAAATCCGCAAACCATGGGGTAGAAGAATCAAGCTTAGAATTCACTACACCAAGTGTCTCGAGCGGAAATGTTTCGGTGATTTCCTTGGGCTCGTAAACACTTTGGTGAGGATCTTCCAAACGAGAGAGATGATCGGCAGCTAGATTCTCGGCTCCTTTTTTGTCAACGATGGTGTGATCAAATTCTTGAAGGAGGAGAATCCAACGAAGTAATCTAGGCTTAGCATCTTGCTTTGCCATGAGATACTTAATAGCCGAATGGTCCGTATACACTATGCATTTCGTCAAGACGAGGTAAGGTCAGAACTTCTCAAATTCATACACCACGGCAAGGAACTCCTTTTCCGTTGTAGTGTATTTTAGTTGAGCCTCGGTCATCGTCTTTCTAGCATAGTGAATAGGCAAGAAGTGCTTATCATGACGTTGCCCCAAAACGGCCCCTATAGCGTAATCACTAGCATCACACATTAGTTCAAAGGGGAGGTTCCAATTGGGAGCAAAAATAATGGGAGCTTCGGTAAGTTTCCTCTTAAGGATCTCAAAGGCTCGTACACAATCTTCGTCAAAGACAAAACGTGCCTCTTTTTCAAGAAGATGTGTAATGGGTCGAGAAATCTTTGAAAAATCCATGATGAATCGACGATAAAAGCCCGCGTGGCCTAGGAAACTTCTAACTCCCTTAACGGTTTTGGGATGAGGTAATTTGGCGATGACGTCTACCTTAGCTTGATCTACCTCAATCCCCGCCTTCGAGACCTTGTGCCCTAAGACGATTCCACTCTTAACCATAAAATGACACTTTTCCTAATTGAGCACAAGGTTGGTTTCCTCACAACGTTTTAACATTCTCTCAAGGTTCGACAAACACAAAGTGAAGGAATCACCAAACACGGAAAAGTCATCCATGAAGACTTCCATCGTCTTCTCGATCATGTCATGAAAAATAGCCATCATGCACCTTTGAAAGGTTCCCGGTGCATTGCAAAGTCTGAATGGCTTTCTACGATAAGCAAACATTCCATATGGACACGTAAATGTAGTTTTTTCTTGATCACGAGGATCGATGGGAATTTGGAAGTAACCGAAAAAACCATCTAAAAAGCAATATAAATCGTTTCCCGCAAGACGCTCCAACATTTGGTCCATGAAGGGCAAGGGAAAATGGTCTTTTCGAGTGGCTTCATTCAACTTTTGATAGTCAATGCACACTCTCCATCCGGTCACGAGTCTAGTGGGAATCAACTCGTTGGCATCGTTTGGCACAATGGTCATCCCTCCCTTTTTAGGGACACAATGAATAAGACTCACCCAAGGGCTATCGGAAATAGAGTAAATCATTCCCGCGTCAAGGAGTTTAAAGACCTCCTTTTTGATGACGTCGTGAATTTTGGGGTTCACCCTCCTTTGACTTTGGATTGTGGGCTTGAAATCCTCCTCCATTAAGATTTTGTGGGTACAAAACTTGGGATCGATTCCCTTAATGTCGGATAACTTCCACGCAATCGCCCCTTTGTGATCCTTTAGAACATCGACAAGTGCGGTTTTTTCATCATTCGAAAGTTCCTTCGCAATAATAACCGGCAACTTGTCGTCCTCCTCCAAATAGACATATTCGAGGTGAGGAGGTAAATCTTTCAACTCGAGGATAGGTGGTTCCTCAAGTGAAGATTTGGGCTCGATACTCATAACCCCCTCGGGTGGAGGAAATGGGAAATCGTTAAGAAAATCCTTGATAATCGAGAAGTCCTCATCGTTGTCGAGGTCTTCGTCACAAGTACGTGGAACATTGCATTCTTCCAACGTAAAACCACCACCTTCAAATGGAGTGAAGGTTGGTGTCGAATTATCAAGAATTGGATCTAACATAGTGGGATTGCCACTAGTTTCTTCATCACCAAACCCTAAAACTTCTTGTGAAAATTCCTCGCAAACCACGTCGATCATATCAACGAGGTTTATGGTAGCAACGGAATAAACATGAGAAAGTTGAGAATTTTGAGTTGCGTTTATAACAAGTTCCTCGTCGTTGAAACGAAAGGTGATCTTTCTAGCATGCACATCAATTAAAGCCATAGACGTATCTAAAAACGAACGACCTAAAATAAGAGGATCTTGAGGATCCATGGGAATATCGACAACGATAAAGTCTACGGGATAGTAGAACTTACCCACTTTCACAAAAGCGTCTTCCGCCAAACCACATGCACGAATCGTGTGGAATGGTCGGCCATCTCGATAGACATTAGTGAAGGAGTAAGATTAGGAAGATTGAGCGACTTGAAGATTGCAAGTGGCATCAAATTAATGCTAGCACCAAGATCGGCCAAGCATAGCATTCTTCCATATCTTGAATTGCACAAGGGATCAAAAATTTACCGGGATCACCGACTTTTTGAGGTATGCGATTAAGATAAACCGACGAACAACTAGACAATTGATGCAATTTCTCCTTGTTGTTCAACATACTCTTAAAGTTAGCGGCAAATCGAGGCATCATGACCAAAGCATCGGCGAAACTCACATTAAGGTGCAACTCACGAAACATTTTCATAAAAATCTCAAATTGGTAGTTGTCGCGCTCTTGTCGTTTCTCCTTCCTAAGTCTCGATGGGTAAGGCAAGGGTGGTGTGGGTTGGGGCATAGGCATAGCCTTTGGAATCTCGGGTTCTAATGTTGGTAAAGGGTCGACCGTAGGTGTGGCATGAGAGGTACTTTGTGGGCTTGAGATATGCTCCTTTTCAACCACCACCTCGGGTTCTTCCTCAATTTCCTCCACCGTTGGAGTAATTGGTTGAGGAGTCGGTTTTTTAAGTGCCTTACCACTTCGTGTGGTAATCACTTTCATCTCTCCCTTCGGGTTTGATACGGTGTTACTAGGCAAACTTCCCGAAGTAGAGGCTTTGTTCCCCATGACGGCTTCTAAAATGGCATTAAGCTTAGCATCTTGACTATTAAACTTAACATCTTGACTAGCGGCTCTTTGGTCAATTCTTTGTTCAAGCCTAGCATGACTTTATTGTTTTGACCTCTAATTTGATTAGCAAAATCAGTTTTCAACTCATTTCTCATGTTAAGATTTTCCTTCACAAAATTAGCCAACTCCTTGGTGTTTTTAGCCGTGTCCCTAGCTTGACTAGCCAATTGCTCTTGAATGTTTTCCAAAATCTTATCATTTGCCGTGGCGTAATTCAAAAAGTCCATTGGAAGTTCTTTAGTGTAAACATTTTGAAGACCTTGACTTGTGTTTTGAAAATTACGGTTTTGGTTTTGATTTTGCAATTGCCTACTACTTCCTTGATTCCCATAGTTGTTATTACCCTTGTAATTGTTCCTTTGATTGTTTTGGTAACCAACTAGATTGTTTTGATAATTGTTAGCATTTTGATTTGGTGGAAAACCCGGTGGAGTCAATTGATTAGTACGGGGAACTTGACCGTTTTGGTTATAAGTTCCCGCAGCCGCTAATAAGTGTGTAAACACTTATCCTTTTGCCACTAAAATCAAGTAAAAACAAGACCTAATCATGTGTTTTACATCTTAAATATCGGAATTACGCGTGGTTTTGTGTTTTGTGTGTTAAATAGGTACAAATGATCAAAAGAAGAGAAAACACGGGATTTCACGGTCAAATGTCGAAGAAAAGTCAAGATAAAGTCGAAGACAAGATCAAAAGACTAAAAGTGTGCCAAGATCACGAAAACCGGCTAAGTCAACTTAAATTTGAAGAAAATGATCAAGAAAGCCGAAATCGAGCTCGACTTTAGCGGATTAAATCTTTTTGAAGTTATTGGGCCAAGTGGGTCCCACATATGAATATTGGGCCCAAAAGCCCAAATATTGGGAAACATTTATTTGGTCAAAAGCCCAATACTAATGGAGTAAACTTGGGCCAAAACAATTGCAAAATTGGGACAGAGGAAAGAGACATTGGGCCTAGCCAAATGTTTGTACGTGTGATTTACAAAATGAAATGAATTGGGCCTTCAAGCCCAACGTTTGGGACGGATCAAAAGAAAAAAAAATAATAATAAAAAAAAACACTTATTCCCAGTCAAAGGTCAAACCAAACTTTTACCCAAACCGTTCCATACCTACACACGTGTTTCCCACTTTTACTTCCCCCAAATAAAATAAACATAAAAAAATTTACCCAACCCCTCATTTTTTGTTGCGTTACAATCGAAACACACACATATTACTGCTCACTTTCTCCTTCCCCTAAAAATAGCACCCATCCCTCAAAAACCCTAATTTCTTACTGGCACCAATTACCTCACCCAAATTTGGGGGTTTTACCCTCAATGGGTAATTAACACCCAAACTAATAAAACCCCATGAAAATCGCTCCATCCACTCATCCTCTCTATCCTACATGGCCAAATCAGTGGATTTGATTGGCTGTGACAACTCCCTCCACCAATTCCTCCAATAAGGACCCTCCACATCATCATAGAGAAAGCACAAGTAACACAAAAATCGCCATGCTTGCAATCCATGTGCCTATAAGTCATTCTCCACCGCAAGATTGAAGAAAAAGAAGAGAGAGAAGAGAAAAGACGGATTGGATGGCTAGGATCCATTTGCTTGGGCACCAAGGAGACCTAGAAGGTTCGGGGTTCCTCTATAAAAACCCCATCTATCATGTAATTGATATGCTTTTTCTTTATAGTTTTTATTTTTCAGAAAATTAGAATAGGTTTAATCTTGTAATTTTTCTTTTCCAGTACTTGTAAGTTTGATTTTAATTAATGAAAAAATTAAGTTTGTTTTAATTCTCGTCTCATTTTAATTCCAGTACTTTTGTTTCTTTTTAATCTGTTAAAAATTTGTGTTACTGTTCTCGCATTAATTATTATTATAAAAAATATATATATATATATAAAGAAAAGTGATAAAATCTTCCCCTACTGGGAAGATTATAAAAAGTTACTGTTTGGCAATATTTGTTTCGGATTCGGTTCATCAGTATTTATTTGGGGTTCGAGAAGCTGTTTTTGGTTCGATTCAAGGTGGTGTTTGTTTAAATTGGTTCGAGAGGATTAGGTGTTTGGTTTCGTTCATAAGACGGCTCAGCGCTTGTCTTCTTCTCAACGGTTTTCGCCAAACAGGTGTGATTTCCCTTTAATTTTATGTCAAGCTTATTTGGATAACTGCTATTTGGTCACCAGCTTATGAGTTAGCTTGTTAGGTCTTGGCTTATTTGAGTTATAATAGATTGCTATTTAGTTTTTGTCTTTAAGTAGGTTGAATTTATTTAGGGTATTAATCTGTTAGGCTGTTTAGATTATTAGATTATTTCTATTTAAGTTTAGATATTATCTGCTTATTAGTTTAAGGCTGTTTGGATTCTGCTTATTACTTTAAGTTGAATAACTGCTAGCTTAAAACCGTTTTGTTGAATATTGTTTGTGTAAACTGCTTATTTGTTTTTTTACTCGTGTAGCTTTGGTTTAAGGTTTCGTTTGCTTAGTTATTAAATTTCAGCTTATTAGTTTAGACTTCTTAATTTGCTTATTTGTTTTAAACTGTTTTTTTATTTATTTTTATCAGCTTATTTGTTTCTGCTTAATCAGCGTAGCTTATTTGTGTTCAATTTGCGTAACTGGCTTATTTAGTGTCCTGCTTATTCGTTTTTTGCTTACTGCTTATTTGGTTATACTGCTCTTTGTTTTACTGCATGCTCCTCAGACCCAATTGGTCTGAGGCTTTATCTTGTCCAAAATCAAAGTTCCAAAAAGTTTAAAAAATATATCAAAAGGTTGTCTGTCCTGGGGCTCGAACCCAGGACCTCTCGCATAACAACCAACGTCCCACCCACTTGCGCTAGAACTCTTTTTGAGTTTTGTTTCCTTGCATTGAATTTATATAGCGTAAAAATAGGGTGGCAGTTTATTATTAGTTAAATTTAATGTTAAGTTTTGTTAAAATTAAATAGTTTTTAAAATTGATTTATTTTAATTTCGTTTTTATTCAGTTTTTATAAAAATACAAAAAGACAAAATAATTTATTTTTTTTACTTTAAATTTGTTTCCAATTTATTTAAAATAAATTTACTTTTATTTTTAATTAGTTCCATTTAGTTACAATTATTAATTAGATTTAAGTTTAAAATAGTTAATTAAAGTAGTTTTCATTTAATTATATAGATTTAAGTTAGTTTAAAAATACCAAAAAGAGATTTTACCAAAAACAAGTTAAGTTGAAACGTTAAACCGGAAATCAAATTCGAGTCGAATCGAGGAAAAACGAACATTAAAAAGGATTTAAAAATCCGAGTTTCAAATTGGCGCCGCTGCCGCTTCGCTCGTACGATTGACGATTTTTTCGTGAAGACGTTTGGATTTTGGGATCCGTTCATTCTTTGAACGTTATGTTTCTTGCACAAAAAATCAAAAACACAAAAAAATCAAAAACATAAAATTACAAAAAAAAATTAAAAAATCACAAAAGCAATTTCTTTCCTAAGAATTGCACCAAAAAAATTTAAAAAAAAATCAAAAGTAATACTTTTTCCTAAAAGTATTACACCAAAAATATTACGTATTAGTGTTAATTTTTATTTCGATTTCTTTCGATTTTTCTTGTGAATATATATTTTTCTAAAAAATACAAAAAGATTTTTCATTTTACTATAATATATTACGTAGCACAATAAAATTACCTACTTTTCAAATAAGCCTTAGTTGGGATTTCATCACCTAACTATTGTAGTCGAATCCATAACGAGAAAAAAGGGCAAAATAGATAAATACTAGTAAGACGTTTGAACTCGACATATACAAACTATAAGGTGGGTATAAGGCGACGTGCTATAAAAGGCCGTCTAAGGAAAAAGGTTTTTAAGTGCTTTGTGCCACCTCGTTTCCCCGCTTGCTTGTGCGTATATTGAGAGGGACGACCGATTATTGGTTTGCCAACTCAAGTAGTATTTACGTATATATTTTTGTAGCTTTTTCATATTGCTCATCGAGAGGGAAAATTCTTTTCCTCTCAAAGTCGACCGAGGTCACCTACCTCATTCCAAAGTTTTAATTGTATGCGCACTCGCGCGCATACATACATACCGATTGGTGTACCGAATACTTCTAATTCTTCTAAAAAGAAGAAGAAGAAAAACAAAAAGACCGTCATCAAAGCCGATCCCGAGAATCGAGCTTTCGACAATACGATGGCAACGGATAATCGACCAATGATTGAGATTCTACAATCTCACGTTGAAGGAAACGATGACGCGATTGTGGTGCCAAATATTGGAGCTAAACATTTCGAACTTAAATCGGGTTTTATTCAAATGGTTTCCGCTACACCATTTTTAGGCCGTACTAATGATGACCCACACGTTCATATCAAACGTTTCATCCAATTAGCTAACACCGTCAAATACAATGGGGTGACCCAAGAGGCCGTTCGCCTCCAACTTTTTCCTTTTTCCCTCGAGGGACAAGCCCGGATTTGGCTTGATCAGGAACCACCCCAAAGTATTACCACATGGATCGACTTAGAGACCAAGTTCATTAACTACTTTTTCCCACCATCACGGACCACTTCCTAAAGGAATGAAATAATCAATTTTGAGCAAAAATATGGGGAAACGTTTAGTGAGGCTTGGGATCGTTTTAAAGATCTTTTGAGAAAATGTCCGCAACACGGTTTCACTAAAGTTCATCAAATCAACACGTTTTATAATGGTTTAACTCTAAACGACCAAGACTCACTTAATAGTGCCGCGGGGGGCAATATTCTTGTGAAAACCATGAACGAGGCTTGGGTCATTATTGAGAACAAGGCAAAAGTGCAAACCAAAAGTGTTAGGGCTAATATGGCAAGTGCTAGTACGAGTAATATTGAGGTGAATGATCGAATTAATAAACTTACTTCGCTTGTTGAGACACTCGCTTTAAAAACCGACGCCCTCACTACACATGTGCATGCCGTGAAAGAAAAAAGTGAGACGTGTGAGACTTGTGGTGGACCACATTCATACTTTAATTATGATAAGGTTTACAATGATCAACAAGAAGTTTATGCTTATAATAACAATGAAATTGATCGGGTTCAATTCAAACCAAATGTTGATGTTAACCATTTGTCTTACAAGTCTAATAACTATTTGGCTCCCCCGGGTTTTGTAGCACCACAAAGACCACCCCCACCCACCCAAAATAGGAACCAAGGTCCTCAACGGGGTAATTTTCAAGGAAATACTAATCAACGGGGTTTTAATCAAAATCAAGGGAATTTTCAAGGGAAAACCCAAGGGTTAAATAATCAAGGATATAATAACCAAAGTTTTCAAAATCAAGGATTTAATCAAGGTTCTAATCAATATCAAAACCAAGGTTTTCCTAATCAAGGTTATAATCAAATGAACATGCACAATCCTCAAATGGACTTGGTTTTACAAAAATTATCCGACCATGAACGAATCATGAGAGAGATGCAAGAACATAATCGACAAATGCAAGAATCAAACGATAAGAAGTTTTTGACTATGATTCAAACCTTTCGTCCCCAAGGTGCCCTTCCCTCGAACACCGTGACCAATCCTAGGGCTAATGTTAATGCTATCACTACTAGGAGCGGTAAGACCACCGTAGAACCTTCCCCACCTAACCAAGGACCCGAGATTCCTTCTTCTTCTACACAACCTCCTTCTTCTTCCACTTGTGACATACCTCCCGTTATGCATTCGTCTATACCTTTTGTTCCACCGATACCCAAATTTTATACCCCACCTTCGGTTCCAAAACCGGTTCCTTCACCTTCTATTTCTACTCCTCCTCCTCCTCCTCCAAAGGATGTGAGTGAGCAATCCACTCCAAAGCCTTCATCTCAATCCAATATACCTTATCCCTCAAGGTTACGGAAAGAGAAATTGAAGAATAAGGATGATATTCAAGTTTCGAACTTCCTAAAAATGTTCAAACAATTGAATTTTAATATCACCTTTATCGAGGCGCTCGCTCACATGCCTAAGTACGCTAAGATGTTTAAGGATCTTTTAAGTGATAAGGAAAAGTTGCTTGATATCGCCAATACCCAATTGAATGAGAATTGTTCCGCGGTTCTTCTGCGAAAATTACCGGTTAAGTTAGGAGATCCCGGTCGATTCCTTATTCCTTGTAATTTTCCGGGTGTTGAGAATTGTATGGCCTTGGCGGATCTCGGAGCGAGTATCAATCTTATTCCATTGTCCGTGTGGAAACAATTATCTTTACCCGAGCTAGTCCCCACTCGTATGACATTGGAATTAGCTAACCGTACGGTTGCTTATCCGGTGGGGATAGCCGAGGATGTTTTCGTAGGATTCGACAAATTCACTTTTCCCGCCGATTTCGTCGTCGTCGACTATGAAATGGATCCTCGTGTACCCTTAATTGTGGGACGACCCTTCTTGAGAACCGGGCGTACATTAATTGATGTAGCCGGGGGTGAACTTATCATGAGGGTCGGGGATGACAAAATCGTTTTTAACATGGGTAAACTTTCCAAACTTCCCGATGAGCCCGAATTCGTGAATTTCATCGATGTGCTCGACGAAGCATGCGAAGAACATTTTCACGAGGCTTGTAAGAGCGGGATTTCTCCTTTACCTCATGTTGAGACAGTAGCTTCTATTGCTCCTTCATTGACTCCATTTGGAGAAAGTGACTTAGATGAGTTTGAAGCTAGCTTGGGTCCTCTCGAGATTAACTATGATAATTCTCCCACCAATTGGGATGAAGACATTCGTACCATTGAGAGACTTCTCAATAAGGACAATATCTCTCCACCTACTCCTAAAGAAGTTACAAACGATGATCCTACTTTGACCAAGCCTTCCATTGACAATCCGCCGGATTTAGAGCTTAAAGATTTACCGTCTCATCTAGAGTACGTTTTCTTAGAGGAGGATAATAAGTTGCCCGTCATTATCGCTAAGGACTTAAAAGAAGATGAAAAATCCCGACTTATCGATGTGCTTAAGAATCATAAGAAAGCAATTGCTTGGAAAATCTCCGACATTCGCGGAATTGATCCTAATTTTTGTACTCATAAAATTCTCATGGAAGATGACTTTAAACCCGCAATCCAAAATCAAAGAAGGGTTAATCCAAAAATTCATGAAGTCATTAAGAAAGAAGTTATCAAACTTCTCGATGCCGGAATGATTTACCCTATCTCGGATTCGCCATGGGTTAGTCCCGTCCATTGTGTGCCTAAGAAAGGCGGAATCACCGTTGTTCCCAACGAAAACAACAAGTTGATTCCTACTCGACTTGTAACGGGTTGGCGAGTTTGCATCGATTATCGTAAGCTCAATGATGCCACTCGTAAGGATCATTTCCCTCTTCCTTTCATGGATCAAATGATCGAGCGTTTAGCGGGTAATGATTTCTATTGTTTCTTAGATGGCTTTTCCGGATATTTTCAAATCCCTATCGATCCAAAAGACCAAGAGAAAACCACATTCACTTGTCCCTATGGAACATTCGCTTACAAAAGAATGCCTTTCGGCTTATGCAATGCTCCCGGGACTTTCCAAAGGTGTATGATGGCGATATTTCATGACATGGTTGAAGAAAATATGGAAGTCTTTATGGACGATTTCTCGGTCTATGGTGATTCTTTCTTTTCTTGCCTTGCTAATTTAGAACGTATGCTCCAACGGTGTGAAGGCACTCGTCTCGTTCTTAATTGGGAAAAATGACATTTCATGGTAAAAGAAGGCATCGTCCTTGGTCATAAAATTTCCAAAGCCGGTATCGAAGTCGACCGTGCTAAAGTTGATGTCATTGCTAAGTTACCTCCACCTACCACCGTAAAAGGAGTTAGAAGTTTTTTAGGCCATGCGGGATTTTATCGACGTTTCATCCAAGATTTCTCGAAAATAGCTCGTCCAATGACTCATCTCTTAGAAAAGGATGCTCCTTTCATCTTCTCTCAAGAATGTCTTGACTCTTTCGAACTTCTTAAAGGTAAATTAACTAAGGCACCGGTCTTAGTCTCTCCAAATTGGGAGTTACCTTTCGAGCTCATGTGCGATGCTAGTGATTTCGCGGTAGGAGCGGTTTTAGGTCAACGAGTTAACAAACATTTCCAACCCATTCCTTATGCTAGTAAGACAACGACGGGGGCTCAATTGCATTATACCACTACCGAAAAAGAGCTTTTAGCTGTAGTGTATGCTTTTGAGAAATTCCGCCCCTATCTTGTGCTTTCTACCACCATCGTTTACACCGACCATTCTGCCTTGAAGTACTTGTTGACCAAGCAAGATGCTAAACCGAGACTCCTTCGTTGGGTTTTGCTCCTACAAGAATTTAAAATCGAAATTCGTGATAAAAAAGGAGCAGAAAACCTAGCCGCGGATCACCTTAGTAGACTTGAGGATCCTTATCAAGGGGAATCTCTGAATCAAGAGATTAATGAATCCTTTCCCCTAGAGACCTTAATGTCTATTAATTCCAATCTTGATGATACCCCATGGTTTGCCGACATTGCAAACTATTTGGTGGGTGGTGTTCTTATCGAAGGGTTATCGTCCCAACAAAAGAAAAAATTCTTCCGGGACCTGAAAACGTACTATTGGGACGACCCTTATCTTTTCAAGAAATGTGCGGACTTAATCATTCGTCGATGTGTTGATGGGCCGGCGGCTTTACAAATCCTTGAAGCTTGCCATAAAGGACCTACCGGTGGTCACTTTGGTCCTAATTACACCGCTAAAAAAGTGTTCGACTCCGGATTCTATTGGCCCTCCATTTATCATGATGCACATGAAATGGTTAAACATTGTGGTGCTTGCCAAAGGCAAGGCAAGATCACACATAAAGATGAGATGCCTCAAAATTTCATCCAAGAATGTGAAATCTTTGACGTATGGGGCATCGACTTTATGGGGCCGTTTCCATCATCGAAGGGAAACAAGTACATCCTTGTAGCCGTTGACTACGTCTCAAAATCGGTTGAAGCGAAGGCTTTACCTACTAACGATGCGAGGGTGGTTGTTAACTTCTTGAAACAATTGTTTGCTCGATTCGGTGTGCCTCGTGCTATTATTAGTGATCGCGGGACTCATTTTTGCAATGATCAATTCGCACGAGTCATGGCTAAGTATGGTGTCAATCACCGACTTTCCACCGCGTATCATCCTCAAACTAATGGACAAGCCGAGGTTTCTAACCATGGTCTTAAGAGAATCTTAGAGCGAACCGTGGGAGAGCATCGTGCTTCATGGGCCGATAAATTAGATGATGCTTTATGGGCTTTCTGTACCGCTTATAAGACACCTATAGGTTGTACCCCTTATCGCCCTGTGTACGGAAAGGCGTGCCACCTCCCCATTGAGTTGGAGAATAAGGCTTATTGGGCCTTGAAATGGGCTAATTTTGATCTTAACAAAGCCGGTGATCATAGGAAAATCCAACTCAATGAACTCAATGAACTTAGGAATGAGGCTTATGAGAATTCATTAATCTACAAAGAGAAGACTAAGCTCATTCATGATTCCAAGATTAAAAACCGAGAGTTCCATGTTGGTGATCAAGTTTTATTATTTAACTCTTGGTTGAAAATCTTTTCGGGTAAACTTAAGAGCCGTTGGTCCGGTCCATTCACCGTGGCCCAAGTCTTCCCTTATGGCACCATTGAGTTATCCCAACCAAATGGGCCCAACTTTAAGGTGAATGGCCAACGGGTTAAGTTGTACTATGGAGAGGACATCTCTCACGAGATGATTCCATCCCTCTCCACATTTCCCTTGAATTAATTCGGGAAATCGAGTCGAGCTAGAGACTCGTGATAAATAAATCAAGCATCGTATAACTAGGTTAGATTTTTTACCTTTACCATCCTTTCCACCCTTTTTTCACCATCATCCATTGTCCACCAATAAGTGTAGGGGGGAGCCGAGTAGGTTGTTTGTGTGTTGTGATTGTGTGCAGGGACATATGCTTTGATGATCCACTTTTGGTACTTTTGATGAGACCCGTGATCCCGTGTTCCCGTGTACCCGGTTCTATCAAAACTATTGTGATTCATACTTGTATATAAATAAAACAAATAAATGTAATCACTTTAGTTGTCCCTTCCTTAGCTCGATTTTAAACAATGTACTCAATGTCCTATGTGTAGGGGAGTTTATTCTCCCACATGCTTAAACATTGAGGACAATGTTTATGTTAAGTGTAGGGGGGGCTTCTATCGAATTTTAGTGGCCTTTTCCATGAATTTGACCCCATTTAACCGGAAAATTTTTAAAATTTTCAACGTTTTTCAAATTTTTGATCTATTTTGGCCTAGTAGTATTTTTATTTATTTTCTTTCCTTTTATTATCGCATCATAATAATTTCCAATTCAAGAATAATGTCAAAAAAATAAAAAAAATTAAATAAATAAAATGGTTTTAACAAGTTTAGATGTCTTTGATATATTAGGCCCGTCGTGAATATTTTGACTCAACCCGAGTTTACTTATCTAAGTTTACTCTAGCTAGTATCCTTAACCATATGGACCTTAATTGGTTTATTAGGCTAAGCATCCACGAGTCTCATTCCTTGAGATTTTAAATTGTGGAGAACGAGAGATGATAGAGTTAATTATAAGTTCGGTATTCTTTCATTAACTTATGTGAGTTAGTTATGAGCTTTTTCTCCCATCACTTGTTAATAAGTATATTTGCAATAAATAAGGTTGTACTATTTAAAAGGTTACTTAGCTTCTAGCACAAGATCGTTTAAAAGTTGCTCGGTATTAATTAGAGTTCATAGCCAAGGCATAACTTATTGAAACGGGACGCGAAGATTGGCTTATCCAAAAAGGCCCTAACAAGGCATGAGGATACCCGAGTCCAAAAAGGCCCTAACAAGGCATGAGGATTCACTTTTTGCTAAAGATCCTAAGATGATGTGAAGATCATTAATCCAAATTCAATATGATGGATCAAGACACACGATGAGAAGCAATTACTCCCCTAAAGATCATGGAGAAGTCTATCCAAAAAGACCCTAACAAGGTATGAGGATAAATAGATCCAAGTCCGAAAAGGAGGTGGATCGTTGTATATCAAAATCCTAAATAAAGAAGAGGATAAATGAAGAAGTCGTGGTCAACGTTTGAAGCATCTTTCACTCCTTATGAAGATGTATACCAAAATGAAGAGAAGACCATAATTTCAAGATCGTCTCTCAAGATTTGAAGTTTGAAGTACAAGCCAAATATCGGTCCGAGAAAGGTCTCAAATCGTGAAACGAGTTATGCCAAGATATGAACTTTTTGAGGTTTCGAGAAGCAGTTTTAAAAGATTTTGTCCTTTAGCTAACTATTGATTAAATCGTCCCACTTTATTTTCGGCCTTAATAAATTATCGAAATAAGTCAAAAATGCATCCTCGTGATCATTCAAGACAAAAATAAAATATAAGAGATACACCGTAGGAATAAGGGGGTCTAAGTGATTAACTAAACCACATGTGTAAGTGTTAGTAGTGCTAACTTGTAATAACAATGATCTCGTTTTTGAGCTTGGTGAGGGGAACGTGAAACTTGAGGGTGATTAATATTCATGACACCAAAGCCCTAATCTAAGTCTTAGATTTCTTTACGAGTTTCTTCCATCGAATAATTTTCAAGTTAAATAAATTGTTATAGCTTTTGTTTCCTTTAAAAGTTTTTATCTTTTCATCGTAGTAGTAGTGGTAATAGTAATAAAGGCCGAGATGGATTAATAATGAGAAAAATGTAACTTTATGCTTTAAAATAATGCATTGCATGGGGTCATTGCAATGGTCAAGTGTAGGGGATTTAATAAGTGTGTAAACACTTATCCTTTTGCCACTAAAATCAAGTAAAAACAAGACCTAATCATGTGTTTTACATCTTAAATGTCAGAATTACGCGTGGTTTTGTGTTTTGTATGTTGAATAGGTACAAATGATCAAAACAAGAGAAAACACGGGATTTCACGGTCAAATGTCGAAGAAAAGTCAAGATAAAGTCGAAGACAAGATCAAAAGACTAAAAGTGTGCCAAGATCACGAAAACCGGCTAAGTCAACTTAAATTTGAAGAAAATGATCAAGAAAGCCGAAATCGAGCTCGACTTTAGCGGATTAAATCTTTTTGAAGTTATTGGGCCAAGTGGGTCCCACATATGAATATTGGGCCCAAAAGCCCAAATATTGGGAAACATTTGTTTGGTCAAAAGCCCAATACTAATGGAGTAAACTTGGGCAAAAACAATTGCAAAATTAGGACGGAGGAAAGAGACATTGGGCCTAGCCAAATGTTTGTACGTGTGATTTACAAAATGAAACGAATTGGACCTTCAAGCCCAATGTTTGGGACGGATCAAAAGAAAAAAAAATAATAAAAAAAAAACACTTATTCCTAGTCAAAGGTCAAACCAAACTTTTACCCAAACCGTTCCATACATACACACGTGTTTCCCACTTTTACTTCCCCCAAAGAAAATAAACATAAAAAAATTTACCCAACCCCTCATTTTTTGTTGTGTTACAATCGAAACACACACATATTACTGCTCACTTTCTCCTTCCCCTAAAAATAGCACCCATCCCTCAAAAACCCTAATTTCTTACTGGCACCAATTACCTCACCCAAATTTAGGGGTTTTACCCTCAATGGGTAATTAACACCCAAACTAATAAAACCCCATGAAAATCGCTCCATCCACTCATCCTCTCTATCCTACATGGCCAAATCAGTGGATTTGATTGGCTGTGACAACTCCCTCCACCAATTCCTCCAATAAGGACCCTCCACATCATCATAGAGAAAGCACAAGTAACACAAAAATCGCCATGCTGGCAATCCATGTGCCTATAAGTCATTCTCCACCGCAAGATTGAAGAAAAAGAAGAGAGAGAAGAGAAAAGACGGATTGGATGGCTAGGATCCATTTGCTTGGGCACCAAGGAGACCTAGAAGGTTCGGGGTTCCTCTATAAAAACCCCATCTATCATGTAATTGATATGCTTTTTCTTTATTGTTTTTATTTTTCAGAAAATTAGAATAGGTTTAATCTTGTAATTTTTCTTTTCCAGTACTTGTAAGTTTGATTTTAATTAATGAAAAAATTAAGTTTGTTTTAATTCTCGTCTCATTTTAATTCCAGTACTTTTGTTTCTTTTTAATCTGTTAAAAATTTGTGTTACTGTTCTCGCATTAATTATTATTATAAAAAAAATAAATAAATATATATAAAGAAAAGTGATAAAATCTTCCCCTACTGGGAAGATTATAAAAAGTTACTGTTTGGCAATATTTATTTCGGATTCGGTTCATCAGTATTTATTTGGGGTTCGAGAAGCTGTTTTTGGTTCGATTCAAGGTGGTGTTTGTTTAAATTGGTTCGAGAGGATTAGGTGTTTGGTTTCGTTCATAAGACGGCTCAGCGCTTGTCTTCTTCTCAACGGTTTTCGCCAAACAGGTGTGATTTCCCTTTAATTTTATGTCAAGCTTATTTGGATAACTGCTATTTGGTCACCAGCTTATGAGTTAGCTTGTTAGGTCTTGGCTTATTTGAGTTATAATAGATTGCTATTTAGTTTTTGTCTTTAAGTAGGTTGAATTTATTTAGGGTATTAATCTGTTAGGCTGTTTAGATTATTAGCTTATTTCTATTTAAGTTTAGATGTTATCTGCTTATTAGTTTAAGGCTGTTTGGATTCTGCTTATTACTTTAAGTTGAATAACTGCTAGCTTAAAACCGTTTTGTTGAATATTGTTTGTGTAAACTGCTTATTTGTTTTTTTACTCGTGTAGCTTTGGTTTAAGGTTTCGTTTGCTTAGTTATTAAATTTCAGCTTATTAGTTTAGACTTCTTAATTTGCTTATTTGTTTTAAACTGTTTTTTTATTTATTTTTATCAGCTTATTTGTTTCTGCTTAATCAGCGTAGCTTATTTGTGTTCAATTTTCGTAACTGGCTTATTTAGTGTCCTGCTTATTCGTTTTCTGCTTACTGCTTATTTGGTTATATTGCTCTTTGTTTTACTGCATGCTCCTCAGACCCAATTGGTCTGAGGCTTTATCTTGTCCAAAATCAAAGTTCCAAAAAGTTTAAAAAATATATCAAAAAGTTGTCTGTCCTGGGGCTCGAACCCAGGACCTCTCGCATAACAACCAACGTCCCACCCACTTGCGCTAGAACTCTTTTTGATTTTTGTTTCCTTGCATTGAATTTATATAGCGTAAAAATAGGGTGGCAGTTTATTATTAGTTAAATTTAATGTTAAGTTTTGTTAAAATTAAATAGTTTTTAAAATTGATTTATTTTAATTTCGTTTTTATTCAGTTTTTATAAAAATACAAAAAGACAAAAATAATTTTTTTTTTTTTACTTTAAATTTGTTTCCATTTAGTTACAATTATTAATTAGATTTAAGTTTAAAATAGTTAATTAAAGTAGTTTTCATTTAATTATATAGATTTAAGTTAGTTTAAAAATACGAAAAAGAGATTTTACCAAAAACAAGTTAAGTTGAAACGTTAAACCGGAAATCAAATTCGAGTCGAATCGAGGAAAAACGAACATTAAAAAGGATTTAAAAATCCGAGTTTCAGCCGCGAAGGCACTCGAAGTGTTACCACCGTTGGTAATGCACTCGGAATAATCGTGAGCTCCACCACAATACATACAAGAAACATCAACCGCTTTAGCCGTAGCGAGAGTGGGTTGTTCACCAACTTTAAACTCAATTAACAATCCCTTAAGCTTATCAAAAATCTTGTTCTCCAAATTAGCCTCGATTTGGCAAGCATCAACGGTGTGTGACAATGAAGGCGAAGGCGAAGACAAAGCCTTACGAACACTCGACGTGCTACGAGGACTATAGACCTTAGACCTATTCTCAATGATTAACAATGCTTCCTCGACCGTCTTACACAAAAAAATACCACCCGCGGCGGCATTAAGATAATCACGCTCATGATCGTTCAAGCCATTGTAAAACGTGTCAATTTGATGCAAGTCAGAAAAACCATGATGAGGACATTCGTGCGACATTTCCTTAAACCTATTCCAAGCCGTTGAAAAACTCTCATTATACTCTTGCGAAAACTTTGAAATCTCGTTTTTCAAATGCGTAGTCTTAGAGGGCGGAAAAAATTGGTTCACGAATTTTGAAACGAGATCCTTCCACGTCAATATAGAATTGGGTGGCTCTTTCTCTAACCAAATTTTTGCGGGCCCCGCTAAGGAATAAGGAAAAAGCATCATCTTAATCGAGTCGTTAGAGACGTCCTTAAACATGCAAGTGGCAGTGAGACGATTAAATTGGCGAATGTGGTTATGAGGGTTGTCCTTTTCGTCACCTCGAAACTTGTTGTTTTGAATCATGGACAACAAACCCGTCTTAACCTCAAAATTCTCCGCAAGGATAGCGGGAATCACAATCGCTTCTCCATAACCCTCGGTGGGTGCTTGAAGCAACTCCATCATAGTTCGATTAGCCATGGGTGCTTCTTTCACTACAATGGGTTCGTCAATAGGAGACTCCTCACTAGAAGGAGTGATTGATTTGTTTCTTCGTTTACAAGCACGTCTTGCTTTGGAGCGAGTTTGCATAAACGTCACGTACAACGAGAGGATGAGAAAAGAAGATTCTTTTGGTGTTTTTACTTTTTCAATTTTTTTTGTGGTTTTTGATTGTTTTTACTTTTTTGGATTTTTTGGAATGTATTAAGTAGACACAAATCTACAAATCTCCTCCTTAATCAAATCTCTTGATTAAAGAAGCCTCAAGGAATGAAAACGATCATGTGAAGTGAACGCCTTCGATGAATTTAGAACGATGGTGGAACACCAAATCGTTCAAGAGGGTTTAATCAAATGAAACCAAGAAAATATATATGATACTTAGTAATACTTTGGGCGGAAAAACCCTCGATTAGCTTTCAAAATCAAAATACGCACAAGCAAGCGGAGGAAACGAGGCGGCACGAAGCACTTAAGAGCCTTTTTCCTTTAGGTCGTGAAATACAACCGCCTTATACCCACCTTATAGTTTGTATTTTTCAAAATCGAGCTTCTCGAAAGTATTTATCTATTTTTGCCTTTTTTCTTTGGTTTGAGATTCGAATACAATGATTGGGTAATGACCTCCCAAGTCAAGGTTGTGATTTCTCACGTATTTGGAGTACTTGTAAATTTAGTGTTCTACGTATACAATATAGTAATAGTATTCACAAAAAAAACGAAAAACCGATAATACGTATTAGTAGAGTGCTATTAATACAAATACTTTTATGGCTATATATAAAAACAACAATTGTTCAACCAAAACACAACACGCCTCCCCGGCAGCGGCGCCAAAATGGTGTTGAGTAAAATTACCCCTTTAGGAAAAGGAAGGTAATTTGGGCAAGTATGCACGACGATTTAGGAAAACCATGTGTGAATGACCCTAAAAGTGAGTTCGTTCTCAAGGAGGCTAGTGTGTTGTGTTAAGAGATGATTAATGTTTGTGATTATATTTGAGAAAGGAAAGAAAAGAGAAATAAGAAAGAAATGCCGGTTACGAAGACGGATCGAGCTAAGACGAAAAGACGTTCACGTAAAACCGTAAAAACTACAAAATTAAAAATTTTAAAACCTAAAAATTAATTATAAGCTAAAATAAGTCTAAAATAATATAAATAAGAATAAAAATCCAATAAAAATATTTTAAAACCTTTTATTAATTAAATATTCAATTTTAAATGCTAATTAAAGCCCTAAAATTAAATATAATTAATCAAAATGTCGAAAATATTATTTTATTGAACAAATATTATCTAAAGACTAAAAAGTATTTTTCCTAATTTTTAAAAACTATTTTTCTATTTTTAAATTACTAAAAACTATTTTGAAACTAAAATAATTATAAAAAATAATAAAATAATGCTAAAAATAATTTACCAATTTTAAAAATCCTAATTTGCTCTAATAAACAGTAGAAAAATGAAAAAGATTGAAAAATATTAAATTTTTCACTACAAGACAAAAACAGATTTAAATTAAACCCTAATTAACTAAAATTAATTATAAAAAATAATTGAAAGATGAACAGTGAAAACTTTTTATACCAAAAATCTTAAAATATTATTCTAAGTCTAGGAAAAATGTTAGAAATGAAAAATAACAATTTTTACCACTAAATTCCAAAAACAGAATATTAAAAAGTATTAAAATAGCCAATAATTGTGAAAATAGCAAACGAACAGTAATAAAAATTCTAGTTAATCAGAAAAATCAAAAATTAAATAAGAAAAATAAAGAAACAAATTTCAAGTCCTAATTCTAATTTTTACCCACTAAAGACAAAAAAGAAAGATTAATGAAAGTGACATGTTGCTGGTTTTGTCTTGTTGTATAGCAGTACCAAAAAGTGTGCTACCAGTGGGAAGTTTGTTCCCACTGCTAGTGCAATATTTTGGTCAGGAGACCAAATGAGCTTAGGAAAGCTCTTATGATTGGATTTCTTTGGACAATTGGGCACCCCCACACCAATTGGGTTGTGGGGAGTCTGAGTAAACACAAAAAAACAACCAATCACTTAGCAAAATCAAGCTCAAGTAGCCCACAAAGTTTCTGATGAAGCTTGTGGGTATCTGATGAACAGATGACCAAATTTCATGCACAAAAATGAGATTCAATGGCTAATAACTTGCACAACAATCAACCAAATGACATACAATCAATTCACAATCCTCAAACAACCTATTATCTAACAGATGATCAAACTTGGTGGTAAAATTTCAACAAAAACAGTCTAAACAAGGAAGTTTCTGATTTATGCAATGTTTCTCAATTCTTACCAAGCAATCTGATTTAAAACTTATCAATATGAAACCCTATGACCAATATCACCCTAAACTACCAATACAAACATGTCTAGAATAGTTTTAATCCAAGAACTTGTCATAAACTCTTCCTAAAACACAAATCCAAACACCCCTTTAGTTTCTGAATTTGAACTTTTTCAAACAAAACCTTAACAAATCTCAACCAAACTGATCTAAACTATCTAAACATGCATACTAACCTTAAATAAGCAATATCCAATCAGTCAAACAAACACTTAACAACTTCTCATGCAGATTCACATAAAACTTAAATTTTATAAAACTGAAAAAGGAAACAAGGTGACTACCTTGTGGGACCCACATCCAGGCCCCACAATGGCTGCTTTGCCATCTCCATATAGACTGGGGTCTGTGCAGACTTTCTGAGATGCTTATGAAGGTCTGCTAAAAAAAAATGGACAAAAGTAGTTCTTGATTGCTTCTTGTCTTTCTGCACACCACAACAAACCAAGAAGAGAACTCCAAGAATCAAGAGCTTCAAGCTACAAGCTTGAAGCTTTTGATACAGTAAGTAGTTAATGATAAAAAGGAAAAAGATTTTGAGAAAATCTTTGAAAACAAACTTTTTTAAAACTGTTTTTTGGAACTTTTGCACTTAAACAGCCACCAAACAAGAATGAAAAACAAAATTTAAATTAGCAAAGAAAGTAAATGGAACTCGTCTCTTTTCATCAACAATCACTTAACCACTTTTCATTCATTCATAAAAGAGGATTTACAAGCTTGTGACCAAAGAAAAGAAAAACAAGAACAATAGCCTATCCACATGTTGGAAGGTCTCTTATACAGACTGATAGAACTATCTAGATATCAAAACCCTAATGTAGAAAATTCCTAACATGCCCTTGTACGAAATTTGAATTTTCAGTCAAAATAATGCCATGTGAATGATTCTTGTTCTCTAGTGATGGCCAGCTGTGTTTGAGTGATCTAGGTCGTTCAACAAACCTTTGGGGCCAAGGATATGATCCCAAACGTTCATATTGTCCCCTTTTGGGGTTTAGTGGAAAGGGACGGGTGCAGGGGACCATGGGGTGGTCACATAGGTTGAGTGTGTTATGTTTTGGGAGGTGGGATGTGATGACAATGAAGTTAATCAAAGATCTAGAAGGTTTCAACAAAAACCCCTTTGTATTTAGCTTAATTGAGTCTGGGATTAATAGGGTTTATGTGGGTGATTAGCAGGGTTTTAATCCATTTTGGGGAAATCAGATTTTCAAAAATCTGTTTGGTGGGAAATTAGTTTAATAAACTTATTTAGTTTATTAATTGGGTGGAAAGTGGACGTGGAGTGAATGGGTGAGGTGGTGTGATGTGGTTGGGTGTTGGAGGTGAGGTGGAGGATTGATTGGCTGGAAGGAGTTAGTGTGTTTGACAGCTTTGGCCCCCAAAGGTTCCACTTTTCTTCATTTTGTAATAATCAGCATAAACTTCAATTTCCTTTATAAATAACTTTGGCAGTTTGACACTTTTGGCACAACAATTTTTTAAACTTGTTTCAAGGACTAAACATGCACATTGATGATACTTGAAGGACTGATTTTGGCATTTTCTTCATTCTTCAAGGTTTGACTTGATTGTTGACTTCTTGGAGGACCAATATTGACAATTTAGTTTTGTTGAGGGACTAAATTTGCCAATTCTTCAAAGTTAAGGGTCCTTTTTGTAATTTTGACAAACTTTAGGGACCAAACTTGTAACTATGAAGATACAAGGGTATAAAGTGTCAATTATTCCATATTGGAGGACCCTTCTTCATAATTCTTCAAATCTTCAAGGACTTTCTTTGGAAAATTCTTCATTAGGGCTTGGTTCATCGTGCGGCTTCGTTTCTCGTGTTCGTTTTTGACTGATTCTTGTGATCTTTTGTCATTTTCTCAATATCCGTACCTAAAATATACAAGCAACAAACACAAGCATATATTTGGCAGTTTTAATGATGTTTTATGCATTTTAAGCCCGATTTGGACGATGAGACTTTGTATAAAAGTAGTCTCATCACTTTGTCAAAACACACTTGCACTTTCTTTTTGGTAAAGCCAAAGTCTTAAAAGGGCTCTTAGTTTTTAAAGAGTCAATATATATTCCATTATCTATTAATCGCAAGGTTAAATCATGTAAAGGTTTAAGTCTTAAATCACATGTTATATATTCAAAGTACAGGTTTTAATTGTTCGGCCAATTCAGGGCAATCTATAAGTAATTATTAACTTCATTCTTATTTTTATAAACAAATGGTCCTTAATGATCACGAGCATGAATTTATCAAATTACAGCCTACACACGTGATTCACCAAATTTATGAATGCTACATGTTTATTAGTCAATCCAAACGTCATCACGTGAAACTCATAATGTTCATCACAAGTTCTGGATGTAATGATTGGAATAGATAATATTTTTCGCAGATGCGAAGTTGATGATAACCATGCTGAGGATCAAAACCTTGTAAATGATCGAACAAATCTTCCATTTCGAGTTACGGATATCGTTTTCGATTGTCAATTTACTCAGTTCACAGTAATCTATAAATACAAGGAATGATAACACCATAGCTCTTCATGATGACAGGCTTGGTAGAATAAAATCTTTCTCCGACAACTCTCTCAGTTGTACAGAAATTCCTTTAATTCAGATGGTGCTGACGTACAGTGCACACGCCACAGGTGCAGCACCAGGAATATAATCAATACTAATTTCAACTTGCTTTAATGGCAAAAGTCTAGGTAATTCATCAATAAATACCTCCTAAAGTTTCAGATAACATAAACATCTTTTAATAAATTCATTTTAGGTTCTTCTAGATAACAATATCTATAACTAGTTCATAACCATTCACGGTATACTTTTAAGTCTAAATGCATGATAAAATCATCCATCAAGAATTATTTAGATCACTTTCGATAGTCAACATCTTATCTTTTAGGGAATTATACTCGAGTTCTCGTCAATTAAGACAATGTCGTCATGTCATAATCAATCAATCCATTTTACTGGCACTATCAACTTTTCAGTTTTATTGCCGTCGATAAGATGTGAACTTCTCAAAAGACTAATAATAATTTATAATCCTTCACAAATTCAAGGATATCTGGAGAGATAACTAACCTTAAAAGAGTAGGGTCAACGCGTAATTTACGCGAGAGAATTTCAAATCAGATACAGACAAAAACATTTAACGAATATGAATATATATCCCATGTTTTCATAATTTGAGTACGCATTCGAAAGCTCCTCGGATCGTTACCCAGGTCATTCAAATGAAATCAAATCAAAAGAAATGATAAGAACGTCAATACATCCAGTCGGGTATCAACACTCAGTAATCAGATATTTTTCCTAAGAATCTCACTACGGGAGAATTGGACAAGAAGGGAATATCAATTGTCAAACAAGACAAGTTCCACAGATGAGTAAATTCAACTCAGAAGAATAGATGCTATAGGCACATATGTAGGTGTCCCCAACACTATGTCCCTATTTTTCACTTCTTGCAGATCTCATAAAATTTATTCTTTCACAAACTTTAATGAAAATGTAGTGTTTATTCATTAGTTTTTTATGGTGACTACTAATCAGCCTTGCATGGTCCATTCCAAATTGTATGTAGGCGCGCAACTATTTACAATTTCAAGATTAACGATGCAATACTCAGTTCGTCAAAATTTTATCATCCATGTTTGTAGTAAAAACATTTTCACGCTTAATTCTTAAATAGGAATCAAAAATAAATTTACAAATATTTTCTTTGTTATGAAAACAATAAGGTTTTCCAAAGTGTTTTATAAACAACTTCATTTCAATAACAATCACTTATAAATCTCACTATGAATACTCCTTATAGTGATGAAAATTCAATTTTTCTCAAGGGATACTGTTTTATCTTATAAAAACAATGAGTGATCTGCAAAAGAGTGATGAAAAGTTTTTCACCAAGAACTTAAATACAATATATCAGGAAATATCTTTTAGCCAAGTAATCATGAGGTTCATCACCTTGATGGCACTCAAAAGAATAATCCACAACGTAACTCGATTCAAGATGAGTACTTGTTCAATGGTTGCATCACTAATGCGAACATTAGGATGAAGCAATAAAAGATAGATAACATTGATACATGTAGGACTTAGCAATCAAAGGTAGTCTTTTCATTAATCACAAACAAGTCAAATTGTACCGTAACACATTACGCGTCACTATGTCATACAATTCTCAGAACTCATCCTACCAACTGATATCTCAGTTAAGTTAGGGATTTTTAAAAGATACCACAATGAATACTAATCTACAAGAGTCATTAGGTGGCCCACCTGTCCCGGAAGATCCATCGGTCTCAATTCAGAAGAAGATTTCTTCAATTTATTTCTTGGACACTGGGCATCCTCATTAGTGGACAATGGCCTAGGAACAACACTTAACACGAATCAACAATCAATTAAACCCTATAATTCAATCACAGGACTCAACAACTTCCTCGTAACAATTTCTTATTCCATATAGGTTAAAATTTTACTTTATTCAAGTCTTAACCAATTTTATACTCAATTCGATATCCTACATCATTCTCCAATACTTTAAATCTTATTCTTACACCTTAAAAGGGCAATAAAAGCTCGATATGATCAACACTTAATTTCCAATCCTATAGTTCTTACAACAACAATTATCAAATGAGTCACTAGTATGAGATGACTCATACATTCAATTAGACTTCTCGGAAAGGTATTTGTGGCATGAGGCTTTTGGGTAATGGTTCCAATGACAGCCTCAAGTGCAACATTCACCCTTTCGATTTCAATTTAAGAATTGGATGACAACGAATCAGATGACATATTTCTAGGTGGTAACGTTTTGTCAAACTCCACTCTATAAGGAAAGATCGTCATGACATCGATATCAGATGTAATCTCGTCAATTCTTTTTCAATATCACAATCAACTAATATCTACATTTCTACGAATATCAACCATTTGTCGGGATCATAAATATCCACAACTTGATTTAGATCTAGGATATCTAGAATTCCTACGAGAATAGCTTCGATTAATTTACTAGGGAAGTTAGGGTTTCTTGTGACAATCTACGTCGTATAAATACCTCGTATAAATATCAAAATAATCATCAAACAATCATGTAATAAAATTACATCAAATATATATATAATCCAAGTTATATATATATATATTAAAATAACACTTCTCAGTCTGGCCTTGTCGGTAACTCGAGAATTCTTCGGCACCGTTATAGTCAAAAGATTTTTAGACATTTTTTGAAAAATGTTTATAATAAAAAGATTTTGAAATGTTTTATTCAAAACCTTGGTTTTAAAAATCTTTCGTTCTCTATAACGAGAGCTCTGATGCCAAACTGTAACACCCCCAAATTTATACAACTCAATACAGCGGAAGACTAGTTGGTGTTACGGGATAGCACATTACTCACATCATAGACAATGCATAAAAATCGCGTCGTTTTTAATAAAGCATTTCCATTCATAAATATCAAAGTTACATAGGTCCCAAGTCATTATATTTCATACAAAGTTTTACAAAGTATTTGAATGGAAAATATTGTTTAAGTGCGGGCCATGAATTCTTGTCGTCTTCCCGAGAATTACCTTCAAGTACCTGAGATAAAACATGTTAAAAGAAAAGGTCAGCGATAACGCCGAGTGAATTCATAGAGTTTAATATAATCCATCAATAAAATATCAGTATAAATTTTTTTACTGAAAATCATTTTGTACAAATCATTTTAATAGGCCATAATATAGCCAAAGTCGTTTTATACAAATCCTTATCGAAAATCATAATATAGGCATTTGCCTTAGAAATCATTATACGAGCCAATGTCGTAAAAACATCATACAATACGTCTTATGACGTTGTATAAAATAAAAACCGTTATACGAATATGGTTATGAAAACCAAAACACGAACATAATATCAATAGTATGACCCTGTATTGCTAGTCAGGCAATACATCGTAATTCAGAGCGTCTAGTAGTATTTCGTTAATTTGGATTATTATAAGCCGCATGACATTGTTACCTTACTAAACCAAACAACGGGTAGCTAACCTGATACTCAATTTGCCCATCTAAAGTAGCGTGTCGTCACAAAGGTCACGCCATGGAAACCTTCTCATACATAAATTCGCTTACCAATCAATGTGGCACGACGAGGATCAACCGTCAAGGCGCGAACTGGGGTGATCGTCCCCAAATAGTATTATTATATGCATAAGCGTCTACCAAATCCCGGTAGTTCATAATTCATGCTAATGGGACTTTTAGTGACATAACCTAACTTTAATAATCCATTTCATTTCATCTATCAGGTCATTTAATCATTCATCGGGTCATACAATCATTCGGGTCCAAATCAATAAACAGACAATCGGGACAACTAGTGTCCTATTTTATAAAAACTAACATGTTATCTCCCTCGCGGGTTTATAAAACATTTCATAAAAACATTTAAAAGAGTGCGAGGCTATGAACTCACGTTGATGTGGGAAGGCGGGTTATCGGCAATTCGGACGTACGGTACGTGCTTCAATCACGGAAACCTAGACAAATAATATTCGTCTTAGACTCATGTCCAATGACTTTATAAAAATAACAATTATGTATACATATGATGATTATATATATATGATGATCAAGTGGGTTTACATATTCTCGTTTATTCATTTTAGTGTTATGTGTCGATATCTTTTATACTAGTTTACTAGTTTTACCTATTTAGGTATTTTAAGTCCAATAAACTTATTATAAGTTCTTTAACTTGTTTTAATCCACTTTATACTTATATTATCAGTATTTAAACTTTACAAGTTGGGCCTAAATGGGTTAAGTCCAATAAATAAGTTTATAAGTGTTTTAGTCCATTTTTGTTGTATTATTAGTCCAATAACGTTAATTTAGTCCGTTAACGTCCGTATGTCCTATAGTTCGGGTCTTATCGGTTTTTACTTGTTATACATGTTTATATATCAGTATATAAGTTTTATAAAGTTTACATTAGACGGGTCCAACCATCTAAGTTTTATTTAACAAAAACGTTAATTTTACGGTATTAGCCGAAAAAGTCGTAAAAATCATGTTTATAGTTTCATAACTTATAAAACTTAACAAGTTACTATTTTTATAAAATGTCCACTTATTTACCATTGTACATATTTATATAAATGTATTATATAAGTTAGTGGGTTTTAATTTATATTTTATACTATTAAATTTTGAGTGCTTATATAATAATATTATACTTTAATTTCCAAAATCTGATTTTTATCTTCACTTTCACCAAAACTGCCATATCTAGAGTTTTATATGGAGATAGAAGCTCAAATTTTTATCACATAAACTACATGATATTTGCTCCATTTAACTTTACTATAGCTACTGTTGAATCATCCTCTAAGTATTTTCTAAAATTCGTCCAAAACAGTGAACTCAGATTTGTACCTTAAATTTGTTTTGATCATATCTCACTCATTAAAATGATTCCATTGCATGGACAACTCTCACATGTGTACAAGACCCATAGCTTACTGTATATCAATTCTACTTCATCATTTTATCAGTTTACCATATGGTTCTTTACTGTTTTATACAACCAACAAATTTAGACAAGATTTTAGCCTTGTTTCTTATAGTTTTTCACCTTTTTAATCTTGTTTATCAACACCAAATCCCCACACAATACTTTTATCATAATATAATCATCATATACATATACAATAGGAAATGAAATACATGTTTACATAATCAAAATAACAAGAAGATGAGGAGGACAATCTTTATACCACCATGATGATGTAGGTTGTGATCAAAACATGGATTTTGATGGAGAAACTTATGCATAGCCAAGACCATCTTCAAGACCACCAATCTTCATGAACACCTTGTGGAAAATCATCCCTAATACTCCATGGAAACTCATCCTTGGATGTTATAACTTGCACCAATCTTCATCTTTTTGAATGGACATTAACATATGTTAATTATAACATATGTTTGTGGTTAAATTTTGTATGAATGGTGGTGTTTTATGGAGAAATGGGACGGCCAAAATGGGGAGTAGAGAGGAAATTATAGTTGTTTGCATGTTGAAAGTGGAAGCTAATGGTTTAGCTAGTTGGTTTTGATGAGATGGTAGCTTAACTTGTAAGCATAAAGGACAAGTGTTTACTTGTTTATGAGGTTGTGACACCTCATGGTGTAAGTAACTTAATGTGGCCGGTTTTGATGGGGGTGGGGCAAGTGTCCCACTTGTCTCATCCCCATTTATTTACGGGTACTCCTCGATTTTAGTTTCCTCGATTTGCGTGCCCTCGGGTCGTTTTACGAAAAACGTTTTTATAAATTATGAATCAACGACACAAAACGAATCTAATAAAAATTGTCTCATAAAAAAAACAGAGTTCGAAAATGTAAATACGTAATCCTAGGGTTTCCGGTTTAGTCGTAAAGGACGTTAAAATAAAATCGTAAGTCCTAATCTCTTCTCGTAAATTTGTGAGTTTATGAACCAACACAAATTTAAAACTCCAAAATAATATTTACGGATAAATTTATTTTCTGAATTGTCAGACTGTCACCAAAGACGGTGTATGTAAACGTAAGCACGTAACGTTGAATACTCCGGTTTAGACGTAGTCGATGCTACTTCAAGACGTAAATCCAAATTACTTCCCAAAAATAAGTGAGTTCATATTGTAACATTAAAATAATGTTTTTGAATACTATTTGAGAATAAAATATCAACCATAAATTGACGGATTGTCATAGAAAGCAAAGATAACGCCACAAAACACCTCACGAAGTAGATATTTTGATTTCACACACTCTCTTTATATGGGTAAATTATCGCTCAAAAAGCACGGACATGAAAAGTAAATTACCATAAGCTTGTACAAGGAACTAAACTAAACTAATTTGGCGTAAGCACCAAGTAAACTATCAAAAGAGGTCTTTTTCAAAACTTTTATTACCACCGCATGTTAAAAAGAGTAAATAACATATTATTTTCCACCATGATTATCGTTTCTATACATTTGTACTTCACACTTGTAAGATTTTCTTTTTTCCTTTATTCTTTTTCTTTTTTTTCATTTGGGGTAATATGTCTTCCCTCATACTTACGATCTACTATCATCTCGCAACATGGTTTTCCATAATATATTATCGTCTTAAAACATCGGCAAAAACTTTCAATCTTTCCTCTTTTCTTTTGCCTCCTTATCATTTAAAATACTTATTATCATACAAGTATGATCCCACTAAGGTCTCGTAAAGACTACCAAGCACAAGTTCTAGAATTTAAACTAATCATCGGTATACTCACAAATTTGATTTAAAGCGTAAGAATGCTTACGAATTATAGGCTAAAAATCCTCACAATTGTGAATAAGATATTGTGTAAGTAATGTTATCAATTCTGAGTCAAAATAGCTTTACAATTACAGGAATTATCAATCTTTCAACAAAAAACTTTTTTTTTAAATACATAACACAAAAAAATTTTAAAATCCGCCAGAAAGTGCGGTGCATAATTTTGTAAGTGCGGCGTACTTTTTGTCATAGAAAGTACAAAATCTTTTCAACTTAAAACGCTCTTATTTACCGCTTATCACCCCACCACACTTATTATGAGCATTTTCCCTAATGCTAAACATAAGGAAAATGTAAAAATAGAGGAAAATAATATTAACCATAAGATTCAAGCTAACAAGAGGTGATCCGGAGGTCGGGGAGGATAAGACAAGTGGTTAGACATTTTTAGAGAAAGAAAGATAACAAGGAGGAAGGAGGGTGTGTGTTTTATTGCGAGAGAAAGTAAAACACAAAATTGGGAATCCTCGCCCCTCCATGGAAGTATGGAGGGGTATATATAGGCAAAACAAGGAGTGACTTTGACAACTTGTCAATAGTAGTCCCTCCACCGACATGCGGGCTTTGTTATGGACTACATTCTAATGGGCCGGGATTTCCTTTTGGGCTTTAGTTACTTATGAATGAACTTTAGCCTAAAGTTAATCCCGTATTACACGACTAATCTACTACCTATTACAACGTTCTATTATACGATACATAATAAACATATGACCGAGCATTCTTGTTTGACTCAATATTTTGAGGTTAACAATCTCCACCAATGAGAGGTCATTACCCTTTATGAGAGGTCATTACCCTTTGTCATTTGGAGATTTGTAGAGATTACTAATCTCGCAATAAATGAATCTCGAAAGTGTAATAGTAGTCTTGTTTCTTCATGTTGTGATCTTTGAGTCTTTGTCGTTGTCTTTCGACTTTGTCTTTAATCTTGAGATCTTCAAATCATCCTTGACTTGTCTTTGCCATCTTGCGATCTTGTTTCTTCATCCACATGCTCACACTATTAATTGTTGAGTATTTCTTTAGGCATGAGTATGTGGTTTTGAATCTTTGACTTTGCTGAGTACACCGTGACGCCACCTTCTTGAGACAAAACACAGACACAGACTGAATGGCTTTGACATTCGTCCTAAATCGGTAGCATTTTACCTCCGGTCGGTGAAGACCGTTATATGATATTAAATACAGTACCTGTGATTAGGTAGATTCAGTTAAGAATCTCCTTGACAGGGTTTCACGGCTGTACTAGCCGTTCTCTTTACTCGACCGTCTCAAAGCAAGACTGCGAACATAGAGTGAATCAATTGGATAAATATCCGCTTGATTAAAGTCGTCAATTCAAATTCCTGGAACAAGTGTGATTCATAAAGAATCTTACCATTGCTGCTTTCCAGTTGTCACAAGCTTGATTCATAAGAATCTCACAAGTCACCTACCGTAGCGCTGTTTGATGTTGACACTAGAAGGATTTCCATTCGTCACTATGAATATTAATGAATATCACTCTGAATGTTCTGGCAATACCATAAAGATATTGCGTAGAAACCTGAAACGAGTTTGAATCAATTCAGAATCAAACCACTGTTGCTTTTCAGTTCTACATATGTTTAATTCATAAAGAATCTTACATATGACCTACCACAGTGCTGTTTGATGTTAACACTGGAAGGATTTCCACTCATCATTGTGAATACTAAGTAGTATCACTCTGAGTGTTCTAGCAATATCACAAGGATATAGCGTAGGACTCTCTTGTTCGTCATCCATGTTTCCTAACGAGATTTGATTGATCCCTAGGCTCTAGACTCGATTTGTGCACTTTTAGTGGTCGGAGGCTAGAGCCGATGCCACCTTTTCAATATCAACTATCTCGGAGTGAGAAAGCTGTAGATTTGCTATAAGCTAATCCGGTGGTCTAGGTGGGTGGTGGAAGGTGGAAGCCATTGTTGAGAGAGAGAAGAGAGGTTGTGTGAAAGGTTAAGAAAAGTGTATTTACAAAATGAAAATACAAAATGAAAACACAATCAACACCCCTCCTTGGAAGCCTAGGAGGGGTATATATAGTCACACACGACCCTTAAACTATACATTGTACCTAGTCTAGTCTAAGCGTGTGTGACTATGATAACTAATGGGAATTCTTAAATGTCGTCACATAAAGTGAATTTCCAACAATCTTCCCCCATGGGACGACATGTAGAATTCCTTACAATATTCTTCCTAACAAGTACATAATGATTAAGAACAAAAGCTACCATGAAGCGTCTAATGCTGATGATGTCTTCTGAGGCCTTTGACTTCAAGTCTTCACTTCAAAACGACTCATCTTTTAAGTAACTTGTAGTAGAAATACTGTAACGGCACGAGCTAAGTAATCCATATACTTCTGGTTAAGGAGAAGCCTCTGAATTAACTTCCCCCTATATCATGCCACATAAACTTGATGTAGAAGCTTTTAAATAGCTTCCCCCTAAACCGACAATCCTCGTAAGCAACTTTAAAACTTTCAATAAAGCTTAGAATGATTAAGCGTACAACGGAATTTAACAAGCAAATCCCATCATATAACATGATAACGTTGCTATGAGGGATTGAAAGTAAGGGGCACACCAAGAAGATCAACAACTTCTCTTCTCACGCTTGAATAATTCTTCTGAATTTTTCTTCCCCCTGAGAGTTCAAGTTATGCATACTAGAAAGAATCAAGACATTTCTTCCCCCACATAATTGAAGAAAATAAACCAATCCCAAGTATGAAGCTCAAATACTGAAGTAGACACTTTATCCCATTCATGAAGTTGACATCGTAACACCAGAGTCAATTAAGTCCCGAAAATGCACATATCTTCTTCCGGAGATGCACCAGAGTAAATTAAGTCCCGGAAGTGCATATTTCTCAATATAGGATAATGATGATGAATAAATGCAACAACCAAACAATTAAACATCGAATCAGTAGTGTACCGTTTAGAGATTGATAACGCCACGAGTTAAAACACTGATTTTCTCTGCGGCTATGACAATGTCATCTCGGAATGTTTTCAAATCAAAAGAAGGTATGAAGTTCATCACGTGTACTCGTTGTGCGTTCAATGTGTCTTCTTCTTCCCCCTTGATGGTTTCGAAACTCGGAACCATCAATAAATCGTACGCACATGAACCTGAAAATCTAGAGAGAATAATGAATAATCTTAATTATATTCGGTGAGAATCAGTTGTTCATCGAAAATATCTACTCATAAACTCTCCATGGCCATCTTTACCAACCCACTTGAAAGCAATTTGAAGTGACCACTGATAGAATGAATCAGATACAACAAACGTGAAACTAAATAAGAATCCTTCGATCTTGTGACTTATGTTGGGAATAAATTATTGCCAGTTTACTTGAGCGCTGACAAGTGTTAAACAAGCGTTGATAGGAGTAAAGCAAACGCTGACCGATCATGCGTTGACAAGACAAAGTCAAGCGTTGATACATTGAAGGCAAGCACTGATGGAAGGATATTATCTACACGTTTATTATATTCTAGATTACTTCTAGTAAAGATAGGAACAACAATGTATTTTCTATATTTATCTTTACCTAGAATAGTTGATACGTAGATTATTGTACAAGGCTTCTTATGTCTATAAAAGAAGACCTTTAGGTTAATGTTCAGTATAAGTTTTCATACGTTAAACACTTTCATTGTAAGCAAGTTTGATATCATTAATCAAAGTGAATGTTTGTTTACATCTTGTGTGTTCTTGTTTAAGTGTTAATTCCACATAACACTTAGATTATCATATACATATACAAAGGTTTCTCTAAGTGTATTACTTGATCTAATCTTGTATACATAAAGCTAAATCAATCTAAGTTTGGGATCAACAAGTGGTATCAGAGCTTGTTGAGGAACTTTTGATCTTAAAGAACACAAGAACCCTAAAATCACCAAAACCCTAATTTTCTCAAAACCCTAAACAACATCATGTCAAATCCAGAAATAACCTCTTCCTCCTCAGCTTTGCCAAACATCAAGATTCCCATGCTTGATGCAACCAACTTTGAATTGTGGAAATTCAACTTTGAGCAATATCTGGGGATCTATGACTACACTCTCTGGGAGATCATTGAGTATGGAAACACATTCAATAGAGCTAAAAAGGTTGCTGTTGCTATTGCTACAAGAACTGCTGTTGCTGGATGTCCAGAAGCAGATAAGAAAGAAAAACCTGGTGATGGTAGAGTTGTGTCTGCTGAAGACATAGCAAAGAGAAGGGTTGATATGAAAACCCTAAATATTCTGAAAGTCTCTTTGGGACAAGAGAACCAGCATAAATACAAAGGTTATGATTCTGCTAAAGACCTTTGGGCAGCTCTTGAAGTTGCATATGGTGGCAATGAAGATACTAGGGAAGAAAAGAAGAAGCAACTCATGCATGATTATGCTGTTTTCAAAGCTCAACCCAATGAGAAGCTTAGTAGTGTAAGAAGTAGATTGCTTGACATTACAAGCAAATTGTCCTTCATGGGGACACAACTTGGTGATGTTGACATTAATGCCACTTTTCTTAAAAGTCTTGGTGAAGCGTGGAAGATTGAGGCAAGATCTATACTTGCCAACAACACTCACAAAAGTTCTACTTTTGATGATATCTACAACAAACTAAGGCTGTTGGAGAATGAAACCCTTTTGGAGCATGGAAGTAAGTCCACTAATAGTAACATGGCTTTCTTCTCACATAGTGAAGGCCAATTTGATCAGAAGGACTCTTACATGCATCCAGTTACTAGATCATCATGTGTCAACGCTGGAACATGTCCTGTCAACGCCTCCTATTCAGATGCTGACACATACAAAAGTGACTCACCAAGAGTTAAACCTGCTGGTTTGGACCTAGATACTGTATGTGCTTATATTGCTTCTTTGCCCAATGGTTTAGTGATTACATATGAGGACCTTGAGCAGATAAGTGATGAGCACTTGGAAGAGATGGATATCAAGTTGAACATGGCTCTTGCTAGTATAAGAGCAAACAGGTGGAATAAAAGGTTTAAGAAGAGGATGACCCTCAATGCAAAGGACACAGCTGGAGTTGATAAATCCAAATTTGAGTGCTACAACTGTCATCATATGGGGCACTTCATGAGGGAATGTAGATCTCCTAGAAGATCTGATGCTGGTAAACCCTCAAGCCAAATTGTTAAGGCTCAGGATCCTAAGGCCATGGTTGCAGTTCAAGGAATTGATGGTATGGGATGGGACTAGAGCTATTTGGCTAAGGATGTGGAAGAGGATAAAGCTTTGGTTGCTGAAATTGAAGAAGAAGAGCATGTTCAATATGCTCTCATGGCACACTCCTCCTCTTCATCAGATAATAAGGTATAGGATGATGCTTTTTGTAGTAAGGGTTGTAGGTTAAATACTGAGAAACTTAACAAAGAGGTGGTAAGGTTGTTAGATGATGTGAGTACTAAGAGATGCAAACTGTCTAACTATCAATTAGCTCTCACTCAAACTGAGAAAACAGTTTCTGAATACAAGAAAATGGAATTTGATTTAAAGGATAAAATAAATATCTTAAAACATGAGTTAGAGGCTAGTAATGATGTTAGGAACATCATGGAAAGGGTTAATAGTGAATTACAGGCTAAGTTAGATAAGGCCATTAAGAATAAAGATAATGTTGGCCTTAAAATTCAGAGATTTGATAGGGCCACACAAACCCTAGGAGAATGTGTTAATAAACAAAGGGATCCTAAGGACATGACTATGATTGGGATGAAAGACTACTCTGTGGTTCCACCACCAGCTGGTGACTTCTATGGTGTCCAACAAAAGGACCTATCTTGGACTGGTTTACAAGAACTGCAAGAGGAGGAATTCATTCCTCCACCAAGAGTTGTTACCCCAGTTGAAGAGTATCAACAGAAGTTGACTGACTTGAATGAATGGAAGAAAGCCAATCCTACCTTATTTGTTAAGGGTGGCTTATTATGTGAAAGTCCTAATGAGTCAACCCCTATTAAGGTTACAAACCCAATCACTGGTAAGGCTGTTGACCTTGGCTTAAACACTGTTAGAAAACCTAGTGTCAAGTATGCAGAAATGTATAGGAATACTAGGTCACCTAAAAGCCAAGTTAGTAATGATGGAACATGCTTCTTCTCTTCTAGACCTAGAGTTGTGTTTAGAAAAGCCTGTTACACTTGTGGTAGCTTTTCACACTTAGCATATAAGTGTTTCAATGCTTCTAAGGTCAATGATGTTAGAAAGTCAAACGTTGTCAGACCCAAACCTTGTGTGCAGCAAAGTCCACAAGTTGTTAGACCTGCCCCATTCTTCACTAGAGGGTCTAACACTTATGGACACAGACCATTTCAAAAGACAAATACTTGGTCTAACAGGCAATGGGTTTTTGTAGCAAACCCTAGGTTCAACGCTGACAATGGTAATTTCAGCGTTGACAAGACCGAATCCAACGCTGACAGAAACGTGACCAGACCCAAATATTTGCAACCACATGGTAAGGGGTCTAAAGCTTCTTCAAGCTTGACATGGAGACCAAAGAAAGATCAAAACCCTAATGATAATAGGATTTCAATGACCTGCAACAGATTTAATTACATTTCAAAGGTCATTACAAAACCTATTGGGGTTAACTGGGTATTTCATCCAAAGAAGGATGAACAAGGGGTTGTTATGGGAACTAGGTCTGTTCTTGTTGAACAACCAGATGAATCCAAGTCTGCTAAGGCTTGGGTTCCCAAATAAAACTAACTTGTTTTCTTTATGTGCAGGGCATTCAAAAACTGGTCAATGATTATGGATATTGGGACAGTGGATGCTCAAGGCACATGACAGGGAAGGAAGATTATCTGACTAACTTCACTCCCATTAAGGATGGTGATAAGGTTTACTTTGGAGGCGGATATGGTACTATCACAGGCAAAGGAACACTTCTCACCAACAACTTGCGTTTTGAAAACATATTTTTGGTAAAGGAACTTGACTACAATCTTTTTAGTGTATCACAAGTTTGTGATAACAAAAATAAAGTTATGTTTACTGATACTGAATGTTTGGTGTTAATCAAGGATTATAAGATCCCTGATGAGAAATATATTGACTATAGAACACCTAGACATAAAGACATATATAATGTGAATCTGAATGGGATTAGGATGAATAACACTATGTCATGTTTTTATGCTAAAGCTTCAGTAGATGAAAGTAATCTATGGCACAGGAAACTAGGGCACATAAACTTCAAGAATATAAACAGGCTTGTGAGACTTGGCTTGGTTGATGGCTTGCCTGAAAAGGCTTTCCACAATGATCACTCTTGTGTTGCATGTCTTAAAGGCAAGCAGCACAAGGTCTCATTCAAGTCTAAACAGGTGCACTCTAGTGCTTGACCTCTTCACTTGCTTCATATGGACCTATTTGGTCCAACCAATATAGAAAGTTTGAATGGTAAATCATACTTCTTTGTAATCACATATGACTTTTCTAGGTTTACTTGGACTTTCTTTTTAGCTATGAAGAGTGATACAGCTGACACTTTAATTGACTTTATCACTCAGATTGAGAAGAAGACTGGTAATGAAGTTAAAATGCTTAGGAGTGATAATGGTGGTGAATTTAGAAATAAAGTGTTAGATGATTTTTGTGCCAGGAAAGGGATTACTAGGCAATTTAGTGTTGCCAGAACCCCTCAGCAAAATGGGGTTGCCAAAAGAAAGAATAGAACCCAAATTGAAGCAGTCAGGACTATGTTGGCTGATGCTCATTTCCCTATTTTTAGGCTGAGGCTGTTAATACAGCTTGCTATGTTCAAAATAGAGCATTGGTCAACAAGAAACAGAACAAAACACCTTATGAGTTACTATGGGGAAGAAAACCCAATATCGGTTTTCTTAGACCTTTTGGTTGTCATGTAGTTGTCTTAGATACTAGTGATGCCTTGGGTAAATTTAGTGCAAAAGGTGATGAAGGCTATTTCATGGGGTATTCAGTGCAGATCAAGGGATATAGGAATTATCTTAAGAAGGAAAAACGTATTCTTGAGAGAGTACATGTTAGGTTTTTAGAGAGTAAACCTAGTGATCCTGAAAGTGGTCCAAATTGGTTGTTTGACTTGGCACCTTTATCTAGGACTTTAAATTATATGCCTGTCACTAATCCAGACATTGTGAAGGCAACTTCAAATGTTGTTGAAGAACAAGTTATTGATGTTTCAGGTACACAGGTTCATGAAAAGGTTGGATCACAAGAAGAAAAGTCATCTCCTATACTAGAGTATGTCACTATTCCCATATGGACAGATGCTTTTGCTGCTGCTGCTGCTGCTAGAAAAGATAATGGTGGTCCCCAAGTACCACCAGATAACAACATGCATGGTCCTTCAGGTGCTGACAAAGGCAAATCTAGCGCTGACAGGACAAATTCAGACGTTGATGGCTCAAACGTTGATAACAACAGTTCAAGCATTGTTAGCCCAAATGCTGACAACCAAGGTTCAGGCGTTGACAACACTTTTACACATCTTTTCTCTTCTACTTTTGAACAGGGTGAACCTTCCAATTTATATGAAGAGGTTCATCCTCATGTTGATGAAAGAGAGTTTGAAGAAGAAGATATTGGCAACTTGGAGGATGAGATTGAAGACACCAGACTTTTTGAAGGAGGAGTTCTCAATTCTACTATGAAGAATCACCCCACTTCTCAAATCATTGGTGATATTATGACTCCTGTTCGGACTAGAAGATCTCATCACGGTCTTGGTGGATGTATTGCCGATATTCACAAGAAGGTTGATACCCCTCTTGTGCAAGCATGTTTGTTTGCCTGTTTTCTCTCACAACAGGAACCCAAGAAGATATTTGATGCTCTCAAGGAACCAAGTTGGGTGGAAGAATACAGGATGAGCTTCACCAATTTGCAATTCAGGATGTTTGGGAGCTGGTTGATTATCCCAGGTATGTCAGACCTATTGGGACAAGATGGGTTCTAAGAAATAAGAGAGATGAAAGAGGTATTGTGGTTAGAAACAAGGCAAGATTTGTGGCTCAAGGATATACGCAAGAGGAGGGGATAGACTATGAGGAGGTCTTTGCACCAGTTGCAAGGATTTAAGCTATAAGGATCTTTCTAGCCTATGCATCCTGCATGGGCTTCACTGTCTATCAAATGGATGTCAAGAGTGCCTTCCTCTATGGAACAATTGTTGAGGAGGTATATGTGATGCAGCCTCCTGGTTTTGAGGATCCAGAGAATCCAGACAATGTGTATAGAGTCAAGAAGGCTATGTATGGACTTCATCAAGCCCTAAGAGCATGGTATGGTACTTTGTCTACTTATTTTGTGGACAATGGATTCAAGAGGGGTACCATAGATCAGACTTTGTTTACCAAGAACAAGGGTAAGGATGTTCTACTTGTTCAGGTCTATGTTGATGATATCATTTTTGGGTCTACTGATCCAAATATGAGTGAGGATTTCTCCAAGCTTATGGCAGATAAATTCAAGATGAGTGCAATGGGGGAGATGAACTTCTTTCTTGGGTTACAAGTTTAGCAGAAAGAAGATGGTATCTTCATCTCCCAGGATAAATATGTGGCAGAGATCTTGAAGAAGTTTGGCTTTTCTCCACATGAAAAGAGGGCTACTACTCCTATGGATAGAGAACACCCTTGGGGAAAGATTGGAGATGGAAAAGATGTTGATGTCAGGCACTATAGATTAATGATTGGATCATTGATGTATCTAACAGCCTCTAGACCTGACATCATGTTTGCTGTGTGTGCTTGTACACGCCATCAATTGACTCCCAAAGAATGTCACCTTTATGATGTCAAGAGAATCTTTAGGTACCTAAGATGTTATCCTAGTCTTGGCTTGTGGTACCCAAAGGATTCACCATTGGAGCTGATTGCATATTCAGACAGTGACTATGGAGGTGATAAGTTTGATAGAAAATCCACAACTGGTGGATGTCAGTTTCTTGGGAGCAGGTTGATATCTTGGCAATGCAAGAAACAAACAGTGGTGGCTAATTCTACAACTGAAGCAGAGTATGTGGCTGCAGCTGCTTGTTGTGGACAAGTTTTATGGATTTAGAACCAGCTGTTGGATTATGGGTATAACTTCATGCATACCAAGATATTTGTTGACAATAACAGCACCTTATGCATTATTAAGAATCCTGTACATCATTCTAAAACTAAACACATAGAAATTAGACACCATTTTATAAGAGATTGTTTTGAAAAAGGTTTAATACAACCAGATAGGGTTGACACAGAAGAAAATGTGTCAGATTTACTAACTAAACCTTTTGATGCTGGAAGGTTTCAATACTTGGTAACAAGTATTGGAATGATCAATCTCACATAATATGTGTTTTGGAGTCTTTTTGTAAAAGTATGTACAGGATAATGCATTGTTATTAGTCTTATTGAGGGTTTAGATTTTCCACTATATTTTTCTAACACTGAAAAAGGTTGCTTTAACGCTGATAAGTGTTATTGTGACGTTGTAAGCAATATATTTGTCTAACGCTGACAAGTGTTTCTTTAACGCTGACAAGTGTTATCGGGGCGTTGTCAGCAACAATGTTAGTTTTGTGGTTTTCAATCTAAATGTGCAGGTGGTGTTAGCAGTATACCATTGGATACAGAGTTGCTTATGGATCATTGGAGAAGCATTTGGACATGTTTTTATTTATGGATGATGGTTGGAATTTTCAGTTCCTATCTTAACATAAATTTTTTATGTTCATGCATATTTTTGGCAACATTTGTATCATAGTTTAATGGGAGGTTTTAGGAACCTTTAGGATTTTTTGGGTATCCATATGATACTCTTATCACAATTCTAGATTGTGTCCACTGGTGAGTATGAGTTAGTTTTTCTAAATCATGAGGCACTGCAGCATGCAAAGTTGATATACTATGCATGCTGCCAAGACATTTTTGGCCTAGAATTGGTTGTGGTCCGTTGGGAGACTTGGGAATGATTTTATCATGGGTTTTACCTAGGAGTAACAAGGAATTTTATAAGGTAACTTAGTTGTTAAGAGTTTTGGTTAGCAAGGGACACTAGAGGACTGTTATGTCTATCTTGCATAAGCAAGTGTGCATAACTGGACAGTGCTTGCCGCCCTATAATAATTATCAACTTTTTGGTTATCTTCTCTAGGATAAATTACTTTGTTAAGGTCATTTTTCATTTTTAAACATTTTATATTTGGACGCTGACAAGTATTTTTCCAAGCGTTGTTGTGACCAATTTAGACGCTGACATGGCTTTGGCAAACGTTGACAAGAATATAGCCGTTGGGCGTTGATGGGTTATTTTTTACCGTTGACACTCAATGGGACCTACCCAGTTGTTACTTTTTGACATATTTTTGGGCCGTGATTTTGGGAGCAGATAACTCTCATTTAATGCATGGGATAAAATTATTCTTTTTCAATATTTTTATGATTGCATTTTGAAAATACTTGCCTATTTTTGGGCCAATCGCATGCATTTTCTTCTCCTATATATTTGGCTCCTATTTTAAACAGGGTACCTATTATTCTTGTCTAACAATTTTTTTCTCCTATAACTTCATCTTTATCAATCATTCAAACAGCTTTCAACAATGGCACCAAAATTTAAACCATCTGATTTGGAATTGGGGTTCAGAAGTCAACACAACATGGTAGCATATCTTGAAGCTGATGATACTCTGTGTCCCCAGTATACACAAATGGTGGCGTATCTGAATGCATCCCCTATTAGGTATGCTCTTTCTCATGCTCCACTCATTTCTGTCACACATATTAAACAGTTTTGGAACAATGTTAGTTCCTCAACAGTTAATAGAGTGACAACATTATCTTCTATTGTTCATGGGAGAACATGGGTGGTTACTGAAGCTTTGGTACGCCAAGCTTTGCATCTTGATGATGCTGATGGTATAACCATCATCCCCATTAGTGAAATAGAAAAAGGACTAAGGGCTTTGGGTTATCCATTTCCTGCTGAAGGAACTTTAAATAAATATCATAAACAGGAATTTCCCCCAGCCTAGAAGTACCTAATACATGTCCTCTTACAATGTTTGAGTCCCAAGTGTACTACACACAATGAGATCAATCGATCTATTGCCAGTGCCATTGTGTGTATTGCTACTGGGCAAAAATTTAATTATTCCAAAATGATTTTTGAGGGCATGTGTATTAATAAAGGGAACAAAATGACTTTAGCTTATCCCAGATTTTTACAAATGGTTTTTGAGGTGCAAAATTACTACACAAGGGATCATGATGATTTTTATGAGATCCCTGTGCAAAAGAAAGCAATTTTTATGTAGATGAACTCACACCCATATCGTGACCTACCCCTAACCCCAGCTATGATTGCTGTCATTGCAGCAGCACAACCCCAACCAGACCCACAACCCCAAATTGACCCAATACCTGAACCTTTACCTTCACTACAACATATGCAAATTGACCAAGAACCCTTCGACGCTGACACATTAAATGTTGGCGTTGATGTGCCTATTTTAAACGTTAACACCACTCCTTCACAGACCCAAACACCCCTTAACCAACCAACATCTACCCAATCCACATCTTCTTCTCCCCCAACACAATATAGGCTACAAAAACGCCAAAGGACTACTGGAGTGTTCTCCTCTAGTGGTCCTAGCCATGTAGCAGAGAAAACCACCACCACAAGTGTGGTTGGTGTTATGGATGAGGCTGGGACTATTGGTTCTGGCTTAGAAGCTGGTCAAGGCAGTCCTACCATAATTAAGACCTCATCCATGCCCAATGAATCTAACTTGGGAGGTCAAATACCCGTTTTAGAAGAGGGCAGATGGGAACCAATGACTTTGATGGAATTGACGGCAGTCTGCATTAGCTTGCAAAAGCAAAATGCAGACTTGGTACAAGTTGTCAGCACACAAGGCCTTGAACTCAAGCAATTGAGGGAGAGGATTGTTATCTTGGAGAATGCTAGCACAAGGAGAGGGATGGAGGAATCTTCCAAAGGGGAGGATGAACAAATAAATATGAGTGATAAGGGCTTTCATGATGGTCAATCTTTGGATGTTGCTGAGGCCCTAACAAGTTTGAAGAAACAGACAGGTTTTGATACGTCTCTAGTCTCTCCTACAAACTTAAATTTGTCACTTACAGCCATGTTGGAGGAAATTGCAAGAGGCGCTGAGACAGGTACTTTGGGCGTTGACAAGACAGATTTGAACGCTGATATGAGTAACTTGGGCGCTGACAAAGCAAAAGTGAGCGTTGACAGACCTGCAAATGAGGTTGATGTATTCCAGTCATCATCCATCATCAAAGAGGTTTCTTCACAGGTATTACCATCTACCTTACCAACAGTTGATCCATTAGATAAGGGTAAGGGTATTATGGTAGAAGAAGTTGTTCCAAAGAATGCAGCACAAATTGAGTTTGATAGAAGGTTGGCTGCACAAATTGTGGAACAAGAAAGAAAGCAGGTGGGTGAATCACCTTTTGTTGTCACTTCAGAAGAGCAAGAAGGAAGTGATGAAGCCAGTTCAGACTCAAGTGTTATGATCATAGAACAGCCAGAAAGACTTGAGTATGGAGATGAGTTGGCAAAAGAGAAGTTGAATGAGTTGAAATTGCAGGTTGATTTTGATATGCCAGAGGTTGTTCAGATGTACCATGCTTGGGAAGATAGGTGTATGGAGAATCCATATTTGACCATTTCAGATCAGATATGGGGTTTGGAGATTCTTCTCAGAGTACAAAAAGATTGCAAGGTCATTCTGAAACACAAATCAAGCAATGTTCTCTCAAATTTGAAAAGGGATAGAAGGGAATTGTACTACATGCTACTTAGATGTCATGGAACAGGTTGGACTCATAAGAAATTGATTGGTTTGACATTTGAAGAGTTGGAGTGCAGAGCTTATCCCATTTGGGTTGAGTGCAGAAAGAAAACACTCTAAGACTTCTTTCTAATGAAAGAAAAGAAGAACTTGCAGAGGAAATGGAGCTCAAGAAGGCAATGTTTGTTCCCAGACCTGTGAAAAAGGGAGTCCCTCTTGAGTTTCCCAAAGATATGGATCCATTAACTCCAAGTGAAGCTGTTATAAGAAAGAGCCTCAAGCTCTCACCATTAGAAGCTTCAGATATGGTGCAAGTGTTACCACTTGATTCCAGAAACCCTATTGTAAGCCATGAAGAAGATGAATGTGGGTTTTGGAAGATTGGCAGGTATGGAAAAGAGGTTCACACTTTTACCACCCTTATATCTTTGTTTGCAAGTTTTGATAGAGAAGACTTGGTAGACCTATGGAGGTTGTTAGAAGCCAAGTATGAGACTGAAGCTCCCACTTCAGTCAATGCAATAAAACTATGGTCAACATTCAAGAGAATGTGTGGACCAATTGATGAAGATCCTGCTGTTTGGAAGGATCTTGAAGATGATCTCAGTGGTCTTCAATGGAGATTGTATTCAGCGGCTGGTGTTTATTATTTGAGTTCTACAAAGTTTGCTGAGTATCTACTTGTAGATGACCAGTATTTCATGTCCAAGGAAGTCTTGGAGAAGATGAAGAACACACAACTGGAAATTGATTATTCAAGTGACGTGGCAAAAGATTTGATCAGATTTATTTATTACCAATATGAGAAGGTTTGTAAGATTCCTCCTAGTTCTTAATGTTTATTCAGAAACTTGATTACTAGGGGAGGATTGTTGGGAATAAATTATATCCAGTTTACTTGAGCGCTGACAAGTGTTAAACAAGCGTTGATAGGAGTAAAGCAAACGCTGACAGATCAAGCGTTGACAAGACAAAGTCAAGCGTTGATACATTGAAGACAAGCACTGATGAAAGGATATGATCTACACTTTTATTATATTCTAGATTACTTCTAGTAAAGATAGGAACAACAATGTATTTTCTATATTTATCTTTACCTAGAATAGTTGATACGTAGATTATTGTACAAGGCTTCTTATGTCTATAAAAGAAGACCTTTAGGTTAATGTTCAATATAAGTTTTCATACGTTAAAAACTTTCATTGTAAGCAAGTTTGATATCATTAATCAAAGTGAAAGTTTGTTTACATCTTGTGTGTTCTTGTTTAAGTTTTAATTCCGCATAACACTTAGATTATCATATACATATACAAAGGTTTCTCTAAGTGTATTACTTGATCTAATCTCGTATACATAAAGCTAAATCGATCTAAGTTTGGGATCAACAACTTAAGCTTGCACTATTGTTGAATGAGGAACGGTGGAGAACTCTCTAAGTACCCAATGCATCACTGAAGAAGTCTATAAGCACAACACCTCTTGAAATTATCCACGTCGACTAAGCGCGTGACACTGAGTACAACAATGTAAACCCTTTAAGTGATAGTTATCCGAGTCATCAACCAACCACCCCGAACCCGGAAACTAGATAAACAAGTCTTCATTATAAGATTAAGCACGAGCAAGTTATCTTTAAAAGATAAAATAAGTTAACGCCTTTGAAAAATCCATCTTCATCTTCAAATAATTAATACCCGATCCAAAAAAAAATCTGTAGTCACTAAAAAATCGCCAATTTTTCTTCGGTCTCGTCAAATAAATTTTGTCACATTTGTCTCGTCATTTTTGTCTCGGCACTTTGTTACGTCACTTGATCACTTTGTCACGTCTTGTTGTCACGACACATTCTTTTAAGAATGCGACACATCATAAATACCCGACTCAATCCAATAACCCCGTAACTCAAAATCGACATGATTAATTTAGCAAGATTCGGATATATAAACGATCGTCCCGAATCCGATTGAAAAAATTAATCGGCCCACAAAATGCCTTCGGTAAATGTAGTGAATGGCCCGTCAACTAATTTTCAAAACCTTTGTAAGCCAATATAAACCAAATGTACGGCCCACAAAACACTCGGTCCAAGAAAATATCTGATAATCTACACCCCAATGAATCATGAGGACGACCCAGGCTATCTATACCCGGACCTAAAACTAAGATTAAGAATATGAATATATAACACTAAAATATATCACATTCTCGAAACACCACACCCACTACTCATTCTCGAAACGTCCGCCCCCTTGCAATGTGAACACATGTAGCCCACAGGAAAACTTTTTAAGAAATATCCACCAAGCCACATGTGTGCCTCGTAACATCCGTCCCTTTTTATTTTCTAGTTGGCCACGTGTGGATATATATGGGATATAAGCACAGAAGTAGGTCAACTCAATTCACTTCACATAAAAGAATCCGCTCCCCATTTTTCTCTCCCATCATCAACCCCAAATCTGATCAAACTCAATCTCATCTTCAAATCTAATCAATAAATCCCAATCATAACATCAAACCAAATCACATAACCGATTACAACACATCCATATCAACTCAGTACACACGAATCTCATGAATGAATACGAAACCCATAAAGCACGAATCCATGCTTAACCTATGTAAACCCCTTAGATTCGTCCTAATCCAATTAAAACAAGGTAATGATTGAGACGAAAAAGGCTTCAAGATCGAATGAGGTCTCGGGTAGGTTCTGATTGCATGTGTAGATTTGATATATGAATTAAACAGATTACTATGACGATTAGATAAAACGCAAAAAAAATCTTTCGAAAGATTAAAAACGTTTTAGTAAATCTTAAATCCTTTGGATTTTGATTGTTGCATGTCGGGTTTGAGATGGTCAATGATGGTAATTTGTTAAACGTGAAAAAAATCTTTTTACAGATTAAAAAACGTTATAACAACACTGAGATCTTGATTGAGTGATTTCGAATCTATGAATTTCGTGTGAATTTATAGAGATCGAGTCTAGGTGTTGGGTTATAGGAGACGATGGGATTAGGAATAAATTGAGTGGAGTTGAGGAGATAAAAGGTTGGAGAGTTGAAAATTGTTTTAACAGTGTCGGTCACGGTTAAGATTTGTAAGTCCATGAGTCGGATTTTAAAGTTACTGGTTTGAATATTGAATGAGTATGAGTCGGTTTTTGAATGTTACAGATTATTGGATTTGTGTAATGAATTAACTGATGGTTTTTAGAAAAAAATTGAGTCTAAATCTGATATTTTAAATTAATTGATTTAAACTCCCTTCGCAATGATTTTAATAGAAATCCATCGCAATAAATTAATGAAACCATCGCAATGTTTCGTTATCTGGCCATCGCAATGAGTCTTTATCCATCGCAATATATAACTTCCATCGCAATGAATTCATAAACCCATCACAATACACTTGTATCCATCGCAATGTCATCGGAAAGAATTTGGCAGCATGACGACATAATAACCATTGTGATGGATCCAGCCACCCATCGCAATGAGACCCATCGGAATGAGCCCCATTGCAATAGATACAGCCCTACCCATCAGAATGAAAAAAAACCCATCGGAATAAATCCGAAAAAGAAGTCATCGCAATGTGTAAGCATCGTAATATCCCATCTGAAAGTGCACCCATCTGAATATCCCATCGAAAGAACCTATCGTAACAGGTTTTTGACCAAGTATTTTGAAGCCCCGAAAAAAATGGATCTGTTCCATTTGATTTTGTCCATATCCCCACCATAAAAAATCAAGAAATAAACAATGAAAGAAGGGACAAAAACAGATAACCGGGTACAAAAAATTTGACAAAATATGTATGACGAGGCACTTTTGACACAGATTCAAAGAAAGCTTGATATAATGAGACCAAGAAACATGTGAAAGTGATAAAACTTGTGAATATGATAAAAAAACACTAGTTATGACAAAAAAATGATGCATACGGACCAAAAAAATTTTAGACCACCAAAATAATAACACAAAGAACAAACGATCCAAGGATTGAATCGTGGCTCTGATGCCATTTGTAGAAATGTAAATCTTGCTTATGTTTTAGAGAGAGAAAGAGATAGAGAGATGGTGGATTACACACAATTCTAGAGAGAGAAATTTATGTTTACTATGTGAAAAATGAATAACCACACTACCCTCTCCATCAAAGGAGAGGGTTTATATACCCAAGCCTTGTAATGGGCTTGGGCTTACATGTTTGGGCCGACCTACACATGTTGTAGGCTAGGCTTGGGCTTGTTTGTTAAATAACGATGTCTAGACTACGAGCTACTACTTAGTATATTGTCGGAGTGACCGAATCTTCCTAAATACGTATAAACGTATTTCCAACAATCTCCACCTAAGGGAGGTCACTCCAAACAAGGGTGTTACCCTAGTTACAATAATAAAATAAACCTAGCATACTATGCTTGTCTTGAGCTCGTAGTCTTCATCTTTCTTTTTCTTTTTCTTTTCTGGTAAACATGCTGATGTGATCTTTGATATCAATCTTGAGCATTAATCTCTTGCCTTGATCTTGTGCATCCATCACTTGTGATCTTCGCCTCTTTGTGACACCATGTCCCACATACTTATACCTTCGTAATTCTTGAAAGCTTCAGAGTTCGATACAGCGGAAGACTTAACTTTTAGGCTTTCTTGAATTAGATGAGATATTAAGTGCATAAAGTATAAGCATGCGGGGACGACTTCTTCTTGGATCCCGCAACGCCACCGTCTTCAAATGCCGCAACATAAGTAGACACGAACGAAATGGCTTTGAACATTTCATTCTAATTCGGTAGCATTTTACCTCCGGTCGGTGAAGACCGTTGGAGGATATAAAATATCATACTTGTGGCAGGTAGATTTATTTAAAAATCTCCTTGACAAGATTTCGCGGGTAAACCCGTTCTCTTTACTCGACCGTCCAAAGCTGACTACGAACGTAAAGAGTGAATCATTTGGATAAAATTATCCGCATGATTGAAGCCGTCAATTATGATTCCTGGAAGAAGTTTGATTCATTTAAGAATCGCACCATCGTTGCTTTCCAGTTGTCACGATCTTGATTCATATTGAATCTTGCAAGTTACCTACCAAGTGCTGTTTGAGGTTAACACTAGAAGGATTTCCACTCATCACTGTGAACACTGAGGTATCACTCTGAGTGTTCTGGCAGATCACTAAGATATTGCGTAGAGGCCTGGAACGTGTTTAAATTCAGTTAAGAATTAAACCACTGTTGCTTTCCAGTTATCACAAGTTTGATTCATAAAGAATCGTACAAGTCACCTACCATGAGCTTTTTGATATTCGCTCAAGAAGGATTTCCATCTTCATTGTAAATACTTTTGTATTACTCGGATGTTCAGGCAAGATCATGAAGATTTTGCGTAGGACTCTTAAAATCTTTCTTATTTTTCACAGTGTGTGAAGAAGCAAGGAAATATGAAAGTGTGTCCTAATGAGATATTTGATGATCTCAAATGGCTCTAAACTCGATCGTGCATTTTGGATTTTAGTGATCGGAGGCTGCAGAGGAGTGCCACCTTTTCAATACCAATTTATTCGGAGTGAATAAATCAATAGATAATGCGTTGTCTCCGTGTGATTAAAACAAATACCTTTTGAGAGATATCTGAGTTAGCTGGGATGGGTTGTGCAATGCATCACTGGGTCCATGATGTCTATCTTCAATATCGAGCATCATTAAAATGATCTCAATAGCATATGTGTTGACCCGGTTTCTGCCTAAAGTTGTAAGGAGGGCTTCTTTCTTTACACCCTTTATCTTTACAATTCTTTTTCATTCTTCAACCCCTTCAATACTTACCAATACGTCATAACTAGCACCTTGTTGTGATTGTTCCAGTGCTAACTTAAGTACTTGGTCGGCATTCAGCTACGTTCACAATCTTTCTCCAACTTTCCTAAGGACTACTATTTCTAGCTATGGAATGTCCTTGGGAAGATTCCTCCGGTTCTGGAAGAATCATAGGACTTAACCTATCTTACCATCCTTATGTCACCACAATCTTCATCGTCGTGAAATAAATGGGTTTTGGGTGAGTATATGTCACCATGAAAATCCATTTTGATATGCAAATCCGTTTTCCTCCCCCTTAACATATGCCACCGATATTCGAAAACATTTCGCATATGTCGGGATGAGCCAACACATTAAGTCAAACCATTTGTGATAATATCCCATATTAAATCACATTTTCTCCCCCATATTAAAAATATTAACCCAATCGATGTTTTTAATATCCACTGATTTAATGAAGTTTTAACAAAGGTTTTGGGAAGAAAAATGCAAGTCCATTTTATCTTCATGATATCAAACGTATGAGATATGATACCGATTTGTAACATGATCACATATTCACCATATTAGAAAAGAATTGACAAGGTTGGACCTGATAGATGAGAACATCATATGATAAGATCAAATGGTTCTTGCCAGCATATGTTGGTCGCCTCGTCACGTCTGAAGTCATCTCTTGACACCACGTGTACGATTGGTATTGTTGTCTTGACACCAGTTAGTGAGCTTGGCACGTTCGGCATCAAAGATTCTGAATGCTTGACAATTGCGCCCCCTCAAATGTTGACCCGTGTTCTATTGAAAGAGATGTAGTCGTCGTTTGAGTAGTCGCATCGTCGAGTATGTAGATACCAATTGTAAATTGCTATGGTTGTAGAGATGATAGCTTCATAAAAACAAGACTTATCTTGTTTTTACAAATAAATGCACTGAAACGTACATAGATTTGTGTTAGACCAAGTTATAAAGTAAACTTGATCCCTTACAAGGTTTTAAAGTAAACCTTGCCAATTAATTCCCGTTGTGAGCCAAAGTTTTCATAAGAAATACTTGACTTTAATATGAAAACCGGGTTGCAGTCTGAAATAACTACAAGCCATTTAGGCATGTTTTATGAAATATTTACAACTTTTGTATGAACTCTATTTATGGCGCCGTGTGAATATTAATCAACATTTCTAAGGCCGTAAATATTATCGTACCAAAAGACATGCCTTTGAAAAATAAAGTAAAAATATTTTTGGATATTTATGAAATTTTTCAATTTTTATGGTTTTTATATGGTTTTATATTTTTGTATTTTGCTTTTGAGGATAAAAATATAAACAATATATACAGATGATCACCAAGGATACGGAGAATAGTTTACCATCACTATTCTTTCACTTCATCTGCCAATTCCTTAAGAGTCTCAGGCGAGAAGGTTCTCATTCCAAACTTGTCGGCCAAAAATTCAATTCGAGCGCGATCTAAAGCCTTCGTGAAAATATTCGCCAATTGATACTCAGATCGGACAAAGTAAAGCTCGATTACTCCATTTTCCACTTGCTCCTTGATAAAGTGGTCGCGAATGTCAATATGCTTCGACCGGGAGAATTGAACATTGTTGCAGCATAAGGCAATTGCACTCTTGTTGTCACAGTACATCGGAATTTTGTTGAAACCTAGACCATAGTCGGTTAATTGCGATCTCATCCAAAGAATTTGAGCACAGCAACCGGACATAGCTATGTATTCTGCTTCCGTACTTGAAATTGCAGCACTTTTCTGCCTTTTCGATGCCCAACTGATTAGTCGATCTCCTAGTAGTTGAAAAGTTCCACTCGTGCTACACCTTGTATATTGACAACCCGCGTGATCCGCATCTGCATATGCCATAAGTGCAATCGAAGAGTCCTTCGAATACCAGAGTCCCCGATTAATAGTTCCTTTAAGATATCAAAAGATCCGTTTCACAGTAGACAAGTGTAACTCAGTAGGTCGAGTTTGATACCGAGCACACATACATATAGCAAACTGAAGATCAGGTCGACTAGCTGTGATATACAGAAGAGTGCCGATCAGTCCACGATAAAGTGTCGGATCAACGGCAACTCCATTTGGATCTGCATCAAGCTTAGTTCGTTCCACCATTGGAGTATCCACAGGGTCGCAAGATTCCATCTTATATTTCTTAAGCGATTCAAGGGCATACTTGGATTGATTGATAATGATGCCTCTGGGACTCTGAGATATCTGAAGACCTAAGAAGAATGATACCTTGCCCATCATTGACATCTTAAACTTGGAAGACATGAGTGTCCCAAACTCATCGGATAAGCTTTGGGTTGAGGCTGCAAATATAATATCAGCAACATATATTTGTACCATAAACATATCTTTACCTCGTTTCTAAATGAACAGCGCGGGATCCACCTTGCCTTTAGCGAAGCCTTGCGTAATGAGTAATTGTGACAATAGATCATACCATGCGCGAGGAGCTTGCTTCAACCCATAGAGAGCCTTCTTAAGCTTGTACCCATGATTAGGATATTTAGGATTCACAAAACCATCCGGCTGTTGAACATAGACTTCTTCCTTGATTTCACCATTAAGAAATGTCGTCTTCACATCCATCTGATAGACGATCATATTCATGTGGGCTGCATAAGCAATGAATAATCTAATAGCTTCCAAACGGGCAACAGGAGCAAAGGATTCCATAAAGTCGATGCCCAATAATTGCTTGTATCCACGAGCTACTAGTCTAGCTTTGTTCTTCAATATTCCGCCTAACTCATCGAGTTTCACCTTGTAAACCCATTTCAAAGTGAGTAACTGCACTTGATCAGGGCATGGGACAAGTTCCCATACTTCAAGACGTATGAATTCGTTAAGTTCTTCTTGCATAGATTCTATCCAACAGGATTGAGTAAAAGCTTGTTGCCATGTCTTAGGTTCAACTTCAGTGAGAAAAGCATCAAAGTGACAAAACATTGCATTTTCTTGTAGTTGACTTCGTGTGGATACCAGACGATTAGGGTCACCAATAATAGAATCTATAGGATGATCCTTTGTCCACTTGCTGTCATGTTCACGAATCCGTGGATTGGAGTAAACCGTAGAAGGAGCTTCCTCTGAGGTGGACGACCCGGCTTGATTAGGGTCGGGAATTGGTACACCAAAGAATGGAAGTTCACGCATTTGAGCGAATTCCAAATCATGATCATCATCATCCTCTTCATCATCAATAGGCATGACATGGGTAGTTGATTCGGGTGTAGGTTGAGAATTACTCATTGAAGGTATATCTTGACCAATTGTAGGTGCAGATGTGTCTGATTGTGCAACGGTTGCTGGAGCTACAACTTCGGTTACCGGAGCTATTACCTCAGGTTCTGGAGCAACAATACTTGGAGGAGTAAAGAATTCATCAAAGAACGGTTGAAACAATGTATCCCATTCATTCCTAGACGGTGGTGTAAATGGTGATGAAGTAGGGTTGTTTGGGACAAGACCAGAACTAATGTTACTAGGTCCCATTTCATGAAGTGCGGGTTCAGAGCTGCTTTGCTCAGAAGCCATTGCTGTCAGCTCATCAAAATCAACATTCATAGTTTCAAGGATCTTGCGAGAGTTATATTTGTAGATTCGGTATGCCTTCTTTGCGGGTGCGTAACCAACGAAAATACCAATATCAGCCTTTGGTTGAAGTTTTCCCAAATTGTCACCATCATTATTTGGATAGCAAAGAGAACCAAATACATGAAGATATGATAAATCTGGTACTTTTCCATGGAGAAGCTCATAAGGTGTTTTACCATGGCGTTTACGAATTAGTGACCGGTTTTGGGTTTACACTGCGGTAGATATTGCTTCTGCCCATAAAAACAATGGAGCCTTTGCGTAAATTAACATCGTTCGAGCAGCTTCCATAAGTGTGTGATTTCGCCTTTCAACGACACTGTTTTGTTGTGGAGTGCGAGCAACGGATGTTTCATGAGAAATGACAACTTCTTCATAATAATCACGCAAAATTTGATACGCAAAATTTGCTACCGAATTAGAATGAAATGTTCAAAGCCATTTCGTTCGTGTCTACTTATGTTGCGGCATTTGAAGACGGTGGCGTTGCGGGATCCAAGAAGAAGTCGTCCCCGCATGCTTATACTTTATGCACTTAATATTTCATTTAATTCAAGAAAGCCTAAAAGTTAAGTCTTCCGCTGTATCGAACTCTGAAACTTTCAAGAATTACCAAGGTATAAGTATGTGGTACATGGTGTTACGAAGAGGCGAAGATCACAAGTGATGGATGCAAAAGATCATGCAAGAAATTAATGTTAAAGATTGATATCAAAGATCACATCAGCATGTTCACCAGAAAAGAAAAAGAAAAACAAAGACGAAGACTATGAGCTCAAGACAAGCATAGTATGCTAGGTTTATTTTATTATTGTAACTAGGGTAACACCCTTGTTTGGAGTGACCTTCCTTAGGGGGAGATTGTTGGAAATACGTTTATATGTATTTAGGAAGATTCGGTCACTCCGACAATATACTAAGTAGTAGCTCGTAGTCTAGACATCGTTATTTAACAAACAAGCCCAAGCCTAGCCTACAACATGTGTAGGCCGGCCCAAACATGTAAGCCCAAGCCCATTACAAGGCTTGGATATATAAACCCTCTCCTTTGATGGAGATGGTAGTGTGGTTATTCATTTTTCACATAGTAAACATAAGTTTCTCTCTCTAGAATTGTGTATAATCCACCATCTCTCTATCTATTTCTTTCTCTAAAACATAAGCAAGATTTACATTTCTTCAAAAGCTAATAGAAGTCATGTTGTTCTCCGTGAAAATAAAACAAACTTCTTTTGAGAGAAGCCTGAGTAGCTAGGAAAGGGTTGTGCTTTACATCACTCGGTCCATGATGAGTTATCTTCATGATGTGTTGACCCGGTTTCTGCCTAAGTTGTATGGAGGGCTTCTTTCTTTACACCTTTTATCCTTACATTTCTTTTTCATTCTTCAACCCCTTTAATGCTTACCAAGACATCATTACTATCACCTTGTTGTGATTGTTCCAGTGCTAGCATCAGTACTTAGTCGACATTCTGCTACGTTCACATTCTACTCCATCTTTCCTAAGGACTTCTAATAATCTATTGAAATGTCCCTGGGAAGATCCCTCCGGTTCTGGTTGGATCATAGGACTTAATCCTAACCACCCTTTTGACACCAATAACGTTGTAAATTAAAGATGTTGTGGGTATGAGATCGTAACCATAAAACCACTTTAAAAAATTCTAACAAAGCGTTTGAGAAACATTTAACACCTTGCTAGTTTTGTCGTTTTAGAAATGCCCCCCCCCCCCCTTCACATGTGCACCGATAATCAAAAGTGTTTTGCACATGTAGGTAAGAGTTAAAGTGCTTGAGTCTTATATAAGATTACAATTTAATCACATTTTCTCCCCCTATCTCTAATATATAAAAATCTTTTGATATTAGAGATACCAAATTTGATTAAAATATATTTTAGAAAATAGTCTTGAAAATCTTGGGGAGATAGATGTGTCAATCTTTGCATGAAGTTGAAATGCTCCCCCTCAAAAATTGATCCAATTGAATTGTCACTGTGAGGATGTGATCCACATTTTTCTTTTTGAGTATGGGAGTTTGTTGAACACACAAGTTTTGAAAGATTTTGAATAATCATTGAGAAAATCTTAAAAAAATTATGGTCAACGCTTTTTGAAAAATCCTATTTCTTTTTGGCGAAGAGGTTTTTCTAAAGCATAAACTTGAGTTCATAGACTTTGAATGTCTTGATGAATCCACTCAAGTGTAAGAAGATTTCTCTTCTTTTGCTGAGGGTAAGAGCACGAAATCGTACACTCCCCCGTGAATATAGATCCGGGTTGCAATCTGAAAGTGATTACAAGCCATTGTGTTGAGCTCAAAATATTGAATGTTTTGGGACAAGCTCAACCCAAGATAGATTGATCTACCCGTTGTTTGGAAATATTGTCCAAAATAGACAATTTCCTTTATTAAAAGAAATGACATATTTTGAAAAATATTTACAACTTTCATTCGAGCTTTATGTACACACCCGTGTCGTTATTGAGCGACATTTCTAGGTACGTCCATATTATCGATACTGAAAGACATGTCGAGAAGAATATTTTTGGATTGTAAAAGATTTTTAATTTTGTGTTTTGTTTTTATATGTTTAATATTTTTGTATTTTGCTTTTACAATGATATTTACAAGTAGATGTTTGATAGATAAATCAAGCAGGCACCTTTGCCAGAATCTCCAGGTCTGCTGGAGTCAAACATCTCATACCAATTTGCCTAACGAGGTACTCAAACCTATCTTTCGACAGAGCTTTCGTAAACAATTCGGCTAATTGGTAATCCGTTCCAACAAAGTATAGTTCAATGATACATCTTTCAACTTGTTCCTTTATGAAGTGATATCGAACATCAATCTGATTAGTGCGGGAATGCTGTACCGGATTACAGGAGATGGATATGGCTGACTTTGAGTCACAGTACATAGGTACTTTATCAAAGTGGAAGCCATAATCCGTGAGTTGTGTTCTCATCCATAGAACTTGAGAACAACACGCAGATAGAGACACATACTCCGCTTCGGCTGATGAAAGTGACGTGCAATCCTGCTTCTTGGAAGACCACCCCACAAGCTTATCTTGACCAAGAAATTGCGCACCACCAGAAGTACTTTTTCGTGTATCAAGACACCCTACATGATCAGAATCTGAATAGGCCGTTAGAAAGAAACCGGTTTCCCTCGGATACCAGAGTCCTAAGTGAATGGTATTCTTGAGGTACCAAAAGATCCGTTTAACCTCCTTAAGGTGCTTTTCAGTGGGTCATGCTTGATATTGTGCACAGTAACACGTAGCATGTGAAATATCAGGTCTGCTTGCTGTCAAGTACATGAGGGAACCAATCATGCAACGATATCTCGTTTGATCTATGGCATTTCCCTCCAAGTCAGCATCTAGCGATGTGGTTGATAATGGTGTCCCAACGGGGTCACATGAGGTCATACCATGTTTTTTTATTATCTCTTGACAATACTTAGCTTGGTTTATAAAGATACCACTTGGGGATTGGTGAACTTGAATTCCTAGAAAGACTTTTAGTTCGCCCATCATTGACATTTCAAATTTGTTGTGCATGACTTTTTTAGACCATTTTGAAAGTTTTGGGTTTGTAGACCCGAAAATAATGTCATCAACATAAATCTGCACAAGCAAAATGCCATCCCCATATTTATAAGTGACCAGAGTTAGATCAATGGAACCTTTTGAGAACCCTTTTAATACCAGAAATTTTAAGAGCTCATCGTACCAAGCCCTTGCAGCTTGCTTGAGTCCATAAAGTGCTTTGTGGAGACGATACACCTTGTCAAGATAATGAGAATTGACGAATCCTTCCGGCTGCTTGATATAGACTTCTTCCTTCGAATGACCGTTAAGAAATGTTGTCTTTACGTCCATTTGATAGACAGTGAATCCCTTATGTGCAGCATAAGCAAGGAAAATCCTGACCGCTTCCATACGAGCAACTGGTGTAAATGATTCGTCAAAATAAATTCCTTCTTTCTGGCCATACCCCTTAGCCACTAGCCTAGCTTTGTTCTTGATGATCGTGTTTTCTCCATCCATCTTGTTTTTCTCGATCCAACGAAGATTTAAAGGAATCACATCGTATGGTTCGCAACAAGTTCCCAGACATTAAGTCTTTCAAATTTTTTGTCATCGATTCAATCCAAGCATGATCAGCCATGGCTTCTTTGATGTTTTTTGGTTTAGCTGTACTCACGTGAGTGCAAACATACAAACATCGCCATCGGTGGCTAGTTGTCGTCTTGTACAAAAAGACTGTGAAGGGTTTCCAATTACTTGAACCAAAGGATGATCTTGGGTCCAATGATGTGTTGAAGGATGTCGTTGGTAAAACGTATGCATATTTGACGAATCAACATGGCGAGTTGAAGACTCTCTAGTTTTGTCTACCGGTGTACCGAATGGGCTGTGAAAATCGTCATCGTCAGATAATGCAACGTCTGCTTGATTTGTGTTCTCTGGAGCAATGACAGTAGTTGTGGATGTTGTAGGATTGATTGTTGAAGTGATATTCTGAGGAGGTAAATTTGCAGCAACCCGTGTTATAGTAGATGAGGTTGTATCCTTTTGTTGTTGATGATCGGTATCATCATTCTTATCATGAGTGACAGCGGAAGACTTTGATACAACATGTTTCTCCCCCGTGAAATATTCATCAAACATTGGTCCATATAACATTTCCAACTCTTCAAGTGTCGTGTCCACTGGCATATCTGCTCTAGGAACATGTTCAGGAACAGCTTTGAACTTGACGGTTTATTTTTGTGGTCTTGAGATCCGAGTTCCGTGCGGTTGTGCACATAAGTCTTTTCTCCTTGTGGATCGGGACTTAAACTATTTTGTTCAAGTGCCATCTCTTGCAATTCATCGAATCTGATATGAATAGTTTCGACTATCAATTTTGTTCTCTTGTTGTACACTCTGTATCCCTTAGACTGAGTTGCAAATCCCACTAGAATGCATGCATTACCTTTCTCTTTCATCTTGTCCAAATTTTCACGATCTCGAATAATGTAACACGTACATCCAAAAACATGAAGGTGTTTGAGTGAAGGTTTGCGATCATTAATTATGTGATATGGTGTCTTTTTGTGTCTTGGGATAATTAAGGATCGGTTTTATGTGTAGCATGCGGTTGACATGGCTTCGGCCCAAAAGAATAATGGTAGTTTTGAAGAAGATAATAATGTTCGAGCAGCCTCAACTAAAGTACGATTTCGTCTTTCAACAACTCCGTTTTGTTCAGGTGTTCGAGCAATAGATGTGGAAACCTTGGTTTCCTAGATCTTTTAAGCTACTAGGAATGCATCATGTTCATATGATTAGATAATCAAAGCGGAATTAGAACACGACACATTAACAAGGTTTTTAGGCACAAAACACGAATTAAACAATTGGATTGTTCATTATATTAATAACAAACAATCACTAGAGGTGTATACATTGAATCCCACGTCTAGTCGACACACGCTTTAGGTTTACATTGTGAATATGAGTTATGAAAAACCTAATACCCTTGGTTCCTTTTATAGTGTAAGGATTAGGGTTTACAAGAGATAATATCAAATAAACATGTAAATCTTCTATTCAAATAAACTTATACAGAAATATCCTGCATGTTTATCTAAATAGAAGCTTCCAAAGGCTTCTTGTCTACGTTTCTGTCAATGCTTGGATTGCATGTGACAATGCTTAGATTGCACATGACAACTCTTGAGCTATCAACCTCCGATTTGCTCATGTCAACGCTTGGATTGCTCTTGACAACGCTTAGAAAAATGTCTTCATGTTTTCTTCATTTTTGAGTTTCTGCCACATCAACTTTTTGACCCAACAATCTTCCCCTAGTTGATGTCGGCAAAACTCTTTGTGTATATCTTGTAAGTTGTACATCATCTTCAAATTGCTTCCATTCAATTGTAGCATGTATGTCTTCCCCTTTTTGTCACATCAGCAGGGAAGTAAACAATGTATGCAATCTTGAAGATTCTCCAAATATAGCTCTATGTAATGATCTTGAAGAAAAATAAATAATGTAATCTTGATGTAGAAGTAGAATAACCCAACCTTATGTTCCATGTCTTGTACTATCCATGTGATGAAGAACTTATACTAATGAATAAATATAAGTAGACCTCGATCCCTTGTCAATATTCTCATCCTTTGTGAGACACTGAGCACGATAATGTAACTCCTTCAAGTGTTATGACAAGTCTTCGTCACTAACCGTGTAAGCATAAACAAGTTACCTTTAAAGAATAATGTTGACTAGGCACCATCTTTAAAGATATGCTAGAACACAAACTCGCGAAAATCTTCTTCGAACATCAAACTTACCATAAGAATTCTTCCCCTTAAGCCAACACTTCTTCATGACGAATTTAATGAAATAACATCTTCATACCATATGTAAAAGATAGACATATGGATAACTCTTTTGCAAGGCTATACCGATTACATAGTTTAAAAATATCAATCAAATTCCCACGAATAGTTGCTAACTCGCATTAAAATCATTAATCCCTTTTAAAAATATCCGAGCCATAAATATCAACTTGATACTCTATATGAAAACGGAGATTCCATGTACCTTCGTGTGTAAACTCCTCCTTTTTGTGTGCTAAAAACGTACCAATTTTCTCAACAGCAGCTATCCTTTTGTCATCCGAGAACCCTTACTGCCCAATATCCTAACCAAATGCTTTGTCCAATATCGGACAAAACCTAACAGCGTTTGAACAAGCCTTTTCTCGGACAACTCATGTCAATGCTGCCTGTCAGCGTTAACTTTATTCATGTCAGCGTCAAAATAACAAGTGTCAGCGTCTATCTCATTCTTGGGTTGTATCAATCAGGACCACTTTGTTTCCCATGATGAATCATCACAATCCAATATAAAACACGTATAGTACTTGTAAACGTGTGATTAACTTCCAAAAATCACGCATAACATATTCGGTTGTGAAATCCTTAACATTTATAACCAATTCCTACAAAGTAGGAATTTACTCTGATCCTTCAAACCCCACGCATGAATATTCATGAGATAAACTCCCAAAATAATATCCTTTCTTCACGTCACTTTACAGTTTAAAAATGAATAATCCAGTTGTAAAACCCGCATGCTTTTACCATGAATAGTACCCTTAAGATCGTACGTACTAGATTAAAACTTTCCTAATATAGCATGATTACGATTACGTGTTAGGATTTTATGTATTACGTACGTGTTAGAACACGATAAGTATTTACTACGCACGAGCACGTAATAATTATTTGACAATAATTAATCACGAACATGCGATCATGAAATCATGAACGTAATTAAAACACGAACTATTATTAATTACGTATATATATTTATTACGAGCGTAATTAAATATATTAGATCACGATAATTACGTAACGAGAACACTTAAAACGCGAACACAAATAATCACGAACGTTTAACTTAACATCGAGACACGGAAAAAGGTACGGGTACCCCAAGTGGGGCCCCCTACTCGCGGCTACAAGGGACAAATGGGCCAAGCCCATTTTTAATTTTTGCTAAAGGGGTTAAATGGTTTTTACACTACTCATTTTTACATTTACAGAAGATTTTAGCAAAAACCTAAAACCCTCCTCTCTTCTTTCTTTTTGGCCGCCACCCTCAAAACACCACAAGGAGGTGTTTGTTGATCTTGGAATATTAGTTGGTGATCGTGTTTGTTCTTCGTCCTTTTGATCCACGAATTCGGTAAATTCTTTTTAAACCTTTTCTTTTGATTTGATCTTTTATAAATCAAGAACATGTTATGTTTTTTTTACAAAAACCTAATAAATAAACATGGGTCTAACATGAATTGAGGATTAATAAAATCAAAAGTATGGTTTTAAGAGGTGTTTGTTTTGGCCGCAGCCTGCATCGAACCCGAAGGGGGTTTTAGTTTGGCCATCCGACCACCACCGAGACCATATGGTCCCGGTTGGTTGGTGTGGGTCCCACGGCAGCCTCAAGACAAGGGGTACCCCGAGTTGGATCGGGGTACGGTGTCGATTTCATGTCCGGTTCATGATTTTAAGTCTAGATCCGGTTCATGGTGTATGTTTAGTTTTTTTTTATTTTATGATCTTATGTTAAAAATTAAATTAATAAAATGACATGATTAATTTAATAACATGACTTATGTTATTTTAATTATTAATAATCATGAAATTAATTAACCTAAGTATTTTTATATTTTAGACTTATAATTAATTAATTATTTAAAAACCATGATTATAATTAATTAATTAACATGACTTAGGTTATATTATTAATAAATAATAATACATGTTTTAACCTAAGTATTTAACTTTATTTAATTAAAAACAAGTGATACTTTAATTAAATATTTTAACCTATAGTTTAATTTAATTACATGAAATAATTATTAAACTATACATTATATCATATGACTTAGAAAATAATCATGAAAACACTTAGGCTTATATACTTAGCTTATTTAACCAGCTTATTTCTAATTATCGAAACTTTCTATTTTTAGAAACTTAATTAAATAAGGCAGCTAATCTACTTATGGAAACCTTCTATTTTTAGAAACTTATTTATTTCAGGCAGCTAATCTATTTATGGAAACTTATTTAATTAAGGCAGCTGATCTATTTATGGAAACTTTCTATTTTTAGAAACTTATCTATTTTAAGCAGTAATTCTTTTTTTGGAAACTTTCTATTTTTGGAAACTTTCTATTTTTTGGAAACTTTCTATTTTTGGAAACTTTCTATTTTTGGTAACTTTCTGTTTTTGGAAACTTTCTATTTTTGGAAACTTTCTATTTTAGGAAACCTGCTATTTTTGGAAAGTTACTTATTATTACAAAGTAAGTATAATAATACATGAAATAACAGAAATACTTAATCAGAGTAAACAGAATATAAGATAAACACAGTTTAAGGCTTTAAACAGTAAAACATGATAAGAACATATAAAATAAGCTAAGACATGACATAAAACCAGCTACGTATTTAGTAAGCGAATACTTATTCATGTATGTATTTATGTAGCATTAGTGATACGGAAGTAGGATTCCTCTTAGTTCGTCTTCTTCGTTCACTGGATATAAGGTACGGATTCCCGTCCTTTCAGTATGGACATTCTTTCCTTATTAGGATTCCCCGTATGCAGCAAACTGTTTTCCCGTAGTATAAGTTACGTGTTTGATTACTTATGTTTAATTAAGAATACCTATAGCCATATACATGCATGACCAGTTTCACCTAGTTATGGAGGTACCATAACCATAACATTAGAGGCACTGATGTTATGACTTCACCACGGCGGAGTGATTGCTCGTGGCGTCCCTTCAGCTTTTGGCCATTTATATTATATTTATCATGTGGGGCGTATGGGTGCATCCTAGTTACATGTTTTCAGTCAGGATTTCATGATTAATGTGGTGTGTGCCTTGCATCCTTTACAAGGAGCTGATCCCTCCTACCCAAAAACCAGTATATTAAATTAGAGGCAGCCCCTCTAATTTGCATGATGAGGTCACCCCTCCAAGTATTCATGCACGGTGTATTTTCATGACCTATATTGGCTAATGGTAAAATATGACAAACAGTTTTTACAAGATAAACATAAGACTTTTCAAACTATAAAACCAGTTTTATCAAGACTTAACCAGGTTACTCGGGACTTAGTTTTCTTCCGCTGTTATATGTTATATGCTTATCCTATTCATGCTTTATTGTACATCCGTGCACTGAGCGTATTTGCTCAGCCGTTTTCCTTTTCTATGTTCCCAAAACGGCAGGTACTCAGGGACGCTCGTAGACACTAAGAGTACGTGCATATAGACTGGAAGCTGTCGAGCCTTCTTTACTTTATGCATTTCCTTCCTTATGATACATTTGCTTTGGACATTGTTTAGTCCTTTCCTTTACTATACTATGTTTCTGTGTGATGAGCTTTACATTTGAACTACCGATGTTTGATTCCGGTATTTTCCTTTTATGGTCAAGTAATGTTTAGACATTTTTCCTTGTATGCTTTGATGACACACCATAATTGCATGCGACATTTCCATTATCAAAATGGGGTGTTACAATTATGGTATCAGAGCCAAGGCTTCGACCTGTAGGCTCTCAAATATGACCTGTGATGTGACACCCTAGAATCGAGGTCATTAACGATACCCTAAATTACGCTAAGTTTTGAAATTTTTAATAAGTTTTAATTTCTATAATTATAAGTATTTTGGTTAGACCGATGTTCGAGGTTATAATTTTTACGGTTGACGTTTTAAGAAGGACGATGACGATTACGATCCCGAGGGATGCCCAATTTTATATAATTTTTGACGATTTGTCGGTAATGTAATTTTTCGAGAATTTTATTTACGGTTCGTGTTAAGTTGAGTCGTGTGAGTTTTATAGCCTTCCAAGTACATTTAAAGTATCCCAAAAATATTTTAGAGCATTCGGGAAGATTTCCGACTCCCGTAAAATTTTCAAAATTGACAAATGAGTCAAACCCGCAAAGTTTTGAGGATGTTTTCTATTTAAGGACAAAAGAAGCCCAAAATTGCACTTAGGTCCCTCCTAACCCATCAAAAGGGCCAAAATGAACAAACACATAAACACATACAAAATTTACAAGAAAAAAATCAAACCCACTCCCTCTCTTCTCTCTCAAACCCACGGTCACCCCTAAGAACATCAAAAATCCACCAAAAATCTTTTCCACTTGATTTTTCAAAAATCTAAGGTTAGACCACACTTAGTTTGGTCATTCCCCACATATTCATGTGCTCAAATCCAACATGCATTGATAAAAAAATTTCAAGATTTTTCCATATGATCCAAATTCGTTTTTGAGGCTAAAAGAGCTAATGCATGTTGATAATTTAGTGTTATGGAAGTATAAACACCATGAAAACCCACCAAAATTAATTTGGTTGTGGTGATTGGGTCACCCAAACCCCACGGCAAAGGGGGTGTTTGGGGAGCCATGGTGGTTGTTGATTTTGCATGTTATATTTGTGTTTGGTTTGTTGTTTTAGGATGATTCATGTAGGTCTTATTACTTGCATGTTCATTTTCTTTGATTCTTGATATTGAGATTGGTTGATCAATAGGGGTAGGATGGAAGTTTGATGTTAGGATATGTTTGGGAAGGCTTAGGATGATGTTTAGTGTTGGTTAGAAGTCTTGGAATCGAGTCTAAGCATGATTTTGGTATGGTCATTTTTAGGCAGAAACATTTGGTCTATTTTATAAAAATGATTTTTGTTCCAGGTCTTGAAAACTAAATGTAGTGATAGAGGGTTTTTCTAGCTTTAATTTGGTATAAGGTAGAGCCCGTGACTCAAAACGAGCTAAAAGTTATGACATTTTAAAGATCGGGTACCGGGAGACGAAGACTTTCACAATCCGGATTTGTGCAAAGTTTTAGTCAAATCCCGAGGGTCACAAGTATAATTTGGTAAATGGTCAAGGGTCAAAATTTGGTCCCTAACCTGTAAAAATGGGTCTATATGTTGACTTAGGTGTCAAGGAAGTCAAAGGTATTTTTCATATAGGTCAAAGTGGTCAAAATTGGTCGAAGCGCAATTTCAGCCCGTAAAATGTAGTCGTGGAAATGAGTTGCGTAACGGGTCGTAAAAGTGAAAACTTTTGTTGGGCTTAAAAACATGTTATCTACAGGTCATATAGGATTTTTGGAAATTTTGTCAAATTTTATAAGCATGGTTTAATAAGGTAAATCAGCCCGTACTTTAGTCGAGTACCGGCGAGAACGTGTAAAAATGGACAACGTAGGTTATAAGAACGATTGGAATAAAATGAATGATACTTGTTGTTTTTGTTTTTGGCGTGAGTTATAATTGTCTTAAGTGACTCGTATATATGTATTTTATACAGTACCGAAGTATTTAAATGAGATTACTCATTACGCGTTATTTGTGATAGGTGTTGATTTACCCGGGCATCCGTAACATCGTCAGTGATCACTCCTCGAACTACCGACTACTTAATATCTAAGGTGTGAATTTATAGCCTCGCTTATATTATTTCAAATTGTTTTACCCGCGAGGGAAATGCATGCTAGTTTTTAAAAAGGAACGTATATCATGAATGATTGTTAGACCCGAAAGTTGCCTTAGAAATTGTGTTGAGTACCAAAGTTGCAAAAGTCCCTAAATTCATGAACTATTAACTATTGTCTTGCCCTCGAGTAGGGGGAAATAGCCGCTTATGCAATTTGTAGTACTACGGGGTTAACGACCCAATGCTAGCCGAGAAGCTGTACTTATAGTAAGTTCTGCGGTAGATTATTTTGTATGAGAAATAAGGTATAATTGCAACTGATGCCTTTAGAAGGGGCACTGGTTTCATCTGAATCATGCCGGTATATTTACGCGGGTGATTGAGTTAACGGATTAGTGTCATGAGCTTAAACACAATTGTCAGTATCCTGATTATAGTTTGTTTGATCGACAAGACTATAAATGATCACGAATGGTTTTTATTATATATACGTTCAAATGGATTGAAAAACCTATGAATTCCACTCAACGTTTTCGTTGACCAAATTTTTGGCATGTGTTTCAGGTAACCGCTGAGCAGTAGGATGGAGCATGCATGGGATGGATGTTGTGTGTTCGGCTTGGTGTCCGCTTGTTTTTCCCTCCTTTTCTATTTAAACAATTTTTATGTTTAATGTCATGTGGTTGTGAAACGGAAGTTTTTGGGTTGAGATTCATGGGGACCGAAAACGCTAAACTCTGTGCACTATTTGGGGTTGGAAAAACTGTGGACATGTATTATCTAACAATTTTAAATTTCAAGTTTTAAGTCGACGTCTTTTTAGCGTCGTTTGATATATCTTGTGTGCAATGAATACTGTGTAGCACCCATTGTTGTAGTTCCGCTGCGCATACCAAATGTGGGGGTGTTACAGATTGGTGATCAGAGCCACGAGTTATAGAGAACTAGGTCGTTTTTGAAAATCCTAAAATATAACTTTTGGTGTCGTAAGAAAAGGGTCCAAGCACACACAACTATCCTGCATGGCTCCGGTAAGATTTATTGTTGTATTTATGGCATTTGACGTATACTTTTGAGTAAAGTATATATGTGGGTAATTATTATATAAGTATGGAATTACTATATGTAGACGTTGAATTTTACGTGAAATATCCGACATCGTAATTTTCATATTAATCATGCATGAGCATCATATTATTACATTTCGGGCATATGTACCACCTTTGCATTGCATTTGCATGCATATATTTATAATTATTGTATAATTACTTATGTACCCTCCGAAATTCGCTGTTATTGCAGGAATGGCCGAGGTACCGCCCAACGATAACGGAAACGATTACGTCGTAGGTCACGAAGGGGGACCGTTTCCTCCGAACCCGCCGGACAATAATAATGGATGGATCGCTCCAGAAGACGAAATAGGGCCGGAAAACGACAATGGCGAAAGTGAGGTGGATAATTTCAGCATGAGTAGTGACGACAATGAGGATTCCGAAGAAGAGCCCGAGGAGCTATTGGATGATGGCATTCCCGAGGATGCCGTAGGCCAGACCGAACCCGATTTGTTTCAATCCCCGAATTCGCCGAAGGGTTATGAGGTACCACCGACCGGTCGTTATGAGTAGCAACCCTTTGATCGCCCGATGGACAATAGTAATGGGAGCAGTGGAGAGTCATCCAAGTCGCCGTCGATTCATGAGAATATTGCAAGGGTCTATTTTCCGAGACCGAGTCACTACTGGGATCCCGCAGGTCGTTTGGGGAGGATGGAAAGGTTGATGTATGAGCGGTTTGTAGTTGAGACCAGGGTGATTAAGAAGTTTGATAAGACTGAAAGGGAACATCAAAGACTGTTGGAAAGGACTTCAAGAATTGCGTATGATGGGATGATGAACACAAGTGCCATCAACAGTTTGAAATCAATGGTTGCGAATTTAAGTGCTAGTCTTGACCGTGTGAGGGAAGATCAGATGAGGTTGTCGAGGATGCAGAGTTGGGAGCATCGTGTGAGGGATTCATTGCCCCCGGATTGGAGATTCGTGGACGATGTGGAGATGGAGGCGAATGATTTCATGGTTCAGCCGCCTACTGGAGGTGCTTGTATTTCGGTGGGAAATCAGGTGGCGATTGAGTATGGATCCACATCAGGGACGAGAAAGGAAACAGAATGTGGGCCGGATGAGAAAGGAAAGGGAAAAGTGGATGATGTGGATGAGGACGTGAGTGATGAGGAAACCGAGGAAGACGACGACGAGCCGCCATCCAAGAGGCAGTGTGGATCACCACATGCCTAGTTACTTGTTTTGTATTTTCTTTGATCATTGTAATAGAACTATTTTAGACCTTTGTATGATGGTATTATGACGAGAAACTCAAGTACTTGATGTTTTGTGGTGAACGATTGTAGTGGCATTACTTGTCACGATTTTGGTTAACTATCAATACAATCTATGTTACCTTTCATGATCTGTGATATGTCTTAAATTTGATCTTTTGTGGTGTGAATTGATGAATATTAGTAACTCCGTAGTGATGTGTCGTTGTATGTATTTTATGTCTGGGAAACTTGATATGAATACTTACATTGTTTTTCTATTTTCCTTGTCTTGCAGAAAGAGATATTCGATAAAACAATGCCTCCAAAGTTGACTGCCGATCGTGTTAACAACATGATTCAGGAAGCGATAGCTAATGCGTTGCAAGCGGACCGAGCTGGGAGAAATCAGGATCCAGGAAGGAACGCGGGGAGACAACCAGCCCCGAGAGTGTGTACCTATTCAAGCTTTATGAAGTGCGGTCCCACGCAGTTCCGTGGATCGGGCGGAGCCCTAGAACTGAGGCGATGGTTGGAAAAAGTTGAGAGTACGTTTGAAATCAGTGGTTGTGCAGAGGCGGATAAAGTGAAGTTTGCAGCGGCTACGTTTCTGGATGATGCGTTAAGTTTGTGGAATACCCAGGTAGCTACGGTGGGATTGGCTGTGGCAAATGCAAGAACGTGGAATGCGACCAAAGCCTTGTTGACCAAGAAGTTTTGCCCAGAGGAGGAATTGGGGCAATTGGAGGACGAATTGAGACATTTAACCTTGAAGAACAACGATATAGCTGCTTACACCAGGAGATTCAATGAGTTAAGTCTTTTGTGTCCGGACATATTTGCCAATGATGCCAAGAAAATGAAGCAGTATATTAAGGGTTTATCTAGCAACATCAAAGGTGAAACAACTTCGTCGAAACCTGGAACGTTTGATGAAGCGGTTCAAATGGCTCACGCTTTGATGGACGTTAAGCTTCAGGACAAGCAGAACTACATTGCTGAAGGCAACAAAAGGAAATGGGAGGCAGCACAAAGTAATCAATCCCAAGGCCAGAACCGAGGAGGAAACCGAAACAACCATGGGCCGAACCGAAATCAGCAGTTTAATCAGAGAAGGAACGAAGGGATGAGGGCAGTGACGAACCCTAGAGGTGTGAAAGTGAACCCCCATTGTGGAAAGTGCAACTTGTATCATGTTGGAAATTGCCCGCCGGCATGCGGCAAGTGTGGAAAGGCAGGTCATAGGACTACTAGTTGTCGAACGGGAGGAGTAGCCACTGGGGCTAATGCTATCAGGATGAGAGGATGTTATGGTTGTGGAGAAAGAGGGCATGTGCAAGCGAATTGCCCGAAGACAGGAAACAGACGGGGAGGAAATAATGCGGCAGCTGTGTATCAAGTGGGAACTGCTGATAAACCACAAGGTCCAAATGTGGTTACCGGTACGTTTTTGCTAGACGCTTGTTATGCTAGTATTTTATTTGATTCTGGCTCCGACAAGAGTTTTGTAGACGTTAGATTTAGTCGTCATATCGATAGGGAACCGATGTTGTTAACGACTAGTTATAATGTTGAATTAGCCGATGGAAAAATTGTTAGTACGAATTCTATACTGAAAGGGTGTACCTTGAAGTTAGGAAACTACGCTTTTAAAATCGACTTGATGCCTATAGAGCTAGGATCGTTTGACGTGATTGTGGGAATGGATTGGCTAATGGCGCACAGTGCTACGATCGTCTGTGGTGAGAGATTGGTGCAGATTCCGTTGAGGAATAGGGTTTTGACGGTTAAGGGAGACGAATGCACTTCTCGTTTGAAGGTGATTTCGTGTTTGAAGATGATGAAGTACGTAGAGAGCGGATGCGATGTGTTTTTGGCACAAGTTTCGAGCGATGGTGATGTAGAGGCGAGGATTGAAGAGGTACCAATTATTCGCGAGTATCCGGACGTTTTTCCAGACGAGTTGCCAGGTTTACCGCCTACTCGTGAGGTCGAGTTTCGAATTGATTTAGTGCCAGGAGCTGCACCGGTTGCACGTGCACCTTATCGTTTAGCACCATCTGAGTTAAAGGAGTTATCGGATCAATTGAAGGAATTGATGGACAAAGGATTTATTAGGCCGAGCTCATCACCTTGGGGAGCGCCAGTGTTGTTCGTAAAGAAGAAGGATGGTTCGTTTAGGATGTGTATCGACTATAGAGAACTCAATAAGCTGACGGTTAAGAATCGGTACCCATTACCGAGGATTGATGATTTGTTCGATCAATTGCAAGGGTCCAGTGTATACTCAAAGATCGATTTAAGATCAGGGTATCATCAACTGCGTGTAAGAGAGGAGGATATTCCTGTAACTGCCTTTCGTACACGGTATGGACACTTTGAATTTCGAGTGATGCCGTTTGGGTTGACTAACGCGCCTGCTGTATTCATGGATCTTATGAATCGCGTGTGCAAGCCGTATCTAGATAAGTTTGTTATTGTTTTCATCGATGACATACTTATTTACTCTAAGAGTAAGGAGGAGCACGAGAAGCACCTGAGAAAGATTTTGGAGTTGTTAAGGAAGGAGAAGCTGTATGCAAAATTCTCTAAGTGTGAGTTTTGGTTGGAATCAGTGCAGTTTCTAGGTCATGTGATTGATAGTGAGGGAGTTCGTGTAGATCCTGCTAAGATCGTAGCGATCAGGGAATGGTCAGCACCGACGACGCCGACTGAAGTTCGACAATTTTTGGGTTTAGCTGGGTATTATAGAAGGTTTATTGAAGGATTTTCGTTGATTGCGAAACCATTGACGCGGCTTACCGAAAAGAATAGGGTGTATGAATGGGGAAATGAGGAAGAGCTTGCTTTCGAAACGCTCAAGGATAAGTTATGTTCCGCACCGATTTTATCATTGCCTGAAGGAACCGAAGACTTCGTGGTGTATTGTGATGCGTCTCGTAAAGGTTGTGGAGCAGTATTAATGCAACGTGAGAAGGTGATAGCTTACGCGTCGAGGCAATTAAGGAAGAACGAGGAGAACTACACGACGCACGATTTGGAATTAGGAGCGGTAGTTTTTGCGTTGAAGTTATGGAGACACTATCTGTATGGGACAAAGTGTGTTGTATTCACTGATCACAAGAGTTTGCAGCACATTTTAGATCAAAAGGAGTTGAATATGCGACAAAGACGATGGGTTGAACTACTGAGTGATTATGACTGCGAAATTCGCTACCACCCTGGGAAGGCGAATGTTGTAGCGGATGCATTAAGTAGGAAGGAACGGGAGAAACCTTTGAGGGTTAGAGCTTTAGTGATGAGTGAGAGCGTTGACTTAACCGAAACCATACTGAAGGCTCAGGAGAGAGGTTTAATGAAAGGAAATGTTGAAGCCGAAAATTTGGGACGAATGTTGAAACCTATTTTTGTGATTAGGTCTGACGGACTAAGATATTTTGAGAGTCGGATTTGGTTACCATTGTGTTCATCTGAGGAAGGAAAGCCTGGAGTTCGAGAATTGGTTATGAATGAGTCGCATAAGTCGAAGTATTCGATACATCCTGGATCGGATAAGATGTACCACGACCTGAAGAAAGTTTATTGGTGGCCGAATATGAAGGCGGATATTGCTCGTTACGTCAGTAAGTGTTTGACTTGCGCGAAGGTTCAGGCAGAACATAAGAAACCATCTGGATTGTTGGTACAACCGGAGATCCCGGAATGGAAATGGGAGAAAATCGCAATGGATTTTGTGACGGGTTTACCTAGGACTCCTAGTGGATGCGATATGATATGGGTAATTGTGGACAGGTTGACGAAATCTGCTCATTTCTTACCTATGAAGAAGACGGACAGCATGGAGAAACTCGCCAGCGTGTACGTGAAGGAGATCGTCTGTAGACATGGAGTGCCGTTATCGATCATTTCGGATCGCGACAGTAGATTTACGTCGGAATTTTGGAGATCGCTTCAACGTGCGATGGGCACTGAACTGAGTTTAAGCACGGCTTATCACCCGGAAACTGACGGCCAGAGTGAACGAACGATTCAAACGATGGAGGACATGCTCCGAGCGTGCGTGATTGATTTTGGAGGAAGTTGGGAACGCCACTTGCCTCTGGTGGAATTTTCGTACAATAATAGTTATCATGCGAGTATCAAAGCGGCACCGTTCGAAGCATTGTATGGAAGGAAGTGTAGATCGCCCGTGTGTTGGAGTGAAGTAGGGGAAAGTCAATTGACTGGACCCGAAATGGTTTTAGAAACGACAGAGAAGATCGTGCAGATCAAGAACCGACTACTTGCTGCGAGAAGCCGACAGAAGAGTTATGCCGATAACCGAAGGAAACCGTTGGAGTTTGAAGTTGGAGATATGGTTATGCTCAAGGTATCGCCATGGAAGGGTGTAATTCGTTTTGGGAAGAAGGGAAAGTTGAGTCCGAGGTATATTGGACCATTTAAGATCGTTGAACGAATTGGACCAGTAGCGTACAAGTTAGAATTGCCGACCGAGCTTAGTGCTATTCATGACACGTTTCACGTATCGAACCTGAAGAAGAGTTTGGCGGACAAGGAATTGGTGATTCCTTTGGACGAGATTCGACTAGACGACAAAATGCACTTTGTGGAAGAACCTGTGGAAATTATGGACCGGGAGGTCAAGCGGTTGAAGCATAGTAGGATTCCTATTGTGAAGGTCCGATGGAATTCTAAGCGTGGACCGGAATACACCTGGGAACGTGAGGACTTTTTCAAGGAAAGGTACCCTCATTTGTTCCAGTAAGACGAAATGTAAGTCCAAGAAGAGGCGAGCGCCGGGACGTCGCTCTCTTTAAGGAGGGGTGGATGTGACACCCTAGAATCGAGGTCATTAATGATACCCTAAATTACGCTAATTTTTGAAATTTTTAATAAGTTTTAATTTCTATAATTATAAGTATTTTGGTTAGACCGATGTTCGAGGTTATAATTTTTACGGTTGACGTTTTAAGAAGGACGATGACGATTACGATCCCGAGGGATGCCCAATTTTATATAATTTTTGACGATTTGTCGGTAATGTAATTTTTCGAGAATTTTATTTACGGTTCGTGTTAAGTTGAGTCGTGTGAGTTTTATAGCCTTCCAAGTACATTTAAAGTATCCCAAAAATATTTTGGAGCATTCGGGAAGATTTCCGACTCCCGTAAAATTTTCAAAATTGACAAATGAGTCAAACCCGCAAAGTTTTGAGGATGTTTTCTATTTAAGGACACAAGAAGCCCAAAATTACACTTAGGTCCCTCCTAACCCATCAAAAGGGCCAAAATGAACAAACACATAAACACATACAAAATTTACAAGAAAAAAATCAAACCCACTCCCTCTCTTCTCTCTCAAACCCACGGTCACCCCTAAGAACATCAAAAATCCACCAAAAATCTTTTCCACTTGATTTTTCAAAAATCTAAGGTTAGACCACACTTAGTTTGGTCATTCCCCACATATTCATGTGCTCAAATCCAACATGCATTGATAAAAAATTTTCAAGATTTTTCCATATGATCCAAATTCGTTTTTGAGGCTAAAAGAGCTAATGCATGTTGATAATTTAGTGTTATGGAAGTATAAACACCATGAAAACCCACCAAAATTAATTTGGTTGTGGTGATTGGGTCACCCAAACCCCACGGCAAAGGGGGTGTTTGGGGAGCCATGGTGGTTGTTGATTTTGCATGTTATATTTGTGTTTGGTTTGTTGTTTTAGGATGATTCATGTAGGTCTTATTACTTGCATGTTCATTTTCTTTGATTCTTGATATTGAGATTGGTTGATCAATAGGGGTAGGATGGAAGTTTGATGTTAGGATATGTTTGGGAAGGCTTAGGATGATGTTTAGTGTTGGTTAGAAGTCTTGGAATCGAGTCTAAGCATGATTTTGGTATGGTCATTTTTAGGCAGAAACATTTGGTCTATTTTATAAAAATGATTTTTGTTCCAGGTCTTGAAAACTAAATGTAGTGATAGAGGGTTTTTCTAGCTTTAATTTGGTATAAGGTAGAGCCCGTGACTCAAAACGAGCTAAAAGTTATGACATTTTAAAGATCGGGTACCGGGAGACGAAGACTTTCACAATCCGGATTTGTGCAAAGTTTTAGTCAAATCCCGAGGGTCACAAGTATAATTTGGTAAATGGTCAAGGGTCAAAATTTGGTCCCTAACCTGTACAAATGGGTCTATATGTTGACTTAGGTGTCAAGGAAGTCAAAGGTATTTTTCATATAGGTCAAAGTGGTCAAAATTGGTCGAAGCGCAATTTCAGCCCGTAAAATGTAGTCGTGGAAATGAGTTGCGTAACGGGTCGTAAAAGTGAAAACTTTTGTTGGGCTTAAAAACATGTTATCTACAGGTCATATAGGATTTTTGGAAATTTTGTCAAATTTTATAAGCATGTTTTAATAAGGTAAAACAGCCCGTACTTTAGTCGAGTACCGGCGAGAACGTGTAAAAATGGACAACGTAGGTTATAAGAACGATTGGAATAAAATGAATGATACTTGTTGTTTTTGTTTTTGGCGTGAGTTATAATTGTCTTAAGTGACTCGTATATATGTATTTTATACAGTACCGAAGTATTTAAATGAGATTACTCATTACGCGTTATTTGTGATAGGTGTTGATTTACCCGGGCATCCGTAACATCGTCAGTGATCACTCCTCGAACTACCGACTACTTAATATCTAAGGTGTGAATTTATAGCCTCGCTTATATTATTTCAAATTGTTTTACCCGCGAGGGAAATGCATGCTAGTTTTTAAAAAGGAACGTATATCATGAATGATTGTTAGACCCGAAAGTTGCCTTAGAAATTGTGTTGAGTACCAAAGTTGCAAAAGTCCCTAAATTCATGAACTATTAACTATTGTCTTGCCCTCGAGTAGGGGGAAATAGCCGCTTATGCAATTTGTAGTACTACGGGGTTAACGACCCAATGCTAGCCGAGAAGCTGTACTTATAGTAAGTTCTGCGGTAGATTATTTTGTATGAGAAATAAGGTATAATTGCAACTGATGCCTTTAGAAGGGCACTGGTTTCATCTGAATCATGCCGGTATATTTACGCGGGTGATTGAGTTAACGGATTAGTGTCATGAGCTTAAACACAATTGTCAGTATCCTGATTATAGTTTGTTTGATCGACAAGACTATAAATGATCACGAATGGTTTTTATTATATATACGTTCAAATGGATTGAAAAACCTATGAATTCCACTCAACGTTTTCGTTGACCAAATTTTTGGCATGTGTTTCAGGTAACCGCTGAGCAGTAGGATGGAGCATGCATGGGATGGATGTTATGTGTTCGGCTTGGTGTCCGCTTGTTTTTCCCTCCTTTTCTATTTAAACAATTTTTATGTTTAATGTCATGTGGTTGTGAAACGGAAGTTTTTGGGTTGAGATTCATGGGGACCGAAAACGCTAAACTCTGTGCACTATTTGGGGTTGGAAAAACTGTGGACATGTATTATCTAACAATTTTAAATTTCAAGTTTTAAGTCGACGTCTTTTTAGCGTCGTTTGATATATCTTGTGTGCAATGAATACTGTGTAGCACCCATTGTTGTAGTTCCGCTGCGCATACCAAATGTGGGGGTGTTACATGTGATTAGTGGGTAGTCACTTCGGTCTTCCTAGAACTGACAGTTGTTTTCATGCATTCATCATTTTTAAGCATACATATACATGTCATTGTCGCAGATTTTTGACTAAGTAATGGTTGGTACAGGACTGGCCCTATTTAGTCGCATGTGTTTTATCAAAACTTTTAGATTTGGGACCGACCCATAGGCGTCCCCTCGCTATGTCTTTTGTTTTGGGTAAACTGACCAGAGGCGTTCACTCTCGAGCATACAAAAATTTTCATAAAACGGCATCATGCATTCATACACAAAATTTTCTTGCATAAAAAATTTCTCGTGAAATTTTGGTATAAATTTTTTTTCACGTATATATATAGATTTTATGTTTTGATCTGTTTAATCATATGTTTTATGTTATACTGTCAGATGGTTCTCACACGCGAACAGGAGCAGCTCAATGCTGCAATTCAAGTTGCTATGCAAGCTTTGCTTCCTCAACTGAGGAACGACATCAGGGTTGAAGTTCAAGCTGCCAACAATCAGCAGCATAATCAGGCACCTCCTCCTCCTCTTCCAGTGACATTAGCAGTATGGCTGGAGAGATTCAACAAGCTCCGCCCTCGAGCTTTTGAGAAGACAGATAGCCCCAGCGATGCTGAAAGCTGGTTGGCTCACATCGAGAAGATTTTCAATTCTATGGGTTGTGACCCCGCATACAAGGCGAGGTTGGCATGCTATCGGTTCGAAGGCGATGTGCTTAACTGGTGGTTAGCATTGATGCAGTCTGAAGGCGGTGACGAGTGGGTTGCTGGTTTGACTTGGGCTCAGTTCAAGGACAGGGTGATGGAGCAGTTCTTTCCCAAGGCGGAGCAAGACAAGCTCAAGAGAGAGTACCATGGGATCCGACAGAGAGCTGGGGAGAATAGCAACGAGTTTATGCAGCGCTTTCTTCGCTTAGCTGGTTTCCTTGGTGCGGCAGCAGGTACTCCTGAAGAGCAGGCACATCACTTTAGATGGGCTCTTCGCACATCGTTCGCAAACAATCTGGTGTGTACTACGTTCAACACTGTAGCGCAAGTGGCCGATGCAGCACGTAAACTGGAGATGCTGCAGGAGGGAGATGAGTTCGGGGAAGCTGAAAGACCCGACAAGAGGTAAACATCCGTATTCAAGCGGTGATAAATCCGTATACTTTCCATATATGTCAATTATTCATCTCTTTAAATGTATCTTCCAGGCAGAAAACTGGGGACCGGTCTCAGCTGGCTACTCAGCAGAAACCTCATCAGCCCAAGGGAAACAGTCAGACTAACGACCGTTCTGCTACGGATAGGCGTGGCGGTAATGACAATTACCGTAACAACACCGGGCACTCCAACAGCAGCAGGTCCTAATACTTACGCATTTCCTTATGATTTCATGTTATAACTCATATTCTAACACTTTAGCAAAACTTCTAACAGGAACATGGAAACGGTAGGGACCAGAACCAGAGAGGTTCACAGCCTAGCCGTCCAGCTATCACTGGTATTCAATCTTACGATTATCCGCTTTGTCCTTTGTACCCAATCATCATGTCTTATGTAAAATGTTTTATCAGGTTCCCAACCAGCCAGAGCACCTGCTGGAGGATTCACTCATCCTCTTTGCTCTACTTGCCACCTTAGGCACCCAGGACCATGTCGCCGTAATACTGACACGTGCTTCAAGTGTGGTCTTCCTGGCCATATTATGAAGGATTGCCGTAAGGGCGAGATGGAGTGTACATCGGGACATGCTGATACCAAGCCGCCTCCTACTACCGGGCGTGTCTACACGACATCTCGATACCAGGCCAACAAGTCTACCGGTACCATCACTGGAATCTTGTATATGTATGGTCAAGCTGCATGTGTTCTTTTCGATACAGGTGCTACTCACTCGGTTATTTTTACTGCTTATGCTAAGAACATTAGGATGCGCCCTATGCCACTAGAAAATAGGCTTACTATTTCCACGCCTTTGAGGGACTCTGTATTAATCACCCATGTATACAAGAGTCTTCCCCTAGAATTTGACGATAAGGTTCGACCTGTCGACGCACTTCCGCTGGACATGAATGACTTCGACATGATTTTGGGCATGGATTGGCTATCCAAGCATCATGCTACCATAGACTGCCATTCATATCGAGTTATCTTCGGTGATGTTAATGCACCAGAGTACATTCATAATGGGTTCATACCCGGACAGTCTGGACAAATCATATCTACCCTACAAGCGCGTGCACTACTGTCACATGGCTGCGAGGGTTATCTAGCTACGGTTCACGACATGGATGCTGAATCCCCATCAATTCAGGATCAACCTATAGTGTCGGAATTCCAAGATGTTTTTCCAGCAGAACTTCCGGGCATACCACCTGCACGAGAAGTGGAATTTAGTATCGAGCTTATTCAAGGAGCTGAACCAATCTCCAAAGCTCCTTATCGCAGGGCTCCCATAGAGCTGAAGGATCAACTGCAAGAACTTCTTGAACGAGGTTTTATTCGACCGAGCGCATCTCCATGGGGCGCACCGGTCTTGTTTGTTAAGAAGAAGGACGGCATTATGCATCTTTGTATAGACTATCGCGAGCTGAACAAGATTACCATTCGGAATAGATATCCACTGCCGCGCATTGACGATCTGTTTGACCAACTCCAAGGGGCTAAACACTTCTCCAAGATTGATCTTAGGTCAGGCTATCATCAACTACGGGTCAAGGAGCACGACATCACTAAGACTGCCTTTCGTACCCGTTATGGCCACTACGAGTTTGTAGTTATGCCATTTGGCCTGACAAATGCTCCAGCAGTGTTCATGGATTTGATGAACAGAATCTTCCATGAATTTCTGGAAAAGTTCGTCATTGTCTTCATCGATGACATCCTGATTTTCTCAAAGTCCAAGGAGGAACACGAAGACCATCTTCGTACAGTACTACAGATTCTTCGCCAGAAGCAGCTGTATGCTAAATTCTCCAAGTGTGAGTTCTGGTTAGACAAGGTGGCATTCTTAGGTCACATTGTATCAGCAGAAGGAATCACTATTGATCCAGCGAAGGTTGAGGCCATTACTAAGTGGCCAAGGCCGACATCAGCGACAGAAGTCCGCAGTTTCTTTGGCTTAGCTGGCTATTACCGTAGGTTCGTGGAGAACTTTTCCCGCCTAGCACTACCATTGACCAAACTGATGCGGAAAGGGGAGAAATTCGTCTGGACTGAAGATCGAGAGAAGAGATTTGAAGACCTGAAGCAGAAGCTAGTATTTGCACCTATTCTTACTCTACCATCTGGTACGGGTGGATTTCAAATCTAAAGCGATGCATTGGGGAAGGGACTTGGCTGTGTTCTCATGCAACATGGGAAAGTGATCGTGTACGCTTCACGGCAGCTTAAGCCTTATGAAGAAAATTACCCCACGCATGACCTGGAACTTGCTGCAGTCGTGTTTGCATTGAAGATATGGAGGCACTACTTGTATGGATAATCATGTGACATTTTCACGAACCACAAGAGCTTGAAGTATATCTTCACTCAGCGTGAATTGAACATGAGGCAGAGGAGATGGTTAGAGCTGTTGAAGGATTATGACATCAATCTACAGTATCATCCCGGAAAGGAAAATGTAGTAGCAGATGCTCTTAGCAGGAAGTCCGGAATGATCAACGACATTAAAATCGAAGAGGAAATTATAAGAGACTTGGAGCGACTTGACATCGAAATCATTGTACGTGGACAGCACGGTTACTGGGCTAATCTTAGAGTAGAACCCGAGTTACTCTCTAAGATCAAGGAAGCTCAGAAGGATGACGGAGAAATCTAGGCGATAGTACAGAATTTGGAGAAGCAGACGGAATTCAGAGCAGATGCAGATGGTATCGTATGGCAGGGCACGAGACTTTGTGTTCCTGATGACCAAGAACTCCGGGAAGCCTTGTTAGCTGAAGCTCATAGCTCCCCATTCTCTATACATCCTGGTTCGACTAAGATGTACCATGACATCAAGCAGTACTTTTGGTGGAGTGGTATGAAACAGGATGTGGCCACCTACGTCTCCAAATGTCTTACCTACCAGCAGGTTAAGATCGAACATCAGCGATATGGCGGTCTCCTTCAACCGTTAGATATTCCAGAGTGGAAGTGGGACAAAATCACCATGGATTTTGTTACCGGTCTTCCGCCTACCAAGAGGAAGCACGATGCAATCTGGGTTATCGTAGATCGACTTACCAAATCAGCTCATTTCTTACCGATCCGGTAAGTAAACTCGCAGATACGTACAGAAGAGAGATCATGAGACTCCACGGTGCACCATCCAGCATCGTCTCAGACAGAGATCCTCGATTAACTTCGCGCTTTTGGAAAAGTATGCAGTAAGCTTGGGGTACACAACTTAAGCTTAGCACGGCTTTTCATCCTCAAGCGGACGGACAGTCGGAGCGAACCATTCAGACATTGGAAGATATGTTGAGGTCATGTGCGTTGGAATGGATGGTTGATTGGGACGATTACATCTGTTTGGTGGAGTTTGCATACAACAACAGTTGGCACGCAAGTATCAAGTGTGCCCCATTTGAGATGTTGTATGGCAGAAAGTGTTGCGCCCCAATCTGCTGGGATCAGGTTGGCGAGCGAACACTTGAAGGACCGGAAATCATAGAGATGACCAACGAGAAGATCACAGTAGCTAAGCAGAAAATTCAGGAAGCACGGTCACGTCAGAAGAGTTACGCCGATAAGCATCGTAGGGACATACACTTTAACGTAGGAGATCACGTCTTCCTTAAGGTTTCGCCGGCACGTGGTGTTAGACGCTTCGGGATTAAAGGGAAGCTCAGTCCTTATTTCATCGGACCGTTTGATATCATTGAATGAGTCGGTGAAGTATCTTACCGATTGGTGTTACCTCCGCAGCTTTCGTATATGCACAATGTGTTTCATGTGTCCTTACTCAGAGGGTACCAGTATCATCCCCTTCACATGGTTCAGTATCCACTGGAACAGATACGTGAAGATCTCACTTTTTTAGAAGAACCCGAACGAGTTCTTGACAGACAAGAACGAGTCATGAGAAAGAAGACGATTCCATTCGTCAAAATTCTATGGAGGGATCATACCGATCCGGAAGCCACTTGGGAAACAGAGGAGTCTATCCGGGCTTCTTACCCTCATTTCATATTTTGAATTCGGGTATGTTCTTCTTTTCCGGTTTACTTTATTTATAATTCGAGGACAAATTATTCTTTTTAGGGGGAAGAGTTGTAAAACCCGCATGCTTTTACCATGAATAGTACCCTTAAGATCGTACGTACTAGATTAAAACTTTCCTAATATAGCATGATTACGATTACGTGTTAGGATTTTATGTATTACGTACGTGTTAGAACACGATAAGTATTTACTACGCACGAGCACGTAATAATTATTTGACAATAATTAATCACGAACATGCGATCATGAAATCATGAACGTAATTAAAACACGAACTATTATTAATTACGTATATATATTTATTACGAGCATAATTAAATATATTAGATCACGATAATTACCTAACGAGAACACTTAAAACGCGAACACAAATAATCACGAACGTATAACTTAACATCGAGACACGGAAAAAGGTACGGGTACCCCAAGTGGGGGCCCCTACCCGCGGCTACAAGGGACAAATGGGCCAAGCCCATTTGTAATTTTTACTAAAGGGGTTAAATGATTTTTACACTACTCATTTTTACATTTACAGAAGATTTTAGCAAAAACCTAAAACCCTCCTCTCTTCTTTCTTTTTGGCTGCCACCCTCAAAACACCACAAGGAGGTGTTTGTTGATCTTGGATCTTGGAATATTAGTTGGTGATCGTGTTTGTTCTTCGTCCTTTTGATCCACGAATTCGGTAAATCCTTTTAAACCTTTTCTTTTGATTTGATCTTTTATATATCAAGAACATGTTATGTTTTTTACAAAAACCTAATAAATAAACATAGATCTAACATGAATTGAGGATTAATAAAATCAAAAGTATGGTTTTAAGGGGTGTTTGTTTTGGCCGCAGCCTGCACCGAACCCGAAGGGGGTTTCGGTTTGGCCATCCGACCACCACCGAGACCATATGGTCCCGGTTGGTTGGTGTGGGTCCCACGGCAGCCTCAAGACAAGGGGTACCCCGAGTTGGTTCGGGGTACGGTGTCGATTTCATGTCCGGTTCATGATTTTAAGTCTAGATCCAGTTCATGGTGTATGTTTAGTTTTTTTATTTTATTATCTTATGTTAAAAATTAAATTAATAAAATAACATGATTAATTTAATAACATGACTTAGGTTATTTTAATTATTAATAATCATGAAAATAATTAACCTAAGTATTTTTATATTTTAGACTTATAATTAATTAATTATTTAAAAACCATGATTATAATTAATTAATTAACATGACTTAGGTTATATTATTAATAAATAATAATACAAGTTTTAACCTATGTATTTAACTTTATTTAATTAAAAACATGTTATACTTTAATTAAATATTTTAACCTATAGTTTAATTTAATTACATGAAATAATTATTAAACTATACATTATATCATATGACTTAGAAAATAATCATGAAAACACTTGGGCTTATATACTTAGCTTATTTAACCAGCTTATTTCTAATTATGGAAACTTTCTATTTTTAGAAACTTAATTGTATAAGGCAGCTAATCTATTTATGGAAACCTTCTATTTTTAGAAACTTATTTATTTCAGGCAGCTAATCTATTTATGGAAACTTATTTAATTAAGGCAGTTGATCTATTTATGGAAACTTTCTATTTTTAGAAACTTATCTATTTTAAGCAGTAATTCTATTTTTGGAAACTTTCTATTTTTGGAAACTTTCTATTTTTGGTAACTTTCTATTTTTGGAAACTTTGTATTTTTGGAAACTTTTTATTTTAGGAAACCTGCTATTTTTCTGAAAGTTACTTATTATTACACAGTAAGTATAATAATACATGAAATACCAGGAATACTTAATCAGAGTAAACAGAATATAAGATAAACACAGTTTAAGGCTTTAAACAGTAAAACATGATAAGAACATATAAAATAAACTAAGACATGACATAATACCAGCTACGTATTTAGTAAGCGAATACTTATTCATGTATGTATTTATGTAGCATTAGTGATACGGAAGTAGGATTCCTCTCAGTTTGTCTTCTTCGTTCACTGGGCATAAGGTACGGATTCCCGTCCTTTCAGTATGGACATTCTTTCCTTATTAGGATTCCCCGTATGCAGCCAACTATTTTCCCGTAGTATAAGTTATGTGTTTGATTGCTTATGTTTAATTAAGAATACCTATAGCCATAGACATGCATGACCAGTTTCACCTAGTTATGGAGGTACCATAACCATAACATTAGAGGCACTGATGTTATGACTTCACCACGGCAGAGTGATTGCTCGTGGCGTCCCTTTAGCTTTTGGCCATTTATATTATATTTATCATGTGGGGCGTATGGGTGCATCCTAGTTACATGTTTTCAGTCAGGATTTCATGGTGAATGTGGTGTGTGCCTTGCATCCTTCACAAGGAGATGATCCCTCCTACCCAAAAACCAGTATATTAAATTAGAGGCAGCCCCTCTAATTTGCATGATGAGGTCACCCCTCCAAGTATTCATGCACGGTGGATTTTCATGACCTATATTGTCTAATGGTAAAATATGACAAATAGTTTTTACAAGATAAACATAAGACTTTTCAAACTATAAAACCAGTTTTATCAAGACTTAACCAGGTTACTCGGGACTTAGTTTTCTTCCGCTGTTATATGTTATATGCTTATCCTATTCATGCTTTATTGTACATCCGTGCACTGAGCGTATTTGCTCAGCCGTTTTCCTTTTCTATGTTCCCAAAACGGCAGGTACTCAGGGACGCTCGTAGACACTAAGAGTACGTGCATATAGACTGGAAGCTGTCTAGCCTTCTTTACTTTATGCATTTCCTTCCTTATGATACATTTTCTTTGGACATTGTCCTTTCCTTTACTATACTATGTTTGTGTGTGATGAGCTTTACATTTGGACTACCGATGTTTGATTCTGGTATTTTCCTTTTATGGTCAAGTAATGTTTAGACATTTTTCCTTGTATGGTTTGATGACACGCCATAATTGCATGTGACATTTCCATTATCAAAATGGGGTGTTCCACCAGTGCTGCTCTTTCTTTGTCCCACGTGAATGTAGGTGTTGACTTTTCCTCACGTGAGTAACACCTTTTTCCAAACTCAAACAGAAACAATATACCTGCTGCGATCCATATATGAAACCATAACACGATATCTGCTAGTGTGATTACATTGTTTCAAAACAATGTCTGACTTGGGATGATCGTCTAAGATTTTAGAACCGCAACAACATTCATGTGAAACAGCAACATCCTCCTGCTACGAATTAGGGTTGCTGAAAACCCTAATTTTACAATTCATTCAATACTGGATCATCATGAATGATTAGAACAGCTTGAATCACAACAGCCACCATCCTTATAAGCTTTTGCTTTTTATGTTGATCTAGGGTTTGAGTAACCCTAGTTCATAATTTCATGTGAAAAAGCAAAAACATTAATACCTTAAACAGCAAACTTCGACCTTGAATAACTTCTTCATTAGGGCTCAGATCGAAAATCCCTTCAGTGAGATTCTAGACACAAGTGCCAAGAATCTACAGCTCAAAAATCACGATGATCCAACGGTTAACGAAGGAGAGATCGTGTTTTGAATATGGCTGTTCACAGAAAACTGCATATACTCACTGCTGACTTTGACGCCTAATAACTTTTGATTGAGGATAAAACTCGACAATCCATCCGGTGGATGTCTATATATATATATATATGTGTATAGAATACACACAAGAAATATCGTGACGATCTAACGGTTCAATCAAAAGTTATGACCTTCTGAATACTGCTGCGCACACAAAAACGCCCAGAAAACCCCTAGACGGATTTTTCTTTTCTTCACCATACACGAACACCTTGTTGGTCCTAGCATCATGAGCCACGAGGCTCTGATACCAATTGTGGAAACCTTGGTTTCCTAGATCTTTTAAGCTATTAGGAATGCATCATGTTCATATGATTAGATAATCAAAGCGGAATTAGAACACGACACATTAACAAGGTGTTTAGGCACAAAACACGAATTAAACAATTGGATTGTTCATTATATTAATAACAAACAATCACTAGACGTGTATACATTGAATCCCACGTAAAGTCGACACACTCTTTAGGTTTACATTGTGAATATGAGTTATGAAAAACCTAATACCCTTGGTTCCTTTTATAGTGTAAGGATTAGGGTTTACAAGAGATAATATCAAATAAACATGTAAATCTTCTATTCAAATAAACTTATACAGAGTATATCCTGCATGTTTATCTAAATAGAAGCTTCCAAAGGCTTCTTGTCTACATTTCTGTCAATGCTTGGATTGCATGTGACAATGCTTAGATTGCACATGACAACTCTTGAGCTATCAACCTCCGATTTGCTTTTGTCAACGCTTGGATTGCTCTTGACAACACTTAGACAAATGTCTTCATGTTTTATTCGTTTATGAGTTTCTGCCACATCAACTTTTTGACCCAACAATAGATGTTTCATGTTCAATCCCTTCGGCTTCAAAATATTTCTTTAGAGTTGAATTCAAGAATTATGTGCCTCTGTCAGTACGTACCACTTTTACTTGAGCTTGAAGACCACGTTGTATCAGTTTAAGGAATTTAATGAGAACCTCAGGTGTTTCATCCTTGGACCTTAAGAAGAGAGTCCACGTGTACCTTGAGTAGTCATCGAAAATTACCATAACATATTTCTTCCCATTGATGGTTTAAACACGCATGGGGCCACACAGATCTATATGAACAAGATCTAACTGTCCTTTAGAGCTTGGTGTAGTCTTTGTCTTGAAACTACTCCGTTTAGCTTTACAAAGCTCACAAGAAGAACAAAGATGATCTTTGATGAATTTCAAATTTGGAAGGCCTCTCACAATATCTTTCTTGGAAAGCAAGTTGATGGTATCAAAGTTAAGATGAGGTAAACGTTGATGCCATAACCAAGCTTGAGTCGTTGAAGCTTTAGCCATGAAACAGATTAGAGTTGAAGATGTGGAGTCTTGTAGTGAAATAGTGTAGAGATCAGTACCCCGTGAACCGGTAAGTAAGTCATTCCCATCATAATCACAAACAAAACATGTCTTCTTTCTAAAAGCAACTTCCAAATCCGCATCACATAATTGACCAACCGAGAAAAGATTGTGATTGAGCCCTTCGATGTAGTAAACTCTTTTGATAGTGATATTCCCCTGAACCAAGTCTCCATATCCTAGGATCGGTGTAAAATGATCATTTCCGAATCGGACCGTACCCAGGAACTTCTCCACGAAGTTAATTAGAAGCTTGAGATTCCCCGTCATGTGCTTCGTGCATCCGGAGTCCATTATGAAGAGAATTATCTCGATCACCTGAAGAAGAATTAGAGCACGATGGAGCATTTTCTAAATTGGATTCCATGTTAGTTGTGATATCCGAATCATTAGTTTCACTTAAAGACACACTAACGCTCGTTGTCACATTCAGTCCTAACCTTAGGCATCCATTTATATCCTGGAGGACATTGATTAGCCAACCACCATTTCAAAGACTTGCTTGCAGACTCATATAATTCCCTAATTTTGCTTCTTAGGTTCTTATTGGTGGAGTCTGATGCAATACTTTTCTCAAGGGGGTTGCACCAGAATGGTTCACTTTGCGTTTGGGTTTTCTAGCACTAATAGGCATCGCAGTTTGCTTCTTAGTTCTAGTAGCTACGCTTTTGATATTATTCAAAACACACATAGCATGATTGACATTAGCACACTTTCCACATTTCACACAAACAAACTTAACATTCAAAGCATTCAAAGTCGAATCATTCAAATCGTCATTACACGCGATTACAAATGTTTTATTCTTAGAAACATTAAAAATCCTAGGGTGGTCTTCTACTTCCTTCATCTTCCCTTGACTTTTATTTTGCCAAACCTTTTCATTCATTCGAGTGCTCTTAAGCTAAGGTCGGCTAACACTAGCAGTGGGGACTACTCCTGTAGTAAAAGATACACGTCTATTAGTGTTTCTAGAAGTCTGAGGTGATTGACTTTCTTTGTTGTGTGTGGGTTTAGTGGAAAATCTATACATCCCTGGTTTGATCACATTTTTATTCTTAATGCTTTGTGATCGAATATGTGTTTTGGGAGTGTTTTGTGGTAACCTATCCTTCCCATCCGTCTTGGGGGTAAACGCAAGTTTTGCAAATGCAGAATTAGAGAAAACAGATGGTTTTCCCAAGACAGAGGGTCTAGTCACTTTGTGCGCATTGGGTTGTCTTACAACATGTTTCTTAAAACTAGGTTCCACAATTTTCCCACCCATCTTAGAAACGAGTTTCTTCAACTCTGCTATCGTTATTTCCCTGTCTAGTAACTGAGCTTTCAACCCTTTAATTTCCAAACTCTTTTCATTCATTTCTCAACAAATTTGGGAAAGTTTTTCTTGTAATTTATTATCATGTGGAAAACTTCCTATGTCTTTTTGCAAAGCAAGTTCAAGAGAATGGCAATGTTTTTTAAGGAAATCAGTTTTGCGTTGAAGTAACTCAAAAGCCTTTTTATCATAATTTTCTTTACGTTTTGAAAGCTCAAGTTCAAGACGCTCACATTCTTTGATTTTATCAAGATATTTGCATGCAACATCAGAATATTCATCGATATCAGCACAAGATTGAAGTGTAACACACAAAATATCTTTGGAGAGACATTCTTCTAAGAGTAGATCATATTCGTTTGAAAAATCTGATTTGTCATTTTGAAGTTCATCAATTCTTTTTCAAGAGACTCAACATATTTCAAATCATCAAGCATTTTAGACCGAATCAAGTTTTCAAACTCAAGAACATGTTCTTTTATTATCTTCGTATTTGGTATTAAAAGTTCTTTCACAAGCACAGTTATGTCGTGAGGAATTTTTGTTTTCCACTTATCCTTTTGACGTTTTTCCCAATCGCTTTCAACAATTGATTGAACATTATCAATGTGGTGTTTAAGAAAACCGAGTGTTTTCTACTTTTGCTTTTAGAAGCATCAAAAGGCAAATAGTTGATATATTTAAAAACATTAGTTCTCCTCTTAGTGGCAAAAGCTTTCTTCCATTGAATTCGTCTTTGTTTGCATTCTAAAAACAATTCCTCACGAGACTTCTATTTTTGTGGAGTGAAAAGACCATAAAGACTGTTTTCATAAGCATAATTATATGATGTCACAAAATCTTTATTGCTTTGTCTATTTTTGAAATCTTGTTTTAATGTTTCAACCTCTTGTTTCTTTTCGTCAAGAATTTTAGCAAAATCGGTGGTATTCATAGAAAGCCTCTGTTCAAGTTCATTAACTTTTGTTGTGGCAAGGTACGTTTTTTGACGTTCATCACTTAATAAGACATTAAATTGACGTTTTTCTTTAGTTAACAAAGCAAGAGCTTCGTTGTATTTATTTTCAAAATCGTCCTTTTTAACGTTTATGACACGACTTTTTTACCCCTCGGGCTCTTTGGTCTTTTGAAGAAGCTCAGCCCTATAACTATCAGTAGTCTCACTAGATTTTATAAGAGCGGCTTTGCATTCTTCAAAGTTTTGAGTGAGCGCTGTGTTTGCCTTTTTTAATTGCTTTTGACTCTTTCTATTTTCATTGACATCTTTTTGTAAACTAGCAATTAAATTAGCAAGCGCGACACGCTCCTCATCATCATACTCATTTGCATGTTCATCATCCTTAAACTCATTATTGCACATGTCTGATGAATCGGGTGTAGTATTGCTATCAACCGTTTCCATCATACATGTATCAATAATTTTTGTTGGTAGATCACTATGCTCATGTGTATCACCAAACACATTATATTCATCATCATGTTGTACCTTATCAATTGACTCGGTATCAAAGATAGGACCATTGTCATCTTCAGTGACGTTAAGGACCTCATGAATCTTTGCCATGTATGAATAATGTGCCTCGAGTTCTTGGTCGGAGAGTTCATCATCTGTGTCGTCAAGCATTTCTCCTTCCTCAACTGATAATTTGATCCCAGCTTCCATTTTCTTGCATAGCAGCATCTTTTCCTTATGATAACCATAATATTTGACCCTCTTTGGCTGTCTGCATTTCCTAGCCAAATGCCCATAACCTCGGCAATTAAAACATTGAATCTCAGTTTGTTGCACAACTTGAGTACCAACAGTTTCTCTATTTCCAACAACAGTAGCAACCCTCTAATTATCATACTTTGCAGGTTGTCGATCATACTTTGGAGGACTCTCAGCACGTCTTCGTGTGTCATACCTTGGAGGACTTTGAGCATACATGTTCCTCGTGTTAGATGATGTTCTGAGGTTGTTGTTGGTAGGTTTGTAGATTTTCCTGTATTGTTGCATAATAAAATCCATTTGTTGCTTGAATTCCCTATCCTTTTGAGCAAGTTCTTTATCACTGTCTTCTTCGGATGATTTCTCAGGTGTGGGTGATGGTGCTCTTGTAACTTCTTTGCCTCGGGATCTTGTTGGAGCATGTGCGTTAGACACAGTGGATGATCGTGGTGATGATGATTGAGTGTAGTAGGTCTTTGGAGCACGAGAATGATAATCTAGGTAATGTTGAGTGGTAGACACCAAAGCAAGGATTTGAAACCTTTGCAGCACGTTCAGCTTGAAGTTCATTTGCTTCATTTTGAAATTGTTTTAAAACATCAAAGAGTGTGTCATATGAAACTTCATCTAACTTTTTTTGTTGTTTCACTAAGGTAACAAACCGTGTCCACTCTGGTTGAAGTTGATGTAGAAATTAGACATTGACTTGCATGGTGGAAACTTGCAAGTTGTTTCGGGTCATGTCATTCATCATTTTGTAATAAGAATCAATTGATTCCCCATCCTTTGAAGTAAACTTGCCAAAGTCCCAAAACATCTTAGTTTTCATGTCTTGTTTGCTAAGTGATTCACCTTGTTGCAATCTTTCAATAGCCGTCCACATTTCTTTAGCAGTAGAACATGCATCAACCGTGGAATAAATATAATCTCTAATGCCACCAAGAATAAAGTATATTTCTTCCTTTTATGTATCAAAACAAGCACGGTTCTCTGGTGTGAGATTGTTTCTTTTTTCATCACGTTCATAAGCTGGTTGTTCTGTAGTTGTGTCTGTGGCTGGTTGTGCATGAACATTTATCCTTGCAAGTTTATAGGGTCCATAAAAAATGCATTGCCTTAAAGCATCACCTTTAGGTTTTGTGTCAATATAACGTAGAAAACGGGATTACCATTGATCATATCGACCCGACACAAGCATTGGTGGTCTCTCTTTGTTACCCGCCACCATTATGTTGTTGTTCGTCACAAGATATTCTGCAGTAGAATCCATCTCAATATTCTCTGAAATGATGAAGTGAATATGGATCTTAAGTAGATGTGTTGATTGTTGTTGAAGTTGAAATTTCGAAAATTCCGATTTGTTTTTCTCAGTCTGACAATAAATTCCTCAGTCCGACAAAACGGTAAGCTGAAAAAATTTTGTATCGCCAAATTTTGAAATTGAGTTAGAGATAGCCAAAAACTAGTAGGGAAAAAAAATTGATTTTACTTGACCTAAAAATTTTAACTCTTTTTTTAATCTTCGTGTAAACTATGTTTCGGGACTAGTATAGATAGTGGCTAAGTCTAAAAAATACTCAAACAAAACTTAACCAAACAGATCTCAATGTCCCATCGCAATATCCATCGGAATACCCATCGCAATGTCACCCATCAGAATACCTATCGCAAGTCTGATCGCAATGCTAGATCGCAAGTCTGGTCGCAAGTCATGATCGTAGGTCGTGATCGCAAGTATGATCGCAAGTCGTGATCGTAAGTCTTATCTTAACTTAGATCGTAACTTTAGATCGCAAGACACGATCGTAATATGGCTATCGGAATATTCCATCGCAATGTAGAAACCCCAGGTTTTTGCGATCGTAATATTCCCATCGGAATGAGCAAAAAACTTTCCGAGACTTGAAACCAACAAAGAATGGAGATTTCTTACCTTGTAATCCGATATAGAAAGCAAACCACAATAACCAAATCCTTACCACACGTATGAAAGATGTAGAGATATATAGAGGAAGATTTAGAGCATGGAAAACATAAGAAAAACTTGAATCCGAGATAATTTTATGTTTAAATCACACGAACTAAGTAGTAAATCAACAACGAATCACAAAAACTACCCCATGGCAATTGATACCAATTGTTGTCCAATAATTTGTGATGATTAAACAAGAAAGGTAGATAAAATATGGAAGATTTCTAGAGAGAGAAAGTAGTGAGATAAAGTAGAGAGAATGGTCGGAACTTTTGAAGGATTAGATTAGTGAGAGAAAAATGAAAATGACCAATGTTGATCCCAAACTTAGATCGATTAGCTTTGTGTATACGAGATTAGATCAAGTATAACACGTAGAGAAACCTTTGCTTATGAATAAAGTAACAAAGTGTTATGCGGAATTAACACTTGATCTAAAACACAATGATGTTAAACAAACTTTCACTTGTATTAGAATAATCTTGTTGATTACAATGAAAGGTTTAACTTGCGAATACTATGAAAACTGATATTCAACATTAACCTAAAAGATCTTCTTTTATAGAACAAGAAGTCTTGTACAATAAGCTACGAATCAACTATTCTAGGTAAAGATAAACATAGAAAATACATTGTCGTTTCTATCCTTACTAGAAGTAATCTAGAATATAATAAACGTGTAGCTCACATCTTCTATCAGTGCTTGTCTTCAATCTGTCAACGCTTGACTTTATCTTGTCAACGCTTATGCTGTCAGCGCTCACTTTGCTCTTATCAACGCTTGAGTTGTTCTTGTCAGCGTTCAAGTGTTCTGGCCTAAATTTATTCCCAACAATCCTCCCCTAAACTTGATATCCACTCTTATGATCAAGTTTCTGAATAAACATTAAGAACTTGGAGGAGTCTGACAAACCTTATCATATTGGTAATAAATAAATCTGATCAAATTCTTTGCCACGTCACTTGTGTAGTCTATCTCCAACTGGGTGTCCTTCATCTTCTCCAAAACAGCCTTGGATATGAAATACTGAGCATCTACAAGCAAATACTCAGCAAACTTTGTAGAACTCAAATGGTATACACCAGCAGCTGAATATAACCTCCATTGAAGACCACTGAGGTCATCTTCAAGATCCTTCCATATTTCAGGATCTTCTTCATTTGTCCCACACATTCTTTTGAATGTGGTCCAAAGTTTTATTCCATTGGCTGAAGTTGGTGCTTCAGCCTCATACTTGGTCTCTAGCAACCTCCAAAGGTCTACCAAGTCTTCTCTGTCACAACTTGCAAATAAAGATATGAGAGTGGTAAAAGTGTGTACCTCCTTGCCAAATCTTCCAATTTTCCAGAATCCACATTCATCTTCCTCATAACTTATAATTGGATTCCTGGAATCTAATGGTAACACATGAACCATATCTGAAGCTTCTAATGGGGAGAGCTTGAGGCTCTTTCTAATGATTGCTTCACTTGGATACAGTTGAGACATATCTTTTGGAAACTCAAGAACAAATCCCTTCTTCACTGGTCTAGGGACTATCATAGCTTTCTTGATTGCCATCTCTTCTGCAAGTTGCTCCTTTCTTTCATCTGAAAGAAGTCTGAAAGTGTTCTCTTCCTGCACTTTCACCCAAATAGGATAAGCCCTATGTTCCAACTCATCAAATGTCAAAGCCTTCAGCTTCTGATGTGTCCATCCAACTCCATGACATTTGAGCAACATAAAATAGAGCTTCCTTCTATCCCTTTTCAATTCAGAGAGAATGTTGCTTTCCCTGTACTTCAACATCACCTTACAATCCTGCTGAACTCTAAGAAGAATTTCCAAACCCCATATCTGATCTGAAATGGTCAAGTCTGGATTATCCATGCAGCTTTCTTCCCAAGAATTGTACATCTGAACTACCTCTGGCATATCAAAATCAATTTGCAACTTCAAATCTCTCAGCCTTTCCTTAGCAAGCTCATCACCATACTCAAGTCTTTCTGGTTCAACAATCATCACACTTGAGTCTGAGCTAGCTCCATCACTCTCTTCTTCAGAAGTCACAACAAATGGTGACTTTTCCTTCTCACCTTGTTCCATCATTTGCTCAGCCAGTCTTCTATCAAATTCAATCTGAGCTGCATGCTTTGGAACAACTTCTTCTACCAACTTACCCTTACCCTTATCTGTTGGTTCAATTGTTGGTAAGGTAGATGATAATACCTGAGTAGGAACATCTTTGATGATAGATGATGACTGGAATACATCACCTCCTTCAGCAGATCTGTCAACGCCCAAATTTCCTCTATCAGCGCCCAAAATATTTCTGTCAGCGTCCAAACTTGTCTTGTCAACGCCCAAATATTTTCCCTCAGCGCCTTGTGTAACCTCCCTCAACATATCTGTAAATGATAAATTTAAATTTGTTGGAGAGATTAAGGACGTATCAAAACCTTTTTGTTCCTTCAATGTAGTAAGAGCTTCAGCAATATCCAATGATTGGCCATCTTGACTGCTCTTATCACTCAGATTTCTTGCTTCCTCCCCTTTGGAAGACTCCTCCATACCTCCCCTTGAATGAGCACTCTCCAAAACAACAATCCTCTTCCTCAAAGCTTTGAGTTCAAGGCCTTGGTTACTGACAATTTGTACCAAATCTGCATTTTGCTTTTGCAAGCTAATGCAAACAGCCGTCAATTCTAAAAGCGTCATTGGTTCCAGTCTGCCCTCTTCCAAAATGGGAATTTGACCTCCCAAGTCAGGTTCATTGGGCATGGATGAGGACTTAATGATGTTGGGACTGTCTTGACCAGCATCTAAGCCTGAATCAATAGCCCTAGCCTCATCCAGGTCACCAGCCACACTTGTGGTGGTGGTTCTCTCTGCTTCATGGCTAGGACCACCAGAGGAGAACACTCCAGCAGTCCTTTGGCGTTTAATCAACCTAGATGCTGGTGGTGTGGAAGATGGTGTAGAAGATGGTGTAGATGTAGGTTGGTTAAGGGGTGTTTGGGTTTGTGATGGTTGGGTGTCAGTGGTGGAAATAGGCATATCAACGCCCACATTAGATGTGTCAGCGTCAAAGGGATTTTGGTCTATTTGCATTTGGTCAGGTGAGGGTAAAGGTTCAGGGATAAGTTCAAGTTGTGGTTGAGGGTCAATATGAGGTTGAGGGTCTGGTTGGGGTTGTGCTGCTGCAATAACAGCAAGCATGGCTGGGGTTAATGGTAGGTCTCTATGAGGTGGTGAATTCATCTTGGTAAAAATAGCCTTCTTTTGTTCAGGGATCTTATAAAAGTCATTGTGATCCCTTGAACAATATCTTTGAGCATCAAAAACCATTTGCAGAAAACGGGGATAAGCTAAAGTCATTTTTGTCCCCTTGTTTTTACACATTCCTTCAAAAATCATTTTAGACCAATTATAATTTTGCCCTGTTGCAATACACACAATAGCAGATGCAATGGATCTATTGATCTCATTGTGTGCAGTACATTTGGGACTCAAACATTGAAGGAGAATGTGAATTAGGTACTTCCAGGCTGGGGGAAATTCCTGCTTATGGTACTTATTAAGAGTACCTTCATCAGGAATAGGGTATCCCAAAGCCCTTAGCCCTTGTTCTATTTCAGATATGGGAAGCATGGTTATACCATCAGCATCATTAAGATGCAAGGCCTGGCGTACCAAGGCCTCAGTAACCACCCAAGGTCTCCCATGTACAATAGAAGTCAATGTTGTCACTCCATTAACTGTTGTGGAACTGACAGTGTTCCAAAACTGTTTAATGTGTGTGACTGGAATAAGTGGTGCATGAGAAAGAGCATACCTTAAAGGGGATGCATTCAAATACTCCACCATCTGAGTGTATTGAGGGAACAAAGTATTATCAGCAACAAGATAAGCAATCATGTTGTGTTGAGACTTGAACCCCAAATCCAATTCTGCTGAGTTAAATCTTGGTGCCATTGATGAAAGCTGTTAATTTGATGTATAAAAGATGAAGGTTGATAAGAGAAAATTGTTAGACAAGAATTATAGATACCCTGTTTAAAATAGGAGCCAAATTTATAGGAGTGGATGAATGCACGTGATTGGCCCAAAAATAGGCAAAGATTTTCAAAAATCAATCATGAAAATATTGAAAAAGTTTATAAGTTATCCCATGCATTTAATGAAAGTAACAACTCCTAAAATTACGGCTTGAAAATATGTCAAAAAGTTACAACTGGGTAGGTCCCATTGTTTGTCAACGGTCAAATATAACCCATCAACGCCCAACGGCTATAATCCTGTCAACGTTCGCCTAAAGCCATGTCAGCGTCCATTTTGGTCACAACAACGCTTGGAAAAATCTTGTCAGCGTCCAAAAATAAAATTGTTTTAAAAAATGAAAAATGACCTTAACAAGTAACTTATCCTAGAGAAGATAACCAAAAGCTGATAATTATCATAGGGCGGCAAGCACTGTCCAATTATGCACACTTGCATAAGTAAGATAGACATAACAGTCCTCTAGTGTCCCTTGCTAACCAAAATTCTTAACAACCAAGTTACCTCATAAAATCCTTGTTACTCCCAGGTAAAACCCATATCAAAAGGATTCCCAAGCCTCCCAACAGACCACAACCAATTCTAGGCCAAAAATGTCTTGGCAGCATGCAAAGTTGATATACTATGCATGCTACAGTGCCTCATGGTTTAGAAAAACTAACCCATACTCACCAGTGGACACAATCTAGAATTGTGATGAGAGTATTCTAAGAATACCCAAGAGTCCTAAAGGTTCCTTAAACCTCCCCTCAAACTATGATACATGAGTTCTCAAAATATATATATGAACATTAAAAATTTATGTCAAGATAGGAATATAAATATTCCAACCATCATCCATAAACAAAAACATGTCCAAATAACTCTTCAAAGATCCATAAGCAACTCTGTATCCAATGGTATAAAGCTACCACCTACCTGCACATTTAGATGAAAACCACAAAACTAACATTTGTTGCTGACAGCGTCCCGACAACACTTATCAGCGTTGAAGCAACTCTTGTCAGCGTTAAACCATAATATCTCCAACAACGGCAAAATAACACTTGACAGCGTTGTATTTACCTTTGTCAGTGTTAGTAAAAGAATGTGGAAAATCTAAATCATCACAAAGACCAATAACAATGCATTATCCTGTACATACTTTTACAAAAATATTCCAAAACACATATTAAGTGAGATTAACCATTCCAATATTTGTTACCAAATATTGAAATCTTCCAGCATCAAAAGGTTTAGTTAATAAATCAGCTACATTATCTTCAGTATCTACCCTATCTGGTTGTATTAAACCTTTCTCAAAGCAATCTCTTATAAAATGATGTCTAATTTCTATGTGTTTGGTTTTAGAATGATGTACAGGATTTTTAATAATGCATAAAGTACTGTTATTGTCTACAAAAATCTTGGTATGCATAAAATTATACCCATAATCCAACAGCTGGTTCTGAATCCATAAGACTTGTCCACAACAAGCAGCTGCAGCAACATATTCTGCTTCAGTTGTAGAGTTGGCCACCACTGTTTGTTTCTTGCATTGCCAAGATATTAATCTGCTCCCAAGAAATTGGCATCCACCAGTTGTGGATTTCCTATCAAACTTGTCACCACCATAATCACTGTCTGAATAAGCAATAAGGTCCAATGGAGAATCTTTTGGGTACCATAATCCAAGATCTGGATAACATCTCAAGTACCTAAAAATTCTCTTCACAGCAAAAAGGTGACATTCTTTGGGAGTCACTTGATGGCGTGCACATGCACATACAGCAAACATGATGTCAGGTCTTGAGGCTGTAAGATACATCAATGAACCAATCATTGATCTATAGTGCCTAACATCCACATCCTTTCCAGCTCCAATCTTTCCCCAAGGGTATTGCCTATCCATAGGAGTGGAAGCCTCCTTCTCATGTGGAGAAAAACCATATTTCTTCAAGATTTCAGCTACATACTTGTCTTGGGAGATGAAGATACCATCTTCTTTCTGCTGAACTTGTAAACCTAGAAAGAAGTTCATCTCACCCATTGCACTCATCTTGAACTTATCTGTCATGAGCTTGGAAAAATCCTCACTCATTTTTGGATCAGTAGACCCAAAAATGATATCATCAACATAGACCTGCACAAGTAACACATGTTTTCCTTTCTTCTTTGTAAACAGTGTCTGATCTATGGTGCCCCTCTTGAAACCATTTTCCACCAAGTAGGTGGACAATGTACCATACCATGCTCTTGGGGCTTGATGAAGTCCATACATTGCTTTCTTCACTCTATAAACCTTATATGGATTCTCAGGATCTTCAAAACCAGGAGGTTGCATGACATATACTTCCTCAACAATTGTCCCATAGAGGAAAGCACTCTTCACATCCATCTGGTAAACAGTAAAATTCATACAAGAGGCATAAGCTAGAAAGATTCTTATAGCTTCAATTCTTGCAACTGGTGCAAAAACTTCTTCATAATCAATTCCTTCCTCTTGTGTATAACCCTGAGCGACCAAACGTGCCTTGTTTCTGACCACAATGCCTCTTTCATCTTTCTTATTCCTTAGAACCCATCTTGTCCCAATTGGTCTCACATATCTAGGACAATCAACCAGCTCCCAAACATCCTGTATAGCAAATTGGTGAAGCTCATCCTGCATTGCTTCTACCCAACTTGGTTCCTTGAGAGCATCAAAAAATTTCTTGGGTTCTTCCTGTGACAGAAAACAGGCAAACAAACATGCTTGTACAAGAGGGGTATCAACCTTCTTGTGTATATTGGCAATAAATCCACCAAGACCTTGATGGGATCTTCTTGTCTGAACTGGAGCCATAACATCACCAATTATTTGAGATGTGGGGTGATCTTTAGCTGTGGAAGTGAGAACTCCTCCTTCAAAAAGTCTGGTGTCCTCAACTTCACGCTCCATGTTGCCAATATCTTCTTCCTCAGATTCTTCTTGATCAACAGAAATCTCTTCATGGACATTAGAAGGTCCACCCTGTTCAAAATGAGAAGAGAAAAGCTGTGTAAAGGTGTCTCCAAAGTCTGAACCTTGCTTGTCAGCGTTGGGGCTAACAACGTTTGAACTGCTGTTGTCAGCGTTGGAGCCATCAGCGTCTGAATTGGTCGTGTCAGCGCTTGATTTCCCTTTGTCAGCGGTTGAAGAATCATGCATGTTTGTAGTTGGTGGTATCTGAACACCACCATTATCTTTCCTTGTAGCAGTAGCAGCAGCATAATACTCATCTGTCCATATAGGAAGTGTAACAAATTCTTGTGTGGGAGATGATATAACTGCTGGTGGTCCATCCTCCTTAGCAACCTGTATACCTGAAACATTACCAATTCTCTTTTCCAAAACACTTGAAGTTACCTTCACAATGTCTGGATCAGTAACAGGCATATAATTTAAAGCTCTAGACAAAGGTTCTAAGTCAAACAACCAATTTGGACCACTCTCAGGATCACTAGGTTTACTTTCTAAAAACCTAACATGTACCTTTTCAAGTATACGTTTTTCCTTTTTAATGTAAACCCTATATCCTTTACTCTGCACTGAATATCCCATGAAGTAGCCTTCATCACCTTTTGAATCAAATTTACCTAGGGCCTCACTAGTTTCTAACACAACTACATGACAACCAAATGGCTTAAGAAAACCAATATTGGGCTTCCTTCCCCAAAGTAATTCATAAGGTGTCTTATTATGTATCTTGTTGACCAATGCCCTATTCTGAACATAACAAGCTGTGTTAACAGCTTCAGCCCAAAAGGCTATAGGAAAGTGGGCATCAGCCAACATGGTTCTGGCTGCTTCAATAAGGGTCCTATTCTTCCTTTCAACAACTCCATTTTGCTGAGGAGTTCTAGCTATGCTGAACTGCCTAGTAATCCCTTTCTTGGCACAAAAATCATGTAATAACTGATTTCTAAACTCGCCCCCATTGTCACTTCTAATAATTTTGACCTCATTACCATTTTTCTTTTCTATTTGGGTAATGAAATTAATCAGACTAAGGGCAGTTTCACTTTTCTTGGCTAAAAAGAAAGTCCATGTGAACCTGGAGTAATCATCAGTAATGACAAAACAATATGATTTACCCTTCAAACTTTCTATATTAGTTGGACCAAAGAGGTCCATATGCAATAAGTGAAGGGGTTTAGAACTAGAGTGCACCTGTTTAGACCTGAATGAGACCTTGTGCTGCTTGCCCTTAAGGCATGCAACACAAGAGTGGTCATTGTGGAAAGCCTTTTCAGGCAAACCATCAACTAAACCAAGCCTCACAAGCCTATTAATATTCTTAAATTTTATGTGCCCTAGTCTCCTGTGCCAAAGATTACTTTCATCTACTGAGGCTTTAGCATATAGACATGACATTTTATTATTTACCTTAATTCCATTAAGATTCACATTATATATGTCTTTATGCCTTGGTGTTCTAAAATCTATGTATTTCTCATAAGGGAGCTTATAATCTTTGCTTAACACCAAGCACTCAGTATCTGTGAAAAGAACCTTATTTTTGTTATCACACACTTGTGATACACTAAACAAATTATAATCCAGGTCTTTCACCAAGAAGACATTATCAAACCTTAGATTGTTGGTGACAAGGGTTCCTTTTCCAGTGATGGTGCCGTAGCCCCCTCCAAAGTATACCTTATCACCATCTTGAATAGGAGAGAAATTGGTCAGATAGTCTTCTTTTCCTGTCATGTGCCTTGAGCATCCACTATCCCAGTATCCATAGTCATTGATCTTCTTCTGAATGCCCTGCACATAAAGAAAACACATTAGTTTTCTTTGGGAACCCAAGCCTTGGAAGACTTGGATTCATTTGGTTGTTCAACAAGAACAGACTTGGTTCTCATAACAACCCCATTTTCATCCCTGTTTGAATGAAATTCCCAGTTAACCCCAATTGGTGTTGACAATGCCTTTGAAATATAATGAAACCTGTTGCATGTCATAGAAATACCAGAATTATTAGGGTTCTGGTCCTGTTTTGGTCTCCATGTTAAGCTTGTAGAAGCTTTAGACCTATTTCCCTGTGGCTGCAAATACCTAGGTTTGTCAGCGCTGAAATTTCTCTTGTCAGCGCCCCGATTGCTCCTATCAGCGTTATACCTAGGGTTTGCTACAGGAACCCATTACCTATTTGACCAAGTATTTGACTTTTGAAAAGGTCTTAGGCCTTGTGTGTTAGACCCTATAGAAAATAATGGGGCAGGTCTAACAACTTGTGAACTTTTGTTCACAAAGGTATTGGGTTTGACAGTGTTTGACCTATGTTGACTTTTGTCAGCGCTGAAATGGTTCCTGTCAGCGTTGACATTGGAAGCATTGACACATTTGTAGGCCAAATGTGAGAAGCTACCACATGTGTAACAAACTTTTCTAGACATAGTCTTAGGTCTAGAAGCAAAGAAGCCTGTTCCATGATTACTAACTTGGCTTTTTGGTGACCTAGAATTTCTATACATCTCTGCATATTTAACACTAGGTTTTCTAACAGATTGTGGGCCAAGGTCAACAGCTTTGCCAGTGGTAGGATGTGTGATCTTAATAGGTTTAGGATCAAGGCTCTTGATTGGTGTGGGCTCATTTGGACTTTCACACAATAACCCTCCCTTAACAAACAAGGTGTGGTTTGCTTTCTTCCATTCTTCTAGGTCAGTCAGCTTTTGCTGATATTCCTCAACTGGGGAAGTCACTCTAGGTGGAGGAATAAACTCCTCCTCTTGGCATTCTGGCAAGCCAGTCCAAGATAAGTCCTTTGATTGGACACCATAGAAATCCCCAGCTGGTGGTGGAACAACAGTATAATTATTCATCCCAATCCCACTCATATCCTTAGAGTCTCTTTGTTTGCTAACACACTCTCCTAGGGATTGTGTGGCCTTATCAAATCTCTGGATTTTAAGACTCACATTATCTTTATTTTTGTTAGCCTCCTCTAACTGAGCTATCAAATCAAGATTAACCCTATTCACTATATCTTGAACATCCTTACTCTGATGTAACTCATGTTTTAAGATATTTATTTGATCCTTTAAATCAAACTCCATTTTCTTATACTCAGATACTGTCTTTTCTGTTTGGGTAAGAGCAACTTGATAGTTAGATACTTTGCATCTTTCAGTACTTGCATCATCTAATAATTTAACTATCTCTTGTTTTAATTTTTCAGTATTTAAACGACAACCCTTAGAACAGAAAGCATCATCATATACCTCATTATCTGATGAAGAGGAGGAGTGTGCCATGAGAGCATATTCAGCATGCTCTTCTTTAACCTCAGCAACCAAAGCTCTGTCCTCTTCCTCATTCTTAGCCATCCAGCTCCAATCCCATTCTCCAACACCATCAATTTGTTGAACAGCAACCATGGCCTTGGGATCTGGGTTCTTAATCATTTGGCTAGAAGGCTTCCCAGCATCAGATCTTCTTGGAGATCTACATTCCCTCATAAAGTGCCCCATCCTATGACAGTTGTAGCACTCCACCTTGGACTTGTCAAAGCCAGCAACATCCTTAGCATTAAAGGTCATCTTCTTCTTGAACCTTTTATTGAACCTGTTTGCTCTTAAACTTACAAGAGCCATAGTCCACTTTATATCCATCTCTTCCAATTGTTCATCACTTATCTGCTCAAGATCTTCATAAGTGATCCTTGAATCACTAGGCAAAGAAGCAATGAAGGCACACACAGTATCAAGATCAAAACCAGCAGGTTTAATTCTATCAGCGCCATGATTGTGTGTGTCAGCGCTTGAGTACAAAGCGTTGACAGGATATGATCCAGCACTAACAGATTGACATCCAGCGCTGACACCTTGAGATCCAGATGCTGAATGTCCATAGAAGTTCATGGAATCAAATTGGCCTTCACTTTGTGAAAAGAAGGCCATGTTGCTGCTGGAAGATTTGTTATCACTTTCCAATTGCCATTCATTCTCCAACAGTCTTAACTTGTTGAAGATGTCATCAAACCTGGAAGTCTTGTGAGTATTATTGACAAGAATAGATCTTGTCTCAATCTTCCATACATCACCAAGGCTTTTGAGAAAAGTAGCATTCAATTCAGGATCATCAATCTGTTTTCCCATGAAGGAAAGTTGACTTGTGATATCAAGAAGTCTACTTCTCACACTGCTGAGATTCTCATTAGGTTGAGCTTTAAAGACAGCATACTCATGCAAGAGTTGCTTCTTCTTTTCTTCTTTTGTGTCAGCATTGCCACCATGTGCCACTTCAAGAGCTTCCCAAAGCTCTTTTGCAGACTCAAATCGTTTGTACTTGTGCTGATTCTCATGACCTAGGGCATGTTTCAAGATGTTCAGGATTTTCATGTCCACCCTCTTCTTGGCTATATCTTCAACAACAACAGCTCTCCCATCTTCAGGTTTTTCCACCTTATCAGATTCAGGACAATTAGGAACAGCTGTCCTTGTAGCAATAGCAGCAGTAATCTTTGCTGCTTTATCGAATGTGTTCCCATATTCGATAATTTCCCAAAGAGTGTAGTCATGAATAGCTATGTATTGCTCAAAATTGGACTTCCAAAGCTCAAAGTTCCTGGCATCAAACATGGGAATTTTGATACTAGGGTTTGAGAAGTTGTTTTGCAGCAAAGCAGGAGGTTGATTTGTGCCAGACATGGTGTTTTTAGGGTTTTGAGAATTTAGGGTTTTTAGGGTTTGGTGTTTTAGGGTTCTGCGTTACTTAAAGATCAAAAGTTTCTCAACAAGCTCTGATACCACTTGTTGATCCCAAACTTAGATCGATTAGCTTTGTGTATACGAGATTAGATCAAGTATAACACGTAGAGAAACCTTTGCTTATGAATAAAGTAACAAAGTGTTATGCGGAATTAACACTTGATCTAAAACACAATGATGTTAAACAAACTTTCACTTGTATTAGAATAATCTTGTTGATTACAATGAAAGGTTTAACTTGCGAATACTATGAAAACTGATATTCAACATTAACCTAAAAGATCTTCTTTTATAGAACAAGAAGTCTTGTACAATAAGCTACGAATCAACTATTCTAGGTAAAGATAAACATAGAAAATACATTGTCGTTTCTATCCTTACTAGAAGTAATCTAGAATATAATAAACGTGTAGCTCACATCTTCTATCAGTGCTTGTCTTCAATCTGTCAACGCTTGACTTTATCTTGTCAACGCTTATGCTGTCAGCGCTCACTTTGCTCTTATCAACGCTTGAGTTGTTCTTGTCAGCGTTCAAGTGTTCTGGCCTAAATTTATTCCCAACAACCAACACCCTTCCTAACATGCTAGGAAGGGTATATATAGTCCACCCACATGCGGGCTTTGTTATGGACTATATTCCAATGGGTTGGGCTTTCCTTTTGTGCTTTAGTTACTTATGAATGAACTTTAGCCTAAAGTAAAGCCCGTATAACACGACTAATCTACTACCTATTACAACCTTCTATTATACGATACATAATAAACATATGACCGAGCATTCTTATTTTACTCAATATTTTGAGGCTAACAAATAAGAATACTACTCCCCTTTTATTTTGAGTCGCAAACGAAGCCGAAATCTTCAATCTTCGCCTTATTGTGTGTTGACTTGCTTATTTTCTGCAATTGAACACAAAATATATACGCAAACATATCTTACATACCAAATAAAAGATTAAAAATCCACACAAGTATTAGTTTTGTCCTACGCGCCAACAAAGGCATATTACACAACCAAATAAATTGTTTTCAAATTGTTTCAAATTGTGACTAGCACACGAGTCACAAACACAAGAGGCATCACATATCCTCTTCAGTATCGTCATTCCTTAGAGCATTGGATGGGTAGAAGTGTGGTGGATAAGGTGGTGGTTGTTGGGTGTAGTAGAATGGCTCATGGTGATATTCGGGTGGTCCATAAGGTCCACTCATCAGAACGCTATATTGTTCCGCCATCCTCTCAAAAACCGGAGCGTATTTATCCATGCTATAACATTGTCGCTCCATCATAAAACCAAGTTGGTCTTGTATAACCTCCATCCTTCCCATCTTATCACAAACATCTTGTAGTGATTCACGAGGAGGTCATGGCATGCTGATGAGACTGTATTTATACATAGTCTCATCGTCCAAATCGGGCTTAAAATGCTTAAAATATCATCAAAATACCCAAATATATGCTTGTGTTTGTTCATTGTGTATTTTAGGTACGGATATCGTGAATTCACCAAAAGATCAAAGGAATCAAGCAAAAACGAACACGGGAAACGAAGCCGCACAAAGAACCGGACCCGAGTCATGAATTTCCATTCAAGTCCTTGAAGAATTGAAGATTGTCAAGATTGGTCCCTCATCTTTGGAAGACTTGTCATATTATACCCTTGTGAAAACTCAAAATACACATTGGGTCCCTAATATTTGAAGTATTTACATTATTGGCCCTTGGAATAAAGTCAAATTGCATTAAAGGTCCTTATTATAAAGTTTGGAAAAACCTTTGTGCCATTTTCAGCAAGTTAACCAAACTTGTTATAAGGGAAAAAAGAAGTTGGAGCTATTTAATTTGAAGTGCAAAGATTAAGAGAGTGCAGGGGTAAAATTTGACCAGGCAACCAATCTCACCTTAGCCAACCAATGACCTCCACGTCATCCCCCACTCACCGTCCACCAATCACAAGCCCCATTCTCCCCATGTCACACTCCACTTAAACTTTTTAAAAACTGATTATAACTAATCAGATATTATTTGGAGGCAAACAAAATATTTAAATCCCATTAACCCATAAACCAAATCAAACTCCCCTATTTAACCCCTCCCTAAACCTAGTTTACCCATGAACCCTAAATCCGAAATTCACTTTAAACAAAGGGGTTTTACCCCTAAGTTTCCAGATCACTGATTTACCTTTTTCTCATCAAAACCCACTCAACTTTAACCTTCCCAACACTCCCATGTGCCCATATGGTCCCTCCCCTGCTCCCCTGTTTTGGCAAAAATGGCAAAGAAAGAATCTTGCCAGTAATCCAACGATCCAGCTTCAATACTTGGTCCTAAAGTTTAAATTGAACATCTCAGATCACTCCAATCCAACTGGCTATCACATGGAGCATCTATTGACCAAGAATCAGTCAAAGACTCAAAGGGCAAAACTGGATTTTCAATGTTTAGGGTTTTTTCACTCTTGTAATTTTTTATTCATTAGTCTAGAATCTTCTTTCTTGTAGTATAAATACAATGCCGGGTTGTGGCATTGTTTTTGTTCCAGTTTTTGTACTTTTTTTTATCAAAGTAATGAAAGTGAAAAGATTTTTAAAGTGTGCAAACAATTGAGTTCCTTTATTGCTTGTCTTAGTTTAATCATTTTCTTTACTTTGCAAAATTTAGTTTAAGGTTTATTAAACATTCGGTTTAAAAGGATTTTGGAGAAGTTTTTGTTTTCTTTAAATTTTTCTTCAACCAATTTGAGTCCAAAAGCAAATGAAGTGAAAGTGGACTTTGCTCTTGGACTCCAGAAGGTGTTAATACCTGGTTAGAATCCGTTTTTTTTCAAATTTGGTATTTCATAAAGATCTTTATAAGGTTTCTGTTTATTGCTTTGTTAACCCTCACTGTTTGAATAAGCTATCCCAAAAGCCTTGACAAGCTTTTGGAATAGCTTTTCAAGCTTGAATTTCTTTCTTTGGTTTGCTTTGATTGTGCAGGTTTTCATTCAAGACCATAACACCATCTTTCTTTTCCATGTTGAAGATATTGCATACCCTTGGTCTGTTGTAGACCCCAGCAAGGGCTCTCTACTCACTTCCATGTCCCTCATAAGCTCACAAAAGTGGACATAGGGAAGGCATTCAGCTGGTAAGAGGCTTGAACCCCCTATTTCATATTTTTTTTGTTTATTGTGGATTTGTGTTTGTGGGTTTTTGTGTTAGTTATTGATTTGCCTATGCTTGTTTAGTTATTTTATGCATGTTATAGTAAGTAGAGATTAAGCTGAAAGTTATTTGCTTGATATATCTTTGTTAATCTTTGTTAATTTTTGTATATCAGTTTTATAGGGGTGTTTGGGTCTGCTTATTGAGTCAAGTAATTGATATATATTTGGTTTAAAAACAGACTAGACACACTCAACAGGGTAGTGATAGGTTGTATTGTTAGTTTGGTTCAAGTTTGGTAGGATATAAGTGAGGTTGTATGCTTTATTTTTGGTTAAAAAGTCAAAATCAGTAAGTCCTTGTTGCTGTAAATTTTAGTGTAATATTTTCCTCGAAAGTTTGTTGATTGTAAGATATAGTGAGCATCTAGGGTTTTATTAACTTTGTGAGTGTATTGGTTGGACTGTGTGCAAGTATTGAGCTTTTAAAATTCGTCTAATTGCACTTTGCACCAGGCAACTGTTCACAGAAACATATAAGCCCAAACAGTCACCTATCTTTGCCATTTTTGTGCTTAATTTGTATTGTGATTGTGTGTTTTTTTTGTTTAATCTAACTCCCCACACTTCCATGAGTGTGGGGGTGCCCCTCTTGTCCATCAAAACTAACTAATCAACAAGTTAGAGTCAAAAAAAGTCACCAAACCTTGTTTTTATAACTGTCAGTGGGAACCCATTTCCCACTGCTATTGTTAGCAGTTCCCACTGCTTAGCTAGAAAACAAAAACAGGCAAGTGTCACTATCAGATTTCTTGTTCTTTTGTCTTTAGTGACCAAGAATTGGATTTAGGACTTCAAACAAATTGCAATATTTTTCATATTTAATTTCTGATTTTTCAGTATAATTAGTTTTTAATTTACTGTTCATTAAGTATTTTTTAGGTTTTATAGCTATTTTTAATCAACTTTTTAAATACTGTTTTTGGCATTTAGTGTAAAAATTCATTAGTTTTCAGTTTTAAAAATTTTGTTAGACTTAGAAAAATATTTTAAGGTTTCTAGTTTAAAATTATTTCACTGTTCACTTTTTAATTATGTTTTATAATTAATTTAGCTTAATTAGGGTTTTAATATTTAACTGTTTTGTCTTTTAGTGAAAAAAATTTACATTTTTCAAACTTTTTCAATTTTCTACTGTTCATTAGTATAAATTAGGATTTTTAAAATTCTCAAATCATTTTTGGCATTATTTTATTATTTTATATGATTATTTTAGTTTAAAAATAGTTTTAAGTGTTTTAAAAATAGAAAAATAGTTTTGAAAATTTAGGAAAAATACTTTTTAGTCTTTAAATAATATAAGTGAGTTATTTGTTCAATAAAATAATATTTTGGACATTTTGTTAATTATATTTAATTTTAGGGCTTTAATTAGCATTAAAAATAGAATATTTAATTATTAAAAGGTTTTAAAATATATTTGTTGGATTTTTATTCTTATTTATATTATTTTAGTCTTAGTTTAAGCTTTTAATTAATTTTTAGGTTTAATTTTTAATTTTGTCGCGTTTTACGTATTTACGTTCGCGTTTTACGTCAACGTCGTAGCTTAATCATAGTCGTAGCTCGTCTTTACTTTTTCTCTTCTAAACCAAAAACGTCACTAATCCAAACTTGATTTCATATATATTGGCACATTAATACACACACCGCCTTCGAGAACGAACCCGCACTTTTTCGTCTTCATGGTTTTCCTAAATCGTGTCGATTAATACATTCCGCCTTGTATTCTTGTTTTTCCTAAAATAAGAAGTACAAAAACTACAATATCATTTTGGCGCCGCTGCCGGGGAGGTGTTTAGTGTGCCATTATTATTAGTATCGTGTTTGTGTGAGTAGTACGTTTTTGCTTTTCAATTTTTGGAAAGCGTGAATATCGTACATACTCATTTTTGTTATTTTTCATTACTATATTGTATTATCCAAATAAATCGTGTTTAATTTTCCTAAATTAAACACACAACAGTCTTTTACTATATTAAAGATATATTGGTTTTCATTTTTTGTGAATATATTATTACTATATTGTATCTACGTAAGAACAATAAATATACAAGTACTACAAAAGCGTGAAAACGCAACCTTGATTCGGGATTTCATCACTCGATCATTGTATTTGAATCTAAAGAAAAAGTTTAAAGGCAAAATAGATAAATACTTTCGTGAGGCTTAATTTCAATTAACACAAACTATAAGGTGGGTATAAGGCGGTTGTATTTCACGACCTAAAGGAAAAAGGCTCTTAAGTGCTTCGCGCCGCCTCGTTTCCTCCGCTTGCTTGTGCGTGTTTTGAGAAAGAGAGCTAATCGAGGGTTTGCCGCCCAAGTATTATCTACGTATATTATATTTGCTTGTTTTTTCAAGATTAAACCCTCTTGAACGTTTTGGTGTTCCACCAACGTTCTAAAGTCATCGAGAACGTTCACTCCACGTGATCGTTTTCATTCTTTGAGGCTCCTTTAATTGAGAAAGTCGATTCGAGGGGAGATTTGTAGATTTGTGTCTACGTAATACATTCAAAAATCCAAAAAAATTAAAAACAATCAAAAACCAAAAAAATTGAAAAAATCGAAAAACCGCAAAAAGAATCTTCTTTGCTACCACCCATTCTACGCTTAGTGCATGGGCACTCGATCGAAGGATTATTCCAATTCTAGCGAAGCTTCGAATCGACGCAATCGTAATCGAAGGAATCGACGACGTAGACGAGAATTAGAAACCGACGTTCTTAATATCGTTGTTGAAGAAACCGTAGAGGAGATGGCCAACAATCGTTCGATGATGGAATTGCTCCAAGCGCCCACCGAGGGTTATGGAGACGCGATCGTAATTCCCGCTATCGAAGCGGAGAATTTTGAGATTAAGAGCGGAATGCTTTCGTTGATCCAAGCTACGAAGTTTCGAGGTCGTGAAGCCGATAATCCTCATGACCATATTCGGAATTTTGATCGTCTTTTAGCCACGAGCAAGTTTAAGAACGTCGACACCGATGTCGTCAAGCTTATGCTTTTTCCGTACTCGCTCGATGGTGCCGCCAAGGATTGGTACGAGAAAGAGCCACCTAATTCGATAGTTACGTGGAAGGATCTCGTCTCCAAGTTCGTTAATTATTTTTTCCCACCGTCTAAGACAACGTTTTTCAAGAATGAAATTACGAAATTTGAGCAAAAACCGAATGAATTTTTAGAGACGCGTGGGATCGTTTTAAGGAATTCCTTAGGCAATGTCCTCACCATGGTTTTTCCGAGTTTCACCAAATCGATACGTTTTACAACGGTCTTAATTTTCACGAACAAGATTCGTTGAATTCCGCCGCCGGTGGCAATTTTTTGTGTAAGACTCCGAAAGATGCATTGATAATTATCGAAAACCGATCCAAGGTTTACCAACTCCGCAACGCACAGAGTGTTGCCAATGTCACCAATGTTAGTAATTCTAATCGCGACATTGAGAGAGTTGATGCGAAAGTCGACAAGTTGACGAATGTGTTTACGTCTTTTCTCGTTGAGATGCAAAAGAAAGACGCTCCCGCTACGGTGAAAGCGGTTGAGGTTTCGTGTACGTTTTGTGGTGGACCTCATAATTATTACGAGTGTGCGGCTACGGATGGCCAAACGTCTAATGTGAGTGCGTTAAATGGAAACAACAATTTTCAAAATCAAAATAACGTGGGTCCATCACAACAAGGCAATTATAACCAAGGCAACAATTTTCAAAATCGAAACAATTTTCAAGGAAATAATAAACAAGGAAATTTTTCGAATCAAAATCAAGGAGGTTATAATCAAGGTCGTAATATAACTTGGCAAAATCGAGACGATAATCAAAACTCGAATTTTTCAAACAACAACAATCAAGGAAACAATTTTTCAAGTGGGAATCAAGGAAATTTTCAAAGAAACAATCAAAACCAAGGGAACTTTAATCCAAATCAAAATAGTTCGTCAAACGATTTTCAAAATTACATGAAAACGAATGAGGCTAATATGAGACGATTAGAGGGAGAAATTGGTACTTTGAAAAACGACTTTTCTAATACATTGAAATTGCAAAACACGAAGATTGAGCAAGGGCAAATTGATATTAAAAAGATGTTTTCGGCCATAATGAACAAGTCCTCGGGTGCGTCATCGAGTTCGTTACCTAGTGACACCGTAGCAAATCCGAAGGAACAATGTAAAGCCGCCTCGTCTCGTGAGAAAGGTCGTATGATTACCCCTAACCTTGATGGATTTAGAGTTGTTTCTTCCTCTCGACCCTCGACTTCTAAGACGTCTTCTTGTTCTAAAGTCGATGGGGTGAACGTGGCGACCAAGGAAAAGAGTGCACACCCTCGTGTACCTCAAATTCCATCCACGGTTCAAAAAGAGAGCTTTGTCGACCTTACCAAAGTAACCCTTGAAGAAACTTGTGCTTCAATCCTTCTTAAAAAAACCCAAAAGGCGTATGCCGAGAAAGGAAAAGGATCCGGGCCAATTTCTACTACCTTGTGATTTTTCCGAGATTGAGGGATGTTTAGCCCTTGCTGATTTAGGTGCTAGCATCAATCTCATGCCTCATTCTCTTTGGAAATTGATGAGATTGCCTTCACTTACCCCCACAAACATGATAATCGAGCTAGCAAATTGTACGCCTTTAATACCAATTGGAATAGCCGAGGATGTCTATGTCAAAGTTGGAAAGTTTGTTTTTCCCGCATATTTCGTTATATCTGATTACGAGTGTGACCCTAAATGTCCCATTATTTTAGGCCGACCATTCTTATCGACGGCTCGAACCGTAATCGACGTTCACGAGGGGAGACTTACTATGAGATATGGGGATGAGAAAATAGACTTTTTCGCTAGAAAATCCCAAGGATTTAATGAGAATTAAAAAACCGAGGTTTCAAAACCTAATGATTCAAATCCTAATGATTTCAAAATGTTCACTTTAGCGGAAAGAATGAAGCTTAATGCATGTTTAGAAAGAATTAAGAAAAACGGTTTTAAAGATGATGATTTTAATGATAAAGAATACGTGTACCTAATTCAAAAGGGTATGAGTAAATTTATGGATGAAAACTCACTTTGGGATGTTTTTAGCGAAACAAGTGAACCACCAATTCCGAAGGCGACGTTAGTGCCATCACGACAAAGACCAATATGGGCTCGTCTTCACCACCTTCGAAGGACCACGTCTTTGAGGCTTCAACTTCTAACTCCATCGAAGTGCCACCTTTGCCTAGCCCAACACCCGTTGAGGCTAAAGGGTTTATCGACATCGATCCTCTCATCCTAGAAAAGTAACCTAAGCATAGCCATTCGACTTGTAAGACCATGGTTGTGAGTGCTCACATCGACTCTTTCTTTGACGATGACGATGGCGATTTTGCCGAGCTTGATCATGTACTTCGAAATCCACATGCAATTTTTGATTCTCCTAAAAAGAAACATGTGAAGTACGATGATTACAAGTTTGATCCCGAGATTGAGGAAATCATTGAACGAGAGCTAGCTCTTATGCCTTAACTTCCACCTACGAGTGAGGTTGATCTTTCCAAAACCGAGGATGAACTTAATGAGTTGGAAAGTCTTATTTTTGATGACGAACCAACTCATGTGACCACTAAAAATCCAATTCTCAAGGAGTTACCTAATCAACACTCCTCAAAAGATAATTACGTTTACAACATTCGAGGGGATTTAACTTATCAACAATCCTCACAAAAGAATGATGGTTTCGTGCTTGATCGTGATCTTTTCGAGAGAGTTTCTAAGATACTCAAGGAGGGGAATGACAAACCGTGGTTTGACAAGCCTATCTTTGATGAAGAAATCGATGAGATCGACGTTCATGAGGATGACGAGTATGTAGACCCCGAGGGGGCGGTGTTCTTTATTGACAAACGTTTTGAGAACTTATATAATCAGCCACCCCCTCCCGCCAAAGACTTAAATGTGAGGATTTTTAGCGCGGCTAATTTTCAATTTGACACGCCAAATATTTTCGACATTATTCAATCGGTTTTCATAAAGAGTTTTTGAACGATGAAAAAGGAAAAGATTTTAAAAATGTTTTAAAAGATTTTTCTACGTGTTTAACTCTGTCATCACGTCGTTTTATGAGTGCTACCACCTCGTCTACTCCTTTTGACGATGGTGTGTGTGGTTTTAGTGTGGGGGAAGCCCCTTATGTTCCCTCACATTTCTCCACCGAGGACGAGATTTAGGATCCCGGAATTGCTTGTAAAGGGAAATCTCGGTCTTCCACCGATGCAATAAATGGAAAATCTTTTCATTTGCTTGGTGTGAGTCTACCTCGAGTAGCTCATTTTAGTGACTTACCCATTGCCCCACCTTTCTACTTCACATCTCTTTTCTTCTACCCCATTGGGGTTTGTGTTGAAGTAGCGTTGTTTCGTCTTTCATCCGAAAACGAAGACGCTATCTTTGACCCCGGTATACGTATATCGGGTTTTTAAAGTACTCCATGTACTTTTGGGCCTTGTTTATCATTTAAGCCCCACCAAAAATGACCAAACCATGATTATCCCTATATGATCACATTTATGGGGATCCGAGTCGAGCTTTTGACTCGGTTATCAAAAACAAGGTGCCTCGTGGGGGATTCTCATGCTTATCCTTGTATATATTATTTCTTTCTTAGTTTAACGTAACGAGGGGACTTGTGCTCTTCCAACCTTTTTTTCGTGGTTGTTTGTGATTGTGATTTATTAGGTTCATCGTCATCATTGAAGCCTCTCGTGTTCGTTTTACGTAGCACTCTAGCTTCGATCGTTGCCTTTGGAGATTCCGATATCCGATGATATCTTTTTATGTTCTAACGTTTATCTTAATAGCATAATTCATAAACGGCTTTTAGGTTATTCGTTTTACCCTTTCCGTGCTCGAGATTAAGCATTCGACTTCGTCTCTAGTATGGGGGTGTTTCACCCCTAGACTCGAAACATTGAGGACAATGTTTAGTTTTAGTATGGGGGTGAGTAGATACTTCACCTTGCTTACGTTACCACGCAATCCAATTTTCATCTTTTTGTTATCGTTTTATGCAAAATAAGGCTAAAAATGGCCAGATTTTAAAATTTTTCTAGTTTTTCATAAGTGTTTAAGACACGAATGTAGGTTTTCCGATGGTTAGAATAAGAGTAATTTTTGACTCGACCGTGCGTGTTGAGCACTTAGCTTCGATTCCTTAACTTTTTAGGCTAAGTCTCTTAAATGATAGAGTTATTTATAAGTCTCGTAATCATCACGATCTCATGTGTAGTAATTATTAGCTTATTCTCCCCACGCTTTTGCATAATAAATTGTTAATAAATATTGATTTGGCGGTTTAGTCACTATTGTTGGTTTCTAATTTGTTTTGGTAGCTTTCATGTAATTAAATTGGGAAAAAATTAAGGTATCGCCAGCGTCACGGTTTTGAAGTATTGGCACCCGAATAATCGAAAGCTTCACCTAATAATAAGATTTCAAGTGATCACCTAAATTAAGCAAAAATTTGAAGCTCACAAGGCCGAAAAATCTATGCCCAAATTGAAAGTGAATCAAGCCTTAATCTTCGAAGCTTTAAAGATCCAAAATTCGCTTTAGCGTGAGGATATACGTCTTTGGCTAATAAAACCACCGAAGAGGCGGATAATAAAAGGCAAGGCAAGACCGAAGTCATAATAAAAGCTTCATGGCGAAGTTGAATAAAAGATGGAGGTAAACCAAAGATAATAAGGCCCTTCCGTTAGGGGGCGTATAAAAGTCTTGGTAATAAGTCTCATTGTTGGGAATCTAAACTTGTTAGATTCCCTGTTCATTGATTTAAACATAATTAGGCTGATAGATAGTCCCTTGCCTGTGCCTAGGAGGCAGGCAAGTTTCACAAGACTCACAGAGATCCGAATCTCTGTGAGCAACCTCAGAGGAGTCCATGTCAGAGACATTGTCAGGGAAGTCGAAGATTACCTGAAGACATACTCCTTGGCTGTGATGGATAACAGCCAAGATGTATTAGGGACTCTGAGGGGTTGAGAGTTAACAGGGGTGGCAATACCCTGATAACTCTCAGCACACTTTGGACATGCCATTTGTGTGTTCGAGAATATGAAGAATAAGGAAACTGTTTTAGACAACTGTTCCTTAAAGCATAATGGAAGACTACCAAGAATAGAAGGACATCATGTGACTGATGTGGGAACTTGTAAAAGTTGTGTAGTCGACATCAAGTACTGTTCAAGTCAAACTCGTAACACTATAAATAGGATGTGTAACCTAGCATTAAGTTTCAACACTTTGCAATATTAAGATCATTAGTGCGTGTAACTTAGTGAATCAAACAGCTACGACTGTATTCATAAGTTAAGGTTATTGTTGTTCAAAGTGTGCACAACACATTGTCATCAAACGGTGTTATCCATAACACTTGTAATTCTTTATTATACAATAATAAGATTACGTTTGAAAAGTAATACCTTGTGTTGATTAAGTTAAGATTAGGGTTTCTCGCATTGATTAGACTTTCAATTGGTATCAGAGCGGTGTTTGATATTAAAACCTTCAAGAAACATCGTTCTCCGTTTTATAATCAAGATCCACCATGCCGGAAACCTCTAGCCCACACTCACCTTCCAGAAACCCATCTTCACCAAGACTTACCGCCCCACCAAATGACGATGATCTACCCCAACTTCTTGACTCAAGAGGTGGATCACACGTAACCAGTGTACCAGTCTTTGATGAAGAAGACTTTGCCAGTTGGAAGAGTCAGTTTCTTGTATACCTTGATGGTCTTGAACCTTTTCTCTTAGAAATTTTAGAAAATGGTCCATATATTCCCATGGCACTCACTTCTACTGAAGAAAACCCTCTTCCCAAACCTGTCAAACAATGGACCGCTGCTGATAGGAAATTAGCAAACCAAGATAAACGTCTCAAAAGCATCATAATTTCCTGTCTTCCAAAGCATATCATGAAGTCTGTTATTCAGTGTCCCACAGCTAAACAGATGTGGACAGACCTTATTCTTGGCCATGAAGGACCCTCTGAAACAAGAGAGACAAAGATTCAGGCACTCAGACTTCAGTTTAATGCCTTTAAGTCTCTTGAAGGTGAAAAAGTTCAGCAAACCTATACTAGGCTGAAGATTCTTCTAAATGACCTCGCTATGAATGATGTTACTATTGGTCAAGCTGAGATCAATGCCACCTTTGTCAACAGCCTTCCAAGAAAGTGGCTGAGCATGAATCAGACTCAGAGAGCTAACAACTCAATCAAAAATGATACCCTTGCTCAGCTCTATGGAAAGTACAATTATGAAGAAGGGCTGATCGATACTATCTACAAATCAGAGACTGAAAGATTTGTAGTCCAAGGAGCATCTTCCAAAGCTTTGATCTCTGCAACACATCCTATTGACAGCGATTCTGATATGGAAGAAGATACTCGTAGCAGCCAAGAATTCTTGTCAGACCTTAATGCAGAATTTCATGAAAGAGAACTGCTAGCCAACCAAAGAAGATACTACAAAAGATCTGGAAGAGTAGGATCAGCCAGCAAACCAACTGACAGGTCAAAAGAAACATGTTTTGCCTGTGGAAAGCTTGGACATTTTCAAAAAGAATGTCCCTCCACCAAAACATCCTCACCCTCTTATCCATCATCTTCAACCAAACCCTACAAGTTCAAACAACATAACAACTCATCACAATCCAATTCTTCAGACACTGAGAAGAAAGATTACAAAAATAAGTACAAGGCACTTAAGGCTGAGTTAGAACAGATGAACTTGAAGATTGAAGCTATGTCCAAAAAGAAAGGTGGTGAGAAAAAGGCTGAGAAAGGGTTGGTTGCTGAAACCTATGACTGGAATGATGAACCATTGACTTCAGATGAAGAAGATACCACAAGAGTCAGGGCTTTTATGGCAATAGCTGATGATGAACCAGCTGTTGGAAAAGGTGATGCAAGATCAGGACAATGGGTCGACATCACAATGAAAAAGGTACACAGGCTTCTTTCTATGTCTGATTGTGATGAACGTAAGCATGTTCTTGATTACACCATTGTTGACTTGCACTTTGTTGAGGAACAAAGGAAGAACCTTCTTGACAAGTTTCACTCTGTTAAAACTGAAATGATTAATGCTAAGGCTGAATGTGATACTCTCAGGTGGGTTAACTTAGAGAAAATATCCCTGCAAAATGAAGTAGCTAGATTAACCTTGAAAAACATAGCTTTGAATGACCAAGTCACTGAATTAAACAAAGTTATTGAAAAATGGATGTGTGCTAGGTTTACTATAGATGAATTGCTTAGGGATGAAGTGCCTGCTGACTTAAACAGGGATATAACTGCTAAACATAAAAAGCTGAGGATTATCACCAAACCCAAAGACATTGTCTTTAAATCTACAGAGACTATTCATATGTCAGACACCTCTTTGACTAATGACCCTGTCTCTGAAGATGTGGCTGAGCTTCCACCCTTGCCCAAACTCTCTGGAGTTGAACCTAGCAGTTCTTCTAGATCTGCTAAGGATGAACTTAAGATAGATATTGAGAATCCTCCAGCTAAAGTTTTTCGTGTGCCTGCTAAACCAACTGGTAAACAAGTAGCTTTTAAGCCTGTTTCTACTAAGGCTGTGAATAAGGTTGACCCCACCACTGAAGATCGCCTGTTGTCTCTTATGAAAGAAGTAGAACTCTTGAAACAACACATTAAGCCTTCCGCTGAATGCTCTACTTCTCATGAACCTAAGTCAGTCCTAGGTGAACCCAAAGGGGAAAGATTAATCAAACCTTATTGCAATGTTTGTAAAAATTCTCACCACTCGACCTTAGATCATGACAGACACATGGCAGCTAAAAGAGCTAAGACACCCTCTAGGGATAGACCACACAGTTCCAAAAGACAACAGGGAAATTACAATTCTTATCCTCCCTGTAAATTCTGTGGGTTCACAGACCATCACTCAGACGAGTGTGGTGACTTCCCTGGGTGTGATATCTGTGGGAGTTATAACCATGAAACAATGAACTGTCCATCCCAACGCCAAAAGTTTTTCAGGAACACAAGAGTTGCTAACAAGCAATTCAGGGAACCCACTGGAAAGTGGGTTCACCATAGGAACTAATCTGTTTCTATGTATCTGTGCAGAAATATCTCAAGGAATCGGTATGGTATCTAGATAGTGGCTGTTCTAGACACATGACAGGGATTCAACAATACCTGCACAGATACTCAAAGGAGCCAGGTCCCAAAGTGGTGTTTGGAGATAACTCTTCAGGTGACACAGAAGGATATGGCTCAGTGAATTGCAATGGGATCACATTTACCAGGGTTGCATATGTGAATGGTCTTAAGCACAATCTTATTAGCATCAGCCAGTTATGTGATGCTGATTATAAGGTTTTGTTTACTAAGACTCAGGGAACCATATTCAACAAAAATAATGATGTTGTGCTAGTTGCACCTAGAAGGAGAGATGTTTATGTCATCAACATGGCTGTGTGCTCTGAAGACAGCTCAAATTGTTTTCTTGCCAAAGCCTCTGAAAGTGTCAACTGGCTGTGGCACAAAAGACTGTCTCATCTCAACTTCAAGAACATCAATAAGATAGCCACTCAAAACTTGGTTGCTGGTCTACCTTCAGTAATGTTTTCCAAAGACAAAACTTGTTCTGCCTGTGTCAAAGGAAAACATCACAGGTCTTCATTCAAGACTAGGCAATCATTCTCTATTGACAAGTGCTTACATCTCCTTCACATGGACTTGTTTGGACCTGTCAAACCTCAAACCATTAATCACAACAAATACACCTTGGTCATAGTTGATGAATTTTCAAGATATACATGGGTGTTCTTCCTCAGAAGGAAAAGTGATGCAGCTGATGCCATCATGTCCTTCATCAGACAGGTGGAAAATATGAATGATGTTAGAGTCAAAGCTCTAAGAAGTGATAATGGTACTGAATTCAAGAATCATCAACTTGAATCATTTTGTGATGAAAAAGGGATTTCACAGAACTTCTCTTCAGCTGGCACTCCTGAACAAAATGGTGTGGCTGAAAGAAGAAACAGGACTCTGATTGAAGCAGCAAGAACTATGTTAAATGGTGCAGCCTTACCAAAGCAATTTTGGGGAGAAGCTGTACACACTGCCTGCTATACTCAAAACAGATCAATCATTGTCAAAAGACATGGCAAAACCTCCTATGAAGTTTTCAGAAAAAGATCTCCAGACGTCAGCTATTTTCATGTGTTTGGATGCCCTGTGTTTATTTATAACTACAGGGATAAACTTGGAAAGTTTGATGAAAAGGCTGATGATGGATTCTTTTTGGGATACTCTCCAACAGCCAAAGCCTTCAGAGTATTCAACATCAGAAGACAAGAAGTAGAAGAAACTTTCCATGTCAGATTTAATGAAGATGATGAAGTCATACAGAGAACAGGAACAGAGGGTGATGAAGTAGATTTAAATGAAAATATTTACTTCCCAAGTGATGAGTTCGCAGAACCCAGACCTACCAGTCATCACCACTCCAACACTCTCACTCCTTATGTTCCTGCTTTTGATCCTCTGTCTACTCACAACATAGAAGTTCCAACCTCTCAGGAACTTGATGAAGAAGAACCTCAAATCTCTGATGGTCCTTCTCATGATATTAATGACTCACCAATTCTTCAAAACTCTGAAGTTGCTCCTGCTGATAATGAAATTGCTTCCCTTGATGTGGCTGAAGAAGAATCAGACACTGAAGTAGTTTTTGAAGAAAGCCCTCCTATTCAGCAGGATGAGATTCAAATTGTTCCAGCTGTGCCTTCAAGTACCCCTGTTCTTGAATCTCCAGCTCCTCAAAATAAGTGGTCAAGAGATCAACATATTCTTCTTGTCAACATTATTGGGGAACCAAATGCAGGGGTCACAACCAGACAGCGAATCCAAGACTCTGAGTCAGCCTCAGCCAATGAATGTCTATTTGCTGAATTCCTTTCTCAAATTGAACCTAAAAGAGTTGCTGAGGCTCTGACAGAAGATGGATGGGTAGCTGCTATGCAAGAAGAAATCAATCAGTTCAAAAGGAACAAGGTTTGGACACTAGTGCCAGCTCCACCTGGAAAGAATATCACAGGCACTAGATGGATCTATAGAAACAAGATGGATGAAATTGGGAACATCATCAGGAACAAGGCAAGATTGGTAGCACAGGGATACTCTTAGACTGAAGGAATTGATTATGATGAAACTTTTGCACCTGTTGCTAGACTTGAAGCCATCAGAATCTTTCTAGCTTATGCTGCCTATATGAACATCACTGTCTTTCAGATGGATGTAAAGAGTGCCTTCCTCAATGGTGATTTGGCTGAGGAAGTCTATGTTGCTCAACCTGAAGGATTTGAGAGCAGCGAGTTTCCCAACCATGTGTACAGACTTCACAAAGCAATGTATGGTCTAAAACAAGCTCCAAGAGCATGGTATGAAACTCTTTCAAATTTCTTATCTGAAAACAAATTTGTCAGGGGTTCTATTGATAAAACACTCTTTACCTTCAAGGACAAGAGTGATTTCATCATTGTGCAGATTTATGTGGATGATATCATCTTTGGGTCAACAAATGTCAATCTTAGTAAACGCTTTGCTAAATTAATGACCAAGAAATATGAGATGAGCATGATGGGTGAATTAACTTACTTTTTGGGTTTTCAAATTAAACAATGTCCTAAGGGAATTTCTATTTGTCAAGAAAAGTATGTTAAGGATTTACTTAAGAAATATGACTTGGCTGATTGTGCTTCAGTGAAATGCCCCATGCTTCCACCCAACGACTTGGGCCCTGATGAGTCAGGGGTCTCTGTCAATGAGACTTTATATAGAGGCATGATTGGGTCACTGATGTATTTAACAGCCAGTCGTCCAGATATCCAATTCTCCACATGTCTCTGTGCAAGGTACCAAGCTAACCCAAAAGAATCCCATCTAGTGGCTGTTAAGAGAATTTTTAGGTATCTCAAAGGAACACCTTCCCTAGGACTCTGGTATCCAAAGGAATCAGGCTTTGATCTCAAGGCCTATTCAGATTCAGATTATGCTGGATGCTGTATTGACAGGAAAAGTACTTCAGGCAGCTGTCAAATCCTAGGAGGAAAATTGGTTGGATGGAGTGCTAAGAAGCAAAACTTTGTGGCTATGTCTTCAGCTGAAGCTGAATATGTCGCTGCAGCCAGCTGTTGTGCTCAGGTGCTCTGGATGAAAAGTCAATTGGCTGACTATGAAATCTTGTATGACAAAGTGCCAATCTTTTGTGACAACACCAGCGCCATTGCCATATCCAACAACCCTGTTCTTCACTCTCGTACCAAACACATTGATATCAGCCTCCAATGTGAACTTCGAGATCAACGAGAGCATCATCGCCTCAAATAACGCTATTGGATGGATCAAGGCACCCAACAACACCTACTCGGATCTGGTAAATTTCATGCAGAACTGTGACCTAAACGAAGCCTTCACCAAATCTCCTTCCACCTTTTAACAAGAATACCTTAGGGAATTCTGGTATTCCGCCGAAGTTGAAGAAGACACCATTACCTTTAGCCTTTCTTGCAATGAACATCCTTTTGCCTTTTCCCTTGCTGATTTTGCCAGTGTGGCCGGACTTAAACATGGAGATGAGTGCTTGAAGACAGTTGACAAAAAGGCTGTCAAGGAAGCATTGGCCACACTCAAACCCTGTCATGACATTAACCCTGCCCTCACACCAGCTGATATCCTTGCTAAAGCACCTCTGAAGATCAAGTATTTCTCTCCTATGTGGCGTGTCCTCTTCACCCACATTGTGAAGTCCCTGGGAGGCATGCAGGGATCACAAGATCAAATGTCGTTCAAACATCAGACTATTGCATATGGATTAATTTGGGGAGCTGATGTTGACGTTGGAAGCCTTCTTTTCTCTAACCTGGTAGAACAACTAAAGGGAAGGAATCAGGTCAGGGAAAAGAACATCTGTTACGTGCGTTATTTGTCCCTGATCTTTGAGAGTTTGCTGGGAGAAAACTACCATAACAAGGCCTTGACAACCCTGAAGCCCTATCGCATTACAGGCGCCATTTACAAGGAGATAGGAGCTGAGGATTTCCCTGTGACCGCTCACATGCTGAACGTTGCTAACCAGGTACCCAACACTGAGAAGCCCTTGCTCCCTTCCTCTGAGAAGGTGAATACTTCTAGTGTCGCTGGCAAGTCTACGTCTTTGACCTCTGGGCAGCACACTACCAAGTCCAAGGCTTCTTCTGGCCAACAGCCAAAGAAGAAGAAAATCCCCTCTTCTTCTCAACCTAAAGCTGTTAGCAAGGCCAAGGAAAAGAAGATTGAAACTGCCTCTGGTCCAGATACTCTTGTGGATACAGAATCTTTGGCTGACAAACAACAGGCGTCTAGTGTCTCTAGGTCAGCAGAGACTACAGGAAACCAGCCAAACCAAGCTGATATATCACAGGTAATCAGTGTACATTTTTAGAGGCTCACAAGCAACCACTCTCATTTATCTGTAGGAGAGAGTGGTGAAGTTAGGGTAATCCTCGACCCATAGAAGTCTGTCATTTCACTTAGAATTCTTTAAGACTTCTGTACACTCTGTCTTTGCACCAGGGAGTGATTCATTTGTGTTTATAAAGCACCCCGATGACCCTGAACCCTCTAGACAGTATTCAGGCTAACAACAACCTGAATACATTAATGTCTCAACCTTGATGGCTGTACTTCACACAGCCTCTTGGTTCCCTCATTAAAAGAGTCCCAAAGGATTTATCCTTTCAGGGGGAGCTGAATCATCATCCTCAGCTTTCCTAGGGGCAGCGTAACAGGCGACCAACAACCACATATGTTTCACTCTTAAAAGAGTCCCAAAGGTTTTACCTTTTGGGGGGGCTGAATAATCACACTCAGCTTTCCTAGGGGCAGCGAAATGGCGATCATTAAACAACATATGTTTCACAATCAAAAGAGTCCCAAAGGTTTTTACCTTTTTGGGGGGGCTGAATAATCACACTCAGCTTTCCTAGGGGCAGCGAATGGCGACCATTAACCACACTTCATTCACACTTAAAAGAATCCCAAGGATTTATCCTTTGGAGTGGCTGAGTAATCACCCTCAGCCTCTCTGGGACAGCGAAATGGCGACCATTCACTTAATATTTTCCCTGTTACTAATTTCAACAACCTTGCAGGCTGAAATTGTACAGCCAGTCAAAGAACCTCAGGTACATGAAAAGGAGGCTGAAACAATTACTCAGGACATTCAGATTGACGAAGAACTTGTGCTCAATGCTGATGAAAACATGCTTTCTGTAGAAGATTATGTCGCTGAGTTTGAACCTATGCCTGAGGATGAATTCCCTGAGGGAATGTTTGATGAGGAAGAGGAAGAAGATGAGGATGACCAGCTGTCAGTCTCTCCTCCTAAAGAAGATGACAAGACTTCTCCTCATAAGGAAGCTGTTGACACACAAAACTCTGCTACATCTGCAACAACAGTCATCCAAAGACCCATATATGATCCAACAGCTGAATTCCTTTTGTTTGATCATCCTTCCCAGACTAACTTCGACTTATTTCCAAGGGAGGATGATTTTGCTCAACAAAGCCTCAATATCAAGAATCTTCAGCCTGTACACCATCAGTCTGATATTGAGCGCTTGTCAAGAAAGTTGGACGTAATCAAGTCAGAGATGCACAATTTTACTGTCACCTTTCCAGGTATAATAAAGAAGGCTGTGACTGAGGCTATCACTGAGCCTATTCAGGAGGGTACAAGAAAAGGTGTGGCTCAAGGACTAAGTCATCTCTCGACAAGAATCAAGAATGCCATTGACTCCGTTGTCCCTGCATTGTTCCAAGAACAAGAAACCGTCATTAACAGGCACTTCAATGCAGTGCGCAACAGGCAATACAACCATGCTGGTTTTATTGTCAGGAGAGTTCAGGCAAATACCAATGCCAATGCCAACTTATTGCTGAAGATTGCCAGGGCATCCAGAAAAAGACAACATGCCATGGCTGCCTCTGTGGAGCAGATTGCAAGACGATTTCAGGCACGTTCATCCAAGCATAAGATAAGTAAGGATGAACGTGAGGGGGAGAAGAATACTAAACTCAGCCTTGCATCTGCTGAACAAGCCTCATCTTCAGCCAATCCTTCAACAACACCTGTTCCTCTTCAAGTCATCGAACCAGTTATAATACCTGATGATGAGGATCAGACTCAGGGGGAGCAACAAGCACAAGATGGCGCTGACTCATCTAAATCCATGATCCTAGTTAACATCAGCAAACCTGAGGATGAGAATGAACCAGCAGCCAAGAAGCTTAAATTCACTATGAGCTCCCTACCAAAATCTATTCAAAATCAGGCTCAGACAGCGTTCCTCAAAAGAGCTGATGATTTGAAAAACATAAGTGTGGAGTCCTCTGTCTCAAAGAAAGGTAAAGAGATAGTGTTAGTTGATACTGACACTAAACTTAAGAAGATAGCTGCGATGCTAGAGACAGGAGGATCCACAACAGACCTTTCCCAATTTTCAACCTTTACACCTTCTGATGAGAGACCTCTAACGCCTGAAGAAATAGAGCAACAGGCTGAAGAATTCAAAAGACTGAGTGAGCTCAAGGCAGCCAAAGAATTAAATGAAGCCACTCTGAGGAAGATGTCACCTCCTGAAAAAGAAAAACAAAAACAAAGGTTGAGGGAAATGGAACTTAAACGCGCTGAGGCCCTAAAGAAAGTCAAAACTGACTATGATGCCTGCGTAAACAACAGGTATGCTGCTGGCAAGATAACCAAGTTTAGATACACCATTCGCAAGTCCACAAATACTCCACAGATGATCTTATGGAGGGATAATCAAACAGGGAATATGGATGTGTTTGACGACTTCAGGTTAAAAACACTTGGGTTATTAGAATGGTTTGAACTCGAAGCCTTAGCTGCCAAAAAGAATGGACAGGCAAATTTCCTTCTGCTCAAAACTCTTAAGGCTAAGTTTAACTGGATCAAGGAAACAGCTTCCAAACTCAAGATTGATCCTCCACCACAGCTTTTCGAACAAGGACCCCCAAAGACAGGCAACAAAAGAAGAAGAATTTCCCAAATCATTGATGAAACTTTTGTTACTGAAGATGTTCGTGTGGATGGCATGCACAGGGATCTGATCCTTCCTAATGGTATAGTTGGCCCTGTTGATGGTCAGACTTATTCAGTGCCTGAAAGAGGAATGGCGTTTATGAACAAAGCCTGCCAATATGCTTTTCAGAGGGAAGATGAGCTATGCCTGGCTTCAACTATTCAGCTGCTCTGTCACAAGAAGTGTCTCAAGATCAACTCTGAGTATTCCAAGAAGTTTGCAAAGACTTTGCAGGATGAAATTGATAACAGATTAGATGTGGCCGAAGCTAAAGAAAGAATCAAAAATGATGACTATTGAAGAAAGTATCAGCCCTTTTACCTTCATCTTTTATTTAACTTATGTAATGAACTTGTAATTTTTCTTTAAGTCTTAATAAAATCATGAGGTATGTTTGTTTAGATCTGTTATGTGTAAGAAGAAGCTGTTAAACTCACTTACCTTAACTTAGTTAGATCTAGCACTATTTATGTTTAAATAGGGGGAGATTGTTGGGAATCTAAACTTGTTAGATTCCCTGTTCATTGATTTAAACATAATTAGGCTGATAGATAGTCCCTTGCCTGTGCCTAGGAGGCAGGCAAGTTTCACAAGACTCACAGAGATCCGAATCTCTGTGAGCAACCTCAGAGGAGTCCATGTCAGAGACATTGTCAGGGAAGTCGAAGATTACCTGAAGACATACTCCTTGGCTGTGATGGATAACAGCCAAGATGTATTAGGGACTCTGAGGGGTTGAGAGTTAACAGGGGTGGCAATACCCTGATAACTCTCAGCACACTTTGGACATGCCATTTGTGTGTTCGAGAATATGAAGAATAAGGAAACTGTTTTAGACAACTGTTCCTTAAAGCATAATGGAAGACTACCAAGAATAGAAGGACATCATGTGACTGATGTGGGAACTTGTAAAAGTTGTGTAGTCGACATCAAGTACTGTTCAAGTCAAACTCGTAACACTATAAATAGGATGTGTAACCTAGCATTAAGTTTCAACACTTTGCAATATTAAGATCATTAGTGCGTGTAACTTAGTGAATCAAACAGCTACGACTGTATTCATAAGTTAAGGTTATTGTTGTTCAAAGTGTGCACAACACATTGTCATCAAACGGTGTTATCCATAACACTTGTAATTCTTTATTATACAATAATAAGATTACGTTTGAAAAGTAATACCTTGTGTTGATTAAGTTAAGATTAGGGTTTCTCGCATTGATTAGGGACTTTCACTCATGTTCAAAACCGTTATAAAACCGTGTTTATTGATCCTTCTTGTTGACTTAATTTTTTGACATCGTTGTCTATTAGGGTGAATTATTAATTTAATGATTTTGGTTACACCGTTAAAACTCTATTTTTAGACTTAATCTCTGTTCACGCATAAGTCAATGATGTATCCTCGTGATCATTAAGACATAATAAAATATAAGAGATACCAAGTAGGAATAAGGGAGTTTAGGTTCGTAATTAACACTCATGAGATGTGATCGTGTTGCTAACTTATAATAACAATGATCTCGTTACACGCTTAGCATGGAATTGGGTGAAAATCGAGGATGACGAAATTATTTCTAACGAAGCATTCACGTGTTCTAGTTCTATGATCCAAAAAGTCACTTAATTATGATGAAAACAATACATTATGTCTAAAACACGTGTAGTAGTTTATTTAAATTTACGTCTTCAATAAATGTCATCATAAAATGAATTTTGGAAGTGCTATGATACTTAATTCTAGCATTGCGTGAGGACACGGCAATGGTTTAGTATGGGGGAGTGATGAGACTGTATTTATACTTAGTCTCATCGTCCAAATCGGGCTTAAAATGCTTAAAATATCATCAAAATACCCAAATATATGCTTGTGTTTGTTCATTGTGTATTTTAGGTACGGATATCGTGAATTCACCAAAAGATCAAAGGAATCAAGCAAAAACGAACATGGGAAACGAAGCCGCACAAAGAACCGGACCCGAGTCATGAATTTCCATTCATGTCCTTGAAGAATTGAAGATTGTCAAGATTGGTCCCTCATATTTGGAAGACTTGTCATATTATACCCTTGTGAAAACTCAAAATACATATTGGGTCCCTAATATTTCAAGTATTTACATTATTGGCCCTTGGAATAAAGTCAAATTGCATTAAAGGTCCTTATTATAAAGTTTGGAAAAACCCTTGTGCCATTTTCAGCAAGTTAACCAAACTTGTTATAAGGGAAAAAAGAAGTTGGAGCTATTTAATTTGAAGTACAAAGATTAAGAGAGTGCAGGGGTAAAATTTGACCAGACAACCAATCTCACCTCAGCCAACCAATGACCTCCACGTCATCCCCCACTCACCATCCACCAATCACAAGCCCCATTCTCCCACGTCACACTCCACTTAAACTTTTTAAAAACTGATTATAACTAATCAGATATTATTTGGAGGCAAACAAATATTTAAATCCCATTAACCCATAAACCAAATCAAACTCCCCTATTTAACCCCTCCCTAAACCTAGTTTACCCATAAACCCTAAATCCGAAATTCACTTTAAACAAAGGGGTTTTACCCCAAGTTTCCATATCACTGATTTACCTTTTTCTCATCAAAACCCACTCAACATTAACCTTCCCAACACTCCCATGTGCCCATATGGTCCCTCCCCTGCTCCCCTGTTTTGGCAAAAATGGCAAAGAAAGAATCTCGCCAGTAATCCAACGATCCAGCTTCAATACTTGGTCCCAACGTTTAAATTGAACATCTCAGATCACTCCAATCCAACTAGCTATCACATGGAGCCTCTATTGACCAAGAATCAGTCAAAGACTCAAAGGGCAAAACTGGATTTTCAATGTTTAGGGTTTTTTCACTCTTGTAATTTTTTATTCATTAGTCTAGAATCTTCTTTCTTGTAGTATAAATACAATGTCGGGTTGTGGCATTGTTTTTGTTCCAGTTTTTGTACTTTTTTTATCAATGTAATGAAAGTGAAAAGATTTTTAAAGTGTGCAAACAACTGAGTTCCTTTATTGCTTGTCTTAGTTTAATCATTTTCTTTACTTTGCAAAATTTAGTTTAAGGTTTATTAAACATTCAGTTTAAAAGTATTTTGGAGAAGTTTCTGTTTTCTTTAAATTTTTCTTCAACCAATTTGAGTCCAAAAGCAAATGAAGTGAAAGTGGACTTTGCTCTTGGACTCCAGAAGGTGTTAATACCTGGTTAGAATCCCTTTTTTTTCAAATTTGGTATTTCATAAATATCTTTATAAGGTTTCTGTTTATTGCTTTGTTAACCCTTACTGTTTGAATAAGCTATCCCAAAAGCCTTGACAAGCTTTTGGAATAGCTTTTCAAGCTTGAATTTTTTTCTTTGGTTTGCTTTGATTGTGCAGGTTTTCATTCAAGACCATAACACCATCTTTCTTTTCCATGTTGAAGATATTGCATACCCTTGGTCTGTTGTAGACCCCAGCAAGGGCTCTCTACTCACTTCCATATCCCTCATAAGCTCACAAAAGTGGACATAGGGAAGGCATTCAGCTGGTAAGAGGCTTGAACCCCCTATTTCATATTTTTTTTTTGTTTATTGTGGATTTGTGTTTGTGGGTTTTTTTGTTAGTTATTGATTTGCCTATGCTTGTTTAGTTAGTTTATGCATGTTATAGTAAGTAGAGATTAAGTTGAAAGTTATTTGCTTGATATCTCTTTGTTAATCTTTGTTAATTTTGGTATATCAGTTTTATAGGGGTGTTTGGGTCTGCTTATTGAGTCAAGTAATTGATATATATTTGGTTTAAAAACAGAATAAACACACTCACCAGGGTAGTGATAGGTTGTATTGTTAGTTTGGTTCAAGTTTGGTAGGATATAAGTGAGTTTGTATGCTTTATTTTTGGTTAAAAAGTCAAAATCAGTAAGTCCTTGTTGCTGTAAATTTTAGTGTAATATTTTCCTCGAAAGTTTGTTGATTGTTAGATATAGTTAGCATCTAGGGTTTTATTAACTTTGTGAGTGTATTGGTTGGACTGTGTGCAAGTATTGAGCTTTTAAAATTCGTCTAATTGCACTTTGCACCAGGTAACTGTTCACAGAAACATATAAGCCCAAACAGTCACCTATCTTTGCCATTTTTGTGCTTAATTTGTATTGTGATTGTGTGTTTTTTGTTTAATCTGACTCCCCACACTTCCATGAGTGTGGGGGTGCCCCTCTTGTCCATCAAAACCAACTAATCAACAAGTTAGAGTCAAAAAAGTCACCAGACCTTGTTTTTATAACCGTCAATGGGAACCCATTTCCTACTGCTAGTGTTAGCAGTTCCCACTGCTTAGCTAGAAAACAAAAACAGGCAAGTGTCACTATCAGATTTCTTGTTCTTTTGTCTTTAGTGACCAAGAATTGGATTTAGGACTTCAAACAAATTGCAATATTTTTCTTATTTAATTTCTGATTTTTCAGTATAATTAGTTTTTAATTTACTGTTCATTAAGTATTTTTTTAGGTTTTATAGCTATTTTTTATCAACTTTTTAAATACTGTTTTTGGCATTTAGTGTAAAAATTCATTATTTTTCAGTTTTAAAAATTTTGTTAGACTTAGAAAAATATTTTAAGGTTTCTAGTTTAAAATTATTTCACTGTTCACTTTCTAATTATTTTTTATAATTAATTGAGCTTAATTAGGTTTTTAATATTAAACTGTTTTGTCTTTTAGTGAAAAAATTTACATTTTTCAAACTTTTTCAATTTTCTACTGTTCATTAGTATAAATTAGGATTTTTAAAATTGTCAAATCATTTTTGGCATTATTTTATTATTTTGTATGATTATTTTAGTTTAAAAATAATTTTAAGTGTTTTAAAAAAAGAAAAATAGTTTTGAAAATTTAGGAAAAATACTTTTTAGTCTTTAAATAATATAAGTGAGTTATTTGTTCAATAAAATAATATTTTGGAGATTTTGTTAATTATATTTAATTTTAGGGCTTTAATTAGCATTAAAAATTAAATATTTAATTAATAAAAGGTTTTAAAATATATTTGTTGGATTTTTATTCTTATTTATATTATTTTAGACTTAGTTTAAGCTTTTAAATAATTTTTAGGTTTAGTTTTTAATTTTGTCGCGTTTTACGTATTTACGTTCGCGTTTTACGTCAACGTCGTAGCGTAATCATAGTCGTAGCTCGTCTTTACTTTTTCTCTTCTAAACCAAAAACGTCAATAATCCAAACTTGATTTCATATATATTGGCACATTAATACACACACCGCCTTCGAGAACGAACCCGCACTTTTTCGTCTTCACGGTTTTTCTAAATCGTGTCGATTAATACTTTCCGCCTTGTATTCTTGTTTTTCCTAAAATAAGAAGTACAAAAACTACAATATCACATGCTCACACGTGGTGCTCTCACCAACGCGTCTTCTCGAAACAACCTTTCATCTGCTCTAATCAAATCTCTCAAAGTGGTTTTATCAATGGTATCACATATGATCAGCGGACTAAGATTACCCATAACTTGATCGGTTAAAAGTCTCATTCTTCGGGCTAACCTAGTCACAAATTGTCCACACACAATCATAGTACCCGCTTGACTACCATGACCTTTCCTTTTCATCCACTTTGCAATCTGTTGATCCCAAACAACTAGTGTGAGGAGGTTATAGATCGATTTATCTTGTGTAAACGAGATTAAATCAAGTTAAACACGTAGAGAAACTTTGTTGTGTATAAAACAATTTAAGTATTATGCGGAATTAATACTCAAACAAGAACACACAAACAATGTAAACCTAACTTTCACTTGATTGATTAGAATAAACTTGCGTACAATGAAAGTGTTAAACGTATGAAAACTTATATTGAAACAAAACCTAAAGGCCTCCTTTTATAGACATAAGGAGCCTTGTACAAGAGTCTACGTATTAGCTATTTTAGGTAAAGATAAACATATAAAATACATTGTTGATCATATCTTTACTAGAAACAAACTAGAAACATAATACGTGTAGACTAAGTCTTCTATCAGTGCTTGACTTCATCCTATCAACGCTTGACATCTTCTTGTCAACGCTTGTTCTGTCAACGCTTGTTTTCTTCTTATCAACGTCCCAATTCCTCTTGTCAGCGTCCAAGTGTACTGGCTACATTTTATTCCCAAGAATCCGCCCCTAAACTTGATATCTACTCTAGTAATCAAGTTTCTGAATAAAAACTAACAACTAGGAGGATTCTTACAAATCTTATCAAATTGGTAATAAACATGCCTAATCAAATCTTTAGCCACGTCACTTGAGTAGTCAATCTCCACCTGTGTTGTCTTCATCTTTTCAAAAACTTCTTTCGACATGGGATACTCAGCATCCACAAGAAGATATTCAGAAAACTTTGTAGAACTCAAATAATACACACCAGCTGCTGAATACAAACGCCATTGAAGTCCACTGAGATCATCCTCAAGATCCTTCCAAACAGGATCTTCTTCTTTTGGTGCACACATTCTCTTGAATATTGACCAAAGCTTTATTCCATTGACTGAAGTAGGTGCTTTAGTCTCATACTTGGCCAGTAATAACCTCCAAAGGTCTGCCAAGTCCTCCCTATCCATACTTGCAAAGAGAGACATAAGAGTAGTAAATGTGTGTACCTCTTTCCCATATCTACCAATCATCCAAAACCCACTTGCATCTTCTTCATAGCTAATGATAGGGTTTCTGGCATCAAGAGGTAACACTTGTACCATATCTAAAGCTTCCATGTGTGAGAGCTTAATGCTCCTTCTAATAACATCTTCACTGGGATTCAATTTATCCAAATCTTTAGGGAACTCAAGTGGAACTCCCTTCTTCAAAGGCCTTGGAACAATCATAGCCTTTTGAATATCCATCTCTTTTGCAAGTTCTTCTCTCCTTTCATCTGAGAGAAGTCTGATAGTGTTCATTTCCTACACTGTTAACCAAATGGGATAATCCTTATACTCCAACTCTTCAAAGGATAATCCCTGTAATTTCTGAAATGTCCATCCTGTTTGATGACATCTGAGCAACATGTAATAAAGCTCCCTCCTATCTCTCTTCAGCAGTGAGAAGACATTGCTAGCCTTATGCTTTAGAATTACCTTGCAATCTCTTTGAACTCTTAGAAGAATCTCCAACCCCCAAATTTGATCTGAAATTGTCATATCTAGATTCTCCATAACCTTATCTTCCTAAGCATGGTACATCTGAGCAACTTCTTGCATATCATAATCTACCTGCAACTTTAACTCTCTAAGTTTCTCCCTTGCCAACTCATCACCATATTAAAGTCTTTCTGGTTGTTTAATTATCATAATACTTGAATCTAAACTTTCATCATCACTTCCTTCTTGTTCCTCAGAAGTAACTACAAATAGAGACTCACCAACCTTCCTCTTTTCTTATTCCATAAGTTATGCAGCCAACTTTGAATCAAACTCTACTTGAGCTGCATCCTTTGGAACCTATGTTTCTACCATGATTCCTTTACCCTTATCTAATGGATCAATGATGGGTAAAGATAATGATGGTACCTGTGAAGACACTTCCTTGATGATAGCTGATGACTGGAATACATCAACAATATATGTAGGTCTTTCAACGTTCAAATCCTGCGTGTCAATTCCCAACTTACTCTTTTCAGCACTTGGTGTGTCAGCGTCCAAAATCTTCTTGTCAACGCCCACCTTATTCTTGTCAGTGCTTCTTGTGAACTGCCCCATCATTGCTGTAAAGGATAAGTTCAAATTTGTAGGAGTAACCAAAGATGCATCAAAACCTGGTTGCTTCTTTAATTCAGTAAGGGCTTCAGTGTTGATGCAAAAGTTGGTTGATCCTTGCTAGACCCGAATTAGGCTTAATTCGGGTTGGCTGGGCTCCGGCTCCTGCACCAAGTGAATCGTTTGGTTGGGATCCTGCACACTAAACAACACGCGTTAGGCTTATCGTGGGAATGTTTCCCACGATTAGACTCCAGCGTGAGAGTAAGTAATCGATTTAGGGTTTATGTGAGTTTAGAGTATGAATCGTAATACCTTTGTGGAACCCTTGAGGGTTCCTTTTATAGGCAGTGAAACCCTAATGGGCTTTCACTGATGCTTCGGCCCAAGGAAGAGATAACCACCATAATTAGAATGATTGTTATCCTCTAATTCTGGTAGTGAATATCCTCTTTCATTGGGATAAAGATATACCTAGACAGAATATTATTCTGTCTAACCCTATGTCGGTTATGTCGGTCGCACCGGGCCGTGGGCCGCACACATGTGTGCGGTCACTGTTCATCCAAGCCCATAAGCCTGAATGACATTAATCCACCCATCTGTGATGGGCCGGATACGGGTAGTACCCGTGGGCCGGGCTCGTGACCCGGTTGGGGACTATACGTCATCATGTCCCCCCAGTCTAGTTGTTACAGTCGTAGGCGTAACCTCTAGACTATCAAGGTGCTCTCCGGACATACCAAGGAAAGACATAGGAAATGAAACTTTGAAATTTTTGTTGTTCTGGCCGCACGTAGCGACCCTTCGTAGGAATATTGTATGAATACTACCTCAGCCGCACGCAACGGCCAAGACAACTTAAATGTAACATTAAATACGGTCTTACGTAAGAGCCGCATAACCTGACAAGAATAAAAAACATTAATGATAGTCAACTATCCAGTCGCATGCCTACAAAAATGCACCATTAATGCCCACCCTTGAGCCACGCAAAACTACTAATAAGTGACCCGTGGGTCCCCCTCTGATTTTTCAGAAATGTGAGAAACCCTATCCATTGGATAGGCGAGGTGGCTGACACGTGTCGAAGATCCAAGGCACCTCGGAAACCGAGGCAACCCTATATAAGAGTGGGTATGCGTGTTTGTTACACACACAACCCACTCCTTCTTCCGCCATTGTTAATCTCAAGCTTTTATCTCCAAAATTTTTGCCTTCTTTTCCACGGATTTTCGTCGCCGCAGGTTAGATCATCACGCCTTTAAAGACCTTTTTATAAAACATGGTAAAGGATAATCCCCTTATCACGGATGTCCTTAACGTGATGTCTGCGGAAAAATACCTCGACTTCCTGTCGAAGTATTATGTACCCGAAAGCGTACACCCCACCTATCCGGGTGATGGTGAAGCGATTACGGATGCACCGGCGGGGAAAGTAGGCATATATACACGCCTGTTTGACTCAGCCAACTACCGTATCTCTTTATCCAAGTTCTTGGTAGACCTTCTTTTGTATTATGACTTTCATATCACCCAGCTCCATTGCATAGGGGTGTGTAAAATCAACCAGTTTGAAATTACATGCCATACTTGCGGAGTAACCCCCACCGTGAACCTTTTTAGGGCTTTCTACTTTCCTCAGTTAGTGAACGGGTGGTTGTCGTTCAAGAAACGACCCTGGAATGCCCCTATGACATATAGGAAACCTCTAGACTCCCTTAAGAACTGGTACGACCATTACTTCTTTGTAGATGAGAAGGTGTTCCCCACCCCCTTCGTACTTAAAACCAAAGCCCCAAAAGACTATCCGCCCAAATCCAAAGATTATAGCAGCAGGGACCTGAAAATACTAGATACCCATCGCACAGAATTCCATAGAGGGTTGCCAGAACACTTTCTGTGCTTAGTAGGGATAAGCCGCCGTTACTTTGGGAGGGATGACTTATACCCGTGCTTCTTAACGGAACAGGGAGAGGGTAGGTCCAATATATATGTTGTAGATTTGATTTGTCACACATGTGTAGAGCTTTATTAACCCATCTACTTGTAAAAAAATTTTGCAGAGATGAACCTTCACGGACTAATCCGCCAGGGCGACCCCATGAAGGTGGCGGAAGGATTCTGGCCGTTGAAGCCAAATGAGCTCCCCTTGCTAGAAGCACTAGCCGACCGTACGATACCACTCGAAGAGACATTCGAGCCTAGGTCGGACGAAGAAGAGCCCGTCATCGAGAAATCCCCATTGGATTTCCACAATGAAGATGGCGAAGACCAATTGCTAGAGGGGGGCGCCACCAACCAGGAAGAAGAGAATGACCCTAATGAAGACACCACTCAGGCTTCCGGGTCCGCCCCGCTTACCTCTAGAAAGAGAAAGACAACCAGGCGGGTGGCGAAGAAAATGGGGGAGGGGGCCGGAGTCGCGAATGCTCCCCCCAAGAAGCTGAGGAAAGACCACCCTAGTACCAAGAAGGAAGTGGCGCCACGACCGCCCATGTCACACTCCCAAAATATCAGAGTATAATGGCGACAAGGGAGTGGTGACGTCATGATTATCATACGCACATAGTCACAAAGAACGACCTCTAAATGAGACGTTCGGAAAATAGATCACTTGTAATTAATAAAATAAATAGTTTTAACAAAGTGCGGAAGCATAAACTGAATACGGTTACAAAACATAGTTTTCTCAAATGGTACAAATGATCGTTGTTTCAAAGAAATGACGGCAATGCATGAGACCTCATTTAGCATCTTCCTTCTTAATACCTGAGAAAAACATTGCTAAAGTGTCAACATAAAGTTGGTGAGTTCATAGGTTTAGTTAAGTGGAAATGTTTAATGAACCACAAGATTTTCCCAAATGTGATGACAATATAACAGATACAAAGTCATCCCAAAAGTATTTATTACAGTCTAAGCTCGTGACACCGAAGCGTTAACAACACCGGCAGTATAATCATATAAATGTAGCCCAAACTAGATGCCTAAACCCACGACATCCTATATTAGACTCAAATGAAACTGTGCCCGCTTGTCCCCTTGTTGGACAAGACAGACAGGGACGTCAATCTCGATAGATCTATCCATTACATTCGCGCTTACACAAAGTAATTAACGCTTCACGATTCACGGGCCAAAGCAACTGGGTTTTCAGTGGGACTTAGACTAATATATAAATCAGTAAATGCACTTGTGTTCACACGTTAAAATCAAGCAATGTCTCACCCCAAAAAGCAGTGAAAAATAGTAAAGTATGGGGCTATAAACTCACCTCGTAAATTCAGCAAAGAGAACGAAGATAAAATAGCTCGAGAGTACGGTTACACTAGCCGCGACCTAATTAATTATGAAAATCGAGTTACGATACGAATAATTATATTATTAAATGACACGACACCCTAGTTGTGCTTGACGAAACCATACGTTTATGAAAAGTACGATTTACGGAAAAGTATGATAAATAAAAGTCGGTTTATTAAATGGTCGGGTTTCACGGGTTAAATTATAACTTAAATTTACAAAATTCGTTTTGTGCTTATAGCTAAACTAAATAAACATACAAGGCCCAAATTGGGTCCAATACTTTTACACACAAACCGGCCCAAGGGTCATTAGACCCGGCCCGGCCCACTGGCGGAATAAACAAGGAACGGATGGAGTAAATATGCATGTTTAACACACACAACTCCATAACCGAGAGTTAAACTCTCTCTCCTCCCTCGATATCATCTCCACCGCCCCAATCTCTCTCTCTCTTGAATCTAGATCGGTTCAATCCTTTTCCATGGCTAATATCTAATCATTTGGGATATAACAATCATGTGTGGGTGGTCTGAGGTGTTTAGATCGCGTGAGATGTGGGGTTTAATCCCCACATCAAACCGATTTGGGTTTTCTGATGTGTTCATCCTTGTGGTTACGTGAATCAATAGCCAAGAAATCAAAGATAAGTTTGTTTTTCCTTTATTTCTTTTAAAAGTTAATTTATTTTCGATTTATAATGATCAGTGGGTTTGATTGATTTGTATAAAGTTGTTGTGAATCATATGATTCTCGGATTTAAAATAAACGAATTTAGGGTTTTGAAATATTTGGGGGTTTTTATCAATCTCGGTTTTAAACACAATTAATTGATGTTTTCTATTATAAAATCAAACAAATTTCAATATAAAATCAGTTTATAAAAATTAGGGTTTCGGTTAATTGGGGGTTTTTGCATAACTCATTTTAAATTAAATTAAATATGGGGTTTGGGTTTAGATTAGGTTTAATTAACGTTTTAATTAATAAAAATTCGAACTAGGGTTTTCATAAAATTGGGGGTTTTTATATTCGACTGATACTCATGTTTATGTGATGTTTTTGCAATGTGGAAAATGTTAATTAGATGTTTAAAAAGGTTTTTAAATAATTAGGGTTTCGATTTGAAATGGGGGTTTCTATACCCGCGGCATGATTAAGGGTTTAAGAATGTTTCTGTAAAACAAAAATTTGTTTAGACATTTAGATTGGTTGGTAATGATTGTTGATAGTTTTGGCAGAAAGTAGAACTTGGTGGCTTGGTTTGATTCTCGGTTTGACCTTTAATTGGGTCTCGGTTTGGGTTGACTTGGGTCTCGATTTGGTTCTTGATTGTGGTCTTGATTTGGTTGGACATGGGTCTCGGTTTGGTTCTAAGTCGGGTCTCGGTTTGATCTAGATCGGGTCTCGGTTTGGTTGACAGAAAAGTAATATCATAAACATGTTTGTATTAGTTATAAAGTTTAACAAATTTCAGTTTTTAGTTAAAAGTATAAGACCATTACAATGGCTAACACATTGACTCGTTTATTCGCAGGTTCGTACAAAACAAGCACATCTAGGACTTCATAAAGGAAAGACGAAAAGACGAAAGACTCACAATGGGATGCTATGTTTTCGGGTTGCAGGTTCGGACGGGATGAAGACTCTTTCGGTTTTGCAGGTTGGGATGCGACGTGTGGTCGGCTGGACACTACTCTTCACTCTACCCAGAAGTTGTATTTTGAAAGACTTGTGCAGATTTTTGTGTTTGTAATTTGGACTGAGATAAACTTGTATTTGGACATTGGATAAACTTTGGGTTTGTATATAAACTTGTATTGTTAGTCTAGGGTTAGTGTCAAGCTGAAAATGGTAACTTGTGATATACCCAAAAGGGGTAAACTAGGCATGTGTGCTGTCCTTTAGTGAGGAAATAAACTATGAAGTTTATTTGCAGCTGGTCATGTGACTGATTTTTGAGACTCTTGTAAGGCAAGCTTGGTAATAAATATAAATGAAAGTTTATACCCAATGTATGTACCTGCTGTGACAGCTTATACAACTCGACTCGGGTTCACAATGGTTAAGTTTAGACGCGACTGAATAAACACGACACTAAAACCGTTTGACATACGATCCCAAAACAAAACAATTGTGCGAGACGTCACGAAATCTAGTAAATATATCAAATAAATGTACGGCAAATATAAAACGCTCACAAACTTGTGTATTGCATTCAACTTAATAATCGCGAAACATCGAGATGTTACATATGCTCTCCCTAAAAAGGGCTTTGTCCGCAAAGCAAAAAAATAATTAACACATTCATGTCGACAACTCGTCGGTAAACAGTTAAAGTACTCGTACTACCTGAATAAATTAAGATGGAAATTTGACGAATGTCACAGTATTCCCATGTTTTAGAGATTTCGTCACGAAATCAAAACGTTGTTGTAGTAGGATGGTTAGCGAAAAGATGAGGATACTTGCTCTTGAATTGATCTTCACGTTCCCACGTGTATTCTGGACCTCTACGCGCGTTCCATCGGATCTTCACAATAGGTATACGGCTTTGCTTGAGTTGTTTGAATTGACGGTCCATAACTTCTACTGGTTCTTCTACGAAGTTGAGTTTGTCGTCGAGTTGAATCTCCTCCAAAGGGATAACGAGCGTCTCGTCAGCTAAGCATTTCTTCAGATTGCAAATGTGGAACACATTATGCACTCGGCTAAGTTCTTGGGGTAATTCCAAACGATAGGCTACGGGACCAATCCTCTCTATAATCTTGAAGGGTCCAATGTAACGAGGATTTAACTTTCCACGCTTTCCAAAGCGAATCACACCTTTCCAAGGTGAGACCTTTAACATAACTTTATCACCAACTTCAAACTCAAGGGGTTTGCGTCTCATATCAGCATAACTCTTCTGTCGATCTCTTGCGGCTTGCATACGGCTCTTAATCTTAAAGATCTTCTCAGTAGTCTCGTGTATGATCTCGGGTCCAGTGAGTTGTGCTTCACCGACCTCTGCCCAACACACGGGTGAACGACACTTCCTACCATACAGTGCTTCGAACGGCGCTGCCTTAATGCTAGTGTGATAACTATTGTTGTATGAGAATTCCACCAGAGGTAGGTGTCTATCCCATCTATTTCCAAAGTCAATCACACAAGCTCTCAGCATATCTTCTAGGGTTTGAATGGTCCGTTCACTTTGACCGTCAGTTTGGGGATGATACGCAGTGCTCATATCCAACTGCGTTCCCAATGCCTTCTGCAGTGACTTCCAAAGCTGCGAAGTAAATCGGCTGTCTCGGTCGGAGATTATAGACACAGGCACACCGTGCTTCGTGACTACTTCCTCCAAGTACGTCCTTGCTAACTTATCCATTCCATCAGTCTCCTTGATGGGTAGGAAATGAGCCGATTTGGTGAGTCGGTCGACGATTACCCAAATCGTGTCGAATCCGGCTGCGGTATTTGGTAGCTTGGTAATGAAATCCATAGTGATCCTTTCCCACTTCCATTCTGGCAGTTCGGGTTGGACCAATAATCCTGATGGTTTCATATGTTCGGCTTTGACTTTGGCACAAGTCAAACACTTGCTAACGTATGTAGCAATATCCGCCTTCATGTTCGGCCACCAATACAATATCTTCAGATCATGATACATTTTATCAGATCCCGGATGTATGGAGTACTTTGACTTATGCGACTCATGCATAATCAAGGATCGTAGGTCACCATGGCATGGCAACCAACTCCTATTATCAAGGCATAACGTTCCACCCGAACGTGCTTCCAACTTCTTTATCATTCCTCCAACATCTTCAGTCTTGAGAATTTCTTCCTCGACTGCTTCTTTCTGAGCCTTGAGAATTAAGGATGGAAGGTCTAAGTCAATGGTCATCATTAAAGCCTTCACCCTAAGAACTCTCTCCTTTCGACTCAAAGCGTCGGCCACGACATTGCCTTGCCTGGGTGATAACGGATCTCGCAATCGTAATCACTGAGCAACTCTAGCCAACGTCGTTGTCTCATGTTGAGTTCCTTTTGGTTCAAAATATGTTGTAGACTCTTATGATCAGTGAATACAACACACTTAGTACCATAAAGGTAGTGTCTCCAAATCATCAAGGCAAACACCACTGCTCCCAACTCTAGGTCATGAGTCGTGTAGTTCTTCTCGTGCACTTTTAGTTGTCTTGATGCGTAAGCTATGACCTTAGTCCTTTGCATCAGTACTGCACCTAACCCTTTATGGATGCATCAAAATACACCACAAAGTCTTCATTACCCTCGGGTAGGGCTAGTATAGGTGCTTCACACAACATCTGCTTCAACGTCTGGAATGCCAAATCTTGATCTTCCTTCCACTCAAACTTCATATCCTTTTGAGTCAATTCCGTCATTGGTTTAGCTATCTTGGAGAAACCTTCAATGAATCTCCTATAGTAACCAGCAAGACCTAAAAATTGACGGATCTCCGTGGGTGTTGTTGGAGTCACCCAATCCTTTACGGCCTCGATCTTAGCAGGATCAACGTGAATACCACTGCTGTCGATCACATGCCCAAGGAATTGCACTGTGTTTATCCAAAACTCACATTTGGAAAACTTTGCATATAACTTCTCCTTCCTTAGCAGCTCTAATATGGTCTTCAAATGTTCCTTGTGCTCTTCTTCATTACGAGAATAGATAAGAATGTCATCGATAAATACAATCACAAACTTGTCCAAGTAAGGTTTGCAAACTCGGTTCATGAGATCCATGAATACCGCAGGTGCGTTTGTCAAACCGAAAGGCATAACTTGGAACTCGTAGTGTCCGTACCGGGTTCTAAAAGCCGTTTTATGAACGTCTTCCTCTCTAACCCTTAGTTGATGATATCCTGACCTTAAATCGATCTTCGAGTATATGCTAGATCCTTGCAATTGGTCGAAAAGATCGTCAATCCTCGGCAATGGGTAGCGGTTCTTTATCGTCAGCTTATTCAATTCTCGGTAATCGATACACATTCTAAAGGATCCATCTTTCTTTTTGACAAATAAGACCGGCGCTCTCCAAGGTGAGGAACTTGGTCTAATGAAACCTTTGTCAGAAAGTTCCTTTATCTGTTCAGCTAACTCTGTCATCTCGGCCGGTGCTAGACGGTATGGGGCTCTAGCAACAGGCGCGGCTCCTGGTGTAAGCTCGATGTGAAACTCCACTTGTCGTGCTGGTGGTAGTCCGGGTAAATCCTCTGGGAATACGTCCGGAAAGTATCTAACGATCGGTACATCTTCTACCTTCTTCTCGCGATCTTCTTCTCCCTTTTGTGTTACTTGAACCAAGAATACCGGACATCCCTTCTCAATGTATCTTTGAGTCCTGATACATGAGATGACTTCCAATCTTGATCCATTCTTCACTCCACTTCTTTCGCCTTGTATGATGAGTACGTCGTTTCCATAAGGAACACGGACACACTTCTCATGACATACAATCTCCGCGTGATGCTTCGACATCCAATCCATTCCAATGATGACGTCAAAACTTCCCAATTCTATAGGGAGTAGGTCGATACTAAACGAATGACCTTGTAGCCTTACACTACATCCTTTCAGAATAACGTCGGTGGTTACTGACTTCCCATCGGCTAATTCTACATTATACTTAACGTCTAACGCAGTAGGGGTAACATTTAGGCGTTCACTAAATATAGACGACACAAAACTCCTATCCGCACCAGAATCAAATAGTACTGAAGCATAGTTGTTATTGACTAGAAACGTACCAGTCACAACATTGTTGTCTTGCACAGCAGCTTCAGCACAGAGATGATACACTTTGCTAGGTGCCGTGAATCCTCCAGGAGTACTAGTTGTGGCTCGGTTATTCCCTCCTCGGTTCCCTTGATTCTGCTTCTGGTTCCCTTGGTTCTGATTTTGATTCCCTCGAATCTGGTTACTACGACCTTGGTTCCCACTGCTTGGACATTTGTTCTTGTAGTGACCTTTCTCTCCACATCCAAAGCAAGTGACATTTGCTCCTTGGCCACCTTGCGTTCCAGGTCCTCTTTGAGTAGTAGAACGAGGTGGTGCTCGACATTCCTTTGCCTTATGTCCCGCCTTCCCACAATTGTAGCACGTAGGGGGACATGCTCCTTCGTGGTGTCGGCCACATTTTCCGCAGAAAGGAAGTCTTCCTGCGTAGTTCCCAGTATTTCCTTGTCCAGCAGTAAACACTCTTGCTACTTCTTGTCGCTTGTTCTGGTTGTAGTTGTTTGGATTGTTGCTGTTGTTGGTATTGTTGTTGTAGTGGTTGCCAGACCACTTTCTTTTATCCCCAGTATTTTCTCCCAACTCCTGTACCACTTGGTACATCAGACTCTGAGCCATGTCGATTGCCTCGTGCAAATCAGTCGGCTTGGATGAAGTCACATTCCCTTTGATGCTCAAAGGTAGTCCTTCAATGTATCGCTCCAACAATCGGTCACCGTTGGGCACCATTTCCGGACATAACAAGATCAGCTCTTGAAAGCGCTGATTGTAAGTAGTAAGAGCAGTACCCTTGACCTTCAGGTTCCACAACTCAACTTCCATCTGCTTGACTTCATTTCGTGGGCAGTATTTCCTCACAAACATAGCTTTAAATTCACTCCAGGGCGTCGCTTGGGCAATGTCAATGGTCACTGCACGAGCATAGACGTTCCACCAAGTCAAAGCACCATCCACTAACGTGCTTGACGCAAATTTCACCTTGTCGGCTTCAGCGACATTGCTAATCCCAAATTGGGATTCTAGCTTCTCAAACCATCTGGTTAATCCTACTGCTCCTTCAGTACCGCGGAAACTTACTTGCGTAACTGCACGAAATTCCTTGTAGGTACAAGTTCGTGCAATAGCATTAGTAGCTCCTTGGTTGGTCTCCTCCTGTGTGCTAGCTGTACGATTTGCTTCAGCGGTCGCGAGTGCCTCGGCCACTCGTTCGGCTATCATTTGGCTTAACATGGCGGTGTCAATTCCACCGGTAGCGGCTGGTGGATTCTGCGTTTCGGATCTTCTAACTGGCGCCATAATCTAACAAGGTAATAGGATAATGAGCTTTTGCCAGGCATAACATGCATGGCACACACAACACAATTATGAAATGCTCCAGGATATAATACACAATATATAATGATCTCACAATTTTTGCAACTCATAATATCATTCATCGAATTGTTTGATAGTACATCATAGTTTGTCATAAAAGAAAATAAAATACCAACTAGCTAAGACAAACTTCAAAGCTTAGTGGTCATACAGGGATAGGTCGATGGTACAAGATAAATCTAACTAGTGCCCTCACGGCGCTGATGAAGCTCCTTCTCCAACTCTGCTAACCTCCTCTCAACCACTAGCTCACGAGCCTGGGAATCTCTCAGTCTAACATCGGTGTCATGACAAGCGGCTCTAAACCTCTTATCCAAATCTGCAATAGGGTCCTCCACTGGTGCCTCTAGTCCGCCTGTCTCCACCAATGGCTCTACTCCCCAACGGGTCATCAGGCTCCCAATCTCCTCAAGACGAGCGTTCGGCATGGATTCCATCTGATCAAGAACAGTAAGAAGCTGTCCTCGTAGACGGGTCACACATACTGTCAACACTGTCTCATCCCTAACTGGACTCTTCTTCGCCAGTGCCTCTAACTTATCCTTCACTTCATTATACTCTTCACCTAAAGCCTCTACAGCATCCTCCAACCTGTTCAACCGTGTCGTCACACATCCATCTGCCGCCCCAAGCATCACCACCGTCGACGTAGCTCTCCTAGGAAGAGGAGTCGTAGCTCTCGGTCCTGTAGAGATACCAGCGTCAGTAAGCATCTCCTGGTACACTGCAGGTACAGTCTCTGGTGGTGGTAGTAGTAATGGTGTCTCTGGGATAGAACTGGCAGGTGTGCGGGCTGCATGCCTGTCAGTGGCAGTGAAAGGTATGAGGGGTCGGTAAGGTGAAAGTGGTGGTCGAGCAGCTCTCCCCCGAAGACGTCGTCTCACATAGTAGAAAGGTAGAGTACCAGGTGCTGGAGCAGGAATAGCAGTCCTTTCTCCTTCGTCTTCAGATGAAGATGAGGAGATATGTGCTAGGGAAACCTCAGGAGTAGCAGCATATGCAGTAGGAGGGTCCTCAGTGTCTGTGACCTCCATAGGCTCTCCTTCCCCATCTGTAAACTCCATCTCATCATCCTCTGTCTCCTCTACCGTCTCATCTCCAGTCACTGATGTCTGACCTGGTGACTGCACCACGTCAGTGTCTAAGTCATCCTCTCCTCCGCCTTCTATGCTAAGCACATCGTCAGCTGATGCATCAGGAATACGAATCGGTGAATGACGAACCTCCTCAGTCTCTCTCTCTGTATCGTCATCTGAAACCATCCGGTACCACGGATATCCTGATGGCGATCCTCTAGGTAGTCCTACTGATGAACTGATGGTCGACTGTGAACTACGGTTGTAGTACGCTCCTGTAGACGTGGAATCATCGGATGAAGACATCGCTGTAATCATAAACAAAATAAATGTGTGTAAATATCTCATAAAATTAGTCCGTAAAAAGGACATTAACATAACATAGCAATCATTGTTGAATCCACATGTATCCCATATAACATAATTCAGATTTTGTTGTTGCACATGTAACCCATGTAAATATACCTCGTAATTGTTAATTCACATGTATCCCATTTATTACTTATGTATCTACATATACTTAATACTTACAATCTGTATGATAATCGATTAAACATAGAGCAGTTATAGTCTAGAATTACTAAATGCAACCTAGTTCTCTATAACTATGGCTCTGATACCAATCTGTCACACTCCCAAAATATCAGAGTATAATGGCGACAAGGGAGTGGTGACGTCATGATTATCATACGCACATAGTCACAAAGAACGACCTCTAAATGAGACGTTCGGAAAATAGATCACTTGTAATTAATAAAATAAATAGTTTTAACAAAGTGCGGAAGCATAAATTAAATACGGTTACAAAACATAGTTTTCTCAAATGGTACAAATGATCGTTGTTTCAAAGAAATGACGGCAATGCATGAGACCTCATTTAGCATCTTCCTTCTTAATACCTGAGAAAAACATTGCTAAAGTGTCAACATAAAGTTGGTGAGTTCATAGGTTTAGTTAAGTGGAAATGTTTAATGAACCACAAGATTTTCCCAAATGTGATGACAATATAACAGATACGAAGTCATCCCAAAAGTATTTATTACAGTCTAAGCTCGTGACACCGAAGCGTTAACAACACCGGCAGTATAATCATATAAATGTAGCCCAAACTAGATGCCTAAACCCACGACATCCTATCTTAGACTCAAATGAAACTGTGCCCGCTTGTCCCCTTGTTGGACAAGACAGACAGGGACGTCAATCCCGATAGATCTATCCATTACATTCGCGCTTACACAAAGTAATTAACGGTTCACGATTCACGGGCCAAAGCAACTGGGTTTTCAGTGGGACTTAGACTAATATATAAATCAGTAAATGCACTTGTGTTCACACGTTAAAATCAAGCAATGTCTCACCCCAAAAAGCAGTGAAAAATAGTAAAGTATGGGGCTATAAACTCACCTCGTAAATTCAGCAAAGAGAACGAAGATAAAATAGCTCGAGAGTACGGTTACGCTAGCCGCGACCTAATTAATTATGAAAATCGAGTTACGATACGAATAATTATATTATTAAATGACACGACACCCTAGTTGTGCTTGACGAAACCATACGTTTATGAAAAGTATGATTTACGGAAAAGTATGATAAATAAAAGTCGGTTTATTAAATGGTCGGGTTTCACGGGTTAAATTATAACTTAAATTTACAAAATTCGTTTTGGGCTTATATCTAAACTAAATAAACATACAAGGCCCAAATTGGGTCCAATACTTTTACACACAAACCGGCCCAAGGGTCATTAGACCCGGCCCGACCCACTGGCGGAATAAACAAGGAACGGATGGAGTAAATATGCATGTTTAACACACACAACTCCATAACCGAGAGTTAAACTCTCTCTCCTCCCTCGATATCATCTCCACCGCCCCAATCTCTCTCTCTCTCTTGAATCTAGATCGGTTCAATCCTTTTCCATGGCTAATATCTAATCATTTGGGATATAACAATCATGTGTGGGTGGTCTGAGGTGTTTAGATCGCGTGAGATGTGGGGTTTAATCCCCACATCAAACCGATTTGGGTTTTCTGATGTGTTCATCCTTGTGGTTACGTGAATCAATAGCCAAGAAATCAAAGATAAGTTTGTTTTTCCTTTATTTCTTTTAAAAGTTAATTTATTTCCGATTTATAATGATCAGTGGGTTTGATTGATTTGTATAAAGTTGTTGTGAATCATATGATTCTCGGATTTAAAATAAACGAATTTAGGGTTTTGAAATATTTGGGGGTTTTTATCAATATCGGTTTTAAACACAATTAATTGATGTTTTCTATTATAAAATCAAACAAATTTCAATATAAAATCAGTTTATAAAAATTAGGGTTTCGGTTAATTGGGGGTTTTTGCATAACTCATTTTCAATTAAATTAAATATGGGGTTTGGGTTTAGATTAGGTTTAATTAACGTTTTAATTAATAAAAATTCGATCTAGGGTTTTCATAAAATTGGGGGTTTTTATATTCGACTGATACTCATGTTTATGTGATGTTTTTGCAATGTGGAAAATGTTAATTAGATGTTTAAAAAGGTTTTTAAATAATTAGGGTTTCGATTTGAAATGGGGGTTTCTATACCCGCGGCATGATTAAGGGTTTAAGAATGTTTCTGTAAAACAAAAATTGGTTTAGACATTTAGATTGGTTGGTAATGATTGTTGATAGTTTTGGCAGAAAGTAGAACTTGGTGGCTTGGTTTGATTCTCGGTTTGACCTTTAATTGGGTCTCGGTTTGGGTTGACTTGGGTCTCGGTTTGGTTCTTGATTGTGGTCTTGATTTGGTTGGACATGGGTCTCGGTTTGGTTCTAAGTCGGGTCTCGGTTTGATCTAGATCGGGTCTCGGTTTGGTTGACAGAAAAGTAATATCATAAACATGTTTGTATTAGTTATAAAGTTTAACAAATTTCAGTTTTTAGTTAAAAGTATAAGACCATTACAATGGCTAACACATTGACTCGTTTATTCGCAGGTTCGTACAAAACAAGCACATCTAGGACTTCATAAAGGAAAGACGAAAAGACGAAAGACTCACAATGGGATGCTATGTTTTCGGGTTGCAGGTTCGGACGGGATGAAGACTCTTTCGGTTTTGCAGGTTGGGATGCGACGTGTGGTCGGCTGGACACTACTCTTCACTCTACCCAGAAGTTGTATTTTGAAAGACTTGTGCAGATTTTTGTGTTTGTAATTTGGACTGAGATAAACTTGTATTTGGACATTGGATAAACTTTGGGTTTGTATATAAACTTGTATTGTTAGTCTAGGGTTAGTGTCAAGCTGAAAATGGTAACTTGTGATATACCCAAAAGGGGTAAACTAGGCATGTGTGCTGTCCTATAGTGAGGAAATAAACTATGAAGTTTATTTGCAGCTGGTCATGTGACTGATTTTTGAGACTCTTGTAAGGCAAGCTTGGTAATAAATATAAATGAAAGTTTATACCCAATGTATGTACCTGCTGTGACAGCTTATACAACTCGACTCGGGTTCACAATGGTTATGTTTAGACGCGACTGAATAAACACGACACTAAAACCGTTTGTCATACGATCCCAAAACAAAACAATTGTGCGAGACGTCACGAAATCTAGTAAATATATCAAATAAATGTACGGCAAATATAAAATGCTCACAAACTTGTGTATTGCATTCAACTTAATAATCGCGAAACATCGAGATGTTACATATGCTCTCCCTAAAAAGGGCTTTGTCCGTAAAGCAAAAAAATAATTAACACATTCATGTCGACAACTCGTCGGTAAACAGTTAAAGTACTCGTACTACCTGAATAAATTAAGATGGAAATTTGACGAATGTCACAGCCCAGGCCGACCCCACCCTGAACATGGAAGGGCCAGTTTTGCGAGTCGCCCCTGTGAGTGCCGTAGCTCCTACCGGCCCAGACCCTGTCATTGGCACCTCGTAAGTACCCCCCGTGAGTATGATTCATATCTTTGTATGATGCATAGACTAATATTGTCATGTTAACTAACAGGGCTAATCCGGCAGCCGTAGCGCAGGGGAAAAAGTGGGGAGAAATCCATCCCCCGCACCAACCAACAAGCCCCCATCACCTGCCGCCACACATGCCAATGAGCCGCAACCCGAGGGGCCAGAAGAGAACCTGCGCTTAGCATGGAATCTATCAAGTTTGACACGGCCGGAGGCAGAATTCGAGTGTTCAGAATTTATCGAACACATCACCCCGCCTGTCCTCACCCAAGACCTAGATGAATTAGATCATGAGGCCCTTATCGAGCAGTTTGATGTATCGTCCGCACACCAGGTGACGGTGGGTGCCGCGTTAAGACGCCGTCTAATCCAGGCACTCACTAATGTGAATCGTGCAGACAAGAGAATAGCCCGCCGTGAGGCGATGGTCGTGAAGAACGAGAAGACCATCGCATCATTGCAGGCGGCATTATTGACAGCCGAGACGACGGTGAAGGAGCAGGCACATCACGCCGACGCCAGAGAGAAGCGTATTGCTGAATTGGAAGCCCTCGTAACCGCATCAAGCGAGAAGGTAAACTTTCGAAATGTTGTACATACACTCGTACTTTTTGTATGCATGTAACCCAAGAAAAGTATATGTCCTTGTAATAACTCCAAATTTCATATGTAGGTGTCTGCGGCTAAGGCTGCTACTAAGGCTGTGACTGTGCAATCATTCAACATCGCCCAGGAGCGTGACGCGCTGAAGGAAGAATTGACACGGACCCAAACCAACCTTGAAGAGCAGGTTGCCTCAGCTGATGAAGAGCTAAGCAAGGTGGTTGTAAGTTGCGCTGAGAGGGTATGTCCCCCCTACTAACCGCTACAGCTGGTCGTAGGTGGATTATCGGGCAAGGACTACGACTTGCTGTAAGTAGGGCATTGGACGCTCCATACCTACTGCAGGCGTTTGCCAGGGTCGTATCCGTTGGAATCGACCGTGGTAGGCATGAAGGCCTGGTCAAAGCTGCGGAGATGATTGGGAAGAATGAAGATATCACACAGCATCCGTATCACCACCCTTCCGCAGCGGATAATATGACTGCGTCCATGAGTGCCTTGGCATAAATCCAACACCCTCTCTTAGATGAGCTTGAGGCAATGAAGGATGCTCCAAACGAGACGATAATGTCCCGGCTGAATGCTGACCCCATTCCTTTGACATTGGCCGCTTACGATTCCGCATCCAAAACAATGAAAGGCGAGAAGCTGCTTGCAGAAGCACTGGATGCTATTGCAGTCAAAGCCCGGGATGGGAAAGATGCTCGTGGGGAGGTCCTTCGTGCTCTAATTAAAGAAGGGAAGAAGGACCTAGGGGAATTCCTACCCCCCTTGTAATTTATCTGTTGTAAACACTTGTGATTTTATTCGTCCGTGTATGTACACGACTAAGACATATTTGTAATAACTTGTCTTTTTATTTAAAACTCCGTGATGACCACGGCCATTTTGTTTATTTTTAATTTTAAAACTTGTGTATTTCATTGTATTCCAATGCCGCATGATATGTCACGTCCTACACATGAGAAAGGAAAATACATACAAGTCTATAATTTACTAGACATGCGACGTGCGTCTTTACTATGCAGAGTACTGTGTGAGTACGGCATACAAAACTTATCACAACGTCTTGTGAGTAAGGTGTCTAGTAAGGATACATGATCCGTGCGGCTGGGGTTGCATCCCTCTTACGCGGCAAGTTGAATTAGTAGGTTCACTTAATCCTCTTACCCCGCCTGGAGGCGTATAGTACATGTACAGTAATTTCAAAGAATGCATATGAATGAAACATGGCATATTATAATACAAGTAAAAAATTCATACGACTAACAAAAAATCTAAAAAACGATTTGCACGAAACAGGCTGTGGAGCTAGCTAGGCACCACGGCATTTTTATTATAACATTTACACTTTTGTTTGAACAATGATGACAGGTCCTAAAAAACAAGATAGGAAACTAAACAAACATAAGAAAAACAAAGCAGATAAACCGCATGGTTCTTTATTAAGACCGCATATAGCAAAGTACCCATGCGGAAGCTGTAGCTTTCAAAGATATCACCTTTTAAGATTGGATATGTTCCATGTGCGTTCTAGGTCGCGGCCATCCATGTCACGTAACTTGTACGCGCCTCGTCCCAAGGCTTCAGTGACTTCATACGGTCCTTCCCATTTAGGGCCCAGCTTTCCTGTATTCTCCGCTCGACTTGCTTCGTTAGCACGATAGACGTAGTCTCCTGGTCGAAAAGAAACACCCTTGACCTTGGCGTCATAATAAGCCTTCATCTTAGCCTTGGACTTAGCCTCATTGATGGCTGCTATTTCCCTTTTTTCTTCCAACAGATCCAGGTTGATTCGCAGCTGTTCATCGTTTTTGACGACATTAACCTCCGCCGTGCGGATGGTAGGCATCCCTATTTCTGCTGGTATAACGGCTTCAGTGCCGTAAGCCAATGCGAATGGAGTATCTCTGTTGGCTGTTTTGATCATAGTTCTATGCGCCCATAGTACATGTGATAACTCATCAACCCATTTGCCACTTCGTTCATCCAGACGCGCCTTGATGCCATTCCCCAAGCTTCTATTTGCTCGTTCGACAAGGCCATTTGTCTGCGGATGCTTGACAGATGCGAAGCGCCGCTTGATGTACAATGATGCACACCAATCTTTGAATGGGTTGTCCGTGAACTGCTTGCCGTTGTCCGAGATGATTTCTCCTGGTAGACCAAAACGGCACACAATGTGTTCCCAAACAAACTTCTTAACCTGCTTGCCTGTGATAGACTTGACTGCCTTGGCCTCTATCCATCGTGTGAAGTAGTCCATCGCAACAATCAAGAATTTAACTCCCCCCGCAGCTACAGGAAATGGTCCTGCAATGTCGATTCCCCACTTATAGAATGGCCATGGGACGTGATAGGTGTAATTTCCTGCTGCGGGTGCCGCGGCACTGGCTTATGCACCTGACAATCACTGCACTTGCGAATCATGTCGCGCGCGTCTCTGTGCTTGGTAGGCCAATAGTATCCTGTCCGTAGGGCTCTAGCTACCACGGACCGTGGACCTGCATGCATGCCGCACAATCCTTCATGTATGTCACTGATTACGTATGCGGCTTGCCGTGGTCCCACACACCGCAGCCATGGCTGCAAGAAGGAGCGCTTGTAGAGGATGCCCTCTCGAAGTTCGAAATGAGCGACTTCCTTCTGATGCGCCGTGCTGCTTTTTCCTCGTCTTGAAGGGCTTCACTAGTCAGATAGTTGATAATCGGGGTCATCCATGTAGGTCCATCCTCCTCAACTATAGCAGCAACCTCCCCTTCCGTTATAGATTTTTCCTTGAGTATTTCCACCAGGACTTGTTTGGATAAGTGAGCGAAGCTTGTGGATGCGATCTTGCTGAGGGCATCCGCTTTTTTGTTCTCGCCCCTTGGGACCTGCTTGATGGAAAACTTACTGAAAGTCGCGATTAGCGACTTGACCTTTTCCAAGTACCGGACCATGTTGTCTTCTTTAGCCACATATCCACCTAGAATATGGTTCGCGACAAGCCGTGAGTCCACGTAGGCCTCAAGGTTGCGGACTCCCATTCTAGCGGCGATTTTCAAACCCGCAATTAATGCTTCATATTCAGCTTCATTGTTGGTGGCCGTGAACTCAAAACGGAGAGCGTACGTGAACTCCATTCCTTCTGGATTTGTGAGGATGAGACCTGCTCCGGACCCGTCCGTACACGAAGATCCGTCCGTGAATAACACCCACGGTTCTGTTTGGATCTCGTCTTGCTTGATGTTTGGCCCTTCCTCATCCGGCTTCTCGATCAGGAAATCTGCCAAGATCTGGCCTTTAACAGCCGTCCTTGGCCTGTAAGATATATTGTGCTCCCCCAATAGGATGCTCCATTTCTGTAGCCTCCCTGCCACATCTGGTCTAGAAATAACATCCTTGATTGGCTGATCCGTAATGACTACAATTGGGTGCGCCTGAAAGTACCGGCGCAACCGCTTTGTAGCAAACACTAGTGTTAACACCAATTTTTCCATGGAGGAATAATTTAGCTCCGGCCCTTGTAGTGTTCTACTTATAAAGTAGACCGGAATTTGTACTGTATCTCTATCCGTCATAAGTACTGCGCTTATTGCGCCGTGAGTAGCTGAGAGATACATAATGAGTTCCTCCTTTGGCCAGGGAGCTACTAGCATAGGGAGAGATGCAAGATGCTGCTTGAGTTGGCCGAAGGCTTCCTAGGCTTCCTTCGTCGAACGGAAGTCTCCCTTTCTAATGCACTTCTTAGGTGTCTTAAATAGGGGTAATGACTTCTCTGCGGATTTAGTTAGGAACCTATTCAGCCCGGCTAACTTCCCATTCAAGGACTGCGCCTCCTTCCGTGTCTGAGGAGAAGGAAGTTGTATCACTGCGTCCGTCTTCTCTGGGCAAGGTTTGATGCCGTTTGGATCAATCAAATATCCCAGGAACATTCCCTCCGTTGCTCCAAACGTACATTTCTTTGGATTTAACTTCATGTTAATCCTTCTCAGCGTGTCGAATGTCTCTTGGACATCCCGGAGAAGTGCCTCCTCCGTGTGACTTTTTATCACCAAGTCATCAACATAGACTTCCAAGTTGTGGCCTATCTGTGATTCAAAAGCTTTGTCCACCAACCGCTGATATGTAGCACCGGCGTTCTTCAGTCCAAACGGCATTTTCGTATAGCAATATACGCCCTGGCTCGTATGGAACGCCGATTTTTCTGCGTCCTCCTCCGCCATCTGGATTTAGTGATACCCTTTATATGCGTCCAAGAAGCATTTAAAAGGATACCCACATAGGTACACCACCTTCCAGTCGATTTCCGGTAACGGGTAACAGTCCTGTGGGCAGGCCTTGTTTAAATCCGTAAAATCCACACACATGCGCCAACTTCCGTCGTGTTTCTTGACCATGACCGGATTGGACAACCACTCGTGGTAGTATACCTCGCGCATGATGCCTGCATCCACTAGTTTCCGTACTTCCTCCAATATCACTTGACTGCGCTCAGGCGCCTGGCCGCGCTTCTTTTGCTTGATGGGTTGGTACCCTTGGCGGATCTGGAGCTTATGCTCTGCTATCGCACGTGGCACACCTGTCATATGCTTTGGCTCACATGCGAATATATCTAGGTTTGCACTTAGAAGAGAGCACATGGCCCTTTTGCCGCTATCCGAGAGCGCCCCTCCTATGGATACTTCCTGTTCTGGATAGTCAGGGTGAATGGCCACCTTCCAATTGGGAGGTGGTGACCCATCTTTGGGCGGAACAGGTGGAGCCTGTGTTGTCACGGTGTGACACTCGGATGCCGGTACGATTGTGTTATAAATGGTAACAATTCCCCCTTCCACGAGGAATTTGATCATTCCGTGCGCCGTAGAGGGTACCGCCCGTATAGCCAAAATGCCTGGTCTGCCTATGATTCCATTGTACGGAGAGTGTGAGCGTATCACCATGAAGTTCATCCACGCCGTAGTGGAATGTTCCTCATTCCCAATGGTTACAAGCAAACGTAACTGCCCTATCGGCCAAATAGTGTCTCCACTAAAGCCAGTAAGCGGCGACATGGCCGGTACTAATTGGCTTTTTATTTCTGGGCATAACTGCACGAAACAGTGTTCATACAGTACCTCTGCTGATGAACCTCCATCCACATACATGTGACGCACGTTGTGTGTTCCAATGCTTATCTCAATAGTGAGAGGCACATCGATTACATCGCTTGTTGTGATGAGAGGGAACGAGATTTCCCTGCCGCGTGAAAATTTTTGGCCAACTTTCTGCCTTGTGCGGTGCTGTCTGGATTTGATCATGTATATGGTCGAAGGTTTGTCCTTTTAGGGATCCTTCTTATCATACTTCTTGTTGTTGTCTTTTCCATCCTTCCAATCCTTAACTAGGTGCTTGAGTTTGCCTGATTTGATCAGCGACTCAATATGCTTCTTGAGCTGAATACACTCCTCCGTGCCATGGCCTTTGTCATTATGGAACTCGCAGAAGAGACTTCCTTTCCGACATTCCGGGGGAGTGGTCATTGGGGGAGGCCTTGGAAAGTTCGCCCCTTCTGTCAGCAAGATCTCCCGGTAGGACATCTTTAGGGGGGTGAACTTATCGTCCGACCGTCCTCCTTTGCTTTGGCTCTTATAGTCTGAACCCTTGTTATTGTTCTGATTACCTTGACCGCCCGACTGTCTCCGGGACTGGTCATTTTATCGGTACCCATTTCCTCGGGATGGGTAGGCCGCGGCAACAGCTGTTTCTCCCTCTATGAAATTTCTGACCCTTTCCATGAGGTCATCATATCTCTCTGTACGCTTGTCATTGAGGCGCCTGATCAGTTCTCTGTCTGTTATGGCGTGCATGTAGTCATAGATTTTCAGGAGCTCTGGCATGGTTCTTGTACGCGTGCACTCATCATTGAAGCGCTCAGTGAAGGCTTCTGTGGACTCCCCCGGCCGTTGCTTGACAGTTGCCAATGAGACCGGATCCCTATTATACTTCTTCCTTTGAGTATAATTGTTCTCAAACGCAGTGCGTAGTTCCGTGAAACTATCAATGCTCCGTGGGGGGAGTGCCTCAAACCAGTCACGGGCGTTTCCAATCAAGGTCGAATTGAACATTTAGCACCATATGGGCATGGGCCATCGCTCAATTTTAGCCTGTGTATCAAATATTTTAAGGTGATCCACAGGATCACCGGACCCATCATAAGTCTTGATGCACGCCGGCATGCGACGTTTGGTGTCCTCAGAATAGTTCCGTATGCGGAGGGTGAACGGGTCTTCCCTGGGATCCGCCCTTGGCCGGGTGAGCCTAGGGTCATCCCATGGTTCACACCATGGACGCGAGAGATCCTCCGCTTCCGCATCTAGGTAGTAAGGGCCACCATAATACTCCTCATTGTTTGGTGGTGGAGGGGTGCGCCTAGGCCGGCGGCGCTTAGGCGGATGGTCATCTGAGTCCTCCCCAGACGGATCTGGGGACGGTGGTGGTGCCCCATCCTTTGAATAGGGACCACTTTTTTGAGACGAACCAGGAGCCTTTCCCCCAGTGTTCATTCTGTCCCACACACTCGGGCGGCGTGCGGTTCTGGCCAGCTCTCGATCTGGTCGTTCGGGTGAACCATCCGACTTTTCTCCCTCTCGTGATTGCATTAGTTCCTGCACGAGGCGATCCCGTATGCGTTCAAACACATTCCGGGGTTGAGGAATTTCCTCAAAGGTGCCCTGTTCCTGAGGCCGAGCTCTCCTTTTTCTCTGATTTTGGGAGGAGGTGATTGGTCCGATGTCACCAAAGTTGAGTCTGGACTAGAGGTTCCTCCCTAGATTCAACCTCGATGCGATCCCCGGGACGATCCTATCGAAGTTCTGCGTGAGAACTCGAGTAAGATCCTCCTCGCTGAGTGGTAGGACCTCTACCTCTTCTTCTACCGATGGTCTGCGCGGCTCCTTGTTAGGAGGGTTGGGCGCACTCCCTGGATCCGGATTGTCCAGGGTTGAGGTAGGTGGGGGCGTTGTGGAGATCGTGCTCGTCACCCCCAAAGGCTGGAAGCCGCCACGGTTGCCAGGTCCGCCTGCAAGGCGGCTAGGTGATTGGCTGGGGATGAGTATCCCTTCCCCTTGGGACTTCCGGTTTCCAGGATTCATATTCCTGGGATTGGCTTGCTGATGCCCCTTCGTCATTGGAATTCGAGATGAGGTTTTGTTCTAGCTTAGTGTTATGGGTCCCACGGATGGCACCAAATTGTTGATGCAAAAGTTGGTTGATCCTTGCTAGACCCGAATTAGGCTTAATTCGGGTTGGCTGGGCTCCGGCTCCTGCACCAAGTGAATCGTTTGGTTGGGATCCTGCACACTAAACAGCACGCGTTAGGCTTATCGTGGGAATGTTTCCCACGATTAGACTCCGGCGTGAGAGTAAGTAATCGATTTAGGGTTTATGTGAGTTTAGAGTATGAATCGTAATACCTTTGTGGAACCCTTGAGGGTTCCTTTTATAGGCAGTGAAACCCTAATGGGCTTTCACTGATGCTTCGGCCCCAAGGAAGAGATAACCACAAGAATTAGAATGATTGTTATCCTCTAATTCTGGTAGTGAATATCCTCTTTCATTGGGATAAAGATATACCTAGACAGAATATTATTCTGTCTAACCCTATGTCGGTTATGTCGGCCGCACCGGGCCGTGGGCCGCACACATGTATGCGGTCACTGTTCATCCAAGCCCATAAGCCTGAATGACATTAATCCACCCATCTGTGATGGGCCGGATACGGGTAGTACCCGTGGGCCGGGCTCGTGACCCGGGGATCGTCATCATTCAGCAACACCCAAAGATTCTTCATCATGTGAGCCTTTGTCACTCACATGTACCTGCTCATCCTCCCCTTTGGAAGAATCCTCCATTCCACGCCTATTGTTAGCATCCTCCAAAAGAACAATCCTCTCCCTTAATTGCTTGAGTTCAAGGCCTTGTGTACTGACTGTTTGTACCAGGTCTGCATTTTGCTTTTGCAAGCTAATGCAGACAACCGTCAATTCCAACATTGTGTATGGTTCCAATCTGCCCTCCTCGAGAATGGGTATTTGACCTCCCAAAGTAGAGTCATAGGGCATGGATGATGTCTTAAAGATGTTAGGACTGGCTTGGCCTGCATCAAAGCGAGTACCAATAGTCCCAGCCTCATCCATATCACCAACCACACTTGTGGTGGTGGTTCTCTCTGCAACATGGCTAGGACCACCAGAGGAGAACACTCCAATGGTCCTTTGGCATTTTTCCATCCTATAGTCTGGGGGTGGAGAAGATGATATGGATTGGGTGGGAGTTTGAAGGTTAAGGGGTGTTTGGGTCTGTTGTAGAAAGGTGTCAACGTCTGGATTTGAAGTGTCAACGCTAACATTTAATGTATCAGCGTTGAAGGGATATTGGTCAAGTTCCATGTATTGAGGTGAAGTTAATGTTTCAGGCAAAGGTTGTGGGTTAGGTTAAGGTTGTGTTGCTGCAATAACGGCAAGCATGGCTTGGGTAAGGGGTAAGTCTCTGTGAGGGGGTGAGTTCATCTTACTAAAAATAGCTTTCTTTTGTACAGGGATCGCATAAAAATCATCATGATACCTTGTGCAGTACCTTTGCTCATCAAAAATCATTTGTAAAAATCTTGGGTAAGCCAAAGTCATCTTATTACCTTTGTTTTTACACATGCCATCAAAAATTAGTTTAGAAAAATTATACTTTTGCCCATTTGTAATATATACAATTGCACTAGCAATTGATCTGTTAATTTCATTATGTGCAGTACATTTGGGACTCAAACGTTGAAGGATGACATGTATTAAGTACATCCAAGCTAGGGGGAATTCTTGTTTATGATATTTATTTAAAGTACCCTCTTCAGGGAAAGGATACCCCAAAGCTTGAAGTCCTTTTTCTATCTCATTAATCTGTAGAGTGGTTATACCATCTACATCATTAAGATGCAAAGCCTGGCGAACCAAGGCTTTAGTAACCACCCAAGAACGCCCATGAACAATAGCTGTTAATGTAGTCACATTATTAAGTGTTAAGGAACTAACAGTGTTCCAAAACTGTTTAATATGTGTTGGAAATACGTTTTACGTATTAAGAAGGATCGGTCACTCCAACGATAGTCCATGTAATAGCTCGTAGTTTAGTTAACTTTCTTTATTTATCAAACAAGAACAAGCCTAGCCTACAACATGTGTAGGCCGGCCCAAAATGTAAGCCCAAGCCCATGACAAGGGCTTGGGTATATAAACCCTCTCCTTTGATGGAGAGGGTGTGTGGTTTCATAATTTACACATAGTTCTCTTAACTTTCTCTCTCTAAAAGTGTGAAATCCACCATCTCTTTCTCTCTCTCTAAAAACATAAGCAAGATTTACATTTCTTCAAATGGTATCAGAGCTTGGGATGAAATATAGGTTGGTTTTCGTGTTGTGTATGCTTTCTTAAGCATATCGTAGGATTTTGAGTTCTCTTTGTCGAATCTTCAAAATTTTTCGTGTTTGTTGGTGTTCTAAAGTCGAATACAGTCTTTAATCGTGTCGTAGTATCTTGGGTATCTTGGTTTTTGGCTAAAACTCAAGTTTTTTGGATCGAAAGTTGCAAAATTTCTTGTTTCTCATCATTCCGAAATTCTTGCAAGATTTCCATCGGAAAGTACAACGTGAGGGTGGTCTGATCGCAATAACCTATTGGTTCCACTTTGTGATCATTGGAGTTAAACACCTTATTCCGACGTGACATTCCGATCTGACATTGCGATCTGGGATTCCGACGACTTTAAGGATTTTGTGACGTCACTCTGTCCATTTTATTTTAGCAACATTTCGATCTGGACCTTCCGATCTGGATATTCCGATCTGGTCATTCCGATCTGGACATTAAGATAGTGTGACAATCCGATCTGGACATTCCGATAGTGACATTCCGATATGACATTCTGATAGTGACATTCCGATAGTGACATTCCGATAGAGACATTCCGATCTGGACATTAAGATTGTGTGACATTCTGATCTGGACTTTCCGATAGTGACATTCCGATCTGGCATTCCGATCTGACATCTCGTGTGTAATTTTGACTTGGAATTTTTGGTTTATCGAGAACATATTTTAGGGGATTTTAACATTGTTTCTCGATTTTAACTCACAACAACACAAAAATACTTAAACTTATTTCATTGTTCAATCAACTTTGTAAATCTTAACTTATTGAAATGGAGTACACATCTCGTACGGATAAGTCCATCCTCTCGGGTACGGATAATCGTCCACCAATGTTGGAGAAGTCTATGTACGAGGATTGGACTTCCCGAATGGAACTTTACATGTTGAACAAAGAGAATGAACATCTCATTTGGGCATCGGTGCTCTATGGACCATTAGATTATGGTACAGTGACGGAAGGTACGACTACTCGTCCTCGCACAACGGGTGAGTTGACTGGAGATATGAAGATTCAAGACAAATGTGATAAGTATGCTACAAACATCATTCTCCAAGCCCTTCCTCCAGATGTCTAAAAACTCGTCAGCAAACATAAAGTTGCCAAAGAGTTATGGGATAGAATTCGGGTTCTAATGCAAGGCACCTCGTTAACTAAACAAGAACGAGAGTGTAAGCTTTATGATACTTTTGATAAGTTTGCCTATGTGCCAGGGGAGACTCTCAATGATTACTATCTGAGATTTACCCTGTTGTTGAATGAGCTTAACATCTATGGCATGGCAATTCCTACCTTTCAATTGAACACCAAGTATTTGAACACTCTTCCTCCAGAATGGAAAAAATACGTTATGGATGTTAAATTGGCTAAGGACTTGCATAACACCAATGTGGATCAACTTCAAGCTTTTCTTCAACAACACGAATGCCATGTGATCGAGGCTCGGTTGTCTACACCTCAAGTTCATGATCCAATTGCAATGTATGCTTCTCAACAAAACATGGCTTATACTTATCAGCAACCATCATACTTGCAGCAGCCACCACCACACAACTATCAGCAACCACAACAACCATCTTATCAACCACTAATGATGCCACAGCAAGCATATCAACAAAGTGTTCATCAACAATCTTTTCCACAACAACCACCATATCAGACATCACCATCACAAGCCAACACTTCTCCAATGGGCTATACTCCTCAGCAAGGATATTTTCCATTAGAAGCACAACCAGCACAAGCCTTCTACTCTAATGAACTTCCACCAATCCAAGCACCAGTCTTTACTCCAAATGATACACCAGCTGATGTTCTAAACCATCTCACAGCCTACTTGTCAAAACTTGTTGCAACTAGAGGATTTCCACCAACAAACAATCATCTCCGCACCTCATCAAATCCTCGACAACAAGCCACTGTTCAAGATGGTCAAGTGACGGTGTAACCTATTCAGGGAAGGCAAAATTCATATGGACCTCTTACAAGGACTGGGAATAATCAAGCTGTGAATTCTCAAGCTAGTGGAAATGGGAGTCCCATTGGTCCTAAGAAGGTTGTGACTTGCTACAATTGCCGAGGACAAGGTCATATGGCTAGGGAATGCACTCAGCCGAAAAGGAGAAGGGATGATGCATGGTTTCGTGAGAAGATGTATTTGGTTGATGCTCAGTCTAAGGGGAAGATTTTGGATTCAAAGGAGTTAGCATTTCTTGCAGACCTAGGGGCAGCAGATACTGAAGGCATTGCAGTCGTTTCTACTTCTAATGCAACTTATCAAGCAGATGCTCTTGACGCATATGATTCGGATTGTGATGACATTCACTCTGCCCATGCTGCTCTCGTTGCTAATCTCTCCCACTACGGTTCTGATGTCGTTAGTGAGGTACCAACCACATCTAATAATATTGATGATAACCAACATCAAATTGGGCATGAAAATGACAACCTCGAACATCATTCAAGAACTAGTAACTCAAATGATGTGGTACCCAATCCTACTCATTTGAGTGAACCTCAACCAAATGCTACGACGGGTATGGAATCTTATGCTCAATATAATTTGGTCATGGTGCCTAAACATATTATTGATCAAATGCATATGGCCCTCAGACAATCCGTAGATACCAATTCCACCCTAACTGTTGAGCTTGCGTTGCGTAAAGAAAAGGTCAAAGCTTTTGAATGGTCCCTCAAGCAGAGAAAATAACATGTTCTGAATTTGACCAATTTCGTTTTGAAAAGATTGAACACTTGAAAGAAATAGAATCATTAAAAGCTAATCTTTCCAATGAATTAAAAGTAAAAGAGTCGGTTGTCAATGATTTTCAGAATGGATTTCGAAACTCTCGAGTCTAAAAAGGTTGAATCGGAAATTAATGCTACCAAACTTCTTAAATTTAAAGAACAACAGCTTTTAAAACAATACGCTTCCACGGAAAAGGTTCATCTTTTAACTAAATCATTTAAAGAACTCGAACTTAAACGTCTTCAAGATTTACCACCTAATTTCGGTTATGCAAAACAAGCTCAGGAATATATTCCCGGTCTTTATGATATGATCATAATTGGCAAATCGAAAGAAGCACCTTTTGTTTGTAGTACTGAGGAGACACAATCACTTGCGGATGAACTCATTCTAAAATGCTTTCAAAATTCCATACAATTGATTATGATCAACATAACAAAGATCAGTTTTCGAAAAAGACACGCATTCGCTTACAAAAGGAATTAGTAGAATTGACAGTTCTTGTGCCCCAAAGTTTGTCAAATGAAAACCTTCCTAGTACGTCTCCTACACTTGTCAAAACGGATTTAACAAAGTTAATTCCACTGGTAAGCAAGGCGTCCGTTAACTTAAATGCGGTTCACCAACACTTAGCCGATTTTGACAAGGTCATTTTGGAACGTACGACGGATTCGGCCATAACGGAAGGTGAATGGAACTTTGAGCACACTAGAGTTGCGTTCCGAAATGAAATTGTTCCGTTTGTAGACAATGTTAAGGATTGTCTTAGTAATCTTGATCAAGATTTGTTTTTGGAAATAGAAGAAGTTAGACGTGTTTTCAATGAAATGCATGATGCCTATGAAAACAATTTACTTGAAATAGAACGGGTTTCACGCCAAAATGATCTGCTTCTGAAGCAAGTGATGTCTCATGATATAGTTTCTGTCTGTGTGAATAAAAGTGTTGATAATGATTCTATTGTGCATAATGTTGAATCTGTGGATACTGTGGTAGATAGTACTTGTCACGAATCTGACGCTGAATTTTTAAAGCTTCAAGATTCATATTCATCGCTTTCAAAACGTTTTGATGAGATTCAAACACATTGTATTTCGCTTGAATGCAAGCAACAATTTATTCAAGAAATCTTTGAAACGTCATTCGAAGATGTTAATATCGATGATGCAAATTTTGAAAAGAATTTTCGATTGAATTTACAATCAAAACAGCGTCAGCCAAGTGACAAAGTTGCTACATCTTTGCCGATAGAAATAGATAAATCTAAGGAGCTTAACTGTGTGAACGTACTTGAGGCCGCTGAGAATTTTAAACTTGATTTAGATAATCGAGTTTCCAAGATTTTGTCCAAAGTTGATAACTTAAAACATAAAAATACACGACTCTTCGATTCAGTAAAGCCCACATGTGTTGATACCACTGCACAGAATCAATCATTGATTGAACAATTGAATCGAAATTCGGTGGAAATATCTGATTTGAGGGAACAAATTTGTGATAAAAATCTGGTCTTGGCTGAGTTAAAGGAAACACTTTGTACTCTAAAAGGTAAGAATGTCGTGGATAACGCAGCCACTGTCTCAGCATCGTCCTCTAGTGCAATCAAAAGGAACCTAATAGCCGTCACACCACTTAACAAGGGCCCTAGGACTAAACCACCTCAAACTTTGGTCACTAAAGATAAGGCCGAATCAAAACCAGCTTCTAATATTCCCGTGTTGCCTTCTACAGGAGTAAGCACCACTACTAAGGCACAAAGATCTAAGCTTAAGAGAAACAAGAAGAATGATAGGATCTTGCCCCCACCTAGTAGTCAAGTGAAGAAGAAAGTAGAAGCCCATACTAGGAATGCTATTTCTGTTTTGAATAAAAAGAATCATGTAGCTAAACCTAAAGGCTCTGCGGTTGTGCAGCGTTCTAAGCCTACTGTGAATTCTAATTTGAAATGTTGGAATTGCAATGAATGTATGTTTTCTAGTCGTCATGATTCTTTCCTTATTGACCATGTGAATGAGATGTATGCCCGGAAAAATGGATTAGAATGGAAACCGACTGGGAAAGTGTTAACCCAAGTTGGCTGGATGTGGCGCCCCACTGGTAGAACTTTCACTATAGTAGGAAATATGTGCCCTTTGACTAGGATCACTCCCACTAAAGCGAAGAAAGCGTGCCCTTTAACTAGGAGTACCAAGGCTACCAAAACACAAGCGTGTCCTTTAACTAGGAACACCAACACTACTGTAGGAACCAAATGCCCTTTAAATAGGTCTACTCCCACTGTAGTACCCGCGAATAATCCAAAACCTAAGAAAGTTGGAACAGTAAAACCTGTTAGTGCTAAAACTCACATTAGAAAACGCAGGAAATCTAAGGGTCTCAAAAATGTTAGCAATTCTGATAATTCGATATTTGTATCTGCTAACACTCCGGAACCAATAGTTTCCAATGCATTGTCTACTGTTGTTATTGAAAACAGGTGGTCCAAATTGTTCTCTGGTATTTGGACTCTGGTTGCTCCAAGCATATGACCGGAGATCGCTCTCAGCTCAGAAATTTCGTCAGCAAGTTTCTTGGTACGGTTCGATTTGGAAATGATCATATTGCAAAGATAATGGGTTACGGTGAATATCATATTGGGAATGTTATTATTTCAAAAGTATATTACGTGGAAGGTCTCGGTCACAACTTATTTTCTGTGGGACAATTTTGTGATGCAAACCTAGAAGTTGCTTTTCGAGAGCATACTTGCTTCATTCGTAATTTGGAAGGGGTTGATTTATTGAAAGGTACTCGAGGGAATAATTTGTATACTTTGTCTCTACAAGACATGATGGCCGCTTCTCCCGTATGTCTTCTCTTCAAAGCATCGAAGACTAAGTCATGGTTATGGCATCGACAGTTATCTCATCTTAACTTTGACGCTATTAATCACTTGGCAAAAAACGAACTTGTTCGTGGTCTTCCTAAACTATCATTTCACAAGGATCATTTGTGTTCCGCGTGTACAATGGGGAAAAGCACTAAGAAATCTTACAAACCCAAGACGGAAGACACCAACCAAGAGAAACTTTATCTGTTGCATATGGATCTTTGTGGACCAATGCGTGTTGAAAGTCTTAGTGGCAAAAAGTACATCCTCGTCATTGTCGATGATTACTCTCGGTTTACATGGGTGAAATTTCTTAAAGCAAAAAACGAGGCACCTAAATTCATCATCGGATTTCTCAAGATGATTCAATTGTGTCTCAACACTACTGTCCGACGCATTCGTACAGATAATGGAACCGAATTTGTGAATCAAATCTTGCGTGATTATTATGAAGAAGTTGGCATATCTCATGAAACATCCGTTGCTCGCACTCCACAACAAAATGGTGTCGTTGAAAGGCGAAATCGCACACTTATGGAAGCTGCTCGAACGATGTTAATTTACGCAAAGGCTCCATTGTTTTTATGGGCAGAAGCAGTATCTACAGCAGTGTACACCCAAAACCGGTCACTAATTCGTAAACGCCATGGTAAAACACCTTATGAGCTTCTCCATGGAAAAGTACCAGATTTATCATATCTTCATGTATTTGGTTCTCTTTGCTATCCAAATAATGATGGTGACAATGTGGGAAAACTTCAACCAAAGGCTGATGTTGGTATTTTCATTGGTTACGCACCCGCAAAGAAGGCATACCGAATCTACAACCATAACTCTCGCAAGATCCTCGAAACTATGAATGTTGATTTTGATGAGCTGACATCAATGGATTCTGAGCAAAGCAGCTCTAAACCCGCACTTCATGAAATGGGACCCAGTAACATTAAATCTGGTCTTGTCCCAAACAACCTACTTCATCATCATTTACACCACCTTCTAGGACTGAATGGGATATGTTGTTTCAACCGTTCTTTGATGAATTCTTTACTCCTCCATGTATTGATGCTCCAGAACCTGAGGTAATAGCTCCGGTAACCGAAGTTGTCGCTCCAGCACCTGTTGCACAATCAGATACATCTGCACCTACAATTGGTCAAGATATACCATCAACTAGTAATTCTCAACCAACATCCGGATCAACTACCCACGTCATGCCTATTGATAATGAAGAGGATGATGATGATCACGATTTGGAATTCGCTCAAATGCGTGAACTTCCATTCTTTGGTGTACCAATTCCCGACCCTAATCAAGCCGGGTCGTCCACCTAAGAGGAAGCTCCTAATACAGTTTACTCCAATCCACGGATTCGTGAACATGACAGCAAGTGGACAAAGGATCATCCTATAGATTCTATTATTGGTGACCCTAATCGTCCGGTATCCACACGAAGTCAGTTACAAGAAAGTGCAATGTTTTGTCACTTTGATGCTTTTCTCACTGAAGTTGAACCTAAGACATGGCAACAAGCTTTTACTCAAACCTGTTGGATAGAAGCTATGCAAGAAGAACTTAATGAATTTATACGTCTTAAAGTATGGGAACTTGTCCCATGCCCGGATCAAGTGCAGTTACTCACTTTGAAATGGGTCTACAAGGTGAAACTCGATGAGTTAGGCGGAATATTGAAGAACAAAGCTCGACTAGTAGCTCGTGGATACAAGCAATTATTGGGCATCGACTTTATGGAATCCTTTGCACCAGTTGCCCGTTTGGAAGCTATTCGACTATTCCTCGCTTATGCAGCCCATATGAATATGATCGTCTATCAGATGGATGTGAAGACGGCATTTCTTAATGGTGAACTCAAGGAAGAGGTCTATGTTCAACAACCGGATGGTTTTGTGAATCCTAATTATCCTAATCATGTGTACAAGCTTAAGAAGGCTCTCTATGGGTTGAAGCAAGCTCCTCGCGCATGGTATGATATTTTTTCACATTTCCTCATTACGCAAGGCTTCGCTAAAGGCAAGGTGGATCTTACGCTGTTCATTCAGAAACGAGGTAAAGATATGATTATGGTACAAATATATGTTGATGATATTATATTTGCAGCCTCGAGCCAAACTTTATCCGACGAATTTGGGAAACTCATGTCTTCCAAGTTTAAGATGTCAATGATGGGCAAGGTATCATTCTTCTTAGGTCTTCAGATATCTCAGAGTCCCAGAGGCATCTTTATCAATCAATCCAAGTATGCCCTTGAATCGCTTAAGAAATACAAGATGGAATCTTGCGACCCCGTGGATACTCCAATGGTGGAACGAACTAAGCTTGATGCAGATCCTCATGGAGTTGCTGTTGATTCGACACTTTATCGTGGAATGATCGATACTCTTATGTATATCACAGCTAGTCGACCTGATATTCAGTTTGCTATATGTATGTGTGCCAGGTATCAAACTAGGCCTACTGAGTTACACTTAGCTACTGTTAAAAGGATCTTTCGATATCTTAAAGGAACCATTAATCGGGGACTTTGGTATTCAAAGGACTCTTCTATTGCAATAATGGCATATGCAGATGCGGATCACGCGGGCTGTCAAGATACAAGGCGTAGCACGAGTGGAACTTTGCAACTACTAGGAGATCGACTAATCAGTTGGGCATCAAAAAGGCAGAAAAGCGCTGCAATTTCAAGTACGGAAGCAGAATACATAGCTATGTCCGATTGTTGTGCTCAAATTCTTTGGATGAGATCGCAATTAACCGACTATGGTCTACGTTTCAATAAGATTCCAATGTACTGTGACAACAAGAGTGCAATTGCCTTATGCTACAACAACGTTCAATTCTCCCGGTCGAAGCATATTGACATTCGCTACCACTTCATCAAGGAGCAAGTGGAAAATTGAGTAATCGAGCTTTACTTTGTCCGATCTGAGTATCAGTTGGCGGATATTTTCACGAAGGCTTTAGATCGCGCTCGAATTGAATTTTTGGCCGACAAGCTAGGAATGAGAACTTTTTCGCCTGAGACTCTAAAGGAACTGGCAGATGAAGCGAAAGAATAGTGGTGGTAAAACTATTCTCCGTATCCTTGGTGATCATTTGTATATATTGTTTATATCTTTATCCACAAAAGCAGAATACAAAAATATAAAACCATATAAAAACAATAAAAATTCAAAAATTCAAAAAAATTCAAAAATATATTTCACTTTATTTTTCAAAGGCATGTCTTTTGGTACGATAATATTTACGGCCTTAGAAATGTTGATTAATATCGACACGGCGCCATAAATAGAGTTTGTACAAAAGTTGTAAATATTTCATAAAACATACCCTTATTGCTTGTAGTTATTTCAGACTACAACCCGGTTTTCACATTAAAGCCAAGTATTTCTTATGAAAGCTTTGGCTCACAACGAGAATTAAATTTCTCGGGCAAGGTTTACTTTAAAACCTTGTAAGGGATCAAGTTTACTTTATAACTTGGTCTAACACAAATATATGTACGTTTCAGTGCATTTATTTGTCAAAACAAGAGAAGTCTTGTTTTTATGAAGCTATCATCTCTACAACCATAGCAATCTACAATTGGTATCTACATACTCGACGATGCGACTACTCAACCGACGACTACAGCTCTTTCAATAGAACACGGGTCAACAATTGAGGGGGAGCAATTGTCAAGCATTCAGAATCTTCGATGCCGAACATGCCAAGTTCACAAGTTGGTGTCAAGACAACAATACCAATCGTACATGTGGTGTCAAGAGATGACTTCAGACGTGACGAGGCGACCAACATATGCTGACAAGAACCATTTGATCTTATCATATGATGTTCTCATCTATCAGGTCCAACCTTGTCAATTCTTTTCTAATATGGTGAATATGTGATCATGTTACAAATCAGTATCATATCTCATACATTTGGTATCATGAAGATAAAACGGACTTGCAGTTTTCTTCCCAAAACCTTTGTTAAAAACTACATTAAATCAATTGATATTAAAAACATCGATTGGGTTAATATTTTTAATATGGGGGAGAAAATGTGATTTAATATGGGATATTATCACAAATGGTTTGACTAAATGTGTTGGCTCATCCTGACATATGCGAAATGTTTTCGAATATCGTGGCATATGTTAAGGGGGAGCAAAATGGATTTGCATATCTAAAATGGATTTCATGGTGATTTATACTTACCCAAAACCCATTTATTTCACGAAGATGTAGATTGTGGTGACATAAGGATGGTAGGATAGGTTAAGTCCAATGATTCTTCTAGAACCGGAGGAATCTTCCCAAGGACATTCCATAGCTAGAAATAGTAGTCCTTAGGAAAGTTGGAGAAAGATTATGAACGTAGCTGAATGCCGACCAAGTACTTAAGTTAGCACTAGAACAATCACAACAAGGTGATAGTTATGACGTATTGGTAAGCATTGAAGGGGTTGAAGAATGAAAAAGAATTGTAAAGATAAAGGGTGTAAAGAAAGAAGCCCTCCTGACAACTTTAGGCAGAAACCGGGTCAATACATATGCTATTGAGATCATTTTTAATGATGCTTGATATTGAAGATAAGACATCATGGACCCAGTGATGCAATACACAACCCATCCCAGCTAACTCAGATATCTCTCAATAGGTATTTGTTTTAATCACACGGAGACAACACGTTATCTATCGATTTATTCACTTCGAATAAATTGGTATTGAAATGGTGGCACTCCTCTCCAGCCTCCGATCACTAAAATCCAAAGTGCACGATCGAGTCTAGAGCTATTTGAGATCATCAAATATCTCATTAGGACACACTTCCATATTTCCTTGCTTCTTCACACACTATGAAAAGTAAGAAAGATTTTAAGAGTCCTACGCAAAATCTTCATGATCTTGCCTGAACATCCGAGTAATACGAAAGTATTTACAATGAAGATGGAAATCCTTCTTGATCGAATATCAAAAAGCTCATGGTAGGTGACTTGTGCGATTCTTTATGAAACAAACTTGTGATAACTGGAAAGCAACAGCTGTTTAATTCTTAACTGAATTTAAACACGTTCCAGGCCTCTACGCAATATCTTAGTGATCTTGCCAGAACACTCAGAGTGATACCTTAGTGTTCACGGTGATGAGTGGAAATCCTTCTAGTGTTAACCTCAAACAGCACTTGGTAGGTAACTTGCAAGATTCTATACGAATCAAGCTTGTGACAACTGGAAAGCAACGATGGTGTGGTTCTTAATTGAATTTCACTTGTTCCAGGAACATGAATTGACGGCTTCAAATCATGCGGATATTATTATCCAAATGATTCACTCTTTATGTTCGCAGTCAGCTTTGGACGGCCGAATAAAGAGAACGGGTTTACCCGCGAAATCCTGTCAGGAAGTTACTTAATTGAAACTATCCGTCACGGGTACGATATCTAATATCGTCCAACGGTCTTCACCGACCGAAGGTAAAATGCTACCGATTTAGAATGAAATGTTCAAATCCATTTCGTTCGTGTCTACTTATGTTGTGGCATTTGAAGACGGTGGCGTTGCGGGATCCAAGAAGAAGTCTTCCTCGCATGCTTATACTTTATGCACTTCATACCTTATCTACTTCAAGAAAGCCTAAAAGTCAAGTCTTTCGCTGTATCGAACTCTGAAGCTTTCAAGAATTACGAAGGTATAAGTATGTGGGACATGGCGTCACGAAGAGGCGAAGATCACAAGTGATGGATGCACGAGATCAAGGCAAAAGATTAATGCTCAAGATTGATATCAAAGATCACATCAGCATTTCACCAGAAAAGAAAAAGAAAAGAAAGACGAAGACTACGAGCTCAAGACAAGCATAGTATGCTAGGTTTATTTTATCATTGAAACTTGGGTAACACCCTTGTTTGGAGTGACCTCCCTTAGGGGGAGATTGTTGGAAATACGTTTTACGTATTAAGAAGGATCCGTCACTCCAACGATAGTCCATGTAATAGCTCGTAGTTTAGTTAACTTTCTTTATTTATCAAACAAGAACAAGCCTAGCCTACAACATATGTAGGCCGGCCCAAAATGTAAGCCCCAGCCCATGACAAGGGCTTGGATATATAAACCCTCTCCTTTGATGGAGAGGGTGTGTGGTTTCATAATTTACACATAGTTCTCTTAACTTTCTCTCTCTAAAAGTGTGAAATCCACCATCTCTTTCTCTCTCTAAAAACATAAGCAAGATTTACATTTCTTCAATATGAGTGACAGGGGTGAGAGGAGCATGAGAAAGAGCATACCGTAATGGAGATGCATTCAAATACGCCACCATCTAGGTGTATTGAGGAAACAGAGCATCATCAGCCTCCAAATAAGCAATCATATTATGCTGACTTCTGAATCCCAATACCAAGTCACTTGGTTTAAACTTAGGCGCCATTGATGTAGAAAGCTGTTTGTGAAAGATTGTAAAAGATGAAGTATAGGAGAAAAATTGTTAGACAAGAATATGAGAGTACCCTGTTTTAAAAGTAGGAGCCAAATATATAGGAATGATAGGCACATGTGATTGGTCAAAAAGGAGGCAAGTATTTTCAAAATTATAATGATGAAAATATTGAAAAGAAAATAAGTTATCTTGTGCATTAATTAAAAGTTATCAACTCCCAAAATTACGGCCCCGATTTTCGTCAAAAATAACAACTGGGTAGGACCCAATGAGTGTCAACGGTCAAAAATAACTCATCAACGCCCAACGGCTATATTATTGTCAACGCTGGTAAAAGCCATGTCAACGTCTAAAATTGGTCACAACAACGCTTGAAAATATATCTGTCAACGTCCAAAAATAAAAATAATAAAAATGAAAAAGGACCTTAACAAAGTAATTTTTCCTAGTGAAGATAACCTATAAACTGAAAATTACCATAGGGTGGCAAGCATTGTCCAATCATGCACACTTGCTTATGCAAGATAGACATAACAGTCCTCTAGTGTCCCTTACTAACCAAGGTTTTTAACAGTTAAGTTATCTCATAAAATCCCTTGTAACTCCCAGGTAAGCCCAATATAAATCATACCCAAGTCTCCCAACATACCACATCCAATTCTAGGCTAAAAGGTCTTGGCAGCATGCATAGTATATCAACTTTGCATGCTATAGTGCCTCATGAGATAGTAAACTAACTCATACTCACCATTGGACACAATCTAGAATTGTGATAAGAGTATTATAAGAATACCCAAAAAGTCCTAAAAGGTTCCTAAACCTCCCCTTAAACTATGATACATAAGTTGCCAAATATGATGCATGTAAATAAAAATTTATGTCAAGATAGGAATATAAATATTTCAACCATCATCCATAAATTGAAACATGCTCCAATAATGCTCCAAGGATCCATAAGCAACTCTGTATCCAATGGTACAATGCTAACAACGCCTGCACAATTAGATCAAAAACCACAAAACTAACATGTTGCTGACAACGTCACGATAACACTTATCAGCGTTAAAATAACTTTTGTCAGTGTTAGACAAATAAAGTGGAAAATGTAATTTCACATAAAGACCAATAACAATGTATATCCTGTACATACTTTTACACCATGATCCCACAACACATATTTAGTGAGATTGATCATTCTAATACTTGTTACCAAGTATTTAAATCTTCCAGTATCAAAAGGTTTAGTCAATAAATCAGACACATTCTCTTCTGTTTCAACCCTATCTGGTTGTATTAAACCTTTTTCAAAACAATCTCTTATAAAATGATGCCTAATTTCTATGTGTTTTGTTTTAGAGTGATGTACAGAATTTTTAATAATGCATAAAGTAGTGTTATTGTCTACAAAAATCTTGGTATGTATGAAATTATACCCATAATCCAACAGTTGGTTCTGAATCCATAAGACTTGTCCACAACAAGCAGCTGCTGCAACATACTCTACTTCAGTTGTAGAATTGGCCACCACTGTTTGTTTCTTGCATTGCCAAGATATCAATCTACTCCCAAGAAACTGACATCCACCAGTTGTGGATTTTCTATCAAATTTGTCACCACCATAATCACTGTCTGAATATGCAATAAGCTCCAATGGTGAATCTTTTGGATACCATAATCCCAGGTCTGGATAACATCTAAGGTATCTAAAGATCCTCTTGACAGCATGAAGATGACACTCTTTGGGAGTCACTTGATAGCGTGCACATGCACACACAACAAACATAATGTCAGGTCTTGAAGTTGTAAAATACATCAATGAACCAATCATTGATCTATAGTGCCTGACATCCACTTCTTTTCCATCTCCAACTTTCCCCAAGGGTGTTCTCTATCCATAGGAGTGCTAGCCCTTTTCTCATATGGAGAAAAGCCAAACTTCTTCAAGATTTCTGCTACATAGTTATCTTGAGAGATGAAGATACCATCTTCTTTCTGCTGAACTTGTAACCCTAGAAAGAAGTTCATCTCCCCTATTGCACTCATCTTGAACTTGTCTGTCATAAGCTTGGAAAAGTCTTCACTCATCTTTGAACTAGAAGAGCCAAAAATGATATCATCCAAATAGACCTAAACAAGTAAGAAATCCTTACCTGTCTTCTTTGTAAATAAGATCTGGTCTATGGTGCCCCTTTTGAATCCATTTTCCACCAGATAGGTGGATATTGTGCCATACCATGCTCTTGGGGCTTGATGAAGTCCATACATAGCTTTCTTCACTCTATACACCTTGTCTGGATGTTTTGAATCTTCAAAACCAGGAGGTTGCATTACATAAACCTCCTCTGCAATTGTTCCATAAAGAATAGCACTCTTCACATCCATTTGATAGACTGTAAAGCCCATGCAGGAAGGATAGGCTAAAAAAATCCTTATAGCCTCAATCCTTGCAACTGGTGCAAAGACCTCCTCATAGTCTATCCTTTCCTCTTGTGTATATCCTTGAGCCACTAAACGTGCCTTGTTTCTGACCATAATGCCTCTTTCATCCTTTTTGTTTCTAAGAACCCATCTTGTCCCAATAGGTCTGACATGTCTGGGACAATCAACCAACTCCCAAACATCCTGGATAGCAAATTGGTGAAGCTCATCTTGCATTGCTTCCACCCAACATGCTTGAAAATCTTCTTGGGTTCCTGTTGTCACAGAAAACAGGCAAACAAACATGCTTGAACAAGAGGGGTATCAACCTTCTTGTGAATATTGGCAATAAATCCACCAAGATTCTGATGAGATCTTCTAGTTTGAACAGGAGACATCACATCACCAATAATGAGAGAAGAAGGGTGATTTTTTGTAGAAGTAAGCACTCCTCCCTCAATAAGTGTGTTGTCCTCAATCTCATCTTCCATGATACCAATATCCTCTTTAGACTCTCTTCCATCAACATCTGAATGAACCTCTCCATTTCTGTTTGAAGGCTCACCTTGTTCAAAATTATTGGAAGAGAAAATATGGTCAAAAGAGCTGTCAACGCCTGGACCATGGCTGTCAACGTTTGAGCCATCAACGCCTGAATTTGTCTTGTCAACGCCAGATTTTCCTTTGTCAGCGCCTGAAAGATCATGCATGTTGTCAAATAGTGATACTTGGGGACCACCTTTATCCTTTCCAGCAGCAGTAGCAGCAGCAAATGCATCTGTCCATATGGGAATAGTAACATACTCAAGTATGGGTGATGATTTGTCTGCTTGTGATCCAACCTCTTCATTAACATGTGTACCTGAAACATCAACAACTGGTTCTTCCACAACATTTGAAGTTACCTTCACAATGTTTGGATTAGTAATAGGCATATAATTCAAAGTCCTAGATAGAGGTTCCAAGTCAAATAACCAATTTGGACCACTTTCAGGATCACTATGTTTACTTTCAAAAAACCTAACATGTACTTTTCCAAGTATACGTTTTTCCTTCTTAAGGTAAACTCTATATCCTCTACTCTGCACAGAATAACCCATGAAGTAACCTTCATCACCTTTAGCACTAAACTTACCTAAGGCATCACTAGTATCCAACACCACTACATGACATCCAAAAGGTTTAAGAAAACCAGTATTAGGTTTCCTTCCCCAAAGTAACTCATAAGGTGTTTTGTTATGAATCTTGTTGACTAATGCCCTATTCTGAACATAACAAGATGTATTCACAGCCTCGGCCCAAAAAGCAATGGGAAAGTGAGCATCAGCCAACATAGTCCTAGCTGCTTCTATGAGGGTTCTATTCTTTCTCTCAGCTACCCCATTTTGTTGTGGGGTTCTAGCTACACTAAACTGTCTAGTAATCCCTTTCTTGGCACAAAAATCATCCAACAACTTATTTCTAAACTCACCACCATTATCACTTCTAAGTATCTTAACCTCATTACCAGACTTCTTTTCTATCTGGGAAATAAAGTTAATCAAAGTATCAGCAGTGTCACTTTTCAAAGCTAAAAAGAAAGTCCAAGAAGCTTTAGATCCCTTTCCCTTTGGTTGCAAATATTTACCATTATTTGGTCTAGCAACGTTTCTGTCAGCGTTTAATTTAGTCTTGTCAATGCTGAAATTACCCTTATCAGCGTTGAACCTAGGGTTTGCTACAGGAATCCATTGTCTATTAGACCATGTATTGGTCTTCTAAAAAGGTCTTTGTCCATAGTATTAGACCCTTTAGTAAAGAATGGGGCTGGCCTAACAACTTGTGAACTTTCCTGGACAAAAGAATTGAGATTGACAGTGTTTGACTTTTTGTCAGCGTTGACCTTTGAAGCATTGACACACTTATAGGCTAAATTTGAAAAACTTCCAAAAGTATAACAGGCTTTTCTAGACATAACTCTAGGTCTAGAAGAAAAGAAACCGGTTCCATTATCAGTAATTTGGCTTTTTGGTGACCTAGGTTTTCTATACATTTCTGCATAATTAATACTAGGTTTTCTATCAACGTTTAAGCCAAGGTCAATAGTCTTGCCAGTGGTTGGGTTTGTCACTTTGATAGGTGTAGACTCATTTGGGCTATCACTAAGCATGCCACCCTTAACAAACAAGGTAGGATTAGCTTTCTTCCATTGGTCCAAATCAGTCAACTTCTGCCTGTATTCCTCTACTAGGGTAAGAACTCTTGGTGGAGGAATAAATTCCTCTTCTTGGAGTTCTGGTAAACCCGTCCAAGACAAGTCCTTTCTTTGGACACCATAGAAGTTCCCAGCAGGTGGTGGAACACCAGCATATTCTTTCATCCCAATCCCAGTCATATCCTTAGAATCCCTTTGTTCACTAACACATTTTTCTAGGGTTTGTGAGGCTTTATCAAATCTCTGAATTTTAAGATCTACATTATCCTTATTTTTGATAGCCTCATCTAACTTAGCCTGTAATTCAGCATTGACTCTCTCCATGATGTTTCTAATATCAATACTAGAATTTAAATCATGTTTTAAAATATTGATTTGATCTTTTAGGTCAAGCTCCATTTTCTTATACTCAGCTATAGTCTTTTCAGTTTGAGTAAGAGCAAGTTGATAGTTAGACAACTTGTATCTTTCATTAACCACATCTGTTGACAATTTTAAAACTTCTTTGTTAAGTTTTTTAGTGTTTAGACGACAACCCTTACTACAAAATGCATCATCATATACCTCATTGTCTGATGAAGATGAGGAGTGTGCCATGAGAACATAGTGAACATGCTCTTCTTCTTCCTTTTCTGTAACCAGAGCTTTGTTCTCTTCCTCATACTTAGCCAAGTAGCTCCAATACCATCCAACACCATCAATTTCTTGCACTGCAACCATGGCTTTGGAGTCCTGAGTCTTAATGATTTGGCTTGAGGGCTTTCCAGCATCAAATCTTCTTGGAGATCTGTAATCTATCATAAAGTGTCCCATACGATGACAATTGTAACACTCAACCTTGGATTTATCAAATCCAGTAGTGTCCTTGGCATTAAAATTCATCTTCTTCTTAAATCTTCTATTCCATCTATTTGCCCTTATGCTTGCAAGGGCCATGTTCCACTTTATGTTTATTTCCTCCAAATGCTCATCACTACTTTGCTCAAGGTCCTCATATGTAATCACTGAACCATTGGGTAATGAAGTAATGTATGCACACACAGTATCTAGATCAATACCAACAGGCTAAACTCTTGGTGAGTCAACTTTGTATGTGTCATCGTCTGAATGTGAGGCATTGACAAGGCTTGATCCAGCGTTGACACAAGTTGATCCAGTAACAGGGTGCATGTATGAATCCTTTTGATCAAATTTACCTTCACTATGTAAGAAGATGGCCATGTTTCTATTGGTAGACTTGCTTCAATGATCCAAAATAGTTTCATTCTCCACCAGCCTCAGTTTATTGTAAACATCATCAAAGGTAGAACTTTTGTGAGTGTTATTAGCAATTATAGATCTTGTTTCAATCTTCCATGCATCACCAAGACTTTTAAGAAAAGTGGTGATAATATCAACATCATCAAGCACTATTCCCATGAAGGACAGCTTGCTTGTAATGTCAAAAAGTCTGCTTCTCACACTACTTAGCTTCTCACTAGGTTGAGCTTTAAAAATAGTATACTCATTCAAGAGTTGCTTCTTTTTCTCTTGAACAGTATCAGCATTACCACCATAAGCAACTTCAAGGGCTGCCCAAAGATCTTTTGCAGACTCATAGCTTCTATATTTGTGCTGATTTTCTTGTCCCAAAGAGAGTTTTAGAATGCTTAGGGTTTTCATGTCACTCCTTCTCTTTGTTATGTCCTCAGTTGAGATAGCTCTACCATCTTCAGGTTTTTCTTTTCGATCCTCTTCAGTAGAGCCTTGAACATTTGTTCTTTGTAAGATGGCAGCTGCAATCTTTTGAGCTTTATTGAACGTGTTTCCATATTCAATAATTTCCCATAGGGTGTAGTCATGGATTTGTAGATACTGCTCAAAGTTAAACTTCCACAGCTCAAAATTGTCTGGGTCTAGCATGGGAATCTTGATGTTGGGGGTTGAGGAGGAGGAGGAGTTTACTTCTGGGGTAGACATGATGTTATAGGGTTTTTGTGAAAATTTGGGTTTTTGATGATTTAGGGTTCTTGTGTTCTTTAGATCAAAGTTTCTCAACAAGCTCTGATACCACTTGTTGATCCCAACCTTAGATCGATTTAGCTTGTGTAAACGAGATTAAATCAAGTTAAACACGTAGAGAAACTTTGTTGTGTATAAAACAATTTAAGTATTATGCGGAATTAATACTCAAACAAGAACACACAAACAATGTAAACCAAACTTTCACTTGATTGATTAGAACAAACTTGCGTATAATGAAAGTGTTAAACGTATGAAAACTTATATTGAAACAAAACCTAAAGGCCTCCTTTTATAGACATAAGGAGCCTTGTACAAGAGTCTACGTATTAGCTATTTTAGGTAAAGATAAACATAGAAAATACATTGTTGATCATATCTTTACTTGAAACAAACTAGAAACATAATACGTGTAGACTAAGTCTTCTATCAGTGCTTGACTTCATCCTATCAACGCTTGACATCTTCCTGTCAACGCTTGTTCTGTCAACGCTTGTTTTCTTCTTATCAACGTCCCAATTCCTCTTGTCAGCGTCCAAGTGTACTAGCTACATTTTATTCCCAACACAATCACCCAAGCCACATTAGCATATTGCGCACGGTTCTTGTCCCTAAACATGCTCAACAACCACAAATCATTCTTTTGAAGCTTATCATATCCCGTGGTGCGTTGGAAAACCGCGTAAGCAATCATCTTTTGGAGCACTCTCAAAAGTAGACTAGAAATCCTATTGATTGAGCTCCTAGATAAGCTCAAAGGATCTTCATCCGAAAAAATTAATGCCCAAAATTCATTAGCATTGAAGTTCCCATGCTCACGTTCTCCTCCTTGAAAATACACTTCAAATCCTTCCTCATCTTGCTCCTATCTAGTGTAAAACTCCAAGTACTTAGAAAATTCTTTCAAAGTCAAAGAATATCCTTTTCCACAAAGTCTAAAACTCATGATTTTCCTAGTCAATAGCTCATCATCATCAACGTCTTCGTCAAGATTGAATGTCAAGAAAAACTCAAGACAAAGCTCCGCATAAATCTTTTCCCTACAAGTAAAAGCACGAACCCAAGCATTGGATCGAAACAAGACTTCATTTCCTCCAGCCTCTATCACAACTATCGATAGCATTTCCCTAACTTGACCTTCACAACCAAGGTTATTCAAAACTTCAAAATCCACAATGCTAGGTGCGAAAATTTGTTTTGGCAGTAGAAGAATAAGAGCATTGTTGTAGATGATTTTAGCATCAATTGTACATCCAGGCCAATTCAAGAATGGATGATTAGGTACCCCCATGAGTGAGGCACTTGCCGACTCGATAGGCTTTCGCCTCTTCCCTCAGCTAGATGAGTCGGTCTCATAGTTTCCAGAACCTGTGTTCTGCAAAATTTATCACATAAACAAACATATATTAACATTATATAAACATTAGGGGTCAACGACAACCCTATGTTGGTGTTCTCAACATTCTGTTTTTTGTCAGGCGAAAAGTGTGGCGCACTTCTGAGAAGTGCGGCGTACTTTCTAGGAAAAAATCCGCCAGAGTGCGGTGTACTTTCTGAAAAGTGCGGCGCACATTCTGCGTGTATCTGCACATGTTGGGGTTATAATAATCTTAACCAAAATGTAACAACCCCAATTTCACAAGGCAGCGGAATATCAACATTGGGTGTTACTTCATAGCACATCACACACAGTCATAGAAAACGACCTCAAAGAAGACGTTTTTTAAAATAAACCATTCGACAAAATCAGAGTTCAATAAAAGGGGTCCCAACAGTTTATACAAACCTTAATAAATATAAAAGTTTGTCAAATGTATCGAATGGAAATTGTTTGTTTTGCCTCTTCATTATCCCACGCGGCTCCATGCTCCAGCTACTCTTAAACCTATACACCTGAGAATACATGCTAACATGTCAACACAACGGTTGAGTGAATTCATAGGTTTTTAAATAAACAATAATGGGGTTTGAAATAAACTATAAAGCTTTTGAACACAAGAATCTCATCCACTGTCGATAGTGCAACACATGCAATACCCAAAGTCCACGCTATTCTGCTAAGCCATGACACCGAAGCCTTAAGTATAAATAATGCCCTAGTCAGGTATCTTGCCTAATACCCCCTTACTTCTCATATAACACACCTGGCTGAGTCTCCAACCCACAGGTGCGACCTGCCCAGGTGGGGGCCATCCCCGATGGATCCATCCGTCTATACAAGCGCCTACCCATCATAGGTAGTTAACGGTTCATGGGTTTATAGGGACTTTCCAAATTTTGGCAATACAGCACTTAGCAAATAGCGATTCACAATCAATACAATCAACGCTTGTGTTCATCTTTCAAAAGCATTTAATCAACCATCTTACATTCATTTACAACATGTATTCGTTCAAAGCATATAGCAAACCACATGTTTATTCATAAACATGTATTCTCTCAAAAGCATATATATAAACATCATATTTTTATACCAAGAGCATGTATTCCCCCTCGCGGGTTTATAAACACATATAAAGCAGTAAAAGCGAGGCTATGAACTCACCTGATATAGCTATCAACGTTTATCGAGGAACAAACAACCAATATTCGATACACGACTTCACGAGATATCAATCACTCATTGACCAAGAATGAGATGCCCAGCGGTCGACATATGACTGAACGAGACCTATAATGACGAGACGCGTCTTAGGCTCGAGTCTATACGTAAGCCATACATATATGTAAATAGTTCACTTTAGTAAGTTTGGACATTGTATAAATTTTATAAAACTTTTCACAAGACTTTTGATAACAATTTACCGTAGTATTTTCTCATTGTGATAATTAAGCCCATCAGTGACCCATTACTCATTAATATAACCTAAGTCCATTTCTAACTCAGTATTGATCTTCATATACATTATTAATCTCATGTCCAATAATGGCCCAATAGCCATTACAAGTGTAAGTTGGGCTTTTGTGGTCCATATCCACTTTATATGTATTGGAGGTTCTAAAAACGACATCGAATTAATATTATCAATGGTCGAGTCTCAGAACACATAATTAGAAAAATATCATGTTTCCCGATAAGTGGGTCCTACCACTTCGGTTTTTATAAAAATCGACACATTTTACGTTAATTAAATATAACTCAATTCTTACAAGTTACCCGACATGTCTTGCTAAATAGATCATATCGACTGAACCGTAATCATCTAGGCGAGCTATTTATATCAAAATTATTATTAACTTATATACTTTACTGATTATAAGTTTAATTACACCTAAAATATACTTATCATTGCTCAATTGCTCATTTTCTCACTTAGAATAGTTGGCTGTTTTTCGCAGCCAACTTCAGTTTCACCGTTTTGGCCGTCATTTTCAAACCGTTTATCCGTAGAAAACTATCCGATTAAATCAAGTTCTTCATGATTTTATCTACAACTTTTAGTTTTACATATTTAGGGGTCACCATACAGTTTCTTAGCGTTTTTGGCCGTGTAAAACTGGTGATCAAAATTGGCCCATTTTTACTGTTTCGGCCATATTTTATTCATCGGATATCGTCACTGGACGAGTCACCCGGCAAAATCACCACAAAACATATGGCTATCTCCCTATATTATTATCTAATTCCCACAACCTACTGATGTTCTACAGCAATCACGTTTTTAAACTGATAAAAAGTTACCACTTCACTAGTTTATCCATAGGGCGTATTTATCAAGTTTAAATTATTACAAACATATTTACAATATCACAAAACCCCTAATCAACTAATACGCAGATATTATTAGTAGATAAATGATAAGTATATATATACAAATCAAATATTACAAAAGAAAATCAAATGATCCTTACAATGGAAGTGATGAACAAAAACTTCACAAGGATAAAGATCAAGTGTAGATTATAAAATCCTTGCTATAAATCCAACATCCAAGCACTCAATATGTCTTCTTAACCCATGATTATTACATGAAACACATCATCTACTTCAGCCCATAAATCATTAAAAACCTCCTTCACAAAGCTTGATCAATAATAAACCAACATTAGGAATTTTACTAGTGATTTTAACCTTCTCTTCAATAGTAATATCCTTTAGTAAAAATTTGAGATTGAGATTGTTTTGGGCTTGTAGTCTTGGACGGGAAAAGAGAGAATAAGAGTAGATATGATGAAATTTGGTAAGTATGTGTATAGATAAGTCTTGTATATTTTTAAACAAAATACTACACGTGTCTAACTTATAAACTAACATAAATAGTAACAAGGCATCTCATGCTTGTTATTGCCGTCCAACATGAATGATAAGAGGTAGGATTTGTTCTTCCCATAATTTGCTAAAGCGGGTATTATCGAAACCCGATATTTTGAAAGTTACGTGATTTGAACGATACTTGTAAAACACGAAAAATAAACGCTCAATATAATATAAAAACGTCAACATTCGGAGAACATTAATATTTTGATAATTAAATGAGGGCTTATAATTTATAATACGTTAACGCGTTATATAAACTAATGTCGCTTAAAGTTTTGGCGTAAATTACGAAGAATGCTCGTAAAAATAAAATTAAAACGACGACAATAAAAATATTTCTACGTCATAACGAAAATATTCACGGTCGATGACGGACATAAACTTGTTGTTAAATAATAAATGACACGTATTCGATACGTTAAAGACTTAACCTTGCCGGTTAGCCGAGAATTCAATATTGTTAAAAAAAACGATCATGACAAATAAAATTCAATCAATAAATATTGGTCTGAATATTAGTAATAGTATTGAAACTCGGTCTAAATATCGATTTTAAAGTTCGGGTTACTACATTAGCTACCCCTTTAGGAAGCGACGTCCCGGTGCTTAATTCATTTCAATAGTCATCGATATAATGGCGGAGAGGTGAGGAATAGACATGTCATCTCCGAGGTTCCTAACGAAGGTTGGATGAACAAAAGTCAAAGGAACTAGTATACATAACGGGCACAAATGAACGGTTTGATAGTAGCTTCAATCCTTATAAGGAAAGATGAATACATAACTCGAAGGAGAAGCCTTTGAAAGTGAAAAATTAACAAGTCGTCAATTTTTTGAAGTGCCTCAAGGTACTTTACTACTAGCTTATCAAACTTGCGACGGTCGATATAAGTTAGAAAAATTCCACATGAAAAGTGAAGAGACAAAAGAATTGGGCGCATTTGAGAAATTTTCCAATGCGTCAATCAATTTAAAACAATCAGCGATCACGTCGATCAAATTAAAACACACATTGTCCACGGATCTGATAAAAACAATTACGTCGTAAAAGAAAATCGCATGGGTCACACATAAGTCCATCGATACGTTACAAAATAATCAAGACGAGGTAATTAGTACTAGTCATACAAAATCACCTAATTGCATTGATCTCGAACATGAAAACTTATTTCGTCAAAAGCAAATTCATCGACACGGGAATTGTTCGAAGTATACATTACTCGATCGGAGGAACTGTGATCTAGATCAAATATAAAAGCCATCGTTAGGCACATATAATCACATTACGACATGCTTGCAAAATAGCCAAGCCATGTCAAATCAAATAAGTTTAATCAATTTAAATCATGCTTGCTAAGTAGCCAAGCCATGATAAATAAGAATATTTAACAGGATTTTCGAATAACGCTAGTCAAAGGAAACTTTGCAAGTTAAAGGATGTTCACGATCTTGATTGCATAGATGCATATAGAACAATATTTTCGTCATCAGAGGGTGCTCACACACGGATCCATACCCAGATGACATTGTAGGGTGCTCACAAATGGATCCATACCCAAAAGATATTATAGGGTGCTCACAAACGGATCCATACCCAAAATATTTTATCGTTACGTTTGAAAAATTATTCGATGAACCATCCGTAATAACAAGAAAAATTTCAAAATCTTTTCATCCAAGATAAGCTATCAGTGATAACTAAATCGTCGATCGATCCACAAGTACACAGTTAAATACTAGTGTCGATTAAACAAGTCATCTATCCTTGGAACGTGTAATGGTTCTTAACGATCAGCTTATCAAGCTTACGTTAATCGGGGCACATTATAAATGGTCCATAAAGACAAATCACAACTTGGGAAAATACTAATAGGTTACTCGTACATAGACGATAATCAATAATAACCATAAGGACGATCGTAATGAACGAATCATACCAACGAAACACGAGTCGAAGAAATACATCCGTATTCAAAATAATCACAAACCAACTCAGGCACACTTGAGCCCACTCGTTTATAAATCATTGTTTACATCTAAAGGCGTCCCAATCCATGTAAACAAGAATTATAAATTTATGGTTCGGGAACTTATAACTTTCTTGTTCAAATAAGAAGGCGTCCCAATTTAATTTAACAAGACGATTATAAATCATCCTACTCAGTAATACCGTCACAAAACACGATATCATAACCAAATTAAATGCCAAGAAAAGTACAGGGTGTCAAACTTAATCCATGATTTCTGTATTCAAACGTCCCATTCCATCTGAATAAAGAAACCATCGACAATCTAAGTTCTAGTGGTTTAAAACTTTCTTATTCAAATGTCCCAATCCATTTCAATAAGAGAACCTTAAACGACACATAGTTGGGCGATTTAAAATCATTATATTTAAATGTCCCATTCCATTTAAATACAGAATGTTAAATTTCTCAACTAATGACTACTATGAGCATATCTTTGTTGTACCCAAATTATATATAGTTGATTTGGGTATATATATATGTTAGGTCCAACATTGGCATCCTCCTTTTCGCCACAAAACGTAATCAAACACAATTTAATTAAACATTATATTACGTACAAGATATCTCCGTGAAGAAATGATTCTTCAAAATCATAAGGAGTGCAGAAATATAATAATACGCTTATCAATTACGTTTCAAAAGGAGATGTCCTAAAATGGCACATCACGATGCGATGACAAAATCGAGCTTAAATTAGTCGACATGCGATAGATTATGAAACAATATATATGTACCCAAAATATCAAACGACTTCCATACTCGTATTCAGATAATAAATTAATTATCGAGAAAAGTGATTGGCGGCGAAGCCAAACACTCTATAAAATCGTATCATTAAATGTACGATAATCACGCAAGGACCATTGCTTCATGCGCAATGCCCTTAAATATTGTAGTATATACATTCATATACATACAACCATTTCTACATACACACGGGATCACATTATCACAACCAAGCATTGGTTTCTAGGAGCCATGAGCGCGCGGATAATTTTTAAGGCAATCAAACATCTTTACGAAAGAGCAGTTATAGTCTAGGTTTTAAAAATGACCTAGTTCGCTATAACTAGTGCTCTGATACCAATCTGTAACAACCCCAATTTCACAAGGCAGCGGAATATCAACATTGGGTGTTACTTCATAGCACATCACACACAGTCATAGAAAACGACCTCAAAGAAGACGTTTTTTAAAATAAACCATTCGACAAAATCAGAGTTCAATAAAAGGGGTCCCAACAGTTTATACAAACCTTAATAAATATAAAAGTTTGTCAAATGTATCGAATGGAAATTGTTTGTTTTGCCTCTTCATTATCCCACGCGGCTCCATGCTCCAGCTGCTCTTAAACCTATACACCTGAGAATACATGCTAACATGTCAACACAACGGTTGAGTGAATTCATAGGTTTTTAAATAAACAATAATGGGGTTTGAAATAAACTATAAAGCTTTTGAACACAAGAATCTCATCCACTGTCGATAGTGCAACACATGCAATACCCAAAGTCCACGCTATTCTGCTAAGCCATGACACCGAAGCCTTAAGTATAAATAATGCCCTAGTCAGGTATCTTGCCTAATACCCCCTTACTTCTCATATAACACACCTGGCTGAGCCTCCAACCCACAGGTGTGACCTGCCCAGGTGGGGGCCATCCCCGATGGATCCATCCGTCTATACAAGTGCCTACCCATCATAGGTAGTTAACGGTTCATGGGTTTATAGGGACTTTCCAAATTTTGGCAATACAGCACTTAGCAAATAGCGATTCACAATCAATACAATCAACGCTTGTGTTCATCTTTCAAAAGCATTTAATCAACCATCTTACATTCATTTACAACATGTATTCGTTCAAAGCATATAGCAAACCACATGTTTATTCATAAACATGTATTCTCTCAAAAGCATATATATAAACATCATATTTTTATACCAAGAGCATGTATTCCCCCTCGCAGGTTTATAAACACATATAAAGCAGTAAAAGCGAGGCTATGAACTCACCTGATATAGCTATCAACGTTTATCGAGGAACAAACAACCAATATTCGATACACGACTTCACGAGATATCAATCACTCATTGACCAAGAATGAGATGCCCAGCGGTCGACATATGACTGAACGAGACCTATAATGACGAGACGCGTCTTAGGCTCGAGTCTATACGTAAGCCATACATATATGTAAATAGTTCACTTTAGTAAGTTTAGACATTGTATAAATTTTATAAAACTTTTCACAAGACTTTTGATAACAATTTACCGTAGTATTTTCTCATTGTGATAATTAAGCCCATCAGTGACCCATTACTCATTTATATAACCTAAGTCCATTTCTAACTCAGTATTGATCTTCATATACATTATTAATCTCATGTCCAATAATGGCCCAATAGCCATTACAAGTGTAAGTTGGGCTTTTGTGGTCCATATCCACTTTATATGTATTAGAGGTTCTAAAAACGACATCGACTTAATATTATCAATGGTCGAGTCTCAGAACACATAATTAGAAAAATATCAAGTTTCCCGATAAGTGGGTCCTACCACTTCGGTTTTTATAAAAATCGACACATTTTACGTTAATTAAATATAACTCAATTCTTACAATTTACCCGACATGTCTTGCTAAATAGATCATATCGCCTGAACCGTAAATCATCTAGGCGAGCTATTTATATCAAAATTATTATTAACTTATATACTTTACTGATTATAAGTTTAATTACACCTAAAATATACTTATCATTGCTCAATTGCTCATTTTCTCACTTAGAATAGTTGGCTGTTTTTCGCAGCCAACTTCAGTTTCACCGTTTTGGCCGTCATTTTCAAACCGTTTATCCGTAGAAAACTATCCGATTAAATCAAGTTCTTCATGATTTTATCTACAACTTTTAGTTTTACATATTTAGGGGTCACCATACAGTTTCTTAGCGTTTTTGGCCGTGTAAAACTGGTGATCAAAATTGGCCCATTTTTACTGTTTCGGCCATATTTTATTCATCGGATATCGTCACTGGACGAGTCACCCGGCAAAATCACCACAAAACATATGGCTATCTCCCTATATTATTATCTAATTCCCACAACCTACTGATGTTCTACAGCAATCACGTTTTTAAACTGATAAAAAGTTACCACTTCACTAGTTTATCCATAGGGCGTATTTATCAAGTTTAAATTATTACAAACATATTTACAATATCACAAAACCCCTAATCAACTAATACGCAGATATTATTAGTAGATAAATGATAAGTATATATATACAAATAAAATATTACAAAAGAAAATCAAATGATCCTTACAATGGAAGTGATGAACAAAAACTTCACAAGGATAAAGATCAAGTGTAGATTTTAAAATCCTTGCTATAAATCCAACATCCAAGCACTCAATATGTCTTCTTAACCCATGATTATTACATGAAACACATCATCTACTTCAGCCCATAAATCATTAAAAACCTCCTTCACAAAGCTTGATCAATAATAAACCAACATTAGGAATTTTACTAGTGATTTTAACCTTCTCTTCAATAGTAATATCCTTTAGTAAAAATTTGAGATTGAGATTGTTTTGGGCTTGTAGTCTTGGACGGCAAAAGAGAGAATAAGAGTAGATATGATGAAATTTGGTAAGTATGTGTATAGATAAGTCTTGTATATTTTTAAACAAAATACTACACGTGTCTAACTTATAAACTAACATAAATAGTAACAAGGCATCTCATGCTTGTTATTGCCGTCCAACATGAATGATAAGAGGTACGATTTGTTCTTCCCATAATTTGCTAAAGCGGGTATTATCGAAACCCGATATTTTGAAAGTTACGTGATTTGAACGATACTTGTAAAACACGAAAAATAAACGCTCAATATAATATAAAAACGTCAACATTCGGAGAACATTAATATTTTGATAATTAAATGAGGGCTTATAATTTATAATACATTAACGCGTTATATAAACTAATGTCGCTTAAAGTTTTGGCGTAAATTACGAAGAATGCTCGTAAAATGAAAATTAAAACGACGACAATAAAAATATTTCTACGTCATAACGAAAATATTCACGGTCGATGACGGACATAAACTTGTTGTTAAATAATAAATGACACGTATTCGATACGTTAAAGACTTAACCTTGCCGGTTAGCCGAGAATTCAATATTGTTAAAAAAAACGATCATGACAAATAAAATTCAATCAATAAATATTGGTCTGAATATTAGTAATAGTATTGAAACTCGGTCTAAATATCGATTTTAAAGTTCGGGTTACTACACAAAATCCGCAAACTAATGGTTCCAAATCAATAACAATGGCTAGAGTCGAACACTTACCACTCCTAGTTTATTCCAATCCGCGACATTGCTTAATCTTAGGGTTTGTTTTCAAAAACCCTCTTCTTCTTTTTTAATTCGATCTAACAATCTAATCATATCCTTATCATTATCCCTATTTGTAATTATAAATCGAAATGTAATTCAATTATTACTAACTAAGAACCCTAATTAAAAAATTAATCAAAATTAAACCCTAAATAAAATAAATGTAAATGAATTAAAGATAAAAACTTACCCTAGACATGATCTCGAGTATGAATTGGAGTAAGAAACGAAAATATTTTTGGTGATGATTAGAAAATCGTCAGGTGTGTTTTGTTTTTTTAGTTTCAAATGAGGTAAAAGGAAGTATATACAAAAAATCCGACCAGAAGTGCGGCGCACATTCTATGCTCACAGACCATATTACTGTTTTTTGCTTACTAGACACAAAGTTTTCAAACAAAAACCTCCAATTCAATCGATCTCATAAAAGAAAGATAACAAGTCCTAATAGGAAAACATTTCCTCTTCTAAGACCATCCTAAAACTTCTAGGACTCTTAGATTTCACTTCGTTTTATTTTTTATCTACATACAAAAAAGAGTAAAAATGCATAAAGTAACTAGGAACCAATGGTGCACTCCTCAATTCCTCCATTTTCTTAGTTGTAACATAAGTTTAGAGGTGACATGAGATCACTCTCCGTGTAACGTCCCGAGACCTCTCTATTGGTGTCTTTTATGTCGTAGACTTTTTCGTACCTCTTTCCACATGGATCAATAATGACCATGGCAACATGCCATTCACTATCTCCATCTTTAGCAATGTTTTCAATTTCTCGTTTGTTCCCCACTTGCCAATCTTTGTATTTCAATAAAACGGGAAGTGCTCCAAGCATTCCCACAATCTTCTTGTATACACATATGTCAAAGAAAGGGTTATGGTAGCTCGTTTCACTTAGTGATGCATCCAAAAGTTCTTGCAGTTCCGTCCATGGTTGCAAATGTGGACCATAGATTGGCATACCATTCTCATCTCTTTTCACAGTATAGTGATTATCGTCTTCATTATCACTATCATCATGTTTCTTTGCTTTTAGTACATTATAGTTTTGATGGACAAACCCATCAAATCTAGTCATAATAGCTTTTCCAACATCTATGTTTGCACCAATGGTGTGCAAAAAATTTCTTCGAACCACTAACTGAATATCTCGATCAATAGGAATGTCGAGAAGCATGAAATCGGCTAGTAGTGTGGTTGTCCCCACTTGGCAAAGTGATAGGTGTGAAAACACCCATCCTTTTTACCACTTAATTACAATAATAACCAAGCCAAAACGTGTATTTGATGTCATAAATATCAGAATTATGCGTGGTTTGTGTTTTTGTTGTGATTTAGGACGAAAATGTGAAAAGGGAAGAAAACACGGGCTTTCACAGGCTTTTATCGAAGAAAAAGACAAAAGACGAAGTCAAGAAATCAAGAGTGCAAAAAGAACGGAAGTCCAAGACCAATTTTGAAGATTTATCGAAGAAAAATTCAAAAGACTGAAGTTTACTAAAAGCCGAAGAACTCAAGTCTAATTTATTGAAGAAATTACAAGACGAGTTATTAATCCCGAGACAAAAGTCGAAGAATTGGAAGATTAAGGACTTAATGATAATTAAAGAAAGAAGAAAGAGGGGAGGAAGCTTCCTTCCACTAATCCTCCTCCTCCCCTATAAATACACCTCATTAGTCATTTGTTTAGGTTGTTGGCTAATTTTGACAAAATTAGTCTTTCCACCATTTTTATTACTTGTACCTTTTAATTTCTTGTAATTTTAATTTCATGTCTTGAATTTCTTATCTTTAAATTCCAAGTAAGTTCATTTTATTGTTAATCTTTTTTTCCTTTAATCAAGCTTTTTTTATCTTTCTCATCCTACTTTTCTTGTTTTGATTTGATTGTGATTCAGATTAAGCATTGATTTTGCTTAATCTTATTGTTTATTTGACTAACAAGTTCATCTTTTTATGATTTTCTAAGTCTTACACGGATTAAGCTTTGAGCTATTCATGCTTATTGGCTTATTTAGTGTTTAGCTTATTGTTTTTAGTTTTCTTAAAAAGTTTAGTTTTTTTTAAGTTTCTTTTATAAAGTTTGCAATTTTCATATTTAAAAGTTGTCAAATTTATGCTTATTGAGTTGTTTAAGATTTGGTTAAGTGAGCTTATTGAAAGTGTGCTTATTGAGTTTTTAGCTTTTCTCCATTTTCGGATTATTTTGTGTTCCATCGCAATATTGAGCTTTTACACATTCCGACGCCTCATTCCGATAGGTTGCTTGTTTGTATCGCAATAACCCAAAGGGGGTTCTACTTTGCGATAGCTTGTGTTCTCATTCCCTTATTCCGATCGGGATTGCGATCGCTCATTGTGATCGCATATTCCAACGGAGTTTAAGGTTGTATAGCGACGAAATGCTGCCCAATTTTAAATAGCCACATTCCGATAGATTCTCTTTTTAACATTTCGATAGTTAAAAAAAAAGAAATAAAAACATTCCGACACTTAATTTCAAAGAAACATTCCGATAGATTTTGTTATTAAACATTCTGATATATACACAATACATACATTGCGATGGATGTGTCCTAGCTGCTTGCATGCTTAGCCTTTTTGCCGCAAAAATGAGCTAGTAGGCTGCTAGCTTGAGCTAGCTGCCTGCTAGCTTGTTTATTTATTATTTTTGTTCCGTAATTGTTCAGTTTAATCTGAAAGTTGTTCTGATTTTATTTCTGAAAGTTACGTATTTTTAGTTGAATTTTTCGTCTAATTTTAAAATTAATATTTTTTCGTAAAGTTTAAGTTTTATCTTTTATTTAGTACCCGCTTTAGGTTTTGCCTCGTTTAGCTTTAAAATACCATCTTAGTTTTATTCTCTTCTTTTTCATCAAGTAAACTTTATTTTTGAGTCGATAATTAATTTCGTCTTTTAGATTTATTTTTATTAATTTTTCGCTTTAAATTTCGTTTTATTATTTGTTTTAATATTCGTTTTTATATCGTTTTAATTTTTAGTTTTTAATATTCATCTTGTTTTACTTTTTTTATTTGTACTTGTCTTTAGTTTGTTTTTAAATACTTTTCGCATTTACTTTTTAATTAGTTATAGATAATCAACTTCCCTTTTTCTTAACCAAAAACAATTGAGTCACACATTTAACCGGAAATCAATTCGTTAAGACACCGAGAAAACGAACTTTTTCAACTAGCAAAATCTCAATTTCAAATGGCGCCGCTGCCGGCTCTTTTCGTGAAGATTAATGGTTTTTTGTGAGAGACGCGTTGGCTTTTGGGATCCGTTCACTTGTGAACGTTATTTTTCGTCTCAAAAATTTTCAAAAATCCCAAAAACATTTGAAAAATCATAAAAAGCATTTCTTTTTTAAAGTTTTGCACCAAAAATATTCTTCTTGCTTATCTATTTTTCTTATGGATTCTTATGTCCATTACGTCGGGTGTGGGAGACGATTATATGGGAACGACTCATGTCAATGGTGTACATGCGAGCAATGCGGAAAAGACCTTCCTCCTATTTCAATCAGTTCACAATTCGGATTTTGTCCGTCGTGCAACTCGAATAATTCGTCCTTTTCTAATCCACCTCCTATTCCCCCTTGCATCTATTGTGGAGGCGATTCTCATTGGCATGTTTCGTGTCCGGTTCGATACACGTATGGTCACGAGCAAGAACCAGGTTACAATTATGACAATGGAAATAGCTATCCACAAAACTTACCGGATCTTTCTCCATACCTATGTTGCCAAAATTGTGGGGGCCCTCACGATACTTCTTATTGTCAGCCAATGAATTATTATGAGCCAAATTCGTGTCCTCGTTTTTCTTCTCCGATGGATTATTATGAACCAAATCCGTGTTATAATTCTCAACCGATGACTTACTATGAGCCACATCCGTGCTATAATTCTGGTTTTCATAACTGTGAGCCCCCACACCCCAACCTTAATCATCAATCCTCTCAAAGAATTCGTATTGCCCAACAACTCACTACTCTGAATGAAGAAAGACAAGCCATTCTTTTGAAACTTCATGACGGCTTAATTCAACTGACCGAGGCATTGAAGGAACAAAAGCGACAGTAACAAGAATGACAGCAACAAGAGCAAGTATCTAATCTTAGTGATTATACCCCTCCTCTTGTGCGTCAATACTATTATGATGATGACGACGATGATGTCTACGCTCTCGACCCATCTTCTGAAGTTGCTACTCCTACTCTCGATATTCCTAATGCGTCTAAGGATGGTGATTCATTGAGTGAGATTAGTGATTTTGGTCTCGACAAATTATTTGATGATGAGGTTTGTGACATTCCGACTACTATGGAGCTTGAGGATGACCTTGCTCTTACAGAGGAGGTCGATCCTGATGATACCGATTTTTCTGCGTGTTATGAGAAGTTCACTTTTGAAATTTCTCAATCTCCACCGGGAGATGCGGGCGATGACGATTTATTCTCTTCGGCTTACGAGAAGTTCACTGATGAACTTGCTCTTGAAGATGAGGTGGAAGACGTGATTCTTCGCGACATATTACGGAAAGTGCATCTTCTTATTGCTCAAATCGAAGAGTTGACTTCTCCTCCTCTTTCCGAGTCTTTACCTCCATCTATTCCTCCAGTTGAAGATAATGACCCATTGCTGGAAGAAATCGACATTCACTCAATACCCCCGGGTATTGATGATGATGACACGGAGAGGGATATTATTTTTGATAATTTGCTGCAGGAAGGTATTGTCCCAAGTCCCCCTCCCGAGCACCTTTCCTCCACTCCTTTAGCCACTATTACGGAGGATGAGTGCTTTGACCCGGGAGGTGACATTGATTATTTTATAATTGATAATGTTAACTTGGATTCACTAAGAACACGGGTAAATGATCCGGAGGTCGGGGAGGATAGAAGTGTTGTTTAGCCATGGTAGAGAGAGAAACAAGAGATACTAGAAAAGTGTGTTTATTTCTAGTGAGAGAAAGGAAAAGAAAGAAATGATAAGCCTCACCCCTCCATGGAAGTATGGAGGGGTTTATATAGCCCGGGACTTGGACTTTACATATGACAATATTAGTCCCTGCAAGTCCCGGCTATGAAACTAATATAATTCCGTTAGTCGCACACATTTTAAAGCTAACAATCTTCCCCCAATGTGGTGACATACGGAATTACTTACAATGTTCCTAACAAATGCAAATACAACAAAAATATGACAGTATTAAGTTTGCTTCCAATGCTGAGGATGACACCGTTGTCTTCAAGTCTTCTAGAAAAACTTATACCCCAGTTTGAATCCTCTTTGTCTTTGCTTGAGGAACCATTGTATCATGTATGAACTGGATTAACTTCCCCCCAATTCATACCACATGCCTTGAAAAGCTTTCTTCATAGACTTCTTTTTGACGAAGCTTCTGAATCAGCTTCCCCCCAAACCAATATCCCTGTCTTGAGCAGAACCTGTAGCTTGAGCAATCTTCTTTCTTTGACATTTAAAGTGCACAACGGAATTTTGTAGAAGAAGAAGTAAACTCCACCAAGTACCTGCTACCTTGACATTTTTAGTCTTCATGATTATGGGTTTGGGGGAACATGTAAGAAATCAGCAACAAATCTTCTCACGCTTGTAGACTACTTCCCCCTAGAAGTTGAACTAAGTACTCCAGAGTGGGAACTAAGTCTCCAAAGTACACGTTCTTCCCCCATGATGGTGACGAACTCTCGGAAGCATCATCTGACGTGTACGGTCAAAATCGCGAGATGTTCTTGTTGAAAGTATGTAGCTCAAGTTGCTCGTGAGAATTGTTTGCTGATCACATCTCTACTCTTGTTCTCTTTGGCTAAACTTACCGACCTCGTATTCTTTCGGCTATCTGTAGTGACCACTGGTGAAGTAAATCTGATATTCCAAACTTGAAACTGAAGTACAATCTCCCAAATTTGTTACTTACGCTTAGCACTGTTGTTGATTGACGAACGGTGCAGAGAAAAGTCTCTAAGTACCTTATACATAAGAGAAGAGAGAAGTATAAGATGTAAAACACCTCTTGAAATATCCATAACTACAGGTGATTGTGACACTGAGCACTACAACGTAACTCCTTAAGTGATAGTTGTCCATGTCGTCGACCATCCACCCCTTGACAGTGGAAACTAGATAAATCAAGTCTCAATCATAAATGCTGAAGCGAATCATCAATCGATAGAGGGGGTGAAAACGCTCGATGATGAATTGAGTAGATGCCTTCGTGATATTCCACTTCACCTTCAAATAATAAATACCAAATCCACTTCGTAATCACTTGACATTACTTTGCCCGAATACTAGCCGTTTTGAAAATTTTAGTGAATCTTAAAGGATCGTTTTGGTGTTTGTTTGTTTTTGTCTTCGTGAGTGTGTTGTCGTGTTTGTTGTGTTTGAGTGAATGTCGTTTAACTAGGGAACCAACGATGACTAGAGGATGAGAAGTCGTCAACGTCGTCTAGCTAACTTAACTTTGAAGCCCAAAATAGGGTTTCAAAACGAGGATTTTCTTTAGTCGGAATGAACCCGTAATCACCATATCCTCATAGTCCGCACATCCATTATACCCGGCCAAAATCTTAACTTTTCATAACTTTTCAACCCAAAAATTGGAGCCCATTCAAATGAAAGTACACGGGCCTGTGGTTGTCTACAACAAAATCTCGGTCCAACATAAAGTGACAGGACATTCTGTATCAATAACAAAAGTGTTATACGAATATTTCATTGATTAAAAAATGCAACCGGACAAATTTATATACCATATTCTTTAAAGTATGCAGTGTACCAGGCCCAACACCATGAGAGTTTAGGATAGTCTAAACCCAGTCCACATAAAGAACCCGGTCCAATGAATTTAGGATATAAAAAACCAGGTGACACCTAAAGATTAGGGTAACCTAATCATATTCTTTACGCAGCTACACAACAAATTTCTTCCATCTCAATCTTGTTTCTTGTAGTATCCGCCCCAATCTCAAAACCGATCTCATCTCACATCTCAGAAAAAGCAGATCCCACAACCATCTAGTCAATCCATTACTGACTATTCCAACGCATACAACCATCCATCTTACACAAGGAGTCACAAAAACGATTCATCTTGTTTAACTTCAAAACAGGACATCAAAAACGAACCCCCTTCGAGAAAATCATCAACGTCATTAAGATCTAATGAAAGTCTCGGGTAGGTGATCTTTGATTTTCGTTTTATGAATGCTAAATCGAAACAAAAGGAAAACTATAACAGATTTGTTATTAGTTTCTCTTTAATTTTCGAACAACAGTTGGATAGTAAAGCTGTCACAAGGGTCTATGATGATGCTTCATGATTTGTTTAAGATCTTTATTGATCTATGTCTTGCATGTGTAAACACGAGAAAAAGCAACTGAGACCTTTGATTTTTTCGTTTATGTTCATGGATCGATTCTAGTGATGGTTTGAGTCTGGGTTTGGTTTGAGTCATCTGAAAGTAATATTATTACCCATCGCAATTGGTTCAGATCGCAATATTTTAGTGCATCCTATCGCAATGTTATCACTTACCCATCGCAATGAGTTCAAGCAACCATCGCAATATTTTAAAAATTTAAGCAGCATGTAGCCTTAAAATACCATTGCGATAGGTCAAACTATCCATCGCAATGAGGGACAGTCGGACCCATTGGAATGTTTAAAAAACAAACCCCATCGGAATGAGCTGAGATTCCCATCTGAATATGCATCGGAATAGGCCATCGGAATCTCCCATCGCAATCTGGGTCGCAAAGTCAAGACCCCATTGCGATGGATTATGTTGTGTCGCAAAAGTACAATACTGTTGACCTATACCCGAAATAAATGGATCTTGTTCATCGTTTTATGGGACAAAAGAAAAAGATGCTCAAAAGCAGTTAAAAAACTATTAAAACAATGAATACGTGGACTCATGGAACAGTAATGTAACCGAATATGATTACCATAGCCAAGCAAGTACCATAAATATTAATAAAAAAAACGAAGACTCTTAGAATAAGAAAAGATACAGATATCGAGGTGATGCTTAGGTGATGGAACAGACAAAAGATGCAAAAGATTAGACAGATGTAAAGAATGATAAGGAATTCCAACCGTGAACGAATCAAACACAAACACGAATCAAAAACACGAAACACCCCCGGTTAGCTCTGATGCCAATTGTTAACTTGGATTCACTAAGAACACGGGTAAATGATCCGGAGGTCGGGGAGGATAGAAGTGTTGTTTAGCCATGGTAGAGAGAGAAACAAGAGATACTAGAAAAGTGTGTTTATTTCTAGTGAGAGAAAGGAAAAGAAAGAAATGATAAGCCTCACCCCTCCATGGAAGTATGGAGGGGTTTATATAGCCCGGGACTTGGACTTTACATATGACAATATTAGTCCCTGCAAGTCCCGGCTATGAAACTAATATAATTCCGTTAGTCGCACACATTTTAAGGCTAACAGATAACCTTACGGCGTTGCCGCTTTCTGAACATCCATTGTCTTTGGAGGATGACAATGTGATTCCTTTACCCACCCCACCTCCCGTGGCTCACGACTTAACATACTTCTCGTATGTTGAAAGGACTTTTCTCCCATTTAAGACTTATCCTCCCGCCTCCCCTTTGTTGATGTCAACCGGGAACGAGGACAAGGTCTTTGATCCCGGTATTACATTTTAGGCTTCACCATGGACCATTTAATTCGGATTAGAGCTTCAAAGACACACTCATGATAACTTTTGACGAACCGTGATTCCGTGTTCCCGTCTTCCCGGTTCTATCCTAAACTCTTTTGATTCTCTATTTTATATTCTTCAATCGTAAAATAGGAATCACTTTAGTTGTCCTTTCCTTAGCAAGATTTAAACAAAGTGCACAATGTCCTAAGTGTAGGGGAGTTTACTCCCACATGATTAAACATTGAGGACAATGCTTATATCAAGTGTAGGGGGACTTCTATCGAAGTTAAGTGGTCTTTTCCTTGCATTCTTCCTCATTTTAACTAGAAAATCAATTTTTCGACATTTTTCAAAATTTTTGATCTATTTTGGCCTATTAGTTTTTACCTTTGTATAGTTATTTTCTTTCTTTACTAGAATAAAATTTTAATAAAGTGGTTTTAATTTTCAACATTGTGAATCTTCTGACTCAACCCGAGTTTACTTATCTAAGTTTACTCTAGCTAGTATCCTTAACGTGTTTAAGTCAAGTTTTGCTAGGCTTTTATTTAGGGAGCTTTAAAACACGAAAGTCTTAACTCTCACAGGTTAAGAACAAGAACTTTTCGCAAGTTCCTATAATTGATCCTAGAGAGTCGTTTATCAAGGGAACTTTAAAATGCGTTTTCTAAACTTGAAAGAGTCTAAGAAGATGCAAGATCCTATAGGCGACTCGAAAACCCAAAACTTTGATTTAATAGGCTAAGAATCCACGAGTTTCATTCCTTGAGATTTTAAATTTTAGAGAACGAGAGATGATAGAGTCAATTATAAGTTTGGTATTCTTTCGTGAATTTATGTGAGTTAATTATAAGCCTATTCTCCCATCGCTTGTTAATAAATTTATCTGCAAATAAATAAGGTTGTACAATTTGAAAAGTTACTTAGCTTCTAGCCCAAGATCGTTTAAAAGTTGCTCGGTATTGATTAGAGTTCATAGCCAAGGCATAACTTATTGAAGCGGGATGCGAAGATTGGCGAGTCTGAAAAGGCCCTAACAAGGCATGAGGGCTACATTTTGTTGCTAAAGATCCAAAGTGATGTGAAGAATCATTTATCAAAGATCAATATGAAGGATTGAGACACACGACGAAAAGCAAATACTCCCGTAAAGATCATGGAGAAGTCTATCCAAAAAGGCCCTAACAAGGTATGAGGATAAATAGATCCAAGTCCAAAAAGGAGGCGGATCGTTGTATATCAAAGTCCAAAATAAATATTGGAGAAAAATGAAGAAGTCATGGTCCAAGTATGAAGAATCTCTCAAAACTTCAAGTGAAGAAATTCCTATTATGAAGAGAAGACCATAATTTCATGAACGTCTCTCAAGATTTGAAGTATGAAGTCACTGCCAAATATCGGTCCGAGAAAGGTCTCAAATCATGAAGCGAGTTATGCCAAGATATGAACTTTTTGAGGTCCCGAGAAGCAGTTTTAAAAGATTTTGTCCTTTAGCTAACTATTGATCAAATCGTCCCACTTTATTTTCAGCCTAAATAACTATCGAAATAAGTCAACAATGTATCCTCGTGATCATTCAAGACAACAATAAAATATAAGAGATACACCTAGGAATAAGGGAGTCTAAGTAAATAATTGGCCCACATGAGTTCGTGTTAGTTTGCTAACTTATAATAACAATGATCTCGTTTTTAAGCTTGGTTTAGAGAATGTGAAACCTTGAGGATGATGATCATTCATGACATTTCTAAGACCCTAAGGTATGTTTTTGATTTCTTCACTTACTTTCTTCCTTTGAATGTTTATAATTTTCTATCTCTTTAATAAAGGCCAATATTGATTGATTATGATGAAAAGTGTAATCGTGCTTTGTAACTAATGCATTACATGAGGACATTGCAATGGTCAAGTGTAGGGGATTTGATAAGTGTAAAAACACCCATCCCTTTTACCACTTAATTACAATAATAACCAAGCCAAAACATGTATTTGATGTCATAAATATTGGAATTATGCGTGGTTTGTGTTTTTGTTGTGATTTAGGACGAAAATGTGAAAAGGGAAGAAAACACGGGCTTTCACAGGCTTTTATCGAAGAAAAAGACAAAAGACGAAGTCAAGAAATCAAGAGTGCAAAAAGAACGGAAGTCCAAGACCAATTTTGAAGATTTATCGAAGAAAAAGTCAAAAGACGGAAGTTTACTAAAAGCCGAAGAACTCAAGTCTAATTTATTGAAAAAATTACAAGACGAGTTATTAATCCCGAGACAAAAGTCGAAGAATTGGAAGATTAAGGACTTAATGATAATTAAAGAAAGAAGAAAGAGGGGAGGAAGATTCCTTCCACTAATCCTCCTCCTCCCCTATAAATACACCTCATTAGTCATTTGTTTAGGTTGTTGGCTAATTTTGACAAAATTAGTCTTTCCACCATTTTCATTACTTGTACTTTTTAATTTCTTGTCATTTTAATTTCATGTCTTGAATTTCTTATCTTTTAATTCTAAGTAAGTTCATTTTATTGTTAATCTTTATTTTCCTTTAATCAAGATTTTCTTTATCTTTCTCATCCTACTTTTCTTGTTTTGATTTGATTGTGATTCAGATTAAGCATTGATTTTTCTTAATTTTATTGTTTATTTGACTAAAAAGTTCATCTTTTTATGCTTTTCTAAGTCTTACACGGATTAAGCTTTGAGCTATTCATGCTTATTGGCTTATTTAGTGTTTAGCTTATTGTTTTTAGTTTTCTTAAAAAGTTTAGTTTTTTTTAAAGATTCTTTTATAAAGTTTGCATCATATTTAAAAGTTGTCAAATTTATGCTTATTGAGTTGTTTAAGATTTGGTTAAGTGAGCTTATTGAAAGTGTGCTTATTGAGTTTTTAGCTTATCTCCATTTTCGGATTATTTTGTGTTCCATCGCAATATTGAGCTTTTACACATTCCGACGCCTCATTCCGATAGGTTGCTTGTTTGTATCGCAATAACCCAAAGGGGGTTCTACTTTGCGATAGCTTGTGTTCTCATTCCCTTATTCCGATCGGGATCGCGATCGCTCATTGCGATCGCATATTCTGACGGAGTTTAAGGTTGTATTGCGACGAAATGCTACCCAATTTTCAATAGCCACATTCCGATAGATTCTCTTTTTAACATTTCGATAGTTTAAAAAAATAATAAATAAATAAAAACATTCCGACACTTAATTTCAAAGAAACATTCCGATAGATTTTGTTATTAAACATTCCGATATATACACAATACATACATTGCGATGGATGTGTCCTAGCTGCTTGCATGCTTAGCCTTTTTGCCGCCAAAATGAGCTAGTAGGCTGCTAGCTTGAGCTAGCTGCCTGCTAGCTTGTTTATTTATTATTTTTGTTCCGTAATTGTTCAGTTTAATCTGAAAGTTGTTCTGATTTTATTTCTGAAAGTTACGTATTTTTAGTTGAATTTTTCGTCTAATTTTAAAATTAATATTTTTTCGTAAAGTTTAAGTTTTATCTTTTATTTAATACCCGCTTTAGGTTTTGCGTCGTTTAGCTTTAAAATACCATCTTAGTTTTATTCTCTCCTTTTTCATCAAGTAAACTTTATTTTCGAGTCGATAATTAATTTCGTCTTTTAGATTTATTTTTATTAATTGTTTCGCTTTAAATTTCGTTTTATTATTTGTTTTAATATTCGGTTTTATATCGTTTTAATTTTTAGTTTTTAATATTCATCTTGTTTTACTTTTATTATTTGTACTTGTCTTTAGTTTGTTTTTAAATACTTTTCGCATTTACTTTTTAATTAGTTATAGATAATCAACTTCCCTTTTTCTTAACCAAAAACAATTGAGTCACACATTTAACCGGAAATCAATTCGTTAAGACATCGAGAAAACGAACTTTTTCAACTAGCAAAATCTCAATTTCACAAAGAACTCCAAGTAACGTCCAAATCCCTCCGCATAGGAGTGATCAAGTATTTTGATACGATCAAACCTCGGTTTGACTCTACCAACATCTAGCATTTTGAAGATTCCATAAGGCATAACATTAACATTTGAACCGGTATCAACCAAAGCATTATAAGTAGTTTTACCCTCCAACCTTATTGGTAGGATAAAGTACCCTGGATCTTCTTTTTCAAGCATTACCTTGTTCTCACAAAGCTTTTGGATAGCCACATCTTCATAATCTGGTGTGAGTCCATCTTCAACTTTCAATTTGTCAAGCAAGACTCCATCAACAATCATTTTATATTTATCACTATATTTTTAAAGTTTCAATTATTGGTCGATTCATGTTCAACAACATGACTCTTTCTTCTATGTCTTCTTGCAATTCCTCCATAGATAGATCTTCTCTAGTCAAAGGCTTATTAATAGTGAGTGAAGGTCCTTCACCATTATAGCTCGGTTTGTAAGCGTGGGAGGGTTTCTTGCCTTTGTTTCTTTTGTTTTCCCCATGCTACAAACAAGTCTAGGAGCATCAATCTCCTCGGTTTCAATAGGTGCTAAATCATCAAAATTGAGATTATCAAGTATTTCATCAATTTCCTCAAAGTCTAAGCTTTCATGTACTTTTGGCCATAAAGTGAGTATGCCACAAGTAATGTCAAGTTTTGCATTAGCTTGCTTTAGGAAAGATCTCCCAAATATTACACAAGGTTCACAATCGTCTTCCTCCGGATAGACAAAGAAGTCAACGAAAAACAATTCGTCTTTGATCATAACAACGAGCTTTTTATCTATCTCCTTGTCTCCATTTCGATGAGTGTTTTAGGTTAAGCCAAGCTCAACCACAAACTCACTAATAATTAAGATTCTTTCTAACTCAAAATCCACTTGCCCATCATAGGCAATTTTTCCTTCCACATGGCACGACATTAAGTATTTCTCACTAGGTGTCAAGTCCTCTATACGATAAAAGTTAAGACCTTTTGAACCCCGCTATCGGCTGAGTCCTTACATTCTGATCTTATCCATTCTCCTTCCGATTCTATTTTGTCATTTAGGCTAATATGCTCATCCACTCCTAAGCATAGTCTACCAAGGCTAGTGTTTGGATCCATCTCAATCTTAAAACAATAACACATCAAAAGAAACATTTGTATGTTAGTGCCATAAAATCCAAATGATATTTCATACCCTAAAGTTTTCAGGCAACTCGTTATTTTTAATGAATATTTCCATTTGAGCATGTTACTAGCTTTTTCTGTTTTCTGTTTCTCCAGCTGTGTGGCGCACTTTTGCGCGATATAGAAAAGCCGGCGCACAATTTAAATGTGTGGTGCACTTTCTGTAATCAGAATAATGTTCCTCCATCTTTCTACTTGCAAACCAATCAATCCAAGTTTTCAAGTATGCAATATAACATTTTCTCATAAAGTGACCAAACATAGATATCATAACCAAATTGGGTACATTTTCTACAAATGTTTTGAATAATATGACCATTTTTTCGTTTTCGCTTATTTTCTCATTTTTTGTATTTTTGTGGGGTTTAAAAATTCAGAAAAATTACCACAAATTATGATAAATACTAAACAAGTTATACCAAAGCAAATTATTCTACCAAAGAGCAAATAAATTAGAAAATAAAATTTTGAAAGTAAATATTTTTGGTTTTTCTTAAGATTCAATATGAACAAACATAAAAGCTCAAAAAGCATAAGTACATACAAAGCAATTCTCATGTTTTTAGCAGTAAGTGTTGAGAGTAAAAGGTTTTGGTGGTGTTTTTGGATTGTTTCTTCAAACATTTTGAAAATTTGTCACTAAATGTGTGGCGCACTTTTGAAATGTGCGGCGCACTTTTATGCTATTTTGTAAAAAAAAATTCAGATTGCCAGAAATCTGTACGGCGTGTTTAGAAATTTTAGTTTACCAAGTATTTTAGAATGTCTTAAACCAATAACAAGTCAATCCTCGGCAACAACGCCAAAAACTTGATGTTCGTTTTACAAGTCTTAAAATTTTTTCAAGATATCACCACATACAAATGACTATAAACACAAACACGGGCAAGTATACCCTATCATGTATAGCACAGCTTAATGGTAAAGTCCAGTTCGTTCCACGGGATTGATGCTAAATAATTATAAGACAATTACCTCTAGAGTGTCACAAGTTCTAAAGATATACTTATCAAATGGTTTTTAAGGTTCGTTTGGTTAAGGTTACAAACATATGAATGATAGATAGCAATGATGATTATAAGCACATAAACAATGTAAGACAACATGTTGATTACTAGTCGCACATGCAACATCTAATTAACATAACAAAAATCCGACTAAATATTATGTCATATCAAAAGCATTAAGAATGGTTTATGTTTGATTTCGATAACTAAAATATTTAGATGAAACTAAGCAAGAGTTTGTTATATGTTTTATTCCACTAATCGCGACAAAAGTGAATAACAAGATTCATTTACTAGATGACATGAAATTCATCCATTCACATGAGTACTAGTCATGGTCATGAAAAAATCCAACATATAACAATGATCTTACTTAATAACATAAAATACAAGAGCATCTAAATCATACTTATAATCAAGAACCCAGGGTGAAAGTGCGTCGCACAAATCTAATTATGCGCCGCACTTTGCCCTGGAAAAGTTAATATTCGTATCTAATTAGAAGGCTGTAAAGACCTTAACCAATGTGCACAACGCACTACTCCATAATAACAATAAAGAAGTTCATTTCAACAATATGCAAATCAAAGTAAAGAGTTAACATAAAGGAAATGAGAATTATACCACAAAGTGTTAATCAACGATTGCTCTAAAAAGGCTATAAGCTTTGTTCCAAACTTATTACAGTCACAAGCAATATTCTGAGATCCTTTCTACAGCAGCAATGGTGTGAACCAACAAAGGTTACCCTTATACTAGTAACAATGATCAAGGATTTGTTAAATCCTTGATTTATAAGAACCCTAATAACAATGGAGTAAAATGGAAGGAGATGCTTTGTTATGCTTGGATTTAGTCACTTTTATAACCACAAAAACGTAGCTAAGAAGTCCTGGAGTATATCAAAAGGTTTCTCCATAATAGCCATGCATAATGATACTTAATGGTGTAACTACAGCAAATGTGCGCCGCACTTTGTCAAATGTGCGCCGCAATTTCGTTTTGTAAATGTGCGCTGCACTTTCTCTTTTGTGCGCTGCACTTTGGGTAGTTCTCCAAAATCGTGGTTTATAGAATGTGCGCCGCACTTTTATATTTGTGCGCCGCACTTTGGCTCTTTTTCAGCATTTTTTTTTCTTCTTATTTCTTCATATCTTTGGTCCATATGTTTATTCCATCACTAAAATCAAACAATACACATTATTAGTAACATTTCAACACATAATTTATTTATTTACATAGCAAACAAGGACAAATGCATCATTACAAACATGTATAAATGAGGCGTTATCAACTTCACATGTGGTCACGAAAAATAGCTTAATGAATACGAGGTTGGTAAGTTAGATAGAGAGATGTAATCAGCAATCAATTCTCACAGGATATTTTTTAGCTACATAACGACAATGGTACTTCATAGTCTAAGCAAAAATTTTCAAAGTTTCTCAAAGACATTCAAAACTTTTCAAGACATTTGCTTAAGACTAAGAACTTCTCGAGTATATGGACGTCTACGATAATGATGCTTCCGGGAGTTCGAAATCATCATGGGGGAATGTTGATACAAAAGTTGGGGGAGACCGAGCTTGACCCAAATTAGGGTTAATTTGGTGTCTTGTGGACTCTAGCTCTTGCACCAAGTGAAACTTGCTTTAAGGACCATGCGCACTAAACAGACACCGTTAGGCTTACCGTGGGTTTGTGACCCCACGGTTAGACTCCGGCGTGAGAGTAAGTAATCGATCTGAGTATGTAGCGTTTAGGGTATTATGTGTATCGTAACTTTGTAGATACTAGGGGGTTCCTTTTATACCCGAGAGAGTCCTGGCTGGGCTCTCCTACTCTTGCGGCCAAAGGAAGAGATAATGACCTAAATTAGCTTGATCTTTATCGTATAACCAAGGCAAGTGTATATCCCTTCACTCTAGGTAAATATATCTATATGATAGATTATACTCCTGTCTGATCCTGTCGCACTGCGTCAAGGACCTGGTTAAGTAATTAGCCTTATGTACGATAGCGGCTTACTGGGCCCACTAAGCTCACGCGCGCATATCGCACAAGCCTTTAATCCATCCCTGATGGGGCGGGTAGTACCCGTGGGTCGGGCTATCCAGCCCAACTAGGGACTATACGTCATCATGTCCCCCTAGTCTAGTGGTCGCAGGTTCCAACCGCGGCTACTAGACTATAAATAAACAAGACCCTTCGCATAGTCCAGATGTGAACAAAGATTTCAAACATTCCCGCCAAGAAGACATTAATAAGTGTGAAAACACTTATCCTTTTTACCACTTATTTCCAATAATAACAAGACCAAAACGTGTATTTTATGTCGTAAAAGTCGGAATTATGCGTGGTTTGTGTTTTTATTGTGTTTTAGGACCAAAGATGAAAAAGGAAGAAAACATGGGCTATCACGGACTTTTTATCGAAGAAAACGAGAAAAGACGAAGTCAAAAGATCAAGAGTGCAAAAAGAACGGAAGTCCAAGGCCTGTTCTGAAGATTTATCGAAGAAAAAATCTAAAGACGTAAGTTTAATGAAGTCGAAGAACTCAAGTCTAATAGAAGAAGAAAATTACAAGAAAAGTTACATTTACATCGACAAATCCCGAGACGACGTCGAGAAAGACAAAGAACTTAAATCGAGTCGTAAAGAAAGAAAGAAGGAAACACATGCACCTTCCCATCTCCTATAAATACCCTCCTAAACACATTAGGAGGGTGGTTAGCTAGTTTTATTTCCTTTCTTTAGTTTTTAGAGAGAGAAAGTTTTAACTTTCTCTCACTAAGTTTTCATATTTTCTTCATTTTTATCTTTCAAGTTTAAGCTTCATTTCATCCTTGTACTTGGAATTCATTAATCTAAAGTTCAAGTTTAAGCTTTTAATCTTTAATCTTCTTCTACCTTTCTTGATTTTAGTTTATCTTTGATCCGAAATATCTTTGTTTCACGTTTGATTTTGATGTTTTAGTGATTAAAAAGTTCATCTTTTTAGTCCTATATAAGTTCTTATACGTTTGAGCTTTAAGCTGTTTGTGCTTATTGGCTTATTCGTATGTTTAGCTTATGACTTTTAAGCTCTCCTAAAAGTTTTATCTTGTTAAGGTTCGGTTTATAAAATTCCAGTGTTTTAGATTCCAAAAGTTTTCGAATTTATGCTTATTTATTCTTGTCTAAAATTTGGTAAGTGCTTATTGGATTAACAGCTTATTCGTTTAAGCTTAGTTACTCTTTGTTTTCCATTACGATCTTATGAGGGTTTTACTTGTTACGATCACCTGGATACGATCGCATTGACTGCGATCCATAATTCTTTCACTGGCTACGATCCACACCACGATCCACTTGTTGCGATCTGTGGTGCGATCGCGTCATGATTCCTTGGTACGATCGCATTGATTGCGATCTTTGTTGTTACGATCAAGACCACGATCAAACTACGATCCACTTGTCGCGATCGTGAGTGCGATCGGTGGTTGCGATGGTGTGTTACGATCACCTCTGAGTGCGATCACTCTTTTCCATCGCATTGAGTGTGATCCATCTTACGATCTGAGTACGATCGTATTGTTATCTGAATCATGTTTATTGTTTTGTTCTCTTAGTTTTTAAATTTTAACTTTTCCAGCACTTTTACTTAGTATTATTTTGAACGAGTTTTGTCTTATTTTATTTTTACAAAGTTTTAACTTTTAAATTCATTACGTTTTAATTTCCAAAAATTACACGCTTCCCGAAATCTCTATTTTTACCAAGTGTTTTTCTAGTAATTTTTAGTTTAATTTTTTTTAAAGCTTTTATTTTTACTCAACGACGCCTTTTCTTTTAATTAGTTTTAGACAACCAAACCATTTCATTTTCCACCAAGAACAACTGAGTCGCACTTTCTACTAGTAATCAATTCGAAAAGATCGGAACAAAGAATTTTCATAACTAAGTAAAATCTAGTTATTAGACATTCACCCCCCCCCCCCTTTTACCTAACCTCCTCGGTAACCAGAAAAAGCGCCTGCCACGTCATAGTTACCCCTTCAACTTCTACCCGTGGATCAAGAAAGTGGGAAACACGTGGCACACATCCAACCGTAAAAAATAATTTAGTAGGTATATATATGTTGATACAAAAGTTGGATGATCCTTGCTAGACCCGAATTAGGCTTAATTCGGGTTGGCTGGGCTCTGGCTCTTGCACCAAGTGAATAGTCTTGTTGAGATCCTGCACACTAAAGCAACACGCGTTAGGCTTACTGTGAGAATGTATCTCACGATTAGACTCTGGCATTAGAGTAAGTAATCGGTCAGGGTTAAGAATCGGATGTGAGTTTAGAGTTTGTAGAATGTCATACCTTTGTGGAACCATTGGGGGTTCCTTATATAGGCAGTGAAACCCTAATGGGCTCACTGTTTACTTCGGCCCCAAGCATAAGATAATCACCATAATTAGCTTGATTGTTATCTTCTAATTATAGCTTGTGTATATCCTATACTTGAACGTAAATCCCAATCCTAACATGATTGTGATTCTATCTAACCCTGTCTCGGCTGTACCGGGCCGTGGGCCGCACACACTTTATGCGGCCACTGTTCATTCAAGCCCGTAAGCTTAATTGATCAATCCAACCCATTCGTGATGGGCCGGATGCGGGTAGTACCCATGGGTCGGGTTCATGACCCGGTTGGGGACTATACGTCATCATGTCCCCCCAATCTAGTTATTACAGCTGTGGGCAGAATATCTAGACTAACAAAATGCTCCCCGGACGTACAAAGAAAGAACATTTTGAAATGCTGAATTTTGAAAACCATGTTTCCGCCGCACGTGGCAACCTTGTTAGGAATTTATTCCTATAGTACCCCAGCCGCATGTGACGACCGAGACAAAATAAATGAAACATTGAATATGGTCTTACGTATGACCGCATATCCCGACACAATTGACTGTTCATCTTCCATTTTGACTGACAAAGTGCAAACAGTCAGAACCTCGAGCGACGTAATCTTCTGAGTCAGAAGTGACCTGTGGGTCCCACCTGACGTCTCATTTGCCACTCTCTTCCCAACCACACGATTCTGGTGAGTGGAAGACACGTGTCATGAATCTAACAAACCATGACCAACAAGGCAATCCTATAAATAGGTTGCCCATGCGGCTGTGTGTGACACACAGTCTTTTTCTCATTTTCGCCATTAACGCTTTCTTCCTTATCACCACCTTCTTTCGCACGGATCCTTCCTTACACAGGTTAGAATACCACGCCTTCATCTTACTTTTATTAATAATGGCTCAAATAAACAACCCTTCCATTGGATCCGTGCTAAACGTAATGACGGAGGAGAAACTAGGGCACTTTTGCTTTGATTTCTTCATTTCTAGCAACCTTCATCCCTCTCTCCCTGGTGCAGGGGACCTCATAACTGAGGCACCCCAGAGAAAGATTGGCTTATACACTCGTTGACGCGGCCAATTACCGCATTCCTTTTACTCGATTCCTTGTAGATCTCCTAGGCTACTAGGATGTACATATCACCCAATTACACTGTATAGGCGCATGCAAGATTAGCCAGTTTGAAATCCTATGCCGCGCAAGAAGCATTCCACCAACCGTAGAGTTATTTAGGCTGTTTTATACCCCCAACTTAGTGAATGGGTGGCTTTCCTTTAAGAAACGATACCCAAAAAGCCCCACAACACACAATAAGGCCATGGACTCGCTGAAAAATTGGTACGACCACTACTTTTTCATTGACGCAGTAGTTTGGCCGACTGATTTTGCATTTAAGCATAGAGTATCTCCTGACCCTCCTCCACGAGCTGGTACATATAATGCCCAACATTCCTAAGAAATAGATAAGAATAGGACAGGGTTTCATAGGAATCTACCTGAATCGTTCCTTTGCCTGCTATGGATTAACCGCAACTACTTTGGCCCGTCCAACAGATACCCTGTGTTTTGAAGGAGGCGTGGTGAAGGTAGGTATAGTTTCCGCACTCCTAAACATATATAAATCCATTGTCCATAACTAACGCACTTCTTTACTTTACAGAAATGATCTTCATTGGTGTCATTCGCCAGGGAGATCCCAAGACCATACCAGAGGGAGAACGTCCCAGACGAGAAAATGAAATACCCCTTCCTGAGAACACCAGAGATGTGACCATTGCCCTAGCGGCCGTACCTGACCCCCAATCTGATGAAGAAGAGACAACAATTCTAAAGTCTCCCGAACACTTTATCAATGAAGATGGGGACAATTTGATGCTGGAGAATGAAGTCGGGCCCTCCTATCCGCCTAAGACTACCACCCCTGCACATGAGGAGGAGCAGGGTGATAACATAGAGATAACCACCTCCAGCCTTTGCCAAATGCTGGGTGATGATGAGGAAGAGGTGCAACACGTAGAAGAGGAGGAGGAGGAGGAAGGACCCCAACTTGTCCCAAAGCGCACCCGCAGAAAGAGTAAACGGGTAAGGAGAGCTACTGAGGTCGTGATAGGGGAACGCAACACCCCCGTAAAGAGACTGCGTGAGGACCACCCTCTCTACCAATCTGGGGAGAGCACAAACCAAGCCTTAGGGACAGCGCAGGGTGCTCCCACAGCTCAGGAAGAGCCGTTACCAGATGTCGAGCCAGTCACTCAGGTCACGTCAGAGCTGGAGAAAACCAACATGTAAGTCTTCCGCACATGCTTGTCCTTATTTCTCTCATCCAAGTAAAAGGTACATCCTTCTGTAAACAATATTTAATTGGATTCCAATTTTTTATTGCAGGGATGAACAAGCTGGTGCCTCGCCTGTCCAAGGGACAAGGAAGGAGAAGGAACCCGTCCTGCATGCTGAAGCGACCAAATCTGGCCCAGCTTTTGAGGAAGGCACTCCCACGACTTCACAAGAGATACCGGTATCTGGCCCTCATACACACTTCAACCCCGATTGGAAGATAACCACCGCTTCTAGAATGAGGGAAGCTGACGAATGTCGGGACTATCTGAACAACTGCATTCCACCCGGTCTGGTAAAGGATATAAATTCACTAAGTCATGTAGACTTAGTAGATGAATATAATGGTGCCTTGGTTCATCAGATGGCTATATGTACTTCCATGCGGGTAAGATTTGAGGCCACCTTAGAGCATATTGATTCTCTAAAGAGGAAGAATAGCCGGAGGGGGAAGATGATTGAAGACAATGAATCCCAGATTACCGCCCTCCAGTCCCAACTTGCTACTGCTGAGGCCACCATCAAAGAACAAGCCGTGCATGCCAATGCTCATGATCAATGTGTAGCCGAGCTTGAAGCTCAACTTGAGACTGCAACAGCTAAGGTATGTATCCGTACATCATCATACCCACGTCCACATTATTATGTACTATAATCCTTAAGGTATCACACGCAGGTGACCACAGCAGAAGCCTTGGCGAAGACCTCTTCTGACCAAGTGTCCACCCTTACAAAGGATCTTGAAGACGCACATGCATTGATCCAGGGTGAGGAGATGCTGAAAGAGGAGCTTGCCAATGAAAGGGCCATGGCGGAACAGTTGATGGAGGCTTCCACACAAAAAGATATGTTGCTGAATGCCCTTACCGCAGACCGCGACGAAGTATTGTACCCCCAACTGCTAGCAGCCATTGCTGGCCGCAGGTGGATGGTGGGTCATGGGATGCGCCTGGCTGTCACAAAAGTGTTGGAGGCCCCTCAATTTGTGCAGCAATTTGCAGATCTTGTATCAGATGGCATTGACCACGACCGCCATGAGGGGATGGTTATCGCCGCAGAGTTAATAAGTAAGAAGCGGAATTTTACTAAACATGCTTACTTTAACACTGGAGCCGCAGAGAAGATCACTGCATCCATGGCTGCCATGCGGGATCTGGAGTATCCCTTCTTGGCTTAGCTCGAGGCTACAAAGGATGCATCCAACAAGGAGATCATGGAGAAGTTAAGCCTTGGTGCCTTCTCGTAGGACGAGGGACACTCCTGGACTCACTTCACACCCTCCCCCAGCCAACTCACACTTCCCATTTATGAGGATGTCACCAGGATCGTAGTTGGTAAGCAACTATTAAGTGAAGTACTGGAAGTGAGCGTGGCCTAGGATCTTGACCGGAAAGATCATGGTGAGGCATTGCCTCGAGTAGCCGAAGAGCAGCGGGAGATAGGTAAGTTTCTCCCCCCCCCCAAATTTAGGGCGTTCCCGTATTGATGTAATTTCTAAACAATTTTGGTCTGTAACAAAACATTCGTCCGTGGATGTCCACGGCACTTTATCTTTTGTAACATTATCTTAACATTTAGAATCATATTTATGAGTCCGTGGTAGTCACGGAAATTTTGATAGTTGGAAACTTACTTATATTCATTTAGATATTATCATCTGCGTCGCATGACATGTCACGTCTTACTGAGAATAAAAACCAAGTCTATATTTTACTAGACGTGCGGCGTGCATCTTTACCATGTCCGGCACTTTCTAAGTGCGGCATGTGGAAACTTATTACAACGTCTTGTAAATAAGGTGTCTAGCAAGGATACATGATCCGTGTCACTGGGGTTGCATCCCTTTTATGCGACAAGTTGAATTATTAGGTTCACTTAATCCTCTTACCCTGCCTGGAGGCGAATAGTACATGTACGGTTTTGAATGAATGCATATGAATAAGAAATGGCATATTATAATAATAATAAAGAAACCTAAAAGACATGACAATAATTTGCACAAGAACGAGCCGTGGAGCTAGCTAGGCACCACGACATTTTATTAGAACGTTTACGACTTTTTTTTAACAAGAATGAAAATCCTAAAACAAATAGAACCTAGAAAGCATGAAAACAAAAAATACATGGATCTTCATTGAAGCCAACCATAGCGAAGTGTCCATGCGGAGGCCGTAGCCTTTCAAAGATAACATTTCTTAAGGTTGCAGATATTCCATGTACGTTCCAGGTCACGGCCATCCATATCATGCAACTTGTACGCGCCCACTCCTAAGGCTTCTGTAACCTCATACGGCCCTTCCCACTTGGCGCCTAGCTTTCCTGTATTTTCCGTGCGAATTGCCTCGTTAGCACGATAAACAAAATCTCCCGGTCGAAAGGAAACACCTTTAACCTTGGCATCATAGTAAGACTTCATCCGTGCCTTGGACTTGGCCTCATTTATGGCCGCTATTTCTATTTTATCCTCCAACAAGTCCAGATTAATACGGAGTTGCTCATCATTCGTGACGACATTAACCTCCTCTGTGCGGATGGTTGGCATTCCGATTTTTGCTGGTATAACAGCCTCGGTCCCGTAGGCCAGCGTGAATGGAGTGTCCCCATTGGCTGTTTTAATCATAGTCCTATGCGCCCATAGAACATGCGGCAACTCTTCTACCCATTTGGCACTTCGCTCATCCAAGCGTGCCTTCGCCTAAGCTTCTGTTTGTCCGCTCCACAAGACCATTAGTCTGCGGGTGCTTAACAGATGCGAAGCGCCGCGTGATGTTCAATGCCGCACACCAATCCTTGAATGGATTATCCGCAAACTGCTTCCCGTTATCCGAGATTATTTCTCCTTGTAAGCCAAAGCGACACACAATATTTTCCCAAACAAACTTTTTAACTTGTTTGCCCGTAATGGATTTGACCGCCTTAGCTTCTATCCAGCATGTAAAGTAGTCCATTGCGACAATCAAGAACTTAACTCCCCCTGCAGCAACTAGAAAAGTTCCTGCGATGTCGATCCCCCACTTATAGAATGGCCATGGGGATGTGATGGGTGTCAGTTCTTGCTGCGGATGTCGCGGTACTGGTCTGTGCACTTGGCAATCACTACATTTATGAATCATGTCATGTGCATCCCTATGCATAGTAGGCCAATAATATCCTGTGATTAAAGCTCGTGCTACTACGGATCAGGGTCCTGCGTGCATACCGCATGACCCTTCATATATCTCATTGATCACATAGGTAGCCTGGCGTGGTCCGACACACCGCAACCACAGTTGTAAGAAGGAGCGCTTGTACAGAGTACCTTCTCGGAGCTCAAAGTGCTGCGACTTTCTCCTGATACGTCATGCCGCCTTTTCATCATCCGGAAGGGTTTCATCAGTTAAATAGCTGATGATCGGGGTCATCCATGTAGGTCCATCTTCCTCAACTATAGTTGCGATTTCACCTTCCGTTCTATATTTTTCCTTTATTATTTCTACCAAGACTTGCTTGGATAAGTGGCAAAACTTGTAGACGTGATCTTGATAAGGGCGTCCGCCTTCTTGTTTTCACCTCTTGGTACCTGCTTGATAGAAAACTTCCCGAAAGTAGCTATGAGTGACTTGACTTTTTCTAGGTATCGAACCATGTTATCCTCCTTGGCTATGTAACCTCCTAGAATGTGGTTCGCGACAAGTCGTGAGTCTACATAAGCCTCAAGGTTGCGGACTCCCATTCTAGCGATGATTTTTAAACCCGCAATCAACGCTTCATATTCTGCCTCATTATTAGTGGTTGTAAATTCAAAACGCAAGGCGTAGGTAAACTCCATTCCTTCCAGATTCGTGAGGATAAGGCCAGCTCCTGAACCCGTCCGTGCACGAGGATCCGTCAGTGAACAAAACCCATGGTTCTGCTGGAACTTCCTCTCGTTGGATCACTGGTCCGTCCTCTTCTGGCTTCTCAATTAGGAAATCTACCAAGATTTGGCCTTTGACCGTTGTCCTTGGTCTATAGGAGATGTTATGCTCTCCTAGTAGAATGCTCCACTTTTGTAGCCTACCTGCCACGTCTGGCTTGGAGATGATTTGTTTTATTGGCTGATCAGTGATAACCACAATTGGGTGCACCTGAAAGTACCGGCGTAACCTTTTCGTGGCGTATACCAATGACAAAATCAGCTTCTCCATAGAGGAGTAGTTCAACTCCGGCCCTTGTAGTGTTCTACTTATGAAGTAGACCGGAGTCTGGACTGTATCCCTATCCGTCATGAGTACTGCACTTATTGCTCCGTGTGTAGCAGATAGATACATAATGAGCTCTTCCTTAGGTCGGGGAGCCACTAGCATGGGAAGGGCTGCGAGATGCTGTTAAAGCTGATCAAAAGCTTCCTCTGTTTCCTTTGTCCAACGGAAATCTCCTTTCTTGATGCACTTCTTGAGTGTTTTGAATAGAGGTAGTGATTTCTCCGCGGACTTCAACAAGAACCTATTTAGCCCGTCTGGTTTTCCATTTTGTGATTGTACCTCCTTTCGTGTCCGAGGGGATGGTAACTGTATCACCGCGTTCGTCTTTTCCGGACAAGGCTTGATGCCGTTTGGATCAATCATATATCCAAGGAACATCCCTTCCGTGGCCCCAAACGTGCACTTTTTTGGATTTAGTTTCATGTTGATTCTCCTCAACGTGTCAAACGTCTCCTGGATATCACGGAGAAGTGCTTCCTCCGTATGACTATTGATGACCAGATCATCAACATAGACCTCAAGGTTGCGGCCTATCTGGGAATCGAAGGCTTTATCAAAAAGTCGTTGATATGTCGCTCCAGCGTTCTTTAGTCCGAACGGCATTTTTGTGTAACAATACACGCCTTGACTAGTATGAAACGTCATTTTCTCCTCGTCTTCTTCCGCCATCTGGATCTGATGGTATCCTTTGTATGCATCTAAAAAACACTTGAAAGGGTATCCACATAAGGATTGTACCTTCCAATCAATTTTTGGTAACGGATAGCAGTCTTGCGGACAAGCTTTGTTCAAGTCCGTGAATTCCACACACATGCGCCAACTCCCGCCATGCTTCTTAACCATGACTGGGTTGGATAACCACTTGTGGTAGTATACCTCGCGCATGATTCCTGCGTCTACTAATTTTCGTACCTCATCCAGTATTACCTGACTGTGCTCTGGTGCTTGACCACGCTTCTTTTGTTTAACAAGAGGATATCCCTGGCGGATTTCAAGTTTGTGTTCTGCTATCGAGCGCGGCACACCCGTCATGTGCTTAGGCTCCCATGCGAATACATCCAGGTTCACTTTTGGGAGAGAGCACATGGCCCTCTTGCCGTTATCCGAGAGCGTTCCTCCTATGGACACCTCTTGTTCTGGGTAGTCGGGATGGATTGCCACCTTCCAATTAGGGGGCGGTGATCCTTCCTTAATGGGAACAGGCTCGACTGGTGTTGTTACGGCGTGGCATTCGGATGTCGGCATAACTGAATTGTAATAGTAACAATTCTCCCCTCAACGGGGAACTTAATCATACCGTGAGCCATGGACGGAACTGCCCGTATGGCCAGGATGCCTGGTCTTCCAATAATCCCGTTGTATGGAGAGTGTGAGCGTATCACCATAAAGTTCATCCACGCCGTGGTGGAATGCTCTTCATTCCCAATGGTTACTAGCAGACGCAGTTGTCCTATTGGCCAGATAGTGTCTCCGTTAAATCCAATGAGCGGCGACGTAGCCGGTACTAACTGGCTTCTTATTTCTGGTCGTATCTGCACGAAATAGTGTTCGTAAAGTACTTCCACCTATGACCCTCCATCCACATACATACGACGAACATTATTTGTTCCAATGCTTACCTCAATCGTGAGAGGTGCATCAGCCACGTCACTTGCCGTAATGGGAGGGAATGAGATTTCTTTGCCGCGTGAAAATTTTTGACTAATTTTCTGCTTTGTGTGGCGCTGCCAAGATTGGATCATGTATATAGTCGAAGGTTTGTCCTTTTGGGGATCCTTCTTATCGTGCTTTTTGTTATCCTTTCCATCCTTCCAATCCTTGACCAAATGTTTGAGTTTGCCTGACTTAATCAGTGACTCAATGTGCTTCTTGAGCTGGATGCAATCCTCCGTGTCGTGGCCCTTGTCGTTGTGGAATTCGCAAAAGCGATTTCCTTGACGACGGTCCACCGGAGTTGTCATTGGTGGAGACCTTGGGAAGTTCTCCCCTTCTATCAACAAGATGTCCTGGTAAGTCATCTTTAGGTGGGTGAATTTGTCATCCGACCGCCCTCCTTTGTTTTGGCTCTTGTAGTCCGAGCCCCTTCCATTGCCTTGGTTCCTTTGACCACCCGACTGTCTCCTGGACTGGTCTTTCGATCGATAGTTGTGGTTTCCCTTTGTAGGATAGGCTACAGCTACCGCGGTTTCTCCTTCTACAAAGTTCCTGACCCTTTCCATGAGGTCGTCATACTTCTCCAGTCGCTTGTCATTGAGGCGCCTAATTAATTCCTTGTCTGTTATGGCATACATGTAAGCGGAAATTTTTAGGAGCTCCGGCATCATTTTTGTGCGCGTGCACTCGTCATTGAAACGTTCCATGAAGTCCTCTGTAGATTCTCCAGGCCGTTGCTTGACGGTTGCTAATGAGACCGAGTCCCTATTATACTTCTTTCACTGAGTATAATTGTTTTTTAACGCAGTGCGCAGCTCAGTGAAGCTATTGATGCTTCGGGGAGGAAGTCCCTCAAACCAATCATGGGCATTGCCAATCAAGGTTGAATTGAACATCTGGCACCATATAGGCATGGGCCATCGTTCGATTTTTACCTGCGTGTCAAATATCTTTAGGTGATCATCCGGATCACCAGACCCATCATAGGTTTTGACGCACGCTGGCATGCGACGCTTCTTATCCTCGGAGTAATTTCGTATGCGGAGGGTAAAAGGATCTTCCCTAGGATCACACCATGGACGGCAGAGATTGGGGTCACACCATGGGCGGGAGAGATCTTCCCCTTCCACCTCACGATAGTAAGGGCCACCGTAGTACCCCTCATCGTCCGATGGTAGTGGAGGTGTACGCCTAGGTCGGTGACGCTTGGGTGGATGGTCATCCGAATCTTCTCCTGAGGGACCGGGGGAAGGGGGCGGTTCCCCACTTCTCGGCTGAGGATCACTTTATGAGAAGAGCTAGGAGCCTTCTTCCCGGTATTCACTCTATCACACACGCTTGTGCGGCGATTGTTTCTGGTTAATTCCAAGTTTGGCCGTTCGGCTAAGTCGTCGGATCTATCTCCTTCTTCACGAGATTGTAGTAGTTCCTTCATAACACGATCCCCTATGCGTTCGAACATATTCCGAGGTTGAGGATTCTCCTCAAAGAGGTTTCGTTCCTGGGGTCGTGCCTCTTCTTCTTTTGAGTCTGAAGAGAGGTGCCGGACACGGCCCTGCCAAAGTTGAGCCTAGATTGGAGGTTCCTACCTAGGTTTAGCCTTGACGCGATATCCGGGATGATCCTCTCAAAGTTCTGCGTGAGAACACGAGCGAGGTCTTCGTTACTAAGTGGTTTGACTTCCACTTCTTCTTCAGTTGATGGCCTACGTGGCTCCTTGTTAGGGCCTTAGGCGCACTCCCTGGGTCAGGGTTGTCCATGGTCATGGTTGATGGTGGGGTATTAGCGGACGTGCGTGTCCCACCCATGGACTGAAAAACACTTCGGTTATTCGGTCCACCTGTTTGGTTGCTAGGGGACTGAGTGGGGATGAGTATTCCATCTCCTGTGGACTTCCGATTCGCAGGATTCGTGTTCCTGGGATTTCCTTGCGGATGTCCTTTCATCATTGAAAGAGATCGAGATGAAATTTTCTCTAGCTTAGTGTATTGGTCCCACGGATGGCGCCAACTTGTTGATACAAATGTTGGATGATCCTTGCTAGACCCGAATTAGGCTTAATTCGGGTTGGCTGGGCTCCGGCTCTTGCACCAAGTGAATAGTCTTGTTGAGATCCTGCACACTAAAGCAACACGCGTTAGGCTTACCGTGGGAATGTGTCCCACGATTAGACTCCAGCATGAGAGTACGTAATCGGTTAGGGTTAAGAATCGGATGTGATTTTAGATTTTGTAGAATGTCATACCTTTGTGGAACCCTTGGGGGGTTCCTTATATAGGCAGTGAAACCCTAATGGGCTCACTGTTTACTTCGGCCCCAAGTATAAGATAATCATCATAATTAGCTTGATTATTATCTTCTAATTATGACTTGTGTATATCCTATACGTGAAGGTAAATCCCAATCCTAATAGGATTGTGATTCTGTCTAACCCTGTCCCGGCTGTACCGGGCCGTGGGCCGCACATACTTTATGCGGCCACTTTTCATTCAAGCCCGTAAGCTTAACTGATCAATCCAACCCATTCGTGATAGGCTGGATGCGGGTAGTACCCATGGGTCGGGTTCATGACCCGTCTGGGGACTATACGTCATCAATATATATACCCTTGACACCTCCTTTTGACTGTTTACCATTTAAAAAACTCTCAATCCTCCATTAACGTCTTCAACACACGCCATCACCACCAGACTTTCAACGAAGGTAATCCGCGCGACCATCATTTGACACATATAGCACCATGGTGAAACAGTTATCCGCCATTACGTCAACCTTGACCATAGAGCAACTAGACGAATTCACCACAGAGTTCTATATACCAAACTATCTTCACCCAAAAGTTCCTAACCCTCGACATAATAAAAGTCAGGCACCTGCGGGAATGATAGGGGTGTACACCCGGTTATTTAACTATGCAAACCAGCGTATACCCATGTCACGCTTCCTTGTTAGTGTGTTGATGCATTATGAGACCCATGTCTCTCAATTGCATTGCATAGGGCGGCCAAAATTTCAAATTTCGAAATAAACTGCCGCACCTTTGACATAGAGCCCACAGTAGACCTTTTCAGTGTCTTTCGATAAACGGAAAGGTGGAATGCAATGTTATAACGGAAAAGTAGACTCCCTAAGAGACTGGAACAACAGATTCTTCTGGCTTGACGACGCCGTCTTCCCTTTCCACTTTCCTTTTCTGACTCCCAAGATGGTGAGGAAGGACCCCTTACATGGTCGCCACTCCTATGATCCTGAAGACGCAGAGACTTTAAACAACAATCGTATCCCCATACAGCCGTATCTAGAGAGTTTGCTAGTCACCCTTGGACTAAGTCGCGCACCAATTTGTGGCGCGGGCAGAATACCCGTCTTCTGCACCCAGGAAGGCCAGGGTTAGTGGTTCTTCCTCCCATCTACCATAGCATTCTATAAGTTCCTTCCTGTGCCAAGAAACTAAATTTTATCTTGCTGTTTGTTTGTTTTCGTGCTGCGCAGTTATGGATCTTTTGGAGCTCGTTCGTGATGTATTCCCGGAAGACTTGATAGTGTACTCTCATCCTGTGAGAGAAAATGAGGAGTCCCTCCCAGACCGTGCCCACAAGAACACAATGGACTTGGAAGTTGGAGAGGCATCCGCCGCCGAAGAAGATGATGACACAGGCGCGGATCAGCCACCTCCTTCACCATCAGCACAACCACAACAACCACTAGTAGCACAACAGCCATCAGTAGTGCAACATCCACCCCCGCCCTTCCTCAGCTCATCGCTGTCTTCAGATGTTGAGGAAGGCGAAGAAGACTTTGATGAAGAAGACACATCAACCTTGGGGAATAGACAAAGGATCCCCCCAATAGCTTCTCGCAAAACTGCGCGCACCGGGGTCGGTCCCTCCTGGACGGGGGCTAATAAGTGTGAAAACACTTATCCTTTTACCACTTAATTATAATAATAACCAAGCCAAAACGTGTATTTTATGTCGTAAATGTCGGAATTATGCGTGGTTTGTGTTTTTGTTGTGATTTAGGATCAAAATGTGAAAAGGGAAGAAAACACGGGCTTTCATGGGCTTTTATCGAAGAAAAAGACAAAAGACGAAGTCGAAAGATCAAGAGTGCAAAAAGAACGGAAGTCCAAGGCCTATTCTGAAGATTTATCGAAGAAAAGTCTAAAGACGGAAGTTTAATAGAGCCGAAGAACTCAAGTCTAATTAATGAAGAAATTACAAGACGAGTTTAATTAATCCCGAGACAAAGTCGAAAAAGTCGAAGAATTAAGAAGACGAAAAGACGAGAAAGAAAAGACGTGAAGAAGAAATAAAAGAGCAACACATGCTTCCTTCCCTTCTCCCAATAAATAGATGCACTCCATCTCATTTCATTTGTTGTTAGCTAATTTGACAACTTAGCTCTCCACCATTTTCATTACTTGCACATTTATTTTCATGACATTTACTTAATTATCAATTTAATTACCTTGTTTTGCACCTTAAATTTATTGCCTTTAATTCAAGTAAGTCTTTTAATTTTGTTGTTAATCTTTATTTTCCTTTAATCAAGCTTTTCATTATCATTCTTATTCTACTTTTCTTGTTTTTGGTTTGTTTTTAATTCGGATTAAGCATTAATTTTGCTTAATCTTATTGCTTATTTGATTAAAAAGTTTACCTTTTCATTTCTATCTAGGCTTTTATACGAATTAAGCTATAAGCTTGACAATCTTATTGGCTTATTTTGTATTTAGCTTATTTGTTTTAAAGTTTTCTTAAAAGTTTTACCTTTTTAAAGTTTATTTTATAAAGATTTTTATTTTGTTTTTAAAAATATTTAAAGTTGTGCTTATTGTATTCGTCTTATTATAGTTTGATGAAGTTTGGATTTGTGCTTATTAAAGTTAGCTTATTTAGTTTAGCTTATTTGCTTATTGGATTCCATTGTACCATTATTAAAGGTTTATGCTTGTTTCGATCGAGTAAGTGTGATCGCATAAACCCTAGGGTTTCTACTTGCGATCCATTACTGCGATCAAGGACTAGGATCAGACTACGATCGTCCATCACGATCTAAGTCACGATTTCCCTGTTACGATCTATGAGTGCGATCGTTGGTTGTGATCTGTGGTACGATCACTTGGTCACGATCGTCCACTGCGATCCACTTGTTGCGATCGTGGTGGAGTACGATCCAAGAGTACGATCGCTGGCTGCGATCTGTGGCTACGATCTAGAGTGCGATCGCTTGACTGCGATCCAGAGTACGATCCAGGGTACGATCCAAACCAAGATCGTTGGTTGCGATCGTGACTGCGATCTGACTTTTGTTTTATTTTTTTCTTTGTTTAATCTTACTTTTTCCAAGCTTACTTTTCATTACGTTTTAATTTCCAAAAATTGCACGCTTCCCGAAATCTCTGTTTTCACCAAGTGTTTTTCTAGTAATTTTTTAGTTTAATTTTTAAAGCTTATTTTTCTTTTTTTTTAATTTCAAGTTTACATTTTTATTACATTGTCAAATTAATTTTTCGTCAAGCGTTAATTTTTGTCATTTAATTATTTACTTTTAAGAGTTTTTAATATTGCACCATTTATGTTTTAATTAGTTTTAGCTTTAATTACCGTCATTTACTTTAAAGTATTGCATTTAATTTTACTACAACGACCAATCTATTGTTTCCCACCAAAAGACAACTGAGTCGCACTAAAAACCAGTAATCAATTCGAAAAGATCGATTTCAACGAACAATTTTTTTAACTAAAATCTAAGTATTAAATGGCGCCGCTGTCGGCTCTTTTCGTAAAGATTAACGGTTTTCTGTGAGAGACGCGTTGAGTTTTGGGATCCGTTCACTCGTGAACGTTATTTTTTTGCTCAAAAATCCAAAAAAATTAAAAAATGTAAAAAATCCATACAAATTAAAAAATTTCAAAAATCCAAAAAGATTTTTATTTTTATTTTTACACGTACATATATATTCTCTATTTCTTTGGTATCTTTTTCTTTTGCTTTTGAAGGTGTATGCGTACTAGATCTTCAACTTATTCAGAGCCCGAGACTCGTGAAGATTTAGATATGGCTGGTGTGAACAACAACAATAACCCACCGCACCTCAACAATAATAACAACAACAATGTTCCCCCACCCGATCTTCGAACGATGGAGGAGCTTTGTCAACCAACCATGAACGAACGAGGAGGACCGATTGCGCCGATGCAAATCACGGCTCCGGAGTTTTCGTTGAAGCATCACATGATCCAACAAGTTCAAAACACTTGTCCATTTCGGGGATTACCGGATGATGATGCCAACAAACACCTCGACAAGTTCATTACGGTTACTCAAAGCATGAAGTTACCCTATGGATTTTCTTCGCCTTCACCTATTTCCACGCACCTTATCCCACCATGCCGAAAAATGGTTTGATCGTCTTCCGAAGAATTCAATTCATACTTGGGATGAGATGACTCAACGATTTTTGTCGCGCTACTTTCCACCATCCATGGTCATGAGCCTTCGGAATCAAATTAGTGGATTTACTCAAGAACCTGATGAATCACTTTTTGATGCTTGGGAACGATATAATGTTTTGATCGATCGATGTCCAAACCACAACATGCTCCTCGTCACCTTAATTGATACTTTCTACAACGGTTTAACTTTTCGTGATCGTGATATGATTAATGCAGCCGCCGGTGGCACATTTATGAAAAGAAGACATGAGAAGTGTAGAGAGCTTATAGTGAACATGACTACTCATCACAAAAATTGGGATTCATCCGCATCCTCAAGATCAAACCCGAGAGTCAAATTTTCTTCTACTTCTTCAAACCCTGATATCACCGAATTGACCCGCGCAATGGTCGAAATGAGCAAAAACATGCAACTTTTTGCTACAAATCAACAACAACAAGTTAAAGCTGTAGCAACTTCTTGTGAGATTTGCGGGGGACCTCATTCAAACACTGATTGTCCTTCTACCCATGACAATTCGGAAAACGTGTATGAAGATTATGGTAACTATTCAACGGAAAACCATCAAGCTCGACCTCAAGGTGATCGTAACTTGCTAAGTTACCATTCTAACAACTTTCTTTCACCCGGTTTTTCTCCTCAAAACCACAATCCCAACAACTACAATAGAAGCAACCAAAACCCACCTCGAGCTTCTAGACCTTATCACCCACCCGCTCAACAAGCCCCACCCATTAATCAAGATGTGGAAGCTTTCATGAGGACCCAAGGAGAGCAAATCAAGAATCTGCAAAGCCAAATTATCAACTTGAAAGGGGATATCACTAGGCAAGGGAATGATATTACAACCGATCTTCGACATGATATACAAACCTCTTTTAGCACTCAAACAAATGATTTGAAGAATATTCTAGCTAGTTTCTTACCAAGTACTCAACCCTCTACTTCGGGCTCTCTTCCTTCAAATACCGTCACCAACCCGAGAGCGGATGTGAGTGCTATTACTACACGCAGTGGAGCAACCTTAGTAGGACCATCTATCCCTCCCCCAGTTACTTCATCTACACCTCCTCCACCACCATTTATCCCTCCTACTCCCACGCCTAGTATTAGTTCTCCATTACCGTCTCCACCGCTTACTGAAGAAGTACCCAAGAAAAACCCTTCACCAACCCCACCTTCTACCTATAAACCTATCATTCCTTATCCTTCTCGCTTAGACAAGGCCAAATTGCAAACCAAGGATGACATTCAAGTTTCGAACTATTTGAAGAAGATTTCAGGACTGACCATCACCTTTAGCCTTGTTGAAGCTCTAGCCCAAATGCCTAAATTTGTTAAGATGTTTAAGGAATTGCTTAATAAGAAGGAGAAGATGGCTGAGTTTGTTAATACTCGATTGAATGAAAATTGTTCTGCCTCCTTTTTAAAGAACTTTCGGAGAAACTTGGAGATCCCGGTCGTTTTGTGCTACCATGTACTTTTAACCAAACCGAAGAATTTACTGCCTTAGCCGATCTCGGGGCAAGTATAAATCTGATGCCTTTAAGTGTTTGGAAAAAGTTATCATTACCCGATCTTACTCCAACAAAGAGGACTCTTGAGCTAGCAAATCGCACTCTCGCTTACCCCGTTGGTATTGCCAAAGATGTGTTCATTAAAGTTGGTACCTTCACTTTTCTGGTCGACTTTGTTGTTGTTGATTATGAAATGGAACCTCGTATTCCTTTAATACTTGGTCGGCCATTCTTGAGAACCGTAAAAGCATTAGTCGATGTTGCTAATGGTGAGCTCATTTTAAGAGTCGGGAATGATGCACAAGCATTCAAAATGGGGAAGATCGCAACCAAATCTAATGGACGAGAATCAGCGAATATGATTAATGTGCTTGATGATTTTGTCGTCTACAACAATCCTCTATTCGATTCTTGCTATGACAATCCACTCTTCCAAGATGATGTGGATGATTCTCTCTCCAATTTAGATCCTCCACCAATTCATGAGTCTCCACCAATTTATGATGACTATGATGATGATTCTAGTTCCGATGGGGATGATTATGATAATTTTACTTCTGAGTATCCAGACATGCCCACTTATGATGATTTTGATGAGGTTGATACTCTTTTGAGTGATTCTTCACATGATGACCTTGTTTCTATTTTTGATGAAGATCCTCCACCAACCATGCTTGATCCTACTTTGGATGACTACTCATTTGAGGAAGACTTTGCTACTTTTCTCAACACTTACTTCCCAACTGAGAGTGATGCTCCTCCTTTGGACTTTGATGATTATGGTCTTTATCCTCCTTCGGATATGAAGAAACCTGTGTCAAAGGAGAAGAAGTCGGAGGACACCGATATCAGCAGTACTTATGTCTTAACACCTCTCTATCCACCTTCTGAGGATGAGATTGTGTGATTTATGAGCGGATCTTCTTCAAGGTCTACTGAGCCTGAGTGTTATTTTCCCCTAAAGGAAAAGGTGTTTGATCCCGGTATTGGAATTTTTAAGCCATCTCAGTATCCATCTGATGAAATAAAAGGAAAGATTTTTGGAACTTTTGGAGATATGCTTTCACCTCCTCACCCTTGCTACCACCGTGCTCCATCTTTGCTTAATGGAACCTTGCCTACTCTTCTTTGGCTTGCCTTATTCGCCTTAAGCTTGTGCTACTTGATGGATGAAAACCATGTATTTGATCCCGATGGATGTTCTTCAAGCTTCTTCCTATACTAATCAAGGTCGAGTCAGGCTCACGACTCGGTTAACAAAAACAAGCGCTTCTAGGGAGGCAACCCGCAGTATCTATCCTTTTTCTTTCGTTTTTATAATAAGTGTAGGGGAGACTCTAGTATGTGTTTGTTGTTTTCTTTCTTATCATGTGCAGGGATTCGAGCTTTCAAAGATACATTCTTGATGACTTTTGACGACCTGTGATCCCGTGTACCCGTCTTCCCGGTTCTATCCTAAACTCTTTTGATTCTCTATTTTATATTATTAAATATTAAAATAGGAATCACTTTAGTTGTCCTTTCCTTAGCAATATTTAAACAAAGTGCACAATGTCCTAAGTGTAGGGGAGGTTACTTCCACATGCTTAAACATTGAGGACAATGTTTATATTAAGTGTAGTGGGGACTTCTATCAAAGTTAAGTGGGCTTTTCCTTGTATTTGTCCTCATTTTAACCGGAAAATTGATTTTTCGACATTTTTCAAAATTTTTAATCTATTTTGGCCTAGTAGTATAGTTGTATTTACCGTTGTTATAGTTATTTTCTTTCCTTGCTTAAATAAATTTTAATAAAGTGGTTTTAATTTTTAAACATCGTGAATCTTTTGACTCAACCCGAGTTTACTTATCTAAGTCTACTCTAGCTAGTATCCTTAACGTGTTTAAGTCAAGTTTTGATAGGCTTTTATATAGGGAACTTTAAAACGCGAAAGTCTTCACTCTTACGGGGATTAAGAACAAGATCTTTTCGCAAGTTCTATAATTGATCCTAGAAAGTCGTTTATCAAGGGAAATTTAAATGCGAATTCTAAACTTGAAAGAGTCTAAGAAGTTGCAAGATCCTATAGATGACTTGAAAACCCAAAACTTTGATTTAATAGGCTAAGCATCCACGAGTCTCATTCTTTGAGATTTTAAATTGTGGAGAACGAGAGATGATAGAGTCAATTATAAGTTTGGTATTCTTTCATGAATTTATGTGAGTTAATTATGAGCTGTTTCTCCCATCGCTTGTTAATAAATTTATTTGAAATAAGTAAGGTCGTACGATTTAAAAAGTTACTTAGCTTCTAGCCCAAGATCGTTTAAAAGTTGCTCGGTATTAATTAGAGTTCATAGCCAAGGCATAACTTATTGAAGGGGGATGCAAAGATTGGCGAGTTCGAAAAGGCCCTAACAAGGCATGAGGGCTACATTTTGTTTCTAAAGATCCCAAGTGATGTGAAGAATCATCTATCAAAAAACAATATGAAGGATCGAGACACACGACGAAAAGCAAATACTTCCCTAAAGATCATAGAGAAGTCTATCCAAAAAGGCCCTAACAAGGTATGAGGATAAATAGATCCAAGTCCTAAAAGGAGGCGGATCGTTGTATATCAAAATCCCAAATAAAGATTGGAGAAAAATGAAGAAGTCGTGGTCCAAATATGAAGAATCTCTCAAAAAGTTCAAGTGAAGAAATTCCTATTATGAAGAGAATACCATTATTTCATGAACGTCTCTCAAGATTTGAAGTATGAAGTTAATGCCAAATATCGGTCCGAGAAAGGTCTCAAATCGTGAAGCGAGTTATGCCAAGATATGAACTTTATGAGGTCCCGAGAAGCAGTTTCAAAAGGTTTTGTCCTTTAGCTAACTATGGATTAAATCGTCCTACTTTATTTTCAGCCTAAATAACTATCGAGATAAGTCAACAATGCATCCTCGTGATCATTCAAGACAACAATAAAATATAAGAGATACACCTAGGAATAAGGGAGTCTAAGTGAATAATTGGCCCACATGAATTTGTGTTAGTTTGCTAACTTATAATAACAATGATCTCGTTTGTAAGCTTGGTATGGGGAACGTGAAACTTGAGGATGATAATCATTCATGACATTCCCAAAATCCCAAGGTAAGTTTTTGATCTTTTACTTGTTTTTCTTCCTTTAAATATTTTGCAATTTTCTATCTGTTTAATAAAGGCCAAGGTGGATTGATTATGATGGAAAATATAAAATTTGCTTTGTAACTAATGCATTGCATGAGGACATTGCAATGGTCAAGTGTAGGGGATTTAAAAAGTGTGAAAACACTTATCCTTTTACCACTTAATTATAATAATAACCAAGCCAAAACGTGTATTTTATGTCGTAAATGTCGGAATTATGCGTGGTTTGTGTTTTTGTTGTGATTTAGGATCAAAATGTGAAAAGGGAAGAAAACACGGGCTTTCACGGGCTTTTATCGAAGAAAAAGACAAAAAACGAAGTCGAAAGATCAAGAGTGCAAAAAGAACGGAAGTCCAAGGCCTATTCTGAAGATTTATCGAAGAAAAGTCTAAAGACGGAAGTTTAATAGAGCCGAAGAACTCAAGTCTAATTAATGAAGAAATTACAAGCCAAGTTTAATTAATCCCGAGACAAAGTCGAAAAAGCCGAAGAATTAAGAAGACGAAAAGACGAGAAAGAAAAGACGTGAAGAAGAAAGAAAAGAGCAACACATGCTTAATTCCCTTCTCCCTATAAATAGATGCACTCCATCTCATTTCATTTGTTGTTAGCTAATTTGACAACTTAGCTCTCCACCATTTTCATTACTTGCACATTTATTTTCATGTCATTTACTTAATTGTCAATTTAATTACCTTGTTTTGCACCTTAAATTTCTTGCCTTTAATTCAAGTAAGTCTTTTAATTTTGTTGTTAATCTTTATTTTCCTTTAATCAAGCTTTTCATTATTATTCTTATTCTACTTTTCTTGTTTTTGGTTTGTTTTTAATTCGGAATGCATTAATTTTGCTTAATCTTATTGCTTATTTGATTAAAAAGTTTACCTTTTCATTTCTATCTAGGATTTTTTACGAATTAAGCTATAAGCTTGACAATATTATTGCCTTATTTTGTATTTAGCTTATTTGTTTTAAAGTTTTCTTACTAGTTTTACCTTTTTAAAGTTTATTTTATAAAAAAAAATTATTTTGTTTTTAAAAATCTTTAAAGTTGTGCTTATTGTATTCGTCTTATTATAGTTTGATAAAGTTTGGATTTGTGCTTATTAAAGTTAGCTTATTTAGTTTAGCTTATTTGCTTATTGGATTCCATCGTACCGTTCTTAAAGGTTTCTGCTTGTTTCGATCGAGTAAGTGTGATCGCATAAACCCCAGGGTTTCTACTTACGATCCATTACTGCGATCAAGGACTAGGATCAGACTACGATCGTCCATCACGATCTAAGTCACGATTACCCTGTTGCAATCTGTGACTGCGATCGTTGGTTGCGATATGTGGTACGATCACTTGGTCATGATCGTCCACTGCGATCCACTTGTTGCGATCGTGGTGGAGTACGATCCAAGAGTACGATCGCTTGCTGCGATCTAGAGTGCGATCGCTTGACTGCGATCCATAGTACGATCCAGGGTACGATCCAAACCATGATCGTTGGTTGCGATCGTTACTGCGATCTGACTTTTGTTTGACTTTTGTCTTTGTTTTAATATTACTTTTTCCAAGCTTACTTTTCATTACGTTTTAATTTTCCAAGCTTACTTTTCATTACGTGTTTTTCTAGTAATTTTTTAGTTTAATTTTTAAAGCTTATTTTTCTTTATTTTAAATTTCAAGTTTACATTTTTATTACATTGTCAAATTAATTTTTCGTCAAGCGTTAATTTTTTTCATTTAATTATTTACTTTTAAGAGTTTTTAATAATGCACCATTTATGTTTTAATTAGTTTTAGTTTTAATTACCGTCATTTACTTTAAAGTCTTGCATTTAATTTTACTAAAACGACCAATCTATTGTTTCCCACCAAAAGACGACTGAGTCGCACTAAAAACCAGTAATCAATTCGAAAAGATCGATTTCAACGAACAATTTTTTTAACTAAAATCTAAGTATTAGGGGCGCGCACAACCGAAGAAGAGTTTGGGGAGAACCTCGCGAAGACTTCTCCTCGCACTCCTCCAGTCACCATCAAACTAAGGTAACACTCTTCCTATACCTTCGTAGTGTACGTTCCATGATGTCTTCTGTCACTTTTATCTTAACACCATTCCTATGTATCAGTGACGACCTAGAGAAGTCTACTGCGAAAGCTGAGACCATGCCTTCCCCCACAAGGAAACTTCATCAGCAGGGGGAAGTGCATTCCTTCAAGACCTTGCCTTTGCTCCCAAATGGGAACTGCCTGCATCTTTTGACTTGACAAGCACCTTTGACTGTGGAAGCTTCTTGGATAACATTGTGCCCCCTGGCCGCGCAGAAAAATTGGAAGGAATGAGCGATGCTGTCCTGGCCGATGAAGCCAGCTACCTAGCAGCGCATCATGTGACACTAACGTCACATCTTAAGAAGAGATTCCTAGAGCTCTCTACCTAAGTCCGCGCCACAGAGGAAAGACTGAGGCAAATCGCTGAAGAAAAGTCCATCGCACTGGTGGGATATGCAAGAAAAGATTAACCAGGAGATCGAGAGAGGTAGAAAGGATGCAGCCCTACTTCATTCTTTGACAGAGGAAAGGGATGGGCTATCCAGCACTCTAGATGAAGAGCGCGCCCATCTCAACCAGCTAAAGGCCTCCAACCAGGTTTCTATGGGGGCCTTCAAAGAAGGGAAAAATAAATTTGTAGCTGATGTTGATGCATTGGGCGCCAAGGTGAAGGAAGACATGAGCGACCTCAGCAGCCAGTTAAAGAGGCTGAGCTTAGAGCTTGATGAAGACCTGTACCTCGCTTGATGAAGGAAGTGGCTGAGAAGCGATGGTTAATGCGCCATGGATTGTGCTTAGCTGCGATGGGTGCCCTGGAAGACCCCTCCTTGCGAACTTCTTTTTCCAAGTCTGTGATAGCTGCGATTAACGAGTGTACTTCCAGTGGTTTGGTGAAAGCACACGAGGCCAAGTTGCTGAAGAAATATCTAGCAGAGGTATCCTTTTATGACCCACAGGTTGACTCCAATCTGACAACAGCTTTGCAGGATATGAAATCCTGTCCACTGCAATCATTTGGCTTAGAGGATAAGGACCATGAGGTGTCCCTAGAAGTGGTGATGGAGAGCCTTACACTGGCGCGCCACAAAGCGGAGGGCGCCGAAATATTGTCGGACTTCCACTTTAAACCGTCCATGGAGCAGTTGACAATACCTATATTTGTGCATCCTAAAGACGTGCTTGATCCATTCAAGATTTAGAAGAAAGTTCCACTATCCAAGGTGCTCGCAACCCATGAGAGCCGTGTTGCTGCCAAGAGGGCCCTTTCGAACATAGAGGCTGCACCATCTGTTTGTGCAGCCCATCTTGCGCCCTTCATTCCTGTGCTGCCACTTCCACTGCTAGAGAAGGACTCTCGCACACTGGACCGAATGGAGGAGAGATTAAGGGACCATCGCGCTACCGCTTACTGCCCACTGTTGCTGATATTGAAGAGGTCGTCATCCGAGACCCATTTGCTTACCAACTACTCAGCTGATTTGAAAACGTATTTGTAGCAATTCCTTATGCGGAGCAATATTTACAACCCGACTTTTATTTATCAGGTTTCTAAAAATAAAATATAAAAACTAATTAAAAAAAAATTAAATTCTCTATTAACCGACAAGGTTAAAGCTTTAACATATCAAGAATGTGTCAGTTATTATTTAATAACAAGGTTTACATCCGTGATCGACCGTAAACATCCTCGTTATGAAATATAAATATTTTCTCTTGTCATTATTTTAATTGTTCGTTTTACGGACATACTTTGCAAATTTATGATAAACATTTACTTGTTATTTGTTTATATGACGCGTTAATAGTTATTAAATAATAAGCCCTCATTTATATATCGAAATATAAATGTTTTCCGAGTGTCTACGTTTTTATTTTGTATTAAGCGTTTATTTTTCGTGCCTACGCGTAACTTTCAAATTGCGTAACTTTTAAAAATATCTAGCATCAATAATACCCGCTTATCAAAAATTTAACAAAAGAAAATAAAATAGGCCATAAATAATATTGATTCATTAGTAGAAATATTAGTTATATATGTAGTGTTTCTAACGTCTTAATATTTTGTAAATTAATCAATGTATTAAACTTATTGTTTCAACTAGGGAATACACGTGCTTTCCTATGCAACACTTACCGTTAGTTGTCATTTGGATATAGTGGTATGCCGCATTATTTTTAATATAAATAGCATGACTAACCAATTATCCATACGTGTCATTTTTGTAGCATAAATTTAGAAGCAAGTATACGTAGTAGCTAAGTTACTTACAAGTCTTTCATGTATTTTTTTAAAATGGAATATAAACATTAGTTGCTAAAGTGATTGTTTCAACTACTATATTAAAAAATTGTGAAGTTGTTTTTATTTCAAGGCATAAGCCATTAAACCAAAGAGAAGATATAGATGTAAGATGTGCCGCACAAACCGCGTACGTATAGGTAGAGTGAGAATTATTGGTCGCGTTTATTGAAGTCTATGTTCGAGGATTGATTTTAGTGATATTTATTGTGCTCGTTTCATGTACTTACAAGGTGAGTTCATAGCCTCGCTTTTACTACTTTAATTTTTTTATAAAACCTGCGAGGGGATACATGCTACTTTTTACGAATGGACGCAAGTGCTTGAACTGTGTGCTTATTTTGTCCCTTTTAGTCATGAACCGTTAATTACTTGGACCGACTGTACTGGTCGAGTAAACACGAATGCTGTGAATAGATCTATTGGGATTGACCTCTCCGTCCGGGTTGGACGCATTGTATTTGAAACTTGAACGGAATAACGGATGTTAATGTTTCGGTTTCATGAGCTAAGTGCGATAATTGATGATATCTTACCTTTGTAATCTGAATACTGAAATCTTGTGGTCCACTGCTTTTACTTGTAAACCTATGAATTCGCTCAACCGTTGTGTTGACGTTTTAGCATGTTTATCTCAGGTTTAGGAGCAACTGGAGCATGGAGTCGCACTGGATATTTTAAGGGCAATAAAATACTGATTATTATTTGATAAACTTTCTGAAACTGTTTATTATTACATTATTGGTGGGACCTGTTGTAAACTCTGAATTTTTTTTATTAATCAAATGGATTAATCTTTTCAAACGCCTCTTTTTGAATCATTTTTTGGAACTTGTGTGTTGTGCTATGAAGTAATACTCCCAATGATCCTTCCGCTGCTATCCAAATTTTAGGAGTGTTACAAATTGGTACCAGAGCACTTGTTATAGAGAACTAGGTCATTTTATGAAACCTAGGCTATAACAGCTCTTTTGATAAAACGATTTTATTGCCTTGAACATCATCTGTGCGCTCATGCTACCCGAAAGCTGGTAAAATATGTATTGGTATATATATTTGATTTTCGTTAGTATGTTCATATGAAGGGTTTATTTATATAAACATTGAGCTAAAAGACATTGCGGGTGAAACAATGGTCTTGATATTGTGCTTCATGACTTTTATGACACTATTTTATATAAACGTGAACTCATCGTCATTTGTCGATTCCACTGGTTATTTACCTTCTGATTCTGAGTTTGAATACTCGTCTTGTGCTTTTCAATTGTATACGTTATCCGTAGACCACTGTTGTAAAGTCTTCTGGTTGATTGGAGTACGACTTTGACTTTTCACCTATGGTGTGCCGATAAAGGGCACCTGTTTATTTTGAAACACGATTTATTTGTGTTCTCTTATTTCTGTATCACTCTGGATAATTTTCAAGAATCATGCAAAAAAATATATATATATTTCTTATATGAAATATTTTATTTGTCTTGATTTTGTGATTTGTGTTAGAGATGCTTAAGTAGGCTAATTTATAATTGTTTTGTTGAAGCGAATTCATCACTTGTTTGAACAAGGAAATTATAAATTACCGAACCATCAGTTTCAAAATCTTAGTTACATGGACGTGATGAACCCATGTAATTAATTATTTGTAAACGAGTGGGCTTAAGCATCTGGCATTCACACAAACTATTTCCTTTCGACACGTAATCCGATTGCAATGTTCATCCGTTGTCTTTCGCTATTCGAATTCGTATCACTATCTTATTGTATGAATTGTTATTTGAACTTCTTTTAGTTTATGATATATTTTATGACTCATTTTGAATGTGACATTACCGTGAACTTAATAAGCCATTTCACACTTTGTGCTCAAGATAAGACCACCAGTCTTTGAAACGATATTCAAAACTAATATTCTCACCTCTTTGCGCTCAGACCATCGACGAGTTAGGCGAACTAAAATCCGGGACGGATTTTCCTAAAGGGTTGGCGAATGTAGCAATTCCTTATGCGGAGCAATATTTACAACCCGACTTTTATTTATCAGGTTTCTAAAAATAAAATATAAAAACTAATTAAAAAAAATTAAATTCACTATTAACCGACAAGGTTAAAGCTTTAACATATCAAGAATGTGTCAATTATTATTTAATAACAAGGTTTACATCCGTGATCGACCGTAAACATCCTCGTTATGAAATATAAATATTTTCTCTTGTCATTATTTTAATTGTTCGTTTTACGGACATACTTTGCAAATTTATGATAAACATTTACTTGTTATTTGTTTATATGACGCGTTAATAGTTATTAAATAATAAGCCCTCATTTATATATCGAAATATAAATGTTTTCCAAGTGTCTACGTTTTTATTTTGTATTAAGCGTTTATTTTTCGTGCCTACGCGTAACTTTCAAATTGCGTAACTTTTAAAAATATCTAGCATCAATAATACCCGCTTATCAAAAATTTAACAAAAGAAAATAAAATAGGCCATAAATAATATTGATTCATTAGTAGAAATATTAGTTATATATGTAGTGTTTCTAACGTCTTAGTATTTTGTAAATTAATCAATGTATTAAACTTATTGTTTCAACTAGGGAATACACGTGCTTTCCTATGCAACACTTACCGTTAGTTGTCATTTGGATATAGTGGTATGCCGCATTATTTTTAATATAAATAGCATGACTAACCAATTATCCATACGTGTCATTTTTGTAGCATAAATTTAGAAGCAAGTATACGTAGTAGCTAAGTTACTTACAAGTCTTTCATGTATTTTTTTAAAATGGAATATAAACATTAGTTGCTAAAGTGATTGTTTCAACTACTATATTAAAAAATTGTGAAGTTGTTTTTATTTCAAGGCATAAGCCATTAAACCAAAGAGAAGATATAGATGTAAGATGTGCCGCACAAACCGCGTACGTATAGGTAGAGTGAGAATTATTGGTCGCGTTTATTGAAGTCTATGTTCGAGGATTGATTTTAGTGATATTTATTGTGCTCGTTTCATGTACTTACAAGGTGAGTTCATAGCCTCGCTTTTACTACTTTAATTTTTTTATAAAACCTGCGAGGGGATACATGCTACTTTTTACGAATGGACGCAAGTGCTTGAACTGTGTGCTTATTTTGTCCCTTTTAGTCATGAACCGTTAATTACTTGGACCGACTGTACTGGTCGAGTAAACGCGAATGCTGTGAATAGATCTATTGGGATTGACCTCTCCATCCGGGTTTAACGGAAAACCGACTGGACGCATTGTATTTGAAACTTGAACGGAATAACGGATGTTAATGTTTCGGTTTCATGAGCTAAGTGTGATAATTGATGCTATCTTTCCTTTGTAATCTGAATATTGAAATCTTGTGGTCCACTGCTTTTACTTGCAAACCTATGAATTCGCTCAACCGTTGTGTTGACGTTTTAGCATGTTTATCTCAGGTTTAGGAGCAACTGGAGCATGGAGTCGCACTGGATATTTTAAGGGCAATAAAATACTGATTATTATTTGATAAACTTTCTGAAACTGTTTATTATTACATTATTGGTGGGACCTGTTGTAAACTCAGAATTTTTTTTATTAATCAAATGGATTAATCTTTTCAAACGCCTCTTTTTGAATCATTTTTTTGGAACTTGTGTGTTGTGCTATGAAGTAATACTCCCAATGATCCTTCCGCTGCTATCCAAATTTTAGGAGTGTTACAGTATTGCTTATTTTGTGATGCGCAAATGTTAACTCTTTCTTGTAACAAACAATATTTTTTGATGTATGATAAGTGTGCTTAATGTTTGTAACACGACTTTGATGAATGAGTTAATGTAAACTCATAAATGGTCCATATGGGTTTGAGAAGCTCATTACATGCGGTATACCGCTACTACCATAAGGAAGGCCAGGTGAGACTGACCAGTTGTTAGGTGCGCACGTTTGTGTCTTAGCAGTCTCAGAGTTTACTGGCTGCATAACTTGCTACGACATCATAAATAGCAAGGGGCCTAACAAGGATACAAGATCCTTGGTCGATGGGGTTGCATCCCACTTACTCGACGAGTCTAATTAGTAGGGTAGGCTCATTCCTTTTATTTCGCCTGGAAACGTTGTGCACGCGTGCACCAAGAGGCAAGATATAAGACATAATAATAAAAAGAGAATATGTATGACAAAAAATAAATGTTTTTAGAATGCGTCGTGGAACTAGGTAGGTACCACGACAGTTTTATTAATGCTTTGCAAGTTGTAATACACGAAATAAAAGAAAAGCAATACATTTATTCAAGAAATCCACCGCTAAAGGTAGCACTTCTTTAGATGGCATATGTTCTAAGGCCTTTGTAGGTCACGGCCATCCATGTCATGCAGCCGATACGCGCCATTCCCTAATGCATTTGTCACTATGTAAGGTCCCTCCCACTTAGGTCCAAGTTTTCATGTATTCTCAGCGCGACTGGCCGCGTTTGAGCAATACACAAAGTCACCTGGTCTAAAGGAGGTCTTGCGCACCCTAGCATCATAATAGCCTTTCATCTTTGCTTTTGACTTAGCTTCGCGGATTACTGCTAACTCTCGTCGCTCCTTAATTATGTCTAAGTTCAATCGCAGCTCATCGTCGTTAGAAACCATGTCTACCTCCGTTGTGCGGAGTGTTTGCAATCCGATCTCAGCTGGAATGGCTGCCTCTGTACCATATGTTAGGGCGAAAGGGGTATCACCCGTGGCTGTCTTGATCATCGTGCGATGTGCCCACAAAACATGCGACAACTCATCGACCCACTTCCTATTGTGAATAGATAATTGGTTTTTCATTGGGGTTCTAGAATCGTCTCGGTATCTCCTCGAATTAATCACGGCTCTAAGTGGAATGATTTGTTCTTGGTTAATAGAAAGGTGTTGGTTTGTTTATCTATTTTAAACTAATAACCATTAAATGTAAATGACATTGAGCGAAAAGATTTTAAAAGATTAAACTAAAAAGACGAGTTCAAAAATAAATGCTTGAAAACTTAAAGACTATAATAGAAAAAAATAAATGAACATTCAATAAGAACTAACACTTGGAAAACTTTGTAAAAATATGAACTTAGTCGGAAAATACTAAAAGAAAGTAAGATCGGAATATCTTAAAAACGAGTACTGATCGGAATAATCGAACTAGGCCCAATCGGAATATTTTCCGATCGTCTGATCGGAATGTTGGAAAAAGAGTTGCAATCGGAATGTTAAGGACCCTGCTGATCGGAATGTTAACAAAAGGGGCAATCGGAATAATAAAAAAGAAGTGATCGGAATATTGCACAAATAAGTCAAATCGGAATAACTAATAAATGGCTCAGATCGGAATGCTTTGAATTAACTCCAATCGGAATGTGCTACAAAATCAATGCAATCGGAAAGAAACTTAAACCCTTTTCCGATCTACTGATCGGAATAAGGGGGGTGTGTCTGCTCGGAATGTATAGATCGGAAAGGGGTTTATAACCCTTTCCGATATCCCTTTGATCCGAAACTTATGCTAGGGTAATAAGCTATTGGAATAAGCTAAAACCCAAAACTAGCTCGAATCCAATATTAAGCTGATCAAATAAGCACTAAAAACAACTTTTCTAACTTTAAATAAGCAAACTTATAAATCAAATAATAAAAAGATAAACTTTTTAAGAAAACTTATAAAGTAAATAAGCAAAACTAACAAATAAGCCAATAAGCACAAGGATCTCAGAGCTTATTCGTGTAGAAACTTAGGAAAACATAAAAAGATTAACTTTTTAAGCACAAAATCATTGATGAACAACACGGATCATACGAGATTTGTACCAAAATCAATCAAAATCAAAGAAAGGAAGAATGAGATTAAAGATTAAAAGCTTGAAACTAAACTTGATTAATGAAAAACAATACAAAGATTCAATCTTGAAATAGAAAAAGATGAAGTCTAGTGAGAGAAAGTTTAGAACTTTCTCTCTCTAAAACTAGAGAGAAAATGAAGAACTACAAACTACCTAAAAAAACTAAGTGTCAAATTTTGTGAAGTAAAGTCCTATTTATAGGCAAGTCTTGTGGGATTTGTGAATGGGCTTGGTTTTGGGCTTCTTTTCTTCTTTATTCTTTAGTCTTCACGCTTCCTTAAATAAACGTTTCCGACTTTGGATTTTTAGAAGTGTCGGTGAATAATTCCAACTCGTCTTATAATCTTTTGTTTAATAGACTCGAGTTCTTCGACATATATGAATTTTCCATCTTTGACTCTATTCTTCGATAAATCTTCAAATAGGCACAATGACTTCAAATCTTTTGCATCTCTTGGACAATAGACTTCGTCTTGAGTCTTTTTCCTCGATAAAACCCGTGCAATCCCATGTTTTATTCAATATTCATCTGGTTGACTCTGAAAACACAATAAACACAAAAACCACGCATAATTCCAAACAAATGATATTAAATACGTGTTTTTGGTCTTGTTTTAGCCAGAATTAAGTGGTAAAAGGATGGGTGTTTTCACACCTATCAAATCCCCTACACTTAACCATTGCCATGCCCTCATGCAATGCTTAGCGATAAAGCAAGTTTACACTTTTCTCATAATCAATCAACCTTGGCCTTATTAAAACAAAAATTAAAGTACTGAGAGAAATCAAAACTTTAAAGTAAACAAAAGGATGGAAATAACTTGCAAAGAGATCAAGGACTTACATTAGGGCTTTGGTGCTGCGAAGATTTATCATCCTCAAGTTTCACTTTCCCCAAACTAAGCTTAAAAACGAGGTCATTGTTATTATAAGTTAGCATGTCAAACACTTACACACATGGCTTAATTAAATGCTTAAACTCCCTTATTCCTAGGTGTATCTCTTATATTTTATTTTTATCTTAGAATGATCATGAAGATGCATTTTTGGACTTTTTTCGATAGTTATTTAGGCTAAAAGCAAAGTAGGACGATTTGATCAATAGTTAGCTAAAGGACAAAATCTCTTAAAACTGCTTCTCGGGATATCAAAAAGTATATCTTGGGATAACTTGGTTCACGATTTGAGACCTTTCTCGGGCCGATATTTGGCATGTACTTCATACTTCATATCTTGAGAGACGTTCTTGAGATAATGGTCTTCTCATCGTAATAGAGTTTCTTCACTTGGAGACTTTTGAGGGGTACTCCAACTTTGTTGACCACGACTTCATGATTATTTCTTCAATCTCTAATTGGGATTTTGAGATACAACGATCCGCCTCCTTTTCGGACTTGGATCTATTTATCCTCATACCTTGTTAGGGTCTTTTCGGATAGACTTCTCCATGATCTTTATGGGAGTTGATTGCTTTTCGTCGTGAGTCTTGATCCTTCATATTGATTTTGGGAATAATGCTTTTCACATCACTTTGGATCTTCAGCAATAAAATGGAATCCTCATGCCTTGTTAGGGCCTTTTCGGACTCGCCAATCTTCGCGCCCCGCTTCATAAGTTATGCCTTGGCTATGAACTCTTATCATTACCGAGCAACTTTTAAACGATCTTGGGCTAGAAGCTAAGTAACTTTTCAAATCGTACGACCTTACTTATTGCAGATAAGTTATTAGCAAGTGATGGAAGAATAGGCAAATAATTACACCAAGTGAGCTTGTGCAAGAATACCGACTTATAATTGACTCTATCATTTCTCGTTCTCCACAATTTAAAATCTCAAGTAATGAGACTCGTGGATGCTTAGCCTAATAAACCAATTAAGGTCTACATGGTTAAGGATACTAGCTAGAATAAACTTAGATAAGTCTATTCGGGTTGAGTCAAAATAATCGCAACGGGCCTAATATGTCAAAGATTTCTAAACTAGCTACACCACTTTATTAAAATTTGACTTTATTGCGGGATATATACATATGAAAGCAACGATAAAAATTTAAAAATTTACGACTACCTGGCCAAAATTTAATTAAAAATTTGAAAAATGTTGAAAAAGATGATTTTCCGGTTGAATGAAGGCATTTTCATGGAAAAGTCCACTTAAAACCTCGATAGAAGTCCCCCCTACACTTAAGATAAACATTGTCCTCAATGGTTAAGCATGTGGGAAAAATCTCCCCTACACTTATGACATTGTGCACGTTGGTTAAATCAAGTTAAGGAAGAGACGACTAAAGTGATCAATTTCAAATGTGAGCATGAAGAAAATTAAATCACGATAGTTGACAGATAGAACCGGATTTCGGATAACACGGGAGCACGGTTCTTCAAAGGTTCCAAGAGTGCATTCATCCCTGTAATCACATCACCACACAAAAACAAACACCTAAACAGGTCCCCCTACACTTAGGAGGTAAAAACATAAAAGGATAGATACTCGGGCTGCCTCCCGAGGAGCGCTTGTTTTTGATAACCGATTCACGAGCCTGACTCGACCCAAAATTAGTTCATGGGGAACGTGGTGAGGGATGGAATCATCTCATGAGAGATGTCCTCACCAAAGTACAGCTTCAGACGCTGGCCATTCACTTTGAAATTGGGCCCATTTGGCTGAGAAAGCTCAATGGTCCCATATGGAAAGACTTAGGCGACGGTGAATGGACCAGACCAGCGGCTCTTCAACTTGCCAGAGAATATCTTCAACCGAGAGTTAAAAAGTAAGACTTGATCACCAACGTGGAACTCTTGGTTCTTGATTTTTGCGTCATGAAGGATCTTCGTCTTCTCCTTGTAGATCAGCGAGTTCTCATAAGCTTCATTCCTCAGTTCGTTGAGCTTGTTGAGTTGAATCTTGCGATGATCACCGGCTTTATTGATGTCGAGGTTAGCCTACTTCAAGGCCTAGTGCGCCTTATGTTCCAGCTCGATGGGAAGGTGGCATGCTTTCCCATACACAAGACGATAAGGTGTACAACCGATCGGGGTCTTATAAGCAGTACGGAAAGCCCATAGAGCATCATCTAACTTATCGGCCCACGCGGCACGATGCTCTCCCACAGTATGCTCCAAAATTCGCTTCAATCCACGGTTGGATATCTCGGCTTGCCCATTGGTTTGGGGATGATAGGCGGTGGAAATACGGTGATTGACACCATACTTAGCCATGACTCTTGCAAATTGAGCGTTGCAAAAATGAGTCCCGCGATCACTGATAATGGCACGAGGAACGCCGAATCTAGCGAACAGTGATTTTAAAAAGTCACAAACCACCCTTGCATCATTAGTAGGTAAAGCTTTGGCTTCAACCCACTTTGAAACGTAGTCAACGGCTACAAGGATGTATTTGTTTCCTTTAGATGAAGGGAATGGCCCCATAAAGTCGATACCCCAAACATCAAAGATTTCACATTCTTGTATGAAATTTTGAGGCATCTCATCTTTATGAGTGATCTTGCCTTGTTTTTGGCAGGCATCACAACGTTTAACCATCTCGTGAGCATCACGATAGATGGTGGGCCAATAAAATCCCGAGTCAAACACTTTTTTGGCGGTGTAGTTGGGACCAAAGTGACACCGGTGGGTCCTTTGTGGCAAGCGTCAAGGATTTCTAAAGCTTCCGGTCCATCAACACATCGACGAATAATCAAGTCAGCACATTGTTTGAATAGATACGGGTCATCCCAAAAGTAAGTCTTAATGTCGTTAAAGAACTTCTTCTTTTTCTGGGATGTTAACCCGTTAACGAGAATTCCACCCGCCAAGTAGTTTGCAATGTCCTCAAACCACGGGGTTTCATCAGAAGTCGAGTTGATAGACATTAAGGTCTCCAGGGGAAAAGAATCATTGATTTCTTTGTTCAGATGATCCCCCTGGTAAGGATCCTCAAGTCTACTGAGATGATCCGCGGCTAGGTTTCCAGCTCCTTTTTTATCGAGAATTTCGATTTTAAATTCTTGGAGTAGCAAAACCCAGCGAAGAAGTCTTGGTTTAGAATCTTGTTTAGTTAACAAGTACTTCAACGCGGAATGATCGGTATACACAATTGTGGTGGAAAGGACAAGATAGGGGCGGAACTTTTCAAAAGCATAGACAACAGCTAAAAGCTCTTTTTCGGTTGTCGTATAATGCAATTGGGCCCCCGTCATTGTCTTGCTAGCATAATGGATCGGTTGGAAGTGTTTATTCACTCTTTGGCCCAAAACCGCTCCAATAGCATAGTCACTAGCATCGCACATCAACTCGAAAGGCAGCTCCCAATTAGGGGTAACCAAGACGGGCGCCTTAGTTAGCTTATCCTTAAGCAAGTTGAAGGCTTCAAGACACTCTTTGGAAAAGATAAAAGGAGTATCTTTTTCCAATAGGTGAGTCATCGGGCGAGCGATTTGATAAAAATCTTTGATGAATCGACGGTAGAAGCCCGCATGACCAAGGAAACTTCTCACACCCTTCACGGTTGAAGGTGGAGGCAACTTAGCAATAACATCGACTTTAGCACGGTCTACTTCAAGACCGGCTTTGGATATCTTGTGTCCTAGCACGATGCCCTCTTTTACCATAAAATGGCATTTTTCCCAATTAAGAACAAGGCGAGTGTCTTCACACCGCTTAAGCATACGTTCTAAATTGGCAAGGCAAGCAGAGAAAGAATCGCCATAAACCGAGAAATCATCCATGAATACTTCCATAGTGTCTTCCACCATGTCATGGAAGATAGCCATCATACAACTTTGGAATGTCCCAGGAGCATTACATAAACCAAAAGGCATGTGCTTGTAAGCGAATGTTCCATAGGGACAAGTGAATGTGGTCTTTTCATGGTCCTTAGGATCGATGGGAATTTGAAAATACCTGGAGAAACCGTCTAAGAAGCAGTAATAGTCATTACCCGCAAGACGCTCGAGCATTTGATCCATGAAAGGAAGAGGAAAGTGATCTTTTCTCGTGGCATCATTGAGCTTGCGATAATCAATACAAACTCTCCACCCAGTAACGAGATGAGTGGGAATCAACTCGTTGTGTTCATTGGAAACAACGGTTATTCCGCCCTTCTTGGGCACACAATGGACGGGACTTACCCACGGCGAATCCGAAATAGGGTAGATCAAGCCGGCATCTAGAAGTTTGATAACCTCTTGTTTGATGACGTCATGAATTTTAGGATTAACCCTTCTTTGGCTCTGGATTGCGGGTTTAAAGTCATCTTCCATGAGAATCTTGTGAGTACAAAAGTTTGGATCAATTCCGCGGATGTCGGAAATTTTCCAAGCAATTGCCTTCTTATGATCTTTAAGCACGGCGATGAGGCGAGATTTCTCTTCTTCTTTTAAGTCCTTCGCGATGATGACAGGCGCCTTCTTGTTTTCTTCAAGGAACACGTACTCGAGATGGGGCGGCAACTCCTTAAGTTCTAAATCTGGAGGATTGTCGATGGAGGCGTTTTCAAAGTCGGAGCATCGATAGCAATAACCGTAGGAGATGGTGGAGAAAGATTGTCTTCGTTGAGAAAGTTTTCAAAGAAATGCATGTCGTCATCCAATCGGTAGGAGAATCATCATTTGTGAAGTTCACATCTCCCATGGTGGCTTCAAGATCTTTCCAAAAGAAATCACTTTCTCCAAATAGAGACAATGATAAATCAATAGAGGAAACGGTCTCAACATTGGGAAGAGAAGTAGGAATACTTTTACAAGCATCATTGAAGTGTTCTTCACAAGCCTCATCAAGAACATCAATACAATTAACACTCTCGTATGAATAAGGTTGTTTAGACAACTTTCCCATGTTGAAGACGATTTTATCGTCACCCACTCTCATGATAAGCTCACCGGCTTCAACATCGATGAGAGTGCGACCGGTCCTCAAGAATGGACGACCAATAATTAATGGCACACGAGGGTCCATCTCGTAGTCAACGACAAAGAAATCGGCAGAAAAAGTGAATTTGTCGACTCCTACAAAGACATCTTCGGCTATCCCCACTGGATAAGCAACCGTACGGTTAGCTAATTCCAAAGTCATTTTGGTGGGGACTAGCTCAGGGAGAGATAATTGCTTCCAAACGCTTAGAGGCATTAAAATAATACTGGCACCTAGATCGGCTAGGGCCATGCAATTCTCTACTCCCGGGAAGTTACAAGGGATTAAGAAACGACCCGGATCACCAAGCTTGGTTGGCAATTTTCTTAAGAGCACTGCAGAGCAATTCTCATTAAGTTGGGTGTTAGCAATATCAAGAAGCTTCTCCTTGTCGCTAAGAAGATCTTTGAACATTTTCGCGTACTTAGGCATGTGAGCGAGAGCCTCAGCGAAGGAGATGTTAAAATTCAATTGTTTAAACATTTTAAGAAAGATTGAAACCTGAATATCGTCCTTGCTTTTGAGCTTCTCTTTCCTCAACCTTGATGGATAAGGTATATCGGAAGAAGAGGAAGGCTTTGGGAGAATAGGATCACTCACATCCTTGGGTAGAGGAGGGGTAGCAGTAAGAGGTGGAGAAATTGGGGAAGTAGAAGGATGAGGAATAGGAGCAGGTGACTCGTTCTCCTTAGTCACAACCACCGGTGGAGGTATATGAAGCTCGGGTTCCTTCGTACCTTTGCCACTGCGAGTGGTGATTGCTTTCATCTCCCCTCTAGGATTCGCAACGGTGTTACTCGGAAGAGTACCCGAAGAAGAGGGTTGATTACCTTGGAAGAAACTAGCCATCATGTTTCTTAAATCATTCGTTTGACTATCCATAGTGTTTGTCATATCAGCTCTCAGATCGTTCCCTTGTTTCACCAGGTCTGCTTTTAAGTTGCGCACTTCCTATTGGAGATTGTCCACGAGCACATCGTTAGTCTTCATGTAGGTTCCGATGTCTTGGTGTAATGCGGTGGGTTGGTTGGGAGGAGCATTGTATGCGGGTGGTTGATAAGCAGGTTGCTGGTAAATTTGGTTGTTTCTTTGAGGTGGATGTTGTTGTTTGTGAGGTGGTATGTATGGTCCACGAGACTGTTGTTGTTGTTGTTGAGGAGGGCGGTTGAGGTTTTGTTGTTGGTTTGGGTTGTTAGGAGTAGAACCAGGTGGTGAGAGATAGTTGTTGGAGCGGTAGCTAAGCAAGTTGCGGTCACCTTGAGGACGAGCTTGATAAGCGGGTTGAGAATAGGTACCGTATGCTTCATTCACATTCTCAGAAGGGTAGTCTTGGGTGGCAGTACAAGTGGTGTAAGAGTAGGACCCCCGCATATCTCACATGGTTGGCTAACAGCATTGACTTGAGCGTCTTTAGCGTTTTTAGCGTTGATGCTGTTGGTGTTGCTGGCGGTTTGGGTAGCAAGCGATTCAAGAAGCGCTGTGATTTTGTCAATTCGCTTGTCGCTGTCACTAGTACTAGCACTAGCGACATTGGTCCGCACACTCTTGGTTTGCACACGAGACTTATTCTCAATGATATCCCAAGAAGCATTGGAAGTCTTAGCTAAAAGATTACCCCCCGAGGCACTGTTTAGTGAATCTTGGTCATTCATGCTTAAACCATTATAAAAAGTGTTAATTTGATGCACTTTGGTAAAACCATGTTGTGGGCATTTTCTTAAAAGATCTTTGAAACGGTCCCAAGATTCACTAAACGACTCATTGTACTTTTGTTCAAAATTGATAATTTCATTCCGCAAAGCGGTAGTACGAGAGGGTGGGAAAAAGTAGTTGATAAACTTGGTCTCCAAATCCGTCCACATAAGAATACTCTGTGGCGGTTCCTTAGCAAGCCAATGCCGGGCTTGTCCCTCTAAAGAAAAGGGAAAAAGTTGTAAACGGATTACCTCTTGTGGAACACCATTGAATTTGACCGTATTGGTGAGTTGCAAGAATCTCTTGATGTGGTCATGTGGATCATCAATGGTACGCCCCAAGAATGGTTGAGCAGAGACCATCTGTATAAAGCCGGATTTGAGCTCATAGTTGTTGGCTGCAAACGCGGGTATGACAATTGGATCATTGTTTCCATCTACATGGGCTTGTAGAAGTTCAATCATCGGGCGATTATCCGATAGAGGCTCACTGTTGTTGTTATTATTGTTGTTGAAAGGTGGGTTGTTATTGTTATTATTATTGTTTTGAGGTGGGTTATTGTTGTTGTTTTGTACACCGGCCATGTCTAAGTCTTCGAGAGACTCGGGCTCTTGATAAGACGTTGATCGTGTACGCATGCACCTGCAAAAGAACTAACAAGGCAAAAACAAAGCAAAAATATTTTTGGTTTTTATGTTTTTAAATTTTTAGGATTTTTGAAAATTTTATATTTTTTTGTTTAGGGTTTTTGAAAATTTTTATGAAAAAGTAACGTTCACGGTGAACGGATCCCAAAATCCAAGTTCTCACAAAAAACTGTTGATCTTAACGAGAAAAGCTGGCAGCGGCGCCATTTGATACTTGGTTTTTCATTGGGGTTCTAGAATCGTTTCGGTATCTCCTCGAATTGATCACGGCTCTAAGTGGAATGATTTGTTCTTGGTTAATAGAAAGGTGTTGGTTTGTTTATCTATTTTAAACTAATAACCATTAAATGTAAATGACATTGAGCGAAAAGAGTTTTAAAAGATTAAACTAAAAAGACGAGTTCAAAAATAAATGCTTGAAAACTTAAAGACTATAATAGAAAAAAATAAATGAACATTCAATAAGAACTAACACTTGGAAAACTTTGTAAAAATATGAACTTAGTCGGAAAATACTAAAAGAAAGTAAGATCGGAATATCTTAAAAACGAGTACTGATCGGAATAATCGAACTAGGCCCAATCAGAATATATTCCGATCGTCTGATCGGAATGTTGGAAAAAGAGTTGCAATCGGAATGTTAAGGACCCTGCTGATCGGAATGTTAACAAAAGGGGAAATCGGAATAATCAAAAAGAAGTGATCGGAATATTGCACAAATAAGTCAAATCAGAATAACTAATAAATGGCTCAGATCGGAATGCTTTGAATTAACTCCAATCGGAATGTGCTACAAAATCAATGCAATCGGAAAGAAACTTAAACCCTTTTCCGATCTACTGATCGGAATAAGGGGGTGTGTCTGCTCGGAATGTATAGATCGGAAAGGGGTTTATAACCCTTTCCGATATCCCTTTTATCCGAAACTTATGCTAGGGTAATAAGCTATTGGAATAAGCTAAAACCCAAAACTAGATCGAATCTAATATTAAGCTGATCAAATAAGCACTAAAAACAACTTTTCTAACTTTAAATAAGCAAACTTATAAATCAAATAATAAAAAGATAAACTTTTTAAGAAAACTTATAAAAAGTAAATAAGCAAAACTAACAAATAAGCCAATAAGCACAAGGATCTCAAAGCTTATTCGTGTAGAAACTTAGGAAAACATAAAAAGATTAACTTTTTAAGCACAAAATCATTGATGAACAACACGGATCATAAGAGATTTGCACCAAAATCAATCAAAATCAAAGAAAGGAAGAATGAGATTAAAGATTAAAAGCTTGAAACTAAACTTGATTAATGAAAAACAATACAAAGATTTGATCTTGAAATAGAAAAAGATGAAGTCTAGTGAGAGAAAGTTTAGAACTTTCTCTCTCTAAAACTAGAGAGAAAATGAAGAACTACAAACTACCTAAAAAAAACTAAGTGTCAAATTTTGTGAAGTAAAGTCCTATTTATAGGCAAGTCTTATGGGCTTTGTGAATGGGCTTGGTTTTGGGCTTCTTTTCTTCTTTCTTCTTTAGTCTTAACGCTTCCTTAAATAAACGTTTCCGAGTTTGGATTTTTAGAAGTGTCGGTGAATAATTCCAACTCGTCTTATAATCTTTTGTTTAATAGACTCGAGTTCTTCGACATATATGAATCTTCCATCTTTGGCTCTATTCTTCGATAAATCTTCAAATAGGCACAATGACTTCAAATATTTTGCATCTCTTGGACAATAGACTTCGTCTTGAGTCTTTTTCCTCGATAAAACCCGTGCAATCCCATGTTTTATTCAATATTCATTCGGTTGACTCTGAAAACACAATAAACACAAAAACCATGCATAATTCCAAACAAATGATATTAAATACGTGTTTTTGGTCTTGTTTTAGCCAGAATTAAGTGGTAAAAGGATGGGTGTTTTCACACCTATCATGTTCCCCCCAATCGTGCTTTTCTGCCATCCCCCAAACTCTTGTTTGCTCTTTCCACCAGTCCATTCGTTTGTGGATGGGCGACCGATGCGAATCGTTGATGTATTCCATTCTTCGTGTACCAATCCTTGAATGGGTTCTCTGCGAACTGCTTTCCATTATCAGAGACTATTTCATCGGGTAGTCTGAAACGACATACTATGTTGTCTTATACGAACCTTTTCACCTGGTTCCCTGTGATCGTTGCGACTTCCTTCACCTCAATCCATCTTGCGAAGTAATCCATCGCGACTATGAGGAACTTAACTCCCCCGCGGCTACCGGAAAAGGTCCCGCGGTATCTATTCCCCATTTGAAGAATGGCCAAGGGGAGTTGATCGGCGTGAGCTCCTCTTAGGGCTGCCGAGGTACTGGTCTGTGCACCTGGCAGTCATTGCATTTATTTATGAGCGTTCGTGGGTCTGTATGCATAGTTGGCCAGTAGTACCCGCTGCACAACGCTGTTGCTACCACGGACCTTGGTCCTGCGTGCATGCTGCATGACCCCTCGTGGATTTCACTAACAATGTATTGCGCCTGGCATGGCCCTACGCATCTTAACCATGGCTGGAGGAATGATCGCTTGTAAAGGACCCCATCTCTGACTTCAAATTGCCTCGAACGTCTTCGTAGTCATCGTGACTCATTTTCGTCATGCGGGAGTGAATCATTCGTCAAATAATCCACAATCGGCGTCATCCATGTAGGGCCTTCTTCTTCTAAGACTGACATGACCTCTTGCTCTTTAATTAACTTGTCCTTGAGAATTTCCAGCAGGACTTGTTTTGATAGGTGTGCGAAGCTGGTAGATGTTATTTTACTAAGCGCATCTGCTTTCTTGTTCTCCCCCTGGGTACTTTCCGTATTCAGAACTTATTGAACCCTTCAATTAATGCTTTGGCTTTTTGTAAGTATTACACCATGTTGTCTTATTTCTCCTCATATTCGCCAAGTATATGGTTTGCTACCAATCGAGAATCTCCGTTTGCTTCAAGATTGCACACACCCATCCGTGCTGCGATCCTGAGCCCTGCTATGAGTGCCTCATATTCTGCCTCATTATTTGTGGCTGTAAACTCAAAACGCAATGCGTATGTGAATTCCATTCCTTCAGGGTTGGTAAGTATGAGACATGCGCCTGATCCGTCGGTGCAAGAGGACCCATCAGTGAACAAGACCCACGGGGTTGGGTCTTCTTCCTTTTGATCTAACTCTTGAACGCCCTCTTCTGGCTTTTCAATAATGAAATCTTCCAAAATTTGCCCCTTTACGGCATTGCGCGGCCTGTAAGTGATGTTGTGTTCCCCTAATAGAACGCTCCATTTCTGGAATCTACCTGCGACTTCCGGTTTTGATATAACCTGCTTTATGTGCTGGTCAGTTATCACCACTATTGGGTGTGCTTGGAAGTATCAACGCAACCTCTTTGCCGCAAACACCAGCGCGAGTACTAATTTCTCCATTGGGGTGTAATTTAGCTCCGAGCTTTGCAACGCTCTACTTATTAAGTATACCGGGGTTTACACATTTTCTCTATCCGTCATTAGCACTACGCAAAACGCCCCGTGTGTAGCAGACAAATACATTATCAGCCCCTCGTTAGGTCGTGGTGCGACTAGCATATGGAGCGAAGACAAATGTGTTTTCAATTCCTCGAATGCCTTTTCTGCTTCCGTAGTCCAATTGAAGTCCCCTTTCTTAATGCACATTTTGAGCGTTTTAGATAAAGGGAGTGACTTTTTCGCTGATTTAGATAGGAATCTGTTCAGCCCTGTGAGTTTACCATTTAGTGACTGTACTTCCTTTTTTGTCTTTGGGCTTTCGAGTTGGATGTCCGCATCTGTTTTTTCCTTACATGGTTTGATGTCATTGGGGTCAATCATGTATCCTAGGAACATGCCTTCCGTTGCCCCAAAAGTGCACTTTTTGGGATTTAACTTCATGTTTATTCTCCTTAGTGTCGAGAATGTTTCCTCTATATCCCGGATAAGCTCGCTCTCTGTGTGACTTTTGATTACCAAGTCGTCGACATATACCTCAAAATTTCGCCCTATTTGGCTTTCAAACGCTTTATCAACCAACCGTTGATACGTGGCCCCTGCATTCTTGAGTCCAAATGGCATTTTTGTGTAGCAGTGCACTCCCTGGCTGGTATGGAATGCGGTTTTTTCCTCGTCCTCTTCTGCCATTTGTATTTGGTGGTATCCCTTGTATGCGTCCAGGAAACATTTGAAGGGGTATCCGCACAACGATTCCACCTTCCAATCTATCTTCGGGAGTGGATAGCAATCTTGGGGACAAGCTTTATTGAGGTCTGTGAAATCAACGCACATGCGCCAACTACCTTCATGTTTCTTCACCATTACAGGGTTCGCGAGCCAGTCATGATAGTAAACTTCCCTCATGATTCATGCGTCTACTAGTTTTTTCACTTCCTCGAGTATCACTTTATTGCGTTCTAGAGGTTGTCCTCTTTTCTTTTTCCTAATCAGAAGGTACCCTTCGTGAATCTGGAGCTTGTGCTCGGCTATTGACCTTGGTACCCCTGTCATATCTTTGGGTTCCCATGCAAAGATGTCTAAGTTGTCCTTTAAAAGGCGACACAAGTCTGTCTTTCCTTTGTCAGACAATGTTCCTCCGATTGTGATCTCTTGATCCGGATACTACGGATGTACTGCTATTTTTAGACTTGGCGGTGAGTTTACCTTAGGTTCCATTGTGACCCGTGGAGGTTCTGTGACCGCGTTACACTCCGGGTAAGTTATCGTTGTATTGAAGATCGTTACAATTCCTCCGTCCACTGGGAACTTGATCATGCCATGAGCTGTGGAAGGTACCGCTCTCATTGCTAGTATAGATGGTCGCCCTATAATTCTGTTATATTGCGATGGCGACCTTATGATCAGGAAACTCATGGAGACGTTTGTTGAGTGCTCATCGTTTCCTACCTTCACTACTAGCTTTAGTTGGCCCAAAGGTCACACCGCTTCTCCACTGAAATCGATGAGCGGGGGGGTTGCAGGTATCATTTGGCTCTGTACTTCTGCACTAAGTTTTAGGAAGCTGTGCTCATACATTATTTCTGCTGATGAACCTCCATCCACATACATGCGATGTATGTTATGCTGACCAATGCTTATTTCTATAACTAGTGGGCCATCTGCGATGTTCCTCGCATTGAGTGGGGGGAAGGAAATGTCTTTTCCCTTCGAGAATTTTTGGCTCACAATCTGTCTGGTCCTTCGTTGCCATTATTCCACCATGTAAATATTCGCGCTAGAGACCTTTTGTCTATCGTCCTTTGTGGTTTTCTTGACAAGGTGTTTTAGCTCGCCTTTCTTTACCTTAATCTCGATATATTTTTGTAGCTGAATACATTCATACGTAGCATGCCCTCTCTCATCATGGTATTCACAGTATCTATTACCGACGCGTTTTTCGACCGGGGTGGTTATTGGCATTGGCCTTGGGAAATTCGCACCTTCTGATACGAGGATTTATCTTAGGTTTAACTTAAGGGGGGTAAACCTAGAGTTATAATTTCGCCCCTCTCTTCTCCTTCCTAAGTAATCAAGGCCTAGGGTCTGCCTTGCTTGTTGGGCCCTTCACTGGGCGGGCGGATAGATGTGTGATCATAAGTGTTTCATGCTACTTCTAAAGCAGCTGATTCTCCTTGTATGAAAGACCTTACCCGCCTTAGCACTCCATCAAAGGTTTCGGGCGTTCTTTCATTCAGCTTTTTTATTTGATCGATGTTTCGTATACCCGCCATGAAGCAAGATACTTTCAAAATTTCTGGGCAGTCTTTTATTTGAAGACACTCGCTCTTGAAACGCTCCAGAAAGTCTTCCAGGTATTCTCTCTGGTTCTGCTTTACCCTGGCAAGTGATACAGCACTCCTATCATGTCTTTTCTGTTGCACATAGTTTCTTTTGAACGCTTATACGCAACACTTCATACCCGTTGATTATTCGCGGCGGAAGCCTATCGAACCACATCCGCGCGTTACCTACGAGTGTAGAGTTAAACATATTGCACCATACAGGTTCTGGCCATTGTTCGATACCTGCCTGAGATTCAGAGACTTTCAAGTGGTCTTCTGGATCTGACATGCCATCATAAGTTTTCACGTTTGATGGCATGCGGCGCTTTCTTGTGTCTCCATAATACTGTATGCGCCTCGTAAAAGCGTTTTTCCTGGCTCTTCTCCAAGGTTGCGAGAAGCTTTAGTCATCTAAGGAATAACTTGCGCGTATATGTTTTTCTGGGGGGGGGCTATTACTTGATCCTGACATATTGCTTTCTGAGGATGCGGCGTGCTTCGCGCGGTTTGCTTCTTTTACCATCTTCTCATGCTTAGCAACCAAAGGGATGAGGGCTTGTAGGTTATTGGCTAGGTACTCCTCCATCATGCGTGCCTCCGTAGCAACGACTTCCCCTCCCTCCTCTTGGAGCGTCTTTCTTTTTTGTTTATTGGGAGGAGGTTGAGTTGACTCTCGTTTGACGCCTTTTCTCCCCACGGCGGGTAGGGGAGTTGAGAACAGTCCTCCTGTTCTTATGATTGGAGGATTGTTTACATCGCGAGTGTTTGCTTCACTGGTAGATCCAGGATTAGCATTCACGGATGTGATACGACCATCTACCATCGAGGATCCTTGACGGCCTTCATTCTTATCGCTTTTCGTCATTAGCTAGAGCTTAGTGTGGGTCTCACGGATGGCGCCAACTTGTTGATACAAAAGTTGGGGGAGACCGAGCTTGACCCAAATTAGGCTTAATTTGGGGTCTTGTGGACTCCGGCTCTTGCACCAAGTGAAACTTGCTTTGAGGACCATGCGCACTAAACAGACATCGTTAGGATTACCGTGGGTTTGTGACCCACGATTAGAATCCGGCTTAAGAGTAAGTAATCGATTTGAGTATGTAGTGTTTAGGGTATTATGTGTATCGTACCTTTGTGGAACCTAGGGGGTTCCTTTTATACCCAAGAGAGTCCTGGCTAGGCTCTCCTACTCTTGCGGCCAAAGGAAGAGATAATGACCTAAATTAGCTTGATCTTTATCGTATAACCAAGGAAAGTGTATATCCCTTCACTCTAGGCAAATATATATATATATATATGATAGATTATACTCCTGTCTGATCCTGCCGCACTGCGTCAAGGACCTGGTTAAGTAATTAACCTTATGTGTGACAGCGGCTTACCGGGCTCACGCGCGCATATCGCACAAGCCTTTAATCCATCCGTGATAGGTACGGGTAGTACCCGTGGGTCGGGCTATCCAGCCCAACTAGGGACTATACGTCATCAGGGAAGATCGTGTACTTTGAAGTAATCGGATCAACTTCCAAGGGGAAGTAGTGTACATGATGGTATCTACTTTACTTTGTATGATTTTTATGAAGTATTCTGCAGGTGTGAGAAGAATTGTTGTTGATTTCTTGCATGTTACCCCAAATGGATTATCACCAAAAACCAAATGACATGAAACGGTATAGAAGCAGTATTTTTTGAAGATCTCAATATTAAAGATTAATACTCTGTTAGGAATTATTTGTAAAGTACCAAGTACTGTTAGTGTAAGTATAAGTACTGTTAGTGTTATCAAGTACCGTTAGTGTTAACGCGGTACATAGCAAGTATTGTTAGTGTTAAGTACAAGTACTGCTATATTGATTAGGACGAATATATCTTTGTATAAGATATGTTATAGATATAGTTAGAGTATATCTTATGTGATATACTTAATAGTTAGAATATTGATAATATATCGTTTGTGATATACTTATCTTTATATAACATTCTAAGGTTTCTAGAGTTCCTTACTCTATAAAAGGAACATAGGTACGATGACATTTATGTACCCCATTCAAGTCGATTAATAAATCAAATAGTTAAAAGTAATTCTATTCTTCTATGCTTTATAAGTTAGATTCCACATAACTTATTTAGTTGAGTAAGAGTTCTCAAAGTGTTTAGTTTGATTACAAACTACTATACTAATTCTTAACAGAATATAGATCCAATCAAAGGGATCAACAAGTGGTATCAGAGCTTGTTGAGAAACTCTGAATAAGAACACAACCCTAAAAATCCCCACTCACACCAAAATTCATTGTCTCAACCTGGTGATGACCCTTTTGGAAGACATTCCAGATCCTGATCCAAAACCACAAGGACAACCTCAAGTTGTGCATCCTGCACCACCACAAGGTGTTCAAGCCATAGATGCTATAGTTACTTCTACAACTACAACACCTTCCCATTCTCTCTCTGCTGTCAAACTCCCAGTTCTCAAAGGTGATAACTATGAAACATGGGCTATGCAGATGGAAAATTACTTGAATCACACAGATCATACTTTGTAGCAGGTTATCAAGAATGGGAATACACCTAAGAAGTTGTATTGGTTACATGATGGTATATGTTATGCTTTACTTGTTGTGACTGCTGAGGAGGTACATGTAGAGATCAGAGAAAAAAAGGCCAGAATTGCTATAGCTATGGCACTTTCTGAAGACATCTTACCTAGCTTTCATCACTACAGGGATGCAAAGGATATGTGGGATGCCATCAAACTTAGATTTGGAGGTAATGACAAATCTAAGAAGATGAAGAAGATTGTTTTGAAACAATAATTTGATAACTTCTCAATTTTTAGTATTGAAGGAATCCATGGTGGCTATGGAAGGTTCAACAAGCTGCTCATTTAATTGGCAGTTTATGGACTGATAATTCCTAATAAAGAAGCTAATCTAAAATTCTTAAGAAGTGTTCCACAAGAATGGAAAGCAATAACTATGCACTTCATCACAAGGGATGATCTGGATACAATTCCTTTTGATCATCTCTATAACAATCTTAGAGCTTATGAGATGGATGTTAAAGGTGTTGAGGTGACTAAAGCAAAAGCAACAACAAAGTCTAACTTGGCTTTTGTGTCAGAAGGTAATGGCAGTACTTACTTTCAAAATACCTCTAGTAGATCAAGTAGCGGTACTTACTTCTAAAATACCGTTGGAGGACTTACAAGCAGTACTTACTCTCAAGGTACTGAAGGCAGTCCTATTGTATCTCAAAATCTACAAGGAAGATCTTCACCATTGTTTAGTGACAATGATGCCTTCTCATTCTTTGTTGGACAAGACAATAGACCAAGTTTGACTCTTAATGACTTGTTCCAAATGGATGAAATGTTGAGGAGATGGACCTCAAATGGCAAGCTGCTATGATCTCTATGAGATCTAAGAGGTTCTTTAAGAAGACTGTAAGGAAGTTTAATGCTATAACTGTGGAAGGAATGGACATTTTGCAAGGGAGTGCTCTAGAGATAAGTTTGATAGAAACAGTCAAAAGTCTAAGAACAACTATAGAACCAGTCCAAGAATCTCTGAAAGCTTTCCAAAAGGAGACAGCAGGAGTCCCAAAGAAACCAAAGCATTGGTAACTATAGATGGAATGGTAAACTGGGCTGAAGATGAGGAAGAATAAGAGCTTGGTTTGATGGCTCTCTCATGAAGATACTAAGGTACATCCTTGTTCTAAAGATTGTGTTCTTAAATTTAATAGTCTAAAAGTAGAACTAGATGAACAGTACCAAAAGGTCAACACATGTACTGTAGAAACAAATGCTTTTAAAAAGGGTGTTGCTAAACTAGAGGAAAATATAGTTTTGTATAAAAAGGGTCAACAAAACTATGAAGAGAAAATTAGAATTTTGACTCTTCTAATAAGAGAAAAAGAGTGGAAATTAAAGCATTTAAAAAAACAACTTTTAAAATTATCAGCGGAAAATGAAGCTTTAAAAGTCAGTCTTTATAATGAAAGGGAAGTGATTAATCATTGGCAAAGATCCTCTAAAGGATTGGGTAAGCTTATTAATTCACAAATGGGGTATTATGATAAATCATGCCTAGGATATATTGAGGACCAACCTGGGATAACTTTAACTGACAAGGAATTATCAAAGGGGATTTTTGATAGTTCTAGTGAGTCAGATGATACTCCTGAAAATGATAGATATGCTGAAGGAATGAAGACAGTTCCTCCACCATTATCATGAATTTTCATGCCCCCTAGTAATGATACAGGTATAGAGTTAGATGAGTCAAAAGCTGTTAAGTTAAATGATTCAAACTCTAGTACTTTGACCCAAGATAAATCTGTTGTGACCAAAAATATTGTTTATCCACCTTTAATGAGCAATTTTGTATCTGAAGAACAAGTGTCTAAAACTAGTTCTGCTCCTAAGCAGGTAAAAACTCCTAGCAAGGCATTGGATAATAATGCAAAACATAATAAAACCAAGAGGGGTGGGATAGGTTTTGAGAAATTAAGTCAAAACAACCTTTTGGGTCTTCTTTGAGAAGAAAAGGATGTTATGTTTGTGGTAATCTAAATCATTTTATTAAAGATTGCACTCTACATGAAGATAAAACTGTAAAACAAAAGGCTACACAAAAGGTCACAAAGAAAGGTAATGGGAAAATGTACAGGTTAATAGACAAATGGGATCTAGAGATGACAAACTTAAGTTTGATCATGCTAAAAGGATAGATAAACCTCATAAGGTTAATAATATCTCTTCCAAGGACTTTGTTCCAAGAGCAGTACTTATGAAACAAGGTCTAGTACCTTTGAAGTCTGGTAAACCAAGTACCGGCAAGTCTAGAACTGCAAGTACTGCTAGACCAAACTCAAGTACCGCTGGTCAAAAGTCTGGTAAACCAAAGTCCCACAAAACTTCTAAGAATGTAGTATAGAAAGCTAGAACATCTAGAAGTAAGTCTAATAACAAACTAGTGAAAATGTGGGTTCCTAAAGGAGAAAACCCGTGTGTTCAAGCAAGTACTGCTAAAATAGTACTTAAGCCAAAAAGGTTCTAGGACAACAAACCCACTTATGTCTTTGATTATTTGACTGGAACCATGAAGTATAATAGTGTATGTAGTCTTACTAGAAAAACTACCTATCAAACTCTTAAGTATGCAGGTCCCATAAGATCCAAGTCAAATGTGGCTTGGGTCCCTGTTAAAAACTACTAAGTTTTGTGTATGTTTAGAGGCATCTAATTGATGATTTGAAAGATAAAGGTATACTAGATAGTGGATGCTCAAGACACATAACAGGGAATAAAGATCTCCTTGCTGAATTTGAAGAATTCAGAGGTGGACCAGTAGCCTTTGGAGGTAGCAAAGGTAGAATTACTGGCAAAGGGAAAATCAATACAGGGAAGTTGGAATTTGAAGATGTGTTCTTTATAAAAGAATTTAATGAATTCAATCTCTTTTCTGTATCACAAATGTGTGATAAAAAGAATGAAGTGTTGTTTACAGATACATAATGCTTAGTACTCTCCAAAGACTTTGAGATGCCTAAAGAATCTCAAGTACTGCTCAAGGTACCCAGGCAAGAAAACATGTACACCTTTAATCTTCATACTATTACTCCAACAGGTGGTATTACATGTTTGCTGGCTAAGGCTTCTAATGATGAGTCTAATTTATGGCATAGGAGGTTAGGTCATGTGAATTTCAAGAATCTTAATAGTTGGTGAATAAAAATTTGGTTAGAGGGTTACCTAACAAATATTTTTAGAATGGTTTCACATGTACTACTTGTCAAAAAGGTAAACAGCATAGAGCCTCTTGTAAGACCAAGACTGTTAATTCAATGACTAAGCCTTTGCAACTTTTGTATATGGATTTGTTTGGTCCAGTTTCTGTTAGGAGTATTAGTCATAAGACCTTTTGCCTAGTTATAACTGATGATTATAGTAGATTTAGTTGGGTTTTCTTTTTAGCTCTTAACAGTGAAACCAATGGATTACTTAAGGATTTTATCACTTTAGTTAAAAAGCAGTTCACTAAACAAGTCTTAATCATTAGGACAGATAATGGGACAGAATTCAAGAATGCTGAATTTGATGAATTCTGTAGGTCTAAAGGTATCAAGAGACAATTTAGTAATCCTAGGACTCCATAACAAAATGGAGTAGCTGAAAGGAAAAATAGGACACTAATTGAGGCTGTTAGAACTATGCTAGCTAATTCTCTTTTGCCAAATACATTTTGGGCAGAAGCAATCAATATTGCATGTTATATGTTAGATAGAGTCTTAGTGACTAAGCCTCAAAACAAGACACCTTATGAACTTTTGACTAGTATTAAGCCAACCATATCATTTAAGACATTTTGGATGTCATGTTTCTATTTTAAATACTCTTGATCATTTGGGGAAGTTTGATGGAAAATCTGATCTAGGATATCTTGTAGGATATTCATTGCAAAGTAAAGGATATAAGGTTTATAACTTGGCATCTAAGAAGGTTGAAGAAAATGCCCATGTTAATTTCTTAGAAAATAAACCCAATGTCCTAAGATTAGATTATGCATGGATGTTTGATTTGGATTATCTAACTAACTCTATGAATTATTATTCTGTGCCAAAGGATTGTCAAACTAACAATGCAAGTGAGGAGGTTGGTACAACAAAGACAGGTACTCAAGGAGGACCTTCTTCATCAGATTCTCAAGATGATGATATTCACATTTATGTACCAAATATGCCTACTGTTTCTCCTATGGCTGCTACGTGACAACCGTGGTTTTGAGGTTCGTCACTTGGTCTTATTTTTAGGTTATTTTATGTGTGATTACTTGATTTGTGTGTTTACGTGTTTATTTTGTGTGAACGAGGTTGGTGTGGTTATCGTTTATGAGTATAGAGTACTCATAAGTAAATCGAGGAACGGTTATTTCATGTTCATGAGCTCAAATTTAGTGACTATGAAATGAAATGGTGATATTTTGGTGTTTACGTATACGTATAAGTATTATAGTAATAGTATATTTTTTTTAGGATTTACGGTTTAGCTTTTGGAGGTCTCGGATGAGGTAATTAGTCATATGAATATTTTTCGGGATGGTTTTAAGTCATTTAGGACTTAGTTATAAAGTTTATTTCAAAATTTGAGATTTTTTTTAAAAGTGTATATTTTACGTCTTTTACGGTAAAACGCGTAAATTTGACTAGTTTTACGGTTTTGAGGTTTTGGAGGCTTTAGGAGCTGAAATAAATTAAGGAAAATTAAGGTAATATTATTAATAAAAATATTAATAATAAAAAGGAAAAAAAAACGAAATTAAATGGGTATAGGTCAGTTATGTGAAAAAAAGAAAAGAAAAGGGGAAAAATGGGAAAAAGGGAACCGGGCTTTTGTATTTGGGCTAGGACTGGTTAGGATCAATTATATAAGGTTTTTATTTATCAAAACACTTCATAAAATCCCTGGAGATCAATAAGGAGTCGAAATATACAAGGGAGGAATTAGGGTTTTCATAAAAATCTTGGTTTTTCATAAATCAAGGGTAAATCTTTATAACCTTTTTTAATTAAATTGTTTTTATGTTTCTTTAATCATCTTATGATGGATTTAGGTTAGGGTTTATTATAAAAACAGTAAATTAATGTTATATTAATCATAACATGATGATTACATAAATTAGGGCTTGTAAATAGAGGGATTAGGGTTAATTAATGAGGTTGATTTTGTTAAACCCGTTTTTAAAAACTGGGCAGAATTTTGGGTCATTGTTTTGATCATATAGGGAGTTCTATAAACTCTTATTTTACGATCCAAGTACCCCTGGAAAGGTATTTGAAGTGGCTTTCCAATGCAAGAAACTAGAACTAAATTGTAGGTAGGGAAGTGGGTCAAAAACAGGTTACAACAGTCGGAGGTCAAAACAGTTTTGAATTCAGCTTGTTTTCTTTTTAAGTTTTGGGTTGTTTGGGGTACTTAGGGTTGCATTGGGATCTTCTCACGAACATGAGAGATGCTTTATATATTGTAATAAGTATCTGCACTTGGGCTAAGGTTGTGGTTTAGGGTAAGACCCCTTAATGGTAACAAACGTTTAGTACGTTTAAAATCAGGAAATCTGGAATGACAAAAGTAGATATATGTATATCGGGGCCTTAACAGTAGCTTTAAGGTTAGGTCAAGTGGGAGGTGTTAGCCAACATACGTAAGGGTATGAATATTCCTTTTACAGAAACCATGGGTATATTTAAGTGGACGTTTGACTTAAAGTTTTGAGACCTAAAAACTGGGACTGTTTTGGGCAAAATATGAACGGGATAGTTATTAAACTTAACCAAGTTAAGGACTTGTTAAGGAAGGGTAATGGGGTGATTAGAGCTTAACAATGAGGTAATTATACGGGAATAGACTAGATGTCCATCATAGGTTGATGAGCCATCTCAGTGATTGGTTCGTGTTTTTGGTTGTTAGCTTGTTGCTAGTGCGAGGACTTGTGAAAAAGCTATCAGGTGAGTTTCATAGTCCCATGTTTAATATTGATTTTGACTTCCAGATGGGATGGAAGAGACACTGTGTTGAGTTATTTTCTAAATTGATGTTGTGAATGTGTTTGTGATTTGAGATGGACTTGTGTGTACATTATGTGATTAACTGCTATGTGATTTTTGATTGTGTATGATTTCGATCGAGGGACACGAGCCGTCTCAGTTATTGTGGTTTGACAAGGTAGTGGCCTTGTGGTTTGACAAGGTAGTGGCCTTGTGGTTTGACAAGGTATTGGCCTTGTGGTTTGCCAAGGTAGTGGCCTTGGGATAGGTACATAGTGTGATCATCTATGGTACCATGATGTTGTTTGGCAAGGTAGGAGCCTTGGATTGGTTTGGTATGATTAATCTTGATTGATAGTTGTTAATGCATATTTGTAGCACATTGTCCATATGTTATTGTGTTGATAGTTGTTATTCACAGCTTATAACTGATTTAGCGTTAGAGTCTAAACCTATGACTCTCACCAACTTTATGTTGACGTGTTTTAGTGTCTCTTTCAGGTGAGAATGTGGTTAAGCTTGAGGATAGAAGTGGCTAGACTTGGATGCCTTAGGATTGCATATAGAAGGAGATCCTTGTTCCTTCTTAGCTTTGTTTGTTCATTTATCTAGTGATACTGTTGGCACCTATATGTTTGTTTGTTTGTGTTATTTGTTTGTCATGGGTAAGAGGTAGGACTGTTACCTACTTACCTAGACTCCTGCATTGTTGAGATATTGTCATGACATTTGTGTCACCATTTTATGACATTTCTTATATCATTTAGTTATCTCTATAGACACGCTATTGTTGTGATGATATCCATACGTCGTGCCCCATATTCCGCCATGGTGGGGTGTGACAGAATGGTATCAGAGACAATGGTTATAGAGAATTAGGTTGCCTAGTCGCGTAGCCTAGTTTATAGCTTAAGGGTCCCTGCATATAGGCGTCATAGGAGTATGTGTGCATTTTATATTAATTGATGTGTTTGGATGTTATTTATTGCGATGTTTTGACTAGTATGAATTGAACCGTAGTATGTTCATACTTAGTCACATGTTATTTTCTTTTCGGGTTTGTGACTAGTGCGGGTTGAACCATAATCGTCCACGCTAGTCACTGTAGTATTTTGCTTAAATTGTACATTATAGTACATAATTTAGTACAAGGTAGATTCTATCTTTTATCGAGTTATTTTACATACCTGAGGTATGTTATTTTCTTTTGATGTTTAAGTCATGTTCCCTAAGAATCGTGTGGTGGTTCGAGTTACTAGGAGTAGGTGGATAGGAAGGATTTTAAGTTGTTTCCACTCTTACGGGCGACATGACTTATAACTGATTATGTTTTCGTTTTGGACTTAGTCTATGTTGTTTTAGCTAGACTATGGATTTACGTATTTCAAGAGTATTACTATGTTATTTTAATAGATGGAGTTTTGGACTTTATTGTTTATGTGGTGATGAGCTTATGTGCGTAGATGGATTTATGTGTTATATGTTGTATTGATTCTTATAAGTGTCATCATAGGAGGGAGTGCATTGGGGAAAGGGTAATTGTATAAGTATGGTGGCCAACATAGTTATACAAGTACCACAACTTCAATGGGTTCTCAAGTATGATTGCATGAAAGAGGGTTAGTACATGCATGTATATGATGAGATGTGGATTTTGGGTATATTTATAATATATGGGTATATGTAACGGCTGCCTACGATATGGTTTTTTTTAGTGTGTTATATGTTTTGAGTTATAGTCGTGTTATGTGATTATGAGGTCACACGATATGGGTTGGTTTTGGTAATGGGTTTTGTGCCTTGTTGTGGCATGGTGAGATGGTGAGATGGGGATTACTCGTATGGAAAAACGAGTGTATGACGCGATTGGTTGATCTGATATGTATAGTAACGAGTATGTTTTGGGTGATTTAATAGGTATATATATGCGGATGTATATATACTACTATGTGTTAAGTTATGGTATATGGTCGTTCACTAGTTATTATAACTTGAACGTACCTTGTGTTTGCTCGTGTTTTATGGTGCTGGAGTTTAATAGAGTTCCAACGACGTTTTGAATCTTTTGAAGTGTGTCTAGTAGCGTATTCTTTGAGTTTCGTATTTCACGTGTACGTTTTAAAATGGTGTTCTTGGTTTTAAGTCTATTGAAATAACTTGGGATTCCTTTTGAGATAATGAAATCTTTTGTGTTGGGTCTTGCATTTCTTTTGGTCGGTATATGTTGAGAAAATTGGGGACTTGGAAATCTATTATAGGGTTAGATAGTTGGTTGTATTCGGTAAAATAAGGGTAAGGTGTTGAAGTCATGTTTCAAACAAGATGTAACATAAGATTTCATTTTAATCAACACTTATATATTTCAAATTCTAAAAGACTTTCTTTGAAATAAAGCGAAATAAAAATTTCTTTCTACCTACATAGTTTATATAATTGAGTTCGACAGATTTATGTCATTTATAATTATTTATACAAGGTTAAATTGAGTTTATGAAGATTTCACGTACAATTATATCTGTCATTTAAAAGGATTACATTAATCACTAAGTTTATTCTTTAGTTTTTTTAAAACAACTAGTATAAAACTGTTTTGGTCATAACTTGTTAGTTTTTAGAGTTTTTTGAGTGATTCAAAAGCCAAAAATTATGTACTCGGAACGTACTTTTCAAATATTCAGAAAGTATAGTCATGGGAGGTCAATGGACTGGTCGGAATTGTTGTACAAGTGTCGGGTTCAAGTTTGAGTTTTGAATAGTAGTTTATTTTTATTTGGGGTGCACGGGATACCTAGTCTTTGGGTTGAGTTTTGAGATCGCCTAGAAGGTTGTTGGTATATTGTTTGAGTCACATGGATGTGGGAGGTAATAATAAAAAAAGATATATATTCTTTTAGAAAAGTCGATCTTTTGCACGGTTTAAATAATATGTCACGGGGTGTAATCTGTTTGGTTGCCATTGGGTGTTTCTTGGATTATTTTTCGTTGTCATGGGTCATTTTGAATTGATACACGTTTTGGGTTTGAGTTTACTTTCGAGTCTCATGGTTTTGACTTGTTTTAACTGGTGCACGTGAAATGTCGTTAGTTATCCGTTGGTTTGATTTGTTGATCGTATCTGATGGATTCAGGATGTAGTTTTTGTTTTGTATTGTTCGGGAGCGTTGAGGTAGTCATATCAAAGACTTGGTCGCGCCTACACGCTTAAGTAGGTGACCATGAGAGAATGGTCGGAATGCCCTTAGTGGGGAGGAAAGGAGTTCGTAGACGAACTAAGGTGGTCATGAGGTCTCTTAGGAGTACCAAGGAGATAAATAGAGATTTGTGGGATACTAGCACAAGTAACACGCCATAGAGGGTGTTGGAAGGGGATACAATACCTCAAAGGTATTTATGATTGTTCGTAGGGTATGTAAGTTTTCCGAAAATTTCCTGAAATTTAGTAGGTTTGCCTATTACGGTGAGGTAGAACCATAAATAGAGCAAGTAGGGGAGGTGAGAGGAGTTGTAGTTAGTGCCTTTCCAAGGCAAATCATTGATGGAGTGATTTAAAAACAAGAGCTGTTAGAAATTGCAGGGAATGCCGGATAAAAGTTGAGTTTCTTAGTAGTAGATTGGATGTGGAAAGTGGTTGAGTGGTCTGATGAGAGGAAGCATTGGTCTTTTAAAAATGCGTGTAGAATTTTGAAAGTAGAACGAGGTAGGAATTTATTCGTATTGCCGCTAAGAGAGGGTGCAAGGAGGACATAGTTGAAACTGCTAAGGATGTTGTATGAACGCTTTGGGTTTACGGTTATGCATTTGGCTTCGCCAAAGCACTAGCGATTTCATGGAGTCAATGAAGCGTGTGTGCATGAACGTATATGAATGAGTTGTCATCGGGAGTATCGACGACATCTTGATCTACTCAAAGTCTAAGAAGGAGAGTGAGGCGAAGTATGTGTTGGTTTTGGAGTGGAATTATACGTGAGGTTTTCAAGTGTGAGTTTTAGTATTAACTCTACCGTGATGAGTAGTTAGAGATGATGGCATATCATGGAACCAGCCAGGGGCGAAGTGAACAAGGATGAGGAAGCATTTTGGTGGCTGAAGAAGTGGATTGGATAATGAGCCGATCTTGGCATTATCGGAAGGGCTGGATGAATTCGCGAAGCATGACGATACGTGGAGCAAGGATTTGGATGCGTACGAGGACGACAAAGAAAGGCGATTGCTTATACGTTGCAGGAACTGAAGATTTGGAAGAACTGGATAGACTTAGTTAGTGGAGCTGGATTGTTATATCTGCCTAGAATGCTAGAGGCATTTAGGGTACGAGACGTAGAGAATGATCTATACGGATCATGAACGTCTCCAACACATATTCAATCACCTTGATTGAACATTTGGCAAAGGTGGTGGGTGGAGTTAAATGACGAAAGAAAATTGCATGGCCAAGTACCATCTGGGAAAGGCAAGCATGGTCGATGAGACATGGAATAAGAAGGATGAGGCGAAACTAAGACAAACTTGAACTATAGGGATGACGTATTAGGGCGGTTTGGATAAAGGATATAGGTTGCACGAGTTGAGTTGTCTAAAGCAGAGAAAGCGTCAACATGTATGTTGCGTGGCTTGGACAATCATATGAAGAAAAGGGACGTAGACTATACTTCCTACATAGTTAGGAGTAGCTTAGAAAGGGCGATGTAAGGACGAAGTTGGTGGAAGGGATACATAATGCGGTGGAGGAATAAGTACGACGAGAGTTGGGTGATAGTCGATAGACAGACTAATTCATCTCACATTTCAAGAGGAATGAGAAGTCACGTAGTTGAGAAGTTGGAAGGATTGCGTACGGATGTGATGGAATAGAGGGTTTTACGTAAAAGTTAGCCCGATATGTATGGAATGCCTTATGAGGGATTATGGAAAGGGAAGAAACGATGGGAAGCATCACATCGTGATGTATGGCATGAGTTAAGGAGGAAGAAGGAAGTGTGTATATAAGCGAAGCATAAATGAAATAGGTCGAGATAGGAATCGAAGGTAGAACTTTGGTAGAGCCTAATGAGTAGAATAAAGCACAAAGCATGCTACTAATGTGGTAATGGTGTTTGTGGACGGGATGAGAGCAGGAAGGGATGCTATGTAGAGATGGAGGAAACCACTAGAGTTAGTAACAAAGTTGTGTATGAAGTTTCACCCATAGTAACGGCTGGTATGTTTTGGTAAAATGGAAGAGTTGATGTAGAGTTTTGTAGGTCCATTTATGATCTTTGGAAAGATCGGACCATTAGCTTATGAGTATAGAATTACCTGGGGAGAGTGAGTTGTATACATGATACATTTCATGTATTGAGATTGGTAAAGGTTGTTTGAGAATGCATTTTGCCTGTACGGTTATTCGGGACTTGTGTTAATAAGAGTCTTTGTTTTATCAAAGAGTCATTTGTGAGATTTATTGACTGTGAGGTCAAGAGTTTGGCAATAAATTTAAATATTGTTGGTTAGTATATGTGGTAATTTGAGACTTGAACTAAAGTTCACATGGAAATGAGAGGAGTTCGTTTAGAACAAGTATCCTCGTGTGATTTGTTGTTTGTGTGTTTGATCCTAAGGAGTAAATCTCGGGACGAGATTTCTATTAGGAGGGAGTGATGTGACAACCGTGGTTTTGAGGTTCGTCACTTGGTCTTATTTTTAGGTTATTTTATGTGTGATTACTTGATTTGTGTGTTTACGTGTTTATTTTGTGTGAACGAGGTTGGTGTGGTTATCGTTTATGAGTATAGAGTACTCATAAGTAAATCGAGGAATGGTTATTTCATGTTCATGAGCTCACATTTAGTGACTATGAAATGAAATGGTGATATTTTGGTGTTTACGTATACGTATAAGTATTATAGTAATAGTATATTTTTTTAGGATTTACGGTTTAGCTTTTGGAGGTCTCGGATGAGGTAATTAGTCATATGAATATTTTTCGGGATGGTTTTAAGTCATTTAGGACTTAGTTATAAAGTTTATTTCAAAATTTGAGATTTTTTTTAAAAGTGTATATTTTACGTCTTTTAAGGTAAAACGCGTAAATTTGACTAGTTTTACGGTTTTGAGGTTTTGGAGGCTTTAGGAGCTGAAATAAATTAAGGAAAATTAAGGTAATATTATTAATACAAATATTAATAATAAAAAGGAAAAAAAACGAAATTAAATGGGTATAGGTCAGTTATGTGAAAAAAAGAAAAGAAAAGGGGAAAAAAGGGAAAAAGGGAACCGGGCTTTTGTATTTGGGCTAGGACTGGTTAGGATCAATTATATAAGGTTTTTATTTATCAAAACACTTCATAAAATCCCTGGAGATCAATAAGGAGTCGAAATATACAAGGGAGGAATTAGGGTTTTCATAAAAATCTTGGTTTTTCATAAATCAAAGGTAAATCTTTATAACCCTTTTTAATTAAATTGTTTTTATGTTTCTTTAATCATCTTATGATGGATTTAGGTTAGGGTTTATTATAAAAACACTAAATTAATGTTATATTAATCATAACATGATGATTACATAAATTAGGGCTTGTAATTAGAGGGATTAGGGTTAATTAATGAGGTTGATTTTGTTAAACCCGTTTTTAAAAACTGGGCAGAATTTTGGGTCATTGTTTTGATCATATAGGGAGTTCTATAAACTCTTATTTTACGATCCAAGTACCCCTGGAAAGGTATTTGAAGTGGCTTTCCAATGCAAGAAACTAGAACTAAATTGGAGGTAGGTAAGTGGGTCAAAAACAGGTTACAACAGTCGGAGATCAAAACAGTTTTGAATTCAGCTTGTTTTCTTTTTAAGTTTTGGGTTGTTTGGGGTACTTAGGGTTGCATTGGGATCTTCTCACGAACATGAGAGATGCTTTATATATTGTAGTAAGTATCTGCACTTGGGCTAAGGTTGTGGTTTAGGGTAAGACCCCTTAATGGTAAAAAACTTTTAGTACGTTTAAAATCAGGAAATCTGGAATGACAAAAGTAGATATATGTAAATCGGGGCCTTAACAGTAGCTTTAAGGTTAGGTCAAGTGGGAGGTGTTAGCCAACATACGTAAGGGTATGAATATTCCTTTTACAGAAATCATGGGTATGTTTAAGTGGACGTTTGACTTAAAGTTTTGAGACCTAAAAACTGGGACTGTTTTGGGTAAAATATGAACGGGATAGTTATTAAACTTAACCAAGTTAAGGACTTGTTAAGGAAGGGTAATGGGGTGATTAGAGCTTAACAATGAGGTAATTATACGGGAATAGACTAGATGTCCATCATAGGTTGATGAGCCATCTCAGTGATTGGTTCGTGTATTGATTTCGTGTTTTTGGTTGTTAGCTTGTTGCTAGTGCGAGGACTTGTGAAGAAGCTATCAGGTGAGTTTCATAGTCCCATGTTTAATATTGATTTTGACTTCCAGATGGGATGGAAGAGACACTGTGTTGAGTTATTTTCTAAATTGATGCTGTGAATGTGTTTGTGATTTGAGATGGACTTGTGTGTACATTATGTGATTAACTGCTATGTGATTTTTGATTGTGTATGATTTCGATCGGGGGACAAGAGCCGTCTCAGTTATTGTGGTTTGACAAGGTAGTGGCCTTTTGGTTTGACAAGGTAGTGGCCTTATGGTTTGACAAGGTAGTGGCCTTGTGGTTTGCCAAGGTAGTGGCCTTGGGATAGGTACATAGTGTGATCATCTATGGTACCATGATGTTGTTTGGAAAGGTAGGAGCCTTGGATTGGTTTGGTATGATTAATCTTGATTGATAGTTGTTAATGCATATTTGTAGCACATTGTCCATATGTTATTGTGTTGATGGTTGTTATTCACAGCTTATAACTGATTTAGCGTTAGAGTCTAAACCTATGACTCTCACCAACTTTATGTTGACGTGTTTTAGTGTCTCTTTCAGGTGAGAATGTGGTTAAGCTTGAGGATAGAAGTGGCTAGACTTGGATGCCTTAGGATTGCATATAGAAGGAGATCCATGTTCCTTCTTAGCTTTGTTTGTTCATTTATCTAGTGATACTGTTGGCACCTATATGTTTGTTTGTTTGTGTTATTTGTTTGTCTTGGGTAAGAGGTAGGACTGTTACCTACTTACCTAGACTCCTGCATTGTTGAGATATTGTCATGACATTTGTGTCACCATTTTATGACATTTCTTATATCATTTAGTTATCTCTATAGACACGCTATTGTTGTGATGATATCCATACGTCGTGCCCTATATTCCGCCATGGTGGGGTGTGACATGATAGCACTCAAAAGCAAACAATGCCATCAACTGATGATCAAGCCTCTTAAGAGCTTCAGAAGCTTCAAGATCAAGAGAAGAATGCTACATCTGCTAATAAGCATTCAGGAGAAGAATCTTTGGAATCACAACACTCAGCAGTACATATTACACCTAGCGGTACCTAATCTGTAAGTACTGCTAAGTTAAATTTTGTAAAGTCTGTTTATTCATTAGAAGATATTCTACAAGCTATGGACGATGAAGATGTTTATGCTAGTCCAAATGAAGGAATCTTCTCTAAAGCTTCCTATGATGAGCAGGGTGCAGTAACTGATTTCAATAATTTGGAAACTGAAATTCTAGTCAGTTCTATTCCCACTCATAAAGTAAACAACAACCATCCTACTGCTCAAATTATTGGAAAACCTAAGTCTACTGTACAAACCATAAGACAACTTCAAGCCAATACTGAAACTCATGCACTTGTGAGTTATGTCAAACAACAGCAGAGAACAAATCATAAGGATACTCAGCATTGTTTGTTTGCCTGTTTCTTATCACAAGTAGAGCCTAAGAACATTTCTCAAGCTCTTGATGAAGAAAGTTGGGTAGATGCCATGCAAGAAGAATTAACGCAATCTGAACTACAAAAGGTTTGGATTCTTGTGAATCTTCCCTCAGGTAAAAGAGTTATTGGTACTAGATGGGTTTTCAGAAATATGAAGGATGAAAGAGGAGTTGTTGTGAGGAACAAGGCAATGCTTGTTGCTCAAGGATATAGACATGAAGAATGGATAGACTATGATGAGGTTTTTGTACCAGTGGTAAGAATATAAGCCATTAGGTTATTTTTAGCCTTTACATCATATATGGGTTTCATAGTCTATCAGATGGATGTGAAAAGTGCCTTTCTTTATGGTATTATTTCAGAGGAGGTATATGTTTCACAACCTCTAGGTTTTGTAGATCCTAAGTTTCCCCAACAGAGTCTACAAAGTTATTAAATCACTTTATGGTCTACATCAAGCTCCAAGGGCTTGGTATGCAACCTTATCCACTTTTTTGTTAGAACATGGATATAGGAGAGGAACCATTGACACAACTCTATTCATCAAAAAGAATGCTAAGGATATTATTCTAGTACAAGTCTATGTTGGTGACATTATTTTTGGTTCAACCAAGAAATCATGGTGTGAAGAGTTTGAAGCTTTGATGAAAGGAAGATTTCAGATGAGTTCTATGGGAGAACTTACCTTCTTTTTGGGACTACAAGTCAAACAGAGGATGGATGGAATAGTTATCAGCCAAGATAAATATGTTGCTGAAATCTTGAAGAAATTTTCATGTATGGATACAAGGAGTACAAGCACACCTTTTGAAGCTAAGAAATCTTTGTCAAAAGATGATCATGGTGAAAATGTAGATATTTACCTATATAGATCAATTATTGGGTCATTGATGTATCTTACTGCTTCAAGACCATATATTATATTTGTTGTGTGTGCATGTTCAAGGTTCCAAGTCAATCCAAAGGTGTCACATCTTCATGTTGTGAAAAGTATTTTTAAGTATCTTAAAAGTCAGCCTAATTTAGGATTATGGTATCCTAGAGACTCAACATTTGATTTAGAAGCTCACTCAGATAGTGATTATGCTGCCACAACAGGAGGTTGTCAATTCCTAGGCAGAAGACTCATATCATGGCAGTGTAAGAAGCAAACTATTATTGCTACTTCTACAACTAAAGCTGAATATGTAGCTGCTGCTCATTGTTGTGGACAAGTACTTTGGATTCAAAATCAGTTATTAGACTATGGGTTCAACTTCATGAACACCAAGATCTACATTGATAATGAAAGTATTATATGCATTGTCAAGAATCCAGTCTTTCACTCCAAGACCAAGCATATTGAGATAAGACATCACTTCATAAGAGATGCCTATGACAAGAAGCTTATTCAAGTCTTGAAGATTCATATAGATAACAATGTAGCTGATTTGTTGACCAAGGCATTTGATTCAAAGATATTTGAATTCATGGTAACAGATATTGGTATGCTTAACCAATAAATTGTTGCATATGTTAAGGGGAGGTAATAGCTGTATAATTTTTATACTAATTTTTATTGTATAGCGTTTGTTTTGTGTTTTTGATGTGATTGCAGGTTGATATAATAAGATAAAATAGGTTATAATGATAGTGGAATGCATGAACTGGTCAAATTTGTGAGGTACCGTTTTGGGTCCACGTACCGCTAGCACAAATCCAAGTACCGAGTATGTTCCATGTACCGCTATATATCCGTTGTACCATTGAGGGTCTCTTTTGTAAATTTGGTGGTTTCTTCGCACTTGGGTTTGTTATTTACATAAATACTTACTCCAATTATACAACTGATTTACCTAATCTTTTATTCTTATCTCTTACTTCTATAACCTTCTCTCTGATTTTTCGATCATTAAAAATACTAATGGCTGCTTTACAAGTGATCTCTAAGCACAACTTGGTTGCGAACCTTGCTCAGAATGATGATTCTCTTGGTTTCCATGAGATAATTGGATTTCTATCAAGAAGTCATATTCATTTTGTGCTTAATGTAAGTCTGTTGTCTCTATTCCTATTGTTACACAATTTTAAAATACTGATGTCTTAGGTACTCGTCATAATCAACCTTGCATTAGGGCTAGGGTGAATAATAGAAATATTTATGTGACTGGGGTATTGCTAAGGGCTAGTTTAAGTCTTAATGATGAAAATGGACTTAGTATGTTAAATAATACAGAGATACATGATGGCCTTGCAGCCATGGGTTATCATGGTGGTAGGGAAAGTCTTACTTTCTTTAAAGCTTTATTTTCACCACAATGGAAATTTCTTTTTCATGTCATTATTCACTATTTAAGCTCCAAAAGTACTTCTTTTGAACAAATCCCTGCTGCATTGGCATCAGCTGGTATTTGTCTAGCAAATAACAAAGTTTTTAACTTTTCAAAATTTATTTTTGAAGGCATGCCTAGGAATTTAGAAGGAGTTAAAAAGTTTTTGATGTATCCTAGATTCATTCAGGCTTTAGTTAATGACCAAATCCCTAACCTACCAGAGTTGACAAATACATGGGATATTCCTACATTTACAAAGATAACTTTCTATTTCTTGACCAAACAAGGCAATGCCTTTACAGGAACTGTCACACCCTTATTTGCAAATATGTTAGCCCAACCAGCCAACCAAGAAGGTGAGGTACCTAACTCAGCTAGTGCTTCTCAACAAACTCCTTCTCACCAGAGTCCCCATTCTTCTAAAGATACTCAATCTTCTTCTCACAATGTTGGTAATCAACCAAATTCAGATGAGATGATCCACACACCTGCTGCTTCAATTGCTGCTAGTGGTTCACCACAAGCACAAGCAACAGAGGTGGTGGATGTTGCCAATTTAACTGCTTTGTGCACTAGCTTGTCTAAACAGGTACAGGTATTGCACAAGGAGAAACTTGCTCAAGATAAGAGAATTGCTTAATTAGAAGCCAGTTTCCTCAAGCTAAGGAATAAGGTATCTCCTTGGATGAGGCAAAACAGAAACAATTCAAAAGGCTGCTCTAAAGAAGCAAAGATTCAGGAACCATCAGAAAAGGAAACTGAATGCAACCAAACAGGGGAGAAATTATGAAGAACAAGGACCTTCTTTTGACATTCATACAAGGGTCTCTAGAAATGACATCAATTTTGAAGCTGACGATGCCATTGGAAATTTTAAAGATGGTGATGGTATAGAGACTATTGTGGAAAAAGATAGCTTGGAGCCTACAAACATGGAGCTTCAACAAGAAGAACCACAACCTACTCATGAGGAACCACAAAATGAAAAAAATTTGGTGACTCAGCCACAGCCACAACCTTAATCAATACAACTACAAGTGAGTTGGAGTAGTTTCTATGAGAAGCTAGAGGAAATCAATGTTCAATTTCATGTGTCTTCAACTCCACCTCAAATACAATTTTGGTTTCACAAGAAACAGTCTTTCCAAGTACTGTCAAGATCAAGAGTGAGTTATGGATCAGACAAGACTGAGGAGTTAAAAATTGAGAAGACAACTTCAAAAGAAGGAAAAGTATCTGGAGATACTTTGGTGAATCAAGAAACAAGTGTGTCTTACACTGGTGAAGTAAATACTGTTGAAGAGACAAGTACTGTTAAGCCAACTAAGCCGACTGCAAGTACCGCTGGTGAAAAACCTTCATTACTTTCTTCTACAGAAAGTCAAACTCCTTTTGGAGAGGATGAGAATTTAGCACAAGTACTGCTTGATCTAATGGAGAAGAGCTCAGCTGAAAAAGCAAGACAAGAAGAAGCAGAGTTAAAGGAACAACAAGAAATTCTTTCCAATAAGAAAAAAGCTAAAGGCGAGATGATTCAAGCTTCACAGCCCACTAAAGGTGTTATCATTCAACAGAAATCAAATGAAGATGAAGAGAGAAGATCTTTAAAGCTAAAGAAGAAACTACCTAAAATCAATCCAAAGGATAAGAGCAAAAAGGTGTTACAATCTGAATTTGAAGAAGAAAGTGATTCAAATGATGACATTAGCAAAGTCATAAATAGATTCAACCAACTAGAGCATGATGAAGAGTTAGCTTTCAGACTACAAGCACAAATGCATGAAGAAGAGCTACAAGAAGAACTTACAGCAAAGCAACAATTGCTTGAAGCCCAAAGAGTGTAGCAAGAATGGAACATTAAAGAATATGATAGGATTCAGGCTGAACTTAAAGCAAGTGAGCTTCTTGCATAATCATTTCTAGCTGAAGAAAGGGATGCTTATGATGAAGAGGAGAAAGGCAAGCTAATTGATGATTTAGTGAGGGAGCAACAAAGATTCTTTGTATAAAAGATAAGAAAAGAAAGGGTTAAGCCTCCAACCACTATGCAAATCACAAATCAAATGATGTCATACCTCAAGAAAGTCAAGCATTTTACCCATGCTCAATTGGTCAGAAAGACTTTTGAAGAAATCAAGGCTTTGTATGAACAACACAAGATGTGACAATCCGTCAATTTATGGTTGATATTTTATTCTTAATATTTATTTGAAAACATTATTTTAATGTTACAATATGAACTCACTTATTTTTGGGAAGAAATTTGGATTTACGTCTTGAAGTAGAGTCGACAACGTCTAAACCGGAGGATTCAACGTTACGTGCTTACGTTTACATACACCGTTTTGGTGACAGTCCGACATTTCAGAAAATAAATTTGTCCGCGAATATTATTTTGGAGTTTAAATTTGTGTTGGTTCATAAACTCACAAATTTACGAGAAGAAATTAGGACTTACGATTTTATTTTAACGTCATTTACGACTAAACCGGAAACCTTAGGATTACGTATTTACGTTTTCGAACTCTGTTTTTGATAAAACAATTTTTATTGGATTCGTTTTGTGACGTTGATTCATAATTTATAAAACCTTTTTTCGTAAAACGACACGAGGGCACGCAAATCGAGGAAACTAGAATCGAGGAGTACCCGTAAATAAATGGGGATGAGACAAGTGGGACACTTGCCCCACCCCCATCAAAACCGGCCCAAGCAAGCTACACAACACCCTTTGAGGTGTCAAAGTGTAAACAATACACTAACACTTGTCATAGTAGCTTAGCAATTAAGCTTACACATACCACCAACTAGCTAAACCACTTCACCATTTACCACTAGCTACACACACATTCATTTCCTTCCATGCAAAACACACACTCTCTCTCTCTAAGCCATTTTGGCCGTCCCATTTTACACCCCAAATCACCTTCACTTGATCAATTTTAACCACAAACATATGTTATAACTTACATATGTTAATCTCCATTCAAAAAGATGAAGATCGGTGCAAGTTATAACATCCAAGGAGGAGTTTCCATGGAGTATTAGGACTGATTTTCCACAAGGATTTTATGAATATTGATGGTCATGAAGATGGTTTTGGTGCATCACAAGTTTCTCCATCAAAATCCATGTTTTGATCACAACCTACACCATCATGGTGGTATAAAGAATGTCCTCCTCATCTTCTAGTTATTTTGATTATGTAAACATGTATTTTATTTCCTATTGTATATGTATATGATGATTATATGATGATAAAAATGTTATGTGGGGATTTGTTGTTGATAAACATGCTTAAAAAGATGAAAAACTATAAGAAACAAGGTTAAAATCTTGTTTAAATTTGTTGGCTGTATAAAACAGTAAAGAAACATGATATGAACTGATAAAATGATGAAGTAGAACTAATATACAGTAAGCTATGGGTCTTGTACACATGTGAGAGTTGGACATGCAATGGAATCATTGTAATGAGAAAGATATGATCAAAACAAGTTTAAAGTAAAAATCTGAGTTCACTGTTTTGGACGATTTTTAGAAAATACTTAGAAGATGATTCAACAGTAGCTATAGAAGAGTTAAATGTAGCACATATCATTTGGTTTATGTGATAAAAATTTGAGCTTCTATCTCCATATAGAACTCTAGATATGGCAGTTTTGGTGAAAGTGAAGATAAAAATCAGATTTTAGAAATTAAAGTATAATACTATTATATAAGCACTCAAAATTTCATAGTATAAAATATAATTTAAAACCCACTAACTTATATAATACATTTATATAAATATGTACAATGGTAAATAAGTGGACATTTTATAAAAATGGTAACTTGTTATGTTTTATAAGTTATAAAACTATAAACATGATTTTTACGACTTTTCCGGCTAATACCGTAAAATTAACGTTTTTTGTTAAATAAAACTTAGATGGTTGGAAACGTCTAATGTAAACTTTATAAAACTTATATACTGATATATATATACATGTATAACAAGTAAAAACCGATAAAAACCCGAACTATAGGACATACGGACATTAACGAGCTAAGTAAACATATTGGACTAATAATTGGACTAAATAAGTTAAACCCTTATAAAAAGAACTTATTGGACTTAACCCATTTGAGCCCAACTTGAAAGTTTAAATACTGATAATATAAGTATTAAATGGATTAATACAAGTTAATAGACTTATAATAGGCTTATTGGACTTAAAACGCGTAAATAGGTAAAACTAGTAAACTAGTAAAAAGATACCAATACGTAAACACTAAAACGAGTTAATGAGAATGTGTAAACCCACTTGATCATCATATATAAATAATCATCATATGTATACATAATTGTTATTTTTATAAAGCCATTGGACATGAGTCTAAGACGAGTATTATTTGTCTAGGTTTCCGTGATTGAAGCACGTACCGTACACCCGAATCGTCGATAACCGCCTTCCCACATCAACGTGAGTTCATAGCCTCGCACTCTTTTAAATGTTTTTATGAAATGTTTTATAAACCCGCGAGGGAGATAACATGTTAGTTTTTATAAAATAGGACACCATTTGTCCCGATTGTTTGTTTATTGATTTGGACCCGAATGATTGAATGACCCGATTGTATGACCCGATAAATGATTAAAGGATCCGATAGATGAAATTAAATGGATTATTAAAGTTAGGTTATGTCACTAAAAGTCCCATTAGCATGAATTGTAAACTACCGGGATTTGGTAGACGCTTATGCATTTAATAGTACTATTTGGGGACGATCACCCCAGTTCGCGCCTTGACGGTTGATCCCCGTCGTGCCACATTGATTGGTAAGCGAATTTATGTATGAGAAGATTTCCATAGCGTGACCTTTGTGACGACATGCTACTCTAGATGGGACAAATTGGTATCGGGTTAGCTACCCGTTGTTGGTTTAGTAAGGTAACAATGTCATGCGGCTTATAATAATCCAAAACTAACGAAATACTATTAGATGCACCGAATTACGAAGTATTGCCTGACTAGCAATACGGGGTCATACTATTGATATTATGTTCGTGTTTTGGTTTTCATAACCATATTCATATAACGGTTTTTATTTAACTTTATACAACGTCGTAAGACGTATTGTATGATGTTTTTACGACATTGGCTCGTATAATGATTTTTAAGGCAAATGCCTATATTATGATTTTCGATAAGGATTTGTATAAAAATGACTTTGGCTATTTTATGGCCTATTACAAAGATTTGTACAAAATGATTTTCAGTAATATTTTATACTGATATTATATTGATGGATTTTACTAAACTCTATGAATTCACTCGGCGTTATCGCTGACCTTTTCTTTTAACATGTTTTATCTCAGGTACTTGAAGGTAATTCTCGGGAAGACGACAAGAATTCATGGCCCGCACTTAACAATATTTTCCATTCAAATATTTTGTAAAACTTTGTATGAAATGTAATGACTTGGGACCGATGTAACTTTGATATTTATGAATGGAAATGCTTTATTAATAAACGACGCAATTTTTATGCGTTGTCTATGATGTGAGTAATGTGCTATCCCGCAACACCAACTAGTCTTCTGCTGTATTGAGTTGTATAAATTTGGGGGTGTTACACAAGAGGACCAAGTTGAATTTTGTTGAGATTGGTTCTAAAAAGGACAAGCAATACATTGAAGATGTAAGGAAGAATCTTCAACAACAAAGACAATTTGGAAGTACCCCCAGGCTTGATGCAAGTACTGTTGGACAAAAGGAAGCATCTCCACCCATCAAGACTACCTATGTTAGGAAGAAGAAAAGGGTGATAGAAGTTTTAAAGGGAGCAGAGATTAATCAAGGAATGGATGAGGGGAATATAACTCAAGATGTTAACTAAAAGACTAAGAATGTGTAGGTCCACGTAATCCTTGGAGTATTCTATATGTTTGATTGATCTAATTAGATATAAGGAGATGAAGATAAAATGAAGAACAGGAGAGAGAAAGTAGAGAGAGAAAGGAAAGGAAGAAGTAATATTAGATTGAGAGTGAAAATGGTGAATCTACAACTAACAACAACTACCCTTCCTAACATGCTAGGAAGGGAATATATAGCCCACCCTACATGTGGGCTTTATGGGTTATACTTACATAACTAGATCATGAGCCCAATATACATATATATCGTTGGAGTGACCGATACTTTCTAAATACGTAAAAAACGTATTTCCAACAATCTCGCCCTAAGGGAGGTCACTCCAAGTTACAATGTCCTAAATAGTTTATAGCTCATGATCTATGCTAACAATGATGTGACCGAGACTTTTTTGAGAAAAAAGTATTTCCAACAATCTCCCCCTAAGGGAGGTTACACCATTTTACAAAATCTTAAACCTAGCATACTATGCTTGAGTCTTCGATCTTGTTCTTGTGAATATGCTGATGAGATCTTTGACTTTAGTCTTGAGCATGTTTCCTTGCCTTGACCGTGTGCATAAATCACTTGTGAAATTTGCCTCCTCGTGACTTCATGTTCCACATACTTACACCTTCATAAATTCCTGAAAGCTTCAGAGTTTGATACAGCGGAAGACTTGACTTTTAGGCTTTCTTGAACTTGTTGAAGTATTAAGTGCATACAGTATAAGCATTTGTTGACGACTTCTTCTAGATTGTACACCGCAATGCCACCCTCTTGTTATGCTATATAAGACAGTTAGCAACAAAACATATACATAGATGAAATGGCCTTGAACATTTCATTCTAATTCGGTAGCATTTTACCTCCGGTCGGTGAAGACCGTTGGACGATATTAAATATCGTACTTGTGGCAGGTAGTTTCAATTAAGAACCTCCTTTACAAGCTTTCGCGGGTAAACCCGTTCTCTTTATTCGAGCGTCCAAAGCTGACTGTGAACATAAAGAGAGAATCATTTGGATAATAATATCCGCATGATTTGAAGCCGTCAATTCATGTTCCTGTAACAAGTGAAATTCAATTAAGAACCGCACCATCGTTGCTTTCCAGTTGTCAAAAGCTTGATTCGTATAGAATCTTGCAAGTTACCTACCAAGTGATGTTTGAGGTTAACACTAGAAGGATTTCCACTCATCACTGTGAACACTATAGAGTGTCACTCTGAGTGTACTGGCAAGATCACTAAGATATTACGTAGAGGCCTGGAACATGTTTAAGTTCAGTTAAGAATTAAACCACTGTTGCTTTCCAGTTATCACAAGCTTGATTCATAAAGAATCGCACAAGTCACCTACCATGAGTTTTTTTTTATATTCGCACAAGAAGGATTTCCATCTTCATTGTAAATACTTTCGTATTACTCGGATGTTCAGGAAAGATCATGGAGATTTTGCGTAGGACTCTTAAGATCTTTCTTACTCTTCACAGTGTGTAAAGAAGCAAGGAATTATGAAAGTGTGTCCTAATGAGATATTTGATGATCTCAAATGGCTCTAGACTCGATCGTGCATTTTGGATTTTAGTGAGCGGAGGCTGGAGAGGAGTGCCACTATTTCAATACCAATTTATTCGGAGTGAATAAATCAATAGATAATGCGTTGTCTTCGTGTGATTAAAACAAATATTTTTTAAGAGATATCTGAGTTAGCTGGGATGGGTTGTGCATTGCATCACTGGTCCATGATGTCTTATCTTCAATATCAAGCATCATTAAAAAATGATCTTAATAGCATATGTGTTGACCCGGTTTCTGCCTAAGTTGTAACGAGGCTTCTTTCTTTTCACCCTTTGTCTTTACAATTCTTTTTCATTCTTCAACCCCTTCAATGCTTACCAATACGTCATAACTAGCACCTTGTTGTGATTTTTCCAGTGCTAACTTAAGTACTTGGTCGGCATTCATCTACGTCCACAAACTTTCTCCATCTTTCCTAAGGACTACTATTTCTAGCTATGGAATGTCCTTGGGAAGATTCCTCCGGTTCTAGAAGAATCATTGGACTTTAACCTATCTTACCATCCTTATGTCACCACAATCTTCATCGTCGTGAAATAAATGGGTTGTGGGTAAGTATATGTCACCATGAAATCCATTTTGATATCCAAATCCATTTTTCTCCCCCTTAACATATGCCACGATATTCGAAAACATTTCGCACATGTCGGGATGAACCAGCACATTAAATCAAACCATTGTTGATCTCAATATTAAATCACATTTTCTCCCCCATATTAAAAATATTAACCCAATCGATGTTTTTAATATCAATTGATTTAATAGCATTTTAAGAAAATTTGGAAGAAAAATGCAAATTCAATTATCTTCATGATTTTACAAGCTCCCCCTCAAATTAATGAAGGTGTACTTGAAACGTGAATAGAATACCTTTTAAACACAAGTGTAAGGTATTTATCACGTGCAAAGATCATATATGATAATGTATTCACAAGATTAGCAATTTACGAGGTTGGACCTGAATGATGGAGAACATCATATGATAGAATCACATGGTTCTTGTTCACGAATATTGGTCGCCTCGTCATGTCTGAAGTTATCTCTTGACATCATGTGTACGATTGATATCGTTTTCTTGACACCAATATGTGAACTTGGAACTTTCGGCATCAAAGATTCTGAATGTTGGACAACTGCTCCCCCTCAATTGTTGACCCGTGTTCTATTGAAAGAGCTGTAGTCGCCGTTTAAGTGGTCGCATCATCGAGTATGTAGATATCAATTGTAAATTGTTGTGGTTTGTGGAGATGATAACCTCATAAAAACAAGATTTCTCTTGTTTTAACAAATAAATGCACTGACACTAATGTAGTGATTTTACTAGCAATTAATGTTCGTTTTCCTCGACTCACTCGAATTGATTTCCGATTTAACGTAGATTAATTTTTTCTTGGTGAAATGTATTTTTTGTATTTTTAGACTAAAATCTATTTAATTAAAAACTATTTAAACTATTTAAAATTTAAATCTAATTTAATTAACTAAAAACTTACTATTTAAATATTTAAAACTAATTTAAAGCATTTAAAAAACAACTTTTAAAAGTATCAGCGGAAAATGAAGCTTTAAAAGTCAGTCTTTATAATGAAAGGGAAGTGATTAATCATTGGCAAAGATCCTCTAAAGGATTGGGTAAGCTGATTAATTCACAAATGGGGTATAATGATAAATCATGCCTAGGATATATTGAGGACCAACCTGGGATAACTTTAACTGACAAGGAATTATCAAAGGGGATTTTTGATAGTTCTAGTGAGTCAGATGATACTCCTGAAAATGATAGATATGTTGAAGGAATGAAGCCAGTTCCTCCACCATTATCATGAATTTTCATGCCCCCTAGTAATGATACAGGTATAGAGTTAGATGAGTCAAAAGCTGTTAAGTCAAATGATTCAAACTCTAGTACTTTGACCCAAGATAAATCTGTTGTGACAAAAAATATTGTTTATCCACCTTTAATGAGCAATTTTGTATCTGAAGAACAAGTGTCTAAAACTAGTTCCGCTTCCAAGCAGGTAAAAACTCCTAGTAAGGCATTGGATAATAATGCAAAACATAATAAAACCAAGAGGGGTGGGATAGGTTTTGAGAAATTAAGTCAAAACAACCTTTTGGGTCTTCTTTGAGAAGAAAAGGATGTTATGTTTGTGGTAGTCTAAATCATTTTATTAAAGATTGCACTCTACATGAAGATAAAACTGTAAAACAAAAGGCTACACAAAAGGTCACAAAGAAAGGTAATGGGAAAAATGTACAGGTTAATAGACAAATGGGATCTAGAGATGACAAACTTAAGTTTGATCATGCTAAAAGGATAGATAAACCTCATAAGGTTAATAATATCTCTTCCAAGGACTTTGTTCCAAGAGCAGTACTTATGAAACAAGGTCTAGTACCTTTGAAGTCTGGTAAACCAAGTACCGGCAAGTCTAGAACTGCAAGTACTGCTAGACCAAACTCAAGTACCGCTGGTCAAAAGTCTGGTAAACCAAAGTCCCACAAAACTTCTAAGAATGTAGTATAGAAAGCTAGAACATCTAGAAGTAAGTCTAATAACAAACTAGTGAAAATGTGGGTTCCTAAAGGAGAAAACCCGTGTGTTCAAGCAAGTACTGCTAAAATAGTACTTAAGCCAAAAAGGTTATAGGACAACAAACCCACTTATGTCTTTGATTATTTGACTGGAACCATGAAGTATAAGAGTGTATGTAGTCTTACTGGAAAAAAACTACCTATCAAACTCTTAAGTATGCAGGTCCCATAAGATCCAAGCGAAATGTGGCTTGGGTCCCTGTTAAAAACTAATAAGTTTTGTGTATGTGTAGAGGCATCTAATTGATGATTTGAAAGATAAAGGTATACTAGATAGTGGATGCTCAAGACACATAACAGGGAATAAAGATCTCCTTGCTGAATTTGAAGAATTCAGAGGTGGACCAGTAGCCTTTGGAGGTAGCAAAGGTAGAATTACTGGCAAAGGGAAAATCAATACAGGGAAGTTGGAATTTGAAGATGTGTTCTTTATAAAAGAATTGAATGAATTCAATCTCTTTTCTGTATCACAAATGTGTGATAAAAAGAATGAAGTGCTGTTTACAGATACATAATGCTTAGTACTCTCCAAAGACTTTGAGATGCCTAAAGAATCTCAAGTACTGCTCAAGGTACCCAGGCAAGAAAACATGTACACCTTTAATCTTCATACTAATACTCCAACAGGTGGTATTACATGTTTGCTGGCTAAGGCTTCTAATGATGAGTCTAATTTATGGCATAGGAGGTTAGGTCATGTGAATTTCAAGAATCTTAATAGTTGGTGAATAAAAATTTGGTTAGAGGGTTACCTAACAAATATTTTTAGAATGGTTTCACATGTACTACTTGTCAAAAAGGTAAACAGCATAGAGCCTCTTGTAAGACCAAGACTGTTAATTCTATGACTAAGCCTTTGCAACTTTTGCATATGGATTTGTTTGGTCCAGTTTCTGTTAGGAGTATTAGTCATAAGACCTTTTGCCTAGTTATAACTGATGATTATAGTAGATTTAGTTGGGTTTTCTTTTTAGCTCTTAAGAGTGAAACCAATGGATTACTTAAGGATTTTATCACTTTAGTTAAAAAGCAGTTCACTAAACAAGTCTTAATCATTAGGACAGAATTCAAGAATGCTGAATTTGATGAATTCTGTAGGTCTAAAGGCATCAAGAGACAATTTAGTAATCCTAGGACTCAATAACAAAATGGAGTAGCTGAAAGGAAAAATAGGACACTAATTGAGGCTGTTAGAACTATGCTAGCTAATTCTCTTTTGCCAAATACATTTTGGGCAGAAGCAATCAATATTGCATGTTATATGTTAGATAGAGTCTTAGTGACTAAGCCTCAAAACAAGACACCTTATGAACTTTTGACTAGTATTAAGCCAACCATATCATTTAAGACATTTTGGATGTCATGTTTCTATTTTAAATACTCTTGATCATTTGGGGAAGTTTGATGGAAAATCTGATCTAGGATATCTTGTAGGATATTCATTACAAAGTAAAGGATATAAGGTTTATAACTTGGCATCTAAGAAGGTTGAAGAAAATGCCCATGTTAATTTCTTAGAAAATAAACCCAATGTCCTAGGATTAGATTATGCATGGATGTTTGATTTGGATTATCTAACTAACTCTATGAATTATTATTCTGTGCCAAAGGATTGTCAAACTAACAATGCAGGTGAGGAGGTTGGTACAACAAAGACAGGTACTCAAGGAGGACCTTCTTCATCAGATTCTCAGGATGATGATATTCACATTTATGTACCAAATATGCCTACTGTTTCTCCTATGGCTGCTAGCACTCAAAAGCAAACAATGCCATCAACTAATGATCAAGCCTCTTAAGAGCTTCAGAAGCTTCAAGATCAAGAGAAGAATGCTACATCTGCTAATAAGCATTCAGGAGAAGAATCTTTGGAATCACAACACTCAGCAGTACATATTACACCTAGCGGTACCTAATCTGTAAGTACTACTAAGTTAAATTTTGTAAAGTCTGTTGATTCATTAGAAGATATTCTACAAGCTATGGACGATGAAGATGTTTATGCTAGTCCAAATGAAGGAATCTTCTCTAAAGCTTCCTATGATGAGCAGGGTGCAGTAACTGATTTCAATAATTTGGAAACTGAAATTCCAGTCAGTTCTATTCCCACTCATAAAGTAAACAACAACCATCCTACTGCTCAAATTATTGGAAAACCTAAGTCTACTGTACAAACCATAAGACAACTTCCAGCCAATACTGAAACTCATGCACTTGTGAGTTATGTCAAACAACAGCAGAGAACAAATCATAAGGATACTCAGCATTGTTTGTTTGCCTGTTTCTTATCACAAGTAGAGCCTAAGAACATTTCTCAAGCTTTTGATGAAGAAAGTTGGGTAGATGCCATGCAAGAAGAATTAACGCAATCTGAACTAGAAAAGGTTTGGATTCTTGTGAATCTTCCCTCAGGTAAAAGAGTTATTGGTACTAGATGGGTTTTCAGAAATAAAAAGGATGAAAGAGGAGTTGTTGTGAGGAACAAGGCAATGCTTGTTGCTCAAGGATATAGACATGAAGAATGGATAGACTATGATGAGGTTTTTGTACCAGTGGTAAGAATAGAAGCCATTAGGTTATTTTTAGCCTGTACATCATATATGGGTTTCATAGTCTATCAGATGGATGTGAAAAGTGCCTTTCTTTATGGTACAATTTCAGAGGAGGTATATGTTTCACAACCTCTAGGTTTTGTAAATCCTAAGTTTCCCCAACAGAGTCTACAAAGTTATTAAAGCACTTTATGGTCTACATCAAGCTCCAAGGGCTTGGAATGCAACCTTATCCACTTTTTTGTTAGAACATGGATATAGGAGAGGAACCATTGATACAACTCTATTCATCAAAAAGAATGCTAAGGATATTATTCTAGTACAAGTCTATGTTGGTGACATTATTTTTGGTTCAACCAAGAAATCATGGTGTGAAGATTTGAAGCTTTGATGAAAGGAAGATTTCAGATGAGTTCTATGGGAGAACTTACCTTCTTTTTAGGACTACAAGTCAAACAGAGGATGGATGGAATATTTATCAGCCAAGATAAATATGTTGCTGAAATCTTGAAGAAATTTTCATGTATGGATACAAGGAGTACAAGCACACCTTTTGAAGCTAAGAAATCTTTGTCAAAAGATGATCATGGTGAAAATGTAGATATTTACCTATATAGATCAATTATTGGGTCATTGATGTATCTTACTGCTTCAAGACCATATATTATGTTTGTTGTGTGTGCATGTTCAAGGTTCCAAGTCAATCCAAAGGTGTCACATCTTCATGTTGTGAAAAGTATTTTTAAGTATCTTAAAAGTCAGCCTAATTTAGGATTATGGTATCCTAGAGACTCAACATTTGATTTGGAGGCTCACTCAGATAGTGATTATGCTGGAGCCAATCATGATAGGAAATCCACAACAGGAGGTTGTCAATTCCTAGGCAGAAGACTCATATCATGGCAGTGTAAGAAGCAAACTATTGTTGTTACTTCTACAACTAAAGCTGAATATGTAGCTGCTGCTCATTGTTGTGGACAAGTACTTTGGATTCAAAATCAGTTATTAGACTATGGGTTCAACTTCATGAACACCAAGATCTACATTGATAATGAAAGTATTATATGCATTGTCAAGAATCCAGTCTTTCACTCCAAGACCAAGCATATTGAGATAAGACATCACTTCATAAGAGATGCCTATGACAAGAAGCTTATTCAAGTCTTGAAGATTCATATAGATAACAATGTAGCTGATTTGTTGACCAAGGCATTTGATTCAAAGATATTTGAATTCATGGTAACAGATATTGGTATGCTTAACCAATAAATTGCTGCATATGTTAAGGGGAGGTAATAGCTGTACAATTTTTATACTAATTTTTATTGTATAGCGTTTGTTTTGTGTTTTTGATGTGATTGCAGGTTGATATAATAAGATAAAATAGGTTATAATGATAGTGGAATGCATGAACTGGTCAAATTTGTGAGGTACTGTTTTGGGTCCACGTACCGCTAGCACAAATCCAAGTACCGAGTATGTTCCATGTACCGCTACATATCTGTTGTACCATTGAGGGTCTCTTTTGTAAATTTGGCGGTTTCTTCGCACTTGGGTTTGTTATTTACATAAATACTTACTCCAAATATACAACTGATTTACCTAATCTTTTATTCTTATCTCTTACTTCTATAACCTTCTCTCTGATTTTTCGATCATCAAAAATACTAATGGCTGCTTTACAAGTGATCTCTAAGCACAACTTGGTTGCGAACCTTGCTCAGAATGATGATTCTCTTGGTTTCCATGAGATAATTGGATTTCTATCTCGAAGTCATATTCATTTTGTGCTTACTGTAAGTCTGTTGTCTCTATTCCTATTGTTACACAATTTTAAAATACTGATGTCTTAGGTACTCGTCATAATCAACCTTGCATTAGGGCTAGGGTGAATAATAGAAATATTTATGTGACTGAGGTATTGCTAAGGGCTAGTTTAAGTCTTAATGATGAAAATGGACTTAGTATGTTAAATAATACAGAGATACATGATGGCCTTGCATCCATGGGTTATCACGGTGGTAGGGAAAGTCTAACTTTCTTTAAAGCTTTATTTTCACCACAATGGAAATTTCTTTTTCATGCCATTATTCACTATTTAAGCTCCAAAAGTACTTCTTTTGATCAAATCCCTGCTGCATTGGCATCAGCTGGTATTTGTCTAGCAAATAACAGAGTTTTTAACTTTTCAAATTTAATTTTTGAAGGCATGCCTAGGAATTTAGAAGGAGTTAAAAAGTTTTTGATGTATCCTAGATTCATTCAGGCTTTAGTTAATGACCAAATCCCTAACCTACCAGAGTTGACAAATACATGGGATGTTCCTACATTTACAAAGAGAACTTTCTCTTTCTTGACCAAACAAGGCAATGCCTTTACAGGAACTGTCACACCCTTATTTGCAAATATGTTAGCCCAACCAGCCAACCAAGAAGGTGAGGAACCTAACTCAGCTAGTGCTTCTCAGCAAACTCCTTCTCACTAGAGTCCCCATTCTTCTAAAGATACTCAATCTTCTTCTCACAATGTTGGTAATCAACCAAATTCAGATGAGATGATCCACACACCTGCTGCTTCAATTGCTGCTAGTGGTTCACCACAAGCACAAGCAACAAAGGTGGTGGATGTTGCCAATTTAACTGATTTGTGCACTAGCTTGTCTAAACAGGTACAGGTATTGCACAAGGATAAACTTGCTCAAGATAAGAGAATTGCTTAATTAGAAGCCAGTTTCCTCAAGCTAAGGAATAAGGTATCTCCTTGGATGAGGCAAAACAGAAACAATTCAGAAGGCTGCTCTTAAGAAGCAAAGATTCAGGAACCATCAGAAAAGGAAATTGAATGCAACCAAACAGGGGAGAAATTATGAAGAACAAGGACCTTCTTTTGACATTCATACAAGGGTCTCTAGAAATGACATCAATTTTGAAGCTGACGATGCCATTGGAAATTTTGAAGATGGTGATGGCATAGAGACTATTGTGGAAAAAGATAGCTTGGAGCCTATAAACATGGAGCTTCAACAAGAAGAACCACAACCTACTCATGAGGAACCACAAAATGAAAAAAAATTGGTGACTCAGCCACAACCACAACCTTAATCACTACAACTACAAGTGAGTTGGAGTAGTTTCTATGAGAAGCTAGAGGAAATCAATGTTCAATTTCATGTGTCTTCAACTCCACCTCAAAGACAATTTTGGTTTCACAAGAAATAGTCTTTCCAAGTACTGTCAAGATCAAAAGTGAGTTATGGATCAGACAAGACTGAGGAGTTAAAAATTGAGAAGGCAACTTCAAAAGAAGGAAAAGTATCTGGAGATACTTCGGTGAATCAAGAAACAAGTGTGTCTTACACTGGTGAAGTAAATACTGTTGAATAGCCAAGTACTGCTAAGCCAACTAAGCCGACTGCAAGTACCGCTGGTGAAAAACCTTCATTACTTTCTTCTACAGAAAGTCAAACTCCTTTTGGAGAGGATGAGACTTTAGCACAAGTACTGCTTGATCTAAGGGAGAAGAGCTCAGCTGAAAAAGCAAGACAAGAAGAAGCAGAGTTAAAGGCACAACAAGAAATTCTTTCCAATAAGAAAAAAGCTAAAGGTGAGATGATTCAAGCTTCACAACCCACTAAAGGTGTTATCATTCAACAGAAATCAAATGAAGATGAAGAGAGAAGATCTTTAAAGCTAAAGAAGAAACTACCTAAAATCAATCCAAAGGATAAGGGCAAAAAGGTGTTACAATCTGAATCTGAAGAAGAAAGTGATTCAAATGATGACATTAGCAAAGACATAAATAGATTCAACCAACTAGAGCATGATGAAGAGTTAGCTTTTAGACTGCAATCACAAATGCATGAAGAAGAGCTACAAGAAGAACTTACAGCAAAGCAACAATTGCTTGAAGCCCAAAGAGTGTAGCAAGAATGGAACATTAAAGAATATGATAGGATTCAGGCTGAACTTAAAGCAAGTGAGCTTCTTGCAGAATCATTTCTAGCCGAAGAAAGGGATGCTTATGATGAAGAGGAGAAAGACAAGCTAATTGATGATTTAGTGAGGGAGCAACAAAGATTCTTTGTATAAAAGAGAAGAAAAGAAAGGGTTAAGCCTTCAACCACTATGCAAATCAGAAATCAAATGATGTCATACCTCAAGAAAGTCAAGCATTTTACCCATGCTCAATTGGTCAGAAAGACTTTTGAAGAAATCAAGGCTTTGTATGAACAATACAAGAGGACCAAGTTGAATTTTGTTGAGATTGGTTCTGAAAATGACAAGCAATACATTGAAGATGTAAGGAAGAATCTTCAACAACAAAGACAATTTGGAAGTACCCCCAGGCTTGATGCAAGTACTGTTGGACAAAAGGAAGCATCTCTACCCATCAAGACTACCTATGTTAGGAAGAAGAAAAGGGTGATAGAAGTTTCAAAGGGAGCAGAGATTAATCAAGGAATGGGTGAGGGGAATATAACTCAAGATGTTAACAAAAATACTGAGAATGTGTAGGTCCACGTAATCCTTGGAGTAATCTATATGTTTGATTGATCTAATTAGATAGAAGGAGATGAAGATAAGATGAAGAACAAGAGAGAGAAAGTAGAGAGAGAAAGGAAAGGAAGAAGTAATATTAGATTAAGAGTGAAAATGGTGAATCTACAACTAACAACAACTACCCTTCCTAACATGCTAGGAAGGGAATATATAGCCCACCCTACATGTGGGCTTTATGGGTTATACTTACATAACTAGATCACGAGCCCAATCTACATATATATCGTTGGAGTGACCGATACTTTCTAAATACGTAAAAAACGTATTTCCAACAATCTCCCCCTAAGGGAGGTCACTCCAAGTTACAATGTCCTAAATAGTTTATAGCTCATGATCTATGCTAACAATGATGTGACCGAGACTTTTTTTGAGAAAACCTATTTCCAACAATCTCCCCCTAAGGGAGGTCACACCATTTTACAAAATCTTAAACCTAGCATACTATGCTTGAGTCTTCGATCTTGTTCTTGTGAATATGCTGATGAGATCTTTGACTTTAGTCTTGAGCATGTTTCCTTGCCTTGACTGTGTGCATAAATCACTTGTGAAATTTGCCTCCTCGTGACTTCATGTTCCACATACTTACACCTTCATAAATTCCTGAAAGCTTCAGAGTTTGATACAGCGGAAGACTTTACTTTTAGGCTTTCTTGAACTTGTTGAAGTATTAAGTGCATACAGTATAAGCATGTGTTGACGACTTCTTCTAGATTGTACACCGCAATGCCACCCTCTTGTTATGCTATATAAGACAGTTAGCAACAAAACATATACACAGATGAAATGGCCTTGAACATTTCATTCTAATTTGGTAGCATTTTACCTCCGGTCGGTGAAGACCGTTGGACGATATTAAATATCGTACTTGTGGCAGGTAGTTTCAATTAAGAACCTCCTTTACAAGCTTTCGCGGGTAAACCCGTTCTCTTTATTCGAGCGTCCAAAGCTGACTGCGAACATAAAGAGAGAATCATTTGGATAATAATATCCGCATGATTTGAAGCCGTCAATTCATGTTCCTGGAACAAGTGAAATTCAATTAAGAACCGCACCATCGTTGCTTTCCAGTTGTCAAAAGCTTGATTCGTATAGAATCTTGCAAGTTACCTACCAAGTGATGTTTGAGGTTAACACTAGAAGGATTTCCACTCATCACTGTGAACACTATAGAGTGTCACTCTGAGTGTTCTGGCAAGATCACTAAGATATTGCATAGAGGCCTTGAACATGTTTAAGTTCAGTTAAGAATTAAACCACTGTTGCTTTCCAGTTATCACAAGCTTGATTCATAAAGAATCGCACAAGTCACCTACCATGAGTTTTTTTTTATATTCGCACAAGAAGGATTTCCATCTTCATTGTAAATACTTTCGTATTACTCGGATGTTCAGGAAAGATCATGAAGATTTTGCGTAGGACTCTTAAGATCTTTCTTACTCTTCACAGTGTGTAAAGAAGCAAGGAATTATGAAAGTGTGTCCTAATGAGATATTTGATGATCTCAAATGGCTCTAGACTCGATCGTTCATTTTGGATTTTAGTGAGCGGAGGCTGGAGAGGAGTGCCACTATTTCAATACCAATTTATTCGGAGTGAATAAATCAATAGATAATGCGTTGTCTCCGTGTGATTAAAACAAATATTTTTTAAGAGATATCTGAGTTAGCTGGGATGGGTTGTGCATTGCATCACTGGTCCATGATGTCTTATCTTCAATATCAAGCATCATTAAAAAATGATCTTAATAGCATATGTGTTGACCCGGTTTCTGCCTAAGTTGTAACGAGGCTTCTTTCTTTTCACCCTTTGTCTTTACAATTCTTTTTCATTCTTCAACCCCTTCAATGCTTACCAATACGTCATAACTAGCACCTTGTTGTGATTTTTCCAGTGCTAACTTAAGTACTTGGTCGGCATTCATCTACGTCCACAAACTTTCTCCATCTTTCCTAAGGACTACTATTTCTAGCTATGGAATGTCCTTGGGAAGATTCGTCCGGTTCTAGAAGAATCATTGGACTTTAACCTATCTTACCATCCTTATGTCACCACAATCTTCATCGTCATGAAATAAATGGGTTGTGGGTAAGTATATGTCACCATGAAATCCATTTTGATATCCAAATCGATTTTCCTCCCCCTTAACATATGCCACGATATTCGAAAACATTTCGCACATGCCGGGATGAGCCAGCACATTAAATCAAACCATTGTTGATCTCAATATTAAATCACATTTTCTCCCCCATATTAAAAATATTAACCCAATCGATGTTTTTAATATCAATTGATTTAATAGCATTTTAAGAAAATTTGGAAGAAAAATGCAAATTCAATTATCTTCATGATTTTACAAGCTCTCCCTCAAATTAATGAAGGTGTACTTGAAACGTGAATAGAATACCTTTTAAACACAAGTGTAAGGTATTTATCACGTGCAAAGATCATATATGATAATGTATTCACAAGATTAGCAATTTACGAGGTTGGACCTGAATGATGGAGAACATCATATGATAGAATCACATGGTTCTTGTTCACGAATATTGGTCGCCTCGTCATGTCTGAAGTTATCTCTTGACATCATGTGTACGATTGATATTGTTGTCTTGACACCAATATGTGAACTTGGCACTTTCGGCATCAAAGATTCTGAATGCTGGACAACTTCTCCCCCTCAATTGTTGACCCGTGTTCTATTGAAAGAGTTGTAGTCGCTGTTTGAGTGGTCGCATCGTCGAGTATGTAGATATCAATTGTAAATTATTGTGGTTTGTGGAGATGATAACCTCATAAAAACAAGATTTCTCTTGTTTTAACAAATAAATGCACTGACACTAATGTAGTGATTTTACTAGCAATTAATGTTCATTTTCCTCGACTCACTCGAATTGATTTCCGATTTAACGTAGATTAATTTGTTCTTGGTGAAATGTATTTTTTGTATTTTTAGACTAAAATCTATTTAATTAAAAACTATTTATTTAAAATTTAAATCTAATTTAATTAACTAAAAACTTACTATTTAAATATTTAAAACTAATTTAAACTATATTTAAAACTATTTAAACAAAATTTGAAAACTATTTTAAACTATTTTAAAACTAATTTGAATTTAAACAAAATCTACTTAAAACTATTTTTAAATAAAACTAAGTTAATTCAACTAATTTTATTTTTTTTAAAACTAAATTTAAAAACAATTTAAATTTCGAAAAGTAATTAAAATATTTTTTATCTTTTTAATATTTAAACTTTATAAAAGAAAATTTATATAAAGCTTTTAATTAAAATTAATTAAACTAAAACATGTATTTAAAACTTAATTAATTAAAACTGACAGTGAATTTAAAACTAGCTAAGATGGAAAAGGTGTTGGCCAGTTAAACGCAAGGTCTGGAGTTCGAGACCCGGTATGGACTAATTTTTGGCTATTATTTTTTTTTTTGGAATTAGAACAAACAGACCAAGTGGGTCTGTTGTTTTTATGCAGCAATATAGCAATACAGATAAATCAAATAAGCTTAAACAAAGAACCAAATAAGCAGTCTAAAAGCAAATAAGCTGAGAAGCTGACACTAAAAAAAATAGAAACTGATAATAAGCTATTACAATAGCAAAACTAACTTATGACTAAACATAATTATGACTATAAACCAAACAAACCAAATATTTAAGCAGTAAAATCAAATAAGCACAACATTCAAAAACAGAAAAATAGATATAAACTTTAAACGAAATTTGAATCAAAATCAAATAAGCAAATAAGTCAAGCAAAATACCTAAAATAAGCACATCCAACCAAATCTTAAACAAACTAGTATCCTAATAAGCAGACTAAATATATTCAAAAATAAAGCAGATCCAAACAACTAAATAACAAATAAACAAGTTGATCCAAACAAAACACAAATCCAAACAGTAACTGAACTAGCAGATTAAGAAACATAAATTAAACCTAAAACTTAACAAAAAATAATAAAAAGAGTTTAAAAACCTTGTGATGATACCGTTGGGAAGAAGGGATGAAGCGCTGAGCCCCCTTTTATCCAAATCAAACACCACCGTTAAACATCAACATCATTCACGAATCGAAAAACCATTCAAACCAAACAGCTTGAACCAATAACTCCCCTCGATCAGATTTAATAAACTTCCCAGTAGGGGAAATTTTATACAACTTTTACTTTAATTTAATTAATCCAAAATTCAGAATAAAAATAAATTGCAAATAACTTTTAAATAAAAAGAGACTCGAATTTTTATTAATAACTGAAAATTAAATACAATACTTTGGAAAGAAAATTACAATTTTAAATCTAATCTAATTTTTGCATAAAATTAAAATAAAATAAAAAGTGCCCATAAATGAATTACAGGAAGAGGGTTTTTATAGGGAAACCCTAGAAAACTTGTTGAGGAAGATATTCAATCCTGGCCTTTGATTCCATCTCTTTTCTTCTCTGTCTTGATCAACGGTGGAAAACACACCTTTTATCACACGGATCACCAGGGTGTCTTGAAAGTGTGTTTGCTGTGTTTGTTGAAAGATGATGTGGACTCATTTGATTGGTGAAGTGGTTGTGATGATTTGTATCAACCAATCAAAACAAAGAAAAAGAGCCACGTAGATGTTCTCTCCTCCATCTTCTACATCCGATTCATATGAGAATTAATTTCCCACACATGTGAATCAAGTACTTGAATTAAGTGAAAAAGCCCCAAGTTAATTATTTATCTAGGGTTTATAAGATTGGGGTAAAAAATAAGGGTGTTCTGCATTTTTTCTTGGGAGAGAGGGATAAATAGTGAGTGCATTGTTCTTGTTTGTATCAAAAACAATAGGTGTGAGTGTGTTTGTTGGTTATTATCGAAAGTAATAATAATGTGGGGTGGGTAAGAGTTAAAAAGTGTGGTTGACCAAAACAAGTGAAAACTTTTCACTTTATACAATTACATTCCATCGTCCCATTTTTAATTTATCAAATGGGCTTGGACCAATACTGTCAAAAAAGACTCCCATTCGTATGTTAAGACTTGGGCTTTTGGTGGGCTCTTGGTGAAAAAGTAGTTTCTTAGCTTATGTTAATGGTCTTTTGGGCCCATTAATCCAAATATGGGTCCCACAAGCCCGTTTAACTCCATAAATATTAAATCTGCTAAAAACGAGCTCGATTTCAGCTTTGTCGATCTTTTCTTCAAAGTCGTGTCGAATTTGCCGGTTTTCGTGATCTTTGGCACACTTTTGGTCTTTTGACTTTGTCTTCGTCTCTTTCTTGGACTTTTCTTTAACATTTGACCGTGAAACCCCGTGTTTTCTTTCCTTTTGATCATTTGTACCTATTTCACACAAAAACACAAAACCACGCGTAATTCCGACTTTTACGATATTAAACACATGATTAGGTCTTGTTTTTCCTTGATTTTAGTGGCAAAAGGATAAGTGTTTACACACTTATTAAATCCCTACACTTGACCATTGCAATGACCCCATGCAATGCATAGTTTTAAAGCATTAAGTTACATTTTTCTCATAATTAACCCATCTTGGCCTTTATTAAGATAACCTATTACTACTATGATGAAAAGATGAAAACTTTGAAGGAAAAAAAAGTTATAACAATTTATTAACTTGGAAATTATTTGATGGCAGAAACTTGTAAAGAAATTTAAGACTTTAATTAGGGCTTTGGTGCACGAATATTAATCACCCTCAAGTTTCACGTTCCCCATACCAAGCTTAAAAACGAGATCATTGTTTACCATAAGTCTTTAAGTTAAAACCACTCATATAAGATAATTGTGTAATACTCTTTCTCTAATTCCTACGTTGTATCTCTAGATTTTATTGATTGTCATTCACCCGTAGGCTCATTTGACTTATTTGATAATTATTAGTCCAAAAATGAAGGCAAAACGGTGCAAACCCGACACTCAAAACCTAACCTTGTCCTAAAAAAATGTTGTCACTAAAGTAAGCCCACATCAAGGATGATTTAACACGATTTGGGGAATAAATTACCGGACCCAAAATTTGGCCAATAGTACTACTTATTAATTATTCCTCCAAAGTCATGTTGACTTTATGTGGAGTTTAGCAAGTTCACATCATATACCCTTAGGCTCTTTAAGATGTAAAAATGCTCCTCATCTATTGTCCACACCCTAAGGATCCTTGAAGATAAACAAGGGAATTGATTTTTTGATCAATTTTTATACAACACTTACCATGCCATACACCCTAAGGCTCTAATGACAAGGTTCGTGCGACATGCCCCGCACCCTAAGGCTCCTTGAGGTCATGTTTTAATCTTATTCTTTCTTTATTTATGATATATATAGTAGGCCAAATTCCGCGGTCCCATGGTCTGAATACCTCCTACTTAGTGGTTATGAGCCACCTTAGTCGGAAGTCCACAACGCTGGCACCCTCAATGTGTTCATGCTTTAATTACAAGGAGATAAAAGATTTGGCTAAGAGTTAAGATATCGAATCTACACCGCAAAAATCCTCATTTATTAAGCAATTAAATATACAAGCGGGAAGAAAGAGCCACAAAAACTCATATAAATAAGAATTAACCTTTAAACTTATTATCAACTCTATCATCTCTCGTTCTCCACAATTTAAAATCTCAAGGAATTAGACTCGTGGATGCTTAGCCTAATAAACTAATTAAGGTCCATATGGTTAAGGATACTAGCTAGAGTAAACTTGGATAAGTAAACTCGGGTTGAGTCAAAATATTCACGACGGGCCTAATATAACAAAAATATCTAAACTTGTTAAAACCATTTTAGTCATTTATTTATTTTTGACTTTATTCTTGAAATGAAAAATATAATGCGATGACAAAAGGAAAGAAAATAAATGAAAATACTACTAGGCCAAAATAGATCAAAAATTTGAAAAACGTTGAAATTTTTTTAATTTTCCGTTTAAATGAGGTCAAATTCATGGAAAAGCCCACTAAAATTCGATAGAAGTCCCCCCCCCCCCCTACACTTAATATAAACATTGTCCTCAATGTTTAAGCATGTGGGAGAATAAACTCCCCTACACTTAGGACATTGAGTACGTTGTTTAAAATCGAGCTAAGGAAGAGACAACTAAAGTGATTACATTTATTCATCTTATTTATATACAAGATTAAATCACAATAGCAAAAACTTATCGAAGGAACCGGGTACACGGGAACACGGGACCACGGGTCACGTCAAAAGTATCAAAAGTTGATCATTAAAGCACATGTCCCTGCACACAACATCACAATACAAACAACCTACTTGGCTCCCCCCCCCCCCCTACACTTATTGGGTGAAAATGGGTGAAGGTGAAAAAGGGTGGAAAGGATGGAAAAGGTAAAAATCTAACCTAGTTAAACGATGCTTGATTTATTTATCACAAGTCTCTAGCTCGACTCGATTTCCCGAATGTCAACATTCAAATGGGAAAATCATGGGAAAATCGAGATTTCCTAGGCAGGAAAATCTCTCCATGATAAAGGGTGAGATAAAGTCATATAGGGAATACCCCATGAAAATCCACCCGGGTCAAACACATAATTTCCATCATTAAAGGAAATAAACCCCGAGGTGGTAAAATCACACAAGTCAATGAAAAGAGGGGTACCCTTAGTCAAAAGTCTCTTACAAGGAAAGGTGTTATGGTGATATGGCAATGATAGCACAAACGTTTCTATTCCGGGATCAAACACTGATTCCTTAACAGGAAAATAGCAAGAGGTGTTGACATTTAAGCTCAAAATATCATCCAAATCCAAAGTGGGAAAGTCATCCTCTTCCAAACTCAATGTGAAAACATAAGTATCATCAGAGTCATAGGAAAACTCATCCTCGTGAGGAAAATAGGTATTTAGAAAGGTATCTAAATCCTCATCAAATGGAATAACCTCTAAAGTAGGAATGATCTCTAAAAGTGGAGGATCCTCCTCAAAAGTCATGACTTCTAAAATTGGGGTATAAAAGTCAAAAGGAGTCTCCATGGAAGAATCACTCATAGAGATATGAGGTGCATTAAGATCATAGGGTGGGTCATCAAAGTTAATGAGATCACTTAAAGAAGTGTCATCATCGTAAGTATCAAAGATTGGTATATCAAAAATGGGTGGGTCAAAAGATGGGTCGTCTAAACCGAAGATAGTGTGATCACTTGAAGAAGTGTCATCACTATAGGTGTCATAAATAGGAGTTCAAAAATTTGAGGCTCTAAGGGAAGGGATGAATTTATCACAAAATCATTTTGATTAGACTTTTGATTTCCAAAAGGATTAATAAAAATCTCTTCATTATCATAATTAAGAACATCAATCATATTGACCGACTCTTTTCCATTTGATTTAGTTGTGATTTTTCCCATTTTAAAAACTTGTTGTTCATCCCTAACCCTAAGAATTATTTCCCCTTCGGCCACATCAACTAAGGCTCTTCCGGATCTTAAGAATGGTCTACCAAGTATTAACGGAATACGAGGATCCATCTCATAGTCGACGACGACAAAGTCCACGGGAAAAGTGAATGTACCAACTCTAACAAAAACGTCTTCGGCAATACCAACGGGGTATGCGGGAGTTCTATTAGCTAACTCGAGAGTCATGCGAGTCGGTACAAGGTCGGGTAATCATAATTGTTTCCATACCGAGAGTGGCATAAGATTGATGCTAGCGCTGAGATCCGCTAAAGCCATACAATCATCAATTTGGGGAAACGAGCAAGGTAACACGAATCGTCCGGGACCTCCTGGTTTTTCGGGAAGCTCTTTGAGAAGAATCGCGGAACAATTCTCATTTAAACGAGTGTTCACGAGCTCAACCATTTTTTTCTTTCTTATTAAGCAAATCTTTGAACATTTTCACAAATTTTGGCATTTGAGCAAGTGCTTCAATAAGGCTAATGTTAACATTCACGTTGGAAATCATTTTCAAAAAGTTGGAAACATGAACGTCATCTTTGGTGAGCACTTTAGCCTTGTCTAACCTAGAGGGATAAGGGATATTAGGCTTAGACTTTGAAGGTTGAGAAGAAGAAGGAGAAGGACCCGCTTCTTGAACAACCTTATGGTTAGGCTCTTTGGGCAATGGAGAACTAGTACTAGGAATGGTAGTTGGAGGAATCACCGAAGGGGGAGTAGGTTTACTCATTATGACCTCCGGGCCTTGTCTCTCCTTTATGGGCGAAGAGATGGAAGGTCCCACTAAAGTGGCTCCACTTTGAGTAGTGATAGAACTCACATTAGCACGAGGGTTAATCTCGGTATTATAAGGTAAGGCTCCTTGGGGTCTAAGGGCTTGAATCATTGTCAAAAATTTCTTATCGGTCGATTCTTGCATCTCTCTCATAATTCGCTCATGGTCGGTCATATTTTGTAGAACCAAGTCCATTTGAGGATTATGCATGTTCATTTGATTATACCCTTGATTAGGAAAACCTTGGTTTTTATATTGAGGTTGAAAACCGTTGTTATTATGAAAATCTTGGTTATTATTTTGAAACCCTTGATTTTGACCATTAAAATTCCCTTGATTTGCATTCCCTTGAAAATTACCCATTTGAGGACCTTGGTTCCTATTTTGGTTTTGGGTATTTTGGGCGGGTGGGGGTGATCTTTGTGGAGCTACAAAACCCGGGGGAGCCCAATAATTAGTACTCTTATAAGACAAATGGTTAACATCAACATTTGGTTTAAAGTGAACCCTTTCATTTGCATTGGTGTTATAAGCATAAATTGTTGTTGATTGGAAACCTTATCACAATTAAAATATGAATGTAGTCCACCACAAGTCTCACACGTTTCACAAGTCTCTTTTAAGGCATTCACATGTGTAGTGGGAGGGTTATCTCTTAAAACAAGGTGTTTCACAATTGAAGTAAGCTCCTTAATTTGATTAGTCACCTCATTATCACTAGCACTAGCTATTGTAGTCCGTACACTTTTGGTTTGAACTTTTTCCTTGTTTTCAATTATTGTCCAAGCCTCGTTCATAGATTTCACAAGAATATTGCCCCCCTCGGCACTATAAAGTGAGTCTTGGTCATTAAGAGTTAAACCATTGTAAAACGTATTGATTTGATGCACTTTAGTGAAACCGTGTTGTGGATATTTTCTTAAAAGTTCCTTAAATCGATCCCAAGACTCACTAAAAGTTTCCTCATATTTTTGTTCAAAGGTAATGATGTCATTCCTTAAAGAGGTGGTCCGTGATGGTGGAAAAAAGTAGTTAATGAACTTGGTCTCTAAATCAATCCATGTAGTAATACTTTGGGGTGGTTCCTTATCAAGCCAAATCCGGGCTTGTCCCTCGAGGGAAAAAGGAAAGAGTTGTAAACGAATGGACTCTTGTGGCACCCCATTGTATTTGACAGTATTAGTCAAATGGATAAATCTCTTGATATGATCATGGGGGTCATCTTGGGAACGACCCAAAATGGTGTAGCGGAAACCATTTGAATAAAACCCGTTTTGATTTCAAAATTATTTGCTCCAATTGCGGGGATAACGATAGCGTCATCGTTTCCCTCAACGTGAGATTGCAGAATCTCAATCATAGGTCGGTTATCCGTTGCCATTGTATTGTCGAAAGCGCGATTCTCGGGATTGGCTTGAATGACGGTCTTTTTGTTTTTCTTCTTCTTCTTTTTGGAAGAATTAGAAGAATTTGGTACACCAATCGGTGTGTATGTACGCGCGCGAGTGCGCATACAATTAAAACTTTGGAATGAGGTAGGTGACCTCGGTCGACTTTGTAATGTAGGAATTTTTGCAATTCTTTTAATCATTAATGTTCGTTTTCCTCGACTCACTCGAATTGATTTCCGATTAGACGTAAAAGTAGTTGTTCTTGGTGAAATGTATTTTTGGTATTTTTTGACTAAAATCTATTTAATATTTAAAACTATTAAAACAATTGTGAAAACTATTTAAAAATGAAACTAAAATTACTTTAATCTATTTTTAAAAAAGTAAATACTTTAAAACTATGAAAAACTAGTTAAAATATTTAAAGACAAATCTATTTTAAATTTTATTAAACAAAATTTTAAAATATTAAAAACTATTTTGAATTTAAACAAGTTTTTTAAACTTAATAAAAGAAAATTAATATAAAACTTTTTAATTAAAATTTAAACTAACAAAAATTAATTAAAATATATTTAATTAAACTGCCAGATCTAACATAAGCTATATTAATTAAAAAGCTAGTAAAGAAACACAAAAGAGGTACTAGCTCAGTTGGTTATTGCGTTTGACAGTTAAGCGCGAGGTCCAGGGTTCGAGCCTAGGCAGAGCCGTATTTTTGCTTTATTATTTTTGGACTTTTTATATTACTCAGACCAATTGTGTCTGAGCTTTAAGCAGTGAACAGCAAAACAAATAAGAAAATAATATCTAAATCAAATAAGCACATGAATAGCACCAAATAAGCTCAATAACTGGAAATAAGCAACTAGCTAATAAGCTAAATCTATATAAGCAAATCAGCCACTATTCAGACAGAAAAACTTAACTTGAATAAAACAAGCAGATATTCAACTAAGCAAAACAAAACTAAAAATAAGCAAAACTAAAAATAATAAGCAAAATAAAGTCTAGATAAACAAATAGCAATACTGAACTATAAGCATTATAAGCAAAATATAAAATAAGCTTAACAAGATGAAGTGAAGTAAAATAAGCAAAAGTCCTAATTAAGCAATCCAAACAAAAACTAAAGCATAAATAAACATTAAACTTAAATCCAATTAGCAGAAAATTTAATAAAGCGGATTCAAACATTACTGAAACTTAAAAAGATATACTAAAACTTTAAAAAACTAAAATCAGATATATCTGGAACTTAAACTAGCCGATCTAACAGATTCAATATCCAAACAATAGCAAAATACGCAGATCCCAACAAACGAAATAAACACAAGCAGATAACCCAAAATAAACTCAAACAGTAGAATTAATCCAAACAATTACCAGATTATAACTATTAAACTAAAACTTAAAAAAATAAATAAAAGGAACAAGACCTGATGTCAAAATCCGTTGCGACAAAGGATGGGCACTGAGCCTCCTTGTTAAACCGAAACAACACCTCCTTCATCAAACCTCATTCTCGAATCAACGAACCGAAAACAAATCTTCGAGTCACGAACCAGAGTTTTAATAAACTTCCAGTGGGGAAGTTTAGTTCTTCTTTTCTTTTTTTTTTTATTTATTAATGAAAATCAGATAAAAAATAGATTGCAGTAATTTAAATAAAACGATACAAAATTTAAACGAAAGGAATTTTTCATTAATAACCAAAAATCTTGAGTACAATACTGAAAAACTAAAAATACAATTTACCTAAAATCTAATTTGTATAAAAATAAAATTAAAACTAAAATTAATCCTCCTCCTAAAAAACAGTAATAAAGAAAAATTGGAATATTGATTACAAGTTGTGAGGGGTTTTATAGGCGAACCCAAATGCCTTGTTGATGAAGACATCAATTCCTGGCCCTTGATTCCATCTTTTCTCTCTCATTTCTTGATCAACGGCTGAGAATCAATCCCTCTTCACTCGGATCGCCAGGCTGGCGTGTTTGTGTTTCTTCATGCTGATTTGGCATCCTTTTATTGGAGAAGTGGTGGTTGTGGTTGGTTTAGACTAATCAAAATCAAGGGGTGAGCCACGTCAGGAGAGGACCACCATCAAATTAATCCCGAAAACCATGGGGAATTAATTTGGGTGCGTGTGAATCAAGTGCTAAAGGGAAAAGCCCCAATTTTACTTTGGTAATGTTTTTTTATTAGGGTTTATACAGTAAAAAATGATAGTGCGTATTTTTTGGGAGAAAAAGAGTGTGGGTGAGTTGTTCTTGGTTGTATCGAAAAGAAATAAAGTGAGTGGATGGGTAAAAACGTTTTTATAAAAACGTGTGGTGTGTGTGTGTTGACTGGGATAACACGTGTGTGGTGTTGACTGAGGGTTTTGACCAAGGCAAAACAAACAAAGTTAGAATCTTTGTTTCTCCGTTTCATTTTCACCCTTGTGGGCTTTGTGATCCAATACTCAATACTCCATACGAATTGGCTTCAATTGATTTGGGCCATGTTTTGGTCTATTAGTTATTTAACAAGTAACAAATGACTTTCAAATGGGCTTTTGAGCCCATTAACCCAAATGTGGGACCCACTTGGCCCAATTTTCTTCATAAAATTAAATCCACTAAAAATCAAGCTCAAATTTGGCTTTGTTGATCATTTCTTCAAAACCCGTGTCGATTTGCCGGTTTTCGTGATCGTGAGTTCACTTTTGGTCTTTGACTTAGTCTTCGTCTCTTTCTTTGACTTTTCTTCAACATTTGACCGTGATATCACGTGTTTTCTTTCCTTTTGATATTTTGTACCTATTTAACACAACAAACACAAAACCACGCGTAATTCCGACATTTACGATACTAAACACATGATTAGGTCTTGTTTTTCCTTGATTTTAGTGGCAAAAGGATAAGTGTTTACACACTTATTAAATCCCCTACACTTGACCATTGCAATGACCCCATGCAATGCATAATTTCAAAGCATAAAGTTACATTTTTCTCATAATTAACCCATTATGGCCTTTATTAAGATATACTATTATTACTATGACGAAAAGATAAAAACAAAAGTTATAATATTTATTTAACTTGGAAATTATTTGATGGAAGAAACTTGTAAAGAAATCTAAGACTTAAATTAGGGCTTTGGTGTCATGAATATTAATCACCCTCAAGTTTCACGTTCCCCATACCAAGCTTAAAAACGAGATCATTGTTTACCATAAGTCCTTAAGTTAAACCACTCATATAAGATAATTGTGTAATACTCTTTCTCCAATTCCTACGTTGTATCTCTAAATTTTATTGATTGTCATTCACCCGTAGGCTCATTTGACTTATTTGAAAATTATTAGTCCAAAAATGAAGGCAAAACGGTGCAAACCCGACACTCAAAACCTAACCTTGTCCTAAAAAATGTTGTCACTAAAGTAAGCCCACATCAAGGATGATTTAACACGATTTGGGGAATAGATTCCCGTACCCAAAATTTGGCCAATAGTAATACTTATTAATTATTCCTCCAAAGTCATGTTGACTTTATGTGGAGTTTAGCAAGTTCACATCATATACCCTTAGGCTCTTTAAGATGTAAAAATGCTCCTCATCTATTGTCCACACCCTAAGGATCCTTGAACGATAAACGAGGGAATTGATTTTTGATCAATTTTTATTCAACACTTACCATGCCATACACACTAAGGCTCTAATAAGGTTCGTGCTACATGCCCCACACCCTAAGGCTCCTTGAGGTCATTTTTTAATCTTATTCTTTCTTATTTATGACATATATAGTAGGCCAAATTCCGCGGTCCCATGGTCTGAATACCTCCTACTTAGTGGTTATGAGCCACCTTAGTCGGAAGTCCACAACGCTGGCACCCTCAATGTGTTCATGCTTTAATTTCAAAAAAAATAAAGATTTGGATAAGAGTTAAGATATCGAATCTACACCGCAAAAATCCTCATTTATTAAGCAATTAAATATACAAGCGGGAAGAAAGAGCCACAAAAACCATATAAGCAAAAATTAACCCTTAAACTTATTATCAACTCTGTCATCTCTCGTTCTCCACAATTTAAAATCTCAAGGAATGAGACTCGTGGATGCTTAGCCTAATAAACCAATTAAGGTCCATATGGTTAAGGATACTAGCTAGAGTAAACTTGGATAAGTAAACTCGGGTTGAGTCAAAATATTCACGACGGGCCTAATATATCAAAGATATCTAAACTTGTTAAAACCATTTTATTCATTTATTTTTTTATTTTTTTGACTTTATTCTTGAAATAAAAAATACGATGCGATGACAAAAGGAAAATAAATAAAAATACTACTAGGCCAAAATAGATCAAAATTTTGAAAAACGTTGAAAAAAATTTAAAATTTTCGGTTAAATGGGGTCAAATTCATGGAAAATCCCACTAAAATTCGATAGAAGTCCCCCTACACTTAATATAAACATTGTCCTCAATGTTTAAGCATGTGGGAGAATAAACTCCCCTACACTTAGGACATTGAGTACGTTGTTTAAAATCGAGCTAAGGAGGGGACAACTAAAGTGATTACATTTATTCGTCTTATTTATATACATGTATGAATCACAATAGCAAAAACTTATCGAAGGAACCGGGTACACGGGAAACACGGGATCACGGGTCGCGTCAAAAACACCAAAAGTGGATCATTAAGGCACATGTCCTTGCACAACATCACAACACACAAACAACCTACTTGGCTCCCCCCTACACTTATTGTAGAAAATAGATAAAATAATAGATCATCGGGTTGCCTCCCGAGAAGCGCTTGTTTTTGTTAACCGAGTCACGAGCCTGACTCGACCCCGAATTAAATGGTCCATGGGGAAGCCTCTAATGTAATACCGGGATCAAAAATCTTATCCTCAGTCCCGGAGGAACATAATAAATGAGAGGTAAGAGGATAAGTCATGAAAGGTAAAAAGGTCCTCTCAACATATGTGAAGTTATCATCCACGTGAGTATCAATATTAAGAAACTCATCGATCTCGGGAATGAGAAAACCATCATCATCACTAAAAGTGATATGTGGAAGAGAATCGATGGTAGAATCAAAAGTAATTGGTGAAGAGGCAAATGTGAATTTATCAAAATCTGAGTTTTAAAAATCAATATCAATATCAAGTTTTAAAACTCCATTTTCCTTCTCATCAATACCATGATCACAATTAAGCTCATGCGAGAAATCCAATAACACAGGATCATAAAAAGTATCCTCGTGATGGAATTTCTCAATACTCGGGGTATAAAAGTCATCACTAAGGAGTAAAGAATCCGATAAATCATTACTATCATGGTTTTCAAAAGTCGGTTTTGGTAAAATAGGAGAATCATCCTCATCCGATCCCGATGAATAATTAAAAATGTAGTCGGAATCACAAGATAATTCATCCCTATCTACAAACACCTTAGGTGTAGGACAAATTAAGGGTTCTTCTTCTATGCACTCATTATAAAGTTCTTCACACTCCTTAAAAATTGGTTTATCAAAACATGTCTCGCTAAGAGGATTTGAAGAAAACATAAAGTCATTTGAAGGAGTAGGTGAAGGACTCATAAAAGAAATGGGGTCATCAATGGGTAATGGAGGCTCAAGTATAATCTCGGGAATTTCCTCAATAGGTGAGGAAAGAGGAGAGCTAATTGTATCTGTGGGTGTCAACACCGGAGGGTGAGTAACACTCATGATAATCTTCGGGCCTTGTCTCTCCTTTATTGGCGGAGAGATGGAAGGATCCACAGTGGGAACATCACTACTAGTAGTGGTGTTAGCCTCAACATCAACTCTCAAAGACGGCTCAATATCACCTTGAGCTTGATAGGTTTCTAAAATGAGCATGAATTTCCTATCGGTTTCCTCTTGCCATTCTCTTAGTAATCTATCATGTTCCTCAAGTTTATGAAGAATTAAATCCATTTGAGGTTGTGAAATACTCCCTTGATTATAGTTTTGAAAATTGCCTTCATTTGGAAAACCTTCATTATTTGAAAACCCTTGATTTTGAAATTCCCCATAAAACCGTTGATCATAATGTGGTGGCTCACTAGTTGTAGGAAAACTAGGGAAGCCAAAATAAATATTAGTAGCATAACACATACTTTTCTCATTATTATAAACCTCCTCATAAGTTTTGTCACGATTAAACTAAGCATGAGGTCCACCACAAGTCGTACACTCCTCGGACATAATCTTATAACGCTCTTCTTGCAATATTTCCCAAATCGGGCGATTATCTATGGTAGTGTCGAAAGAAATTGAAATAACAATAATACGTAATATTTTTGGTGTAATGCTTTAGGAAAAGTATTACTTTTTTATTTTTTAATTTTTTTTTGGTGCAAATCTTAGGAAAGAATTTGCTTTTGTGATTTTTTAATTTTTTTGTATTTTTATCTTTTTGATTTTTTTTATATTTTTGATTTTTTTTAACAAGAAAAATAACGTTCAAAATCGAACAGATCCCAAATCCAAATCGTCTCACGACAAATCGTCAATCGTAACGAGCGAAGCAGCAGCGGCGCCATTTTAATGTAGGAATTTTTGCAATTCTTTTAATCATTAATGTTCGTTTTCCTCGACTCACTCGAATTGATTTCCGATTAAACGTAAAACTAATTGTTCTTGGTGAAATGTATTTTTGGTATTTTTTGACTAAAATCTATTTAATATTTAAAACTATTAAAACAATTGTGAAAACTATTTAAAAATGAAACTAAAATTACTTTAATCTATTTTTAAAAAAGTAAATACTTTAAAACTATGAAAAAACTAGTTAAAATATTTAAAGACAAATCTATTTTATATTTTATTAAACTAAATTTTAAAATATTAAAAACTATTTTGAGTTTAAACAAATTTTTTAAACTTAATAAAAGAAAATTAATATAAAACTTTTTAATTAAAATTTAAACTAACAAAACTTAATTAAAATCTATTTAATTAAACTGTCAGATCTAACATAAGCTATATTAATTAAAAAGCTAGTAAAGAAACACAAAAGAGGTACTAGCTGAGTTGGTTATGGCGTTTGACAGTTAAGCGCGAGGTCCAAGGTTCGAGCCTAGGCAGAGCCGTTTTTTGCTTTATTATTTTTGGACTTTTTATATTACTCAGACCAATTGTGTCTGAGCTTTTAAGCAGTGAACAGCAAAACAAATAAGCAAATAACAGCTAAATCAAATAAGCACATGAATAGCACCAAATAAGCTCAAAACTGGAAATAAGCAACTAGCTAATAAGCTAAATCTATATAAGCAAATCAGCAACTATTCATACAGAAAAACTTAACTCGAATCAAACAAGCAGATATTCAACTAAGCAAAACAAAACTAAAAATAAGCAAAACTAAAAATAATAAGCAAAATAAAGTCTAGATAAACAAATAGCCATACTGAACTATAAGCACTATAAGCAAAATAGAAAATAAGCTTAACAAGATGAAGTGAAGTCAAATAAGCAAAAGTCCTAATTAAGCAATCCAAACAAAAACTAAAGCATAAACAAACATTAAACTTAAATCCAATTAGCAGAAAATTTAATAAAGCAGATTCAAACATTACTGAAACTTAAAAAGATATACTAAAACTTTAACAAACTAAAATCAGATATATCTGGAATTTAAACTAGCAGATCTAACAGATTCAATATCCAAACAATAGCAAAATACGCAGATCCCAACAAACGAAATAAACACAAGCAAATAACCCAAAATAAACTCAAATAGTAGAATTAATCCAAACAATTACCAGATTATAACTATTAAACTAAAACTTAAAAAATAAATAAAAGGAACAAGACCTGATGTCGAAATCCGTTGCGACGAAGGATGGGCGCTGAGCCTCCTTGTTAAACCGAAACAACACCTCCTTCATCAAACCTCATTCTCGAATCAACGAACCGAAAACAAATCTTCGAGTCACGAACCAGATTTTTAATAAACTTCCAGTGGGGAAGTTTATTTCCTCTTTTCTTTTTTTTATATTTATTAATGAAAATCAGATAAAAATAGATTGCAGTAATTTAAATAAAACGATACAAAATTTAAACGAAAGGAATTTTTCATTAATAACCAAAAATCTTGAGTACAATACTGAAAAACTGAAAATACAATTTACCTAAAATCTAATTTGCATAAAAATAAAATTAAAACTAAAATTAATCCTACTCCTAAAAAGACAGTAATAAAGAAACATTGGAATACTGATTACAAGTTGTGAGGGGTTTTATAGGCGAACCCAAATGCCTTGTTGATGAAGACATCAATTCATGGCCCTTGATTCCATCTTTTCTCTCTCATTTCTTGATCAATGGCTGAGAATCAATCCCTCTTCACTCGGATCGCCAGGTTGGCATGTTTGTGTTTCTTCATGCTAATTTGGCATCCTTTTATTGGAGAAGTGGTGGTGGCGATTGGTTTAGACTAATCAAAATCAAGGGGTGAGCCACGTCAGGAGAGGACCACCATCAAATTAATCCTGAAAACCATGGGGAATTAATTTGGGTGCGTGTGAATCAAGTTCTAAAGGGAAAAGCCCCAATTTTACTTTGGTAATTTTTTTATTAGGGTTTGTACAGTAAAAAATGATGATGTGTATTTTTTGGGAGAGAAAGAATGTGGGTGAGTTGTTCTTGGTTGTATCGAAAAGAAATAAAGTGAGTAGATGGGTAAAAACGTTTTTATAAAAACGTGTGGTGTGTGTGTTGACTGGGATAACACGTGTGTGGTGTTGACTGAGGGTTTTGACCAAGGCTAAACAAACAAAGTTAGATTCTTTGTTTCTCCGTTTCATTTTCACCCTTGTGGGCTTTGTGATCCAATACTCAATACTCCACACGAATTGGGCTTCAATTGATTTGGGCCATGTTTTGGTCTAGTAGTTATTTAACAAGTAACAAATGGCTTTCAAATGGGATTTTGAGCCCATTAACCCAAATGTGGGACCCATTTGGCCTAATTTTCTTCATAAAATTAAATCCACTAAAAATCGAGCTCAAATTTGGCTTTGTTGATCATTTCTTCAAAACCCGTGTCGATTTGCCGGTTTTCGTGATCGTGAGTTCACTTTTGGTCTTTGACTTAGTCTTCGTCTCTTTCTTGGACTTTTCTTCAACATTTGACCGTGAAATCCCGTGTTTTCTTTCCTTTTGATATTTTGTACCTATTTAACACAACAAACACAAAACCACGCGTAATTCCGACATTTACGATACTAAACACATGATTAGGTCTTGTTTTCCCTTGATTTTAGTGTCAAAAGGATAAGTGTTTACACACTTATTAGAGAGGAAAGGGATTATCCCTCTCGAGGTGCAATATTAAAAAGTTACAAAAATATATACGTAATACTACTTGAGTTGGCAAACCAATAATCGGTCGTCCCTCTCTATATACGCACAAGCAAGCGGGGAAACGAGGTGGCACAAAGCACTTGAAAACCTTTTTCCTTAGACGGCCTTTTATAGCGTGTCGCCTTATACCCACCTTATAGTTTGTATATATCGAGTTCAAACGTCTTACTAGTATTTATCTATTTTGCCTTTTTTTCTCGTTGTGGATTCGAATAAAATAGTTAGGTGATGAAATCCCAACTAAGGTCTTATTTGAAAAGTAGGTAAATTAATGTTCTATGTAATATAATATAGTAAAAGAAAAATATTTTTGTATTTTTTAGAAAAATATATATTCACAAGAAAATCGAAAAAATCGAAATAAGAAAAATAATAATACGTAATATTTTTGGTGTAATACTTTTAGGAAAAAGTATTACTTTTTGATTTTTTAATTTTTTTGTTGCAAATCCTAGGAAAGAATTTGCTTTTGTGATTTTTTTTAATTTTTTTTTGTATTTTTATATTTTTGATTTTTTAATGTTTTTGATTATTTTTTATTTTTGCAAGAAAATTAACGTTCAAAATGAACGGATCCCAAAATCCAAACGTCTCACGAAAATCGTCAATCGTAACGAGCGAAGCGGCAGCGGCGCCAATTTAATGTAGTGATTTTACTAGAAATTAATGTTCGTTTTCCTCGACTCACTCGAATTGATTTCCGATTTAACGTAGATTAATTTGTTCTTGGTGAAATGTATTTTTGGTATTTTTAGACTAAAATCTATTTAATTAAAAACTATTTAAACTATTTAAAATTTAAATCTAATTTAATTAACTAAAAACTTACTATATATATAATTAAAACTAATTTAAACTATATTTAAAACTATTTAAACAAAATTTGAAAACTATTTTAAACTATTTTAAAACTAATTTGAATTTAAACAAAATCTACTTAAAACTATTTTTAAATAAAACTAAGTTAATTGAACTAAATTTTTTTAAAAAAAAAAACTAAATTTAAAAACAATTTAAATTTCGAAAAGTAATTAAAATATTTTTTATCTTTTTAATATTTAAACTTTATCAAAGAAAATTTATATAAAGCTTTTAATTAAAATTAATTAAACTAAAACTTGTATTTAAAACTTAATTAATTAAAACTGACAGTAAATTTAAATCCTATATTAATTAAATGACATGAAATAAAACACAAATAAGGTACTAGCTAAGATGGAAAATGTGTTGGGCAGTTAAACGCAAGGTCTGGAGTTCGAGACCCGGTATGGACTAGTTTTTGGCTTTTATTTTTATTTTGGAATTAGAACAAATAGACCAAGTGGGTCTGTTGTTTTTATGCAGTAATATAGCAATACAGATAAATCAAATAAACTTAAACAAAGAACCAAATAAGCAGTCTAAAAGCAAATAAGCTGAGAAGCTGACACTAAAAAAATAGAAACTGATAATAAGCTATTACAATAGCAAAACTAACTTATGATTAAACAGAATTATGACTATCAACCAAACAAACCAAATATTTAAGCAGTAAAATCAAATAAGCACAACATTCAAAAACAGAAAAACAGATATAAACTTTAAACGAAATTTGAATCAAAATCAAATAAGCAAATAAGTCAAGCAAAATACCTAAAATAAGCACATCCAACCAAATCTTAAACAAACTAATATCCTAATAAGCAGACTAAATATATTCGAAAATAAAGCAGATCCAAACAACTAAATAACAAATAAACAAGCTGATCCAAACAAAACACAAATCCAAACAGTAACTGAACTAGCAGATTAAGAAACATAAATTAAATCTAAAACTTAACAAAAAATAATAAAAGAGTTTAAAAACCTTGTGATGATACCATTGGGAAGAAGGGATGAAGCGCTGAGCCCCCTTTTATCCGAATCAAACACCACCGTTAAACATCAACATCATTCACGAATCGAAAAACCATTCAAACCAAACAGCTTGAACCAATAACTCCCTTCGATCAGATTTAATAAACTTCCCAGTAGGGGAAATTTCATACAACTTTTACTTTAATTTAATTAATCCAAGATTCAGAATAAAAATAAATTGCAAATAACTTTTAAATAAAAAGAGACTCGAATTAAACTAAATTAATTTTTATTAATAACTGGAAATTAAATACAATACTTTGGAAAGAAAATTACAATTTTAAATCTAATCTAATTTTTGCATAAAATTAAAATAAAATAAAAAGTGCACACAAATGAATGACAGGAAGAGGGTTTCTATAGGGAAACCCTAGAAAACTTGTTGAGGAAGATATTCAATCCTGGCCTTTGATTCCATCTCTTTTCTTCTCTGTCTTGATCAACGGTGGAAAACACACCTTTTATCACACGGATCACCAGGGTGTCTTGAAAGTGTGTTTGTTGTGTTTGTTGAAAGATGATGTGGACTCATTTAATTGGTGAAGTGGCTGTGATGATTTGTATCAACCAATCAAAACAAAGAAAAAGATCCACGTAGATGCTCTCTCATCCATCTTCTACATCCGATTTATATGGGAATTAATTTCCCATACATGTGAATCAAGTACTTGAATTAAGTGAAAAAGCCCCAAGTTAATTATTTATCTTAGGTTTATAAGATTGGGGTAAAAAATAAGGGCGTTCTGCGTTTTTTTCTTGGGAGAGAGGGATAAACAGTGAGTGCATTGTTCTTGTTTGTATCGAAAACAATAGGTGTGAGTGTGTTTGTTGGTTATTATCGAAAGTAATAATAATGTGGGGTGGGTAAGAGTTAAAAAGTTGGTTGACCAAAACAAGTGAAAACTTTTCACTTTATACAATTACATTCCACCGTCCCATTTTAATTTTTCAAATGGGCTTGGCCCAATACTGTCAAAAAAGACTCCCATCCGTATGTTAAGACTTGGGCTTTTGGTGGGCTCTTGGTGAAAAAGTGGTTTCTTAGCTTATGTTAATGGGCTTTTGGGCCCATTAATCTAAATGTGGGTCCCACAAGCCCGTTTAACTCCATAAATATTAAATCTGCTAAAAACGAGCTCGATTTCGGCTTTGTCGATCTTTTCTTCAAAATCCTGTCGAATTTGCCGGTTTTCGTGATCTTTGGCACACTTTTGGTCTTTTGACTTTGTCTTCGTCTCTTTCTTGGACTTTTCTTCAACATTTGACCGTGAACCCCCGTGTTTTCTTTCCTTTTGATCATTTGTACCTATTTCACACAAAAACACAAAACCACGCGTAATTCCGACTTTTACGATATTAAACACATGATTAGGTCTTGTTTTTCCTTGATTTTAGTGGCAAAAGGATAAGTGTTTACATACTTATTAGACACGTACATTTATTCATGTTAGATTGTGTTATTACGTAAACACAATCCCTTACATGGTTATAAAGTAAACCATCTCCGAAAAAATTAATTCCCGTTGTTGAGTCAAAGCTTTCCGGTGAAATGCTTGACTTGAATATGAAAAGCTGGTTACTATCTTATATAATAGCAAACCATTTTGAGCATGTTTTAAATCATTTAAACTTCTGCTCGAACTTTATTTACAACCCCGTGTCATTATTAAATGACATTTCTAGTATCGTAAATATTATCGATTCCAGAAAACATGCTCTTTTTATCAAAACATTTTTGAACACACAATTTTGAAAGATTTAGAAAAAACCTTTTGAGAAATTCTCGAAAAATTGTGTTCAAAGTTTTGAAAACCAATTACTTGACCTTAAGATGTTGAATATCTTACTAAATGAGCTCAAGTCCGAGAAGTTGTAAACTTCCCGTTGTTAAGGATAAGTTTATCATCAGCGATAAACTTTCCTTTGAACTGAAGAACGAGTCCTAAGTTGAAATTTACTTAGAAGTCGGTTTCATGAGCTTGACTCAATAAACTTTCCTTTCTTTGAAGTCCGGGGCATAATCTGAAATGTGATTATACGCCATTTTACACGAGCTTAAAACCTTTGAATAGTTTCAATGATAACTCGTGTCCGAGAAAATTTCATTTCTCGTTAATGAGGATAAGTTTATCATCGGCGATAAACTTTCCTTTCTTTGAAGCGCGGGCTACAATCTGTCATGTGACTGCAAGCCGTTGTGCATGAGCTTAAAAACTTCGAATGTTTTTAATCATAAGCTCATGCCTGAGAAAAATTAATTTCTCGTTGTGAGGGTAAGGTATCGTTGACAAGATAAACTTCCCTTTATTTGAAGTCCGGGTCATTCTCTTACATTTAACAATGAACCATTTACACGAGCTTAAAACCTTTGAATGGTTTTTAGGATAAGCTCGTGTCCGAGAAAACTTAATTTCTCGTTTGTGAGGATAAGTTTATCATCGGCGATAAACTTTCCTTTATTTAAAGATCGGGTCATCGTCTGATATTTAACGATGAGCCTTATACACGAGCTTAAAACCTTCGAATAATTTTAGTAATAGCTCGTGTCCGAGAAAATTTAATTTCTCGTTTAGAGGGTAAGTTATTGTTGACGAGATAAACATCCCTTTCTTTGAGGTTCGGGTCATCGTCTGTCATTTAACGATGAGCCATATACACGAGCTTAACTACAAATCCCCTGAGACACTTGTTTCTCTGATATCATCTTCTTCAATAACCAAACTCTAAGAGTGTCCTTAGTTGAACGGTTGATAAAGAGATTTCGTATGTATCAATTAAGTTCGTTTTCCTCGACTCACTCGAATTGATTTCCGACTAACGTTTCGACTTACTTGTTCTTGGTTAACGTATTTTTAGGATATTTTAAACTAAAAGCTACTTAATATAAAATCTATTTAATCTAATGTGAAAATTAAACTAATAAAAACTTTTATTCTAATTAATTAATTGTCTAAACAATTTTAAAAACTATTTTAAACTAATTTTAATAAAAACAATTTTGAAATAAATCTAATTTAAATTTAATACTAATTTTAAGGTAAAACAAACTTTTTAAATGAAATCTAATTTAAAAACCAAATTTAAAATCATAAAATAAAACTATTTGAAATAAAAGTAATTTTAAAACTAATTTAAAATGGTAAAAGTAAATTAAGAAAATATATTTTTTTTAAACTTTTTATATTTTATAAAAAACTGAATTGTAAAAGAAAACTAAATAAAACTTTTAATAAAAAATTAATTAAACTAAAAACTTAATTAAATCTACTTAATTTAAAAACTGCCAAATTGAAACTTTCCTATATTAATTAATCAAGGAATAAACAAACACAAGAAGGGACTTAGCACAGTTGGTTGGGGCGTTTGCCTGCTATGCGAAGGGTCCTGGGTTCGAATCCCAACAGGACCAAATTTGATACTATATATTTTTTTAACTTGAAATTTTATTACTGGAATTTTGATACTTCAGACCAAATTTCTGGATTCAGTTACAGTAACCAAAAAAACCAAATAAGCTTAAAAGCTAAAAATCATACAGGGAAAATAAATAAGCTAAAACAGATAATCTGAAAAACCCAAATAAGCAAATCTATTTTAAACCGAAAGTAAGCATGGCATCATTTTGAAAAACCAATAACTGATAAAGCTAGTGAAAAGCAGAACATAAACTAAAGTAACGAATAAGCCAAACCAGTTAAGCAGATAAAATAAGCTATGAAACCTAAAAGCAAACTAAAAACTGTTGGGAATAAATTATGGGTCAGTTCACTAGACGCTGATAAGAAGAGTTCAAGCGCTGATAAGATGACATTGGACGCTGACAGCCAAGCGTTGACAGTGAGGAAAGTCAACGCTGATAGCCTGGAAGACAAGCACTGATGGAAGTTATCTTATACGAATCTTTTGTTTATTTGTTTCTTTATTTGTATATGGTAAAGATAAACTCGACATTGTATTTTCCATTATTATCTTTACCTAGAATAGTTGATTCGTGGCTTCTTGTACAAGACTTCTTAATCTATAAAAGAAGATCTTTTAGGTTAATGTTAATCATCAGTTATAATAAGTTTTCACAAGTATTCGACTGTTAAACCTCTTTCATTGTAATCAAGTTCGATTATTCTAATACAAGTGAAAGTTTGTTTAACATCTTTGTGTTCTAGGTTAAGTGTTAATTCCGCATAACACTTAGTTACTTTATTCATAAGCAAAGGTTTCTCTACGTGTATTACTTGATCTAATCTCGTATACACAAAGCTTAATCGATCTAAGTTTGGGATCAACAAGTGGTATCAGAGCTTGTTGAGAAACTTTTGATCTTTAAGTAACGCAAGAACCCTAAAACACCAAAAACCCTAAAACAACGAAACCCTAAATTTCTCAAAACCCTAAAAACATCATGTCTGGCTCAGAACAACCTCCTGCTCCTGTTTTGCTACAAAGCAACACCACAAACCCTAGTATCAAAATTCCCATGTTTGATGCCAGGAACTTCGAGCTTTGGAAGTCCAATTTTGAGCAATATGTAGCCATCCATTACTACACTCTTTGGGAGATTGTTGAATATGGGAACACATTCAACAAAGCTCAAAAGATTGCTAATGCTATTGCTGCAAGGGTAGCTGTTCCTAATTGTCCTGAAGCTGATAAGAAGGAAAGGCCTGAAGATGGAAGAGCTGTATCTGCTGAAGGTATAGCCAAGAAAAGGGTGGACATGAAAATTTTGAACATCATGAAACACGCCTTGGGTCATGAGAATCAGCACAAGTACAAATGCTTTGAGTCTGCAAAAGAGCTTTGGGAAGCTCTTGAAGTAGCACATGGTGGCAATGCTGACACTAAAGAAGAAAAGAAGAAGCAACTCATGCATGAGTATGCTGTCTTTAAGGCTCAACCCAATGAGAATCTCAGCAGTGTGAGAAGTAGACTGCTTGACATTACAAGTCAACTTTCCTTCATGGGAACACAGATTGATGACCCTGACTTGAATGCTACTTTTCTCAAAAGCCTTGGTGAGGTATGGAAGATTGAGGTAAGATCCATTCTTGTCAATAACACCCACAAAACCTCTAGGTTTGATGACATCTTCAACAAACTAAGACTGTTGGAGAATGAATGGCTTTTGGAGAGTGATAATAAACCTTCCAGTAGCAACATGGCCTTCTTCTCACAAAGTGAAGGTCAATTTGATTCCATGAACTCCTATAGACATCCAGTCACTGGATCTGCATGTGTCAACGCTGGATCACATCCTATCAGCGTTGGAACACATCCTGTCAGCGCTGGATTACATCCTGTCAACGCCTCACACTCAAGCGCTGACACTTACAGTTTTGGCGCTGATGGAATTAAACCTGCTGGTTTAGATCTAGATACTGTGTGTGCATTCATTGCTTCTTTGCCCAGTGATTCAAGGATTACATATGAGGATCTTAAGCAAATAAGTGATGAGCAATTGGAAGAGATGGACATCAAGTGGACTATGGCTCTTGTAAGTTTAAGAGCAAACAGGTTTAATAGAAGGTTCAAGAAGAAGATGACCTTTGATGCTAAGGATGTTGCTGGATTTGACAAATCCAAAGTTGAGTACTACAATTGTCATCGTATGGGGCACTTTATGAGGGAATGTAGATCTCCAAGAAGATCTGATGCTGGTAAGCCTTCAAGCCAAATGGTTAAGAGCCAAGATTCCAAGGCCATGGTAGTTGTTCAACAAATTGATGGTGTTGGAGGATGGGACTGGAGCTGGAACTTTTTGGCTAAGGATGAGGAAGAGGACAAAGCATTGGTTGCTGAAGTTAAAGAAGAGCATGTTGAATATGCTCTCATGGCACACTCCTCCTCTTCATCAGATAATGAGGTATATGATGATGCTTTCTGTTCTAAGGGTTGTCGTTTAAATACTGAAAAACTAAATAAGGAGATAGTAAAATTATTAGATGAGGCAAGTTCTGAAAGATGCAAAGTATCTAATTATCAAATTGCTCTCACCCAAACAGAAAGGACAGTAGCTGAGTATAAGAAAATGGACTTTGATTTAAAGGATAAAATAAATATCTTAAAACATGAGTTACATCAAAGTAAAGATATTCAAGATATCACAAACAGGGTTAATCTTGATTTGATAGCTAAGTTAGATGAGGCTAACAAAAATAAAGATAATGTGAGTCTTAAAATCCAGAGATTCGATAAGGCCACATAAACCCTAGGAGAGTGTGTTAGTAAACAAAGAGACTCTAAGGACATGAGTGGGATTGGGATGAAAGATTATACTGGTGTTCCACCACCAGCTGGGGATTTCTATGGTGTCCAATCAAAGGACTTATCTTGGACTGGCTTGCCAGAACTCCAAGAGAAGGAATTCATTCCTCCACCTAGAGTGACTTCCCCAGTTGAAGAGTATAAACAAAAACTGACTGACCTAGATGAGTGGAAGAAAGCTAACCACACTTTGTTTGTTAAGGGAGGTTTGTTGTGTGAAAGTCCAAATGAGCCCACACCAATCACGAGCCATGATCCTACACCTATTAAAATCACACACCCAACCACTGGCAAAGCTGTTGACCTTGGCTCACACACTTTTAGAAAACCTAGTGTTAAGTATACAGAGATGTATAGGAATACTAGGTCACCAAAAAGCCAAGTTAGTAACCATGGAACAGGCTTCTTTGCTTCTAGACCTAAGACTATGTCTAGAAAAGCCTGTTACAATTGTGGTAGCTTTTCACATTTGGCATACAAATGTGTCAACGCTTCAAATGTCAACGCTGACAAGAACCATTTCAGCGCTGACAAAAGTCAACATAGGTCAAATACTGTCAGACACAAAACCTTTGTGAACAAAAGTTCACAAGTTGTTAGACCAGCCCCATTCTTTTCTAGAGGGTCTAACACACATGGCCTAAGACCTTTCCAAAATACAAACACTTGGTCCAATAGGCAATGGGTTCCTGTAGCAAACCCTAGGTTCAACGCTGATAAAGGCAATCGGGGCGCTGACAAGAACAATTTCAGCGCTGACAGACACACTGCCAAACCTAGGTATTTGCAACCACAGGGAAATAGGTCTAAAGCTTCTACTAGCTTAACATGGAGACCAAAACAAGACCAAAACCCTAATTCTACTGGTCTTTCTATGACATGCAACAGGTTTCATTATATTTCAAAGGTCATGTCAAGACCAATTGGGGTTAACTGGGCATTTCATCCAAAAAGGGATGAAAATGGGGTTGTTATGAGAACCAAGTCTGTTCTTGTTGAACAACCAGATGAATCCAAGTCTTCCAAGGCTTGGATTCCCAAAGAAAACTAATTTGTTTTCTTATGTGCAAGGCATTCAAAAACAGGTTAATGACTATGGATATTGGGACAGTGGATGCTCTAGGCACATGATTTTTGTAGACAATAACAGTACTTTATGCATTATTAAAAATCCTGTACATCATTCTAAAAACCAAACACATAGAAATTAGGCATCATTTTATAAGAGATTGCTTTGAGAAAGGTTTAATACAACCAGATAGGGTAGACACAGAAGATAATGTCGCTGATTTATTAACTAAACCTTTTGATACTGGAAGATTTCAATATTTGGTAACAAATATTGGAATGGTTAATCTCACTTAATATATGTTTTGGAACCTTTTTGTAAAAGTATGTACAGGATAATGCATTGTTATTGGTCTTTGTGATGATTTAGATTTTTCCACTTTATTTTTCTAACACTGACAAAGGTAAATTTAACGCTGACAAGTGTTATTTTGCCGTTGTTAGAGATATTATTGTCTAACGCTGACAAGAGTTCCTTCAACGCTGATAAGTGTTGTCGGGGCGCTGTCAGCAACAATGTTAGTTTTGTGGTTTTCAATCTAAATGTGTAGGTGGTGTTAGCTTTATGCCATTGGATACAGAGTTGCTTATGGATCTTTGAAGAGCTATTTGGACATGTTTTTGTTTATGGATGATGGTTGGAATATTTATATTCCTATCTTGACATAAATTTTTAATGTTCATATATTTTTTAAGAAACTCATGTATCATAGTTTAAGGGGAGGTTTAAGGAACCTTTAGGACTCTTGGGTATTCTTATAATACTCTTATCACAATTCTAGATTGTGTCCACAGGTGAGTATGGGTTAGTTTTACTAAACCATGAGGCACTGTAGCATGCAAAGTTGACAAACTATGCATGCTGCCAAGACATTTTTGGCCTAGAATTGGTTGTGGTCTGTTGGGAGACTTGGGAATATTTTTGTTACGGGTTTACCTGGGAGTTACAAAGGATTTTATGAAATAACTTTGTTGGTAAGTATTTTAGTTAGCAAGGGACACTTGAGGACATTTGTGTCTATCTTGCTTAAGCAAGTGTGCATAAGTGGACAGTGCTTGCCACCCAGTAATTATTATCAACTTGCAAGATATTTCCCTTAGGATAAATTACTTTGTTAAGGTCTTTTTCTTTTTAAATATTTTTATTTTTAGACGCTGACAAGTTTTTCTCCAAACGCTGTTAAGACCAATCGTGACGCTGACAAGGCTTTAGGCAAACGCTGACAAGAAAATATCGCCGTTGGGCGTTGATGAGTTATTTTTGACCGTTGACACCTAGTGGGCCCTACCCAGTTGTTATTTTTGACTAATCTTTGGCCGTAATTTTTGGGGAGTTGTTACTTTTAATTAATGCATGAGATAAGTTATATTTGATTCAATATTTTCATCATTACTCTTTGAATATAACTGCCTCATTTTTTGACCAATCATAATCATGCATCTCTCCTATAAATTTGGCTAACTTTTCATTCTGGGTATTCATATTTTCTTGTCTAACATCTTTCTCCTAGATTTTTCCCATATCACATAACCTAAACAGCTTTCAACATGGCACCAAAGTTCAACTCAAACAATCTGACATTGGAGTTCAAGAGCCAACATAATATGGTAGCTTACTTGGACGCTGATAATGATTTGTTCCCTCAGTATTCACAAATGGTGGCATTTTTAAATGCATCCTCCATAAGGTATGCACTTTCTCATGAACCACTAGTCCCTGTCGCACACATTAGACAGTTTTGGAATAATGTAAGTTCCACAACAGCTAATGGAGTGACTACATTAACATATACTGTTCATGGTAGAACATGGGTGGTCACTGAAGCTTTGGTTCGCCAAGCTTTGCGTCTTAATGACGCTGATGGTGTGACTACCCTTGCCATTGCAACAATAGAACAAGGTCTTAGGGAATTGGGTTATCCTATTCCTGCTGATGTCACTTTAAATAAATATCATAAGCAGGAATTTCCCTCAGATTGGAAATATTTGATACATGTCCTTCTTCAATGCTTAAGTCCAAAATGTACTGCTTTTAATGAAATAAACAGGTCCATTGCAAGTGCTTTGGTTTGTATGTCACGTGGGCTTAGGTATAATTTTTCAAAAATGATTTTTGAAGGGATGTGTAAAAATAAGGGAAGTAAAATGACTTTGGCTTACCCAAGATTTTTGCAAATGGTGTTTGATTTACAAGAATATTGTCTTAGGGATCATGACCATTTTTATGAGATCCCTAAGCAAAAGAAAACCATTTTTGACAAAATGATCTCCACAAACAGACCTATACCTCTCACCTAAGCCATGCTTGAAGTAATTCAGGCTGCCCAACCACAACCAGACCCTGAACCTCAACTTGAGCCTGTCCTTGAACCATTACCTTCACCTGAACACATGGACATTGACCAAGCCAATGTCAATGCTGACACTCAATATGTTGGCGCTGACACAGCCTATCTCAACGCTGATTACATCCCTGAACAATCCCAAACACCTCTTAACCAACCAACACCCACACAATCTACCTCATCTTCCACCCCATTACAATCTAGGTTAAATAAACGCCAAAGGACTACTGGAGTGTTCTCCTCTAGTGGTCCTAGCCATGTAGCACAGAGAACCACCTCCACAAGTGTGGCTGGTGACATGGGTGAGGCTGGACCTATTGGTACAGGCTTAGAAGCTGGCCAAGACAGGTCCAACATTGATAAGACCTCATCCATGCCCTATAATTCTATTTTGGGAGGTCAAATCCCCATTCTAGCTGAGGGCAGATTGGAACCTATGACATTGAATGAATTGACGGCTGCTGTCATTAGCTTGCAAAAGCAAAATGTCAGCCTTGTACAAATTGTCAATAATCAGGGCCGTGAACTCCAAGCATTGAGGGAGCGGGTAACTGTTTTGGAGAATCCTAGTAGCAGGAGTAGGATGGAGGAATCTTCCAAAGGGGAGGATGAATTGGATGAGCTTATACGTACTGCGAGTGAAAGGAGTTCACATGATGGTGGATCCTTAGATATTGCTGAAGCTCTTACAAGCCTGAAGAAGCATCCTGTCATTGATACGTCCAAGGTAACTCCATTAAACTTGGAAGGATCTTTCACAGCAACAATGCAACATATTACACAGGACGTTGTTGCAAGCAAAGTGGGCACTGATACAGGTTTGAACGCTGACACATTCAGCGCTGACAAAGGTAATCGGGGCGCTGATAAAGGTAACTTGAACGCTGACAAAGTTGCAGGTGGTGTTGATGTATTCCAGTCATCAGCAATCATCAAAGATGTGTCCACACAGGTTTCTTCTTCTACTTTACCAATTATTGATCCAAAAGACAAGGGTAAGGGGCTTATGGTTGAAGAAGATGTTCCAAAGAAAGATGCAGCACAAATTGCATTTGATAAACAGTTGGCTGCACAACTTTTGGAAGAAGATTTGAAGAGGAGTGGTACATCACCATTTGTAGCCACTGAGAGTGAGGATGAAAGTGATGAGGAAAGTGACAAAGGCAGCTCAGATTCAAGTATACAAATCATTGAAGATCCAGAAAGACTTGAATATGGAGATGAGTTGGCAAAAGAAAGATTGAGTGATTTGAAGAAGCAGGTTGATTTTGACCTTCCAGAAATCACCAGAATGTACCATGCTTGGGAAGATAAGGTAATGGACAACCCAGAGATGAGTTTGTCAGATCAAATTTGGGGGTTGGAAATTCTTCTCAGGGTACAAGATGATATAAAGGTGATTTTGAAGTATAATGCACAAGAGGTCAAGACTTGGCTTAGAAGAGATAGCAGGCAATTGTATTACAAGTTGCTTAGATGCCATCAACCTAGATGGACATACAAGAAGTTGTTGGCTTTATCTTTTGAGGAGCTAGAGTACAGGGCACATCCTATTTGGAGGCATGTGCAAGAAAATAATGTCTTACAGTTTCTTTCAGAAGAAAGGAAACAGGAGCTTGGTGAGGAAATGCAGATTGAAAAGGAGATGAGGATTGCTCAAAGACCAGTGAAGAAAGGAGATCCTCTCCAATTTCCCAAAGATATGGATGTGTATGATCCAAGTGAAACTGTCATAAGGAAACATCTCAAGCTTTCTCCATTGGAAGCTTCAGATTTGGTTAATGTAGTATCTCTAGATGCCAGAAATCCAATCATAAGTTTTGATGAAGATGATTGTGGATTTTGGAAGATTGGCAGATTTGGGAAGGAGGTACACACTTTCACTTCGATTATTTCTATCTTTGCAAGCATAGACAGAGAAGACTTGGTGCATCTATGGAGATTGATAGAGGCCAAGTATAAGGCTGAAGCACCTACTTCAGCAAATGGAATAAGACTATGGCACACATTTTTGACTTTGTGTGGTCCAAGGGAAGCAGATCCTGCTGTATGGAAGGATCTTGAAGATGACCTCAGTGGTCTTCATTGGAGGCTTTATTCTACTTGTGGTGTGTTTCATTTGAGCTCTACAAAGTTTTCAGAGTATCTACTTGTGGATGCTGACTATTTCTTGTCCAAAGAAATATTGGAGAAGATGAAGGAGACACCCTTGGAGATTGATTATACTAGTGACGTGGCCAAGGACTTAATTAGATATGTTTATCACCAACATAGGAAGTTTTTGTAAGATTCCTCCTAGCCTTTAGTATTTATTCAGAAACTTGATCATTAGAGTGGACATCAAGTTTAGGGGAGGATTGTTGGGAATAAATTATGGGTCAGTTCACTAGACGCTGATAAGAAGAGTTCAAGCGCTGATAAGATGACATTGAACGCTGACAGCCAAGCGTTGACAGTGAGGAAAGTCAACGCTGATAGCCTGGAAGACAAGCACTAATGGAAGTTATCTTATACGAATCTTTTGTTTATTTGTTTCTTTATTTGTATATGGTAAAGATAAACTCGACATTGTATTTTCCATTATTATCTTTACCTAGAATAGTTGATTCGTAGCTTCTTGTACAAGACTTCTTAATCTATAAAAGAAGATCTTTTAGGTTAATGTTAATCATCAGTTATAATAAGTTTTCACAAGTATTCGACTGTTAAACCTCTTTCATTGTAATCAAGTTCGATTATTCTAATACAAGTGAAAGTTTGTTTCACATCTTTGTGTTCTAGGTTAAGTGTTAATTCCGCATAACACTTAGTTACTTTATTCATAAGCAAAGGTTTCTCTACGTGTATTACTTGATCTAATCTCGTATACACAAAGCTTAATCGATCTAAGTTTGGGATCAACAAAAACCAAATAAGCACATACTAGAAATAAGCGAGTCTAAATAAGCTAATCATAAAACATTAAACATTAAGCAGATCCATAAAACTCGAAATCAAATAGCATACTAAACAATTATGAAATAAAAACAAACTAAAAAAACAGTAAATACATCTAACATAAACCAAAAGCAGAAAAGCAAACTTAACAATAAGCAATTAATATTAACTAAATTAAATAAAACTTAACAAAAATCTAAAGGAAGATGAACCTATTGTCGAATCCGTTGGGTCGAAGGTTGGCGCTGAGCCACCTTGTGAATCGAAACGCACCGTCACTACCTTCGAATCACTAACCGAACCATCAACAAATACATCAACAGCTTCGAACCAAAAATGGAACTCTCGGACCAAATCTCGAAATGAACAGGAATATGGACAGTACTTTCATTCTTCCCAGTGGGGGAAGATTTACATTCTTTCTTTTATATTTATATATATATATATATATATATATTTTCAATCGAATAAAAAAGGAACAAACAATAACAAAAAAACAGGATTTAAAGATTAAATTCAACAGAAATTAAATTGAGACGAATATTATAGAAAAATTACTTTTCACTAATTAATTAAAAATTACAATAACTGGAATTTAAATATTACAATAAACCTACCAATCTAATTTTAAGAAAATTAAATCTAAATTACCCTACTCCTAAAATTAATTAAAAAAACTGAAAAAAATAAAGAAAAAGCTATCTTCATTACATGTGAAAAAGGGGGGTTTTATAGGGAAAACCCTCAAACCATTCCTTGGTGACCAAGGTCTTGAATCTTGGTTGTTGATTTTCTTCTCTCTCTTTTCTTCACTTGATCAACGGTTGTAATTTAGTCTTGAGCCACGGATTGCCCACATGGCTTTTTTGGCCAATCAAAACAAAGGAGGATGCCACGTCGGAATGATGTGAGGACCACCTTGTGGGTGTTTGATCCGAAAACTTGGGGGATTTATTTGGATTAGTGTGAATTAACCCAATATTTAAAAACCCCTTTTTTATGGTTAATTTTTATGAGGGTAAAAACTAGGGTTTGAGGTTGGCTGCTAGATTTGGGGGGGAGAAGATGAGCAGTAAAAGGGTGTATGTTTTTTTTTTCTTCGTTTGTATTGAAATAAGGAGAGTAAAAATAAAAACCTTTTATTTTGTGTGAGTGGGTATGTGGGTGTAACACGTGGGTGAGGAGAGTAAGGGTTGGTTGACCGGTCAAAAAAAATGGATAGACGTTTGTTTAAAACAAAACGTGTGGGGAGGGTTGAGTTTGACTGGGAATTGATCTTGTTTTCATTTGTTTTTGACCGAGCAATATTTGACTGGGGTTATTGACATTGCCTAAGCACAAAATGAATAAACATTTTCGTCCCATATTTGTCCATCAAATGGGCTTTGGAGCCCAACCAATATTATCCTCATCCGTCCCATTTGATACTGTAATTGGGCTTGGGCCATGGTTTTTGCATCAACAAAATAATACACCATGTTTTCCTAGGTTATATGGGCTTTTATCATATTTTGAACCAAACTTGCATCCGTTTAGCATATGATTAAATTTTCCAAATGGGCTTGTGGGCCCAATAAGCAAATGTGGGACCCACAAGGCCCATTAAGCTCAAATAATATTAAACCCACTAAGAACGAGCTCGATTTTGGCTTTCTTTGATCATTTCTTCAAATTGTATCGGGTTTCGTGATCTTTGGCACACTTTTGATCTTTAGACTTTGTCTTCGTCTCTTTTTGGACTTTTCTTCAACATTTGACCGTGAAATCCCGTGTTTTCTTTCATTTCTATCATTTGTACCTATTTAATATACAAAACACAAAACCACGCGTAATTCCGACTTTTATGATATAAAACACATGATTGGGTCTTGTTTTTCCTTGATTTTAGTGGCAAAAGGATAAGTGTTTACACACTTATCAAATCCCCTACACTTGACCATTGCAATGACCCCATGCAATGCATTATTTCAAAGCATAAAGTTACATTTTTCTCATAATTAACCCATCTCGGCCTTTATTATTATTACTACTACTACTACGATGAAAAGATAAGAACTTAAAAGGAGACAAAAGTTATTAAGAATTTATTAACTTGGAAATTATTTGATGGAAGAAACTCGTAAAGAAATCTAAGACTTAAGTTAGAGCTTAGGTGTCATGAATATTAATCACCCTCAAGTTTCACGTTCCCCATACCAAGCTTAAAAACGAGATCATTGAAACTACAAGTTAGCACAACTAACACTTACTCATGTGATTTAATTAATCACTTAGACCCCCTTATTCCTACGGTGTATCTCTTGTATTTTAATTTTGTCTTGAATGATCACGAGGATTCATTTTTGACTTATTTCGATAATTTATTAAGGCCGAAAATAGAGTGGGACTATTTAATCAATAGTTAGCTAAAGGACAAAATCTTTTAAAACTGCTTCTCGAAACCTCATAAAGTTCATATCTTGGCATAACTCGTTTCACGATTTGAGACCTTTCTCGGACCGATATTTGGCTTGTACTTCAAACTTCAAATCTTGAGAGACGATCTTGAAATTATGGTCTTCTCTTCATTTTGGTATACATCTTCATTAGGAGTGAAAGATGCTTCAAATGTTGACCACGACTTCTTCATTTATCCTCTTCTTTATTTAGGATTTTGATATACAACGATCCGCCTCCTTTTCGGACTTGGATCTATTTATCCTCATACCTTGTTAGGGTCTTTTTGGATAGACTTCTCCATGATCTTTAGGGGAGTAATTGTTTCTCGTCGTGTGTCTTGATCCATCATATTGATTTGGATTAATGATCTTCACAATCTCTTAGGATCTTTAGCAAAAAAGTGAATCCTCATGCCTTGTGAGGGCCTTTTTGGACTCGGGTATCCTCATGCCTTGTTAGGGCCTTTTTGGATATGCCAATCTTCGCGTCCCGCTTCAATAAGTTATGCCTTGGCTATGAACTCTAATTAATCCCGAGCAACTTTTAAACGATCTTGTGCTAGAAGCTAAGTAACTTTTCAAATCGTACAACCTTATTTATTGCAAATATATTTATTAACAAGCGATGGGAGAAAAAGCTCATAACTAACTCACATAAGTTACTGAAAGAATACCAAACTTATAATTAACTCTATCATCTCTCGTTCTCCACAATTTAAAATCTCAAGGAATGAGACTCGTGGATGCTTAGCCTAATAAACCAATTAAGGTCCATATGGTTAAGGATACTAGCTAGAGTAAACTTGGATAAGTAAACTCGGGTTGAGTCAAAATATTCACGACGGGCCTAATGTATCAAAGATATCTAAACTTATTAAAACCATTTTATTTATTTATTTATTTTTGACTATATTTTTGAAATGGAAATTATTACGATACGATGATAAAAGGAAAGAAAATAAATGAAAATACTACTAGGCCAAAATAGATCAAAAATTTGAAAAACGTTGAAAAATTTTTAAATTTTCCGGTTAAATGGGGTCAAATTCATGGAAAAGCCCACTAAAATTTCGATAGAAATCCCCCCTACACTTAATATAAACATTGTCCTCAATGTTTAAGCATGTGGGAGAATAAACTCCCCTACACTTAGGACATTGAGTACGTTGTTTAAAATCGAGCTAAGGAAAGGACAACTAAAGTGATTACATTTATTTGTTACAAGATAGAATCACAATAGCAAAAACTTATTGAAGGAACCGGGTACACGAGAAACACGGGAACACGGGTCTCGTCAAAAGTACCAAAAGTGGATTATTAAGCACATGCCCCTGCACAATCACAACACAAAACAAACAACCTACACGGCTCCCCCCTACACTTATTGTAGAAAATAGATAAAATATAGATAATCGGGTTGCCTCCCGAGAAGCGCTTGTTTTTGTTAACCGAGTCACGAGCCTGACTCGACCCCGAATTAAATGGTCCATAGGGAAGCCTCGATTGTTATACCGGGATCAAAAATCTTGTCCTCGGTCCCGGAGGAACATAATAAATGAGAGGCAGGAGGATAAGTCATGAAAGGTAGAAAAGTCCTCTCGACATAAGAAAACTAAGTGAAGTCTTGATCCACGGGAGGTGGGATGGGTAAAGGAGACAAATTGTCATCCCCCAAAGAGATAGGATGGTCACTATTCGGCAAAGCCGTAAAGGTATCAATCATAGAATGGTCATTTTCACCTCCCGGGTCAAAGCACTCATCCTCATTTCCCGGTATGAAATGAGGAGATTAAAAGCGATACATCACCCGCTTGGGTGTGCACGCGGTAGGACGGGGTGGCAACATAATATGAGAAATATCAGAAGACATATCTACCACCCGCGTCACCTCACCAGACCGAATCAAACGGAAAGTAGGGTCAAATCTCTCCATCTCCTCTACGATGGGAGGTGGCATGGCTAACAACGAATGCTCATTAATAGCAAGAGAGTCGGAGCTATCAATGTCCTCAATCCCCTCTTCAAAGAGAGGATTCATCTCACTAGAGATGTAGGCATCATCAAAATCAAATAAAGGGTTCGAATAAATCTTGAAATTTTCCTTCTGAACGTCTTCATCGGATAGTGACTCGTCATCACTAGAAGTAAAATCATCATCGAGATCAAAAAGGGGATTAGAGAAAGCCAAAGAATCGTCTCCCAAAATGTCGGTGGGAGGTAATGAATCATCACTAAAAAGAGATTCACACTCATCGTTACTATCGGAAGCAACCGTAGGCTCACTTTGGATTGGAATAAGAGTCTCGTCACAAGGAATAGTGATAAGACCCTCATCCCCCATGATGAGAGAGGCATCGGTCTCCGTAGTGGAAGAATCGAGAATAGGAGTGGTAGTCTCACATGATGGATTGAGATCGTAAATATTATCCTCGTCATCATCATAGAAAAAAGAACGGACAAGAGGCGGAGTATAATCACTAAGATTAGATACTTGCTCTTGTTGTTGTCGTTGTTGCTCCTCCAATGTCTCGGTCAGTCGAATTAAGACGTCATGAAGTTTCAAAAGAAGGGCTTTTCTTTCGTCATTCAAAGCATTGATTTGTTGAATTCTCTGAGAGGATTGATGATTGAGGGTGGGATGTGGGGGTTCAAAATTTTGAAAACCGGAATTATATCACGGATGTGGCTCATAATTCATTGGTTGACAATAAGAAGTATCGTGAGGGCCCCCACAATGATTGCAACACGGGTATTGAGAAAAACCCGGTGCATGTTGCGGATAGTGATTGTCATAGACGGGAGGGGGTGAGAAAGTATTGTAAGAGGAGAAGTACGAATTTGTTGAATTGCAAAATGGACAAAATCCAAATTGTGTATTGTCGATATCAAAACCGCACCGCTCACAAGTACACCATTGACATGTTTGAAAACCATGCCATGGTCTCCCACACCGTATGCAAGACGAATCCATGAAGAATTATAAATAAGAGGGGTAGAGAAAAGAATTAAACACAATAGAGGATAAAGAAGAATATTTTTGGTGTAATACTTTAGGAAAAGTATTACTTTTAATTTTTTTAAATTTTTTTGGTGCAAATCTTAGGAAAGAATTTGCTTTTGTGGTTTTTTTTTTAATTTTTTTGTATTTTTAAGTTTTTTGATTTTTTTGGATTTTTGATTTTGTTGCAAGAAACGTAACGTTCAAAATCGAACGGATCCCAAAATCCAAACGTCTTCACGAAAAATCGTCAATCGTACGAGCGAAGCGGCAGCGGCGCCATTTGATACAGAGATTTTGTATGTATCAATTAAGTTCGTTTTCCTCAACTCACTCGAATTGATTTCCGACTAACGTTTCTACTTACTTGTTCTTGGTTAACGTATTTTTAGGATATTTTAAACTAAAAGCTACTTAATATAAAATCTATTTAATCTAATGTAAAAATTAAACTAATAAAAACTTTTATTCTAATTAATTAATTGTCTAAACAATTTTAAAAACTATTTTAAACTAATTTTAATAAAAACTATTTTGAAATAAATCTAATTTAAATTTAATACTAATTTTAAGGTAAAACAAACTTTTTAAATGAAATTTAATTTTAAAACCAAATTTAAAATCATAAAATAAAACTATTTGAAATAAAAGTAATTTTAAAACTAATTTAAAATTGTAAAAGTAAATTAAGAAAATATATTATTTTTTTAAACTTTTTATATTTTATAAAAAACTGAATTGTAAAAGAAAACTAAATAAAACTTTTAATAAAAAATTAATTAAACTAAAAACTTAATTAAATTTACTTAATTTAAAAACTGCCAAATTGAAACTTTCCTATATTAATTAATCAAGGAATAAACAAACACAAGAAGGGACTTAGCACAGTTGGTTGGGGCGTTTGCCTGCTATGCGAAGGGTCTTGGGTTCGAATCCCAGCAGGACTAAATTTGATACTATATATTTTTTTAACTTGAAATTTTATTACTGGAATTTTGATACTTCAGACCAAATTTCTGGATTCAGTTACAGTAACCAAAAAAACCAAATAAGCTTAAAAGCTAAAAATCAGACAGGAAAATAAATAAGCTAAAACAGATAATCTGAAAAACCCAAATAAGCAAATCTATTTTAAACCGAAAGTAAGCATGGCATCATTTTGAAAAACCAATAACTGATAAAGCTAGTGAAAAGCAGAACATAAACTAAAGTAACGAATAAGCCAAACCAGTTAAGCAGATAAAATAAGCTATGAAACCTAAAAGCAAACTAAAAACCAAATAAGCACATACTAGAAATAAGCGAGTCTAAATAAGCTAATCATAAAACATTAAACAGTAAGTAGATCCATAAAACTCGAAATCAAATAGCATACTAAACAATTATGAAATAAAAACAAACTAAAAAAACAGTAAATACATCTAACATAAACCAAAAGCAGAAAAGCAAACTTAACAATAAGCAATTAATATTAACTAAATTAAATAAAACTTAACAAAAATTTAAAGGAAGATGAACCTATTGTCGAATCCGTTGGGTCGAAGGTTGGCGTTGAGCCACCTTGTGAATCGAAACGCACCGTCACTAGCTTCGAATCACTAACCGAACCATCAACAAATACATCAACAGCTTCGAACCAAAAATGGAACTCTCGGACCAAATCTCGAAATGAATAGGAAGGACAGTACTTTCATTCTTCCCAGTGGGGGAAGATTTACTTTCTTTCTTTTATCTTTTTTTTTATATATATATATTTTTGTTCAATCGAATAAAAAAGGAACAAACAATAACAAAAAAAACAGGATTTAATGATTAAATTCAACAGAAATTAAATAGAGACGAATATTATAGAAAAATTACTTTTCATTAATTAATTAAAAATTACAATAACTGGAATTTAAATATTACAATAAACCTACCAATCTATTTTTCAGAAAATTAAATCTAAATTACCCTACTCCTAAAATTAATTAAAAAAACTGAAAAAATAAAGAAAAAGCTATCTTCATTACATGTGAAAAGGGGGGGGGTTTATAGGGAAAACCCTCAAACCATTCCTTGGTGACCAAGTTCTTGAATCTTGGCTGTTGATTTTCTTCTCTCTCTTTTCTTTACTTGATCAACGGTTGTAATTTAGTCTTGAGCCACGGATTGCCCACATGGCTTTTTTGGCCAATCAAAACTAAGGAGGATGCCACGTCGGAATGATGTGAGGACCACCTTGTGGGTGTTTGATCCGAAAACTTGGGGGGATTTATTTGGATTAGTGTGAATTAACCCAATATGTAAAAACCCCTATTTTTATGGTTAATTTTTATGAGGGTAAAAACTAGGGTTTGAGGTTGGCTGCTAGATTTGGGGGGAGAAGATGAGCAGTAAAAGGGTGTATGTTTTTTTTCTTCGTTTGTATTGAAATAAGGAGAGTAAAAATAAAAACCTTTTATTTTGTGTGAGTGGGTATGTGGGTGTAACACGTGGGTGAGGAGAGTAAGGGTTGGTTGACCGGTCAAAAAAAATGGATAGACGTTTGTTTAAAACAAAACGTGTGGGGAGGGTTGAGTTTGACTGGGAATTGATCTTGGTTGTTTTCATTTGTTTTTTACCGACCAATATTTGACTGGGGTGATTGACATTGCCTAAGCACAAAATGAATAAACATTTCCGTCCCATATTTGTCCATCAAATGGGCTTTGGAGCCCAACCAATATTATCCTCATCCGTCCCATTTGATACTTTAATTGGGCTTGGGCCATGGTTTTTGCATCAACAAAATAATACACCATGTTTTGCTAGGTTATATGGGCTTTTATCATATTTGGAACCAAACTTGCATCCGTTTAGCATATGATTAAATTTTCCAAATGGGCTTGTGGGCCCAATAAGCAAATATGGGACCCACAAGGCCCATTAAGCTCAAATAATATTAAACCCACTAAGAACGAGCTCGATTTTGGCTTTCTTTGATCATTTCTTCAAATCGTATCGGGTTTCGTGATCTTCGGCACACTTTTGATCTTTTGACTTTGTCTTCGTCTCTTTTTGGACTTTTCTTCAACATTTGACCGTGAAATCCCGTGTTTTCTTTCCTTTCTATCATTTGTACCTATTTAATATACAAAAAACAAAACCACGCGTAATTCCGACTTTTATGATATAAAACACATGATTAGGTCTTGTTTTTCCTTGATTTTAGTGGCAAAAGGATAAGTGTTTACACACTTATTAACGGTGTATAAAGATCGGACCTGTTTGTTTTTTTTTATCCTTGACATTGGTACCTGAATTCTCAGTTAAAGTTTGTATGCTTTTATATGGGTTAGCGATATCTATCTTAGAACCCTGTGGGGATTCACAGTTTTCTTTTCTTGTACTAGAGGTGACCTGAGGAGATGATTCACTTGTCTTAGCTGGCAAACATTTCCTTTTATAGAAAACCTTAAGTTTAGGCTTAAGTGATGTATCAACCTTTTCAATTTCCTCCCTAGTAGTCTTAGTAGAATCGGAGACTATCCTAGTTAAAGGGCACTCGTTTCCTACAAGAGTGAAAGTTCTACTAGTGGGGCGCCAAACTTTACCAATGGGTTTGATTTTAGCTAGCCACTGGGATTTAATTCTACCATGGGAGTTCACCTCAAGGAGGAATTCTTGACACAAGAGTCATGATTTGCCTTAAAGACACATTTCCTACATGTTTTACAAGTAGCATATTTAATATCCGAGTAAGATCTAGAATTCCTAGATGATTGTTTGATGCTCCTAGTATATGACATGCTATGGTTAACAGGGTTGGGTAATATAGAAGGCATCTGACTAGGTTTAAGATTCCTATCTCTTACTTGTGTCTTTTGAGTAGCTTCCCTCAGACCAAATTTATGGTAAACGTCATTGGAACTAGTTCGAGACGTGTTCTTTGGACTATGTCTAGGGAGTCTAGATGCAATCATGTGATTAGGTATTTCAAAAGCTGTTTTAGTCACATTAGGCCTAGTTGGTGGAGTGACTGGTCTATAAAGATGAACCAAATCAACTTGGGAGGCAAACCACGGTCTCGAGGATTGTGGTCGCTCAGATCGAAATGCAGTCGGTTGTCTAACTAACTGATTTGTAGGCGGTTTTCCCATTGATGGTTTTTCAAGCTTAGTGTCCACACTAGTTCCTTTAGTTTTCCTTAATTTATTTCTCAAAGCAGCTATAACAAAAACCTTTTCCTAAACCTGAGCCTTTAAAATCTCATTATCTTTAAGCAATTTATCTTGGGATGCCAATTTAGATTCTAGCAACTTAATTTGTTTCAAAAGATTATCCTTTTCAGCTTTAGAATCTAGAACTTTTTGATCCAATTTTCGTTCAAGAACAACATTTAACTTTTCAAGTTTTTCAAAATATGTTTCAAATTTGTTCGTTTTCTTCGAAAATTCAAGTTTGGCATCCTCAAGATCTTTTGATTGATGAGCTACGATCATTTCGAGCTCTTCAATCCTAGAATCAGAATTATCTAAAGAAACAGTCATAAGGCACTTAACATGATGTTTAGCATTTTGAACACCTTCTCCCCTATTATGACTCACATCGAATGAATCAGAAGTGGTATCGCTATCACTCTTTTCCATCCCATGTTTGGCATAATTAGGTTCGGAATGCTCAACATGTTGTATATTGTTGAAACTTGGGACCTGAACAGTTGGTTCTTGTGACTTGCTGCTCGGTTCATGCTTTCCTCCTGATTCCTTGCCATTGCTTACCGTGACGACCAAATTGGCACCCATTTCTTGCACCGGGCAGATCTGATCATCGCTTGCCGACAGCTTGAGGCGTGTCTCTCTCTCATGTTCATGAGGTATTGTTGCATGCAATGGTTTAGACGACTCCTTGATTCTTTGAATCTGACCCTTTTTCAACCGTATCTCGTTGTAATTAACTAACCTGACCTCAATACACTTCTCAAGTATATTGATGTGATTGAGAAAACCACTTCTAAAGGTTTTATTCTGGCAACCCGTATGCAAGTTGTAAATCTGGTGAAGGATTGGAGTCGAATAATCAAAAGGAGGTTCCATTGTTGAGGCAAAGAATTCCTTAAACAGTGTGCGAAGGATTTCTAGACATATCTTCGCTTTAACCTCATTAAGATTCTCCCTTTCAAATTGCAATTGTAATTCATCCAAATTATTGAAAATCTTCTCTTTGAAATTATCCACTTTGCCAAAGAACATTTGAACTATGGATGGAAGTTCGGTCATGTTGTTCGGATAGAGAATTGCAAGGTGTGTCTTGAGCTCGTGAAAGATTACCAATGTTTTTTGACGCAATTTGATCTCTTTGAGTTGCATGTGTTGCGGTTCTCCCTCTTGAAACGTCGAAGTCAACCAATCCATTAATGATTAAATCCGCTAAATATGTGTTCTCAAGAAACCAAAAAATTTTCAAGGCAAAATTACACACAAAAACACGTTTTTTTGTTTTGAAAATATTTTCGAAATATTTTACCACATTCGGAAAAATAGGGATTTTCGGGAAAATTAGGATTTTCGAAAAAATTGAGATTTTCGGAAAAATTGGGATTTTCCGAAAATTTGGGATTTTCGGAAAAATTGGGATTTTCGGATAAAGGCTGTTTTTCGGATAAAGACTGTTTTTCGGATAAAGGCTGTTTTTCGGATAAAGCCTATTTTCGGAATAATGGCTGTTTTTCGGATAAAGGCTGTTTTTCGGATAAAGGTTGTTTTTCGGATAAAGGTTGTTTTTCGGATATAGACTATTTTCAGAATAATGGCTGTTTTTCGGATAAAGGCTTTTTTCGGAATAACGGCTGTTTTTCGGATAAAGGCTGTTTTTCGGAATAAATGCTGTTTTTCGGATAAAGGTTGTTTTTCGGATAAAGGCTGTTTTTCAGAATAATGGCTGTTTTTCGGAATAAAGGTTGTTTTTCGGATAAGCCTATTTTCGGAATAATGGCTGTTTTTCGGATAAAGGCTGTTTTTCGGATATAGACTGTTTTCGGAATAATGGCTGTTTTTCGGATAAAGGTTGTTTTTCGGAATAATGGCTGATTTCGGATAAAGGCTGTTTTTCGGAATAAAGGTTGTTTTTCGGATAAAGGCTGTTTTTTGGAATAATGGCTGTTTTTCGGATAAAGGCTGTTTTTCGGAATAATGGCTGTTTTTCGGAATAAACAACAAAATCAACAACCGACAGATCTAAACCCACTGTTAATCAAAAAATAGCCCGAAAATCACCCAAATAATCAAAAATTTTGCGATTTGGACCCAATCAATTAACCCAAATCACTACCACATGTATGTAGTCGATTTGTGTAGAAATTTAAACAACAAATACACAAAAAATTTCAACATGTGAGCTTGATTAAATCAAAACCCACCAAAATCAATCAAAACAAAAACAAGAATAAACCAATCTAACATTGGCTCTTGATACCAATTATAGGTCCATGTAATCCTTGGAGTATTCTATATGTTTGATTGATCTAATTAGATAGAAGGAGATTAAGATAAGATGAAGAACAAGAGAGAGAAAGTAGAGAGAGAAAGGAAAGGAAGAAGTAATATTAGATTGAGAGTGAAAATGGTGAATCTACAACTAATAACAACTACCCTTCCTAACATGCTAGGAAGGGTATATATAACCCACCCTACATGTGGGCTTTATGAGTTATACTTACATAACAAGATCACGAGCCCAATCTACATATATATCGTTGGAGTGACCGATCCTTTCTAAATACGTAAAAACGTATTTCCAACAGTACTTAAGGAAACAGTACATACTGATTTGGAGGAGGGTTCAATAGAGTTCGAAGGAACCTCCAAGGGTGTTAAAAGGAAAAGATCAACCAAGAAAAAGCAAGAAGCTATGAAAAAGGTGAAGTCTAAAGAACAAGATAGTGATGATGATGAAAGTTTCAGAAAGAACTTAAAGATAGTAAACTTTAAAGATCAGTGCATTGACACATAGATCATCGGAAAGAAGTCAGATATGATAAGGTGGACAAGTGCTATGAAGGATGGATTAGAAATTCATGGAATCACTAGGTCAGATGGAACATTCAGGATGTTCAGACTGCTAGAAGAGATTCTACATATCCTTGACAGACAAGACATTCAAGACCTTAACAGATTTGTTGGAGGTGGAAGTGAAGGTCAAGCAGAAGTCACACTATTGAGGAATGAACTAAAGTTTATGTATGAGCCACATACTTGTGATCAAAGAATATTGAAGGACTTAGAGAATCAGGTTCCTAGTTACTGGAGATATTATAGATCATGTGGGATACATACATTGGATATAGATTATATAACCTACTACATGCTTCAAGAAAAGAGATATCCTTTTGGAAGAATATTGTTGAAAAGAATGTCAGAGCAACAGTTGGAAGTTTCAGAAGAGTCTGCTAGTGCTTTGGAGTTGATCAGAATGGTTAAACAACAAATCAAGGATTTGGAGCAAGAGGAATAAGCTGAGAAAGAGCCTTAAGTGTTTGATTTACAATCACACTTCACAAATGGTTCTCAGTTCACCATGTCTAACACGCATAAGAACTGGCTAGTCCATAAGCAAACGGTTTGTGGTAAAGACTTCTCAAATCCGTTGAAAGCTACTAGTTTGCTAAAAAATATAAGGTTCTAACTCACCATGTTTCGAGACAAAGAGTTGGCTAGTCCTACACAAACGGTACTAGGTAAAGACATTATCAAATTCGTTGATGGTTGACAGTTTACCAAAATTTTTAGGGTTATCAGTACACCTTATCCTTTATGAATAAAGTATTGGCTATTCTAGAGTGTACGGCTAACTGGTAAAGAATAAATCAAATCCGTTGATAGCTGATGATTTGCTAAAAATCATGAAGCCAATACAGATTGGTTTTTGTTGTTAACTATTTTATTTCAGGAATGAAGATGCAAGCAAAGGAGTATTAGTTTCAAAGAAAGAAATACTCAGAAGGTTTTGTCTCATCAAATCAAGAAAGAAGGTTCTTGATCAAGAGTTCACAGATTTAACTCAAGAAGACAATTAATGTTGCTGCAGAACAAAATGAATGTTCACAAGACACAAGAAGATCATAATTTGAAGACAAAGATGATGTTCATGAGACTTGAAGGTTATCTTATCAGAAGAAGATCTGCATAAAAGTGTTTGGCTATATTTAGTTGGATACAAGTACAAATTACCAAGTTCAATCCAAGTTTGAAGAGAAGACTGAAGACATGTATTCTAATACATTCAGTACAAAGAGAAACAAGAAGAAAACAAGTTGTCATTTTTGTTTAGGGGAGGATTTTTGGGAATTATTTGTAAAGTACCAAGTACTGTTAGTGTAAGTATAAGTACTGTTAGTGTTATCAAGTACCGTTAGTGTTAACGCGGTACATAGCAAGTACTGTTAGTGTTAAGTACAAGTACTGCTATATTGATTAGGACGAATATATCTTTGTATAAGATATGTCATAGTTATAGTTAGAGTATATCTTATGTGATATACTTATAGTTAGAATATTGATAATATATCGTTTGTGATATACTTATCTTTATAGAATATTCCAAGGTTACTAGGGTTCCTTACTCTATAAAAGGAACATAGGTACGATGACATTTATGTACCTCATCCAAATCGATTAATAAGAGAATCGAATAGTTAAAAGTAATTTTGTTCTTCTGTGCTTTATAAGTTAGATTCCGCATAACTTATTTAGTTGAGTAAGAGTTCTCAAAGTGTTTTAATTTGATTACAAACTACTATACTAATTCTTAACAGAATATAGATCCAAAATAAGGGATCAACATAATCTCTATAAATCCTCATATGTCGTAGATGAATGACCTCTCGGTGATGGAGATGTTAGTCTCAAAATATTGTATCGATAATCTGCTTAAGATACGGATATTGGTTTGGGGGAAGCTGATTCATAAACTTCGTAAAAAAGAAGTTTATGAAGAAAGTTTTTTTAAGACATGCTGCATGAATGGGGGGAAGTTAATCCAAATCATGCATATTACAATTGTTCCACAACAATCAAAAACAAAGAGGATTCAAGTTGCGGTACAAGTTATGAAGACTATTAGACTTGAAGACTCATATATCAATGAGATTAGCAATCTCTATAAATCCTCGCATGTTGTAGAGGAATGACCTCTCAGTGAGGGAGATTGTTAGCCTTAATATATGGAGTTAAACAAGAAGACTTAGAAGACATCCTCAACACTGGAAGCGCCTTGGAATACTTTATTTTGTTGTATTTGTACTTGTTAGGAACATTGTATGTAATTCTGTATGTCTCCACATTGGGGGAAAATTGTTAGCCTTAAAATGTGAGCGTCATTACGGAATTACATTAGATTCATAAAGGCAAACACACGGCGGGACTACCATTGTTAAGTTGTCATAGTTACTCCTTGTCGGGCCTATATAAATGTTGGGTCAAAAAGTTGATGTGGCAGAAACTCAAAATCGAAGGACATTTACTCAGGCGTTGACAAGAGTAATACAAGAGTTGACAAGAGCAAAGTAGGCGTTGACAGAAGTCAACAAAAGTCAAACGCAGTCAAAAAAAGTCAACGCTGATAGATTTGATGGAGAATTCTATTTAGGGAATATATTGAGTATATTATTTATGATATAAACAATATATAGTTTATCTAAATAGAATATTTAGATGTTTATTTGATTTGATCTCTTGTAGATTCTGTTCCTTCTACTATAAAAGGAACAAGGGTCTTAGGTTTTTATATCATACTTTCATTCACAATGTAAACCTAAAAGCGTGTGTGCACTAGACGTGGGATTTAATGTATACACGTCTAGTGGATGTTTGTTATTAATATAATGAACATCCCTTTTGTTTTAATTCATGTTATTGTGCCTAAACACCTTGTTAATGGTTGTTGTTCTAATTCCGCTTTGATTATCTAATCATATGAACAATGATCATTCCTAGTAGCTTCAAAGATCCGGAAACTAAGGTTTCCACAATAAACCCCTCCATACTTCCATGGAGGGGTGAGGATCCCCATTTTGTTGTATTTTCGTTATCTCTCTAAAATACACACACTACGTTCTTCCTTGTTACTTTCTCTCTCTAAAATGTCTAAACACTTATTTCATCCTCCTCGACCTCCGGATCGATCCTAATAGCATGAATCTTATATGTTAACATCTTTGATAATATCCAACAAGTCCTAAGAATTGTCTTAAATCTGTAGGCATAGTAGGATTAGTCCAATTCTTAACCGCTTCAATCTTTGCAGGATCCACACGAATACCTTGGCTATCAATGACATGCCCTAGAAATTGCACAACATTAATCCAAAATTCACACTTCGAAAACTTAGCATACAACTTCCCCTTCTTAAGTAATTAGGGAATAGATAAGAATATCATCAATAAACACGATTAAAAATTTATCCAAGTAAGGCTTACACACTCTGTGATGAGGTCCATGAATACAGCTGGTGCATTAGTTAAACCAAATCGCATTACTTGAAATTCATAATGTCCGTATCGCATTTTGAAATCAGTTTTCAGGAATATCTTCCTCCTTAACTCTCAGTTGATGATAACCTAAATGTAAATCAATCTTCGAATATACGCTTGATCCTTGAAGTTGATCAAATAAATCGTCGATTCTGGGTAATGGGTAACGATTATTCATAATAAGTTTGTTTAACTCATGATAATCGATAGACATTCTAAAAGATCCATATTTATTTTTTACAAATAAGACTAGAGATCCCCATGGCGATATACTTGGTCGAATAAAGCCTCGATCATTTAATTCCTGAATTTGACTTAATAATCTTGCATTTACGAAGGTGCTAATCGATAAGGAGCTTTAGCAACCGGTGTCGCTCTTGGAATCAAATGGATTTGGAATTCAAGTTGACGTACAGGCAGTAAAGCTAGTAATTATTCAAGAAACACTTCTATAAATTCTTTAACTACTGGAATATCTTCTAATTGCTTCTCGTCTTGCTTTTTTCCACCACTTCAACTAACAAAACTTTTCAACCTCGAGATACGTACTTATTGGTCTGTAGGCACGATATGAGATTTAGTCGAGTTTTACTTTGATCACCATGGACAATCAAAACTTCACCGTTAATAGGAATATGAACGGCTTTCTCATGACATAAGATTTTAGCATGGTATTTAGATAAGCAATCCATCCCAATGACAACGTCAAAACTACCGAGCTTAATTGGCATAAGATCGATTTCGAAGGATTGACGTAATAAAGTTATGATACATCCTCGAATAACGGTATTTGTGCTAACTATATTCCCATTGGCCATTTCTATATCATACTTAGTATTCATTGAAATAGTCAGAATTTCTAGCTTAACAACAAGTTTAAAAAATATGAAACTCCTATAAGCTTCTGAGTCATATATTACTTTAATCAGACGTTGATTTAGATGAAACATACCCGTAATAGTGTTATGATCTTGTTGACCATCGTTTAGAAAATAGGCTTTTCCTCGGTCATTGATCTCTTTATGGCGTGACATGCCTCTTCTCTCTGCAGTTATGGCAAATCTTAGTTACTGGTATTTGATTACTCCTAGTAGTCAGTCCTTTGCTTTTACAGTTCTCGTCTGATGTCCCATTTTAACACAGTTCTGACACTTGATAGTGCAATATCGTGTATGATGCAAGGCACATCTTTGACATAAGGGAAGTCTTCCACTATAACCATTGCGTGAAGTTACAACATAAACTTTAGAAATATCTTGTCTTTTGTTATGCTGTTGACGACGATCATTTCCTTGGTTCTATTGAGATAGTTATTCTTTTGGAAATTACGATTAGTAGGAAAGCTCCTCCTATCATCAAACTTCCTTTTATTATTAACTATCGCTTGCACAGGAGTATACCTTATTACCTGATCCATCAACCTTTGAGTAATGGTGATGACTTCCTCTAAAGTTTGGGATTAAGAGGCGGTAACATTTCCTTCAATACTTTTGTGCAATCCTTCAATAAAAGCTTCCATAAGCTTTCAGTATTAGGCACCATATTAGGACATAATAATGCCAATTTTTGAAATCTTCGTATATAAGCTTTAAGATTATTTTCCTTCACCGATAGATTATAGAATTCCCCTTCCATCTTTCGAATCTCATTGCGAGGATAATACTTCTTAATCAGCAGTTTCTTAAATTCACTCAAGGGAGTCTGATAAGCTTGTTCTATCTCGATGGGTTGAGCATAAGCATTCCACTAAGACAAAGCTTCCTCTATCAGCGTAGTTGTAGGAAACTTAACCTTACAATCTTCAGCACACTCATTGTGAACAAATACTGATTCAGTTCTCTCGAACCAATGAATAAGTCCAAAAGCTGCTTCAGATCCTTTATAGTTAAAAGGCTGACAATTCATGAAATCCTTGTAAGTACATTTCTTTTCCACGTGGACTTCTCTTTGTGCAGGATTTCCATTACTTGTACCAGCTATATTGGCGTCTTGTGCTTCAAAAGTTGTTGTCACACTCTCAGCAACCAATTGCCTTATTTCTTCTGGTGTCATATTTATAGTTGCAGATGTTGTTGATCTCGTATGAGCCATTCTATCAACATTTACAAAATAACACGAGATAAGAATGATATTATTATTTGATATTCATACGTTCGAGTATGGAATCAATTTAACATATTATAAGACGACGAAAATTTCTAATTCTTTCGATAAATTTTTAAGGAATTCATATATATGATGATTCATAATACGAATGACGATAAAAGTGAAATGAAAATGAGGTAACAAGAAATTTGAGAACAAAAGCATACTTTTTTTATTTATTAACAACTCGTCGTTCATATTTATACGACACGCTTCTCTGTTACATAAAAAGAAAACTGTACATATTTAAAAACTGAAACCGGATTTCTAAGCTCAATTTCTCATCTTAATCTCCTCAATTCTATCCAAGATATATCCTGAATCAGATTGATGAGTAGTTTTAAGATCATCGATGAGAGTCTCTAAATTAAGCCCAGTTCTCATCAGTCCTTCTTTCAGTTCTCCGTTCTCATGATTCAAGCTTGCAATATCAATTTCATATTGGTACATCCTCTTGCTTAACTTAATATTGTGGTGTCGTGTGACGTCCAATTTGTACTCAAGCTAGCTAAGATGCTCTTGAATCTCTATATTTCCCTTCTTAAGGTTCTTGATATTTCTTTCCATCTTTCTAAAAGCTTCTAAGGATATCTCGTCCAGATGACTTACAATTGTGGTTAATTGTTTGTCATGTGTATCTACTATCCTTGCTCTAGAAACTTCTCTAACTTCATACGGTTCATCACGGCTTCTATTAGGGGATGAATAAAGATCATTGGGAAGAAGAAAATGTGACGTAGGTGACAGCGTACTATTTATTATCTCATTTTGACGCGAAAACTATTCTTGTACTCCAGGGTTATCATAAAAAGACAAAGCAGGAACACGCACATCTGCGGGAGATGGTGTAGATAGGGATTTCTCGCTCATCATCATCGGAGATGATAATATACGTAGAGGTAGACATCCTTGTAGTTTTTATAATATAATAACATAAGTTATTCTATCAAAGGGATAAAAGCTTACACTGGCACTGATGATGGCTGATGGTCTTGAAATTTAAAAATCCATTTATAGTTTAAGAAAAATCTTTATTCTCAATAACCGTACGCTCTGATACCAATCTGTAACACCCCTATTTTTACCATATAGCAAGCGAAAGCTAATATGAGGTATTACTTTTAAGGTATCATAGTCACATAATAGAAAATGGCTCAAAGAGACATTTTATTAAAACTTGCGTTATCATTCATTTATTCATCAGAGTTTTAAACAAAATAACTATATAAACACTCTACATCACAGGTTCCCAAAATCTTATCTTATTTATTAGAATGATAACTTTTCAAGACACCACTATCCTCAGCCCGTCAATCTACATTTACTTAAGACATATGCTTAAAAATCAACACAATAGTTGAGTGAATTCATAGGTTTAAACATCATTTGAATACAAGTATGACTCTAGGGCTACGTTATTATACACCCATCATTTAAAAATCATCAATACTGATTGCACTAGCTCATGACCCCGCGACTAGACATTATCAGAACCCAACAAACTGCCCTTATGCAGGAAGTTTTTCGGACTATCCTGAGTTTAGAAAAATAAAGTGTATCCGTTTAGCCTAGGTTAGAACCATTAGCTTCCAGCAAGTGCGATTTGCCCAAATAGAGGATGTCAGTCCTCAAATAGTACTATGCATAATAATAGCGCTCATTTTCTAGAAATGATTAGCGGTCCATGATTAAAAATGAACTTAATGGCAATGAGTAAACGTAGTGTCAATAATCATAACAAGCAACATACAAAAACACTTAGATTCTAGTTTTAGCATATATCCCCCTCACGGGTTTTCAATTCATTTACAAACTTTCAAAAGTGAGGCTATAAACTCATCTTAGCTTATAGTGTCTTGAATTACTTTGATGTTATCAATTTGAGTTTCACAACTCGTCTCACAGATCTGGGTTGACACACAAATATGTATATATATCAAGTCGTAATCTCTTAGTTCGATCTATTTGAATAATAGTTATATTTTCTTGGATTTATATATTTTGGGATTAGAGCATCATTGTTCGGGCCATTATACTCAGAAGTCATTCTATAAACGTTTGAGGAGCGAGGGCACTTTAAATCGTAACACAACAACTGAGTCAAGACGTAATATCGAGATGGAACATCTTTGTACAAAGTTCCCTACTAACATGATACATTATATATTTTAGAAACTTCTTCAAATATTAGTATATTATCTCATTATTTCATTTCATATCTTTAGTTTCAAAGTTGGCAAAAATGGTCCTTCTAGTTTATATAACTTTAGAAAATATGTTTCATTATATAGTTTTCATCCATATAGTTTCATAAATGAAAAAATGATCCCTAAAGTTAATAATTTTGGAATATTTACATTTTCAGCCCATAAAGTTATAAGTTTGGTATATTTACACTTTTAACCCTTAAGGTATATAGTTTTATTATTTACATTTTCAACCTTCAAATATTAACCTTAGGGTTTTAAACTTTACAAAATTATTCCTTGTAGTTTTAAATTCGATAAAATATCAAATTTCACCCCTCAGATTTATAAGTTTCAAAAATGACAGTTCTAGTCCTTATACTTGTTTAAAATTACATAACAAGTGGAAACTTTTTTAAAATGACTAGGAACTTAAAACAAAGTTTATAAACACATTTCTAATCATAATAACATTAAATTTTCAAATCTATAGCCTTTTAAATGGATTTTAACACATTATTTCATGTAAATTACAAAACTAGGCTTTTAGGTTAAGGCTTGATTTAGGAAAACCAAACATGATTATTTATTGATCCAGTTTTAATATTAACATCTTATTAACATATTATTAACATTATAACATATCAAAAAAGAGTATTAGAACAAGATCAAAGCTTATTTAACATAGTGATTACCTAGTTGTCTCCAAAGTGACTTTTAGGACTCCTTATGAACTTATTTTGCTTCTAGAGCTTCAAGAACTTCAATGGCTACTTCTTAGAACTGTTTTTTGGTCTCAATGCTTCCTTATAACTTTGATAGAAGTGGTATATCATAATGTATGGGTATTGAGATAGGAAAGTTGGGGATGAAGAGAATTATGGTTGTTTAGCCTCTATTTATACTCATTTTAGGTCTAGGAGTCTTAGGTGTAGCATAGAAACATGTTAGGGACTTAGAGTGATGATACATGAAGGCTAGTAATGATTTATCTGTTGGAGTATGCTTGTGTCATAATAACTAATTATATGGCTAGACACATGTGAGCCTATGGGGTCACACACATATACACAGAGGTACCACTATATATATATCGTGTCTATTGTATTTACGATATATTGATAACCTAGTAACTCGAAATGGATATCGGGCTTTTAATGCGACCCATTTAAAGCCCATTTATGGCCGGTAAATAAAGGAGTCAATATGTAATTGATTATAAAAAAAACGTTTCAACCATTTTCAAAACATGTATTTTGATTTGGTTTCCAACGTTACATGATATATGATTGATTATCAATCAATTGTCAAATGACTTTTGATATATATTAATGATCAAATTTTTCTCCTTGTATAGATATACACGGCAAGAAAAAATATACAAGTTAAAAATGTGTTTTGTTCATCTCTTAGCTTTAACTATTGTAGTTAAATGCTTAATGATTTGTTACGGGTTATCAAGACTAGCATCGATTTGGTATACGGTGACGTGTAGTGTGTTTCTACATAGAGGTGATCTACTTTGGTCACTTGGGTTTCTTGGTTAGATCATTCGTATGATGATGGTCTCCATTCAATCCTACCGATCACGCTACAAAGGTATACTTTTATCTCCTTTTTTTTATTGATTAATCATATGACTATATGGATCCGTTCATAGGTGCTTGTTCCGCTGCGTTGATTATTTATAATATGTTATTTATCATATTCAGCACCTATAGTGGTATCACGAGCCATCATAGATGTCATATGATTATCGGGTATGCGTAAAAATGGCTAAAAATAAGTGTTTTTGATGGTTTTGTTAAACCAATTTTAAAACAGCCCCTATGGCCTTATTTTCGACTTATTACAGAATTTTAGAAGGTCTTATAATCTTCTTTTAATGGTCTAATAGCCACGGGTTACGCATACTTTAATGGGTTTGTTACCGGGCACGTGTAAAATGACTTAAAACGCGTTTTTTGGAACGATTATTGAATCGAGTTTTAAACAGACCTTATGACCACATTTTCTGTAAATATATGATAATTACAAGGTTTCTAAAATGTGGTTTTAAGTTTCTAAGGTCATTGGTTACACGTATCAATCGGGGGTTTAATTAATTGTTGATTATTGCTTCAATTTCGTTGGCTAACAAGTGTTTCTTGTTGTTTAATTTTGTTTCCATGGCGAATACATGCATGTTTGGCCATGGAATTAGCCAACACCTTGTTATATTCATAATCTTATGGTATTATTATGTTTCGTATGCAAAGCCGATAAAAACCTAGACCAAATGTGACATGTTGTGTATTGATTTGCATTTAATTTCAGTTTTGGGGTTTGCCATTGTTTCGGCTTAATTAATATGTTTTTGATGTTGGTTATAACCATTGTCTGGGCAATTTACAGTAGTTTAATGATAGGTTAAATGATTTTAGTCATAAATCAAGTGTAACCGATGCTTGGATGGGAATGGCTAAAGAATTAAAGACATTTGTGAAATTCGGAGCTGCTGAACGACATGCACTAAAACGTGATTTCCCGGAGTTCTATAAGGAGATAGAAGCCCAATTTTGGTGTGCTAATTCACAACTCATGGGCCTTCAAAAGTATCAACTGGAGCTCAGGCTAGGGAAGACTCCTTCTATGGGTTTTGGGCCCTTGAAGTCGACTGAAATTTTATGGCAGATTTGGGCCTCATGTTCACTTTGGGTTCTACTTGCTCTAGATGGTCTTGGAGCAAGTGGGAGCCCACTTTGTGGTTGTGTTGACTTACCCTTAGTTGACTTCTTGGTCCCCGTGATGGCTCACGAGATCAAGCATAGGTTTTTCATCGGTTTGAGGCTTTGCATACTTGTGGTTTTGTGGTTGCTTATTTGCTTGATATCTTGCTATAACTTGCAAATGTTTTTATAAAAACTTAAAACCAATCACAAACCAATTATAAAACTAAATCTTTGATTTAGTTTAAATTTTAAATATTATTTAAAACTAATATCTTGTTTTCATAATAACTCGTAACGTGTTATGAATGTTATTTCTTTTATGTATTGTCTAATCTAATATTAATTCTACATAGGTTATATATTAGTCTTTCACTTGGATAACTTGACACGCATAAATAAAAACAAGATTAGAATTAAGTTAAAAAAATGTTTTTAACTTGTGCTACGATGGATGAATGCATGATTCCTCGTACACACTTTTGATTTGTAAATCAAACTTTTATACCCGTCTCAAATTTAAGTCATGTTGTCCAATCGTTTGAGATCACTTGCAATTACTTTTTGCATCTTGTGAGACGGATGTGAATTGTAACCCAAGGTGATTATTATCTACGCGTGAGACCTAGACTTATTCTCGCATGTTCTCAAATTGGATGACTTAATCGGTACAACGGTGAGACCTTGACCGAGGCAAGGATGGGGCTAAACATGCCAGTTTGACATTTAGTGAAATGTTTATTTATGTCATGAGTCCCATAAGGATCTAAGAATTTCACAAAATTTGCAATTGATGAACGTCATCTACCTATTGAATCTATCATTGCTAGCAGATCAACTAATGTGATGGTAGAACCTCAATGAGGATCTTAGCCTTTTCGTAAAATTAATTGTTTTTTATAAACTTGGGTAGTTAATTTTAAAAGGATAATTATCGAAAATACTAAATATGAACTTTGTATTTCTATTAATGATTTTATGCAACAAAAACCGTAAACAAAGTTTGTTTCCTTTTGTGAAAGAGGAAGAAAAACTAAGTCTTCTTTCCTTGTAAGAATAAGACTCGTTCCCGTCCTTTCTCCTTGTATGAGAAAGCTATAACAGGAACACTTACATCTTCTCAATTCTAATCAAACTTAAAACACGCCTACTCAAGAAATCGCATTGTATTGTAAGTTACAAAACAAAACGATTAAGTACGGTTGCACATCTTAAAGTGTTAAGATATTGCATGAGTCTTGATTAGAAATTGAAGTCTCAATAAACCGTGAGAGGAAAGGAAATTACTAGCATGTTTTTCTTGTATATTTTCCTTACTCAAATAAGTTCCGTAAGATTCTACACACCTTTGAGGTAAAGTAGAAAGAGGAATTGCATGCAAAACTTTCAATTTAATGGCATCGATGGAAATCATCAAAAATATAGTAGAACTTGATGTTTTTTCACTAGTATAGATACATTCAAAATGTTGTCTAAACTAATGGGATCAATGCATTTTTTAATCATAGGACACACTTGTAAAGTTGTCTTATTCGGTGGGAGCTATGAGCTCATCACCTTGTAAGTGACCTACTTAATTTCAAGATTGTCTTGAAATAACATCATAGTTTTCTAATCCTTATTGCATATTATTTTAAAAGATAACTAGTCGTTTTTCTTTAGTCGCTTCCCGAAATGTTATCTAAAAATAGTTATGCGTGATTGCTTATTAAACGATGAAGTTCTACATAACCCTTCTATACAAGCTTGATTTGAGTATGACTTAAATCTTATTATATCTGTGATATTTTAATATTATTCATATATGATGTTGTGCCATGCTCAAGTGGGAGAAATCTTAGAGTGTGCAAGGTACAACACAATATGTCTAATTATATTCTACTAGGACTTTTACATATTGATGTATGTTGTCTAATAGAGAACTAATGTCAAGAAATAATAAAAACGACTTCACATTACCTAAATGGTTTAGGTATTACGCATATGTCTTCTTGTAAAGACATAAACATGAAGTATGTAAATTAACTTGAAAATACTATTGAAACCAAAAGTAGGCATTCAATAATACTTTATTTATAATATGTTTATGTCTTCAAGTAAAGACATAAACGTGAACTTCCTTGAATTGTTCAAAGAATTATAAAATAAAGTAAATACTTCACTTGCTGTGTCTTCCTGTTAGGGCATATACAATGAAGTTATTGAACTGTTCAATACCTTATAGAGTAAATTTAGCGACTAACATGTTATGTTTTCTTGTAAAAACATGAACATGAAGCTCTTGAACTACTAAAACAATCATACTTTATAGCATGCAATTGGCTTGAATATATTTTATGCAATTTGGTTTGACCAATTATTAAAATATGTGATCCAAAGAGTATTAGGTTATCTAAGGAATTGTGATATTGTCTCACAATCGCAACACTAGGTATCACGTGTAAAATCAAATACTATTGTTATTATTTGATCCTTGATAACACTAACTACTCTCTCTTATCTTATTAAGGTTAACAAAATTTTGAATGAGCCACATGCTTATTCAAAATGGTTCCAAACAAGAAGGTAACTAAGAAACCATCAAGTTATGGAATGGGATGACTCCCAATAAGTCTTAGTAGAAGTCTTGAATTTGTTGAAATCATGTTAGACGTGTTATTAACAAACTAGAATCAAGAACTATCAATTTATTTTATACATCCCAAACGAGAACAATTCATTGTTGCTCGACATGCTACGTACTTGGATAAAGTCTCCTCTTACAAGAAGCAAGTGGGAGCCTTTATGCATCTTTGCAGAAAGTAAGAAATAAAATACAACCTTCTGAATAGACTAGCGAACAACATAATGAGGTTGAGCATGTAAATGCAAAAGCCACAAATTGTTGTAACTCCCATTCGCATACCCGCAAGGATACCTCAAGCACCTGAAGATATGAATGTCATGTCAATGTTGAGGAATATGAGTTAGAGGATCATAGTGAACCTCATAACTATCGAGACTCATTTTAGACTTAGAATCTAATGAATGACTCAAAACTATGAATGGTAGATGTAGTCCATAAAAGAAAATCAATTTTGTAACTTGAAATTCTTTCACCAATCAGTAAGACTGATAGGTTATAAATGGTCTTCTATGAGAAGATAGATATGGACACAATTGTACACTTTTGTACACACTCTCTTTGAATAGAGTTTAAGGCATGCTCAAGCAATTGATCATGTTTAAAGCTTTATTTTCTTTACGAGTGTTAAACTAATAAAGATATTAATTACCATACTTGATTTCATTAGTATGAAATATGGCAATTGGATGTATAAATCCTCATGAATGATTACATTCGCGAGGACGTTGTGTAATCAAAAGGGTATATAAATCCAGCTAATCTTTAGAAAGTGTACAAGATCTAAAAATCCAAGTGTGGATTAAAGCATGCATCTAGGAGCTGGAATCTTATGTTTAAATCAAGGATATGATCATGATTAAAACAAAGATAACTCTTGAGTCTACCTTTAAGCTAGTCGGAGCACTTTGTATTGTTTGTTCTTTAATCTCAAATGTTGTTAACATATAGAAATATTATTCCATCTAAGCTAGATTTTAATCCTTGGCTTGGAATATATTCTATTGAGAGATATAAGAAAAAAAATCATATAACCTTGGAACATGTGCTTAGTATGATATGTCATATGCGGTTAATAAGTCTAAATATGACACATCAATGAGAAAGTCTCAAAGTTCTATCTCACTTGATAAGATTGAATATGTACATGGAGACCCTTAGTTTACCTAATGGATTATTTTCATATGATATGCTATATATTAGACTAATTTTATTACTTACATGAATGCAAGATGAACTTATCACAAAGTGTCTAAGTGAAAGTCATTAGAATACTGTAGACTTGTTCATCGTTTACGAATTTAAGGTAAGAAGATTAGTGTTGAGTTTATACACTAATGCTTCCTCTGATTGAGATGGTACTTAATCCTAAGTGATAGTAGGGTTTCATCTTCAATGATAATACTACTACCTAGACGTGCTTGATGAAAAGCATTGTTGCACTACTCATTAGTAAAACAAGAATACTTTATAGTTTGAGAAGTTGTTAAGAAGATTGTCTTAAATAGGTGTTCTACTTGCTTCAAACAACCTATGTATTGTACTATGGCGATGCTAGCATTACTGTATTAGCACTTGAGCGCACATATACAAAATGACAATCATCGTATTATTCAAAATCTTCACTATTTGTGAGTTTTTGAAATAAGTATTCTCAAAGTTCACTCAGATGACAACTCAACGGGTCCTTGTGTAAATTCAATGTCTTGTAGTCAAACATGTTCATCATGCTTGGAACATTGGACTTTGACCTTAGAGTAGTCTCATGTATATCTGTTTTTTTAGTATTTGGATAATGGAACATTAAGCAGTTTTACTAAATAATGAATTGATATACTTGGTATATCGTCTTCATTTGTACTACTGTGTTCTATATTAGCATGTTTAATCCATGAATAATTTAGTTATTCTAAATTATCCATTGTCAGTTGACGATACGGGAGTATTGTCGAATTAAGACAAATGTGAGTTGGTCATATTCATTAGGAATGAATATTAATTGATGATGCCGCCAAACTCATATGTGTTCATTGGATGAACATTAGATTGACCCAACCTACGAGAATTCACTATATGGATCGTCGTCAATAGTGAATCTCGCAAGTGGTTGAATCTCCCATCCTAAGACTTGAGATGCAAGTAGGTTTTGTATGTGTGGAATGTCAATCTTTGATATGGTTCAACGTTGTCCTGAACAAGGCTGCCATAAAGACCATTTTCAGGTGCGATGTGAAACACATGAACGACACGTGCAGTCAAAATAGGATTTGTTCCTCCACATGTATTGGATTTAGATACTACTGGGCCCCTCGATGAATTGCACAGATGTATGTGTGGCCACACCCAAATGTAATTAAGATGATACTTGATTAATTTGGTAATCTAGTTCAATATCTATATCGAGAAACAGAATAGTTAAACTTAAGAATGACTTATGATCCATGTCTAAAGTTTAACAGAGTATCTGAAACAAAAGGATGATTGATATCTAAACCATTTAAATGAGATGTTTAAGAAACTATCCTCATATGTTTCTAGGGGCATTGGCGTGTTGCTAGACGCTAACCATTGCTTGTATAATTACATATGATTATTATGACGTGTGCAAGTGGGAGCTGTTGGAGTATGCTCGTGTCATAATAACTAATTATATGGATAGACACATGTGAGCCTATGGGGTCACACACATATACACAGAGGTACCACTATATATATATCGTGTCTATTGTATTTACGATATATTGATAACCTAGTAACTCGAAATGGATATCAGGCTTTTAATGCGACCCACTTAAAGCCCATTTATGGCCGGTAAATAAAGGAGTCAATATGTAATTGATTATAAAAAAAACGTTTCAACCATTTTCAAAACATGTATTTTGATTTGGTTTCCAACGTTACATGATATATGATTGATTATCAATCAGTTGTAAAATGACTTTTGATATATATTAATGATCAACTTTTTCTCCTTGTATAGAGATACACGGCAATAAAAAATATACAAGTTAAAAATGTGTTTTGTTCATCTCTTAGCTTTAACTATTGTAGTTAAATGCTTAATGATTTGTTACGGGTTATCAAGACTAGCATCGATTTGGTATACGGTGACGTGTAGTGTGTTTCTACATAGAGGTGATCTACTTTGGTCACTTGGGTTTCTTGGTTAGATCATTCGTATGATGATGGTCTCCATTCAATCCTATCGATCACGCTACAAAGGTATACTTTTATCTCCTTTTTTATTGATTAATCATATGACTATATGGATCCGTTCATAGGTGCTTGTTCCGCTGCGTTGATTATTTATAATATGTTATTTATCATATTCAGCACCTATATTATGGTAGCGATGGTTGATTTTATCTAAGGGTTTGTGGTCTAAATGGTGTCACGGCAACATATAGATAGGAATGGTGATTATGCAACTACAAGGAGGTGATCCAGCAGCTTATAGGGCTTATAGAAGTCGTATATGTCTTTAAAATATCTTATTTCAAGTTTAAAATGGGAGGAAAGAGTTTAAACTTGATTTTGGAGGGAAAAACCTAGGCGGATTTAAAATCTAGGGCTTGTTACTTGTAACTTTGTAATTCTGATAAATAGGGACTTAGGAATGTGATTAGTGATGGATTAGGGTGTAATTATGGTTTAAACATTTTAATTAGAAGGTTTGGGTCCTTGGTTTGAAGTTTAACATTAATTTGAAGTGAAATTGGGAAGAAAACCTAGCCGGATTAGGGTTTCTAATGATCTAGGGTTCAATCCTTGTTAAATTCATTATTCTTCCTTTAGCTACTGGTGTAAACTCAATTATATCTTAGACATTGTGTTTTGAGTGTCCAAATAGTTTCTACACTTGGTTTGATAAGTTATTCTAAGTAAAAATGTCTAAAGTGTGAAAATACCTATTTTGACCTAATTTATAAGTCATGCATTGAAATATTGTACCTTGTGCATTAGGGTTATTGTACCTTATCTTAAGATACTGCTATAGCCTAAATGTAATGCTATGAATGTTGGTAGACTTATCCTAAAGGGCTATGTATTGATTTTAAGTAAAATAGACAATATAGGGATTTTTAAGTCATTAAGCCTAAATGACTTGTACCTTGTGTAATTAGTGTTTATTTCCTCATGTAAGCTTATAGGTCTTATACATTATGTTTATGGATTGTAAAGATTACACATAAGTAGTTTAGTGATTTATATAGGGTAATCATGTCTAGGTGTAATTAGGTCAATTTATAGTTCTATGCTTAAATAACTTGTACATTGTGATTTAGTAAATTGTAACTTAAATTGAGATAAAAGTATGAACTTAATATGATACTTAGTTGATTTTTATAATTGGTTTGAAAAGATTAGACTCTATTTCAATGTGAAATGAATTTTAGGTGCTAATTTAGGTTATTAGGTCTAAATACTTGTACTTAGCTTTAAATGATTTGTATTTAGTGTTTTAGGGTAAAATATTACTTCTAAATGATAGATTATAACTTGTACATATGTCTTTGATATTCATATATAGATATTGTGTAGTTATATTACTTGAAACTATAGTTTACAAGGGAATTCTAGGGTTTTTAAGGCCCTTTGATGATTTAGGGCATCTTAGTTATATTTGAAATGTTCTTATTCATAATATATCTATATGATTACTTTTAGAACTCAAACTTATATACATATTGTTTACAACATATGGGCATATGTTGAAGTGGCAATTCAGATTGTGAGAACCTATATATTTCATAAATCAATCGTACATCATAGCATAAGGCCAAAATTTCTTAGTTAATTCACATTTTATTTATTTACCAAATGTGAAATACACATATATTGATATTACATTAGCAAAAATCACTGGATATTATATTCACGACCAAGAACATAGATCAACGAAGCAAGGAATCATCTATCATCTACGTTTTCCTAGACATATCAACAGTTAAGATATGTTGATCTAATCTGGTTTTCTAGATACTAACATACACACGATCAAGCCAATAAGAAACAAACACAAGAAGATCACATTATAACTTTCATGCAATCATAGATAAACAACACAAGATCTAGCCTAGCATAGCAAGAGAAGAGAAGATAGACGATAGAAGATATAATCGATATGGGTGAAAGAATGGAGTTTCTATTGTATGTTTACACAGGGTCCAAGATAACCCTAAAATTCTAGAATCAGCTGGTTGTGGCTACTCCAAGCTAACCCTAAAATTCTACACGTATTGTATGTTTACACAGGGTCTATATATAGAGTTTGGCTGCGACAACGTCCAGTTATAATTACAAAGTCACCGGGCCTGTCGAATCCTATATGGGCTTCTAAATTCGGTTGGTTGTGACGCTGTCAGAGGTAAAGCATGACGCCGCCTGGTCGATCTTTGCAACGGCGTCAAGTGTTATTTGTGATGCCGTCGATGCGGCCTAATGACAACACTCCTTGTGACTTTTGAAATTCGTGCATTCTTGACTTGGTCTCTTCCACACTTCATCTGAAAGCCTTGAAAATGTTAGAAAACACCTCTAAATCACCCAAATGCTCCAAGTGCTTCAAAATTGTTAAAATAATAATTAAAAAAAGGGATTAAGACATGTTAGGGCATTTTAAGACAAATAACGAGGGTGAAATGACCCCTAAAAGTGTATAAAATGACACCCTCACCAGGGGGCAACAACGACCATGAAACAAATTGGGAAATACTTTGTTAATGGCCAAAGCAATGGATACAACTCTGTTAGAAATGATCATAAAGTATATTGCTTACTAATTATACAATTCTTAAGTTTCGTCAAAAATCATTCCTAAGATCTAAATGTCTCAGACTTTCTCGCTCCGTATGCAAGTGAAAAAATCTGATTATTACCATTCATTGCAACTAGTAGATACATTCTACCTAAAAAATTTCATTTAAGATGTGCACCGATATTATAATCAATAGTCGCATGTGTAACACAAATGTCCAAATCTACATACAAAATCTTTCAATAATTAGAATAATAAGTGGACAACATGAATAACTACATTTATTTTTTGTAAAAAATAATACTAACAACAGCACCCGAGTAAGAAAAAAACTCAGATTTGTCTTCATTGTTAGTTTCTATATGTTTAATGGTCCTTTATTTTTAGTTCGAAATTGTGGCTATATCCTGATACTCTAAGACATTACCTCCTTCAATTTATGACCAAGTACAGTTGAGGAAGAATTATGATGATGTGCGTGAATTTGAGTTTTAGTGCATGTATGATGGTCGACAAAAGTTGTTACATAAACCTTTTTATAGTCTTTGGGTATATAGACTCAAAAAATCCATCCACATGTGTCATTAATACATTTTTCATATAATATTTGAGGTCTAATCTTGAGTATCTAATTTGAAATCCCTCTTCAAAAGCTTTTCTACTCAAAGCAATTTTTATTTTTTGTTTATTATCAAAAGTATCATGTAAACGAACAAGACTATTATGCAATAACACGTAGTACCTTTTTGCGAGATGATGTTGCACGATACCGGTGTTTTGAGTAGGGAGGCATATTCCAAAATTTATCCTTCTTAGTTTTGTTGTTCTGAACGGGTGTTGTTTTCGCATCCTCGTCAGATTCATTACTCTCCTCATCAGATTCACTCCTCTCATCCTCGCCGGATAATCTTTTTACTTTACTAAAAACACTGCCCATTACCCTTAATCTTTTTACTTTCCTAAAAATACTACCCACTACCCTTTCTCCGAAATGGCGTAATTTATCATCACATAGCAAATCCTTTTGTTTAGTCGTATGGGTTTTTTGGTGAACCAACAACATGTTTTTTTACGATCAGTGGAACCACATTGAGGATTCCGCATATGATACCCAAGAAATCTAGGCATATACATAAGATACCCAGGAAATCAATGCATATGTTTATAACTAACAAATTTTATTGATAATTAGAAAATCCAGGCACATACATCGGATACCAAGGAACTCGATGCATTTGTTTATAACTAGGAAAATTTTGTTGATAATTAGAAAATCCAGGCATTTGCGTTTGGTAAATTTTTGTGGCATGATATTCTGTTTGATAAACATTTACCGATAGGGTAGCATGAATAAAATAACTTTGTTGATTGCTTCCCATACTTTATGATTGTCTACCATTTACACCAGGTTCAATAATTACACAACGTAACAATTCTACTACCTTTAACAACAGATTTCATAAATTCATCACTTCCAAATCATCACATACCTCTACAATATCATAATCCGAACTGTAGGTTACCATAAAACCACTATTAGCATCCGTTTCTAACCTCTCGGGTACTGCTTCTAGTAAAGATTAATACGATGACAACAATGATAAAATCAGTGTACGTTTTACACTACTGAACACCATTATACTCCAACACACCATCCACTATTTTCCATCTACCTCCTTTATACACCCGTATTTTGACGATGTCTTTAACGGATTTCATACAACGTAACAATTCTACTACCTATAACAACAAATTCAATAAATTCATGACTTCCAAATCATCACATACCTATACAATATCATTATCCGAATTGCAAATTACCATAAAAATCACTATTAGGATTCATTTCTAGCCTCTCGGATACTGCTTCTAGTAAACATTGATACGATGGCCTTGAACAACACTATACTCCAACACACCATCTATTCTTTTTCATCCACTTTCTTTACACACTCGTATTTTGACGGTTTCTTTAGCGGATTTCATAGCAATTTTTTTTTTTTTTTTAATGGAAAACAATTACTACCTTAATTAGAAAGGTATTAATTAACATAAATAAGAAAACAAAACACAAAGTTTTCCACAAAACCTGGGATCATCAATCACACTTCCTGATATCAAACAACAAATGAAAGGCGGCACCAATACCCCATCTTCTTCATCATCTTCTTCACATGAACAACAACAAGAACCAGAAGATAATGAATATAACCATGAAAATGAAAATGAAAATGAAGATGATGAAGAATATGTTGTACAAGAAGAAGATGATCAAGAAAACAATGAAGAAAAACCCAAATTAGCTGAAGGTTATTTTGAGATTGAATCTGTCCGAAAGAAACGAAGTCGCAAGGTTTTTTATTTTATTTTTTATTTTTATGTTTTTCTTCATTGGTTTTTGTTTTTATTTATTAAATTTGTCTGATTTTATGTTTTTTTTCATTGGTTTTTCGTCTTATGTATTAAATTTGTCTGATTTTGTGTTTTTTTTTCATGTTTTTTTTTTCAGGGTAAATTACAGTATCTTATTAAATGGTGAGTGGTTCTTTTTTGCAATCCTAAACACCCTTTTGTAGTTGTTTGTGGTAATGTGGCTTAAATTGTTTTTGGATGTGTTTTTTTTTGGTGTAGGCGTGGATGGCCGGAGACTGCGAATACTTGGGAGCCTGTTGAGAATCTTGTGGCGTGTTCGGATTTTATCGATGCGTTTGAAGAGAGGTTGGTTGTTATGGTTTTTTTGTGTTTGATTGGTGGTTTGGGGTGGATTAAGGTGATTAGTGGGTGTGTGGGATTTAATGAGCAGTTTCGAGTGTTTTCTGTTTATTTGCTTATTTCGCGGTAAATTAAGCGGTTTTTGATTAGCGGCTATTTTGGGTTAGAATTGGTTTGTTTCCCTTATAAATAGATTGAAAATAGATATGCAGTCCTCTAACGGGTTTCTATACTTCTAAAAAGTAATGTAAGATAAAACGTGAAAAAAGCAAATCCAACGGCCTTTACTTTTAAGTTGACTTTATTTTCTGATTATAAAGACGAGCGTGAGTAGAAACAGTAGGTAATCCCAAACACCCATTAAGTGTTATAAGTAACAGATATAAATCGTAATGAGTATATTATGGAAATCCTTTTTACAAGCAGAAATACACTTACTACTTGGCATGTACAGTTTCATAGTATTACTTAACGCGTGAATAATGACAGAAGTTATTTACAATTGGTTATTTATGCGTTCTTGTTGTTTGACAAAATTTTAAGATTGAAGTCTGGCAAAAAAGGATCAAGCAAGAAACAAAAACGCAAGAGTGAGGCTGTTCTTCAAGCACCGCCATCAAAGAAGAAAAAGAAGCAGCACAACCACCAGCAACAGCAACAGCAACAGCAGCAACAAGAACAAGGTTCTCCTGCTGCTACCTATGATGTCCCTCCTGTGAAGGTCAATGTCATCGAAGAACCTTCGTCACAGCCCTCTGGGATTGGATCAACGAGTAGTAAATGGGTAGAACGCAGTGCTAAAGGCACAGGAAGTGTTAGAAAATTGAAACGTTTGAGTGATAATGGATCTTTAGCAGTCTCACGGCAAATCGAAGAAAGGATTGAGCCAGACGAGCTAAACGAGAAAGTCAATGTGATCGAAGAACCTTTGTCACAGCCCTCTGGGAATGGACCAATGAGTAGTAAATGGGCAGAACACAGTACTAAAGGCACAGGAACTGTTAGAAAATTGAAACGTTCGAGTGATAATGGATCTTTAGCAGTCTCACAGCAACTCGAAGAAAGGATTGAGCCAGACGAGCTAGACGAGCTAAACGTGAAACTTAGTGAACTGAAAGGCGCATCTTCAACTGATAAGGAAAAAATAGACGAGCTTGATGTACGTATTCAAGATCGATCAGGGGAAGGAGTAAGTCCTTCGAACGGGATCTCAAATGTGAATGGACAAAACCCTGTTTGGGTTTGTCGCAGTGGTGGAGCTAAGAGGAGGAAATCAGGTGCTGTCAAGCGGTTTAAACAAGATTCACACCCAGTTGTAACTAACCATACACCGGATCCAGTTGACAGAATAGGAAGTTCGAGCAGTGTAGTTTTAGAACCTGGGATTCAAACCTTTGACCAGTTGGGAAATTGCTTTGGTTCAGTGAACACTGTAGATACCTCAAGAAGTATGTATGCCATTACGAAGATCATCAAGCCAATTGAATATTCCATGTCCAAACTTAACGATTTGCGGGACATCTTGGTTACCTTTTTGGTTTTGAGGTATGTGCATACCTCTTTCAGTTTTTATTTTTGTAAGTCACTTGAACTTTGTCTCTGTGTGATCAGTTAATAAGTCAGTATGATGTTAGTACATTGACGATGTTAGTACATTTGACAATTATGAAAGATGGGTACAGTAATAAGGTACTAGGAGTTCAAGTTGGCGTAGCTAGACCTTACGTTGTTGTTATTGGGGGATATTACAGAGAGTGCCAGATGATGTGTAATTGTACAATTAAATGCTCGAAAAAGGTGTTACTAGAATTATGCCATACATTGTAACCAAGTTGTGTGCAAACAGTAGTTTCAGGATATGTTAGGCTCAAGAATCGCTATACCCTATAGTTGATCATATATGTTAGCGAAGGTAGGTGTTATAGGGCCAACAACATTAGTTGAAAGCAGCTGTTTTTCACTGCTATCTTATAAAAGGTTTTTTATTTTATTTTAAATACTACATATTTATATATCCGATACATTACCTTTCTTAAAACGGAAGTATTCACATCCTCTGTGGTTATTACCGTTCATGATAGTATTGGTCTTGCACTCTTGCCTAACCCTTGTAAATATGCTCTTCTCTAGAGACCAGCATCACTCCTCACACGCATAAGCATGGCTTAGATCAATCTTCCTGATTAACCTCAATTAAGAATTCAAGATGCCTCTATTATATACTCAATCTGGCCATATGGTATTCTAGATCCTTAAATGTATTACACCTTATGATTGATGTTATAACAACTTGTCTTGTTCCAAATCATACGTGCTCCCATTTTTTCTCAACATATAAAGTGTAGGTACTTTAGACATACATGGATCCATATCCCTTGTTAATAGACATGCCCTTATGTTGATATAAATGCAAGTTTCATCTTTTCCTGGCACTTTTGAGATACGCAGACTAGATGATAGTTCAGACATACACGAATCCGTATCCTTTGTAAATAGGCATGCCCTGTATTAATGTAAATGCAAGTTTCATCAGTTCACAGCTCATTTGAGATATGCAGACAAGTTTCATCAGTTCACAGCACTTTGAGAAAATGTCAGTGGGAGTGGACTAAGATGCATGGGCCTTAGGAAATGCATATTCACGAATAGTGTTACGAATAAGTTTTCTCTGAAGTTCTATAAGTAGGTTGATGGAGAAGTATATTTTTTAGGTTTGATTTGAGAGTGTGCACTGTGCTGTCCGACCTTTTAACCTTCAGCCAACGCTTTCCGGCCAGTCATATGTCACAGGACCCTTAGGAAGCGGTAGCTGTATTGATTAGGGACTGTACATAATACAAAGTAAACCCCGGCCTGCAGATTGCTAGTATCTCACGTGGTTGTACATAATGTTAATTCAAAGGCTATAATGGTATACAAATGTTCAGGTAAAAATCGATAATTGTTACTTGGGCATCACTGAGTATGTAAGCTTCAGATAGACTTCTTAGCCGTAAACAACAGGGTTCCTAGCCTATCTAGACTGGATGCAAATCTGTATGCATCAGAACAACTCATGTAGGTTGTTTAAAAACTACTACCATATAACACATTACATACCGAAGTTCAGAAAATGTTGTCGATTTCTACGTTAAGTCGTGTTACAGTTGGGTGAAGAAGGCATTGACTATTCATTTGTGGATTTTAGATTGTTATAGGAATATTTTATATAGTGATTTTTGTGCTGGAAACTATCTAAACAGTTGTTTTTAAGGCTAACAGAGCTCACAATACATGTTGCACGACCCTGTTGTTCTGAAATCCAAGAATAAACATGTAGATATAAACTCACACAGTGTGTTCTATGGATTGTGTATCTTAATATTCACCATCCTAAGAATCCAACAGCCTGGAACAAGATATAATTTCCATAATACTAGGCCATGCGTAGATGTCAAATCGTGGTAAATAACTTATAATAGGCCATTTCTTATATCTAGGGACTTGTTTACCATGTACGTTTAAGCTAGTTTTTTTGTACCTCTTGTGACTTTGTTTCTTTTCTTTTATTATATGTTGTCAACATTTTCTTGTAGAAGTTCATCAGGAAAACAAAGTTAAGCAAACTGCAGAGGTGTCATTGAGTCTGGAACTTGAATAACTATTCCCGCTTTTCTCCTTTGAATATAACAGATGTCGAAATATTAGTTCATCGGCCATCTATCTAAGTCTCCTTGGGGAACTGACATGATGACATAATTAGTTTGAGTCGACTAATACTTGATAAATTCAGTTGTATTTACTAATGGCATTACACATGTTGAACAGGTCGGATGGAAAAGAAGTCATGGTGGATAACAGATACCTCAAGGCTAACTACCCGCTCCTGGTAATGCTATTTACTTTTGACACCAACAGCTCTCTGCGAGAAACAATAGAACTAGAAAAATGGGAGGGTTGGGTAATTGTCAAATAGGTTAAAATTAATTACGGCTCAATAGGGGTCAATATGATTACAGAAATATCATTTCAATAGTAAGTAGTAACCAATGTCTTCAAACAAAAGTGATTTAGGTTGTTTTTTGCGATAAAATACACTTTTGGGGCAACTTTCGAGCCGTTTCCCTTTTTAAGCTAGAAGGTTTTATTTTAAAAGTTTGACGCGTTAGAGATAAAACACAATATAGACGCAGTCGCGTCTAAGTGCATTAGAGGTGGCAAAACAGCCGGGGCAGGCGGGCACGGGCCAAACGGGCAAATTAAATTTCGTATCAAACGGGCGCTGGTCAAAACGGGCTATTTAAAAAGAACACGAAAAAAAGTTCTTGAGATATCGATTATAGCTACTTTTAGAGGTGACAAAACAGTCAGGCTCGGTGCCAAACAAGCACGGTGACAAATTTAAATTTTGGATCAAACTAGCACGGTTCAAATGGGGTCGGGCAAATGGGCCGTTTTCAAGTTAACACCAAACGAATGGAAAAATAAAGTGCATTACGTGAATACATAAAGTCTCACATATTTGTTTAGTAGATAACGATTAAGATTTTGTAGCGGTTACTGTTGAGTAAGTGGTCAACGTTTATAAACATGCAGAATTGGTTTATGGAGATCTCCACTCTCGACTCTCGAGCAAATACCCTAACTTAAATTTATATTGTTTTTAATTGAATAAGCTCCAAATAAATATATCAAATAATCCATAACTATAAGTAATCTTATATTTTAAATTAAAAAGCTGTCATTTTTATTAGTGGAGAGAAACTGCAATGTGCTATCACCCCCTCCACCCATTTTGCCTCTTTCTAGTCCTGTCTAGCTTTTGGTAGCCCACCTCAAATAAACAGGGTGCCCACATCCGGCCACCAGTTTATTAAAACGTGTCAAAATTAGCCCAATTTAAAGGTAATGGGCGCATATTGCCAGCTCTTAAGTGCATCATGAATATTGCCTTTACTTATTTCATGTTTATTAACAATGGCAGTTGATCAATTTTTATGAGCAACATATTCAGTATGCATCTGAGTGAGCGTCAATAACCACCATGGAACTCTGGATCAGAGACTATCTCCATTTTGTCCTGGATGCAGCTTTTGGAAACTGTTATCAACATGCAGCTTGGCAGCGCAAGCGGTAAATAGTGACGTGTATTGTATAATACATTTTTGCTTTTAAGGTGTTATGGTCAGCTCTGGAAGGCTACATCGTTTAGTAAAGAGCAATGCTATGCACGTTAGATGCTAGACTTAGAAGATGGCACATTTCTGGATTGATGTTGTGCATGTAATCTCTTGGTTATAGAAGTATGGACCATAGTTAATTTTTAATCGAGACGTTAGAAGTTTCGTGTGATTTGTTTATTACTATTGGATGAGATCAAAAGGGTTTTTGTAAACATGTAGCAGGATGTTCATTGGGATTTCCGCCATTCTGGACCGACTGTTGAATCCATTTAATAGGCATCTTGCACAAATCTTATAGTCATGCGTGTATCACAATTACCAAATCTTCAGTCAGTTATGTTGCACACGAAAGCTATGGCACGCTTTTGTTAGTACAGATGTGCTGCAATCTAGAAAATAAGAGACACTTGGACTTTCGGGCAGCAAACATAAATGTGGAGATAAAGACATACCTTGCAGGTAAATATGAGCTTGGTCAGGTTATATCAAGTGAGACGGCTACTCACCGGAGCTAAAAGGCGATGGTATCAACGATAGACCAACTAAACTTTTAGACAGACTTCGTTAAGACAATTCAGAGACTTATCGTAGTTATAGCTGTATAGACGTGGTACAATGACAGGTCATATGAATCCGGGTCAAATTGTCAAATTTGTTTACGGGTTAGGTTAACTCAGACAAATTTCCGCGTCTATGTTCAATATCTTAGGTAGTACGGAGTATAAGTTACGTAAAGAAAAGAAAAACATTTCGTGTCACCCGACCCAATTCGACTCGTACAAGAAATCTCTTTTCCACCAAAGCCGGAAGCTGGTTACCCAACCATCTCTTGTCACTTTTAAAACGGGTGCTGATTCGTTCTGGTTCTTTCACATCGTATAGACGTCTCACCAATTCATGACATATTTGTTGCATGCTTGTACAGTCTGCTTTGCTTTTTTTGGTCTCCTTGAGCTTATAAGAAAATGGTTTCAATGTGGTTACAACCCATTTCGAAAGATCGATATACTTTGTCACGAATTGTCAATGGGATTGAAGTTTCTTAGTCGGATGATGTACGTAATCGTTTGGTTCTTTAACCACGACTAGGAGGTCGAGGAGCTCTCGTGATCCACCTTCGGACACTGATGGAAAGGCGTTGATGTAACGATACTTTTTAAAAATTTGAATACATAAGGACAGGTAACTCGATGTTACTTTATGTTGTATGAGAATACTCCGTACCAAACACGATAACTTGTGAGTTCAAGTCACCAAAAAGGACTTCTCGCGACTAAGGGATGTGTGGTCCTTATGGCTTTATGGGTACGCGCATGGCCGTTTCGTTGTTTTTTTTTTCCCTAGACAATAACTACAACGAAGCTATTTTACGCGCGTTAAATAAAAAGAAGTTGCATGTAAAATTGAATCATATAATTCATACATTTTTAATATTGTACGTATTTATATACAAATCTAATAAAAATATAGTATTTTTAAAATGAAAGCTCTGTACAACTGCACATGTTACACATCTATCAAAACCCCCTCTAAATACGAAATACACCCCTTATGTGGCCCTGTCTTTGACCAAAATTTCTAGTGATTACATGGAACAATTCAAGAAAAAGTCTAACTTTGGCCGTACTTCTAGAAACTACAGGTACTCGTTGTAGGTTTCATGATTTACCAAACTAAAAATACGCTAGACGACAAAAACAAGAGTTAACGACATTCGTTTACTAAACTTGCTTATAGGATTAAGTCATAGAATAGTAATATACTTTTTGCCGATTTAGTACGTATATTTTTACAAAGTTGTATAATAGCAACGAACTTTTATAAGTGTTCTTTTATGCAAATTTTGATGAAGTGTCATCTCGAAAAGGCTAACACGTGTCACCATTAATAACGTGACACGTCATCCAAATGTACAGATCGAAACACCTTATAAAAGTTCGTTACTATTGTACAACTTTTTTAGAGAACACGTATCAAAACGGTACATTTCGAAAAGTACATTGTTATTCTACGACTTAAACCCTTGCTTATACTACTAATATGTATTATTACAAGATAAGAGTTATTTTATATCTTTGTTTTTTACTACAGATTAAGAAACTAATCGTCATTTTTATTTGTTTTTAATTTTGTGGTAGAGATTAATTTAAAATCTTAAAAAAAACATAAAATAATTATTTTTGTCAAAAAGTTTAAAAGTTGTAAAAATGATAGAAATTGAAGTTGTATATATAACGAAATACTGATTTATCACTAGTGAGCAATGAAATATCACTAGTGATGAAGCGATGATATTAAAATATCATCGTGATATTACACAGTGGAGAATTGGAGCGAAAGAAATGGAGTTGTGTTTATTTCTCTTGTTTAGTTGTTTGGTACAATGAAAAAAGTGGAGAATTAAAGAGAAATGGGTGGAGAGTTAGAGAGAGTTTGATAGTTTATTCCATTATTTTTTTAGAGAATTGAGAGAAATAGATTTTTTTTTATGTTTTTTTTAATTTTTATTGTTTTCTTTCTTTTCTGCATAACTTTAAAAATAATTTTTATTTTAGATTTACGAAAACAAATTACTTGCAATATCTCGTGCTTATAAAGTTTAAAAAAATTATTTTTGGTGATATCACAATATTTTTATATTTATCTGTTTTTTAAAAATAAAAAATTAATTTTCGTGATTATTTTTAATTTCAATTCTCTGACGTAACCAAACACTGAAAATCAATCAATTTCTCAATCAGTCTTATTTCTCTGAGATTTAATTCTCTAAATTCCCTTTACTAAACGTGCCCTAAATATATTTATGAAATATTAGTAGTGATATTTTATTGTTTTATCATTAGTGACATTTCATTGGTTTTATCACTAATGAAATATCACTAATGAAATATAATAATATTTTTTTTCATATTTACAACTTTAATTATTTCGATAATTCTTTCAATTCTTGAACATTTTAACAATAAATATCTCTTTATATTTTTTTAATCTTAGTTAATAAATGACTAAAATTAATTTCTTAATTCGTAGTAAAAACAGGGATCCAATAACTTTTGTAATTATTACAATAGTAATTCTTATAATTTTATAATTAAGTATGACTTTAGAAAATGAAATCATATGTGGTCACAAAATCTAGTAACTTCATCTAGATATCTGTAACTGGTTATAATTTGAAGTCAACTTGAGGATGCATTTGAATTATAGCGATCTTTTATTGACAATAGTGTTTACAATTTAATTAAACATCAAATCACTAAACATCAATCATCTTGTAACAATAAACGAAAGTCTATATAGGTTAACTGCTCATCTATAATTAATCACATGCATTGCATTAGTTAATAACGTTTAACAAAAGTCGTTTTTAAATAGCATCACAACAGAAATATTGTCTTTTAGTTAAAGGAATTGATTTATACACTCATCAAATTGATTGAGACATTCAATATTGTGCATTCCAGAATTGTAGTGTGTTTTATATTGTGTTTTATCTGCTTATATTATGAGTGTCCTAATTACTTTTATAAGTGTGCAAATCATCAAACAATGGGTTACCAAAAGTTTTAAAAATGTCACTAAAGTGAAAAGTGTCAATAATGTAAAAAAAAAGTGTTACTAAAGATTTTATGTGCTTCACCTACTTACACTTCATTATTATTTGCTATAAGAAAGAAAAAAAAAACACAATTTATACAAAAAGAACCAACTCTAAACAAGTATCATTTGCTGATGTCTATGCCAGTATCAAAGGGAAGATAATCAATCTTAACTACGTATTAAAGTATAGTTAACGGGTATCACTTGGAATCATGTTCACTTTTCAAAGTAAATTATTCGACCTTAATGTATAAGTATCACGAATATCTATTTAAGATAAGACCAAATGTATGTTACTATGTATATTACTGATTTAAACACAAATCAATAACCCTTTTGTTAATGCAATAATGCCTAAAAACGTTACTTGTATCTTTTGGTCTCGCTTAGTTTTGATTACGACAATATGTAAAAACAAGCATTTACAAAAACAACGAAAAACGAATTCTTGAGTTCAAGTATTTTTCATTTTACCCATGTTCACTTAAGGTATGAATAAACAAGTACTAATCTTAATCAAGTGATCAAGTGATTTAATATTTTCTTAAAACTCACTTTTTATTAAGTGTGACAAGTTTTTAATTAAACTTTCTTTTTAAGAAAATGTTTTATTAAATTAAATATTTGAAAATTTGAAAATAGCATATTCCCTTTTGATTTGGAATATCCTTTCTGGATATTTTTATAACCAGATATGATCTCCACCACTAAAGGACAAAAAGGGAGCGGAGTCTAGCCCGGCGGTTCCTTAGCGCCTAGGCGGTTCCTTATCGATAAGGTACCGTGGGCTAAGAAAAGGAACCGCGGGCAAATATAGCCGTTGGCCCTTTGTCCTATAAATAGTGGACCTTTCTCAGATTTTCAATTCACCTCTTTTGCACACAAATTTCCAGATTCAAACATACTTCTTAAATCACTCAAATCCTTGATTATTTGATTGATTACTATGTTTAGAAGTGAATCTATCTCCACCATCCCTTCCTCTTCAAGTGCAAAGAGAAGAACAATATCATTTGTGAAGTGTTGAGTCCACCACCAAATATCCTTTTAAGATCAAATCTTATACATTTGTTGTTGTGTAATAGTAGTGAAGATCCAAGTAGTTGTGTCTATTTGGAAGTTGTGTATGTACTAAGTATAGTTGTGTAGATTGGTCCTAGCTACGATTAGGGCTCGACTTTTAGCTTAGAGTCGGAAATTGGTTAAGCGACGTGTACGGTTTTCTCCACCATAAGGAGCTTGTTGTGTAGTGAACTCTCGAGTAAGGAGTACTCGAGGAGTGGAGTAGGAACGAGGCATGAGCTTCGTTGCCGAACCACTATAAATCCTTGGTGTTTGGTTTGATCTTTCTTTATCCTTAACTCTTTACATTCCTTATTCTTTATGCATATATATTAGTTAGTATTAGTTTAAATTACACTATCATTGTTCATATTGTGCATAAGAAGATTTTACTTATTTCCTTAAGTCTAAGTTTTTGAGAAATTTAATTTTGAAAAACCATCATTTAACAAGTAAATATAAGAAACTATTCACCCCCCCCCCCCTTCTAGTTTCTACAATTGATATCAGAGCGGGTTGCTCAAGTATTTTTAAAGTATATTGTATTTTAAAACTTGAATCGATCTATGGATTCCAACAAGTACCTAGAAGGGCAATCTATGCAAAGACCACCACTTTTTGAAACCGATAGTTTTGTTTATTGGAAAAATATATTTGAGACTTATGTGAAATCAAAAGATTTAGATCTTTGGCATGTTATTACCAATGTTGATTTTTTACCTTATCAATTTAATGAAGTTTCAAAAACAAAGGAATTGGTCACTTTTGACAAAGCTAATGATGATACTAAAAAGAAACTTTCGAAAAATAATGAGGCTAAAATGGTGATTTATAATGCTTAAGAAAGAATATGAAAGGATTTTTATGTGTGAAACCGCTAAAGATATTTGGAACACTCTTTTAGTAACCCACCAAGGTAATAGTCAAGTCAAAGAAAGCAAAATCGATCTTCTTGTCCAACAATATGAACAATTTGTCATCTTAGAAGATGAAGCTATTGATAGTACTTTTGCTAGATTTAACACTATTATTACAAGTCTAAAAGCACTTGATGAAGGTTTTTCTAGCAAGAACAATGTTAGGAAGTTTCTTAGGGCCTTACATCCGAAGTGGAGAGCAAAGGTCACGACGATGAAGAATCGAAAGATCTCTCAACTTTATCACTCGATGAACTCATAGGCAACTTGAAGGTTCATGAGATGATAATTTTGAAGGACTCGGAATTGGTAAAGACCAAGAGTGAAAGGAAGTCTCTTGCACTCAAAGCCAAGAAGGCACAAAGCGATCATGATAGTTCCTCGGATAGTGATGACGAGGAGTATGCATTGGCGGTAAGAGATTTCAAGAGGTTCTTCAAAAGACGAGGTCAACACGTGAGGCAACCTAACAATGACAAGAAACCATTCTTAAAGAATCGGTTTGCCAAGAACGAAAAGGGTGATAGGAATTGCTTTAGATGTGGTGATCCAAATTATTTCATTAATGAGTGTCCAAAGCCTTCACGCGATAAGAATCACACGGCATTCGTTAGTGGTTCTTGGACCGATAGCGGTGAAGATGTTGATGACAACCCCAAAGAGGAGAAATGTCTCATGGCTCACACTTCTAAAGAGGTACATTCCGAAACCGAATATTATAGCAATTATAGCTCCACCTTAGATGATATTGAATTAGAAGGCCAATATGACAATTTACACAAACTTAGCCTTAAATTCATAGAAAAGAACAAAACACTAAAATCAACTAAAACTAAGCTTGAAAATGAGATTAATGAACTTAGGAAAAAATTAGGCAAGCTTGAGAAAAATAAAGAAGTTTATATAGGTTGCTTAAGTTGTGAGAAACTTAGGTTAGAGAATGAAGATCTCAAGAGCACCTCCATTAAATTGGAAAAGTTCATGAAAAGTACTAGTGCTCTTGATGATATGTTAAACAAACAAATTCACTCTAAGGAAAGACTTGGTGTAGGCTTTAACTCAGATGAAGCATCAACTAGTGAACCTAAACAAGTTCGATTTTCAGAAAAACCATCTGTTGTACGCGGTCCCAAACTGTATGGGGCGGTTCTTTATCGATATGGAACCGCCGCCATAGATAAGGTACCGCGGCCAGAAAACGTTTTTGATGAAAATCCTGAACTTTCTGAAAAATCAAGTTTAGGTGAACATCCTAAGCATCTTATTGTTAACAAAGTGAAATTACCTATACTTGACGACAATGCCGTTGATAAGTTCTATAAGCCTTTGAGTAAACCTCTAATGGGAAATAGAAGTTTATCAAGACCATCTTCTACTCCACCAAGAGTACGGAATGAGTCTAGGCCTAGAAGTAGAACGACAACACCTAGAAGAGATAGTCAAAACAAATCACGACCTAGAAGTAAAACTCCAACACCTAGAAGGAATGACCATAACTCTAAACCAAGATCAAATACACCTAGGAGAAATAATAAACAACAAAATGGTTATATGAATTTTTATCCTCCTCCCTTTTGTTCCCCATGGGGAAACCCTCCTCAATTCATGCATCCAACCAAATGCAAGGGATGTTTGGAACTAACAATTTTGGACCCATGAGATATTAGGGACCAAATGTTTGATCGTGTTTGTTGTTACCTAGATATGCTTGGGAACTGATTTGAAACCCGACGAGTGGATTAAGGATAGTGGTTGTTCTAAACACATGACGGGTAATCGAAGTTGGTTCTCACGGTACAAAGCATATGATGGAGGTAACGTCAAATTCGCTAGTAGTCTACGTGGTAATATCATTGGCAGAGGTACGGTTTCTCTTGACTCCATGACTATTGAAAATGTTGAGCACGTAGATAATTTAGGATTTAACCTTTTAAGCATAGGTCAAATTTGTGACAATAAGTGTAAGGTCATCTTTTTGGAAAATGATAGTGAAATCGTAAAAGATGGAAAGGTCATTGGAAAAGGTATTAGAAAGCATGGGCTTTATGTCATGAAGGTCAATAAGAAGTCAAAAGACAACATATGTCTTGCGACTATAGATGATAGTTCTACTCTTTGGCATAGGAGATTAGGTCACGCTAATATGCGTCTAATTCAATCTTTAGTCTCTAAGGAGTTGGTAAGACACCTCCCCAAGATGAAGTTTGATAGTCACTTTTGTGATGCTTGCAAAGTTGAAAAGCAAGTTCACTCAAGTCACAAAGCCAAGAATTTGGTTTCAACCTCTTGGTGCTTAGAACTCCTACATATGGATCTCTTTGGACCTACCGCCATACGGAGTTATGGAGGTAACCTTTATACCTTAGTTATAGTTGATGACTACTCTAGATTCACTTGGACTAGATTTTTGGCATCTAAGAATGAAGCTTTCGATCATTTCGAAATCTTTAGTCGAAGAATTCAAAATCAACTAGGATGTCCAATTGTCTCTATTAGGACGGATCATGGTAGGGAATTTGATAATGAAGTGCAATTTGGTGCCTTTTGTGAAGCTCATGGTATTACCCATAAATTCTCGGCTCCTCGCACTCCACAATCAAATGGGGTAGTTGAAAGGAAAAATAGGACCATCCAATAGATGAGTAGGACGATGTTAAACGAGCAATCTTTGCCTCAAAAGTTTTGGTGCAATGTCGTGGACACATCGACTTATATTCTCAACCGAATTCTTATTCGACCCTTCCTAGGAAAGACCCCCTATGAGATTTTTAAAGGTAAGAAACCCTCATTGGAATACTTTAGGGCGTTTGGAAGCAAGTGCTTTATCCTCAACACCAAAGACTACCTTACCAAGTTTGACCCAAAGTCTTACGAATGTATCTTTTTAGGTTATTCCCAAACTAGCAAAGCCTACATAGTCCTTAATAGAACCTCGGGCGTAATTGAAGAATCACTTAACGTGACTTTTGATGAAACCCCTCCTTTAACCAAGACACCACCATTGGTTGATGATGACTTGCATGAAGTAGATGTAGTTAGAGCCAAAGAGGTTAGAAAAATAGGAGTTGAAGACCTTAGTGTTGAAAAGGAAGTAAACATTAAGGAGTCTAAGGATCATACTCTCAATAATATCATTGGCGACTTAAATCAAAGGACCCTAAGATCTCAAGTCCAAAACCAAAGTAACTTCTTTTTTTTTGTCTCCTTGATTGAACCAAAGAATGTTAAAGAAGCTTTGACGGATGAAAGTTGGGTCATTGCGATGCAAGAAGAATTGAATCAATTCGTTGCTAATGATGTTTGGGAACTTGTTCCTCCACCTAGAAGTTCTACCATTATAGGAACCAAATGGGTATATAGGAATAAGCTAGATGAGAATGGTGTTGTGTCTCGTAACAAATCTAGACTTGTAGCACAAGGCTATAATCAACAAAAAGGGATTGATTATGACGAGACATATACACCGGTAGCTAGATTAGAATCCATTAGAATCCTTTTAGCCTACGTTTGTGCCTTAGATATTAAGCTTCAACAAATGGATGTAAAGAGTGCGTTTCTTAACGATTTGATCAATGAGGAGGTATATGTGGCTCAACCTCCCGGTTTCATTGATTTTGAGAAACCGGATCATGTTTACAAGCTTAAGAAGGCACTTTATGGTCTTAAACAGGCACCCAAAGCTTGGTATGATAGACTTAAAGCGTTTCTTGTCAAACATGAGTATACCATGGGAATGGTAGACAACACTCTCTTTACAAAGAAGAAAGGTTCTCATCTCATAATCGTGCAAATATATGTTGATGACATTATATTTGGCTCAACTTGTCAAGAATTGTGTGATGACTTTGCCAAAATCATGCATGATGAGTTCAAAATGAGTATGATGGGAGAACTTAACTTCTTTTTAGGACTCCAAATTAAACAAATGGACGATGGTATTTTCTTTAGTCAATCTAAGTACGCTAAAGAAATGCTAAAGAAATTTGGATTAGAAGAATCTAGACCAATGAAGACCCCTATGGCCTTGGATACTAAACTCACCGTAGATGATGATTGTGAGTCGGTAGACAACACCAAATATAGAGGTATGATTGGTAGTTTGTTGTACCTAACGGTAAGTCGACCGGATATCATATTTAGTGTTTGCCTTTGTGCTCGCTTCCAAGAGGCTCCCAAAACCTCTCACCTTGAAGCGATTAAGCGTATCTTCCGATACATTAAAGGCACTATACATTTAGGATTATGGTATCCTAAAGGGACCGGCGTAGAAAACATTGTCTACGCGGACTCGGATCATGCGGGAGACTATGTGGACCGGAAAAGCACTAGTGGTGTTTGTACCTTCATGGGTTGTTGTTTAACTTCTTGGTTCTCCAAGAAACAAACCGCTCTTGTGATATCCACCACGGAAGCCGAGTATGTGAGTGCCGGAAAAGCATGCCAACAAGCTCTATGGATGAAGCAAGCGCTTGTTGATTACGGGATTTGTCTTGATGATGTTCCCATCATGTGTGATAATAAGGGTGCTATAGACCATAGCAAGAATCCCGTGCAACATTCGCGAACCAAGCACATAGAAATTCGTCACCATTTTCTAAGGGATAATGTTCAAAAGGGTAACATTTCAATTGAGAAGGTACCCTCCGAGGATAACTTAGCCGACATCTTCACTAAGCCACTTAAGAGGGAACCTTTTAATTACTTGCGTCTAGGTCTAGGATTAATGGAACATATTCCTTAATTGCTTTCCTTTATTGAGTCTTTTTCTTTCCTTTGAGTCTTTTATCACTTTGAGTCCTTGAGTCTCCTAAACTCTTCTTTAAAATCTTCTCTTCTCCTTTTCAAAATCCTCAAAGTCTCTTTCAAAAATGGTTGAGAAATGTTTTGACATTGTTAATTCAATATAAAAACGTTTTTCATAGATTCTTGCTATTAATCTCGAGCTTACATAATTCATATGTATGAATCTCTCAAACATAGCAAGAACAAGATAGAATCATGGAGGATCATTGTGTCATGACTTAAGGTCTTGTCTTACACACCTCCTACATCGATTTTTAAAATCTATGTATTTTGGTTAATCTCTATTTGGTGAGTTAGTATGTGTTCTCTTTGTCTATCTTTGCTTTCAAGCATATCCCTATGTTAAGTTAGACTAGAAAAATAAGATTTGCTGAAAAATCTTCCTTCACCACCAAAACTCAACCACTGTAGGCGGTTCCATATATGAACCGCGGTTCCTTATCATTAAGGAACCGCCGGAAGCAATAAGGAACCGCGGACAGTGCTTCCTTATTTTTCGGGTATTTCTGAAATTCCAAATTTGTTGCAACATTTTTGAGAATCTTTGCTTCAACCCTTTGACCATCCCAAAAATACCTTGAGCCTTCCCTATTAAACCATCAGCATTTTGCCTTACTTCACATCCCAAAATGTCTTACTCTCCTAATGAAAGCCTTGATTCTCCTCCATTCTCCCCAATTGCTTTCAATCCCAATTCACCCAAGAACACTCTTAATCACATCTCTCCTACCAAGAATGTTGATTGTGGAACATCTTTTCTTCCACCACCACCCTTTAGTGTTCTTCCTCCTTCTCATAATAATGTCATGCACCATGGGACATATTGTCATTTTTGTCAATATCAACATCTTGCTATGGCACACATCTATGAGGAGTTGAGCTACATCAAGAGTCTCTTAATCAAGCCTCCTCTTCACTTTGATTATGAGATCTCCACCAAGCCACCACCACCGCATTCCGCCACTACCTTGTCTTTCATATAAGCATGGGTTGCTTATCCTCAAGACACCTTTTTCTTTTAAGAAAATATTAGAATTCTAGATTAACTAGGATTAGCTTTATGCTTTTGGCTTGTTTTCTATTTCATACATCTTTGTATGACTCTTTCTTATTTTTATATGACTTCACTTGGATCTTAGTGTTTGTGTTTTCTTCTCTTTTATTCTTTTAGTGTGACCTTTAGCTATGTCTTGTTGGTTGTTTCTTTTGTTCAACTAACCCTTCTATGTAGCTTGTCACCATATCTCGATTCCTCGGTGCCCCAAGCTAGGGGGAGTAAGCACCAAGGGGGAGTCTTTGCAAAGTCCGTCTCTTCAACACCGACTTGTGCAACCTTTTTGCTTCGACAAAGGGGGAGAAATGAATAAACTCGTCTTCAAAAATCTTGTGTTTTGAATGATTGAGTTTATATATTGTCGGAATCAAAAAGGGGGAGATTGTTAATGCAATAATGCCTAAAAACGTTACTTGTATCTTTCGGTCTCGCTTAGTTTTGATTACGACAATATGTAAAAACAAGCATTTACAAAAACAACGAAAAACGAATTCTTGAGTTCAAGTATTTTTCATTTTACCCATTTTCACTTAAGGTATGAATAAACAAGTACTAAACTTAATCAAGTGATCATGTGATTTAATCTTTTTTTAAAACTCACTTTTTATTAAGTGTGACAAGTTTATAATTAAACTTTCTTTTTAAGAAAATGTTTTATTAAATTAAATATTTGAAAATTTGAAAATGGCATATTCCCTTTTGATTTGGAATATCCTTTCAGGATATTTTTATAACCAGATATGACCTCCACCACTAAAGGACAAAAAGGGAGCGGAGTCTAGCCCGACGGTTTCTTAGCTCCTAGGCGGTTCCTTATCGATAAGGTACTGCGGGCTAAGATAAGGAACCGTGGGCAGATATAGTCGTTGGCCCTTTGTCCTATAAATAGTGGACCTTTCTCAGATTTTCAATTCACCTCTTTTGCACACAAATTTCCAGATTCAAACATACTTCTTAAATCACTCAAATCCTTGATTATTGATTGATTACTACTTGCTTAGAAGTGAATCTATCTCCACCATCCCTTCCTCTTCAAGTGCAAAGAGAAGAACACTATAATTGTGAAGTGTTGAGTCCACCACCAAATATCCTTTTAAGATCAAATCTTATACATTTGTTGTTGTGTAATAGTTGTGAAGATCCAAGTAGTTGTGTCTATTTGGAAGTTGTGTATGTACTAAGTATAGTTGTGTAGATTGGTCCTAGCTACGATTAGGGCTCGACTTTTAGCTTAGAGTCGGAAATTGGTTAAGCGACGTGTACGGTTTTCTCCACCATAAGGAGCTTGTTGTGTAGTGAACTCTCGAGTAAGGAGTACTCGAGGAGTGGAGTAGGAACGAGGAGTGATCTTCGTTGCCGAACCACTATAAATCCTTGGTGTTTGGTTTGATCTTTCTTTACCCTTAACTCTTTACATTCTTTATTCTTTGTGCATATATATTAGTTAGTATAAGTTTAAATTACACTATCATTGTTCATATTGTGCATAAGAAGATTTCACTTATTTCCTTAAGTCTAAGTTTTTGAGGAAAAGAATTTTTGAAAAACCATCATTTAACAAGTAAATATAAGAAACTATTCAACCCCCCCCCCCCTTTCTAGTTTCTACACCTTTCACGTTAAAGCGTTTTTGTTTATGTATATTTCATGCAGCTGTGATGATATCTATTTATATTAGAGATCACTCGAGCCCTAGTCCATGAAAATTATGTGTTATTAATGGCCCATTAAACACCACATTTATCCTCCATAATAACAGGAATTCGTTATTACACGAGCCATTAAATGTGGTCGTCGGATGAAGTTATAACTGCCACTTGAATATGTCAAAGTCGTTACAAGTTGACAAGTTCAGCTCATCCGTGTCTATCATTCAGTCCCTACTGAAGTATCAGCTAACTCATGAAGGGTGTTCCTGCTAAAGCATTCGGTTCTGAAGAAGACTCGCTGATGAGTAACCACTGAAGATAAGTCTTCAGGGCTACAACTTCCTGATGGTATTGTTCATCTTAATACAAGGCTAGAGCCATCTGTCCTTGATGAATACCTTCAGTCGAGAGTTACACCTTTGAGTAGTTAACTCATTGAAGTTCATCAGAGCGGAACAATACTTAACTACAATCAGAGACATGGTGTTTAGGGACCTATGATTGTACACTGCGTACCTCCTGACCTATTATCCAGTATGAACATAACCTACAATTGAACTATATATCCAACAATCCTTCCCAATATCGTACAATTTCTTTTGAATGAAAATTAACATTAACAAAACCAGTGCATAAGTGAAGATATCCTAAGGATTGAATTTCAATCTTAGTACATTACACGTTCAAATATTCAAGAATCATGGTGTTCTAAGAATTGAACCATTTAACCACTTTGAAAACCTGAAGATAAAACGCACACAAGTTTTCAACCACTTAAAACGCTCCTGACACTATACAAGCCATGGGTCCATATCTAATTCATAAATGTTGTAAGATACAAAGTCTATGCTCCCTAAGGCGGTGAAACCTCAACATTTACATATGTGGTTCCTCTTTAGTTCATGCTCTTGCTTTACCAATTTTTCAAAGAAATTAACCATTAAGAAGTATACAACTTCATCCTCTTTTTAGCAAATACAAGCAGATCCTTAGGATGATATATAATACATGTGCTTCATTCCCCTGAATGTTCAGCTTTCCACATTGAACTCAACTCCTAATTTCCCTTAGGATGGAGTTGGGTTTCCCAACATTCAGTGACTAGATTGAACTTTAAACCCATCCTTTTAGCAGACTTGATTACCAAGTCTCTAGCTAATACCTTTGTCAAGTGATCAATTAAATTTTGTTGAGACCTCACAAACTCTATAAAAATCACCCCATTCATGATCAACTCACAAATCATGTTATGCCTGACACCTAAGTGTCTAGACCTTTACCATTGTACATTTGACTATAAGCCTTAGCCAATGTAGCTGCACTATCCCAACGGATAGATATATGTGTGCCATAGGTTTGATTAACAACGGAATCTCAAGAAGCAAGTTTCTCACCCATTCAGCTTCTTTACCAACAGTTGTTAGAGACACAAACTCATACTCTATTGTAGATGAATTATCCTTAGTATTGCGGATCTATCTTGCATCAGTGTATCCTTCCAACACTAAAGGATATCCAGTATATGACAAACTATAATCCATAATTCCTTTCAAATACTTTAGTACCCTCTGAATTGCTTGTTAGTGCTGAAAGCAATGTTAGGCCTTATACAAGTCATGTCATACATCAAGCAGCCAATTACCCTAGAATACTCAAGTTGGATACAGCCTGGACATTATTGGGCATCAGCTTCTCACTTGAATCTATATGAGTACTTCACTAGAGTATGATCAAATTGATTGAGTTTCTTCAAGACCTTCTCAATATAATGAGACTAAGAAATTGCTATACCAACACTTTTATGTTTAATCCTTATGCCAAGAATAACATCAGCCTCCCCTATGTCCTTCATGGAGAACCTTAATGACAAAAATACTTTTGTCAAGTTAACCTGAACTTGGTCAGTGCCAAATATTAACATGTCACCAACATATAGGCAAATGATGACTCCTTTATCATATTCAACCAATTTGATTTATACATATTTGTCTGCTTGGTTAAGTAAATAGCCGTTAGACAAAACTAGTTCATCAAACTTTTGATGTCATTTCTTTGTTGTTTGCTTGAGTCCATATAAGGATTTAATCATTATACACATCTTAGTCTCATTACCTGTCATGATGAAGCCCTTAGGTTGGTTCATGCAAACCTACTCATCCAATTCACCATTCAAGAATGTTGTCTTCACATCCATCTGATAAATAATCAGATTGTTAATTGATGCCAAAGAAATCAACATTCTTATAGTACAAATACGCGCTACTAGAGCATAAATATCAAAGTAATATATCCTTGACTTTTGTCCGAAGCCCTAAATGACTAATCTTTTCCTTGAACTTTTCATAGTTCTATATACCTTTATATTTCTTTGAAAAATCCATTTGCAACTAAGTGGATTGCAACCTGGAGGCAGATCAACCAACACCCAAGTATTTTTCCCATGATAGAATCTATATCATCATTTATTGCTTCTTTTCAAAAAGTAACATTGGGACTTCATTGCTTCATCTAATGTTTGGGGGTCATCCTCAACATTAAAGCAATAGAAGTATTGGTCTAAGACCTCATCCCTTGTACCTTTAATTAAATATAATTGAAATTCAGGTCAAAAGTTCTTTTGAGTCCTATGTCTTTTGCTTTTTCTAAGCACAGACTCAGGTTGTTGAACCACAACCTCTTTAGTAACCTTTTCATGTTCCACTGAAACACCAATGTCCTTAGCTCCAACAGGAGTTCTAAGGCTTGGTTTAGCGACTAATAAGAATCTAGTCTCATCAAAGTTAACATCCCTAGATACAATTATGAAGTTAATTGAAACTGATTCGTTAGGTTCAATGACATAGAACCTATAAGCCTTGAAATACTCACCATATCCAATAAAAATGAATTCAATGCCTCTTTCACCCCATGGTTTTCATCTTTGGATCATAGATTCTTACAACTGCCCTACAACCCCAAACCTTAACGTAGTTTAGGTTTGATTTTCTTTTAGTCGAAGTTCATAAGGGGTAATCTTGTTCCTTTTATTAGGAAACCTATTCAATAAGTAGTAAGTTGTTAACATAGCTTCACCCTAGAACCCTTGACTTAGTCTTGGGTAGGAAAACGTGGAATTAACCATTTTTTTAAGTACTCTATTTTTCCTCTCAGATATACCATTTTGTTGTGAAGTATAAGGGTTATTCTTTTCATGGATTATTCAAACAGACTGAAAAATACAGAGTATCCACCACAATTATTCAAAATACTACTTGAAACCAAATTCTTCATAATATTAAGAATATGCAAACGTTAAACAAAGAAACAATCTTTCCACAACTAAATCTAAGATCTACACAACCACGTCCATGCACCAGGGCTCTTGACTCATTTCCATGTGAAGAATAGATCCATCATTCACTAACTCATAGGTCCTGAACTAGCATATATCTTTGCACATAGGAACAGTTGCTCCAGAGTCAACCTACCACACAACATCCTCATCCTAGATAAAATAAGCCTCAAATACATATGTTACATGTTGATACAAAAGTTGGATGATCCTTGCTAGACCCGAATTAGGCTTAATTCGGGTTGGCTGGGCTCCGGCTCTTGCACCAAGTGAATAGTCTTGCTGAGATCCTGCACACTAAAGCAACACGCGTTAGGCTTACCGTTGGAATGTATCCCATGATTAGACTCCAGCGTGAGAGTAAGTAATCGGTTAGGGTTAAGAATCGGATGTGTGGTTTAGAGTATGGATAATGTAATACCTTTGTGGAACCCTTGGGGGTTCCTTATATAGGCAGTGAAACCCTAATGGGCTCACCGTTTACTTCGGCCCCAAGTATAGGATAACCACCATAATTAGCTTGATTGTTATCTTCTAATTATGGTTAGTGTATATCTTACACTTTAGGGTGAATCCCAACCCTAATAAGATTGTGATTCTGTCTAACCCTGTCACGGCTGTACCGGGCCGTGGGCCGCACACACTTTATGCGGCCACTGTTCATTCAAGCCTATAAGCTTAACTGATTAACCCAACCCATTCGTGATGGGTCAAATACGGGTAGCACCCATGGGTCGGGTCCATGACCCGGCTGGGGACTATACGTCATCATGTCCCCCTAGTCTAGTTGTTACAGCCGTAGGTGGAATATCTAGACTAACAAGATGCCCCCTGGACGTACCAAGGAAAGGACATCTTGAAATGTTGAAATGGATGAAAACCATATTTCGGCCGCACGTGGCAACTTTGTTAGGAAGTTTATTCCTATAGTACACCAGCCGCACGTGACGACCAAGACAAATTAAATGAAACATTGAATATGGTCTTACGTATGACCGCATATCCCGACACAATTGACTGTTCATCTGCCATTTTGACTGACAAAGTGCAAACAGTCAGTACCTCGAGCGACGCAATCTCCTGAGTCAGAAGTGACCCGTGGGCCCCACCTGACTGTTCACTTGCCACTCACTTCCCAACCACACGATTTAGGTTAGTGGAAGACACGTGTCATGAATCTAACGAACCATGACCAACGAGGCAACCCTATAAATAGGTTTCTCATACGGCTGTGCGTGACACACAGTCTTTTTCCAATTTCTGCCATTAACGCTTTCTTCCTTACCACCACATTCTTTCGCACGAATCCTCCCTTACACAGGTTAGAATACCACGCATTCATCTTGCTTTAATTAATTATGGCTCATAGAAACAACCTTACTATCATATCCGTGCTAAATATAATGACAGAAGAGAAACTAGGGCACTTTTACTCTGATTTCTTCATTCCTAGCAACCTTCATCCCTCTCTCCCTGGTGCCGGGGACCTCATAACTGAGGCACCCCAAGGAAAGATTGGCTTATACACTCGTCTTTTTGATGCAACCAATTACAGCATTCCTTTTACCAGATTCCTCGTAGATCTACTAGGTTACTATGATATGCATATCACCCAGTTACACTGTATAGGCGCATGTAAGATTAGCCAGTTCGAAATCCTATGCCGTGCACGAAGCATTCCCCCAACTGTAGAGTTATTTAGGCTGTTTTATACCCCCAACTTAGTGAATGGATGGCTTTCCTTTAAGAAACGATCCCCAACCAGCCCCACGGCTCACAATAAAGCCATGGACTCACTGAAAAACTGGTACGACCACTACTTTTTTATTGACGCAATAGTTTGGCCGACTGAGTTTGTTTTTAAGCATAGATTACTCCTTGACTTTCCTCCCCGGGCTGGTACATACAACGCACAGCACGCCCAAGAAATAGATAGGAATAGGACAGGGTTTCATAGGAATCTACCCGAGTCATTCCTTTGCCTTCTAGGGATTAGCCGCAACTACTTTGGCCCGTCCAACAGATACCCTGTATTCTGGAGAGGCCGTGGCGAAGTTAGGTATAGCATTCGCACCTTTAAAGATATATAAATCCTTTTTCCGTGACTAACGTACTCCTTTACTTTTGCAGAAATGAATTGCTTTGGAGTCCTACGCTAGGGAGATCCTAAGACCATACCAGAAGGAGCGCGCCCTAGACGAGAAAACGAGCTACCCCTTCTCGAGCATACCCGAAATGTGACAATCGCCCTATCGGTCGTACCGGACCCCCAATCTGATGAGGGGGACGCATATGAAGTCCCCCGAAGACTTTGACAACGAAGATAGGGGGACAATCTGATGCTGGAGAATGAAGTTGGGGCCTCCTCCCCGTCGAAGACTGCCACCCATGCCCATGAGGAGGAGTAGGGTGATAACATATAGAGAACTACCTCCAGCCTCCGCCAAATGCTGGGCGATGATGAAGAGGAGGTGCAGCGAGTAGAAGAAGAGGAGGAGGAAGAACCCCAACCCGTCCCCAAGCGCACCCGTATAAAGAATAAGCGGGTAAGGAGAGCCACCGAGGCCGCGATAGGGTAACATAATGCCCCCGCAAAGAGACTGCGCGAGGACCACCCCATCTATCAATCTGGGGAAAGCACAAACCAAGCTTCAGGAACGGCACAGGGTGCTCCCATAGCTCAGGACGTGTTGCTACTAGTTGTGGAGTCGGTCACTCAGGCGCCTCCCACTACGTCAGAGCTGGAGAAAACCAACATGTAAGTCCTTCACACATGCTTGTCATTACTTCTCTATTCCAAGTAAACGGTACGTCTTTCCGCAATAATATTAATGTGTATGTCAATGTTTGCTGCAGGGATGAACAAGCTGGTGCCGCACCTGTCCAAGGGACAAGGAAAGAGAAGGAACCTGTCCTGCATGCTGCAACGACCAATTCTGGCCCAGCCTTTGAGGAAGGTACTCTCACGGCTTCACAAGAGATACCGGTGTTCGACTCCCCCACACACTTCAACCCTGAGTGGAAGACAACTACCACTTCTAGAATAATGGACGCAGAAGAATGTCGGGACTACCTGAACCACTACATTCCACCCGGCCTAGTTAAGGACATAAATTCAATAAGTCATCCAGACTTAGTAGATGAATATAATGGTGCCTTGGTGCATCAGATGGCTATGGGTACCTCCATGCGGGTAAGATTTGAGGCCGCCCTAGAGCATGTTGAATATCTAAAGAGGAAGAATGGCTGGAAGGAGAAAATAGTTGAAGACAATGAATCCCGGATTGCCGCCCTTCAGTCCCAACTCGCTACTGCTGAGGCCACCATCAAAGAACAAGACGTGCATGCCAATGCTCATGACCAACGTGTGGTCGAGCTTGAAGCCCAACTTGAGACTGCAACAGCTAAGGTATGTATCCGTATAGTATCACACCTACGTCCACATTATGCTTTATTCTAATCTTAAGGTATCACATGCAGGTGGCCGTGGCAGAAGCTTTGGCGAAGACCTCCACTGACCAAGTATCCACCCTCTTGAAGGAGCTTGAAGACGCGCAGGCATTGGTCCAAGGCGAGGAGATGCTGAAAGAAGAGCTTTCCAAAGAAAGGGCCGCGCTGGAACAGTTGATGAAGGCTTCCACACAAAAGGATATAGAGCTGAACGCCCTGAACACAGACCGTGATGAAGTGCTGTACCCCCAGCTACTAGCAGCCATTGCCGGCCACAGGTAGATGGTGGGTCAGGGGGCGCGCCTAGCCGTTACGGAAGTGTTGGAGGCCTCTTAATTCGTGCAGCAATTTGCTGATCTTGTATCAGATGGCATCGACCACGGCCGTCATGAGGGTATGGTTATGGCCGCAGAGTTGATAAGTAGGAAGCAGAATTTTACTAAACATGCCTACTTTAACACTGGGGCCGCAGAGAAGATGACCGCGTCCATGGCTGCTATGCGGGATCTGGAGTACCCATTCTTGGCTGAGCTAGAGTCTACGAAGGATGCGTCCAACAAGGAGATCATGGAGAAGCTAAGCCTAGGTGCATTCTCGCAAGGCAAGGGACACTCCCGGACTCACTTCACACCCTCCCCCAACCAACTCACTCTTCTCATTTACGAGGACGTCACTAGGATCGTAGTTGGTGAGGAATTATTAAGTGAAGTGTTGGAAGTGAATGCGGCTCGGGCTCTGAACAAGAAAGACCATGGTGAAGCATTGCCTTGATTAGCTGAAGAGCAGAGGGAGATAGGTAAGTTTCTCCCCCCAATGTAGGGCGTTCCTTTATTGATGTAATTTCTGAACAATTTGGTATGTAACAAATATTCGTCCGTGGATGTCCGCGACACTTTTATCTTTTGTAACATTATCTGAACACTTAGAATATCATGTTTATGAGTTCGTGGTAATCACGGCAATTTTGATTGTTGGAAACTTAATTATATTCTTTAGATATTATATATCTGCGTCGTATGACATGTCACGTCTTACCTAGAATAAAACTAAGTCTATACTTTACTAGACGTGCAGCGTGCGTCTTTACCATGCCCGGCACTATGTAAGTGCGACATGTGGAAACTTATTACAACGTCTTGTAAATAAGGTGTCTAGTAAGGATACATGATCCGCGTCACTGGGGTTGCATCCCTCTTATGCGACAAGTTGAATTATTAGGTTCACTTAATCCTCTTACCCCGCCTGTGGGCGAATAGTACATGTACTGTTTAAATGAATGCATATGAATAAGAAATGGCATATTATAATAATAATAAAGAAATCTAAAAGACATGACAATAATTTGCACAAGAACGGGCCGTGGAGCTAGCAAGGCACCACGACATTTTATTAGAACGTTTACGATTTTTTGACAAGAATGAAAATCCTAAGACAAATAGAACCTAGAAAGCATGAAAACAAAAATACATGGATCTTTATTGAAGTTGACCATTGTGAAGTATCCATGCGGAGGCCGTAGCCCTTTCAAAGGTAGCATCTTTTAAGGTTGCAAGTATTCCATGTACGATCTAAGTCACGACCATCCATGTCACGGAACTTGTACGCGCCTAGCCCCAAAGCTTCCGTGACCTCATACGACCCTTCCCACTTTGGACCCAGCTTCCCTGTGTTCTCCGCGCGACTTGCCTTGTTAGCACGATAAACAAAATCCCCCGGTTGGAAGGAAACACCCTTGACTTTGCAATCGTAATAGGCTTTCATACGTGCCTTAGACTTGGCCTTATTGATGGCTGCTATCTCTCTTTTCTCCTCCAACAAGTCTAAATTGACCCGAAGTTTCTCATCGTTCGTGACGACGTTAACCTCCGTAGTGCGGATTGTTGGCATCCCAATCTCTGCTGGAATAACGGCCTCGGTTCCATAGGCCAGCACGAATGGAGTGTCCCCATTGGCTGTCTTGATTGTTGTCCTATGTGCCCATAGGACATGCAGCTATTCATCTACCCATTTAGCGCTTCGTTCATCCAAGCGTGCTTTAATACCTTCACCCAGGCTTCTGTTTGCCCGCTCTACAAGACCATTAGTCTGTGGGTGCTTAACTGATGCGAAACGCCATGTGATGTTCAATGCCGCACACCAGTCCTTGAATAGATTATCCGCGAACTGTTTTCCGTTATCCGAAATAATCTCACCTGGGAAACCAAAACGGCACACAATATTTTCCCAAACGAACTTTTTTACCTGCTTTCCCATAATCGATTTTACTGCCTTAGCTTCTATCCAACGTGTAAAATAGTCCATTGCGACGATCAAGAACTTAACACCTCCTGTCGCCACAGGAAAAGGCCCTACGATGTCAATCCCCCACTTATAGAATGGCGACGGGGATGTGATGGGTGTTAGTTCCTGTTGCGGATGTCGCGGTACTGGTCTGTGCACTTGGCAATCACTGTATTTGCGAATCATGTCTCGTGCATCCCGATGCATAGTCGGCTAATAGTACCCTGTGTGTAAATCCCGCGCTACTACAGATCTGGGGCCTGCATGCATGCCGCATGACCCTTCATGTATTTCGCTAATCACGTAGCTAGCCTGGCATGGCCCGACGCATCGTAACCATGGCTTTAGGAAGGAACGCTTGTACAGGATACCTTCTCGAAGTTCGAAGTGCTGCGACTTCCTTTTTATATGTCGCGCCGCCTTATCGTCGTCTGGAAGGGTTTCATTAGTTAGATAGCTGATGATCGGGGTCATCCATGTAGGTCCCTCTTCTTCAACTATGGCTGCGACTTCCCCTCCTGTAATGGATTTTTCCTTGAGTATTTCCACCAACAATTGCTTGGATAGATGGGCGAAGCTTGTAGACGTAATTTTGCTAAGAGCATCCGCCTTCTTGTTTTCACCTCTTGGTACCTGTTTGATAGAAAACTTCCCAAAAATGGCTATGAGCGACTTGACCTTCTCCAAGTATTGGATCATGTTGTCCTCCTTGGCTATGTAACCTCCTAGGATGTGATTCGCGACAAGCCGTGAGTCCACGTAGGCCTCAAGGTTGTAGACTCCCATCCTAGCGGCGATTTTAAACCCGCAATCAATGCTTCGTATTCCGCCTCATTGTTCGTGGCTGTAAACTCAAAACGCAAGGCGTAGGTAAATTCCATTCTTTCCGGATTTGTGAGAATAAGTCCGGCTCCTAATCCGTCCGTGCACGAAGATCCGTCAGTAAACAAAACCTATGGTTCCGCAAGAACGTCCTCTTGTTGCACCATTGGTCCGTCCTCCTCTGGCTTCTCGACTAGGAAATCTGCCAAGATTTAGCCCTTAACCGCTGTCCGTGGTCTATAGGAGATGTTATGCTCACCTAGTAGAATACTCCACTTCTGTAGCCTCCCGGTCACATCTGGCTTGGAGATAATTTGTTTTATTGGCTGATCAGTGATAACCACAATTGGGTGCGCCTGGAAGTACCAGCGCAACCTTTTCGTGGCGTATACCAATGAAAAAACCAACTTCTACATAGAGGAATAGTTCAACTCCGGCCCTTGTAATGTTCTACTTATGAAGTAAACTGGAGTCTGGACTGTATCCCTATCTGTCATGAGTACTTCGCTTATTGCTCCGTGTGTAGCAGACATATACATGATGAGCTCTTCCTTAGGTCGGGGAGCCACTAGAATGGGAAGAGCTGTGAGGTGCTGCTTAAGCTGGTCAAAGGCTTCCTCCGCCTCCTTTGTCCAGCGGAAAGCTCCTTTCTTTATGCACTTCTTTAGTGTTTTGAACAGAGATAGTGATTTTTCCGCGGACTTCGACAAGAACCTGTTTAGCCCGGCCAGCTTTCCATTTAGTGATTGTACCTCTTTTCGTGTCCGAGGGGATGGTAACTGTATCACCGCGTCCGTCTTTTCTGGACAAGGCTTGATGACATTTGGATAAATCATATATCCAAGAAACATCCCTTCAGTTTCCCCAAACATGCACTTTTTTGGATTCAGTTTCATGTTGATTCTCCTCAATGTGTCAAACGTCTCCTGGATATCACGGAGAATTGCTTCCTCCGTATGACTCTTGATGACCAGATCGTCAACATAGACCTCAAGGTTGCGGCCTATCTGGGAATCGAAGGCTTTATCAACAAGTCGTTGATATGTCGCTCTAGCGTTCTTTAGTCCGAACGACATTTTTGTGTAACAATACACGCCCTGACTGGTGTGAAACGCCGTCTTCTCCTCATCTTCTTCCGCCATCTGGATATGATGGTATCCTTTGTACGCATCTAAAAAACACTTGAAAGGGTGTCCACATAAGGATTCCACCTTCCAATCAATTTCTGGTAGCGGATAGCAGTCTTACGGACAAGCCTTGTTCAAGTCTGTAAAGTCCACACACATACGCCAACTCCCGTCATGCTTCTTGACCATGACTAGGTTGGATAACCACTCGTGGTAGTATACCTCGTGCATAATTCCTGCGTCTACTAATTTCCGTACCTCATCCAGTATTACCTGGCTGCGCTCTGGTGCTTGACCACGCTTCTTTTGTTTAACAGGAGGATATCCCTGGCGGATTTGAAGTTTATGTTCTGCTATTGAACACGGCACACCTGTCATATGCTTAGGTTCCAGTGCGAATACATCCAGGATTGCTTTTAGGAGAGAGCACATGGCCCTCTTACCGCTATCCGAGAGCGTTTCCCCTATGGACACCTCTTGTTCCGGGTAATCAGGATGGATTGCCACCCTCCAATTGGTGGCTGGTGATCCTTCCTTAATGGGAAAAGGCTGGATTGGTGTTGTCACGGCGTGGCATTCGGATGCCGGCATGATCGAATTGTAAATAATAACAATTCCCCTTTCCATAGGTAACTTAATCATGCCATGAGCCGTAGACGGAACTGACCGTATGGCCAGGATGCCTGGTCTTCCAATAATCCCATTGAATGGAGAGTGTGAGCGTATCACCATAAAGTTCATCCACGCCATGGTGGAATGTTCTTCATTCCAAATGGTTACTAGCAGACGCAGTTATCCTATTGGCCAGATAGTGTCTCCACTAAAGCCAATGAGTGACGACGTGGCCGGTACTAATTGGCTTCTTATCTCTGGTCGTAGTTGTACGAAACAGTGTTCGTAGAGTACTTCCGTCGATGACCCTCCGTCCACATACATACGGCGAACATTGTGGATTCCAATGCTTATCTCAATCATGAGAGGTGCATCAGCTACGTTGTTGGCCATAATAGGAGGGAATGAGATCTCTCTGCCGCGCGAAATTTTTTAACTAATTTTATGCTTTGTGCGGCTCTTCCAAGATTGGATCATATATATAGTCGAAGGTTTGTCCTTTTGGAGATCCTTCTTATCGTTCTTTTTGTTATCCTTTCCATCCTTCCAATCCTTGACCAAATGTTTGAGTTTGCCTGATTTGATCAGTGACTCAATGTGCTTCTTGAGCTGGATACATTCCTCCGTGTCGTGGCCCTTGTCGTTGTGGAATTCGCAGAAGCGATTTCCTTGACGGCGGTCCACCGGAGTCGTCATTGGAGGAGGCCTTGGAAAGTTTGCCCCTTCTGTCAACAAGATATCCCGGTAAGTCATCTTTAGAGGGGTGAATTTGTCATCCGAACTCCCTCCTTTATTCTGACTCTTGTAGTCCGAGCCCCTTCCATTGCCTTGGTTGCTTTGGCCCCCTGATTGCCTCTTGGGATGGTCGTTCGATCGATAGATATGGTTTCCCTTTGTAGGATATGTCGCGGCTACCGCGGTTTCTCCTTCTACAAAGTTTCTGACCCTTTCCATGAGATCGCCATACTTCTCTGGTCGCTTGTCATTGAGACGCCTAATTAATTCCTTGTCCGTTATGGCATGCATGTAGTTAGAAATTTTTAGGAGCTCTGGCATCGTTTTTGTACGCGTGCACTCGTCATTGAAACGTTCCGTGAAGTCCTCCGTAGATTCTCCAGGTCGTTGCTTGACGGTTGCTAATGAGACCGGATCCCTATTATACTTCTTTCGCTGAGTATAATTGTTTTTGAACGCAGTGCGCAGCTCGCTGAAGCTATCAATGCTTCGGGGAGGAAGTCCCTCAAACCAATCACGAGCATTGCCAATCAAGGTCGAATTGAACATCTGGTACCATATAGGCATGGGCCATCGTTTGATCTTTTCATGTGTGTCAAATATCTTTAGGTGATCATCCGGATCACCAGACCCATCATAGGTTTTTACACATGTTGGCATATGGCGCCTCTTATCCTCGGAGTAGTTCCGTATGCGGAGAGTGAAAGGATCCTCCCTAGGATCACACCATGGGCGGGAGAGGTCTTCCCCCTTTACATCACGATAGTAAGGGCCATCGTAGTATCCCTCATTATCCGATGGTGGTGGAGGAGTGTACCTAGGTCGCCGACGCTTAGGGGGATGGTCATCCGAGTCCGACCCGAAAGGGCCGGGAGAAGGGGGTGGTGCTCCACTTCTCGGCTGAGGATCCCTTTTGTGAGAAGATCTAGGAGCCTTCTTCCCACTATTCACCCTATCCTAAACGCTGGTGCGGCGATTGTTACTGGTCGATTCCAACACCGGGCGTTTGGCAGAGCCGTTGGACCTATCTCCTTCCTCGCGAGCTTGTAGTAGTTCCTGCATAACGCGATCCCCTATGCGTTCGAACACATTTTGGGGTCGCGAGTTTTCCTCCAAGTGGTTTCGCTCATGTGGGCGCGCCTTCCTCCTCTTTTGAGTTTGAGGAGAGTGATAGGTGTGTAAACACCCATCCTTTTCACCACTTAATTACAATAATAACCGAGCCAAAACGTGTATTTTATGTCTTTTATGTCGGAATTATGCGTGGTTTGTGTTTTTATTGTGATTTAGGACGAAATTGTGAAAAGTGGAGAAAACACGGCATTTACGGGCTTTTATTGAAGAAAAAGATGAAGGATGAAGTCGAGAAGTCAAGAGTGGAAAAAGAACGGAAGTCCAAGACCAATTCTGAAGATTTATCGAAGAAAAAGTCAAAAGACGGAAGTTTATCAAAAGACGAAAAACTCAAGTCTAATTTATTGAAGAATTAAAAGACGAGTTCAAAGAAATCCCGAGCCAAAAGTCATTAAAGTCCAAGATTAAAGAAGATTTAAAGGCTTAAGGACTAATGGTGCAATTAACAAAGAGATTAAGAAGGAAGGGCCTAATGATGCAATTAAGAGAAAATGAAGGAGGGGAGGAAGCTTCCTAATCCTCCCCTATATATAGATTAGATCATTATCATTTTTATTCTTGTTGGCTAAGGTGACAATTAGTCTTCCACCTTTTAATTACTTGCACATTTACTTTATTGCACATTTATTTACCTTGTCTTGCACTTTAATTTTCAAGTAAGTTAATTTTATCTTTATTTCACATTTACTTTTCTTGTTAAATCTCTCATTCTACCTTTCTTTCTTGCTTGATCTTTATGCTTACATGCTTATTATCTTGATTATTTGATTAAAGATTGTGTTTTTATGCTTTTGATTGTTTTAGATCATTGATTCTTATAGCTTATTTGTGTTATTTTTAAGTTTTATAAAGTTTTTATAAAAGTTATTTTCGTATAAAAGTTGTTTTTCGTAAACCTTTTTCATTTCGTGTTTAAAAAGTCTATAAATTTCAGTTTAGTAGCTTATTTTTATACGGTTTGCCTTAGGATTTTCGTCTTGTGCTTATTAGAATTATAGCTTATTTTTCTAGCTTATTTTGCATTTCTTTCTCCGTATTCCGATCTTACAGATCGGAAAAGGGTTATACATTCCGATCAGAGTGATCGGATTAGGGTTTTGACATTCCGATTGGGAGAGGTGACATTATTTCGATCAGGGGTTCCGATCTACATTCCGACCAGGGGCCATTTCTCATTCCGATCGTGGGTAAGTGCAGTTATTCCGATCAAAGGTTTTAAATATTCCGATTGGGATTCGTTTGGTTATTCTGATCAGGGTAAGTGACATATTCCGATTGGTATTCCAATCTACATTCCAATTTGGGGGTAAGCTCACATCCGATTGGACGGTTGTGCACATTCCGACGAGGTACATTCCGATCAGATTCTGATCGGAATATATTCCGATTGGGTTATTTTTCATGTTTTGTCTTGTTTAATTTTTACATTCTCATTTTAATTCTTGTCTAATTTTAATTTCCGTCACGCTTTTAATTTTTGTCATTTTATCATTTTACTTTTCAAAGTTTTTTAAATATTGCACCCTTTCGTTTAATTAGACTTAGATTTATTTTAATGCCTTTTATTTCAACGCCATTTTACTTTAACGACATTTACTTTTAAGTCTTTGCACATTTAAATTTAAAAACAACCTAAAATATTTGTTTCACCAAAAATCAACTGAGTCGTACTTTAAGCCAATAATCAATTCGATTAGATATCGAGAACAAGAACACTAATTTTTATACGGGGTGTCAAAAGCCGTGTATCAAATGGCACCGCTGCCGGCTCTTTTCGTAAAGATTAACGGTTTTCTGTGAGAGACGCGTTGCTTTTTGGTATCCGTTCACTTGTGAGCGTTATTTTCTTGCACAAAAAATTCAAAAAATCATAAAAATTAAAAATTGATAAAAATCCATAAAAATTAAAAACTTTTAAAAAAATCCAAAAAGATTTTATCTTTATTGTGTATATATATATTGTCTTTGTGTTTGGTTTCTTTTTCTTTTGCATTTTCAGGTGTATGCGTACTAGATCTTCTAATTATCAAGAGCCCGAGACTCAAGAAGATTTAAGTATGTCAGGTGTTAACAACAATAATAATCCACCGCACCTCAACAATAACAACAATGTTCTTCCACAGCCCGATCTTCGGACAATGGAAGAGCTTTGTCAACCTACCATGTTTGGACGAGGAGGACCGATTGCGCCGATGCAAATCAACGCTCCTGAGTTTTCGTTAAAGCACCACATGATTCAGCAAGTGCAAACTAATCCATTCGCCGGAATGCCTGATGATGATGCCAACAAACACCTCGACAAGTTCATTACAATCACCCAAAGCATGAAGTTGCCTGGTGCTACAATGGATGTTCTTCGCCTACAACTCTTCCCACATACTTTATCCCATCATGCCGAGAAATGGTTTGATCGTCTCCCGAAGAATTCTATTCACACTTGGGATGACATGACTCAACGCTTTTTGTCGCTCTACTTTCCACCATCCATGGTCATGAGCCTTCGCAATCAAATCAGCGGTTTCATGCAAGATCCCGATGAATCTCTTTTTGATGCTTGGGAAAGATATAATGTCTTGATTGATCGTTGTCCAAACCACAACATGCTCCCTGTGACCTTAATTGATACTTTCTACAACGGTTTGACTTTTCGTGATCGTGCTACGACTAATGCAGCCGCCGGTGGCACATTTATGAAAAGGAGACCCGAGGAGTGTAGAGAGCTAATTGAGAACATGACTATTCACCACAAAAATTGGGATTCCTCTGCTTTGTCAAGGAACAATCCGAGAGTCAATGTCTCTTCTACTTCAGCAAACCCTGATATGACCGAACTCACCCGCATGATGACTGAAATGAGCAAAAGTATCACGCTTCTCGCTTCAAACCAACAACAACAACAAGTTAAAGCGGTTGCACCTTCTTGTGAAACATGCGGCGGTCCTCACTCATACACCGATTGTCCTTCTACACAAGGAAATCCGGAAAATGTGTATGCAGCTTATGGTAATTATTCACCGGAAAATTACCAAGCTCGACCTCAAGGGGATAGAAATTTGCTGAGTTACCGATCCAACAATTACCTTTCACCCGATTTTTCTCCTCAAAACCAAAACCCCGCCAACAACTACACTAGAAGCAACCAAATCCCACCAAGAGCTTTTAATCCTTATCACCCACCCACTCAACAAGCCCCACCCATTAACCCCGATGTTGAAGCCATCGTGAGAACCCAAGGTGAGCAAATCAAGAATCTACAGAGCCAAATTATCAATCTTAAAGGAGATATTACCAAGCAAGGAAATGAGATAAGATCCGAGCTTCGAGATAATATCCAATCTTCCTTCAGCAATCAAACAAATGATTTGAAGAATATGCTTGCTAGTTTCTTGCCCGCCGCTCAACCTTCTTCTTCGAGTTCTCTACCTTAAAACACCGTCACCAATCCGCGAGCAAATGTGAGTGCTATTACTACTCGTAGTGGAATTACCATTGTCGATCCACCTATCCCACCCCCATCATCTACACCTCCTCCACCACCATTTATCCCTACTCCTCCTACACCTAGTAGTAGTGCACCATTACCGTCCCCGCCTCGTCATGACGATGTATCTAGGAAGCACCCTTCAACATCTCAACCTTTACCTTCACCACCCAAACCCAATATCCCTTATCCCTCTCGTTTAGGCAAGACCAAAATGCTAACCAAGGATGACTCTGAAGTGGCACGCTATGTGAAGATGATTTCTCAAATGAACTTCAACATTAGCTTTCTTGAAGCACTTGTCCACATGCCCAATATTGTCAAAGCATTTAAGGAATTGCTTAACAAGAAGGAGAAGCTGATTGAACTCGCCAACACACGCTTAAATGAAAACTACTCTACAGTTATTCTTAAAGAACTTCCGGAAAAGCTTGGAGATCCCGGTCGTTTTGTGTTGCCTTGCGTTTTCAACAAAACTGAAGAATTTACTGCCCTTGCTGATCTCGGGGCTAGTATTAATCTTATGCCTTTGAGTGTTTGGAAAACACTATCATTGCCCGACCTCACTCCAACAAAGATGACTCTTGAACTTGCAAATCGCACTCTCGCTTACCCCGTTGGTATTGCCGAAGATGTGTTCATCAAAGTTGGCACATTTACTTTCCTGGTCGACTTTGTCGTTGTCGATTATGAAATGGACCCTCGTATTCCTTTAATACTTGGTCGGCCATTCTTGAGAACCGGACGAGCTTTAGTTGATGTTGTCGAAGGTGAGTTAATCTTACGAGTCGGGGATGATGCACAAGTGTTTCAAATGGGGAAGCTTACAAGTACAACCTTTGGCGGCCGAGAATCAGTGAATATGATTAATGTGCATGATGACTTTGTTGTCTACAACAATCCTCTATTCGATTCTTGCATCGATAATCCACTCTTTCATGATGATGTGGATGATTCTCGCTCCAATTTAGAACCTTCTCCCATTTATGATTCTCCACCGATCTTTGATGCTTATGATGATGAGTCTAGCTCAGATTCGGATGATTATGATGACCTTACTTCTGAGTATCCCGGGCTGCCCACATATGATGATTTTGATGAGGCCGATACTCTTTCGAGCGATTCTTCACATGATGAAGATCCTCCGCCATCACTCGATCCTACTTTGGACGATTACTCATTTGAGGAAGACTTCTCTACGTTTCTCAACACTTACTTCCCTCATGAGAGTGATGCTCCTCCTTATGATTTTGTAGATTATCGTCTTGATCCTACTTTGGATTTGAAGAAAATACTTTCTAAGGAGAAGAAACCGGTTGACAACAATATCTGCAGCACGTATGAGTTAACACCTCTTTGTCCCCCTTCTGAGGACGAGGTTGTGCTTCTTCGCGGATCTTCTTCACACTCTGTTAAGCCTGAGTGCTATTTTCCCCAAAAGGAAAAGGTGTTCGACCCCGATATCGATATTATTCAGCCATCTTAGTATCCACCTGATGAAATAAAAGGAAAAATCTTTGGAATTATTGAAGACATGCTTACCCCACTTCACCCTTGCTTTCACCGTGCTCCATCGCTGCTTAAGGGAACCTTGCCTACTCTTCTTTGGCTTGCCTTGTTCGCCTTAAGCTTGTGCTCTTTGATGGACGAAAACTATGTCTTTGATCCTGGTGGATATGTTTCATGCTTCTTCCTATGAAGATCAAGGTCGAGTCAGGCTCACGACTCGGTAATCAAAAATCAAGCGCTTCTTGGGAGGCAACCCATGCATCTATGTTTTCGCTTTCTTTATCATAAGTGTAGGGGGAGACCCGTTGGTTTACTTTCCTCTCCTCACTTCTTAATCAGGGATTCGAGCTTCAATGATCCACTCTTGACGATTCTTGACGACCCGTGATTCCATGTCCACTTCTTCCCGGTTCTATCCTAAACTCTTTTCGATTCACTATTTTATATTTTCTCAATATTAAAATAGGAATCTCCTTAGTTGTCTCTTCCTTAGCGAGATTTAAACAACGTGCCCAATGTCCTAAGTGTAGGGGAGTTTACTCCCACATGCTTAAACATTGAGGACAATGTTTATGTTAAGTGTAGGGGGACTTCTATCGAAGTTAAGTGGCCTTTTCCTTGTATTTGTCCTCATTTTAACCGGAAAATCAATTTTCGACATTTTTCAAAATTTTTGATCTATTTTGGCCTATTAGTTTTTCCTTTGTTTTAGTTATTTCCTTTCTTTACTAGAATAAATTTTAATAAAGTGGTTTTAATTTTTAAACGTTGTGAATCTTTTGACTCAACCCGAGTTTACTTATCTAAGTTACTCTAGCTAGTATCCTTAACATGTTTAAGTCAAGTTTTGCTAGGCTTTTATATAGGGAGCTATAAAACGCGAAAGTCTTAACTCTCACGGGTTAAGAACAAGAACTTTTCGCAAGTTCCTATAATTGATCCTAGAGAGTCGTTTATCAAGGGAACTTTAAAACGCGATTTCTAAAACTTGAAAAAGTCTAAGAATTTGCAAGATCCTATAGGCGACTCGAAAACCCAAAACTTTGACTTAATAGGCTAAGCATCCACGAGTCTCATTACTTGAGATTTTTAAACTGTGGAGAACGAGAGATGATAGAGCCAATTATAAGTATGGTATTCTTTCGTGAATTTATGTGAGTTAATTATGAGCCTATTCTCCCATCGCTTGTTAATAAATTTATCTGCAATAAATAAGGTTGTACGATTTGAAAAGTTACTTAGCTTCTAGCCCAAGATCGTTTAAAAGTTGCTCGATATGGATTAGAGTTCATAGCCAAGGCATAACTTATTGAAGCGGGATGCGAAGATTGGCGAGTCCAAAAAGGCCCTAACAAGGCATGAGGGCTATATTTTGTTGCTAAAGATCCAAGTGATGTGAAGAATCATTTATTGAAAATCAATATGAAGGATCGAGGCACACGACGAAAGGCAAAAACTCCCCAAAAGTCATGGAGAAGTGTATCCGAAAAGACCCTAGCAAGGTATGAGGATAAATAGATCCAAGTCATAAAAGGAGGCGGATCGTTGTATATCAAAGTCCAAAATAAAGATTGGAGAAAAATGAAGAAGTCGTGGTCCAAGTATGAATCTCTCGAAACTTCAAGTGAAGAAATTCCATTATGAAGAGAAGACCATAATTTCATGAACGTCTCTCAAGGTTTGAAGTATGAAGTCGCTGCCAAATATAGGTCCAAGAAAGGTCTCAAATCGCGAAGCGAGTTATGCCAAGATATAAACTTTATGAGGTCCCGAGAAGCAGTTTTAAAAGATTTTGTCCTTTAGCTAACTATTGATTAAATCGTTCACTTTATTTTTGGACTAAATAACTATCGAAATAAGTCAACAATGCATCCTCGTGATCATTCAAGACAAAAATAAAATATAAGAGATACACTTAGGAATAAGGGAGTCTAAGTGAGTAATTGGCCCACATGAGTTCGTGGTAGTCTACTAACTTATAATAACAATGATCTCGTTTTTAAGCTTGGTTTGGAGAAAGTGAACACTTGAGGATGATGATTATTCATTACATTTTCAAAACCCAAGGTATGCTTTTGATTTCTTTACTTTGAATGTTTATAGTTTTCTATCTCTTTAATAAAGGCCAGCGTGGATTGATTTTGATGAAAACTGTAAACGTGCTTTGTAACTAATGCATTGCATGAGGACATTGCAATGGTCAAGTGTAGGAGATTTGATAGGTGTGTAAACACCCATCCTTTTCACCACTTAATTACAATAATAACCGAGCCAAAACGTGTATTTTATGTCTTTTATGTCGGAATTATGCGTGGTTTGTGTTTTTGTTGTGATTTAGGACGAAATTGTGAAAAGTGGAGAAAACACGACATTTACGGGCTTTTATTGAAGAAAAAGATGAAGGATGAAGTCGAGAAGTCAAGAGTGGAAAAAGAACGGAAGTCCAAGACCAATTCTGAAGATTTATCGAAGAAAAAGTCAAAAGACGGAAGTTTATCAAAAGACGAAAAACTCAAGTCTAATTTATTGAAGAATTAAAAGACGAGTTCAAAGAAATCCCGAGCCAAAAGTCATTAAAGTCCAAGATTAAAGAAGATTTAAAGGCTTAAGGACTAATGGTGCAATTAACAAAGAGATTAAGAATGAAGGGCCTAATGATGCAATTAAGAGAAAATGAAGGAGGGCAGGAAGCTTCCTAATCCTCCCCTATATATAGATTAGATCATTATCATTTTTATTCTTGTTGGCTAAGGTGACAATTAGTCTTCCACCTTTTAATTACTTGCACATTTACTTTATTGCACATTTATTTACCTTGTCTTGCACTTTAATTTTCAAGTAAGTTAATTTTATCTTTATTGCACCTTTACTTTTCTTGTTAAATCTCTCATTCTACCTTTCTTTCTTGCTTGATCTTTATGCTTACATGCTTATTATCTTGCTTATTTGATTAAAGATTGTGTTTTTATGCTTTTGATTGTTTTAGATCATTGATTCTTATAGCTTATTTGTGTTATTTTTAAGTTTTATAAAGTTTTTATAAAAGTTATTTTCGTATAAAAGTTGTTTCTCGTAAACCTTTTTCATTTCGTGTTTAAAAAGTCTATAAATTTCAGTTTAGTAGCTTATTTTTATACGGTTTGCCTTAGGATTTTCGTCTTGTGCTTATTAGAATTATAGCTTATTTTTCTAGCTTATTTTGCATTTCTTTCTCCGTATTCCGATCTTACAGATTGGAAAAGGGTTATACATTCCGATCAGAGTGATCGTATTAGGGTTTTGACATTCCGATTGGGAGAGGTGACATTATTCCGATCAGGGGTTCCGATCTACATTCCGACCAGGGGCCATTTCTCATTCCGATCGTGGGTAAGTGCAGTTATTCCGATCAAAGGTTTTAAATATTCCGATTGGGATTCGTTTGGTTATTCTGATCAGGGTAAGTGACATATTCCGATTGGTATTCCAATCTACATTCCGATTTGGGGGTAAGCTCACATTCCGCTTGGACGGTTGTGCACATTCCGACGAGGTACATTCCGATCAGATTCTGATCGGAATATATTCCGATTGGATTATTTTTCATGTTTTGTCTTGTTTAATTTTTACATTCTCATTTTAATTCTTGTCTAATTTTAAATTCCGTCACGCTTTTAATTTTTGTCATTTTATCATTTTACTTTTCAAAGTTTTTAAAATATTGCACCCTTTCGTTTAATTAGACTTAGATTTATTTTAACGCCTTTTATTTCAACGCCATTTTACTTTAACGAGATTTACTTTTAAGTCTTTGCACATTTAAATTTAAAAACAACCTAAAATATTTGTTTCACCAAAAATCAACTGAGTCGTACTTTAAGCCAATAATCAATTCGATTAGATATCGAGAACAAGAACACTAATTTTTATACGGGGTGTCAAAAGCCGTGTATCAAGAGGCTCCGGATACGGCTCTGCCAAAGTTGAGCCTAGATTGGAGGTTCCTACCTAGGCTTAACCTTGACGCGATACCTGGGACGATCCTCTCAAAGTTCTGCGTGAGAACAAGAGCGAGGTCTTCGTCACTAAGTGGTTCCACTTCTACTTCTTCCTCGATTGATGGCCTGCGTGGCTCCTTGTTAGGGGCATTAGGCGCACTCCCTGGATCAGGGTTATCCATGGTCATGGTTGGTGGTGGGGTATTAGCGGACGTGCCTGTCCCATCCAAAGACTGAAAAACGTTTCGGTTAATCGGTCCGCCTGTTTGGCTGCCAGGGGACTGGTTGGGGATGAGTATCACATCCCCTGTGGACTTCCGATTCACAAGATTCGTGTTCCTGGGATTCCCTTGCGGAAGTCCCTTCGTCATTGAAAGAGATCGAGAGGAAATTTGTTCAAGCTTAGTGTTTGGGTCCCACGGATGGCGCCAAGTTGTTGATACAAAAGTTGGATGATCCTTACTAGACCCGAATTAGGCTTAATTCGGGTTGGTTGGGCTACGGCTCTTGCACCAAGTGAATAGTCTTGCTGAGATCCTGCACACTAAAGCAACACGCGTTAGGCTTACCGTTGGAATGTATCCCACGATTAGACTCCGGCGTGAGAGTAAGTAATCGGTTAGGGTTAAGAATCGGATGTGTGGTTTAGAGTATGGATAATGTAATACCTTTGTGGAACCCTTGGAGGTTCCTTATATAGGCAGTGAAACCCTAATGGGCTCACTGTTTACTTCGGCCCCAAGTATAGGATAACCACCATAATTAGCTTGATTGTTATCTTCTAATTATGGTTAGTGTATATCTTATACTTTAGGGTGAATCCCAACCCTAATAAGATTGTGATTCTGTCTAACCCTGTCCCGGCTGTACCGGGCCGTGGGCCACACACACTTTATGCGGACACTGTTCATTCAAGCCCATAAGCTTAACTGATTAACCCAACCCATTCGTGATGGGTCAGATACGGGTAGCACCCATGGGTCGGGTCCATGACCCGGTTGGGGACTATACGTCATCATTACATAATAAACCTGAATACATTTATTAAACATATTCCGACCTTTCAGTGAGTTGTTTGACCCAATCATTGAACCATTTATGCCTGAACCACTGGCTTTGCTACTTATACCAACATCCTTGCAATCCCTTTTCAAGTGTCCAGGTTTCTCACACTTCCAACAAGTCACTGAGGACTTTTTGTTAGGATTAGCTTTGGTGTTATCCTGATGCTTATGTTTGCCCCTATTATCATTGTACCTGGAGGATTTGTTATTCTCCATCATATTAACAACAGATGAACCAAAAACATTATTGCTCTTTGGCTTGTCATTATCCTACATCCTGAGGGATTCTTCAATACGTAGATGACTACCCAACTCAACAAGAGTTAGATCCTCCTTCTTATGTTTCAAGGTATGCTTGAAATCTTTTTAAAAAGGGGAAGTTTATCAATGACACAAGAGACTTGGATGGTCTCATCCATGTTTATTTTATGTTGTGTAAATCTACCAAGTATATCCAGAAGTTCATTGTATTTTTCCATGACTAGTCTTGAATTAATCATTTTGTAATTTATGAAATCACTTACAAGGAACTTCTTACTTGATGCATGCTCAACCATATATTTGGCTTTCAAGGAATCTCATAGTTCTTTTCCAGATTCAACATTTTGGTAAATATCAAACAAGGAATCAGACGTACCATTGAGAATGATGCCACGACACATATAGTCATCATTATCCCATTTGTTCCTTCTCCCCGTGTCCTCCAATGTAGCATCATCACCACCATCTGGAATTGGAGTTAGTCAGAACATACACAACGTTCATGGTAGAAAGAAGAAAGTCTATCTTCTTTTGCCATCTCCTGAAATTCATTCCTTTAAATTTATCCAGTTTGGAGAAGTTAGCCACCATATGTTTCATTACAGTCACCATTGATTACCACAAAATAGTTACTTTGATTGTTGATGTCTATACTCAGTTACAGGGTGGAGATAATCAATCCTAGCTATGTACCAAAGTATGGTTATCGGATATCACTTGGAATCGTGTTTACACTTTACAAAGTAAACTATTCGACCTTAATGCTTGGGTATCACAAATATCTACTTGGGATAAGACCAAATGATGTTACTGATTTAGACACAAATCAATAATCATTTCGCATTAAAGTGTTTTTGTTTTGTATATTTTATGCAGTTGTGATGATGTCTATATATACTAGAGATAACTCAAGCCCTTGTTAGGAAATTATTTGCGATTAACGACCCATTAAAACACCACGTAATTATCCTCTACAATAACTGGGATTAGTGGCTATACGATCCATTAAATGCGGTCGATGAATGTAGACTGCCATTTGAATAGGTCAAAGTCGTTACAAGTTGACAAGTTCAACTCCAGTTGTGTCTATCATTCAGTCCCTACTGAAGTAACAACTAACCCTTGAAGGGTATTCCTACTAAAGCCTTCAGTACTAAAGGAAGACTCGTTGATGAGTAACCACTGAAGAGAAGTCTTTGAGGCTGTTACTCCCTGATGGTATCCTTCAGCTTAATACAAAGCCAGAACCATCAGTCTTTGATGAATACCTTTAGTCGAGAGTTACACCATAGTAGTTAACTCTCTAAAGTTCATAAGAGCTGAACAATACTTAACCACTATCACATACAGGGTGTTCAGTGACCTGTTGATATACACTCTGTATCTCTCGACCAATTATCCGGTATGGACATAACTCACAATTAAATTATGTTTTCAACATCATTACGTAAAAAGGGAAGAAAAAAACCCTTAAAAAGAATAAGTAGAAGTCATGTTGATAAAAGTTTATTCATAGTAACACATAAAATGTGATGATACGATTTTTTTCCCTTTTTAAACATAATTTATCTAATAAAAATGTCATTAAATCTAAAATTTTTAATCTTTTAGTCACATTTTTTAAAAGTTACATTTTTAAAAGTTATTACTAAAAGGTTGTTATGTTCGATTAGTGACACCTTTTCGTTTAAAACCTCCAACACTGTAAATCTATTTTCTTGTTGTTAAATTTCTTTTAAATAATAAATAAAAGTTTTATATTTTTTGTTACATGAGTTTTCGATTCGATACTGTGAGCTAACTATACCTAAAATGATTACTTTATTTGATAATCCAAAATCAGCGCGGGTGAATTTTCATGATCACAATGGAGAGATAGGCAAAAAATTTGATCATTATTTTTCGTGAGGTCCGATGTCTTTTGAAAGTAGTCTTTCTGTTTTCGAATTGAAGTAAGATTATTGTCCATATCTCACTAGCTCTCTCCAAGATTGAATATTTAGCTGGAATTTTTAAATGCAAAGAGGTTTTGAATAAGTGTGCAACATGTGCAGTTACACAGACCTCTATTTTAAAAAGTTCATATTTTTTATTAGTTTTGTATATAAATACGTATAATATTAAACATGTATGAGTTTATAATTCAATTTTACATGCAACTTCTTTTATTTAACATGCGTAAAAGAATTTTTTTTATTTTTTTTTATGTTATTGCTTAAGGCCACAAAAAACAATAAGATGACTCTGAAAAATGTACGATATGACTAAACAAAGATAAGCTGAAACTTAATTGCAAATATAATGCACACAACTTACACTTAATTGCATTGGGCAATTTTTCTTGTTTAATTAATCGTAAGGTGTACTAATTAATATGACATTTCACTATTCTATTGTTGTGAGGTCACTATGCCACGACTGATAAGATGTTATACAGTTAAAAGTTACTACCAAAAATTTAAAAACAGAAAGAATATTTTTTTTCAAATTGTCACATGATAGTCTTAAATAATAAATAAATGCCATGCAAGTAAATATTATATTACTACTCGTCATTTTGTGAAAACCATCTTTCTTACTTTTCGTATCAAGCCATTAACTAAACCGGGACCATGTCAATAAAAACTGATATCATTAAAATACTGGTGCTAAACCAGACAAGTCGGCTGAGTATTCAATTAAAAGTTACTATAAAACAATTGTGTACTCAATTTTTTATTTTATTATCAATATCATGGATTATAATATTAATAATGTCCTAGTAGGATTAGAGAAAACATGGTTACTAATAATGATAGTATTTGTTAGAAATACTTTAACCTATTTCGATGAATAGTTAACAAGAACAAAAGTATATTCGATGAATATAACGGTAGCAATAAACAGTAGCAGTAAACGATAATAGTAGCAAGAACTATTACGAAGTAGTTTTTTTGTTTTGATAAATTGTTTGTTAACATAGTTGTATAGTTATATTAATAGTTTAGGAAAGAAAAAAAAACGTTAGTTGGTTGTTTCCGAACAAAAATATTGTGTAAATAAATTATTTTAAAACACTTCTAGTTTCTAAACGTATGCTATTAAACATACCTAAAAAAATAATATGAATAAGAGGGGATTATATAAGAGTTGGGCGTGACACGAGCTACGTCTTATTTTTATCATAAAAAATAAACTTTTTATAAAAAAAATGTTTCTCTTGACATATGCAACACTTAAGTTTACCTAACAATGTCAGACGACTTAGTACTAATAAATATAAAATACTTTATTATAAATCTTAAGTCCGGCTTCACGCATGAATATTTACCTTCTCTAAAATACTCCCTCTGCCCTATAATAATTGTCCACGCAGTTTAATAAAATAATATTTTTTTAGTTTTTATTTGCTTATTTTTTACATAATGATCATTTTACTTTTAACCAATAATTTACAATTTTTTTATTATTTTTAATAATAATTTCAAATGAAGATAATATGGTAAATTTTAATTTATATTTCTTATCTAATAGTCTATTAATTTGAGACGTTTCAAAATAATAAGTTGAACTATTAATATGAGACGGTGAGAGTAAGCCATTTCACTCACTTAACCACCCAAATTGACTTATTTATAGGAAAATAAGTGAACTCACCCCAACAAATAAAAAAGATGTCCAACTGAACCTACCCATGTATAATTATAAATACTCATTCATTCCACATAATACTAGTCTATGGTGTATCACTAAATCTTAGATCATATCAATTTGTTCGAACAATGGCAACCAGCGGCCCATCACCACTTGTTCCTTTCCTTATGCTCAACATTTTTGCTATTATAATTTTCAGCCCTATGGTGGAAAACTTGATGGTCATTCCTTTCTTATTGATGCTTGTGATATACTTCGTTTTCGTCTTATTTCCCTTTCGCGATTCGTCGTCGAGTGGTTCGTATCAGTATCAGTATCAGTATCAGCATGCTGGAGATGTTGCTGCTACTCATGATCAAGGCGAGTCGGGCGGGTTCGGATTTGGAGCGTTTCTTTTGGTCATCATATGCCTTATTTTGTGCCAAGTTATATAATTAGCTTGCATGATTTCATATTGTAATAGTTATCAAGGAGCGTATGCATGCACGTTGAACTAACATGTAAGTGCTTATTTAGGCCAGCTGGCTGTCTGTAAGTGCATGTAATTTGTAATTAATATAGACTTCTTTGTGCTTATTTAAGTCATGTTTAATTAACAGATAATTTAATACAGATAATTTTAATTTTATTACTTAATATTTTTAGACATTTTACTCTAGTAAATCATAAGCAAATAAGTTTTTTATGACTTAATAAATTTAGCTTTCCTTTATATAAAATCACTTAAGTTATTATCAAACATCATCTGAATGTTCTCATGAGTTTGTACACTAAAGTGACATGCTTTTTTTTCTGCTTGAATATTGCAAGTACGTACTAATAGTTATTGCCTTTTTCTCAAAAGTGAAGAAAAATTGAAGTTTTAGTTTTAGGTAAAATGGATTAAGATCCAATATCCTGACTTTTTATTGCGTAATGTTAAAATATGTTAAAAAAAAATTTTATTTTAGATTTGTGTTAAATGTAACTGATGTTTAAAAAATTATACTTATATTATCGTTTAGTTTATTGTAAATGCATCTGATCGTTTTGAGCCCTGATTATTAACAAATGTGATAGAATTAGCAGTTATATATGTTTAAAAAAACATAATGGTACATAAGGATGGTTGTAAAAAGTAAAGGGTGGTAGGTTTTTCGATAGTTTTTGTTAGTTAACTTGTATGGTAAATAGTTGAGCGATTCGTGCGCTTGACAAACAAATTGACAAGTTTCAATCTAAAAGGCTAAATTGTCTAACAACATATGGCAAGTTGGGATGGATATCTACAACAAATGGCTAAATTATCTAACTGTATCGAGTTGTTAGACTCGACACGATATTCACCTCAACGACACATCGTCACTCACCACATCATCACCCGCTTTATCTTTATGCCACAACGGTCAATTTTCTTGTTATTACTATTAAAATTATTTATTTTATATAAACATACCTCACAAATTAACTCATACGCTCCCAAAAAAAAAAAAATAATAAGTGGCTAGCTCACCACTCACTCCTCCTTTTCCTTGGGTCACACACAAAAACAAACTATAATACAAAACTGATCAAATGCATTTAGAATAAACTAAATAATTCTAAAACACATAGTTTATGAACCAAATGCATTTAACAGAGAAACTTAACAAAAATCAATTTTTTTTAACAGATTTAAAACAACATAACAAAAATAACACCCCCTTCTAGATTTTGGTCCTTGATCGCACGTGATGTTAGAGATGTTTTAGCAAGGGTGGCGAGAGACATGGTGAGCAGGAGCGGATCTTAAGTGCTCATTAGACAGAAGGTTGCGGACTTAACATTCAAATTTAGTTGAAGACATTTGTGAGATAGTTGTGTAAAGAATTGTTGCTATTAAGATCTTTGGTTTCCTCGCAACAGATTAAAGGGTTAAATCTCGTTAAGCGTGTATACTCAATTTGGGGTCGGATACAGTTTTATAATCAACTCGATGAAGTCGCGTAATCTAAATAAGAAAATCTCGGCCTCCCTATATAAACTTAACAGAGAAAATCATACCCATTACACGTTTATTGATAGGGTAATGATTTACACACACTAAAAAGTTATTTGAATACTTAAATTGTTGGATGTTTTGTCACTTATACTTTTACATTACTTTGTAAAGTGTTTAATTATTAAAGATATAAATGTCATAACACAAATAATTTGAGTATAAAAATAAATAAATAAAGTGTGCAAATCATTTTCTTTATTGATAGCTCATATTTAAGACTTGTATGTTATCTTGGATAAGTTAACATTCATGTCCCTTGAAAAATGGGAGCTTCTTTATAAAATCATGCATTAGGATGTGACTGGTACACCAAAAACAATCATTTTACGTCACATGGTACATAAATGATAAGCTGTAGTATTAAACACCAGTAATGATTTAGTAATGGTTTGGACAATTAAAACAAGGTTATTATGACTCATATAATTGCATTATAGCCCTTCTTAGCTTTAAAGGAGTAGCTTTCATTTTGTGCTTAATCATATCTAATCTAGATTATGTTAAACATTATCAACTAAATCTGACTCGATTTAAACAATTTTTTATATAAATGGATAGACTTTGTTGAGCTTATTGTCTTATTCAAGATTCTTTTGAGATTATTAGTGGTCAGGATCTTGTAGGAGAGTGTATGGCAACAACCCCAAAACTCAACATGTGCACACATGTCATAGATTCCTATGTACGAATTGCAATTAATAATGGTACATGTGCCACTATTATAGGAGCATGAGGACCTTATTCAAGTTAATTTTATAAAAAAATAATTCTATGTCATCTTATTATGTATGCAAAATTGATCCATATGTGGTTTGGTGGGTCTTTAAACTTCAAGATATGGGTAGTACTAGTAAAGTATTTCTTCCGTCTCAAAATTATATTCTCATTTTGTTATTCTTGTCTTCTTTTTCTAATTTTGACTTTAAATATTTGTATTTTTGTTATATAATACTTGATAAAAATAATAACAATAAAAAAACATGTAAAAACTAATAAATCTATATATTTTTCATTAAGTATTATATAACATAAACAAAAATATTTAAGGTAAAAATTGAAAGAAAAAGACCGAAAAAATCAAAATATGATTATAATTTTGAGACGAGTGAGTATTGCACTAACGAGAGTACAAAACCCTTTTGTTTTCATTTAGAATATAACCTTGTAATATTTGTAAGAGCACAAGGAGTGATCATTTGGAGTGATGGGTTTTTCGGGTGCCACGTTATCGAAACTCACCCACTCACTCACATGAAAAAAAGTGGGGAGTTATCACTCCAAGTGATGGGTGAATGTGGGTCCCACAATACACACAATACCCCTTTCTTCTTCTCCAATACATACACACAATACACACACACAAAAAAAAAATCAGAAACATCACTGACGCCCCGTGGGTAGACCCACACCACAGGCTCACGCCGTGGTTTTTTTCGTTTCCCAAAATCATTGTGCGGCCAACGCCGTGGATTTGGCATTCCACGGCACCACCACTCCCTGCCCTCTAAGAGGGTTCATTAAGGGTGTTCATTTGTACAACAATATATATGAAAACGATACAACATAACAATCACATATATCACCAATGTGACCAGCAGACGAAGAAATTGATTAAGATAACAAAAATTAAAATATAATGCATTAATTAGTAAGAACAAACAAATACTTTTGGATATAAAGCTATGTTTGACGAAACAGGATGGTTAGGATTGAGGTTGGGGCTAAGAGCGTGGGGAACGGTGGAGTCGTAGGTTTGATGACATAACTAAAAAGTGGTGTCACATTAGTAAAATAGGTTATAACACGGAAAATGATATGACTCTATTTTTTAGTGGGAGTGGCGATTTTTGATGCAATGAAGGTATATACCCTTTAAATTTCCAAAAAAAAATTAAAAAATTAAATCTTTAGCGTGAGCTGATAGCCACGGTGCCAGAGCCATGACGCCAACCCACGGAGTGCTACACCAAAGTCAAAACTCGTGCCATACTTTGGCGCTGGACAAACACGCGACGACTCCAACTGCTCTAAGAGTGAGGTGAGTTCTATATAAAACATGAACCAATAAAAGAATAAAAGAATCAATCTCAACCATTCATTTTTTTCATCAAAAATTAAAAATTCATCTTTCACCTTTTTTCTTAAAAACACCATATCTTTCAAACGATAAATCGTCAGATTACGAAAAATACACCATTGCGACGAATTTTTTTTAATCTTTCAGTAGATAGGCACTTTGATATATTTTTGACGATTTTTTATTATTGCGATTTTCGACTATAAAAATCACATGTGATTCGAAAAAATTACTTGTCATTTTTTTATAAAAATAAATAAGTTTTTTACAGAATAAATAAATAACTTTTATTATTATTTATTAGTGTAATTATTTACAGAGTCGAATGTAAACACGTAACAAGTTACGCCACTAGCTTTTTCATATAGTTTCGATGATTTTTTGTTGAATTTTTCGTCAAAAAAATTACACATAATTTGTAACATCACTAGTAATTTGTAAAATCAATTGTGATTTGTATTTCTAAAATGCATGTATGATTCCATATATCGGATGTGATTTCATAAATTTACATATGATATTAAAGTAACAAATCACGTGTGATTTCAGAAATCGTTAAATTGTAAATGATTTTACAAATTCACATGTGCTTTATAAAGTAATAAATCACATGTGATCCGTGAGTGCGAAAATTAAAAAAAAAATCGTCGAAAGTATATAGAAGTACGTATCATTAAAAAGAAAATTTATCACAAATCACACGTGATTTGGTAAAAATCATGTCATTTGACACAAATAACAAGTGTTTGAAAAAATTCCTTACGGTTTGGCGAAAATTATGATTTTGGATTTAGTATAAGTAACTTGTTATTCGGATCAATCACATGTAATTATCATTAAATCGCATGTAATTTAAGCAGAATTACATGTGATTAAAATAAACTCATAACTAATTCAAAAGCAAATTTGCTTTATATATTTTACATGAATCACATGTAAAAACACATAGAGAATCACATGTAATTCAAGTAAAATTACATGTGATCAAAACAAAATCACATGTAATTCAGAAGCCAGTTTACTTTCTATATTTTATATGAATGACAACAAACATTTTTATATATTGACAGAATTACATGTGATTCAAACAAAATCACATGTGATTCATATAAAGTGGGTTTGTTAGAAGAAGTTAAGGTTTCGAAATGTTTAATCACATGTAATTATCATCGAATTACATGTAATTCAAGCAGACAATTTAATATATTAACGAGATTACATGTGATTAAAAAATAACATGTGATTCATTCAAAGTGGGTTTGTTAGAAGAAGTTAAGGTTTCAGAATGTTGGAATCACATGTAATGCAAGCAAAATCATATGTAATTATCACAGAATCACATGCAATTCAAGCAGAATTACATGTGATTCAAACAAAATCACATGTAATTTAAAAGCCAATTTATTTTATATATTTTACGTAAATGAAAACAGATAATACATAATTAAAAAAATCACATGTGATTCATCTAAAGTGGGTTTGTTAGAAAAAGTTAAGGTTTCGGAATGCTTGAATCACATGTAATGCAAGCAAAATCATATGTAATTATCACCGAATCACATGCAATTCAAGCAGAATTACATGTGATTCAAACAAAATCACATGTAATTTAGAAGCCAATTTGTTTTATATATTTTACATAAATGAAAACAGATAATACATAGTTAAAAAAATCACATGTGATTCATCTAAAGTGGGTTTGTTAGAAAAAGTTAAAGTTTCGGAATGCTTGAATCACATGTAATGCAAGCAAAATCATATGTAATTATCACCGAATCACATGCAATTCAAACAGAATTACATGTGATTCAAACAAAATCACATGTAATTTAGAAGCCAATTTTTATTATATATTTTACATAAATAAAAACAGATAATACATGATTAAAAAAATCACATGTGATTCATCTAATGTGGGTTTGTTAGAAAAAGTTACGGTTTCAGAATGCTTGAATCACATGTAATGCAAGCAAAATCACATGTAATTATCACCGAATCACATGTAATTCAGAAGCCAATTTGTTTTACATATATTTTTTTGGGTAAAGGGGACTCCACCCCGGTAAAATGAACATATTTTATATTAATGGCAACAAACATTTTAATATATTGACAGAATTACATGTGATTCAAACATTTCTAATGTGATTCACATAAATCACATGTGATTTTAAAGTAATAACGAAAACATTTGTGTCATTTAATAGACGGTTATTTTCATATACTTTTAACGATTTTACAATGTTGAAATTCTCGTAAAAAAAATACACATGATTTTTACAAATCGCATTGACATTACAAATTCAAATGTGATTTTTAAAATAATAAATCAAACATGAGTTTTCGAGAATCACATGTAATTTTTCGAGAATCACATGTGATATTTTTACGAAAATTTTTTAAAAAAGTTCGCCGAAAGTATATAGAAGTGCATATCTATAGAAAGATAATTTAATTTCCGTCGTGACGGTATAATTATTTTTTCATAACGATTAATGGTTTGAGATATATTTAACTTTTAAGAAATAAGATGAAAGTGTGTTTTTTAATTAAATTTAAAAAAATTAATATAAACCATTATATGTGATTTAAATGGATGATAAAGATTGCTTCCTTTATTCTTTTTTGCATGCATGTTTCTTAGGGAACTTTTGTCGGTCTCATAAACCTTATGCCAAACACACTCTAAATATTCTTGGTAAAATGTATGTAGAAGTAAAGGTAATAAATAAAATTTATGTTAAAGGTTAGTGGATATTTAGAAAAAAAATGAAAAGAAAAAACTTTTGATTATTAATGTTGTAATTGTTAAATGAATGCAATATAAAAAAATAAAATTTATGCTGACGATAAATGATACTCCTTTCGTCTTATAATTATTGTTAACCGACCAAAAACACGTATTTTAATAAAACATCACTTTTTCAGTTTTTTCTCTCTTACTTTTTATAAAATGACAATTTTACCATTAACCAATTAATTTACAACTTATTTATTAGAAAGAATTTTATTAATATCCTTACAAAAACTTTAAATTACATCAATATCCTTCTAAAATTTATAATTACATTAATATCCTCTCAAAACTTAAAAAACTTACAAAAATATATGAGTAAAACTAAACTTTAAATAAACATTTTGATATTTAAAACTCAATTTTAATTATTTCTATGATTACTCTATCCTTCTCTTCAACATTTGTTAACAAGGCAGATACTATTTCAAAGCACAAATCACAAAACTTAATACATATTAATCCATGATTCATAAGAACTAGCATAGTTCCCGCATAATGCAGCAGCGGGTACCCGATTACTATTTTCTAGCGAACAAATATTAAAATTTTACTAAGCTTCAAATTATAGTTAAAGTAGTAAAAAAAAAATTAACTTAAATAAACTCATTAAAAACGAAAAAACTAAAATTTAATAAAATTATATCAAAATAGACGTTGAATTAAAGAGCACGAAATTTTAGAAATATGGTGAAATTAGATTATAAAAAAAATAAATATATCAAAAGATATTTCAATTTAAAGATAAAAGTTTTTTGAATTGTTTGTTACTAAGGTTATTACAAAAGTTTGTTATAAAAAATACGGATGGATAAGATCAATTTAACAAAATACGATCTAAGGGTTTAAATTTAACCTTCTTAATTTTTGGTTTGGAGTTAGGTTTGGAAAATTTAGGTTCGGGATTAAGATCGAAGTTAATATCAAAGTTAGCCTCTTTATATAATAGTATAGATACGAGTAAAAGACATTTGTATTTATGGGTGCTGTTAGAGTTGGATAATGTTAGGTTTATGGGTGTTGTTAGAGTTGGATAATGTTCTCGCTAAGTAAAAGATATTGGACCATATTGGAGTCAAGTCGTGGTTCTGTTCTCTATCAAATGCGGATAATGAGTTTGTTAGTGATGAAAGAGCTGTTTGGGTGGATATCGAAGGCATCCCAATTAATGATGTGTCTCGTGATACCTATTCCAAGATCTATAAGAAATGAGGAGAGGTTTTGGACACTGAGGATAATACTGGTTCATCATTTGCTCGTAAGCGGATGTGTATTCTCACCAAATAACCAGATATTATTTTGGAAAAATTCAAGGTGGTTTACAAAGGTAAGGTGTATGTGGTTCGGGCGAAAGAACTTTTTACGTGGAATCCGAGTTTTTTAGAACCTACGCTGTCAGGGTATATGTCGGATGAAGAACCGAAGGACAACGATAAAAATTCAACGACGGGGACCCTTGTAGTGATGAAGATTCAGATGGAGATAGTGATGTGGATGGCGTTTCTGAGACTGTGTTCGCTGATAATAATTCTCCACAACAGGGGAATGCCAAGGAATCAGAAAAGCAGCACTCCGAGGACCCATTCGGTTTTTATGAGATGTTAGACAAACTTCCTGCTAAAGGAGTTCAGGTATAGATTCCTTCTTTGCCCAATCCCCCTGGGTTTACTCCTGTAGGGAATGAGGACCATGGTAATAAAGAAGAGGTTCGTGGAAAAATAAACGTTAATAGAGAAGAGGTGGAGAAGTCGCCTATGGTCGATGCCAATGTTATGAATGTGTCACATGAGGTAGATGAGTCCTTTAATGGGGAATCGGTATCTTCTACCCCGCGTAATGTTCAAATTGGGAGGTTCCATGCTTGGTCTTTTGGAAGATATGGTTCGGGTAGGTCATTCTATGGGTTACAAGTTGGATGGGTGTTTGAAAGATATGAAATGTATTATTGGTGCCCAAGGAGAGACAGATGTTCTTAAATGAATATCCTTTCTCTTAATATACAAGGTCTTGGTCACAAGACGAAAAATGAGTGGCTAAAGGAGTTAAATGTTAAGAAAAGGATTAACTTCTTAGCGTTACAAGAGACAAAGATGGAGTGTGTTTCTCATATGGATGTCAAGTCGTTATGGGGGAATTCGAACTATGACTTTGTCTTTAGTGATTCGCTTGGTAATTCTGGGGGTATATTATGTGTTTGGGAGGCTTCTATTTTTGTGAAAGATGGAGCTACGGTTTCTGATAGTTTTATAGCAATTTACGGTACTTGGTTACCTAGTAAAACCAAAATTCTGTTGGTGGTGGTCTATGCACCTCAACAACCTAGTAGTAAAAGGATCCTTTGGGAGTTTTTGTCTTCTTTGTTATGTCGATGGAATGGTAATGTTATTGTTATGGGTGATTTTAATGAATTCCGGAATAGGGATGAGAGATTTGGTTCGGTTTTTAATGTTCCCAATGCGAGGTGTTTTGATCAATTTATAACGTCTTCTAGTCTTGTGGACGTCAAATTGGAGGGGTATTAGTTCACTTGGTCACATTCTTCAGCCTCTAAAATGAGTAAATTAGATCGATTTCTTGTCACAGAAGGTATTATTTCTCTTTATCCTAATACTACAGCTTTATGCCTTGATCGGCATTTGTCAGATCATCGTCCTATTCTTTTGAAGGAGGTTTCTTCAGATTTTGGTCCTACCCCGTTCCGGTTTTATCATTCTTGGTTACTTTTTGGAGGGTTTTGATACAATGGTGGAGCAAGGGTAGAGATCTTTGTCGCATTCTGATTCTAATGGTATGATAAGATTCAAGAATAAATTACAAGGCCTTAAGTCTATTATTCGCTCATGGGTTAAAGATAAGAAGTTGCAACTCCACGGTACGAAGAAAGCTCTAAGGAATGAATTGAATTCTATTGATATGGAATTAGAAAGGGGGAACGCTAATGAAGAATCTCTTCGTCTTCGGTTGGAGTTGAATCCTCGGCTGCACGATATTAATAAAGTAGAGCTAAATGAGTTGGCTCAAAAATGACCCATAGAAGGAGATGAGAATTCAAAATTTTTTCACGGTATAATAAATAAGAAAAGGTCTCAGATGCGATCCGTGGTATTTTTGTTAATGGGGCTTGGTGTTCTGATTCGAATTCTGTGAAGGAGGCCTTTAAGAAGCATTTTGAATCCCGTTTTCAGCAACCTTGTTTAGATCGTTTCAAGCTCAATGTTCCTTTTCCTAAGTGTTTGTCATCTGGTCAGGTGGAGGAGCTGGACAGAGCGATTTTGAGGGACGAGATTAGAAGGGTTGTGTGGAATTGTGGTGAGAATAAGTCTCCTGGTCCTGATGGGTATACGTTCGAATTCTTTAGGAAATACTGGAATATAGTTGGTTCGGATTTGTGTGATGTTGTTGATCATTTTTTTTAAATCCGGCGTTTTTCCAAGGGGATGTAATTCGTCCTTCATTGCTTTAATTCCTAAAGTTACAGATACCAAGTTTGTGAATGATTTTAAGCCTATTATTCTGATTGGATGTCTTTATAAGGTGATTTCAAAATTCCTTGCTAATCGATTGGCTTTGGTTATTTCTGAGTTAGTCTCCGAGACACAATCGGCTTTTATTGCTAATAGACAAATTTTGGATGGGCCTTTCATCCTAAATGAGGACTTAAATTGGTGTAAGAGAAAAAGGAAGCAGGCAATGCTTTTCAAGGTGGATTTTGCTAAGGCTTACGACTCGGTTCGGTGGGATTACCTTATGGAGGTTCTTCAAGCTTTTGGGTTTGGTCCGAATTGGTGTAGGTGGATCCGTGGTATGTTTACTTCTGCGTTCGCTTCTGTTTTGATTAATGGTAGTCCATCGGCCGAGTTTCCTTTTTGTTGTGGTCTGAAACAAGGCGATCCGTTGGCTCCCTATCTATTTATTCTTATCATGGAGTCGCTTCATTTGTCTTTTATGCGGGTTGTTAATGAAGGGTTGTTTAAAGGTATTCAATTACAAGGTTCAGTTACTATATTTCATCTTTTTTATGCAGATGATGCTATGTTAATTGGGGAATGGTCCGAATCTAATTTACATGTTATTGTAAATGTTCTTAATTGTTTTCATCTAGCATCGGGTCTTAAGATTAATATTGATAAGAGCCAAGTTTTGGGATTTGGGGTGCCTACAAATGTTGTGACGCAGGCTGTGAGTAGGATTGGGTGTGCGGTTATGCGTACTCCTTTTCGTTATCTTGGAGTGATTATAGGTGATGACATGTCTAGAAAATCAGCTTGGGTTGGGTTGTTGAACAAACTACAAGTACGGTTATCAAAATGGAAAGCTAAAACCCTTTCCATCAGAGGTAGACTGACCCTTGTTAAATCTATTTTTGGTGCTTCTCCTATATATTTATTGTCTATTTTCAAGGTTCCGAAAGGTGTTTTGAAGAAAATGGAAGCGATTCGGAGTAATTTCTTCTACGGAGCTGAGCCTTTGGAAAGAAAGATTTCATAGGTGGCTTGGGATAATGTCTTAGCTTCTAAAAAATCTGGTGGCCTTGGTGTTTCCAGCTTCTTTGCGCTGAACCGGGCACTGTTGCTTAAATGGGTATGACGTTTTATTTCATGTGACGGTTCTTTATGGTGTAAGGTTATTCAATCGATTCATGGGCTTCATCTTGATCTTCATGGTTTAAATCATTCTTCGAATTGGTGTTCTATTTTGCGGGAAGTCAAGTCCTTGAAAGATAAAGGATTTGATTTTGTTCGTCATTGTAAGAAGAGGATTGGGGATGGATCTTGTACGAGGTTCTAGCACGACTTATGGGTTTCTGATGTTCCTCTTCGTGATCAGTTTCCTAGGATATATGCGCTTGAATTGGATAGAGAGATTTTTGTGGCTGTTAAACTTGGTGCTTCGCCGTTATCTGCTTCTTTCCGTAGGGAGGTTCTCGATGGAGCTGAACGGCTGTTCTTTCGTCCTCTAGAGATAGGTGGATTTGTGATTTATCGGGAGATGGTGAGTTTAAGGTTAAAGTTGTCAGGAATTTTATTGATGATCAGATTCTTCCTACATCGGATGTCGCAACAAGATGGAATAGATATATTCCTATTAAAGTGAATGTTTTCTCATGGCGTACTCATCGTGATAGGTTACCAACTAGAGTCAATTTTAGTCTAAGAGGTGTTGTGTTGGAATCTTCTCAATGTCCTTTATGTAATGTGGTGATGGAGGATATTCATCACGTTTTATTTAAATGTGAAGTGGCTCGAGTTGTTCATCGTAATATCTGTCGGTGGTGGGATTTGGACTCAACGGAATTAGCTTCTTTTTCAGATTGGGATGCTTGGTTTTTATCCATTCGGTTGCCGTCCCGTCTTAAGAGTATTTAGAAGGTGTCTTTTGTGTTTCATGGTGGAGGATTTGGGCGTTTCGTAACAAGCTGGTTTTTGATGCATCGCCTCCTACTCGTTCGTTGATTTTTGATGATATAGTTTCTTTTTTTTTTGTGGAGTTCTAGTAGATGTAATATGGCGTTCTCTTGGGAAAGTTGGCTTAAAATCTCAATTTAATTTCTTTGTAATTGTTCTCCTTGCTTGTTTTTTAATAAAGGTTACCGTTAAAAAAAAGACTTTTATATTTATTAATTTTCTTATATCACATCAAAAGAAATTATTAATAATTTCATATAAAATTAAAGTGTGTTCGTCTCTTAATCAATTGGAATTATTATACAATATTATAGTGAAAGCAATTTGAATCACCTTTGAAATTAAAAAAATAGAGCATGTTCGTCTTATAATAATGGACAATTAAAAATAGTGAAGCAATTTGAAAGTGATCACTTGTAGAAGGAAGAAGACAAAGTGTTGAGGAGAGTTAACTGGTTATTTAGTCCAGATTTAAAGAACATACATGTATTTTCTTGTATTATTTTATATTTGGACATATATGTTAATTTGTTATATTTTAAAAGGATATTAATGTAATTTAAAATTTTATAAGGATATTGTTGTAATTTGAAGTTTTTGTAAGCATATTAATGGAATTCTCTCTATTTAGGGGGCGCTTCGTAAAACTGAGAGGAATGTGAATGGTAAGGGTAAAAGAATGCAAAAGAATACAATGAGCATTTCCTAGTATTATCATTACCATTATTGGTGCTTGGTTAATATAAGTTGCGGTGGTGATTGGAGATGGTGACAACAACGGCTAGGGTGATAGTCAAGGTCACGGCGATGACGATGTTGGTAGGGGAAGCAATAATGAAAATTAGTGCCGACTAGTGGTGGTTGAGGACGGCGGCCATTGCAACAGACAATTGCAGACTTGTGGTAGTCGGTAGAGGATGCGGATCGAAAATGGAGGTGGTGGTAACAACGATGATCGGTGGTTTTTTGGTGGTTGCGATAAACGGTTGTGGTAGATGGTACATGCAGCGACGGAATGTGGAGATTGTGGCGGTGGTGATGACCGGCGGTGTGATGGTGGTAGCAGTGGCGTCATCGGTAGCCTTTAATGATGGTGGTAGAGTGTGGTAGTCGCTAGTGAACAAAAACACACGTGAGTCCATACTGGGGTGGTAGCGGTCGGTGGTAGTGGTGGCGGCGGAGAGCAGTGGTGGCGTTGGAAGGGTGGTGGTAGCGACAATGGTGATGGTCAGTACGATATTGGTAGGGGACGCAATTAATGGAAATTAGTGGCGGCTAGTGGTGGTTGAGGATAACAACCGTTGCATCAGACGACTGGGGACTTGTGGTAGTTGACGGTGGTGGCGATCTGAGGTGGAGGTGGTGGTAACGACGATGATGAGTGATTTTTGGGTAGTTATTGACGATTGATGGTTGCGATAAGTAGTTGTGGTATATGGTATAGGCAGCGATGGGATGTGGAGGTTGTGGCAGTGGTGATGATCGCCGGTGTGGTGGTGGTAGTGGTGGCGCTGTCGGTAGCCGTTAATAATGGTGGTAGAGTGTTGTAGATGCATCCATAGAGGTGTTGGTTGTTGGTGGACAAATACACACTTGAATCCATGGTGGGGTGGTAGTGGCCGATGGCAGTAGTGATGGTGGTGGCGGCGGCGGAGAGTGGTGGTGGCGTTAGGAGGGTGGTGGTTGCGACAATGGTGGTGGTGAGTAATGGTGGCGGTGGTAGGTGGAGACACATACATACTACCTCGAATCCATTACCCTCAATTTACAGGGGAATGGTTCATTACCCACTAATGGGTAATGATTACTTATATATCTCGTAACCAAGCAATATTAATCATTATCATTCTTATTTCTTACCCCCTAAAACATCTAACCAAGCACACCCTTATTAATTGTAATAATACCCTTAACTGAGAGAGATATGGTAAATTTAATCTACATTTCTTATCTATTTTTGAAAGTGAACAATTAATTTAGAATGTTCAAAAATAATAATATAGACTATAATTTTGAAAAAAAAGAATACTAATATTTAGAAAAGATAAAATATTTTATAGTAGGTTCAAGAATCAAGATGATGAACGGTAAGATGAGAATGAGCAAAAAAGGGTTCATAATGTAGGGAGTTCACAAAAAGTTAGCAATAGTTACAAGGATTCAAAGGGGTTTATAAAGAAGAGGTTCTTTTGATAATGAATCTTTTGTAATTATGCTTATTTATGTGCCTAATGATTTGATTAGTTAGGGTCTGTTTATTAAAAAAAATTATTAGGTTCTGTAAAATTAAAGAGTCTGTCTAAATGTATGTTGGCTGATTTAAAATGAATATATGGTTGTTTGTTTTATGGGCTGAATAGAGTGTTTAAATTAAATAAAGTTACTATTTTATTTTAAAAAGAAATTATATGAAATAATATGTGAAGAAATTAGAGGATAAATATGTAAAATTACAAATTAAGTCATGGACTTAATATGAAGACCCTCTCTTTCATGGTCTTTTCTATAAGGTCATGTAAACAAACAAGTTTTTAATAACTTAATTTACTTACTAATTTTTCAATTAAGACTTTTTAAGTCTTTATCAAACACAACCTTAGTTTGAATAAATGATTGGTGGAAAATTGAAAAGAGAAAATATACAATACACATATACAAGTGATTTATACATTAAACTTATATTTAAACATGTGTTTTAGGTCCAAATAGTATTACTTTTTTTTTAACAAGAAAGGGTTCTTTTGATAAAACAGGAGGTTTTGGCAAAAAGAAGAGAGAATTACAACTATAAAAATATGATTAATATAAAATTATATTGCAAATTAGTTGCGAATTAATTACGAAACACTGCTAAAAATAAATAATAAAATAATAAAATAATAAATAAATAAATAAAGTTTCATAGTTTATTACGAAAAAATCTTTAAAAAATAGAACTTTTGAAAAGTATATTCAAATGAATATTAACTAAATAACATCAAATAATGCATTATTTGGCGTGATTTGTTCGAATGTTTTCTGTCATGAAATTGATATGAACGTGTTCTAAATACGTGAGAGTCAAAGTGTAGACATAAACTACACAAATATGACAAAGCTCGCAATAATTTAGGTACTAAAGGCATCTAGAAAAGGTTTAAAAAGATTTATACTGTATTTTGTATTGCGTGATGATGGGTTCAAACTTTGTAAGTAGTCGGTTTTAGTGTTAGAAATTATAGTTAAAAAAGATTTATATTTTGTTTTAATTAAAATGACGATGTTTTATGTTTATATAGAATGAAAAAGCAAGTTTAAAATTATATATTTTTTAAAATTTAATGCCTAAAAAATTTTATATTTTGTTTTAATTAAAGTGATGATGTTTTATGTTTATATTATATGAAATGAAAAGGTTTAAAACTTTTACGAGAAGTGCAAAAATCATTCGTGTGGTATGTCGAAGAATCGAAATACATATTTCGTTTTTTTACACCAATCATTCTTCCGTTGGGATGTTTTTTTAGAGAGGTCTCGAGTTCGAGTCTCACCAAGAATCTTCAGGGGCCCGAATTAAGAAGCAGGAGTGGGGTTTATCCTTTAAGGAGAAGGTTCGAGGCTTGCATACTGTCCAATTGGATGTCACTGTAAGCTCGAATCACTAACTACTAACTTGCCGTTCAAAAAAAATACATTCTTCTGGACGGATAGTGCAAATTGTTTTCTCGTTAAGTACTAACAAAGTCTATAAGGAAGGTTTCTTGTCTTTTTTTTTCTGCGGGGATGTATGATAAACCCTTTTAAAAAATATTTTTATTTTTTTCAAAAAATTGTATTAATTTTGAAAGAATTTAATAAAAAAAAAGCTAACGGTCAACTTGTTACTAGTTTGTCTTCCGCTATTATGCAAATATAATAAAAAATTATTATTATTATTATTTATTTATTATATAAAATACTAAAAATAAAAATAAAATATCACAAGTGATTTTAAAAATCACGTGCGAATTTTCTCGGAGCAAATTATTGAAAATATATTAAAATGTTTATCTACCAAAAATAACAATTTTACTGTCGTAATGGTATATATTTTTTGTAATCCGACGATATATCATTTCACATATATGTCCCCTTTAAAAAAAACTGAATTTTTTAAAAATAAATGGTTAAGATTTAATCACTTGTTCCTTCATTTGATTGCTAACTATATAGATCTTAACTTCTAACTGAGTTGACCATCAACGATATTATTTATTCGTGGTTAACCTGGTGTTTCTTCACCTCTAGACATAGATGGATTCTCCCTTATGTACCCTTTTTAGTACTTCTTGAGTTAATTTCTTATTGTTTTCGCGCATTAAGCTTAAGAATAAGTTTATTTGCTAATATGATGGCCGGTCATAGTTTAGTAAAGATTTTAAGTGGGTTCGCTTGGACACATAAAGGTGGCAAATCTTGCCCATTTTTATAAATACGGGTACTTTTTGCCCATTTTCAAAAAAGGATGAGACATTTTTTGTCCATTCTTTATTATTGATAGCTAAACGGGAGCATATGTAAGAAACTTATGGGCTTAATAGGCGCACATGTAAACACTAATTAGGCTACTCGACGGATATTTTATATTTAGTTTTTATCCATATTTTTTAAACAAGTATTTTTATTTTTTAATTCTACGTTTTTTTGTCTTTTTTCTCGTTTTAGTTTGCGCCCGTTTCGCCTGCCCGTTTAGCCCGCGCCCGTTTGACCCGTCACCCATTGCCCGTTTAGCCCGCCGCCTGTGCCGCCCGCGGGTTTTGACACCTCTTGCACATCTACGAGTCTCATGATGTTGACATGATACCATATGTTGTTGTACTTGCATAATCTTAAAAGGGTCTTTTGTCCTAGCTTGGATCCGCTTCGTTGTATACATGCACATACATATATTTCTTTATAACATATATTTCTATATATATGCCTGCCTGCGTGGTATTCATAAACAAGTGACATACACTCTTACTCACATAGTCGCATCTCAATTCGGTCGAGGCAAATAAAGTGATCAGAATTCAGAAAGATCAATGGAGACTAAACCAGCATTTGTTCTATTTCTGATAGCAAATGTTCTTGGTATCCTCCTATTCACCCCTAATGTACAAAACTTGGTCATGATTCCTATCCTAATGATACTTGTCATACACTTCTTTTCTCCATCCTTTCCCGCACAAGATTCATCTTTTGATTCATATGAGTACATTGATGGCAATAGTCGTGAAGGCGAATGGGGGTTTGATCCAGAGTTCATCTTTTCTACATGATACTCTCTATTGTTGTTATACACCAAATAAATTAGCTTATTGTATTGCAAGATTGTTCGATCATACAAGTTTATACTAAGAGTTGTTTTGTTGTTTCAGCTTTTAATGTGGTAATGTGGGCTTATAACCTCATTCGATTTCGTTTTATATATCATAAGCCTCAATTCTCCGTATCTTTTACTAGTATGAAATCCAACTCATAATCCCATTACACTGTCAGATTCAAGCAGTCTGCCTAATATCATAACAAATGTTTGAACCAGCACTATCACATGACAATAAATCAAATTCACGGTTAAACCTGATGGGCGAGTTTCAAGGTTTACAATATGTTTGAGGACACTATTAGTTCATTCAAGAGTTTTTACGGCATCTACACAATCTAACACATTATTAATTAGCGACAGTAAACGCACAACAAAAACAATGGCGTAGTAGTTTACTACGTTATACAATGAAATCATTCTGACATCTACCATGTAAGGTTAGCATAGTCTTTCTCATAACCGTAATTGCTAAAGGCATCAGGCATAGGTTAACATGTGCTAGTCTCAACCGCAAGCTTAGAATATGGAACTAACCCAAGACCAACAAGCCAAAATAACCCCATTTTGGGCCTAAACAGTAGCAGGCGAAAGCCTTTACTGCCACGCAACAATTTTACTAGAGTTTATAACCCCTGCAAGACATGAAGCTACTACAATACATCTTTAATGTCATGCTTCCAGCGAGACAACTTGATAGACATGTACCAATAATTTAATCGTAAGAAAAAAGTATCATCCCTCCTATTCCACTCATGAGCCATAATTGTGCTCGGGTAAATTTTCCACGAAGCAAGTAAATTAATGGATTTTGGTGGAGTGAACTATGTTATCATGGTCACTATCAACCATTATTGGCTTTTTATCTGAAAGGGAGATACATGCAGGTGCCCTCAGCAATCAGGACTAATCAAAATGTTATTATACTCCGCAAAACTTGACCACAGTTTATTTTCTTGTATTGTCGCCTTCTCCATCAAGTGTTGGTGTCGTAACTTACCTAACAAGCCATATCATTTGCCTAGAAACAAAAAAAACTATTTAATTAAATACTTCAGATGAAGGCAGTGTATCATCGGAGCAAGAATAGAGAACATGCTAGAAATGACGATCAATACCAACAGTGACCACTGTAAAAGTTGACATGCAATCCCCCTTATGGCCCTCCCCCTTACTATGCAAACTTGGGGGAAAAAAACTGAACCCACAATCCTGAATTGTACCATACCAGCGAAATACTCGGTCCGTTCTAAATTACAATCAGAGAAAATTGGCTACCTAAAAAGACAATTATATCAAGAAGTTTGGTTCTCGGTTCAGTCAAAAGAACAGTTTTATTTCCATCAAATGATGTCATTTAGATAAAAAAAAAAATTATGCTTGAATCACTAGTTCAAAGTTGTGTCGGGTTCAGAGTTGACAGAAAATACCAAACCAGTAAAGACAGTAACAATTAGATTCTAATTTGCGATATGCACACCCCACTTTTTAACATCCCATTAATCATATGAGAAGGTAATGTAATTAAGTGATACGAGACAAATAGGGACACAAGATTACAAATGAGAACCTTTAGAGTTATTGCCCTGTAGTTGATGTTGAAAAAGACATATGGGACAGAGGATCTGTTCTGATAAAGCTCTCTACCTCTGGGACATCTTTTTGGTCATTAATTTGCTACAAATGCACCAACGATCGCCCATAAGAGTTATTTAAAAACAAATTATCGAGTAATTGATAAAAAGAAAAATCTGATTAAGATACTCCAGAATACTTTTAAAGTCGTACCTTGTTTTCAAGCACAGCTCCATCAGGGATTACAATTTTCTCTCCAGGTCTTGCATTGATGCTAACTATCCCCTGTAAGATTGATTAAAAAAAATGTAGGATGTCAGAAAACAGCTCGAAAAACATACATTTTAACAAGTTAATTACCTACAAACTTTGCGTGCAAAACACGAATGACGTCATGGACTAGTTATACATTGTCAGATGATTTAACATTTATACAAAGATCATGTAAGAATGAAACACGCCCAAACCCCACTATCACTCAATAGCCAATATAAAAGTTAAATGTACTGACTAAGCAAGCATACTAAGTGTTTAAAATATATATGCCATATCAGAACTCAATTACTGTCCACGCCATATAAATAAGTAGATGACTGGATTCAAGTTCAAGATTAAAAAAAAGCTGTCTGACATAAAAACCCAACAAAGTATGGTGTCTGTTTCCCCTTGTAAATTGATGAATACAGTTTTGCTTTAAAGAATGAAGCAATCTAATGGGTATGGGCACGTATGTAACTAGTAAGTTGTAAACAGCAAGTTTAATTCCCCCCTAAAAATAGCACGACTAATCTCTACTAAAACTTATAGTACCCTTATCAAATCCCTCTCTGTGTTAACTTCAATATAGGTCCAATATATGAAGAATAATATGGGAAAAACATAAAAGCTTAACTAATTTTAGACTTTTGGAACTTCAATACCAATTTAGGTTATATAAAAAAAGTCGCGGATTTTCATGTTCTTTATTTTAGACTTTTGGAACTTCGTCAATCAAACCACACCACCGTACCACCAAAAAACATGAAATCATACAAACCCAGATTTATTTGTATATAATGAAGCCATGGTGAATTCTGCGTGTTCGTGTGTTGTGTGTAACAACCCTATCCACAGAAAAGAAACTAAAACCAGTTTGCAAACAAAAAGGAGACGAAAAAAAAGGCTATTGTTAATGGTAGATTGTTTTACTTCCTCATTTTACTGTTTAGTTGAGAAAATGTGTTGCAGCATGATAGTTAATTTAAATATTTTACTACCTCATAGAGATTAAAGCTATACTGCATATCAGAAGTGTATTTATATTGAGCACTACTCTAATTATAAGTATCTTAAATTCATTATTGATAGATCGTAACTTCCAGATTTAGTGGTCACACTCGATCACTGTACACTTCTATGTCGGTTTAGCACATGTTTTTCCTATCTGCAGCACACCCTTCCCAAACCTAAGGCAACTAAAACAAATATATAGTTGAACAAAAAGTTACACATTCATCGTAAAGTTGAAAGAATATAGTCACCAAAAACTACAACATATTCAGAGAGAACCCTACTTGGCCATTATAAAGGACTTTGGATCTGTGTGATTATTCAGTAGCCGTAAACAGAGGTAGCTCCCACAAAAATCACAGATCCTCAAGGAAACTACATAGTTTATGGGTTGATAAGAAAATTATCCATGAACTAAGCAACCTCAACTCAATAGCTAAGCAACTATATCTCAACAGGGAACTTTGAACACGTGATGATACATATAAAAACAATCAAATATCACATCAGTGTAAAGTAGGAATGATATAATGTGGTACCTTAACACTAACATCACTCCCAAACCATACGTCACCTGTGACCTTCAAGTTTTCAAGATGGATGATGCTCGGAATAGACTTGAAACGACTTTCAAAGTCAGTTATCTGGAAGATCAGAAATGATATTCATATGTCAAAAACTATAATAGAAGGTGGTTTAAGCAACAAATAAATGATTAATTGTGGTTTTCACCTTTTCAAACTCGGGGCCTAACTTTATAGTAGGATTGGCAGGGTTTATTCTAGCCTCATTGCGCACAAGTATGCCTTGGTCACAGGTGTACAGATCAGACTGCAGAAAGATGGAATTTTATCACAGGAGATTAATCAAAAGTTGTAATGAACAGAGGTGAAAATTAGGCAGGTCGGGCAGGTTGTTGATATAGGCCAAAACCGGTAAGGGCAGGTTCTATACTTTCCTTATTAACTAACGTGCAAGATACTATTACAAATTTCCTATAATTCAAACAATAAAGATAGCTTTTTTATACACTGGTTTAGAAAGCACTATGCATTATAACTACACTTTCTGCCACTTTTGACAAGTTTTCCCATTTTGCCTTTTTTAGCCTTTCTTTATTCTACCGATTTGACCCTTCAGATATATAACATAACCCGAATCAACCCGTTCTAAGTCATTGGTTCAAAATTTCCTCCCCCCCCCCCCCCCGCCCTACTTTAAAAAATAATGGCACAATGATAACCTTAAGAATAAGTAGATCTGATGTTTCCTCCAGTTGAACATTGCGCGATACAGGAACAGTTACAGCAATGGGGCGGCCAAATAACTGAAAAAAGAAGAGCATGAAATTGTAATGAGTCGGTGTTTTATTTTAAAACTATTTGTGTAACATAAATAATAACAATAACAAAACATAAACATGTAAGTGTATAGAGAGACCTTTGTTTTCGGATTATTTGCAACAGAATTAATGTTCACCCACCTGTAAGAGTTGATATTAATCAAGGTTATTTAAATCTTAATATATAAGTTGTATTTGATAAAAATGCATTAGATAAATGCAACACGCACGAATTCAATGTAGTGGGTGTCCAAGACTTTTCTTCTAACTCCATGCAATACTTGATCTTATTCTTGATCAGATGATTTAAAATATCTGGCACATTACATAAGGATCCCATAATCTAAAAGTTGATTTACAGCCTACTCAACGGGTAACTCATCTAGGTTTAAGCAATAGTTATTAAAAGGATACTTGGGTCCACAACATCAGTAAAATTATCCGAGTCCAGCACCAATATATACTCTTTACCCTAAAAGGAAATCAAAGTTACCTGTCAGTCTTTACAAATCATAAAAGAGAAAAGAAGCTAATATATATAAGAAGATTTGGACAGGCTTTACCTGCGATAACAAATCATCAAGTTTGCCGCTCTCCTTTAAATAAAGGATAGCCTCATCCTCGTCATCATCATTGTCAACTAGAAGTGGGTCCTATAATGCACGTGAAGAAACAAGATAATATAATCGCAAAAATAGCTGCTGTTAAAGGTTAACTTGACAGAAAAAATTAAAAAAATTACCTTGACTACACAAGTTACGCTTTTGTTCGATTGTTTCTCCAAAATCTATATAACGAAATTCACAATTTATCGAATGGGTAGAGGCAAGTATTATAGAAAAGAATTCAAAAAAATCAGTTACCTTCAAGGTCTCATCATGTGTACTGGCATCATTCATCAAAAGCAGAGAAACATTGCATCCGTATTTTGCATTCAGAGCCTACAAATGAATCTAGATATAACTTTCTGAACGGGAACATAAATCCAATATAAATCTTCAAAATAGTAGGCAGTTATAAACTTATAATTCAAGAAATTAACCTCAATATAGTTAGCGAGCAAGTCTAGAGATGTGAATCCATTCGAAATCTCAATAGCAGACCTGCACAAAATATGGGAAATTAATTTATTAATTTTTTTTAGAACGGCAATTTTTTCACATCCTATATCATGCCTCACAATATATTTGACACATGCCTCCAGCGAGGCTTGAACCCACAATCTCTAGTTTGGTGGGGAACTCACATACCCAAGGATACCCTTGGTGGCGAACTGAGCTAGCCCAGTTGGTTTGGGAAATTATATACATTGATATGCAATAGTAGTATCTACAAAAACGTATATGGAGTAGGAACGACAGAAAAAATACAAGAACTAACAGGTCATACTAAAATTCTTACTTTGGTCCATCAATACCCATATCTGTCACTTCTTCGTCATTCATCTTAACGACAACAAGCTTGTCCAAAATCTCCTTGGTTCTTGAGTAATCTGCATCCCAGAAAATACCACACTTCTTAAAATTGATCATAAAATATCAACGTTAAAAGAAAACCGCAGCTTTAAAAATATATAATGAATGAAGAAGCTCAAATCCACTGCATTTAAACAATTACCATCAGAAACAGGTATCAAATCTTCGTATTGTACAACCTTCAATTCATCATTAGTACCCTCTATCTTAAACGTTTCAAGATACCTCGGTCGAGCAGACTCTCTGCAATTCATAACCGTTATTCATATCAGACTAAACTTAAATATAATCGATACACAACATCTGACATTCTAAATTAATACATCATCATCTTACTCTAGTTTCGCTGCTTCATTAACCACCCTCCCATCAGCTATACCAAGCTTCTTCTGCTCATACTGTATTGTCTTCGTAATTAAATTACAAAACAGATACACAAACTCCACCGAATCATTAGCCGGGATAGGATACGTGATTCTTTTATATATTTCCAACGGCATACTTGGATCCACCAACCTTGCATCAACGATTAACTATCAACAACATAAACTATTTGAACTTGTGTCCAATATTCAAACACTTAACTAAATTAAACGAGGAATATGTCATTAAACACCAACCTATCTCATTATTATGATTTAATCATCGTTTTCCTTTGGTGTGCTATCTTAATAAATTTAAGACTAAGAAACCTATGGCATGGGCACGTGGCAAAAATCGCCATGTCAGTGAAAAAACTACTTCCGTTTCTTCGCGTACTTGTAGTTTCATTTGAAGTGCCAATTTGGTAATATTTTATATAGCCACCTAAGGGGTGTCTCAGATTGCTTGTATTTTCACCTTATACTCATGCTTTTAAACAAGTACTTAATAGCTGCTTAACTATAGGCAGTTGTGAAAATAGTGTGTAAAATTTCTCATTTAAATAGACTGCAAAATAGTCGAAAAAAGAATTTGTTTTGAAACTTCTAATCATATCAGGATTGGCTTATATTACCTAAAAATACATAAATAAGCATAAGCAATTTGGATAACACAAAACTACTTCTCATAATTAAACATAAGCAATCTCTAACAGCCCTGAGCAAAAATTGACACATCAGCATTGATTGGCATTTAGAAATACTATGTCAGCAATTTACCGCACTCTAAATTACCAAACTAGCACACCAATTATACAAGTACAAATATTATGACACAAAAAAAACTATAACTCAAACACTTGGTTTTCAGGACTGCGTTTTCAGAAACACATAGCTAAGATACATTATCATATCAAACTGCACTTGTCATAATAACTTAGGTATGTTTGGGGAGCAGCTGTTTATCATTTAGTGTTTGAAGTATAAAAGCTTGTTTTGCAAGAAGCATGTAGCGTTTTGAATTTCATTCAAACGTAAGTGAACAGCATTATTAATATACTAAAAGAAGCATTAATACATAAACACACGCTTAGCATTAGAAGTGAGTAGTTGTTTCTTTTATAAAAGCGTTTGGTAACGTCACTATATCAGCAATCTTAAAGTGTAAATGCTTCTTCAAGTAGCGTTTGAAAAGTAGCATTCTTTTTAACCATGGTTTCCAACATTTTGGCCGAATAAATCCAGGGGGTTTGAACCCACTGCCAGATATATTCAATCACAGTAAAGCCATCACTTATCAAGCGGCTACCGTAGCCACTTCAGGGTTATTTATGTTCTAAATGTCCTGTGTTTGTTTAAGCTAATCTAGCCAGCTTATGGCTTATTTAGTTTTGGTCTTATGTTTTCATGAGGTCACTTTGTGGATTATTTTAAAACTTTAGGCTTATATAAGTTTATTATGACATAACAAACATTTATAAGCCGAAAAGTTTCAAAATAAGCCACAAAAAGTGAGCTTATGAAACATAAGCCGAAAACCAAAAAAACATCTCCAGGGTGTTTGTTTAAGCTTATTTTTTTAGCTAATGAGAATATTTCATTTCGGCTTATAATTCATAACCCAATTTATCAAGCTTATTTAGAAACTTATGGGCTTATACAAGCTTATCATTATCTAACAAGCTTATATAAACCGACAAGTTCCGAAATAAGCCAAGAAAAAATTGAACTTGTAAAACACAAGTTGAAATCACATAAGCTCATAAAGCCAAAAAGTAAGCTTAAAATATATTTCATTTTATTTCTTATCTAGTAAACCAAACACATATGACCACATTTCTTTAAAATAACTTGCGAAACACTATTTCCTAACTAATCGCAACACAACAAATATCATTTACGCAATCAAGACACACTATCCGCTAACCACTTCTAAGTCGTCTTAAAAGCTACTCGCTTAACATGCATAATTCGAAAAACATCACAAAACACACTTAAACAATGTAAGCAAAACCACAATAAAATCAAACCCAACAATGCACCTGCAGTTTAGAAGCTTCTAACGCGCCCTATAACTCGATACTGAGTGCTCTAACCGATTCTAAATGTCACAACCTAGTTTCTTCAAAACTACATTTCATTCCATTTATTATCGAACAATCACATTTCTAACCACCACCAAGTGGCCTAGTGGTAAGGTCCTTGACTCTCAAACAAGAGGTCAAGGGTTCAAACCTCACTAGGTGTGTACACTTGGGGGTGGCCACGGAGGTTCACCTGCGACGACTCCGGGCTATCCAAAAGGGTAGTCGCCCTGGGATTAGTCGGCTCGCAATGTCGAGTCGAAAACCTAGGTTTACCCAAAAAAAACAATCACATTTCTAACTAACTACACGCAATAAATATATAACCTTGGGGAGGTATTCTTGGAGAGGTCTCGAGTTCGAGTCTCACTAAGGACCTTCAGGGGCCCAAATTAAATAGAAGCAGAGTGGGGTTTATCCCCAAAAGAGAAGGTTCGAAGCTTGCATACTGCGCAACTGGATGTCACTGTAAGCTCGAATTACTAACTACTAACTCCGCCGTTCAAAAAAAAAGTAACATTCAACAAACACTAACCCGATATCTGCAACTTAGGGCTTGTTTGTTTAATTTTTGTATTAAGTCTTGTAAAATTAAAGTGACTGTCCAAATATATGATGTCTGATTATAGATAAATGTATAATTGTTTGTTTTATATGCTGAATAAAGTGTCTGAATTTGAGAAAATTACTATTTTACCCTAAAAAGAAGTTACATGAAAATCACAAGTGAGGAATGGAAGGTTAAATATGTAAAATTATGAAATAAGTCACTGACTTATTGTAGAGACCCTCTTTCACCTGGCTTATTCTAGAAAGACATGTGTTTATTTTAAACAAAAAACAAACAGACTTCAACTGACTTAATTTACTCACTTATTTTTCAATTAAGACCTATTAAGTTCTTATCAAACACCACCTTAGAAGCTTCTAAAACTACATTTCATTTCATTTCATTTCGTTTCTTATATAGTAAGCCAAACACATATAATCACATTGTTTAGATAACTAGTCGGAATAGGCAAGCCCCTTGATGGCGAATCTTGATTGAGTGACACTAGTAACCAATTCGATACTAAGTGGCAGTCAAAAATTTGTGCAACGCAATAGATATATACTCTACTCCAAAACGCAACTAACATTCACACGATCAAACTAGTTTCTTCAATGTCACACGGTGCCGAGTGCTCTAACTGGTTCTAAACGTCACAACCTAGTTTCTTCAAAACTACATTTCATTCCATTTTTATTGAGTAACCAAACACATACAATCACATTTCTAACTAACTAACCGCAATGCAATAAATATATAATCTAATTAAAACCGTAACACTGATACAAAACTAAAAACTAACCCGACAATGGGAATCTGCAGCTTAGACGCCTCCAAAACAACGCTACTCTTCCTCTCAGTATCAAAAATCACAACGCAATCGGGACGATTCACCGAAGTCAAATTAAACCTCTTATTCCTCGACTTAAAATTCTTAGGACTAAAATTATTGGTCAGAAACCCACCTAACCTCCACGAGCTATCATTCTTCGTATTCGTGGCGATAATCATCTGTTCAACAATCTCATCGACCAACGGGTTCGTGTTAACGAACAGAAACCTGGCTTCCATACGCGCTAAGTTGGCGATGAAGCTGCACGCGCTTCGGATGCATACTAGGGTTTTGTCTGAGTCGATTACGGTGGCCCCGTTTCGTGAGCCGTAGGTGTAGATTTTGAAGTGGTTTTGGGAGGCTTGACGGGCGAGGTGGGAGTTTGTGGTGAGGAGTTTTTGGATTATGGCGGAGTGGATTGTCATGGTCACGGTGGTTTACGGTGGTGGTTTGCGGTGGTGTGTGGCGGCGTTACGGTGGTTGAGATTTGGGTGAAATGAAATGAGGTTAGGGGAGGGTTTTTGGGTTTTTCTATAGGGTATGTTATGTTGTGATTGGGCTTTGGTTCGAACGAAGTCGAGCGGTTCGTGAAAAGTTGAGATTAGATAGGTAAAAACTAAAAAAAGTTCGAGTGACTCGTGAAAAGCTTGAGATTAAATAGGTAAAAGATAGGGTTAGAAATGAGTCGGGCTGTTGGTAAAAAGCTTGATATTGGATTGGTAAAAAGCTCGAACGAACCGAGCTTAAACGAGCTCGAGTCCGAGCTCGAGCCTAAGTTGCAGTTCGTTTATTAAACGAGCTTGAGCCCGAGCTTTATGTACAAAACTCGTTTGGCCTCACGAGCCTAAACGAGCTTCTTTACGAGCTTAATAACAAACTTATGATCGAGCCTAATTTATATATATTACGAGTCGAGCTCGAACCAAATTTTATTTTTATATCACCAAAACGTATAAACGAGCCAAGCTCGAGTCGAGCCCGAGCTTGTCTACCATACCACAAACCAAGCCCGAGCCTAAATAATAAGGCTCGAAACGAGCCGAGCTCGAGCTTTGTAAAACTTAAACGAGCCGAGCTCGAACTCGGTTCGACTCGTTTCCACCCCAAGTAAAAGGTTTGTTCGAAATAAATATACCAAGATACGGGTTCGAATCGAGCTTTAATCCTTCATTAAATGATTTGAGCTCGAGTGATGTTTGAGCTTGTACAGCATATCACTAACCAAGTTTGAGCTTAAAAAATAAAGTTCGAACTGAGCTCGAGTGATGTTATAAAAATTAAACGAGTTGAGATCGAGTTTTGACACGTTCGACTCGACTCATTTTAACCTTTGGGTTTTAGCAAACATGGGCTTTCAAAACGTATCAAGTACTTCGGCTCATTCTTTGGTACGGGCCTCGACCAACTTGTTGGTTTATACATTTGTGTAATAGGCGAGTTGTTTGAAATAGATATACTACGAAACGAGCTTAAAGTAAAGCTTGAACTGAGTCGAGCTTGAGCTCAAGGTTTTTGACAAGTTGAGATCGGGTTCTTGAAACTTAAACAATTGGCTGATAAAATTGAATCGACAATTTAACTAATTTCATTTAAGTTGTGTTCGTGTTTTTTTTTAAAGTCTAAATTCAAAGTAACATATGAAAAAGAAAAAAAAAAACTCATATAGGGTTTCATGGGATTTGATCACAAGACCACTTGGATAAAGAGGTGAGAATGATAGCCATTAAACCCAACAAGAACCATGTGTTACTTTAATAAAAACGTTACTTTTTAGCTTTCTCTCTTACTTTTTATACAATGACTATTTTATCTCCAACTAATTAATTTACAACTTTTTTATTGTTTGTAATAATACCTTTAAGTGAGAGTGATATGATAAACTTAATTTACATTTCTTATCTATTTTTTAGATTGAACTATTAATTTGACACGTCCAAAAATAATAATCTGAACTATTAATATGGAACGGAAGGATTACTATTTAACATTTAAAAACCAAGTAGAATCAAAACCCATGATTCTTCACACCAATGGACATCAAGTGAAAATAAGTTACGTACTCGCCTAACTAATTAAAGTTTGGGCATGATAAAAAACTAATTATTGCACTAGCCAGTATGTAATCTTCAGCTAGAGTTTAGATCGATAACACAAATAGTCCTGTGTCGTATTGGACAGAAGGTATATATTGTTGTCTCAACAAGCTTTGTTTTTGGCACATATTAATCTCGTAATGTACAACACTACCGATTGGATAAAAAAAAAGTTAGTAAAGCGTAAGGGGCAGATAGGTACCAATAATTTAATTAGTATTGGTGTGGAGGAAATGGTGAAGGACTAATAACTTTACGCAACCCGGGCCATTGGTACCAAAATTGGCCCGGGTTACATGTATCTTTCTCTGTAACTCTGTAAGTTAAAAACACTACTGTTACTGTAGGTATTTTTGACCGGACTAAAACATGTCAATTTGCGTCTCTAAACTCCTAGAGCGATTCCATTTCTACCACAATGATGCTAAGAGGTAATTACCTACTTTTATTTATAACCCCAAATATGATATGGCGATATATATGGTTTGCTGTAAATTTACCAAAAAGGATTCAAATGTAGTACTAGTAACATACTTTTCCCATTTTTGTCCTATCACATGTTTTCCGCGTTCCTAAAACTAGCGTCAATTGTGCTTTCCAGCTGATCATTTTAGTTAAGTGTCGCGACATATGTTTGGCGAAACGTTAGTAGCAGTTAGCCGTAAGCAAATAGTAGTAGGACCAAATAGTGTCAAAATGCAAACGCTAGGTGCTTGTCACCAAACAAGCTTTGCATTTAAAACGCTAGTTGCTAGCCGCAAGTTGCTTCAAAGCGTGCTAAAATGCTTGCTGCCAAACATGACCAAATAGTGACTTTCAAGGGCGAACTAGTTCCCCCAATTATCATGCGGAAAGCCGAAAACCAACCGACTACATCAGTTGGTACTTACCGCCACTAACCGAATTCAACTGAATTCGTTTATGCTAATTAATAGATATGTTCTTAAGAGTCACCAGCTCGAGTTTATTGGAGAAGATAATAACTTAAAACAGTCTTCAAGTTTCTGCCCTTGTTTTTGTGACTCTTGATGTCTTTCTGAATTATCCGGTTTCAGTTATGTGATAGACAAGGCTATAGGGGCGAAATACTACAGTTTGAAAGTGTTCTTTGGTTTATTGCTTCTCACACAGCCCTAAAATCCGACAATATGTAACATATTTAGATCTCCATGCAGTTGTATGTAATATACTTGCGCTTAAATTAATGTAACAGAAGAACAAAGTCTGTTAATGGCAAAAAAGGTGAAAATACATTACATTTAGTTGCAATTAACTGTAAACGAAACTCATAATTTGAACTTGATTCCTAAACCTGCAACATACTAGTTTAGAGAACCCGATACAGAGACAATATCATATACAAGAACAAAATCTCTCACTTGTATTGAAACAAACAATGCTTACGCTTACACATATCTCACTGATCTTAAAATATACCAGTTTCGGCTTTTCTACAATAATCACTCCCAATCTCACACTAACAAAACCACTTCTTAAAAAAATCAAAAAAATCTCAACTCCTCGCCTGAAAATTTAATGGGAAAAAGAATGAACAAAAAAAAACGCATTCTTAGCACTCATGGTATCAAACTACGGCTCCCTCAGATACAAAATGGGATTTGCAATCAATTACTTACAAACGTACATCTGTTTTTTTTTCTTTTTTGTTAACTTCGCGTATAAATAAAGAGTTTTTCAATCTATTTGCTGCAGCAGGAAGTGGAAGTCTGATCTTTGGCGTAAAAGTGGCGGTGGATCGATATCAGCTAAGTCGACTTCAAGGAACGATTGGGATATTTCTTCCAAAGAGAACGGTATGCTGAATAATGTCAAAACAGTTGTTAGTTAGTACTTAGTAGCGTGTTTGACCTTTTCAGTGTTTATAGTTATATGTTTTGTTAGGATAATTACCTGGAATCCACGTCGAGTAGGAAAGAATTGTTGGGCATACTGATTGAATCTTCTGCCATTAGTGATCTCATCTTGCCAATTACCTAAAATACGTAATTTGAAGTAAGTAAACGTTATGGCGTTTTTAGTTATTACGAGGATATGGAGTGAAAACTGTTATTTACCTCTTGAGATAATCCTTGCGCTCCATATTTGTCATCCCAAAACATAGTTCCGATACGATATATTTGTGGAACACTCAAAATCTACGTCAAAAGGAAAATTAGAAATATAGCTGAGATTAGGTTCGGCTATTATACATGAAAGTAGACGTGCATATGAGAAAATTACCGGGCAGAGTTCATTTGTGATTTCCTCGAGTGACTTTTGTGTCTTTTGGTGCGATACCTGCACGAGATTTGTGTTATACTTCATATGTCTTTAACGTTAACTAGCTTTAAGAAGTTTTATGCGAGTGTGGAACATCATACCAGTAAACCAACAGCTTGCCTTATGTGTTTTAACTCATCCCATGATGATCCAGCATACTGTATGATTAAAATAGATAATATGCAGTGAATTGTTGTTCCGAGTCTTAGATATACTCGTTTTTAGGCTGTACAAAAGGTTTGAAGAAAGAATAGTTACCTGATCGGTTGCTTTATTGCACCATTGTTCAAGTTCATGCAGACCAGACTTAACATATTCTCCATTACTAAACGAGCAGCATTCACGGCGAAGTAATAAGCTGCAGAGTCACAAAGTATTCAGTATTTGAAACCTAAGTAGCATTAATAAAACGTGTTACAAAGCATTAAGTAAGGTACATTACCTATTGAAGAACTGCACATCTATGAACGAGAATACCTGACTGAAAATTTTCCTTGTGATTGTTGAAGGGACCTAAAAAAGACAACGCAATTAGATTTCCCAATGCCAAATTACCTGATAATTGGATGTATTTTTTTCTATCTACTTACATAATTTTCAGACAATATTTCCAAAGTGTTATCCAAGCTATTAACGATGCTTTGCCAGTGTATCATTGATGCCTGCTGCTTTGCCACGATATTTGAGAGAATATTTCTTGATACCCCTCTTGTTGGTCTGACCCTTGTAGATCTTGGTGCCTGTTTGTGTATTCGAAGGTGGATATAATATTGTTATGCGTCTAATAGAGAATCTTTAGCTGAAACATTTCTAATCTTTTGTTCATTTTGTGTACCTGTATGCACGAATTTAGAAACGGGCTTATTTCTTTCTTTAGGCTGTCACGGATCATTCCATATAGTTTTTCCACACAAGCTGTTAGATGTTGCTTGAATAGAAGAGCGGGATACTTGGCCTCTATTTTTGACTGTGTGTTTGGCTTCCCTTCCATTCCACTATAACCACTAGAGTTACCCATGCTCATAGGAGATGTACGAAGACCCTGCTAATTGGTAGTTAAGAATTTGAGAATTGTGACTGAAATGCTTGCAACACATGAAACACGTTAAGAAGACCTTACTTGTGTCATTCGCCCAAACAATGTACTTGGCGAGGCACGGTTACGGTATGGAGACTTATAGGGTGAACCACTTGCTTTGATTGTACTTTGTAGTAGGAACAAAAGTGTTGAAGTTGTTGTTAGCCAATACGCTAAGTCTTTGATGTTTTCTTGAGTCTTCATGATACAAATCACACAATTAGCTTATACTTAAAATAAAATGCTTCCCACAAACACGTCTTTTTTGAATCAAACTGTATACTACCTCAATAGAAGCTCGAATTGTGTGGATAATCCTATCAAAGATATGTGTCTTCTCGGCTTCAAAAGACCTCCACTGAACTAACGTTTTGTACACAATACATGCGGAAACAGGTCTGGTTTTGTCAAATCGCTTATCTTCCAACAGACACTTGATCAAAACATCATGGTTTTCCTGAGTGTGGTAAAAACAGTTAAAACCAGTTTATAAAAGTACAGTGAAAGAGTCAAAGAGTTCTACGGAATGAGTTTTAAAAGCATACTTGCTGTCTGTCTGTTAGTGATTTTTGTTTTGTTAGTGATGACACGGTGTTGTCCAACTCCTGAAAAAACAAATTATTAATCAGCGTTTTGTTACATTACTGCTAATACTTTTTTTTTAAGAATTCAATAAGTCATTTTGTGATATTAGTTTTATACCTTCGTCTTTTCTTGCTGCACGTGTGGTGTCTCAAAGTTATCCTTCGTTTTATGACCATTGTCCAAACTCTGTGGCGTTTCAAAGTTGTCCTGTGTTTTATGACCATTATCCAAACTCTGTGGTGTTCCAAAGTCATCCTTCGCCTCATGACCATTGTCCAAACTCTGCAATGTCATATAAGATTTAATATTAGGTCCACCTTCCGCCTGTAAGGAATTGCCACGTAGTCAAATTGGTCAACTGTACCTGTAGTTGCGGGGATTGCTTTTCTGGAGTGGTTACAATTATCTGCTCCACTACCACTTTTCGGTTGCGGAGTATTTCATTCTCCGACTCTAGTTCTTTGATCTTGTTTCTGAGTCTGAAACAAATTTGAAGCATTAGTTTTTTTAATTATTATAAAAATATTCTCAAAAAAGTAGTGTATTCAATGTAGTCTTACTGTTCAGTTTCTTCAGCGAGGTCCTCATTTGTTGACGCGACCAATGCTTCCTGGCGCAATACCTGATTTTCTGATTCCAGGTTGGACAAGTTTGCATCTAACCTTTCAATCGTCTCCTGAAGTCCTGAGATCTTAACTTGTGATTCCTCCAACTCTTTAAGTCTTTCTTTGCTCTCGTTTTCGACTTCATTATACTTCTGTTCAAACTCTTCAAATCTCTTCTTCATCTCCACAATTTCATCCTTCACATAAACGGATAGTATAAGGTCGACTTAAACTAACAGTATTTTATTGAAAGTAACTGGATCGACCGGATGTAAAATTCTGAAAAATACCTCCAGTTTATGATTATGATCTGTTAACTCCTCCAGTTTAGTATTGTCTACGACTGGTACTTCTTTAATAACTGGAGGGGCTGTTTCGATAGCTATTTTTGCCGCTTCTTTTTCATGAAGAATTTGCTGGTGTGCTTCATCCAGTTTTCCTTGCATTTCTTGCAAAGCATTTTGCAACTTTGAGATTTCTTGTCCTTTTGCTTCTTCAAGATCAACCTACAAGTAACAAACGCATTAAAAATCTCACTTTTTGTTATACAATTTGCATTTGCAATTTGTGCATATAAAACATTGTACCCTTTGATGCTTTTCAAAGTCTAATCTCCATGTTAGCTCTTCAACACGCTTCTCCAGCTTGTCCTTAGCTTCTCTAAGGGCCCCGTTATCCCGTGCAGCCTGCAATAAACGAAATTAAATCATTCGGTCAATTTTGAGTAGATAGTACTTCTGTTTATACAAAACGTATCTGTACTCACCATCTTTAGCATCCTTAGTTCTTTCCTTGCTACCTTTGATCTCCACAAACATTGAAGTGTAAGAGTTGCTTTCTGTGTGTTCTTATAGACAGAACGGGCATGGAATCTCCTCCATTCAGTCTGCAGGTCAATAATTTTAGTATATTAGTATACGTTAACGAAAAACATGGTTTTAGGAAACAAGATAGATACAGTACCTGAACTATGGTTGCAGCTTTGTTCCTTCTTCTGCGCCTGAACTCATCTCTTGCTGCCATTGCTCGTAGCCCCGTTTGAATTACTAATGCAGATTTTTGTAAAAGCTTGTATGATGATCTTGCTGCACCTCCACGAATATGCTTTTGTATGCGTATAGACGCAGCTTCCTTTCTTATGTATTCATAAAATATACGTGCAAGTCTTCCTGTTTAATAGCAAAATTGTCATTTCATACTTTTGGTTTAGATATACTGAACTACTTTTAAATTTGGCATAAAATAACGTTACCTCTCCAGTTCTTTTGCATATTGATTGTAGCCTTTTTAAGGATAATAAACTCTTTACGTATGAGATATGTTTTGATCTGTCTTTGAATTCTTCTTGCCGCTGTTGCCAGAACTTCAGCTCTCCTTGCATCTAATTCAGCCATCTGTCCAGCCCTAAGAAAAATCTTGGTTTTCCCTATCTGAAATATACATAAATTAGCTCGAATGCTTAAATTCTTATTACATCTTTAAATTATATGATAGTATCGTATTAATACTAGATGTATTCATATTCAGTACCTGATACCCCTTTAATCCAAATCTATCACAAATTGCTGCACATGCTGATTTCTCGTCAGACCTGCATATCAGTTATTGTTAATCTTTTATTTCAAGGTCAAGCATTCTGCGATGTATGTTAATTTAAATGTATTGCGGATATTTGATTAAATGTATATATACCCATTTAGAACATCTGGAGACAACATTCCAAATCGCTCCAAGAAGTCATCAAAAGATCTTTTTGTTGGATAGCCGGCGCAACTAATTCGAATTGCCTCTAGCACACCCTATTACAATAACAACCAAAATTTTCTTATAAAATCCATATATATCCTTATATCAGTTTCCTAGTTCAGATTTGAGAACGGTAACTTACTCCACATCTTAATTGGCCCAAAACATTGTCATTTTCAAATATTCCTGGCTTCAAAACTGTATTAGGCTTTACACATCTGATGTAATGTGGCTCCGTTGTGCTCAGGGTTTCCATCAAAGATTGTAGTTGTTGCTGCAATTTTTTAGCCCAACAAAATAATGTAAGTTAAGGGTCTTAGCAATCTAATAACTTTCCCATTTTTGCAGGAATCTGAACAACCTTAAACCGAGTTCCAATGGAAGAGAACTTAGATTGTTTAGAAGAATCCTCCAATGGCGGAAAAAGATTTGCTACGAAATTGCACTTTGAGTCATTCAACAAAGCCTGAAATTCTGCTACAACATAATCCTTGTTCTTATCCAGGAAGTGATCAGCTTGGTAAGTAACCTATATTATGGAGATATTGGAAGTTAGAAAACTGAAATTACGGGCGTTGGATATTAGATTAATACGACATAGTATTCTGCTTACATCTCCTGCATAATGGTTGATTGTGAAGTTTGTTCTAGAAAGTTTTGGCTTACTAAACCGTTTGTGTGAGGTATATGTCTGATACATCTTTTGAGCAAATGTCTCGTGTGTTGACTTGGGAAACATACTGCAATCAAATAATGAAGAAATAACATTTTTTTTCAGGGATTCTTTGGATGAGATGATTATGAAATTACAAATAGGACAATTACATACCATGCTTCGTCAAGAAGAGCAATGATACCCCCAGGTTTCTGCATTGATCGAATTTAGTAAGTTATTTTCTAGGACACTATTGCGTTTAGTGTGGTAATATGATGTTCGTACCTTTTCAATTAGATCTAAAACATCTTGATTGTCCACAAATTCGACGTAGCTCCAGTTGATTTCTTCCTTCGTGTATTCTTCTTGCTCCATCTTGAATACATGCTGTATATATGCTTTCCCAATTTAGTCATATTCACAAAAAGATTAAAATTTTATAAACTACGTGCAGTTTGGATCATTACCTGATTAAAATGTTGTTGCAGCTTTTCATTTGTTAAGTTAATGCATAGTTGCTCAAAACTATCATATAAACGGAATATTTTAAGTTTGCATATCTGAAGTCAAGATTGGTTACTAATAACAAGTCACTGAAAGTACGATTATGTACCTGTTAACTTTGAAGCTTTCAAATCCGTAGATATCAAGAACTCCGATGATGCTTTTTGCAGTAGGATCCTGACCTATTGAATTGTTTATCTTGTCAACAATCCTGCCATAGTTTATGAATTCAGTATCAATGTTATGAATTCACGTAACAAACATTAGAGGTTGTAATTCCCCTACCCAGTTACTATCGAAATGAGGATATCTTTTTGTCTAATGGGTAAAACAGGTCGATTGTCAAACATGTGTATACTTAATCGACCAACATATATAATGGTCCATTTTAAAATTTGATCTTCTTACCAATCAAAAAGTCTGGAATACACTGTTTTTGCTAGAGCATCTCGACTCAAGGCAGCTGCTGCTGGATCTAATGGTTTTGTAATATTTCCGTCGGGAGTTACAATAACACGCTCACATAATGATTGTTCAAGTGCTTTTTCATCACACCTGACACGAAGCAAAAACTTTAATTTGAGATTTACGAAGATATATAAATGACATTATGGCAGGCTTAGTTTAAGTAGGGTCAGACATGAGTAGCTCTGCTGCTGTACGAAGATGAAATAGCGACTTTTCATCTTTTACTTTTGAAGAATCAAATTCCTTTCCCTTGATGAAGTCAATGTTTCCAAGATGAAGAATTGCAGCCACGACGCGGAATATTGCATCCTACAAGAGTAGATAAAAAAGGGTTGAGGTCAAAACGACCAATGTATAATACGACTGCAAAAACTGTACTTTAAAAAAAATTAGGACATGATTGCGTTTTCAGCTAATTTTCTACATTTGACTGATATATAGATTGGTTGAAATTTCCAACTTTCTTTTGGTCACTTTTTACCTGCTCATCCTGGCTGATTCCCACAATATCCATAGCATTTCGTGTTTCCAAATACTCTCTTCCATCATCGATATTTGCTACTTCATAGCATTTAGTTTGATTTAAATAGTGAAACGTCCTCGGGTCTGCTACTTTGAACTTCTTGGCATCCTGAAAATTTATCGTAAATATACTTAGCTACCTTCAAAATACATAAATAAACCGTACATATTAGAACATCTGCAATAATTTTAGTCACCTCCGGTGGTGCTGCACAAAGCATGTAAAAACAATGATAATTCCTCTCCGGATCATTGACTTGACAAACACGTGATCTTTCTAGAAGGTATGTTCTGACTGCAGCTCCGGATATCTTTCCTTGCCTATCGAACTGGATCTCTACAAATTTACCAAAACGACTGGTACAAACACTCATTCATGTGAACTTTCCTGTAAATCAATTTACAAATATATATTTGAAGGTATTATGCTGACTTTTTACCTTGAATTGTTGTTCTTCACGGTTTTTGCATTTCCAAAGGCTTCAAGAACTGGATTTGACTGATAAGTAATGTCAGTAGGTTCTTGGTTGATTAGTTCGCGTGAAAATAGTTAGAAAATCATTATTTATTCATTACTCACCTCAAGAACTTGTTGTTCAACGGTTCTTCCTTCTGTACCTGATCTGCCTCCCATGAAAGCAAGATATCTCATCAACATTTTTGTTGTCTCGGTTTTACCTGCTCCACTTTCTCCACTCACCAAAATTGACTGGCTTCCGTGCTCATTTATCATGGCCCTGGTACAAGAAAATAGTTAACAGCTCGTACCCGGGTTGATTCTTGGTCCTTCTAATCATATGTTCTCATACAAATTTTTAATAAGAAACTTGGGTGTTAGATGCGGTTCCATTGCCTGACGAACATATATTTCTGCTTAAAACGATTTAGAAGGTTGCATGCGCTAAAAATACACATCGGCCACTTACGACCCGTTTGACCCATTTCATTACAAACTGCATTTTCTTTTTCCCCATCGGAGATAAAAACATAACTCAAATTGAACCTTAAAGAAGTAAATGGGTCGAAGTTGCCACATCTAGTAATGCGTCATAGTACCTGTAGCATTCGTCTGCAATGGCAAAAAGATGCGGGCTTAACTCTCCAAAAGTGGCCCCTTTATACTGCTGCATCATGTGAATATCATACAAGTGTGGTAACCTCCGGAAAGGGTTTACTGCTATTAGAATGTTCCCCGTGTATGTCTGTTCATATCATAATTATCATATATATAAGTTGGTTTTGTCAGTGTAACGATATTTGATAAATTTCAGCTTACATATATTTCATTGAGGGAAAACCGAGCAGCAAGGTTGTAGAGCACACCCGGCTCGTGAAGGTAAGCTAATTTCGTCATGTCATCAACTCCAGCTGGTGGTGCTTCCGTGTCTTTTGGATATATAGCTGAGATATTTGCTTTTATCTGAAAAATTATAGCACATGCTTTTAAATGTTCCGCTCGTTTGTTGAAATTAAGGTTTCATCCGGCTTCATCACAAGAGGTGGCAAGATGAGTTGGGTCAAAACTGGCTTGACCCATTTATATATTCGAGCCATTCATAAGCACATGGGTCGAATTTGCCACTCAATTCTTATATGAAAAACTTACATCAGACTAGCGTAACTTAAAATCATATAAGATTTCAGGAAAACTTACAGTTTTCCCATTTGTGGTAACTATTGTAGTATTGCTGCCTTTGATATCGGTCACCTCCCCGTCTATCCATGCAAGTTCTGGATCCTCTACCCAAACTTGTGATCCAACGATGATGTTCACTGGAGTTCCCTGCGATCATCAAACCAAAAAAAGGTAAACTTTTTTTCTTTTCGTACTATTATGATCATACTATTATGTTACAAAACTGAGCATATACCATCTTTCCAAGACTATAGGATCATCAAACACGAGAAATCTGCAGAATATAAGTTGCAGAAAGAGAGAATTTAGAAAAAAATGATAGGTTGGTAGATTGTAGAAATAAGAATAAAAAAGTTGGAAAAGAATGTTTCAAAGGAAATGTAAAGCATTAGGGGGTGGTGGTGGTAGTATTGATGGTTTCAAAAGATAAAGAAGGCTTGCCACCCCACCTCGCCCCACTCCAACCTCCTGTCATTTCATATTTAAGTATTAAGTCTTTACGTTTTATAAAAAAAAATACTAATTCTATGATGTCATTAACATCTTTGTTACGAGTACTTTAATACAGTAAATTACTAATCAAATTTAAAAATGTCAACTGTCGTTTACATAAGGGTGACTGGCCACATTGGTGTTTCGGATATACTTCTGCATACCTTGAAACATTTTTTTGGACAGTAAAAGTTACAGATAAAAGAAATCCCATACCATGTTTGTGAAAACTTATGCAACCTTAAAACATGTTTTCCATGAATGTGTTATCATATGTTGCCAGCTTGCCATGATCAGTATTTGAGCATGTAATTATTTGGGTCAACCCGTCAAGTAAAATTTATAAAAATTGCTGATGTATAAGCTGTTTGTAACTTTATCAAAAAAATTGTCTGCAACTGTTTTTTTTTACAATGCATATTTGTCCCTGACAGGACTTAAAAACGCAACCTTTTGGTTTAGGCCATCTCACACTAGCTCATCATGGTACAATTCGGCTACAATACTTTTAGTAAACCATTGTGCCAACTATAACTTTTTGTTGGCAAATGTTTATGGCTATATTTTTATGAGTAGGACCGACCCTTTTTCATCGAACTCATTATGGTATGCATTGCTGATAACTAACACCATGTGGTCTACCTCATATTTTTGTGATTATTAGCTAGGCTTATCGATCTGATGCAGTAATTTTTGTCCGAGAATACGATAGACATGTTAAATCAAGAGGATTCTGTTAAGTTTGACACTTCAACATCATTGAAGTTAAGTTAAGGTCCATATATGGCATTTTTATTTGTGTATATTAGTTGTACATCATAATATTAAAATCAAGGCTGCAACTTTTTCTGGTTGGCACAAGATATAATATTAGCCAAACATCTTTCAAATACTTTTCTATTATATCTGCATTTAACAAATTCAGAAAAACAGAACTACATAAATTGGTAATTTTTTTTTTTTTTTTTGCATTTCCTCGCGTAGTCGCGTGCATCTCCTTTTACACAGTAATTCCGGGTTACTTGAGTTAACATGGATTGATTAAATGTTACTAGTAGTTATTTAACGGCCTAGCACGTTAAGGTGTCATTTTGCCATATTAGTATTCGTAGAACATCTCATCTCTAGAGGTGATTGTTTAGATGTGGAAAATGGTTGCTGACAGAATGAGCGAGTCCTCGTAATGGAGTGGAAGGTAACTGTTATCAAACTTTTAAGCCCGAAATGGCAGCTGTGGGATTAAGTTTAATTGTTAGCATGTATATGAGAAAGTTTTAAATAAGGAAATCTATCTCGTTTAGCACGTATATGAGGGGCCTACTTTGATATTTTTTTTTAAAACTATACTACAAAATGGTTATTCGGGAGAAGAAAAATTACTAAAAAAAACTCGTATTTTTAAAATTTTACGCTACAATTTTTGGTTAAGGAGCACTTGCCCCTTGTGTCCCTCCCTTGTCTCCGCCCCTGTGTGTTCCTAGTTTTATGCATACTCATCGTTTTTTAAATGATCTAGTGATAACTCACTACTCACACGTGGTTAAAGATTCAAACCTCACTAGCTACGTTAAACATTTAAACTAGAGAATGGTAAAAAAGGAATGTCACGAAGAAAACACATATTTTAGAAAACAAAAAATGGTGTTATTATAATATTTTTTTAAGAATATTTATTTATAAGAATTAAGGAAACAAAAAATGTGTGGTAATATATGTGAAAAGGTCCCACAAAATGTACAAGTGTTGGAAAGGGCGGTGGAGAGTTTGGCAATTTTGGTCGAAGATTTTGTGGAGATTTGTCTCGTTCACATGTCTATGTGGGTCCTACATACCAACCCACAATGCTTTACACCCACGCTTTCTAATTCTATAATTCTTCTTTGCAAATTTTGTCATTTCAATATCGTAAAAGTATAAAAAAAAAAAGGAAAATTATGAAAAGAGTAAAAAAAGAAAGAAAATGGGTAATGCTAAAAAAGGGCGAAAAAAAAACATGTTTTTCTCGATTTGTCCCAGGGCAACAAGAATATATGACAGTAACCGTTCAGATTTTGACAAGTGTCCAAAAAATAGGGCAATTCTGACAGATTGCCCCAAGAGATAGGGCAACAGAGGACACGTGCCGCATTCTGCACCCAGTTGCTCTATATTCCCAAAAAAATAGTCCTTTCGGGGAATTTTTTTTTTTAACCTTTTTGGTAATTTTCCAAAAAAAAAAATACTCCACCGTCCAAAAAGTCCCCTATATTATTTTCGGACGTCTTAAAATTATAGTCTTACTTCAAATATATACGTAAGTAATGTAACAAGTTTACCATATTGCACCTAGTGGTACTAGAAATTACAAACTATATACAAAGTTTTAATTAATTGCATAAGTGTAAGAGTGTTATTTTACAAAAAAGTAAGAGGAAAAATGTAGTGATAGTGATGTTTTCTAAAACAATGTGTTTTTTGTTAGAGGACTATTAATTTGGGACGGAGGGAGTATTTGAGATCAAAACTGGTGCAAAAATACCCTAAACTTTTTTATTTTTATACGAAAACTTTTCAGACGTAAAACTTAACTTTTTAGCATTGACCTCTATTATCTTTCTCACGTGTCAAACACGTGAGGCATTTTCGTCCTTTCCGGTCGTTTTAATCACGTCAGCCCATCCTCCATATTTCCCTTCATATGAAACAAGTTCATGAAACCATTTTTCCGCCCACCACTTTCACATTCGCCTTTCCACTATACAAAAGTTGTCCTCGAATCTATTTTCGCGCAATTAAAACGATGATCTTCCAAATTCTGACAATTTATTTCAATGACTTAATTTGCACGACCTTTAAAAGACTATATATGGGTAAAGATCAAAACCTCTCCTTCATTCCCATTTCAATTTACTCTAACCCTAATTCTCTTATAAACCCTCGATTTTTTACTTTCTCTCCATTTGTAAGAACTCGTATTTTTCTGGTATTATTTTATTCTTCTATTCATGTTTCTTGAATTTTCCAACGTGTTACATTTCTTGTATTCTTTATACTAAATCCTGAGATCTTGATAATTTTAATGAATTATATTTTTCTGATCATCGATAATACTTTATTCAGAATTATAAAATTTCTTATTTTATATTTCCCTATTTATTTAAATCAAAGTTTTTGATTTAAAAGCACCCGCGTGCATTTTACAAAGAGTTTACTCAAAATCAATGAATAATGAGAACTATTAATGATCACGATGCCGACGGATGCCTGATGTTTTACGTTTCATTGTTGATTGTTTCAACGTTTGACGTTTTCGATGTCTTCTTTTTAATGACGTATTAAGTCGTGTCGGGAGACTATATTATCCTATTTTGATGCATCTTAACTTTTGAAAAGTATTTTTTTACGAAACCCGAGTCTCGTAAATATTTTTAAAATTTACTAATAGTCATTTTCTACCCTTTAAACTATTAAATTGCTTTTAAGTCCAAAAGATTACACAATTGGCAAAACAAGCCCCTCCACCCCACTATTTATTGTTTTTCCACTATCTAAAACACATAGTAATTTAGCTAGAAAAAAAATCAAACACCGTTTTCTTTCTCCTCTTCTTGCCGTGAGTCAAGAACACCCAAAACACCAAAATTTTGTGATTTTTATCTTGATCTAGCTAAATCTAATCCAAGACCCATTCCTAAAATTCAAAGGTGATTTCGTTGATACCAAAATTTCTTACATGCAACAAGTTTTAAGTTCTTATGATTAAGGGTTGGTAAAATGTTTTGATTATCATGCATGTGATGATCTTGATAAGATCATGATGTTTTGATGATAAAAAGTTTGAGTTTTTTATTTTGATTTTGTTATATGTAACATGCAAGTGTTAAATTGATATCGGGTAATTATAAGATGTTAGTTATGGTAAAAAAAATGGGTAAAATGTGTTGAAAAGATGATTTGGCATGAGTTTTAGGGTAGTGATTTAGGGCAGTAGGTTTAAGGTAAATTGGGTGTCTTAAGCTTGGATTATTGTTGTACAAATGAGATAGTGTTGTGGAGATTTTCATTATCTTCGTTTTAATATAAATTATAGCTGCTAACTCGAAACGAGGAGGAAGTTATGATAGTTTGATTATTCGTGTACCGGGAGACGAGTATCGACACAATTCGAAGTTGTCGTCGATATTTGGATCGAATCTCGGGGGCTATAGATTGAGTTTTAAAAAGATTCAAGGGCTGTTCTAAGTATCTAAACTTAGCATTTTGAGTCTATTTTCAAAGTCAATGGTCGGATTTGCAAATGGTAAAGGTTATGATGGTCAAGATGGTTTCACGAGTCAAGTGTTCAAATCTGTCCGGTTTTTCAAGTTTATAAATGTGTTGAGTAGGTGGTTCTAATATGTAAGTCATTGGATGAAATTTGAACTGAGTTTTATTCAGGTTATGATTGATTTTTTCACCAAGTTTCATAAAAATTCGAGTTGTCTAAGTAAGGGAAATGAGCTTGTACATTTGGTATGTGTCGATAAATTTTTATCGAGAAAGTAGTTTAATAAAGTGAACATATAGAAGGGTATTGTAGTACCACTTGCATTGTTGTTCTTTCGGGTTTGTCATGGTTTTGTAATGTTGATTTTTATGTTATTAAGTATGGTTTATACTTGATTCAATTATTAATAAAGTGCGCGCCTTATTTGGTAGGTTGCGATTTTCGTGTTTTCCGGCATCCATATCGTCGGCGATCGTCTTACCACTACTGTTTCTACTCAGCTTTTGAGTTCAATGATTCACTTACCTCGTGGCTAAGGTGAGTTCATAACCCTTTTTTACTTGCACATTGTTTCTAAACGCGGGGTGAGATTTTACATGGTGGAACACATCTATTTAAAAACTGTATGCTATCCATAACGTGTATGCTTTCCAACAGTTTTCATTGATATTATTGCTTTTAGTCTATATTCCTTAAGTTACCTCTCTTGATCATGAACCGTTAATTTACTTGTTTTGCTAAGCGCGAATGTTGTGGGTGGATCCATCGGGATTGACTATCCCCGTCCCATATTGCGGTTGTTTAACCATTGAGGCACTTAACATTTAAATTGTTACTTGAGTATTAGGGCTGAATACTCCCTAGTGGAACTTAAATTGATTTTAATCTTCGGTTCATGAACTAAATAGGAATAATAATGGTTTCGGACTGTGGTTATCGTACGTAACCATTTTCCCTATTTTATTGTTTTACAAATGAATGCTTGTGTTCCACACCTTTAATGCTAAACCTATGAATATCACTCAACTTTGTGTTGATGATTTTACATGTTTAATCTTAGGTATAATGCTTAGTTTTGCTTGGATGGGAGTGATAGGTGTGAAAACACCCATCCTTTTACCACTTAATTACAATAATAACCAGGCCAAAACGTGTATTTTATGTCGTAAATATCGGAATTATGCGTGGTTTGTGTGTTTTGTTATGATTTTAGGATCAAAATGTTAAAAGGGGAGAAAACACGGCTTTCACGGGCTTTTATCGAAGAAAAAGACAAAAGACGAAGTCGAAAGATCAAAAGTGCAAAAAGAACAGAAGTCCAAGACCAATTCTGAAGATTTATCGAAGAAAAAGTCAAAAGATGGAAGTATACTAAAAGCCGAATAACTCAAGTCTAATCTATTGAAGAAATTACAAGACGAGTTTATTAATCCCGAGACAAAAGTCGAAGACTTAAGAAGATTAAGGACTAAAGGATAATTAGAGAAAGAAGAAAGAGGGAGGAAGCTTCCACTAAGCACCTCCCTAATCCACTATAAATAGTTTCATTTCATTTTCATTTGGAGTTGTTGGGTGGCTTGACAAACCACCTCTTTCACCATTTTCATTTACTTGCACCTTAACTCTTGCACTTTAATTTCTTGTATCGCACCTTTAAATTCCTTTTAATTCCAAGTAAGTTTTATTTAATTGTTGTTGAATCTTTATCTTTCTTGTTTAATCTCTCATCTACCTTTCTTGTTGGTGTTTAATCTTTGTGTTCATGTTCTTGAGTTTTTATGGTTTTCAATCAAGTGGGTTTTGATTGATTTGCCTTTATTTGTTAGTTTTGTTGATTTGTTTTGATTGGTTATTGTTAGTGGATGTTTATTGCTTGTTTTAGTTTAATATTTTGGTTAATTTTGGTTAGATTTGTCTAGATTCGTGCCTTGTTCTTCTCCCCTGTTCTTCGTGTTCATCTTACTGTTTATGTGCCCAGATTCCGGATCAAAGCCATTTGTTCCGAATCAATCTTTTCAGCAGTTTATTCCGGATCAAGCCTCTTCATCCGGAATACTTGTTATTCCGGATCAAGCCTCTTCATTCGGAATACTTGTTATTCTGGATCAAGCTCTTCATTCGGAATACTTGTTATTCCGGATCAAGCTCTTCATTCGGAATACTTGTTATTCCGGATCAAGCTCTTCATTCGGAATACTTGATTATTCCGGATCAAGCCTCTTCATTCGGAATACTTGTTATTCCGGATCAAGTCTTTCATCCGGAATAGTATTCCGGATCAAGGTCCTTATTCCGAATCAACCTCTTTTCCCTTTTTTATTCCGGGTCAAGAACTTTATTCCGGATCAACTGGTTTATTCCGGATAAGTGACATATTCCGGATGAGACTTGTTATTCCGGATGAGGGTGATATTCCGGATGAGTTTTTCAGTTTTTTTGTAGTTTTATATTTTTAATTCTTAAGTTTTACTTTTCCCGCCTTTTTCCTTATTTGCATTTTTACCTGCCTTCCTTTTAGTTTAAGTTTAAGTTCGTGTCATTTACTTTATTTCCCTTTTAATTTCTCGTCGTTTACTTTTCGTCAAGTTTTAATCTTTCATTATTTCTTTTTACCGTCTTTATTTTATTTTATTTTTATTTGTTTCAAGTCTTTATTTTTAATTAGTTTACAACGACGGCCATTCCCTTTTTATTCCACCAAGAACAACTGAGTCGCACAATTAACCAGTTATCAATTCGAAGAGATACCGAGAAACGAACTTTTCAACCTAGTAAAATCTTGACAATAAAATGGCGCCGCTGCCGGCTCTTTTCGTGAAGATTAATGGTTTTTTGTGAGAGACGCGTTGGCTTTTGGGATCCGTTCACTCGTGAACGTTATTTTTCGTCTCAAAAATTTTCAAAAATCCCAAAAACATTTGAAAAATCATAAAAAGCATTTTTTTTCAAAGTTTTGCACCAAAATATTCTTCTTGCTTATCTATTTTTCTTTATGGATTCTTATGTCCATTGCGTCGGGTGTGGGAGAAGATTATACGGGAACGACTCATGTCAATGGTGTACATGTGAGCGATGCGGAAACGATATCGACAATACACAATTCGGATTCGGACTTTGTCCCTTTTGCAACTCGACTAATTAGTCCTTTTTGAATCCACCTCATGTTCCCCCGTGCATCTTTTGTGGAAGCGATTCTCATTGGCATGTTTCGTGCCCGGTTCGATACCCGTATGATCACGAGCAAGAACTGGGTTACAATTATGACAATGATAATAGCTATCTACAAGAAGCACCGGATTTTTCTCCATACCATTGTTTCCAAAATTGTCGGGGCCCTCACGATACTTCTTATTGTCAGCCAATGAATTCTTATGAGCCTGATCCGTGTCCTCAATTTTCTTCACCGATGGATTATTATGAACCAAATCCGTGTTATAATTCTTCTCAACCGATGAGTTACTTTGAGCCACACCCGTGCTATAATTCTGGTTTTCATAACTGTGATCCCCCACACCCCAACCTCAATCATCAATCCTCTCAGAGAATTCAACAACTCACTACTCTGAATGAAGAAAGACAAGCCATTCTTTGGAAACTTCATGACGGCTTACTTCAACTGACCGAGGCATTGAAGGAACAAAAGCGACAGCAACAAGAGCAACGACATGAGCAAATATCGAATATCGAGACTTATACTCCTCCTCCGGTGTATCCATACTATTACGATGATGATGACGATGAGCCTACTATTTCTTGGAATGATCTTGCTGCTCAATGTCCTAGTGGAATTGTCATCCCTTCTCTCGATATCCCAAACGTGTCTAAGGATTGTGATACATTGAGCGAGCTGAGTGATTTTGGTCTCGATAAATTCTTTGATGAGGAGATTTGTGACATGCCTACTATGGAGTCTGAGGACGACGTTGCTCTTACGGAAGAGGTCGATCCTAACGATGACGATTTTTCTCCGCGCTATGAGAATTTCACTTTTGAAATTTCTCAATCTCCACCGGGAGATGCGGGCGATGACGATTTATTCTCTCCGGCTTACGAGAAGTTCACCGATGAACTTGCTCTTGAAGATGAGGTGGAAGACGTGATTCTCCGCGATAGATTACGGAAAGTGCATCTTCTTATTTCTCAAATCGAAGAGTTGACTTCTCCTCCTATTTCCGAGTCTTTACCTCCATCTATTCCTCCCGTTGAAGATAATGACCCATTGTTGGAAGAAATCGACATTCACTCAATACCTCCGGGTATTGAGGATGATGACACGGAGGGGGATATCCTTTTTGATAATTTGCTACTTGATGACATTGCCCCAAGACCCCCTCCCGAGCACCTTTCATCCACTCGTTTAGAACCCATCGTCGAGGATGAGTGCTTTGACCCGGGAGGTGACATTGATTATTTTATAATTGATAACTTTACGGCTTTGCCGATTGGCCAACATCCATTGTATTTGGAGGATGACAATGTGATTACTTTACCCACCCCACCTCCCGATGATCATGATTTCACATACTTTTCGTATGTTGAGCGTACTTTTCTCCCATTTAAGACTTATCCTCCCGCCTCTCCTTCATTAATATCCTCCGAGAACGAGGACAAGGTCTTTGATCCCGGTATTACATTCGAGGCTTCCCCATGGACCATTTAATTCGGGGACGAGTCAGGCTCGTGACTCGGTTAAAATAAACAAGCGCTTTTTGGGAGGCAACCCAATTATCTATCTATTTTTCTTGTTTTCACCATAAGTGTAGGGGGAGCCCCGTTGGTGTTTCTTGCTTTCTTATCATGTGCAGGGATTAGAGCTTCAAAGACACACTCTTGATGACTTTTGACGACTCGTGATTCCGAGTTTTCGTCTTCCCGGTTCTATCCTAAACTTTTTTCGATTCACTATTTTATATTTCACAATATTAACATAGGAATCTCTTTAGTTGTCTTTTCCCTTAGCGAGATTTAAACAAAGTACACAATGTCCTAAGTGTAGGGGAGTTTACTCCCACATGCTTAAACATTGAGGACAATGTTTATATCAAGTGTAGGGGGGACTTCTATCGAAGTTAAGTGGCCTTTTCCTTGTAATTGTCCTCATTTTAACCGGAAAATTTGATTTTTCGACATTTTTCAAAAATTTTAATCTATTTTGGCCTAGTTGTATAGTTGTTTTTACCTTTGTATAGTTATTTTTTTTCTTTGCTAGAATAAAATTTTTAATAAAGTGGTTTTAATTTTCAAACGTTGTGAATCTTTTGACTCAACCCGAGTTCACTTATCTAAGTTTACTCTAACTAGTATCCTTAACGTGTTTAAGTCAAGTTTTGCTAGGCTTTTATATAGGGAGCTATAAAACGCGAAAGTCTTAACTCTCACGGGTTAAGAACAAGAACTTTTCGCAAGTTCCTATAATTGATCCTAGAGAGTCGTTTATCAAGGGAACTTTAAAATGAGATTTCTAAACTTGAAAAAGTCTAAGAGTTTGCAAGATCCTATAGATGACTCGAAAACCCAAAACTTTGATTTAATAGGCTAAGCATCCACGAGTCTCATTCCTTGAGATTTTAAACTGTGGAGAACGAGAGATGATAGAGTCAATTATAAGTTTGGTATTCTTTCGTGAATTTATGTGAGTTAATTATGAGCCTATTCTCCCATCGCTTGCTAATAAATTTATCTGCAATAAATAAGGTTGTACGATTTGAAAAGTTACTTAGCTTCTAGCCCAAGATCGTTTAAAAGTTGCTCGGTATGGATTAGAGTTCATAGCCAAGGCATAAATTATTGAAGCGGGGTGCGAAGATTGGCGAGTCCAAAAAGGTCCTAACAAGACATGAGGGCTATATTTTGTTGCTAAAGATCTCAAGTGATGTGAAGAATCATTTATCAAAAATCAATATGAAGGATCGAGACACACGACGAAAAGCAAAAACTCCCCAAAAGTCATGGAGAAGTCTATCCAAAAAGGCCCTAACAAGGTATGAGCATAAATAGATCCAAGTCCAAAAAGGAGGCGGATCGTTGTATATCAAAATCCCAAATAAAGATTGGAGAAAAATGAAGAAGTCGTGGTCCAAAGATGAAGAATCTCTCAAAGCTTCAAGTGAAGAAATTCCTATTATGAAGAGAAGACCATTATTTCATGAACGTCTCTCAAGATTTGAAGAATGTAGTCGCTGCCAAATATCGGTCCGAGAAAGGTCTCAAATCGCGAAGCGAGTTATGCCAAGATATGAACTTTATGAGGTCCCGAGAAGCAGTTTTAAAAGATTTTGTCCTTTAGCTAACTATTGATTAAATCGTCCCACTTTATTTTCAGCCTAAATAACTATCAAAATAAGTCAACAATGCATCCTCGTGATCATTCGAGACAATAATAAAATATAAGAGATACACCTAGGAATAAGGGAGTCTAAGTGAATAATTGGCCCACATGAGTTCGTGTTAGTTTGCTAACTTATAATAACAATGATCTCGTTTTTAAGCTTAGTTTGGAGAAAGTGAAAACTTGAGGATGATGATCATGCATGACATTTTCAAAACCACAAGGTATGTTTTTGATTTCTTTACTTGTTTCGTAATTTTCTGTCTCTTTAATAAAGGCCAAGACAGATTGATTATGATGAAAAGTGTAATCGTGCTTTGTAACTAATGCATTGCATGAGGACATTGTAATGGTTAAGTGTAGGGGATTTGATAGGTGTGAAAACACCCATCCTTTTACCACTTAATTACAATAATAACCAGGCCAAAACGTGTATTTTATGTCGTAAATGTCGGAATTATGCGTGGTTTGTGTTTTTGTTGTGATTTTAGGATCAAAATGTTAAAAGGGAGAAAACACGGCTTTCACGGGCTTTTATCGAAGAAAAAGACAAAAGACGAAGTCGAAAGATCAAAAGTGCAAAAAGAACGGAAGTCCAAGACCAATTCTGAAGATTTATCGAAGAAAAAGTCAAAAGACGGAAGTATACTAAAAGCCGAAGAACTCAAGTCTAATCTATTGAAGAAATTACAAGACGAGTTTATTAACCCCGAGAAAAAAGTCGAAGACTTAAGAAGATTAAGGACTAAAGGATAATTAGAGAAAGAAGAAAGAGGGAGGAAGCTTCCACTAAGCACCTCCCTAATCCACTATAAATAGTTTCATTTCATTTTCATTTGGAGTTGTTGGGTGGCTTGACAACCCACCTCTTCCACCATTTTCATTTACTTGCACCTTAATTCTTGCACTTTAATTTCTTGTATCGCACCTTTAAATTCCTTTTAATTCCACGTAAGTTTTATTTAATTGTTGTTGAATCTTTATCTTTCTTGTTTAATCTCTCATCTACCTTTCTTGTTGGTGTTTAATCTTTGTTTTCATGTTCTTGAGTTTTTATGGTTTTCAATCAAGTGGGTTTTGATTGATTTGGCTTTATTTGTTAGTTTTGTTGATTTGTTTTGATTGGTTATTGTTAGTGGATGTTTATTGGTTGTTTTGGTTTAATCTTTTGGTTAATTTTGGTTAGATTTGTCTAGATTCGTGCCTTGTTCTTCTCCCCTGTTCTTCGTGTTTATCTTACTGTTTATGTGCCCAGATTCCGGATCAAAGCCATTTGTTACGAATCAATCTTTTCAGCAGTTTATTCCGGATCAAGCCTCTTCATCCGGAATACTTGTTATTCCGGATCAAGCCTCTTCATTCGGAATACTTGTTATTCCGGATCAAGCTCTTCATTCGGAATACTTGTTATTCCGGATCAAGCTCTTCATTCAGAATACTTGTTATTCCGGATCAAGCTCTTCATTCGGAATACTTGATTATTCCGGATCAAGCCTCTTCATTCGGAATACTTGTTATTCCGGATCAAGTCTTTCATCCGGAATAGTATTCCGGATCAAGGTCCTTATTCCGAATCAACCTCTTTTCCCTTTTTTATTCCGGATCAACTGGTTTATTCCGGATAAGTGACATATTCCGGATGAGACTTGTTATTCCGGATGAGGGTGATATTCCGGATGAGTTTTTCAGTTTTTTTGTAGTTTTATATTTTTAATTCTTAAGCTTTACTTTTCCCGCCTTTTTCCTTATTTGCATTTTTACCTGCCTTCCTTTTAGTTTAAGTTTAAGTTCGTGTCATTTACTTTATTTCCCTTTTAATTTCTCGTCATTTACTTTTCGTCAAGTTTTAATCTTTCATTATTTCTTTTTACCATCTTTATTTTATTTTATTTTTATTTGTTTCAAGTCTTTATTTTTAATTAGTTTACAACGATGACCATTCCCTTTTTATTCCACCAAGAACAACTGAGTCGCACAATTAACCAGTTATCAATTCGGGAGGAATCTGAATCAAAGCTGGAGGGATCTCCACTGGGAGACGTACCCGCCTTCTAGATCGATTGTGGTGTCCTCTCCTGGATCTGTAGGCATGAGAGTTCGGATCTGGGCTTCTCTTCCTTTGGCGCCCGCCATGTCTCTCATGGACAATTGTAAGACGGGTGTTTTCATCAGATATCTCTGGAGCGCCACGCCCCTTTGGCCCTTCCGAGTACTCAGAAGCTTTTTGCTCCTCAGTTTGATCGTTAGGGACTCTTTTTACGAGTCGTTTGGTAGCATGGGGTCTCTTGAGACGCTCCTTCATGGTGCGCCTCTTCCTGCGCCTAGGGGAACTGCTATTACGCCCTCTCTATTGGGAACGCCGTGCTGAATTTCACACTCGATTTCAAAAACGAGGATGGTCTGTAGATCTTCACCAATGTTGTTCCTCATTCTCTCGGTCATGAGGGGAATGAGAGCTTCATGAATTTCGAGTTACAAAGTCCTCGAGCGCATGAGTAGTTGTATCATACTCTAGCTCTGTGTCGGACTGACACCAAGGTTCTTTTTGTGGTGAGGGTGGTACCACTGTTGATCCTGGTGTTCTTGTGTCCGGCGTCGACACACGAGTCATGAAGGGCGAGTTAGCCACCTGAGGCGGTGGCCTGGCTCCAACGTTCCGATTGTTCGGTCCTTTGGGAGTCCCTGAGGCCGACATAGTAGAGAGTAGAGACGATAGTTGTCTCGTTTGATTGCGATTTTTTCCCAGACGGAGTCCGCTGGCTGAAAGATCCGCCTCATGTTTTAGTCATCTTAGAGCTTAGTGTAGGGTCCCACGGATGACGCCAACTTATTGATACAAAAGTTGGTTGGACCTAGTTGACCTGAACTAAGGATCCGGCTCCTACACTAAGTGAATCGTATTGTTGGGATCTTATGCACTAAGAAAAAGCACCGTTAGGCTTACCGTGAGATTGTCTCACATGATTAGACTCCGGCGCGAGAGTAAGTAATCAGTTTGTGATTAGTAATCGGTAGGGTTTAGTGATTATGAGAATCGCACCTTGAATGGAACCGAGGGGTTCCTTATATACCCGATGGAACCCTAGTTGAGTTTACCGAATCGTGCGGCTCAAGAAGAGGATAATTACTATATACACAAGATCCTTATCTTCTAATTAAGGAGAGTGTATATCCTCTCAATCTTAGGTGAATCATAATCCTAACTAGACTATGATTCTGTCTGATCTTAATCGTGTACGACCAGGACGGGACTCACGTGAAACCGCGTGCTATAGCCTCCCATTGAGCCTGCTGGGTCAAGGTCGGTGCCATAATCAGTTACTTAGTTCCGACTATATGGTCCGAGTAGTACCCGTAGTTCCGACTATATGGTCCAACTAAAACTTATACGTCATCAGTTACTTAGTTGTTCTTGTCAGTATGTTTTTATAGCGCTATATTGTTATCGGTATTTTTATTACACTAAGTTGATTATAAAGTTGTCCTTATAAAAGAAAAGTTAATGCAACAGTAGTGACGTGTTCCTCGTGTCTAGCCTAATTCTTCAGAGTTTGAGTTTGCCAATTAAAATGTTGTCCTAATCAACTTTGTTTTGTAATAGTGGATGCAAATAAGAGCAAAAGGTGTCACGGCGGAGGGTGTTTGTCGGTCTGATGTGACGTTTTCGTCGGTGCTCGCCGTGACATCGGCCCCCCTCGCCGCTCCCCTTTCGCCAGTCTTCAACGAAAGGAAAAAGGAAGAAAATCGCCCCCCACATGTTTCCACCCGTTTGGTAACGGTAATAAAAAAAAATTTAATTTTTTTTATAACTTCTTTTTTTATAAATACCACTTATTTTTATCTTAAAACACACACACAACAAACACTTTCAATCAAATCTTTTCACAAAAAATTTCAATCAAACTTTCAAAAAAATGAGTAGCTCGTCTGATTATATCGTATTTTTTTCGTATTGTGCTTTTTTTTCGTATTAGTATTGTTTTTTAAGTATTTGTATTTTTATTTGAAGTATTTGTAATTTTTATTTTTATGAAATGAATTTTTAGTTTGTGTGAAAAATGAAAAAAAAAAATGGTGAGTGGTGGGACCCAAGTGAAGAGGAGAGAGACTAGTTGTGAGTGAGAGAGTGTTTAGTTGGTTTTTTGTTTTGGTTAGTTGAGATGATGTGGCGCTGAGGTGACACAAGGGAAGAGGGAAAAATTAGTTGTGACACTTTTGCTCTAAGCTTTATACTACATACGCTTGTTTTTCTTTTTACTTTCCAATATAATAGTATTGTACTAAAGAAGTAGCATAAAATAGGGTGTAAGGAATATTACATTATACAATAATTAGTTATCAATTAGTTAATGAGTTAATAGTGGAATTAGAGAGACACCATTATGAAATGTTTGCCTGGAATTTGGAAGACCACTAATCCACTATATGTTGCTTTCCAACTTGTATAGATCTAGATTCCATCATCTTTGCTTTATTACTTTAAATCACTATTAAGATACTACTATTAGTATTAGAGTACACTTGAAAAATACTAGCATAATGCTTTTCTTGATTTTTTTTTTGCGTAAACTCAATATAAAATATATTATATTCTCGTATTCTTAATATTAAAGCCTCGTAAGTAGTATGTTTATTATTAGTCGCTATTTATAATGTAAATACATGAAAATCCAACCTTGATAAACCTTAACTCATCGTCAAGCTCTAATTGCATGAAGATGATTCGCACACTCAAATATTTGATTAAGTTACGCAATGCAAAAACAGATAAAGCATAATGTAAACTATAATACAACCATATAATACACATAATAAAGTGTTTTAAATTTATTTATTTTTGGTTTGGTGACAATCAATTCTCCTATTGTAAAGTGTAAAGAAATAAAGACCATACACTTTCATTAGGTTGGAAGGAATGGCAAACTTATCACTAAGGGCTCGTTTGGTATACATGAATGACTATCAAACAATGACTATGAAACCAATTCAAAGTGTTTGGTTACTTGACCCAGTTATCAACTATGGATATCAAAACATAATATTTGATTTATACCATACCACTATCACTTGGTATTCCCATAATCATTCCACCATATATTTAAACCTTTACCGATTGTGATTCCGAACTACGAACCAAACGCACCCTAAGTATCATAACAATTTTTTCACTTTACTCACTTGATTTATTCATATGCGATTTTTTAGCCGTAGAGATAAAGTTAATACGCGCAGTTCATTAAATTACTCAGTTTATACAAAAGCACATCACATACACTTACATATCAAATAAAACAGTAAATAAAACCATAAAACCAACCATTTTTACCACTCATCGAAGGTGAGTGACTCACTTTTCGTTTACAAACTCACGAGTGAATGGCTTGAACAGGATGACTATACACACGGGCTTAGGGTGTACGACAAAATTTTTAAATAGGTGGACATTGTTAGCAGGCTTATGGCTCATGTGATAGCAACCTTAGTAATCGAATATATAAGCTGCTATCACATGATCTGAGACATATGATCTGAGACATAGGCCATAAGCCTGCTAACAGACATATTATTTTAGCTTGTTAAGAGTTTTGTTAAAACTTTTGATATTAACTTAATTAAGTCAAGTTCGAACACTACCTTAGTGTACTTAAACGATAGTGTACTTAAACAAGATACTCATCAATTATATAGACGTGTTTCTATAACTATATACTTAATTGAGTTTCATATTACAAAAATCTTTCAACTAAAATTGTTTAATAATGTACTCAAACAAAATATAGATCACTTATACATCTAATGTTAATCATTAATAGTGATTAGATGACAAGATTCTCTCCGTCCAAATGATTTTTTATTTCATAAGTTGATACCACGCTGACCATAAAACTTTTAGAATATGTATCATTTATAATTAAAAAATTTACAATTAATGAACTTCAAATGTACCATATTTAACATAGTTAATATTAATATATACCATATTAAAACTTACTTACCTTAATTACAAGTGTTAGAATCATACATTTATGAAAATAATTAGTTCATATTTGGAATTGTTTTTATTTATGGATGTTTAAAAAACATCCATAGGGTGTTTGTTAGCAAAACCCTTACAAATAAATGAATAATAGTTGTCAATTTGTCATTGCAACATTGTGATTTGTACTTTATTGGTAGAGCCACGCTAAATGTTATGATAAGATGGACTAAATAGGAACAACATAGTTTAACTTACTGGAGGGCCAAAACTATAAATTAACCGACAGTTTGAAATTAATTTATGTAGTTTACTTTAAATATTTTATTCTAAATGACAGCTTGGATTAACCATTTGGTCTCGGTTCTTAAATTAAGGTTGGGTTGTTACATTTTATATTTATATTTCAGAAACTTAAATGTCTACTAATTTATTATATCGACCAACTAAGCTCGTCCAAGAACAAAAATGGGGCGATATATGTTCATGTGTTCTAGACTTCTAGTAAAATCTCAATGCCTAAATCAAGTAGCAAATAGGGTAAATAAAATGCATTGTTTTGAGAGTTATAGATTACTAAGCACCTGGTAGTGTTAGCTCATATGCTTGGACGCAGAGGGTCTCGGATGAATGTATAACATATGTAATTGCGGAGAGCCTTCATTTTTAAAAAGTCACACTTTTATTTGTTTTGTATATAAATACGTATAATAGTAAGCATGTTTGAGTTATATAATTCAATTTTACATGTAACTTCTTATTATTTAACGCGCGTAAAAGGGCTTCTTTGTTGTTATTGCCTAGGGCTACAAAAAACAACGAGACGGCCCTGCTTGGACGGAACAAGCAGGTTTTCGTGAATGCCCGAAAACCTTATAGATTTTTAATATTTGAGAATACCATCAATTTTTTTTTCTAAATGTATATTAAGTGCATTCAGTTCATCAAAATATGTTTTTAGTATCACGGTTTATAAACTTCTGTGCACCTAGCGATATTTAGTCCTGATTTCGTCTCTACACGTAAAAAAGTTAAAAAAATAGACACAGCTAGCAACCTCACATCAAATGGTGTCACAGTCAATATGTGAGAGCTATATCGTACTTAGTTAACGGTAGATAAATCTATCGTGATAATTATATTTCTTTGTTATATCATGCAAGTAACCGCCATTTAACTTTTGAAACTATGAAAGCATGCTAACCCATCTTTATACAGAATATTGGGCCTTTTTAAGAAGCATCAGGGCTTATTTTTTAATGGTTAGGAACTTGGGCTTTTAGGACTGGTTACATGCTGAGCCCTGGATTGGACCCAGTCCAGGAATATAGGTTTATAGATAAGTACAGTTAAAAAAGAAAATAGCTTATGGAATCCTAGATTTTATTTAGAGCGTTGATATATGGACTTAATTCGCAGGCCTAAAAATAGACCTATGCTTACGTGTCGTTTTGTGATTGGTGAAATGTAGCAGCTCACTATTTCATACTTTTTCTTTCTTGATCTGAACCTTTCATTTAGCAAATTTAAATTGGAACACTTCTAATTTTCTTAGCAAATTTAATTTCACCAGTGGTTGTTGGTCATTGCTATAGTTTTCCGTGATTATATTCTTACATTTTAATAGAATTAGCAGGGTACTCGCGCGTTACGGTTATAGATACATTAAAACTAAAATTTTACGAACGTAATATTCTATAATTATACATATTTTTTTAATATTAACTTCATAAATAATTATGATAGTTTTAAGCTGAAATAAGTTTTAGCAATAGGGCGGTAAATGAACTGAACATTCATGAACCTTCAGTAAAAAGTTCGAACACAAACAAAATTCATGTTCGTTTATTTATGTTCGTGAACGTCTAATTATGTGTTCATTTATTTGTTTATTTCGTATATCATATTTTGTAATTATATACTTTTAAAATTGACATGTTTAAACAAAGCAACACATATAAAGCAAAAGAGTATGCATTATTTTATCAATTTTATATCTTCTTCTACGTTCATTTATGTTCGATCTTTTATATACGTCTAAGGTTTGTTTAGTTTCTTAGTAAAAGAATGTAAACGAACATGAACAACTCATATTCTTAGTAAACGAACATGAACATGAAAATTCGTCTGTTTAAGCGTCCGTGCTTGTTTACTTGCCCGGTTAAAATTAAATGAATGAACATGAACAAGACTCCATAAATGTTCGTCCAGTTCGTTTATAGAAGGAATAATAAACCACTGCATATTAAAATAGTATTATGAAATTGTGATGATTGATCTTAAAAGGTACTCTATTTGCTAATTTGTGCAACATTCGTCATAATATAGTAACGTGTAAATATAAGAACCATTTTTTGGTGGGAGCAGAGCAGTCAAAGAATGAAACAGATCGAATGATTGTTCAAGGTGGCTATTTTTCACAATTGTAGATTATATGTTTAAACGTTTTCATATATTATAATAATTTTAAAATCATCATATATTGATATGTACGATTTAATCGAATTAATTAGCAAAATTATTAATATTTCACTAAATTTGTACTAAAATACATACCTAGACGATATACATTTTTGAATATGGAAATTTATAAAAAATTGAATGGTTCATAATCAAACAGATTTAATAGTAAACTTAAATTATTAAACAATTTAAATAATTGTATGTTAAGAATTATAATTTATAGCAATAATCATTTGTATATGTTGCATATGAATTTATATCACTTTTTCATTTTTTTTGAACGACAACTTTTATTAAAAACTAGCAAAACGCTAGACAATTACAAGTAAAGAATATTAGGATGTTGAAGCCAACGATCCCAGGTAAAAGTAAATCTACTTCTAGCATTACACCAAGAAAAAGAACTAGAAGTAATATCGTCAAAAATTACATCTTTCCTAGGCTTGATTGAGGCAAACAACAGCTTGTTCCTGTAAGACCAAATATACCACCACGAAATATAGAAAACACCCTCCAGGATGGATTTGATGTTAGAACCCAACCTAATGCCAGTAAACCAAGATAACCATTCCGTATATGACCCAAGTTGAGACCAAGGAAGATCCCACCTACGACAAATCAGACGATGAATATCAGAAGCCATAGAGCATCTAAACAAGAGGTGAGAAATGTATTCATCGTCAGTAGAACAGATAGGACAAACAGAAGACGGAACATGAATTCCTCTACGAATCAGGTTAACCCGAGAGGGAAGCCGATCAAGAGATACTCTCCAAGCAAAAATCTTTATTTTGATAGGAATGGACTTGACCCATCTGGTACCTCTAGCATCTTTAGGCAGGATAAAATCATCTAAGTAATTTCTCACATCACAAACACGATAGATACCTGAACCGTTTAAAGTCCAACTCCAACGGTCCTCCATACCAGAAAGAGTGACAGTTTCCAGCATCTCTCTAAGCTGCACAAATTGGAGGGATTCGACACCTCCCCTGATAGCCCGACGAAAAGAGAAATCAATAGAACCCTGGACTTTAGACGCGAAATTACAATCTTTATCCTCATCCAGAGCAAAAAGACGGGGAAAAACACAACTAAGATTCTGATCTCCGATCCAAACATCATGCCAGAATTTCGTCTGCATACCAGTACCAACTCTTTTTTTGTAAAAAGAGATCAAGTCTACTCCCTGGTTCTTAATATTCTGAATCTCTTTAATAATAGAACGAGGAACAAAAGAACAAACAAGGATATTCGGACCATGAATAGCAAGCATGACACGATACCAAAGCGACTTATCTTTAGAAATAAACCTCCAAATCCATTTAAATAACAGAGCGCGATTTAGAGCAAAAAAACTCGACACACCCAAGCCCCCAGATTTCTTAGCCGAAAGAACTTTAGGCCAGTTAACCCACGAAATTTTCTTCTCGTTATCCTGAACCCCATTAAAAAAATATCTGCGAAGAGCTTCCATAAGAGCAAGAACAGTCTTTGGAACTTTGAACAATGACATCCAGTAGATTGGAGTGGCACCTAGAACAGATTTAAGAAGAGTGAGCCGGCCACCTATAGACAAAGTTTTAATCTTCCAATTTGATAGACGGGATTTAATCTTTCTGATAACGTCGTCTTAAGCACTCACTCTAGACATGTAATCTCCGACCATGACCCCAAGATATTTGAAAGGAGTTGACATCGTAGAGCAGCCAAGATCAGAAGCTACATAATCTACCATATCGTTAGAAATACCGATACCTAATAAATTACTCTTGTGGATGTTTATCGATCTGCAACCAGATACCAAGGAAAAGCAGTGACGAGAATGCATGACACAAAATACATTTTCTCTAGACCATTCACCAATAAACACTGCATCGTCTGCATAAAAGAGATGAAAGATACTAGTAGACCCATTAATATTAATGCCCTTAAAAGAACTCGCTTCAACCACTCTAAGAAAAGAATAATGTAGGGATTCCATAACAAGTAAAAACAGGTACGGAGCCAAGGGGTCACCTTGTTTTAAACCACAATAAAATTGGAATTCCGAAGTCGGGCTACCATTCACCAAAACAGAAGCTTTCCCTGAAGCTAAACTTCCATTAATCCACGATCTCCACTGATAGGTGTGAAAACACCCATCCTTTTTACCACTTAATTACAATAATAACCGAGCCAAAACGTGTATTTTATGTCATTTATGTCAGAATTATGCGTGGTTTGTGTTTTTGTTGTGATTTAGGACGAAAAGGTGAAAAGTAGAGAAAACACGGAATTTCATGGGCTTTTATCGAAGAAAAAGACGAAAGACGAAGTCAAGAAGTCAAGAGTGCAAAAAGAACGGAAGTCCAAGACCAATTCTGAAGATTTATCGAGGAAAAAGTCAAAAGACGGAAGTTTACTAAAAGCCAAAGAACTCAAGTCTTATTTATGAAGAAATGTCGAGACGAGTTCAAAGAAATCCCGAGATAAAGTCATTAAGTCCAAGATTAACAAAAGATTAAAGAAGATCAAGGACTAAAACATGCAATTAAGAGAAAGAAGAAAGAGGGAGGAAGCTTCCTAAGCTCCTCCCTAATCTCCCTATAAATATTTTGTTATGTTTTCATTTCATAGTTGTTGGCTAGTTTGACAAACTATGCTCTTCCACTTTTCATTTTTGCATTTTACTTAATTGTCATTTTTCTTGTCTTGCACCTTTAATTTCTTGCCTTTAATTCAAGTAAATGTTCTTAATTTTGTTGTTTTAATCTTATTACCTTTGATCAAGCTTTCTATCTTTAATCTCTTTCTACCTTTCTTGATTTTAGTTTACTTTTGGTGCGAAATATATTTGGTCCGTGTTGATCTTGATATTTTCATGCTTAAAAAGTTCATCTTTTTATTCATCCATGAGTTTTTATATGGATTAAGCTTTGAGCTTGACATGCTTATTGGCTTAATTTGTGTTTAGCTTATTTACTTTTTAAAAAGTTTCTTAAAAAGTTTCATTTTTATGGTTTGATTTAAAAGTTTGCTTATTTTAAGTTGGATAAGTTGTTATTTGGGCTTACTAGTTTGGCTTATCATTAATTCGATCAAGTTTAGGTTTTAGCTTATTCCTAGTAGCTCAAAACTTAGCTTAATTTCGAGTAGACACCATCGGAAAGGGTAAACCCCTTTCCGATTGAACATTCTGACCAAAGGACCTTATTCCGATCTGTTGATCGGAAAAGGGTTTTAAGATATTCCGATTTGTGTTGATTTATCGCATTCCGATTGATTTGGTTTGTTAAACATTCCGATTGGACTAAGTTTTCAATTATTCCGACTGCCTTCTTTCTCTATCATTCCGATTGGGGATTTATCGGATATTCCGATTTGGCCATATTCCGACGAGGGTGTCGTTTGACATTCCGATCTGACTCAATATTTGTGCATTCCGATCAGCTTTCCTTTTTCACATTCCGATCAGCATCTTTCCGATTGGGATTCCGACATGGATTCCGATTGGTTGTTTTGTTTTATTTTATTTTAATATTTTGTTTTAGTAAAAGTGACAATTTTTCTCGTTTTGTTTTTAGTCTATTTTAATTTCGTTTTTCATTTTTATTTGATTGTCAATTTACTTTTCGTTAAGTTTTAATTTTACGTCATTTAATTTCTCGTCATTTAATTTCAAAGTTTTAAATATTGCACCGTTTACGTTTCAACTAGTTGTAGTTTTAATTACTCGTCATTTATTTTAAAGTCTTGCACATTTATTTTACCACAACATAAAATATTATTCTTTACCAAAAACAACTGAGTCGCACATTTAGCCGGAAATCAATGCGTTAAGACACCGAGAAAACGAACTTTTTCAACTAGTAAAATCCAATCATTAAAATGGCGCCGCAACCGGCTCTTTTCGTGAGGATTAACGGTTTTTTATGAGAGACGCGTTGACTTTTGGGATCCGTTCACTCGTGAACGTTATTTTTCGTGTCTATAATTTTCAAAAATCCAAAAACATTTGAAAAATCATAAAAGCATTTCTTTTTCAAAGTTTTGCACCAAAAATATTCTTCTTGCTAATCTATTTTTCTTTATGGATTCTTATGTCCATTGCGTCGGATGTGGGAGACGATTGTACGGGAACGACTCTTGTCAATGGTGTACATGTGAGCGGTGCGGAAACGATATCGACAACACACAATTCAGATTTTGTCCTTTGTGCAACTAGACTAATTCGTCCTTTTTGAACCCACCTCCTGTTACCTCGTGCATCTATTGTGGAAGCGATTCTCATTGGCATGTTTCGTGCCCGGTTCGATACCCGTATGGTCACGGGCAAGAACCGGGGTACAATTATGACAATGATAATAGCTATCTACAAGACCCACCCAGTCTTTCTCCTTACCCGTTTTGCAACAACTGTGGGGGTCCTCACGATACTTCTTATTGTCAACCAATGAATTATTATGAGCAAATTCCGTGTCCTCAGTTTTCTTCACCAATGGATTATTATGAACCAAACCCGGTTTCTAATTCTTCTCAACCGATGAACTACTATGAGCCACAACCATGCTATAATTCAGGTTTTCAACACTTTGAGCCCCCACATCACACCCTCAATCATCAATCCTCTCAGCAAATTAGTCTTGACCAACAACTCACTTCTTTGAACCATATTCTAGAAGGTCTAGCTCAACTCCGAGCTGACTTGCATCAGGAAAGGCAACCGTTGCTTGATGTGGACGAAACCTTGAAAACCACCGACACCTTTTTGAGCCAATTTAGTCGTTTTCCCTTCTTTTCTACACCAAAATGTTTAATTATAGCGTGGGATAGAATTGGTGAAATTGAACATACTCGGGGCGATGAACAACAAAAGTTGCTACATGAGCTTCTTAAAGATGTGTAGGTTATCAAGGAAGAGTTAGCCGACTACGTCACTCCTAACTGGACTCGTCCCATCTATTATGATGATGACGACGACGATGATGTCTACACTTTCAACCAATCTTCTGAAGTTGCTGCTCCTACTCTCGATGTTCCTACTGCATCTAATGATCTAGATTCGTTAAATGAGCTTAGTGATGTTGGTCTCGACAAGGTATTGGATGATGAGGTTTGTGACTTACCTGCTATGGAGCCTGAGGACGACGTTGCTCTTACGGAAGAGGTCGATCCTAGTAATGACGATTCTTCTCTCCGCTATGAGAATTTCACTTTTGAAATTTCTCAATCTCCACCGGGAGATGCGGGTGATGACGATTTATTCTCTCCAGCTTACGAGAAGTTCAACGATGAACTTGATCTTGTGGATGAGGTGGAAGACGTGCTTCTTCGCGATAGATTACGGAAAGTGCACCTTCTTATTGCTCAAATCAAAGAGTTGACTTTTCCTTCTCTTGCCAAGTCTTTACCTCCATTTATTCCTCCCGTTGAAGATAATGACCCATTGCTGGAAGAAATCGATATCCACTCCATCCCTCCAGGTATTGATGATTATGATACGGAGGGGGACATTATTTTTGATAATTTGCTGCAGGAAGGTATTGTCCCAAGACCCCCTCCCAATCACCTTTCATCCACTCCGTTAGAGACCATCACGGAGGATGAGTGCTTTGACCCGGGAGGTGACATTGATTATGCTATGATTGATAACAATACGGCTTTGTCGCTTGCTCAGCATCCATTGTCTTTGGGGGAGGACAATGTGCTTACTTTACCCACCCACCTCCCGTGGACCTTGATTTCACATACTTTTCGTATGTTGAAAGGACCTTTCTCCCATACAAGACTTATCCCCCCGCCTCTCCTTTGTTGATGTAAACCGGGAACGAGGACAAGGTATTTGATCCCGGTATCACATTCGAGGCTTCCCCATGGACCATTTAATTCGGGGACGAGTCAGGCTCGTGACTCGGTTAATATAAACAAGCGCTTTTTGGGAGGCAACCCAATTATCTATCTATCTTTACTATAAGTGTAGGGGGGATCCCCGTGGTGTTTCTTGTCTTCTTTCTTATCATGTGCAGGGATTAGAGCTTCAAAGACACACTCTTGATGACTTTTGACGAACCGTGATTCCGTGTTCCCTTCTTCCCGGTTCTATCCTAAACTCTTTTCGATTCACTATTTTATATTTTCCAATAATAAAATAGGAATCTCGTTAGTTGTCTTTTCCTTAGCGAGATTTAAACAAAGTGCACAATTTCCTAAGTGTAGGGGAGTTTACTCCCACATGCTTAAACATTGAGGACAATGTTTATATTAAGTGTAGGGGGACTTCTATCGAAGTTAAGTGGTCTTTTCCTTGTATTTGTCCTCATTTTAACCGGAAAATTTGATTTTTCGACATTTTTCAAAATTTTTAATCTATTTTGGCCTAGTTGTATAGTTGTATTTTCCTTTGTTCTGGTTATTTTCTTTCCTTGCTTAAATAAAGTGGTTCTAAATTTTTCTTAGTCATGAACATTTTGACTCAACCCGAGTTTACTTATCTAAGTTTACTCTAGCTAGTATCCTTAACGTGTTTAAGTCAAGTTTTGCTAGGCCTTTATATAGGGAGCTATAAAACGCGAAAGTCTTAACTCTCACGTGTTAAGAACAAGAACTTTTCACAAGTTCCTATAATTGATCTTAGAGAGTTGTTTATCAAGGGAACTTTAAAATGCGATTTCTAAAACTTGAAAAAGTCTAAGAATTTGCAAGATCCTATAAATGACTCGAAAACCCAAAACTTTGATTTAATAGGCTAAGCATCCACGAGTCTCATTCCTTGAGATTTTAAACTGTGGAGAACGAGAGATGATAGAGTCAATTATAAGTTTGGTATTCTTTCGTGAATTTATGTGAGTTAATTATGAGCCTATTCTCCCATCGCTTGCTAATAAATTTATCTGCAATAAATAAGGTTGTACGATTTGAAAAGTTACTTAGCTTCTAGCCCAAGATCGTTTAAAATTTGCTCGGTATGGTTTAGAGTTCATAGCCAAGGCATAGCTTATTGAAGCGGGATGCGAAAATTGGCGAGTCCGAAAAGGCCCTAACAAGGCATGAGGGCTACATTTTGTTGCTAAAGATCCAAAAGTGATGTGAAGAATCATTTATCGAAAATCAGTATGAAGGATCGAGACACATGACGAAAAGCAAATACTCCCCAAAAGTCATGGAGAAGTCTATCCAAAAAGGCCCTAACAAGGTATGAGGATAAATAGATCCAAGTCCAAAAAGGAGGCAGATCGTTGTATATCAAAATCCCAAATAAAGATTGGAGAAAAATGAAGAAGTCGTGGTCCAAAGATGAAGAATCTCTCAAAACTTCAAGTGAAGAAATTCCTATTATGAAGAGAAGACCATTATTTCATGAACGTCTCTCAAGATTTGAAGAATGAAGTCGCTGCCAAATATCGGTCCGAGAAAGGTCTCAAATCGCGAAGCGAGTTATGCCAAGATATGAACTTTATGAGGTCCCGAGAAGCAGTTTTAAAAGATTTTGTCCTTTAGCTAACTATTGATTAAATCGTTCACTTTATTTTCAGCCTAATAAACTATCGAAATAAGTCAAAAATGCATCCTCGTGATCATTCAAGACAACAATAAAATATAAGAGATACACCTAGGAATAAGGGAGTCTAAGTGAGTAATTGGCCCACATGAGTTCGTGTTAGTTTGCTAACTTATAATAACAATGATCTCGTTTTTAAGCTTGGTTTGGAGAAAGTGAAAACTTGAGGATGATGATTATTCATGACATTTCCAAAACCCGAAGGTATGTTTTTTATTTCTTTACTTTTGAATGTTTATAGTTTTCTATCTCTTTAATAAAGGCTAACGTGGATTGATTATGATGAAAAATGTAAACGTGCTTTGTAACTAATGCATTGCATGAGGACATTGCAATGGTCAAGTGTAGGGGATTTGATAGGTGTGAAAACACCCATCCTTTTTACCACTTAATTACAATAATAACCGAGCCAAAACGTGTATTTTATGTCATTTATGTCGGAATTATGTGTGGTTTGTGTTTTTGTTGTGATTTAGGACGAAAAGGTGAAAAGTGGAGAAAACACGGAATTTCACGGGCTTTTATTAATGAAAAAGACGAAAGACGAAGTCAAGAAGTCAAGAGTGCAAAAAGAACGGAAGTCCAAGACCAATTCTGAAGATTTATCGAGGAAAAAGTCAAAAGACGGAAGTTTACTAAAAGCCGAAGAACTCAAGTCTTATTTATGAAGAAATGTCGAGACGAGTTCAAAGAAATCCCGAGATAAAGTCATTAAGTCCAAGATTAACAAAAGATTAAAGAAGATCAAGGACTAAAGCATGCAATTAAGAGAAAGAAGAAAGAGGGAGGAAGCTTCCTAAGCTCCTCCCTAATCTCCCTATAAATAGTTTGTTATGTTTTCATTTCATAGTTGTTGGCTAGTTTGACAAACTATGCTCTTCCACTTTTCATTTTTGCATTTTACTTAATTGTCATTTTAATTTCTTGTCTTGCACCTTTAATTTCTTGCCTTTAATTCAAGTAAGTGTTCTTAATTTTGTTGTTTTAATCTTATTACCTTTGATCAAGCTTTCTATCTTTAATCTCTTTCTACCTTTCTTGATTTTAGTTTACTTTTGGTGCGAAATATATTTGATCCGTGTTGATCTTGATATTTTCATGCTTAAAAAGTTCATCTTTTTATTCATCCATGAGTTTTTATATGGATTAAGCTTTGAGCTTGACATGCTTATTGGCTTAATTTTTGTTTAGCTTATTTACTTTTTAAAAAGTTTCTTAAAAAGTTTCATTTTTATGGTTTGATTTAAAAGTTTGCTTATTTTAAGTTGGATAAGTTGTTATTTGGGCTTACTAGTTTGGCTTATCATTAATTCGATCAAGTTTAGGTTTTAGCTTATTCCTAGTAGCTCAAAACTTAGCTTAATTTCGAGTAGACACCATCGGAAAGGGTAAACCCCTTTCTGATTGAACATTCCGACCAAAGGACCTTATTCCGATCTGTTGATCGGAAAAGGGTTTTAAGATATTCCGATTTGTGTTGATTTATCGCATTCCGATTGATTTGGTTTGTTAAACATTCCGATTGGACTAAGTTTTCAATTATTCCGACTGCCTTCTTTCTCTATCATTCCGATTGTGGATTTATCGGATATTCCGATTTGGCCATATTCCGACGAGGGTGTCGTTTGACATTCCGATCTGACTCAATATTTGTGCATTCCGATCAGCTTTCCTTTTGCACATTCCGATCAGCATCTTTTCGATTGGGATTCCGACATGGATTCCGATTGGACTTTCCGATTGGTTGTTTTGTTTTATTTTATTTTAATATTTTGTTTTAGTAAAAGTGACAATCTTTCTCGTTTTGTTTTTAGTCTATTTTAATTTCGTTTTGCATTTTTATTTGATTGTCAATTTACTTTTCGTTAAGTTTTAATTTTACGTCATTTAATTTCAAAGTTTTAAATATTGCACCGTTTATGTTTCAACTAGTTGTAGTTTTAATTACTCGTCATTTATTTTAAAGTCTTGCACATTTATTTTACCACAACATAAAATATTATTCTTTACCAAAAACAACTGAGTCGCACATTTAGCCGGAAATCAATTCGTTAAGACACCGAGAAAACGAACTTTTTCAACTAGTAAAATCCAATCATTAAAATGGCGCCGCTGCCGGCTCTTTTCGTGAGGATTAACGGTTTTTTGTGAGAGACGCGTTGGCTTTTGGGATCCGTTCACTCGTGAACGTTATTTTTCGTGTCTAAAATTTTCAAAAATCCAAAAACATTTGAAAAATCATAAAAGCATTTCTTTTTCAAAGTTTTGCACCAAAAATATTCTTCTTGCTCATCTATTTTTCTATATGGATTCTTATGTCCATTGCGTCGGATGTGGGAGACGATTGTACGGGAACGACTCTTGTCAATGGTGTACATGTGAGCGGTGCGGAAACGATATCGACAACACACAATTCGGATTTTGTCCTTTGTGCAACTCGACTAATTCGTCCTTTTTGAACCCACCTCTTGTTTCTCGTGCATCTATTGTGGAAGCGATTCTCATTGGCATGTTTCGTGCCCGGTTCGATACCCGTATGGTCACGGGCAAGAACCGGGGTACAATTATGACAATGATAATAGCTATCTACAAGACGCACCCAGTCTTTCTCCTTACCCGTTTTGCAACAACTTTGGGGGTCCTCACGATACTTCTTATTGTCAACCAATGAATTATTATGAGCAAAATCCGTGTTCTCAGTTTTCTTCACCAATGGATTATTATGAACCAAATCATATTCTAGAAGGTCTAGCTCAACTCCGAGCTGACTTGCATCAGGAAAGGCAACCGTTGCTTGATGTGGACGAAACCTTGAAAACCACCGACACCTTTTTGCGCCAATTTAGTCGTTTTCCCTTCTTTTCTACACCAAAATGTTTAATTATAGCGTGGGATAGAATTGGTGAAATTGAACATACTCAGAGCGATGAACAACAAAAGTTGCTACATGAGCATCTTAAAGATGTGTAGGTTATCAAGGAAGAGTTAGCCGACTACGTCACTCCTAACTGGACTCGTCCCATCTATTATGATGATGACGACGACGATGATGTCTACACTTTCAACCAATCTTCTGAAGTTGCTGCTCCTACTCTCGATGTTCCTACTGCATCTAACGATCTAGATTCGTTGAATGAGCTTAGTGATGTTGGTCTCGACAAGGTATTGGATGATGAGGTTTGTGACTTACCTGCTATGGAGCCTGAGGACGACGTTGCTCTTACGGAAGAGGTCGATCCTAGTAATGACGATTCTTCTCTCCGCTATGAGAATTTCACTTTTGAAATTTCTCAATCTCCACCGGGAGATGCGGGTGATGACGATTTATTCTCTCCAGCTTACGAGAAGTTCAACGATGAACTTGATCTTGTGGATGAGGTGGAAGACGTGCTTCTTCGCGATAGATTACGGAAAGTGCACCTTCTTATTGCTCAAATCGAAGAGTTGACTTTTCCTTCTCTTGCCAAGTCTTTACCTCCATCTATTCCTCCCGTTGAAGATAATGACCCATTGCTGGAAGAAATCGATATCCACCCCATCCCTCCAGGTATTGATGATTATGATACGGAGGGGGACATTGTTTTTGATAATTTGCTGCAGGAAGGTATTGTCCCAAGTCCCCCTCCCGAGCACCTTTCATCCACTCCGCTAGAGACCATCACGGAGGATGAGTGCTTTGACCCGGGAGGTGACATTGATTATGATATGATTGATAACAATACGGCTTTGCCGCTTGCTCAGCATCCATTGTCTTTGGGGGAGGACAATGTGCTTACTTTACCAACCCCACCTCCCGTGGACCTTGATTTCACATACTTTTCGTATGTTGAAAGGACCTTTCTCCCATACAAGACTTATCCCCCCGCCTCTCCTTTGTTGATGTCAACCGGGAACGAGGACAAGGTCTTTGATCCCGGTATCACATTCGAGGCTTCCCCATGGACCATTTAATTCAGGGACGAGTCAGGCTCGTGACTCGGTTAATATAAACAAGCGCTTTTTGGGAGGGAACCCAACTATCTATCTATCTTTACTATAAGTGTAGGGGGAGCCCCGTGGTGTTTCTTGTCTTCTTTCTTATCATGTGCAGGGATTAGAGCTTCAAAGACACACTCTTGATGACTTTTGACGAACCGTGATTCCGTGTTCTCTTCTTCCCGGTTCTATCCTAAACTCTTTTCGATTCACTATTTTATATTTTCCAATAATAAAATAGGAATCTCGTTAGTTGTCTTTTCCTTAGCGAGATTTAAACAAAGTGCACAATGTCCTAAGTGTAGGGGAGTTTACTCCCACATGCTTAAACATTGATGACAATGTTTATATTAAGTGTAGGGGGACTTCTATCGAAGTTAAGTGGTCTTTTCCTTGTATTTGTCCTCATTTTAACCGGAAATTTTTATTTTTCGACATTTTCAAAATTTTTAATCTATTTTGGCCTAGTTGTATAGTTGTATTTTCCTTTGTTCTGGTTATTTTCTTTCCTTGCTTAAATAAAGTGGTTCTAAATTTTTCTTAGTCATGAACATTTTGACTCAACCCGAGTTTACTTATCTAAGTTTACTCTAGCTAGTATCCTTAACGTGTTTAAGTCAAGTTTTGCTAGGCTTTTATATAGGGAGCTATAAAACGCGAAAGTCTTAACTCTCACGGGTTAAGAACAAGAACTTTTCGCAAGTTCCTATAATTGATCCTAGAGAGTTGTTTATCAAGGGAACTTTAAAATGCGATTTCTAAAACTTGAAAAAGTCTAAGAATTTGCAAGATCCTATAGATGACTCGAAAACCCAAAACTTTGATTTAATAGGCTAAGCATTCACGAGTCTCATTCCTCGAGATTTTAACTGTGGAGGACGAGAGATGATAGAGTCAATTATAAGTTTGGTATTCTTTCGTGAATTTATGTGAGTTAATTATGAGCCTATTCTCCCATCGCTTGTTAATAAAATTATCTGCAATAAATAAGGTTGTACGATTCGAAAAGTTACTTAGCTTCTAGCCCAAGATCGTTTAAAAGTTGCTCGGTATGGATTAGAGTTCATAGCCAAGGCATAACTAATTGAAGCGGGATGCGAAGATTGGCGAGTCCGAAAAGGCCCTAACAAGGCATGAGGGCTACATTTTGTTGCTAAAGATCCAAAAGTGATGTGAAGAATCATTTATCGAAAATCAGTATGAAGGATCGAGACACATGACGAAAAGCAAATACTCCCTAAAAGATCAGGGAGAAGTCTATCCAAAATGGCCCTAACAAGGTATGAGGATAAATAGATCCAAGTCCAAAAAGGAGGCGAATCGTTGTATATCAAGGTCCAAAGTAAAGATTGGAGAAAAATGAAGAAGTCGTGGTCCAAGTATGAAGAATCTCTCAAAACTTCAAATGAAGAAATTCCTATTATGAAGAGAAGACCATTATTTCATGAACGTCTCTCAATATTTGAAGTAGGAAGTCGCTGCCAAATATCGGTCCGAGAAAGGTATTAAATCGCGAAGCAAGTTATGCCAAGATATGAACTTTATGAGGTCCCGAGAAGCAGTTTTAAAAGATTTTGTCCTTTAGCTAACTATTGATTAAACCGTTCACTTTATTTTCGGCCTAATAAACTATCGAAATAAGTCAAAAATGCATCCTCGTGATCATTCAAGACAACAATAAAATATAAGAGATACACCTAGGAATAAGGGAGTCTAAGTGAGTAATTGGCCCACATGAGTTCGTGTTAGTTTGCTAACTTATAATAACAATGATCTCGTTTTTAAGCTTGGTTTGGAGAAAGTGAAAACTTGAGGATGATGATTATTCATGACATTTCCAAAACCCGAAGGTATGTTTTTGATTTCTTTACTTTGAATGTTTATAGTTTTCTATCTCTTTAATAAAGGCCAACATGGATTGATTATGATGAAAAATGTAAACGTGCTTTGTAACTAATGCATTGCATGAGGACATTGCAATGGTCAAGTGTAGGGGATTTGATAGGTGTGAAAACACCCATCCTTTTTACCACTTAATTACAATAATAACCGAGCCAAAACGTGTATTTTATGTCATTTATGTCGGAATTATGCGTGGTTTGTGTTTTTGTTGTGATTTAGGACAAAAAGGTGAAAAGTGGAGAAAACACGGAATTTCACGGGCTTTTATCAAAGAAAAAGACGAAAGACGAAGTCAAGAAGTCAAGAGTGCAAAAAGAACGGAAGTCCAAGACCAATTCTGAAGATTTATCGAGGAAAAAGTCAAAAGACGAAAGTTTACTAAAAGCCGAAGAACTCAAGTCTTATTTATGAAGAAATGTCGAGACGAGTTCAAAGAAATCCCGAGATAAAGTCATTAAGTCCAAGATTAACAAAAGATTAAAGAAGATCAAGGACTAAAGCATGCAATTAAGAGAAAGAAGAAAGAGGGAGGAAGCTTCCTAAGCTCCTCCCTAATCTCCCTATAAATAGTTTGTTATGTTTTCATTTCATAGTTGTTGGCTAGTTTGACAAACTATGCTCTTCCACTTTTCATTTTTGCATTTTACTTAATTGTCATTTTAATTTCTTGTCTTGCACCTTTAATTTCTTGCCTTTAATTCAAGTAAGTGTTCTTAATTTTGTTGTTTTAATCTTATTACCTTTGATCAAGCTTTCTATCTTTAATCTCTTTCTACCTTTCTTGATTTTATTTTACTTTTGGTGCGAAATATATTTGATCCGTGTTGATCTTGATATTTTCGTGCTTAAAAAGTTCATCTTTTTATTCATCCATGAGTTTTTATATGGATTAAGCTTTGAGCTTGACATGCTTATTGGCTTAATTTGTGTTTAGCTTATTTAATTTTTAAAAAGTTTCTTAAAAAGTTTCATTTTTATGGTTTGATTTAAAAGTTTGCTTATTTTAAGTTGGATAAGTTGTTATTTGGGCTTACTAGTTTGGCTTATCATTAATTCGATAAAGTTTAGGTTTTAGCTTATTCCCAGTAGCTCAAAACTTAGCTTAATTTCGAGTAGACACCATCGGAAAGGGTAAACCCCTTTCCGGTTGAACATTCCGACCAAAGGACCTTATTCCGATCTGTTGATCGGAAAAGTTTTTTAAGATATTCTGATTTGTGTTGATTTATCGCATTCCGATTGATTTGGTTTGTTAAACATTCCGATTGGACTAAGTTTTCAATTATTCCGACTGCCTTCTTTCTCTATCATTCCGATTGGGGATTTATCGGATATTCCGATTTGGCCATATTCCGACGAGGGTGTCGTTTGACATTCCGATCTGACTCAATATTTGTGCATTCCCATCAGCTTTCCTTTTGCACATTTCGATCAGCATCTTTCCGATTGGGATTCCGACATGGATTCCGATTGGACTTTCCGATTGGTTGTTTTGTTTTATTTTATTTTAATATTTTGTTTTAGTAAAAGTGACAATCTTTCTCGTTTTGTTTTTAGTCTATTTTAATTTCGTTTTGCATTTTTATTTGATTGTCAATTTACTTTTCGTTAAGTTTTAATTTTACGTCATTTAATTTCTCGTCATTTAATTTCAAAGTTTTAAATATTGCACCGTTTACGTTTCAACTAGTTGTAGTTTTAATTACTCGTCATTTATTTTAAAGTCTTGCACATTTATTTTACCACAACATAAAATATTATTCTTTACCAAAAACAACTGAGTCGCACGTTTAGCCGGAAATCAATTCGTTAAGACACCGAGAAAACGAACTTTTTCAACTAGTAAAATCCAATCATTATCCACTTACAACCAAAGCCAAAAGAGCGGACAACGTCGTCCAGGAAATCCCATCTCACAGAGTCGTATGCTTTGGCGAAATCCACTTTAAAATCATAGCATGTTTCTTCTTAGTTTTACACCAAGATAACAATTCATTTAAAATGAACGGTCCATCTAGAATTTGCCTGTTTGGAAGAAAAGCCGACTGAACCTCCGAAATAAGATTACACAACACCGAAGACAATCTAGTAGCTAAAATTTTCGTGACAACCTTGTAAAGGCTACCAATCAAACTAATGGGACGGTAATCGTTTACATCCTTTGGGTCCACACATTTCAGAATGAGAGCAATGAAAAAGGAGTTACATCCTTTCGCAAAAGGAACAATGATCAAAAAACCACATGACAACAAGACTGAAATCTTTCCCAATAACATCCCAAAATTTTCAAAAAAAATCAAAAGTGAATCCATCAGGGCCAGGAGATTTGTTCTCTCCACAAGACCAAACTGCATTTTGGATCTCCGTAGTAGTAATCGACAACTCTAACAAATCAGCTTGTTCAGAATTAAGACGATTTGGAAAAGTGAAATTAATCATACCTCTATTGCTACTAGGAGATTGAAATCTGTTGGCGAAATGAGATTGAAACTCATTTTTTACATGACTAGGATTATCAATCCAAGTGCCTTCCACCATAACACCTTTGACAGTCAAAGAGGAGCGTCTATGATTAATGACTCCATGAAAAAACTTGGAATTTTCGTTTCCTTCGATAGCCCATTGAATTTTAGCCTTTTGAAGATGATCACTAGAATCTAAGGATTTAATCTCCTGAAATTGTTGAACAAGCCTCATCCTTTCAAGAAGAATGTCATCGTTTACGCCTCCTTGATCAAGCTGAACATCAATTTCGTGTAACTTATTTGCAATAAGAGTCCTTTGCTTCGACTGTAGATTCTTAAAATCAGCCACCCAAACCCGAATAACCTTTTTCAAAGCTTGTAGTTTTTTATTAAACCGGATCATGTCATTGGTATCGTTTAAAACAAAAGAATCCCAAGCCTGAGTCACCATTGGAACAAACCCACTTATCTTGGTCCAAGACTGATAAAATCGAAATGGAGTAGGCCCATAGTCAACACGAACTTCACGAAGCAGAATGGGACGATGATCAGATAAATGCCTATCTAAACATATAGTCGACATTTTAGGGAATAAAATCAAAAGCCCTTCAGACACTAGAAAATGATCAAGTTTACTCGTTTTATTTGCCGAGGGGTGGGACCAAGTAAATGAATACCCCTCAAGTTGAATATCATGTAAACTAGCAGTTGAAATGAAATCATTAAAATCAGTAGCTCTACGAGGATTAAAAATCGACCCAAACGTTCTTCCTCTCTCCTGACTTCATTAAAATCCCCCATGAGAATAGATTCTCCATGAAACCTTGATATCAAGAACGAGATATAATGCCAAAGTTCTATTTTCCGTACACTAGATTGAGGAGCATAGATGGAGATAATGAGCACTTTAGAACTACTAGGGATCCACGTACCATACAACGCGACAAAATTATCAGAAACAACGTGATGTTCTTTAAAAAATGTGTTAGAATCCCAAATACATAAAATACCACCAGAATTGCCGTTCGCTTCACTAATCTTGAAATCAAAAAAAAGAATTACCCAAAAGATATTTAACATCCATATCAGTAACCGTATCCATCTTTGTTTCCTGTAATGATCGAAAATTAATCCTATGCTTAATAACTAACTCCTTAGTCCAATATTTTTTGGCCTTGGACCCAAGGCCTTGGATGTTTAAAGATAGACAATTTATTGGAACACTTCATTCTCTCCTTTAGAACGAATATTTTTTTTCATATCATTTACACATCCATTCATATCGTAGCCTATAATATGACCTATTTTGATCATATCGTCTAAAGCATCAAGAATAGAGCCACCTTTATTCAAATTCATATCAGTTTTACAATGAATGGAAGAACTATGAACTCCCTCTTCATACACCTTAGAGTTTAAGTTGTCACCAGACCTTTCTTGTGCTTCCACATGGCACGCCTTAGAATTTGAAATACCACCAGACCCTTCTTGTGCTTCCGCATGACAATGAACACCAGATCCTTCTTGTGCCTCCATATGACAATGAACATTGGGTTGAGTAAAACCAGGAGGATGTGACAAACTAGGTGACTCTGCATCCTTCTGCCTTCCATCACCTTTTTGAAGCAATTCGTAAATATTGAAAGGATCAGGGGACGACACCTTTTCATTACTTGGAAAAGCATTCTCTAGCACATCCTCATTATCACCGAAATATGTCTCCGAAACCGCCTCTAAGTCACTATTTTCATTCAAGTTAACATTATAATTAACGTCTTCTCTGAACCCACTATTGCCTTTATCATGCTCATCGTTCACACTAGTCTCGACCTCCTTAACATCTTTAAAAACCGAGGCCTATGTGGATAATTCTTTAGCCCTGATTATAAAAACTTTGCCACGAATAATGATCTTAAACTTATCAAGTATAGTATCCTCATGATTAGTTAGGATACATAATCGCTTTCGAGCAAACAAATGTTCATTACTTTCTTCAAGATCAAGAGCTTTACCCCAAATAGACCCGATTATGTTAAACGTAGCCCTCGTCCATCCACAGGGGGGGGGGGGGGTGAACCCCTTAAACTTCTACCCAAACGACACGCTCCGTTGAAACAAAATCCATTTGGGCAAAACGAAGTTGAAGAAACCATGATGCTACACCAACATGTTGCATAAAATTTTGTTTAGATTGCAACGATTTCAAATCAATCATCACCCACAATCCTCCCCATATACACCACGCTAATGTTGTTGAATCCCTCTTGAGATAAAAGAACAAGCAGATTTGGAATGGAAGCAAAGCTTTTAACTTCCCCCAAAACATGATTGTCAAGATTACAATTTGCGATGCAGTCATCATCCAGAACCATGGAAGATAGAAGACTATGGCTTGCTGATTTGGGATTTTCTTTTCGCACCGAGCTAAATGACTGATTTAATGGATTTTTACTCCCATTCGCAGGCCTAGTAGCTTTGTTTACCCCGGAAGATCTATCTCTCCGCAAGTCACCATTACCCATGACATTCAATAAGGCCTTACCATTTACAGGAAGCCTACCGAAACGTGCCAGATTAGCCTGGAGTTTGTTACGGCCAACCCAAACCGTATTTAAGTTGTTCACCAATCTATCAGCGCTAAAAACATTGATGAATTTGACAAATCCAAATCTCTTCCCTTCCTTAGACCTCTTATGTGGTATGTAAGAATCAACAACATGGCCGTAGTTACTGCAATCATGAAACAAATCCTTGGCCAAAAATACCTCTGGGAGATTAGAAACATACACCGAAACGAAAATCCTATCAACGTCATCTTCATAGGATCTATGCCCACGTTTCTTTCTCAAAACCTCTTGCCAATCATTTGCACCCATAATTTTGGAAATTGAAAGCTTGGATTGAAGGGAGATCTTGAAATCAAACGAATCAGAAACAAAACGAAATAACGCAAAAAAATCAAAAAGAGAGAAACCGCCGAGCCATCACAACCTTTAATAACTAATCGCTTCTTTCCGAGGAATCGTCGAGCCGAATAAAAAAGTGTAAAAAACAATCTATTTTGATTAAAATTAATAGATGATAATAATCAAAGAATCAATAGTTACAGATCTTTATACAGCGATTGGATCTCAACAAAGAATTGAGGAATAACAATTAAAAAAGGATGATAGCACAGGGGGAGGCGTTTGGACCCGCCGGAAAAAGGAGAGGGGTAGGTTGATAATGTGTATTGCTTTTCAATTTATAAAAAAATATATATGTGAAGTTTTTGTGTTGTAAACGTTCGTATTAAAAACTTGTAAGGGTGTATCACTTAAAATTTGAGAGGGAGAGTGCAATCTCTTTATGTATTTATGTGTCGTTAAGAAAACAATACATATTTATGTAATGGGCTGTTTTTATCGGATTTTGACGTATTTGTGGCTAGCCGAACCGATTGTATTGTGACTTCGGTTCTCAGTTGAACCCGTTGGTCTGGTTTGGTTTTCAAAACTATGTATACCATCTTTTTAGGTAGACAACATATGTACGATTTTGTAGATTTATGCTTTTGATTGTGGTACAGTGTGCATATATAATTGTATTTTTAAATAATGAGGTGTATTAAGTATATATTAATTAGTATTAAATATTTTTATTTTTAAATATGTATTAAGTATTATGCATCAATTAGTTTTAATTAGTTTTAATATGAGTATTAATTTATGTTTTTATATTTTAATTAATTTTTAATTATATTTATATAGTTATACATTATTAAAAAAAAGTTGATTTTTTAAAATTTCTATTGTAATACTTTCCTCGTCTTTAAATAAATGTCCACTTTTAACTTGTGAAGTTATTTTTTTTCAACTTTAACCTTAAATTATTTTATTTGTGTTATGTATTATTTAATGAAAATTATACCAATGAAATTACATTTAGAACTTAATAAGTTCTTATATGTTGCATCAAGTATTACATAACACAAACGAAATAATTTTCAAAAATTAATAGTAGACATTTATTTAAATACCAAGAGAGTTGTAATTTTCTTTTAATAAGATCTTACTAAGAACATCTCCAATGCAATAAACCTTCTATGGCTTTTTGCATTTAATGCCTTAAATGTATATCACATTTATTAGCTAAAGGTTTGAGGAAAAGCTTTGTGTTTACAAAGTCTTTTTAAAAAGCTTTGTAAAAAGCTATTGGTTTAATGGCAAAAAGTAGTTGATAATGACTTTGTGAAATTGTGAAAAGCTATTGCTATTAGGCTAGAGGGAGTGGTAACTAAAAATCCCACCGCCACGTCAGCTCCACCTCAGCTTTCTCTTTCCTCTCACTAACCCACTCAAAACTCACCTTTCAAGGTTCTTAAGGAAAAAAAAACCCACCACCACCTCACCTCCACCTCATCTTTCCACTATCACTTTTATTTAACTTATTTATAAAATACATACTTTTATTCCATCAAAATTAAAAAACGATACACGCGGGTAAATACAAACATTAAAAATATTAGGCATTATTAGCCAAGTGTTGGATTAAATCGGATCGAAGGTTTTGATGCACTTGAGCTGATCTGATGTATCCCATAACAACATGAATTTCTTCTGTGCTTCGTACCAGATCGTCCGGTTGGTGTGCTTCTCCTCGGAACCATTTGGGACTTATCGCATATTTTTTGTGTTTACGAATCATATTATGCATTATGATGCATGCATACATCATATTAACAAGTCTTTCTTTCTTCAAAGCACGTGCTGGATTGGCGATTATGGCCCATTTCTTTTTCAGAACACCAAACGCGCGTTCCACATCCTTTCTTGCCGATTCTTGCTTCCGCTTATACAATATTCGACTGTGGTCATCGTTAGATGGTTCTGGAATCGTCTTAACAAGTGGAGCTAATTCGGGGTATATCCCGTCAGTAAGATAGTATCCAAATGGATAAGTAACGCCGTTAGCCGTAAACGGGACCTCTGGTGCTCGTCCTGTTTTCAAATCGTTAAACAAAGGGGATTGATATAACACATTGATGTCGTTGTTAGACCCAGAAATACCAAAGAAAGCATGCCATATCCACAAGTCTTCCGACGCAACAGCTTCCAACAAAATGAACGGATTCGATCCGTGATCACGTAACATATTGCCCTTTATGGGCGTACGGACAACCAAACCACTCCCAGTCCGTACAGTCTAGACTTCCTAGCATCCCAGGGAAACCGTGCTTCCTTTCGTGATGTTGATATAGTAATTCAACATCACTCACCGTGGGTTTTCTCAGATATTCTGGCCCATAAATCGCCCTTATAGCAGAACAAAAATGATCAAGACTTTCCCGTGAAGTTCTTTTAGAGATTTGCAGATATTCATCTAAAAAGGCTGGAACAATGCCGTATGCCAATTGACGAATTGAAGAAGTGCATTTCACCAATGGAGCAACGCCTTCTTTTTCGGTACAGTCGATATTTGAATTAAAGTAAGGATCATGTGCAGTTACAGCCATAACTATATCGTTGAAAAGTGATCGATCCATGCGATATGTCTTTCGGAATGCACGTTCGTCGTAAACCGGGTTGTCAGTGAAAAACGCGGCAAGTAAACGATCATGGGCACCATAACGATCTCGATTAACCGGGTTTCTCGACACTTTTTGTCGTCTATTTCGAAAAAACACCATAGCTTTTGCTAGCAACCGGATACGGGGGCTATTCATCAAAGTTTCTTCATCTTCGATCATTAGATCGGGGTACATAAATGTATATTCATCAATGTTTTCCATGCTAAAAATTTAAAATTTAGAAAAGATGATTTTTTTGATTGAGAGAAAGATGAAATGAGAGATATGAAAAAAAGAAGAAGTGAAAATGAGGATTATATAGAAATAAAATGGGGATGAAAAAGAAAGATTTGGGGTAGTGTGAATGGTGAGAAACTCACCTGTAGCGAGTTTTTTTTCCCTGGGAACCACAACCCACGCGTGGGTTTTTGAGGTAGGATTGTGGGGTTCCTGGCAACCCACGCGTGGGTTTTTGCCACATGTATCCCACTCGTGGGTTTTTTGCACCACTCCCCCAGCCTTAGTATACATTGGAGATGCTCTAATAAAGTAATACAGTAATACATGAGCACGCATTTATGAATGGAAGTGGTTGCTAAATATTGTATGTACTTAAGTATCGGAAGTGGTTGCTAATTCGTAGAAAGTAGGGATGAGCTAGGAACCGATATTGTCTCGAACTCGTCTCGATTTAGTGCTCTCGATTTTTTCTCGATGTAAAAAGTTATGTACCGATCTTGTATTGAACCGGATTTGGGTATCGGTACCGGTACTGGAAAATCGGGAATTTCCCCTTTTTTTCAGAAATTTCCCGATTTCGTCCCGAATTAGTAGTCCCATTTTTTTTCGCCTTATTTCATAGTCCCGGTCCCGTACCGAACGAGATTCGGGTACCGGAAATCGGTGCGGTTCCGAGTACGATTCCGAATTCGGGTCAAAAAGCTCATCCCTAGTAAAAAGCATCAATATTCATCAACTTCGCTCTTAGGCTAGAAAGAGTGGTAACACATTTACTCACAGTCACTTTAGCTTTATTTTAGCTTTTTTTTTCTTCATTCATTTAATTTATTTTTTAATTTTACCGATGGTAAAAAATTCATCTACACGTTATATCCCACTAAATACTCTATGTACTCACAAACTAATAAAAAAATAAAAAAAAAATAAAAAGCTCACTTTATGTAACTCACCTAAGTAAAAAACATACATTGCAACTCACGCGTGAGCTCTATAGTCGAAGTGGAAACTCTTAACTCCCTCGTGAGTTGTGCTCCTATTTCCCCAACAATATATATATATATATATATATATATATATATATATATATATATATATATATATATATATATATATATATATATTAGACAATAAAAGGCCCAAGTCCGATTTGTGGGATTAGGGTTACTAAAATGTTCTTTGTAAGAGTATAAATACATATGAATAATACAAACCTATTCATGGGGGTTTTAATAAGTCTAACATGGTATCAGGCCATACCCCGGTCCTACAATCTTAATTAAAAAAAAAAAAGTCGATCCAAAACTTACCCCCTCCCATTCTTCCACCGATTAGAAAAAAAAAAAAAAACCCAACCGATCTCAACCTTTTGTCAAACATTATCATGTTGTGGAAAAGAGGATCATATGTTGAGTAGCAGACGAAAAGAAAAAAAAATGAAGAAAACAAAGAAAGTGACGGTAGAAGACAAAGTGGGAATTTGTTTGAAGTTGGTTGGATCATATCTATATAGTGTTAGTTTTATGTTACGAAAAAATAATATTATTTTTGTTTTATTGTTTTTTTTAATGTCGAATCTAGGGTATCAATTCCCGAAGACGACTTTTGTTGGTGCCGAATCAAGGGTATAAGTCCCGAGACGACTTGTGTCGAATCTAGGGTATCAAGTCCCGAGACGACTCTTGTCGAATTAAGGGTATAAGTCCCGAGACGACTTTTGTTGGTGTTGAATCAAGGGTATAAGTCCCGAGACGACTTTTGTCGAATCAAGGGTATAAGTCCCGAGACAACATTTGTTGGTGTCGAATCTAGGGTATCAAGTCCCGAGACGACTCTCTTGTTTTTTTGTTTTTTTCTCTTGTTACTACTTTTCTTTATAAATTTCCTAAAGATCAACTTCTCTCAAGATCCGTTTTTTTTCAAGATTCGTTGCTTCTCAAGATCCGTTGCATCTCAAGATCCACTTCTAAAATATGTTTTTCTTATGTTTTGTTTTTATTTTCTAGTTTACTTCTCCAGTCCGAGTTTTCGCGATTTCGCCCCTCGAACTGCAGGGGAGTATTAGACAATAAAAGGTCCAAGCCCGATTTGTGGGATTAGGGTTACTAGAATGTTCTTTGTAAGAGTATAAATACATATGAATAATACAAACCTATTCATGGGGGTTTTAATAAGTCTAACAATATATATATGTTGTATTAGTAGAAGAAGATAGTTTTCATTTTTTTTCTTCGTATTTTTTATATTTTGTAATTTTTGAACTGTAAAAATCTATAATGTCTGTTACGTATTTTTTTTGACAGTTTTACTCACATTATTAACAGGAAAAGACAACTTCCTACTCTTTATTTTCACCTTTTACTACAACTTATCAAACTTTACATTTACGATTTTATTTTTTTATTTCACAGTTTTATAATACCAACAAGATTAAAAAATAAAAATTAAAAGAAAATTATTTTTTTTTGAAAAGGTATTAATATGATATTAGAAGAATATAAATAATCAACCTCTTCTTTTTAAGGATCACCAAATGAGCTACAATTTCTTTTTTATGAATACGGTTTTTCTTGTTCAAATTATTTAGAGAGGGCGAGTCTTTTGACTCAATTATACATGACCTCTCCAAATTAATTCTGAGATCATTTTTGACTTTGCCTATCGAGATTTGAACTATTGACTTGAGGTCAACTGTCTTAATTCAGTTGGTCACCAAAGTTTTACTAAGTGATTTTTTTGAAGAGAATTTTTGGAAGTCTTAGGTTCAAGATCTGCCAATGGCTTTCAGGCGAAACGGATAAAGAGTCTAACATAACTAGCCGAAGGTTCGAAAAGAATATTCTTCTGGTTAAATGTCATTGCACGACTCGACCCACTGACTACTAAGTAACATTTGCCGTTTAAAAGCATTAACTTTCTAGCAGCAGTATGAACCAACTAGGGACTTGTCCAATTTACCACATGTGCTCATACAGGTAAAGTCATACTCATTGACATTTTGAAAATAGTCGATTGGTACCAACTTCAACAAGAGGTTTTTAATGTAAACCAAGGGTAAAAAGGTAAACAAATATGGAGTACCATTGATGTGAAATGCCATCAATTGAGATTTGTAATGTTGTCTTCATATCATGAACAAGGACAATTTTCACTGAATGCAATTGTCTTGCAATGGCCATGTGATGTGGTTACTACTCACTTCCAAATTAATCTTGGCACATAGTGGTAACAACACATCAAAGGGACATCATTGTCCAAGAGCACGTACATTTTAAATGAACCAGATTCAACATTACATGTTCAAATTCTAATTATAGATACTTCTAAACAACAATTTTAACGTTTCGAAATGCATATTTCATTAACTATATTGAATACGACGCCGGAATATAATAGTTTTGTCTCATGTAATATGTAACTTTCGATCCGTGCTTGAATAGAAGTTGATTTTTTCGACGTATTTTTCCACTAGTGCATATAGCATGTTACCTGATTACAAAGGTATGTACAGATTGATAATGGGTATATAGATCACATTTTCAGCCACCCTTTAGCTAACAACAGTTTGAATTCGTTCATCTTTGTTTGACCTAGTAAAAGAAGCACGAGTTAGATTTTGGTCTTGCATGGGACCAATAGACTTTAAATCTCAGAATTGTGTGTTCATACATTTATAGCAAACATATGTATTTAATCCAGTCAAAAAATGCATTAAAGGATGAATATGTATAATTAAAATTTGATTAATTAGTAAGCTCACGAAATGAACCTATTAACTAGTTAGAGCACAAGGTTTAATGGCGAACGACGCTCACTAATCTTAAGTGGAGCTCCCTATTTCGCACGCCACTGCATCAACCCACACCTTATGCTCTAACATTAATCTAGCGATGATACATGACAAATTTAAATTGATTATAATGGAAAGTGTGAAAATATGTAATCTGATACTTATTAGATAATAAAATAATTTAAGCCCGACTTGTAAGATTAGAGTTTCTAAAATGTTATGTGTATGAGTATAAATACGATACCTATTCATGAAGGTTTAATCAATCTCAAATCATATACAGAACATTTCGAGAAACCCTAATTCTACTAGTCAAGCTTGAGCTATTTTATTGTCTAAATATAATAATATTTAAGCCTTAAAATTAGACTCATGTTCACTCTACTTAGCAAAACATGCATATCTTCTTTTAATCCACACATAAATAAATAAAATCTAAATATGTTATTATCATATAAATAACGTACGATGAGATACCTTTTAAGTGGACATTTGGTTCGTGTCTGAGAGAATATTACACGAAGAAAAAGTTGAAAAAATCAACTTAAAATATCTTTGCTTGATAGAGTACAATAAATGGGACAAAAGTTTCGTTTTGAATTTTATGTACTATAATGTGTCATGTTTGTACTTCTATACTCCCGTATAGCATCCAGTGAGTTTAGTTGATCGAAAATTTCATAACTTGTTTTTATCTTAAAATTATTGTTTATGGTGTTATATAAATATTTATTGGATTGTATATTTTTAAGAGAATAATTTTGAGACACCTACCGATATCTCAATCTGAATTAGTGTTAAGAGATGTTTGGTAGGTGAATATTAGAATTAAACAATGATAATCATAATTATTTTAAATGCTTGGTTGAAAATTTATTGACAAACTATAATATTAAAAATGAATATAAATATTAATTGGGAGGGGTGACTTTTGTTAACCATTCCAGTGACATATTATATTATTTTCACCACAAAAATAATAATATTTGAACATTTAAATGGACTTTATTAAATGTGATACTGATTTCAAATATTTTATATCAAACAACAGTAATGGAATTGGTATCCTCAATCCTATACATGGCTCCAATCAAATCCATAAATTATAGTGATTTCGCGTAACATACCAAACACACCTTTAATGTCGTAAATCAGATTACAAAATGTTCCTCAATATGAACAAAATTTATTTCATTAGACTAAAATCGATCCAAGAAAAGAACACTATTCCATTTAATTTTAAAAACTTTATATTTTCACCTTCATCACGTGGATATCTTGTTAGTCTGTATATTGTTACTCTTGGTGATTTTACTGACATCAATTACATTTAAGATAACTGGATTTACTAGAGACTAATGCGATTTCATTTCGATTCTGATACGAGTAAGGGAAGTGCGGAGTGCAAGCTCGTTGAGCTAATATGTCTTAGACCACGACAAAGATGCAGAGGTCAAGGGGCAGCGCCCTTTCCCAGGGGGGGGGGGGGGGTGGAGGCTCGTTGGGATCTGGGGGAAACTCCCCAACGTAGTGACCCGACCCAAACGGTATATCCATTACTACAAGTTACCATTTTCCCTTTTCCCTGAACCATTGTGACTGTTGGAATAACAGTTGTGTCGGTTGATCTAGAACCGATTCTAGCTATCATAGTTGTGTCGGTTGATCTATAACCGATTCTAGCTACCATAAACTGCATAAGCATGTTGTTTTGTTCTTATGTATACATAGAACAATTGGTTTCCAGAACATATGAAATACATACAATTCCTCTTTGTTCCTGCTTAGTTATCGTTGTTGCCTATAAACTAAGTGTTCTTCGTGAATTATCCCCGATAAGAATTTCGTGGCACCTAGGTAATTAAAGGTTCAAAATACTTAATTCGAAAAGTAAATTGACACAATTTAAGAAGATATCCAAGATTATCATCACACCCTTAACCCTATTTTCTAACAAACAAATAAAGTATTTTTTGATAATCATGGCTGGAGGAAGTATTGTGAAAGACATGACTACGAACTTTAGGAAACTGGATAAGTTTAAAGGACATGATTTTAGGCGATTGCAAAAGAAAAAAGATGCACTTCATGTTGACAACTTTAAAGGTTGTGTATGTTCTGTCTACCCCGATGCCATAGTTGTCCAAGGATGATACGGTGGAAGAAATCTTACGCAGATGAAAGTGAGAGAACGACGACTATATCTACAGAGGACACATACTCAACAGTATGTCTGGCCCCTGTTTGATATTTACCAGAATGTTGAATCTGCAAAGGAGTTGTGAGATTCTCTTGAATCCAAGTACATGGCAGAGGATGCTTCTAGTTGGAAGTTCTTTGTAAGTAATTTTATTAATTACAAGATGGTCGATTCTAGGCCTATCATGGAACAATTGACCGAACTCCTTAGAATAGTGGGACAATACACACAAGACGGGTTGAAAATGAATGCGTCGGTATATGTTTCAAGTGTGATACACAAGTTGCCTCCTTCTTGGAAGGATTTCAAACATAATTTAAAACATGGTAAAGACGATATGTCTTTGGTTCAACTTGGTAGTCACTTGCGCATAGAGGAATCTCTAAGGGCGCAGGATAGTGAAAAGTGAAAAGGAAAATAAGTTGCTAGACCCTAGGTTAATATAATTGAAGATGGTGGAAAGAATAAAAACAACAAACAAAACAAGGGAAAGAAACATGGTTTCAAAGATAACAACGGTGGATCCGGTTCCAACAAAAAGCCTAAAGTGAAATGTTGGAAGTGTGGCAAAACTGGTCACTTTAAGAGGGATTACCATGGTGGAAACAAGAAGAATAGTGCAAGTCTTGGTGGTTCGGAAAAGGGTCTAAAGACCAATCCCAAGACCAAGGTCATAATTTAGTACATGTTTGGAACAATTTTATTAAATATTTTGTTTCACTAATTATTGAAGCATTTTATGTAGATGTTGATGCAATTGCGTGGTGGATTGATTCCGGTGCCACAACTCATGCTTTTAAAGATTGTTGCTGGTTTAAGACATATGAACCTGTGGAAGACGTATCTATCTTTTACAAGGGTGATGATTATTTTGCTCATGTTCATGGGAAAGGAAGCGTAATGTTAGAATTCAGTTATGGAAAATCTATTACTTTGTTTAATGTGTTGTATGTTCCTAAAATCCGTAAGAATTTAATTTCTGGTCATGTATTAAATAAGTGTGGTTACAAGCAAGTCTATGAATATGATAAACATATCTTATCAAAGTTTGGTGTAATTGTAGGATCTGGTTATTATAATAGTGGAATGTTTATGTTAACTTTAAATAAAGTTCTTGATGATTATGCATCTGCTAATATGTCTTCTTCTACTATTGTTAATACCTCATTATGGCATGCTCGTTTAGGACATGTGCAATATATATAAGAATGATTAAAATGTATAAAGATGATTTAATTCCTGCCATTGATGAAAATACTGGAAAATGTAATGCCTCCACGTTAATAAAAATCACTAGGCAACCATTTAAAAGTAGAACAATAAAATCTGTCATACTTGAACTAATACATAGTTATTTGTGTGATATTCACGCACCACCATCTTTAGGAAATAAAAAGTACGTTATCACTTTTATAGATGATGCCTCTAGGTTTCGCTATGTTTAGTTGTGCATGCAAAAGATGAAGCCCTAGATAAACTTAGAATTTATAAAACAGAAGTTGATTTGCAAGAAAATGGCTTGATTAAAACCTTGAAAGTCCCTTAATATGACAATTGTTGATAAACTATAACTCTTGTAACCATGAAACACAATGAAATACTTTTCAAACGCGTAATGCTTTATTAAGTATTATAAACAAAGTATTACAAAGTGCTATGAATACACTCATTGAATGACAACAAGATATGAATCCTAGAACAAGTAAACTAGATTCGAGACTCAAGTTTACAAGGGAACCAATGAGACGCTGGTAGACAGCTGGGGCTCAGCGGTTCCAAGGTGAGAAAGAACTTAGATAAATTATCCAAGCACAAGGGTTGATTTACTTCTCCTTTCTCACTCCTATTTATAGTGTACGAGGTTGCTTCCTTAGTGGGAGTAGTTGATACGTGTCACCTTCTGAATGGAAGAGTACAACGTATTAAATGCATGTCCAAATCGAGACATACCTTTAAACAACTTTAGGTGAACAGTTCTGCCAACTGTTCACCTTTTTTCCCACTAGGTCGTACTAGGCTTTATCTTGAATCTCTTGTTTTGTCCCGCTCAAAACACTTGGTAGATTCTTCCGCCTAAACTATAAAGGATTGGACAAGCTTTGCTTGTCCCAGACTTCTAGGGTTCTTAAGTGATCTCTGAGTGTTGTCAACTCAGAGATCCTTGAACACCAGTACATTCCTTTAACATCCTAGCTATCCATAATCGCTGGTGAGTATGACTTCGGATTGTCTTCGACTTCTCTGACGTTATCTTTGACTTGAATGTTCCTGGTGTGCCAGCTGAGGCTTTGCCTTCCACTGGTCTAGTCTCTGTCGCTGGTCCTCTCAGCGATCAGTAAACACTTAGTCTAATTAAACAAATCTAGACTGGGCCATAGTTAAAACTTTCATTGGCCCAACAATCTCCCCCTATTTGTTTATAAATTATACTAAGTCTAAAATTATTGTAAGTGAGTACACAACTTCTTCTTACACATAATTTAACAAACATACCTCAGAATTTTATTAAACATAAAGAACCTAGTCTATTACAAGAACACCCAGAGGTGTAAACGTAAACAAAAAGTAAAACGGTTCTTCAGCGATCGAGGCCTTGATCACAGATTCTGGGCTTCAACTTTGTCACTTTTAGAGTTGATGACTAGCTCAACTTCAAACTCAAAATCCCCAGCTGTTTTACAATTCCTTAGGATGCCCTGTTTGAGTATGATAAGCTGGATGGTTGATGCCAGACGTAGTTCATTCATCCGCTGAAAACAATACTCACAATTACCATTCATGAAGACCATACCTGTCTCTGGTTCTGAGTATACTTGGCCCCCTACTGGTTTAGTGATCTCTTTGGTCAGTACCAAGTTTCTGTGCATCCCATCAACAACAATGTTTTCAGTGACCAACTTCTCCACCAGAGGCCCTATTTGGGTTTTTCTTTTCCTTTGTCCTTGAGAAGGTTGTTGTTGTGAAAGTTGAGGAGGCAGAGGTACCTTCAGCTTCTTTGCCGTGTCTCTTACCCAATTCAGCTTTGCTTGAATGTTTTTCATCATTTGGGCAGCACCAGGCCCAATCTTCTTTTGGGCAAGAGACATCATTTCTAACCATTCAGAGAGGCCAGATCTCTGAGTTTAAAGTCACTAAAGACTTTGTAGTTGGTTAGTTGGTTCTCTCTGTAAAGGGTCATCACCGCTCTTTTGTCTTTGTCAGTGTAACATGCATACTTGGTGATTTGACCAAGTTCAGCTCTTTGGTTTACAAGTCTTTCATATTCCTTTTGAAGGTTGCTTCTTTTAACCTCCAGTTCTTTGAGCTTAACCAACTGAGCTTCTTTTACAGCAAGAGAGAGTTTGTTAAGAGCTTCTTTGCTCTTGAGTTCAGCTGCTCTGATGTTTGCAAGCCTTTGATGTTCCAAGATTTGAGCCTTTGCCTGCTCTGGGGTAAGTTGTGGTTCATCAGCGCTCTTGAATTTGTTTAGGTCAGAGTGTTTGGAGAGCTTGGCTGTAGATCCGCCTTCTTCTTAGAGGGAGTGCAGGGTTATTTCAGGTTGTTCAATGGCAATTCCTTTTCCCTTGTCCTTTATTGCTTCAGTGCTGGGGTTGAAGGATCTGAGAGGTTTTGGTGTAGGAATATCTGTTGAAGGTATTGGTTGTTTAAGTGATTGCTCCCCCTTAGGTGGAGCAGTGTCTTCTTCTTCTTCAGAGGTGGAGGTTGCTGAATTCTCCCCCTCAGGCATAGCGCCGGTAGTAGCTGTGCCTGATCCAGGCTTGAGGAACTTAACAAATTCTTGATGGACAAATAAGCAGATTTCTTTAAGTTCCTCTTGTAACAGCTCTTGAAGAAGTTTTCTTGAAGGCTCAGACGCCTTAGCAATAGCTGCAACATTCTCTTTGACAGCTGATGTGAGGACAGATGGTATGTATTGCTGGAGGCTCTGGTCTAGAACAGCTGAGAGGTAAGCTTGTAAGGCATTTCCCAGTAGTTGCGGAAGTAATGCAGTCATAGAGGACTCCACAGATGAAGTTAGTGAAGTCTCTAGTGTGGTGGTGAGTTCCTCAGCAGCATGGGTGAGTGTTTGTAATTCAGAGAGGATGACATCATTTGTGACTTTGGGCTTGGTTTTACTGATGTCACCCCTCTTAACCCAAAGAACATCAACAACGAGTTCCTGAACATCTTTCATTCGAGGAACATGGATAGGCTTGAGGTTTTGTAAATGTTCTAAGTGTTGCTTGGCCCCTAGTTCCATGACATTTGGTAAGGTTGGGAAGGGAACTGGGGTTGGTGTACAGAGCCTCTGGTCCAATAGCCGCTTAGCAGCCAGTTCTTGCACATTGGGCTTTGATGGGAAGGAGATGGGTTTTAACTCTGATGTAACTTGGTCATCATCAGCATCCATATCAGCATAATCTGAAATGGTCAAGTCCTCTTCAATAATGAAGACCTCATCCTCTGGCATGGAATCAATGTCTGACATGGCATCGAGATCTATGTGGGGGGCTTCAGCATTTTCATCACCAGCAATGGAATAGGCATCATCATTCTACTGTTCTTCATGAAGATTATGAGCCTGTTATGATATTTGTTAGTAACCAATTGTAAAAAAAATACGAAGTTATAGATCGCCATTCGCTGCCCCTAGGAAAGCTGGGTGTGATTATCCAGCCCCCCCTAAGGATTTCTCCTTGGGACTCTTTTAAGTGTGAAATATTTATGTTGAAGGGTGTCGCTGCCCCTAGGATAGCTGGGTGTGATTATCCAGCTCCCCCATAAGGATTACTCCTTGGGACTCTTTTTAGTTGTGAAAATTATGTGGTGAATGGTCGCCGTTCGCTGTCCCTAGGATAGCTGGGTGTGATTATCCAGCTCCCCCCTGAAGGATTGCTCCTTGGGACTCTTTTAGTTGTGAATTCATGGAAGTTAAAGGTCGCCATTTATCGCTGCCCCTAGGAAGACTGAGGGTGATTATTCAGTCCCCCCCAAAAGAATAAATTCTTTGGGACTCTTTTAGTTGTGACTTATTTGAAGGTAATGGTCGCCTTTTATCGCTGCCCCTAGGAAGACTGAGGGTGATTATTCAGTCCCCCCAAAAGAATAAATTCTTTAGGACTCTTTTCATATGAGGGGACCCAGAGACTGCGTGAAGTACAGAGACTCTGGGTCGGGACCTATAGCATGCTCAAGTTGGTATGGACAAGAGCACAGTCCAGAGGGTGAAGGATCATCAGGGTGCGTTATGAGCACAAATGAATCATATCCTTGTGTTAAGACAGAGTGTACAGATAATCCTAAGAGTTATAGGTGCTGACATAGACACTCTATGGGTTGAGGCAAACCCTAAGACTTCATCACTCTCTCTTACAGAATGTTGAGAGTGATTGTATGTGAACCTCCAAGAGAATAAAATGGCAAACTAATACCTGAGAGATATCAGCGTTGAGAAGGTTCTTAGTCGTCTCTGCTGGCTGGGAGATGCTAGACTCATGTTGTTTGTCAGTGGTAGGCTCTTCAACCACATCTTCCAGAGAAGGGGATGGGTTCTTCTTAGTCTTCTTGGTCTTGGAAGGATTAACAGAAGGGGTTTCAGAGGAAAGGGGGATATCTTTCCTCTTCTTCTTCTTTTCCTTGGGCGTCTTGGGCTGAGAAGAAGACTGCACAGAGGTCTTTAACAGAGACTTGTCAGTTAGTCTTTCAACATTCACCTCATTGTGAGGGATTAAGGGCTCTCCATCAACAACTAGTAGCCCAGCGACCTGCATCATGTGCCTGCTAAGAGGCACTTCATCTTCCAAAGGAGTCTTTAGTGAAGCAGCAGTGATGTGATAAGAAGAGAAGGAGAGAAGTTCATCATTTGTGTAGCCTTCACCCAACATATCTTCTAAGAGAAGAAAGAGATATCTTGTGTAGCAGATGGTGGCTAATCTGTTCTTCTTCCCTTTGTTTTCTAGCTTAGCAATGAGGTCAGAGTAAAGTATATGAGCGATCCCTATATCTTGCCCCCAGATTGAGCTATAAGCAATTGCTTGCTGGGATCCATTAAGTTGATCATGAGACCCCTGGTTTCCACCCAGACATTTCATAATGTATAACATCAGCGTCCTCCAAATAGGTGAAAATTAGTTCACTTTGATCAGTGATTTGTTCTAGAAACCTTGGGTGGTGAAGGGTTTATCATTGTCGTCATGAGGACGAAGGGTAGCCAGAGCCTTCTTTACCATGGCACTGGCAGGCACAACGGACATGCCTTTATTGACCGGAAGTCCAATGACTTTGGCAAAGGTATGAAGATCAAAAGTGAGAGGTTGGGGATGTGTGGAAAGGTTGAAGGTGATGTGTGAAGAGGTTTGATCAACTTCGGCGCTATACCAGAACTCCTTCAAATATTGGTGGTAGCATGTGGAAGGTACTCTGGTTATGGCTTCAAAAATGGTGGAGTTTTTGAGGAAGGAGAACAATGGTTGGTAGAAGGAATGGTTGTGTTCCAAGAGAGCTACACAATTGTTCAAGGCAATTTTGCCATCGTGTATCCCAAAATCAACGTTCGAGGCGTCCAGGACGGTGAAAGCGGTGTTTGTTGATGAAGACGCCATTGTTGATGTGAGGAAGAAATGAAGGTTTTGGAGAAGATGAATAGTATGTGTGTGTGAAAGTAATGAGTAATGTGAGTTTTGAAAAGTGAGTCAAGGGTTTTGATAAAAGGGTTAGCCGTTGATAACTAGGATTTTACTCAGGTTAAAAAGATTAAAGTTCGTATTCTCGGTATCTTAACGAATTGATCTAGGCTCTCTATGTGACTCTATTGTTTTTGGTGAAACAAATATTTTTGGTTGTTTTTAAATAAAGGTGCAGAACAATTAAAGTAAAAGTGCGTTAATTTAAATCTAAGTCTAATTAAAATGAAGTGCAAGTATTTAAAAGCTTGACTGAAATTAAAGGGCGCTAAAGTAAATGACGCAAATTAAAACTAACTAAGGCAATCTTAAAACGCGACTAAAACTTAAACTAAGGCAAGGATAAAATAAAGCTAAGACAAATAATTTTAAAGTGCAATAAAATAAAAGGCGGGAAAAATAAAGATTGAAAATAAAAGACTGAAATTTAAAAAGAAAGACTGAAGAAAAAAAACTTACAGAACCCTTGATTCGGAAGTTCAAAACTTCCGAATGAACTAGCTTGATCCGGAACTTAAACCTTGATTCGGAACTTTTAAGTTCCGAATGAACAAAAAGATGTTGATCCGGAACTTGGTTCGGAAGATCTGGTTGATTCGGAACTTTTTCCTTCGTCCGGAACTTTTAGGTTGATCCGGAACTTTTGAGTTCCGAATGAATCTCCTTGATCCGGAACTGTTTGAGTTCCGAATGAAGTCTATTGATCCGGAACTTTTAAGTTCCGAATGAACAAAAGCTTGAGTCGGAAGTTTTGCTGATCCGGAAGCATTGACTCGGAACTATTGAGTTCCGAATGAACACTCTTGATCCGGAACTTTGAATGCTCCGGATGAAACCCCTTGGTTCGGAACTTTGGAGTTCCGAATGAACAGCCACTGGTTCGGAACTTTTGAAGTTCCGAATGAACAACTCCTTTCTTGCCTTGGCTCGGAACTTTTCCTGGGAATACAGAAACACAGAAACAAACTTCCCGAAGAACAAGGGATAACAGTAACAATGATCTAATCACAAATTTAACCAAAATCAAACAATCGATTTAACTAAACTAATAACGAAACATCAATAATCATTAACTAACAATTTAAATCAACAAAACAAACAAATTTAACCACAATAATCAAAAACCCACTTGATCAAAATAAAAGCATGAACATGAACATAAACACAAACACAAAAATCAAAGATTAAGAAAGGTAGATGAGAGATTAACAAGATAAAGTAAAGATTGACAAGAATTAAATGGAAACTTACTTGAAATTAAATGAATTTAAGGTGCAAGACAAGGTAATTAAATTGACAAGTATTTAAATGACAAGGTAATTAAAAGTGGAAGACTAATTGTCACACTTAGCCAACAAGAAAAACAATAATCATCCTAATCTATATATAGGGGAGGATTGGGAAGCTTCCTCCCCTCTTTCATTTCTTCTTAATTGCGAGATTAAGTCACTCCTTCTTTTAATCTTCATTAATTGCATCATTAGTCCTTTATTCTTCTAATCTTCTTTAAACTTGAACTTTAAGGACTTTTGGCTTCGGGATTTCTTTGAACTTGTCTTTAAATTCTTCAATGAAATAGACTTGAGTTCTTCGGTTTTTGATAAACTTCCGTCTTTTGACTTTTTGTTCGATAAATCTTCAGAATTGGTCTTAGACTTCCGTTATTTTTGTACTCTTGACTTCTTGACTTCGTCTTTCATCTTTTTCTTCAATAAAAGTCCGTAAATGCCCGTGAATTCCCGTGTTTTCTCCACTTTTCACCTTTTCGTCCTAAATCACAACAAAAACACAAACCACGCATAATTCCGACATAAAAGACATAAAATACACGTTTTGGTCCGGTTATTATTGTAACTAAGTGGTAGAAAAGATGGGTGTTTACACACCTATCAAATCCCCTACACTTGACCATTGCAATGTCCTCATGCAATGCATTAGTTACAAAGCACGTTTACACTTTTCATCATGATTAATCCATAGTGGCCTTTATTAAAGAGATAGAAAATTAAAAACATACAAAATAAAGAAATCAAAAGCATACCTCGGGTTTTGGAAAATGTTATGAATAATCATCATCCTCAAGTTTTCACTTTCTCCAAACCAAGCTTAAAAACGAGATCATTGTTATTATAAGTTAGTAAACTATCACAAACTCATGTGGGCCAATTACTCACTTAGACTCCCTTATTCCTAGGTGTATCTCTTATATTTTATTATTGTCTTGAATGATCACGATGATGCATTTTTGACTTATTTCGATAGTTATTAAGTCTGAAAATAAAGTGAACGATTTAATCAATAGTTATCTAAAGGACAAAATCTTTTAAAACTGCTTCTCGGGACCTCATAAAGTTCATATCTTGGCATAACTCGCTTCGAGATTTGAGACCTTTCTCGGACCGATATTTGGCAGCGACTTCATACTTCAAACCTTGAGAGACGTTCATGAAATAATGGTCTTCTCTTCATAATGGACCACGACTTCTTCATTTTTCTCCAATCTTTATTTTGGACTTTGATATACAACGATCCACCTCCTTTTATGACTTGGATATATTTATCCTCATACCTTGTTAGGGTCTTTTCGGATACACTTCTCCATGACTTTTGGGGAGTATTTGCTTTTCGTCGTGTGTCTCGATCCTTCATATTGATTTTCGATAAATGATTCTTCACATCACTTTGGATCTTTAGCAACAAAATATAGCCCTCATGCCTTGTTAGGGCCTTTTCGGGCTCGCCAATCTTGGCGTCCCGCTTCAATAAGTTATGCCTTGGCTATGAACTCAAATCCATACCGAGCAACTTTTAAACGATCTTGGGCTAGAAGCTAAGTAACTTTTCAAATCGTACAACCTTATTTATTAGCAGATAAATTATTAGCAAGCGATGGGAGAATAGGCTCATAATTAACTCACATAAATTCACGAAAGAATACCGAACTTATAATTGGCTCTATCATCTCTCGTTCTCCACAGTTTAAAATCTCAAGTAATGAGACTCGTGGATGCTTAGCCTATTAAATCAAAGTTTTGGGTTTTCGAGTCGCCTATAGGATCTTGCAAATTCTTAGACTTTTTCAAGTTTAGAATTCGCGTTTTAAAGTTCCCTTGATAAACGACTCTCTAGGATCAATTATAGGAACTTGCGAAAAGTTCTTGTTCTTAACCCGTGAGAGTTAAGACTTTCGCGTTTTATAGCTCCCTATATAAAAGCCTAGCAAAACTTGACTTAAACACGTTAAGGATACTAGCTAGAGTAACTTAGATAAGTAAACTCGGGTTGAGTCAAAAGATTCACAACGTTTTAAAATTAAAACCACTTATTAAGCATTTATTCTAATAAGGAAAGGAAATAACTATACAAAGGGAAAAACTAATAGGCCAAAATAGATAAAAAATTTTGAAAAATGTCGAAAAATTGATTTTCCGGTTAAAATGAGGACAAATACAAGGAAAAGACCACTTAACTTCGATAGAAGTCCCCCCTACACTTAAGATAAACATTGTCTTCAATGTTTAAGCATGTGGGAGTAAACTCCCCTACACTTAGAACATTGTGCACGTTGTTTAAATCTCGCTAAGGAAAAGACAACTAAAGAGATTCCTATTTAAATATTGAGAAAATATAAAATAGTGAATCGAAAAGAGTTTTGGATAGAACCGGGAAGAAGTAGAACACGGAATCACGGGTCGGCAAGAATCATCAAGAGTGGATCATTGAACTCGAATCCCTGATTAAGAAGTGAGGAGAAGAAACCAGCGGGTCTCCCCTACACTTATGATAAAGAAAGCGAAAAGATAGATGCATGGGTTGCCTCCCAAGAAGCACTTGATTTTTGTTAACCGAGTCGTGAGCCTGACTCGACCTTGATCATCATAGGAAGAAGCACGAAACATATCCACCAGGATCAAGGACATAGTTTTAGTCCATCAATAAGCACAAGCTTAAGGCGAACAAGGCAAGCCATAGAAGAGTAGGCAAGGTTCCCTTAAGCAGTGATGGAGCATGGTGGAAGAAAGGATGAAGTGGTGCAAACATGTCTTCAAAATTTCCAAAGATTTTTCCTTTTATTTCAACAGGTGGATACTGAGATGGCTGTAGAATATCAATACCGGGGTCGAACACCTTTTCCTTTAGGGGAAAATAGCACTCAGGCTCAGCAGAGTGTGAAGAAGATCCGCAAAGAAGCACAACCTCGTCCTCAGAAGGGGGACAAAGAGGTGTCAAATCATATGTGCAACGGATATTGGTGTCAACCAGTTTCTTCTCCTTTGACAGAATGTTCTTCAAATCCAAAGTAGGATCAAGACGATAATCTTCAAAGTCATAAGGAGGGGCATCACTCTCATGAGGGAAGTAAGTGTTGAGAAATTTAGAGAAATCTTCCTCAAATGAGTAATCGTCCAAAGTAGGATCGAGTGATGGCGGAGGATCTTCAGCGTGTGAAGAATCGCTCGAAAGAGTATCGGCCGCATCAAAATTGTCGAATGTAGGCATCTCGGGATACTCAGAAGTACAATCATCAAAATCATCCGAGTCTGAGCTAGAATTGACATCATCATAAGCATCAAAGACCGGTGGAGAATCATAAATGAGAGAAGCTTCTAAAGTGGAGCGACAATCATCCATACCATCGTCAAAGAGTGGATTATCAATGGAAGAATCGAATAGAGGATTGTCATAGACGGTAAAGTCATCGAGCACATTAATCATATTCACTGATTCTTGTCCATAATATTTGCCTGTAAGCTTCCCCATTTTGAAAATTTGTGAGGCATTCCCGACTCTTAAGATTAACTCACCTTCGGCAACATCCACTAAAGCACGTCCGGTTCTCAAGAATGGCCGACCAAGTATTAAAGGAATACGAGGGTCCATTTCATAATCAACTACGACAAAATCGACCGGGAAAGTAAATGTGCCAACTTTAATGAACACGTCTTCGGCTATACCAACGGGGTAAGCGAGAGTGCGATTTGCAAGTTCGAGAGTCATCTTTGTTGGAGTGAGGTCGGGCAATGATAGTGTTTTCCAAGCACTCAGTGGTATCAAATTAATACTAGCCCCGAGATCAGCAAGGGCAGTAAATTCTTTAGTTTTGTTGAACACGCAAGGCAACACGAAACGACCGGGATCTCCAAGTTTTTCCGGAAGTTCTTTAAGAATAACTGCAGAGCAGTTTTCATTTAAGCGTGTGTTGGCGAGTTCAATCAGCTTCTCCTTCTTGTTAAGCAATTCCTTAAATGCTTTAACAAATTTGGGCATGAGGACAAGTGCTTCAAGAAAACTAATGCTGAAACCCACTTGAGAAATCATATTGATATATTTTGTCACTTGAGAGTCCTCCTTTGTTAGATCGTTGGTCTTGCCTATGCGAGAAGGGTATGGGATTTTGGGTTTATAGGTGGAAGGTGAAGGTGTAGTTGGTGGGGTTTGAGATGTTGAAGGGTCCTTCCGAGATACATCGTCATGACGAGGCGGAGACGGTAATGGTGCACTAATACTAGGTGTAGGAGGAGTAGGGATACATGGTGGTGGAGGAGGTGTAGATGATGGGGGTGGGATTGATGGTCCTACGATGGTAACTCCACTACGAGTAGTAATAGCACTCACATTGGCTCGCGGATTGGTGACGGTGTTTGAAGGTAGAGAACTTGAAGTAGAAGGTTGAGTGGCGGGCAAGAAACTAGCCAACAGATTCTTTAATTCAGTCGTTTGAGTGCTGAAGGAGGATTGGATATTATCGCGAACCTCGGTTCTAATGTCATTACCTTGCTTCATGATATCTCCTTTCAAATTGATTATTTGGCTTTGTAGATTCTTGATTTGCTCACCTTGGGTTCGCATGATGGCTTCAACATCGGGATTAATGGGTGGGGTTTGTTGGGTGGGTGGTTGATAAGGGTTAGAAGCTCTTGGTGGGATTTGGTTGCTTCTATTGTAGTTGGTGGCAGGGTTTTGGTTTTGAGGAGAAAAACCGGGTGAAAGGTAATTGTTGGATCGGTAACTTAGCAGATTTCTATCCCCTTGTTGTCTAGCTTGGTAATTTTCCGGTGAATAATTAGCGTAAGCTGTATACACATTTTCCGGATTTCCTTGTGTAGAAGGACAATCGGTGTATGGATGAGGACCGCCGCATGTTTCACAAGGATTAGCAACCACTTTAACTTGTTGTTGTTGTTGGTTTGCAGCGAGAAGCGTAATACTTTTGCTCATTTCGGCCATCATGCGGGTGAGTTCGGTCATCTCAGGGTTTGCTGAGGTTGAGGAAACATTGACTCTCGGGTTGTTCCTTGAAGAAGCAGAGGAATCCCAGTTTTTGTGGTGAGTAGTCATGTTCTCAATTAACTCTCTACACTCCTCCGGTCTCCTTTTCATGAATGTGCCATCGGCGGCTGCATTTATCGTATCACGATCTCAAAAAGTCAATCCGTTGTAGAAAGTATCGATTAAGGTCACAGGGAGCATGTTGTGGTTTGGACATCTATCGATCAAGACATTATATCTCTCCCAAGCATCAAAAAGAGATTCATCAGGGTCTTGCATGAAACCGCTGATCTGATTGCGAAGGCTTGTGACCATGGATGGTGGAAAGTAGCGCGACAAAAAGCGTTGAGTCATGTCTTCCCAAGTGTGAATAGAATTCTTCGGGAGACGATCAAACCATTTCTCGGCATGATGTAATAAAGTGTGTGGAAAGAGTTGTAGGCGAAGTTCATCCATTGTGGCACCGGCCAACTTCATGCTTTGGGTGATTGTAATGAACTTGTCGAGGTGTTTGTTGGCATCATCATCAGGAAATCCACGGAATGGGTTTGTTTGTACTTGCTGAATCATGTGGTGCTTCAACGAAAACTCAGGAGCGTTGATTTGCATCGGCGCAATCGGTCCTCCTCGTCCAAACATGGTTGGTTGACAAAGTTCCTCCATGGTCCGAAGATCGGGCTGTGGAAGAACATTGTTGTTATTATTAGGGTGCGGTGGATTATTGTTGTTAACACCAGACATAGCTAAATCTTCTTGAGGCTCGGGCTCTTGATAATTAGAAGATCTAGTACGCATGCACCTACAAAGACAAAAGAAAAAGAAACCAAACACAAAGACAATATATATACACAATACAGATAAAATCTTTTTGAATTTTTGAAAATTTTAATTTTTATGGATTTTTTGAATTTTTTATGCAAGAAAAGTAACACTCACAAGTGAACGGATCCCAAAAAAGCAACGCGTCTCTCACAGAAAACCGTTAATCTTTACGAAAAGAGCCGGCAGCGGCGCCATTTGATAACTCGATTTTAATCAGGTTAAAAAGATTAAAGTTCGTATTCTCGGTATCTTAACGAATTGATCTAGGCTCTCTATGTGACTCTATTGTTTTTGGTGAAACAAATATTTTTGGTTGTTTTTAAATAAAGGTGCAGAACAATTAAAGTAAAAGTGCGTTAATTTAAATCTAAGTCTAATTAAAATGAAGTGCAAGTATTTAAAAGCTTGACTGAAATTAAAGGGCGCTAAAGTAAATGACGCAAATTAAAACTAACTAAGGCAATCTTAAAACGCGACTAAAACTTAAACTAAGGCAAGGATAAAATAAAGCTAAGACAAATAATTTTAAAGTGCAATAAAATAAAAGGCGGGAAAAATAAAGATTGAAAATAAAAGATTGAAATTTAAAAAGAAAGACTGAAGAAAAAAAACTTACAGAACCCTTGATTCGGAAGTTCAAAACTTCCGAATGAACTAGCTTGATCCGGAACTTAAACCTTAATTCGGAACTTTTAAGTTCCGAATGAACAAAAAGATGTTGATCCGGAACTTGGTTCGGAAGATCTGGTTGATTCAGAACTTTTTCCTTCGTCCGGAACTTTTAGGTTGATCCGGAACTTTTGAGTTCCGAATGAATCTCCTTGATCCGGAACTTTTTGAGTTCCGAATGAAGTCTATTGATCAGGAACTTTTAAGTTCCGAATGAACAAAAGCTTGAGTCGGAAGTTTTGCTGATCCGGAAGTATTGACTCGGAACTATTGAGTTCCGAATGAACACTCTTGATCCGGAACTTTGAATATTCCGGATGAAACCCCTTGGTTCGGAACTTTGGAGTTCCGAATGAACAGCCACTGGTTCGGAACTTTTGAAGTTCCGAATGAACAATTCCTTTCTTGCCTTGGCACGGAACTTTTCCTGGGAATACAGAAACACAGAAACAAAAACTTCCCGAAGAACAAGGGATAACAGTAACAATGATCTAATCACAAATTTAACCAAAATCAAACAATCGATTTAACTAAACTAATAACGAAACATCAATAATCATTAACTAACAATTTAAATCAACAAAACAAACAAATTTAACCACAATAATCAAAAACCCACTTGATCAAAATAAAAGCATGAACATGAACATAAACACAAACACAAAAATCAAAGATTAAGAAAGGTAGATGAGAGATTAACAAGATAAAGTAAAGATTGACAAGAATTAAATGGAAACTTACTTGAAATTAAATGAATTTAAGGTGCAAGACAAGGTAATTAAATTGACAAGTATTTAAATGACAAGGTAATTAAAAGTGGAAGACTAATTGTCACACTTAGCCAACAAGAAAAACAATAATCATCCTAATCTATATATAGGGGAGGATAAGGAAGCTTCCTCCCCTCTTTCATTTCTTCTTAATTGCGAGATTAAGTCCCTCCTTCTTTTAATCTTCATTAATTGCATCATTAGTCCTTTATTCTTCTAATCTTCTTTAAACTTGAACTTTAAGGACTTTTGGCTTCGGGATTTCTTTGAACTTGTCGTTAAATTCTTCAATGAAATAGACTTGAGTTCTTCGGTTTTTGAAAAACTTCCGTCTTTTGACTTTTTCTTCGATAAATCTTCAGAATTGGTCTTGGACTTCCGTTATTTTTGCACTCTTGACTTCTTGACTTCGTCTTTCATCTTTTTCTTCAACAAAAGTCCGTAAATGCCCGTGAATTCCCGTGTTTTCTCCACTTTTCACCTTTTCGTCCTAAATCACAACAAAAACACAAACCACTTATAATTCTGACATAAAAGACATAAAATACACGTTTTGGTCCGGTTATTACTGTAATTAAGTGGTAGAAAAGATGGGTGTTTACACACCTATCAGCCGTTTTACAATTAAAGCATTTAATGCAAAAATTACCTTTTAGGAAAAGTGGGACCCCTTGACTCTTCATGTGACTTTTTTGTCCCTTGGAAAGCGTGAAAGTTGTTGACAATAAAGGTTAATCATTTGAATTAAATATGGGAATATATTAAGTCTCATTGGAATGTAACTACCTCGTTACATTCAATTCCCTTTAATGCCCAGAGACAGAGATCAGAGATCATTTATCAGATTTGCTTACCAATATTGAGCATACCCAGCTCAGCAACCAACCTAGTAAAACTTGGCTCAGCCAGAGGCTTGGTGAATATATCAGCGAGCTGGTATTCAATGGGTATAAAATGAAGCTTAATATCACCTTTTAAAATATCGTCTCTGATAAAGTGATACCTAATGTCAATATGCTTAGTTCTGGAATGAAGTACCGGATTATTTGAGATGGCTATAGCACTTGTGTTGTTACAGAATATGGGAACCTTTTCATAAATGATCCCATAATCAGCCAGCTGACTTTTCATCCAGAGAACTTGAGCACAACAACTAGCGGCCGCTACGTATTCAGCTTCAGCTGATGACATGGCCACATAGTTTTGTTTCTTGGCACTCCAGCATACTAACTTTCCTCCAAGTATTTGACAACTCCCAGAGGTGCTCTTTCTATCAAGACAGCACCCAGCATAGTCAGAGTCTGAGTAGGCTTTGAGGTCGAAGCCTGATCCATTAGGATACCAGAGACCCAATGTGGGAGATCCTTTTAAGTACTTGAAAATTCTTTTGACAACTACAAGGTGGGATTCCTTGGGGTTAGCTTGGTACCTAGCACAGAGACATGTGGCAAATTTTATGTCTGGTCTGCTTGCTGTGAGGTACATCAGTGACCTAATCATGCCTCTATATAAGGTCTCATTAACAGAGACCCCTGAGTCATTAGCTCCCAAGTTGTTGGGAGGAAGCATGGGGCATTTCACTGATGCACAATCAGACATATCATACTTCTTGAGCAAATCCTCAACATATTTTTCTTGACAAATGGAAATTCCTTTTGAATTTTTTTTAATTTGAAAACCCAAGAAAAAAGTTAATTCCCCCATCATGCTCATTTCATATTTTTTGGTCATTAGTTTGGCAAACTGTTTGCTCAATGTAATATTGGTTGAACCAAAAATTATATCATCAACATAAATCTGTACTAAAATGACATCACCCTTGGACCTATAAGTGAACAGGGTTTGATCAATGGTACTCTGACAAATTTATTTTCAAGTAAGAATTTTGATAGGGTTTCATACCAGGCTCTAGGCGCTTGTTTCAGCCCATAGAGTGCTTTGTGAAGTCTGTAGACGTGATCAGGATACTCACTGCTTTCAAACCCTGGGGGTTGATAGACATATACTTCCTCTGCAAGCTTCCCATTGAGGAAAGCACTCTTCACATCCATCTGGTATACAGTAAACCCCATATAAGATGCAAAGGCTAGGAAGATTTTGATAGCTTCCAATCTGGCTACTGGTGCAAACGTTTCATCATAGTCAATTCCCTCAGATTGATTATATCCCAGCACCACAAGCCTAGCCTTGTTTTTGACAATCATGCCAGCTTCATCCCTCTTGTTTCTGTAGACCCATTTAGTTCCAACCACTTGCTTCCCAGCTGGAGCTTTTACCAGAGTCCACACCTTGTTCCTCTTGATCTGATTCAACTCATTTTGCATGGCAACAACCCACCCTTCATCTAGAAACGCAACAGCCACATTCTTAGGTTCATCCTCAGAGAGAAAATCAGCGAAAAGGCATTCATTCACTGAGGCGGTTTCTAGAGATCTCAATTTGCCTCTGGTGGTGACTCCCTCAGAGGGTTCACCAAGAATATTCACCAGAAGAATATCTTGGTTCCTACTCCATTTAGATTGAGGAGCAGGAGTCTCTGTGGGTTCAGGAGTCACAGCAGGTTTAATGAATGCTGAGGGATCTTCACATATTATTTCTTCATCCATAATCTCTTCATCAAGAGGAGAGATTGGTTCGATGAGATCAGCATTCATAGTAGTGGGTGGAGTGATTTGTTTAGCATTTTCAACCTCTGGAGTGATGTCAGAGATTGAATGAGGATCAAATGCATGAACATAAGGGAAGTCCTTGTGACAACCCTTGGATGATTCCTTGGGATATGAGAAATCATCCTCTGGATATGATTTAACTTCATTGAAGTCAATGTGACATTCTTTTGAGTTGGTGTGGTTGATGACAGCATCTGCTTCATTGAAGGTGACATGGATAGATTCTTCTAGTTCTTGTCTGTGGATGTTGAATACTCTATAAGCTCTGGAGGTGAGAGTGTAACCAACAAAGAATCCATCATCAGACTTTACATCAAATTTTCCCAGGTGATCTCTGTAGTTGTGAATGAAAACAGGGCAACCAAAGACATGGAAGTAGCTTACATCAGGGGCTCTCTTCCTATATACTTCATAAGAGGTCTTGTCGTGTCTCTTCACAATAATGGATCTGTTTTATGTATGACAGGCTGTGTTCACAGCTTCATCCCAAAATTGTTTAGGAAGTCTTGATTCGCTGAGCATTGTTCTAGCAGCCTCTATGAGGGTTCTGTTTCTTCTTTCAGCGACACCATTTTGTTCAGGGGTGCCTGGGTTAGAAAATTTCTGTGATATTCCTTTTTCATCACAAAAGGCTTCCATGGCATGATTCTTGAATTCAGTGCCATTGTCACTTCTGATAGCCTTAACTCTGCAATCATTGAGATTCTCTATTTCTTTGATGAAGGACATTATTCTTTCAGCAACATCACTCTTTCTTTTGAGAAAGAATACCCATGTGAATCTGGAGAACTCATCTACAATGACTAGTGTATATTTGTTGTGATTAAGGGATTGATGTTTTACTGGTCCAAATAAGTCCATGTGAAGAATATGGAGGCACTTATTTATGGAGAATGATTGTTTAGTCTTGAATGAGGCTCTGTGGTGCTTCCCTTTCTCGCACGCTGAGCAGGGTCTGTCTTTGGTGAAGGTCAGAGAGGGAAGCCCAGCTACTAAATCATTCTTGGCCAGTTTGTTAATGTTTTTGAAGTTGAGATGGGAGAGTCTCTTATGCCATAGCCAATTTTCACTATCAGATGCTTTGGCATAGAGACAAGTGTTTGTCCCTTTTGGACAAGATGTCATGTCGATGACATACACATCCCTTCTCCTGGGTGCAATTAGAACAACATCATCATTTTGATTGAAGATTGTTCCTTGGGTCTTAGTGAACAGAACTTTGAAGCCAGCATCGCAGAGTTGACTAATGCTGATTAAGTTGTGCTTAAGTCGATTGACATAAGCGACCCTTGTGAAGGTTATTCCATTACAATCCACTGAGCCATAACCCTTAGTAGCCCCTGAGGAATCATCTACAAAGACTGCTTTTGGACCAGACTCCTTTTTATATCTATGCAGATATTGTTTAACCCCTGTCATGTGTCTGGAGCACCCGCTATCCAGATACCAAACAGATTTCTTTAGATATTCCTGCATAGATATAACAAAGCCAGATTAGTTTCTATGATGAACCCACTTTCCAGTGGGTCCATGCTGTCGCTGACCAGCGACATTGGTCCTTCTCTGGTTTCCTCCCCCTCTTTGGTTGCAGTCCCTGGGTTCATGACGCATGCTTCCACAGATGTCACATCCAGGATAATGCTCGCACTCATCAGAGTGATGGTCGAAGAAGCCATAGTACTTGCAAGGGGGATTAGGTCTGTAACCCTGAGAGTTATCTCTGGGTTTAGGCTCAACCTTTCTTGAGGGTCGATGAGGAGTTTTTGATCTCATTTGAGTTCTGGTTCTTTGAACCGCAATGACCTCCTCATGCTCTCTAGATGTGTGTTCAGTGGACTCGCATGTGATACATGTTGGTTTCTTAGTTCAATCCTCAGATGAGTGATTCTTGAAATCGCAATGCTTACAAGGTCTAAACAAAGCTCTCCTCTTGGAGCTACTAGATCCTTCACCAAGAGAGTTAACAGATGGACTATTAACTCTGGGGTTGATTTGTTCTTTCAACCATTTTACCTCTTCCATCAAGGTGAGGAAAAGTTGCTTGGTGGGTGAAAGCTCTTTAGGGGGAGGAGTGGGTTTGTTGGAGTCCTTAGCCACAGAAACCTTTTTATTCGCTTTATCAGCGACTTTGAGAATTTAATTCCCAGGGGTTTTAGTTAGAGGTTTTGGGCCAAGCAAGGAATCAGATGGGTTAGCACCAGCGAGTCTTGGTGGGGCTGGTACCTCTGATTCTTTGTCAGAGTTCTTCTCATTCAAAGAGGTGGAAGAAGGAGAAGAAACATCTGAAGGGACAAATTTGACATTGGGAACAGGGATATGTTTTTTGTATCTACCCTTTCCCCCAATAGCCTGAACCACATCACCAGGTATGGATTCAGCGACTATTTCTTCCACTGTGGATTGAGCCAAATTCCATTTTTCAATGGTTTTTCTAAGTTCAGAATTTTCATCAAACAAAGACTCATTTTCAATGGATAATTTGCTCACTTCATTTTGAAGTTGATTAGCAAGATTCACAAATGGTATAAGATTTGTTAATTCAGATTGGCAAAGATTTAACTCTGTTTTAAGACTATGAAATTTGTTTAACAGGTTTTTTCTTTGCTCTTCCATAAAGTGGAGGTCAATCAAGGTATAGTTACTTACATGGTCTCTATCAGGACCTTCAGCCATAGATAACATTCTTTGTACCTTTTTCACGGTGATGTCCACCCATTGACCAGATCTTGCTTCACTTTTACCCACAACGGGTTCTTCATCAGCGACAACCATAAAGGCTCTGACGGTAGTGGTACCTTCATCCTCATAAGTGAGGGGTTCATCATCCCAGTCGAATGAGGCAGCGATCAGACCTTTTTCAGTCTTCTTAACATCTTTTTTCTTTGCTGCATCATCGGCTTTCTGGTTGAGTTTTAACAGCTCAGCTTTCAAGGATTTGTATTTGACTTTGTAGTCCTTCTTCCCTTCTGAGTCAGAGAGAGAGTTTTGCTTGAAAGGTGAGGTGGAAAACTTCTTCTTGTTGTTGTTGTTGCTGGATGAAGGGAAGCTTGGAGAGGAGGTTTTGTTTGACCAACAATCCTTCTGATAGTGACCAGTCTTTCCACAAGTGTAGCATGACACCTTGGATTTATCAACCTTTGCAGCTCCAACTCTACCAGATCTCTTGTAGTACCTCTTTTGATCAGCTAAAAGAGCTCTGTCATGGAACTCAGCATGTAATTCATCAAGAAATTCTTGACTACTTCTGGTGTCCTCTTCAATGTCAGAGTCGTTGTCCTGAAAGGAATGGTTAGCAACAAGAGCTTTTGAACCAGTGATACTGGTGGTAAACCTGTCAGTCTCTGATTTGTAAATGGAGTCAATTAGCCCTTCTTCATAGTTATATCTACCAAACAATTGGGCTAAAGTATCATTCTTTATAGCATTGTTAGCTCTTAAGGTCTGATTTAGGCTAAGCCATTTTCTAGGTAAACTATTGACAAAAGTAGCATTAACCTCAGCCTTAGGTAGAACAACTCCATTGTTTCCCAAATCATTCAACAAAATCTTAAGCCTAGTATAAGTTTGTGCAACAGTTTCTGTTTCCAAAGCTTTAAAAGCATTAAACTTAAGTCTAAGGGCTTGGATTTTGGTTTCTTTTGTTTCCTTTGGACCTTCATACCCTAGAACTAATTCAGTCCACATCTCCTTAGCAGAGTTGCATTTAATGATGGACTTCATAATGTTCTTGGGTAGGCAAGAGACTATGATACTTTTGAGTCTCTTGTCCTGGTTAGCCAGACGTCTATCCGTTGGAGACCATCGCTTAACAGGTTTCTTAATGGGTCTCTCAGGGGTAGAGGAAACAGCCAGTGGTACATAGGGACCATTTTCTAAGATTTCTATCAAGAAGGGTTCTAAGCCATCTAAATATATAAGAAATTCACTTTTCCAACTTGAGAAATCCTCTTCATCGAATGCTGGTACATTGGACACATGTGACCCCCCTCGAACATCAAGTAGTTGGGGAAGGTCATCATCATTATTACCAGTGCTTACAACTGGTGTAGGCATGGTAGTAGATGTGGTGGCCGGTATGGTGGTCGAAGTGGTACCTAAACTGGTTTGACCAAAAGGTGGAGGAGGTATAGTATCAGCCATATTAAGATCTTGATTTTAAAAACAAGAACGGTTTATGAAAAGTTTTATAAATCAAACCGCTCTGATACCAATTGAAAGTCCCTTAATATGACAATTGTTGATAAACTATAACTCTTGTAACCACGAAACACAATGAAATACTTTTCAAACGCGTAATGCTTTATTAAGTATTATAAACAAAGTATTACAAAGTGCTATGAATACACTCGTTGAATGACAACAAGATATGAACCCTAGAACAAGTAAACTAGATTCGAGACTCAAGTTTACAAGGGAACCAATGAGACGCTGGTAGACAGTTGAGGGCTCAGCGGTTCCAAGGTAAGAAAGAACTTAGATAAATTATCCAAGCACAAGGGTTGATTTACTTCTCCTTTCTCACTCCTATATATAGTGTACGAGGTTGCTTCCTTAGTGTGAGTAGTTGATACGTGTCACCTTCTGCATGGAAGAGTACAACGTATTAAATGCATGTCCAAATCGAGACATACCTTTAAACAACTTTAGGTGAACAGTTCTGCCAACTGTTCACCTTTTGTCCCACTAGGTCGTACTAGGCTTTATCTTGAATCTCTTGTTTTGTCCCGCTCAAAACACTTGGTAGATTCTCCCGCCTAAACTATAAAGGATTGGACAAGATTTGCTTGTCCCAGACTTCTAGGGTTCTTAAGTGATCTCTGAGTGTTGTCAACTCAGAGATCCTTGAACACCAGTACATTCCTTCAACATCCCAGCTATCCATAATCACTGGTGAGTATGACTTCGGATTGTCTTCGACTTCTCTAACGTTGTCTTTGACTTAAATGTTCCTGGTGTGCCAGCTGAGGCTTTGCCTTCCACTGGTCTAGTCTCTGTCGCTGGTCCTCTCAGCGATCAGTAAACACTTAGTCTAATTAAACAAATCTAGACTGGGCCATAGTTAAAACTTTCATTGGCCCAACACTTACGTACAGATAGAGATGGTGAATATTATGATCTTGTATATTTTCATTTTGTAGGAATAATTCATGAAACTACGACTCCTTACACACCACAACAAAGTAGTGTGACTGGAAGGAAAAATAGAGCTCTTAAAGTAATGGTTAATTCCATGTTATCTAACTCTAGTTTGGGTGACGCGTTCTGGGGAGAAGCCATGTTAACGACTTGCTATTTATTGAATAGGGTTCCTAACAAAAGGAACAAGACTAACCCACATGAAATTTGGTATAAGAAATTACCCAACTTGGCATTTTTGCGAGTTTAGGGGTGTCAGGATGTTGTTAGGCTTCCGGACCCTAAAAGGACAACTTTGGGTGAATAGGGTATTGACTGCATCTTTTGTTGGATATTCTGAGCATTCCAAGGCATATAGGTTTTATGTCATAGAACCTAATGATTTTTTTTATCAACACATTTATAGAATCGAGAGATGCAATATTTGATAATATTTCTCTTCAATACCTAGACCAAAGGATATTATACCAAATTCAGATGAATTTCGAGGGGATGATCATTCTAATGATGTACCAAGTGAGATTATCTTGGTTATGGGGAGTCATCATATTTCATTCCAAAGAGTGGTGGATGCCGGTTTGTTTAGAGGGATCAAGATTGGTTCGTTTCTCCAATTATCTCATTTATTTTATGCGGATGATGCCATCTTCATGGGGAATTGGAGTTAGTCTAATATTAGTACGGTTATTCAGGTCTTGGATGTTTTTCATAGGTCTTCGGTTCTTCATATTAATATGAATAAGAGTAAGTTGTTGGGGATTTCGGTGGAAGATAATCTGGTGGAGCAGGCTGCAACAAAGATTGGTTGTATGGTGCTAAAAACTCCCTTCAAATATCTTGGTTATAAAGTTGGAGCCTGATAACACCCAAATTCAACATGTTTTTGGGAGCGTTATCCGTACTATTGTACATGTATTTTGGTTATTTCTATAATGCTTTTGTGCATATTTGTGCCAAAATGTGTTTGCAAGTCTATGTGTAGCCACTTGCAGGAATGAAGCATAAAGCAATGCAAAAGTGGAGATTCGTACGAGTACGGACAATCCTAGTCAAGTTCAAGACCCGTATACGAGTTACAAGCCTTTGAAGATTTATCTCGGGGGCAAGAACAAGCGTCTTCAAGAATCTACAAGCCTCACAAGTAATCCCGACCCTGGGAAATACAAGAAGAATCATGTAGCTAGTTGTAGTTACAAGTGCAAAAGTTACTCAGTAGGATAGTTGCCACCAACATTCTGAAAGTTTCCACCAGCAATTCCTTCCACCAGCACTCAGTTTTGCCACCAGCGAAGTACAAGTTTCCACCATTTCCTTTCAAGTGGACAGATTTTACTACAAGTCATATGCATATTCTTGAAGCATCTTTGGAATACACATGAAGCTTCTATTGGAGATTCTAGAACTTGCCACCAAGCACACAACTTTGGCTCCAAGTATTTTTCTTTGGCTTCAAGCCAAGCATTAAAATTCATGCCTTCAATTCCACCATAAATAAGACCCATGGGGTCATTGTAACATACCACTCATAACAACTAACTACCACCTTCATTATTCACCAAGGGAACTCTCCCAACCTTGGTGAAAGTCCCCATTCCCGGATTTGATCACAGTGAGCCAAAAAATGACAGTTTTGAAGCTCCAATCATCAAAATAACCTTGCCAAACTCTAAGGGATCATTACCCTTATCATTGATAGTGTTTCTTGATACCTACATCACCACCGATCTTCACCAAACCTTTCCAAAACCCGCCTCAATGCTCAAATACGAATTTCCATTTACATAACCCAAAAGACCACAAACTCCTACCATTGGTTCGAAACTTGTAGTCAATTGGAGGCCTAAGGATTGCTCTAATTCCTTCTATTTACTTATTGTAATCATACTTTGGGTAACTTTTGTTACTTTCATGATGTTGAACTCTATGTCATATGTTGAATGTTGGTTGTTGATTAATATGATCATGGAGTACTGTTCTTATACTTGTTTGGAATAATGTAAATAATTAAATATGAATATGGAGTGTTTTATTTTGCAATGTTAAATTATTATTTTGTTTATAAGTTTGGTTAAATTAATATTAGTCTTGATAACCTGTTGATAAACCATAATTGGGTCTAAAGGTCGAAAGGATTCTTAATTATGTTTTGTTCTAAATGTTAATGCGCATATATGTTTGGTGTATCATGATTGACAACCATGAGTAAACAAGTTAAATGGATTAATAAATATTTAATCTAGAGTATAGGTCGATAGGGTTCTAATGAACAAGTTGGCTAAAATTATACTTCTCACAAATGGTTTTTAACTACCGGTTTGTAATATTGATCATAGGTCGAAAGAGTTCTTTATTCTAAACCGCGTCATGTGCAATTCCATGATATTACCCATTGACTTGAAATTGTATACTTATAATTTGTGTGTTAATGCTTAACTATTTACCCGATAATCTATTCACTCCATTGAAATGAATACTAGTTCCAAACAAGTACCCTTTATTATTATTGTTATCTCATTTTAGTTGCTTAATCATCATCTTAAGTGTTGTTATTTATTTGCTTAATTGTTACTTATATGGTAATTTTGGGAGTGACAACCATTTTTACCACAAGCGTTACATTGTTACTAAGATTACAACCGAAAACATCCAAATCCCAGTGAGCGACCTCAGCTTACCACAACAAGCTAGCTACAAACGAAAGGGTCATACTTGCCCGTGTTTTCTTAGCTTATTCGGTAATCCTTGTTATAAATTTAAAACTTGTGTCAACACAAAGAGAACGCATCAGAGCCGTCATGTAGCGAATTCAGTCTTGGAGTGATGTCATTGAGGGTATGGAGGCTCGACTTTCCAAATGGAAGCTAAAGACGCTTGCTATAGGTGGCAGATTTACGCTCCTCAAATCGGTTCTAGGTGCGATCCATATTTATCACATGTCTATGTTTAAAGTACCCATGCAGGTGCTGCAGAAACTTGAATCTATTCGGGCACGTTTTTTCAGTGGCGCGGAGGTGAATTCAAGAAAACCAAGTTGGGTTCGATGGAAGAATGTGTTAGCTTCTAAGAACACCAGAGGTTTAGGGGTCTCGAGTCTCTATGCACTTAATAGGGCTCTCATGTTCAAGTGGGTATGTAGATTTATATCTAAAAAAACTTCGTTGTGGGCTCGTGTTATTACAACTTTGCATGGTGAAGGAGGTAAGATTGGCGAGTCGATCAAGTATTCTTATTCATCAGTCTGGCTTAATATCGTTAAAGAAGTCGAAACATTGAAGCGACATGGTATTGACCTTATGAGCTTTATTACGCCCACTTTGGGTAATGGTTTAGATACATCGTTTTGGGATGTCCCTTTGCGTGGTGATATGTCTTTTAAAGAGTTGGCCCATATAATATACGCGTTAGTGTAGACGAAAGGGATATCGGTTGGGCGAAAATGTCTCATGATAATCTTAGGCAGACTCTTCGGAGACAACCGAGAGGTGGGACTGAGCAAGCCTAGTTAGACCTGATTCAGGAGAAGGTTGAGGGTATCATTCTTAACAGTTCTAAAGATAGATGGACATGGAATCTTGATGGTGTAGGCGAGTTTTCAGTTGCTCCAGTCAGGAGAACTATTGATGATTACTTCCATACGTTAGATAATACAAAAACTAGATGGGTGAAAGAGGTGCCGATCAAGATTAATATCTATGCGTGGAAGGTTAAAAATGATTGTTTCCTCACCAGATTTAATATGTCTCGTCGAGGTATGGAGCTGGAGTCGATATTATGCCCTTTATGTAATAGTTCGGATGAAGCATCTAGGCATTTGTTCTTTTCTTTTCAACTTGTGAGATACATTATGAAGAAGATTACCAGATGGTGGGAGTTGGAGTATAGGGACCTTGATTCCTATGAAGCCTGGCTCGTTTGGATGACATCTATTTGTCTCCCAACAAAAGCTAAAAAGGTGATTGAAAGCATTTGTAACATTTTGTTGTGGTATACTTGGAATTGGCGAAATATGACGATTTTTGGGCAGGAAACTACTTCTAAGGCGAATATTTTTTATGAGATTGTATCTAGGTCGTTTTGGTGGATTAAGTCTACATGTAATGCTAGATTTAGCTGGAATGAGTGGCTTAAAAACCCTAGTATTATTTTGATGTAATCTTCTAGCATCTTGCTAGTTTTGTTTAATAATATTACCGTTAAAAAAGAGCTAGAAAGCTAAATCACATGGTTCTTATTTTCAACTATATTTAGTTGAGGGATCAAGAGATCAAATTGGATCTTAATATTCTTACTGTTATAGTATAGAGGAGGATCCAAGAACCTATAATGAAGTTATGCAATCTTGAGATGTTGCCTTCTGGAAAGAAGCAAATAGATGATGAGATTGGTTCAATTATGGAAAATAATACATGGGACTTGTCTAGTTTACCACCAGGTTGCAAGCCTTTAGGCAGTAAATGGATCTTCAAGAGGAAGATGAAAGTCGATGGATCAATTGACAAGTTTAAAGCTCGACAAGTAATCCAAGGCTTGAGACAAAAAGAAGGGATCGATTATTTTGATACCTATGTACTAGTTGCTCGTATTACTACTATTATATTGTTGTTAACCTTGGCTGCTATTCACAATCTAGTGATCCATTAAATGGATGTCAAAACAACATTTTTAAATGGTGATTTGGAGGAAGAAGTGTATATGAAGCACCCGGAAGGATTTGTTATGCTTGATAAAGAGCATATTATTTATAAGTTGGTTAAGTCATTGTATGGGCTGAAGCTAGCACCTAAGCTGTGGCATAAAAAGTTTGACGAGGTTGTGTTGTCTAGTGGTTTCCTCCTAAACCAATCTGACAAGTGTGTATAGAGCAAAATTGATGGCTCCGTTAAGGGTTTTATAATTTGTCTATATGTTGATGACATGTTGATATTTGGCACTAACCAAAATCAAGTTGGTAAAACTAAGAAGTTTTGTCATTAAAGTTTTCCATGAATGATATGGGAGAATCATACGTTATTCTTGGTATTAAGATTAAATATGAGAATAAAAGGATTGTAATTACCCAAGCTCACTATGTTGAGAAAATACTAAAGAAACTCAATCATGAAGATTGTTCTTCGGTGAGTACTCCCATGGATATGGTTAGAAAATTATGCCAAATACAGGTAACCCTATGGATCAGCTCGAATATTCAAGAGCTATTGGCTGCTTGATGACTAGCACTAGACCTGATATTGCTTATGCAGTTGGTAGATTGAGCAGATTGACTAGTAATCCTACTAGACATCATTGGTATGCAATAACAAGGGTATTCAACTACTTAAGAGGTACTATGAATTATGGTTTATCATATGTTGGATATCCTTCTATGTTAGAAGGTTATTCTTATGCTAGCTAGATAAATCATGTTGAAGGTTCATCTTCTACTAGTGGATGGATGTTCTTGCTAGGGAAGTACCATTTCATGGGCTTCAAGAAGCAAACATGGATCACTGGTTCAACTATGGAATATGAGTTTGTAGCATTGGTTGCTGTTGGTAAAGAAGTAGAATGGCTAAGAAACTTGATACATGATATTCTAATATGGTCACCAATTTCTATTCATTGTGATAATTCTGCCACTTTAACTAAAGCTTAACGTCATATTTACAATGGCAAGTCTAGGCATTTGGGTGTTAGAAATAGTATGATTAGCGAGATAATCATGAATGGTGTGATATCTATTGAGTTTATTCAATCACAACATAATCTAGCTGACCACTTGATGAAGGCGTTAGCTAGAGACCTAGTGTTTAAGTCAGTGACAGGGATGGGATTTAAGTCCACCTAAATCTACTACTTATGAGATACCTAATTCTCTTCTAATACAACGTTAGAAGCTGAATTCAATGTGAAAAGCTCAATGCTAGAGATTGAAGCACATGTGTTTATCTTTCTAAGGTATGTGTTTAGACCTACAAGTGATGGTTAGGTTGAAGTGTATTTTCTTAGTGGTTCTTTTGATAAATTGCATGTAGTAGCAAGACTAAAAGGACCACCTATGTGAGCATGAAGTTTTGCCGCTTCAAGGAGCTTTGACTTGGCTTCATATATGTTCATTAATGGATACAGACACATGGCTTGTAATAGTGTCAAGTACGGATAATAGAGTGTTGGAGAATTTGTTGGTGATTTTATGTGTATAGTATCTCCAGATATTCAAATGATTTGACAGGGTTCAATCGTTATGACACCCTTGGAATGTGTATTGTACTAAGATGAAAATTCAATAATAAGACATTTTCATTTATGCATTTTTTATGTTTATTTTATTTACATTTATATATTCTTATATATAGTTTAGTAAATAAGGGATTACACTAAAATAAGGAGAATTTGTTGGTGATTTTAGTGTCATCAACTACATTTTAGGTAATTGAATTTACTAGAGACTAATGCGATTTCATAATCGGTTGTGATATACGAGTAAGGAAAGTGTGGAGTGCACGCTCGTTGAGCTAGTATGTCTTCGACCACAACAAAGATGCAAGGGTCAAAGGGGTTGCGCCCCATTGTGATGTCAAAAGACAGAGTCCCTTGCTGGAGTATGGGGGCAACGATCCCAACAAGGTTCGGGGCGCCCAGACCCAAACGGTATATCCATTACTACAAGTAATCGTTTTCCCCTTTTCTTAAACCATTGTAACTGTTGGAATAAAAGTTGTGTCGGTTGATCTATAAACGATTCTAACTACCATAAACCGCATAAACATGTCGTTTTGTTCATATATATACATAGTACAATTGGTTTCCAGAACATATGATATTACATACAATTCCATTTCCGTTCTTTTTTGTTCTCGCTTAATATCTTTGTTGCCTAAAAACTAATTGTTTTTTGTAAATTATCCCAATAAAGATTTCGTGATTTCCACACAGCTAAAAGGTCATAATATTTTATTCAAAAAATAAATTTAAAAAATTTAAAAAAATATCCAAGATTATCATCACACCCTTAACCTTATTCTCTAACAATTACTCGCGATGTATCACTATCTGATAACCACATCGTTGAACAAAATTTAACTTTAGCTTAATATGTTTCAAACAAAATCGTACCACATAATCCACATACTAAACACCAAATACAATATCACTTTGTGAAGTCGATATAATATTTAACCAAAAAAACCTTTATAAAACCACTTTAATGAAACAGTAACATTACATCATTAAGCAACTATATATCTTATGTTCACTCACATGCAAAAGAACCTTATAAAATTCTGGTAAAATGTCATAATCATACTAAGGGGCTTCACATCCACCATGGAAATTATTACTAGTATTATTCGTTAATGAATATCAAGGTCCACACAAGGACGGAATGGTATCCGGGACATTTATGAATTTTATTATTATGTAGTGTTAATTTTTGAAAAAAAATATTGATTTGTTTATGGATTTTTTTAAGTGTATCTTAAATGCATCTGGTCAATCAAAATATGTTTCTAATTTTCGTTTTAATTCGATTTCTATACATGTGATGTTATGTTTCAAAAAAATTTGTACACCCGATTATATTTTGTTCTAGCTTCTTCGTAGGTCCACTTTTCCCATACAGACAAACAACACTAGCTGTCTATCCATCTTACTACTATATACTTTAAACCTTCATTTCATATTTTTTTTTATAAAAATTTTCATACCCTTTAAAGTCTCTCTCAATCACGAGCCTAACATAACAAATCAAGTGTCAATAGTTTTTGTTTCTTTCACATGTAAAAATCTTCATATTTTGTATGGAGACTATATGTTGTTAGTAGGATAATATAACTATATAGGTACTGCATATTGTTGTTTTTCATTGTCATTGTGTGTAGTAAAAAAATATGAGGTTTTCGCGGTTTGTGGTGGTGGTGTTTCTTGTCATGATGGCGCGCTGTTCTTATGCGCGAAATGGTATTGAAGTTGTGAAGCATTTGAATAAGCTGAATAAGCCTTCAATGAAATCTATTAAGGTATACTTTCTATATCTATCTATTACTTAGTGTGTAATAGTAATAAGTTTTGAACTTAGAACTGCTTATTTCAAACTGCTTATGTGATTATCTAAATGTACTAACAGAGTCCAGATGGTGATATAATTGATTGTGTGCATATTTCGAAACAAGCAGCTTTTGATCATCCTTCACTCAAGGATCACAAAATTCAGGTATACTTTTCGAAAATTCGAGAATTTCAAGCACTTTCTAATTATAGTAAGTTTTGTTGAAATGCTATAATATTGTGAATATAGATGAGGCCAAGTTACCATCCAGAAGGGATAAACTATGAAAACATGAAAGTATCATCACAAGAAAATGAGGGTACAATTAACCAATTATGGCATTTAAACGGGAAATGTTCTGAAGGAACAATTCCCGTTAGACGAACAAAAACAGAAGACGTACTAAGAGCAAGTTCTATTAAAAACTATGGCAAGAAAAACAGTTTATCAGCAGTTGCACAACCAAATTCTATTGATCTTGATCTCATCAACCAAAGTGGTCATCAGGTACAACTTACAAGTCATGTTTGACTTAGTTGACTTATGTTTTGACTACCCTTTTTGGTTTTAGTGAATGTTGATTGTGTTATGTTTGATTTTGGAGTTCATTTAGCATGCAATTGCATATGTTGAAGGAGAGTTTTATGGAGCGAAAGCAACTATGAATGTTTGGGAGCCGAAAATCCAACAAACGAATGAGTTTAGTTTATCGCAGATATGGTTGTTAGGAGGGTCTTTTGCTTCTGATCTTAATAGCATTGAAGCTGGTTGGCAGGTAGATTTTTATAAAATTTTGCTAATTGTTAGTTGATATGTCGGCCCATTATGTTTAGGCTTTAGCCCATTTATGTTACTTCTAGATCTTTCCTATATGCCTATATATTGTAATCACTATATTGAATAATTGAAGGAAATAATCAAATCAACATGGTATCACAGCCATAATTTATTCTCCCTTAACAAACTCTCTCTAAATCTCGTGTTTTTTTTTTTTTTTTTTCCCTCATCCCTTTAGCATCTCTCTTATCAATTTAAAAAAAAAAAAAAAAAAAAAAAAAAAAATATCATCCATTCTTATTGCCGTCATACACGGTTTGTATTGATAGAATATTTGTGGTATTTGAAATCAAGTGTGATTATTCATACAGTGGGGTTAGATATTTAATCATTGATTGGCTGAGTATTAATTGTATTGCTTTTGTTCAAGTTGAGGTTCGTCTATTGGTGTGTTAGTTCAGATTCATTTGCTCGGGACGACTACTAGTGGTACTTCGTTCAAGTTAACAAATATGAATTCTTTATTTGCGGGCCAGGCATCTGTTCCGACAGGAAAGGTATTAATACCGAATGCATTGAGTAGTATGAGTATTCAAGATAACATTTGGAATATGGATACAGGTGCGTCATCACATCTTAATTCTAATGTTAATAATTTAAGTAGTGTTTTTAATTCTTGCTTGTATTCATCTGTTCGTGTCGGTGATGGTAAAACTATACCCGTCACAAACACGGGCCATAGCATTCTTCCCACACTTCATCGCCCTTTACATCTCCATAATGTTCTTGTTACCCCAAATATCATTAAAAATCTTATATCCGTTCGTCAGTTTACTCGGGACAACAATTGTACTATTGAGTTTGATGCTTTTGGTTTTTCTATAAAAGATTTCCTCACTCGTCATATCCTTCTTAGATGTGATAGCTCAGGTGATCTTTATCCGGTAACTGAGCCGTCGTCTCTTCCAAGTGCTTTGATCTCTCTCAACCCTTCTACGTGGCACCAACGTCTCGGTCACCCGGGTAATGACGTGTTACGCTCCCTTGTTTCTCGTAATCTTATTTCTTGTAGTAAAGAGAAGTCTCCTCATGTTTGTCATGCTTGTCAGCTTGGCAAACATGTGAGACTTCCTTTTTCAAGTTCTACTTCTATTGTTTCGAGTTGTTTTGAGATTATTCATTCTGATATTTGGACATCCCCTATAGTTAGCGCGGGTGGTTTTAAGTATTATGTGATTTTTCTTGATCATTTTTCTCATTATCTGTGGATCTATCCTCTTCGAACTAAATCCGAAGTGTTTGCTAAGTTTGTTAACTTCCGTTCTTATGTTAAAAATCAATTTCAATGTGATATTCTTGGTTTTCAGTGTGATCATGGTGGTGAGTTCGATAACACCCAACTCCTTGACCTTTTCTCTACACATGGGATTCAAATGAGATTTTCTTGTCCAAAAACCTCTCAACAAAATGGAAAATCCGAACGTATGATTCGTACTATCAATAATATGATCCGTACATTACTTTTCCAAGCTCACCTTCCGCCCATATTTTGGGTCGAGGCACTTCACATGGCCGCCTACCTTCTAAACCTCCTTCCCTCAACCGCCATTCAAAATGAGGTACCGCTTACCAAACTGTTCAATAAACAACCTAATTATTCCAAACTTCGCACTTTTGGATGTCTGTGTTATCCCCATTTATTTCCACCACACAAACTTGCTCCACGAGCCACACCATGTATATTTTTAGGGTACCCGGCCTATCACGAAGGTTATCGTTGTCTCGACTTAACCACAAACAAAATTATTATCTCTAGACATGTAACCTTTGACGAGCATCAATTTCCTTATGGATCAATTACACCTTCCTCCTCATACGAATTCCTAGACACATCTCCCTCACTAATTACTCGTCATGTAATACATAATCCTCCACCACCAACACCTATCATTGATCCACCAACACCTATTGTTGACCCACCAACACCTCAAACACCAACCCCCCACCCTACTCCTATCCCCAACCAATCTAGTGTCTCACGACCATCTAATGGCCTACCACCTGGTTTCTCTCCACTTACATCGGCCCAGTCTACCCATCACCCTACACCACCTATAACCCATACCCAATCTACAGTCTCGTCTCCAACTGAAACCCAAACCCAAACCCAAACCCAAACCACCTCAGAATCCATCACTAGTAATGCACCAACTCGAACTCACCACATGGTCACCCGAAATCAAGATGGCACGCGTAAGACCACTCAACGTCTAAACCTTCATGTTTCTCATATCTCTCCTATACCAAAATCACCGTCGCTTGCCTTATCCGATCCGCATTGGCGGGATGCTATGTATGATGAATATAATGCTTTAATTAAAAACAGTACTTGGGTTCTCGTTCCAAGGCCTCCTGGTGCCAATATTGTGCGGTGTTTGTGGTTATTTCGGCATAAATTTCATGCCGATGGTTCATTGAGTCGGTATAAAGCCCGGTTGGTTGCCAATGGTAGTAGTCAACAGCTTGGTATTGACTGTGATGAGACTTTTAGCCCGGTTGTCAAGCCGGCCACTATTCGTACTGTTCTTAGTCTTGCATTGACTAGACATTGGCCTGTTCATCAGCTAGATGTTAAGAACGCTTTTCTTAATGGTGATCTGTCAGAGACTGTCTATATGCATCAGCCTCCAGGTTTTGTAGATTCTCGGTATCCTAATCATGTATGCCGCCTTCAGAGGTCTTTATATGGGTTGAAACAAGCCCCTCGAGCTTGGTTTCATCGATTTGCTGCTTATGCTACCCGAGTTGGATTTTCTTCGAGTCGATGTGATTCTTCTTTATTTATTTACAGATCTGGTACTGACACTGCATATTTGTTGATTTATGTGGATGATATTGTTCTCACAGCCTCTTCTACAGCTTTGCTTCAGAAGATTATTTTCTCTCTACACAGGGAGTTTGACATGACAGATCTTGGCGCCCTTAATTATTTTTTGGGGATATCAGTTAAGCGTGACAAAACAGGGATGTTTCTCTCTCAAAAGAAATATGCTATGGAATTACTTAAGCGAGCAGGTATGCTTAACTGCAACCCTACCCGGACTCCAGTCGACACTGAGTCCAAGCTTGGTCCCGAAGGGACACCCGTTTCAGATCCTACATTGTATCGGAGTCTTGCAGGTGGCCTACAGTATCTTACATTTACTCGTCCTGATTTGTCTTATGCTGTGCAACAAATTTGTTTATATATGCATGATCCTCGGGAGCCTCACTTAGCTGCTCTCAAGAGGATTCTTCGTTATGTCCAGGGCACTTTAGAGTTCGGTTTACAGTTATATGCATCTTCAGGATCTTCTCTTGTGGCTTATTCTGACGCCGATTGGGCTGGTTGTCCTGCTACTCGTAGATCTACATCCGGATATTGTGTCTTTTTGGGAAATAATATTTTATCATGGTCTTCCAAGCGACAACAAACTCTTTCACGTTCTAGTGCTGAAGCTGAATACCGAGGCGTTGCTAACGTTGTCGCTGAGACGGCATGGCTACGGAATCTTCTTCGGGAATTACACACACCTCTACTCGCTGCAACTCTTGTGTATTGTGATAATGTTAGTGCTGTGTATATGTCTGCTAATCCGGTGCAACATCAACGAACCAAACACATTGAGATTGACATTCATTTTGTTCGTGATATGGTTGCTATGGGCCACGTACGTGTTCTTCATGTTCCATCTCGGTACCAGTATGCAGATATCTTCACCAAAGGTCTTCCTTCAGTGTTATTTGAAGAATTTCGCACCAGTTTGAGTGTTCGATTGCCTCCCGCTCAAACTGCGGGGGAGTGTTAGTTGATATGTCGGCCCATTATGTTTAGGCTTTAGCCCATTTATGTTACTTCTAGATCTTTCCTATATGCCTATATATTGTAATCACTATATTGAATAATTGAAGGAAATAATCAAATCAACACTAATAAGTATGAAATTGTCGAAATTTAAGTAGTACTCCGTAACACAAAGTTAATGTATGGTCCTTAACGATATCAGGTTAGTCCGGATCTATATGGAGATAATAACACAAGGTTCTTCACATATTGGACTGTAAGTTCACTTAACTTCATGTTTATCCATCTAGTTAAAAGCAAGCTTTACGGACATTGTGAATATAGTAATATATAGTTACGATTACTTGATATAAAGTGGAACTGCCTAATTATCAGTAACTTTATCTTACTGATAATCTGATTATGAATCTATGATTCCTAAAGTTGTAGAAATTAAAAAACATAAAAGCCTTTTTTAAATTTAGAAAGAACATATGGCTCAAATTTACTAACTGTATGTAAATTTAAGATGATAAGATTTCTAAAAAAAGAAAAGTTGCTAGTACTATTTTATACCAGTATTGCATAGGATTCTGATAATGGGCACAATTGTGGGTCCTTAACAATGTTTTTTTAAAAACATATGTATGCAGAGTGATGCATATCAAGCCACAGGCTGTTACAACCTTCTTTGTTCTGGATTTATTCAAATAAACCATGAGATAGCATTGGGGGCCAGCATCTCTCCTATCTCCAAGTATCAAAATTCCCAATATGATATCAGCATACTTGTTTGGAAGGTATATTGCTAATTCCTTATCACATTATATGTTTAGAGAGTTAATACTATTATGGCAAACCGACGGCTTTCTTGGCCTTTTTAGTCTTTTTAGCCTTAAAACGGAGTCGTTTTTTAACAAGAGTTTGTCTATCTTGCGACCTGGTTTTTTATATAAAACTTTTTAACAGATATGGAATGGTCAATTCTGGTACAAGAGAACAAACAGAAGTAATTAATGTGAAGTTATATTTAAAAGTTAAAACCAAGACCTTTGTAGTCTTATATAAAGTTTTAATAATATGGTTTGAAATTGTTGTTCACCTATGAGGAAAAAGAACAGTTTATATAATAGAAAGTTGAAATAGGGAATCTTTGACAATTGTCCCTCATGGCCTGTTTTTGAATGTCTCAATTATTAATGTCAAACACAGTAGTCAATAATTCAATATGAACATGATATTTTATGCATCTTAAGAACTAATTTCAGTTTATCTGGTGTATTTTATGCATAGTGGCATATGTTTATAGTTTTGAATGAAAACTAAAGAAACCTATCAGTTTCGAAGAGGAACTATAGGTGGCAAGATGTAGTTGTTGAGCGATTCGGGTATTGCAGATCGAAAATTTTACTTCCTTTTTAAAATTTTGCCTTTTGACCCGTACCGACAAAGTGTAACGCCCACTAACTCATTATCACATATAAGGGTTGATATTGCCTGATTTGCCTCTAGAAAGGCACTTCTTTTGACTTGTAAAAGTCATAGATATGGGGTTGGCAAATGGCCATTAACAAAAAACTAGTGTGCACTAGCTTTAGTATAAACAACTATGCATAAATCAGCAACCATGCCAATCTGAAGAAAATGACAAAAGTGCCCATAGCGAGATTTCAAATTGTTCACATTATTAAACGATAGTATTGGCCCACAATCGGGCTTGGGCCAATACTATCGTTTAAAACATATTTCAACTCATTTACTTATAAATGGATTGATGCGGGTTTAGTCGTATGCAATAGTGTCAAATAAAAGATCAGATGAAATGAAAACGGGTCAAATGGGTCAAACTGATAAAAAGTGACCCAACTTTCAAAATCGCGTCAAAAACTATTGACTATAATAGCATACGAGTATATTTTGTAATCATAATTAATACTGTATATATCAACAATTTGTGGAACTTATTGATATATGTTTGGTACAATTGATCAGGACCCCGAGCAAGGGAACTGGTGGATGCAATTTGGTAGAGGAAATGTATTAGGATACTGGCCAGCCTCGCTCTTTTCTTACTTAACTGATAGCGCATCAATGATCCAATGGGGAGGTGAGGTAGTGAACTCAGCGTCAGACGGGCAGCACACCACCACCCAAATGGGCAGCGGTCATTTCCCGGAAGAAGGTTTTGGTAAAGCAAGTTACTTCAGAAACGTTCAAGTAGTTGACGGATCAAACAGTCTAAGGACTCCTAAAGAGGTGGAAACCTTCACTGAGGAGCCTAACTGCTATGATGTTCAAACGGGTAAGAATGCTGGTTGGGGCAGCTACATTTACTACGGAGGACCGGGTAGAAACCCAAACTGCCCATAAAATCGTCACGTCAAGAAGTTCACATTGAACTACATCAACAGCTTGTTGGCATGTACTATTAATATAGGTGTAATTAGGTACGAGTGTTCTAATTCAGAGTACTTCGTGTATTTTAAACGGGTATCTTAGAAAAAAACAGTGGTATGGATTATTTTGATTTGGGTTCGGGTTTGGAAGTTTTTAATCACGACGACTCACGAAACTATGAAGTGTAAGTACTTGGGTTAGTCGTTTCTATGTATAATTGTGACATTACTATTGTATTACATTTTTTTTCACTTCATCATAATATTTGTATTTGTTGACATTCGTATAACATATGTTATCCATGCCCAATATATACTTAGTATAAGTTTAATTGTATACGTGCATAATTCTACTAATGAGCTCGAACCTAGTGTTAAGATGAACTAGAGTTGAGCTTCCTTTGGTTTAGGACAAGTGTATAAATTACATGAGACTAAACCAGGATACATCTCGTGTCTTATAGACTTGAGCAAGCCGAGTATAAGTTCCGATTCAGGCTCGTTTCCGCACCTAGTTTTAAGAATTTTCTCTATCTTTGCTGCATATAAATCACAACCAAAATCACCTCTGTTCATAGAGATAAATAATGTAGGATAAGATAGAACCCAACCGCATTCACTGAACGTTCACAAAATTGTGACCAACTAAAACTAGTAATGCAACATCAACCCATACAACAGAAGGCTTATGCTCAAAGCAAATGAAATCTGATTCAACGCTTATAAATCGTACTAGTAGGTCGAAAAAAGACATGAAATAAGTTATGTAGTCAACTGCAAGAGACAACAAATAAATCAGCTAGCTAGTAAATCTTAACAAACAACGCAGTTATTGGAGTATCACTTATTAGTATACAAACAACGCAGAACATTATATTCATGTTCTTATAGAGTCGAATTCGTTACACCAAATAGTAAATCTTAGCAAAGCACTAATTATTATTATCCGAGTAATGTAAAAACCCAGAGTTCAATCTGGATTAAAAACAAGCAAAAACCTAGACCCGGTGACCCTCGGTTTGAGCAGGGTCAGCCCAGGTCAACCAACAGAAAGCCTTAGTAGTATCATTTTAATAACCTAAACTAATCTAATTACCACGTACTTTGATAGTTATCCCTTCCAACCTCATCATCAATGAATGATCGAACTTGTCTCATCAAGCAAAAGTAGTGTTTCCATGTACAAACTCACACGTTGCCTAAACGACTTTCCATTAATCCCAATACCGTTAATACATCCCGATGAGGGTTCATAAACTTCAAGTCTGGAGTACCCTTCGATACCATCCTCTTCTAGTACATCTATTATAACTTCACCATTCTTCCTGAACCCCAATACTCCATATACTCCACTTAACGGCCACTTACCACTGGGTTGCTTAATAGTAAACATCTTAGTAAACGACTTTGTAACAATATCCATCATCCACACACCACAACCTCTTACCTCATTATCATAATTACCTCGATCATCATAATCATCATCCGCAAGCACACAAAGCGACTCATTCACCTCTGCCACTTTCCAAAATCTTATTTGTAAGAAGCATTCCGGAAGACGACGCACTAGGCCAAACTTCTCACTTTCCAAATCAAAGGAAACAATAAGTTTAGTCCAATCATCACTACCAAGATCTACAGCAGTCCAATAAATACACCCTTTAACACAAACCTGATTCCCTTCCATACCACACTGGTTTAAAGCAGCTGGAACATTACGTACGCTTTTCCAAACACGTGAACTTAACGTAAAAACCATGACATCCTTCTCCATGTAATGTGTATTAACCTTAACAAGCTTAGGGTCACTAGTATCACTACAAAATCCAAAACCAACAACAAATTCTATATCCAACGCACAGGGGATAACAATACCAACAGATTTCCGAATGATAGGATTCCAAAGAACAGCCATTCGTTTTCTTAATTCTGAATGAAAACCGTAAGAACATGACAACCCGTTAACAGAATCGAGCATTTCCCATGAGAGATCAGTTAAACTACGAAAAGAGGTTAAGGAAACTTTCCTGTTGGGGAAAGTATCGTCATCGATAATGGAAGTGAATTGGGGCTGCTGATCACTATCTAAGGTGTGGCATACAAGTAAATGGCTCTGAGATCGGTTGTGGTTAATGCGGGTGTGATCATTGATGAATTCATAGCTTTTGACAAAAGACTTCCATTGTTTCGAAACCGATTGAAATCGAACAAGTGGTTTTACAGCTGGAAGTCTTTTCAAGATTTCTGTTTGGATATCGAAGGGTATGTGCTGCGACATTTTTCTGGGATCGTTTAAGGTTTCAATGTTGGTTCGTGTTGTTTGCCGCATGGTGTTTTTTATCATGATAATTATCATGCAGTGCATTATAAGAATAGTCGGCCCTTAGGTTATTAGTAAAATTTAATTTTTAGTCCCTAAGTTTTGAGGGTTTCAATGAACTGACTCTTTTCACGAAAAGCTTAGGACCGGATCGTTATAAAGCTCAACCGAGCTGAGCCAAAACGAGTTGTGCTTATTTAATAAACAAGCCTGAGCCCGAACTTTATACAAAAAGATCGAGTAAGCACGCGAACCCAAGAAATATATACGTGTATATATATATATATATATATATATATATATATATATATATATATAGTGTAAGGTTATTTTTAAAACCAAAAAAAATGTAACTGCGAGAACCACTTTTTTACTACTTTTGATACATAATTTACAACAAGATAATGCAGAATAGCATTTTTGAAAATATATGCCACTTAATTTAGAAAAAAAGATTAAATAAAAGGTATTATTGGTATTCTTGGTACACATGTCAAAACGATTAAGATAAAATAACTTCTCTCCTTGCATAACACAACCGCCACTTTTTTGCTTTTATTCTCTTTCAGTTTTATCGTATCAAAAAAATATATATCAAAGATAAATACCATTGATTGTTCATTTATATTATCAAAAAGATTCAGATCCATGATGATTATGATTGTTAATTTTTATTGTTCTAAGATAAATATGATCGGTATAACATAATGATGGATGATGATGTTACCGATCGACAAGGTATGATTTATATCTATGCTCGGATCGAAATCTTTTTCGGTATTCATTTACATTTTGAAATTGTTTTTAAAATCGTTTTGTGATCGATGACTCGGACTAACAAAGAAGGTTGTCATTCTATTTTAGTCGAGATCAAGAATCCTCTTTTAATATACTATAAGGTTGATGTGGGATCCCTTGTTTTATATTTATCTGATTCTCTTATGTTTAATGTTTGTGTTGCGAAAATTAATTGGATAATCAGATCGAATTGTAGTACAAGTCCATCTGATATCAAATCTAAACATGATTATTGTTTGGTGTTGTAATTTATTGAATTTAGGTATTAAAAAAATCTTTGTTTGTTTGCCCATGTTAATACTGTACATTAAGTTAAATAGTTTTTGAAAGCAAAAGTTCATTTCTATGAAAATGACATCACATTACAATGCACATGTGTTATTGAGAGTCCATATTCGTTTTTATTGATTGGGAGTTCAAATGTATTATCTATCAAAATATTGAAAAGATAATTTGTTAGTTGTGCTAGAATTTTTTGTGTACTATCGTGTATTTGTTTCCTGCTACATATATGCTTCACCTTTATATGAGAATCAAGTTGGTGATAAACAATCTTAGTTTAGTGGCTGGTGAGTTAATGTTTGTTCTTGCTTTAATTCAGGCGACGCGGATACATGTGCATACTTAAAGACTAATGAATTCGAAGAAAACTACGAAGACAATACATGTGCATGCTTAAATACTAATGCATCCGACAACGACTATGACGGCAGATACATGTGCACGCTTAAAGACTTGTGCATCCAATAAACATTATGGTGGTGGATACAAGTGCATCTGAGTTTGTAATGTACGGGCACTACCGAAGTCAAACTTAGTTTCATTCAAGATGTTTCAACATGAACCATTAAGATTCTTGAAGCTACAATCACATATGCACACATGTATGTGCGTTAAAAATGACTCGTATTAGTTAGAGAATTTTAAATTCTTTATATAAGTACATTGAAAATAATTAAATTTCATATTGTGTCTTTTTAATAGAAATGAAAATTTATAAGTGTGTGGTTTAAATTTTGAGCTCTGTTGTTTTTATACAATACATATTGTACATACAAATTTTTGTACTATGTGCACATGTACACACTTTGTTTTCCCGTCAATGTATAAAAGCTTAATCGCTTAATATAAAAATGTGTTAAAAGATTCTGGCAACATAAATGAAAAATAACTATTGAAAATCACGTTGATGAAGTAATGTCATTCAAGGAAAAAATGCGTATGTTATGAATGTTTGAATTGAATGGAAAAAGTCAATCTATATTTGGGTGTCATAAATGATGTATAAATATAAAAGTACCAAAATACCCTTTTGATTTAGAATAAATACTTTAATATATGAAAATTTTTGATTGGTTGGTTATGGTTCTCGCAGTTCTCGACTTTTTTTTTGTTCTGAAAATAACCTTACCCTATATATATATATATATATATATATATATATATATATATATATATATATATATATATATATATATATATATATATATATATATATATATATATATATATATATATATATATATATATATAGATTTTGGTTCAAATAAGAACTTTTTAAAGTTGTAAATATAGGAACCCAATCAATTGTTTACAAGTGGAATTCTGATTATTAAAAAACTGAAAATTAAATATATAGTTACAAGGGCATTATAGGTATTTTATTTAGCTAACCCTGTATACCCTAAACATACTATTGGCCTCCATCTCATTTCCCTCCCATGTCTCATCTTTCACAGCTTTATATCCCAGCCACAACGATCCCGATTCCATCAGCTGAATTCAAAAGCACACTAGCTCTCCATATTATCATCTCATGTCTTCTATTTTGTTTTCCTACAATATTTTTCTAGATCGTGTAGTTTGTAGCTTCGATGATCGAACGGAAAAATCATATGCACAAGTCTATATGGTGGATCTGTTTTAGATAGCGGTGTTCGTGGTTTGTGGTTTTGATGTTGCCGGAGTTTGTTTTTAACCTTCGAATGCAGGGTCCAGGTGGCGCAACCGCTGCAAGATCATATAATCGTATAAAAGCTTAGTTGTCGCAATAACCTATTCTAGCCACTTGAATATGCTCCTTGCATTGAAAACTATGTATGTGTTCAGATCCGCTGCTGTCGCTGAGGTTTTCCACGCCGTCGTTCTGCCGCTTTTTTCTTCGGTACACCGGATAAATCGGGGTATGTATTGCAACAAATCACGATGTACCAGGTAGAAACTATGTGATGATAGTGGGTCGGTTTCACTACTATTAGATTGGCTTTTGATCATGTTAAATCAGTTGGTGTTTAGATCGAAGACACATAACTTAGCCCACGAGTGTCTTGACCGGATTTGCCATGTCGTCAAAAACCATGACTGTGTTTAGACCCGCTGATGTGCTGTAACTGTCGCTGGAGTTTGCCACGTCGATGTGGTGTAGCGGGTTCGCCCTACAGATACACAGAATACATCCTGGTATGTACCAGGTAGCAGGTTTGCGATGTGTGCTGAATGCTGATGTACCAGAGTTTGATGGTGATACTAATGATAGTTGGTTGATGTACCAGTGTACTCATATGAATAGTTGGTCATTGGCTAATGATAGTTGGTTGATGTACCAGTGTACTCATACACATATGATATATGTTTACTGTACTAGATTTGTTTATATGAATAGTCTGATTTGTCTTTTTGTGGTGCAACTTATGCTGTACTAAATGTATCAAGTTACTTTTAGAGTTGGTATATACAATAATGTATCAAATATTATTTTATTTGATGGATCTCGTAAGCATCGACTAAGCGACAGAGTTATAAATTTGTGTACTTGACAAGATTCTAATAAAATATTCAAAAATCAACTTTTGATGAGTTAGAAAGTTATGTACCATTAATACATCACTTTCACTTATTTTCCTTAACATTACATAGCTTGTAAAAGTTATTGAAAGATTCAAATTCATTTAGTGAAATAAAATAAACTCATTAATCAATCGTACAACCATGCATTTAAAATGATAACACAATGATTAATTATGACGAAAATGTCCTTAAATTATTATTTATTACAAAAATGCCACCCATCTATCATTAGTCTCATCTAACATTAATAAATAAATCCAATGGTCTACATTAGCTCTTATTTTATCAACTTTAATAAAACTCTTACATTAACCTCCCTCTATATATATATATATATATATATATATATATATATATATATATATATATATATATATATATATATATATATATATATATATATATATATATATATATATATATATATATATATATATATATATATATATATATATATATATATATATATATATATATATATATATATATATATATATATATATATATATATATATATATATATATATATATATATATATATATATATATATATATATATATATATATATATATATATATATTGTGTATATGTAAAATTGTGTATAAACGAGCTTATAAGAAGTAAATGAGGGCAAGACTTGTGAGATTAACGAGTTGACCTCCATTTGAACTTTGTTTATTCGACACATCAAATGAATTAGCGGAGCCGAGCTCAAGCTTTTGAAAAATTTCACGACCCAAGCTCAAGCTTAATACATGAGGCTCGAAACGAGCGAGAGCCCGAGCTTTATATACAAACGAGCCGAGCTCTAGCTCGAGCTCAGGCTCGGATGTCTCCAGTGCTACTTCGTTTGTTTTTCTAAAAAAACACTTTTTACCTTCTTTGTCTGTAAACCTCTGCAAGCCAGCATAGATTTTTGTTTGTTTTTTTGCACACATAAGTGCAAAAAAGCACCTATCACTTCTTCAACCTTAAAGACCTAAACTTTTACATTTTCTCTTTTCTCCTCACTTCTATAACACTTACCTCCCACCACAACCTTGAATCGTTTGCATTTTTTTTCATGTTCTTATAATGTTTATGCCGAAGCTATTCATTTCGTATATTTTGAACGTTCTTATATGTTTTCTTACCTTGTGTTTTCAATGTTTTTTTTACATTTTTGTCCATTTTGTACGGTTTCGTATGGTTTTAGCGTTTTTCTTGGCTTCCGTCCGTTTTCGTCCTGTTTTTTACGTGTGCATATGTTTTCGGCGGTTATCATACCGTTTTGTCCATGTTTTACATGTCTGCCCGTTTTTTACATGTTTGTCCGTTTTCGTCTGTTTTCATACGTTTTCTTTCGTTTTATGTCTTTTTGCGTACTTTTACGACTATTTTCTTACGTTTTCACTCATTTTTACGTGTTTGCACATTTTACACCTTTTAACGTTATTATGTGTTTTCGTTGTTATGAAAAGCGAAAAAACGTACGAAAACGTACAGATGAGACAAAAATGTACGAAAACCTAAAATTGGGCCAGAACGTACAAAAACGTACAAAAACACTAGTGAAAAAGTAAAGAGAAAAAATAGGAAATAAGTACTTCAGTAGTATAAAAGCGATCTTGTAGATGAATACTTTAGATGCGCCTCTTTTTAAACAAACATGGTATACAGATGAAGCGGTAAAACATCTTAAAAAACAAAGGAAGCCTAAGTTTCAAATATACCACGCACGCTATCGAAGGTTTTGTCATGTGAAAAATAAAGAAGAAGAACACGTTGATCAACTAGAAACTTGCCAATCCAATTTACAAAAACGAAACAATTATCAATATTATGCTCTTTTCTTTCTATATATAAACAAGTACTATACTCCTATATGTGTAACACTTATATTAAAAAGCCACGGGACACTGCACTACAAGAAAACGACCAGTTCCTACAGCCAAATCCCTAGGAAATCCTTCACAAAAGAATTTTAGTGATTCCGAGGGAAAATATCCCTAACGAAAACCATGCTCCGAAACCCTTAGTGACAAAGCTTTCCTAGGGATTTTATACCTTTCTGACGGATCTTTTCCCTAGCAAATCCTTCACAACTGATCTAACCCCAGTCTCTAAAATGGCCACAGATTTCCTAGTGAATTTGAAAATTTCGATGGATGATTATTGATGGATTTAAGAAACCATCTTACAGATTTCCTAGCAATTTCCTATGGAATTTCGGTTCGGACTCTTTGTTATTTCCTACAGAATACCTACTAAACGCATAAGCGTTTCATAGGCACTTCCAACAACAATATATCACTACACACTTACTAGGAAAGAACAATATCCATAAAAGCTCGATAGAGACCGTTTCTAGTCATGTTAACAAAAGATACATATTTGATAGTAACTAGGTATCAAGGTTCAAACTTTCCAGAAACGATGATACCAATAACTAACTAAATCAACTAACTAAACCAACTAACTAGGAGATGAAGAGGGTGGCGGTTTTAGAGTTATAAGCATTTCTGTGATGTATTTTACTTGATCTTCTAACTCCGTAACTCGCTGCTCCGCTATCCTTTCCCGCTCCTCAGCAGCATGTTGCAAATCCTTCGCAACTCGTTCTCGTTCTTGGGCCACCTTCTCTTGCTCGGGTAGTTGGTCTCTCAGGTTTTCAACCTACAATATTATACAAGTTTGAAAATAAACTATAAATAAGATAATAAAACTAAAATAAAAGAATTGTTCAAGATTTTATATGTTTGCAAATCTGTAAAGAAGTTCCTATAGCTTGTTCAGGCTTTTATATGTTTGCAAATGTGAACTTAGACCAAACGGGATTGTGCCTTCATACTAAACCAACTACAAGTATACATTAAAAAAATGCTTATTAGTCGCTTAAAGCTCAGGTTGCGGGTTACAAAAATATTTTTATTAGGTTATCGGGTCAACCCGATAAGACCGGCTTATCAAAATGTATTTTTTAAGCAATAAACTTTGCCCAGCTTTCGTGACATGCATAAATATGAAAAAACAGCCCATATACATTAACAAATTAGAATAACTATTAATCCATTGGCACTAAAAAATTTAGCAGGTTGTCGCCACCAGATAACATCCCTCGTTGTGACCATATAAACACAATAGAACAAATATATTACATACCTCTTCTGAAGATGCAACACTTGAGTTTCCGGTACTTGACGTACTCGGTGTACCTGTCAACGCCAAATCAAGATCCATCAGGGAACCAAATCCAAAAAATCATCCCTTTTTACAAGGTCCGTGTAACACCCGTGAAAGTGCCGTAAGATGCTAAGTTATTGTCTCAAGAGTTGTTCAGTATGAGCATCTCTCTTAAGTTGTGGCTCACTTGTGGAGGTGATATCCCGAGCCCAACGTTATTTATTTAATCCTATTTTACGGATATTTTTGAAATTTTTAAGAAATTTCGTTTGTTATATATTTGACGGTTTATGTTGAAACCAACGTTTACGGTCGTAATTTAACGTTTGACGATTTAAGAAGAACCGATGACGACTACAATACCGACGGATGCCCAAAATTTACATTTTATTATCGATTGATCGATATTTGAGTTTTTCGAGATTTTATTTTTATTACGTGTTAAGTCGAGTCAGAACCATGTGTATATTCGTTTTGTGTGCGTTTGAACCATTTAAAAGTATTTCGAGTGTTCGGGACGACCCCCGATTTCCGTAAAATTTTTAAGTCGACTAATAAGTCGTTTCCCGCAAATATGGGAGTCGTTTACAAGTGAGGCCAAAAGAAAACCAAAATGACAAAACAAGTCCCCCTAATTTTTACAAAAAGAGGAAAATGAAAAACATACAAACAAACACCACACAAAATTTTTCTCTCCTTCCTCCTCCTCTCCCCTAGCCGTCGGCCTCTCTCACCACCACCACCAAATCTTCATTTTTTTCTTGTTTTGATCTAAACCAAGATTAGACCACTCCTTCTAATCCTTTTGTAAGTGTTTTTCCACTATCAAATCAAACATGCCTTAACATTAATTTTCCAAAAATCAAAGATTTTTCAAAAATGCGTTTTGATGTAATTAAATCATTAATTCGTGTAATTGGTGATTGGGTAATGCTAATTAATCCATAAAACATAATGGGGTTTATGATTTTTGTGTTTCCACAGCCCCTAAAGCCACGAATTTTTGGGGGTTTTGGGTGTGTTCAAGGTGTTTGATGAAATGTCATGGGTTTGTGTTTAAAATGGTGTTTCTAGTGTTTTTGAATTATTTAAACATATTGCATGTTTGTTTTTATGATTGGGTTTTATGAGGTTGATGATCAATAGGGGTTTAGGACTGAAAATAATGTTTGTTTGTGATTAGGGATGCTTAGGATGATGTCTAGTGTCGATAAATGGGTTTGGAAACGAGCGTTGGTATGATTTTGGTATAGTTAATTTTAGGCAGAAAGTTTAAGGCATTTTCGTAAAAATTATTTTGAAAACAGGTCTTGTGGATAGGATAGAGTTGTAGAGCATCTTCTTAGCTTCTATTTGGTATAAGATAGAGCTTACGACTCCTAACGAGTCAAAAGTTACGACGTTTTGAAATTCGTGTACCGGGAGATGAAAACCGTCATAATCCGAAATTATGCTTGGTTTTAGGTCAAATCCCGGGGACTATAAGATTAGTTTGGTAAATGCTCAAGGGTTGAATTTTGGTCTTAAACCTGCACATTTGAGTCTATTATAGGACTTAGGTGTCAAATGGGTCAATGGAGTATTTTAAACGGGTCAAATGAGTTCGACTTGGTCAAAGTACAATTTCAGTCCGAAAAACGTAGTTTTGGAAAAGTGTTGAGTAACGGGTCGTAGGAGTGAAAACTTTTGTTGGGATTGAATATGTGAATTCTACAGGTCTTAAAGTATTTTTGAGAATTTTCTCAAATTTTATAAAAATGGTTAAGTATAGTAAAACAGTCCGTACTTTTGGTAAGTATCGGCAAAACCGTAAAATGGATAGTAACTTTAATAACATTGATAAATGGTATAAGTCTAGTAACAACTACTTGTTTGACTTTGGCGTGAGTTTTCATAAGCATTGAGTGTGTTTGCATTTGCGTGTGTTAGTACAATTATGTACGCGGTGTATTGATTTGGTTTTCGTACTTTGACTTTTAGGTCAAGTGTTTGATTTTCCCGGGCATCCACGTCGTCGGTGACATTACTCGTTACGTCTTCGCTAGAACCACTACTACTACGCAAGGTGAGTCTATAGCCTCGCTCTTTACTTATTTCAAATGATTTTACCCGCGAGGGGGATACATGCTATTTAAAGAAAAATGAACATAAGTCTTGAATGATTGTTGGACCCGAATGTTGCCTTAGAAATTGTGTTGAGTACCTAGTTGCAAAAGACCCTAATTTCATGAACTATTAACTATTGTCTTGCCCTTGCGAAGGGGGAAATAGCCGCTTATACAAAGTGATAGTACTATGGGGTTGACTACCCTATCCGAGACGAGGGCTAGTACGTTGATACCCCCTACGGACGGATAATTTGTGATAAGAGATAAGGTATAATTGCAACTGATGCCTTATTAGGGGCCATGGTTTCATCTGAATCACGCCGGTAATTATTACGCGGGTGATTGAGTTAACGGTTTAGTGTCATGAGCTTAAACACAATTGTCATATCCTTGAATAATAGATTGTATGGCCACAATGCTATTGAATGATCATGATTGGTTTTTAACACTTATGTTCAACTGATGTTTTGATAAACCTATAGATTCGCTCAACCTTTGTGTTGACGATTTTAAGCATGTGTTTCAGGTAATCAAGGTTGATAGCAGTGGAGCATACGAGGATGGAAGTTGTTGTGGCTTGGCGGTCTACTTGTTTTCCTCCCTTTTTGCACTTAAAACTCTTTTATATTATGTCATGAGAATGAAAATGTACTTTTGGGTTGAGATTCAGTGGGGACCTAAACGCAAACTCTGTTTTGTATTATCTTGGGATTTGGAAAACCGTAGATTTGTATAATTTAAAAATGTTTAAATTCATGTTTAAACTTTTACGTCTCTTTGAGTCGTTTAATATAGCTTATGTGTGATGATAACTACGTAGCACCCAAATGTTGTAGTTCCGCTGCGCATAGCATTTGTGGGGGTGTTACAGATTGGTATCAGAGCCATGAGTTATAGAGAACTAGGTCATTTTGAAAAATCCTAAACTATAACTTTTGGTGTCGTAAGAAATTGTCCAAGCACACAACTATCCTGCATGGCTCCGGTAAGAATTCTTTAGCATTGCTTTATATTTTAGATGTATCCCTCAAAATTGATATGAATTCCCTAGTATTCAGTAAGTAAATACTTAAATATATATTGAGATATATTGTTTTGTACGTTGAGTACTTATCATCGTAATTTGCAAATTCCTGTAAAGATTATCGTATATGTTGCATGTAATTGGCAAAACGGGCTACATTGCATTACATGGCAACACCGTGTTGTAATCCTACGTGTATGTAGGAATGATCGTATGTATAAGTATGTATATATACTATGGTATTTAAAGGCATTGCACGTGAAGCAATGGTCCTTGAGTGATTATCATACATGTTATAATGCGGTTTTGTTGAGAATTCGGCCTTACCGCTAATTATCAATCTTGATAATTAATTTATTGTTCGGATAATCGAATATGAACCTCGTTTGATACTCTAGATACGTAAATAACGCTTCGTAACATATTGTATACTGACTAGATTGACCCCGATTGTCGTTATCGCACCGTGATGTGTCATTTTGGACATTTTCTTTTGAAACGTAATTTACTTACGTATTACTTTATTTTCTTTATTCCTTATGGGTTTGATATGATAGTTGGCGTAACTATAACATAGACGAAGTATAATCAACGATGCGTACATCGTAGCGACGAATCACATTGGTGTGTGTTTTAAAACGTGGTTGAGGCGTGTTGCCATTTAATCGTTGTTTACTATTCTACTTGAATTTTAAAATGTGTTTTTAAAATAGACTAGCGTTGTGATCAATCGCGATAACTTGGAATTTGGTTGGGTTTTGTGTTAATTTTGTTGTGTACGATTTCGAGACTCATCCGAGGCCGATAACAACATTTAGTTGACATACGTATTCTCGTTCCATTTATTTCATTTTGTTTTGTTGTTTCATTATTTTGAAGTTAATATTTTACATGACGAGGTCCGGCATTTGTGTGAGTTAAGTAAGCACTAAACTTTGTTGATCGAATGACTTAAACATAAAGTGTTTTACATATTTAATACTTGGCGGATGAAACTTTTGGATAAAAATGACGTATGATGTGTCTTATAACAAGTAAAATTCGTGTAGAGAATAAATGGACATTGTGAAATTATTTTTTTTCCTTCAACCTTGGTTGGTAAATCGTAATAAGTAATTTGTATTACTCGTAAAATCCTTGTTTTCATATATTAAAATTTGATACTAAAAGATTGTGATGGACTTGTTAAGAATTTGTTTAAATTAATTTGAGAAAGGAGTTATAATAAAATTTGCGATATGACTATTGAGTACATGTAGCTTCGGATTTGGTATGAATTAATTTTTGGGTCAATATAGTAAACTTTTGACGTATCTTGTAATATAAAACATGAGTAGAAGATGTGGGCATGTGTTTTGGAGCTAGAGATTCTGTAAAATTGGTTTTACTTTAAACATAAGGTTATGTTTACGTATGCATTGGTGTAAACTAGAACACGTTGCTTGTTGTAGTGAATAAACTGGGATAAAATTTGAAATATACACTATAAGTGAGAAATTATAACGCTTGAAACAAATTATTAAATACTGATGGAACGTTGTTTTATTCCGCTGCGAGATGTGTTAATGTTAAAAACTGTTTGATAATGGGCTAAGGGTTAAAAGTTGAATTTTCCACATTTTAGAATTATTGAAATAAGCATTTTGATTAATTATTACATTATTATATTATTATTATTTTTGAGATTCAAGTGTCGACTAAAATCAGTAAATTATCTGAGATAAAACTACGTGAAACCTCTTTATCATTTGAGTCGAAGTGCGCGAATGTGATTTAACAAACCAGTTTTAAGGAAGACTTATGTATAATAAAAAGTCAAAAGTTGATTTTAAGAGTTAATTGGACTAGATTGAGTTATGATGGATAATTGTATATACGTAATAAGACAAGTTGTAATAATAATAACGTAAAACTTTGAAAATTCTTACTATATACGTTTTGGTACTTAAGATATGAACATTAACGAAATTTTGACACAAGTATGGAGATTTTCAAACCTAATGATTTGTCAATTATGATAACCGAGTCACCGCATCTACTAATGTTAATAATCTCCGAGAGATTGAAATTTTTCCAGAAATGAAAACTTCGTTAAGATTGAAAAATGAAAGGTATAAATTCTTTAATGGTGTAACACAAATTAAAAATGTGTAAATGTTCGGTTTTACAATGTACAAGGTAACACTAATTATAATACGCTAATGGATTACCCAACAAACAAATATTTGTATTATTTTCTTAAGATGTATATATAATGTTTTGAGTCACGATGGTTCGATCGTCCGACATTCTCTTCTTCGACTTTGCGAGTTTATATCTGAACTTGAGTCGTCATGTGACTGGTCATTTTAATATTTTCCATGATATGAAACCATTATTATTATATTTATTTTTGGGTTGCTACTTCGCTCGTACTTGATGATGAGGGTATGTCACCCGGTATATTTTTGTCCTGTTAATGGACGCCGTGATTTTTCTTCTTACGGTTAATGGAACCTAAAAGTCTGTATTTACTTGAATGATGCTATAAATCTTCATCAAATTGGTTATTTATTTATATTGAACAAAAGCGAGGAGATGAAGCCGCATTATCAAATTGTAGAGGTGAAAGAACTCGATCTTCCTGGTGAAATTGTTTCTATTTAACCGAGTGATTATTCTTCTCTCCCCGTATGCCCTTGGTGGAATGTGTGTGCAACTCGAGACGATGGGAATTATGAGCGTTGTTTTATTTTTGACGCTTGTGTGATATTCAATTTTTACTCCATGTATTCGTAGATCGCTGTTGTTATCCCGAGACTTTTGTCATATATTTGAAGCATTTTCGTTTCTGATGTAGTTAATTTTAGTTGGCAATTATGTTGCTCGTTTACCTCGTTCGATCTCATTGATTTTTGACTTTATTACTTGTTGTGCTTGCAATGATCTCTAATCTTGAACCACCTTACCGTTATTTTGTGAATAGTCTATTTTGAAAATGTGTATGAGTGTGTCAAATGGTTCGTTCAACCAAATGTAAAGGGTGTCGATTTCTTTATTTAATTATTTATTTATTTTCTCATAAAAAGGCAAAGCAAAAATATGTTTTCAAAGTGTATGAAAAATGTTTAATGTGTTTCTTAAAACGATGGTAACAATATTTTCCCATTTCAAATTTCATTTCAAATGGTTTAATTATTTTGAAGATTAGGTCGAAAACTTTCGTAGTCATATTTGGTATGTAATAATAATGTTTGTGTCGTCACTCGATCCTTAATTATGCACAGCTTAGCTAACTATGCATAATTCGGGAAGAGTCCTGTTTTGTTGGTTGTTGTTGCTTGATCCTTAAGTATGCATGATCTGGCTAATTATGCATAGTTTAGGAAGGGCACGATCGTGTAAAACAAATTGGTCATCTTGAAACTTATAGTGTTTTGATGAACGTTTGGATGAGAACGTTTCTTTTAAAAATGGTGGATCATGTTTGCAAGTAGTCGTAATTTCTTTGATTCTTAAAGAAAATTTTTGAATTTTCTTGTGTTCTTTAAAATCTTTTCTTTTGTTTGGCGTTGACTTAGTAAGTCACTGTGACCGAGTAATTTTGGAAAATGTTTTTATGTGTGTGTGTAACGTGCGAATTTCATCGGAATCACGAGGGTGTTGATGAAATACCAAAGGGACTCGTACCGACACTGAGAAGAAATTTTAAACAAGAATAGAAGACTGCCAAAGTAGAGGAAATCAGAGTTCAAGTGACTCTGAGGGGAATGACGACGATTTCTCCTACATCGAATGTATCGTACCTTATATATTTTCTTTTCTCGTTCTTTTGATATGATTAACGACACATGATAAATTGTTGAAGTTTACCAACTGTGCATCAGTAATTGGAAGACAATTCCATTGTCGTTTTCGTTAATTTAAGTGAGGAATCCTCTTTGCTTGACTCAACCATCCTTGATTATCGATGGTTAAACGATAGATAACCATAGTTGATGTTTTTGTTGTAAACCCTTGCCTTTTATGTATTTATGTGGTAAGTGATCTAGTCGAGTGATCGTAAGTTGTGAGAACTTGAGACGACATTGTCCAATGAAGTCTGATCATGGAGAACACGCGCCATGTTATGTATTTCCTTTATATCTAACTGTGAACGATGATGTTTATTGAGATTTTGACCACGTTTGGGACGAAAGTAGGATGGTGTTCCTGGAATATCTTTTGTATGTGAATCCGTGTGTGAACACCCTGCGATGACATATGTATGTATTTTATTTCTTTTTGGATATGCATCCATAGATGGCAAGCTCGTAAACCTTCTTTAACTTGCAATTTTCTTTTGACTGGACTCATCCGAGAAATATGTCGAATATTCTTATTTTATCATGGCTTGGCTGATTAGCAAGCATGAGTTAACTTGGTTGAACTTATTTACTTGGCATGGTTTGGCTATGTTGCAAACATGTCGTAGCGTGGTTGTACGTGTTTCATAATGGATTTTGTATTTGATTGGATTGTGACGTTTTCGAGAGAGTTATGTATACGTCGGATGATTCCGTATCGATGAATTCGTTTTGACGGAATAGGTTTGTATGTACCTAATATTGCGACAAGGTGATTTTGTACGACTAGTAATAATTACTTCGTCTTGTATATTCTGAACGTTTTCGATGGGGTTATGTGTGACCCGTGCGATTTTATTTTGTGAGTAGTTGTTTTTATGAGATGATGAATCAAGTGAAAGGACGATTAGAAAGTTGGAAGACGTGCTCCGAGCGTGTGTGATTGATTTTGGGATTTGTTGATATCGACACTTGCCGCTGGTAGTATCTTTGTACAACGACATTTACCACGATAGCATTGAAGCTGCAGCCTTTGAGGAAAAACGATGATGAAAATGTAGATCGCCAGTTGAATAGAATGAAGTAAGGAAAAGTCAGTTGAATGGACTTGAAATGATTTGAGAGACTCCGGAAGAGATGGTGTAGATTGAGAATCACTTGTTGACCGCGAGAAGCTGTGAGAAGAGACGTGTCAATAACCGTAGGAAGAATTTGAGAACTTGAAGTGGAGATCATGGATCGAGATGTTGAGAGATTGAAGCAAGGTATAATCCTTATGGTGAAGGTGTGATGGAACCCGAGACGTGAACCGAAGTCCATATCGGAACGTAAAGACCTCTTTAGGAAGAAGTACCCTTATCTTCCTAGTAGTACAAAATGCGAGTACAAGAACCGGAGAGCGCCGGGACGTCGCTCCCTTAAGGAGGGGAGGATGTAACACCCGTGAAAGTGCCGTAAGATGCTAAGTTATTGTCTCAAGAGTTGTTCAGTATGAGCATCTCTCTTAAGTTGTGGCTCACTTGTGGAGGTGATATCCCGAGCCCAACGTTATTTATTTAATCCTATTTTACGGATATTTTTGAAATTTTTAAGAAATTTCGTTTGTTATATATTTGACGGTTTAAGTTGAAACCAACGTTTACGGTCGTAATTTAACGTTTGACGATTTAAGAAGAACCGATGACGACTACAATACCGACGGATGCCCAAAATTTACATTTTATTATCGATTGATCGATATTTGAGTTTTTCGAGATTTTATTTTTATTACGTGTTAAGTCGAGTCAGAACCATGTGTATATTCGTTTTGTGTGCGTTTGAACCATTTAAAAGTATTTCGAGTGTTCGGGACGACCCCCGATTTCCGTAAAATTTTTAATTCGACTAATAAGTCGTTTCCCGCAAATATGGGAGTCGTTTACAAGTGAGGCCAAAAGAAAACCAAAATGACAAAACAAGTCCCCCTAATTTTTACAAAAAGAGGAAAATGAAAAACATACAAACAAACACCACACAAAATTTTTCTCTCCTTCCTCCTCCTCTCCCTTAGCCGTCGGCCTCTCTCACCACCACCACCAAATCTTCATTTTTTTCTTGTTTTGATCTAAACCAAGATTAGACCACTCCTTCTAATCCTTTTGTAAGTGTTTTTCCACTATCAAATCAAACATGCATTAACATTAATTTTCCAAAAATCAAAGATTTTTCAAAAATGCGTTTTGATGTAATTAAATCATTAATTCGTGTAATTGGTGATTGGGTAATGCTAATTAATCCATAAAACATAATGGGGTTTATGATTTTTGTGTTTCCACAGCCCCTAAAGCCACGAATTTTTGGGGGTTTTGGGTGTGTTCAAGGTGTTTGATGAAATGTCATGGGTTTGTGTTTAAAATGGTGTTTCTAGTGTTTTTGAATTATTTAAACATATTGCATGTTTGTTTTTATGATTGGGTTTTATGAGGTTGATGATCAATAGGGGTTTAGGACTGAAAATAATGTTTGGTTGTGATTAGGGATGCTTAGGATGATGTCTAGTGTCGATAAATGGGTTTGGAAACGAGCGTTGGTATGATTTTGGTATAGTTAATTTTAGGCAGAAAGTTTAAGGCATTTTCGTAAAAATTATTTTGAAAACAGGTCTTGTGGATAGGATAGAGTTGTAGAGCATCTTCTTAGCTTCGATTTGGTATAAGATAGAGCTTACGACTCCTAACGAGTCAAAAGTTACGACGTTTTGAAATTCGTGTACCGGGAGATGAAAACCGTCATAATCCGAAATTATGCTTGGTTTTAGGTCAAATCCCGGGGACTATAAGATTAGTTTGGTAAATGCTCAAGGGTTGAATTTTGGTCTTAAACCTGCACATTTGAGTCTATTATAGGACTTAGGTGTCAAATGGGTCAATGGAGTATTTTAAACGGGTCAAATGAGTTCGACTTGGTCAAAGTACAATTTCAGTCCGAAAAACGTAGTTTTGGAAAAGTGTTGAGTAACGGGTCGTAGAAGTGAAAACTTTTGTTGGGATTGAATATGTGAATTCTACAGGTCTTAAAGTATTTTTGAGAATTTTCTCAAATTTTATAAAAATGGTTAAGTATAGTAAAACAGTCCGTACTTTTGGTAAGTATCGGCAAAACCGTAAAATGGATAGTAACTTTAATAACATTGATAAATGGTATAAGTCTAGTAACAACTACTTGTTTGAATTTGGCGTGAGTTTTCATAAGCATTGAGTGTGTTTGCATTTGCGTGTGTTAGTACAATTATGGACGCGGTGTATTGATTTGGTTTTCGTACTTTGACTTTTAGGTCAAGTGTTTGATTTTCCCGGGCATCCACGTCGTCGGTGACATTACTCGTTACGTCTTCGCTAGAACCACTACTACTACGCAAGGTGAGTCTATAGCCTCGCTCTTTACTTATTTCAAATGATTTTACCCGCGAGGGGGATACATGCTATTTAAAGAAAAATGAACATAAGTCTTGAATGATTGTTGGACCCGAATGTTGCCTTAGAAATTGTGTTGAGTACCTAGTTGCAAAAGACCCTAATTTCATGAACTATTAACTATTGTCTTGCCCTTGCGAAGGGGGAAATAGCCGCTTATACAAAGTGATAGTACTATGGGGTTGACTACCCTATCCGAGACGAGGGCTAGTACGTTGATACCCCCTGCGGACGGATAATTTGTGATAAGAGATAAGGTATAATTGCAACTGATGCCTTATTAGGGGCCATGGTTTCATCTGAATCACGCCGGTAATTATTACGCGGGTGATTGAGTTAACGGTTTAGTGTCATGAGCTTAAACACAATTGTCATATCCTTGAATAATAGATTGTATGGCCACAATGCTATTGAATGATCATGATTGGTTTTTAACACTTATGTTCAACTGATGTTTTGATAAACCTATAGATTCGCTCAACCTTTGTGTTGACGATTTTAAGCATGTGTTTCAGGTAATCAAGGTTGATAGCAGTGGAGCATGCGAGGATGGAAGTTGTTGTGGCTTGGCGGTCTACTTGTTTTCCTCCCTTTTTGCACTTAAAACTCTTTTATATTATGTCATGAGAATGAAAATGTACTTTTGGGTTGAGATTCAGTGGGGACCTAAACGCAAACTCTGTTTTGTATTATCTTAGGATTTGGAAAACCGTAGATTTGTATAATTTAAAAATGTTTAAATTCATGTTTAAACTTTTACGTCTCTTTGAGTCGTTTAATATAGCTTATGTGTGATGATAACTACGTAGCACCCAAATGTTGTAGTTCCGCTGCGCATAACATTTGTGGGGGTGTTACAGTCCGCCACAAGCCCGCTCCCAAATATCCCTATCACCAACTTGAGGATGACGTTCAAGGTCTTCCCGTGCTTCTCCTCCATTAAACCAGAATACGTGTCCTATAAACACAATTCTAGATTAGATGTACAAATACGCACTTAAACACTTTATACTAAAAGGACATATAATGTTTTACCGCCACATTCTTCGCCCTAGTGGTAATGTACTCTGAAACTGAGCCTTTCTTTGTATGACAACGCTGATAAACTTCTAAGGAACTTAATCGACTACCACTTTCCTTTTCCTATGAATTTTATATTTTAAGTTACATTCAAAAGATCATAGAACTAAAAGGAAATGAATAACAAGAATACTAGAGTATATATTTACCATTCTTAGACGATGTTGATCAATTAGAATTGAGCCAGCGGTATGTTTTGAAACCTGGCCTTTAACCAAGGTGCTCCTATTTTCCCGACCATCGATATCTTCGACCAACCTAGCCTTCAACCAAGATATCTTCGGCCTGACCATCTGTTATGCTTAATCTCTATATTAGCTAACGATTATGTTCATGGGATTTAGTATTGAGTTTAAACTTCTATTAGCCAAGCATGCTTAGATTGTGAAGGGTATGTGTCGGCGGATTTACTGATCCACAAATCAAACCTTAATACATCGAACTAAACAATGCGCACGAAACCCTTGTTGTCAATTATAAACCGATTTCCAAATGACAAACAATTGCCGACCACATGTATAAAATTGAAATCAGATATGTTAAAATACATATACAGTGTATTCCACCGTGGCAACGTGCCAAAGAACAAACCATCATATATGTTTCAGCGAATTCACATAGTCTCGACACCGCAAACAAGATATAGCCAACATATTAACATCGAATGCCTTTTTTCAGAGGTCTTGATACCATGTAGAAATCAAATAGGAAAAATAAAAAATTGTATTTATTAGATTTAAATAACTGAGATTACATATGATTAAATAGAAAATAGATAGACAAAGTCCTAAAACTAAACAAGTCTAAACAAATGGGTCAGGCCAATAAGCCTTATTAGCCAACAGGAAGAACATTATAGGTTCCATCGACTATTCATAGCAATGCGTTTGACATGCGTATCAGTCATGTATGATTACTTGTATCAAAACTTTATGTTGTATATGCGCACTTAGAGGGTTTTTGGACTACTTATTCTTTTTGTTAATAAGAAGAAGTATGTTAGTAGCTCAAAAAGCAGTTCATAAATAGTGTTTCCTTTTACTTATTACATAGTTATTACACGTTTACCTCAAATTAATCTTAAATAACACAGAGAATATGATTAAGGTTAGATACTTATTTTAACAGGGTTTAAGGTTAGATAACCTGAAATGAAATTTAAGGATTCAACTCATTTTATCCTCATAAACAATTAAAGATATGTACTTGCAATTCCTTCAATTCCAACGGTTTATATTAACTAAGGGGCTGTTTGGTTGAAGGAAATTCAAGGAAATTAGTGGAAATTGATATTAAGCTTTTTTAAATTATCGTGTTTGGTTCATAAGTAAACGTGGAACCACATAATTTAAATATCCTAATAAGAGAGCATTTAATTTCATCTGCTGAACAAGGAATTTATAATTTCACATGTTATTTTTTTATAAAGATAAAAAGTACCTATATAATAAATAGTGTACCATCTTCAAAATTTATCATGGAAGTTTTATTCTCATTCAAGATGCTCTTAATAGATTTTATATATGGATTTTGGTTTTTTTAGATTCATTGTTTTAGTTGGAGTTTCAACAACAATGTTTTAGGTTGAGATTTTGAGATGCTTGAGAATGATATTAATATGTCAAAATAACATGTCAAAAACATTTTGAATTCAAAAGTGTGCTTTAAGATCGTTGAGTAAAAAACAAAATAGTTTTCCTTTTTGTTATTTAAGACATGAATGAGGGTATTTTTTTCATTTAGTTATAAAGTCAGTATCTAAATTTCTATGGTATTTTTCAACCAAACACGTACCATGATAGGTGTGTAAACACCCATCCTTTTACCACTTAATTCTGGCTAAAACAAGACCAAAACACGTATTTAATATCATTTGTTTGGAATTATGCGTGGTTTTTGTGTTTATTGTGATTTCAGAGCTAACCGGATGAATATTAAAGAAAACATGGGATTGCACGGGTTTTATCAAGGAAAAAGACTGAAGACGAAGTCTATTGTCCAAGAGATGCAAAAGATTTGAAGTCACTGGGCCTATTCGAAGATTTATCGAAGAAAAGGACCAAAGACGGAAGATTTACATAAGTCGAAGAAACTCAAGTCTATTTAACGAAGAAATTAAAAGACGAGTTGGATTTAATCGACAACAAATCCCGAATCAGAATCGAAAACGTCAACTTTTCTGAAAAGACGAGAAGACAAGAAGAAAGGGAGAAAGCCCACTCACCAACCAACCACTAGGACTATAAATAGATCTCTCCCTTCACATTTTAGGGAGTTAGTTCATTTTTTTATCTTCTTTCTTTTTCCCAGTTCTAGGTTCGTAGCATCACAAACACCATTAGGGTGTTTGGTGATTTTTCATTTTCTTTTTCAATCTTGTAATCCTTAATCATTATCCTTGTTACTCTTCCATTAATCTATCAATTCTATCTTTTCATTCATCTTGTTCATCTCCATTTTTATTGCAAATTTTTAAGTTCTTATTTGATTATAAAAAGTTGTTGATTTAGTGTTTTTATTGGTGGGATTTGTTTCTTACGGTATCTAAATGATTTGTGTTTGATTTGGTAAAATCTTTTTAAGTATTTGATTTGATTTTGGGTTTAAATCGTTTTCCCTATTTTGGTGTTACTGTTACTGTTCTTCGTTACCAGATCTTTCCGAACAGAGCATATTTTCCACATAGACAATTTCTCATTTCCCTTATTCGGAATATTGGTTATTCCGAATAGGGGTGTTAATTTTCTCTTACTCGGAATACCTCAGATATTCCGTATAGGTCTTACTTTCCGCATAGGGTGTGTTTTTCCGCATAGGCTATATTTTCCGAATAGGCAACACTTTCCGAATAGAGTACTACTTTCCACATAGACCATCTTTCCGCATAAGGGAGTTTTTCTGAATAGGACCTGTTTTCCGAGTAAAGCAATTTTTCCGCATAGAGATATTTTTCCGAATATCATCCTTTTTCCGCATAAGGTTACTTTTCCGAATAGAGTTTTTTATTCCGAATAGGGAATGTTTTCCGCATAGGGGTTTTTATTCAGTATAGTCTTATTATTCCGAGTAGACTTTATTATTCCGCATAATAGAGTTATTCCGCATAGAGCATCTTTTCCATTTATTCCGAATAGCACTCGTTTTCAGTAAGGATCTTTACAGCTTTATCATTTATTTGCTTTTGATTTACTGTTTCTGGCTTTAACTTTTATTTACTTCATGTATTTAGAATAGAAAACCAAATCCACTTTTTGTCACCAAGAACAAATCATTCCACTTTTAACTGATATCAATTCGAGGGATTCCGAGAAATATTTTGAACCCATACAAAACGCTTGTATCAAATGGCGCCGCTGCCGGCTCTTCTCGTTAAGATCAAAAGTTTTTTGTGAGAACTTGGATTTTGGGATCCGTTCCTCGTGAACGTTACTTTTTCACAAAAAATTTCAAAAAAATCCTAAAAAATATAAAATTTTCAAAAATACAAAAAATTAAAAAAACATAAAAACCAAAAAATATTTTTGTATTGTTTTTGCCTTGTTAGTTCTTTTGCAGGTGTATGCGTACTCGATCCACGTCTTATCAAGAGCCCGAGCCTCTCGATCCCTTAGACATGGCCGGTGTACCACCTCCAAACAATAATAACAACAACAACATGAACAATAACAACAACAATGAGCCCCTTCCGGATAATCGCCCGATGATTGAATTGCTGCAAGCTCATGTAGATGGCAACACGGACCCAATTGTCATACCTCCAATTGCCGCCAACAACTTCGAGCTCAAATCAGGCTTTATCCAGATGGTCTCCGCTCAACCGTTCTTGGGACGAACCATTGATGACCCACATGACCATATCAAGAGATTTCTACAACTCACCAACACGGTCAAATTCAATGGTGTTCCACAAGAGGTTATATGGTTACAACTTTTTCCCTTTTCTTTAGAGGGACAAGCCCGGCATTGGCTTGCTAAGGAACCGCCACAGAGTATTCTCTCGTGGACGGATTTGGAAACAAAGTTTATCAACTACTTTTTTCCACCCTCTCGTACTACCGCTTTGCGGAATGAGATTATAAACTTTGAACAAAAGTACGATGAGTCGTTCAGTGAATCTTGGGATCGTTTTAAAGATCTTTTAAGAAAATGCCCACAACATGGTTTTACCAAAGTACATCAAATTAATACTTTTTACAATGGTTTAAGCATGAGTGACCAAGATTCACTGAACAGTGCCTCGGGGGGTAATTTATTGGCTAAGACTTCCAATGCTGCTTGGGACATCATTGAGAATAAGTCTCGTGTGCAAACCAAGAGTATTCGGACCAATGTTGCTAGTGCTAGCACTAATGACAGTGACAAGCGATTAGACAAAATCACTAAGCTTCTTGAATCGCTTGTCACCCACACCGTCAGCAACAACAACAGCAACAACGCCAAACACGCTCAAGTGAACGCTGTCAGCCAACCTTGTGAGATATGCGGTGGTCCTCACTCTTACACAACTTGTACCGCCACCCAAGATTACCCTGCTGAGAATGTGAATGCGGCATATGGCACCTATCCTCAACCTGCTTATCAAGCTAAACCTCAAGGTGACCGTAACTTGCTTAGCTACCGCAGCAACAACTATCTTTCACCACCTGGTTTCCCTCCTGCCAACTCAAACCAACAACAAAACCTTAATCGCCCTCCTCAACAACAACAACAACCTCGACAACCATACATCCCACCTCACAAGCAGCAACAACCACCTCAACGAAACAACAAAGTCTACCAACAACCTGCTTACCAACCACCTGCATACAATGCTCCTCCCAACCAACCCACCGCTCTTCACCAAGAAGTGGAAACTTATATGAGGACTAACGATGCGATAGTGGGAAATCTTCAGCGAGAGGTGCTCAACCTGAAGGCAGATTTGGTAAAGCAAGGAAACGATTTGAGAGCAGACATGAGAAATACGTTGGATAGCCAGACTAATGATCTGAGGAACATGATGGCTAGTTTCTTCCAAAGTAGTCAACCCTCTTCTTCGGGTACTCTTCCGTGTAACACCGTTGCGAACCCAAGAGGGGAGATGAAAGCAATCACTACTCGAAGTGGCAAAGGTACTAAGGAACCCGAGCTTCCTATACCTCCACCGGTGGTTGTGACTAAGGAGAACGAGTCACCTGCTCCTATTCCTCCTCCTTCTCCTTCCCCAATTTCTCCACCTCTTCCTTCTACCCCTCCTCCACCCGTGGTTGTGAGTGATCCTATTCCTCTAAAGCCTTCCTCTTCTTCCAATATACCTTATCCTTCAAGGTTGAGGAAAGAGAAGCAAAAGAGCAAGGATGATATTCAGGTTTCGAATTTCCTTAAAATGTTCAAAAAACTGAATTTCAATATCTCCTTCGCTGAGGCTCTCGCTCACATGCCCAAGTACGCGAAAATGTTTAAAGATCTTCTGAGCGACAAGGAAAAGCTCCTCGATATTGCCAACACCCAACTTAATGAGAACTGCTCTGCAGTGCTCTTAAGGAAATTGCCAACCAAGCTTGGTGATCTGGGTCGTTTTCTTATCCCTTGCAATTTCCCGGGAGTAGAGAATTGCATGGCCCTAGCCGATCTAGGTGCCAGTATTAATCTCATGCCTCTAAGTGTTTGGAAGCAATTATCTCTCCCAGAGCTAGTCCCCACCAAAATGACTTTGGAATTAGCTAACCGTACGGTTGCTTATCCAGTGGGGATAGCCGAAGACGTCATTGTAGGAGTCGACAAATTCACCTTCCCTGCTGATTTTGTTATCGTCGACTACGAGATGGACCCCCGTGTGCCACTCATTGTTGGTCGTCCATTCTTGAGGACCGGTCGCACTCTCATTGATGTTGAAGCCGATGAGCTTATCATGAGAGTGGGTGACGATAAAGTAGTCTTCAACATGGGAAAGCTTTCTAAAAAACCTTATTCTTACGAGAGTGTTAATTGTATTGACGTTCTTGATGAGGCTTGTGAAGAACACTTCAAGGATGCTTGTAAAAATATTCCTACTTCTCTTCCCAATGTTGAGACCGTTTCCTCTATCGACTCATCACTATCTCTATTTGGAGAAAGTGATTTCCTTTGGAAAGATTTGGAAGCCACCTTGGAAGATGTGAAGCAAGACAATGACGATTCTACTGCCAATTGGGATGACGATCTTAGTTTCATTGCAAACCTCCTCAGAGAAGACAATCCTTCCCCTCCATCTCCCACTGTTATTGCTATCGAGACTCCGACTTCGAATACGCCTCCCGTCGAAAATCCTCCGGATTTGGAACTTAAGGAGTTGCCGCCCCATCTTGAGTATGTATTCCTCGAAGAAGAGAAGAAGTCGCCAGTCATCATTGCTAAGGATTTGAAGGATGAAGAGAAAGCTCGACTTGTCGCTGTGTTGAAGGATCATAAGAAGGCTATCGCTTGGAAGATTTCGGATATTCGTGGAATTGATCCTCACTTCTGCACACACAAAATTCTCATGGAGGACGACTTTAAGCCCACAATTTAAAGCCAACGAAGGGTGAATCCAAAAATCCATGAAGTCATCAAAACAGAGGTTATCAAACTTCTTGATGCGGGTATGATTTACCCTATTTCGGATTCACCATGGGTTAGTCCAATCCATTGTGTGCCCAAGAAGGGCGGAATAACCGTTGTTCCCAATGAACACAACGAGTTGATTCCCACTCGTCTCGTTACTGGGTGGAGAGTTTGTATAGACTACCGCAAACTCAATGATGCCACGAGAAAGGATCATTTCCCTCTACCTTTCATGGACCAAATGCTTGAACGATTAGCGGGTAATGAATATTACTGCTTTCTTGATGGTTTCTCGGGTTATTTCCAAATACCCATCGATCCCCAAGATCAAGAGAAGACTACATTCACTTGTCCCTATGGCACTTTTGCTTACAAAAGAATGCCTTTTGGCTTATGTAATGCGCCCGGGACTTTCCAAAGGTGTATGTTAGCTATCTTCCATGACATGGTTGAACAAACCATGGAAGTCTTCATGGACGATTTCTCGGTCTTCGGGGATTCTTTCTCTTCTTGCCTTGCCAATTTGGAACGTATGCTCAAGCGGTGCGAAGACACTCGCCTAGTTCTAAATTGGGAAAAATGCCATTTTATGGTAAAAGAAGGCATCGTGCTTGGACATAAGATCTCGAAAGCCGGTCTTGAAGTAGACCGTGCTAAAGTCGATGTTATCGCAAAGTTGCCTCCACCTTCAACTGTGAGGGTGTGAGAAGTTTCTTGGGTCATGCGGGCTTCTATCGTCGATTCATTAAAGTTTTTTCTCAAATCGCTCGCCCGATGACCCACCTCTTGGAAAAAGATACTCCTTTTATCTTTTCCAAAGAGTGTCTTGAAGCCTTCAACTCACTTAAGGATAAGCTAACTAAGGCACCCGTCTTGGTTACCCCTAATTGGGAGCTACCCTTTGAGTTGATGTGCGATGCTAGTGATTTTGCTATTGGAGCGGTTCTGGGACAAAGAGTGAACAAACACATCCAACCGATCCATTACGCTAGCAAGACAATGACTGGGGCACAATTGCATTATACGACAACCGAAAAAGAGCTTTTAGCTGTTGTCTATGCTTTTGAAAAATTCCGCCCCTATCTTGTCCTTTCCACCACCATCGTGTATACCGATCATTCCGCGCTGAAGTACTTGTTGACAAAGCAAGATTCCAAACCAAGACTTCTTCGCTGGGTTTTGCTGCTCCAGGAATTTAAAACCGAAATTCGCGATAAAAAAGGAGCAGAAAACCTAGCCGCGGATCATCTTAGCAGACTTGAGGATCCTTACCAAGGGGATCATCCGAACAAAGAAATCAATGATTCTTTCCCCTTGGAGACCTTAATGTCTATAAACTCGAAGCCGAATGAAACCCCGTGGTTTGCGGACTTTGCAAACTACTTGGCGGGTGGAATTCTCAAGGAAGGGTTGACGTCCCAACAAAAGAAAAAGTTCTTCACCGACATCAAGACTTACTTTTGGGACGACCCTTACCTATTCAAACAATGTGCCGACTTGATTATCCGCCGATGTGTTGATGGACCGGCAACGTCTGAAATCCTTGATGGTTGCCACAAAGGACCCACCGGTGGTCACTTTGGTCCCAACTACACCGCTAAAAAAGTGTTTGATTCGGGATTTTATTGGCCCTCCATTTATCGTGACGCTCACGATATGGTTAAACGATGTGATGTTTGCCAAAAGCAAGGCAAAATCACACATAAAGACGAGATGCCTCAGAATTTCATACAGGAATGTGAAATCTTTGATGTTTGGGGTATCGACTTTATGGGGCCATTCCCATCTTCTAAAGGAAACAAATACATCCTTGTAGCCGTTGACTACGTTTCAAAGTGGGTTGAAGCCAAAGCTTTGCCTACTAATGACGCAAGGGTGGTTTGTAACTTTTTGAAAGCTCTTTTCGCTAGATTCGGTGTGCCTCGCGCCATTATTAGTGATCGTGGGACTCATTTCTGTAATGACCAATTCGCAAGAGTCATGGCTAAGTATGGTGTAAATCATCGTCTTTCCACAGCCTACCACCCACAAACTAATGGCCAGGCTGAAATATCCAACCGAGGTCTTAAGCGAATTCTGGAAAGAACCGTGGGAGAGCATCGTGCCGCATGGGCTGATAAACTTGATGATGCTTTGTGGGCTTTCCGTACTGCTTACAAGACCCCGATCGGCTGTACGCCTTATCGTCTTGTGTACGGGAAAGCGTGCCACCTTCCCATTGAGTTGGAGCACAAGGCTTATTGGGCCTTGAAGTGGGCTAATTTTGATATAAACAAAGCCGGTGACCTACGCAAGATCCAACTCAATGAGCTGAATGAACTCCGTAATGAGGCTTATGAAAATTCTTTGATCTATAAGGAAAGAACTAAGCTCATTCACGACTCCAAGATCAAAAACCGAGAGTTCCATGTTGGAGACAAAGTCTTACTTTTTAACTCTCGGTTGAAAATCTTTTCGGGCAAGCTCAAATCTCGTTGGTCCGGCCCATTCACCATCGCCCAAATTTTTCCATATGGTACTCTCGAGCTCGCTCAACCTAATGGACCAAATTTTAAGGTGAATGGCCAACGAGTGAAGTTGTACTTTGGTGAGGACACCTCTCAGGAGGTGATTCCATCCCTCACCACGTTCCCCATGAGCTGAATTTGGGTCGAGTCAGGCTCGTGACTCGGTTATCAAAAACAAGCGCTTCTCGGGAGGCAACCCGAGTATCTATCCCTTTAACCCCCTAAGTGTAGGGGAGGACCTATTTTGGTCATTTGTGTTTGTGTGGTGATGTGATTACAGGGATAACTGCAATCTTGGAAATCTTTGAAGAACCGTGCTCCCGTGTTATCCAAAATCCGGTTCTATCTCTCAACTATCGTGATTCAATTTTCTTCATACTCACATTTGAAATTGATCACTTTAGTCGTCTCTTCCTTAACTCGAGTTAACCAACGTGCACAATGTCATAAGTGTAGGGGAGATTTTTCCCACATGCTTAAACATTGAGGACAATGTTTATCTTAAGTATAGGGGAGACTTCTATCGAAGTTTTAAGTGGACTTTTCCATGAAAATGCCTTCATTTAACCGGAAAATCGTCTTTTTCAACATTTTTCAAATTTTTTATTAACTTTGGCCATTTAGTCGTAATTTTTAAATTTTTATCATTGCTTTCGTATGTATATATCCCACAATAAAGTCAAAATTATTAATAAAGTGGTGTAGCTAGTTTAGAAGTCTTTGATCTATTAGGCCCGTTGCGTTTATTTTGACTCAACCCGAATAGACTTATCCAAGTTTATTCTAGCTAGTATCCTTAACCATGTAAACCTCAATTGGTTTATTAGGCTAAGTGTCCACGAGTCTCATTACTTGAGATTTTAAATTGTGGAGGACGAGAAATGATAGAGTCAATTATAAGTCGGTATTCTTGCGCAAGCTCACTTGGTGTAATTATTTGCTTATTCTCCCATCACTTGCTAATAATTTATCTGCAATAAGTAAGGTCGTACGATTTGAAAAGTTACTTAGCTTCTAGCCCAAGATCGTTTAAAAGTTGCTCGGTAATGATAAGAGTTCATAGCCAAGGCATAACTTATGAAGCGGGGCGCGAAGATTGGCGAGTCCGAAAAGGCCCTAACAAGGCATGAGGATTCAATTTTATTGCTGAAGATCCAAAGTGATGTGAAAAGCATTATTCCTAAAGTCAATATGAAGGATCAAGACTCACGACGAAAAGCAATCAACTCCCATAAAGATCATGGAGAAGTCTATCCGAAAAGACCCTAACAAGGTATGAGGATAAATAGATCCAAGTCCGAAAAGGAGGCGGATCGTTGTATCTCAAAATCCCAATTAGAGATTGAAGAAATAATCATGAAGTCGTGGTCAACAAAGTTGGAGTACCCCTCAAAAGTTTCCAAGTGAAGAAACTCTATTATGATGAGAAGACCATTATCTCAAGAACGTCTCTCGAAGATATGAAGTATGAAGTACATGCCAAATATCGGCCCGAGAAAGGTCTCAAATCGTGAACCAAGTTATGCCAAGATATGAACTTTTTGATATCCCGAGAAGCAGTTTTAAGAGATTTTGTCCTTTAGCTAACTATTGATCAAATCGTCCTACTTTGCTTTCAGCCTTAATAAACTATCGAAATAAGTCCAAAAATGCATCTTCATGATCATTCTAAGACAAAAATAAAATATAATAGATACAACTAGGAATAAGGGAGTTTAAGCATTTAATTAAGCCATGTGTGTAAGTGTTTGATTTACTAACTTATAATAACAATGATCTCGTTTTCAAGCTTAGTTTGGGGAACGTGAAACTTGAGGGTGATAAATCTTCGCAACACCAAAGCCCTAATGTAAGTCCTTGATTTCTTTACAAGTTATTTCCATCCTTTTGTTTATTTTAGAGTTTTAAGTTCTCTTAGTATTTTAATTGTTGTTTAGTAGAATTTAAATAAGGCCAAGGTTGATTGATTATGAGAAAAATGTAAAATTGCTTTATCACTAAGCATTGCATGAGGGCATGGCAATGGTTAAGTGTAGGGGATTTGATAGGTGTGTAAACACCCATCCTTTTACCACTTAATTCTGGCTAAAACAAGACCAAAACACGTATTTAATATCATTTGTTTGGAATTATGCGTGGTTTTTGTGTTTATTGTGATTTCAGAGCTAACCGGATGAATATTAAAGAAAACATGGGATTGCACGGGTTTTATCAAGGAAAAAGACTGAAGACGAAGTCTATTGTCCAAGAGATGCAAAAGATTTGAAGTCACTGGGCCTATTCGAAGATTTATCGAAGAAAAGGACCAAAGACGGAAGATTTACATAAGTCGAAGAAACTCAAGTCTATTTAACAAAGAAATTAAAAGACGAGTTGGATTTAATCGACAACAAATCCCGAATCAGAATCGAAAACGTCAACTTTTCTGAAAAGACGAGAAGACAAGAAGAAAGGGAGAAAGCCCACTCACCAACCAACCACTAGGACTATAAATAGATCTCTCCCTTCACATTTTAGGGAGTTAGTTCATTTTTTTTTCTTCTTTCTTTTTCCCAGTTCTAGGTTCGTAGCATCACAAACACCATTAGGGTGTTTGGTGATTTTTCATTTTCTTTTTCAATCTTGTAATCCTTAATCATTACCCTTGTTACTTTTCCATTAATCTATCAATTCCATCTTTTCATTCATCTTGTTCATCTCCATTTTTATTGCAAATTTTTAAGTTCTTATTTGATTCAAGTTTGATTATAAAAAGTTGTTGATTTAGTGTTTTTATTGGTGGGATTTGTTTCTTACGGTATCTAAATGATTTGTGTTTGATTTGGTAAAATCTTTTTAAGTATTTGATTTGATTTTGGGTTTAAATCGTTTTCCCTGTTTTGGTGTTACTGTTACTGTTCTTCGTTACCAGATCTTTCCGAACAGAGCATATTTTCCGCATAGACAATTTCTCATTTCCCTTATTCGGAATATTGGTTATTCCGAATAGGGGTGTTAATTTTCTCTTACTCGGAATACCTCAGATATTCCGTATAGGTCTTACTTTCCGCATAGGGTGTGTTTTTCCGCATAGGCTATATTTTCCGAATAGGCAACACTTTCCGAATAGAGTACTACTTTCCGCATAGACCATCTTTCCGCATAAGGGAGTTTTTCCGAATAGGACCTGTTTTCCGAGTAAAGCAATTTTTCCGCATAGAGATATTTTTCCGAATATCATCCTTTTTCCGCATAAGCTGATTTTCCGCATAAGGTTACTTTTCCGAATAGAGTTTTTTATTCCGAATAGGGAATGTTTTCCGCATGGGGTTTTTATTCAGTATAGTCTTATTATTCCGAGTAGACTTTATTATTCCGCATAATAGAGTTATTCCGCATAGAGCATCTTTTCCATTTATTCCGAATAGCACTCGTTTTCAGTAAGGATCTTTACAGCTTTATCATTTATTTGCTTTTGATTTACTGTTTCTGGCTTTAATTTTTATTTACTTCATGTATTTAGAATAGAAAACCAAATCCACTTTTTGTCACCAAGAACAAATCATTCCACTTTTAACTGAGATCAATTCGAAGGGATTCCGAGAAATATTTTGAACCCATACAAAACGCTTGTATCATACCACCATTATAAATCCCATAATTTGTATTTCTCAATATTCGAAATTTGAAATATCATGATTTAAATTCGATGAACTAAACGCCATCTAAGTATGTTATTAATGATTATTAGGAATACTTAGGCATACATTTAGCGTAAGCAATATGTTATTAAAGACTGTTTGGATAACCTATTTTCAACATCCCTTTTGATGCCTTGACATTTTATAATGTGTTGTTTGTATAGCCTATATCAACAATCATATCGGCACAAAAACATGTTATTAAGGGTTGTTTGTTATTTTTAGCATCCCTTTCGGCGGTCTTAAAGGTTGTGCGTATATCTTATTTTCAATAACCTTTTCAACGTCATAAACATGTTACTAAGGGTTGTTTGGATACCTTATTATTAGCATCCCTTTCAGTATCTTAACATGATAATAGGGTTGTTTTGATAACCTATTTCAACAATCATTTGTCAACCTAAGCATGTTATTATTAGCTACTTGGGTAGCTTATTTTTACCGGACCTTTTGATGTTCGACACATTATTAAGGGCTACTTGAATGGCTTATTGTTTACTGAAAAAAATATGTAAATATTTCAAATGAATATACACAATATATTACTGTAACACCCCATTTTGGTAAATGAAATGTCACGCGTGATTATGGCGTGTCATCAAAGTATACAAGGAAAAATGTCTTAAACATTACATGACCATAAAGGAAATACCTATAAGCTCATCACACACAAACGTAAGTACTGTAAAGGAAAAAGGACTAAACAACGTCCATAGAAATGAGTAGCAAAATGTATGATGAAATGCATAAAGTAGAGAAGGCTAGAAAGCTTCCAGTCCATATGCATGTACGCTTAAAGTCTACGAGCGCCCTTGAGTACCTGCCGTTTGGGAACATGAAAGGAAAACAGCTGAGCATAACGCTCAGTGCATGGATATACAAGTATGACATGGAATAACGTAAGTAGATAAGACTAATAGTAGCAGAATATCATAAGTTCTAAGTAATCTGGATTCATGTTCATAAAACTAGTTTTATAGTTTGAAAATACTTATATTTCTATGAAAATCTGTTTAATTAGCCAAATAGCCCATATAGGTCATGAGGTTCCACCGTGCATGAATACATGGAGGGGAGACCTCGTCATGCAATTAGAAGGGGTTGCCTCTAATTAAATAGTCTGGGTAGGAGGGATCAACTCCTAGTGAAGGATGCAAGGCACACATCGCATTCACTCTGATAATACTGCTAAACATGTAACTAGGATGCACCCATACGCCCCACATGATAATATAATATAATGGCCAAAATTGAAAAGGGACGTCACGAGCAATCACTTCATCGTGGGGAAGTCATAACACTGGTGCCTCCACTGTTATGGTTCTGGTACCTCCATAACTAGGTGACACTGGTCATGCATGTATATGGCTTAGGCTCTTAATCTAACATAAGTATCAAACATATAAAACAAGTACTGGGAAAACAGTTGGCTGCAAACGGGAAAATCCTAATAAGGAAAGAATGTCCATACTGAAAGGACGGGAAATCCGTATCTTAAGTCTAGTGAACGAAGAAGACGAACGGAAGAGATTCCTACTTCGATCTCACTAATGCTACATAAATAGTATACGTGTATAAGTATTCTGATTACTGAGTACGTAACTGGTTTTATATCATAGCTTAGCTTGTTTTATATGTTCATGTCTTATTTTATTGGTTTTAATGTTATGCTGTATTTATGATGTATTATGTATATTCTGATTAAGTATTACTTGTATTTCTTGTATTATTATACTTGTTGTGTAATAATAAGTAACTTTCTTAAAATAGCAGGTTTCCTAAAATAGAAATTTTTCAAAAATAGAAAGGTTCCAAAAATAGATTAACTGCTTAAAATAGATTAGTTTGTAAAAATATAAAGTTTCCAAAAATAGTAAGTTTCCTGAATTAGAGAGTTTCTATATTTAGAAATAAGCTAAATTAATATCATAAGTCATGTAGTTATAGTATATAATTTATTAATAATATTCTGTTCATTAAATAAACTGTAGGTTATATAATTTAATTAATTATAAGCATGATTTTAACTAAATTAAAGTGTATAAAATACTTAGGTTAAATCCTGTATTAATACAATATTAATATAACCTAAGTCATGATTATTAATTAATTTTTATGTCATGTTTAAATAATTAATTAATACTATAGTGTAAAATAAATAACTAAATACTTATGTTAAAACATGCATTATTTAATAATAATAATAACCTAAGTTTCATGTTTAATTAAATTAATTATAAGTCATGAATTAATTAATTTAATTATCTTGTAAAAATAATACACTTGTTAAATTAATCAGACTTGTAAAAATATTCATGAACCGGACCCGTATAATTAACTGATTAAACATGTCGTGAACCGGACCCGTGAACCCTTGAACTAGTCTGAACCAAACCCCCAAAAACAGTGGCAAACTAGCTTGAATCAGTTGCCCCTGCTTTCGGTATGCTGCCACCGGCTGTGTGCCGGTGGTCTTGCTTCTCGGCTAGTCGCTGACAACACAAGGGTTCCCACTGGCTGTGTGTCGGTGGCCCCTGCTGCCTGCGGTTCCCCCTGCTTGCCTAAAATAGCCACCGGCTTAAGCCGGTGGTGGGGCTGTCGCTGCCGAGACCAACCGAAACCACAAGGACACCCCCGACGCATGTCAGGGTGCCTTGTCCCTGCTGTCGACCGAACCTAAACACCACCAAGACCTAGGTCTTGGTTGGTGGTGCGAACCAAACGGCGTCGAGAGCCTTGAGGCTCTCGGTTTGTGTGGCGGCCGAGACAAACAACCCGAAAACACCCTTAATTATCTACCCCTGATCCCATGACATGTTTTTATCATGTTTTATTTAATTACTTGTTCATGTTTATGATTAATTAAATAAAAGAAAAAACACAAAAGGGTTACGGATTACCAAAACACTTGGAATGATTAGATCTTGATCACATGAACACACTCCTATGATTGTTTAATCAAAATCAACCAAACACCCTTTGTGGTGTGTTATGATGTCGGCCACCAAGAGAGAGAGAGAGATTAGGGTTTTTAGTTTTCTTGAAAATCTCCTGTGGTTATTTAGTAAAATAAGTTGTGGGTTGGGCCCCTCTCTTTCCTTGTGCCGCGGCTAATAGGGCCCACCAAGGGAAACCCGAAGCCTTTTTCCCGTGTCTAATTATTACGTGTACGTGTGTTCGTGTTTACGTGTTACGTTTAATTATTCGTGCTATTTATAATTACTTGTACGTAACGATATTTGTCGTATTAATAATATACGTAAATACATAATTATATGTTCGTGATTCTTATGTTCATGATTTCATGTTCGTTATTATAATTATTATTGATAATAATTATCGTGTATTTACATGTACTTAATACTTGTCGTAAAATTATACGTACATAACTTCTGTAATTCCTAATCGTGACACGTGTTCAAGCTATATAAGGAAAATTTTTAAATGTACGTACGTTACTAAGGGTACTATTCATGGTAAAAGCGTGCGGGTTTTACAACTCTTCCCCTCTAAAAGAATAATTCGTCCCCGAATTATAGATAAAATAAACTGAAAGAGGAACATACCCGAATTCAAAATATGAAATGAGGGTAACAACCCGGATAGACTCCTCTATTTCCCAAGTGGCTTCCCGCTCGGTATGGTCCCTCCAAAGGATTTTGACGAATGGAATCGTCTTCTTCCTCATGAGTCGTTCTTGCCTGTCAAGAACTCGTTCGGGTTCCTCTATGAAGGTAAGATCTTCACGAATCTGTTCTAGTCGATACTGAACCATGTGAAGGGGATGATACTTGTACCCTCTGAGTAAAGATACATGAAAAACGTCGTGAACATGAGAAAGCTGCGCAGGTAACGCTAAACGATAAGATACATAACCGACTCGCTCAATGACATCAAACGGTCCGATGAATCGAGGACTGAGCTTCCCTTTGATTCCAAAACGCTTAATGCCACGTGCCGACGATACCTTAAGAAAGACGTGATCTCCTACGTTAAAATGTAAGTCCCTACGATGCTTGTCGGCATAACTCTTCTGATGTGAACGTGCTTCTTGCAACTTCTGCTTAGCTATAACGACCTTCTCGTTGGTCAACTCTATCATTTCTGGTCCTTCAAGTGTTCGCTCACCAACCTGATCCTAGCAGATTGGGGCGCGACACTTTCTGCCATACAACATCTCGAATGGAGCACATTTAATACTTGCGTGCCAACTGTTGTTGTATGCAAACTCTACCAAACAGATGTAATCGTCCCAATCTCCTGTCCATTCCAACGCACATGACCGCAACATGTATTCTAATGTCTGAATCGTTTGTTCTGATTGTCCGTCTGTTTGAGGATGAAAAGTCGTCTTAAGCTTAAGTTTTGTACCCCAAGCTTTCTGGAGACTCTTCCAGAATCATGAAGTGAAACGAGGATCTCTGTCCGAGAAGATACTGGATGGAGCACCATGAAGTCTCATGATCTCCTTCTTGTAAGTGTCGGCGAGTTTACTGACCGGATCATCCTTGCGGATCAGTAAGAAATGAGCTGACTTAGTAAGTCGATCATCGATAACCCAAATTGCATCGTGCCTCCTCTTTGTCTGCGGAAGACCGGTAACAAAATCCATGGTGATTTTATCCCATTTCCACTCTGGAATGTCTAACGGTTGTAGTAAACCACTAGACCGCTGATGCTCGATCTTAACCTGTTGGCAGGTAATACATTTGGAGACGTAGGTAGCAACATCCTGTTTCATACCACTCTACCAAAAGTATTGCTTGATGTCGTGGTACATCTTGGTCGAACCAGGATGAATGGAGAATGGGGAGCTATGAGCTTCAGCTAACAACGCTTCCCTAAGAGTAGGATCATCAGGAACACAAAGTCTAGTGCCCTGCCATAAGATACCGTCGTCATCTAACCAAAACTCCGTCTGCTGTTCCAAGTTCTGAATGATCGCCTGAATTTCACCATCATCCTTTTGAGCTTCCTTGATCCTAGAGAGTAACTCAGGTTCCACTCTAAGATTAGCCCAGTAACCGTGTTGTCCACGTACTATGATCTCGATGTCTAGTCGCACTAAGTCTCTTATAATTTCCTCCTCAATTTTAATGTCGTTTATCATTCCGGACATTCTACTAAGTGCATCTGTCACTACATTCGCCTTGCCGGTATGATACTGCAGATTAATGTCATAATCCTTCAACAGCTCTAACCATCTTCTCTGTCGCATATTCAGTTCACGTTGAGTGAAGATGTACTACAGGCTCTTGTGGTCTGTGAAGATGTCACATGATTCTCCATACAAGTAGTGCCTCCATATCTTCAATGCAAACACGACTGCTGAAAGTTCCAAGTCATGCGTAGGATAATTTTCCTCATATGGCTTAAGCTGTCGTGAAGCATACGCAATCACTTTCCCATGATGCATAAGAACACAGTCAAGTCCCTTCCCTGAAGCATCACTATAGATTTGAAATCCACCTGTACTAGATGGGAGAGTAAGAATCGGTGCAAATACTAACTTCTACTTTAGGTCTTCAAAGCTCTTTTCTCTTTCTTCAGTCCAGACGAATTTCTCCCCTTTCCGCATCAGTTTGGTCAATGGTAGTGCTAAACGGAAAAAGTTCTCTACGAACCTACGGTAGTAACCATCTAAGCCTATGAAACTGCGAACTTCAGTCGCTGATGTCGGTCTTGGCCACTTGGTAATAGCCTCAACCTTTGATGGATCCATGGTGATTCCTTCTGCTGATACAATGTGAGCTAAGAACGCCACCTTGTCTAACCAGAATTCACACTTGGAGAATTTAGCATACAGTTGCTTCTACCGAAGAATCTGTAATACTGTACGAAGATGGTCTTCGTGTTCCTCCTTGGACTTAGAGAAAATCAGAATGTCGTCAATGAAGACAATGACGAACTTGTCCAGGAACTCATGGAAGATACGGTTCATCAGATCCATGAAGACTGCTGGAGCATTGGTAAGGCCAAAAGGCATGAATACAAACTCGTAGTACCCATAACGTGTACGGAAAGCAGTCTTGTCGATGTCTTGCTCCTTACCCGTAACAGATGATAGCCCGACCTCAGATCAATCTTGGAGAAATGTTTGTCCCTTGGAGTTGGTCAAACAAGTCATCAATGCGTGGCAGCGGATACCTATTCCTGATGGCGATCTTGTTAAGCTCACGATAATCTATGCATAGATGCATGTTGCCGTCCTTCTTTTTTACGAACAGAACAGGTGCGCCCCATGGAGAAGCACTAGGTCGATTGAAGCCGCGCTCTAACAGTTCCTGAAGTTGTTCCTTTAACTCCTTCAACTCGATGGGAGCCATACGATAATGAGCCTTGGATATTGGATCGGCTCTTGGGACGAGCTCAATATTAAACTCCGCTTCACAAGCAGGTGGTATGCCTGAAAGTTCTTCTGGAAATACGTCTAGGAATTCTGACACGATCGGCTGATTCTAGATAGATGGAGATTTAGCCTCCAAATCATGAACAGTAGCAAGATAGCCTTCACAACCATGTGACAGTAGTGCACGTGCTTGTAAGGTCGATATGATTTATACAGACCTTCTGGGTACGAACCTGTTGTGAATGTACTCTGGTGCATTTACATCACCGAAGATGACCCGATATGTATGGCAGTCTATGGTGGCGTGATGTTTGGATAGCCAGTCCATACCTAATATCATGTCAAAGTCGCACATATCCAGAGGAAGTGCGTCAACAGGACGAACCTTGTCGTCAAACTCTAGGGAAAGGCTCTTGTACACATAGGTTATGCGTACAAAGTCTCTTAAAGGCGTGGAAATGTTTAGTACATTCTCTAATGGCATAGGGGATATCCTAACATTCTTAGCATAAGCAGTAGAAATGACCGAATGAGTAGCCCCCGTGTCAAATAAAACACATGCAGCTTGACCATACATATACAAGATTCCAGTGACGGTACCTGTAGACTTGTTGGCCTGGTCGTGAGAAGTCATGTAAACGCGTCCACTAGTAGGAGGCGGATTGGAATCAGCATGTCCAGATGTGCCCTCCATCTCGCCCTTGCGGCAGTCCTTTATGCGATGACCAGTAAGGCCACACTTGTAGCATGCGTCGCTGACGCGCCGACATGGCCCTGGGTGCCTACGGTTGCAGGTAGTGCAAAGAGGGTGAGTATACCCTCTAGCAGGTGCTCTTGCTGGCTGGGAGCCTATTTGGAAAAGTACACATGAGACATGGTTTATAGGTACAAAAGGACAATGCGGAAAAATTGTAAGATGTAATACCAGTGATAGCTGGACGGTTAGGATGTGAACCTCTTTGGTTCTGGTCCCTCCCGTTACCATGATTCCTGGTACAAGATTGCTAATGTGTCAGAATTTAGAAATATCACATGTAACATAAGGAAATGAGTAAGTGTAAGGACCTGCTGCTGTTGGAGTTTCCATCATTGTTACGGTAATTATCCTTACTACCACGCCTATCCATAGCAGAACGATCTTGAGTCTGACCGTTTCCCTTGGGCTGTGTAGGTTGTTGCTGAGTAGCCGGCTGAGACCGGTCCCCAGTCTTCTGCCTGAAAGATGCAGTTTATAGAGAGATATAAATATTGGATAATACTGAATGAATTCGGAATGGTCACCGCTGAGTAGCGAACAAATACCTCTTCTCGGGTCTCTCTGCTTCCCCGAACTCTTCTCTTTCTTGCATCATCTCCAGCTTACGCGTTGCATCGGCAACTTGTGCCACCGTGTTGAAAGTAGCACACACCAAGTTGTTGGCGACCGATGTACGTAGAGCCCACAGAAAGTGGTATGCTTGCTCTTCGGCAGTACCTGCTGCTGCGCCAAGAAAACCAGCCAAACGGAGAAAGGGCTGCATGAAATCGTTGCTGTTCTCTCCAGCTCTCTGCCTGATTCCGTGGTACTCCCTCTTCAGCTTGTCTTGCTCAGCCTTGGGGAAGAACAGTCCCATCACTAACTCCCTGAACTGAGCCCAAGTCAAACCAGCCACCCAATTATCACCTCCCTCAGACTGCTTGACTGCCTTCCACCATCCTAGCACATCACCTTCAAACTTGTAACAGGCCAACCTCGACTTGAAGACGGGGTCACAACCCATTGCATCAAATATCTTCTCGATATGAGCCAACCAGCTTTCAGCTTCACTGGGGCTATCAGTTCTCTCGAAGGATCGAGGACGTTGCTTATTGAATCTCTACAGCCATGTGACCAATGTTGCTGGAGGAGGAGGAGGAGGTACTGGGTGCTGTTGCTGATTGTTGGCAGCCTGCACCTCAACCCTGATTTTGTTCCTCAGTTGAGGAAGCAAAGTTTGCATCGCAGCTTGGACTGCTGCATTGATTTGTTCTTGCTCGCGTGTGAGAACTATCTGACGGTATAAAACCAAAAATACATGATTAAACTGATCAAACACAAAATATATACATGAAAAAAAATTTATACCAATAAATCATGAGAAAAAAATTTATGCATGAAAAATAGTACATGAATGCATGATGCAGTTTTATGAAAACTTTTATATGCACGAGAGTGAACGACTATGGTCAGTTCACTCAAAACAAAAGACACAACGAGGGGACGATAATGGGTCAGTCTCAAAGTTAAAAGTTTTGATAAAAGCACATGCGACTAAGTAGGGCCAGTCCTGTACCAACCATTACTTAGTCATAAACCTACAAAAATGACATATATATGAATGCATGAAAATGATGAATGCATGAAAACCAACTGTCAGTTCTAGGAAGACCATAGTGACTACTCAGTAATCACATGTCATGTTTTGAGAGCCTACAGGTCGAAGCCTTGGCTCTGATACCATAATTGTAACATCCCATTTTGGTAAATGGAATGTCACACGTGATTATGGTGTGTCATCAAGGCATACAAGGAAAAATGTCTTAAACATTACATGACCATAAAGGGAATACTGGAAACAAACATCGGTACCCCAAAGTATAAGCTCATCACACACAAACATAAGTACTGTAAAGAAAAAAGGACTAAACAACGTTCATAGAAATGAGTAGCAAAATGTATGATGAAATGCATAAAGTAGAGAAGGCTAGAAAGCTTCCAATCCATATGCATGTACGCTTAAAGTCTATGAGCGCCCTTGAGTAGCTGCCGTTTGGGAACATGAAAGGAAAACGACTGAGCATAACGCTCAATGCATGGATATACACGTACGACATGGAATAACGTAAGCATATAAGACTAATAGCAGCGGAATATCATAAGTTCTAAGTAATTTGGATTTATGTTCATAAAACTAGTTTTATAGTTTGAAAAGACTTATATTTCTATGAAAATCTGTTTAATTAGCCAAATAGCCCATATAGGTCATGAGGTTCCACCGTGCATGAATACTTGGAGGGGAGACCTCGTCATGCAATTAGAGGGGTTGCCTCTAATTAAATAGTCTGGGTAGGAGGGATCAACTCCCAGTGAAGGGTGCAAGTAACATATCGCATTCACTCTGATAATACTGCTAAACATGTAACTAGGATGCACCCATACGCCCCACATGATAATATAATGTAATGGACAAAACTGAAAAGGGATGCCACGAGCAATCACTTCGCCGTGGGGAAGTTATAACACTAGTGCCTCTAGTGTTATGGTTATTGTACCTCCATAACAAGGTGACACTGGTCATGCATGTATATGGATTAGGCTCTTAATCTAACATAAGTATCAAACATATAAAACAAATACTGGGAAAACAGTTGGCAGCAAACGGGGAAATCCTAATAAGGAAAGAGTGTCCATACTGAAAGGACGGGAAATACGTACCTTAAGTCCAGTGAACGAAGAAGAAGAACGGAAGATAGTCCAACTTCGATCTCACTAATGCTACATAAATAGCATATGTGTATAAGTATTCTGATGACTGAGTACGTAACTGGTTTTATATCATAGCTTAGCTTGTTTTATATGTTCATGTCTTGTTTTACTAGTTTTAATGTTATGCTTTATTTATCATGTATTCTGTATATTCTGATTAAGTATTACTTGTATTTCTTGTATTATTATACTTGTTGTGTAATAATAAGTAACTTTCTAAAAATAGCAGGTTTCCTAAAATAGAAAGTTTCCAAAAATAGAAAGGTTCTAAAAATAGATTAACTGCTTAAAATAGATTAGTTTCTAAAAATAGAAAGTTTCCAAAAATAGTAAGTTTTCTAAATTAGAAAGTTTCCATATTTAGAATTAAGCTGGATTAATAATAAGTCATATAGTTATTGTATATAGTTTATTAATAATATTCTGTTTATTATATAAACTATAGGTTATATAATTTAATTAAATATAAGCATGATTTTAATTAAATTAAAGTGTATAAAATACTTAGGTTAAATCTTGTATAAATACTATATTAATATAACCTAAGTCATGATTATTAATTAATTAATTATATGTCATGTTTAAATAATAATTAATACTATAGTGTAAAATAAATAGCAAAATACTTAGGTTAAAACATGTATTATTTAATAATAATAATAACCTAAGTTTCATGTTTAATTAAATTAATTATAAGTCATGAATTAATTAATTTAATTGTCTTGTAAAAATAATACACTTGTTAAATTAATTAGACTTGTAAAAATATTCATGGACCGGACCCGTATAATTAACTAATTAAACATGACGTGAACCAGACCCGTGAACCCTTGAACCGGTCCAAACCAAACCTCCAAAAATAGTGGCAAACCGGCTGGAACCGGTTGCCCCTGCTTTCGGTATGCTGCCACCGGCTGTGTGCCGGTGGTCTTGCTTCTCGGCTAGCCGCTGACAACACAAGGGTTTCCACTAGCTGTGTGCCGGTGGCCCCTGCTGCCTGCGCCTGCGGTCCCCCCTGCTTGCCTAAAATAGCCACTAGCTTAAGCCGGTGGTGGGGTTGTTGCTGCCGAGACCAATCGAAACCACAAGGACACCCCCGACGCACGTCGGGGTACCTTGTCCCTGCTGTCGACGAAACCAAACTCCACCAAGACCTAGGTCTTGTTTGTTGGTGCGAACCAAAAGACGCCGAGAGCCTTGATGCTCTCGGTTTGTGTGGCGGCCGAGACAAACAACCCGAAAACACCCTTCATTATTTACCCCTGATCCCATGACATGTTTTTGTCATGTTTTTATTTAATTACTTATTCATGTTTATGATTAATTAAATAAAGAAAAAAACAAAAGTGTTACGGATTACCAAAACACTTGGAATGAATAAATCTTGATCACACGAACACACTCCTATGATTTGTTTAATCAAAATCAACCAAACACCCCTTGTGGTGTGTTATGCCGCCGGCCACCAAGAGAGAGAGAGAGATTAGGGTTTTTAGTTTTCTTGAAAATATTCTTTGAATGAATGTTTACTATAATTGTTATTTAGTAAAAATAAGTTGTGGGTTGGGCCGCCTCTCTTTCCTTGTTCCACGGCTAATAGGGACCACCAAGGGAAACCCGAAGCCTTTTTGCCGTGTCTAATTATTACGTGTTCGTGTGTACGTGTTTACGTTTAATTATTCGTGTTATTTATAATTACTTGTACGTACCGATATTTATCGTATTAATAATATATGTAAATACATAATTATATGTTCGTGATTCTTACGTTTATGATTTCATGTTCGTGGTTATAATTATTATTGATAATAATTATCGGGTATTTACATGTACTTAATACTTGTCGTAAAATTATACGTACATAACTTCGGTAATTCCTAATCGTGACACGTGTTCAAGCTATAAAAGGAAAGTTTTTAAATGTACGTACGTTACTAAAGGTACTATTCATGATAAAAGCATGCGGGTTTTACAATTACTATTAGACGATATACAAGTAACCAATGGCGGAGTTTGAAACTAGCCGACTGATTGAAAAGGCCATGTATTATATTTGACCAAATGTTGCTAGTCCTAGCAGTACAATTACTATACGTGGTAACCAATGGCCGAGCTTAATGGAGATTAGGGAAGGTGGTGGCCCCCTTAGAAAAAATGTGTCAATGTATTTTTCTTGCTATTTCCATGTTAAATTTGTATATTTTAATTTTTGCCCTCTCAATATATAAGAAATATCCTAACGATCCTTCTAGAATTTACCTTGTAGCTCCGCGAGTGATACACTATGGAATTTTCAACAACATTTAAGCATCTAATTTGATACCTTATAATATCATCATGATTTCGAGTTCTACAGACCTTACTAGTTATAACACCCGCGCACGCACAGGATTTGCACATGTGTATTTTATGGTTTTTATTTGTATTTTGTTTTTCCATTCCGTTGCAACGTTAATATTTTTCTCTTATATCGCCTATACATTCTAGCTGAGATTAATTTTTTAAATGGTCGCTAATAATACTATGTGGTGTTTACTGAATTATACAGTAGTATACAATACAACAACTTAGCCTGACAGAATAATAACATGGTGAACTAAATTATCAATGTCATATGACACATATGTTTGAAAAGATAATAAAAAACAATCATGTTAAAGTAACTATCACCTAGAGGATCAGAGTTCTACGTCAAATTAAATGCTCTAAAATATAAATGCCAAAAACTTCGAAAGATGATAAAACATTGATTCAACAAAGATAATTTCTTAGTCTTTTTTACTTGTATAATCAGTAGATCCATCCCTTTTCACAGCCCTTCTAAAGAGTTCAAAAGATACATCCACATCACATCCGTGGCTAGAAGTTAAGCACTTGCAAAAAAATCCTCTTTGTAAATCTTTTATGTTAGTATAACAAAATAAGGTGCCAGACCTATGAATCAGCAATGCAATACAATAATAACCAAACACTAAATAACTCATTTAGAATCCTAAAAATAAGTATAATATTTTCATGAAACCCATATACAGATAAAGTCTACATATGATAAACACTACATATATTATTAACTTTTATGCATTCTTAATGTTTATATTCATTTAACCTTAGTCAACATTGATTTCTTGATGAGGATTGATTTTGACTGTCATAACTACAAATAAGAAAAGGAAGATCTGTTGACTTATATGAATGAGCAACTGCAGATAACAGTGATAAATCGAATAAGAACCTGGCATTGTGTATATATAAATGCGGTTTTCGTTTGGGCTTTTAAGAATTGTAATACAATATAAATTTGTATTGCAATAAGAAGTCTGGAGTTTTTTTTATGAACTTTACAATCTAATCCAAGAATATGAAAAAGCGTTTTAAAAACAGAAACTTATGCATTTACCTTTAAGCTTGTTGATAATAAATTCCTCTTTTTCAATCTTGTTGGGCAATGATTTTCTTATACCATATCAACCGACGATCTTCCTTGCTCAGTTTCTTACACCAACTTGAAATTGAACATCAACTTTTCCTGAATAAACTAACAACATTACACTATAAACATGAAAAAACTACGTAGCTTTAAGCTAATTTAACTTTGCAATCGGATAATAAAATATAAAATATACCCCATTAGTCATTTGAGTTGCGCTATTAGGAAACACCTAACTCTACCACCCACCAGTCTCTAAATCTAAAGCGCCTTTTCTTGCTGATGCATCATATTTGCAATCTCGGACATAGACATTCGCCCCACCTCCCGTCTTCTTTTCCATGGTCACCTCATTTGATATTTTTGAAATTCTTTTAAAAACATTAGCTACATTTACACCTTTATTTGTCTCTTGACTCCCATTTTCTGCACATCTCGAGAAAACAACTTTTCTTTTATCTAAATCCACCATACTTTTATGATTAAAAGTTCCAAATATGATGTTCAATGGCAGCTGTGGTATGCGGCTTTATTTGTTGTACATTATTGATACCGACTGATATAATCAAAGCTGCTTTAGACGTTTATGATGTATGTTGTGCAGCTTGTTCCTACAAAATTGAGATAAATAAATGAAACCTGAATTCTTTTAAATAAATCATTATTTTCTCCATTATTATGAAACAATACTATTTCCAAACATTCACGCAGTCAAATAAATGATGCTTTAAGACATACAGTTGGTATGCTTGCTAAAGAGATGGTTTTTATATAAAAAATAAAATATATAATAGATTGAAAATATAGTAAAAGCCTAAAGGTTAGCAGCAACATCGAAAGTGATCACAATTGTTAAACCACAAAATTCACATCTGTATAAAAAAATCCACAAATTCATTACATTAACAATTGGATAAAATATCACATTAAGAAAATTGATACCATAATCAAAGGTTTGACTATGATAAATTGATCAGAGATGAAGAAGCATCTTTTAAGAACCACCAATAGAATTCAAATGGATTAACATATAGCAGTGAAGTGTCAAGTACTTACTAGGATCCTATTATTCATATTCGCAATAATTGCTAAATAAATATGTTACCGATGATAGTTACATGTAACATGATTACAAAAAGTTACTTTCATATAGACATCAGTTTTATGTTATAGATAAATCACCATAAAAAGCTACACTTTTGCAACAAATTTTTAACAATCATCCATATTTTTCACCCAAACAATATCAATTATTATTAACATCGTGGATTTCAATCTTAGTTCTACGGCTATACTCGTTCGTTATTCATAGGTAATCACTCTGTATATCTTATTCTTTATTTATGTGCATCTTAGTCAAACGAAGAACTGCACATGATCAAAATTAAATGAATTTTCACAACAAAATTAGCACCATTTTCTGTTAGATAACACTATCGATAACAAAATCTTACGAATCTATTACTGATCTCCTAAAAAACTCAAAGAATCCACATTTGAGATTCAAAGTCAATATTATATAGTTGACTACCAAAAAATTAACATTACCAGATAAAGAGAATTACTATATATAGTACTGTGGTAAGCTTATGTATTGTTGGTTATTTCTAGCACTACGGGTCTCACTACGCGGCTGGTGAGTATTTGAGTATGAAGATAGATGGAGTAACCCTCAAATGCCAAAATCAACTTCGACACGCTGAGAGAATTTGCATCTCAGTAGTGTCTATTGTCTACAAACTATGTAATCAAATGCAAATCTGACTTCTGGGTGGCTCACTTGTATTGTCTCACAAACTGATGGACTATAATTCACACGATTAATCATACCAACAACCATAAATGGAACATATAATTGGGAACTAATAGGAATAAGCATAAAAAGAAATCCAAATAGCTCGATCTTCAGAAAAATAGAATGAAACTCCAACATAATTAAGCAACAATAAATCATTGTAAATGAAAATTGATGAAACTCAAAATTGATGATTTTGTAGAAACAATCGAATCAGTTAAGAAATTAGAGCAAAACTGGGAAAAATTAAATCATTGTAATTGAAATTTTAAAGTAAAGATGAGTCTATAAATCTTACCAGTTTATTTGAATGTTGTTGTTACCACTCGATTGGTCGATTCTTGTTGTTATCGGAGTTATTGTTGTGGTGATTGTTGTGGTGGTGTTTTGATGATAGTAGATGATGTTGTGGGTTGTTGATTTTTTTTGTTTTTCTGGTATAAAAGAATTAAAATGTAGATTTATAACCCCTAAAGTTTTATAACTGATACTTTTAACCTTAAACTTTCAAACATTTTGACCCGTTTCTTTGTAAGATATTTTCTTTAAGTTTTTGACACCTATACTTTTAACTCGAAATTTAAAAAATCAATTAAACATAGTACGAAAATCAGACTAATGTTACTAAATTAAGGAAGACGGGTACTTTTTTAAAGGAATAAATAAAATGATTATTTCCTACTAAAGAAAAAATCTCTTAAAAAATCCTTATTTTAGATTTTATTTTACAAAGAAAGAGATGTCATTATACTTGTGGGTACATTCGCATCAGATAAAAAATTACGTGTCATTATACTTGTGAGTATATCTTTTTCTTTGTAAAGCAAAATCCAAAGTAGGGACTTTTTCAAGAGATTCTTTCCTTAGTAGGAAATAATTATTTTATTTATTCCTTTAAAAAGTGGTTGTGTTCGATAATTTAGTAACAATTGTCTGATTTTCGTACTATGTTTAAGTGAATTTATAAATTTCGTGTTAAAAATATAAGTGTCATAAACATAAAAAAAATCTTACATAAAAAGCGGGTCAAAAATTTAAAACTTTAAGGTTAAAAGTATCAGTTATAAAACGTTAGGGGTTGTAAATCACCGTTTTAATTCTTTTATCCCAAAACAGCAACCAACCACATCTACTCCTGTCATCACTTCATTAGTCGCCTTTTTAATTCCTTTATCCCCAAAAACAACCCATTACAACATCAAACGCGAAGCAACCATGTCGATTCAAGGTAATTTTTACATTTATATGTATCATAATTGAGGTATTGAGGTATTCTGTTTGTGTTGTGTTTTTTATATTAATTTGTTTGACCTTGATATTTTTTTAGATAGAGATTATCTGTATTACAATTAAACTCGAGTGGCATGTTGAAGCTGGCTATATTTTATGAATTAAAGAACACAAATTTCATAAGTATATCATGGGCATCGAATAACCTTGATTCATTTTTGAACCATCGGTTGTTAGGCTTCTAAGGTACTTTGTTATGTTTTTTGTAATTATAAATTTGTAAGAGAAAAAACAATCTTCTCATTGAGCTTTGAAGTCTATTATAGGCGATTTAGTTTTTTGGCAATAGATTTTGAATGACTTTTTGGCCCATCTAATCTACTCAGCCATCAAAGTCACCCAATATGGTGTGGTTTAAATGCGTTGCGATTTCAAACTTAAGTATTATATTTTCAACTATAGGTGAATTTAAGGTTGCCACAATACCTTAAATCAACTGCTTTATGTAGGAATAGTTTGAAGACAAAAAGGAGGGAATGGTGCGTTTTTTATAACATACAAACAAAGGTTGTGTTTTTATTATTCAGCATGACCTTACCTATCTTTTTATCCGTTATTTTTATCAGCTTTGTGCTATGCAATATGAGTTTGTTGCAGAGATATGCAACCGTGTTTTTTTTGTATTAGTAGTTTTATGAACCTTATTTAATGTCATTTGGTTTCTTCCTCCGTGTAATTTAGGTTCATCTTCTTGAGAGAAAACCATCAATGAGTGAACTCAGTTTGGCATGTATGCTGAAAAGCCACAATGATGGCTGGACAAGATTCGAGTTTCGTCGCAGATAAAGATGCTAGATAAAGTTGCTGCATTTTAGGGTGTTTGGCATTGTTAGTGATTTTGTCTCCTGAACTAGGGTGTTTGGCATTATAAGTGATTTTGTCTCCTAAACTAATAATAAGCTTAAGTAAACAAGTTACCACTTTGGGCGTATTACAAATGCCAATGACTTAAGGATTGATATATGAAGTTACATCCCTAGAGGGGCTGTCTGACAGGCTTATACAAACCACCTAATTGCTCATTGTGTTTTTTTATTCAGGATTAGTAATAAGGTGTGGTAGCATTATAAATTATTGACATTATTAATCCAAACACTAGAAAATTTGTAACAAACAATTGACATACTAAGCATGTTTTAGATAATTTTTATGCCTATGATTTGTTTTTGTTTGGCAACTACAATGAATAAAGGAAAAATTTTAAGCATGTTTTGATGTATGGATCGGTGTAGCCAAAGGTCTCGAGTATAGTGCCAACTGATTTATATGTATTCCTGTTTTCTACACGTTGGTGTTTTGTTTTGAAAGACCTTAGACACTATTTGGATGTTGCAAAATAGCTCAGGTGTAAGGATCCACATCATACCAGATGTCGTGGGTGGAGACACTATTCGAAAAGGCTAGAGACACTATTCAAATGTTGCAAAATAGCCAAGGGGTAAGGATTCAAGTCCAGCGGGGATGTCGAGGATGATCCTATTCGACAAATAGCCAAGGTGTTAATTTTATTCTATATTGCATCTATACATGTTAAAAAACTTGAACTCTTGAATGATAAAATCGATAAAAAGGGTTGAAATGATTTTAGGTTTGTGGGTCAGATCATGGAGGTTAGAAAAGGGTTTTATAATGTGCTAATATGTAGTTAACTGTAGGATGTTAGCGTATTCATTACTTTGTAAAATAGAATTGAAAGCATGCAAGTAGAATTAAATGTTAAAAGAACTTACTTGGTGGTCAAGTTTTAAATATATTTCGTTTGTTAATTCATTATACGAATGTTGTGATATATTCACTTGGTTATGTTTAGTTTCCACGTTTTGTTTTGTGGGAAGTTTACAAACTAAAAATATATGGTACTCATCATTGTTTCTTTTTTTGGACTATACATATTAGTATTATCTTGGTCCACATGTAATGACTTTTTAGATATCTGATTCATACGCACATTTATGTTGAATTAACTCTATAGTTTGAAGGAGTATGTATTTGTACCTTAAGGTTGTTATCAATATCATATTTTTCTTTGTTAAACAATCAAATGGAAAAGGTTAACCTTGACTGGAAATTATTAGACCTATTAAGGTTCTTAGAGGGTGATATTATTTATTCTTACGTATTAATGTGGCTAAATATAGTAACTTTAATTTCACCCCACCCTAAAACTATAACAGAACCTCCATTTTGGCACTTTGGTAAGCATTTTTTATGTCTTTTTATGTCATTTGCTAATCCATTCTACATCATAACAAAACCTCCATTTGGCACTTTGGTAAGCAAAACTGGAATACGAATGAAGAAACTATCATAGGTTAGTAAGTTCTTTATAATACCATTTCTTTGTTTTTTGCAGATAACCTAACAAATAAAATGATTATCAACCAAGGGTATGAAGTTAAGAGACTGATGTCACACCCTACCATGGCGAAATATGGGGCGCGACGTATGGGTATCATCACAACAATAACGTGTCTATAGAGATAACTAAATGATATAAGAAATGTCATAAAAGAGTGACACAAATGTCATGACAATATCTCAACAATGCAGGAGTCTAGGTAAGTAGGTAACAGTCCTACCTCTTACCCAAGACAAACAAGTAACACAAAAAAAACAATCATATAGGTGCCAACAGTATCTCTTATTCAAAAAAAACGTAAAGGTAAACTAAGAAGGAACGGGGATCTCCTTCTATATGCAATCCTAAGGCATCCAAGTCTAGCCACCTCTATCCTCACGCTTAACCACATTCACACCTGAAAGAGACACTAAAACACGTCAACATAAAGTTGGTGAGAGTCATAGGTTTAGAATCCAACGCTAAATCAGTTACAAGATGTGAATAACAACCATCAACACAATAACATATGGACAATGTGCTACAATTATGTATTAACGACTAGCATTCAAGATCAATCAATCCAAACCAAAATCCAAGGCTCCTACCTTGCCAAACAACATGGTACCATAGATGATCACACTATGTACCTTTCCCAAGGCCACTACCTTGTCAAACCACAAGGCCACTACCTTGTCAAACCACACGACCACTACCTTGTCAAACCACAAGGCCACTACCTTGTCAAACCACAATAACTGAGACGGTACGTGTCCCCCGATCCAAATCATAAACACAATCAAGAATCACATAGCAGTTAATCACATAAGTGCATACACAAGTCCATCAAAAACCATAAAAAACATTCACAACATTAGTTACAAAACCATACAGTGTCTCTTCCATCCCATCCGGAATTCAAATCATAAAAAGACATGGGACTATGAAACTCACCTGATAGCTTCTTCACAAGTCCTCGCACTAGCAACAAGCTAACAAACCAAAAACACGAAATCAATACACGAACCAATCACTAAGATGGCTCATCAACCTATGATGGACATCTAGTCTATTCCCGTATAATTACCTCACTGTTAAGCTCTAATTACCCCATTACCCTTCCTTAACAAGTCCCTAACTTGGTTAAGTTTAATAGCTATCCCGTTCATTATTTTAGACAAAACAGTCCCAGTTTTAGGTCTCAAAACATTAACTCAAACGTCCACTTAAATATACCCATGGTTTCTGTAAAAAGAATATTCACACTTTTATACATGTTAGTTAAAACCTCCCACTTTCTCTAACCTTAAAGCTACTGTTAAGGCCCCGATATATGTGTATATATTGCTACCTATCCAGAATTCACTGATTTTAAACGTATGAAAAGTTCATTACCATTAGAGGGTCTTACCCTAAACCACAATCTTAGCCCAAGTGCAGATACTCACTACAATATATAAACCATCTCTCATGTTCGTGAGAAGAACCCAATGCAACCCTAAGTACCCCAAACAACCCAAAACTTAAAAAGAAAACAGGCTGAATTCAAAACTGTTTTAACCTCCGACTGTTGTAACCTGCTTTTGACCCACTTCCCGACCTCCAATTTAGTTCTAGTTTCTTGCATTGGAAAGCCACTTCAAATACCTTTTCAGGTCTAGTTTGATCGCATCTTGAATGTTCCTAGAACTTCAGATATGATCAAAACAATTGACTTAAAATTCTGCCCAGTTTTAAAAAACGGGTTTAACAAAATCAACCTCATTAACTAACCCTAATCCCTCTAATTACAAGCCCTAATTTATTTAATCAATAAAATATGATTAATATACTGTTTTAAATTAAACCCTAATCAAATCCATCATATGATGATTATAAAAACATAAAAACAATTTTATTAAAAAGGGTTTGAAGATTTTACCTTAGATTTTTTTGGAAAACAAGATTTTTGATGAAGAACCCTAATTTTCTCCATGGATGTCGAACCATACTTGATCTCCAGAGATTTTATGAAGTGTTTTGATAAAAATAAGGCTTTCTATACTTTCCTAACAAGTCCTTGGCCTATATACAAAAGCCCGGTTCCCTTTTCCCCCTTTTTTCACATAACCGACCTATACCCATTTAATTTTGTTTTTTTTATTTTTATTATTTAATATTATGTTAATAATATTACCTTAATTTTCCTTAATTTATTTCAGCTCCTAAAGCTTCCAAAACCTCAAAACCGTAAAACTAGTCAAATTTACGCGTTTTACCGTAAAAGACGTAAAATATACACTTTTATAAAAAATCTCAAATTTTGAAATAAACTTTATAACTAAGTCCTAAATGACTTAAAACCATCCCGAAAAATATTCATATGGATAATTACCTCACCCGAGACCTCTAAATGCTAAACCGTAAATCCTAAAAAAAATATTATTACTATAATACTTATACGTATACGTAAACACCATAATATCACCATTTTCATTTCATAGTCACCACTTGTGAGCTCATGAACATGAAATAACCGTTCCTCGATTTACTTATGAGTACTCTATACTCATAAACGATAACCACACCAACCTCGTTCACAAAAAAATAAACACGTAAACACACAATTCAAGTAAGCACACATAAAATAACCTAAAAGTAAGATCAAGTGACAAACCCAAAACCACGGTTGTCACATCACTCCCTCCTAATAGAAATCTCGTCCCGAGATTCACTCCCAAACTCAAAATTATTCTTAGCAAACAAACGAGGATGCATATCCCTGATAAAACCTTCACGTTTAAACGTGAACTCAGTTTACACGAAAATAATCTCAACCAACAACACATGAGCCTTAACCGTCCGCGAGGAAACTTATCAAAACCATAAAGTTATGTAACCAACCTAACTAAATCTCGCAACTCATCAAACAAGAACTGTCTTGAAACCAAGTTAGGAGCCGTCACATAACTCAACGGGTTTAAAATTGTCACCCCGATTTCAATCTTACTCATAAATACCATAAATCAAAACTCATCAAAATATAACCACGTATAATAAGGTCTAAAGAACTCTCAAATTCCTTCCCAACTCATCTCTATGTTAACCCTCCAAGTGTTCATTACCACAAAATACCCAAAACACGAGTTTAAACCATGTTGTCCGAAAATTAACCTTGAACTCAACACTTTTACAATTAATTCGACCAAGCTACTGACTTCCAATTACGAAACTTTAGGAATACTTGAAAAGTATGTTCCGAGTACATAATTTTAGGCTTTTGAATCACCCAAAAACCTTTAAAAACGAATAAGTTATGACCAAAACGATTTTTCTCAAAATCTGCCTAGGCATTAGCGACAGTTTCTGACAGTTAGCGACATATTTTGACAGTTTAGCGACAGTTTCTGCCTACTCCGATTTATACCAAAAAAAAACGATTTTTAAACTCTAAAAACCCCCATTAATTACCAAAACTAGAACCTAATTTATTTTAATTCCAGAAAATTAAAACTCTATTAATTACATGATTTTAACATATTTCACTAAATAAGAACAAAATTTTTAACTTAATAACAATAACTTTAGGTGATCAAAACCAAAATATTTTAAAATAACCGTGTCATGCTTATATGTTAAAGAATTTATATTCCACCTTATTTGAAACATGATCCCGACACTTCCTTATTTCATCGACTACCAACAACTATTTTTTTTCAATTTGCAAGTTCTATTTTTTTTACCATGTATAACTCGAAACAAAAGACATCGTTACCCCAAAAAGAAATCTCCACCATCTCAAAATCCTTCACGCCAAAAGTACCGTACAAACAAACACGTGAAATAAGGACCCGAGAAATGCGCTACTATAGAAGTTGAACATCTCAAAGAGAAACGAGCTAGCAACCATCCCAAGAATACAACCGGTAAGTAGAAAATAATTTTACATACATAGGCATAAGCGTACATACACTCAAATCCATCCAACATATACTATACAAGCATGTATTAACTCTCTTTCATGCAATCATACTTGAAAGTCCAGTGGTGTTGTGGCACATATATAATTATGTAGGCCTCCATAATTATACATGTTCCCTTTCACCAATGTACTCCCTCATATGATGACACTTATAAGAAATTAATATTACACATAACAAATAATCCAACAACTCACAAGCACATAACCACACAAGATAAGATCCAAAACCCCATGTATTAAAATAACATCGCCAATGCACGAAACACATAAACTCGTAGTCCAGCTGAACCAGCATAGACAAAATTTAAAATGTATAAAGAACATGAAAACATAATTAAGCGAAGTCCAACAATGACTAGCGTATACGACCATGGTTCCACCCGCACTAATCAAAACTCGTAAAGAAAATAACATGTAGTTAAGTATGAACCATAGTAGTTCATAACCTAACAAATACTACGAAAATAATATTCAAACACATCAATTACTATAAAATTCACACATACTCCTATGACGCCTAAATGCAGGGACCCTTAAGCTATAGACTAGGCTACACGACTAGGCAACCTAATTCTCTATAACCATTAGCTCTGATACCATTCTGTCACACCCCACCATGGCGGAATATGGGGCGCGACGTATGGATATCATTACAACAATAGCGTGTCTATAGAGATAACTAAATGATATAAGAAATGTCATAAAAGGGTGACACAAATGTCATGACAATATCTCAACAATGCAGGAGTCTAGGTAAGTAGGTAACAGTCCTACCTCTTACCCAATACAAACAAGTAACACAAACAAAACAATCATATAGGTGCCAACAGTATCTTTTATTCAAAAAACATAAAGGTAAACTAAGAAGGAACGGGGATCTCCTTCTATATGCAATCCTAAGGCATCCAAGTCTAGCCACCTCTATCCTCACGCTTAACCACATTCACACCTGAAAGAGACACTAAAACACGTCAACATAAAGTTGGTGAGAGTCATAGGTTTAGACTCCAACGCTAAATCAGTTACAAGCTGTGAATAACAACCATCAACACAATAACATATGGACAATGTGCTACAATTATGTATTAACAACTAGCATTCAAGATCAATCATTCCAAACTAAAATCCAAGGCTCCTACCTTGCCAAACAACATGGTACCATAGATGATCACACTACGTACCTATCCCAAGTCCACTACCTTGTCAAACCACAAGGCCACTACCTTGTCAAACCACAAGGCCACTACCTTGTCAAACCACAAGGCCACTACCTTGTCAAACCACAATAACTGAGACGGTACGTGTCCCCGATCCAAATCATAAACACAATCAAGAATCACATAGTAGTTAATCACATAAGTGCATACACAAGTCCATCAAAAACCATAAAAAACATTCACAACATTAGTTACAAAACCATACAGTGTCTCTTCTATCCCAACTGGAATTCAAATCATAAAAAGACATGGGACTATGAAACTCACCTGATAGCTTCTTCACAAGTCCTCGCACTAGCAACAAGCTAACAAACCAAAAACACGAAATCAATACACGAACCAATCACTAAGATGGCTCATCAACCTATGATGGACATCTAGTCTATTCCCGTATAATTACCTCACTGTTAAGCTCTAATCACCCCATTACCCTTCCTTAACAAGTCCCTAACTTGGTTAAGTTTAATAGCTATCCCGTTCATAATTTTACACAAAACAGTCCCAGTTTTAGGTCTCAAAACTTTAAGTCAAACATCCACTTAAATATACCCATGGTTTCTGTAAAAAGAATATTCACACTTTTATACATGTTAGTTAAAACCTCCCACTTTCTCTAACCTCAAAGCTACTGTTAAGGCCCCGATATATGTGTATATATTGCTACCTATCCAGAATTCACTGATTTTAAACGTATGAAAAGTTCATTACCATTAGAGGGTCTTACCCTAAACCACAATCTTAGCCCAAGTGCAGATACTCACTAGAATATATAAACCATCTCTCATGTTCGTGAGAAGATCACAATGCAACCCTAAGTACCCCAAACAACCCAAAACCTAAAAAGAAAACAGGCTGAATTCAAAACTGTTTTGACCTCCGACTGTTGTAACCTGCTTTTGACCCACTTCCCGACCTCCAATTTAGTTCTAGTTTCTTGAATTGGAAAGCCACTTCAAATACCTTTTCAGGGCTAGTTTGATCGCATCTTGAATGTTCCTAGAACTCCAGATATGATCAAAACAATTGACTCAAAATTCTGCCCAGTTTTTAAAAACAGGTTTAACAAAATCAACCTCATTAACTAACCCTAATCCCTCTAATTACAAGCCCTAATTTATTTAATCAATAAAATATGATTAATATACTGTTTTAAATTAAACCCTAATCAAATCCATCATATGATGATTATAAAAACATAAAAACAATTTTATTAAAAAGGGTTTGAAGATTTTACCTTAGATTTTTTTGGAAAACAAGATTTTTGATGAAGAACCCTAATTTTCTCCATGGATGTCGACCCATACTTGATCTCCAGGGATTTTATGAAGTGTTTTGATAAAAATAAGGCTTTCTGTACTTTCCTAACAAGTCCTTGGCCCATATACAAAACCCGGTTCCCTTTTTCCCCCCTTTTTTTCACATAACCGACCTATACCCATTTAATTTTGTTTTTTTTATTTTTATTATTTAATATTATGTTAATAATATTACCTTAATTTTCCTTAATTTATTTCAGCTCCTAAAGCTTCCAAAACCTCAAAACCGTAAAACTAGTCAAATTTACGCGTTTTACCGTAAAAGACGTAAAATATACACTTTTATAAAAAATCTTAAATTTTGAAATAAACTTTATAACTAAGTCCTAAATGACTTAAAACCATCCCAAAAAATATTCATATGGATAATTACCTCACCCGAGACCTCTAAATGCTAAACCGTAACTCCTAAAATAATACTATTACTATAATACTTATACGTATACGTAAACACCACAATATCACCATTTTCATTTCATAGTCACCACTTGTGAGCTCATGAACATGAAATAACCGTTCCTCGATTTACTTATGAGTACTCTATACTCATAAACGATAACCACACCAACCTCGTTCACAAAAAAATAAACACGTAAACACACAATTCAAGTAAGCACACATAAAATAACCTAAAAGTAAGATCAAGTGACAACCCAAAACCACGGTTGTCACAACTGATAATTAACACATGTAGTTATCATTCCCTGATAGATTTTTGATACACACTCTCAGAACCGTCTCATGTATTTCGATGGCCCTGTGCCATAAGTTTAATGAGGCCTTTTATGGTATTTTGTCTGATTATTATTTCGATAACATACTACTGTACAATTTGTTTTCTTAGATCAAAACATCCAGTCTAAGTAGTTTGTTTAATTTAAACATGAAAAATAATTGTAAAAGAGTTGAAATACCAAGAATCCAATTTAGTAATGTTGAAGTGTTACATGAAAATCACTCGAATTAAGAAGAACCAAAATGTTTCAGCCGTTTTTATATTTTATAGACAGCATACTTTGGTTGTTATTAGTTAGGGATACATGGTAACTTAGATACATATCTGTTAAGATATAGGCCTTTTACTCTTATAGCCTTCAGGTTAATAACAAGTGACAAAAATGCAAATAATAAAACTTAGCTTTCTTTATAGTTTTATATATACACATGTAAAGGATGAAGACAAATATTCGTGGCCATAGGAAAATTGTTCTTTTTTATATAAAAAACTCTACAACGATGAGTTGAAACTGGTGTTTGTATTGAGATGCTAGAAAAGGCAGTCACTATAATCTCAATGCCGACTCATATTACTTAGTTAGCTTTACCGTGTTGATTCGTGAGTTGTAATGAAAATTATTTCTGTTATAGGCAATAAGTTACAGGAGTTTTCAAGTTTTTTAATGCATCAGATGCATGATGATTTATTAAAGCTTGAAGGACCATCTTCAAGTACAAGTGGTCATTGTTCAACACTTCTTTCATCTGTGGAAGAGGATGATTGGGAGACTGTTGGTCCTAACGATAAATCTGCTGTGACAAGACCACAAGACTTTGTTACTAAGGGAGGGGAAGAACAACAACCGAGAAGTGCTTATGCAAGAGACGCTTGCTTACGTTCCAAAGTTGAATACACATGAGAAAAGATTATACGATCTGATTATAAATGCTTCTCATAGTGGTAGACAAGATAGTTTAAAGTTAGCTGATACTTATGGCCTTCAACGTCAGGATACAGGTAAGTTTCTAAACCTTAAAAATAGTAGAATTGGTGTCCGCCTCTGTTTGCCAACGGGTGAAAATAGGTAGGGTTGACCCGAAGTTACTCATTTGCTGAATCTTAATCTCATTCGTAACAACGGGTGAAAATAGTAATTGACCCATTTATAGATGGATGGGTTGCAATGACCAACTACGTTCCAAAGTTGAATACACATGAGAAAAGATTATACGATCTGATTATAAATGCTTCTCATAGTGGTAGACAAGATAGTTTAAAGTTAGCTGATACTTATGGCCTTCAACGTCAGGATACAGGTAAGTTTCTAAACCTTAAAAATAGTAGAATTGGTGTCCGCCTCTGTTTGCCAACGGGTGAAAATAGGTAGGGTTGACCCGAAGTTACTCATTTGCTGAATCTTAATCTCATTCGTAACAACGGGTGAAAATAGTAATTGACCCATTTATAGATGGATGGGTTGCAATGACCAACTATGATCTTTTATATTTATGGTACTAAAAGTTTTAGTCTGTTAATTATTGGAGCAGTCTGGAACATGTCTAACCCCATGATCCAAGAACTCTTATTCCGTATGAATCACGTTAGTAATCCAAGAATGTGTTTGCCAAGATCATCCTATTATATGATACTTTCATGCTCTTAAGTGTATCTTCAGATAGGTTGAGTGTATCCTAGTTACGTATATTGAAAACATAAGCACAAAAATAAGTTACAAACACATTATATAGAGTGTGATAACCAGTTCCAGTAAAAAAACTATTCATAATATGAACTTGATCATTTTACCCCTTAGTAATCAGGTAACTAGAACCACTGAGCTACTAAGATATCACTTAAGCAAGTTTGCTTATGAGGATGAGCTTATATTTTATTGGCTTATAGAGGTTGGCAAAAGCCGATAAGCATGCTCATTTTAATGACTTATCGATCTTTCCAATAAGCTTACTATAAGATCCAATAGCCAAAAGGTTAGATTTGTTGACGTGGTGTTATGATAATGTGTATATTAGACTCATAATAATAGTCCTTATTGTAGGGAACGAGAAGGAAACATGCAAGTACAAGAACGAGAAGGTAAGTGTAATCCTAAACATGGTTGGTAACCGACATGTTCTTCATATGAGCTGTGGAACGAGATAGCAACTGGGAGGTACAAGAACAAGGTGTATAGCTCATAAAGGACCAGTCTACCTACCTCAACATTCAAAGAGGATATTCGTTGTTCGGCAAGACGACTTCAAAGAACCTATGGGATTGTTTAAGTTTGATTGCATACCGAGTTTTGTTTGTTGGGATTGTTTGTGATAAAAAAATATAGACATACAAAATCAGGACAGATGTTGTGTACAAAGAAACATTAATTTAAATATGAACTGTAACATATACTTTCTTATAACAGATAATATATTAACTTTTTTTTTATGGAATGAACATTTGTTTATTTTCGTTTTTAATACATTCGATAAATATGCCACAATATTTACTACTAATTAAGCATTACTTAATTTTTTTTTTATATTCATAAGCCTCGCCCTACCCATAGGGTATTCATTAAATGAGTTTTATAAAAAATATTCATTAAAAAAATGCAAACGCTAATAAATTCATATAAAAAAATCGGGTGCTATTAGAAAAGAAACATTATTGAAACATTTAGAAAAAAACCCGTACGTGCACGGGTATTATAACTAGTATGTATCAAATAAAAAACTACATACACACCATAATAACTTTTACATCAATGGACTTCCCATGATGGTGACCTTTTTAACCGGATCCTCTAAAAACAATTCAAGAATATTTGGTGTAGAATCAATTTGTTTTACAAATACCTAAAGCATTAAACTTCTCAAAAACCCTTTTATCAAGAATTCTACGCATGTGTAATTTCACGCATACTCATTTTCAAAGACACTCTTTAATCACGAAATTATGTGTAATCATTGTTGTAACAAGAATTAAGGCACCTGCATAATCTAATCAAATCGAAAATCACTCATACCCGAAATTAAAATATTATTTCAATCATTTATGGTTAGCACATAGAGTTTACTATGTAATGACATATCATATAAGTAGGGCTGTAAATAAATAAATTGAACGTTCAACGAACCGTTCGCCGATCGTTCGTCAAAAAATTCGTTTATGTTCGTTTATTTAATAAATAAACGAACATGAACAAGATTTTCGGTCCATTTAGTTAAATAAACGAACGTGAACAAAGGCTTCGTTCGTTCATTTACGTTCGTGAACGTTCGATTGTGTCCGTCCGATTACGTTCGTTTACGTTCGATTAATATCCCAGATGTTAAAAAAGTAATAAACTAAATATTTTAAATGTCTAACAATAATATATTACTAATATAGTACTTGGTTACAAAGTATTTATAATTTATCTTAAATTATACATTAGAGCTAAAAATTTAAAAACATGGCTAGATTAAAAAGAAACAATATTTTAGGATATGATTATTATATAAGTATATAAGACAATGATGTGAATCGCCTAAAGTAACAACTTTAATTACACGATTGTTTAACCTGTTTACTTTTATATAGCACCGTTTACGTTCATTTATGTTCGCTTATGTTCGTTCGATTATGTTCGTTTAAGTTATATGAACGAACATAAACGAACATGAACAAGTTCAAATTTAAATAAACGAACATGAACAATAATTTTTGTCCGATTAAGCGTTCGCGTTCGTTTATTTGTTCGGTTAAAATTAAATAAACGAACATGAACATACCTCCGTTCACATGCGTTCAGTTCGTTTACAGCACTACATATAAGTGTATTCCAACTTAATAAACATCTCGTCATTACTGGTAATATAGTCATCTAATATTGGATCGAATTTTAGGTTACCATCTCCTCTTTAACATTACACTGTTACAAGTTATCACTGTAGGGTAAAAAATGATGCCTAAGACTACAACAAAGCAGACAGAGGTTAACATAGGCCCCTGCAGGCTACCAGAGCATTACAAAGGTCACCCGAACGAAAAAGTAAGAACACAGATGCGAAAACAAAACGCACACAAATTTTTAGTCGTGGTCAGTGCACTTTTAAACTTGAAAGAATATTACTCCGTATCAAAATTATTTTCGTGTGTTGACTTTTGAAGTCTTTATATTTGAAACTTTGACGTTAGTTATTATCCATTGTGTTATATAAAATTTGATGTAATATTAAATGTATTTCATTGTATTATCCATTGTGTTATATAAAACTTCACCATTTAGGCTCGAGAACCGAATGTTGTGTGCTCCGAACTTAATGTTGATCGCAACTCCGCCCCTTTAGTTGGTGTTGGCCGCGTAAGGCACCAACCGGGCTTGATGCAAAATATATAAATGGATCGGATTTTAAATGTATTTTCATTGGTATAATTTTTTAATCAAATAATATATAACACAAAAACAAGTATTTAAAGTCAAAGATTTAGCACAAAGACTTAAAAAATTAATAATAGACGATAATTATGAGACGGATGAAAGTATTCTTTTTGGTGCTGTTTACAGTTATAATGAGAGAGATATTTATAAGCGTATAAACCCTAGACCTAAACATGCTCTCAAAATTATCTCAAACCCCAAACAATGTATGAGTCAAGCCTATATTTCAGTTTTTACCCCACAACTCAACAATCACATTTGACTTGAACCTGGCAAAAGGCTTCGCTAGATGCCTAAGGATGAGCTTTACTTGGTAGTGTGAAAATGAATTCTTCACTTATGACAATGCAAGTTATTGTCTAGGAGTTTATTCTTATTCTTTGTTCTTTATGCACTATCTTAGAGAAGTTCTACTTTGATCCTTTGGGTTTATAAAATGAATCAGATCGGTTTTGGTTAAGAGTTTTTTTGGTTGGTAATTTAGGGTTTTTAATCGTCGTTATTGCAAGGAAATGTATGCATCATTTATCTTTATGTTAATTACATTATATGCATATGTGATCTATTCTATCAACTACGTTTTACTCTTGATGCATGTGTATTAAACACATTAGGTTGTTAAATTCTAACATGATCATTTTGAATTTGTCAGTTAACAATTAATTGTTTGTTTTGAAGTCATCGGTGTTTGTTTTGGACAGATTTTGGTTTGGATTACTTTGACGAATAGATCATCTGTTTTAAATTTCACTAGTATATATAGTGTTTGAAAATTAGAAATTGAAAATTTTAATTTGGTTTGGAACATGTAGTGGAGTTCAAGCAAGAGTGAAGATGTTTGAAAACTGACTTAAAATATAAGGGTTTGTTTGGTCAATTTGATAATCTTATGACAGTTAGTTTTGCTTATAAAATGAATTGATAATTTTGATTTTATTTGTAGATTTTGAATTAGAGTTTGATACTTTTAAATTTGTTTTTGTGTTTATTTTTAGTACTTTATTTGCATATATGAATTTGATATATACACACAAGAATGATTGTGAATAGACGGGAATGGATCTATTTATTTTGTAGCACCTTGTTCGTATACGAGTAAGGATAACATTACTCGATAAAAGTGGAATTAAAAAGGTGTGACATGTCGTTTTTTCTTGTTGCTGTGTGTGTCTTTTCCTTAATAAATTACCGTCACATAATATTTAAAACGACCAAGATTACTGATAAGAAGAAACGATAACATGGTTAAGATTCGGATACAATACGTAAGCTAAGTATGCTCGATTTCTAGCAAGTTCATGAATTAATTGGAGGCCAGTGACGGAGTCATGGGTGTTTCGTGGGTGGATACTTGTGACACTTATAGATTTTCTAGATGCAGTGTTAATTTTCGGAAAATGTATCATTTTTTCAAAATGCATCTTAAATGCACTTGGTTCATCAAAATGTGTTTCTAACATTGTTTAGATAATAAAAATCTCGATATAAGAATGTAAATCAAAACAAAAAACACTAAAATCTCTTTTTATACATGTCAAAGCCTCAAAATCAATCGATCTTTTAGTACAAGGAATCTATGATAATGATAGAAGTTTTGTTAACTTGTATAGTATTGCCGAACTTGTTAAGAAGACGCTGGATAAGAAAAAACTTGCACCTCATTCATTGGTTTATAGGTTGTTGAACTGGTTTTAGTCTTGCATATTAATGGTGCTAAAGTTATGAAGCTCAACAAAAGTGATTGTCTAATTGAATGGTTGATAAGAAATTTAACGACGTTTTAATTTGTGATATAAAGTAAAAAGAAATTAATAATATTAAAAATGAAGATATATCATAACGTTTTTTTGGCTAAAGGAGATCATAGGAAGGTTAATATGTTAATTCATTTATCATTTTATCAAAATTTCAGTTTTAATTTATTTTTTACCTCTAATATATTACGTTTCAATTACATAAGTGGATCCGGTCACATTTAGTCTTGGTTTCGTCACTGTTGGAAGGCACGTAATTGATTATTGAATTCAAGAAGGACCAACATTCCTATCAAGTTTTATTCATCATCACCTTTAGACTAAATAAAAAAGAGTCTATCGACTTTTTGAATACAGTGGATGTTTCATTTTAAATTTTAATTGATGTAGCCATTCATTGAAAAACAAACTTGTTCTAGAATGTTATAAACCAAACCGACAAAAAAAATGCCTACCTACACTTACACATGAGCATTTCGTTTTGAATCTCGGAATTGAATCGTAACTGTACCGATTCTTAGTACCCGGATTCCGTTATACACGGTACCGGTATTATGAAATAAGGTAGGAAAAAATTCGGTACCACTAATTCGGTACGAGTTTTGGTATCAAATCGGAAAAAATTTTAAAAAAATGAGAAAACCCCGATACCAGTACTAGTACCGGTACCGATATCCGAATCTCCTTCGATACGATACCGGTACCATTAACTTATATTCGGAAAAAAATCGATATCACTAATTCGATATGAGATTGATGTAATACCGATACCGTGCTTATCCTTACCTACTTATGTCAAATTAGTTCTTTGAAAGTCAAGCTAGTATAATTTAAATACACTAGAAGTAATGTTAGCATTTGGTCCATTCGACAAACCTGTTTATGTTAGCATTTAGTCCATTTTGTTTAGGTTACAAAGTCGATTTTTTGGCTTTGTGCAGCCTAGACGGTATTATCAAGACTACTTTTAAATCTCTCTTTTGCTATTTCAAAATGTTAGCCCAACGAGATTTTAACCATGTTATAACTTTCAGAGACTTCGGGGTATTTCATCACATATCTACAAATTAAAGGTGTAAGACTACTTTGATTCTCGATGACTTTTAGCATCAACTATTGTCTACCGGACCACCCTTATAAGGAATTGCTCCGGCACATAATGGAACATCAACTAGAACATACAGGAGTCGAGACTCGAACACTTGACACCCATAAAATCTCTCCGATAAACTCATGAGTTTTTTTAGAATTAGATATTAACCAAGTCAAATCCATTTATTTAATAATTTTCATCATATATATCATTATAGTATTTATATTTAATTTAATGCTCCTAATCACTTCATTAGCAATTTTAGTCAAAACATTACATATGATGTAAAGTGCATCAACCAGCTCCATGAAGCACAATTTGTTTATTACCAAACCACTATATGTTTATATTTTTTAACTTAACCACTATATGTTGATATTACAATAATTAAGGTATCCGTCACTATTATCATATAAAGTGATAATCTAATTTTCCAATTATTGTTACAACAATATGTAATGATCCTGGCTTCAATAACATAATTCGCTAGATAATTTAATAAATTTTTATTTTTTTTAACGGCGGGTTAGTAGTTTGTGATTCAAGCTTACATTGACATCCAATTGGGCAGTATGCAAGCCTCGAACCTTCTCCTTAGGGAACCTTCTCCTTAGGGGATAAACCCACTCCTGCTTCTTAATTCGGGCCCCTGAAGGTTCTTGGTGAGACTCGAACTCGAGACCTCTCCAAGAAAACCTCCCCAAGGTTACCCTTGGTGGCCAACTGAGCTAGCACAGTTGGTTAGATAATCTAATAAATTGAATATAAAACTAAAAGTCTTTTAAATAAAACATGCAATCTCATGTGTATTTGACTAAAATAAATGTGTCGGAGTTTAAATCTATCTTTAAAACGATAAATTGAATCGATCCTTCAAGAGCAAAATATGAATCATCACAAATCATTTTATAAGCTCTTTATCTAGAAAAACACATGCAACGATTATAAAAGACAAAGGTAAAACAAGAAAAGAATGAAAAATAACACCAAAATATAACAAAAAAATAAATAAATAAAAGCAAAAAAAAAGTAACAAAAGTTAAGAACAAGAAAAATGACATTAAGAGGTGTTAAGACATCCCCTCTAGATTTAGTTCAATCAGACGCTTATTCCTCTTAATGATTAGAAGAAAAACAAACGCTATGAACACTGGTTGCTTCTTACTACCTCTGAATAAAATGAAAAAAATAAACAGTGTTAATAACTCAAATGTCTGATTGCATCTGACTGAGTCAGATAAAAATGTTGTTAAGAAACATTTTTTAGAAAACAAACACCACCTAACTTGGTGGCTGAGTCAGACATAATACCATATCTACGAAATAAACCTAATTCATTTTCTAACTATCTCTATTGTTACTTCAGGTCGAAACTTCAAACCAAACGATCTTTCATCGTCAAGTTCAAATTTTCAAATTCAAAATCCCAAATTCTAAACCGAATTTAAAATTCCAAGTTTCAAATTTTGAATAACGCTGTAGATACTAGCATAATTCAAAGCGACCGATCAATCTCCAAAAGCAATTCCAAAGAAAATCGGTCCAAATCAAATGTTTACTATAGAAATTTGAATTGAAGATTGATTTGGCGTTTAACGACTTGATTATAGTCATTTGGAATTTGTTCGATCGTTTGGAATTTGTTAGTTTAAAATTTTGGATCTTCGTTTGTCGGGTTTTTACAGTTGGTTCCTCGAATTTGATTGTCTTTGGTTTATATTCAATTTATTAGATTATCTAATTCGCTAGATATCTTCGATAACATAATCCTGGCTTCAATAACATAATTCGCTAGATATCTTCGTTTGTCGGGCTTTTTCGATTAACATTTATTGTTTGTTTTGAAGTAATCAATGTTTGTTTTTGGTCGATTTTGGTTTGGATTCCATGATCATCTATTTTAAAGTTGACTAGTATATATAGCGTTTGAAAATTAAAAATTGAAATTTGAATTTGGTTTGGAGCATGTGGTGGTATTCAAGCTAGAGTGAAGATGTTTGAAAACTGACTTTAAATGTAGTGTTTTGCTTTGTCAATTTGGCAATCTATGACGATTAGTTTTGCTTATAAATATGAAGCAATTGTTTTGGTTTTACTTGTACATTTTGATTTAGAGTTTGAGTTCTAAAAAATAAAAAAATATATTAAAGTTTGATATTTTTGAATTTGTCTTTTTTTTATTTTTAACATTTGTATTTGAATAAAGATTTTACTTGTTTTATTTGATTTTGTTCAAGAAAAACCATACCAATAGATCATTTAGACAGACGGAAGTTACCATACACTTGACGGTAGTGTCGAAACCAGAAAATTGGGGTGTCGGGGGTAAACTAGATTTTTGGCATTAACAAAATGACAAAATAAAATTTTGAATGAAAAATTGAGTACTTTTACATAAGGAAAAAAAATTATAAAATTTTGAAACATAAATTTGAGTGTGTGAGTAACTGAATACATACATCTTATTACGGGTGGGAATCGGATTAGCTTGGTCAGGTTTGGGTTATTCGGATCAGGTCGAAGTCGGATTGAGACTAAAAATAATTTACTCGAAATTGGCCCGAATTTAACTCGGGTTAGTCGGGTTCGGATTTATTCAGGTCGAGTCTAGTCGGGTTCAGGTTAACCCGAGTTAGGATAAAATATTAAAAAACTTTTTTTAGATTCTTTTTTAATCGAAGTTATATTAAATTTAAATAAAAAATAAATAAAATAAAAAAACTCTTATTCGGATTAATCGGGTTGACCCGAACCTAAAATTAGGTATAATTTGTACATCCAAAACCGACTTGATTTTGAATTTGGATTAATCGGTTTGATCCGATTAACCCAAATTAAAATTTAAACCCACATAACCTAACCTGAATATGCTCGAATCAGATCGGAAATATTAAACCCACATCCCATGAAATAAACCTTTCTTAATTGGGGCGCATAATTGCTTATTGAACACAAGAAGGGACCAACGTTCCTATCAAACCAAAAACAAAGACACCTTTTTTAAGTTTTATTCATCATCACCTTTAGACTAAATAAAAAGAGGCTGTCGACTTTTTGAAATCAATACAGTGTTAGCTGTTAAGTTCATTTTAAATTTTAATTGATGTAGCCATTGTCCATTGATTGATAAACAAACTTGTTCTAGAATGCTATAAACCAAACCGACAAAAAATGCCTGCTTATGTCAAATTAGATCTTTCAGTTTTCTAGAGTCAAATTAGTATAACCTAAAGTCTAAACTAGAAGTAATATTAGCATTTAGTCCATTCGACAAACCTGTTTATGATGGAGGCTCAAGTATAAAAAAACGGGCTGACTTGTTTCTAAAAGCTTAATATCGTGTGAAGAAGAAAACTTTATTAAAATAGCCATAACTTGAGCATCGTAAGTCTGTTTTCAACCCGTGACTTGTCAAAACGACCGGAAAAGTGAGAGGAAAGACGTGGTAACCACCTCTAGGCTGGTTAAGGATTTTTCGAGGCCAAAAAGCCGTTTTACTATCATTTATTTGCATTTTTGTGTTATTTTCATTTTTTGTTAGATTTTGTGTTTGGGCACAGTTCAGCTCATCGTTGTTTTAGGGTTTTTTTGGTTTTTTTATTTTTATTTAAACATTCTGCTTTAACCCTAAAAAGACAGTTTTCAGTATAATAAAAATTAAAACATGGACCGTTGTGTTGCTGAGTTTTATCATAATAATCAGTATTCATCAGAATCAATGATTGTTGAAAGAATTGTTTCCGATATTTATTAGAATCAACATATCCAATTTATTTATCTTGTTTTTAGTCTACATCAGTTTATGTTAGCATTTAGTCCATCTTGTTTAGGTTACTTAAAAAAGTCGATTTTTGGCTTCAATGTAGCCTAGACGGTATTATCAAGACTACTTTTAAATCTTCCTTTTGCTATTTCAAAATGTTAGCCCAACGAGATTTTGTAGAAAAACTAGATTCAATGATTCAAAACACTTTTTATAAACGATAAACAAATCAAACAAAGAGAGAGTTGATAAAACAAGAATCCATCACAGGATAAAGATGGTGTGGATCTATTATCTAAAGTGATAATAGTCTTACAAGATTTAAACAAGAAAAATATGAATCAACAATGGAGAGAGATGAGGTGATACACCATAGCGGCACACACACACACAAAGACTCTCACAACCCTAACTCTGAAAAGAGTTAGGGTATTATACACAAAGTGACCGTTGGTCACATACCCAAAAAACTTGGGCCTTCAGTATCCAAAAGCCCATCAAATGCCAGCCCATAATCCAAGTCCATGTGTAGCTATCCAAAGTTGACAACACTAGTCCCTGAAATATGAACAAAGGCAACATTAGTCCCTAAAACTTTGAATATCAGATTATAAGTTGGATTTTAACATCCCCCCTTAATTTGATATTCTATACAAGTCAATCAGCCTCAGTTTTTTTAACCAGGTACTCATGTTGTGGTGTGTCAAGTCCTTTGGTAAGGATATCTGCAATTTGATTTGCAGACTCCACCTTTTGAGTTCTAACAACCCCATTTAAGATTTTTTTCCTCACAAAGTGAAGGTCAATCTCCAGGTGTTTATTTCTCTCATGGAACACAGGATTGGCAGCAATCTTAATTGTTGAGTTGCTGTCACAATGGAGATCCACAGGCAAAAGATTAACACAATTTAAGTCTTTCAGAATTTTTAGGATCCAAATGACTTCACTAGTAACAGAAGCTAGAGCCCTATACTCAGCTTCTGTTGATGACCTAGAGAGAGTGATTTGTTTCTTACTTTTCCAAGAAACAAGATTGTCATTCAAAAACACACAGTAACCAGTAACAAACTTTCTAGTAACAATGCACTTAGCCCAATCAGCATCAGAAAAGGCTCTAAGAGACATACTAGAGTTCCTTTTAATATGAATACCAAGACCTGGGGAACCCTTTAAGTATCTGAGAATCTTAAAGGCAATCCTCAAATGAGACTTCAAAGGTGGGTGCATGAATTGACTAAGACAGCGAACAACATATGAAATGTCAGGTCTGGTATTGGTTGAGTAAATGAGTTTACCCATGAGTTTCTGATAATCAACAATATTTTCTAACAATGGGTCAATTTCAGAAGGCTCATTAGAGATTGACAGCTTAGATATTAAGGGAGTCTTGGATGGTTTGCAGGCAAGCATACCATATTCAAACAAAAGATTAAGGACATATTTCCTTTGATTTAAACACACACCTGCATTGGTGTCAACAACTTCAGTTCTCAAAAAATATTGCAATTTTCCTAAGTCTTTGATTTTAAAATTTCCCTTTAAAAAACTTTTGAAGCTGTCAATCTCTTTCTCATTATTTCCAGTGACAATAATGTCATCCACATAAACAAGCACAACAATAAAGTGTTAGATGTATTAGTTTCTGTGCATGGGCTTAGTTGGTATGTATAAGGCTTAGCCCATATATCCTTGTATCTAGAATCATCGTAAGACTCTATATATTGTAATGATGCCTACTGATAAGGACCAAGGAAATCAGTAAAATCAATATGGTATCAAGAGCACGATCCTCTCCTAATATTTCTCACCAGTAACTCCGAATTCTTCTCCTCTCCTCCAAAATCATACGAACCCTTATTTCTCACATCTCAGATCTAGTTCATCATGTCTGTAAGTGATGATCAAATACCTTCTACTCCCCCATCTCCCAAATCATCTTCTGATAAACTAATACCATTTGGGGTGACAAACATCTCAAATAATGTGCCCGTGAAACTGAATCTGGAGAAGATGAACTACAATTCTTGGAGTTCATTCTTCAAAATTCACCTTGGAAGTATTGGACTTAAGCATCACATTGAAAGTGATACTGCTAGCTCTTCGGACAAGGAATGGAGTCGTTTGAATGACCTTGTTAAGGTATGGATATTAGGCACGTGTTGTGAATCACTACAAGATCAAGTTGTTACCACCCCAGGGACGGCCAAAGACCTATGGGATCATATTAAGGACCTCTTTCACGATAATGAAGATGCAAGAGCCATTACTCTCGATAACGAGCTTCGATCCGTACGACTAGGTAATCTTTCAATAAATGATTATTTTTCTAAAATTCAAGGCATGGCTGATAGATTGAAAAATCTTGGGGGGACGGTTGTCGATAAGAATCTGGTCATATATGCTTTGAACGGGTTAGACGCTAGGTATAAACATATTGCTAAAATCATCAGGCATATGAAACCACTTCCAAACTTTGCGACCACCAAGTCTATGCTTTTATTAGAAGAAACCGAACTAAAAGATGAAGGTTCGTTGGACAAAACCCATATCGACTCCTCTGCATCATCACCCACTATTCTTTTGGCTCCAAATAATGGGAATAGGGCACGTAACCTGAACTCATCCAAGGGAATGAGTGGTCAAGTCACACCACAGTTTTGCAATCACTTTCCAAAGGGAACATGTAGGTTTGGAGAAAAATGCAAATTTATTCATGATCACAGGGGGAAAATAGTTTCAAATAACAATAGTGGACAACATGTTGGTTCCGGGAACATATCACGTGTGGCCAATAGTGGGTATAACAAAACTCCATATCAAAGTTGGGTCCCTCCTGGCCTTATTAATACACGAGCACAACATCAGCCCCATTGGTTGAGAAACTTCACACCACAACAGCCCAACAATACAACACTTTCAACCCATCAATCTCAGCAAGCTCTTATGGCCCAACAAGCTCTAGCATTGGCCCAACAGGCTGCATTTTTGGCCCAAGCCCAACAGCCAAATATGATCTCAAATCAGTCAACTACAGCGGGTATCTTAGGCCCAGCACCAAATGTGATCCCGACTACCGAAACCGCACTTCCAAGTGCATTTAGTACCATGACTCTTCAGGATCCTACATGGAATATGGATACAGGTGCCTCCTCTCATCTTAATTCAAATTCAAGTAATTTAAGTACTATTTTTAATAAACGTTTATATCCATCTGTGTGTGTTGGTGATGGTAAATCTATACCCGTCACCGATACCGGTCATAGCATCCTACCTACGCTTAATCGTCCTCTTCACCTACATAACGTACTTGTCACCCCGAACATAATCAAAAATCTCATATCTGTTCGTCAATTCACTAAAGATAATAATTGTACTGTTGAATTTGATGCATTTGGTTTCTCTGTGAAGGATTTCTTGACTCGCCATATCCTCCTCAGATGTGATAGTTCCGGGGATCTCTACCCAGTGACGCAACCTTCTACCATTCCTCAAGCATTACTCTCTGTTAGTCCTACCACATGGCATCAACGTCTTGGCCATCCCGGTGAAGACGTGCTACGTTCTCTTGTTTCTCGTCAGTTTATTTCGTGTAATAAAGAGAGGTCTCCACATATTTGTCATGCTTGTCAACTTGGCAAACATGTTAGACTTCCGTTTTCTAGTTCAGACTCCATTGTTACTCATTGTTTTGAGATTATACATTCAGACATTTGGACTTCTCCTATTATTAGTCCTGGTGGTTTTAAGTATTATGTTTTGTTTCTTGATCATTTTTCTCACTATTTGTGGATTTACCCACTACGTAATAAATCTGAAGTGTTTCAAAAATTTGTGCATTTTCGTTCCTATGTAACCAATCAATTTAAATGCGATATCAGCGCTTTTCAGTGTGACCACGGTGGTGAGTTCGACAACACGAACCTTCTTACTTTATTTGCCCAAAATGGCATCCAAATACGTTTCTCTTGCCCGAAAACTTCTCAACAAAATGGGAAATCGGAACGAATGATACGCACTATTAACAATACTATTCGTACCCTCCTATTTCAAGCCCACCTTCCGCCTTCATTTTGGGTTGAAGCCCTTCATATGGCCGCTTACTTATTAAACCTTTTACCCTCCTCTGCAATTAACAACGAAATACCCTATACAAAACTCTTTCACAAACAACCTAATTATTCTCGCCTTCGAACTTTTGGATGCCTATGTTATCCACACTTATTTTCCCCTCATAAACTTGCACCCCGAGCTACCCCGTGTATTTTTCTTGGTTATCCCGCTTATCACCGCGGATATCGATGCCTTGAATTATCCACCAATAAAATAATCCTCTCCCGACATGTCACCTTTGATGAGCTCCAATTTCCGTACGGCTCTAACACACCCTCAAACCCTCAATCATACGATTTTCTTAACCCTACACTATCTCCTTTAACTAGACATATTATCCACCATCCTCATGACACTCAGCCTAATACTACTCATACACCTCACTCACCTACAACCCCACATCACACATCCCCAAATGATAACCAATCTCCAACAACGAACCAAACAACATATGCTGATCCAACAACCCCTAACACTACTTTGGTCCACGACCTATCAAACAACACCATCCATACCTCCATTCAAACATCAATAACTAATGACCCACCACAAAACACAATATCCTCCACTCGAACCCATCCCATGGTCACACGCGCTCAAGTAGGCATTGTCAAGCCTAATCCTCGCTTTCATGGTCTTGTGTCTTCCATCTCTCCAATCCCAAAGTCTCCCTATGTTGCTTTATCTGATCCGCATTGGCGGGATGCTATGTACGATGAATATAATGCGTTACTTAAAAATAGTACTTGGGTTCTTGTACCAAAACCACTTAATGCCAATGTGGTTCGGTCTATGTGGCTGTTTCGGCACAAATATCATGCAGATGGTTCTCTTGACAGGTATAAGGCTCGTCTTGTTGCAAACGGACGTAGTCAACAGTTTGGCATTGATTGTGATGATACTTTTAGCCCGGTCGTCAAACCGGCTACTATTCGGACGGTCCTCAGCCTTGCGTTATCACGCAATTGGCCAATTCATCAACTTGACGTTAAGAATGCTTTTCTTAACGGGGATCTTTCGGAGACAGTTTATATGTATCAGCCGCCGGGATTTGTTGATTCTCGATATCCACATCATGTTTGCAGGTTACAAAGATCGTTATATGGTTTGAAACAAGCACCTCGTGCTTGGTTTCAAAGGTTTTCAGGTTATGCTGTCAAAGTTGGGTTCTCTGCGAGTAGATGCGACTCATCTTTGTTTATCTACCGTCATGGTAATCAAGTTGCGTATCTGCTGATATACGTTGATGATATCATCTTGACTGCTTCATCTAGAGATTTACTTCAACGTATTATATCCTCATTACATAAGGAGTTTGATATGACTGATTTGGGTGCACTTAACTATTTTTTGGGGATATCTGTTACTCGTGACTCTTCGGGCATGTTCCTCTCTCAGCGTAAATACGCTAAGGATTTGTTGGAACGCGCACACATGGCTAATTGCAACTCTACCCGGACTCCTATTGACACTGAGTCAAAACTTGGATTTGACGGGGATCCTATCTCCGACCCTACTTTGTATCGTAGCCTTGCAGGTGGTTTGCAATATCTTACATTTACCCGACCTGATATCTCATATGCTGTGCAACAGATTTGTTTATTTATGCATGATCCTCGAGAACCTCACATGGCAGCTCTCAAGCGCATTCTGCGTTATGTGAAAGGCACTTTGGATTTTGGCCTTCAGTTATACTCTACACCGTCTTCTTCTTTGGTTGCTTATACAGATGCTGATTGGGCGGGTTGCCCCACTACACGACGATCTACATCCGGGTATTGTGTGTTCTTAGGTGACAATCTTCTTTCATGGTCTGCAAAACGTCAACATACTCTCTCTCGCTCCAGCACTGAAGCTGAATATAGGGGTGTTGCAAATGTGGTGGCTGAGACAGCTTGGATTCGTAATTTGCTTCGTGAACTTCATTCACCTCTCCATTCAGCAACAATTGTCTATTGTGACAATGTTAGTGCTATTTATTTGACAGCAAATCCAGTTCAACATCAGCGGACGAAGCACATAGAGATTGATATTCACTTTGTACGTGACATGGTTGCTCGGGATGAGGTTCGGGTTCTTCACGTTCCATCACGTTATCAGTATGCAGACATATTTACTAAGGGATTACCTTCGGCACTTTTTGAGGAGTTTCGTACCAGTTTGAGCGTTCGGCCTCCTCCCGCTCGAACTGCGGGGGAATGTTAGATGTATTAGTTTCTGTGCATGGGCTTAGTTGGTATGTATAAGGCTTAGCCCATATATCCTTGTATCTAGAATCATCGTAAGACTCTATATATTGTAATGATGCCTACTGATAAGGACCAAGGAAATCAGTAAAATCAATATAAAGCACCCATCACAATTCTTGGTACAAAGAGAATAATCAGATTTACTTTGCACAAAGGCATTTTTAATTAACACAGAGGTGAGTTTAGCATTCCACTGCCTAGGAGACTGCTTAAGACCATAAATAGACTTTTTTAGTCTACAAACAAGTTTAGGATTGTCAGAGTAGAAACCTTGAGGAGGTTTCATGTAAACAGTTTCATCTAACTCACCATAAAGAAAGGCATTGTTAATGTCAAGTTGGTATATAGGCCAAGATTGGTTAACAGCTAAGTCTATGAGACATTTAACAGTCCCCATTTTCACCACATGGGAGAAAGTTTCCTCATAATCAATACCTTCTTTTTGACCACATCCCATGACAACAAGTCTAGCTTTATACCTTTCTATTTCACCACTGGATTTGAACTTAAGTTTCCAAATCCACTTAGAATTTAAAGCAGTTCTACCAACAGGCAAATCAACTAAGTCCCAAGTATCATTTTCAAGTAAAGCAGCAAATTCAACATTCATAGCATCAACCCATTGGGGGTTTTGAAAAGCTTAAAAAAACTCCTAGGCTCACTACTCTTATTAAGCTGAGTGACAAAGCATAACACATCTCCTTTAATTTTAGAATAACCAACAAACATTTCTATCCCAAATTTAACTTTTGAATCAACAACAAAATCATTGTACTTTTTAGGAAAAACAGAAGGTCAAGAAGACCTTCTCAAGATATGATCATCCTGAGCATTGGTATTAGAAATACCACCTAAGTTCTGTCCATGTAAAGGAAGACCTGTGTGAATTTCTAAAGTTCCTTCAGATACTTTTCGTCAAGTGTGGCAGCCTCAATATCACTTGGACTGGCATCTGTGGTGTCCTTGCTTGATGCAATGTGTCCACTGTCACCTAGACCCAAGTGTGGGCTACTAGCACTTGGTGACTGACTGTCACCATTATGATCATTTGTAACTCTCTCATCATCATTAGGAAGCTCAGGATTTTCCAAATCAAAAAAGGTTAAAACTTTATTATCTTGAAAACCATCAACATCTTTATGATTATTCTTTTTATTCAAAGCAGAATCCTTGAAAGGAAAAATAGATTCAAAAAAATTAACATCTCTGGACACAAAGAACCGATGCCTATCAAGACTATAGAGCTTATAACCCTTTTGAGAATTAGAAAAACCCATCATGACACATTTTTCAGACCTACTGGTGAGTTTATCATGACTATTCAAAATAGTGGCAAAACAAAGACATCCAAAAGTTCTAATATGAGAGAGATTAGGAGATGTATTATACATCATCTCATAAGGAGATCTACCATTTAGCAGAGAAGAAGGTAATCTGTTGATAAGATATGTAGCAGTTAGAATACATTCAGTCCAAAATCTTAAGGGTATTCCCCCCCTGAAACATAAGGCATCTGGTAACATTCAAAAGGTGCCTATGTTTCCTTTCAACCACCCCATTTTGCTGTGGAGTATAGGCACAAGAGGTTTGGTGTATAATTCCCTTGGTATGACAAAAATTTTGAAAACTTTGATTAACAAATTCAGTCCCTTTGTCACTTCTGAAAATTTTAACATTTTTCTTGAATTGGTTTTCTAACAGATTATAAAAAATCTCAATTGAGTTACCAACTTCATCTTTGGTTTTGATCAAATAAACCCAAACAGCTCTTGTGTAATCATCCACAATAGTAAAAAATACCTATGACCAGTGTGACTGGTCACCCTATAAGGTCCCCATAGGTCTAAATGCACCAGTTCACTAAGAAATTTAGTTTTGTGGTCACTTAATGGAAAAGGTTCTCTAGTCTGTTTAGCTTTTTGACAAATTTCACAAAAGTCATTTTGATCAGTAGAACTAATATTCAAAGAAACTTTAAGCACATTTAGAGTTGGGTCAGTAGGGTGACCTAATCTACAATGCCAATCATGTTTGGACAGAGAACAAGCACTCACATAAGGGTCATTAACACATTTAGTACCTTCTATATCTAAATAGTATAAACCACCACATTGTATACCAGTCCCTAAGATTTTTTTGAAATCCTGATTCAAAAAGAAACATTTATTTTCATCAAATACAACCAAATTTTGTTATCCTTAGCCATCTTATGAACATAAATCAAGGTAACACAATAATCAGGTATAACAAGAACATCAAACAAAACAAGACCATTTGAAAGCTTTAGATTGCCAATTTTAGTCATGATAACTTCAGTCCCATTGGGATGAGCAACCTTAATGTTAAGGTCAGAAATATCAAAAACATTTTCCAATTCAGTATCATCATTGGTCATATGTTGATTTTCCCCATAATCAACAACCTTCCCATTGTTCTCAAGTTTTGACTTGATGTTGGTGTTAGAACAAAAAAACTTCTCAAAGTTATCATTAAAAATCTTACTATTTTTTTGTTAAGATAAATACCTGCCATATTGGCATGAACAGATTTTCCAGACTCACTAGTGCTTCCCTTGTTTTCTTTAAACATAGAGATCAAATTGGTAAGTTGCTCATCACTAAAGCCAGATGATGAGGATGTCCCAACAGAATTGTTGGAAACATTTTTACCCTTGAAACTTTGACCTCCCTTTTTCTTTCCAAAATCAGTAGGATAGCCAATAATCTTGAAACATCTATCAATGGTGTGCCCATTATAACCACAATTCTCACAAACAATTTCATAGTTATTATTGCCATAAGGTCTAAAAACAAAATTGGTAGGAGCATTAGGTCTAAATCAAGTGGTGGTGAGAGAGTTAGGTCTAAAACTACCATTGTTGTCAAAGTTAGGTATGAAATTGCCATTTTTAGTGGTCTGATTCCTTTGAAAATTGTTTCTAGGAGGCCCATTAGATAAAAAAGTTGATGTCTGAGTCCTCTGAGAGGATCCAACAAGAGTTCCAGATGCCAACTTGTGAGATTCCTCACTGGAAATTATGGCATAGGCCCCCTTAACATCAGGCAAAGTTTCTCTAGAAAGAATAGAGCTTCTAATGCTCATATAAGAATCATCCAACCCCATCAAGAATTGCATAAGCTTTAACAACTTATTATGTTTTTTAAATTCACCAGAAGCAGAACACACAATTAGGCAAGTCAATCATAGCATCATATTGTTTCTAATAAGCATTCAATTTATGATAATAATCAGACAAGTTAGACCCATTTTGCTTAAGAGTGTTAATCTTATGATGTAGATTAAAAATCATAGACCCATCAACTTTGTGGTAAGTTTCTTTGAGTTCATTCCAAACATGCTTAGCCCTTTTTGAAAAAATTTGTCCAAGGAAAAGTTCCTCAAATATGGAATTTAAAATCCACCCAAGAACCACAACATTAACTCTGTCCCATTGTTTTCCCAAAATCTCATCAGTTATGGATCTTTTGCAAGACCCATCAATAAAACCAATTTTATTTTTTCCTTCCAAAGCCAATAACATAGCATTAGCCCAAACTTGGTAGTTTTCAGTCTCTTTAAGTTTAACACTCACAATAATCAACACATCAGTATCATTGGGTGAAAATGTAAGGGGTCACTTAAGTCCAACTTACTAATGAGTGTAACTAGATCAGTTACACTCGAAGTATCATCACCATGAACAGACTCATTAACATGGTCGGTCATGGTGAAAGGTCAAAAAATGTAATAAAAGAACTCACAACACTGCCAACTAAGTTCCCAGGCTTCCAAACCACTCAAGGGTGACAGGTCAAGGGCAAGCAATGAGTGAGGATAAAAAAAGGTCAAAGAAGTAAAAACAACCAACCCAATAAAATAAACAATAAGCAGATAAATCAAATAGCAATCAAAGGAGAGAGTATGAGAGGTGTTACAGTGAGACCCAAATATAAGCACGATCGATCTGATATTTCTAGATTCACTTAGTCTAGAAAATATTAGAACCTCCAAATGACAAACCCTAAATGTTTTCCTTCAAGGGAAAGAAATTAGGGAAAATAAAAAAGCCAGCGAATCTGTCACCAACGTAGCCAAATAACACCAGGAACCAATCACAAACAGTAAACCCTAATTTTTTTGAGAAATTAGGGATTTAGCACTTATGAGCTAGATAATACCACAAGAGTCCTAAAAGAACCACCAACAAGTCACCGGAACCTTTATATCAAAGATCCCTAAAAAAGTCAAACCCTAATTTTTTCAAAAAATTGGGGGTTTTGTAAATCGAGAGAGTATAAAGCTATTTCAATAGCAGAATCAAAGGAAAAACAATTTTTGAAAGCCAGTATCAAAAAAGTATCAACGAAAATTTTTTATCAAAAAACTTTTCACAATAAAAGAGTCAAATTCGTAAACCTGTCTCTGATACCATGTAGAAAAACTAGATTCAATGATTTAAAACACTTTTTATAAACAATAAACAAATCAAACAAAGTAAGAGTTGATAAAACAAGAATCCACCACAAGATAAAGCTGGTGTGGATCTATTATCTAAAGTGATAATAGTCTTACAAGATTTAAACAAGAAAAATATGAATCAACAATGGAGAGAGATGAGGTGATACAACATAGCGGCACACAAAGACTCTCAAAACCCTAACTTTGAAAAGAGTTAGGGTATTATACACAAAGTGACCGTTGGTCACATACCCAAACAACTTGGGCCTTCAGTATCCAAAAGCCTATCAAATGCCAGCCCATAATCCAAGTCCATGCGTAGCTATCCAAAGTTGACAACACTAGTCCCTAAAATATGAACAAAGGCAACATTAGTCCCTAAAACATTGAATATCAGATTATAAGTTGGATTTTAACAGATTTTAACCATGGTATAGCTTTCAGAGACTTCGGGGTATCTCATCATATATCTACAAATTAAAGGTGTAAGAATACTTTGATTCTCGATGTGACAACCCTAGGTTTTGGATTTGTAACTTGGTCTTACTTTTAGGTTATTTTATGTGTGCTTACTTGAATTGTGTGTTTACGTGTTTATTTTGTGTGAACGAGGTTGGTGTGGTTATCGTTTATGAGTATAGAGTACTCATAAGTAAATCGAGGAACGGTTATTTCATGTTCATGAGCTCACAAGTGGTGACTATGAAATGAAAATGGTGATATTGTGGTGTTTACGTATACGTATAAGTATTATAGTAATAGTATTTTTTTTTGGATTTACGGTTTAGCGTTTAGAGGTCTCGGGTGAGGTAATTATCCAAAAGAATATTTTTCGGGATGGTTTTAAGTCATTTAGGACTTAGTTATAAAGTTTATTTAAGAATTTGAGATTTTTTTTAAAAGTGTATATTTTACGTCTTTTACGGTAAAACGCGTAAATTTGACTAGTTTTACGGTTTTGAGGTTTTGGGAGCTTTAGGAGCTGAAATAAATTAAGGTAAATTAAGGTAATATTAATAATACATATATTAATAATAAAAAGAAATAAAAAACGAATTTTGATGGGTATAGGTCGGTTATGTGAAAAAAAAGAAAAGAAAAGGGGAAAAAAGGGAAAAAGGGAACCGGGCTTTTGTATATGGGCCAAGGACATGTTAGGAAAGTATATAAAGTATTTTTATTAATCAAAACACTCATAAAATCCCTGGAGATCAAGGTTTGGTCGGCATAAATGGTGGTTTTAGGGTTCTTCATTAATTTTTCTTCTTTCAAAAATTCTAAGGTAAAATCTTTAATACTCTTTTTAATTAAATTGTTTTTATGTTTTCTTTAATAATCTTATGATGGATTTAGGTTAGGGTTTAATATAAAAACAGTAAATTAATGTTGTAATAATCATAATATAATGATTACATGGTTTAGGGCTTGTAATTAGAGGGATTAGGGTTAATTAATGATGTTGATTTTGTTAAACCCGTTTTTATAAACTGGGCAGAATTTTGAGTCAATTGTTTTGATCATATCGGGAGTTCTACAAACTCTTATCTTACGATCCACATACCCCTGAAAAGGTATTTGAAGTGGCTTTCCAATGCAAGAAACTAGAACTAAATTGGAGGTTGGGAAGGGGGTCAAAAATAGGATACAACAGTCGGAGGTCAAAACAGTTTTAAATTCAGCCTGTTTTCTTTTTAAGTTTTGGGTTGTTTGGGGTACTTAGGGTTGCATTAGGATCTTCTCACGAATGTGAGAGATGGTTTATATATTGTAATAAGGATCTGCACTTGGGCTAAGATTGTGGTTTAGGGTAAGACCCTCTAATGGTAATGAACTTTTCATACGTTTAAAATCAGGAAAACTGGAATGACAAAAGTATATATATATATATATATATATATATATATCAGGGCCTTAACAGTAGCTTTAAGGTTAGGGCAAGTGGGAGGTGTTAGCCAACATATGTAAGGGTATGAATATTCCTTTTACAGAAACCATGGGTATGTTTAAGTGGACGTTTGACTTAAAGTTTTGAGACCTAAAACTGGGACTGTTTTGTGTAAAATTGTGAACGGGATAGCTATTAAACTTAACCAAGTTAAAGACTTGTTAAGGAAGGGTAATGGGGTTATTAGAGCTTATCAATGGGGTATTTATATGAGAGGAGGTTAGATGTCCATCATAGGTTGATGAACCATTTTAGAGGTTGGTTCATGTATTGATTTCGTGTTTTTGGATTATTAGCTTGGGGCTAGAGCAAGGACTTTGGAGAAGCAATCAGGTGAGTTCATAGTCCCGTTTTACTACGTTTTTAAATGTTTTTTTTCCAGTATGGGATGGAGATGACACTTGTAATGTTCTTAAACATGATTTAGTACTATGTTATAAAATGTGTGGACATAAATGTGTTATTGTGTGACTTGCGTGCTTATGTGTTCTCATATGTGCTTTGGTACGTGTTCTGCTATGTGAATCTTGTTTGGATTGTGATTGGCTTTGGTACATAGATGTATGGGCGTCTATGGGACCAGTTGTGATGTGTGTGGAGCGTGGGGCACGATCCGTCCTGAGTACTTGTGCATCGTCTCTTCGGAGGCAAGATATCTCGACGGGGATATAGTTCATCTTCCACAGGTTGTGTGGGAAAGATCCGGATAGTGTGGTGTGTGTTCTTGTGCGTGTGACGGGATACTTCTTGATTGTTATAATGTGCTTTATGAATTGTAGATGTGATTGGTACTTGGCTTGAGTTTTGTTGTGGATGCATGTAGCATGATTATCACATTATGGTCCATTACTATAAATTGTTTTTCTTCAACTTATTTACAGCAGATGTCGAGGTTTCTTATGATGTTCTAGATAACTTAAACCTATGTTCTCACCAACTTTATGTTGACAGATTTTAGTGTCATTTTCAGGTGAGGTAGTTGTGCAAGATGATGTTAGAAGTGGCTAGAGTATAGAGACTGCTAGGATTGCATTCGGAGGAATCCCTTTCCTCTTAGATTTTATTTTGTGTTTGATTAAGTGAACGTTGTGGTACCTATATGTTTGATGTTTGTTTATTTGTATGTCTTTGGTAAGAGGTAGGCCTGTTACCTACTTACCTAGACGCCTGCATTGTTGAGATATTGTCACGACATTTGTGTCGCCATCTATGATATTTCAATTTCATTTAGTTCTCTCTATAGACACGCTGTTGTTGTGATGATATCCATACGTCGCGCCCCATATTCCACCATGGTGGGGTGTGACAGAATGGTATCAGAGACAATGGTTATAGAGAATTAGGTTGCCTAGTCGTGTAGCCTAGTCTATAGCTTAAGGGTCCCTGCATATAGGCGTCATAGGAGTATGTGTGCATTTTATAGTAATTGATGTGTTAGAATGTTATTTTTGCAGTATTTGTTAGGTTATGAACTACTATGGTTCATACTTAACTACATGTTATTTTCTTTACGAGTTTTGATTAGTGCGGGTGGAACCATGGTCGTATACGCTAGTCATTGTTGGATTTCGCTTAATTATGTTTTCATGTTCTTTATACATTTTGAATTTTGTCTACGCTGGTTCAGCTGGACTACGAGTTTATGTGTTACGTGCATTGGCTATGTTATTTTAATACATGGGGTTTTGGATCTTATCTTGCGTGGTTATGTGCTTGTGAGTTGATGGATTATGTGTTATGTGTAGTATTAATTTCTTATAAGTGTCATCATAGGAGGGAGTACGTTGGTGAAAGGGAACATGTATAATTATGGAGGCCTACATAATTATATATGTGCCACAACACCACTGGACTTTCAAGTATGATTGCATGAAAGAGAGTTAATACATGCTTGTATAGTATATGTTGGATGGATTTGAGTGTATGTATGCATATGCCTATATATGTATAATTCCCTTCTACTTATCGGTTGTATTCTTGGGATGGTTGCTAGCTCGTTTCTCTTTGAGATGTTCAACTTCTGTAGTAGCGCATTTCTTGGGTCCTCATTTCACATGTTTGTTTGTACGGTACTTTTGGCGTGAAGGATTTTGAGATGATGGAGATTTCTTTTTGGGGTAACGATGTCTTTTGTTTCGAGTTATACATGGTAAAAAAAAATATAGAACTTGTAAATTGAAAAAAAAATAGTTGTTGGTAGTCGATGAAATAAGGAAGTGTCGAAAACGTGTTTGAAATAAGGTGGAATATAATTTTTTTTTCATATAAGCATGACCTTTTTATTCTAAAATATTTTGGTTTTGATCACCTAAAGTTATTGTTCTTTAGTTAGAATTCTTGTTCTTATTAACTTAAATATGTTAAATCATGTATTAATCATATGATGGGTGAGAGTTTAAATTTTCTAGAATTAAAATAAATTAGACCTTGAATTTTGTAATTAATAACGGGTTTTTTTTAGGGTTTAAAAATCGTTTTTTTTTTTTGGTATAAATCGGAGTAGGCAGAAACTGTCGCTAAACTGTCAAAATATGTCGCTAACTGTCAGAAACTGTCGCTAATGCCTAGGCAGATTTTGAGAAAAATCGTTTTTGTCATAACTTATTCGTTTTTAAAGGTTTTTGGGTGATTCAAAAGCCTAAAATTATGTACTCAGAACATACTTTTCAAATATTCATAAAGTTTCGTAATTGGAAGTCAGTAGCTTGGTCGAATTAATTGTACAAGTGTTGAGTTCAAGGTTAATTTTTGGACAATATGGTTTAAACTCGTGTTTTGGGTATTTTGCGGTAATGAACACTTGGAGGGTTAACATAGAGATGATTTGGGAAGGAATTTGAGAGTTCTTTAGACCTTATTATACGTGGTTATATTTTGATGAGTTTTGATTTATGGTACTTATGAGTAAGACTGAAATCGGGGTGACAGTGTTAAACCCGTTGAGTTATGTGACGGCTCCTAACTTGGTTTCAAGACAGTTCTTGTTTGATGAGTTGCGAGATTTAGTTAGGTTGGTTACATAACTTTATGGTTTTGATAAGTTTCCTCGCGGACGGTTAAGGCTCATGTGTTGTTGGTTGAGATTATTTTCGTGTAAACTGAGTTCACGTTTGAACGTGAAGGTTTTATCAGGGATATGCATCCTCGTTTGTTTGCTGAGAATTAGTTTGAGTTTGGGAGTGAATCTCGGGACGAGATTTCTATTAGGAGGGAGTGATGTGACAACCCTAGGTTTTGGATTTGTAACTTGGTCTTACTTTTAGGTTATTTTATGTGTGCTTACTTGAATTGTGTGTTTACGTGTTTATTTTGTGTGAACGAGGTTGGTGTGGTTATCGTTTATGAGTATAGAGTACTCATAAGTAAATCGAGGAACGGTTATTTCATGTTCATGAGCTCACAAGTGGTGACTATGAAATGAAAATGGTGATATTGTGGTGTTTACGTATACGTATAAGTATTATAGTAATAGTATTTTTTTTTGGATTTACGGTTTAGCGTTTAGAGGTCTCGGGTGAGGTAATTATCCAAAAGAATATTTTTCGGGATGGTTTTAAGTCATTTAGGACTTAGTTATAAAGTTTATTTAAGAATTTGAGATTTTTTTTAAAAGTGTATATTTTACGTCTTTTACGGTAAAACGCGTAAATTTGACTAGTTTTACGGTTTTGAGGTTTTGGGAGCTTTAGGAGCTGAAATAAATTAAGGTAAATTAAGGTAATATTGATAATACATATATTAATAATAAAAAGAAATAAAAAACGAATTTTGATGGGTATAGGTCGGTTATGTGAAAAAAAAGAAAAGAAAAGGGGAAAAAAGGGAAAAAGGGAACCGGGCTTTTGTATATGGGCCAAGGACATGTTAGGAAAGTATATAAAGTATTTTTATTAATCAAAACACTCATAAAATCCCTGGAGATCAAGGTTTGGTCGGGTGGTTTTAGGGTTCTTCATTAATTTTTCTTCTTTCAAAAATTCTAAGGTAAAATCTTTAATACTCTTTTTAATTAAATTGTTTTTATGTTTTCTTTAATAATCTTATGATGGATTTAGGTTAGGGTTTAATATAAAAACAGTAAATTAATGTTGTAATAATCATAATATAATGATTACATGGTTTAGGGCTTGTAATTAGAGGGATTAGGGTTAATTAATGATGTTGATTTTGTTAAACCCGTTTTTATAAACTGGGCAGAATTTTGAGTCAATTGTTTTGATCATATCGGGAGTTCTACAAACTCTTATCTTACGATCCACATACCCCTGAAAAGGTATTTGAAGTGGCTTTCCAATGCAAGAAAGTAGAACTAAATTGGAGGTTGGGAAGGGGGTTAAAAATAGGATACAACAGTCGGAGGTCAAAACAGTTTTAAATTCAGCCTGTTTTCTTTTTATGTTTTGGGTTGTTTGGGGTACTTAGGGTTGCATTAGGATCTTCTCACGAATGTGAGAGATGGTTTATATATTTTAATAAGGATCTGCACTTGGGCTAAGATTGTGGTTTAGGGTAACACCCTCTAATGGTAATGAACCTTTCATACGTTTAAAATCAGGAAAACTGGAATGACAAAAGTATATATATATATATCAGGGCCTTAACAATAGCTTTAAGGTTAGGGCAAGTGGGAGGTGTTAGCCAACATATGTAAGGGTATGAATATTCCTTTTACAGAAACTATGGGTATGTTTAAGTGGACGTTTGACTTAAAGTTTTGAGACCTAAAACTGGGACTGTTTTGTGTAAAATTGTGAACGGGATAGCTATTAAACTTAACCAAGTTAAGGACTTGTTAAGGAAGGGTAATGGGGTTATTAGAGCTTATCAATGGGGTATTTATATGAGAGGAGGTTATATGTCCATCATAGGTTGATGAACCATTTTAGAGGTTGGTTCATGTATTGATTTCGTGTTTTTGGATTATTAGCTTGGGGCTAGAGCAAGGACTTTGGAGAAGCAATCAGGTGAGTTCATAGTCCTGTTTTACTACGTTTTTAAATGTTTTTTTTTCCAGTATGGGATGGACATGACACTTGTAATGTTCTTAAACATGATTTAGTACTATGTTATAAAATATGTGGACATAAATGTGTTATTGTGTGACTTGCGTGCTTATGTGTTCTCATATGTGCTTTGGTACGTGTTCTGCTATGTGAATCTTGTTTGGATTGTGATTGGCTTTGGTACATAGATGTATGGGCGTCTATGGGACCAGTTGTGATGTGTGTGGAGCGTGGGGCACGATCCGTCCTGAGTACTTGTGCATCGTCTCTTTGGAGGCAAGATATCTCGACGGGGATATAGTTCATCTTCCACAGGTTGTGTGGGAAAGATCCGGATAGTGTGGTGTGTGTTCTTGTGTGTGTGACGGGATACTTCTTGATTGTTATAATGTGCTTTGTGAATTGTAGATGTGATTGGTACTTGGCTTGAGTTTTGTTGTGGATGCATGTAGCATGATTATCACATTATGGTCCATTACTATAAATTGTTTTTCTTCAACTTATTTACAGCGGATGTCGAGGTTTCTTATGATGTTCTAGATAACTTAAACCTATGTTCTCACCAACTTTATGTTGACAGATTTTAGTGTCATTTTCAGGTGAGGTAGTTGTGCAAGATGATGTTAGAAGTGGCTAGAGTATAGAGGCTGCTAGGATTGCATTCGGAGGAATCCCTTTCCTTTTAGATTTTATTTTGTGTTTGATTAAGTAAACGTTGTGGTACCTATATGTTTGATGTTTGTTTATTTGTATGTCTTTGGTAAGAGGTAGGCCTGTTACCTACTTACCTAGACGCCTGCATTGTTGAGATATTGTCACGGCATTTGTGTCGCCATCTATGATATTTCAATTTCATTTAGTTCTCTCTATAGACACGCTGTTGTTGTGATGATATCCATACGTCGCGCCCCATATTCCACCATGGTGGGGTGTGACACTCGATGTCTTCTAGCATCAACTATTTTCTACCCGACCACCCTTATAAAGAATTGCCCCGGCACATAATGGAACACCAACTAGAATAAACAGGTGTCGAGACTCGTACATTTGACACCCATAAAATCTTTCTGATAAGCGAGTTTTTTTTTGAAGTGGATACTAACCAAGCCAAATCTGTTTATTTAATAATTTTCATCATATATATCGTTATAGTATAATAGAATTTATTTATATTTTATTAATGTTCCTAATCACTTCATTAGCGATTTTAGTCAGAACATTACATATGATGTAAAGTGCATCTGAAGGTTTATATTTACCATAACAATTATTTAAAACCCTAATATGGATCAAAGAACACGCAGCGGAAGCAAATTAACAAGATCATTAATTTAACACAATTATAATTAATCAAGATTAGGGTTACATACCTTTATCCTAGCAAGATCCACAAGACGACGGAACAAACGGCAACTAGGGTTGATCACAAACACCACCAAGAATAAGTCTAAAGTAAGACTATATCACGTTCTTGTACACACGTAATATAGCGAGTTAACCGTGAGTCTAGCACGAACAAACCGAGCTTCAACGCTTATGGAATATCTACCCAACAACCCTAGAGAGGGGCTAGGACTAGATAATATTAAATAGCAAAAATCAAAAACCAAAACCCTAATGAAGGGGTGTTTGGCCGGCGATCAAGGAGCAAGAGAAAGAGAGATTTGTGTGTTTTTGTGAAAGCTAGGGGTTTGTTTATATAGGCTTGACAATACTTGGTCTCCAAGCAATAAACAAAATAGAAAAGAAAATCTTTGATTTCCTTTCTTTTTTCCCCTTTGGCCGACGACCCACAAGCCCACCCAAGGGCTTCCGGAACTTTTCCTTTCTCCTTCTTTTAGCTTCTATTTAATTCCATAACGATCTTTTAAACTTAACTTTTATTTATTAACGATATTTAGTTAAGCTTTGGTTAGATTTAATAAATATATAAAATATATTTAATAAATAAATTAACCCTTTACGTAATGTGTGCAATCCCGTGATCCCGAGTTCGATCCTATCTCACGACTATTAATTTTAAGTCCATAAACTTTCAGCTCCCACTTGGACAAAATTCGAATATCGTGATCACATTGATTAGCGTCTAGTTACACTAACAATGTCACTAGTACAACTCGAGTAAGGTTTCCTGGACAAAACCTTTTAATGATATATAATCATTATTATTATCCTTTCATTTCAAATACAACGTTAATAAGGATATGGATCTCAGTCATTCCTTTCATTAACCATTATGTTTCTCGTTTATGGATATAGCAAGATCACCAAAACAAATTTGGGTGCGGCCGCGCAAATATCTTACTACTCCCCCGAGGGGCCCAACTGTATTATACATCAAAATAATTTGAAGGAAACGAATCCCATTTTGACTACAAGCAAAACATATGAACTTTGTAACACTTCTGAAAATAACCCTTATAACTACCAGTTACGTTTAGTGTTAGATTATTCCACAGAAATGCACTAGATCCACGACAGTTTCCTGGTATCTCAGGTCTAAGGATAACTATTTATGATTTACTTGATGACAAAGATCCATAAAGTAAAATCATATAGTTGGGATAAGTCCAATATTTGATCCATCAAATATCATCCAAAATTGACCAATATACTTTCAAGTATACTCTGTCACTATTTTGAATTGTCTTAGTTTAATAATACTCCCATATTATTAATCGACAACGGACATTTAGAAATATCATAATGATCATGGATTAAAAACATGTAAAACAGGATACAAAATTAAATAACAGAAAAATAAACGAAATTCAATCTTTATTTCATCAATTCAATAATGTCTTACATCCTTTATCCAAATACTAAAAATAGATCAATGCATAAAACTGGTACATGCATCATGCCTCCAGTAATGACATTCATACTTGTTTGGCAAAGCATAAAATAACCAATCTTGACCTATTCGAATTTTGAGAATACTTTCTTCAAGAATTCAATTAATTGAAATTCTTGTACATGTGCATTCAAATAGTTTGATATTGCCACATAGTATCAAAATTATGAAACATCCTTGATCACCAATTTCCTAAACTTCCAAAACATATTTGAAGTTCAAAGTATTCTAATTCTTTAATGTATAATGCAACTTTAATTAACATGTCATCTCCAAAGATCCCATGACTAATATTGAGTGTTACCTCAATTATATCTTTTCAAGTTTTACAACTTGTCATAAAAGATATAAATACGTTACCTTTAATATCTATTATATAATGTTTGATTCCAACCAAACCTCTAAGTTTGTTGGCTATGATAATTTTCACAACGATTGACAAATTATTCATTTATAGAATATGGAAGCCGATCCAAGATTTAGGATGTTATTCTATTTCTAAACATATTCCTTTAGAATATTCATTACACAAGTTATTTAATAACTTTTAAATAGATTAATATATTCAAATCATCATGTATTTTAAGCATGATATAAATACAAAACGACACACATGAAAATTTCTCAAACCAGATTTAGATTTCTTCATATCCTAAATATCCATGTAAACTTACTACATGGCATATTACGTTGTATTTCCACCGCATAAATAAGTAAATTTATTTGTTCCAAGGTTATGTACATCTTATTTTCTAAATCTTCAAAGTAAAGTTTTATCTCAAATCTAAACCAAATCAATATTTAATTTAAATGAAATTTTACTTTCTTACATGTCTATTTGACACATATAATTTAAGAAAATAACCATAATACTCCCACTAGCTTTTAGAAATACTCAGAAACTATCTTATTTAAATTTAAATCCAATCTTGGCTTTCAAAGTAAACATGAGAATAATCTCCTAGATGCATGCTTTTATCCATTCATGGATAATTGCATTTTGTACTTTTTCAAAGATTTATTTTGAAGTAATAAACTCATTTCGATCACTCAAGTCCTTTCTCAAGTAGTCATTCAAGAAATAGTTCATACATATCCAAATTTGTCAATTTAAAATATGACCATCAAAATCTTTATACATTTAATGTGTTTAGGAAATAATACTCAATCACAATTAATTACTTAAGTATGATTAATAATCTATTCATAATACATACATTAAATATGTGTACAATTTTGTCCATATAATTTTAACACAAAGATTAAACCACCACAATTGGCGTTTTTCTTCCTTTGACGAAACTCATCTCCAATTTCTAGTCAAACTATTTAAGATAAAAAAAATCTAAAATTGATTATCTTATTGGACAACATCTATATCAATCACAGTATGAGTAGTTTACCCAAAACAATATTTGGTAACAAATCACAACAATTATTTGTAACTCATAATTCTCAGCATATAAATCGCATATCCGAGATATCCTTACGGACCTATGACGTAAATTCCTTTATCTTGAGAGTTAGCTTTTACAAGCCTTCCTCATGATAATTACTAGTGTATTTCAGAAGATTATGTATCTTGTAATTTTATCTTTCAAGATCAAAACTCCCACTTGCTTTTAGTAACTTAAAATTACTCTTTAAATACATAGCAAATAGATCAACACTCCAACGTTATCTATATGGCACATTACAAAACACAATGACAGTTCCATACTCTTTATTTTCTAAACAATCCACTTCATAAGTAGTTTAGCAAAATCCGAACTTTATTTAAGATATAACGTGATTCATCACATTCCATATATAATGGTATCTTATTAATCTTCTTAGCTCAAGTCATACTCAACTTTCTAACCTTGATATCTTTTGGAATAAAGGAAGATATAGTTATCTTGAATCAAACATCACCATCATATTCAGAATTTTGATCCTCCTAATGAACATACCATAACAATGATGTATTTCATTTAGGGAAATATTGTAAGTCAATCTTAACAATATTTAAGATAAATATATATCTTTAGGCTTACTTATATACCAACTAAATCATCTTAATGGTATAATAGATTTCCTAACCATTTTGCATGCTTTATAACTCAAGTACTTCTAATACAAAGTCACTTCATTCCCATGTTTTAAAAACATAGAAGTTATAATTCTATCATACGTTTTAAGTCATTTGACCATGACTTCATGTATATGTCTTTAGTGAAATAAAGACAATACATTAACGTCTTACTTTATATTATATGTCTTTCAAGACTTTATGTTTGTGACTTTATACAATAAATCATAAACATGTATAACTAAAGTAATCATGAACACCACTAGGTTTCAACAATCTTTTCAAGTTAATTCACTACTACGTCTATTTATGTCATTCCAAGAATACACAAATATTTTAGTTTAGTAGTATAAGATTACTCTATGTATTTATGTCATTCTAGGAATTGTCCATTTTAAGAAACCACAAAATAATCCACGCCCGATCTTACGACATGTGGATATTTTACCCTTAAGTTTACAATTTAGTACAAGTTTTCACATGACTAAATCAAAACAACAAGTGTTTCTTAATGTGAATGATATATATACTTTTAAGTAGTCTTTTAATTATATTGACACATGATCAAAATATTAATTAGATTGTTAGTCTCTTATCTTAAAGACAAGAGAATCATATCTTTATGAGTTGTTTCTTGCACACAATGTTCATTTCTCCCACTTGTGCATGGAACAACCTCATATATAAGATAAATATCATGTCTAACGTTCGTCTATACAAAATATGATTGTGTCACATATATTAGCTTTTTACAAGTAGATGTTGAATCACTTAATCAGCAAAAATCAGTACATAACTATCTTTGAAGATATTAGTGTCAACAATTCGAAAGCAATTATCTTAGAACATACTAAAGATAATATGGGTTGTTACCAAGACAACAAGGCTTGTAACTCCCACCGAATTAGAGAATGTTTTAATAGACTCAAAATCAGTAATACAACACAATTCTCCCACTGAACTTGACAACATTGAAAATGTTTCATAATCGGTGAAAAATAATTAGTGTTGTGTTTACTTTCTTACACTTTTGAAGAACACATTCGTAACAATTACTTATAGTGTTTAAGAGTGTACTCTACTTCGTAAATGATGACTTATCCATCAAATGCTTTTTAACTTGAAAGACTTGACATGCAATTACTTCCTTAATAGGTCTACCAACCCCACAATGGTATGTAGTGCCTATAAATGGTCAAAGCACAACTACTAGACAAATATGCTAGTTTGCCTTATAACCAATTAGCGGTAACTTTAAATAACTCAAAATATGCATTTTTCTTAACTTTTAAAGTTTGCTATGAGTTATGGATTTGAATTTGTCATTTCTAAAATCCTTATAACTCCTTCTTTACTCATGAAAAAAAGTTTTAGGTTTATCTTTCATTTGTAAATTGACTCTATCCTCAACCATACGGTTTGTAGATCAACAAATAAATAAACCACGTTTACGGTGTAACGTTGCATTACTACATTTGTAAAAGAATTTACAAAATTCAATTTTAGTATTTTCGATAATACCATTCAAGAAAATAAAATTACCCCGGTAATAATAACCATAGTATTTCCTTGAAAACTAGAATCCAAATTGACATAATTTCATCACATCAGTTGATCTGCTAGCAATGAAAGTATTCAAGATAACTTGTCGAACAATGATTGACAAACAAATTTTCAATTTCTAGATATGTTAGGGATTTACATTGCCAAAATCATTTGCATTGTAAACATGTTTCATCCCTACTTTACGCCTTAAGTTTCCAGTTCTCACTGAGTAACTCAATTAAGTCGACTAATCTAAAGAACGTAAACCTTCATGTGCAATCTTATTCAGTCATGAATTTTTCTCTCCGTTGCAACATCGTCCAATATATTATATGACGACAATTGTAACTTCAAGTGTTCGTCAATTATAAGGCATATGGCTTAAATCTTTAGGGTCTAGATTTTGGTGTCAAAATCATGTATGGAGAAGCATGCATACATCTCCATAATATAAGTTTAATAAAAACGTTTAGTAAACTTTTTGGTGAGACTAAAAGTTCATCATATATTTGCAAGTTGAGGTATTGGTTAAACTAATTAAATATTTTACACACAACTAAATTCACACCGTACTTTTTCTAGAACTCAGCTAAAGCACAAAGCAATAACCTTATTCATTGTGTTTCGGATGTGAATTAATGTAGTTAAATCAACCTTAAAGAATTATACCAATAACAACCGTAGGTAATTCCAATTCTTGACGCACGGGCGAGCCGGGAATTTGGGCAGCGCTGAAGCATAACACCTCCTTCCTTAACCGGGTACATGACCAGCGGTGCGTTATACCCACTTTATAGTTTGTCAAAACTGAGTAGGCCGTTAAGTTGCTATTGCAATTCTAATCAACACAAATCATATGTAATTTAGATCTCAAAACAATTCATTACTTTTGATAAGACTTAGTCCATATTATTTTTCTTGGAAAAAATTACCCTTGTTTACAACATACAATATAAAAAACGCATGAAAACAAGTAGTACAAATAAAACTAAATCAAATAGCCACATGCATAACAATTTATTCAAAGAACATCAAATCTAGGGTTTTTATAAACATAAAAAGTCTTCCCTAATTTTAAAACTTTGAATCAAATAAAGCAAATAGCATACAGAATTATATGATCCGTAAAAACATGCATGTTCATCACGGATCTCCTACATACCTTAACAATTAAATCTCTACGGATCGAAACATGAATTCACACAACATAACAATTAATCATGCAATTCATCAAAATTCCACCCAAATCACTTAACAATTAATTACATCACTACGGATCGTAACCTTAAATACATGACATAACAATTAATCATGTAATTATCTAAAGATCAAAACATGCAATTTTAGGGTTTCACAAAAAAATATCTCTTTTTTTTATTTTGTAATCGGCTAAAAAAACAAAACAAACCGACCCCCTTTTTTAAATCGGATTTATAAAAAAAAAACAAAACCAAAACCCTAAATTTCCTTTTCAAAAAAAAACATGTAGTTTTAACTCAAAACAATTATTAGTTAAAAACAATCTTTAGATCTTGATAATTATAATCATGTTAAAACGGCTCTCGATGCCACTGAAGGTTTATATTTACCATAACAATTATTTAAAACCCTAATATAGATCAAAGAATACGCAGCGGAAGCAAATTAACAAGATCATTAAGTTAACACAATTATAATTAATCAAGATTAGGGTTACATAGCTTTATCCTAGCAAGATTCACAAGACGACGGAACAAACGGCAACTAGGGTTGATCAAAAACACCACCAAGAATATAGTCTAAAGTAAGACTATATCACGTTCTTGTACACACGTAATACGGCGAGTTAACCGTGAGTCTAGCACGGACAAACCAAGCTTCAACGCTTATGGAATATCTACCCAACAACCCTAGAGAGGGGCTAGGACTAGATAATATTAAATAGCAAAAATCGAAAACCAAAACCCTAATGAAGGGGTGTTTGGCCGGCGATCAAGGAGCAAGAGAAAGAGAGATTTGTGTGTTTTTGTGAAAGCTAAGGGTTTGTTTATATAGGCTTGACAATACTTGGTCTCTAAGCAATAAACAAAATAGGAAAGAAAATCTTTGATTTCCTTCCTTTTTTCCCCTTTGGCCGACGACCCACAAGCCCACCCAAGGGCTTCCGGAAATTTTCCTTTCTCCTTCTTTTAGCTTCTATTTAATTCCATAACGATCGTTTAAACTTGACTTTTATTTATTAACGATCGTTAGTTAAGCTTTGGTTAGATTTAATAAATATATAAAATATATTTAATAAATAAATTAACCCTTTACGTAATGTGTGCAATCCCGTGATCCCGAATTCGATCCTATCTCACGACTATTAATTTTAAGTCCATAAACTTTCAGCATCAACCAGCTCCTTGAAGCACAATTTGTTTATTACCAAACCACTAAATGTCTTTGTTAAAAAAAAAACACTATATGTTTATTTTTGGGCTAATAACTTAAAAATGCATCTAACTTGACACTTTTTTGCGTTATGTGTACCCATCTTTTTTCTTTCCCATTATAGTCATCAAACTTTCAAAAGTCGGTCATTATGTGTATTTTGTCAGTATTTTACCATGTAAAATGACCATTTTACCCTTAAAAAATTCAAAAAAATAAGGGTAAAATGGTCACAAAATACACAGAATGACCGACTTTTGAAAGTTTGATGAATATAATAGGAAAGAAAAAAGATTGCTACACAAAACGCAAAAAAGTGTCAAGTTAAATGCATTTCTAAGTCATTTGCCCTTTATTTTTTGAACTTAATCACTATATGTTGAGTAAAAGTCCCACTATTTGTGAACGACAATGTTGATATTAATAACTGAACATTAAGGTATCTGTCACTATTATCACATAAAGTGATAATCTAATTTGCCAATTATTGTTACAACAATATGTAATGATCCTGGCTTCAATAATAAATTAATTCGCATGCAAAGTTCTCAAAACGAAAAATGAAGAATTCCAAATTTGTTGATTGTAGCTATTAGATATCCATCTTGAACCTGACAAAAGGCTTCACTAGATGTCTAAGGATGAGCTTTACTTGGTAGAGTGAAAAATGGATTATTCACTTATGACAATGCAAGTTATTACTATACTGTCTAGGAGTTTATTCTTTATTCTTTGTTCTTTATGCACATAGATATGAACATTTTAAGATTGCATGTTATCATTCAATATTGGATATGAAGCTATAACTTTATTATTTTTTTGAAAAAAAGGGGTTAACGTACATGGCAGAGTTAAAACTTTAGAAAAATAAAGTAGGAATTTCCGTTACTTTATTTAGCGAGGAGGCCCAACAAGAAAAAGAGATTGATTGATAGTGACTTGGCACTAACCATATTTTTAACAACTTACCAGTTACCACATTTACCATAACAAATTTACTTCACCAGATTTACCACAACGATATATACACTCTCTTCGTCCATTTACGTAGTAAACTAACCATAATTGTTAATTGCATGCAATACGTTTTAAATTATTAATGATAGTCATTACCAGTGTAAAAGGATAATGAAAAACAATATTGTAAGAAATGTTGATTCTTTTTTATAAGGTTGTCACAGCTTGCTAATTGAAAGAATCGTGAAGTTTATGGCATATTTTAAGATTGCAATTAGTACGCCGCATGGTCAAATAATATTGTACTTTTTCTGATCTGGATCGGATGGATATGTTATTCCAGATGGATCAAACCAGAAAGTATGGTCTTTAAAATTAATTAACTTCTGATCTAGTTTAAGATATGTATATACTATCTAATTTGCACACATCTAACTTTAAATTTATTATTTATAATACAATACCCAAGTCCGTTTATACGTGCAGAGAAAAGTTCCAGAAGGAACACACCCTTAAAAAAGTATAAAGGAATCAATCTTGACCCTCAATTTTATATTAATCTCCACCATCCAATACTTTATACATAAAAAGAGTTTTTTCATACCCTGTTACAAAACACACACTGGAACTGAAAATACGAACCAAACACACACACTAACAACAATCACCACCACTATTGCCATCGCACCACCGACACAACACCGCCATCGCACCCACCACTGTCATCCAGCACCGTTGATCGCACCCACCCTACGTGTTACAAACCACACACTCCATTAAAACCCCAATCAAACCGCACCGTCGCAAGACCGTCGTGGGTAACAGTTGTGATCCACCACTCTTCTCTGCGGTCGAGCACATATGCCATGTGAATATAACATCGATCTGGTATGCATCAACATCATATCATCATCCGTCGGACACACCCACCAACTGTTTGATGTAATGCCTCAACAATAAAATGCTTGTTTAGATGGTATAAAAGCAAAGAGGAACATCTTTGAAACTGTTATATTCAGATCGACTAGATAAGTTGTTGAATTTGAGAAGAAAATAGAAGAGTGCAAAGTAAAGTTGAAGAGAAGCTTAAAGACTTTGAGTCCATAATCAAATTGCTCGAAGATATTAGGGGGACGAGAACCAACCACAACATATACACTTAAGTATCGATATTGTGGTTGTGAGATGGTTCTCCTCGTTAGTATGGTGGGGTAGCGAGATGGTTCTAGTGATGATGGGTATAGTGAGATTGTTATAAGCTTTGTGTCATGGGTATGGTTAGATCGTGAGAAATTTATGACGTGGGTATAGTGAGACCATGAGCCGATTTAGGAGGTTGATATGGGGAAGGTATGAGCTTGCCAAGCTGTAAGATGGTGTTAATATGAAGATGGTCAGGTAGAGGTCGTGGTTCATATTGTTGGGCAATTTAGGTGCAAGTGCGTGAATAAGTTCAGGAACAAGTTAAGCAATTCGCTTGGGCTGTAAAATCACATGTAATTTGTGTAAATCACATTAGATTGTATTGATTTTTATTTAATACTTAAATGTATCTTATTTTAATTGAGAGCATATTCAGTTTTATTTCATACAGTTTAAATGTATCTTATTTAGACGAATCACATGTGATTTTGTTTTAAATCACATGTAATCCTGTCAATATGTTAAAATGACTGTTGTCATTTATATAAAATATATAAAACAAATTGGCTTCTCGATTACACGTAATTTTGTTTGATCACATGTAATTCTGCTTGAATTACATGATGGGGTGATAATCACATGTGATTTTGCTTGTGTTACATGTGATTCAAGCATTTCGAAACTTTAACTTCTTTTAACAAACCCACTTTAGATTAATCACGTGTGATTTTGTTTGAATCACATGTAATTATGTCAATATATGATAATGCTTGTTGTCGTTTTTGTAAACATATAAAACAAATTCGCTTATGAATTACATGTGATTTTGGTTGAATCACATGTAATTATGCATGAATTACATGTGATTCAGTGATACTTGTGATTTTGCTTGTGTTACATGTGATTCAAGCATTTCAAAACTTTAACTTCTTAAAACAAATCTACTTTAGATGAATCACATGTGATTTTGTTTGAATCACATGTAATTCTGTCAATATATGATAATGTTTGTTGTCATTTTGGTAAAAGTATAAAACAAATTGGCTTCTGAATTACATGTGATTTTGGTTGAATCACATGTAATTCTACATGAATTACATGTGATTCGGTGATAATTACATGTGATTTTGCTTGCGTTACATGTGATTCAAGCATTTCAAAACTTTAACTTTTTTTAACAAACCCACTTTAGATGAATCATGTGTGATTTTGTTTGAATCACATGTAATTATGTCAATATATGATAATGCTTGTTGTCGTTTTTGTAAACATATAAAACAAATTGGCTTATGAATTACATGTGATTTTGGTTGAATCACATGTAATTATGCATGAATTACATGTAATTCAATGATACTTGTGATTTTGCTTGTGTTACATGTGATTCAAGCATTTCGAAACTTTAACTTCTTAAAACAAATCCACTTTAGATGAATCACATGTGATTTTGTTTGAATCACATGTAATTCTGTCAATATATGATAATGTTTGTTGTCATTTTGGTAAAGTATAAAACAAATTGGCTTCTGAATTACATGTGATTTTGGTTTAATCACATGTAATTCTGCATGAATTACATGTGATTCGGTGATAATTACATGTGATTTTGCTTACGTTAAATGTGATGCAAGCATTCCGAAAAACAAATTGGTTTTTAAATTACATGCGATTTTCTTTGAATCACATGTAATTCTTCTTGAATTACATGTGATTCATGTAATTATGTTTGAATTTCATGTAATCCCTTTTTACTTATCATCTGACCAATTAATAAGTGTGAAAACACTTATCCTTTTACCACTTATTTCCAATAATAACAAGACCAAAACGTGTATTTTATGTCGTAAAAGTCGGAATTATGCGTGGTTTGTGTTTTATTGTGTTTCAAGATAAAAATATGAAAAATAAAGAAAACACGGGTTATCACGGGCTTTTATTGAAGAAAACGAGAAAAGACGAAGTCAAAAGATCAAGAGTTTAAAAAGAATGGAAGTCCAAGGCCTATTCTGAAGATTTATCGAAGAAAAAGTCTAAAGACGGAAGTTTAATGAAGTCGAAGAATCAAGTCTAATTATAGAAGAAAATTATAAGATAAGTTCAATTTATATCGACAAATCCCGAGACGACGTCGAGAAAGACAAAGAATTTAAATCGAGTCGAGACAAGATGAAAGAAAAGGAAGCAACACATGCACCTCCCCACCTCCTATATATACCCTCCTAATGACACATTAGGAGGGTGTTAGTTAGTTTTTTTAGTCACTTTTCATTTTTCTAGTTTTTATCTTTAGAGAGAGAAAGTGCTTAACTTTCTCTCACTAAAACTTCATCTTTTCTTTCTTTCATGTTTAAGCTTTAATTCAATCTTGTATTTTGGAATCTTTAATCTACGAGTTCAAGTTAAGCTTTTCATCTTTAATCTCTTTCTACCTTTCTTATTTTTGATTTTGATCTTGATTCGTGATAATCTTTGATTTTGTTTCATCTTGATGTTTATGTGATCAAAAAGTTTATCTTTTTTATCATATCTAAGTTTTATACGGATTAAGCTTTGAGCTTATTATGCTTATTGGCTTATTTACTTTTAAGTTTACTTAAAGGTTTCGTCTTTTTATGATTGTTTGAAAAAGTTTTGCTTATTTAAAGTTTAAAAAGTTCTTATTTGTGCTTATTAGATCTTTTCGTTATAAGTTTGGTAAGGTACTGGATTGTGCTTATTTTAAAAAGGGAGCTTATTGGTTGTTTATTACGTTTTTCAAAAACTGTCGGAAAAGTGTTTCACTTTCCGACAAGCATTCCGATCAGATCATCGGATTAGGGTTTCTAGATTCCGACAGTTTTTCCGATCAGTATTCTGATGATAGGGTTATTTGTTATTCCGACAGAAGTTAGTTTCCATTATTCCGATAGCTTTCGATTTCCAGCATTCCGATTGTGTTGTCTTGTATTCCGACGGTTGTGTTTATCATTATTCCGATTGCTTTCCGACGGATTATTCCGACGGTACATTCTGATAGTATTCCTACAGCAACATTCCGATGGATGGAGTTTTTAGTTTTACAAAGTTTTCAAGTTTTAAATTTACTTTTAAGTTTTTAATCATTTATTTATAACTCGTAATTTTTAGTTTAATTTTTAAAGCTTTTATTTTTACTCAACGACATTTTCATATTTGCTTTTAGTTTAAAATAGATAATCAAACCATTTTATTTTCCACCAAGAACGACCGAGTCGCACTAATAACTAGTAATCAATTCAAAAAGACCGGACGATAACTCTTTTTATACTTGGTAATCCCTTGTATTACCAATTAACCTAAAAATATGTTATTTTATTCAAGTAACAAACAGTTGTATTTTATATAATAAAATTAAATCTGATCAAGTAACTATTCGATAATACATAAAATTCAAAAAAAAAGTTATTAAACATCAATAATTAGTATCATCTTCTTCTTTTTCCTTGCTTTTGGATTATCTGGACAAGTTATGTTGGTATGCTCGTTCGTCTTCACTTTATAGTATCTAGAAATCTTCATCTTTTCTTAACTTTCATTTCGTCCAATAGGGATATCCACCAGGTGTTTCCTTATGCTCATATACAGTTGATCTTGGTGTTTTCATACCTGTAGATCAAGAAATAGAATCACGTAAAATTTGTCAACAAAATAACAACTCAATCACATGTGATTCGACATAATTACATGTAAATTTTATTTAATAATAATCTAACAATTTCAGACCAAAATACAACTTCATATCAAAATCACTAAGTAACTCAACCAAATCACATGTAACTTTCATACAAGTTACATGTAATTATGTCAAAATCACATGTGATTATCGGCAGTTAATAAGTGAAAAATATAGAGCAAAATCACATTCAGCCTAATCACATGTGATTTATATTAATTATTTGCATAACAAATATGAATCAAGATTATGTAATTTTACGTGTTATTTATTACACATCAGCATCTCCACCTTCAACTTCTTCCATAACGCAATTTTTCCTTGATTCAACATCTTTATTCAGATCCATTTGTTTAACCACATCATATTCAAGATGTTTGTTCAGATCCATTTGTTTAACCACATCCATAACATCATATTTAAGATATTTGTTCAGATCTATGTGTGCGACAGGCTGATACAAAACTTGACGGTAGGATGTGGTGGTGGTGGTTCGTTGATGCTCGATGGTGGTGGTGCGTTGATTTCTGGCGAGGAGGATGCGGTGGTGGTGGTGGTGCGGTGGTTTCTGGTGGTTGGGAAGGTGGTTTTCTGGTGGTTGGTGGTTGTGGGTGAAAGGTACGGTGTGTATGTGTTTTTTAGAAAGAAAAAGTGAATTTAATAAATGGTGGACAATGATTTATATGAGATTGTTAGTGTTAGATATTGGCCATTGGATGAAGATTAAATGAATGGCTAAGATGACTTCCTTTATTCTTTTTTGAGTACATATTCCTTGTGGATCTCATCTCTATACGTGCATGGTATATACTAGAGTAGACTAATAGTGGTGGCAAAATGAGTGGGTCGAGCAGGTATGGGTGGGACTAAAAGGGTGACGGGTTAAACGAGTGGGGTTAAATGGGTGAGCTAAACAGGCGCATTCTAAAACGGACAAAAAAACATAAAAACAATAAAAATAATATTTGTTTAAAAGTCGAAAAAAAAACATTAAATATAAAGATCTATCGAGTATCCAATTTGATGGTTTAGATACGCCATTAAGCATATCTAATGTTTTACATATGTACATTAAACACATCAATAATAATGAATTGAGAAAAAATGACCCACTTTTAATTATTAAAAGGGTTAAAAATATCAATAAGTAGCAAAATTGGCAAAATATATACTAATACAACTAACATATATTGTATACGTGTATATATACACCACCAAATTATACAAACCATAAAATAGATATACGCATCTCTTCTCACCACCGAATACAATATTGTTGTACTCGTAAGTGCGAAGTGAACGATATGTGTGTCAAACTGTTAATATATACACACTACTCGCAATGTACAGTTGTACACTTACAAGTAAAAAAAAAAACTACGTCTGGTAAGTGGTAACAATGAGAATGTAAACGCTGTAAATTTAGGTATATTTATAAATAATTTATACGTGATGACAATACTTTTCTTTATGGTTTGTACTTTGTATATTGCGTATGTGATCTTGTGATGTACTGATGTTCACGTGCATCATCACGCGTTAATCAAATAAAACAAAAAGTTACAGATCATCTACGTGTATAGTTTCCCACAATTTTTATTACCTAGTGGATGAGACTACTCATAAATTATGGTCTTGCATTTTATTTATTTTACTTTGAAAATATTTACGATATAATATAAAAAGGCTGATATTTACACGCTAATTTATTTATCCATTAGAAGTTTTTAATCATTATTTGATTTAAATTTTAAAAGTATTGCATGTTTTTTATATGTGAAATGAAAGTATGAAACATAACAGGAATTACTAACTTTAAGGAAGAGTCACTAGAAGATAACATATGAGTAAAATACAACCTTAAATAAATGTTATACATCAAAAGTTCCAAACAATAATAAAAAAATAATAATAAACAGAATCCAACACACTTTTTTTATATCTGGTATTTGTTGGTTCCAATAAATATGATTGACAAAAAGCATCATTGTTGTTCACCAAATTTGTTTTCTTCCAAAAGATGCATTCCTTCTCAATCTCCACTATCCTCTTCTATCTATTCTTTATCATAACCCTTTGCTTCAATGGACCAACAACAATGGTGGTTCTGGTTCATTCACAGAACACCAATCTTACCACCTTTCAGCTTCCTTCTCCTTTGCCCAAATGGCCTCAAGGTATGTACACATGTCTCCTCACTTACCTCACCAAATCTAATATGGTACTACATGTCATTTTTGTGTTTGAATATGTGTTTTGTACATTTTATATATACTGTCATAAAGTATGAAAATCAGTCAAATTATCATCACTATAAGTAACTCTTCTAGGTTGAAAAGATCATAAAAAACATCCTAACATTGTATCTCATAATGTAGTAGCATGTTTTTACAACATGTACTATATTATAAAAGCTAATGATTATTTGGTATCATGTGATATATTTTGAGTATAGGTGGAGGGTTTGCAAGTGGAAGCATAGATTTGGGAGGATTACAAGTGAGTCAAGTAACAAATTTCACCAAAATATGGGCCACAAATGAAGGAGGACCAGATAATCTCGGGGTAACATTCTATGATCCGGTTACAATCCCACAAGGTTTCACAAGTTTAGGGTCTTATGCACAACCAAATAATATTCCACTTTTTGGGCATATTCTTGTGGCGAAAGATGTTTCGAATAACTCTTCGAACCCTAGTCTTAAGTCGCCAATTGATTATACTCTTGTGTGGAGTAGTGAGGCTTTAGATATTAAGAAAGATGGTGAAGGTTACATTTGGTTCCCGGTTGCACCCGAGGGCTATAAGGCCATTGGGTACGTAGCTAGTGGCTCGTCTCACAAGCCACCACTCGATAAGGTGAGTTGTGTCCGTGAAGACTTCGCGGACACAACAAATGTTACGAGTGGTTTGAAAAGTGACAATGAGGTTAAACTCAATGGGTTGAATGTTCGTGAATCCATTGGCGGTTTTATTGTTCAAAATATGAGTGTAGGAAATTTAAAGGGTAATCCTTCTAGCTCAATGCCGAATTTAAACCAAGTTAAGGCGTTAATTCAAGCTTATGCTCCGGTTATTCGATTTCATCCTGATGAACAATATCTACCCTCTTCGGTTGATTGGTTTTTTCAAAATGGCGCATTGCTTTACCACAAAGGAGAGGAGTCCAAACCAAACCGTGTCGAGAATAATGGCTCGAACCTTCCACAAGGTGGTTCAAATGATGAAACATATTGGCTAGACCTTCCTCAAGATGGTTCAAGCAAAGATAGAGTCAAGAAAGGTGATTTACAAAATGCTTGTGCTTATTTCCATGTTAAGCCGGTTTCGGGTGGACTATTTACTGATATTGCTACTTGGGTTTTTTACCCTTTTAACGGTGCATCAAGAGCAAAAGTGAAATTTCTAAATATTGGATTAGGTAAGTTGGGTGAACATGTTGGTGATTGGGAGCATGTCACTTTAAGGATCAATAACATTAACGGTCAGTTAAATAGTGTCTTTTTCTCGCAACATAGTTGGGGTAAATGGGTAAGCGCCTCGGACCTAGAGTACCACACGGGTAATAAACCCGTGGTGTACGCCTCTCTACACGGCCATGCATCATACCCGAAACCCGGGTGTGTCTTGCTCGGCTCTGGAGGGTCGGACATGGGAGTCAGGGACGACACGGCCAAGTGTGACAAAGTGATGGACACGGGCGTCCGGGCAGTGGTCATCGCGGCCGAGTACATGAATGGAGTAGTAGTTGAACCACCTTGGTTGAATTATGAAAGGAAATGGGGTCCTAAAATAGATTATGATGTTGATAAAGAATTGAACAAAGCTAAAAAAGTGATGATAGGGAAATTAAAGAAAGCATTTGAGAGATTAGTGGAGAGTGTACCAAGTGAAATCTTGGGTGAAGATGGACCAACAGGACCTAAAGTTAAAAACAATTGGAGTGGAGATGAGGTTATTTGATTAGTTTTATTTCATAGTGGTTGATCAAACCTTAAAGGTGTATACATCCATTGTCAAGAATGTATGGCTTTATTATAATTTTAATAGAATCCTGACTTATGATTTTATTTTATATTTCATCTGTTTTTTTAATTTTGATGGTTATCATTAGATTGGTGTAACCGGTTATTTTGAATCCCTTGTATCATTTAGATACAAAGGGACCAATTCTTACCTTTCATCTAATCTTGATCAAAAGCTCACATTAATTCTTATTTTCTAATTAAAAAAAAGCGGAGGGGTAGTTTCGTCATTTTACCCATCCCACCTAACACCATATACCAATTCCACATCTCAGATCTGGATCGAGGTTTCCTTTTTTCTTTTTCTCTCTAAAACACACATAAAAACACACACACGTACACATATTCAGGTCTTAATCAATCATCACAAACATCAAATCCATCGATCATCACCTTCGTAAATCGATCATCCACTTCCTTCGTAAATCGATCATCCACTTCATAAATAAGGTAAAGTTCATTCGATTTATTTTGATTCATCTTTTTTTAGCTTATTCGATGTGAATAAGCTTATAATTCATCTTATTCTTTTATAGCTTATTTGAAAAACTACGTGAATTTAAAGCTAACTAATGTGAATAAGCTTATAGATTATCATCATCTTTATTATGATGAATTATAAGCTAACTTATTAGCTTATTTTCGTGAATTATAAGGTTTTATGGCTTAATCTCGCTGAACAAATTTAGTATGACATGTTTGTGAAGTATCATATATGATATACTATATCATATATGATATAAGCTAAAGTATCATATATGATAAAATATATCATATATGATTATGTGGTTGAAAATTGAATTAACTCTTCTTTTTTATGGCTTAATCTCGCTGAACATATTTAGTATGACTTGCTAGTGACATATCATATATGATATAAGCTAAAATATCATATATGATCAAATATATCATATATACTTAGTGCTTGCAAATTGAATTAAATCTTCTTTTTTTGTGTAGAGGAAGATGTTTACAAGGCATGTTGAATATTACAAGCATCCAAAAGGGCAAGATACTTAGTGAAAAAGCTCATGAATTTTTTACGTTTATTGTTTGTTTTTTCTTTGTAATATCCTAATGGAGTTTTGAAGTATATGGACGATTTTATAATCCATTGGTATCTGGTACAGCGTCTTGTTAATATGATTAACTTTCTTGGTATTATGTCATGATGGTTTGATAAATTAAGCCATATATGATAATGCACTATCATATATGATAAGGCATTATCATATATGATACTCAAAGAAAACTTGAATATATTAAACAAAGAATCTGATGAACTCATGATTACAACAAAAAGTATGCACAATTAATAACTAAACACTTGTTCATAACATAAAAAAATGTACTTTTGAACAGAATCATATATGATAATTCAAACATAACATAACCTAATGTAAAATTATATATGATATAAATATGATATTATATATGATAACCATTTATACAAAATCAAAAGGTGCTAACACCATTATTATTGAAACTACTCTTCTTTTTCAATTATACACTATTCTTAAAACAAATTATCAAATGATGAATTCATGAACAACGCATACTCCGTCTTGATCCTTAAAACACATCCGTGCACATCCTCTTGTTATAATCAACATCCCTCTCTCCTTTGCTCCAAATAGGGCAATCACACAATCTCTGTTTGACTGCATTTATAAAAGAAAAAAAACAACATATTATGCAAAATTTTAATACCAAAATGAATTACTCATATATATGATAGAAGGCAGGTTTCAAGAGTTTATACAGATTTTCTTAAAGATACTCATATAAAATATGTTTTTTCTTTTGATTTATTTGATATATCAAATATATATATATATATATATATATATATATATATATATATATATATATATATATATATATATATATATATATATATATATATATATATATATATATATATATATATATATATATATATATATCATATATGATATATCATCAGTTATCATATATGATAAGAAATGTACATCATATATGATAACATCAGAAAGTTAAAAAAATCATAATAATACAGCTTATTAACATGAAAATAAGCTTATTCATAACTATCTTATTCACAAAAACGTATAACTCATTGAAATAATCTAATAAGCTATCTTATAATGCAACATAATAAATTCAAATCATTTAATTTACAAAGCTTATTCATAACTCTACTCTTATTAAAAAAAAGCTTATTCATAAGCTTATTCAAACTAACTAGCTTATTAATCCAACTTTATAACTTATTCATAACTTCTCATCTAAGAACTTAGCTTATAATTAAGAACAATCAATCCAAAAAGATTCGTTCACAATAATCCAATTAAAAGCTAATGATAATACATTAATAAGTTTATTTAAACCAAATAAGCTAAAAATAATAATACATATTATTCAAACCTGGTGATGGATGAATCAATTCGTGATTATAGATGTTCGTGATGAATTCGTCATGGATTCATCATGATCGCGTTTCGATGGATTCATGATATAGTAGATCGTGATTATAGATCGGGGGTAGAGAGATAAAGTAAATCAGTGGTAGAGAGAGAAAGAGAGATCCGATGTGTGTTTTTTGTGAGAGAAGAAAGAAAAAAAACAATATATAGTAGATGGTGAAATGACCGAAATACCTTTGTAGTGTAAATTAAGGATTTAATCTTAGTCATTGGATGAAAATGAGATAAATGGTGGGCATGAGTCTCCCTATATCTTAGATAAGTTTGGTATCCAAATGAACTTAAATCTTATTCTATTGACTTTATTTACTTTAGTGTAATTAGGGATGTAAACGAATCGGACGAACATGAACGAAACTTTGTTCATGTTCGTGTACTTAGGTTTAACCAGAAAAATAAACGAACATGAAAGCTTAAATGTACGAGTTTTCTTGTTCGTATTCGTTTATTAAGAAGATGAGGTGTTTATGTTCGTTTATTAAGAAATTAAACGAACCTTAAACGAACAAAACGATCGATCATAAATGAACGAAGATAAAAAAAACATAAAAGTTATCAAATTATGCAAAATATTTGGTATTAAAAGTGTTGTTTTGTTTAAACATATTATTTCTAAAAATACATGGTTAAAAGATTTAATATACGAGCTTACAAATATATAAATAAACATAAACGAGCGTTAATTAATGCATAACTGGACGTTCGCAAATATTAACGAATGGACGCATCTTTTTGTTAATGTTCGTTCATTTAACTAAACAAACGTAAAATAATGTTCATGTTCGTTCATTTAATAAATAAACGAACATAAACGCATTTTTAAACAAAACGGTTCACTGAACGTTGAGTTTGTTTACAGCCTTAAGTGTGATGGTCGTTGGCATAGATTATATATTCTAATGCGAGTTAAAATAAATTGGTAAGAAGGCACACTTCATTTGCGTATTGAAATCTTTGATGCTCAATAATTATTACAGGGACGATTATTTTTTAAATCTTTGTGGGATGGACAATGAAAGATTCTAAAAGGCACTTAGGATTAGGGTGTTCTCGCCAATCTACACTTTTCATGAAGTTTCCAGGGGCGGATATACGAAAGTTCCCGGGGTTCACGTGCATCTGATAAATGCGGGTCGTCTAATGTAACTTTTTTAAAAATGTCTCGATTTTTTCAAAATCAATTTGGTCTCAAAATTTTTTGTCACACTAATGTTACTTAATTTTTACAAATATGTGACACAAAAAGGTTTATTTACCAAAAAATCGAAAATTAAAGGAGAGCAAAAAAATAAAAAAAAACGCCGCATAATAGGTCTAACATAAAACCCAAATTTCAGATATATGAATTGTAAATATATTTCTTAAATTTCGGATATCTAATTGAAAAACCTTACTAAAATAATGGTTCTAACTAGTTTTCAGATATCTGAACAGAAACCTCGGATATTTGAATAGAAAAAGGTTAACTAAAATTTTGGATATCCGAAATTTTGAATATTAGAACTGAATATTTATTGGTCTACAAAATCAAACAATCTTTAATAAATAAAACTTAAAATCAAAGAAACTCACATCGGATGTAATCTCATGATTCCAGGAAAATAGTAAAGCATAAGTCAAATCCCCAATTGTAATAACTATAGACGTGAATCTTGGTCTACAAAATCAAACAATCTTTATTAAATAAATCCCATATTATTCAAAGAAACCCATATCACATGATTTCACGTAAGCAATCCAACCAAAGTGAAATCTTGGTTTACAACCAATGAAACAAATTGAAATTGAATGGAAACATTAAAAGCATACTAAACACAAATTATAAAAAAAATTCTTCAAAATTGAAAACATAGACGAAATACCAGGTCTCTCAAAGCACTTTTAAGAATGATGGTTTCAAGCAGCAGAAGATGAATATAATCGCTTTCTAAATTGCAGCAACACAGAGATTGAAAGATGAGACTTGGTCTACAATATCAAACAATTTTTATTAAATAAAACCCAAAATTAAAGAAACCCACATCGGATGTAATCTCATGATTCCAGGAAAAAAGTAAAAAATAAGCCAGACCTCCAATTGTAATAACTGTAAACGTGAGTCTTGGTCTACAAAATCAAAAAATCTTTATTAAATAAAACCCATATTTAAAAGAAACCCATATCACATGATTTCACGTTAACAGTTCAAACAAAGTGAAATCTTGGTTTACAAAAATTGACAGAAATTTCAATTGAATGGAAACATTGAAAGCATACTAAACATAAATTATAAAAACACCTTCAAAATTGAAAACATAGACGACATACCAGGTATCTCAAAGCACTTTTAAGAACGTTGGTTTCAAGCAGCAAAAGATGAATATAATCGCTTTCTAAATTGCATCAACACAGAGATAGAAAGATGAATCTTGATCTACAAAATCAAACAATCTTTATTAAATAAAACCCAAAATCAAAGAAAACTACATCGGATGTAAACTCATGATTCCAGGAAAACAGTAAAACATAAGACAAATCCCCAATTGTATTAACTGTAGACGTGAATCTTGGTCTACAAAATCAAACAATCTTTATTAAATGAAACCCATATTCAAAGAAACCCATATCCCATGATTACACACAAACAGTCCAACCAAAGTGAAATCTTGGTTTACAACCAATGACACAAATTTCAATTGAATGGAAACATAGAAAGCATACTAAACACAAATTATAACAAAAACCTTCAAAACGAAAACATAGACGACATACCAGGTCTCTCAAAGCACTTTTGATAACGATGGTTTCAAGCAGCAGAAGATGAATATAATCGCTTTCTGAATTGCAACAACACAAACATAGAAAGATGAATCTTGGTCTACAAAATCAAACAATCTTGATTAAATGAAACCCAAAATCAAAGAAACCCGTATCGGATGTAATCTCATGATTCCCGGAAAACAGTAAAAATTAAGTCAAATCCCCAATTATATTAACTGTAAACGTGAATCTGGTCTACAAAATTAAACAATGTTTATGAAATGAAACCCATATTCAAAGAAACCCATATCACATGATTTCACGTAAACAGTCCAACCAAAGTGAAATCTTGGTTTACAACCAATGACACAAATTTCAGTTGAATGGAAACATTGAAAGCATACTAAACACAAATTATAACAAAAACCTTCAAAATGAAAACATAGACGACATCCCAGGTCTCTCAAAGAACTTTTAAGAACGATGGTTTCAAGCAACATAAGATGAATATAATCGCTTTCTAAATTGCAACAACACATAGATAGAACGATGAATCTTGGTCTACAAAATCAAACAATCTTTATTAAAAAAACCCAAAATCAAAGAAACCCATATCGGATGTAATCTCATGATTCCAGGAAAATAGTAAAATATAAGTCAAATCCCCAATTGTGTTAACTGTAAACGTGAATCTTGGTCGACAAAATCAAACAATCTTTATTAAATGAAACCCATATTCAAAGAAACCCATATCACATGATTTTACGTAAATGGTCCAACCAAAGTGAAATCTTGGTTTACAACCAATGACACAAATTGCACCTTTTGTTCATGTTCGTTCATTTAACTAAACGAACGTAAAATGATGTTCATGTTCGTTCATTTAATAAATAAACGAACATAAACGTATTTTTAAACAAAATAGTTCATGAAATGTTCATTGAACGTTTAGTTCGTTTACAGCCCTAAGTGTGGTGGTCGTTGGCATAGATTATATACTCTAACGCGAGTTAAAATAAACTGGTAAGAAGGAACACTTCATTTGCATATTGAAATCTTTGACGCTCCTATAATTATTATAGGGGCAATTATTTTTAAAATCTTTGTGGGGTGGAAAATGGCAAATTCCAAAACGCACTTAGGGTTAAGGTGTTCTCGCCAATCTACACTTTTTGTGAAGTTGTCATGGGAGGATATAGGAAGGTTCCCGGGGTTCACGGGCATCTGATAAATGCGGGTCGTCTAATGTAACTTTTTTAAAAATGTCTCGATTATTTCAAAATAAATTTGGTCTCAAAATTTTTTTCACGCTAATATTACTTAATATTTATAGATTTGTGACACAAAAAGGTTTATTTACCAAAAAATCAAAAATTAAAGGAGAGCAACAAAACAAAAAAAGTCGCCGCATAATAAGTCTAACATAAAATCAAAATTTCGGATATATGAATTATAAACATATTTCTTAAATTTCGGATATCTAATTGAAAAACCTTACTAAAATAATGGTTATATCTAGTTTTCAGATATCTGGACAGAAACCTCGGATATTTGAATAGAAAAAGGTTAACTAAAATTTTGGATATCCGAAATTTTGAATATCTGAATTGAATATTTTTTGGTCTACAAAATCAAATAATCTTTATTAAATAAAACTTAAAATCAAAGAAACTCACATCGGATGTAATCTCATGATTCCCGGAAAACAGTAAAACATAAGTCAAATCCCCAATTGTATTAACTGTAGACGTGAATCTTGGTCTACAAAATCAAACAATCTTTATTAAATAGATCCCATATTATTCAAAGAAACCCATATCACATGATTTCACGTAAACAGTCCAACCAAAGTGAAATTTTGGTTTACAACCAATGACACAAAATGCAATTGAATGGAAACATTGAAAGCATACTAAACACAAATTATAAAAAAATCCATCAAAAATGAAAACATAGACGAAATAACAGGTCTCTCAAAGTACTTTTAAGAACGATGGTTTCAAGCAGCAGAAAATGAATATAATCGCTTTCTGAATTGCAGCAACACAAAGATTGAAAGATGAATCTTGGTCTACAATATCAAACAATTTTTACTAAATAAAATCCAAAATTAAAGAAACCCACATCGTATTTAATCTCATGATTCCAGGAAAACAGTAAAACATAAGTCAAATCCTCGATTGTAATAACTGTAAACGTGAGTCTTGGTCTACAAAATCAAACAATCTTTATTAAATAAAACCCATATTCAAAAGAAACCCATATCACATGATTTCACGTAAACAGTTCAACCAAAGTGAAATCTTGGTTTACAACAATTGACAGAAATTTCAATTGAATGTAAACATTGAAAGCATACTAAACACAAATTATAAAAAAACCTTCAAAACTGAAAAAATAGACGACATACCAGGTATCTCAAAGCACTTTTAAGAACGATGGTTTCAAGCAGCAAAAGATAAATATAATCGCTTTCTAATTGCAGCAACACAGAGATAGAAAGATGAATCTTGATCTATAAAATCAAACAATCTTTATTAAATAAAACCCAAAATCAAAGAAACCTACATCGGATGTAAACTCATGATTCCAGGAAAACAGAAAAACATAAGTCAAATCCCCAATTGTATTAATTGTAGACGTGAATCTTGGTCTACAAAATCAAACAATCTTTATTAAATGAAACCCATATTCAAAGAAACCCATATCACATGGTTTCACAAAGACAGTCCAACCAAAGTGAAATCTTGGTTTACCACCAATGACACAAATTTTAATTGGATGGAAACATAGAAAGCATACTAAACACAAATTATAACAAAAACCTTCAAAATGAAAACATAGACGACATACCAGGTCTCTCAAAGCACTTTTGAGAACGATGGTTTCAAGCAGCAGAAGATGAATATAATCGCTTTCTGAATTGAAGCAACACAAAGATTGAAAGATGAATCTTGGTCTACAATATCAAACAATTTTTATTAAATGAAACCCAAAATTAAAGAAACCCACATCGGATGTAATCTCATGATTCCAGTAAAGCAGTAAAACATAAGTCAAATCCTCAATTGTATTAACTGTAAACGTGAATCTTGGTCTACAAAATCAAACAATCTTTATAAAATGAAACCCATATTCAAAGAAAACCATATCACATGATTTCACATAAAAGAGTCCAGCCAAAGTGAAATCTTGGTTTACAACCAATGACACAAGTTTCAATTGAATAGAAACATTAAAAGCATACTAAACACAAATTATAAAAAACCCTTCAAAATTGAAAAACATAGACGACATATCAAGTCTCTCAAAGCACTTTTAAGAACGATGGTTTCAAGCAGCATAAGATGAATATAATCGCTTTCTGAATTGCAGCAACACAGAGATAGAACGATGAATCTTGGTCTACAAAATCGAACAATCTTTATTAAATAAAACCCAAAATCAAAGAAACCCATATCGGATGTAATCTCATGATTCCAGGAAAACAGTAAAACATAAGTCAAATCCCCAATTTTATTAACTGTAAACGTGAATCTTGGTCTACAAAATCAAACAATCTTTATTAAATAAAATCCATATTCAAAGAAACTCATATCACATGATTTTACGTAAATGGTCCAACCAAAGTGAAATCTTGGTTTACAACCAATGACACAAATTGCACCTTTTGTTCATGTTCGTTCATTTAACTAAACGAACGTAAAATGATGTTCATTTCGTTCATTTAATAAATAAACGAACATAAACGTATTTTTAAACAAAACAATTTATGAAATGTTCATTGAACGTTCAGTTCGTTTACAGCCCTAACTGTGTTGGTCGTTGGCATAGATTATATACTCTAACGCGAGTGAAAATAAATTGGTAAGAAGGCACACTTCATTTGCGTATTGAAATCTTTGACGCTCCTATAATTATTACAGGGACAATTTTTTTTAAAATCTTTGTGGGGTGGACAATGACAAATTCCAAAACGCACTTAGGGTTAAGGTGTTCTCGCCAATCTACACTTTTTGTGAAGTTGTCAGGGGAGGATTTAGGAAGGTTCCCGGGGTTCACGGGCATCTGATAAATGCGGGTCGTCTAATGTAACTTTTCTAAAAATGTCTCGATTTTTTCAAAATAAATTTAGTCTCAAAATTTTTGTCACGCTAATATTACTTAATTTTTATATATTTGTGACACAAAAAGGTTTATTTACCAAAAAATCAAAAATTAAAGGAGAGCAAGAAAACAAAAAAAGTCACCGCATAATAAGTCTAACATAAAACCAAAATTTCGGATATATGAATTATAAACATATTTCTTAAATTTCGGATATCTAATTGAAAAACCTTACTAAAATAATGGCTATAGCTAGTTTTCAGATATCTGGACAGAAACTTCGGATATTTGAATAGAAAAAGGTTAACAAAATATTTGGATATCTGAAATTTTGAATATCTGAATTGAATATTTTTTGGTCTACAAAATCAAACAATCTTTATTAAATAAAACTTAAAATCAAAGAAACTCACATCGAATGTAATCTCATGATTCCAAGAAAACAGTAAAACATAAGTCAAATCCCCAATTGTATTAACTGTAGACATGAATCTTGGTCTACAAAATCAAACAATCTTTATTAAATAAATCCCATATTATTCACAGAAACCCATATCATATGATTTCATGTAAACAGTCCAACCAAAGTGAAATCTTGGTTTACAACCAATGACACAAAATGCAATTGAATGGAAACATTGAAAGCATACTAAACACAAATTATAATATAAATCCTTCAAACTTGAAACAGAGACGAAATAACAGGTCTCTCATAGCACTTTTAAGAACGATGGTTTCAAGCAGCAGAAGATGAATATAATCGCTTTCTGAATTGCAGCAACACAGAGATTGAAAGATAAATCTTGGTCTACAATATCAAACAATTTTTATTAAATAAAACCCAAATTTAAAGAAACCCACATCGGATGTAATCTCATGATTCCAGGAAAACAGTAAAACATAAGTCAAATCCCCAATTGTATTAACTGTAAACGTGAGTCTTGGTCTACAAAATGAAACAATCTTTATTAAATAAAACCCATATTCAAAAGAAACCCATATCACATGATTTCACGTAAACAGTTCAACCAAAGTGAAATCTTGGTTTACAACAATTGACAGAAATTTCAATTGAATGGAAACATTGAAAGCATACTAAACACAAATTATAAAAAACCCTTCAAAATTGAAAACATAGACGACATACCAGGTATCTCAAAGCACTTTTAAGAACGATGGTTTCAAGCAGGAAAAGATGAATATAATCGCTTTCTATATTGCAGCAACACAGAGATAGAAAGATGAATCTTGATCTACAAAATCGAACAATCTTTATTAAATAAAACCCAAAATCAAAGAAACCTACATTGGATGTAAACTCATGGTTCCAGGAAAACAGTAAAACATAAGTCAAATCCCCAATTGTATTAACTGTAGACGTGAATCTTGGTCTACAAAATCAAACAATATTTATTAAATGAACCCCATATTCAAAGAAACCCATATCACATGGTTTCACATAAACATTCCAACCAAAGTGAAATCTTGGTTTACAACCAATGACACAAATTTCAATTGAATGGAAACATAGAAAGCATACTAAACACAAATTATAACAAAAACCTTCAAAACGAAAACATAGACGACATACTAGGTCTCTCAAAGCACTTTTGAGAATGATGGTTTCAAGCAGCAGAAGATGAATATAATCGCTTTCTGAATTGTAGCAACACAAAGATTGAAAGATGAATCTTGGTCTACAATATCAAATAATTTTTATTAAATAAAATCCAAAATTAAAGAAACCCACATCGGATGTAATCTCATAATTCCAGGAAAACAGTGAAACATAAGTCAAATCCTCAATTCTATTAACTGTAAACGTGAATCTTGATCTACAAAATCAAACAATCTTTATTAAATAAAACCCATATTCAAAGAAACTCATATCACATGATTTCACATAAAAGAGTCCAACCAAAGTGAAATCTTGGTTTACAACCAATGACACAAATTGCAATTGAATAGAAACAATGAACGCATACTAAACATAAATTATAAAAAACCCTTCAAAATTGAAAACATAAACGACATACGAGGTGTCTCAAAGCACTTTTAAGAACGATGATTTCAAGCAGCAAAAGATTAATATAATCGCTTTCTGAATTGCAGCAACACGGAGATAGAAAGATGAATCTTGGTCTTCAAAATCAAGCAATCTTTATTAAATAAAACCCAAAATCAAAGAAACCCACATCGGATGTAATCTCATGATTCGAGGAAAACAGTAAAACAAAAGTCAAACCCCCATTTGTATTAACTGTAAACGTGAATCTTGGTCTACAAAATCAAACAATCTTTATTAAATAAAACCCATATTCAAAGAAACTCATATCACATGATTTCACGTAAACAGTTCAACCCAAGTGAAATCTTGGTTTACAATAATTGACACAAATTGCAATTGAATGAACACATTGAAAGCATACTAATCACAAATTATAAAAAAACCTTGAAAATTGAAAACATAGACGACATACTAGGTATCTCAAAGCACTTTTAAGAACGATGGTTTCGAGCAGCAAAAGATGAATATAATCGCTTTCTGAATTGCAGCAACACAAAGATAGAAAGATGAATCTTGGTCTACAAAGTCAAACAATCTTTATTAAATAAAAGCCAAAATCAAAGAAACCCACATCGGATGTCAACTCATGATTCTAGGAAAACAGTAAAACATAAGTCAAATACCCAATTGAATTGACTGTAGACGTGAATCTTGGTCTACAAAATCAAACAATCTTTATTAGATAAAACCCATATTCAAAGAAACTCATATCACATGATTTCACGTAAACAGTTCAACCAAAGTGAAATCTTGGTTTACAACAAATGACATAAATTTCAATTGAATGGAAACATTGAAAGCATACTAAACACAAATTATAAAAAAAAACCTTCAAAATTGAAAACATAGACGACATACCAGGTATCTCAAAGCACTTTTAAGAATGATGGTTTCAAGCAGCAAAAGATGAATATAATCGCTTTCTAAATTGCAGCAACACAGAGATAGTAAGATGAATCTTGATTACCAAATCAAACAATCTTTTTTAAATAAAACCCAAAATCAAAGAAACCTACATCAGATGTAAACTCATGATTCCAAGAAAACAGTAAAACATAAGTCAAATCCCCAATTGTATTAACTGTAGACGTAAATCTTGGTCTACAAAATCAAACAATCTTTATTAAATGAAACCCATATTCAAAGAAACCCATATCACATGATTTCACATAAACAGTCCAACCAAAGTGAAATATTGGTTTACAACCAGTGACACAAATTTCAATTGAATGGAAACATTGAAAGCATACTAAACACAAACTATAAAAAAACATTCAAAATTGAAAACATAGACGACATACCAGGTCTCTCAGAGCACTTTCAAGAACGATGGTTTCAAGCAAACATGGATCTTGGTTAAAAACATAAAAGCTAATAAACACAAATTTTACAAAAACCTTCTAATTTTCTTGAAAATCCAGTATTATTAAATAAAACAGACATTCAGCGAAACCTAGTATCTAATGGAAACCAGATGGGAGAGAAACAAAACCAAGAAAACCGCCGCATAATGGTCTAACATATAACCAAAGTGTCGAATATATGAATTGTAAACATATATCTTAATTTTGGAAATCTAATTTGAAAACCTTACGAAAATAATGGTTCTAACTAGTTTTTGGATACATGGATTGAAATTTTGATATTTGTATTGAAATTTTGGATATTTGAATTGAAATAACTTAACAGAAATTTTGGATAACCGAAATTTTGAATATCTGAATGAAATGTTTTTGGATATCTGAATTGAAAGAACTTTTTGTTTAATGTTTGATTTTAGGCAAAAACCCACTGACACCGTCGTATACATACCCCTGATTAAAAGTCTTTATACTCGTAAAATATTTTATTTGCACCTAATAACTTAATGTTATAGATTCGCCTCTGGTTATTACTCCATCTTAGCACCTTTTGTGTTATAAGTGTTTGTTTTGTGTGTATGTGCGAGTAGGGCTGAGCAGCAGACTCAGATTGTACCGGACTCATCAAAATCAAACCGGACCGAGGATCGAATTGGTCCAAAACCGTGGACTGATACCAGACCCAAATGGTCCGGTCCGGTCCGATCTTCGGTCCGATCCGATCCCAATTAGACAAAACAAACGAATTTTTGATAAAACTGAACCGGACCGAGGACCAAAATGGTTCAAAATCACGGATCGAGAACCATATCGAATTTGATTTATCCAGTCCGAGTTGGTCCGGTTCGATAATCCGATCTGATCCGACGATCCAAATGCTCACCTTTATGTGCGATCGATAGGATATTTTTTGTGATGTCCTATACGATGAATGTTATTAGGCTATTGTTTATGGTATAAGAGTATACGTTACAAACGGTGCGTAACGATGCCTATAATAGTTATAGGTACAACGGTACGTGTACACAAAGTGGCTCAATATTCCATGCTAACGTGAGAGTTGAGCATTTTACGATTGCTGTCACCAGAGACGGATTAAGTTAATTAAGTTATCACGTCTATATAATATTTTTAATTAAGTTATCAAGTGCATGTAATTTTTTTTGCTTATTGGACAATATTATGTTGGGGTTTACTTCGTTCCAACAGGGTGAAGATAATCAATAGCCTAACTACGTACCAATGAATGGTTATCAGATATCTCTTGAAGTCGTGTAATCACTTTCCAAAGAAGATTATTCGACCCTATGCCTGGGTTAACACGAATACCTCCTTGGGATAAAACCAAGAGTTAGTTCTTGTTTTAGGCACAAATCAAGAACTCTGTGCGTGTAAGTGTTTCTTGTTTCTATATCTCCCATCATGCAAATATGATCACTATTTATAGTGATCCTAGTCCTAGAAGGATGTAACTCATAGTCAAAGGTATTAAGAGCATTAATCGGTCAATTAAGCTGATAATTACCTACATGAAAGCATAGTGGTTACATGACCATAAACCTGGTCATCAAGTCAATATTAAACCCTCATTGATTGGTCAAAGAGGTTACAAATACTTTTAGCATGTGGTTCATCACCAGGAGCAACTTCCTAACCAGGAGCAACTTCCTAACCAGGAGCAGCTTCCTTCTAATGAACTTTCAACCACTATATTGAGTCCAGGGAGGTCAGGGACTTAATGGGTGTACACTCCGTACCTCCAAACCTATTTACAAGTATGACTCGATCCCACAACTGCACTAAATTTCCAACAATCCTCCCCCATTTAGTATAATTCCTCTTTGCATGAAAATCAACTTTAACAAAACCAGTGCATAAATGAAAATGTCCTAAGGATTGAATTTCCATATTAGTACATCACTTCATATATTCGAGAATCAGGGTGTTCTAAGAATTGAACCCTTCAACTACTTTGAATACTTGAAGATAAAATACACACAAGTTTTCAAACACTTAAAACGCTCCTGACACCATACAAGCCATGTATCCATATCCAATTTATAAATGTTGTAAGAGCCAAAGTCCATGCTCCTTGAGGTGGCGAAACCTCAATACTTACATAGGTGATTCCTCTTTAGTTCGTGCTCCTACTTAAGCACTTTTTCAAAGAAATTAACCATTAAGAAGTTTATAACTTCATCCTCCTTTCAGAAGGCACAAGCACATCCTTGGGACTATATGTAAAACATGTGCTTCAGTCATCTGAATGTTCAGCTTTCCACATTGAACTCAACTGCCAAGTTTCCTTAGGAGGGAGTTGGGTGTCCTAGCATTCAGTGACTAGTTTGGACTTTAAACCCATCCCTTTAGAAGAATTTATAACCAAGTCTCTAGCCAATCCCTTCGTCAAGTGATCAGCTAAGTTTTGTTGAGACCTCACAAACTCTATTGATATCACCCCATTCATGATTAGCCCACGAATCATGTTATGTCTAACACCTAAGCGTCTAGACTTACCATTGTACATTTGGCTATAAGCCTTAGCCAATGTAGCTGCAATATCACAACGGATAAATATGGGTGCCATAGGTTTGACCCACAATGGAATCTCAAGAAGCAAGTTTCTCAACCATTCAGCCTCTTTACCAACAACTACTAGAGCCACAAATTTAGATTCCATTGTTGAACCAGTAATGCAAGTTTGCTTCTTGGATGCCCAAGAAATTGCACCACCACCAAGAAGGAATACCCAGCCACTTGTGGATGAATTATCCTCAGTATTGCTGATCCAACTTGCATCAGTGTAACCTTCCAACACTTAAGGATATCCAATATATGACAAACAATAATCCATTGTTCCTTTCAAATACTTTAGTACCCTCTGAATAGCTTGCCAATGCTGAGTACTAGGATTACTAGTGTACCTACTCAGTTTACCCATTACAAAAGCAATATCAGGCCTAGTACTAGTCATGGCATACATCAAGCAACCAATCACCCTAGAATAATCAAGCTGGGAGACAACCTGACCATTGTTAGGCATTAGTTTCTCACTTGTATCCATAGGTGTACTCACTGGAGTACAATCAAAGTGATTGAATTTCTTCAGGACCTTCTCAATATAATGAGACTGAGAAATTACAATACCATCACTTTCATGTTTAATCCTTATGCCAAGGATAACATCGGCCTTCCCCATGTCTTTCATAGAGAACCTTGATGACAAAAACTCTTTGGTTAAATCAACCCGAACTTGGTCAGTACCAAAGATTAACATGTCATCAACATATAGGCAAATGATGACTCCTTTACCAGATTCATCAAATTTGTTATATACACATTTGTCAGCTTGGTTAAGTAAATAACCATTAGACAAAACCACTTCATCAAACTTTTGATACCATTGCTTAGGTGCTTGTTTGAGTCCATATAAGGACTTAATCAGTTTACACACCTTACCTTCATGACCAGGTATGATGAAACCTTGAGGTTGGTTCATATAAACCTCCTCATCTAAATCACCATTCAAGAATGTTGTCTTCACATCCATCTGATGAATAATCAGATAGTGAATGCTTGCCAAGGCAATCAACATTCTTATGGTACTTATGCGTGCTATAGGAGCATAAGTATCAAAGTAGTCTATTCCGGACTTTTGTCTAAATCCTTGAATGACTAACCTTGCTTTGAACTTTTCAATAGTTCCATCTACCTTCATCTTTCTTTTGAATATCCATTTGCATCCAAGTGGATTGCAACCTGGAGGTAGATCAACCAACACCCAAGTGTTGTTGCCCATGATGGAATCCATCGCATCATTGATTGCTTCTTTCCAGAAAGCAACATCTTGGGACTTCATTGCTTCATCAAATGTTTTGGGATCATCCTCAACATTAAAGTAATAGTAGTACTGGTCAGAGACCTCATCCCTTGTACCTTCAACTAAGTATAGTTGAAACTCAGGCCCATAATTCTTTGGAGTCCTATACCTTGTGCTTCTTCTAAGCTCAGGCTCAGGTTGCTGAACCACAACCTCATCAGTGAACCTTTGAGGTTCCACTGAAGCACCAATGTCCTCAACTCCAGTAGGAGTCCTAAGGCTTGGTCTAGGGACTAATGAGAACCTAGTCTCATCAAATTTAGCATCCTTTGATTCAATGATCGAGTTTATTGAAATTGAATCATTGGGTTCAATAACATAGAACCTATAAGCCTTGGAATGCTCAACATATCCAACAAAGATGCATTCAATGCCTCTTTCACCCAAGGTTTTTACCTTTGGATTAGGGAGTATTACAACATCCCTACAACCCCAAACCTTGAGATAGTTCAAGTTTGGTTTCCATTTAGTCCAGAGTTCATAAGAGGTAATCTTGTTCCTTTTGTTAGGAACCCTATTTAACAAATAATAAGCTGTTAACATAGCTTCTCCCCAAAACCCTTGACTCAGTCCTGAGTAGGACAACACGGAGTTAACCATCTCTTTTAGTACTCTATTTTTCCTTTCAGATATACCATTTTGTTGTAGAGTATAGAGAGCAGTTGTCTCATGGATGATTCCAACAGACTGAAAGTAAAAAGTATCCATGTACTCACCTCTCCTATCAGTCCTAAATCTTTTGATTTGGACTCCTTGTTGTAATTCAACTTCAGTTTTAAATACTTTAAATTTATCTAATGCTTCATCCTTAGTATGTAACAAATAAACATAGAAAAACCTAGAAGCATCATCAATAAATGTTACCAAGTATTTCTTATTCCCTAATGAGGGAGTAGCATGCAAATCACATAGGTCACTATGGATTAGCTCCAAAACTATAGTTTCATGTTTTACATCCTAAAATGGTTTCTTAGTAATTTTGTTCAGCATATAAGTCTGACACTTATCAATGTCCATGTCAAAAGCTGGAATTAACCTATCCTTAGACATATCTTGCATCCTCTTATAGTGAACATGGCCTAGTCTAGCATGCCATAGTGATGAATCATTCAGTTTAGTGGTAGTCATCAGGACAGAATCAACATTTATACTAGAATCAATATTAAGCCTGAACATTTGATTACTCAAATAGCCAAAACCAATAAACGCACCATGTTTAGATAAACCAAATTTATTAGATTCAATCACTTGTTTATAACCACAATTATTTAAACCACTACTAGAAATCAAGTTCTTCCTAATATTAGGAACATGCAAAACATTAAACAAAGAAACAATCTTTCCAGAACTAAACTTAAGATCTACATAACCACGTCCATGCACTATGGCTGTTGACTCATTTCCCATGTGAAGTATAGATCCATCATTCATTGACTCATAAGTCTTGAACCAGCATCTATCTTTACACACATGAACTGTTGCTCCAGTGTCAACCCACCACGCCACATCATCATCATGCACAAAATAAGCTTCAGATACATATGTAACATAATAAATCCGGAGAGATTCATTAAACATATTCTGACCTTTTTTGCCTGATCCATTAGCTTTGTTGCCAATGCTAACACCTTTGCAATCCCTTTTGAAGTGTCGAGGTTTCCCACACTTCCAACAAGTCACTGATGACTTCTTGTTAGGATTAGCTTTGGTGTTATCCTGATGCTTACGTTTGCCCTTGTTGTCATTGTACCTGGTGGAGTTGTTATACTCCACCATATTGACAACAGATGAACCAACAACATTGTTGCTCTTTGGCTTATCACTTTCATGCACCCTGAGGGATTCCTCAATGCGCAAATGACTGCACAAATCAACAAGAGTTAACTCCCCTTCTTATGTTTCAAGGTGTGCTTGAAATCTTTCCAAGAAGGAGGTAGTTTGTCAATGACACACGAGACTTGAATGGTCTCATCCATGTTCATTTTATGTTGTGTAAATCTACCAAGTATTCCAAGAAGTTCATTGTATTGTTCCATGACTGGTATTAAATCAGTCATTCTGTAATTTATGAAATCACTCACAAGGAACTTCTTACTTGATGCATCCTCAGCCATATATTTGGCTTTCAAGGAATCCCATAGTTCTTTACCAGATTCAAAATTTTGGTAAATATCAAATAAGGAATCAGACATACCATTGAGAATAATACCACGGCACACATAGTCATCATTCTCCCATTTGCTCCTTTTCCGCATCTCCTCCAAAGTAGCATCATCACCACCATCAGGAATGGGAGTGGTCAGCACGTACACCACGTTTATGGTAGAAAGAAGAAAGTGCATCTTCTTTTGCCATCTCCTAAAATCAACCCTTTCAAACTTGTCAAGTTTGGAGAAGTTAGCCACCATATGCTTCATTGCCGCCGCCATTGATTATCACAAAATAATCTTCTTTGATTGTTGGGGTTTATTTCGTTCCAACAGGGTGAAGATAATCAATAGCCTAACTACGTACCAATGAATGGTTACCGGATATCTCTTGAAGTCGTGTAATCACTTTCCAAAGAAGATTATTCGACCCTATGCCTGGGTTAACACGAATACCTCCTTGGGATAAAACCAAGAGTTAGTTCTTGTATTAGGCACAAATCAAGAACTCTGTGCGTGTAAGTGCTTCTTGTTTATATATCTCTCATCATGAAAATATGATCACTATTTATAGTGATCCTAGTCCTAGAAGGATGTAACTCATAGTCAAAGGTATTAAGATCATTAATCGGCCAATTAAGCTCATAATTACCTACAAGAAGTCATAGTGGTTATATGACCATAAACCTGGTCATCGAGTCAATATTAAACCCTCATTGATTGGTCAAAGAGGTTACAAAGACTTTTAGCATGTGGTTCATCACCAAGAGCAACTTCCTAACCAGGAGCAGCTTCCTACTGATGAACTTTCAACCACTATATTGAGTCCAGGGAGGTCAGAGACTTAATGGGTGTACACTCCGTACCTCCAAACTCATTTACAAGTATGACTCGATCCCACAATTGCACTAAATTTCCAACATATTATATCGTCAAGAATAACGAAAAACCACTAGATAGCAATAATAATATCGAGTAACAGCCTCTATCTACACGACAATATATAAAAAAAATAAATCTTCTTGTCTTCAACAATGTGGGATAGAAAACTTGAAAGAAGTTTGACTACAGATTTTTACATGCCGTTAATTCATAGAAGTTGTCATGTTTTTGTAATTTGCTTTACATTTTCAGACCTAGTCCTAGGTGATCAATATGTGGAGAGGAATGTTAAAGAGAAAAGTTTTTCCGTTGGACAAAACGTACTTGAACACGCATAAATTTGATCACTAGACGACGAGGGAGGTAAGCACGATCATGGTGAAAGAAGCTACTTTTAACAACTTGTTGAACTTTTTTCTCGTATATATTTGTTAAACAGCCAATTTTCATTAATTGTTAGAAATTATTTGTACCCTTTCGTCTATAGCAGGTTGTCAATTTTTTATGCCAAGAAGATATTGTTCACCCCTCTATAGTTTGGATAGTCGGCTAAGTTGGTTTGTTTGTTAATGATCGATGATGTCATGTGTAACACCAATTGAATTACTTTCATGTTACGTACATACTTCTCCATTCACAATCTTAACAAAGTACATTAAGTTTAGGATTTATAAGTTTCGATATAAACGCACAGGTGCTCCGTATGTGGCCTTTGTATATCAGTTTTCGTCATTATGCAGAGAGTAGTATGTACATACAATCATGCTGATTTTCATCAACTTCCTTTTAATGGCAATGTTACTGACAAGCAGTGGCGGAGCCAGGAATTATGATCACAGGGGGCGTCAAGCAAAAGAATGGTTTTTCTTTATTTTGAAACAAACGAGACTCTTTGTGTCACATCTAGAAGATCATTACTTGTTTACTTAAAATCAACCAAGAATCTTTCATGGTCTTAGGGGAATGTGAAGCTGAACGAAGAGATACAAGGATATTCCCAACGATCTATGACTACTATTTATTAGTCTTATAGTCTTTAGACTTTATAATGATTTCGTGTGATCGTTAAAAACCATTAGTGATGGCTGGTTGAGCGTAAAGTTGGCATTGGAGCAAATGAAGGTAAAAATTTGTGAAGACAATGTACAATTACACGGAGATTCTAGAGCGTCTTAATGATCTTGAAGCTGCTAATAGCATCAAGTTTTCTAATCATATTGTAAGAACCTTTGGCTGTCTATGTATGGAAATAGTTGCATTTTCGAGAGAATTTGAAGAAGAGATCAAAGTATAATTCAGCAACAACAATGGCGAAAGCATCAAGTGTGTCAATTGCCGCTGTTTTCAGTGTGACTAGTACATGTGTGGGCGATAACAAACTAATGCAAGAAATGAAAGATGCAACTTAAATTCTAAAAAAAACCATGAGAGCAAAGGTGGTGAATTTTTGCCATCGAACTTCTTAATTTTTTGCAAAAAAGCCCGCGAGTCGTTAAATCCTAACTTTCCACTGTTAGGTCCAGTTATCTTCCTCATGTGCTATGCACATGAGGACAATTTCGTCTTTTCAACTCGTCCACTTACCCTAACCTTTCTCTTGTGCAAATTTTTTTTTCCTCAAAGGTTTTTCTTCCCCACTTTATTTTTCCAAGAACACCACCAACACCGCCGCCACCACCAGGGCGGAGCTAGGGGTTCGCGTAGTGTATATATTTGCTAAAAATCTCTATTTTTTTAAAATGAACCCGATCCTAAAATTATGCATTATATAGATACTCGTATTAAAAATTTTGTGCACCTCATGGAGTTTTGTCACCACCCACCACTCTGAGTATAAGTGCAAATTTTTGTGTGGAAAGATGGGATTGGTTAATATGTTTGCAGTTATTAAGTCTGATTGCATTGGAGTAAAGAAAAAGCTTACATTAGGTTTGAAGGAGGGTGTTGAAGCTACAAGGGTCAAAGCTGGTCAAACCATAATGTAAGGGACTAAAGTTGTCATATGTTGGAACTACGGCTAGATGGACTACTTGTGCTTTTATTTGAAGATTGAAGGGTGTAATGTGTATAACCCTAAACATGAGCTCAATATATTACCTGAACTCGTGTTTAGGGTTTCATTATTCTTTCCCAACCGCTTCTATCATCTACACACTGTTACATACATTTCTTGATTTCTTGTTAGTTTCTTATCAAGTTATATGTCTTGATAACTAGTCTTGTATATTGATCCATCTGTATTGATCATTGAGTGTGAGTATTCCGATGGAAATGTACTGATTGCGATGGACATAGTTTTTTTTTTCATCTTTTCATCTTTCACATTTGGTTAATCCGTCTATTAATTTGTTATCCTAATGTTTTTATTATACTATTTTTGTCACAAATTCTTGTCCATCAAGTTTTATTGTGATATTTTTTTTATATAGGATATCCAAGTTCTGTTATTATTAACTTCTATCAAATCTTCTTGTTTTTTCTTTGTTCTCGATCTCCTATTGATTTTTTTTTATTTTTTTATTTATCAACTTTTGTCAATTTTTTCAAGTATTGTCTACTATACTACATCAGCTTTATCCGTACATCACTTTTGTCTCAAACTGGTACTCCATCGGAATACATCCAGGTTTGTAAATCTCGATCGCAATAACCCTAGGGTTTTACTTTGCGATCACTTTTTCAGATTCCCTTATTCTGACGTGATTGCGATAGCCTTTTGCGATCGTGATTGCGACGGATTTAAGGACCATAGAGACGAAACTCTGCCCAAATTTTTATAGACACATTGCGATGGATGTTTGTTGATATTGCGATGGACTTGGTTTTGAATATTGCGATGAAAAATCTGAACATTGCGATGGAAAATATCACATATTACGATGGGTTATCAGTTTTGTGTATTGCGATGGAGTGAGTAAGGATTGCGATAGAAATTTTTTCATTGCGATGGTGAGTTTTAGATATTGCGATGGAGTAAGTATTGACATTGCGATGGACTCGATCTAGACTTGAAAACAGACTCATAACCTAAAGACCAACCTCGACTTTAGACTAGCACTCAACATCGACCACTTCACCACATCGACTCAAAAAGACTAACCATCTTGACTCGACTCACAACCGACTCTCGACTCATACCAACAGCCTCAAACTCCCTCGACAATACCAACCAGGACTCAATCATTCTCGTCCCCACACACCCAACAAAAACTCTCGAACCAAGACTCAAACGACTCGAACCACACACACTCGACTCTTTATTCAGAACATCAAAACCAAGATCTCAGATTTTTTTGTGTTCACACATGCATGTCAAAGATCTATAAAGATCTATACACACGAAATTTAAATCATCATCGATTTGTTTTTTTCTCAATATTCGAAAATCAAGTAGGATTAACAAGGATGTTACAATCTCTCACTATTTTTCGTTTTAATTAACACAACGAAATTAAGCTATACGAATTAACCTACCCGAGACCCATACAGGATCTTGAAGTCGCCTTCATTTTATCATCGTATGCTTTGTGAAGATTGACCTTCGATTCACTTAGGTTAAAGAGAAAAAGAATGATGGGGGCGAAGCTTAATTTGAGAGAGATCATATAGGTTTAGGGTTAGTGAGTGGATAATTTTAATCTAAGAGTGTGTTGTTTTTTTTTTACCTTTTCAAGTAAAGGATACGGTTGGAGGTTACAAAGCCTGCGTGTTTTGATTTTTTCAAGTATTAGATTTGTGAATGAATTAATACCAATTAGGCGGAGGTTACAAAGAAACGTCTTAAAGAAGCCACGTGTTTTGGTGATACATCTCATTTACAAACGTGTTTTGGTGAGTTCTTAATTTGCTGGTGGGCCGGATCATTTTAACTGGGCTGGCTAACTAAATCAAGTGGGTCGAGTAGTTTCTGTGTGAAATCAAGATTAGCCGCAAGTCATAGGTGTCTTGGGCTATAATGTTTTTGGGGGTGCATATGGGTTGTGGTTACTTGATTTTGGGCCAAACATTGCATGAACGCTTTTTTTTTGTTTGTGATATTATAAATGCGTTTGGGCTTAATTCTTATAAACCGAATTATACTCACTATTATTAAGTTGTATTAATGGTTGGTGATATTGTCGGGATTTATAACACTGAAGACAAAAAGACAACGTGATAAAGTGCCAAGGTTTATTTTGCTGACGGATTTTTCATCGGGTTTATTATTTGAAACTGACGACGGATAATTTCTCAATCAGTAATCCTTCACGTCATTGTCCATCGACATCTTTCATCGATATTCAATGGATTCATTAGATTCAACGTTTCAAGAGGGAGAATTGCATCAAGTGCAAGCCAACGCTAGAGAAAGTGGTATAACTTCATTTCGAATGCTTCAGTATCATCTAGTTAATCTTTCACGGCTTCAAGGAGGGAGCGAATTTATGATAATCTTTGGTCAAGATCGTCATATGTTCATCGACTCAATATTCACCACTTTGAGCCAACTCGCCGAGCAACTTAACAATGAAAACTTTAATCACTCTGCATCGACACTTTCATATCAGACTCTTGTGACACAACTCACGCCTTTCCTCCAAGTCAATATCATCAAGTCTGAAAGTTCAGTGATTTGCCAATCATTTCTTCGAGATACACATACCGAGCTTCGAGTTTCCGTGATACAATATTGAAACTCATGACATCGGTTTTATCTTTGATTTATGCAAGATCTCGACTTCAGCAAGTGTATGATAATGGAGTGCAAGAATCAATGACGCAGATGCAAGAGAAGAATGGTCATACGGTTGACAACTTGGAGCCTAACGATGGCAAGAGCACGGAATCAGGAGGACAACATGATACCAGTGGCACGTCGGGGAATGTTCACGAGATTTCTCTTGATGACACCTTACCCATTTATGACGCAGAGCCTGCAAACATGGTAAAATGTAATGTTGTTTATGATGTATATGCTGATGACATGCCGCATATTGAGCATTCTGAACCTAATTATGACAAACATGGGATGGAAAAGAGTGATAGAAATACCACTTCTGATTCATCCGATGTGAGTCATAATGGGGGAGAAAGTGTTCAAAATGATAAACATCATAATTGTTTAACAACTGCTTCATTGACTGCTTCTGATTCCAAGATTAGAGAGCTCGAAACGATTGTAGCTCAACAATCAAAAGATCTTGAGGATGCCAAACTTGAATTTTATAAGAAAACAGACAAATTTGAAACATATTTTGAAAAACTTGAAAAGTCAAACGTTGTTCTTGAAAGAAAATTGGATCAAAAAGTTTTAGATTCTAAAGCTGAAAGGGATAATCTTTTGAAACAAATTCAGTTCCTAGAGTCTAAATTGGCATCCCAAGATAGAGTGCTTAAAGAGAATGAGACATTAAAGGCTCAAGTACAAGAAAAGGTCTTTGCTATAGCCGCGTTGAAAAACGAGTTAAGGAAAAGTAGAGGACCTAGTGTGGACACTAAGCTTGAAAAACCATCAATCTTGGGGAAACCGCCTACAAATCAGTTCGTCAGACAACCTACTGCATTTAGATCCGAGCGACCACAATCCTCGAGACCGCGGTTTGCCTCCCAAGTTGATTTGGTTCATTTTCCTATACCAGTCACTCCAGCAACTAGGCCCAATGTGATCAAAACAGCTTTGGCAAGACCTAATCACATGATTGCCTCTAGTTTCCCTAAAAATACCAAGACCACGTCTAGAACTAGTTCAAATGACGTTTGCCATAAATCTGATCTTAGGGAAGCTAAGCAAAAGACACATGTAAGAGATAGCAATGTCAAACCTAGTCAGATGCCTTCTAGATTACCCAACACTGCTCACCGTAGCATGTCATCTCCTAGGAGCATCGATCAATCATCTAGGAATTACTCGGACATTAAATATGCTACTTGTAAACATGTAGGAAATGTGTCTTTAGAGCCAATCATGATTCCTGTATCAAAAAATTGCTTAATGAGGTGAACTCCCGTGCTAGACTTAAATCCCAGTGGGTTGCTAAAATCAAACCCATTGGTAAAATGTGGCGCCCCACTGGTAGAACTTTCACTCTTGTAGGAAACGAGTGCCCTTTAACTAGGATAATCTCCGACTCTACTAAGACTGCTAGGGAGGAAATTGAAAAAGATGATACATTACTTAAGCCTGAACTTAAAGTTTTCTATAAAAGGAAACGTTTGCCAACTAAGATAAGTGAATCATCTACTCAGGTCACCTCTGACACAAGTAAAGCCAACTGTGAACCCCCACGTGCTTCTATAATTGATATCGCTAACCCACGTCAAAGCATGCAAATTCCTAATGAGAATGCAGGTCCCCAAGTTGATGTTCCAAAAGAACGAAGCGGTCCAATCGTTGTATACCGTTCAACTAAGGACACTCTTAGAGTTTGGTTGCTGAACAAGCAGATATCGGAAAAACTAGTATCTCAGGGGATTCATGGTTAAAGCTTACAAAGGACTTACAGTCACATCACAGACTGTAACTCGTTCATCAAAGAAAGGAAAGTTTATCGCTGATGATAAACTTATCCTAACAACGAGAAATTATTTTTTCTCGGGCATGAGCTTATATTAAAAACATTCGAAGTTTTTAAGCTCATGCACAATGGCTCACAGTCAAATCACAGTCAGTGACCCGCTCTTCAAAGAAAGGAAAGTTTATCTTCGCAACGATAACTTACCCTCAAAACGAGAAATTAATTTTTCTCGGACGCGAGCTTACATTAAAACTATTCAAAAGTTTTAAGCTCGTGTATATGGCGTATAATCACATTTCAGATTATGCCCCGGACCTCAAAGAACGGAAAGTTTATCGCCGATGATAAACTTATCCTTACAACGAGAAATTAATTTTTCTCGGGCATGAGCTAATATTAAAAACATTCGAAGTTTTTAAGCTCATGCACAATGACTTACAGTTAAATGTCAGACTGTAACTCGAACTTCAAATAAAGGAAAGATTATCTTTTATGATAACTTATCCTCATAACGAGAAATTAACCTTTCTCGGTCATGAGCTTATATTAAAACATTCGAAGTTTTAAGCTCAGAAAGGAAAGTGTATGTTTTAAATAAGAGAACTTTTCCTCATAAGGAGAAATTAACCTTTCTAGGTCATGAGCTTTCCGTTAAAATAGTAAAAGTTTTCAAGCTCATGAAAACGACTTCTAAGTAAATGTCAACTTAGGACTCGTTCTTCAGCTAAAAGGAAAGTTTATCGCCGATGGTAACTTATCCTTAACAACGGGAAGCTTACAACTTCTTGGACTTGAGCTTGTTTTGCAAGATATTCAACATCTTAAGCTCAAGTAAGTGGTTTTCAAAACGTTGAACACAATTTTTCGAGAATTTCTCAAAAAGGTTTTCTAAATCTTTCAAAATTGTGTGTTCAAAAAATGTTTTGATAAAAAGAGCATGTCTTCTGGAATCGATAATATTTACGATACTAGAAATGTCCTTCAATAATGACACGGGGTTGTAAATAAAGTTCGAGCAAAAGTTCAAATGTTTTAAAACATGCTCAAAATGGTTTGCTATTATTTCAGATAGTAACCCGTTTTTCATACTCAAGTCAAGCATTTCACCGAAAAGCTTTGACTCAACAACGGGAATTAATTTTCTCGGGCATGGTTTACTTTATAACCATGTAAGGGATTGTGTTTACGTAATAACACAATCTAACACGAATATATGTACGATTCAGTGCATTTATTTGTTAAAACAAGAGAAGTCTTGTTTTATGAAGTTATCAGCTCCACCAACCGTAGAAATTTACAATTGATATCTACATACTCGACGATGCGACTACTCAAACGGTGACTACAGCTCTTTCAATAGAACACGGGTCAACAATTGAGGGGGAGCAATTGTCCAGCATTCAGAATCCTTGATGCCGAGAGTGCCAAGTTCACATATTGGTGTCCAGACAACGATATCAATCATACACATGGAGTCAAGAGATAACTTCAGACGTGACGAGGTGACCAACATTCGTGAACAAGAACCATGTGAATCTTTCATATGATGTTCTCCATCATTCAGGTCCTACCTCGTAAATTGCTAATCGTGTGAATTCATTATCATATATGATCTTTGCATGTGATAAGTACCTTACACTTGTGTTTAAAAGGTACTTCATTCACGGTTCAAGTACACCCTCATTAATTTGAGGGGGAGCTTGTGTAATTCATGAAGATAATTGGCTTTGCATTTTTCTTCCCAAATTTTCTTAAAATGCTATTAAATCAATTGATATTAAAAACATCGATTGGGTTAATATTTTTAATATAGGGGAGAAAATGTGATTTAATATGGGAAATGGTTAATCACAAATGGTTTGACTTAACGTGCTAGCTCATCCCGACATGTGCGAAATGTTTTCGGATATCGTGGCATATGTTAAGGGGGAGCAAAATGGATTTTCACTTCAAAATGGATTTTATGGTGACATACACTTACCCAAAACATCTCTATTCACGCCGGTGAAGATTGTGGTGACATAAGGATGGTAGGATAGGTTAAAGTCCAATGATTTCATCAGAACCGATGGAATCTTCCCAAGGACAACTCCCTAGATAGAACTAGAAGTCCTAGGAAAGATGGAGAATGAATGTGAACGTAGCTGAATGCCGACCAAGTACTTAAGCTAGCACTGGAACAATCACAACAAGGTGCTAGTGATGACGTATTGGTAAGCATTGAAGGGGTTGAAGAATGAAAAAGAATTGTAAAGATAAAGGGTGTAAAGAAAGAAGCCCTCCTTACAACTTTAGGCAGAAATCGGGTCAATACATATGCTATTGAGATCATTAGTTAATGATTCTCGATATTGAAGAAAGCCATCATGGACCCAGTGATGCAATGCACAACCCTCCCCAGCTAACTCAAATATCTCTCAAAAGGTATTTGTTTTAATCACACGGAGATCAACACGTTATCTATTGGTTTATTCACTCCGAATAGACTGATATTGAATAGGTGGCACTCCTCTCCAGCCATCGATCACTAAATCAAAATGCACTATCGAGTCTAGAGCCACGAGATAATCAAAAGTCTCATTAGGACACTTTCCATTTATTCCTTGCTTCTTCACACACTGTGAAAAGTAAGAGATATTTTATGAGTCCTACGCAGTATTCTTGTAATATTGCCAGAACATCCGAGTGATACATAAGTATTACAGTGAAGATTGAAATCCTGCTTGAGCCAACATCAAACAAGCTCGTGGTAGGTGACACGTGCGGTTCTTTAAGAACTAATCTTGTGACAACTGGAAAGAAACAATAGTTTAATTCTTAATTGAACTTAAACTCGTTCCAGGCCTCTACGCTTTATCGTATGATCTTGCCAGAACACTCAGAGTGACACTCTTTAGTGTTCACAGTGACGAGTGGAAATCCTTCTAGTGTTAACATCAAACAGCACTTGGTAGGTAACAAGCAAGATTCAATTTGAATTAAGTTTGTGACAACTGGAAAGCAACGATGGTGAATATCTTAATTGAAATTCACTTGTTCCAGGTTTCATGAATTGACGGCTTCAAATCATAAGGATTTTTAATCCAAATGATTCACTCTTTATGTTCACAGTCAGCTTTGGACGATCGAATAAAGAGAACGGGTTTACCCGCGAAATCCTGTCAGGAAGTTACTTATTTGAAACTATCCGTCACGGGTACGATATCTAATATCGTCCAACGGTCTTCACCGAATGGAGGTAAAATGCTACCGAATTAGAATAAAATATCAAAGCCATTTTATTCGTGTCTTATTATGTTGCTGCATTCGAAGACGGTGGCGTTGCTGTATACCTGCTGAAGACGGTGGCGTTGCTGTGTACCTGTTGAAGACGGTGGCGTTGCGGTGTACCTGTTGAAGACGTCCTCACATGCTTATTCCTTCTGCATCAAATTCAAGAAAGTATGACCTGAAAGTCTTCCGCTGTATCGACTCTAAAACTTTCAAGAATTCAACAAAGGATAAGTGTGTGGGACATGAAGTCACAAAGAGGCGAACATCACAAGAAAATAAAGACTGCACGTGAAAGGCCAAAAGAACGTGTTCCAAGCAAAAGGCTGATATTATTCAACACATATTCACAAAAGGAAGGAAAAGAAAGAAAAGAAGACTACGAGCTCAAGAACTAGATCTAACATGCTAGATTAGGACTTTGTAAATTTGGAGTGACCTACCTTTAGGGGGAGATTGTTGGAAATACGTTTTACGTATATAGAAAGTCTCGGTCACTCCAACAATGTAGTTATAGGCTCGTAGTAATGTTAAGTTTCATATATTAAATAGCCCGGCCCATGAGCATGTTCATGGGCCGGAAGCCCAAGTCCATTAAGGACTTGGTGTATTTAAACCTCTTTCCACAATGGAAAGAGGTGTTGGTTGTTTTCATTTCATGTTTTCAATATAGAAAAGTTCTCTCATTTCTCTCTCTAAGTTTCTCTCTCTAGAATACATCAACCCCCTTGTTTCACAAAGATTATCATTGTTCTTCATTATTGTAGTGAGGTGACTGAATCAACCTAGTTGAGACTGTCTTTCTTTTGTATTACTAGCACTCGTTTGAGGACTAGTTGTATTGTACTAAATCATTTATTATATTGCACTTGGGGAGGTTGGTTGTGTGCATATTTGGTATTTGGATCTTGCTTAAAATTTGCACTCAAGTTTTCTCAAAGTAGGACAAATTTCACACAAAGTGTCCTTGTAGACAACTTATTGGTACTATTAGTAACAAGAGTTCCTTAGAAGTTAAAATCAATTTGATTAGTTTGTTAGAGCAAAAGGTGTAGTATGGTGTTATGGGGTGATGTTCTTGAATAAATGGGTGTCACGTCATCATCTCACTCTTTAACATCAAAATCTCCATAACGTCATAGAACTGACTCCTCAGTTAAAACCAAATTTGTGGTGTTATACTTGTCCCACCAGTTTTTTTTTCTTCTTTTTTTTAAATTCACAAACTAATTTAATTTAAAATTTTCATTAATAAAATAAAAACATTACAAATAACATAAAAAACACTACAAATAAAAAAAATACATAAAAAACAACTTAATGATTGAGATTTCACAAATGCTCCACAAGATCATGTTGAAGGCCTTCATGAACCCTCCTATCGTGAAGTTCTCTATATTTGTTTTGATGGATCTCGCAACGTTCAATCCAAGGTGTGTTGAATACTTGTTGTTGGTCAAGCAAACATATCTTGATATTAACTAATATCAAATTTTTGATTCTTCAAAATCATATTTTGTAATATGATGCAACAATACATGCTCATTTTAATTGGGTTGTTGGATAATTCCCCTAACGGCCTTGTAGAACCCCAAAGCACGTTGAATATCTTCTTTGAAATTTCTTGAATTCTTTTAAACTTCATTGTTTTTTCATTCCTTGCTACACTAAACAATTTCACGAATGCAGCCCATTGAGGATAAATGCAATCCATCACTTAGTAACCTTTTTGGTACGTTTTTCCGTTTACAACAATGGAACTTCTGGAGCTTCATCTGCTAGACGGGAATCAAATAACGCTGAACCATATAAAACATTAAGGTCGTTGTTTTCTTTGAGTACCACAAAGTATGCATGCCAAATCCACAATTGTTAATCTGCGACAACCTCTAGCATTATAATTGGGTATTTTTATCACGCCTTTTGAATCGACCATGTACGGACTTAGGACACTTTGTCCGTTCCCATTGCATACAATCGATGCTCTCGGACATTCCTAGGAGACCATGTTTCTCCTCGTGCAATTCATACACACGTCCTTTTCAGTAGGTTGTCTTAAAAACTCTTCAACATATAACACATAAATGCATTTAGTGAAATTCTATAAACACTCACGTGAACAAGTCAAGAAGTATGGGCATTGGTCGAGAAGAAACAAGTCAACACGTGATGGAGTTAGAAGACCAATGAACAAGATCACTATCTATCAAAGCACAAAGGAACAAGATCTTATACTTACCGGTTACAAGATTGAAAATAAAAACAAAGTTACAAGATATAGACTGAAAATTACAAGATTGTGAGGTGGAAAGATGAGTATAGATTGGTGGGTTTTAATTATTGTAAATATGGAGTGATCACTTTCATTGGGAGATTGTTGGCATTTAAAAAGTATCGATCACTCCATGATATTTTACTTTTCCTAGATTGTAGTCTGCGGGCTTAATAATGTGTTATATAGGTCATGGGTCGAGCTAGAAGCCCATGTATGAGCCCATAAAGGACTAAAATCCATTGTATAAACCCACCCACTTCTAATGAGATGTGTTAGTCATTTTTATTCTACACATACACACATACACACACTCTTTTTTAGTTTCACTCTCTAGAAATACATCCCAAACTCTTCCTCTTTTTAAATTGTGTGTTGATGCTATCGATTACACTAGAACATTTGATACTTGTTCCGTCCCAGGACTCAGCCACTGGTCATCATTACGATGGGTCTTTTAAGTAACAAAGTTAATTTGTGTCCATACAATTTTTGTGCTTACCCTAACTAAGGGTGTTTTTCGATTATCAGGTTATTCGGTTCAGGCATGCCGGTTAATTTTTTTTGTTTCACCTGAAAATCTAATTTGAATTATGTTCTATTTTTGGGTTTACCCAAGTAACTCAAATTACACCATTTGTTTAAAAAAAATCACATATGTATTCAACAAGTTTTATTTATTAAGATAAAATTTTAATAGTTTATTTATACGTATAAATTATATTAAAAAAATACATAATTCATATCAATTTAGTTTCTGGTCGGTTCTCGGTTTGAAATCTATGTCCAATCCAAAAATCGAATTGCAGTTCAACTTATTTCAGTTTTGGCTAGACCGGTTTTGTTATTAATTCGTTTCGATTATTTTCAGTTTGATTCAATTTCAGGCCTCTTTATTCAGTTTTTTTTCTGCTCACCATAGTTTCGACAGTCTATTGTATTTAATCACACTTTAAACAACCAATCATTGAAAATGAAGATTATTACAATTGACATCCAAAGTATTTAGGAAAATAAATACTAGTTACTTTGCACGTGCCACTCTGAGTACAAGTGCAAATTTTTGTGTGGAAAGTTGGGATTGGTTAATATGTTTGTAGGTATTAAGTCTGGTTGCATTGGAGTAAAGAAAAAGTTTACATTAGGTTTGAAGGAGGGTGTTGAAGCTACAAGGGTTAAAGTTGGTCAAACCGTAATGTAAGAGACTTAAGTTGTCATATGTTGGAACTATGGCTCGATGGACTACTTGTGCACTTATCTGAAGATTGAAGGATGTAATGTGTATAACCTTAAACATGAGCTCAGTGTATAACCTGAACTCATGTTTAGGGTTTCATTATTCTTTCCCAGTCGCTTCTATCATCTACATACTTTTACACACAGTTCTTGATTTCTTGTTAGTTTGTTATCAAGTTATATGTCTTGATAACTAGTCTTGTATATTGATCAATCTGTATTGATCACTGAGTATTATTGTAGTGAGGTGACTGAATTAACCTAGTTGGAACAGTCTTTCTTTTGTATTACTAGCACTCGTTTGAGGACTAGTTGTATTGTACTGATTCATTTATTATATTGCACTTGGGGAGGTTGGTTGTATGCATATTTGGTATTTTGATCTTGCTTACAATTTTTACTCAAGTTTACTCAAAGTAGGAAACAATTCACACAAAGTGTCCTTGTAGACAACTTATTGGTACTATTAGTAACAAAAGTTCCTTAGAAGTTAAAATGAATCAATTTGATTAGTTTGTTAGAGCAAAAGGTGTAGTCTAGAGTTGTGGGGTGATGTTCTGGAATAAATGGGTGCCGCGTCAACATCCCACTCTTTAACATCAGAATCTCCATAACACGAGAAAATTGGCTCCTTAGTTAACACAAAATTTCTGGCGTTATAGTGGTCCAACCAAATTTTTTTCTTCTTTTTTTAAATTCACAAACTAAATTAATTTAATGAAAATTTCATTAATAAAATAAAAAACCATACAAATAACATAAAAAAATTACAAATACATTAAAAAAGTTAATGATTCAGATTCCACAAGATCATGTCGAAGGCCTTCATGAACCCTCCTATCGCGAAGTTCTTTATGTTTTTTTGATTAATCTCGCAACGTTCAATCTAAGTGTGTTGAATACGTGTTGTTGGTCAAGACCAACATATCACGATATTCACTAATATCAAATTTTTGATCCTTCAAAATTATATTGTGTAATATGATGCAACAATACATGATCCTTTTAATCATGTTCACTTGATATGAACGTGTGGGTTGTTGGATAATTCTCCTAACGACCTTGTAGAACCCTAAAGCACGTTCAACATATTTTTTAGAACTTTCTTGAATTATTTTAAACTTCATTGTTTTTTCATCACTTGCTATACTAAATAATTTCACAAATGCAGTCATTGTGGATAATGTCATCCGCTAAATAGTAACCTTTTGGTATGTTGATTCTTTTACAATAAACAGAATTTTTGGAGCTTCATCTGCTAGAAGGGAATCAAATAACGGTGAACCATATAAAGCATTAAGGTCGTTGTTTGTCGTGAGTACCACAAAGTATCACGCCTTTTGAATTGACCATGTAAGGACTTAGGATACTTTGTCCATTCCTAATGCATACAATCGATGCTCCTGAGTAGTCCTGGGAGACCATGTTTCTCCTCGTGCAATTAATACACACATCATTTTTAGTAGGTTGTCTTAAAAACTCTTCAACATATAACACATAAATGCATTTAGTGAAATTCCATAAATACTCACGTGAACAACGTTCAACAACTTGCAAATACTCATCAAATGCACCAGGAGTGGTGCGTACGCCAATTAGCGTATAACAGATATGCATTTCATGATTGCACTAAAACCTAAACAACTCGTAGCATTGGGACTTTGGTGGGAAAATTCAGAGTAGTCGGGAAGAGGGTCAACACAATAATAGGTAATATTATCAACAGTTTTTTAAAGTGTATAAAGGATATTGTTAGAAGCTTTCTTGATATCAAGAAGTATGGGCATTGGTCGAGAAAAAACAAGTCAACACCTGATGGAGTTAGATGACCAATGAACAAGATCACTATCTATCGAAGCACAAAGGAACAAGCTCTTATATTTACGATTATAAGATTAAAAATAAAATAAGTTACAAGATATAGACTGAAGACTACAAGTCTACGAGCCGAAAAGAAGAGTATTGATTGCTAGGTTTAATTATTGTAAATATGGAGTGACAGCTTGGGGAGGGGGGGGGGGGGGATTGTTAGCATTTAAAAAGTATCGATCACTTCACAGTATTTAACTTTTCTTAGCTTGTAGTCTACGTGCTTAATAATGTGTTATGTAGGCCATGGGTCGAGCTAGAAGCCTATGTATGAACCCATAAAGGGCGGAAACCCATTGTAAAACCTCCTCACTTCTAATGAGGGTCGTTGGTCATTTTTATTCTACACACGTTCTTTTTTAGTTTCACTCTCTAGAAATACCTCCCAAACTCTGTATCTTTTTAAAATCGAATATTAGGTCTTGTGTGTTGATGGTATCGATTATCCTAGAATAATTAATACTTGTTCCGTCCCTGGACTCCGCCACTGGTCATCATTACGGTGGGTCTTTTAAATAACAAAGTTAATTGGTGTCCATACAATTTTGTGCTGCCTGGGTGTTTTCCGATTATCAGATTATTTGGTTAAGGAAGTACGGTGAAAATTTTTTGGTTCACGTGGAAATCGAATTAGAATTATGTTCGATTGTTGGGTTGACCCAAGTAACCTAAATTACACAATTTATTTAAAAAATTACATGTGTATTCAACAAATTTTATTTTATCTCAAACATAATTTTTTTTTATATTAAGATAAAATTTTAATAGATTATTTATATATATTAAAAATACTAGAAGAAACCTGCGCATAGCAACGGACATATATATATTTTTTAAGATAGGTAACATTGCAGCGCGAGAAAGGCTATTTTCGAACCTATTGCGATGTTGTTAAAAAAACGTAAAATTAAAAAATTATTTATCGAAATTATGTTACAAGATACTCGCAGCCGCATCACGCGAATAACTGCCGGTTGAAAATGAAGATTATTACAATTGACATCCAAAGTATTTAGGAAAATAAATACTACTACAACTCTTACTTTACACGAGCATACACGCGCTTTATAACAGAATTAGCAGCATCTCCTGATTATTAAATACACCAAGACCCCACCCCACCAACAAACAAATAAAAAGTTGGCTTTATTCATCAAGCACCAGCACCGACCTCCTTCTTTTCTTACCGTCCGATCATCCGCCGATCATTTCTCCGACTAAAGTAGTAGTTGTGATCCTTTCACATTTTTACTTTTAAGGTTAAATAAATTAATACCGTTTTGTTCTTTTTTATTCCTGATCGATATTTTGGACTGTTGGACATACTGTATGTGTTTATCATAGTTTTAGTCTTATATTGATTAAACAAAGCGCATAAAACACGTGTGTATCGACAAGTTGACGGTTTAATAGAGAAGGTTTTAAATAAGGTTAGGTGAGACGTGTCGTGGCGTGGCGTAGCGTGACGTGAGTTTTTGTGTTTTTAAGATGTGATGTAAAGTGACATAAAATGCGATCTTTTTTTATAAATAAAAGGTTAAAGCTATCCTTTACATGTAATACTTTTCATTGATTCTTTATTATTGATGTTGAATAAAAGAATTTGTTACGCTTTACGTCTCATCTCACGCCATGCCACGCATAAAACCCACGTTTAAGTATATTTTGTAACTTGGAGACCACGTCTCGCACATAGGCGGGCGTCATATAGCTTTTAATATGGAGTCTCTATCTATATGTTGACCTTTGTCAAAGTGAATATCATTTCGCTTTATAGATTTTGTATGTGACTCGAATTTATGCAAACTTTTTGATTGAAGTAATAATAGTAACTAGTATTAATGGAAAATTGTAGACATTAATTATTTAATAGAAGTGGTATAAAAAAGATCTCTCATGAATAATTATAGTACTTATATTAGGATGAGATGTGTTTTTAGAATAATTATAAGATATTTTCATTATTTAATATAAGGAGGGGGTGAATTAGTGTGTGCTATATAGATTTAGTTGATGATTTTTGAGTATTTTTGTTTCAAAATGGGTAGACTGGACACATACAAGAGGATTGAATGTAAAGTATTGACCCTGTAACAATGGGTTAAACTGGACATTTCACTTCTGACAAATTGATTAATTCGTGATTAAATGGTCTGTTATGTATTTAAGTAGGTTAAGTTTCCGTTTGATTGCTTGGTGATCCCATAAATGTTAATAGTCAAAGATCGCTGATTGTCTTACTTTCTGAATGAAGTTTGTCTGGTATTATTATGTAACAACTCGTCTCATATGAACATAAATTGATCACTATACGTGTTAAGTAACATGCCACTGATAATCACAGAAGTGGATCAGTTAGTTTTATGTTCTAGTGTTGATTATCCTTATACTTAAATAATTGATTGAGTCGAAGAAACAATATGCAACTCTGTATATGTTAGTGTTTGACTTCAAAATTGAAGAGGTTTTTGGTTACACGTTTGATTGCAGATCATGATGGAACTAAAGATTCTCCATGGGAATTCCGTTTATTCAGCTACTGTTGAACTCACTGAGACTGTGCTACAAGTTAAAACCAAAATTGAGCTTCAGGTTAAGGCCCAGGCATTGAGGCTAAGATTTACTTGCAATGGGAAACTTTTGGTTAATAGTTCAACTGTTGGCGAAAATGGATTATACGATGGCTGTATAATTCATTGCGCCACTGATGCTGAGATGACTATCTTTATAAATGAGGTTGATGGAAATCCCATACCTGTGATGATGGAATCATTCACAACAGGCTTAAAAATGAAGCATGAACTGCTAGCCAACCAAGGGAAATATTTCATAAACAAAGGCTCTAAAGAGATGAAAGATTACCAGCAAAAACTTTACCATGGTGGTGTGGAGATTAAACACTCCATGACATTATCTGAACAAGGAGTATTTGCTGAGTCAATTGTTGACATTTTGTTTATGAGACAGTCAAAGATGACTCTTACAGTTGAATCCTACACCGGGCAACAGATAGTCCTTGCTAACCTCAGTTCAGATATCAACGTTTGGAAAATAAAAAAGATGTTAAGCAATCAGTGTGGTATTCAAGTTGATAAACAAATCTTGGTGTTCAAAGGACGGCTTTTGGAACATGGGGCCAATCTGCCAACATCATCATATAAGCTATATGATGGAGCAAAGTTAAATCTTCTCCAAGGGCTTAAACATGGTATAATCAAGGTTACCATAATTGTTGTTCCGTTGCAAGTTACAATTGAGTTACAGGTGGACCGAAGCAACAAGATTGGAGAACTAAAAACTTTGATTGAGGGGCTTTTAAGTGGACAAGGGGAGGAAATTCCCAAAGATGTTCAGGTTCTTTATTTCACACTTAGCCGTTTTGAGGACAATGAGAAAACACTTGCAGATTACTATATCACGAATGGGAGTGTTATCAACTTGGTCTACAGTAAGATGAGAATCTCAGTGAAACTGCTAGATGGATATGTGTCAAAAATGTGGGTTGTCGGTTCTACTTGCATACATGATTTGAAGACGTTAATCTATGAAAAGGAAGGATTCCACCCAAGCACGCAGAAACTTTCTATGGATGGACGTATGCTGCATGACAAGAATACCATTGATTGGTATAAAATCAGATCCGATTTCACCCTTGATCTCACACTTGTAACGTCGTCATAGTATAGATTCAGCAAGGTATTCTATAGTTTCATTGAATTTTCTACTTTTGATGGTACATTTTAAAATCTACTGATAAAGAGTAACTCTTTTATGCAGGTGGCACCCACAATTCTCTCGGCGTTTTTGAACTGGTGTCACTTTATGTTATCAGATGGGTGTTTTTTTGGCACATATATGGTTTTGAGTTCAGTTGAAAACATGATGGTTTAGCTGAAGTATGTCTAAAACTTGTTGCACATTAACAGTCTCTTAATGGCTGTTACTTTACTACCTGAATTTTGAACTACTTTAAACTTTGTGATTCTACTCTTTATGCACTCTTTTGTTTCAAAATCGTAAATTTGTTCTATGCTGTTTGTACTTTCTGTACATATTAAGAAGTTAGATATGGGACTTGCTCCGTCCAGGATTCTCCTGCAAAAAAGTTTGTAAAAAGGTTTATTATGTGAAAATTGAAACCACCTATTTAGAAAATCCACGGGAGGCCGGGTGACTCAATAGTCAAAATTAAAATTCATACTCGCAATACAAGAGAGATGGTTCAATTTTGTTTCAACTGTACGGCTTCTTTCATTACTTGCAATGGTGAGGTGAAAGCTTTTCTAACTTTGACAACATGGTCAGTATGCCCAAAACATCCAAATCTCCTGCTGTTAATATATAAGATTCATAGCGTGGTACTTGGTAACTTTCAACATGGACAAGGTTTTCAAGATACCATCACATTTCGTTTTGCCAAGTCATGTATAAAATCTTAAGGGATCGAGAGATATGATCTGCATGTGTAAATACATTGTATCCTCATGAGTGCAATCAATCGAGGATGCAGCTTCACATTCTATGTGGTATGTGTGTGATTAGAAGTTTTTGGGATCTTGATGTTTTTTTTTTCAATTTCATGAGTGCTCTTATCATGCGAAACCATTATTATGGTAAGCTCCGGGATTATTTTCATACTAGTATCAAAAGTATGCTGTTATAATTGTAATCGTAATTTTTCATTTCACAAATCCTCGGTGCGGAATATAAAGAATATGTTACGGGTTCGGGTCATCATATTTTATACTACAATTTTTACATCTTTTAGTCCAGGTGGGCCCAAAACAGTTTGTGTTTGGGAAGTGTAGATTAAGATTACTATTGGGTTGGGTGGGTATGTGTGGTTGCCAAAAGCCCATAATTGTTTTCTTTATCTTGTATAATTTGAAAGTACAAGGACTTATATTTTAAGACATCAGTTTAAAACATGGTTCTAAATAGTTCGCCAAAGTTCGTTTTAAGACGCGTTAAATTTTGAGGCGCGATCTTTCCGCTACGCAATATGTTAAGGCATCCTACGACATAAGATGCGGTGATTTTTTCATTCAACTCCAAAAAGTGTATATTATTAAATGTAAAAAGAGTTTTTTTAACTTTAATTAGGGTCTGTTTGTTTCAAATCAGGGTTTGACAATAACTTTTACTTTAACATTTAAACTCAAAATTCAGGTTGGAGTAAAATAATGATGGCCCACACAAAAAAATATTAAACAATTAAATTCAGTATATGCATAAAATAGTAAACGAAAAAGAAAAGGTGTAGATACTGCCACGTTACATTTTTACAGAAATACACACTAAATTTTCTAAACCTCATAGCTTAGCCTCCTTTTGTGATAGCATAAAAATTTGGCTTATGTGAGTCTACTATAAAGTTATCCCCTCAAAACAAATGTAATAAATAGGTTTAGACTTAAATCCTAAAGTTAAATTAGTGATACCAAACGGGCCCTTAGTATGCTGTTATAATTGTATCGTAATTTTTCATTTCACAAATCTTCGGTGCGGAATATAAGGAATATGTTACGGGTATCGGTCATATTTTATACAATTTTTACATCTTTTAGTCCAGGTGTGCCGAAAACAGTTTGTGTTTGAGAAGTGTAGAGTAGTACTATTGGGTATGTGTGGTTGCCAAAAGCCCAAAATACTTTCCTCTTGTTTTTTATCTCGTATAATTTGGAAGTAGGGGTGTAAAAAAAAGCGTCACTGAACCTGATCTGAAAACGAACCTGAATAAGCCTATTCGGGTGGGGTCACTCAGGCCCAAAAACATATATTATCAATGATTAACAAAAATTATATAAAAAATACTAAAATTCTCCGTATATTAAATATATAAAACAAATATAATATGTAAAAATAAAATTATATCGCAAATACGTAAAAATTATATGTTTTTTTAAAAGACAAAAAAATCAAAATCCGGCTAGGTCTTGAGAACCGGGTTAACCCGGATCACACCAAACCCGACGGGTCTATCCGGGTTACAAAACTGTGAAATCCGGTTTAATATGACTCATTTTTAGCCAGAACCGGGTCGAACCTGGTTTAAAAACATTTCTTTTAGCTACGTAGGATGGTCAATGATGGACTAGGAGGGACGAAGTCAGGGCTTAATGTGATCAGGTGCACACATACTTTAATCTTAACTAATATGGTACCCGCGAAATGCGGCGGCGGGTACACGTAACAAGTTTTGAGGTAAACTTACGTTATATTTTTACCCATCAAGTTTTTATTCAAATAAAGGTTAAAATTGTAAAAAAATTAAATCAAATAAACTTATTAAAAATATATATATATATATATATATATATATATATATATATATATATATATATATATATATATATATATATATATATATATATATATATATATATATATATATATATATATATATATATATATATATATATATATATATATATATATATATATATATATATATATATATATATATATATATATATATATATATATATATATATATATATATATATATATATATATATATATATATATATATATATATATATATATATATATATATATATATATATATATATATATATATATATATATATATATATATATATATATATATATATATATATATATATATATATATATATATATATATATATATATATATATATATATATTAAAACGAATGTCGTATTAAAAACATAATATTTTACAAAAATATATAGATATTATATTATAAAAAATAAATAGATAAAAGAATATATTTTAATTTTAAATAACAAAAACTTTTTAACAACTTGTTACAAAGTTTTTGTAAAATATTGCTAGAAATGGCTATAACATATAATGTGAGGGTAAAATTAACAATTTACTTTATTGATCATTGTAATAATCATGGCTATGTATCTTTGCAAAAGAACCTCGTACTGGCGGAGCATGTGCAACACTTTTTTTTATCCTGGTTGCCATGATCAATAAAACAATCAACAAACCAATATGATTACATAGGTTTAGGCTAGCCATATATCAACTTACTTGGAAGTACTTGAGAAGCTATCATGGGCGGTAGAACCCCAGTTAAGTTATAAGACTCTTTTTCGGTGAATGCTAGCCCTTTGTTATGGCAAGGATTGCGCAGCAAAGTGTACCACTGCTAATTTCAAAACAAACATTGAAAATCCCTTTAGAAATCACGTTGATTGGCATTGACATATGAACTTTGATTATTGAATTTTTAACTCATATTGCAATCAGTAAGTGCTTAGGACACCAAGAAGATGTTGCTAGTAATAAGGCCATAAGGGAGTGTTTGGGGAACAAAGCAGAAACATATACGTGGATTATTGAAGCAACTTATTTAACTCTAACGGTAAACATGTAACTTGAATCCACCAAGAATAATATTCTCAAATTCTACGAAAACAACTAACTTCACCAAATAACAAGCCAGTGAGCATAATCGTGTTATTTCCCACATCAAGTTTCTAGCGGTTGAGTATTTAGAGAATCTAATCCTAATTATCTCATTATGGTAAAAAGTGGACAAGTTGTCTAAAGGGGGTGTTTATGAAAGCTTTTTTGCTTATTTATACGTTATCCTAACGATCTGCTTATTTCAAATTGTTTATTTTTTAGAAGTTTTTGATAAAAGAATCATAAAAACTTTTTATAAATGATTTTGATGGAATTTATTAACAATGAATTATATCTCCAATTGTTCTTGCATATTTTTTTAAAGTAAATCTAGACACCATTTCTTGGTGTGCTTTTTTTAAGCAGCTTATACACATACGCAAAAATAGCCTACCCAAACACCCACCAAAGGCCGCGTCAAAACAAAAAAAAACCAAAAATCAGATCTCACTTGACATTTTTAAATTCAATTATGATTATAACAACTTGAAACAAACTTGGGCTTTCGGGTTGTCCAGTAATATGCAGCAGTTTGTCAAGTACGTTGTCGAAACATAAATCGACTTTTTTGTTTACGCACGATGGATTGTAGTAAATTTTGATAATGGGTCAAAGTGAGTATAATGGGTCAAAAGTCAATCCATAATATAAAATCGCATAACAGATTCAGTTCAAGTACATTCTTTGATCGAACTATGATAATTACAATAGTCATGAGTCATGACTATACGAAACATACAATGTATTTCAAAGATTGTAACTCATAAATCCATACAAATAGCACTACATTATTTAAAATAGATTGATTTCTAATTCACATATACATATCGGTTAGTTTAACTATCATGACCACATATTAAGGCGTAACTCTTGTGCGGGTAACTTTGAAGAGAAAATATTTGATAATAATGAAGACATGGATGGATATCTTAAATGATACAGCAGCAACAGCCTCGCTACGTTGGTGAGATTAGCATTATAATGAAGTTACGATTTGCAGTCACCTGCTAATAAAGTTACGATAAATGATACTATTAAAAAAATGACAATTGTTTCATTCGACTTCTTGATACAACCATTATATTATAACACTTGACAATGATGTTGTTTATGTTAAGTTATTTTTTATGTTATATTTATTGTAACACCCCACTTTGATAAGTGGACCGTTACGTGTATTTATGGCGTGTCATCAAAGCATAAGGTAAATGTCCTAAAACATTAACTGGCCATAAAGGAAATACCGGAATCAAACATCGGTAATCCAAATATAAGCTCAAAACATGAAAAGTAAAATACTGAAGGAAAGGACTAAACAATGTCCAAATAAGCAGAATAATGTAAGAAGTGAATAAAGTAAGAAGTCCGGATAGCTTCCATTCAATGCACATGCTCTTAGAATCCTAAGAGCGTCCTGGTGTACATGACGTTAGAACATGAAAGAACTACGGCTGAGCATAACGCTCAGTGAACGGATATAAAGCATGATAAGGAATTACTGAAATGAAGCAGATGATAAAATATTGGAGCTGTAAGACTGATAAGTAAAGCTGCAGCGGAAATCTATGTATAATCTGTAAAGTCTGATTTATAAATAATAAAGCTGAACTGTTATCTTTTAAATCTGAAAAACGTGCATTTACTGTATTTTAATTGCCAGAGCTTATATAGGTCATGTGCTGTAACAACGGTGCATGAATAACTGGAGGGGTGACCTCGTCATGCTGTAGAGGGGTGACCTCTGTTAATGCAATAATGCCTAAAAACGTTCCTTGTATTTTTCGGTCTCGCTTAGTTTTGATTATGACAATATGTAAAAACAAACATTTACGAGAACAACGAAAAACGATTATTCCTTGTTTGCTTGAAAATGCATCCTTTTACCTACACAAGTGTACACAAACACAAACATACCACATAATACTGTTTTTACAAGATAAATTGGTATTTTACTTCATGTTTTAGGGTTATTTGTTGATAAATTGATATGAGTTTTAGCTCATATCATTTAGCAAGTAAAAGTGTCTGAAAAATTCAGCCTTGCTTAAAATAGAAGGTCCCAAATGCTTTATATAGTAGTATAGATATGATATAGTTAAAAAGTGAATTAAGACAAAAAGTAGAAACACATTATATTTCCATGGACCGTGTGCCTTTTAGATCAATTTGGAAAAAATTGGTGTTTTTTTTCATAAATTACCATTACATCGAAGAAATCTATAGATAATCGGAGCACCCGTTAGACACCCTTAGCTTCGTCCTTGTGGACCAGCAAAATGTGCACAGAAGAGTTTATGACGAAAGTTATGCAGAAGGTGAAGACGAGTATGGAAAAACCCTTTGTAGACGGAATTACAGTGGTGATGAGTTATGGATCGGTTGTGACATACTGACATGTATGAGAGGTGTAATCATGGGTGTGTGTATATAACTCTAATAAACTTTAAAAGCCCGCTTGTCTTTTTCTCTAATTTAGTCAATTTTATGTCATTAACGATATATTGATAATATCAATTTACACCAATTATATACACGGAAGTATATAAAACAATTAAAAGTTCTTGTCTAAATCAATGTGGGATGTAAAACTTGACACAAGTGACAAAAGATGCACAACCATATACAACATCGTGTATAAAGAAATATTCTCAAAAATAGTCTTTTTTTTCTTCTTATTTCACACCACCAGAAATGATTGCTACTTTTTTTTGTATAATTAGGTGTAGGATTTGATAAATCTCACCATGATGATATATGTTGTTACTGGAGAATATATACAATGAATATTACAAAGTAAAGTGCAGCAGAATAATTTAATTCCTAGAAAACCTAGCTTAAGCTTATAAGACTGGTTTCACATTTATGAAAATACTTATGTTTAGTTTATTCTGAAAACTGTATTTTAAATATGCCCGGAGCCCTTATACGTCATGTTATATCAAAGTGCATGAATACTTAGAGGGGTGACCTCATCATGCAATTAGAGGGGCTGCCTCTAATTAATATATAATATGAGTAAATGGACCAGCTCTTGTAACGTATGCAAGGTACACACCACAATTACCATGAAATCTTACTAACTTGTCCTAGGATGCACCCATTCGCCCCACATGATAATAATAACAAAGGCCAAATACTATAAAGGGACCTGCGAGCAATCACTCTCACCATAGAAGAGTCATAACACCGGTACCTCTAGTGTTATGGTTATGGAACAACCATAACTAGGTGAATCTGGCATGCATGTATATAGCTCAGACAATCTAAAATAATCATAACATATACTGATGTGTTTAAGACATGTAAACTACTAGGGAAAACACATGGCTGCTAACGAGGAATCCTAATATAGGAAATAAAATGTCCTTATTGAAGGACGAAATATCCGTACCTTATGTCCAGTAAATGAAGACGAAAACGAACGCGAAAGATCACTCCGACTTCACAATAGATACATAATAAAGTGACATGAATAAGTGTCGGTTTTACTTATACATACTTGTTATTTAGTTTACTTGATGTGTTCATACTTATTATACTTGTTCTTGTCTTGTCTTATTATTTCATGTTTAAATCATGTGTTTCTTATAGTTTCATGTGTTTTAGATTCATATACTTCATGTTTTAAGTGTTATAGTACTTGTTATAACATAATATTTGTCCCATCAATTTGTGATGATAAAACAAGAAAGAAAGGTACAAAATAGATGAATTCTAGAGAGATAAAGTAGTGAGAGAAAGTAGAGAGAAAATGGTTGGCACTTTTGGAGGATTAGATTAGAGAGTGAAAAAATGAAATGACCAACACCCTTCCTAACATGCTAGGAAGGGTATTTATAGCCTAGCCTACATGTGGCAAAATGGGCTATATGATAATGGGTCGAGCTTTCCTTTTGGGCTTTGGTTACTTATGAATGAACCTTAGCTTAAAGTTAAGCCCGTAAAACACGACTAACCTACTTACAATGTTCTAAAATACGATACATAATAAACATATGACCAAGCATTCTTGTTTGACTCAATATTTTGAGGCTAACAGTCTCCCCCAATGAGAGGTCATTACCCTTTATGAGAGGTCATTACCCTTTGTCATTTGGATATTTGTAGAGATTAATAATCTCGCCATAAATGAGTCTTGAATGTGTAATAGTAATCTTGTTTCCTTCATGTTGTGATCTTTGAGCCTTTGTCGTTGTCTTTCGAATTTGTCTTTAATCTTGAGATCTTCAAATCATCTTTGACTTGTCTTTGCCATCTTGCGATCTTGTGTCTTCATCCACATGCTCACACTATTAATTTTTGAATATGTCTTTAGGAATAAGTATGTGGTTTTGAATCTTTGACTTTGTTGAGTACACCGTAACGCCACCTTCTCGAGACAAAACATAGACACGGACTGAATGGCTTTGATATTAGTCCTAAATCGGTAGCGTTTTACCTCCGGTCAGTGAAGACCGTTATACGATATTAAATATCGTACATGTGATTAGGTAGATTCAATTAAGAACCTCCATGACAGGGTTTCGTGGTTGTACTAGCCGTTCTCTTTACTCGACCGTCTCAAAGAAAGACTGCGAACATAAAGAGTGAATCATTTGGATAAATATCCGCTTGATTAAAGTCGTCAATTCAAATTACTGGAACAAGTGTGATTCATAAAGAATACCATTGTTTCTTTCTAGTTGACACAAGCATGATTCATAAGAATCTCACAAGTCACCTACCGTAGCGCTGTTTGATGTTGACGCTAGAAGGATTTCCATTCGTCACTGTGAATATTAATGAATATCACTCTGATGTTCTCGCAAGACCATAAAGATATTGCGTAGAAACCTAAAATGAGTTTGAATCAATTCAGAATCAAACCATTGTTGCTTTTCAGTTCTACATATGTTTAATTCATAAAGAATCTTACATATGACCTACCGCAATGCTATTTGATGTTAACACTGGAAGGATTTCCACTCATCATTGTGAATACTAAGTAGTATCACTCTGAGTGTTCTAGCAATATCACAAGGATATAGTGTAGGACTCTCTTGTTCGTCATCCGTGTGTCCTAACGAGATTTGATTGATCTCTAGGCTCTAGACTCGATTTGTGCACTTTTAGTGGTCGGAGGCTGGAGCAGATGCCACCTATTCAATATCAACTATCTCGGAATGAGAAAGCTTAAGAAGTCATGTTGTTCTCCGTGACAATAGAACAAAATTCTTTTGAGAGAAGCCTGAGTAGCTAGGAAGGGTTGTGCACTTCATCACTGGATCCATGATGAGTTTGTCTTCATGATATGTTGACGCGATTTCTGCCTAAGTTGTATGGAGGGCTTCTTTGTTTACACCCTTTATCCTTACATTTATTTTTCATTCTTCAACCCCTTCAATGCTTACTAAGACATCATTACCAGCACCTTGTTGTGATTGTTCCAGTGCTAGCATTAGTACTTAGTCGACATTCAGCTACGTTCACATTCTACTCCATCTTTCCTAAGGACTTCTAATAATCTATTGGATTGTCCCTGGGAAGATCCCTCCGGTTCTATTTGGATCATAGGACTTAAACCTAACCACCCTTTTGACACCAATAATGTCGTGGATTAAAGATGTTGTGGGTATTAGATCGTAACCATAAAAACCACTTCAAATGTCTAACAAGGTGTATGAAAAACATTTAACACCTTGATAGTTTTGTCGTTTCAGAAATGCTCCCCCTTCATATGTGCATCGATAATCGAAAGTGTTTTGCACATGTAGGAAAGAGTTAAAGTGCTTGAGTCTTATATAAGATCACCTTTTAATCACATTTTCTCCCCTATCTCTAATATATAAAATCTTTTGACATTAGAGATACCAAATTTGATTAAAATAAATTTTGAAAAATAGTCTTGAAAATCTTCGGAAGAAAGATGTGCCAATCTTTGCATGAAGTTGAAATGCTCCCCCTCAAAAATTGATCAAATTGAATTGTCATTGTGAGGATATGATCCACATTTCTCTTTTTGAGGATGGGAGTTGTTGAACACACAAATTTTGAAAGATTTTGAATAATCATTGAAAAATTCTTGAAAAAAATTGTGTTCAACGCTTTCTGAAAAATCCTATTTCTTTTTGGTGAAGAGGTTTTTCTAAAGCATAAACTTGAGTTCATAGACTTTGAATGTCTTGACGAATCTACTCAAGTGTAAGAAGATTTCTCTTCTTTTGCTGAGGGTAAGAGCACAAAAGCGTACACTCCCCCGTGAATATAGATCCGGGTTGCAATCTGAAAGTGATTACAAGCCATTGTGTTGAGCTCAAAACATTGAATGTTTTGTAACAAGCTCAACGCAAGATAGATTGCTCTACCCGTTGTGTGGAAATATTTGTCCAAAATAGACAATTTCCTTTATTAAATAGAAATGACATGTTTTGAAAAAATATTTACAACTTTCATTCGAGCTTTATGTACACACCCGTGTCGTTATTGAGCGACATTTCTAGGCACGTCCGTATTATCGATACTGAAAAACATGTCGAGAAGAATTTTTTTAGATTTTAAAAGTAATTTAATTTTGTGTTTTGGTTTTATATGTTTGATATTTTTGTATTTTGCTTTTTCAAAGATATTTATAGATTGATGTTTGATAGATAAATCAAGCAGGTACCTTTGCCAGAATCTCCAGGTCTGTTGGAGTCAAACATATCATACCAATTTGCCTAACGAGGTACTGAAACCTATCTTTCGACAGAGCTTTCGTAAACAAGTCGGCTAATTGGTAATCCGTTCCAACAAAGTATAGTTCATCGATACCGCGTTTGACTTATTCCTTGATAATGTGATATCAGACATCAATGTGCTTCGTGCGGGAATGCTGTACTGGATTGCAGGAGATGGCTATGAATGAATTTGAGTCACAGTACATAGGTACTTTATCAAAGTGGAAGCCATAATCCGTGAGTTGTGTTCTCATCCATAGAACTTGAGCACAACACGCAGATAGAGACACATACTCCGCTTTGGCTGATGAAAGTGACGTAAAATCCTGCTTTTTAGAAGACCATCCTAAAAGCTTATCTTGACCTAGAAATTGTGCACCACCAAAAGTACTTTTTCATGTATCAAGACACCCTGCATGATCAGAATCTGAATAGGCCGTTAGAAAGAAACCGGTTTCCCTCGGATATCATAGTCCCAAGTGAATGGTATTCTTGAGGTACCGAAAGATCCGTTTAACCTCCTTGAGGTGCTTTTCAGTGGGTCATGCTTGACATCGTGCACAGTAACACGTAGCATGTGAAATATCAGGTCTGCTTGCTGTCAAGTACATGAGGGAACCGATCATGGAACGATATCTCGTTTGATCTATGGCATTTCCCTCCAAGTCAGCATCTAGCGATGTGGTTGATAATGATGTCCCACACGGGCTTAAAATTCAGCCTTGCTTAAAATAGAAGGTCCCAAATGCTTTATATAGTAGTATAGATATGATATAGTTAAAAAGTGAATTAAGACAAAAAGTAGAAACACATTATATTTCCATGGACCGTGTGCCTTTTAGATCAATTTGGAAAAAATTGGTGTTTTTTTCATAAATTACCATTACATCGAAGAAATCTATAGATATTCGGAGCACCCGTTAGACACCCTTAGCTTCGTCCCTGTGGACCAGCAAAATGTGCACAGAAGAGTTTATGACGAAAGTTATGCAGAAGGTGAAGACGAGTATGGAAAAACCCTTTGTAGACGGAATTACAATGGTGATGAGTTATGGATCGATTGTGACATACTGACATGTATGAGAGGTGTAATCATGGGTGTGTGTATATAACTCTAATAAACTTTAAAAGCCCGCTTGTCTTTTTCTCTAATTTAGTCAATTTTATGTCATTAACGATATATTGATAATATCAATTTACACCAATTATATACACGGAAGTATATAAAACAATTAAAACTTCTTATCTAAATCAATGTGGGATGTAAAACTTGACACAAGTGACAAAAGATGCACAACCATATACAACATCGTGTATAAAGAAATATTCTTAAAAATAGTCTTTTTTTCTTCTTATTTCACACCACCAGAAATGATTGCTACTTTTTTTTTTGTATGATTAGGTGTAGGATTTGATAAATCTCACCATGATGATATATGTTGTTACTGGAGAATATATACAATGAATATTACAACAGAAACACCAAAACTTACGGAGCTATATAAGGTAAACTACAACAGCTTGACTAAGATATAAAAGTATTTATGGTGGTGGTTTGTTTCCAATATTATCTCCGATAACCCCCTCAAGCGAACGGGTGGTGGACGAACACGCAACTGATTGCGGAATGACTCAAATAGAGGTCTTTGTAGAGGTTTCGTAAAAATGTCAGCCACTTGGAGCTTGGTCGGAACGAATTTCATATGCAATTTTCCAGAGGACACAAGTTCTCGCACAAAGTGATAATCAATATCAATATCTTTGGCCCGTCGATGTGCTACCAGATTTTGACTAAGAAAAATGGCACTCAAATTATCACACAATAAGGTGGGACGGCTAGAGGGCAAGGCATTCAAATCCCGTAATAGATGAGTAATCCATATGAGCTCAGCAGCGGTGTTAGCCATTGCCCGGTATTCAGACTCGCAACTCGAACGGGAAACGGTAGGTTGGTTTTTGGCACCCCAGGAGACGAGATTTCCACTAAAGAAGATCGAGCACCCGTAAGTTGAACGTCGAGTTTCAATACAGCGAACCCAATCGGCATCAGAGTGACATACAAGTGTTGATTTTGTAGGAATTGAAAAATGTAGCCCATGAGTAACAGTGCCTTTCACATATCTTAAGATCTGTTTTACCATTTGAAAATGTTGATTCATTGGCGAATGAAGAAACTGACTAGCTTGATTTACAGCATACGAGAGATCAGGTCTCGTAATAGTTAAATAACGAAGTGCACCAACAAGTGACCGATAAAGTGTAGGATTATGAAAAGCTGTTCCAGTGCTCGTGAACACATCCTGAGTGACAAATGGTGTAACACCCCATTTGGATAAATGGACCATTACATGATAATTATGGCCTGTCATCAAAGCATGCAAGGTAATGTACTAAAACATGAATGACCAAAAAGGGAAAACCGAAATTAAACATCGGTTCCCATACATAAGCCCAAAACATGAATAAAGTAAATGAGATAGGAAGGACAAAAAAAGTGTCCAAGCAAGCATAAGTATATGAGAAAAAAGGAGAAGAAGTCTAAGGCAGCTTCTATCCTATGCACGTCATCCAAATGCTCCAGGCTGTCCTTGGGTACCTGCCGTTTGGGTCATGGAAAGAAAGTACACGGCTGAGCAATACGCTCAGTGAACGGACATATGACAATGATATGAATGGCATAAACATAAGTAAAGTATGAAATGAAAGTAAAGTGAATCAGAATAATGTAAGTCCTGGAAAACCTGGTTTAAGCTTATAAGACTGGTTTTATATTTATGAAAATACTTATGTTTAGTTTATTCTGAAAACTGTATTTTAAATATGCCCGGAGCCCTTATAGGTCATGTTATATCAATGTGCATGAATACTTAGAGGGGTGACCTCATCATGCAATTAGAGGGGTTGTGATAAGTGTGAAAACACTCATCAATTATGATCCATAAACCACTAAAAACACAGTCAAATACATTATATTTAACTTTTAAATGTCAGAATTATGCGTGTATTTGTGTTTTATGTGTTTTCAGGTAACAAGATACAATTTTGGAGCAAAGACGCGTTTTCATGGATTTATTTGATAAAAAGACGAAGAAAGAGAAGAAAGAGCTTCTAAGGACCTTACTTGTCACTACTTCAAAGATCGAGGGCTTAGATTGCAACTTTCTATAAGACAAAGGTTGAAAAAAAGATTATTTAAAAGTCTTATACACTTTTGGAAAAGGAATGAGAATGGAAGGACTTAATAGCAATTAAGTGGAGAAAGTTTATTATTACTTGGTCTCTTGACCAAGACCGGTCAAACACTTCCATTCACGTCTTCATCACTCCCAATCGAAGAGAGAGAAAGAAAGATAGAGACGGTTTATATCTCCTTCACCTCCCAAACCTGCAAACCCTTATCTAGAACGATCCATGAAGATTGAGCCAAAGTTTCTAACTACAAAGATGTTTCTTTCCTTCTCCTCTACAAGGAGGTACAAGTCAATTAGAGCAAAAGTTAAAGATAAAGAAAGCCCCAATTTGAAGAAAGATGAAGAACGAAGAGTTATCCTCGTATTTTCCACGTGTCATTCAATGATTGGAGGATACACGTCACAACACCCTCTCTCGACGCCTATAAAAAGAGATGAAGACCTCATTTGCAACCGGTTAGCTTAGGAGTAGTTTCACACACTTAGTTAGAAATTAGTTAGTTAGTTTAGCTTACTTTTAATTTTCTTGTTAAACTCTTGTAACCGAATTAGTTAACCGGTTGTAACAGATTTCTTCATTCTTCCATTAATGAAAAACAGAGTTTTAGTTAAAACTTTCTGTTAGTTCTGTAACAGTTAGATAAATTTGTAACAATCATTCACCTTTAATGAAAATATAAGCGTTTTGTTTTATCCTTTCTTCATCACTATTACCTTAGATTACAAGTTCTTGCGATTCTATAACAGTTCATTCATCTTAGTATGTTGTTATCGTAGTCTTATTTCAGCAGCTTGTAGCTTATGGATGTAAACAAGTTTTTGTTCAGTTGATTTTGTCTTCATTTTCTGTTTAGAAGTTAAAACTGATTTCGCCATTAACGGGTTTTGTTCTTCAAGTTTGTTCTTCTTAATCGTTCTTATTTCCAAAAGTTATTCATTTTTTTTACAGTTTTGATATTTTCCTTTAAACTGAGTTTTCTTATAGCCTTCATTAAATCCGTATACTCAGTTTCGAAAAGTTGAATCAGTTTATTTTTTAGTTCAATACAAAGTTTTCTTGATTTTAGAAGTTTTTCATCTGATTTTGAACGTTGTAGAGTGATAAGCTCATTAGCTATAACGAATTGGTGAGAAGATTTTAACTAAGATTTTAGATCATTTGCATCTTGATTTCAGTAATATTAGCTAGGGTCACATGTTCTAAGATCAGAGATTTCATAAATTGCAGTTCAGATTAGGCGTGTTTGGATTTGCTTATATTGTAGCAGGATAGGATATTGGTTCGATGTTTTGTAGGTACTGAAGCAGACATGTGGCGTGACAGTTCTATTGGTTCGAGCATAGCAGACAGATTAGTAAATAAGTAAGCTCAGCGCTTTACTTCGCCCACAACGGAGGCCTGAACGTGCAGGTTACATTCTTTGAATGTTTCTGCATTTGTAGCGTAAGATCATTGTTAAACTGCTTGGAGATTGGTTGTTATAGTTTTGTGTGCTTCAGTTTGTTGTTTGTTGATATTTCTTTGTTACATGTTATTAGATAGATGTACTGATTATGTCAGTTGATCATATTGCTTTACTTTTTGAATTTTGAATAGCTGATTATAATAGAGTGTTTGGGTTAGGTGTAGTAGCTACTGAATTTGCATCACAGTTTGTATAGGATTAATGATAAGTACCAATCAGCTTTTTGATTAAATGGTAAAGCTAGTTTGTAAAGAAATTAAAATACAGCCAGTAGTAATGGATATCGAACCAGTACCTTGTTTTCTTGTTGATTTGAAATTAATTCAGTCAACGTACTAGTTAGGTCCTTATTTGTGCTTTCACTAGTTTAAGCTACTGTCCTGAGTTTGTAAATTTTTTAACTTTGTTTTGTAAATCAGTTCTTGCCATTAAGAAAAAAATAGTTGATTGAATAGTTAGGAGTTACTAGTATAGATATGGTTAACAGTAGTATTAGTATAAAATTTGGCTGTAGGATAGGCTTTGTAAAATAAAAAAAGAAAAGTAGTTTAGCTAAAAAGGTTTCAGTAGGTTTCGAACTTATGACCTTTAGTTAAAAGACACTCTTAGTTACCATTAGACTAGCTGTATTTTCTTATTACAATCTTACAACGAATTAATTTTCAGCTCTTCGATTTGTAAAGCTGTTTGTACTTGCCTTGTTAGTATAATTTGTTCTTTGTGTAACAATAGGAAGTAGTGATTGGTAGGAATCAACATGTGCGTTTTTTTTTATATTAGTATATTTGAATTTGCATTTTGACTAATAGTGTAAGTGAATGAGATTACGTATTTTGCACTTTTATAGTTTTATAAATTGTTTTTTTTAGACTTATATTTTGAATTTTATAATTGTAGAATAAATGTGAGTTGTGTATCTTTGTATTTGGTGCATTTAAATGTTATAGTTGCAATGTTTTTGTAGAATAGTACGTATTAGGTATATACATATTTTTACTCTTTTTAAATGCTTTGTGCCAATTAGACATAGATTACCAATCAAGTTTTTACCACCAAAAACAATTAAGTCTTAACGAGAAAACGTTATATCAATTCGGATTGAGTCGAGAAAAACGAACTAAAAAGACAAATATTAAATGGCGCCGCTGCCGGTTCTTTTCGTGAAGATTAACAATTTCGAGTGAGACGATTGGATTTTGGGATCCGTTCACTTTGTGAACGTTATTTTTACGTATTATAATCAAAAACATAAAAAATCAAAAAGATAAAAATACAAAAAAATAAAAAAAAAATCACAAAACTCAATTCTTTTCCTAAAGAATTGAACCAAAAAAATAAAAAATCCAAAAAGTAATCTTTTTCCTAAAAGATTACACCCAAAAATATATATTATATCGATTTTCATCGCTTTTTACGTAGATATAGTATTTTTCTTAAAAAAATCAAATAAATACAAAAATATTTTTTATATATTATTATATGTAGATAAGTATACGTATAAGAACAACCAAGTTACCTATCTCCATAAGTATTGCCGAGGCAATACACCGTGTTGAGGGGCGTTCCGGTCCTTGACACGCGTATCGATCAAATAAAATTAAGCAAGAATAGATAAATACTTCCAATAAGCAATAATTCGAAGAATACAAACTACAAAGTGAATAGAAAGGCGATGTGCTATAAAATGCCATCTAAGGGTCAATAGGTACTTAAGTGCTTCGCGCCACCTAACCCCCGTTCACTAGTGCGTATTCTAAGAAGGAAGGCTTGATTGGAGGTCTTGCACCCAAGTAGTAATTATATATATACTTTCTTGTGAATATTTGATATCGAACCTCGAGGGAGATAATCTCTTCTCCTTCAAAAGTCGACCGAGGGCTACTCCCTCATTCCTCGTGTTTACTTACACGTGTACTCGCACGCGTGTAAACATACCACCTTTGGTGTATCACTTCCTTCCCCGAGGAAGCTTTTAAACGTCATTATACTTGTATATACATTCGGCCACCTTGTTAAACATGGATACTCGTTCCATGTTGGAGATTTTGCAACAACGATCCGCCAACGCTATTTATTCGCCTTGTTCGACTTGTGGTGGTCCACACGATACTTATTTATGTGATCAAAATAATGGTTATTATGGGGAGGGATATGCTTACAATGGAACCGAGAACCCTAATTTTCAACCTAACACTCGAATGGACTACACTTGTAATGACTATATGGGATATTCCGGTTTTTCATCACAACCTCCACCATCATTTCATGATCAAACTTTTAATGTGCCATACCAAAACCAAGGATTTTCCAATTATGAAGGTTTTCAAAACAATGAAAATTTTCAAGGCTATAATCAAGAAACCTTTCATAATCAAGGATTTTCAAACAATGAAGGCTTTCAAAATGATGAGAATTTTCCATGCAATAATCAAGACACCTTTCAAGATCAAGGGTTTTCACATTCGACCATTTTGCCACATATGGATACTCGTCCTATTTTGGAGATATTACACGACGAGAAATATCGAGCTATGTATGGGCCTTGTTTGACTTGTGGAGGAGCGTATAGGGAAAATAATTGTCAACGATATGTGGTTAATTATGCTCAAGGGTTTGATGCGAATTTTCAAACTCAAGAATTTTTAAATCAAGACGATTTTCAAAATGAAGAAAATTTTCAGAGTCCTAATAAAAAAACCGTTAACAATCAAGGCATTTATCATTTTTTGAGTAAAGACGCTTTTAATATGGTAATGCAAGCACTTGAGACAATGCAAGAGGCAACTGATCCGAAAATATTAGGCTTGAGCACATACATCTTGCAACACATGAGACCGAACGATGCTTTACCTGATGATGAGCCTTCTTTGAGAGTAGATGTTGAGGATGATACACTTAGTGATGTTCCTATTATAGACCCTTCCATCTCTCCACCGACTATACTTGAGCGATACACACCTTCATCACCTTTACCTCACATGGGACCCACCGACTCTTTCACCATGGGGGACGAGCCTCTTAGCACTAATACAAACACCGATTTGGATGAATTAACCGTTTCTAGTGTTGAGAACCTTATCCCAATCCAAAGAGAGTTTGAGGGTGTTTCCATTGAACCATGTGATGAGCTTTGTGTTGATACCTCTTCTCCTCATGATCACATTGAGATTTTATCACATATTAACCTTCATGCTACTACTAGTGATTTTGGTGACTTTGATCTTGATGAATTGTTTAAAGAAAGGGATAATGAGATTGAGGAAGAGTTTGTGAAAGACTTGACACAAATAGAGGATGAAAATTGTGATTCTAGTGACGCGTCTTATGCTATATCATCCGATGATTTGTCTTGTCAAGATAACATTCCTAATTTGGATGAAGAGTTTGCTCTTATAGGAAAAGTGGATCCTTCTCCTCTACCACCTTATGATTCTTGTGATGAAACCTTTGATGATCCTTATGATAGTGATGAGTCTTTTATTTTTGATGATGATGACTCTATTTCTTCTATGACTCCTTCACCTATTCCTCTAAGTGATTTTGTGATGAATTCGAATCCTCTTTTTGAAACATCATTTGAAAACCCACTTTTCCATCATGATGAAGAAACCAATGAGGATTTTAGTGATGATGAACCTTCTCTTTGTGATACACCAATATATGATGATTATAGTGATAATGAGTTTTCCACTTGTGAATCTCCATTTTTTGATGATCACACTTCCTTGAGTTTTAAGGAGTCACCAATCTTTGACAAACCAATCTATGATTCCTATAGTGATGAGGAGGGGTCTATCATTGATGAGAATGAGGAGATTCTAAAGACTGAAAGATTGCTTAGTGAAGATGAATTGATAGATAAACAAATTGAAGATTATCTTAAGAGAGATGATATTGTGGTTGATACATCTTCTTCTAATTGGGACGAGGATATCCGTCTTATTGAGAACATGCTTTTTGGGACCCTAGAGCCTACACCTTCTCCACAAGACACTATTAATCTTGATCCTCCTTTTACTATGCCTTCTATGGAAGATTACCCACCTTTTGATGATGATGAGGAACCCAATATGGATATAATAGTTATGAATGTTTTGATACCTACACCTTCATATTCTCATGATGATTTGATCACTAAGGGGGAATCTTATATGGTTGATATGAGCTCATCTTCTTATTTTCCCATGAAGGGAAAGGTTTTTGATCCTGGGATACGTATATTTGGGAAAAATTGGTTTTCATCTACTCCACTTAAGAGTGTGTCTTCGATTGATATGCGCTTCTTGTATGAGCTTACTTTGGTGTTGCTACCAATTTTGGAGTTGTTCGAATGTAGAGATGGAAACTATGTATTTGATCCTGGGGTGCTTCCTATTTGAGAGATTTCGTATGTTGGACAAACTTGAGACACGTTGGACCGTTCCATTTATCGAGGCGGATTTGGTAAATATTTTAGTAAATGGAAACGTGCTCAGTTTGAGTGTATCATGTGAGATGTGCTTCAAAGTGATATCCTTTATTCTCCATGATGGTTTCCCCAAGGACAACTTAATTCGGGGCCGAGTCGAGCTAGCGACTTAGGGTTAAAAAAACTCAAGCATTGAATAACTAGGTTAGAAAACGTAGAGTAGATTTTCAATAGGTTAGGTTTAATTAAAAGGATGTTATAGTAGAGTTGAAGTGGAGGGGTGCCTTTCTTCGTCTTTTGGTGTTGGTTTCAAGGGTTGCTCTCTCACATTTCATGCTTGGAGCTTAAGGAGGAGGCCCGTGTATCTGGTTCACTTCGATTAGTTTTTGCTATTGTGATTTTCAACATTTGTGCTTAAAATGAATACCCTTTAGTTGTCTCTTCCTTAACTTGAGTTAAGCAAAGTAATCAATGTAATAAGTGTAGGGGAATTCACTCCAATACTCTTAAACATTGAGGACAATGTTTATCTTAAGTGTAGGGGAGACTTCTATCGAAGTGACCTTACCTAGACCATTGCCTTAACTTCATGATAACTTGGAAAATTGAATTTTCAACATTTTTCAAATTTTTGATCTACTTTGGCCAACAAAAATATGCATTCATAATTTTTACATCAATCATTTTTCATTTTGCATATCACATTTGCATTGTATATATTCTTTTATTTTTCATCAAAATATATAAAAAGAAAAAAAATATAATAAAACATGGTTTTAACAAGTTTAGATTTCTTTGACATATTAGGCCCGCCATGGATATTTTGACTCAACCCGAGTTTGCTTATCTTAGCATTCTCTAGCTAGTATCCTTAACCATGTAGTCCTTCATTGGTCTATTAGGCTAAGCATCCACCAATTTCATTATTTGAGATTTTAAATTTGTGGAGAATGGGAAATGATAGAGTTGAAGCAAGTGTAAAAGGGCTAGATAGACTTCATGGCAATTACTTGTGGCTAAACCCTTTCTCTTATTGACCTCTACTTTCTTCGCATGTATATAATTGTTAATAAATAATCAAGTACGGTTTTAATTGGTTTGTAATCTCTTATGCATTTTTGACTAATCATTTATGGTTGATATAAGTACGTCTTAAGATTCTAAGTTAGCACGTTTTATGTGTACTAGACTTATGTCATGCTCCATACTTAGCGGGTGTTTTTCCTTTTCTTCTTTTCAAATTTCTTTGTGAGGAATAAAGAAAAATAAGAGCGGCTTATAAAAAAAATGAGTGGCTAGAAAAAAAAAAGAAAAAAAAAAGAAAAAAAATAAAAATAATGCAAGACTCCCAAGAGGGGCAGTGTGGTGTTAATTATAGTGACTATTGAGTTCCAATATTACCTTGACGGGTTGCGGGGATTCAATAGATTGCTCCAATCCAATATTGCCTTGACGGGTTGCGGGGTTGAAGATCCAAAATCTCAAAAAGATGCGGATGTAATTATTGCGTGAGTTTTATTTTTCTTTCCTTAGCGAGTGTGTAGTTACTTATGAAAGCATGACATGAGGATTTTACACATAAGGCGAATGACTTATTACTCTTAATACGGACTTATATTAATTGTGAGCGGTTTTTCAAGTAATGGATGAGAAGATTACTTAGGATTAAAACCGTGCTTCCTTATTTTTGGATTTTACACTTCTTATACTTCACACTTGAATAATGACAAATTTGCCCACAAGCAATTTGCTCAATTAATAACCGGTTCCACATTTAATTGTCATGAATAAGTTGATGCACTTTTTACTTGTGAATGCAATGATTCCATTTTTAAGCTTGGTATGGGGAAAGTGAAACTTGAGGGTGATAAATGTCCATGGTACCCAAGCCCTAATTTAAGTCATTGAATTCTTTATGAGTTAATTCCATCAAAACCATTTAATAAAATCAAAAATATATAAATAGAATTGTTTTCTTTGCATTGCATTGTAAATATTCAAAACCATTCATCATGTAGTATAGTTTAGTTTATTAAATCATAAAATGGCCAAGGTTGGTTAATTATGAGAAAAGTGTAACTTGGTGCTTTAAAATGCTGCATTGCATGAGGACATGGCAATGGTCAAGTGGAGGGGAGTTGATAAGTGTGAAAACACTCATCAATTATGATCCATAAACCACTAAAAACACAGTCAAATACATTATATTTAACTTTTAAATGTCAGAATTATGCGTGTATTTGTGTTTTATGTGTTTTCAGGTAACAAGATACAATTTTGGAGCAAAGACGCGTTTTCATGGATTTATTTGATAAAAAGACGAAGAAAGAGAAGAAAGAGCTTCTAAGGACCTTACTTGTCACTACTTCAAAGATCGAGGGCTTAGATTGCAACTTTCTATAAGACAAAGGTTGAAAAAAAGATTATTTAAAAGTCTTATACACTTTTGGAAAAGGAATGAGAATGGAAGGACTTAATAGCAATTAAGTGGAGAAAGTTTATTATTACTTGGTCTCTTGACCAAGACCGGTCAAACACTTCCATTCACGTCTTCATCACTCCCAATCGAAGAGAGAGAAAGAAAGATAGAGACGGTTTATATCTCCTTCACCTCCCAAACCTGCAAACCCTTATCTAGAACGATCCATGAAGATTGAGCCAAAGTTTCTAACTACAAAGATGTTTCTTTCCTTCTCCTCTACAAGGAGGTACAAGTCAATTAGAGCAAAAGTTAAAGATAAAGAAAGCCCCAATTTGAAGAAAGATGAAGAACGAAGAGTTATCCTCGTATTTTCCACGTGTCATTCAATGATTGGAGGATACACGTCACAACACCCTCTCTCGACGCCTATAAAAAGAGATGAAGACCTCATTTGCAACCGGTTAGCTTAGGAGTAGTTTCACACACTTAGTTAGAAATTAGTTAGTTAGTTTAGCTTACTTTTAATTTTCTTGTTAAACTCTTGTAACCGAATTAGTTAACCGGTTGTAACAGATTTCTTCATTCTTCCATTAATGAAAAACAGAGTTTTAGTTAAAACTTTCTGTTAGTTCTGTAACAGTTAGATAAATTTGTAACAATCATTCACCTTTAATGAAAATATAAGCGTTTTGTTTTATCCTTTCTTCATCACTATTACCTTAGATTACAAGTTCTTGCGATTCTATAACAGTTCATTCATCTTAGTATGTTGTTATCGTAGTCTTATTTCAGCAGCTTGTAGCTTATGGATGTAAACAAGTTTTTGTTCAGTTGATTTTGTCTTCATTTTCTGTTTAGAAGTTAAAACTGATTTCGTCATTAACGGGGTTTTGTTCTTCAAGTTTGTTCTTCTTAATCGTTCTTATTTCCAAAAGTTATTCATTTTTTTTACAGTTTTGATATTTTCCTTTAAACTGAGTTTTCTTATAGCCTTCATTAAATCCGTATACTCAGTTTCGAAAAGTTGAATCAGTTTATTTTTTAGTTCAATACAAAGTTTTCTTGATTTTAGAAGTTTTTCATCTGATTTTGAACGTTGTAGAGTGATAAGCTCATTAGCTATAACGAATTGGTGAGAAGATTTTAACTAAGATTTTAGATCATTTGCATCTTGATTTCAGTAATATTAGCTAGGGTCACATGTTCTAAGATCAGAGATTTCATAAATTGCAGTTCAGATTAGGTGTGTTTGGATTTGCTTATATTGTAGCAGGATAGGATATTGGTTCGATGTTTTGTAGGTACTGAAGCAGACATGTGGCGTGACAGTTCTATTGGTTCGAGCATAGCAGACAGATTAGTAAATAAGTAAGCTCAGCGCTTTACTTCGCCCACAACGGAGGCCTGAACGTGCATGTTACATTCTTTGAATGTTTCTGCATTTGTAGCGTAAGATCATTGTTAAACTGCTTGGAGATTGGTTGTTATAGTTTTGTGTGCTTCAGTTTGTTGTTTGTTGATATTTCTTTGTTACATGTTATTAGATAGATGTACTGATTCTGTCAGTTGATCATATTGCTTTACTTTTTGAATTTTGAATAGCTGATTATAATAGAGTGTTTGGGTTAGGTGTAGTAGCTACTGAATTTGCATCACAGTTTGTATAGGATTAATGATAAGTAGCAATCAGCTTTTTGATTAAATGGTAAAGCTAGTTTGTAAAGAAATTAAAATACAGCCAGTAGTAATGGATATCGAACCAGTACCTTGTTTTCTTGTTGATTTGAAATTAATTCAGTCAACGTACTAGTTAGGTCCTTATTTGTGCTTTCACTAGTTTAAGCTACTGTCCTGAGTTTGTAAATTTTTTAACTTTGTTTTGTAAATCAGTTCTTGCCATTAAGAAAAAAATAGTTGATTGAATAGTTAGGAGTTACTAGTATAGATATGGTTAACAGTAGTATTAGTATAAAATTTGGCTGTAGGATAGGCTTTGTAAAATAAAAAAAGAAAAGTAGTTTAGCTAAAAAGGTTTCAGTAGGTTTCGAACTTATGACCTTTAGTTAAAAGACACTCTTAGTTACCATTAGACTAGCTGTATTTTCTTATTACAATCTTACAACGAATTAATTTTCAGCTCTTCGATTTGTAAAGCTGTTTGTACTTGCCTTGTTAGTATAATTTGTTCTTTGTGTAACAATAGGAAGTAGTGATTGGTAGGAATCAACATGTGCGTTTTTTTTATATTAGTATATTTGAATTTGCATTTTGACTAATAGTGTAAGTGAATGAGATTACGTATTTTGCACTTTTATAGTTTTATAAATTGTTTTTTTTAGACTTATATTTTGAATTTTATAATTGTAGAATAAATGTGAGTTGTGTATCTTTGTATTTGGTGCATTTAAATGTTATAGTTGCAATGTTTTTGTAGAATAGTACGTATTAGGTATATACATATTTTTACTCTTTTTAAATGCTTTGTGCCAATTAGACATAGATTACCAATCAAGTTTTTACCACCAAAAACAATTAAGTCTTAACGAGAAAACGTTATATCAATTCGGATTGAGTCGAGAAAAACGAACTAAAAAGACAATTATTAGGTTGCCTCTAATTAATATATAATATGATTGGAGGGATCAGCTCCTGTAACGGATGCAAGGTACACACCACAATTACTATGAAATCTTACTAACTTGTCCTAGGATTCACCCATTCGCCCCACATGATAATAATAACAAAGGCCAAATACTATAAATGGACCTACGAGCAATCACTCTCACCGCAGAAGAGTCATAACACTGGTGCCTCTAGTGCTATGGTTATGGAACAACCATAACTAGGTGAAACTGGCATGCATGTATATAACTCAGGCAATCTAAAATAATCATAACATATACTAATGTGTTTAAGACATGTAAACTACTAGGGAAAACAGATGGCTGCAAACGGGGAATCCTAATATAGGAAAGAAAATGTCCTTACTGAAGGAAGGAATACCCGTACCTTATGTCCAGTAAATGAAGACGAAACGAACGCGAAAGATCACTGCGACTTCACAATAGCTACATAATAAAGTGACATGAATAAATGTCGGTTTTACTTATACATACTTGTTATTTAGTTTACCTGATGTGTTCATACTTATTATACTTGTTTTGTCTTGTCTTATTATTTCATGTTTAAATCATGTGTTTCTTATAATTTCATGTGTTTTAGATTCATATACTTCATGTTTTATGTGTTATAGTACTTGTTATAACATAATGAGTAACTTTCTAAAAATAGTAGGTTTCTATATATAGTAATTTTTGAAAAAGAGCAGGTTTCTATATATAGTAAGTTTTTAAAAATAGAAAGTTTCCATAATTAGTAAGTTTCCAAAAATAGAAAGTTTCCACATTTAGCATGTTTCTATAAATAACATGTTACCATATTTAGTGTGTTTTCATATTTATCATGTTGCCATAATTAGTATAATTCCATAATGTTTCCATAATTAACATACTTCCATAATTAATCGTATGCTAATTAAATAGTTAAATAAGATAACATATAGTTTAATAAGCTTATATTATGTCATGTGTAATTATATTGTAAAGTTTAATAATAATAAATAATTAGGCTTAACATACTATTATTAATTAATAACATTATTTATATTATCATAAGTTAATATTAATTAATAATATTACATGTTTCATGTATTAAACTTTACCTTAAAAGATATTATTTAATTAAACTAAGTTTTAATTAATTAAATTAGTGTACATGAGTAATTAGTTTATTAATTACTTTAACATAAGTTTATTTAAATAAAATGTACATACAATCATAACATGATTTTATTTAAATAAAAAGTTAACCTAAGTCTTATTTTAATTAAACTATAACTTAATTAATAAAGTTAATTAACAAAAACATAACATAAAGTATTTTTCATAAATGGTTCAATTACATGTCTTGTAAAAATTGCCAAGTACCCGAGCCCAAAACCCGAGACCGAACAACCGAGTACCACAGCCCGACGGCTGTGGTCCCCGCTGTCGTGCCTCGTCCGAACCAACAGCCCACCACCGAGAGCCAAGGGCTCTCGGTTTGATGTTGTTGCCCGAACCAAACCAAGCCTGGCTTGCACCGGTTTCCCTTTTTCCTGCGCCGAGACATACCAAGACCCACATGGGGGTCTCAGTTCCCTGCTGCCTGAAAGCCACAGCCCCCGAATAGGGTTGTGGTGTTGCGGCTTGGCCAAAGACAACAAACGCCGACCCGAAGGGGTTGCGGTTGTTGGTAACCAAACACCACCGAGACAAAAACCCGGTCTCGGTTCGCGTGTAACCCAAACAAACAAAAATAATTACCCCGATCCCGTACTTAATCTTTTATATTATATGTTTTTATGCTTGTTCTTAATGATCTATAATAAAGAAAATAAATAAAAAGATTAAAGATCAGTGGATACCGTATGCGTGAAAAGGTTTAAGACACGAACACAATACCGTGATAATTGATTATCCAAAAACAACGAATCTTCCTTCTGGGTGTGCTATGTGTCGCGGCTAAGAGACAAAGAAAACGGAGGTTAGGGTTTTGATATTTTTCCTGTAAAACTCTACTATGAAAATCCTCCTAGTGCTTTTGTTATTAGTAAAGTGGGTATGGGCCAAGCCCATTCTTCTTCCTTTCTTTTCTAGCCGAAACCCACAAACACCCCTATAGTTTTCATACTTGTTTTTCGTACTTAAATATTTACCATGTGAGCTCGTGTTTAATTATCGTGTTATTGTTTCTTGAATGTTTCTTAATCTTATACGTGAATTCTTATCGTGCATTTATATTCATTTTCACACACGTAATACTTACGATTATTAATTAATATACATAATGTTCGTATTAAATATTCATGATTCATGTCGTATATTAACTAATTAAAAGTTCAAATTTAACCGTAATTTCATGCATTTAATGATATTAGGGTTTTTAAAGCGGGTTTTACAACTCTTCCCCTAAAAGAATAATTCATCCTCGAATTAGAGATACGATAATCTGAAAGGGACATGGACATGACTATGACTGAAAAGGACATGGAACGTGACGTGACTGAAAGAACATATCTGACTTATGGACGGGAAAAGAGGATAGAAAGTCCAGATAGACTCCTACGTTCCAAGTGGCTTCCCGCTTGGAAACGGTTCCTCTAAAAGATCTTGATGAAGGTAATTATCTTGGTCTTCATGACCTTGACTTTTACGACACGTAAAAGTTTCTGGTTCATCAACGTAGGATAGATTCCTCATGAATCTGATCGAGTGGATAAGATATAGCGTGCAAGGGTAGATGAAATGTTACGATGCAAAATAACCTGGAATAAACGACATTAGTAACGTCTGAGCAATGTTGCTTGAGACATATTGAAACGTATTACATGAACAATTGTGAACGTGATACGTGCACAATTGCGAACGTGATACGTGGAGATATGGTCAGTGTAATATGAAAAACACATGGTAGACGTGATACGTGTGGCATATCGTGAACGTGATATGAGAAACTTGGAATGAACATGATTTGTGAAACATATCGTGAACGTGAGATAGTTGAGGAGGTGACGTCAAACGATACGAGATGATACATGAAATGAAACGTGAAACGTTTGTCTGAGGATGGAAATTTGTGCTAAGTTTGAGTTTGGTCTCCCAAGCTTTCTATAGATCTTTCCCAATGAAAAGTGAAACGTAAATCGTAAAATGGAATACGATCATGGACCTGAACAACGTCATGAACGTGAGTGCTAAAAGCAAATCGTGAACTGGAATAAGGATGTGAACGCGTACAAGGTCGTGAACGCGAACATGAAATGTAATTGCGCGCGTCAATGTAAATGTGAAAATGAACGTAAACGTGAATGTGTACGTAAACATGAATGTGAACGTAAATTTCTGTCCGATATGTTTGTTGACGGAATACCGTGAAATCGTATGATCATCGGCCAAAAAATATCTGATAATCTGCTACTGCGTACTCCTTTCGGATGAAAGAAAATGTGTAGGCTAGGTTAAATGGTCGAACGTCGATTCGGAAATTTCTAAGGATGAAATGACTGCAAGCGTGTTGGCGTTCTATCTTAATCTGCTGGTATGTCAGGCAATTAGATAAGAACGTAACTGTATCTTGTTTAATAGAAACTGGATACACAGAATTTTGGAAAACTATGAATTCTGAAATTAGACTACTCTTTGCATAGGATCCTCTGGAACACATAATTTAGTGTAGGATTCTCTCCTTTACGCGTAAGCTGAGTCATGGTAAGATTAACCATGGGAATCAATGTGATTCCACGTGTCACTGAAATCTACTAGAATTTCGTACAAGAAAAATTTCAGTGTGGAATCCCTTTGTCGTAGAATTTGTAACATAATGGGAAGATGGTCTTTGTGCTCCTCTCTAGACTTAGAGAAGGTCAGAATGTTACAGTGAATAAGATGACGAATTTGTCTAGAATTCACGGAAACTCGATTTCTCAAGTCCGTAATTACTATTGGTCATTTGTGAGACTTAAAGACATAAACACGAATTCATACTGACCATAATGTGTGCGAAAATCAGTCACGGAAGTGTCCTGCCCTTTCACTCGCCACTGATGATAGCCTGAATTGTAAATTGACCTTGGAAGGTGTTTAGAGTCCGGTAGTTGATCGGATAGATCATTAATACATGAAGGAGGATAACGATCATAATGGTGATTTGTTTAAATCGACCGTAGTCGACACATAATCTCATGTTACCGTCCTTCTCAATGAAGGTTTTTCTGGAATACATATTGGAAGATTCTAGAATAATCGGTTGGGTATGAATAAAGGGACCTCAGAAGTTATGTCATCAATAATAGCTGGAAATCTTCGCAACCATGGATTAACAAACACATGCTTGTAAAGCATAAACTATTTGTACATATTTTCCTGATGGAAAACCATGTTGAATATATTCAGGAGCCTGAACATCACTGTACATAATCTGATATAAATGGCGAGTAGTCGTAGCATGGTGTGTTGTTCATAGTCCATAATCAGAATCATATTTAACTCGCATCTGTCTGAGGGAAGTGCGTTAGCAGATTAGATTTTATCATTAGACTGAAATGAATATCTCTGTACACATGGATGGTACGAATAACGTCTTTTAGGGTCATGGATATATGAAATATGCAATCAAGAAATGAAAGTGACATGAAGCAAACGTGACAGATCTCACTGAATGTGTTTTTCCTGTCTCACGCAGAATGAATCTTGCGTGTCCGAACACGAATACTACGCCGGTGATGGTACTGAAATTCTTGTGTCCTGATTAATATATGGCACAACAAAATGTATATACCCCTTAGAGGGTACCCTGAATTTCTTAGGGCTGATTCAGAAGATAGACGTGAGCCATGTGTCTTGACTCATGTCTTGAGAAAATATGCTTATGACATGTGTCTTGACTGATGTATTGACATGTGTCTCAAAGTGTGAAACGAATAAAATTGAAACTCTTAGGTTATCATGCCAAAATTGGCGGATCGGTTTGGAATACTGACCCTTTGTATTTTTGATCACGTCCGTGACCAGTGTTCTGTTGTGATTGCTAGAATTGTTGCTGTCACAGTAGTGGTTGCTATCGTCTTTTCTATCAGTTCCATGATGGTCATTCTCATGACGGTGATTCTTGTAACTATTCAGCTGAGTGGTCGGCTGGCACCGGTTCCCACTCATATGACTGAAAAGAAAACTAATTGACGTGTGACATATAACTAAAAGGTAGGGATATGGATTGTGATGGAAATCGTCTGGTGGTGAAGCATCTTCTCGTCAGATCGCTTTGATCTAACGCCTTTGTCTTCGTCTTTTAGGATCTCCAGGTTGTGGACAGCATCAGCAGCTCGTAGCGTCCCCAAATAAGAAGCAGCATCAACATTTTGTAACATCTCCAAGTTATGAGTGGCATCAGCATCTTGTAGAATATCAGCAAGTAGAATACACCTGAGATGATCGAGAATCAACTAGCGAATACTCATGGATTATTGTAAGTGAAATACACATGGATTACGGTACGTGTAATACACATGGGATACGGTACATGGGGTACGGTACATGGGGTACACGTGGAATACGGTACATGGAGTACACGTAGAATACACATGAGATGAATGATACGGGTGTCAACCATCTGATATGATTAAAGGAAGGTAAAAGATCAAACAGTTGAAACCAAACTGAACAGTACAACGTAATAGTCCAACTAATTTAGCGTAGACATAGTTCTAGTTACGTAAGAAGCACAAAAGAATGATTAAACGGAAATGAATGATGGCCAACATGAAAATATGATTAATGAAAACCAACCATGACTATCATCAAAGCATGATTAAATACAATCCATCAATGTCTAGCATGATAGCATGATAGCAAGATCACGCGAGGAAACATGAAACAAAGTTAACATAAAGGGCCATGAAGATTTAATCAACATGAAAATGAAGTTAACCATGATAGTATGAAAACATAATTGACATAAGGAACATAACAACTAACGAGGGAATATGAAAGAAATATGACTGTAATGAAATGAAATCTGAAAAATCGCTGGTGTGGACGACCATGGGTCATTCGCAAAACAAAATTGACATGAGTAAGGATGAACGCCTATGGGTCGGTTCACCAAAACAAAATTGACATGAGTAAGGATGAATGCCTATGGGTTAGTTCACCAAAACAAAATTGACATGAGCAAGGGTGAACGCCTATGGGTTGGTTCACCAAAATAAAATTGACATGGGCAAGGTTGAACGCCTATAGGTCGGTTCACCAAACAAAATTCGAATGAAAAGCACATGCGACTAAATATGACCAGTCTTGTATCAACCATTACTTAGTCAAAATATTGCAACAATAATACATGAAAGTAAATGAAAATCAATTGTCGAAAGTTTAACAGAAAACGTGTGACTAAGTATGAACTACTGTGGTTCAGTCCATCCTAGTCAAAATTCACAAGGAAACATCATGCATAAAACAATGACATGTAACTAAGTATGGATGACGGTTGTCCAATCCATATTAGTAAAAATAATTCCGAGGAAAATAGCATGGTTAAAACAACAAGGTGCTGAAACTATCAATACGTGGAATAACAAGCGTCGGTTTAGGAAGCTCTTGGTGACTACCCACTAGTCACATGTCAAGTTGTAGAGCCTACGGGTCGAAACCTTGGGCTCTGATACCATAATTGTAACACCCCATTTGGATAAATGGATTGTTACATGATAATTATGGCGTGTCATCAAAGCATGCAAGGTAATGTACTAAAACATAAATGACCAAAAAGGGAAAAATCGGAATCAAACATCGGTTCCCATACATAAGCCCAAAACATAAATAAAGTAAATGAGATAGGAAGGACAAAACAAGTGTCCAAGCAAGCATAAGTATATGAGGCAAAAGGAGAAGAAGTTTAAGGCATCTTCCATCCTATGCACGTCATCCAAATGCTCCAGGCTGTCCGTGGGTACCTGCCGTTAGGGTCATGGAAAGAAAGTATATGGCTGAGCAATACGCTTAGTGAACGGATATATGCCAAGGATATGAATGGCATAAACATAAGTAAAGTATGAAATGAAAGTAAAGTGCAGCGGAATAATGGAAGTCCTGGAAAACCTGGTTTAAGCTTATAAGACTGGTTTTATATTTCTGAAAAGACTTATGTTTAGTTTTTTTCTGAAAACTGTATTTTAAATATGCCCGCAGAAAATTCATACACCGGTGCCTCCAGTGCTATGGTTATGGAACCCCCATAACTAGGTGAAACTGACATGCATATATATATATATATATATATATATATATATATATATATATATATATATATATATATATATATATATATATATATATATATATATATATATATATATATATATATATATATATATATATATATAGCTCAGGTAATCTAAAATAATCATAACATATACTGATGTATTTAAGACACGTAAACTACTATGGAAAAGAGATGCTGCAAACGGGGAATCCTAATATAGGAAAGAAAATGTCCTTACTGAAGGACGGAATATCCGTACCCTATGTCCAGTAAATGAAGACGAAAACGAACGTGAAAGATCACTCTGACTTCACAATAGCTACATAATAAAGTGACATGAATAAGTGTCGATTTTACTTATAAATACTTGTTATTTAGTTTACTTGATGTGTTCATACTTATTATACTTGTTCTTGTCTTGTCTTATTATTTCATGTTTAAATCATGTGTTTCTTATAGTTTCATGTGTTTTAGATTCATATACTTCATGTTTTATGTGTTACAGTACTTGTTATAACATAATGAGTAACTTTCTAAAAATAGCAGGTTTCTATATATATTAACTTTCCAAAAATAGCAAGTTTCCATATATAATAAGTTTCTAAAGTAGAAAGTTTCCATAATTAGTAAGTTTCTAAAAATAGAAAGTTTCCATATTTAGCATGTTTCTATAAATAGCATGTTACATATTTAGTGTGTTTCAATATTTATCATGTTGACATAACTAGTATAATTCCATAATTAACATATTTCCATAATTAATCGTATGCTTATTAAATAGTTAAATGATATAACATATAGTTTAATAAGCTTATATTATGTCATGTATAATTATATTATAAAGTTTAATAATAATAAATACTTAGGCTTAACATATTATTATTAATTAATAATGTTATTCATGTTATCATAAGTTATTATTAATTAATAATATTACATGTTTCATGTAATTAAATTTTACCTTAAAAGATATTAATTAATTAAACTAAGTTTTAATTAATTAAATTAGTGTACATGAATAATTAATTTATTTATTATTTTAACATAAGTTTATTTAAATAAAATGTACATACAATCATAACATGATTTTATTTAAATAAAAACATAACCTAAGTCTTATTTTAATTAAACCATAAATTAATTAATAAAATTAATTAATAAGAACATAACATAAAGTATTTTTCATAATGGTTTAATTACATGTATTGTAAAAGTTTCCGAGTACCCGAGCCTAAAACCCGATACCGAACAACCGAGTACCACAGCCTGACGGCTGTGGTCCCCACTGCCGTTCATCGTCCGAACCAACAGCCCACCACCGAGAGCCAAGGGCTCTCGGTTTGATGCTGCTGCCCGAAACAAACCAACCCCAGCTTGCGTCGGGTTCCCTTTTTTCCTTCACCGAGACACACCAAGCCCCACAGAGGGTCTCGGTTCCCTGTTGTCCGAAAGCCACAGCCCCGAATGGGGTTGTGGTGTTGCGGCTTGGCCAAAGACAACCAACGCCGACCCGAAGGGGTTGCGGCTGTTGGTAACCGAACACCACCGAGACCAAAACCCGGTCTCGGTTCACGTGTAACCCAAACAAACAAACATAATTACCCCGATCTCGTGTTTAATCTTTTATATTACATGTTTTTATGCTTGTTCTTAATGATCTATAAAAAAGAAAATAAATAAAAATATTAAAGATCAAGGATACCGTATGCGTGAAAAGGTTTAAGATACAAACACAATACCGTGATAATTAATGATCCAAAAGCAATGAATCTTCCTTGTGGGTGTGCTAGGTGCCGTGGCTAAGAGACAAAGAAAAGGGAGGCTAGTTTTTTGATATTTTTCCTGTAAAACTATATTATGAAAATCCTCCTGGTGTTTTTGTTATTAATAAAGGCCAAGCCCATTCTTCTTCCTTTTCTTTTCTAGCCGAAACCCACAAACACCCCTATAGTTTTCATACTTAAATATTTACCGTGTGAGCTCGTGTTTAATTGTCGTGTTATTGTTTCTTGAATGTTTCTTAATCTTATACGTGAATTCTTATCGTGCATTTATATTCGTTTTCACATACGTAGTACTTATGATAATTAATTAATATACATAATGTTCATATTAAATATTCATGATTCATGTCATATATTAATTAATTAAAAGTTCAAATTTAACCGTAATTTCGTGCATTTAATGATCTTAGAGTTTTTAAAGCGGGTTTTACAAGTGGTGTCCCAACTGGTTTTCAATCTAGAAGGCCAGCCCAGTGTAATATATCATGAGCATACTTGGTTTGACTCAGAAATAAACCATTCGATGTATGTGAGACTTCAAGACGAAGAAAATAACTCAAGTTGCCCAAATCTCTAATGGCAAACTCTCTATGTAAGCGATCAATGAACTGCTTGATGGAAAACAAAAAGTGAGGGTTCATGGTTCCCGGTTAGAGATGGAAAACAAAAAGTGAGGTGTCGGCTTGACTGCACTTAAAACCTTGGTGTACCAAAAAGTTACTTAGGCGCTGAAACCAAGCCCGTGGTGCTTGTATAAGGCCGTAAAGAGCTTTGTTTAGACGGCACACGTAGTTGGGGTTACGAGAGTCAACATAGCCCGACGGTTGCTCCATATACACTGTTTCTCTAAGATCTCCATTTAGGAACGCATTTTTAACATCTAGTTGGTGTAGATGCCAGCGATTAGTCACGGCTAAAGATAGAACAATACGAACTGTGGTGGCTTTAACAACGGGACTGAAAGTGTGCGAGAAATCAAAACCGGGAATTTGTGTGAAACCTTGAGCCACTAATCGTGCTTTGTATCGGTCAATCCTTCCATCGGCATGATATTTTGTTCGGAATACCCACCTTGATCTGACTACATTTGTGTTACTTCGACGGGGAACTAGCGTCCATGTATTGTTAAGGTGAAGTTCCTTAATTTCATCGGCCATGGCATCACACCAATGTTGGTGTTTGGTAGTTGATTTGAAACCTTTAGGTTCATTGGCAGCGAGCAAAACAACATGAAGATGACTCGGCGAAACCGCAAGAAGGTTAAAAATGTGCTTAGTTTTTACAATACCAGACTTGTGATGTGACTGAAGAAGAGGATTGGTCATCTGTAGAAGATGAGGTGACTGGTGGAATAAGTGGTGACATCGGCTCCGTTGAAGAGGAAGAACCTGAGTTGGTTAATTGCGAGTTAGGCATAGGGTTCGGGCTTTGTGGGGGAGACTGTCGAAAGGATGGATGAAGGCTCGGAATTTTGTGAAGAAGCAGGTGAAGTAGTTGGTTTGGGGGTAATTTCAAGCACACATGAAGGACAACTATAGATGGAATAGGATTAGTATTTTTATTAGGTGGTATGGGTTTTTCAACAATGGGTTTGGTAATAACATCAGTATAGGAGCTCAAGAAAAGTGTAGAAATATCATTTAAGGGATTACTTTTCAAAAATGGAAAGGCCTCTTCATCAAACCGTGCATGCCGAGTGATGTAAATACGATATGTGTTTTGATCTAAACACTTGTACCCTTTGTATTGTGTACAATAGCCAATGAATATATATTCAATGCTTCTTGGAGCTAGTTTGTGATCCGAGTACGGTCGCAAATACGGAAACACACGACAACCAAAAACTTTAAAATTGTTAAAATCTGGAACCGAACCAAAGAGAAGCTCATACGGAGACTTGTCATGCAATAATCTAGTAGGGAGACGATTAATGACATGAGCAGCTGAAGAGAAAGCGTCCACCCAGAAAGTAGCAGGAGCGTTTGCTCCAAAGAGCATAGCAAGACCGGTTTCGGTCAAATGTCCGTGTTTTCGTTCTGCTCGACCATTTTGCTGTGGAGAGTGTAAGGACAAGACATTTGATGATGAGTTCCATTTGCAAGAAATAAATCCCGAACTTGATTGTTTAAAAACTCCGTACCTCCGTCACTTTGAAACACTTTTAGTTTACAATCAAACTGTGTTTGGACAAAGGTCAAAAACCTTTTTAGTACTTCAAAGAAACCTGACTTTGTCTTTAAAGGGTAGAACCACGTGAACCTGGAGTAATCATCAATGAACAAAGCGTAATATCTATACCCATGGCGTGAGACAACGGGAGCGGGTCCCCACAAATCGCAATGCACCATATTAAGCACACCCAACGAACGTTTTCGATTTAAAGAAAAAGGCAAACGATGTTGTTTTGATAGTTCACAAGAAGAACAAATAGTTGGTCGAGGTAAAATAGATGTGAGATGTAGCAATCCATGTCTATTTAAACCTGAAATGACATCAAAATTAACATGGCCGAGGCGTTTATGCCATAATTCAAACGAAGCCTTAGGGGAAGATAACTGAAGTAGCAAGAGCTTGAAAACATACAGTCCATTTTTATGCGTCCCGTTGGCTAGAATTTCTTTTGTGTTTCAATCCTGGATAGCAAAATAAGACCGAGAAAATAAGAAATCAACCGGATAATCATTAGTCAATTTGCTAACCGAAAGTAGGTTCTTCTTGAGATGTGGAACTATGAGAACATCCTTTAATTTTAAATTTAAATCAACCGAAAGAGTGCCAACATGAGAAATAGGAAGTATAATGCCATTTTCAAAGGTCACTTTGTCACTGCCATGATAAGGAAGTGTGGAGTCAAGGTTTGCTTTAGATGGTGCCATATGAGCCGTGGCTCCAGAGTCCACATACCAATCCGGAGTTGACTCATTTATGTTACAGCCTGCGTGAAAAGCCTCGACAAGATTAGCTGCTGAAAAAGAAGACTTTTGAGCATAAGTTTGGACGTCTGGGCAAGATTTTGCGCAATGCCCTTTGCAGCCACATACTTGACAAGGCAGTTGAGATGAGTAGGTGCCTAGGTTTCAGACCTACCGGATCGGCCTCTACCACGAGTAGGAGGTTGAGTGGAGGGGTGGTTACGAGCAGTGAAAGGTACGGGTGCAGGCGATGAACCGTGAAGAGAGGAGACAAATATTCATGACTCTTGGCTTGAGAAAGCAGATAACGAAATAAGGGTCTGGGTTGAATAGCCCTTTGTGCAGTGGAGAAGGTTTCCAAGGCAGGACCTAAACCACATAAGAACAAATGGCTTTTGTCTGCTTTCGGTACCGGTTGACCGATTGCTGCAAGTTTGTCACAAAGTGATTTAAAATGTTTAACATACTCAATAACAGAGAGATTACCTTTTTCAGTCGTCGCAAGGAATCTTTGAGATTTTGTGAATGTTCAGTGGAATCATTGCTATAATAAGCCGATTCCAATGCTTGCCAGAGTTCACGAGAAGAAGAGAGTCCCAAGACTTCTGCCATTGCTTCTTCGGAAAGAGAAGAGTGAAGAGTAAGAAGAACTTTCTGATCGACTTCCAGCCATGAAGCATAAGCCGGGTTTTGGGCTTCTGCGTCGTTGATCTACAGTGTTTTTGGTGGATCCGGATGCGAGCCATCGACAAACTTCCTCCAATTTTGATGGAGCTCCAAATTAGATAATTTGATGAGGTTAATTTGATAGTAAGCATATGAATGATTGTGTGCATAGAGAGGGAAGAATCTACATGGTGGAAGAAAGCAGGTTACGTGAAGAGTAGAAGAGAAAAGGAACGAGGTATGGCTGATACCATGTAGGATTTGATAAATCTCACCATGATGATGTATGTTGTTATTGGAAAATATATACAATGAAATTACAACAGAAACACCAAAAGGGTCTAAGCCCAAAATAAGAGATAAATTCCTCAATAGGTTCCTTAAACACTTTCACAGAGCCCACGTCACTAAACTTCTAGAACCATGATTTTTGCTGGCATACTGCAGACGACCAACGATTTTCGCACAATTTTTACCTGATGTGTGCATATGAATTAAAGTGGGAAGGATAGGTTGTTGCTTAAGCCATGGATTTATAAGGAGTTGTTATCACACGGTTTGGGTGTTCTCAGAACTGGTACATTCATCACTAAAGGCGGCATTTTCAAACCTTGGTAATCCCTTCTTGCATATTATGTTTCATTGTGTTTGCTCCCTCTCGTTTTTTTACCTATCAATTATTTGCTGTTTTACTTGGTTAATGTTTTTACCATGGCCGACGTCTGCAATTCATTGGTATAAAAATCGAGTAAACTTTAATGGAGAAGTAAAGTAGCAAGGGCACGAAGAGCTGAAATCCATGTCTTTGTTTACATCAATAGAAACATAACAACCATCAATTATTTGCTGTTTTACTTGGTTAATGTTTTTACCATGGCCGACGTCTGCAATTCATTGGTATAAAAATCGAGTAAACTTTAATGGAAGAAGTAAAGTAGCAAGGGCACGAAGAGCTGAAATCCATGTCTTTGTTTACATCAATAGAAACATAACAACCAAAGGGGATGAAGTTTTCAAATTTCAAGTGGCAACAGCAATAATTTAAAGGCTAATTCAACAAACAAGTTTAGTACAAGTTCTCCAACAATTCGAGGGTAACTCATCAAACAAGACTATGATAGTGCTAAAGAGAGAGCTTAATTTAAAGACCGACTTCAACTAAAAACCAGCTTTTTCAAAAGCGGCAAGAAAATCTATATCACTTTTCCAGAAGGGCACCTGCACAGCAGAAGAAATATGTATGGTTACTAGTTATAAGTCCATCGTTTTACCATCAATACATATATTAGATTAGTAAAAGATTTACCTCATTAACTTTTAGTTCCAAGCACCTCTCCGTCTTTTCCATAAGCATCTTTTCGGTGTTACCGCACAGCAAGTTGAATACAGCTCCTGTGGCATTATAAAGTGGTTTTAAGATTAGCATCCTCTTGATAATTTTACACTCAAACAAAAATATGAAACACCCTTTCGCAATTGATATATGTTCAAATTCGATTTTTTCCCATTGGAAAACCAGCACATGACAAATTTTGCATTTATCCAGACACGGGGAGTAAACAAGAATTATATTACATGTATAAAGGTACTGTCCAGCTGTATGTTTTTTTCTAATCTCAGGTCAACTATTTTTTTAGTTTACAATACAATGCAGGTAATCAACATCATGTTTATGTAAAACGCTCATGAATCCATAGTATCGAAAGCTTAAAATATATATTTTCTGGGAACAAAAAGCGAAATGTTGCAAAAGGGATGTAGAGAAGCAGGGGGACGCAATGATTATTTTCTACCATAATGGATTCATGCCATGTGTTATACCATTTAACCTTATAAATTATATACTGAACGCCCTGTAAAGTAAATGTTAGGCTGTAATTAAGCATGAATAAAGATACAAAATGCATTACCCTTAACAGCCTTGAGGGAAGATCTCTGCGTGAAAACGTCAATGTCTGGCTCATCAAAGGCATCATCTTGTATTGGCAGATCAAAGTTAACTACCAAATGCTGAAAAGTAGGTTTACAGAACATAATTAGATCAAAACAAAATTAAAATATGGGTATAATAGGCTGGAATGCATGTTCCATACCCATATGCCCATACCCCTTCTAACATACCAAAAAATGTTACTCGAATTAAAGGTGGATGCAATACCGTGTTCTCATTCATCCCATCAACAAGAAAACTAACATCCGTCATAATTAGAATTTGAAAAGCATATTGGTAGAAGAAGGTGATGAGTTCATTTCTAGCCTCAGGCGCAAGACCGCCATGAACCATTGCTACGTCAATCTCACAGTCAACAAGTTTCTTATGCAATAATTCAGCAGTTTCTTTTGAGCGTACAAAAATAACCGCCTGGATTTCACCCAAGCCATACTGTAATATTTTGGAGAGAGTAACATCAATCTTGGATCTCTCATCGGGTAAGTTCACTTTAAATTGCATTACGCGTTGCATCTTCACAAATTAAACGGTTGCTGCATGGTTACAAGCAGATGAGAATGATAAGTATATAAACTATGTATGATGATATCCTATTGATCTTAGAGAATTGAAAATAGAGAACTGAACCAATCAAATACGTACACAATTAGGGCCATACACAATTAGGGCTAATATATCTTTATAGGGTTTCTAACGTAAGCATCAAATAAATAGACTGTAATGAAGAAGAACAAAACAAATAAATTAAAAAGAATTACTACCTCGAGAGTATTGAATTTCGATCAATTACGATTTTATTATTTTGAGTAAAGCGATTCTCATAATGTTTATATTTATAGGTTTGGAAAGAAGAAAAGTTAAGGTATACGAGAGAGTCGGTGATTTTTTTACTGCCGTGATTTAATGGTTATCAAAATTATAAGCTGAATGGGACTCCTTATTGGAGTAGTATTTTTGTTTATACTTACGTTTTAAATTTAAATTTATGGGTATACATTATTTTTGTCTATAATAATGGTTCCGCAAACCTCGTAAAACTTCGAGACTTCCAACCGAGAAACTTAAGAATAAGAACACTAGGTTCCACTATGTGGTTTCTTTGGAGAGGTTTCCTGAAAGTCTTTGGTTCAAAACCTTAGCTGCCAAGTACCTTTCAGACGAAACGGATAATAAGTCTAACATAACTAGGCGAGGGTTCGAAGAAGACATTCTTCCGCTTAGATGTCATTGCACGAATCGACCCACTAACCACTAACATTTACCATTTTAAAAAATTGAACACTGACTAAACCATTTTTGATATCCTCGAAGATCATCCAATTGGCATTGCATTGTGTTCCTCAAGCAAGGTCGGATATTAATGTAAAAATAAGTAGCACCACAATGATATTACACTCAACCAACCACCCCACGTGCTTTTATTTACTCAAGATTCAAACAGGATAGTCCTCAAATGGGTGCTATCTAGATACAATAGAAAAGATTGTCCGCAAACGAATGCAATCTAGAAATACAATGATCAATACAACCTAAGAACTAAACGAATCCAAGATCCAACGATTACATATGTTAGTTAGAGAAATTAGTAGAGAGGGAAGTGAGAGAGAGACAACCGCTGAGTACCAACTCATAACCCTAAAAATGAGATAAGAGTAGATTATAAACTCCAGCTAGTTTGAAGGGTTGACAACTTTAGTACCTGAAGAACTGCACATTGAGCAAACAAGTTAAAAGCTTGAGAAGTTACAATAGTAACCCCTCAAGAATGAAAAAGATTGCATAAAAAGCTAATATTCAACACCCCTCCTCAAACTTTTTCTACAAATGAGTTACTCATGTGTAGCAGGTATAACAGTTTGTTATGTTGATAAGAGCCCAAACCTTTTGTCAGTCAATCTTAACAGTTTTAATCAAATCTGAAGCAATTTTTTCTCTAATGAGATGCACATCAAGATCAAAGTATTTGGTTTTCTCATGCATAAATGGATTGGCTGTAATCTGTATAGCAGAGCTATTATCACAGAAAGGAGAAACAGGAATAACATTTTCAACCTTTAGATCTTTGAGAACTTTAACAAGCCACATTATTTCACAACTGACAAAAGCCATAGATCTGTATTCTGCTTCAGCAGAAGATCTAGACAAGGTGTTCTGCTTTTTACTTTTCCATGAAACAAGATTGCCACACACAAAAACACAATAACCAGTGACAGCTCTCCTAGTGAGCTTGCACTTAGCCCAATCAGAATCAGCATACGCTTTGACAAGGTTAGTGTTGGTCTTAGTAAAGTAAAGACCAGCACCAGGAGCACATTTCAGAAACTTAAGGACTCTAAGTGCGGCCTCAATATGAGATTCTAAGGAAGCATGCATATGCTGGCTCAAACAATGCACAGAATAGGAGATATTAGGCCTAGTGTTGCACAAGTAAAGCAGTTTCCCAACAAGCTTTTGATATGCAGTAATGTTCTTAAGGTATTTGTCATCAAAAGTTTCTTTATGATTTAAGATCCCATTTTCAGGCAAAGGAGTAGCAACAGGTTTACAAGCAAGAAGCCCATATTCATGCAGCAACTCAATGCAATACTTTCTTTGATTTATACTTAAACCATTTTCAATACTTAAAACTTCAATACCAAACAAATATTTTAGTTCACCAAGGTCTTTAATTTTAAACCTATCATTAAGCAAGGCTTTGACCTTAGAAATCTAAGTTGTTACAGGTTAAGACAATATCATCAACATACACAAGCAAGGCACGAAAAACATTGTCCTTACTTTTAACAAACAAAGAGTAGTCATTTTGACTTTGACTAAAGCCTGATTCACACAAAACTTTAACAAGTTTTTTATTCCACTGCCTAGGAACTTGTTTCAAACCATAAAGATATTTAACTAACTTACAAAATCTTTTCTCATTTTTGTCAAAGAAACCTGGAGGTGGTATCATGTAAACATTTTCATCAAGTTCACCAAACAAAAAAGCATTGTTAACATCTAACTGAAACAAACTCCAACTATTTTGAACATCCAAGTTAATGAGGCATCTAACAGTGCCCATTCTAAAAATAGAGCTAAAAATTTCATCATAATCAATACCCTCTTTCTGACCACAGCCCTTGGCAACAAGCCTAGCCTTGTATCTCTCAATATCACCATCAGATTTGTATTTGATTTTATACACCCATTTACTAGCTATAGCTTTTCTATGAGGAGGCAGATTAGTGAGAGTCCAAGTACCATTAAGATATAAGGCTTCCATTTCATTGTTCATGACCTGAACCCAGTTTTTATCTTTAACGGCTTCACTATAGAAACTAGGTTTATAAGTTTTGTTCAAGTTGGAAATGAAGCAAGCATTATTAGCAGATAACCTAGTGTGATTAGCAAATTTGTTCAAGCCGTATTTAACTTTGTTATCAAGAACATACTGATTAAGGTTGGTTGGAAACTTTTTAGTTCTTTTAGATCTCCTAACAGAGGGTTCAGTGCCCTCATCCTCTGTTCCATGACTGGCATCACAAAGAGAAACCTAGTTTTGAGGGAAGATGTTTCCCCCAGAACTAGAAATTTCACCCATCGATGAAGCAGTATGAATACATTCAGAAGGCTGCTCCACTGCAGTATCAACTGAATGTTCCATATTTACCTCCCCTGCTTCATCAGTTGATCCCTTTCTATCATCATAGAGACTTTAGTCAGTTGGATTATCAGACTCACAAAAATTAAATAAATTTGGATTATTTAGATTACTTTAATAAAAAAACAAGAAGATATTGATGAACAGTTTTCATCTTATAAGGAAAAATAGTTTCATAAAACTTAACATCTCTAGAGAAAATATAACTCCTATTATTCAAACTTAATAGCTTATAATCTTTCTTGGAAGAACAATAACCTACCAAAACACATTTTTCAGACCTGGAAAACATTTTATCATTATTATTTAAAATAGTTGAAAAACAAAGACACCCAAATGACCTTAAGTGGGAAAGAGAATGTTCTCTATTATAAAGCATACAAAAAGGTGATTTTCCAGCAAGAACAGTAGATGGGAGCATGTTAATAAAGCAAGCATCAGTAGCACACAATCAGACCAAAAAGAAAAAGGTATGCCTCCCTGAAATAATAAACTCCTAGACACATTAAGTAAGTGCATGTGCTTTCTCTCAGCAATCTCATTTTGCTGAGGGGTATAGGCACAGATGGTTTGATGTATAATGCCCTTTTCTTTAAAAAAACACATTCATTCTTTGATTAAGAAACTCAGTTCCATTATCAGACCTTATGACTTTAATTATTTTAAGAAACTAATTTAGGATAAGGTTAACAAACTCAACTACATAATTGTACACTTCATCTTTAGTTTTGAGTAAATAAATCCACACAACTCTACTATAGTCATCTACAATGGTCAGAAAGTATCTGAATCCTTCCCTTGTAGTGACCTTATCTGGACCCCACATGTAAAACCCGCATGCTTTTACCATGCATAGTATCTTAAGTTCGTACGTACTAGTTAAAAACTTTCCTAATATAGCATGATTACGATTACGTATTAGGAGTTATGTATTACGTACGTGTTAGAACACGATAAGTATTTTATATGAACGATCACGTAATAATTATTTAGCAATAATTAATCACGAACATACGATCACGAGATCACGAGCGTAATTAAAACACGAGATATTATTAATTACGTATATATATTTAATACGAGCGTAATTAAATATATAAGTGTAGGATATTTACGTAACGAGAACTTTTAAAACACGAACATAATTAAACGTAAACATGTACGAAATTACAAGACACGAAACGAGGTACGGGACCCCCACAAGGGAGTCCCTACCCGCGGCCAAAAACAAGGTAATGGGCCAAGCCCATTACCAATTTTACTAAGAGGGGGTAAATAGAGTTTTTACTACTCAAATTATTTTTACAGAAGAATTTCAAGAAAACCTAGAAACCCTTCCTCCTTCTCCTTTGTGTGCCGCCACCTACAAACCACCATAAGGGGTGAGTTTGATCTTGGATCTTGTTATTTTAGTGTTCGTTCGTGTTTGTTCTTCACCCTTTTGATCCACGAATACAGTAAAACCTTTTTACTTGTTTTCTTTTTAATTAATCTTTTATTAATTAAGAACACATGATGTTTTTCATAAAAACACATTAATTAAACCTAGATCTAACATGTTTTGGTCATTAATTAATCAAAGGGATGGATCTAAGGTGTGTTTGTTTTGGGCCGCAGGAACAACCGACCCCAAAGGGGGCTCGGTTTGGTTTAGCCGACCACAACCAAGACCTTTTTGGTCTTGGTTGGTGCGTGTGGGTCCCACGGCAGCAAGGGGGTACCCCGATTTGGTTCGGGGTACGGTGTTTGTTCATATCCGGTACATGTTTTTAAGCTTAGATCCGGATCATGATTATGTTAGTTGTTTATGTTATAAACTTATGTTAAGAATTAAATTAATAAAGATGTAATTAATTTAATAACATGACTTAGGTTAACTAATTATTAATAAACATGAATTATTTTAACCTAAGTATTTTATTATTAAGACTTATAATTAATTAATTATTTTAAAAACCATGGATATAATTAATTAATTAAACATGACTTAGGTTATATTATTAGTATTTAATATTACATATTTTAACCTAAGTATTTAATATATTTAATTAAAAACATGTCATACTTTAATTAAATATTATAACCTATAGTTTAATTAAATTACATGAAATAATTATTAAACTATATAATATATTATATGACTTAGAAAATAATCATGAAAATACGTAGGCTTATTTACTTAGCTTATTAAACTAGCTTATTTCTAATTATGGAAACTTTCTATTTTTAGAAACTTAATTAAATAAGGCAGCTATTTTATTTATGGAAACCAACTATTTTTAGAAACTTATTTATTTAAGGCAGCTAATCTATTTATGGAAACTTATTTAATTAAGGCAGCTAATCTATTTATGGAAACTTTCTATTTTTAGAAACTTATCTATTTTAAGCATTAAATCTATTTTTGGAAACTTTCTATTTTTGGAAACTTTCTATTTTTGGAAACTTTCTATTTTTGGAAACTTTCTATTTTTGGTAACTTTCTATTTTTGGAAACTTTCTATTTTTGGAAACTTTCTATTTAAGGAAACCTGCTATTTTTGGAAAGTTACTTATTATTACACAGTAAGTATATTAACACATGGAATATCAGTAATACTTAATCAGAATGAACAGAATGTAGGATTTAACACAGTTTAAGGCTTTAAACAGTGTAAAATAGTAAGAACACATAAAATAAGCTAAGACATGATATAAAACCAGCTATGTATGTAGTAAGCAGATACTTATTTCATGTACGTATTTATGTAGCACTAGTGTTTCGGAAGTAGGATTCTCGCAGTTCATCGTTCTCGTTCACTGGACATAAGGTACGGATTCCCGTCCTTTCAGTATGGACATTCTTTCCTTATTAGGATTTCCCCGTATGCAGCCAACTGTTTTCCCGTAGTATAAGTATGAGTTTGATTGCTTATGTTTAAATATGATTACCTATAGCCATATACATGCATGACCAGTTCACCTAGTTATGGAGGTACCATAACCATAACATTAGAGGCACTGATGTTATGACTTCACCACGGCGGAGTGATTGCTCGTGGCGTCCCTTCAGCTTTTGGCCATTTATTATATTTATCATGTGGGGCGTATGGGTGTATCCTAGTTACACGTTTTTATTCAGGATTTCGTGGTGAATGTGGTGTGTGCCTTGCATCCTTCACAAGGAGCTGATCCCTCCTACCCATAAAACCAGTATATTAAATTAGAGGCAGCCCCTCTAATTTGCATGATGAGGTCACCCCTCCAATTATTCATGCACGGTGGATATTCATGACCTATATTGGCTAAATGGTAAAATATGACAAATAGTTTTTATAAGATAAACGTAAGACTTTCAAACTATAAAACCAGTTTTACTAAGACTTAACCAGGTTACTCGGGACTTAGTTTTTTCCGCTGTTATTATGTTATATGCTTATCCTATTCATGCTTTATTGTACATCCGTGCACTGAGCGTATTGCTCTGCCGTTTTCCTTTTCTATGTTCCCAAAACGGCAGGTACTCAGGGACGCTCGTAGACACTAAGAGTACGTGCATATGGACTGGAAGCTGTCTAGCCTTCTTTACATTATGCATCTCTTTTCTTTATGATACTTATGCTTTGGACATTGTTTCGTCCTTTTCCTTTACTATACTATGTTTGTGTGTGATGAGCTTTACTTTTGGACTACCGATGTTTGATTATGGTATTTTCCTTTATATGGTCAAGTAATGTTTAGACATTTTACCTTGTATGCTTTGATGACACGCCATAATTGCTGGGATATTTCCATTTCCAAAATGGGGTGTTACAATTATGGTATCAGAGCCAAGGCTTCGACCTGTAGGCTCTCAAATATGACCTGTGATTAGTGGGTAGTCACTACGGTCTTCCTAGAACTGACAGTTGTTTTCATGCATTCATCATTTTTAAGCATACATATATATGTCATTGTTACAGGGTTTTTGACTAAGTAATGGTTGGTACAAGACTGGCCCTATTTAGTCGCATGTGTTTTATCGAAACTTTTAGATTTGGGACCGACCCATAGGCCTCCCCTCGATATGTCTTTTGTTTTGAGTGAACTGACCAGAGGCGTTCACTCTCGAGCATCCAAAGTTTTCATAAAACTGCATCATGCATTCATACAAACATTTCCTTGCATAAATTTTTTCTCGTGAAATTTTAGTAGAATTTTTTTTTCATGTATATATTTTATATTTTATGTTTTGAACTGTTAATCATATGTTTTATGTTATACTGTCAGATGTGTTGGGAATAAATTTAGGCCAGAACACTTGAACGCTGACAAGAACAACTTAAGCGTTGACAAGAGCAAAGTGAGCGCTGACAGCATAAGCGTTGACAAGTTAAAGTCAAGCGTTGACAGATTGAAGACAAGCACTGATGGAAGATGTGAGCTACACGTTTATTATATTCTAGATTACTTCTAGTAAGGATAGAAACGACAATGTATTTTCTATGTTTATCTTTACCTAGAATAGTTGATTCGTAGCTTATTGTACAAGACTTCTTGTTCTATAAAAGAAGATCTTTTAGGTTAATGTTTAATATAAGTTTTCATAGTATTCGCAAGTTAAACCTTTCATTGTAATCAACACGATTATTCTAATACAAGTGAAAGTTTGTTTAACATCATTGTGTTTTAGATCAAGTGTTAATTCCGCATAACACTTTGTTACTTTATTCATAAGCAAAGGTTTCTCTACGTGTAGTACTTGATCTAATCTCGTATACACAAAGCTTAATCGATCTAAGTTTGGGATCAACAAGTGGTATCAGAGCCAGGTTGAGAAACTTTTGATCTTTAAGTAACGCAAGAACCCTAAAACACCAAAAACCCTAAAATTCTCAAAACCCTAAAAACATCATGTCTGGCACAAATCAACCTCCTGCTTTGCTACAAAACAACTTCTCAAACCCTAGCATCAAAATTCCCATGTTTGATGCCAGGAACTTTGAGCTTTGGAAGTCCAATTTTGAGCAATATATAGCTATTCATGACTACACTCTTTGGGAGATTATCGAATATGGGAACACATTCGATAAAGCAGCAAAGATTACTGCTGCTATTGCCACAAGGACAGCTGTTCCTAATTGTCCTGAATCTGATAAGGTGGAAAAGCCTGAAGATGGGAGAGCTGTTGCTGTTGAAGACATAGCCAAGAAGAGGGTGGACATGAAAATCTTGAATATCTTGAAACATGCCCTAGGTCATGAGAATCAGCACAAGTACAAACGTTTTGAGTCTGCAAAAGAGCTTTGGGAAGCTCTTGAAGTAGCACATGGTGGCAATGCTGATACAAAAGAAGAAAAGAAGAAGCAACTATTGCATGAGTATGCTGTCTTTAAAGCTCAACCTAATGAGAATCTCAGCAGTGTGAGAAGTAGACTTCTTGATATCACAAGTCAACTTTCCTTCATGGGAAAACAGATTGATGACCCTGAATTGAATGCTACTTTTCTCAAAAGCCTTGGTGATGTATGGAAGATTGAGACAAGATCCATTCTTGTCAATAACACCCACAAGACTTCCAGGTTTGATGACATCTTCAACAAACTAAGATTGTTGGAGAATGAATGGCAATTGGAGAGTGATAACAAATCTTCCAGCAGCAACATGGCTTTCTTTTCACAAAGTGAAGGCCAATTTGATTCCATGAACTTCTATGGACATTCAGCCACTGGATCTCAAGGTGTCAGCGCTGGATGTCAGTCTGTCAGCGCTGGATCATATCCTGTCAACGCTTTGTACTCAAGCGCTGACACACACAATCATGGCGTTGATAGAATTAAACCTGCTGGTTTTGATCTAGATACTGTATGTGCATTCATTGCTTCTTTGCCCAGTGATTCAAGGATTACATATGAAGATCTTGAGCAGATAAATGATGAACAATTGGAAGAGATGGACATCAAGTGGACTATGGCTCTTGTAAGTTTAAGAGCAAATAGGTTCAATAAAAGGTTCAAGAAGAAGATGACCTTTAATGCTAAGGATGTTGCTGGCTTTGACAAGTCCAAGGTGGAGTGCTACAACTGTCATAGGATGGGGCACTTTATGAGGGAATGTAGATCTCCAAGAAGATCTGATGCTGGGAAGCCTTCAAGCCAAATGATTAAGAGCCCAGATCCCAAGGCCATGGTTGCTGTTCAACAAATTGATGGTGTTGGAGAATGGGATTGGAGCTGGATGGCTAAGAATGAGGAAGAGGACAGAGCTTTGGTTGCTGAAGTTAAAGAAGAGCATGCTGAATATGCTCTCATGGCACACTCCTCCTCTTCATCAGATAATGAGGTATATGATGATGCTTTCTGTTCTAAGGGTTGTCGTTTAAATACTGAAAAATTAAAACAAGAGATAGTTAAATTATTAGATGAGGCAAGTACTGAAAGATGCAAAGTATCTAACTATCAAATTGCTCTTACCCAAACAGAAAAGACAGTAGCTGAGTATAAGAAAATGGAGTTTGATTTAAAGGATCAAATAAACATCTTAAAACATGAGTTATTTCAGAGTAAAGATGTGCAAGATATAGTAAATAGGGTTAATCTTGATTTGATAGCTCAGTTAGAGGAGGCTAACAAAAACAAAGATAATGTGAGTCTTAAAATCCAGAGATTTGATAAGGCCACACAATCCCTAGGAGAGTGTGTTAGTAAACAAAGAGACTCTAAGGATATGAGTGGGATTGGGATGAATAATTATACTGTTGTTCCACCACCAGCTGGGGATTTCTATGGTGTCCAATCAAAGGACTTATCTTGGACTGGCTTGCCAGAATGCCAAGAGGAGGAATTCATTCCTCCACCTAGAGTGACTTCCCCAGTTGAGGAATATCAGCAAAAGCTGACTGACCTAGAAGAGTGGAAGAAAGCTAACCACACTTTGTTTGTTAAGGGAGGGTTGTTGTGTGAAAGTCCAAATGAGCCCACACCAATCACAAAACCAATTGATGATCCTAAACCTATTAAGATCACACACCCTACCACTGGCAAAGCTGTTGACCTTGGCCCACAAGCTGTTAGAAAACCTAGTGTTAAATATGCAGAGATGTATAGGAATACTAGGTCACCAAAAAGCCAAGTTAGTAACCATGGAACAGGCTTCTTTGCTTCTAGACCTAAGACTATGTCTAGAAAAGCTTGTTACACATGTGGTAGCTTTTCACATTTGGCCTACAAATGTGTCAACGCTTCCAATGTCAACGCTGACAGGAACCATTTCAGCGCTGACAAAAGTCAACATAGGTCAAACACTGTCAGACCCAATACCTTTGTGAACAAAAGTTCACAAGTTGTTAGACCAGCCCCATTCTTTTCTAGAGGGTCTAACACACAAGGCCTAAGACCTTTTCAAAAGTCAAATACTTGGTCAAATAGGCAATGGGTTCCTGTAGCAAACCCTAGGTTCAACGCTGATAAGAGTAATCGGGGCGCTGACAAGAGAAATTTCAGCGCTGATAGAAACACTGCTAAACCTAGGTATTTGCAACCACAGGGAAATAGGTCTAAAGCTTCTACTAGCTTAACATGGAGACCAAAACAAGACCAGAACCCTAATTCTACTGGTATTTCTATGACATACAACAGGTTTCATTATATTTCAAAGGCATTGTCAACACCAATTGGGGTTAACTGGGAATTTCATTCAAACAGGGATGAAAATGGGGTTGTTATGAGAACCAAGTCTGTTCTTGTTGAACAACCAAATGAATCCAAGTCTTCCAAGGCTTGGGTTCCCAAAGAAAACTAATGTGTTTTCTTTATGTGCAGGGCATTCAGAAGAAGATCAATGATTATGGATACTGGGATAGTGGATGCTCAAGGCACATGACAGGAAAGGAAGACTATCTGACCAATTTCTCTCCTATTCAAGATGGTGATAAGGTATACTTTGGAGGTGGCTACGGCACAATCACAGGAAAAGGAACCCTTGTCACCAACAATCTAAGGTTTGATAATGTCTTCTTGGTAAAAGATCTGGATTATAATTTGTTTTGTGTATCACAAGTGTGTGATAACAAAAATAAGGTTCTTTTCACAGATACTGAGTGCTTGGTGTTAAGCAAAGATTATAAGCTCCCTGAGGAGAAATATATAGATTTTAGAACACCAAGGCATAAAGACATATATAATGTGAATCTTAATGGAATTAAGGTAAATAATAAAATGTCATGTCTATATGCTAAAGCCTCAGTAGATGAAAGTAATCTTTGGCACAGGAGACTAGGGCACATAAACTTTAAGAATATTAATAGGCTTGTGAGACTTGGTTTAGTTGATGGTTTGCCTGAAAAGGCTTTCCACAATGACCACTCTTGTGTTGCATGTCTTAAGGGCAAGCAGCACAAGGTCTCATTCAGGTCTAAACAGGTGCACTCTAGTTCTAAACCACTTCACTTATTGCATATGGACCTCTTTGGTCCAACTAATATAGAAAGTTTGAAGGGTAAATCATACTGTTTTGTTATTACTGATGATTATTCCAGGTTTACATGGACTTTCTTTTTAGCCAAGAAAAGTGAAACTGCCCTAAGTCTGATTAACTTCATTACCCAAATTGAAAAGAAGAATGGTAATGAGGTCAAAATTATTAGAAGTGACAATGGGGGTGAGTTTAGAAATCAGTTGTTGGATGATTTTTGTGCCAAGAAAGGGATTACTAGGCAGTTTAGCATAGCTAGAACCCCACAGCAAAATGGGGTTGCTGAAAGGAAGAATAGGACCCTTATTGAAGCAGCCAGAACCATGTTGGCTGATGCCCATTTTCCTATAGCCTTTTGGGCTGAAGCTGTTAACACAGCTTGTTATGTTCAAAATAGGGCATTGGTCAACAAGATACATAATAAGACACCTTATGAATTACTTTGGGGAAGGAAGCCCAATATTGGCTTTCTCAAGCCTTTTGGTTGTCATGTAGTTGTTTTAGAAACTAGTGAGGCCCTAGGTAAATTTGATTCAAAAGGTGATGAAGGCTACTTCATGGGTTATTCAGTGCAGAGTAAAGGATATAGGGTTTACATTAAAAAGGAAAAACGTATACTTGAAAAGGTACATGTTAGGTTTTTAGAAAGTAAACCTAGTGATCCTGAGAGTGGTCCAAATTGGTTGTTTGACTTAGAACCTTTATCTAGAGCTTTAAATTATATGCCTGTTACTGATCCAGACATTGTGAAGGTAACTTCAAGTGTTTTGGAAAAGAGAATTGGTAATGTTTCAGGTATACAGGTTGCTAAGGAGGATGGACCACCAGCAGTTAAATCATCTCCCACACAAGAATTTGTTACACTTCCTATATGGACAGATGAGTATTATGCTGCTGCTACTGCTGCAAGGAAAGATAATGGTGGTGTTCTAATACCACCAAATACAAACATGCATGATTCTTCAGGCGCTGACAAAGGGAAATCAAGCGCTGACACGACCAATTCAGACGCTGATGGCTCCAACGCTGACAACACCAGTTCAAGCGTTGTTAGCCCAAACGCTGATAAACAAGGATCAGACTTTGGAGACACCTTTACACAGCTTTTCTCTTCCCATTTTGAAAAGGGTGGACCTTCTAATGTCCATGAAGAGATTTCTGTTGATCAAGAAGAATCTGAAGAAGATATTGGCAACATGGAGCGTGAAGTTGAGGACACCAGACTTTTTGAAGGAGGAGTTCTCACTTCCACAGCTAAGGATCACCCCACATCTCAAATCATTGGTGATGTTATGGCTCCAGTTCAGACAAGAAGATCCCATCAAGGTCTTGGTGGATTTATTGCCAATATACACAAGAAGGTTGATACCCCTCTTGTACAAGCATGTTTGTTTGCCTGTTTTCTGTCACAGGAAGAACCCAAGAAAATTTTTGATGCTCTCAAAGAACCAAGTTGGGTGGAAGCAATGCAGGATGAGCTTCACCAATTTGCTATACAGGATGTTTGGGAGCTGGTTGATTGTCCTAGATATGTGAGACCAATTGGGACAAGATGGGTTCTAAGGAACAAGAAAGATGAAAGAGGCATTATGGTCAGAAACAAGGCACGTTTGGTAGCTCAGGGTTATACACAAGAGGAAGGCATAGATTATGAAGAAGTCTTTGCTCCAGTTGCAAGAATTGAAGCTATCAGAATTTTCTTAGCTTATGCTTCTTGCATGAACTTTACTGTTTATCAAATGGATGTGAAGAGTGCTTTCCTCTATGGCACAATTGTTGAGGAGGTTTATGTAATGCAACCTCCTAGTTTTGAAGATCCTGAGAATCCAGACAAGGTTTATAGAGTGAAGAAAGCAATGTATGGACTTCATCAAGCCCCAAGAGCATGGTATGGTACATTGTCCACCTACTTGGTGGAAAATGGTTTCAAGAGGGGCACCATAGATCAGACCTTGTTTACAAAGAAGAAAGGAAAACATGTGTTGCTTGTGCAGGTCTATGTTGATGACATCATTTTTGGGTCTACTGATCCAAAAATGAGTGAGGATTTTTCCAAGCTCATGACAGATAAATTCAAGATGAGTGCAATGGGTGAGATGAACTTCTTTCTAGGTTTACAAGTTCAGCAGAAAGAAGATGGTATCTTCATCTCCCAAGACAAGTATGTAGCTGAAATCTTGAAGAAATATGGTTTTTCTCCACATGAAAAGGAGGCTTCCACTCCTATGGATAGACAACACCCTTGGGGAAAAATTGGAGCTGGAAAGGATGTGGATGTTAGGCACTATAGATCAATGATTGGATCATTGATGTATCTTACAGCCTCAAGACCTGACATCATGTTTGCTGTGTGTGCATGTGCACGCCATCAAGTGACTCCCAAAGAATGTCACCTTTTTGCTGTGAAGAGAATTTTTAGGTACCTAAGATGTTACCCAGATCTTGGATTGTGGTACCCAAAAGATTCTCCCTTGGATCTTATTGCATATTCAGACAGTGACTATGGTGGTGACAAGTTTGATAGGAAATCCACAACTGGTGGATGCCAATTTCTTGGGAGCAGATTAATATCTTGGCAATGCAAGAAACAAACAGTGGTGGCAAACTCTACAACTGAAGCAGAATATGTTGCTGCAGCTGCTTGTTGTGGACAAGTCTTATGGATTCAGAACTAGCTGTTGGATTATGGGTATAATTTTATGCATACCAAGATTTTTGTAGACAATAACAGTACTTTATGCATTATTAAAAATAATGTACATCATTCTAAAACCAAACACATAGAAATTAGACATCATTTTATAAGAGATTGCTTTGAGAAAGGTTTAATACAACCAGATAGGGTAGACACAGAAGATAATGTGGCTGATTTATTAACTAAACCTTTTGATGCTGGAAGATTTCAATATTTGGTAACAAATATTGGAATGGTTAATCTTACTTAATATGTGTTTTTGGAATCTTTTTGTAAAAGTATGTACAGGATAATGCATTGTTATTGGTCTTTGGGATGATTTAGATTTTCCACATTATTTTTCTAACACTGACAAAGGTAAATGTAACGCTGTCAAGTGTTATTTTGCCATTGTGAGAGATATTATTGTCTAACGCTGACAAGAGTTCCTTCAACGCTGTTACGTGTTGTCGGGACGCTGTTAGCAACAAATGTTAGTTTTGTGGTTTTCATCTAAATGTGCAGGTAATGGTAGCTTTATGCCATTGGATACAGAGTTGCTTATGGATCTTTGAAGAGCTATTTGGACATGTTTTGTTTATGGATGATGGTTGGAATATTTATATTCCTATCTTGACATAAATTTTTATTGTTCATATATATACTTTGAGAACTCATGTATCATAGTTTGAGGGGAGGTTTAAGGAACCTTTAGGACTCTTGGGTATTCTTAGAATACTCTCATCACAATTCTAGATTGTGTCCACTGGTGAGTATGGGTTAGTTTTACTAAACCATGAGGCACTGTAGCATGCATAGTATATCAACTTTGCATGCTGCAAAGACATTTTTGGCCTAGAATTGGTTGTGGTCTGTTGGGAGGCTTGGGAATCCTTTTGATATGGGTTTTACTTGGGAGTAACAAGGATTTTATGAGGTAACTTGGTTGTTAAGAATTTTGGTTAGCAAGGGACACTAGAGGACTGTTATGTCTATCTTGCTTATGCAAGTGTGCATAACTGGACAGTGCTTGCCGCCCTATGATAATTATCAGCTTTTGGTTATCTTCTCTAGGATAAATTACTTGTTAAGGTCATTTTTCACTTTTTAAAACAATTTTATTTTTGGACGCTGACAAGATTTTTCCAAGCGTTGTTGTGACCAAAATGGACGCTGACATGGCTTTAGGCGAACGTTGACAAGATTATAGCCGTTGGGCGTTGATGGGTTATATTTGACCGTTGACAAACAATGGGACCTACCCAGTTGTAACTTTTTGACATATTTTCAAGCCGTAATTTTAGGAGTTGTTACTTTCATTAAATGCATGAGATAACTTATAAACTTTTTCAATATTTTCATGACTGATTTTTGAAAATCTTTGCCTATTTTTGGGCCAATCACGTGCATTCATCCACTCCTATAAATTTGGCTCCTATTTTAAACAGGGTATCTATAATTCTTGTCTAAACACTTTTCTCTTATCAACCTTCATCTTTTATACATCAACTTAACAGCTTTCATCAATGGCACCAAGATTTAACTCAGCAGAATTGGATTTGGGGTTCAAGTCTCAACACAACATGATTGCTTATCTTGTTGCTGATAATACTTTGTTCCCTCAATACACTCAGATGGTGGAGTATTTGAATGCATCCCCATTAAGGTATGCTCTTTCTCATGCACCACTCATTCCAGTCACACACATTAAACAGTTTTGGAACACTGTTAGTTCCTCAACAGTTAATGGAGTGACAACATTGAATTCTATTGTACATGGGAGACCTTGGGTGGTTACTGAGGCCTTGGTACGCCAGGCCTTGCATCTTAATGATGCTGATGGTATAACCATGCTTCCCATATCTGAAATAGAACAAGGGCTTAGGGCTTTGGGATACCCTATTCCTGATGAAGGTACTCTTAATAAGTACCATAAGCAGGAATTTCCCCCAGCCTGGAAGTACCTAATTCACATTCTCCTTCAATGTTTGAGTCCCAAATGTACTGCACACAATGAGATCAATAGATCCATTGCAACTGCTATTGTGTGTATTGCAACAGGGCAAAATTATAACTGGTCTAAAATGATTTTTGAAGGAATGTGTAAAAACAAGGGGACAAAAATGACTTTAGCTTATCCCCGTTTTCTGCAAATGGTTTTTGATGCTCAAAGATATTGTTCAAGGGATCACAATGACTTTTATAAGATCCCTGAACAAAAGAAGGCTATTTTTACCAAGATGAATTCACCACCTCATAGAGACCTACCATTAACCCCAGCCATGCTTGCTGTTATTGCAGCAGCACAACCCCAACCAGACCCTCAACCTCATATTGACCCTCAACCACAACTTGAACCTATCCCTGAACCTTTACCCTCACCTGACCAAATGCAAATAGACCAAAATCCCTTTGACGCTGACACATCTAATGTGGGCGTTGATATGCCTATTTCAACCGCTGACACCCAACCATCACAGTCCCAAACACCCCTTAACCAACCTACATCTACACCATCTTCTACACCATCTTCCACACCACCTGAATATAGGTTGATTAAACGCCAAAGGACTGCTGGAGTGTTCTCCTCTGGTGGTCCTAGCCATGTAGCAGAGAGAACCACCACCACAAGTGTGGCTGGTGACCTGGATGAGGCTGAGACTATTGGTTCTGGCTTAGAAGCTGGCCAAGGCAGTCCCACCATAATTAAGTCCTCATCCATGCCCAATGAACCTGACTTGGGAGGTCAAATTCCCATTTTGGAAGAGGGCAGACTGGAACCAATGACGCTTTTAGAATTGACGGCTGTCTGCATTAGCTTGCAAAAGCAAAATGCAGACTTAGTACAAATTGTCAGTAACCAAGGCCTTGAACTCAAAGAATTGAGGGAGAGGATTGTTGTTTTGGAGAGTGCTCATTCAAGGGGAGGTATGGAGGAGTCTTCCAAAGGGGAGGAAGCAAGAAATCTGAGTGATAAGAGCAGTCAAGATGGTCAATCATTGGATATTGCTGAAGCTCTTACTACTTTGAAGGAACAAAAAGGTTTTGATACGTCCTTAATCTCTCCAACCAATTTAAATTTATCATTTACAGATATGTTGAGGGAGGTTACACAAGGCGCTGAGGGAAAATATTTGAGCGTTGACAAGACAAGTTTGGACGCTGACAGAAGTATTTTGGGCGCTGATAGAGGAAATTTGGGCGTTGACAGATCTGCACATGGAGGTGATGTATTCCAGTCATCATCTATCATCAAGGATGTTCCTACTCAGGTATTATCATCTACCCTACCAACAATTGAACCAACAGATAAGGGTAAGGGTAAGTTGGTAGAAGAAATTGTTCCAAAGAATGCAGCTCAGGTTGAATTTGATAGAAGATTGGCTGAGCAAATGATGGAACAAGGTGAAAAGGAAAAGTCACCATTTGTTGTGACTTCTGAAGAAGAAAGTGATGGAGCTAGCTCAGATTCAAGTGTGATGATTGTTGAACCAGAAAGACTTGAGTATGGTGATGAGCTTGCTAGGGAAAAGCTGAGAGATTTGAAGTTGCAAATTGATTTTGATATGCCAGAGGTAGTTCAGATGTACAATTCTTGGGAAGAAAGCTGTATGGATAATCCAGACTTGACCATTTCAGACCAGATATGGGGTTTGGAAATTCTTCTTAGAGTTCAGCAGGATTGTAAGGTGATGTTGAAGTACAGGGCAAGCAACATTCTCTCTGAATTGAAAAGGGATAGAAGGAAGCTCTACTTTATGTTGCTCAAATGTCATGGAATTGGATGGACACATCAGAAGCTGAAGGCTTTGACATTTGATGAGTTGGAACATAGGGCTTATCCTATTTGGGTGAAAGTGCAAGAAGAAAACACTTTCAGACTTCTTTCAGATGAAAGAAAGGAACAACTTGCAGAAGAGATGGCAATCAAGAAAGCTATGATAGTTCCTAGACCAGTAAAGAAGGGATTTATTCTTGAGTTTCCAAAAGATATGTCTCAACTGTATCCAAGTGAAGCAATCATTAGAAAGAGCCTTAAGCTCTCCCCATTAGAAGCTTCAGATATGGTTCATGTGTTACCACTAGATTCCAGGAATCCAATTGTAAGTTATGAGGAAGATGAATGTGGATTCTGGAAAATTGGAAGATTTGGCAAGGAGGTACACACTTTTACCACTCTCATATCTTTATTTGCAAGTTGTGACAGAGAAGACTTGGTGGACCTTTGGAGGTTGCTAGAGACCAAGTATGAGGCTGAAGCACCAACTTCAGCCAATGGAATAAAACTTTGGACCACATTCAAAAGAATGTGTGGGACAAAAGAAGAAGATCCTGAAATATGGAAGGATCTTGAAGATGACCTCAGTGGTCTTCAATGGAGGTTATATTCAGCTGCTGGTGTATACCATTTGAGTTCTACAAAGTTTGCTGAGTATTTACTTGTAGATGCTCAGTATTTCATATCCAAGGCTGTTTTGGAGAAGATGAAGGACACCCAGTTGGAGATAGACTATACAAGTGACGTGGCAAAGAATTTGATCAGATTTATTTATTACCAATATGATAAGGTTTGTCAGACTCCTCCAAGTTCTTAATGTTTATTCAGAAACTTGATCATAAGAGTGGATATCAAGTTTAGGGGAGGATTGTTGGGAATAAATTTAGGCCAGAACACTTGAACGCTGACAAGAACAACTTAAGCGTTGACAAGAGCAAAGTGAGCGCTGACAGCATAAGCGTTGACAAGTTAAAGTCAAGCGTTGACAGATTGAAGACAAGCACTGATGGAAGATGTGAGCTACACGTTTATTATATTCTAGATTACTTCTAGTAAGGATAGAAACGACAATGTATTTTCTATGTTTATCTTTACCTAGAATAGTTGATTCGTAGCTTATTGTACAAGACTTCTTGTTCTATAAAAGAAGATCTTTTAGGTTAATGTTTAATATAAGTTTTCATAGTATTCGCAAGTTAAACCTTTCATTGTAATCAACACGATTATTCTAATACAAGTGAAAGTTTGTTTAACATCATTGTGTTTTAGATCAAGTGTTAATTCCGCATAACACTTTGTTACTTTATTCATAAGCAAAGGTTTCTCTACGTGTAGTACTTGATCTAATCTCGTATACACAAAGCTTAATCGATCTAAATTTGGGATCAACAAGATGGTTCTCACACGCGAACAGGAGCAGCTCAATGCTGTAATTCAGGCTGCCATGCAAGCCTTGCTTCCTCAACTGAGGAATGACATCCGGGCTGAAGTTCAAGCTGCCAACAATCAGCAGCAGCACAAATCAGCCACCTCCTCCTCCTCCTCCAGTGACATTAGCAGTATGGCTGGAGAGATTCAACAAGCTCCGCCCTCGAGCTTTTGAGAAGACTGATAGCCCCAGCGATGCTGAAAGCTGGTTGGCTCACATAGAGAAGATCTTCAACGTTATGGGCTATGACCCCGCATACAAGGCGCGGTTGGCATGCTATTGGTTCGAAGGCGATGTACTTAACTGGTGGTTAGCTTTGATGCAATCTGAAGGTGGTGATGAATGGGTTGCTGGTTTGACTTGGGCTCAGTTCAAGGGCAGGGTGATGGAGCAGTTCTTTCCCAAGGCTGAGCAGGACAAACTCAAGAGAGAGTACCATGGGATCTGTTAGAGAGCTGGGGAGAATAGCAACGAGTTTATGCAGCGCTTTCTTCGCTTGGCTGGTTTCCTTGGTGCGGCAGCAGGTACTCCTGAAGAGCAGGCACATCACTTCAGATGGGCTCTTCGCACATCGGTCGCAAACAATCTGGTGTGTGCTACGTTCAATACTGTAGCACAAGTGGCCGATGCAGCACGAAAACTGGAGATGCTGCAAGAGAGGGATGAGTTCGGGGAAGCTGAAAGACCCGACAAGAGGTAAAACCTTCATATTCAAGCGGTGCTCAATATGTATACTTTCCATATGTCAATTATTCATCTCTTTAAATGTATCTTCTAGGCAGAAAACTGGGGACCGGTCTCAGCCGGCTACTCAGCAGCAGCCTAATCAGCCCAAGGGAAATGGTCAGACTAATGACCGATCTGCTACGGATAGGCGTGGCGGTAATGACAATTACCGCAACAACGCCGGGCAATCCAGCAACAGCAGGTCCTAATACTTACGAAATTTCTTATGTTTTATGTTATAACTCTTATTATGACACTCTAGCAAAATTCTACCAGGAACCATGGAAACGGTAGGGACCAGAACCAGAGAGGTTCGCAGCCTAGCCGTCCAGCTATCACTGGTATTCAATCTTACGATTATCCGCTTTGTCCTTTGTACCCAACTATTATGTCTCATGTAAAATGTTTTATCAGGTCCTCAGCCAGCCAGAGCACCTGCTGGAGGATACACTCATCCTCTTTGCTCTACTTGCCACCGTAGGCACCCAGGACCATGTCGCCGTAATACTGATGCGTGCTCAAGTGTGGTCTTCCTGGCCATATTATGAAGGATTGCCGTAAGGGCGAGATGGAGGGTACATCGGGACATGCTGATACTAAGCCGCCTCCTACTGCCGGGCGTGTCTACACGACATCTCGGGACCAGGCCAACAAGTCTACAGGTACCATCAGTGGAATCTTGTATATGTATGGTCGCGCTGCATGTGTTCTTTTCAAAACGGGTGCTACTCGCTCGGTTATTTCTACTGCTTATGCTAAGAACATTAGGATGCCTCCCTTGCCACTAGAAAATAGGCTTACTATTTCCACGCCTTTGAGGGACTCTGTATTAATCACCCATGTATACAAGAGTCTTCCCCTAGAATTTGATGATAAGGTTCGACCTGTCGACGCACTTCCGCTGGACATGAATGACTTCGACATGATTTTGGGCAGGGATTGGCTATCCAAGTATCATGCTACCATAGACTGCCATTCATATCGGGTTATCTTCGGTGATGTCAATGCACCAGAGTACATTCATAATGGGTTCATACCCGGACGGTCTGTACAAATCATATCCACCCTGCAAGCGCGTGCACTACTGTCACATGGCTGCGAGGGTTATCTAGCTACGGTTCACGACATGGATGTTGAATCTCCATCGATTCAGGATCAACCTATAGTGTCGGAATTCTAAGACGTGTTTCCAGCAGAACTTCCGGGCATACCACCTGCACGAGAAGTGGAATTCAGTATCGAGCCGGTTCTAGGAGCTGAACCAATCTCCAAGGCTCCTTATCGCATGGCTCCCATAGAGCTGAAGGAGCTGAAGGATCAACTACAAGAACTTATCGAACATGTTTCATTCGACCGAGCGCATCTCCATGGGGCGCACCGGTTTTATTTGTTAAGAAGAAGGACGGCAGTATGCGTCTTTGCATAGACTATCGCGAGCTCAACAAGATTACCATTCGGAATAGATATCCACTGCCACGCATTGACGATCTGTTTGACCAACTCCAAGGGGCCTAACACTTCTCCAAGATCGATCTTAGGTCAGGCTATCATCAGTTACGAGTCAAGGAGCAGGATATTGCTAAGACTGCCTTTCATACTCGTTATGGCCACTACGAGTTTGTAGTTATGCCATTTGGCCTGACAAATGCTCCAGCAGTGTTCATGGATCTGATGAACAGGATCTTCCATGAATTTCTGGACAAATTCGTCATTGTTTTCATCGATGACATCCTGATTTTCTCTAAGTCCAAGGAGGAACACGAAGACCATCTTCGTACAATACTACAGATTCTTCGCCAGAAGCAGCTGTATGCTAAATTCTCCAAGTGTGAGTTCTGGTTAGACAAGGTGGCATTCTTAGGTCACATTGTATCAGCAGAAGGAATCACTATGGATCCAGCGAAGGTTGAGGCCATCACTAAGTGGCCGAGGCCGACATCAGCGACGGAAGTCCGCAGTTTCTTAGGCTTAGCTGGCTATTACCGTAGGTTCGTGGAGAACTTTTCCCGCTTAGCACTACCATTGACCAAACTGATGCGGAAAGGGGAGAAATTCGTCTGGACTGAAGATCGAGAGAAGAGCTTTGAAAACCTGAAGCAGAAGCTATTATCTGCACCTATTCTTACTCTACCATCTGGTACGGGTGGATTTCAAATCTACAGCGATGCATCGGGGAAGGGACTTGGCTGTGTTCTCATGCAACATGGGAAAGTGATCGCGTACGCTTCACGGCAGCTTAAGCCTTACGAAGAGAATTACCCCACGCACGATCTGGAACTTGCTGCAGTCATGTTTTCATTGAAGATATGGAGACACTACTTATATGGAGAATCATGTGACATTTTCACGGACCACAAGAGCTTGAAGTATATCTTCACTCAACGTGAACTGAACATGAGGCAGAGGAGATGGTTAGAGCTGTTGAAGGATTATGACATTAATCTTCAGTATCATCCCGGAAAGGCAAATGTAGTAGCAGATGCCCTTAGCAGAAAGTCCGGAATGATCAACAGCATTAGAATCGAAGAGGATATCATAAGAGACTTGGAGCGACTAGACATCGAGATCATGGTACGTGGACAGCACGGTTACTGGGCTAATCTTAGAGTAGAACCCGAGTTACTATCTAAGATCAAGGAAGCTCAGAAGGATGACGGATAATTATGGGCGATAGTTCAGAATTTGGAGAAGCAGACAGAAATCAGAGTGGATGCAGACGGTATCGTATGGCAGGGCACTAGACTTTGTGTTCCTGATGACCAAGAACTCCGGGAAGCTTTGCTAGCAGAAGCTCATAGCTCCCCATTCTCGATACATCCTGGTTCAACCAAAATGTACCATGACATCAAGCAGTACTTTTGGTGGAGTGGTATGAAGCAGGATGTAGCCACTTACGTCTCCAAATGTCTTACCTGCCAGCAGGTTAAGATCGAGCATCAGCGATCTGGCGGTCTCCTTCAACCGTTAGATATTCCAGAGTGGAAGTGGGATAAAATCACCATGGATTTTGTTACCGGTCTTCCGCCTACCAAAAGGAAGCACGATGCAATTTGGGTTATCGTTGATCGACTTACCAAATCAGCTCATTTCTTACCGATCCGCAAGGAAGATCCGGTAAGTAAACTCGCAGATACGTACAGACGAGAGATCATGAGACTACATGGTGCACCATCCAACATCGTCTCAGACAGAGATCCTCGATTCACTTCGCGCTTTTGGAAAAGTCTGCAGAAAGCTTGGGGTACACAACTTAAGCTTAGCACGACCTTTCATCCTCAAACGAACGGACAGTCGGAGCGAACCATTCAGACATTGGAAGATATGTTGAGGTCATGTGCGTTGGAATGGACGGGTGATTGGGACGAATACATCTGTTTGGTGGAGTTTGCGTACAACAACAGCTGGCACGCGAGCATCAAGTGTGCTCCATTTGAGATGTTGTATGGCAGAAAGTGTCGCGCCCCAATCTGCTGGGATCAGGTTGGCGAGCGAACAACTCGAAGGACCAGAAATCATAGAGATGACAAACGAGAAGATCGCAGTAGCTAGACAGAAGATTCAGGAGGCACGGTCACGTCAAAAGAGTTACGCCGACAAGCATCGTAGGGATTTACACTTTAACGTAGGAGATCACGTCTTCCTTAAGGTTTCGCCGGCACATGGTGTTAGACGCTTCAGGATTAAAGGGAAGCTCAGTCCTCGTTTCATCGGACCGTTTGATATCATTGAACGAGTCGGTGAAGTATCTTACCGATTGGCGTTACCTCCGCAACTTTCACATGTGCACAATGTGTTTCATGTGTCCTTACTCAGAGGGTATCAATATCATCCCCTTCACATGGTTCAGTATCCACTGGAACAGATTCGTGAAGATCTCACTTTTATAGAAGAACCCGAACGAGTTCTTGACAGGCAAGAACGAGTCATGAGAAAGAAGACGATTCCATTCGTCAAAATTTTATGGAGGGATCATACCGAGCAGGAAGCCACTTGGGAAACAGAGGAGTCTATCCGGACTTCTTACCCTCATTTCATATTTTGAATTCGGGTATGTTCTTCTTTTCCAGTTTACTTTATCTATAATTCGGGGACGAATTATTCTTTTTAGGGGGGAAGAGTTGTAAAACCCGCATGCTTTTACCATGCATAGTATCTTAAGTTCGTACGTACTAGTTAAAAACTTTCCTAATATAGCATGATTACAATTACGTATTAGGAGTTATGTATTACGTACGTGTTAGAACACGATAAGTATTTTATATGAACGATCACGTAATAATTATTTAGCAATAATTAATCACGAACATACGATCACGAGATCACGAGCGTAATTAAAACACGAGATATTATTAATTACGTATATATATTTAATACGAGCGTAATTAAATATATAAGTGTAGGATATTTACGTAACGAGAACTTTTAAAACACGAACATAATTAAACGTAAACATGTACGAAATTACAAGACACGAAACGAGGTACGGGACCCCCACAAGGGAGTCCCTACCCGCGGCCAAAAACAAGGTAATGGGCCAAGCCCATTACCAATTTTACTAAGAGGGGGTAAATAGAGTTTTTACTACTCAAATTTTTTTTTACAGAAGAATTTCAAGAAAACCTAGAAACCCTTCCTCTTTCTCCTTTGTGTGCCGCCACCTACAAACCACCATAAGGGGTGCGTTTGATCTTGGATCTTGTTATTTTAGTGTTTGTTCGTGTTTGTTCTTCACCCTTTTGATCCACGAATACGGTAAAATCTTTTTACTTGTTTTCTTTTTAATTAATCTTTTATTAATTAAGAACACATGATGTTTTTCATAAAAACACATTAATTAAACCTAGATCTAACATGTTTTGGTCATTAATTAATCAAAGGGATGGATCTAAGGGGTATTTGTTTTGGGCCGCAGGAACAACCGACCCCAAAGGGGGCTCGGTTTGGTTTAGCCGACCACCACCAAGACCTTTTTGGTCTTGGTTGGTGCGTGTGGTTCCCACGGTAGCAAGGGGGTACCACGATTTGGTTTGGGGTACGGTGTTTGTTCATATCCGGTACATGTTTTTAAGCTTAGATCCGGATCATGATTATGTTAGTTGTTTATGTTATAAACTTATGTTAAGAATTAAATTAATAAAGATGTAATTAATTAAATAACATGACTTAGGTTAACTAATTATTAATAAACATGAATTATTTTAACCTAAGTATTTTATTATTAAGACTTATAATTAATTAATTATTTTAAAAACCATGGATATAATTAATTAATTAAACATGACTTAGGTTATATTATTAGTATTTAATAATACATATTTTAACCTAAGTATTTAATATATTTAATTAAAACATGTCATACTTTAATTAAATATTATAACCTATAGTTTAATTAAATTACATGAAATAATTATTAAACTATATAATATATTATATGACTTAGAAAATAATCATGAAAATACGTAGGCTTATTTACTTAGCTTATTTAACCAGCTTATTTCTAATTATGGAAACTTTCTATTTTTAGAAACTTAATTAAATAAGGCAGCTATTTTATTTATGGAAACCAGCTATTTTTAGAAACTTATTTATTTAAGGCTGCTAATCTATTTATGAAAACTTATTTAATTAAGGCAGCTAATCTATTTATGGAAACTTTCTATATTTAGAAACTTATCTATTTTAAGCAGTAAATCTATTTTTGGAAACTTTCTATTTTTGGAAACTTTCTATTTTTGGAAACTTTCTATTTTTGGAAACTTTCTATTTTTGGTAACTTTCTATTTTTGGAAACTTTCTATTTTTGGAAACTTTCTATTTTTGGAAACTTTCTATTTAAGGAAACCTGCTATTTTTGGAAAGTTACTTATTATTACACAGTAAGTATATTAACACATGGAATATCAGTAATACTTAATCAGAATGAACAGAATGTAGGATTTAACACAGTTTAAGGCTTTAAACAGTGTAAAATAGTAAGAACACATAAAATAAGCTAAGACATGATATAAAACCAGCTATGTATATAGTAAGCAGATACTTATTTCATGTACGTATTTACGTAGCACTAGTGTTTCGGAAGTAGGATTCTCGCAGTTCATCGTTCTCGTTCACTGAACATAAGGTACGGATTCCCGTCCTTTCAGTATGGACATTCTTTCCTTATTAGGATTTCCCCGTATGAAGCCAACTGTTTTCCCGTAGTATAAGTATGAGTTTGATTGCTTATGTTTAAATATGATTACCTATTGCCATATACATGCATGACCAGTTCACCTAGTTATGGAGGTACCATAACCATAACATTAGAGGCACTGATGTTATGACTTCACCACGGCGGAGTGATTGCTCGTGGTGTCCCTTCAGCTTTCGGCCATTTATTATATTTATCATGTGGGGTGTATGGGTGCATCCTAGTTACACGTTTTTATTCAGGATATCATGGTGAATGTGGTGTGTGCCTTGCATCCTTCACAAGGAGCTGATCCCTCCTACCCATAAAACCAGTATATTAAATTAGAGGCAACCCCTCTAATTTGCATGATGAGGTCACCCTTCCAATTATTCATGCACGGTGGATATTCATGACCTATATTGGCTAAATGGTAAAATATGACAAACAGTTTTTATAAGATAAACGTAAGACTTTCAAACTATAAAACCAGTTTTACTAAGACTTAACCAGGTTACTCGGGACTTAGTTTTTTCCGCTGTTATTATGTTATACGCTTATCCTATTCATGCTTTATTGTACATCCGTGCACTGAGCGTATTGCTCAGCCGTTTTCCTTTTCTATGTTCCCAAAACGGCAGGTACTCAGGGACGCTCGTAGACACTAAGAGTACGTGCATATGGACTGGAAGCTGTCTAGCCTTCTTTACATTATGCATCTCTTTTCTTTATGATACTTATGCTTTGGACATTGTTTCGTCCTTTTCCTTTACTATACTATGTTTGTGTGTGATGAGCTTTACTTTTGGACTACCGATGTTTGATTCCGGTATTTTCCTTTATATGGTCAAGTAATGTTTAGACATTTTACCTTGTATGCTTTGATGACACGCCATAATTGCTGTGATATTTCAATTTTCAAAATGGGGTGTTACACCACAAGTCTAAGTGAATAAGGACACCTAGACCTGTGGAAATATGACCACTCAAAGGGAAAGGCTCCCTGATCTGCTTAGAAAAATGGCATACATCACACGGGTCATTATGTTCAGGTTTACTAATTTTGAAAAAGGATTTTAAGAAAGTTATAACTTGGTCAGATGGATGACCAAGTCTGTTATGCCAAACACTCTTAGAGACATGACAACATATAATAGAATAATTACTCTTAAGATTAGGAGCCTTACACTCAGTATCAAACAAATACAAACCACCACATTCTCTACTAGTCCCCATAATGTTCTCTTTTTTCAAATCCTGAATAACACAATCATATTCATTAAACCCTACATGTAACTTACTGTACTTAATGATTTTGATAACAGACAATAGACTAAAAGTGTATTCTGGTATAACCAACACATAAAATAATACAACATTACTCATTAACCTTAAATTGCCAACACTTCTAATTTTAACAACAGTCCCATTAGGGTGTCCAACATTTATATTTAAATCAGAAATGTTAATCACATCAGTCTTGTTTTTAGTTGTAGAAGTAATGTGTCGATTTACCCTAGAATCAATAATCCAACCAAAACGGAAAATAGAGTCCCCAGCTTTGACATTAGCATTAAAGCAGTTGTAAAAATGATTGTTAAAAAACACATTGGCATTAAAAAGGTGTAATTAATACCTGCCATGTTAGATTGAACACCAGAACTATCTAAACCACTTGAAGAACTCTTTTCACCAATTAGACTCATAAGTTTAGCAATTTGATCATTGGAGAAAGGAGTAAAAGCACTAGCATTTTGAACATCAACATTGTTACTAGAAAAATTCTTGTTGTTTCCTTTGTTATTAGAAACATTCTTGTTTTTAAAGTTCCTTTTGTAGCCATTAGGATATCCAATCAGCTCAAAACATCTATCTATGGTATAACCTTTCATACCAGAGTTCTCACATTTTAAGGAATCACACTGAAACTTGTTGTAAGAGTTATTACCATTATAAGAGGCATTGCAACGAGAACTGTTATTGTTCCTATTAGTGTTATTCCCATAACTAGATTTATTGGTATTATTACCATAACTAGAGTTATTGTTACTAGAATTGAAATTTCTGTAAGGAATAGCACCTCTAGTCTCAACAGTCTTGGCATTAAAGGAATTGACCTGTGTTTTAGGAACCACAGAAATAGTACCCAAACCTCTATGAGACTCCTCATGATGTAAGTGTGGATGTGTATATGTGATTTATTTGAGATTACGTTATAGGGTAAATTAGAAAATTACCTTTAGGAAAAAGTAATAGACTAATAATACCAATGACGAATTCAATTAAACACGTGAGTGAGTCGAGTTCGTTGTACACGAAGATCTTATGAATTCGAGACGTTTTGCTTTGATTTGGACAATTGATTTGAATTGGTTTTCGGTTTTTAAACTACGATTAATTCTACCAATTTAAAACCTAATTTGCATGAATCGTACCCAATTGAATTCTAAAAGACAATTTTATAAAAACTATTAAAAATTTAAACTAATTCTATTTAGAAATTTACTTTTAATAAAACAAAAATTATTTAGTTCTAAAATTTATTTCAGACAATATTAATTAGAACTAAATTATTTAAAAAAACAAATCCTAAAACAATTTAAATCTAAAGGTTATAAAATATTTATTTATTTATTTGTTTATTTTATTTTTTTATATTATTTAAATCTAATAATTTTTATTTGCCAAATTTAAATAAACTTTTTATTGAAAGAAATAAAACTTTGTAAACTAACATTTTAAGTATACGTTTATAAGAAAAACAGACAATCCCAAAATTATATTATAAAAGGTTGCAAACAAAGATATAAACAAAATGGTGAGCCCAGCTCAGTTGGTTTGGGTCGTTTGGCGTTGAACGGCAGGTCTCGAGTTCGAGATCTGCGAATGGCAGTATTTGATTTTGATTTTTTTTAAACAGTAAAACAATATATTCAATGCTAAATAATCCAGCAATAACAACATTCAACAGATTAATCATTCAGTACAAATACTAACCATAATCAGCAGTGAATCAATTTTAACATACAATAACAATAGATTATGAAAACAATAACACTAACTTTAAACCATAATCAACTAACAATCATGAGATAATAATTAAATAGTTTAAACCAAAATCAACTAACATGGAACAAAGCATGATCTTAAACATATCAGTAAATCTGATAGTACTCTCTTTGAGAATAAAAGTCACAAAAACAGTAGAGTAAACTATGAAAATCAGTAACTACGAGCAGGCAACCAATTGACAATCAAATCTATAAACCACTAGAGAAAAAAAAAACTCAGCAGACTTCAAATCAAAACAAAGTTAAGCAGTACTATGCTGTATCAGGAAAACCAAATGTAACTAAACAGTCGCATAAATTCAGATTGAAATAAACGAACAGCAGTATTAAAAATCTCACAGCCTAACAGACTCGACAAAAAAAGTATGCAGCAATCGATATTGAAACTCGAACAAAAGTACAGAAACAATAGCTTATTCAAGCAACCTATTTAACTGAAGGCAGACTATTAACGAGAACATAGGCAACGATGGATTTACACATTTGCTCAAATAAGTTCAAGTGAACATAAACCCATAAACGAGTTACTAAGCAATAAAATGGAAAATAGCAGCTCATTAATCACACAAGAAAACAAATCAGTTAGCACTACTGATTAACAAAAATCACTTCAACTGAAACGCATCTAAATCATCAAGAACATAGTGATAAACAGCAGCAATCTATAGATAACCAAACATAGAACGATAATGATAAAGAAACAGAGGCTTAGCTTAAGTTAATAAGCAGTTTATGCAAAACCTGAATAAAAACGTGACATTCTAGCAGACTCTAATCAACCATTCACATAAACATGAAAACTAAAATCCAGACCTTAATATCAATTATACGCAACACTAATATCAATGAACAGAATCAAACACCCTAAATAAACACTCAAATCATTCTAAACATTTTTATCCAAGTAAAATAATTCAAAGCAGATTCGTTTAATTCAGTTTCCATTAAAACATAAATCAGTAAATTACTCAAAAAGGAACGAAAGTGGTGCACCTTTAACCTCTGCTCAAAACGAGGTCGATAAATTTGCTCAATAGAGCTTTTCTTTACGCCCGTAGCTGACGAGCCACGGACTACACTCCAAATTTATATCAACACTATCTATCCTATTGTCGACCTTCGACACTAAACCCTCGCCATTTAAACATCTTCAAGTTACAATCATCAGCTTACGTTTATCACTTGTTTTTAAACTCATTCAGTGGGAATAAGCTTTAATCCCTTATCCAATCTCAATCACCCACTTAAGCTATAGAGTTATCTTAAATGAGCAATACTCAATTATAACGAGTTTATAGCTTAACATTACAAACAATTTAAACGAAAAATTAAACGTGAGATTTAAAGAGAATAAAACTGAAACTCAAATTTTATTAAATCAAAGAGAAATTACAACGTTTATAAAAAGGAGAAAATACAATTTCTAACTAAAAACTAACATTATAACTTTAAGAAAGAAAAAGGGATGAAAAATACAAGAGATTTCGTGGGTTTTTATAGCCATCCCAGGCTGTTGATGAAGAGGATATTCGCATCACCTTTGGAATATTCGAATCTTCATTCTTCTCTTTCTTCACTTGATTCTGTCTTGATTCAATGTATCAGCCCATCTTGATGATGTGGAAGGTTTTTATTGGTTGGATTGAGGGGAGTGAGCTGTTTCAACCAATGAAAAGGGAACACGTCACCTATTTCTTCCATCTTCTAGTTCCGACTTCACAGGGAATTAATTACCACTCGTGTGCAACACACGAGTACATCAAAACCCCCTTGTTTAATTAACTTTAAGGTAATATGAATAGTGATTAGGGTTAAAAAAACAGTGAATAGGTTTTTATAGTTTTTTGGGGAAGATAAGGGAGAAGGGTGAACATAGGTTTTATCGTTTATTTATGAGAAAAAATGGGTGAAGGAAAACAATTATTCATTGTGGAAAGTGACGTGTGGTGAGTATTGTAACTGGTAAAAAACGTCTCCATGTTTATTAATAAACATGGGCTTGCAGCCCATTAAATTCGCATCCCATTCCTTAATAATGTTTTGGGCTTTTTAAAAAAAACTTGGACCCAAACAAATAAAACTCCCATCCGTCCTTTAAGATTTTGGGCCTAAATTGGGTTTTAACTCCAATTTGCAAACATTCATTCCACAAATGGGCTTTTAGGCCCATTTAGCATTTGTGGGTCCCACTAAGCCCATGAACTTGACAAATGATGAAATCCGCTAAAGTTGAGCTCGATTTTGGCTTCTTTGATCTTTTCCTTCAAACACGTGTCGGTTTTGCCGGTTTTTGTGATTATTGGTACCAACACACATGAAACAAGAAATATACGAACACAAGGCATATTTGATACAATTGATGCATAATTTCATTGTTTTAAGCTACAAATGATATGAGTATTTAAGCTCATATCAAATTCCCCCATGCTAAGCAATTGTCGTGTCCTCACGCAATGATAAAATAAAACATTAACTACACCATTATTCAAACTTTTGACATTTTATTTTGCAAAGACATAATGTAACTTTCATTATTGAAAAATCACTTTAAGGATCATAAAACTCAAATAGATTCATCGTCCTCGACTTTTCACTTTTCCATGCCAAGTGCAAAAACAAGATCATTGTTATTATAAGTTGGTAGACTAACACGAACTCATGTGGGCTAATTATTCACTTAGACTCCCTTATTCCTAGGTGTATCTCTTATATTTTATTGTTGTCTTGAATGATCACGAGGATGCATTGTTGACTTATTTCGATACTTTATTAGGCCGAAAATAAAGTGAACGATTTAATCAATAGTTAGCTAAAGGACAAAATCTTTTAAAACTGCTTCTCGGGACTTCATAAAGTTCATATCTTGGCATAACTTGCTTCGCGATTTGAGACCTTTCTCGGACCGATATTTGGCAACGAATTTTATACTTCAAACCTTGAGAGACGTTCATGAAATAATGGTCTTCTCTTCATATAGGAATTTCTTCACTTGAAGTTTTGAGAGATTCATACTTGGACCACGACTTCTTCATTTTTCTCCAATCTTTATTTGGGATTTTGATATACAACGATCCGCCTCCTTTTTGGACTTGGCTTCATTTATCCTCATACCTTATTATGGTCTTTTTGGATAGACTTCTCCATGACTTTTGGGGAGTATTTTGCTTTTCGTCGTGTGTCTCGATCCTTCATATTGATTTTTGATAAATGATTCTTCACATCACTTGAGATCTTTAGCAATAAAACATAGCCCTCATGTCTTGTTAGGACCTTTTTGGACTCGCCAATCTTCGCATCCCGCTTCAATAAGTTATGCCTTGGCTATGAACTCTAATCCATACCGAGCAACTTTTAAACGATCTTGGGCTAGAAGCTAAGTAACTTTTAAAATCGTTCAACCTTATTTATTGCAAATAAATTTATTAACAAGCGATGGGAGAATAGGCTTATAATTAACTCACATAAATTCCCGAAAGAATACCAAACTTATAATTGGCTCTATCATTTCTTGTTCTCCATATTGTAAATTTTCAAGAATGTGAAATCAATGGATACTTAGCCTATTAAATCAAAGTTTTGGGTTTTCAAGTCATCTATAGGATCTTGCATCTTCTTATACTTTTGCAAGTTTTAGAATTTACGTTTTAAAGTTCCCTTGATAGACGACTTTCTAGGATCAATTATAGGAGCTTGCGAAAAGTTCTTGTTCTTAACTCGTATGAATTAAGACTTTCGCGTTTTAAAGCTCCCTATATAATAGCCTAGCAAAACTTAATTCAAATACGTTAAGGAAAAGCTAAGGTTAAAAACCGAGTCGAGTCAAAACCTATTCTTATTTTTACCAACGGAAAGCCTACATTCGTGTCAAAAACACTTACTTTATTTATTAAAACTTAAAAATAACACAAAAAATTTAAAATTTTATTGAAAAATGAGAAAACAATACGTTTGGACACGACAAAAGCAATTGCAAGCGATTATATCGATTGACTCCCCCATGCTAAAACCAAACATTGTCCTCAATGTTTCTTAGCTCAAGGGTGACACCCCCTTGCTAAGAAACGAAGAGTCTAATGCAAATTCCTAGCATGGAAAGAGTACGCAAATCTATAAGCCGTTTATTAATTATGCCTCAAGAAAAACGTTAGTCGATAAAAATCAAGGGTAAAGAGTGTGTGCCCCTTTTGGCATTCAAAGAATGGAAGATCAAGTGGACCGGCAAAAACCAAACACGAGAGTCTTCAAATATTAGGGTCGTACCTAAGAACACAACACAACAAAAACACGAGCACGAGCTTGAAAGATCAAGCCTTATTAGTGTTAGAAAATAGAAAGAAGATAGAATGTACTCGTTTTTGTTCACCGAGTCATGAGCTCGACTCGATCCCCGCATTCATTGGTCCTTAGGGAAAATGGTGCAAACCGGCATATTGGAGTAAAAACCAACATAAAGCACGATGTCGGGGTCAAAGATCTCATCCTCGTTATCCGATGACAAACGAAAGGATAAAACTCCAACACAAATCTCTAAAACAAGATGAAAATCACAAACGATGGAATGGATATAGCATGCTCCCCGAGATAGACTCGCACCAAGATGATCGAAAAATCTTTCAATTATTACATCGGTGAAAGGCCGAGATTTCCCTAAATCGAAGATTCCAGGATCGAATACCTCGTCCTCGGAGGAGAAAGGAATGGACAACACGGTGTCGTCCCCCCATGCTAATCCAAGATCATATAAAGCACATGGTAATGGTGGGATAAAAATCTCATCAATAGTAGAATCAACATTCTTTGCTTTAACGACCATTTCACCCTTAGAAATGTAATCAACAGGGTCATGGTACTCAATATGAGACACATGAAAAACCCGCACATTAAGGTCAAAGTTGGTGGGAGGAGGACTTGGGACGAAATCATCATCAAGTAAATTCTCTAAAAAGAGAGCGTCCCCCTTCGGGTCGATATCATCAACACCCGGCGGTATCGAATCATTAGAAGCAAGAAAAGTATCAATCTCCTCCATAAACGGATCACTATCCTCAACGGGAATAGGAGATGGAGAGAAAAACTTGGCATTAGGCTTAGAATTTAAAGCCTCGATCCTAGAAATGAGAAGATAGACGTTGGATAATTTTTCACGAAGAACCACGTCCTCCACATCTAAATGAGTAAGTTCATCGGAGAACTTCTCGAGGATCGGAATAGTCAAATCAACCTCATTTCCCGGTGGAAATGGGTCTAAAGGAGCAAGTTCAAAAGTGAACCTCTCAAAAATCGGATCACTATCATCCTCATTTCCCGGTGGAAATGGGTGAAGAAGAGTAGGTTCATCGGTAAACCCCTCAAAATCCGAGTCGTGAATATCATCTTTATAAGAAAGTTCATCGGAGAACTCCTCATTAGAAAATTCACTAGAAGTAGAATCATTCTCAAAATCTTCATTTCCATCACAATTTTCATCATTAGAATTGGAGAAAATATCAAAGTGAATGGAAGAAGTCGAGTCATCACAATGTGGCAAATCACACATCTCATTGGAAATACCGTCAAACTCTCTTGGGTTTTGGACAAGAATAGTACTAATATGCTCGTCCCCCTTGCTTAGAGAATTTTCGGGTTCCACGGTGGAAGAATCATGAGAGATTTCCTCATCATCTAGGATGGGAGAATCCTCGGGCTCAATAGCCGGCAAGATACGAATAGGAAATACGATAGCACTAGACGAAGGATGAAGAGCCATAAGATCTCGCAAAGAAATAGTACTATCCTCATCATCATCCAAAAGAAGAGAACGCTCGATTTCACGATTAGCAAGATATTTTTCTTCCTCTTGAATTTTTTCTTTCTTTCGAATCTCAATGCTTAAACCATTATAATCTTGCGAAAGTTGCCTAATCCTTAGTTCACAATCTCTTCTAAATCCCTCATCAATTATTTCTCCATGAAATCGTCGACTTCCTAATTCATTAGTAATGTCATTAATCTCTTGATTAATTTGTCTCTTTTCAAGCAACAAGTCTTCAATGCTCTTTTCAACAATTTCGACATTTCTTTGGCACATTGTTTCACATCGTTCAACATCGAAAGAATATTGTGGAGATTGGTCAAAACCGGAAGGAATCGAATTATAGCAAGGATTAGGCTCATAAAAATTTTGATCTCTCGGTTGACAACAAAAACTCTCGTGAGGACCTCCACAATACTCACAACAAAGATATTGTTGTGATAAACTCGGTAAATCTTGTGGATAACAATTATCATTAAAGTTTTGATTGTAGCTCGGTTCTTGCTCGTAATTAAGCGAGAATCGATGCGAACAATCATTACTAAAATGAGAATCATTTCCACAAAACTCACACGAGGGTGTCTCGTATGTAGGGTGTGGAGGTGGATTGAAATCGAGAGAATTATTCGAAAAATTCGGATTTTCACATGAAGTAATATCATTACAAGAAGGACAAAATCCAACACATATATCGTGACGTAAGTCATTTCCACAACGCTCACACGTGCACCACCGACATGGTAAAAAACCATATAACGGTTCTCCACACCCAACACAATCGACAAAGGAAGAATTAAAATTTAGAGGGTGAGGAGAAAAAGAATTAAACATGATAGAGGATTAAGAAGATTATTTTTGGTATTTTTCATAAAAACGAGAAAAACGATACATACTATATAATAAGAAAATAACGAAACTTTCCGAGGACGGAAAGGGTCTTCAAATCAACGATCAACAAATCTCCACAAAAGCGAATCGTACACAAGATCCCCGGCAGCGGCGCCAAAATTTTTGATGTAAGTGTGGATGTGTATATGTGATTTATTTGAGATTACGTTATAGGGTAAATTAGAAAATTACCTTTAGGAAAAAGTAATAGACTAATAATACCAATGACGAATTCAATTAAACACGTGAGTGAGCCAAGTTTGTTGTACACGAAGATCTTATGAATTTGAGACATTTTGCTTTGATTTGGACAATTGATTTGAATTGGTTTTCGGTTTTTAAACTACGATTAATTCTACCAATTTAAAACCTAATTTGCATGAATCGTACCCAATTGAATTCTAAAAGACAATTTTATAAAAACTATTTAAAATTTAAACTAATTCTATTTAGAAATTTACTTTTAATAAAACAAAAATTATTTAGTTCTAAAATTTATTTCAGACAATATTAATTAGAACTAAATTATTTAAAAAAACAAATCCTAAAACAATTTAAATCTAAAGGTTATAAAATATTTATTTATTTATTTGTTTATTTTATTTTTTCTATATTATTTAAATCTAATAATTTTTATTTGCCAAATTTAAATAAACTTTTTATTGAAAGAAATAAAACTTTGTAAACTAACATTTTAAGTATACGTTTATAAGAAAAACAGACAATCCCAAAATTATATTATAAAAGGTTGCAAACAAAGATATAAACAAAATGGTGAGCCCAGCTCAGTTGGTTTGGGTCGTTTGGCGTTGAACGGCATGTCTCGAGTTCGAGACCTGCGAATGGCAGTATCTGATTTTGATTTTTTTTTAAAACAGTAAAACAATATATTCAATGCTAAATAATACAGCAATAACAACATTCAACAGATTAATCATTCAGTACAAATACTAACCATAATCAGCAGTGAATCAATTTTAACATACAGTAACAATAGATTATGAAAACAATAACACTAACTTTAAACCATAATCAACTAACAATCATGAGATAATAATTAAATAGTTTAAACCAAAATCAACTAACATGGAACAAAGCATGATCTTAAACATATCAGTAAATCTGATAGTACTCTCTTTGAGAATAAAAGTCACAAAAACAGTAGAGTAAACTATGAAAATCAGTAACTACGAGCAGGCAACCAATTGACAATCAAATCTATAAACCACTAGAGAAAAAAAAACTCAGCAGACTTCAATCAAAACAAAGTTAAGCAGTACTATGCTGTATCAGGAAAACCAAATGTAACTAAACAGTCGCATAAATTCAGATTGAAATAAACGAACAGCATTATTAAAATTCTCACAGCCTAACAGACTCCACAAAAAGAAGTATGCAGCAATCGATATTGAAACTCGAACAAAAGTACAGAAACAGTAGCTTATTCAAGCAACCTTTTAACTGATGGCAGACTATTAACGAGAACATAGGCAACGATGGATTTACACATTTGCTCAAATAAGTTCAAGTTAACATAAACCCATAAACGAGTTACTAAGCAATAAAATGGAAAATAGCAGCTCATTAATCACACAAGAAAACAAATCAGTTAGCACTACTGATTAACAAAAATCACTTCAACTGAAACGCATCTAAATCATCAAGAACATAGTGATAAATAGCAGCAATCTATAGATAACCAAACATAGAACGATAATGATAAAGAAACAGAGGCTTAGCTTAAGTTAATAAGCAGTTTATTCAAAACCTGAATAAAAACGTGACATTCTAGCAGACTCTAATCAGCCATTCACATAAACATGAAAACTAAAATCCAGACCTTAATATCAATTATACGCAACACTAATATCAATGAACAGAATCAAACACCCTAAATAAACACTCAAATCATTCTAAACATTTTTATCCAAGTAAAATAAAACAAAGCAGATTCGTTTAATTCAGTTTCCATTAAAACATAAATCAGTAAATTACTCAAAAAGGAACGAAAGTGGTGCACCTTTGACCTCTGCTCAAAACGAGGTCGATAAATTTGCTCAATAGAGCTTTTCTTTACGCCCGTAGCTGACGAGCCACGGACTACACTCCAAATTTATATCAACACTATCTATCCTATTGTCGACCTTCGACACTAAACCCTCGCCATTTAAACATCTTCAAGTTACAATCATCAGCTTACGTTTATCACCTGTTTTTAAACTCATTCAGTGGGAATAAGCTTTAATCCCTTATCCAATCTCAATCACCCACTTAAGCTATAGATTTATCTTAAATGAGCAATACTCAATTATAACGAGTTTATAGCTTAACATTGCAAACAGTTTAAACGAAAAATTAAACGTGAGATTTAAAGAGAATAAAACTGAAACTCAAATTTTATTAAATCAAAGAGAAATTACAACGTTTATAACCCAAAATAAACACTCAAATCATTCTAAACATTTTTATCCAAGTAAAATAAAACAAAGCAGATTCGTTTAATTCAGTTTCCATTAAAACATAAATCAGTAAATTACTCAAAAAGGAACGAAAGTGGTGCACCTTTGACCTCTGCTCAAAACGAGGTCGATAAATTTGCTCAATAGAGCTTTTCTTTACGCCCGTAGCTGACGAGCCACGGACTACACTCCAAATTTATATCAACACTATCTATCCTATTGTCGACCTTCGACACTAAACCCTCGCCATTTAAACATCTTCAAGTTACAATCATCAGCTTACGTTTATCACCTGTTTTTAAACTCATTCAGTGGGAATAAGCTTTAATCCCTTATCCAATCTCAATCACCCACTTAAGCTATAGATTTATCTTAAATGAGCAATACTCAATTATAACGAGTTTATAGCTTAACATTGCAAACAGTTTAAACGAAAAATTAAACGTGAGATTTAAAGAGAATAAAACTGAAACTCAAATTTTATTAAATCAAAGAGAAATTACAACGTTTATAAAAAGGAGAAAATACAATTTCTAACTAAAAACTAACATTATAACTTTAAGAAAGAAAAAGGGATGAAAAATACAAGAGATTTCGTGGGTTTTTATAGCCATCCCAGGCTGTTGATGAAGAGGATATTCGCATCACCTTTGGAATATTCGAATCTTCATTCTTCTCTTTCTTCACTTGATTCTGTCTTGATTCAATGTATCAGCCCATCTTGATGATGTGGAAGGTTTTTATTGGTTGGATTGAGAGGAGTGAGCTGTTTCAACCAATGAAAAAGGAACACGTCACCTATTTCTTCCATCTTCTAGTTCCGACTTCACAGGGAATTAATTACCACTCGTGTGCAACACACGAGTAAATCAAAACCCCCTTGTTTAATTAACTTTTGGGTAATATGAATAGTGATTAGGGTTAAAAAAACAGTGAATAGGTTTTTACAGGTTTTTTGGGGAAGATAAGGGAGAAGGGTGAACATAGGTTTTATCGTTTATTTATGAGAAAAAATGGGTGAAGGAAAACAATTATTCATTGTGGAAAGTGACGTGTGGTGAGTATTGTAACTGGTAAAAAACGTCTCCATGTTTATTAATAAACATGGGCTTGCAGCCCATTAAATTCGCATCCCATTCCTTAATAATGTTTTGGGCTTTTTAAAAAAGACTTGGACCCAAACAAATAAAACTCCCATCCGTCCTTTAAGGTTTTGGGCCTAAATTGGGTTTTTAACTCCAATTTGCAAACATTCATTCCACAAATGGGCTTTTAGGCCCATTTAGCATTTGTGGGTCCCACTAAGCCCATGAACTTGACAAATGATGAAATCCGCTAAAGTTGAGCTCGATTTTGGCTTCTTTGATCTTTTCCTTCAAACACGTGTCGGTTTTGCCGGTTTTTGTGATTATTGGTACCTACACACATGAAACAAGAAATATACAAACACAAGGCATATTTGATACAATTGATGCATAATTTCATTGTTTTAAGCTACAATTGATATGAGTATTTAAGCTCATATCACCTCACGATGAACAATCACAAAATCATCTTTGACATCAGGCAAATCAGTTTGAGTAAGCAAAGTACTTCTAATTGGTTGATAAATTTCATCTAAGCCTATTAGGAATTGTATAAGTTTCATCAACTGATTATGTTTATGATGGAGGCCCAAGTATTGAAGAACGGGTTGGATTGTTTCTGGAGGCCCGAGATCGCGTGACGAAGAGGGGTTTAGTAAAACGGGCATAAGTTTTGCATCCTAAGTCCGTTTTCAGCCCGTGACCTGTCAAAACGTGAGTAAAAAGGAGGCGGACGATGTTGTAACCACCTTTTAGCTGGTTTCGGATATCCCAAGGCCCGAAAAGCCTTTTTACTATCAGTTTTTCACATTTTTATGTTTTTTTCACTTTCAGTTGACTTTGTCTTTAACCTACGGTCCAGCCCATTAGATTTTTAGGGTTTTTCTTTGTTTGCAGTCATTATTTAATGAATTTGATGTAACCCTAGCAAGACAGTTATCAGTTTAATATAAGTTAAACCACTGGTCGTTGTGTTTCCGTGTTTTACCCTAATTTTCAGGCATTCTTCAGAATCAACGATTATTAGCAGAATTTTTTCAGGCATTCTTGTTGAATCAACAAATACAATTAATTAGCTTTGCTACTTTGTTTTTTAGTCTACATCAGTTGGTATCAAAAGCAAAAGTTCCTAATCAAGATGCCTCCAAGGAGAACTAGGCCTATTCACTATGTGAATGAATAGGAATGTGAGCAGCGTATGATGGACAGAATGGAGGAGCGATTCGATCAAATGGTTTATCAATTGACCGACCAGATGAACAATTTGATGAACAATAGGAAGCCTCGTAATCGCCGTCATGAGGATGAAGAAGCAGATCTGGTAGAAAATTTGTTTGCTGATGGTTCGTCTTGTGATGAACAATCTGCAGGGCGACCAAGGAGGAATCAAAGGGAGGATAGTAGTAGGCGTTGGGAATCAAAGGGAGGATAGCAAATCTGGTAGAAAATTTGTTTGTTGATGGTTCGTCTTGTGATGAACAATCCCGAGGGGTTCATTGATTGGTTTGTTACTGTTGAAGAAGTATTCGAATTCAAGGAAGTTCCTGAAGACAAGAAGATTTCATTGATCGCTACCAAGCTACGTGGTAGGGCATCTGCGTGGTGGCAACAATTGAAGCTAACAAGGGGAAGAGTTGGGAAGTCAAAGATCACGAGTTGGCAGAAGATGTAGAAGGTCATGAGGGATAATTTTATTCCTCATAACTACCAGCGAATGATGTACCAGCGGTTACAGAATCTGAAACAGGGGGCTAAGTCTGTTAAAGATTATACAACCGAATTTTACCAACTAATTGCAAGGAATGACATTCAAGAGACAGAAGATCAGATTTCCTCTTGATACATTGGTGGTTTAAGAGTCCAGTTCATGGATTTTGTTAACATGTTTGATCCGATGACACTTTCTGAAGCATATCAGCGTGCACTGACTTTTGAGAAGCAGAACCGACGAGGGGGAGTTCGTCTTCTTCTATAATAACAGGTGCTTCTGGTTCGGGTAATGCGGTATCTCGTTTTGCCCTAAGTCAGGCTAAAGCAGTTGGTGAGAATACTGGACCAGTTCCTAAAGCGACCGGTAGTGGTGGGTTCAAGTGCTTTAACTGTGGTGAACCTGGTCACCGACAGTCGGATTGTAAGAAAGCTGGGAAGAGGAAGTTATTTATTGAACGTGAGGAAGATGATGATGTGGTTTATGATGATTACTTGGGAGACGCGGTCAATGATGCAGAACTTGAGTATAAGGAGGAGTACGTGTCTGGAGATGTGGGGGTGAATTTAGTGGTAAGGCGCTCCTACTTAACACCTTCTGCTGATGGTGATGATTGGCTCAAACACAACATCTTTCAGTCAACTTTTACCATTATGGATAAGGTTTGCACTTTTGTATGTGATTCAGGTAGTTGTGATAATTTAATAGCTGAAGAAGTAGTCCAGAAATTAGGGTTGAAAACTGAAAATCGTCCCAAACCTTATAAGTTACAATGGCTTAAAAAAGGCGGCGAGAGAACAGTTTCTAAGCGTGTGCATGTTACATTTTCTGTAGGAACAACATATAAGGATACTATTTGGTTTGATTTAGTGCCCATGGATGCTTGTCACTTGTTGTTGGGTAGACCTTGGGAGTATGATCGTAACATTACTCACAGCTGGAGAACTAATACTTATAGTTTCCTATTTGAGGGTGTGAAAATTACTTTGATTCCAAATAAACCCGAATAATTAGTTAATAAACCTCCTGGTACCTTACTAACTCTTTCGCAGTTTGAAGACGAGTTGGAGGTGGGGGCTGATGTTTTTGTTCTAATTGGGAAGGAGGTTGCTGAAGAGAGTGAAATTCCGGAAGCCGTGATTCCTTTACTTGAGGAATTTTCTGATGTTTTCCCTGAAGAATTACGTGATGGGTTGCCACCATTTCGTGACATCCAACATCATATTTATCTAGAGCCTGGGTCACAGCTTCCTAACAGGCCACATTATAGGATGAGCCCGGGAGAACATGAGGAGTTGCACAGGCAGGTTGAGGAGCTGGTTTCCAAGGGTCATGTTCGTGAGAGTATGAGCCTGTGTGCTGTTCCTGCCCTATTGAATCTAAAGAAGGATGGTACGTGGCGTATGTATGTTGATAGTCGAGCCATCAAAAATCTTACTGTGAGGTACAGGTTTCCTATTCCTCGGCTTGATGATTTACTTGACCAGATTAGTTGTGCTACTATTTTTACAAAACTGGATTTGAAGAGTGGATATTACCAGATTCGTCTTAGACCTGGTGATGAGTGGAGGACCGCTTTCAAGACCCGTGAAGGGTTGTATGAGTGGTGGGTCATGCCTTTTGGTTTATCAAACGCCCCAAGCACATTTATGCGTGTGATGAATCAACTGCTCATGCCTTTTATTGGCAAGTTTGTGGTTGTTTATTTTGATGGCATTCTTATTTATAGTGCTTCTCATAATGAGCATGTCAATCATGTGAGGCAGGTCTTGACCTTACTTCGAAAGGACAATTTTTATGCATCCACAAAGAAGTGTGTGTTCATGACCCCTAAAGTTTTGTTTTTAGGGTATGTTGTTTCTGGTGATGGCATACATGTGGATGAGTCTAAGGTAGCAGCTGTTCAGGAGTGGCCAACTCCAACTACCATTACTAAAGTTCGGAGTTTCCATGGTCTTGCTTCTTTCTACAGGCGGTTTATCCCTAATTTTAGTTCCGTTATGGCCCATTTGACAGACTCTATGAAGGGAAAGTCATTTGTGTGGACGGAGGAAGGAGAGCTGGCTTTTCAGGTTGTCAAGGAAAAGCTTACTACAGCGCCAATCCTGGTATTGCCTGATTTTTCTAAAGTTTTTGAGCTTCATACCGATGCTTCTAAGGTTGGAATTGGTGGATTTCTTAGTCAAGGTAGACGACATGTTGCCTATTTTAGTGAGAAGTTGACAGGGCGGAAGTCCAGGTACTCTACTTATGACTTGGAGTTTTATGCAGTAGTCCAAGCTATGAAGCATTGGCAAAATTATTTGTTTTCATAAGGAGTTTGTTTTGTTCACTGACTATGATTCCTTATGACATATTCGTACTCAAGATAAGGTTTCACATAAGCATGGGCGTTGGTTGGCTTTTCTTGAGAAATTTACTTTTGTGGTGAAACACAAAACGGGTGCTTCCAATCGTGCTGCTGATGCCTTAAGCAGGAGGAGTAGTTTACTTGTAACCATGCAGGTTGATGTTCCAGGACTGGATGTCATTCGTGACATGGTGACTGTGGATCCATACTTTTCAATTGTGCTGCAGGATTTGCAATCCGGAGAGAAAACATATTCTGTTATGCATGATGGGTTCCTATTCAAAAGGAATCAACTTTGTATTCCTGATTCAAGTCTTCGCTTGCAAATTATTAAGGAGTTGCATGGTGAAGGACATGTTGGTCGTGATCTCACTTTACAGCTGGTTCAAGCTTCTTATTTTTTGCCTACTATGAGGAAGGAAGTGGATCGTTATGTTAAGAGGTGTCGTATTTGTCAAGTTTCAAAGGGGACGGCTACTAATGCAGGACTTTATATGCCCAGTTCCTTTGTAGCCATGGGTTGATATTAGCATGGACTTTGTGTTAGGGCTACCTCGTTCTCAAAGGAGTAATGATTCAATATTTGTTGTTGTTGATCGTTTTTCTAAGATGGTTCATTTTATTCCTTGCAAGAAGATAACAGATGCAGTTAATGTAGCCCAACTTTTCTTTAGGGATGTGTACCGTTTACATGGTTTACCTTCCACCATTGTTTCTGATTGGGGCACTAGGTTTTTGAGTCATTTTTGGCGTAGTTTGTGGAAGAAGGTGAATACTCAACTCAATTTTAGAAGTGCTTATTGTTCACGTATGTCTCCGGCCAAGGGCTTCCGGACTTCACGCTAGGTTCCAGATATGCACCACGGGGTTGGCAATTAATGAACTGACAAGGGCGGCTAGCATTTAATGCCATAAGCCTGGGAGAAAGGGAAAAGCAAAAGGGATTTAATGTATTAACCAGCATACATGTATCGACCCAGCGGGTAAGGAGTTACACCGCCTCCTGGGGAACAAATCCCTTGATTTGTGGGAAAGATCTTGCCTTGGGCTTGGAGCCTAATCTATTCATGTGACTAAACATCCAAGTACATTTGGTGGATTAGTATAAATACTCCCCACATTTAATACGCATTCAACTGATTTTAGATACATGCTCACCATTGTTACTCTTAAATACTCCTAGTACACTCTGGTATTCCACACCAGACGCCTTCCAAGAGAAAGTTACTTACTTTCACACCGGAGCTTGGTCCCAGGGTCATACCTGGGGCGAGGCTAACGTGTGTTGACTTGTGTTCGTAGGTTCCTCGCCAAGACTCAAGCGACACGATTATTGTGATCGAAGCTGATTTACTCGCAACTAGCTTGCTGGGGAATTTTGCTTCAACATTTGGCGCCATCTGTGGGAATTTAAACTCGAATCTCCACACATCAGCTATCTATGGCAGGAGTGTCGGGAGGGTCACCTATACCGCTGTCTCCAGACCACGATCCCGCAACCGTGGAAAAGGAGACTGAAACACCTTCAAACCTACAAGAAAAGATTTTGGAAAGCATGAGTGTGTTGCAAAGTTTGGTGGAACGCCACAACGTTGTATCTAGAAAACCTATCTCGCCTACGAGGTTGGTCTTTGAAGACGAACCGCGGGATGTGCAAAGAAACAAAAATGAGGCACAAAAAGTTTAAAAGGAAGCTAATGTGCCAGTAGAAGATTTGCAAAAACCTTTTAAGGACGTTATCGCTTCTCTTTTCACTAAAAGAATCATACAGTTCTCTTCACCGAAGCATATACTACCCTGCAACCATCAAGTTAAATACGGGGGCCAGGGATCCTAACGATCACATCACTCGTTTCGCTGGTGCAGCCAACTCTAGGGAGTGGTCGATGCCGGTGTGGTGTAGAAATTTTCAGCAGACGTTGGACGGAGCTGCAGGTGGATGGTTTGAAAGGTTGCTGAGGGGTAGCATAGATAACTAGCATGACTTAAAGTACCAATTTCTGGAAAGATTCTCTCTAAGAAGAAAGAGCCTCAAAACCCCCATGGAGATCACCACCATCATCCGCAAGGCACACGAAACCTTGGCAGTATTCAAGGAACGTTGGACGGATAAAGCAAGCTATATCCAGGGAGTGCCTGAGGTGATGAAGATGTCAGCTTTTGTGAACGGTGCTAAATGTCCGAAGCTAGCCCGACGTTTCAGAGACGATAATCCAACAACAGTGGCAGAAATGATGCGAAGAGTAGATGATTTCATCAAATCTGAAGAGGTTTTCAAGAACACTGAGCTACCACAAGGAGAAACTGGCAGCGGAAGCTCGAAGTATGGTAGGGAAGAAAGATACCTCTTTCGGAGCACGTGGACGTAACAAAGGTCGTCAAAGGAACGACTATCGATCCAAGCCCACCTTTTCCCCATATGTGCCTCCGGTGAACCAGAATCAAGGAAGAGGGGCACCATATCAACGTCCTGGATTGGAGTCTTTAACCAAGTTCCCTAAGGAGATCCTAGCCACCGAGCTACAATTGTGTCTGCCCCAACCACCGCCAACCCAAGGCATGGTCCGGCCAGAGAACATGGATAAGTATTGTGATTATCACCAAGAAAAGAGACATCTCACCAACGATTGTCACCAGTTAAGAAAACAGCTAGAAGATGCTTTGGAATCCGGCAAATTGAATCATCTCGTGAAAGATTTACGAGGAAGGGTGAATAGGGGAAATCAAGGAAGAGGAAATGGAGATTTTAAAGGAAAACAGTAAATATGATAGAAAGCAGGTATAGCGGCATGAAGAGAAAAGAGGTGTGTAAGATTCAGGATGATTGGATGAACGCCCCCATTACTTTTCCTCCGGTTACTGATGCCGAAGCATCCGATGATCCTTTGATATTTGAAGCCGAGGTAGAAGGATATTGGGTAAAAAGGGTGTTTGTGGTCGAAGGTGCCACGATGCAGGTCATGTTCGAACATTGTTTCCGGAATTTGGATCCCTCGATCCGAAAAGACTGACCCCCGATCACGCAAAGGTTTTAAGCTTTTCGGGGGAGGAAAGAACACCCCTTGGAAAGATTGATTTGGAAGTAACATTCAGATCACATGACCTGACAAGACGAACAATAATGAGCTTCACAGTGATTAGGGTACCATCCCCTTATAACATCATACTTGGAAGAACCGGGATCAGGGAATTAAGAGCCGTACCCTCTACAGTACACTCAGCCATTAAGTTCCCCACCCCTAATGGAATTGAAACAATGAGGACTAATGTACGAGTGATTTATGAATATAGAGCCATAGAGGATGGGCAGAAGATAGAAAAGATGAAAGCAATGGCCGTAGGAAAAGAGTTGGATAAATGGCTCGTCCACGAAAAGTTTAACCAACAACAAAGGATAGGTGGGAATATGACAGAGCAGATCTGTGTTAACCCCGGGTATCCAGAACAATTAGTCACTATCGGAAGATTGTTTACTAAGAAATGTCGATTGCAGCTCATAGACTTGTTAAGAAGTATTGTTGATGTGTTCGAGTGGGAGCCTTTCGGATATGATTGGGGTACCGAGAAGGATCTTAAAACATTCGTTGAATGTCAATATAGAAGTCGCTCCGTTTGCACAGAAGAGAAGGACATTGGGGGAAGAAAAAAGTCAAGCAGTCAAAAGGGACATGACGGAGCTGGTGAAGGCTGGCATCATACGTCCGATGAGGTACCCTACATGGATTTCCAACCCTGTTCTAGTAAAGAAGCCGGATGGTGATTGGCGAATGTGCATAGATTTCAAGAACCTTAACTCCGCTTATCCAAATGATTACTATCCCTTGCCAGACATAGATGTAAAAATAGGAGCGGTCATGGGTATAAATTCAAGTGTTTCCTAGACGCCTATAAGGGATATCACCAAGTGCTAATGGCTGAAGCAGATGAAGAGAAAACAACGTTCTACACTAATGAAGGCACATACTGCTACACAAAAATTCCTTTCGGTTTAATGAACGTCGAGGCCACCTATCAAAGGTTGCTAGATTCAGCATTCCGATCACAAATTGGCACGAATTTTGAATCATACATAGATGATTTGATGATCAAGAGTAAAACCGAGGAAGATATGCTCGCGGATATCCAAGAAACCTTTGACAATTTGAAAAGGATTAACATGAAATTAAACCTGAAGAAGTGTTCATTCGGGGTTGAAGAAGGAAAATTCCTGGGATACATGGGTAACCTTAGAAGGTATAAGAGCAAACCCCAAAAAGACAAAGGCAATCACAGAAATGAGATCTCCAAAAACGTTAAAAGAGATGTATTCTTTAATGGAAAGCTAGCAGCACTCAGTCGCTTCTTGTCTCGGTCAGCCGAAAGGTCAATGCCATTCTTTGAGACATTGAAGAATATCACCAAAGAGAATAAAGAAAAATTCCGTTGGACGGAAAAGGCTGAGGAGGCCTTCCAGCAACACAAGAAGGCAATCCTAGATCTCCCATTGTTAACCTCTCCTGTCAAAGGAGAAGTTTTATATGTGTATCTTGCCGCGTCCAAAGAAGCAGTCAGCGATGTGCTCTTAGCGGAACGAAATGGGATGCAAATGCCAATAAGATATGTAAGCCGGATGCTACATGACACCGAGAAAAGATATGCTCCGTTGGAAAGATTGGTGCTCGGATTTTTGCATTTGTCACGTAGATTGAGGAGATATTTTGAGGCTCACGACATTCATGTCATAACGGACCAGCCTTTGAAACAAATACTAAGCAAATCCGAGGCCTCAGGAAGATTGGCAAAATACGTAGTGGAATTGGGAACATATGAAATTTTTTATGTCTCTCGGAATTCTATCAAGGGGCAAGTATTAGTTGACTTCCTGAATGAAGCTCCTTTGGATCAACAAGATGCTGCAACAATTTATGAAATATCCGAAGAAGAGGTACCGGAGGTTCAATGGATGCTATTCACAGACGGGGCAGCCAATAGTAAAGGAGCTGGCGCCGGGATGGTGCTAATCAATCCGAAAGGAGTGGAGTTTACATATGTGATAGGTGTGTAAACACCCATCCTTTCTACCACTTAATTACAATAATAACCGATCCAAACGTGTATTTTATGTCTTTTATGTCGGAATTATGCGTGGTTTGTTTTTTTGTTGTGATTTAGGACGAAAAGGTGAAAAGTGGAGAAAACACGGGCATTCACGGGCTTTTATTGAAGAAAAAGATGAAAGACGGAGTCGAGAAGTCAAGAGTGCAAAAAGAACGGAAGTCCAAGACCAATTCTAAAGATTTATCGAAGAAAAAGTCAAAAGACGGAAGTTTACTTAAAGTCGAAGAACTCAAGTCTATTTTATTGAAGAATTAAAAGACGAGTTCAAAGAAATCCCGAGCCAAAAGTCATTAAAAGTCCAAGATTAAAGAAGATAAGAAGAAAAGGACTAAGCATGCAATTAAAAGAAGATTAAAGAAGGAAGGACTTAATCTCGCAATTAAAGAAGAAATGAAGGAGGGGAGGAAGCTTCCTAATCCTCCCCTATATATAGTTTACTTTTAATCACTTTTCATTTTGTTGGCTAAGTGTGACAATTAGTCTTCCATTTTATTTACCTTGCACCTTTAATTCATGTCAATTTAAATACTTGTCAAATTTAAATACCTTGTCTTGCACCTTAAATTCCTTTAATTTCAAGTAAGTTTCCATTTAATTCTTGTTAATCTTTATTTTATCTTGTTAATCTCCTATCTACCTTTCTTGATCTTTGATTTTTATGTTTATGTTTGTGTTCATGTTTATGTTCTTATTTTGATCAAGTGGATTTTTGATTATTGTGGTTAGATTTGTTAGATTGGTTAATTTAGATTGTTAGTTTATGATTATTGAATGCTTTGTTATTAGTTTAGTTTAATCTTGTGTTTGATTTTGGTTAAATTTGTGGTTAGATTCGTGTTATTGTGATCCCTTGTTCTTCGGGGGTGTTTGTTTCTGTTACTGTATTCCCAGGAAAAATTCCGAACAAGCAAAAGTTTTGAACAAGAGGGTGTTCATTCGGAACATTCAAAAGTTCCGAATCAAGCTTCATCCGGAAGTGTTCCGGATCAAGAACTTCCGAGTCAAGAGTTGTTCATTCGGAACTCCAAATCTTCCGAACGAGCAAAAGTTCCGGACGAAAATTTCCGGACGAAAACTTCCGGACCAAAGTTCAAGTTCCGAATCAGCCAAAACTTCCGAGTCAAGTCTTCCGAACAAAAGTTTCGGATCAATACTTCCGAGCCAAAGTTCCGACTCAAGCGAGGTTCATCCGGAACATTCAAAGTTCCGACTCAAGGGAGCTTCATCCGGAAGAGTTCCGGATCAACTTAAAAGTTCTGAATCAAGGTTTTGGGGCTTGGGAAGTTCCGACTTAGAAAACTTCCGGATCAAGGGGTTTCTTTCAGGTTTTTGTTAGTATCTATTTTTAAATTTCTGTCTTTTATTTTCAAGCTTTATTCTTTCCGCCTTTTTCCTTACTCACATTTTAAGTTAATTTTGTCTTAGCTTTATTTTAGCCTTGCCTTAGTTTAAGTTTTAGTTGCGATTTAAGTTTTCCTTAGTTAGATTTAAGTTTGCCTTATTTATGTTTAGTGCCTTTTAATTTCAGTCACGTTTTTAAATATTGCACCCTTTCTTTTAATTAGACTTAGATTTATTTTCACGCTCTTTTATTTTAACGCACCTTTACTTTAATTGTTTTTGCACACTTTTAAATACTACAACGACATATTTTTGTTTCACCAAAGAACAATAGAGTCACATAGAGAACCTAGATCAATTCGAAGAGACACACTTAAACAAATCTTTTTAATTAGGCCAAAATCTAGTTATCAAATGGCGCCGCTGCCGGCTCTTTTCGTAAAGATTAACGGTTTTCTGTGAGAGACGCGTTGCTTTTTGGGATCCGTTCCCTTGTGAGCGTTATTTTCTTGCATAAAAAAAGTTAATTAAAAAATCCATAAAAATCAAAAATTTCAAAAATCCAAAAAGATTATATCTTTATTGTGTATATATATTGTCTTTGTGTTTGGTTTCTTTTTCTTTTGCATTTTCAGGTGTATGCGTACTAGATCTTCTAATTATCAAGAGCCCGAGACTCAAGAATATTTAAGTATGTCAGGTGTCAACAACAATATTCCACCGCACCTCAACAATAACAACAATGTTCTTCCACAGCCCGATCTTCGGACCATGGAGGAGCTTTGTCAACCGACAATGTTTGGACGAGGAGGACCGATTGCGCCGATGCAAATCAACGCTCCTGAGTTTTCGTTGAAGCATCACATGATTCAGCAAGTGCAAACAAACCCATTCTGTGGATTGCCTGATGATGATGCCAACAAACACCTCGACAAGTTCATTACAATCACCCAAAGCATGAAGTTGCCTGGTGCCACAATGGATGTACTTCGCCTACAACTCTTTCCACACACTTTATCACATCATGCCGAGAAATGGTTTGATCGTCTCCCGAAGAATTCTATTCACACTTGGGATGACATGACCCAACGCTTTTTGTCGCGCTACTTTCCACCATCCATGGTCACGAGCCTTCGTAATCAAATCAGCGGTTTCATGCAAGATCCTGATGAATCTCTTTTTGATGCTTGGGAGAGATATAATGTCTTGATCGATAGATTTCCAAACCGCAACATGCTTCCCGTCACATTGATTGATACTTTCTACAACGGATTAACTTTTTGTGATCGTGATACGATTAATGCAGCCGCCGGTGGCACATTTATGAAAAGGAGACCCGAGGAGTGTAGAGAGCTAATTGAGAACAGGACTACTCACCACAAAAACTGGGATTCCTCTGCTTCTTCAAGGAACAACCCGAGAGTCAATGTTTCCTCCACCTCAGCAAACCCTGATATGACCGAACTCACCCGCATGATGACTGAAATGAGCAAAAGTATCACGCTTCTCGCTTCAAACCAACATCAACAACAAGTTAAAGCGGTTGCTAATCCTTGTGAAACATGCGGCGGTCCTCACTCATACACCGATTGTCCTTCAACTCAAGGAAATCCGGAAAATGTGTATGCAACTTATGGTAATTATTCACTGGAAAATTACCAAGCTCGACCTCAAGGGGATAGAAATCTGCTGAGTTACCGTTCCAACAACTACCTTTCACCCGGTTTTTCTCCTCAAAACCAAAACCCCGCCAACAACTACAATAGAAGCAACCAAATCCCACCTCGTGCTTCTAACCCTTATCATCCACCCACCCAACAAAACCCACCCATTAACCCTGATGTTGAAGCCATCATGAGAACCCAAGGTGAGCAAATCAAGAATCTTCAGAGCCAAATTATCAATCTGAAAGGAGATATCACGAAGCAAGGAAATGACATTAGAACCGAGGTTCGTGATAATATTCAATCCTCCTTCAGCACTCAAACGAATGAATTAAAGAAATGTTGGCTAGTTTCTTGCCCTCCACTCAACCTTCTACTTCGAGTTCTCTACCTTCAAACACCGTCACCAACCCGCGAGCTAATGTGAGTGCTATTACTACCCGTAGTGGAATTACCATTGTCGATCCACCGATCCCGCCCCCATCATCTACACCTCCTCCACCACCATTTCTCCCTACTCCTAGTATTAGTGCGTCATTACCGTCTCCGCCTCGTCATGACGATGTATCTAGGAAGGACCCTTCACCATCTCAACCTTTACCTACTACACCTACACCTTCCACCTATAAACCCAACATCCCATACCCTTCTCTCTTAGGCAAGACCAACGAGCTAACCAAGAATGACTGTCAAGTGTCGAACTACATCAAGATGATCTCTCAGATGAACTTCAACATTAGCTTTCTTGAAGCCCTTGTCCACATGCCCAAATTTGTTAAAGCATTTAAGAAATTGCTTAACAAGAAGGAGAAGCTAATTGAACTCGCCAACACACGCTTAAATGAAAACTGCTCTACAGTTATTCTTAAAGAACTTCCGGAAAAGCTTGGAGATCCCGGTCGTTTTGTGTTGCCTTGCGTGTTCAACAAAACTGAAGAATTTACTGCCCTTGCTGATCTCGGGGCTAGTATTAATTTGATGCCACTGAGTGTTTGGAAAACACTATTATTTCCCGACCTCACTCCAACAAAGATGACTCTTGAACTTGCAAATCGCACTCTCGCTTACCCCGTTGGTATAGCCGAAGACGTGTTCATTAAAGTAGGCACATTTACTTTCCCGGTCGATTTTGTCGTCGTTGATTATGAAATGGACCCTCGTATTCCTTTAATACTTGGTCGGCCATTCTTGAGAACCGGACGAGCTTTAGTGGATGTGGCCGAAGGTGAGTTAATCCTACGAGTCAGGGATGATTCACAAATTTTTAAAATGGGGAAGCTTACAGGCAAATCCTTTGGAGGCCGAGAATCAGTGAATATGATTAATGTGCATGATAACTATGTTGTCTTCAACAATTCGCTATTCGATTCTTCCACTGATAACCCACTTTTTCAAGATGATGTGGATGATTCTCTCCCTAATTTGGACGCTTCTCCCATTTATGAGCTTTAAGGTTTAACTTCAACTGCTCAAATAATGAAGCCGAGTACGAAGCACTTTTGGCCGGACTCCGGTTAGCCGAAAAGATGGGGGTAAAGAAGTTATAAAGCCGAAAAGATGGGGGTAAAGAAGTTACAAGCCAAGGTGGACTCGAAATTGGTAGCTTATCAAATCAAGGGAGAATTTGAAGCAAGCGATGATAGGATGTCTATGTATCTGGCCAAGGTCAAAGAACGGCTTCCCACCTTCACAGAGTTCAGCATCGAGCACATCCTCCAGAACAAGAACCAAAAGGCCGGTGTTTTAAGTAAGCTCGCCTCGGTTGCATTCAACCACCTCACCAAGGAAGTATTGGTAGAATCTTTGGACGCGAGGTCTATCGATGTGCAAGAAGTCAATGATATAGTGGAGGAGGAAGAAGAATGTTGGATGACACCCATTAAAATGTGTTTGGAAGAAGGAATATGGCCGCAAGACCCAGAAAAAGCCAGAAATCTAAGGATGAAGATCCTACAATATACCATGGAGAATGGGGTTTTATTCAAAAAGTCATATTTGTCTCCGATGTTGAGGTGTGTTAGCCCGTTGCAAGAAAATTATATCATCCGAGAGGTCCGTGAGGGAGCCTGTGGAATGCATGCCGGATCTAGATCGGTTGTTGCAAAGATAATACGGCAAGGATACTTCTAGCCCACAATGCATCAAGATGCATGGGACGAGATCTCTAAATGTGATTCGTGTAAGATACACGGTCCCATACCAAGACACCCCAAGACAATCTGACTTCGATAACAGCACCATGGCCTTTCTACCAATGGGGGATGAATATCTTGGGACCAATCAGTGGAAACTCCGGTAACATCAAGTTTGTGATTGTAGCCATTGACTATTTCACCAAGTGGATTGAAGCCAAACCGGTGGCCAAAATAACTGGAAAAGAAGTTAAAAAATTCGCTTGGGAGAATATCGTTTATAGGTTTGGGTTACCAGGGGTAATAGTAACCGATAATGGTAAACAGCTAATAGATGGGTCATTTGGGAAGTGGTGTGACAAATGGCATGTAAAGCAGATGACCACTGTAGTAGCACACCCACAGGCCAACGGCTTAGTTGAGAGAGCAAACAAATCATTGATGCATGGTTTAAAGGCCAGACTGGGAAGAAGGATGACTGGTTGGGTTGATGAGCTACCTCACGTACTATGGGCACACCAGACAATGCTCAAAACCAGTAATGGGGAGACTCCCTTTAGCCTCACTTATGGGAGTGAAGATGTGATTCCTGCAGAAATAGGCATCCCGTCAGCAAGAACTTTGCTTTTTGACGAGAACTCAAACGAAGAAGAGCTGCGGTTGAATCTAGACCTGCTCCAAGAAAGAAGGGAGGCTGCGGCAATACAAGAGGCAAAGTACAAGAAGAAGGTCGAGCAATATTATAACAAGCGAGTCAGACCATGCTCCTTCAAAGTGGGGGACTTCGTCTACCGCCGCAATATGGCCAGCAGGCAGGAAAAGATTGGGAAACTCGGCCCTAATTGGGAAGGACCCTACAGAGTGGTGGAACCTTACCAAACCGGATCATACAAGCTGGAGACCTTGGACGGAAAGTAAATACCACGCACTTGGCACGCGACCAACTTACAGAAGTGCTTTATGTAATATGAACAATGTACTAGTGTTTGCTAATGAATGAAAGTTTCCCTTCTCTAAGCATAATTAATTGCAGTAGTTATAGACTTCGGCTTAGCTAACCGAAAGGTATATAAATACGCGTTAAAAGTGTAGGACGCGACTCGGGAGGTATTCCGGAGACAAATCAAAAGCGGTCCAGTACCGATGTCTCCCAAGTAAACAAGAAAATTGCATAAGTGTAGGACGCGCCCTAAGGGCACTCCGGAGACAAATCAAAAGCGGCTTGGTACTAATGTCTCCCAAAGCAATAAGAAAAATATACAAGTGTAAAAAACACATGTACGAGACGCGCCCCATGGGCAGTCCGGAGACAAATCAAAAGCGGCCTGGTGCCGATGTCTCCCACGAATAATCTAAGAACACTTGTGTAAAAAACACAAGTGTAGGACGCGCCCCAAGGGCAGTCCAGAGACAAATCAAAAGCAGCTCGGTGCTGATGTCTCTCATTAAAACACATATACAAAAAGGGATAGATAAAGTAAGAAACACACATATTGTTACACATAATATAGAGCATAAAGATGCGATAGATAAAACAAGAGGTACGCATATTATTAAAAAGTGGCAGAAGAAGTCACAGGTGAAACTTGTCCATAAATATTACAAAACATGATTAAAAGAGATAAGCGTTCCACAGGAAACGGTTACCAAATACACCGACATATCGGGCCTTCATTCCTTCGGCTGTTCATTATTGACCAGAGAGCCTTGATCATTCTGAGTAGGATCTTGGGTCGAACCAGCACCATTTTCTAAGGCTTGAGAAGAGTTGGCATTAACAGAAGCAGGGGAATCTTCGGAGGAAAACACCAGGGACTTCTCAGCTAGAGTAAGCTGCATGATATCCACCACTAGGAGCCTATTGGAAGCAGCCACCTTAGTAATAAAGGGATACTCGGCCGAGAACAGGGTGGTGAAATCTTCTTTCCAAGTCTTTGCAGCCTCCACATCCAGATTGTCTGGTGCAGAAATAGCCTCTGCGACCTCCTCAGGTGTGCGTTTGAACTCCACAGCTTTTATAAATCCACCATTGAAGACGGCATTGGCTTTCAAAGACAAGGACCTGTGGTACTCATAGCTAGCAAAGAGTTTACGAATATGGATCGGAAGGCCATCCCTCACAAGGACCTATTTATCCACTTCGGCTTGGGCAAGAAGGGAATTCAAGTGGTGGTTATCACCTTCCAACTCCTTGATCCTATCGAAATCCTTGATGTGAGTTTGGGTGCTCTTGGCATGAAATCTCTCCAGCTCCGCGACCCTTTTGTCCTTAGACTCCAGCAAGCTTCGAAGGTCTTGAACATCTTTTTGCAACTTCTCAATCATACCAAGATGTTCTTACTATCGGCCCAAACACCCATTATAGCTATCTTCCAACTTTTTGTGAGCAAGAGCCATTTGATCCAACATGGTCTTCCCAAATGCAAATTGACCCTGCACGCCTCGTTGAGCTGAGGACAAACGAGAGTGTTCACGACTCAAAGCCTCATACCTTTTCATCAACTCGGAGAGAGTAAGGGTACTCCTGGCCAAAGCTTGGTAAGAATGACTCAGCACGTCATAGTTTGAAAGAAATGAAAGCTCAGTTTGCTCTGCCGGGGTAGCCAAGTGGAACAACAACTCACGGGATTAATAATGGGAGTCAATACGAACATCCTCATCCAACCTCCATGGAGGGAAAAACCGACGAGATGGTTCTCCTTCCTGAAAAGTACGTCCGGAACCTCCTAAAAGAATACAAGAGACTAAGTAAATAAAAAATAGGGGGGAAGAGCAAGGGAAATGGAGAACAGGGATGACAAAAAAGAAACTAAAAATAAGAATACCTGTAGCATCATCAGTATGAGTATTATCATTAGCAGGAGAAGACTGATCGCTAAGATTGATGTACGGAGGGGTCTTCGGTTTGCTACCGCTGGCCTTACTAATATTTTCCTTAGTTGGAGAAGGATGTTAGTGATTAAGAGGAGAGGTAGAGTGCACCTCGGTATCCTCAGTCCCTGATGATCCGTCCTTCTTCACAGTCTTTCTCTTGGTTTTACGACCTGAAGCCTCACCACCTTGCGGCCTCTTCTTAGCGTTCACAACAGCATTCTTACCCTCGCTATGAAGACGGGCGGCTAGGATCTTGGGATCCGAAACAGTTACAGTCACCTGTTGAGGGTTTAGAGAAGGTATTTTGGCACCAACGGGTAATGGCTGCGTGACTTGAGGAGGTGGATTCGGCATCACGACATTCTCATCTCGGCCAACTTTAGTGTTGTCAAAGGAAGGGAGCTTTAGAAACTCATCCATGTTAATTTCTGCATGAAAGAAAAACAATGGTGGTTAGAGCGAGCAAAAATAGCCCGCGGAAACAAGATAAAAAAAGGCATATATAAGTACCCTTTTTATCAAGATCAACAACAATATGACAGAGGGGAGGGTTCTCATAAGGATACCACAAACCAGAAAGGAACAACAAATGCATGTGAGGAGGACGGAGAGCTATAAGATTATCCGCAAGAAACTTAGCATGATGTTCATTGAAGTGAGTAGGGAAATCATCGTGAACATCTGTATCCCTGTCTCTCCAAGGCATAGCATGGGGAATGACCCTCCTATCAATTAAAAACCACTTACGTTTCCATCCCTTCAAGCTAGATGTTTTAACTCTTAAACATTTACCATATTTGGCGGGCCAGCGGCTCTCGAGAGAAAACCAGTGCCCTTGTTTGCACAACTATAAAAGACTCGGAAGAGATTGACGGTGGTAGGAACGTTTAGGCTGCGGCATCGTATTTCGAACATAACTACACGATTAACACTCATCGGTATCAACTGAGAAATATGTACACAGAAGTACCGGATGATGGCCAAGAAAAAGCTAGAAAAGGGGATCTGTAGTCCCCCATGTTTCAGATATTCCTCATAAATTCCAATAAACCATTCCGGAAGTCGATCCATGGTTAATAAGGGATCCGATAACCGAGGGCGAAGTTCATCAGGAATACGGTATTTCCTAATGATAAGTTTAAGATCATCCCTGGTCAAAGTAGAAACCCTAATGTGCATATCACATTTCGGATCACGAAAGGTGTTGACGTCGTCCTCCTCATCAGAACCACTAACAGACATGACACGAACAAACAAGAAAAGAGCCTAGAAAAAATCAAAAGAGGGAACGGAGCGCACACCTGTGGAATGGAATGTCTGTCAAGATGAAGAAACACAACATTGGAGAAAAGAAGAAAAGAAAATGAAACGAAAATGAGAAAAAATGGAAGTATTTATACTAAAGGAGGGGACACTGAAGTGACGTTCATAATTTCCAAAGCTCATTTTTAACCATAAAAGGCAAACGAACATACGTGGCATGGCATGGGAAACGACAGCGCAGAGGGAAGCGTTTCAAGTGGATGACAGTAAGATTAGGGTAGGACAAAGGTAATTAAGGAGCAATTAATAAGAACTGAAATTATTAAACCTAACGATAAGGACAAATGACAAAACGACAAACATAATCAAGTATCACGCCGTCAGCCGAGGCCAACACCGTAATACTGGGGGGACATGTTCGTGTATGTCTCCGGCCAAGGGCCTCCGGACTTCACGCTAGGTTCCGGATATGCGCCGCGGGGTTGGTAATTAATGAACTGACAAGGGAGGCTATCATTTAATGCCACAAGCCTGGGAGAAAGGGAAAAGCAAAAGGGATTTAATGTATTAACTAGCATACATGTATCGACCCAACGGGTAAGGAGTTACACCGCCGCCTGGGGAACAAATCCCTTGATTTGTGGGAAAGATCTTTCCTTGGGTTTGGAGCCTAATCTATTGATGTGACTAAACATCTAGGTATATTTGGTGGAGTAGTATAAATACTCCCCATATTTTGATACACATTCAACTGATTTTAGATACATACTCACCAGTGTTACTCTTAAATAATCCTAGTACACTATGGTATTCCACACCGGACACCTTCCAAGAGAAAGTTACTTACTTTCACACCGGAGCTTGGTCTCAGGGTCACACCTGGGGCGAGGCTAACGTGTGTTGACTTATGTTCATAGGTTCCTCACCAAGACTCAAGCGACACGATTATTGTGATCGAAGCTGATTTACTCGCAACTAGTTAGCCGGGGAATTTTGCTTCAATACTTATCATCCTCAAACTGATGGGCAAACTGAAGTTGTTAACATGTCCCTTGGTAACCTGTTAAGGTGTTTGGTGGGTGATCATGTGAAGGCATGGGATCAGAAGTTGTATCAAGCTGAGTTTGCTCATAATCATGATGTTAATCGGAGCACTGGGTTTCGTCCATTCCAGGTGGTTTATTCTGATCAGCCACGTGGTCCTCTTGATCTTATGACTCCTCAGATTTCTAGGTCTGTTCCGAAGAAAGTGCAGGATTTTGTTGAGGGGTTGCATGATGTTCATATTTGTTCATGACAACTTGGTTCGCGCTAATTCGAAGTACAACCAAGATGCTGATCAAAAGATCAGACATGTTGACTTTGAAGTAGGAGACTTTGTGTGGGCTGTTTTGACCAAGGATCGTTTTCCGGTTGGTGAATATAATAAGTTGTCTGCTAAGAAGATTGGTCTAGTGGAAATTGTGGATAAGATGAACTCAAATGCTTATCGTTTGAAGTTGGCAAGCCATATTCGTTGCTCTGATGCTTTTAATGTGAAGCACTTGTTGCCTTACTATGGTGATTCTTCAGATGATGATACAGCTGGGAATTCGAGGGCGAATTTTTCCTATCCAGGGGGGAATGATGGAGGCCCAAGTATTGAAGAATGGGCTGACTTGTTTCTGGAGGCCCGAGATCGCGTGACGAAGAGGGGTTTAGTAAAACGGGCATAGCTTTTGCATCCTAAGTCCGTTTTCAGCCCGTGACCTGTCAAAACATGCGTAAAAAGGAGGCGGACGACGCTGTAACCACCTTTCAGCTGGTTGCGGATTTCCAAAGGCCCGAAAATTCTTTTTACTATCAGTTTTTCACCTTTTTATGTTTTTTTCACTTTCAGTTGGACTTTGTCTTTGGGCTACGGTCCAGCTCGTTGGAATTTTAGGGTTTTTCTTTGTTTGTAGTCATTATTTAATAAATCAGTTGTAACCCTAGCAAGAAAGAGTTTAATAAAAGTTAAACCACTGGTCGTTGTGTTTCCGTGTTTTATCCTAATTTTCGGGCATTCTTCAGAATCAACGATTATTAGCAGAATTGTTTCTGGCATTCTTCTTGAATTAACAGATCCAATTAATTATCTTTGCTACTTTGTTTTTTAGTCTACATCAGTTTACCTAACTCAGATTTAGCCAAACAAGTGCAAAGAGTCAGCTTAGTCAACATATAAAATTCCCTCCACAAAGAATTAAGTTTATGATAGTACTCAGAGATAGACAATCCATTTTGTTTAAAGTTATTAATATTTTGCACCAAATTGAACAAAATAGAACCCTCTAACTTATCATAAGTCTCTTTTAGTTCATTCCACACCACTACAACATTATCAACATAAACAAGACTAAAATAAAGGTCCTTATATATACTATTCAGAAGCCAATATAGCACAACAACATTACATCTATCCCACTGACTATTAAGAGGTTCACTAGATTCATAAGTGACTCTCAAACAAGTACCATCAACAAAACTCATTTTATTCCTATCTTGTAGATCAATTTTCATGGCATTAGCCCAAGCCCTGTAATTCTCACAACCAGACAGTTTAAAGCTAATCAATGAACCACTATTACTATCATTAGTTTGAAAATATAGAGGATTACTAGCATCAAGACCATTAATCACATTACTACCACCACTACCATTAGTAACTTCAGGAGCTATAACCACAGACAAAAATTAAATCAACAAAAGAAATAAAGATAACAGATAATAATAAACAAAACCTTAAGTGTTAAATCAAGAACTCTAGTTCTAGATCTTGTACCACTTAGTTCTCATGGTTCCATACCACTTATAGTGGTAGGTCAAGAGCAAGTACAAGACGGAGAACAAACGAATAAATAAAAAACAAAGAGATAAGGGTGTGCGAGGTGTTACACAACCAATAGCATCCAGAAACCAGCGGAAGAAAGCACAAGAGTTACTCTAGATTCGAGTCTAGAGGTAACCCTAACCAAAGAACCAAACAACATAGCAAAAAATCACCAATCCAACCTCCAATCGAACACCTGAAATATCAGAAACACCAGAAAAGACTTGGAGAACAAAACCTCAAATTAGGAAAAAAAAATTAGGGTTTTCAAAAAAAACTTTAAAGTATCAAAATATCATTGATTACCAATTAACAAAATCTTTATAAACAAAGATCCTTTAATAATTAGATGAGATAAACCAAAAAACTTTTAGACCCCCAAAAATTATTTTTCTTCCAAAAAAGATTTAAACCAAAGATCCATGAAGGAGCTCTGATACCATGTAAAAATAAGTAGCACCACAATGATATTGCACTCAACCAACAACCCTACGTGCTTTTATTTACTCAAGATTCAAATAGGATAGTCCCCAAATGGGTGCTATCTACATACAATAGAAAAGATTGTCCCCAAACGGATGCAGTCTGAAAATACAATGATCAATACAACCTAAGAACTAAACGAATCCAAGATCCAACGATTACATATTTTAGTCAGAGAAAGTAGAGAGGGAAGTGAGAGAGAGAGAGAGAGAGAGACAATGGCTGAGTCCTAACTCATAACCCTAAAAATGAGATAAGAGTATATTATATACTCCAACTAGTTTGAAGTGTTGACAACTTTAGTACCTTAAGAACTGCACATTGAGCAAACAAGTTAAAAGCTTGAGAAGTTACACGAGTAACCCCTCAAGAATGAAAAAGATTGCATAAAAAGCTAATATTCAACAATTAACTTGTGCGGGCTGCCTAACCGCACACGACCCAATATTTTTGGAGGGCCTCAAATTTTTAGAAAGCTCAATGTATATATATATATATATATATATATATATATATATATATATATATAATATATATATATATATATATATATATATATATATATATATATATATATATATATATATATATATATATATAGAGGAGCGTTATTGTGGTGACCGGTTTTAAAATAAAAACAATAAGAACCATTTTGAACCGCATGATCGATCATTATGGATGAGATTTAATTTTAATTAGTGAGTTAATTAATGATGGCATTTTTGTAATAAATTGTAACAATTAGTGGCAATTTGCACAATAGAAAAAATTGATTTAGCCATTGGTTTAATCTATAACGTCTAAAAGTAGTCACTGATATCCAAATTATTATATGACTTTTCAAAACTTTTTATTTAGAATTTGTGATACATAATAAGTACGTACAAGTAGTAGTGTATTTATTTAATGTACCAATTACTTAACATATATATAATGACACGTTTATTTTGGCACATTTTTTTGACACACTAAATTACTTGATATATATATTACGTGACACATTGATCTTTTAGTTACGTGACACATTAATCTTTTTATACATTTATTGTCTCATGTTAAATTTGGTGATACCTTTATAGTAACCTACCAATTTTTATTACATTTCGAGTGACAACTAATTTTTATTACACAATTTAAGTAATAACACATTAAGTCTATTTATTTTGATTTTTTTAAATGTTTTTTCATTTTTTATGATAAGTTGATTAGAAGATTATGTGTGTCATAAAAGTATGTGTAAAAAAACTTATTATATTATTAGAAATATATTAGTGTGAAACTAAGTATATCAAAAGACGTAATTGAGCACTAAAAATGTGTCTATCAACTAATGTGTCACTAAAAATGTGTATTAAATATTTATGTGTCACTAAAAATGTGTCTATCAAATATTTATGTGTCACTAAAAATGTAAAAAAAATAATGTGACACAATATATATGTCAAAAAAATTTGTGTGTCACTAGATGCATGTGTCACTATAAACACTGTTCCTGTCACTAATTAACATAGCGATATGTTACGTCCCTCAATTTAAAAAATCTACCATAGTTATTGACCGAGGGCAATTTTCAATAACTATATGGTGATACATTGTTACATAAGTTACGCAAAAAGAAAATCTTAAATCTATGAATGTTGCTATAATATATTACGTAGTATATATAGGAGGATACAAATAGACAACCAAGTCAACTAAAGTATAAGTCACTATCCAGTTGATTAAAAAACAAGAACAAATATTTGACGTTACGAAAAAATGGCCAAACACAACAATCTAACAACCGATGTTGGCATAATTTATAATCAACCACTATTTTGCAACGCCAAAAACTGTTTTCAATGGATCCTAGAACTGTCTTAGGAGACACCGATTATAACAGCGGTGCTAAACAAAGAGTAAAATCGTTGGATAAATTAGAACAAAGGATGTCGTTTGTTTCGTTACTCTTTTGGCGCCTATACAAATCGACAGTTCACGAGCCACACAAATCGATGTTAAATGGTTACTACTGTTTGATAGGCGACTTGGATAATACAAACGGAACGCAAGCAGATAGCTGTAGTTTAGGCGAAACAAACAAGAAAATGACAAGTTAGTTTTTTTGTCCAAGATAAAGAGAAAGTGGTGTGATGATGATGGCCATTCATATCAGAGATGGCATTTACAAATGGATATCTTGTGACTTTGTGAGTCAGTTTGAAAAACGAGAAAGATGACATATGGTTAAATAAGTTTGAGGTTATAAATACCCAAAGTACCCTTGAATATATACAAATCAGTTTTGTTTTATTTTGATTTAAAGCGCCACATGTCATACTATTATTGGTTCTTATTGTTTTTATTTTAAGATTGGTACTTACATGAACGCAAATCTATATATATATATATATATATATATATATATATATATATATATATATATATATATATATATATATATATATATATATATATATATATATATATATATATATATATATATATGTGTGAGGTTACTTTCAGAACCAAAAAAATGTACAGAACTGCGAGAACTATTTTTTTACTCTAAATAATGCACAATGTACATATTTCTAATGCAAGATGGCAGTTTTGTAAATAAGTATAATAAAAAGTTAATCTGGATAATAGAAAAAGGGTATTATAGTCATTAAATAAATAATATTAAGAAATTCAAGTATCTCATTCTAAACCGTCTGTAACTTCTCCACTATATTTTCTTATCTCTTTTCAACTCACAACAAAAAAAACTAGCCGCCATCTATCGATGCACCCATCGAGGAGTGTTCAAATCTATCATCACCTACGTTCCTTGAGATGCCAGATCCGAAACTGATCATCGATTTCAACCGAATAGAAAACCAAGAAAATAAAACCACGATGCAACCAATCTCATATTTATATGAATTAAAAGAATGAACAGAGGATTCAAAGAATTCAACCTTACGGTTATAAAACTACAATTAAAGAGGTAAATATGTTTTTCTCCACGTGATATGTAGATGAGGTATAGTAAAAATCAAATGTGTTGTTTTGTTGTGACGGTGTTGATGAATTTGGTTTGGGTTGGATATTTTGCTTGGCACAGAATGATGATACAAATTTTCAAGACTTAGTGATGAAATTATGATTACGTATGTGTATCTTCAAATAGGATTGTGTTTAAACAACTTTTCACATGTATAATAAAATGTTCTTGTGTGTAGCCGACTAATTTTATGTTACGTATTACCGTTGTTTAGCTATTCATTTAATGATTTTGAGTGCATATGTGTTTTATGGAGTTTTTATAGTTTAAACTCAACTGAGTGCATATGTGTTATACGTGATTAGAGTTAGATTTTTTTGAGTTTTACCTGCTTGGAGTTTAAACTCAATGGAGTGCACATGTATTTTACATGCTTAAAGTTTGGTATAAAAATTAACTATTCGTCATATGTGAATCTTGTTTGAATTTTTTCAGGTGTTTGTATAGACCATGCTTAGTACTTTTCGGCCATGTACGTGTTCGGTAAAGATGAAGTGCTCGGTAATGATGAAGACGATGACAATTATAAACGGTGCACGTGTGTTTTAAGAAGTTGATCATGATAAATAGAATACAATACAAGTGCCATGAGATACATATGCACAAACTTCGATTCATATACTACAAGTGCGTATGTGTTTTTAACATGGCTGGTAACAATAAGGATGGTGACTAATATGAAGGCTAGTTATGTGTTTTGAAGAATGCATATTTGTCTTTTATCTTTTTTCTCGTTTTAGTGATCTAGACATAATTGTAATATATTTAAATATTATGTATACATTGCCTTGAAGTTTAAAGCGTCAATGGATACTATAGATCTAGCAATAATGCACAAATGCACTTATGATTTATTTATATCGTATGTTAAAAATAATCTAAGATACTAATTAAAATATGCATAACAATTTAAAAACATTTTATGCAAATCTCAAGTTCGGATGATTGATATATGTACACGTACTAAAGAAACACAAGTGCATTAAATATGTTCCTACAAATACAAAGGTAGCTTTGGAAAACGGTTACTAGGAGAATTTTCAAGTAAATGAGAAAAATTGAAAGTACTAATATACCCTTTCAATTTAATGAAAAATTACAAAAGATATAATTGAAATGATTGGTCCAGATTAGTTCTCGCAGTTCTGTACATTTTTTTGGTTCTGAAAATAACCTCACCCATATATATATATATATATATATATATATATATATATATATATATATATATATATATATATATATATATATATATATATATATATTGGATCAACAAATACTAAAGTTGTAATAGGTCCATAAAGCAACAATTTTAGCACTTACAACCAACCTTGGTTATAAACAGCGTGAGACGAGGCGTGACGACATGTTTATACTACACGCTTTAGCGGCTAAGACGAAACTTTAACGTTTCTAAATTGTAGCTTATAACAACGTAATATATAATTTTTTTTTTCATATTTATATTTGTATTAAATTCACAATAAGTGTTATTCACAATATTTAAAGTTAGAAAACTCACTTCTCATCTAATAATATTCATTTCTTAGAGTTGAATTCAAACAATCATCACACCCCATGTTGTAATGCGCTTTATCCTATTGCGTAGCGTCGAGGTCACGCATCGAGCTTTAGCGCGCCTCAAGGCGAGCTATAACATATTAGAACAAAAAATATGATTCTTAACGAAAAGTTAAAAATCATATTCTTAACTCACTTTTCATGTAATAATATTCATTTCTTAGAGTTGAATTTAAAAAATCACCACACTTCATGTCGTAATACGCCTTAACCTATGGTCGAAGTCACACCTCGAGCTTTAACGCGCCTCAAGGCGGACTATAACATATTTAGAACCATGCTTACAACATATTAGAAGAGTCAAAGTTGAGCCACCGATGTGGGATCGCTATCATTTCATTAATCTTTGTTCCATGAATGAAAACAGAAAAATATGATTTTTAACATTATATATATAGCTATTATCGAACAAATCAAAAGGAATTTCAAGGAAGCAGCTTCACTGAAAAATCAAAGTGATAATTCTTTTATGCAAGCCTCAAAGAAATCGAGTCCTCTGTGTGTGCTTTGATATGATTAAGTACAAGTTTGAGTTTTAAATAAATCTTAAATCCTTATCTTGTTTTCCATCATATGCTAGTAAGATTTCTACAAGCCTTTATAAAAATTTAATTAAGACGAGGCTAATGGGTATGGGTCTAGTTTATGTGACATTGGACTCATTGAGTGTTGAGATAGTTAATAACATGTGGAACATTATTTAAAAAGAGGACATGAAGTTTCTCCTAGTTAGAAAGACTGTTTTACCGTAGCCTTCAATTCGTCATTGCAACCGACATGTTAATTTTGAGTAAATTGCAAAAAACAGACAATGTAGTTTAGCTGAATCACGGATATATCTTTACAATTTGGAAAGCGTAACCATTGTATGTGTGAAGAATTGTGGTGTGCATTTATTGTCTCTGATACTTCGTGTTGCACACAAAAGTTTTCTATTTGACTAAAATGCAGGGATGGTTTTCGTTGATACTTAGAAGCCAAATCATATATTGATAGAAACCATAAGGACCGTTCGTGTAACCTTAGACAATGTACGAAAAACCAAAGAACTAAAAACAAGAAAAACATCCTCGGAACTGTTCGCATGTCACCGTCAAAAAGTCAACCCCTCAAAAGTAAACACTGCGAAGATCAACGATCATTGAAATGAATGTGCAAGTTGATAAACATAGACTAGTTCCTACTTGTATCCTCCATCTACACCACATCTTGAACGGACACCGTTGACTCACACCAGCTGAAGCAGCATCCATGGTCAGTTTTCACTTTTCACCACTTTTTTCAGTCTAAAACACCCGCAAATCTTCTCAACAGTTTTTCTGTTATTTATTATATGTGATAAACTTATATGTGTGCATGCTAGCTAATATAATCGTAATACATTTCATAGAAATTTTCCAGTAATTTTCCCGTTAGCTAACGAGGTAGTTCGAGTACAGGTGGATATCTGGTGGATATCTGACGTAACTCGATCAACTGAGGATTCTCCCCGAGAAATCCTAATATGTCCGTGTGAAGCATCAAATTAGGAGCTTACGATTACTGCAGGATCACACAAGTAATTCCTAAACCCCATTTATACGTGTTAGATTTTGTCATATTCATGATTAGGAGATTTGTGTATCATGGGTTGGTCTGCATGACATTATATATCGTGTTAGATTTTGTCATATCCATCATTAAGTATTCATTTCTAAGAAGCATGTCTAAACAAGTGCTTGGATTTACTTGTTTGTAAAAAAAAAATCAGTTCACCCTAAAAAAATGGTGTAATTCGTTTTAAGATTTCAATTGATTCCGTTTTAATGCATTTAGGTTGGATATGATTGTAGAATTGAAATTTATACAAATAAGCATGTCTAAACTTCACTGAAAAGTGGTTATAAACAAAAGCAGTTTGGGGTGACCCAAGCACTTCAAACTGCGTTACTGCTAATAATATAAGCAATCTCACACTCTTTTAAATTTATCACTTGTCCGAATTTTATTATTTATCAGTTGTCCGAATTATAATATTTCTGTTATCTGGTATTCATAATTATATACTACCAATCACGGTGAGCTGTGTAGGTTATGTCATCTGCATCATCTTCAACGACAGTATCACATGGTTATGATGTTTTCATGAGCTTCCGAGGAGAGGATACTCGAACGGGCTTCGTCAGCCATTTATATGACGCCTTAACTCGAAAACACATCAGAACCTATAAAGATGACAAGTCACTTGAATTTGGAAATTTCATTGCTCCCGAGCTCTTAGAGGCCATAGAAGCATTGTTGGATTTAATCGGTTATAAATCGGTTAACGTATGCATGTCATGGCTAGTTCTACGTATCAAGTCAAGTATGTTTCTAGATAATAATTTAGTCTGAATTTGCTAAACGGTTGTGACCGAATATTATGTATTCACGTAGGGTAGAAGAGGTCAATGTTTTACCATTTCTTTAGGATAGCAGTAGCATTTTACTATTTTACTGGCAGTGTACTTTACCCACGTTTCTTAGTTTGTAAGTCTACAAATAGTCCTTCCATAAAAAAAAAAAAATATCAGTAAGTTGTGCTAGCTGAAACCTACATTTGGTATCAGAGCGCTAGGCTCGTACCGGGGAAGCCTCCGCCATCGGCAGGTGTGTCGATCGGTGGAGGGCACGTGTTGAAAGGGCTTTATAGTAGAAGAAGGTTAGGACAGCAGGGGCTGTTTCAGACTGTTTCACAGCCGTATATGGAGACATTATGGTGTTTTCGGTTGGCCGTTATCACGGAGGAGTGCCGTTTGAGATGACGGGGGTGACCGGTGATAAACACTTCTGTTTCGAGACTGTTACTAGTGATCAAAAGAAAGAAGGCAGCAGCAAGAGCAAAGAAAGAAAGAAAGAAAGACAGAAAGACAGAAAGAAAGAAAGAAAGACAGAAAGAAAGAAAGTCGGGTGTCGTAGAAAGTTCGACGCCGTAAAGAAAGAAGAAAGTAAAGTCAGGTGCCTTGAGAAAGAGAAAGAAAGTCAGGTGCCGTGACTTGAATAAGAAAGTGTGAGACCGAGAAAGAAAGAAAGACCGAAGTTTCAACAGTTGAAGACCGAAAGATACTGTTGATTGAAAATACCGAAGACCAAAGGTCAATGACCGTGAAGCCCAAAGACCGAAGACAGAATACTGTTGAATCATAGGACCGAAGATTCAAAGAAAGACCGAACAAAGTTTTCTTTCAAGAGAAAAACAAGAACGAGAAAGAAAGCAAAAAGAATAACCAAAAAAAGGGAAGATGGCAAGAGAATGAAGATTACATCAAGAGCAAGTCTCGTGGAACAGGAGGACATCAAAGGCAGGAGGTTTTGTTTTGGTTCGTTTTGCGGATAACCGGAGAGAGACTTCACCACAGGTGGTGCTGAATCAGGATGTGTCGGGAATAATCGAGAAGCAAGATGGTTCGAAAGAATGTTTAGGACGTGACCGGGGTTCCATGAATAACCGATTAAGGGGGTGATTGTTGGATTTAATCGGTTATAAATCGGTTAACGTATGCATGTCATGGCTAGTTCTACGTATCAAGTCAAGTATGTTTCTAGATAATAATTTAGTCTGAATTTGCTAAACGGTTGTGACCGAATATTATGTATTCACGTAGGGTAGAAGAGGTCAATGTTTTACCATTTCTTTAGGATAGCAGTAGCATTTTACTATTTTACTGGCAGTGTACTTTACCCACGTTTCTTAGTTTGTAAGTCTACAAATAGTCCTTCCATAAAAAAAAAAAAATATCAGTAAGTTGTGCTAGCTGAAACCTACAAGCATCAAGATTTGCGATCGTGGTTTTATCGAGCAATTTTGCATCATCAAAATGGTGTTTAGAGGAAATTGCAAAGGTTGTTGATTGTATGGAACGTGGTAATCTGATCATTATTCCTATTTTTTACCATGTGTCTCCATCTGACGTGCGCCATCAAAGCGATTGTTTCAAACAAGGCTTCGCCGTTCATGAAGCAAATCCTGAAATCTTACCATACAAGGTGAAACGATGGAAAGATTCCTTCCGGAAGGTGGGGGCTATCTCGGGATTGCACGTGACATCACACAAGTAGCTTCCTTAATAAGATTTTCTCTTTTAATATTTATTTGCTATGTTGTTTATTCAGATATATTTGAACCATTGATCAGTTAGGAATAATACAAAGAAGATTTTCAAAATTACTCAGATAACTTGTCTTTGGATTTCAAATTTTGTGAGTGTGTAGAAATCAACAGTTAATACTCAGCTCATTTTTATTTTATACAGAAAGACTATGTCACATAGATAAGACCTCTAGAGTCCCTAAGCAACTGACTTGTTCATCCAACTACCTATTTACATGTCTAGTTATCTGCAGGAATGAATCCGTAGTCGTAAGTGAAATCGTAAGAATTATTCTGGAGGCCATGCAAGTTACATTACAAACGTCTGTTTCTGATGGTCTTGTAGGAATCGAGTCGCGAGTGAATGAGGTGAAAAGAATTTTGATCATGGAGTCTTCTGAAGTTTGTTTTATAGGGATTTGTGGGATGAGTGGAGAAGACAGCTCTAGCTGAAGTTATATGAGAATATTCAAAACCAGTTTCAAGAGAGTAGCTTCATTGAAAACATCAAGGATGTTTCCAAGCAAAGTCATTGTTCTAGTTTATGCAAGCTACAACAGAAACTCTTAGATGACATTTTGAAGGACGAAACCATACGTGTACGAACTGTTAAGCACGGACAAACTTTATTGATGACAAAGCTACGTGATTTAAAAGTTTTAGTCGTTTTAGATGATGTGAATCATGCAGACCAGTTAACGTATCTGGCTGGGTCACGTGAATGGTTTGGTAATGGCAGCAGAATCTTAATAACCACAATGTTCGCGTATGCCTCCGGTCAACACCCCCGGAGACGAACGCTTCCCCACCTCAGAACCGGAACCTTTGATCATTTAATAAGGTCGTGGCGTGAACAGTAGAGCATTAATGAGCATAGCAATGCCCGAGGTGAAAAGCAAAAGGCATCTATCCTATTATCCAGGGACCCTCCGTCCGTCCTGTGGATAAAAGGATACACCGCCGCCCTTGGGACAATAAATCCCTCGATTGTGGGGATTTGACTAGCCCAGGTTTCAAGGCCTAGCCTATGATGTGACTACTCAGACAGGTATGTGTCTTGGGGTAGTATAAATACCCTGCATTTAACACATTCAATACTTTCATCAATATATACTCTTACCTTCCGGTATTTACTGTTAAATACCATTCGCGTGTGATAGTTACTTATTCTCACACCGGAGCTTGGTCTCGGGGTCAAACCTGGGGCGAGCTAACGTGTGTTGTCTTGTGTATCCTAGGTTCAAGGTCAAGAGACGAGCACACCTTTATGATGTCGAGGCAAAATCATTGACCGCAGTCTAGCCGGAGGATTTTGTTTCAACATTTGGCGCCATCCGTGGGACCCTAAACTCGGATCTCCACACAACAGCTAAACAATGGCAGGGGTCTCAGGGGAGTCAGATCCATCGTCGTCCCCTAGTCGTGATCCCGCAACGATAGTGAAAGAGACGGAAACGCCTCTAAACTTACGGGAAAAGATTTTGGAGAGTATGAGCGCGCTACAAGGTCTGGTGGAGCGTCATAACGCCGCATCCAAGAGGCCCATTTCGCCTATATGCCTAGATTTCGAGGAAGATGTATCGAATCTACCGAAGGATAAGGATGAAGGGCGGGAGGCTCAGAAGGAAGCTAACCTCCCGGAAGATGATTTGCAGAAACCTTTCAAGGATGTAATGGCCTCCCCATTTACTAAAAGAATCATACAATTCTCCTCACCGAAGCATAGGTTACCCGCAACTCTCAAGTTGTACTCAGGGGCTACGGACCCTAATGACCATATTACTCGGTTTGCCGGTGCCGCCAATTCGGGAGAATGGCCGATGCCAGTATGGTGCAGATTTTTCCAGCAAACTTTAGATGGAGCCGCTGGAGGATGGTTTGAAAGGCTGCCGAGGGGTAGCATAGACAATTGGGAGGATTTGAAGGAGCAGTTCCTAGAAAGATTCTCCTTGAGGAGAAAAAATCTCAAAGCACCAATGGAAATCACCACCATCGTCCGCAAGGCACATGAAACGTTGGCAGTATTTAAAGAACGTTGGACAGATGAAGCAAGTTATATTCAAGGTGTTCCGGAAGTAATGAAGATATCGGCCTTCGTAAATGGAGCCAAATGCCCGAAATTGGTCCGACGTTTTACAGATGATACTCCGTTGACGGTAGCAGAGATGATGCAAAGAGTGGATGATTTCATAAAATCCGAAGATGCATACCGAAATACTGAGTTGCCAACGGGAGAAGCAGGTGATGGTAACATAAAGTATAACAAGGAGGAAAGGTATGGTCCTTCCGGTTCACGTGGACGGCAAAGAGGGCGTCAAAGAAATGATTATCGGTCCAGACCCCCGTTTCCCCCATATGTACCTCCGGTTAACCCGAATTATGGAAGAAGGGCACCATACCAGCGTTCCAGTTTGGAGTCACTTACCAAATTTCCAAAGGAAATGTTAGCAACTGAGTTGCAATTGTGCCTCCCGCCACCGCAACCAACCAAGGGTATCATCCGGCCGGAAAACATGGATAAGTATTGCGACTACCATCAAGAGAAAGGACATCTTACCAATAATTGCCATCAGTTGAGGAAACAGCTGGAGGCTGCTCTAGAGTCCGGTAAGCTCAACCATTTGGTAAAGGACCTACGGGGAAGAGTGAATAAAGGGAATCAAGGAAGAGGAAATGGAGATTTTAAGGGAAGGACTATAAACATGATCGAAAGAAGGTATAGCGGCATGAAGAGGAAGGAGGTGTGCAAGATCGAAATGGATTGGATGAATGTCCCCATAACCTTTCCGCCTATACCCGACGATGAGGTTTCGGAAGAACCTCAAATATTCGAGGCCGAAATAGAGGGGTATTGGGTAAAAAGGGTGTTTGTGGATGAAGGAGCCAACATGCAGGTCATGTTCGAGCATTGCTTCCTAAATCTAGATCTATCAATCCGAAGAAGGTTAACGCCCGATAACGTGAAAGTCCGGGCTTTTCGGGGGAAAAGACCACCCCTCTCGGGAAGATAGATCTAGAAGTAACCTTTGGAGCAGACAGTTTAACAAGGAGGACGATGATGAACTTCACAGTGATCAGAGCACCATCCCCATATAATATCATATTGGGGAGAACTGGAATCAGGGAGTTAGGGGCCGTGCCCTCTACCGTACACTCGTCCATGAAGTTTCCAACCCCCAACGGAATAGCCACGATGACAACCAAAGCACGAGCCATCTATGAATGTCGAATCATAGAGGATAGTCAAAAGATAAAGATGATGAAGGCATCGGCTGTAGGAAAAGAGTTAGATGAATGGGTTGCCAAGGAAGAATTCAATCAACAACAAAGAGTTGCAGGAGACATGACGGAACAAATCTGCGTCAATCCTGGATATCCGGAACAGTTGATCACAATCGGGAAGTTGTTCACCAAAAAATATCGAATCCAACTCATAGATTTGCTTAAGGACAACGTTGATGTATTTGCATGGGAGCCTTCGGACATGAAGGGAGTACCTAGGCGAATCATTAAGCATTCATTGAACATGGATATGGAGACCACGCCGATTGCCCAAAAGAGAAGGACGCTGGGTGAAGAAAAAAGCCAAGCGGTTAAGAAGGACGTAGAAGAGTTAACAAAGGCAGGCATTATCCGACCAGTGCGATACCCGACATGGATCTTCAATCCGGTCCTGGTCAAGAAGCCGGATGGAAACTGGCGAATGTGCATTGATTTCAAAAATCTCAACTCCGCTTTCCCGAAGGATTATTATCCCTTGCCGGACATAGACGTCAAGATAGGGGCTGTTGTGGGATACAAATTCAAATGTTTCCTAGACGCGTACAAAGGCTATCATCAAGTGCAAATGGACGAGGCTGACAAAGAAAAGACGGCATTTTATACCAATGAGGGAACATACTGTTACACGAAAATGCCTTTTGGATTGAAGAATGCAGGAGCAACCTATCAAAGGTTAGTCGACTCGGCCTTCCGTTCGTAAATCGGTACGAATTTGGAAGCATACGTAGATGACTTGATGATCAAAAGCCAAACCGAAGAGGATATGCTTGCAGACATCCAAGAAACCTTTGACAATCTAAAGAGAATCAACATGAAGCTGAACCCGAAGAAATGTTCATTCGGTGTCGAGGAGGGTAAATTCTTGGGTTATATGGTAACATCCGAAGGTATAAGAGCCAACCCCAAGAAAACCAAAGCAATTGCAGAAATGAGATCTCCTAAGACTTTGAAAGAAATGCAGTCCCTGAGTGGCAAGTTGGCGGCTCTCAACCGTTTTCTATCCCGGTCGGCCGAAAGGTCCATGCCTTTCTTCGAAACGTTGAAGAACATCACCAAGGAAAACAAAAATGAGTTCCGGTGGACGGACAAAGCAGAGGAAGCTTTTCAGCAGTTGAAGAAAATGATTCTAGACCTTCCATTGTTAACATCCCCACTCAAAGGAGAGATTCTGTGCGTCTATCTGGCCGCGTCCAAAGAGGCAGTCAGCGGTGTACTCCTAGCGGAACGAAATGGGATTCAAATGCCCATAAGATATGTGAGTAAAATGTTACATGATGCCGAGAGAAGATACGCTCCATTGGAAAAGCTGGTCCTAGGGTTGCTGCACTTATCTCGAAGGTTAAGAAGACATTTCGAAGCTCACGACATTCATGTCATATCAGACCAACCGCTGAAGCAGATACTAAGCAAATCTGAGGCCTCCGGAAGATTGGCAAAATATGCAGTAGAGCTAGGGACGTATGAAATGTTCTATGTGTCCAGAAATTCCATCAAAGGACAAGTGTTAGCGGACTTCCTCAACGAAGCTCCGTTAGACCAGCAGGAAGCTGCAACAATATACGAGGTGTCCGAAGAAGAGGAGCCGGAACCACAATGGATCCTGTATACAGATGGAGCGGCCAATAGTAAGGGAGCCGGTGCCGGTCTGGTACTAATTAACCCGGAGGAGGTAGAATTTACGTATGCATTGAGGTTCAATTTCAATTGCTCAAACAATGAGGCTGAGTACGAAGCCCTTCTGGCGGGACTCCGTCTGGCCGAAAAGATGGGAGTGAAAGAGTTGCAAGTCAAGGTAGATTCAAAATTGGTGGCTTGTCAGATCAAGGGGGAGTTTGAGGCAAGTGATGATAGGATGTCCAAATACTTAGCTAAGGTCAAAGAACTTCTCCTCGTCTTCACCAAGTTCGACATAGAACACATTCCACGCCAAAAGAACCAAAAAGCTGATGTCCTAAGCAAGCTCGCTTCAATTGCATTCAACCATTTAACCAAAGAGGTGCTGGTAGAAGCATTGGACGCAAGGTCAATAGATGTTCAAGAGGTCAACGATATAGTGGAAGAAGAAGGGGAATGTTGGATGTCTCCTATCAAAAGGTGTTTGGAGGAAGGAATATGGCCTCAAGAGCCAGAGAAGGCCAGGAACTTAAGGATGAAGATTCCCATGTATACTCTGGAGAACGGCCTACTATTCAAAAAATCGTACTTATCTCCAATGCTAAGGTGTGTCGGCCCATTACAAGCAAACTACATAATCAGGGAGGTTCATGAGGGGGCGTGCGGAATGCACGCCGGAGCAAGGTCTGTCGTGGCAAAGATAATGCGTCAAGGTTATTTCTGGCCAACCATGCACCAAGATGCATGGGACGAGATCTCCAAGTGCGATTCATGCAAAATACATGGTCCTATACCGAGGCTCCCAAAAACCAACCTTACTTCAATAACGTCACCTTGGCCTTTTTACCAATGGGGAATGGACATACTAGGTCCAATCAGTGGGAATGCCGGAAACATCAAGTTTGTGATAGTGGCCATTGACTATTTCACCAAGTAGATTGAAGCAAAACCGGTGGCTAAGATAACGGGAAAGGAGGTGCAAAAATTTGCTTGGGAAAACATAGTGTGCAGATTCGGCCTATCGGGAGTGATAGTGACTGATAATGGCAAGCAATTGATAGATGGATCCTTCGGAAAATGGTGCGAGAAATGGCACATCAAGCAGATGAACACTGCAGTAGCACATCCGCAAGCCAACGGCTTAGTCGAAAGAGCCAACAAGTCATTGATGCACGGTTTGAAAGCAAGGCTGGGGAGAAGGTTAACCGGGTGGGTCGACGAACTGCCCCATGTGTTATGGGCCCACCGTACCATGCTCAAGACAAGCAATGGAGAAACCCCCTTCAGCCTCACCTATGGAAGTGAAGCAGTCATCCCCGCAGAGATAGGCATCCCCACCGCAAGAACCTTGTTGTTCGATGGTGATACAAATGAAGAGGAGCTGCGGCTAAACCTAGACCTTTTACAAGAAAGAAGAGAGGCTGCGGCCATACAGGAAGCCAAGTATAAAAAGAAGGTAGAGCAATACTACAACAAACGTGTTAGGCCCTGCTCTTTCAAGGTCGGAGACTTTGTATACCGGCGCAACATGGCCAGCCGGCAAGAGAAGATTGGGAAGTTAGGTCCCAACTGGGAAGGTCCCTACAGGATTGTCGAAGCCTATCAGACTGGATCATACAAGCTGGAAACCACCGAAGGGAAAGAAATCCCACGTACCTGGCATGCAACCAACTTGCAAAAATGTTTTATGTAATATGAACAAGATGTATCATTTCCAGTTGTTTTTAATGAATGAAGGTCTTTAAGCATGTTTGATTGCGGTAATTATAAACCTCGGCTTAGCTAACCGTATGGTATGTGAATACGCTTTAAAATGTTGGATGCGCCCAAAAGGCAATCCGGAGATAAATAAAAAGCGGTCCGGTACCGATATCTCCCACATACACTTAATAAAAGTATTATTATACATGATAGGATGCGTCCAAGGGACAATCCGGAGACAAACAAAAAGCGGCTCAGTACCGATGTCTCCCAAACCATATATACACTAATGTAGACGTACAAGTGTCAGATGCGCTCGAATAGCAATCCGAAGACAAAATAAAAGCGGTCAAGTGCCGATGTCTTCCGCATATATGAAGTATAAATAGTAGAAAATAAGGCCAAGTCTATAAGAGACATTTTGAATAACAAATCGGTAGTCATAACGGTTCAGACAAAGATATAACACAAAGGAAGTTAGATAACCATTCATAAAACGATAAGTGTTGTAGGTGAAACTTGTTTACGGAGCCACAAATGTTAAAAATTATTACAATAACCACAAATGTTTCAAAGTAACAGATTACAAGATATCCCGGCATACCGGGTCTTCAGATCATGAAGCTTCGCCGCCATGGGTGGTGGAATTAGAGCCGGCAACGTCTTGGTTGTTCACTGGAGGTTGAGTAGCATCAACAATCTCGACCGTAGGGGCGGGGGGTTTCTCAGCTGGAACAAGCTGCATGATATCGACAACGGAAAGCTTGTTGGCCGCTGACACTTTGGCTACGAAGGGATACTCAGCAGAGAATAGAGCAATGAAATCCTCCTTCCAGGTCCTAGCCATCTCTGTGTTAAGATTGTCAGCAGCGGCAATAGCAGCCTCAATTTGTTCCGGCGTACGCCCATATTCAACAGCCTTCAAGAACCCTGCGTTATACATACCGCCGGTACCCAAAGAGAGAGATCGCCTGTACTCATAGCTAGCAAGAAGTTTGCGCACCAAAATAGGGAAACCGTCTCTCACCAAAACCTGTTTGTCCACTTCGGCTTGAGCGAGTAGAGAGGTTAAATGTTTGTTTCCGGCTTCAAGCTCTTTAATTATCTCGGAATCCCTGACATGATCCTGGATGCTTAGACTTGATAGATGTTCCAGCTCAGCTATCCTCTCGTCTTTGGTAGCGATCAGGGCACCGGAATCTTCAACCTCCTGCTTCAACCTATCGATAACCCCCAGGTGCTCCTTCTCCCGGTCAAGACAGCTGTTATACTTATCCTCAAGAGTTTTGTGCGCCATAGCCATCTGATCAAGAACGGATTTCCCGGTAGCAAAGTGCCCTTGAACCCCCTCCGGTACAGCAGTCAGTCGGGAATGTTCACGGCTGAGAGCCTCGTACCTCTTCATAAGCTCGGATACGGTCAGAGTACTTCGGGCCATAGTCTGGTAGGCATAACTCAGGACATCATAATTGGATAGAGAAGACAGTCCTTCTTGTTCCGCAGGAGTGGCCAACTGGTACAGCAGTTCTCGGGCAGAATAATGAGAGTCGATGCGCACATCTTCGGTTAAACGCCACAAAGGTACATGACGGCGTACCGGCCCTTGCACATTTCCTGAGCAAAAATAACAAGATAAAGAAGAGAGCATAGAAGCAAGAGACGTTGTTAAGAAGAAGGGTCTGAGAGAATACATACCAGCGACATCGTCATCACCATCCGAATGGTCACTCAGATTTATGTGAGTAGAAGTCTTGTTGGTAGCATCCGATTTGCTATGACCATCGGCCGAACCAGAGGGATGGGACTCATGGATTGGGGAAGGCGAATCTGCTTCCATATCCTCAGCTTCAGACTGCACTTGGTTTTGTGTAGCTTTTTGCTTCAGCTTGCGACGAGACGACTGACCCTCGACAGGTCTCTTTTTGTTCACTACCGGGTTCTTCCCCTCGTGACGAAGTCGAGCAGCCAGGATCTTGGGATCAGGAGTGGTGACAGCCTTTTGGCGAGCGTTCAACGCAGGTAAAGGAGTAGTCAACGGTAATGGCTGGGTAACCCTGGGGGTCGGCACTGGCACCTTCTCATTTTCATCTCTACCAACCTTAGCATTCTCGAACGACGGAAGCTTGATAAATTCATCCATAGTGAGCTCTGCAAATAAAAGGGAAACAACAGTTAGAGCGAGCAACAAGAGCTCGCAGAAAATAAAGAAAAGTATATATGTAAAATACCCTCATCATCAGGGTCAACAACTATTCGACGAAGGGTAGGATCCTCATAAGGAACCCACAAGCCGGCCAGAAACAACAAATGCCGGTGAGGAGGACGAAGCAGAACAGGGTCATCAGCAAGCATTTTAGCGTGATCGGCATTGAAGCCAATTGGAAAGTCATCATGGACATCGGTGTCCCTATCCCTCCAGGGCATGGCATGAGGGATGGCCCTTCGGTCTATGAGGAAACACTTGTGGTTCCAAAGTTTCAAGCTAGAAGTAGTCTCTTTCAAACACTTGCCATACCGAGCTGGATACCGGCTTTCAAAGGAGAACCAGTGTCCCTGTTTACCCAACTTATAGAATACACGAAACAAAGTCACGGAACAAGGAATGTTTAAGCTCCGACAGCGGATTTCAAACATAGTAACGCGGTTGACACTCATGGGAACTAATTGAGAAATATGCACAAGAAAATATCTCAACACAGATAAGAGGAAGGTGGAAAAAGGAATCCGAAGCCCCCCATGCTTCAAATAATCTTCATATATCCCAATAAATCGATCCGGAAGATTGTTCATAGTAAGAAGCGGGTCCGGTAACCGTGGACGAAGCTCACTGGGTATGCGGTACTTTCTGCGTATCTTTTTAAGATCATCCTCCGTCAAGGTCGAAACCCTAATGTGCATATCACATTTGGGATCGCGAAAAATAGCCTCCTCACCGGAACTACTGGTAGACATAACAAAAGTACGAACAAAAGTGAGAATAAAGAGAGGGGCACACCTGCTAGGAGAGAGTCCTGGAAGAAAGAATAACAATGGCGGAAACAAGAAAGAAAAGAAGCGTGAAGTAAATGAAAAAATAGGTAGATATTTATATTAGAGAAAGGGGGCATTGAAGGGACGTGCACAAATCCCCAAGTCAAATCCATACCGTTGAAAAATGAAAAGCCACGTGGAAGCAGATGGCGAGTCAAAGGGCGAAAATCAATGCCACAAGTGGCCGACAACCCGAAACCCAACAGACAAAATCAATTAATGCAAAGCCAAAAAGGCGGCTCACATTAATTACACCCGTTACTATTTGAAGGACACGTATTTTAAGTATCACACCGCTAGCTTAGGCTAACGCTATGATACTGGGGGACTTGTTCGCGTATGCCTCCGGTCAACACCCCCGGAGACGAACGCTTCCCCACCTCAGAACCGGAACCTTTGATCATTTAATAAGGTCGTGGCGTGAACAGTAGATCATTAATGAGCATAGCAATGCCCGAGGTGAAAAGCAAAAGGCATCTATCCTATTATCCAGGGACCCTCCGTCCGTCCTGTGGATAAAAGGATACACCGCCGCCCTTGGGACAATAAATCCCTCGATTGTGGGGATTTGACTAGCCCAGGTTTCAAGGCCTAGCCTATGATGTGACTACTCAGACAGGTATGTGCCTTGGGGTAGTATAAATACCCCTGCATTTAACACATTCAATACTTCCATCAATATATACTCTTACCTTCCGGTATTTACTGTTAAATACCATTCGCGTGTGATAGTTACTTATTCTCACACCGGAGCTTGGTCTCGGGGTCAAACCTGGGGCGAGCTAACGTGTGTTGTCTTGTGTATCCTAGGTTCAAGGTCAAGAGACGAGCACACCTTTATGATGTCGAGGCAAAATCATTGACCGCAGTCTAGCCGGAGGATTTTGTTTCAACACACAACAAACACAAACTTGCTGAGTCCACATAAAATCAATGCAAAATATGTCTGTGAAGAACTTGATGGCAAGGAAGCTCTTCGACTCTTCTGTCAGTCAGCTTTCGAAAAAGGACATCCTACAAACGGATATGAGAAGCTATCTGATGATATTGTGAAGTTTGCTGGTCGTCTTCCTTTAGCTCTCAAAGTTTATGGTTCTCTATTATGTGGAAAGGAAGAAACATATTGGAAAGAGATATTAAGGAAATTTAAAGAATATCCACTTGAAGATGAAGTTCTTGGAAGACTTGAAATAGGTTATCGTAGACTCGGTATACAGCAGAGGCGTACCTTCATGTATATTGCATGTTTCTTGAAAGGGAGAGATGTGAATTTGGTTAGTGATATACTATCAAATCTTTGTTTGTATCCCGAGTGCGGAATAACTGATCTTAGAAACAAGTTTCTTATAACACTTGATTATGACGATTGTGTGTGGATGCATGATCTGCTCCAACACATGTGCTGGGAAATTCTTCGCAAAGAATCATGTGGAATCAACGGAGAGTATGTTGTGATCAAGCATTATCAAGATATTGTAGATATTCTCTTATATAAACCGCAGGTTTGCATTGGCTTTCTACATGATGCATATCTGTTATCATCGCAGTTAGAAAACAGAAAACCGGCCATGAGATTTCCCCTTTCAGGTTATCCGGGGAGGGCGAGCCTTTTTGACTCACATGCACGCGGCCTCACCGGGTTAATCTCGGGACCGTTTCCAACCCTTCCTGGCCACCCCCAAATCTACACACTTAGCGAGATCGGAACCCTTGACCCCTTGTGAGGAAGACAACGGTCATCGCAGTTAGAAGAAATAATTAAATAAACTTTAACTCTCGTTAGGTTTATAATCAACCTTAGAGTTGGCCTTTTTGTAACAAAGTATACCACTTTTAAGTTACTAAATGTTTTCTGTTATTAATGATGAAAAGGTCATATTACTCATTCTGCCACTGTGCTTCTTGTACCAGGGATCAGAAACAATTGAAATCATTAATCAGGAACCATGCAAGGTTGAAATGGATGACTACATTGATGATCCTGACTGCTTCTCAAAGATGAGGAGACTGAAATTTCTTAGAATTAGTAATTTACACTTTCCTCAAGGTCTTAGTTATCTTTCGAATGACTTACGAATTCTGGATTGGTCTAAATGTTCTTTGAAGTATTTTCCTGCAATGTTTGAACCCAAACATATATATGAACTTAAAATGTTTAATAGTCAACTTGAAGTACTTTGGGAGAAACATCTCGTAAGTATTGTCTACATGTGTTAATTTTGATCTGCAGTAAATGCAGGCTAGAAATCTGATGATTTTATCATATAACAGGTTTTGCCAAATCTGAGATCTATTGACCTGAGTTTTTCAAGAGATTTGATCAGAATTCCCGATTTGACATCAACTCCAAAACTTGAGAAACTAAATCTTGAAGGCTGCACGAAATTGAAAGAGTTGCATGAATCAGTAATTCAGCAGAAAAGTCTACGGTACATGAATCTTATTGGGTGTACACATCTTGAGAGCATTGGCAGAAGAAACATGGAAATGGAATCTCTTGTGACACTTCTTCTTTCTGGCTGCTCAAATCTTGAGTCTATTCCTGAGTTTGGAGAGAGAATGAAGTGCTTAGAGAACCTCTATTTGGTTGAAACTAACATCAAGAAGTTACCAGAAATCTTGGGGGAATTGCAGAGCTTGAGGAAGCTTGATGCAAGTGAAACATCTATTGAAGAGATTCCTTTGTCCATTTGTTCCCTAAAAAGATTAAGACTCCTACGTGCTCAAAGATCTCCATTATTATCCCAGAATAGAGGTTTTCTTTTTACAAATGTGGATATCTTATCAAATACAAGGGAGCTTGATTTAAGTTATTACAATCTAACTGTAGTTCCTGATGGTATTGGTTTATTACATCGATTAATATCTTTGGATCTATCTGGAAATAATTTCGAACATCTGGCGGCAAGCATCAGTCTACTTTCAAATCTTAGAATGCTTTTTTTGAATAATTGCAAGAGGCTTCAGTCATTACCAAAACTTTCAATAGTAAATGAGGATACACTTTATGGACTTCAGGTTAGATTCAATTACATCATGTCAGGAGAAGAGGTAGATGTGTCTGCCTTTCATGCCATAAGCAACAACACTAGTCCAACGGTTTCATGTTTGAACTGCCCCAGACTAGCAGAGAATGAAAGTGGCAGTTATCTTGCAGAAAGATTGCTTAATAGCTATCTTCAGGTCGGTCCCCCCTCCCTGTGTCTATGTGTGTGTGTAACATCCCGTGCATTTCATGATAGAATATCAAGATCTATACGTCTATTATGTTATTATCAATTCGTGTTCTCCCAAATCTTAAAATGAGACTATTGGTAAGTAACTATTTTGTTTTCATGTGTTTAGTTGAGAACAAGATATTGGATGACACCAGAAGCTGTATTTGAGATAGTTGCGGCTGGAAGCGAAATTTCATCAAAGTTCACGATGTCAAAATCTGATGAAATACTGTTGCTTGATGGCTCATGGGTTGGAGTGGCCATATGCGCTGTTATTGCTTTCTGCCGTACAGATGCTGACATGGAAACAAAACACGTGGTGACAGCTTATATCCATGATGAGGAAACACTTTGTAAAATTCCCGTCTGTGTAAACTTGGTGCCAGGGTTGGAGAACCAATTGGTTTTCTATTGGACTGCAGCTAATGACCTTCAAAGAATGGTAAATGAAAATCAAAAGAAGAGGTTTCGTGTATCATTAGATGTTGAGCCAAGAGGTTAGTTTTAACAGTTTAATATGATTTACCACATAAGCATGTCATAAAGGTGACTGTTTGTGTGTCATACTTTATGCTTAATATTTGAGTGGCTGTTCTTCATGGTATTTGTATGCAAAAGTAGGGGAAATAAGTGTCTAACTGACTACTGATTTGATTAATTATTTGAATACATTTGTTGCAGATGGAAATTTACAGGTGACAAAATTTGGAGTTCGTTTCATACGTGATGAAGAAATACAGCAGTTGAAAATATATGAAGATTCTACAAATAAGGTGTTGAGGTCTAAGTTTAAAACTACTCTAACCCTTACCACTTATTTAGAACGGGGATCCAAAGGCGATCACATATTCTTTGAGGACACTATCCATCCCAATAGGATCACAAGCTTTATTTTTTTCTATAGAAGACACGGTGATTCATTGCAAAAAATCCACCAAATTATTAACTGTCTACTCAAAATCAACCAAGAGGTTTTTAAGCAATGGAAGAAAGAGTGGAGTAGTGCCCAATTATTATTTCCTATAATTTATGACTACTATCGGATCAGCCGTGGAACTTCGGACCTTTACACTGATTTCACAAGGTTTCTGAAAGACATTTCATGTAGCTGGAGGAGTGTCGAGTTGGCACTCAAGCAAATTTTGGTGAAAAGCACAGCAGACAATTACAGTAATGAAGAGATGCTAAAGCAACTCAGTGATCTTGAAGCTGCTAAAAGTGTAATGATTCCTGATATGTTTGTCACATCGTTGGCATATATTTGTAAGCAAACAGTTTCTTTTTCAAGATGCATTGAAGAAGAGACCCGGCGAAACAGGCCCTCCGCGTCAATAATGCTAATGGTGAAATTATCAAGAGTGACCATTGCAGGCATGTTGAGTTTAATAGCTGGATACAACGAAAACTCCTGGATATTTAGGGATCTAGATAATTGTTGGTATCGTCTGATCGAAGGTTTTTTGGATGATGATGATGAATGGCAGGGCATGATCAGTAGAATGCTTTTTACACGATCCGAATATGGCAGAGAGTTGCAGATTCGCGAATTTCATACTAATGCAGATCTTTTGCTTGAATTGAACAAAAATATGGAGAAGCCACACGAGTCTAGATGTGTTACTGAAAGAAACAAGGAAGAGATAAAGAAAGTAATACTTAAGCTTGAGAAGAAAATCAATCACCTCACAGAGACCATTGAAGATATGATTAAGCTAGCTTTTGAAAATTATGCTGTTATTTTGGATGCAGGAAATATCTTAAATAAGTTTATGGAAGATAATAAGTTACAGATGACAGAATCTCGACGTTTTATACATGATTTTGATATACAGCTGCCAGACGGATATGAAGATCCTAAGGAAACCTAACCAGAATCAAGTATAAAGTTAGTTAGTCTGATGGAATATTACCAGGTCAGCAAGAACCGGCCTGGACCTGTTTATAGATACCGGGTCCATGTTGTCTAGGCACTTTTAGTTCAGGTGAGCCGAATAACAGTTTATGTATTTGAGATAGTTCAAGAGTACTACTGGGTCTGTGTTTGCAAAACGCCCAAAACGATTTGCTCTAGATTTTGATCTCTTGAAAATTTGAAGTTAATTGTTTTCTTTTTGTTTTGGAATGACAAACTCGCACTTTGTTTTTCTTAACGGCTAGTTAGTAGTTAGTGATTCGAGCATGCAGTGACATCCAATTGAGCAATATGCAAGCCCCGAACCTTTCCATTGTGAAAAGTGCACGTGCAAACACCTCCATAGTTGTGAAAGATCCAAATAAATGATCTTCTTGTTAACCAAATAAACTATAATACCTAAATATACCTGATTACACTACACCTGTAAATTGATTAAAACATTCAGACTCAGAATTCTGTTGCATATTGTAGAGACCCAGTATCATTTGACCGCGCTTCACCGGGGAACATAATCGCTAACAACTATCAACATGAGATTTTTTTATCAACGAAAATATATTCTTATGATGCATAAGTTTACAGTTTCCGTAGATAAATGATTCAATGTTAAACCTCCAAACATTTGATCTAAGCATTTTATAAAAATATGCAGCATATTTCCCATACATGCATCAAAATATTTAAAAAATATATAATTTCAGCAGATTTTTAGTCAAGTTATGATTAAGCAGAAAGTTTATTTTAGGTATTTGTTGATATGAATTAATAACTACTTTGGCGTCTTATACTATATGTTCATATCAATGTGAATTTAGTTTTTGGTCCGGTTCGTTTTTCATTTGACCAAAACAATTTTCAGAATTGAAAATCAAATGTTTCATTTTGTTTGATTCGATTTCGTTCTTTTTAAACCTGAATTCTGCACACCCGAGTTGATTACGTTGATATGGTGAAAACCTAAATAATGAGCCCATGGAGTCTCATTTGATTTATATTTATTTTTAATATACGCCCGTTGTTATACTGATGAGATTGGTATATTTCCAAACTGACTTTGAAGTCAATCCCACATATATGAAAATGAATTATTGTTTGTAGTTCACTTCACATGTGCACCATTCATTTTCGGATCACAATACACACAGCAACTCAATTCAATAGCCACACCATTATTTTCGTCGTCAGCATCGTAAGTTTACAGCACCTTCTTTCACCCTCGTACACATATTACTCTTTCGCAATAGCTTTTGTGTAGTAGTAATTATTTATCAATCTGCTTAGGTATATTAACATTCTGCCACTTGTAGTAACATATTTCATACTGTTGGATCCATCGTTTGGTGGTTTATATTATACTTATTGGTTGAAATAAGAAGTGGGTAATTCTTTTGAGACGTTTAAAAATTGTTCTTTTTTTTGTTGAAACCAAACACTTCAAACTGATTATTTGCGTTTTGAAACTACAATTAGTTGCATCATTTGAGTATCTCAACAAATATTTCGGTACAAACAAAAAAACATAATCATTAGTACATTCTCGACAAATAATCCCGTTAAGCTGTACAGATGATGCCATATGTATCGTCATCATCTTCGCCAAGACTATCACAAGGTTATGATGTTTTCATGAGCTTCCGAGGTGAAGATACTCGTACGGGTTTCACCAGCCATTTATATGATGCTTTAGTTAGAAATGATATTACAACTTACAAAGATGACAAGACACTTGAGATTGGGAATTCCATCGCTTCCGAGCTCCCAGAGGCCATAGAAGCATCAAGAATTGCCATAGTCGTTTTATCAAACAATTTTGCAACATCCAAATGGTGTTTGGATGAAATTGAAAAGATTGTTGATTGCATGGAACGTGGCAAGCTGACTGTTATTCCTGTTTTTTACCATGTGGATCCTTCTGATGTACGCCATCAAAGAAACTGTTTCCAAAAAGGCTTTTCTGATCATGAAGCAAATCCTGAAATTGCGCCACAAAACGTGGAAAGATGGAGAGATGCTTTTAGAAAGGTGGGGGCTCTCTCAGGATTGCATGTGACACAACACAGGTAGCAATCGTATTTGGCTTTTTTTTATGCTATAATTGTAAGGTTATTTTCCTATGCATTAAACTGGAGGTGATCATTTGTTAATGTAATTATTTTGGATGCAACATAAATAACTTTGCCTCTTCTAAAATTAGATAGAATCCTAAAGGGGGTACTGTAATTTTCTGGCTGCCTACTGTCTTATCCGCTAATCGGTCTGCAGGAATGAAGTAGAAGTCATAAATGAAATTGTATCAAAAATATTAAGGTACATGCCGGATGCCTTACCAATAGATGTTTTCAGTGGGCTAGTGGGAATGGAGTCACGGGTGGATGAAGTTAAAAGAATCCTGAGAATGGAGTCCCGTGAAGTTCTTTTTGTAGGGATTTGTGGGATGAGTGGAATTGGGAAGACTACATTAGCTGAAGCTGTCTTTAATAGGATTCAAGACAAGTTTGAAAGAAGAAGCTTCATTGAGAACATCAAGGACATTTCCAAGCAAGATGATAGTACTGATTTATGCAAGTTACAACAAAAGCTCATTGATGACATTTTGAAGGAGAAAAGCGTTCGTGTACAAAGTGTTAAACACGGACAAACTTTGTTGGGGACAAAGCTACTTGGTTTGAAGGTTATGATTGTTTTGGATGATGTGAATCATGTTGACCAGTTAATATATTTAGCTGGGGGCCGAGAATGGTTTGGACCTGGCACCAGAATCATAGTAACCACAACAAACATACACTTGCTGAATGTGCACAAAGTAACTGAAATTTACACATGTGAAGAAATGAAAAATGATGAAGCTGTGAGACTCTTTATTCAGTCAGCGTTTCAGCATGGCCCTCCTACACATGCGTATGAAAAGTGGGTGGATGATATTGTGAAGCTTGCCGGCGGTCTCCCGTTAGCCCTTAATGTTTATGGTTCTTTGTTATACGGGAAGGAGGAGAGCTATTGGAAAGAGATGCTGAAGAAACTTCAGGAATATCCGCCTAAGGATGTTCTTGGAAGACTTGAAGTAGTTTTTGCTAGACTTGATAATAATCAGCAGGAGACCTTCATGTATATTGCATGTTTCTTGAAAGGGAGAGACATGGATTTAGTTAAAGATATACTAACGGATATTGGGTTGTACTCTGAGTGTGGAATCACTGATCTTATGAACAAGTTTCTCATAACTATCAATCTTGATGATTGTGTGTGGATGCATGATCTGCTCCAACAAATGTGCTGGGAAATTCTTCGTAAGAAATCACATATTCCCGGAGGAATTCACTTTGCAATAAAGAATTTTCAAGATATCGTAGAAGTCCTTATATCGAAACCTAAGGTTTGTAAGACCTGTTTTCATATTAAGCTCCAAACAAACCAACCTTTTTGTGGATGACAGATGAAAGAATTATATTTCTTATTCTGATTTGTGGTTCTTATTTCCAGGAATCAAGTACAATTCGTATCATTAACCAGGAGAAGGTTGAAATGGACGATTTCATTGATGATCCTTACTGTTTTTCAATAATGAGGAGATTGCAATTTCTCAGAATGAGTAATGTACATTTTCCTCATGGTCTTAGTTACCTTTCGAATCATCTACGAATTTTGGAATGGGCTGAATGTTCTTTGAAGTCTTTGCCTTCAAACTTTAAGCCGGCGCATATATATGAACTTGAAATGTGTTATAGCCAGCTTAAAATACTTTGGGAGGAATCTCTTGTAAGTACTGTCGATCGATCCCTTTAGTCATGCATTATTCAAAAACTTGCTGTGATCACAAGCTAGAATTCTGACTAATCATTTTACAGGTTTTTCCGAATTTGAGATCTATTGACCTTAGTTTCTCAAAGGAATTGATCAAAATCCCAGACTTGACATCAACTCCAAAACTAGTGAAACTGATTCTTGAAGGTTGCACGAATTTGAAAGAGTTGCACGATTCAGTTCTTCTGCAGAAAAGTATACAGTACTTGAATTTTACTGGGTGTACACACCTTCAAAGACTTGGCAGAAGCAACATCGAAATGGATGCTCTTGTGACACTACTTCTCTCTGGCTGCTCTAATCTTGAATATATTCCCGAGTTTGGACAAAACATGAAGTGCTTAGAGAACCTTTATTTGGATGGAACTAACATCAAGAAGTTACCAGAAAGCTTGGGGGAATTGCATAACTTGAGGAAGCTTGATGCAAGTGAAACCTCTATAGAAGAGATTCCTTTCTCCGTTCATTACTTGAAACGATTAAGACTCTTACGTACTCAAGGATGTCAATAAAGGTTTTCTTTTTACAAATGTGGATATACTATCAAATATAAGGGAGCTTGATATAAGTTATTGCAATCTATCTGTAGTTCCTGATTTTATTGGTTTACTGCATCGACTGGTATCGTTGGATCTATCTGGAAATGATTTTGTTCATCTGCCAGCAAGCATCAGTCTACTTTCAAATCTTAAAATGCTCTTTTTGAATAATTGCAAGAGGCTTCAGTCAGTACCAAAACTTTCAATAGTGAATCAGGACACACTTTCTGGGCTTCCGATTAGATTCAATTACATTATGTCAGGAGAAGAGGTGGATGTGTCAAAATTTCATGCTGCAAGCAACAACGCTGATCCAACAATATCATGTTTGAACTGCCCTAATCTCGCCGAAAATGGAAGTGGCTGTTATCTAGCAGAAAACATATTACATAGCTACCTTCAGGTCTCCCTCCCTCCCTCCTTCCCATGATCAAAATGTCATTTCTATCTAAAATTTATGCTGATATTTTATCATGCAGTTACGAACAAAATATTGGATGACGCCAGTAGCTGTATTTGAAATAGTTGGGGCTGGAAATGAAATTCCACCTGGATTTGTGCTGCCAGGAACTGATGATCTGATCCTTAAATGCCCATGGACCGGGGTGGCTATATGCGCTGTTATTGCTGTTGAAAATATTGATGCTTTTATGAAAGATAAATACGTGGTAACAGCTCATATCCACGTAGGGGAAAAGCATTGGAGGATTTCAGTTCCCATTAACTTTTTTGTAGCAGGGTTGGAGAACCAATTAGTTATCTATTGGACGGTAGCTGATGATCTTGATAGAATTTTAGATTCAAAGCGTCAGTACAACTTAAATGTATCATTTAGTGTGGAGCCAGGAGGTCAGTATCACCTTTTTATTAACAGCGAATTTTATTAAATAACGAAAGAAGATAATAGCAAGAAGCTAGTAGATACAAGGAATTATAGGATCATTAATCCAAATCAGTTAGGATATGACTACCCTTATCCAAACGAGTCATTACCTAAACAAATAAACTTGTTTTATAAGCCAAAAAATCAAAATTTCATTGTGGGTGAAGTGTTATATATGAGCCAGTGTATTTTGTAAATTTTCTTTCAAACTTAAAATCGAGTCTAACTGTATTATTCTATAATCCTTTTTACCTTAATGGTAGCCTAATTAAATTTGTTCAAGGCATGTCTAGGAAACAACAAATACTATCTCTAGTAAGGATATACAAATAATACGAGTAATAAGTATGTTTTTTAACACAAAAAATACAGTCTTATAATTTAAGATCCAGAGTTTAGGCATATTCATCGAATATCGGTAGTAATCGAGATATTCATAATCATATCATACGGACCTCACTATTTATAAACATTAGTTTATTACTGTATAATACATATTGGTGTAGTGAAATTAAAAAAAAATGGAGGGCGAAAATATTTTATTCCTTTAGGTCCCTCATTACGGATGACTGTTGTATAATAGTTCACTTTTCATGTAGAAATTAAAAATAGGGCTGCCACTTAAGGAGATGACAGTCGGAATTTAGGATGTACTCATAATGTTAAATAATCTTCAGATATATGTTTTGCAGATGGTAATTTACAGGTGACGAAGTTTGGAGTTCGTATAATATGTGATGAAGATTTACTGCAGCTGAAGGTCTATGAGGAATCTACAAGCGAGGCAGTGGAATTTCTGTTCCAAGATACTTTTGTAGGAGTAGATGATATGGACCTTGTTTCCTCTCATTTACTCATTCATAATGATTTCGCCAGCCGTACAATACAGTGTTTCATTTACTATGATACATGGGGTACCTTGGGTGGCATTCAGAACATAATTCAATGTTTACTTGAAACGAACCAATTAGTTTTGAATGAATATAAGGATGTATGGGAACATGGACGATTACTTCCTTTAGCTTATGACTTATATCAGATAAGCCATGTATTCTCCAAACTTTGCAACGATTTCGTAACGTTGCTGACAGACGTATCTGTTAGTTGGCTAAGTGTAAAGTTGGCAATGCAGCAAATTGTGGTCAAAAGTAGAGCAGAAGATTACACTTATAAAGAGATGTGGCAGCAGCTCGATGACCTTGAAGCTGCTGAAGGTGTTAGATTTTCTAGTAAGTTTATCACATCTTTCGCCTATATTTGTAAGCAAACAGTAGCTTTTTTAAGAAGCATAAACAAAGAGAACGAAATAAATGAAACGGCCAAGTTGAGGCAAGTATTGGCAAGAGTATCAGGTGTGATCATTGCGGGCATTTTCAGTATGGTGGCTTCATTCACAGGTGATTCAGAACTATTGGAAGAAATGAAAGATATAACTTCAAATTCGGAGTTGCCACAACTGATTCAAAAGTTTTCAACAGAGAGTAACCAATCGTTGAAAAAGGGAGGACAACATACGAAGGCAAGCAACAAAAGGGAGTTGAAAATCTGGGAGTTTACGGCCAATGCAATTCTTCTACAAGAACTTAAGACAAAGTTCGTGGGGCTTACTTCTGCTACTTGGAAAAAGGAGATAATGACCACAATAGATAAGCTGAAGAAAAATATGAATTACTACTCGGGGATTATTGAAGATATGAGTAGACATGCTCATACATATGGCAATCTTATAACGAAGGTGGGAAAATCATTGGATCATGTTTCTGGATATGGTCATTTACGGGTGCCTAGATTTGGAGTTTGTTTTGAATCGGATCAACACATACTGCAGCTTAAAGTATTCGGAGATCCAATGAATGAGGTGGTTGTTGGTTTACAATGGACAAATCTTACTTCTTTAAGATGATAGAGACAGATCAATTGAAAGAAAAACCAACAATGGGCAAATGCTTTTGTACTATTATTCAGGAAAGAACAGAGTTTTTTGGTACAAAAAATAACGTGCACATGCCTAGCTATTTAAAATGGAAAACTAGCTAAAATCAAGCAACTAACTCACTAGCTTGCTAAAGACCAGGAACATGATCTCCACATCCCTTTGATTTATTCTACCACAAAATACCAAAATAAAACGTGCATATTAGGAAGACTTTGAATTATTTTAACATTTTCCCCCTTAATTCAGAGTTTCCAATCTTCTTGATGCCAACTAACTTGCACATTTCTTCATGCTTCACTCTTGCCAAAGCCTTTGTAAGAATATCTGCCTTCTGCTCCTTTCCATCTATATGTGTAACTGTGATTTCTCCATTCTCTACACATTCCCTGATAAAGTGAAACCTTATGTCTATATGCTTGCTTCGACCATGGAACACCGGGTTCTTCATAAGTTCCAGAGCTGATCTGTTATCAACATATATTGTCACTGGTGGTAACTTATGACCAATTATATCTGACACGAGTCGACGCAACCAAATCCCTTGGCAAGCTGTCACAGTGGCTGCCATAAACTCAGCCTCACACGAAGATAGAGCTACACATCTTTGCTTTTGAGATGTCCAAGAAACCAGGTTCCCATTCACATAAAACACCATGCCACCTGTACTCTTCCTATCATCCACATCATTAGCCAAGTCACTGTCAGAATACCCTGCAATAGTGACCTGCTCTTCTCCTTTGGTGTAGACCAAACCATGGTCCAAAGTGCCCTTTATGTACCTGAGTATCCTTTTTACCGCCTGAAGATGTGCCATGGTGGGCTTTTCCATGTATCGACTAACCACACCCACTGCAAATGATAGGTCTGGACGAGTATGGGTCAAGTACCTGAGTCCACCTACTATGCTCCTGTATTCAGTGGGGTTAACCAACTCTCCATCTCCATCTTTGGTTAACTTTGTTTTGTGTTCCATGGGATTTTTGGTGGGATTACAATCTAGCATACGTGTCTTTCTTAGGAGATTTCTAGCATATGCTTCTTGCTTTAAAGTAATACAATTTTCCTGTTGAGTTACCTCAATTCCCAGATAATAACTTAGTAATCCAAGATCAGTCATTTCAAACTTAGCCTTCATCTCTTGTTTGAAACCTTCTACATCTTCACCATAGCTTCCTGTTACCAGCAGGTCATCAACATACACCGCAATGATCAAGACATCACCGTCCTTTTTCTTCGTGTAAACAGAATATTCTTGAGCACACCTTGTAAACCCCAAACTCTTCAAATACTTGTCTAAACAGGCATTCCACGCACGCGGTGCTTGTTTTAGACCGTACAAGGCCTTTGACAGCTTGTACACTTTGTTGACTTCCCCCCTTTTCACGTACCCTTCGGGCTGAGATACATACACTTCTTCTTCTAGGGGACCGTTCAGAAAAGCCGATTTCACATCAAGATGATGTACACGCCACCCATTGGAACCTGAGAGAGCTAGAATGGCGCGTATAGTTTCTATCCTTGCTACCGGTGCAAAGACCTCGTCGTAATCGATTCCGTGTTTCTGAACATACCCTTTTACCACAATTCTAGCCTTATACTTCAAACTCTTTTCACTCGGATCTCGTTTCACCTTGTACACCCATTTTAAGGCTATGGCTTTTCGATTCTTCGGGAGATTGACCAAACTCCAGGTGTTGTTCTTCTCGATTGATGCCAATTCGGCATCCATCGCATCTACCCACTCCTTTTTCTTGCTTGCTTCTGTGTAAGAAACTGGTTCTTCATCATTTCGAATCATCATCAACTCATCTTCTTCAGTTTCATCGTACAAATCTGTGAGCAAACGGTAACGTTTTGGAGCGCCACCGCCTGTGGAGCTTGAGGCGGTGCTTGAAGACCCAATCGAAGACACTGACATGTTTGGTGTTGCAGGTGAGTCTGGCGTACCTGGTATATTGGATGGCATACTTTGTGGGCTAAATTGGGAGCCCACAACAGAATTGATGGGTTGTGAGTCATCAACTGGTCCTGGTGTCGCCTTAATTTTTGAGGTTTCCTTCCATGCCCAACTCTGACTTTCTTCGAAGACTACATTCCTGCTTACATACATCTTTCCCGTGTCTGGATCCACCAATCTATAAGCCTTCGAACCTTTCTCTACTCCAAGATGTACAACCTTCCTGCTTCTTTCATCTAATTTCTTTAGATGATCTTTGTTGATCATCATGTGAGCTACACACCCAAAAACTCTCAGATGTCCCACATGAGGCTTCCTTCCTGTCCACATCTCATATGGAGTTGTATCCTTTAGAGCTTTTGTAGTGACTCTGTTCAAAACATAAACTGCGTGGTTCACTGCCTCACCCCATAACTCATCTGGGACATTCATCATCTTCAAGTTGCTCCTTACCATCTCCAGAATTGTTCGATTTCGCCGTTCCACCACCCCGTTCTGCTGTGGGGAATATGGAGATGTGTAATGTCGCTCAAGACCAATTTCATTGCAGAATTTTGTGAAGTCATTTGACAGGAATTCTCCTCCTCTATCTGTCCTCAAAGTCTTTATCGTTTCCCCTGTTTCATTCTCCACTTTAGCCTTGAAATTCTTGAAGATCTGGAAAGCTTCATCCTTCGTCTTCATCAAATATACCCACTGTACTCTGCTATAATCATCGACAAGTAACATAAAGTACCTGTTACCAGAGGGTGTGGGTGGCGTGATTGGACCACAAAGATCTCCATGAACAAGCTCTAACCTCCTCTTTGCTCTGTAGCTTGTCTGCAAAGGGTAAGGATTTCTCGTCTGTTTCCCTACTAAGCATCCTTCACATGGCTGAGATGGAATGGAAGTTCCTGGAATTCCTTCTACTATCTTCTTGTCTGACATCAATTTTAGTGCTGTGAAATTGATATGCCCCAATCGTGTATGCCAAAGCCATGTTGGTTCAGAGATTTCAGCAATTAGGCACGAATTACTAACCTCTTCTAACTCGATCTTGTATAATCGGCTGGGAGATCTCTGAACCTTCATCAATAACCTTCCAGTTCTGTCATGAACCCACAGAAATGGTTCCTTTATCTTGATCTCATCTCCACTTTCTGACAGTTGGCCAAGGCTTATTATGTTGCTACATAAATCAGGTATATAATATACCTCTTGAAATTTCCGATGCTCACCATTCTTGCACTGGAAGACAATCGTGCCCTTTCCTTCAATTCTGACCTTGGATTCATTTCCAAATTTGACATACCCCTGAACCATCTTGTTCAGCTTTTGGAACTTACTTTGATCACCAGTCATATGGTTGCTTGCCCCGGTGTCAAGATACCAGATCTTAGACTGGTTCGTATCTCCTCCACTTGTTCTTAATTTTGGTGTCACACTTTCTTCATTCAAGAACACCTCACCGATTTCTTCTTTGTCTTCAAGGGATGACAACAAGAGGGCTGGCTCGTCGTCATGTTGAATCAAATTGCTTTCATGATTTCTCTCTTTTCTTGGATTTTTACATTCTGCAGCATAATGTCCATAGTCTTGACAATTGTAACACTGTACTTTACTCTTGTCTTGACTATTGGACCCAACATAGTTTCCATCCTTGTGGTGGTTGTATCCACCTCTGCCACGACCACCACGACCACCACCTCTACTTCTGCCTCGTCCTCTTCCCCTAGATGATCCATAGCAACCACGGTTTCCCTTTTGTGCACTTTTGGATTCACCTTCAACCTTCTTCTTATTTCTCTCACACCATTCTTCATGGGTTAAGAGAAGTTTTCTATCATCTGATTCATAATGGCCCTTCATTCGTTCTTCATGCGCCTTTAGTCTTCCGATCACCTCTTCGACTGTCATTTCCTCCAAATTGCCAAACTGCTCAAGAGTTGAGGCTATTTGGAGGAACTTGGAAGGGACTGCTCTTAGGAGTTTCTTCACTATATAAGATTCCTCAATCTTATCACCCAAAGTACGCATAGTACTTACTATGTTGCTCACTTTCACAGCGAACTCGTCAACTCCTTCTGACTCCTTCATGCTCATGGCTTCAAACTCCGCTTTCAAAGTTTGGATCCTCGCTGTTCTCACCCTATCTGCCCCCATGAACATAGTCTTCAAGGCGTCCCAAGCTTCTTTCGCCGACTTCTTTTCGGCCAATGATAACAACAGATCTTCAGGGATACCTTGGTAGATGGCTGCCAACGCCATCTTGTCTTTCTTTACTTCCACCACCGTGTTTGAGGTTCGTGGCTCAACAGCTTCCCAAACACCTTGAGCCTGCATGAACACCCGCATCTTGATTGCCCACGCCGCATAATTGTTTCTTGATAACATCGGATAGTGGAGTGTGATCTGACCGTCCTTCTCACTGTTGCCATTGTTTCCCGTCATCTCTTCACGAGATTGATATTTGGGCATGCACCAGGTTTTGCTCTGATACCAAATGTTGGTTTACAATGGACAAATCTTACTTCTTTAAGATGATAGAGACAGATCAATTGAAAGAAAAACCAACAATGGGCAAATGCTTTTGTACTATTATTCAGGAAAGAACAGAGTTTTTTGGTACAAAAAATAACGTGCACATGCCTAGCTATTTAAAATGGAAAACTAGCTAAAATCAAGCAACTAACTCACTAGCTTGCTAAAGACCAGGAACATGATCTCCACATCCCTTTGATTTATTCTACCACAAAATACCAAAATAAAACGTGCATATTAGGAAGACTTTGAATTATTTTAACAGTGGTGAGCAATCTCTTTCGAGATAGTCTATATCTTCCCACTGATCTCCAATGGCTTCTACGTTATGAACCGCTGGTCTTTACTGATGAACCCTTTCTCTTTGGTGGCGGAGCAGTAGATGTCCTATCTCATATCCGTGATATCTTTTTAGATGTACTTGAAATAAACCTTGACTTTTTCGAGGAGATAAGGATTCCGAGACAAACACGGTTATTTTCTTTGCTCAATGACTATTACGAAATCTGCCTTGGAACCTCCAAACTTTATGATAATTTGGTAAAGTTGCTGAAAAACATATGTGGTAGCTGGTTGAGTGTAAAGCTGGCATTACAGCAAGTTATTGTAGAAACTGAAGCGCACAAATGCACTTCTGAAGAAAATACACTACAGCGCCTCAATGGTCCTGATGCCACTGAAAGTCTTCGATCTACCTATTGTTTTGCCTCATCGTTTGCCTCTATGTGTAGTCAAATAGTTGCTTTTTTGAAACACTTTAATCAAGAACTCGCAACGAGAGAAACGATAGGTGGCGCAGGACTGACACCATTTATAAAAGTATCAAACACAACAATTGTAATGGTTTTGAGTGCTATGGCTGCATATATGGGCAATTCCAAATTTTGGCAAGAGATGAATGATTTGGGAAAATCCACATTAAGAAAAGAGAAAATTGATTTAACCTCGATATCTCTGTGGTTACAATTGAACCTAAGGTTTCCTTTATCTGTCAGATATTGTTTACCTCGAGAACGTGTTGCCATGATGGAGAGAAGTATTGACAGGGAGTTACGGATCAGAGATTTCTATGGTAATATTCTTGTAGAAGAATTAATCAACGAGACGCCATTATCTATTGTTACAAATCTTGAGTGGAAGATCAACGAGTATTCCAAGATTATTGAAGATATGAGCAGACGTGCTCAAGAATATCGGCATGGTATAATGCAGGCAAGATCACTATATCAAAGGTACATATATCGTGCATTTTAAGTCCCTTTTTTACATTTTCTATTCATTCTCAATCAAAAATTTGCTTTTTTGTGCACCAAAACCTCCAGTGACAATATGCTGTTGTGTTTTAAGATATCGAAAACTGAAATTTTAGGTTGTCAATAAATTACTTTTATGCAGAAATAAGTTTTATATCTTGAATAATACTGTAACAACCAAGGTTGTCACGATCGGGATCCTACCTATGATCGTTTCAGCTTTGCAAGATCGTAATCGTTGGATCGGATCGGGATCGTAAGATCCTATCAATAGTTCTACATCAGTTTAAATTCTCTAATCTCTTGGAGAGTGTGTGAATTGCTTATTTATTCTGGTTTTCTACTTATTTTTAAGCCGAATCAGTTTTGTGTTATCCCAACTGCTTCAACTTATCTTCTTATTTTGTTATAAAGTACCTAGTTTCTCATAAGCATGTAGGAAGTTGCTTATTTCCGAATGATTAACTACTTTTCATATATGAACATGATTGAAGTCTTTTCAACAAACCATTATGTTTTTTGAATATATTTGCATTTTGTTTTTCAGAATAAGCTAATCCAAACACTATTTCCTAATTAATGTGCTTATTTTTAAGCAGCTTATAAGTACTTTCTTTTTAGCAGAAGCATAAGTTTGACTTGGTGACTAACATATGTAATCATGATTGATTAAGGAGTCAGTGATTGATGACTAAAAAAGAGTTCGATTAGATGCTTCTTCAAATCAAGTAAATAAGACACTGCTAAGTCCATGCTAATTCAGGAACAGCACAACAAACAAATCGGGCCCCAAGAAAGGGTTATACCGGACGCAGTTACCTGTGGGGTATGTGCTTCTGGCATCGAGTCTTAGCGTCACATCTTCATTCATTGTTCTGTGGCGAGAGATAGGTTGGCTATTTTGTAAATTGTGGATATTGGGAGAACATGATCATACACACTTATTTTTTACGACTTCTGTTGGATCAGGCTTGGAACCTTCAAAGTTTACGTATGCGTAAACAAACAGTTTAAGGTTGCTGAAAAACTTGTCACTAGTTGCTTGATTGTAATATTATTGTCGCATCGTCTGCATATGCGTAAACAAACAGTTGACTTTTCAAGCTGCGTTTAAGTCAGTGTAATAATTAAGCACTTTTTCATATTGAGACGACTCCGTATATCAGCATCTTCATATTGAGACAACCCCTATATCAGCGAAATAAGTGAGGCTTGCATTTACATGATAATGTAGAATTGTGAAATCAATAAGACTTTTCGTTTATGAATAACACTTCAAAAGCACTTGGCATTTCTTATTAGTTTGTCTTTTCACTCGAAGTCTGTACAATCACAATGATAATCAGTGTTACCATCATGCGTTTGTAACAAAGAATATCATTTAAGCTAACAATCATCTCAATAAGATCACGTTTTTGTAAGATGGATGTTAGGATCAGTATGCATATAGTCGAAGTAATAGGGGGCTTGGTGTTACTTTAGTTCAAGTTGATGTCAAATAAGGAAAGGATTTATTAAGTTTTTCCTGGTAGGAGTTTACCATAAAGAGGTGACTGTAGGATCAGTACGCATATTGGGGGACCCAGAACAATAAGGCATCAGGTGCACAAATTTTTTTTACATAACACATATATTTGACATCAGGTTCATTTTGAATAAATCGAAATTTTTTGTAAAAATTTACACTACGTAACAAACTGCTATCGGGTTCCCGGGAACCCCTTAGGTCCACCCTGATGCATAATGATATTGTTAGGATTTCTTTAGTCCATGGATAGAAGAGTCGACTGTTATTCTTCACTGTAGGAGCAGCCGGTTACAACTCCACAAAGAGTTGGTTATTTCCCCCCCCCCCCCCCCCCCCCCCCTCAACTCTACAATAAAGAGGTGAGGAGGGAGGGGTCATTCAATGCATTCTTTCAATAAAATCTAATCGTATGATTAAGATACATACTTTGTGTTTGCATTGTGATAGATACTGAATTAATAGGAATAGGAATGGGATAGTTTTATTGATAGTGGCCCACTTCGAGAGGGGCAAGGCCTCCTTTTACAGGATCTCCTTTTATAGGAAAACACATATAAAAACTAAACTGCCCATAACAATGACAAGAGACCTCTTATTTATACTATCCTTCCTAGAATTAAATAAGGTAAACTGATAAATCAAATCAAGTGCAGTAATTGCTTCCTGATTTTGTGCATAATTGATTTGAGTAATCAATCAATTCTTTTGACCAAGTGGATTCATCCAATTCCCAAATATAGAACTCAACTGCTCCATGTTGGCAGTTGTGACCCTTTTTCTTTTCCTGTAGTACACCTTCAGTGGGTCTCTATCAATACTTCCCTCCCGGTAAAACGCCTTGTCCTCAAGGCGGAATTCAGGAAACTGTTCAGCTACTAGATCATAAGTTTCCCATGTTGCCTCCTCTACAGGCCGATCACACCATGATATCAACAATTCAAGGACAGGTTGGCCAGCTTCATAGACCCATCGATGACTGATAACCGAGTTAGGTTCTAAATCGATTTCCCAGTCTTTGGTTATGGGTAATGGAATAACTGGTGCTGAAGAAAAAGAGCCATGGGCAGGTTTAAGCATCGAAATGTGAAATACCGGGTGGATTCTAGCTTCTGGTGGTAATTCCAGCTCATAAGCAACTGGGCCCACTGCTCTTTTAACACGATATGGTCCAAAAAAACATTGGAGACAACTTCTCATTACGACGTTTAGCCAAAGTCTTTTGGCGATATGGTTGAATCTTCAAGAAGACATAATCACCAACCTGAAACGAGAGCTCCCGTCGCTTCTGAGTTGCTTGGTTTTTCATTCTGTCTTGGGCCTTTTGGAGGTTTTAGCGAAGAAGCTTTATCATATCATCCTGATCAACTAACTGTTGTTCCAGCTCTGCGTTTTTTGTTTCCCCTGCGGTGTAGGGAAACAGCGAAGGGGGTTCACGACCATACACAACAGAGAATGGAGTTGTGCCGGTGGCTGTGTGGTATCCCGTATTATATGAATATTCTGCCCAAGGTAAGTACGCACTCCATTTGGTTGGTTGTTCACTAGCAAAGCAACATAAGTAAGCCTCTAAGCAGCGATTCAGAACTTCAGTTTGGCCATCCGTTTGAGGGTGATAACTTGTACTCAGCTTTAGTTTTGTCTGACTCAATCGGAACAATTCTTGCCAAAAGTTGCTGAGGAAGACAACATCTCGGTCAGACACGATAGATCGGGGAAAGCCATGCAACCTGACTATTTCCCTACAAAACACTGCTGCTACTCCTTTGGCCGTATAGGGGTGGGATAAGCAAATGAAGTGAGCATATTTGCTTAAACGGTCCACCACAACTAAAATAGTATCAAAACGACTAGATGGCGGTAATCCAGCGATAAAGTCCATGGAAACATCTTCCCAAATCTGATTTGGAATGGGTAGGGGCTGAAGTAATCCTGCTGGAGCCAAAGTCTGATACTTTTGTTGCTGACAGATTATACATTGCTGGACAAACTCCCTGACATCCTGTTTCATCTTTGGCCAATAGTAACGAGAAAAAAGTCTTTTGTAGGTTTTTAAAAAACCTCCATGACCACCGATTGGAGTGTCATGTGCTTCTCGTAAGAGCTTGAGTTTGAGATCGTGTATCTCCGGGATCACTATCCGCCCATGATGAAATAAAAGGTGATCCACCAGCGAAAAATCAGGGACAGAAGAAGGGTTTGTTTGTAACTTTTTGATCAGATCGCTAGTAAATGAATCAGTTTGCAACCCTGCCTTGATCTCAGCTACCTCAACACAATAAGGGACGATAAGTGTTAATAATTCTCCCGAGTGAGGTCGGCGAGACAGGGCATCTGCTCCTTTGTTTTCTTTCCCAGTCTTGTGAACAATTGAAAAATCATAAGGCATGAGTTTTAGCGAAAGCCTTTGCTGCTCTATAGTGGTGATGCGCTGTTCTAGTAAAAACTTAAGGGTATAGTGATCTGTGCGAATGAGAAAATGACGGCCAAGCAAGTAATGACTCCATTTTTGGACCGCAAGAACTAACGCCAATAACTCTCTATCGTAAGCCGATTTAAAGCGGTTAGATGGGGAGAATCCTTTACTAAAATAAGCCACCGGGTGGTCCTCTTGTGATAGTATCGCCCTGACCCCATTTGATGATGCATCACACTCAATAACAAATGGTTTAGAAAAATCTGGCAACCGCAAAACAGGTGTAGTCAGCAGCGCCTGTTTGAGGTCATTAAATGCCTTAAGAGCTACTTCTGACCAAATAAACCCGTCCTTCTTGGTCAATGCAGTAAGTGGTCGGGCTATAAGTCCATAATTTCGGACAAAACGCCTATAATAGCCCGTTAACCCAAGGAAACCTCTCACCTCTTTTACTGTTGATGGAGTAGGCCACGATTTTACTGCTGAAATCTTTTCTTCCTCCACACTAACTCCTTCCGAGCTGATTACATGTCCCAAAAACACAACTTGTTCTTGCCCAAAACAACACTTCGATAGTTTGGCATAGAATCGGTTGTCGTGCAGCAATTTCAAGGCTTGTTCTAGGTGAGACTTGTGCTTCTCCATACTTGAGCTGTAAATTAAAATGTCATCAAAGAACACAAGTATAAAACGTCGTAAATAAGGACGAAATAGATCGTTCATAACAGCCTGAAACGTGGAAGGAGCGTTGGTTAAACCGAAAGGCATAACCTTAAACTCGTAATGACCCGAATGGGTACGAAAAGCTGTCTTTTCAATATCCGGGCCTATCACACGGATTTGATAATACCCTGATCGCAAATCGAGTTTTGAGAATACCGTAGCCCCATACAGTTCATCAAGTAACTCGTCAATGTTAGGTATCGGGTATTTATCAACTATAGTTATCTTGTTAAGAGCCCGATAATCGACACACATTCGCCACGTGTTGTCCTTCTTCTTCACTAGTAAAACCGGGCTTGAGAAGGGACTTGTACTCGGCTGTATAAAGCCGGCTGCCATCAATTGTTCCACCTGTTTTTCTATCTCAGCCTTTTGGGAATGAGGGTAATGGTAATGGCGAATATTGGGTGGGGTTGAGTTTGGTAAGAGCGGGATTGAATGATCTTGTGATCTGGTTGGGGGTAAGTTTTGAGGTTCTTCAAAGACAGCCATGTATGGTGTAACAATTGGCTGAAGTGGGGCTGGTATGCATGGCGGAATTTCTGGATCAATGGCTAGGTGTTGAAAACTAGATGATTTTTTAGGCCCAGATACAACACCTTGTAACTTGTATTGTTTCCCGTTGATATCAAAGACCATGAACATCTCTTTCCAGTTAGCTTGGACCGTATTTAGTGTGGCTAACCATTGGATACCCAATACTAAATCAGCCCCACCAAGAGAAAAGGGGTGAAAGTCTTGAGTGATCTTAAGATCATTGACCTGTACAGAAAGGCTTTTGCAAATATTGTTGCACCGAATTATATCCCCATTACCGATCTGGACACCAAACGGTGCCATTGGTTCAGAAGTCAGTTTGAGTTCGGTTACCAAAACATCTGAAATGAAATTATGCGTAGATCCACCATCAATTAAAATTAGAACTTCAGTGGAATGAAGATTACCTCGGACTTTCATCGTAGTAGGATGTGGTTTCCCTAAGATAGCATGCAAACTGATTTCAGCCGTTTCCTCTTGGTCAGAATCGGGATTAAGGAATTGTGTTACAGGTGGTTCCTCCATATCCTCCTCCGCCTCTAACACCTTAAGGGTACCGGTTTTACATCGATGACCTGGTCCGTATTTGTCTCCGCATCTGAAGCATTCTCCTTTCAAGAATCGGTTTTGTTTTTCTGTGTCGGGGATTCGGGGGTTGTTTTTTGGTTGGGTTGATGTGGAAACCGGGGTGAAGGTTGTTGGTTTAGGATCTGGGTGAAAGGATTTTGAATTTGGGGTCCAAGAAGGATTTTTTCCAGGTCGGTGGGTGGCGAGTTTAGATTCAAACTCTAAAGCCAGACTCATGGCGCTGTATACTGTACGGGGTTTGTGAATTCGTACATCTGATTTTAATTCATCTTTGAGGCCGTTTAAGAACACCCCCAAAAGACAATGATCAGGCCAGTTAGAAACCCGAGAGGATCTCTTAGCGAACTCCTGTCGATATTCCTGTATTGAACCAGTTTGTTTAATGCTACACAGGAACTCATCCGGGTTCTGGAATTCTGCCGGTCCAAAGTTTTTGGTAAACTCCTGGACTAATTCTTCCCAAAAAATGAATTGACCGTTAGAGAGCCATGAAAAGAGGTCCAAGGCATCCCCTTCTAAATGCATTGAAGCTATCTCTACCTTCTCTTCATCCGGTATTTGATAATACCTGAAGTATTTTTCGGCTTTAAGCAACCAACCGCGAGGGTCTCCGCCACTAAAACTTGGGAAATCAGTCTTGTTATAGGGTCTATACGGCTGTCGACCCCTCCAAGAACTTTCCCCATCGAAATTCTTGCTTCCTTTGGATCTGGATCGATCTCCTTCCTTCAAAGCTGCTATATCTTCCTTCATTGTTTCAATTGCCTCCAATTTTGTGGCTATTGCAGCCAATTGAGTAGCAATTGGATCGGGTGGATTGTTGTTCTCGCTATTCCGGGTTTGCACCATGTTTCGACTCCCGGCAATGGAACCAAATGATAGATACTGAATTAATAGGAATAGGAATGGGATAGTTTTATTGATAGTGGCCCACTTCGAGAGGGGCAAGGCCTCCTTTTACAGGATCTCCTTTTATAGGAAAACACATATAAAAACTAAACTGCCCATAACAATGACAAGAGACCTCTTATTTATACTATCCTTCCTAGAATTAAATAAGGTAAACTGATAAATCAAATCAAGTGCAGTAATTGCTTCCTGATTTTGTGCATAATTGATTTGAGTAATCAATCAATTCTTTTGACCAAGTGGATTCATCCAATTCCCAAATATAGAACTCAACTGCTCCATGTTAGCAGTTGTGACCCTTTTTCTTTTCCTGTAGTACACCTTCAGTGGGTCTCTATCACATTGTCTTTTCTGTTGATTAGGTATTTTTCACGATTGTCTTTTCCGCATCTAGTAATCAGGTTGTAGGATTCACATCTCACATCCTACAATGGATTAACTTAAAATTGTACAAATATAAGTAAAAAGTATTTGTATTTCCTTGCACATGAATCACATTATCATGTAACTGTCACAAACAGAAACACATCCAACTCTTAGTAAGAAGTCAATGATTAAATACCCTACAATTTTTACCATTATTTGCCAAAGTTCTAATTCTCTATTAGCAAGAAGTCAATGATTGAAATATTTAGTTTTAAATTTCTTATCCCCAAACATCCCTAGTGAGGGAATATGTTTTTTCTTCCAAATGACAAACAATTTTGAAGATCTTACGAGATTCTTGAAGAAAGAGACGTGTTAAGCATGTACTAGTAAAAAGAATCATTGTCTCTACATATGTAGTTTTTATTTTCAATCCCAAACAACCCTATATAAGCAGAACCAATAAGCAATTGTAACGCAGTTTAAATAAGCAACCTAAACAGCCCCTATTTAACCTTGGTAAAAGATGAAACGAGGTTACCGTTTGTGAGTCGACGGGTTCACAAGAGCAAAATGGAACATGTATGAAATTGTTTACTTTGTGTTCTTAGAAGAATTAAAATTCTTGATAACCTTAGGCCAATAAGTAACGTTTTCTTGTATTAATGCAAGTGAAGTTCTTGAGAGGATTACAAGATTAAAAACGAGAAATTTCACAAAGTGAGGATGGTGAAGAATATACGTACCGGCCGGCGAAGGTATGATTCGAAAGTCATAACGGTTGAAATTACTTGTGATGTGCTATATTTTGGTGTCCATTTGTAGCTTCACCTTGTTTCTGACTTGTTAACAGGAAGCTTATTTGGTGTCCATTTCTGACTTGTGCTATATTTGGTGTCCATATGTATCAGAAAGTCGACTATACCTCGGTCTCTGAAACCAAGGGATTTAAATACATATGTATCTCTGACCAAACCTGTGAAAAAAACATAACATCATAGATCTTACACCCAACCAACCACCCCTTGGTGTAATTTATTAATAATCAGAGTGCGGAAACAAAAAGATAAAGACTAGTCCCCAAATGGATGCTAGTCGAACGATTACAAGATAAATGTGAGATTGTCCCAATTAGGTTGATCCAATCTCCCCCACATACAAGATTCACTCAAAGCACACAAGAAACTAAAATGAAACAAGATGAAGACCTCACATGGACCACCAACGGCTATTGAGAGAGAGCAGGTATCATACACATATGTGTGTGTGGTTAATATATCAAAAAGAACAACGGTTATGAAGCCCAAGAAAGAGCCCAACATAGCAAAGCTCACAAAGCCACAACTTAAAGAATGAAAAGATGTCAAGAATAGTCCATCAATTTCCAACATGTGTACAAAAGGAAAGTAAACAAGAAACATAATAAACCTTGGAAGATTGTTAGTAAAACAACATCCTTCCTTAATCTGACAAGGAGAGAAGAGTATAGCAGTTTACTTCCCAAACATGTCCATAAGCTTCAATTGGTTGCAAAGCTTCATATGTTGAGATATACCATGAGCCTTTGTGAAAATGTCAGCTGTTTGATCCGCTGAGACAACCTTAAAAGTTTTAATGACACCATCTTGGACCTTTTCTCTTATCAAATAGACATCAACCTCAAAATGTTTGGTTCTTTCATGAAAGACAGAATTGACAGCAATCTGAATAGCAGAGCTGCTATCACTATATAAATGCACAGGAAACAAACACTTGACCATGAGGTCATTCAAAAGATTAGTGATCCAAATAACTTCACAAGTGGCACTAGCCATGCATCTGTATTCTGCCTCAGCAGAAGATCTAGAAATGGTAGGTTGTTTTTTACTTTTCCAAGACACAAGAGTCCTACCCAAGAAAACACAATACCCAGAAACAGATTTTCTGGTTCTAAGGCACTTGGCCCAATCAGCATCAGTGTAACAAGATACCTTTAATGAAGTATCTTTGTAAATCTCGGGGAGTTTTTAAGGTACCTAATAACTCGTAGAGTTATTTTGAGATGAGACTACAAGGGAGCATGCATATGCTGACTAACAGTGAACAACATAGGATATGTCTGGCCTGGTGTGAGTAAGGTAAATAAGCCTCCCTAAGATTCTTTGATACTCAAAAACATTTTTGTGTAATTTATCACTCTCACGTTCATCAACAGCAAGCACACAATTTTTAGGTAAGGGTGTTGCTGCTGGTTTAGCATCCAACAGACCAAACTCATAGATAAGCTCATGGCAGTATTTTCTTTGAGTCATGCAAATACCATTGGCATTTTCAAGAATTTCAATTCCTAAGAAATATTTCATCACCCCAAGATCTTTTATCATGAATTTGGTCTTAAGAAAACTTTTAAAGTTATCAATTTCCTTAATGCTATTACCTGTAATGATAAAATCATCAACATAAACAAGGAGTGCAATAAACAAGTTATTAGACTGTTTGATGTAGAGAGAGTAATCATGTTTGCTTTGGATAAATCCATGCTCAGCCAAGACAGTGGTCAATTTAGCATTCCACTGTCTTGGGGCTTGCTTAAGTCCAAAGAGGGCTTTATTTAACTTACACACTTTGTTCTTGTCTTGACAGTTAAAACTCAAAGGAACAATCATATAAATATCCTCATCCAACTCACCATATAGAAAAGCATTATTGACATCAAGTTGAAATAAGGGTCAATCGTTAGACACAACAATACTAATAAGACATCTGACAGTCACCATTTTAACAACATGACTGAAAGTTTCATCAAAGTCTATACCCTCTCTTGGACTGTATCCTTTAGCAACAACTCTTGTTTTAAACTTATCAACAATGCCTGTGGATTTATATTTAATCTTATAAACCCATTTGTTGTTAATGGCTTTCCTCCCAACAAGTAAGTCACATAAGGGCCAAGTATTGTTCCTTAAGAGAGCCTCAATTTCATTGTTCATAGCTTCTACCCACCTATTGTCTTTGATATCCTCATAGTAAGTAGTAGGCTCAGAAGATTGATTCAGAGTAGTAGCAGAACAGAAATTGGTAGTGCTAAGTCTAGAATAATTAACATGCTTCTCAATGTCATATTTAAGTTTGCTATCAAGAACAAAACCATTAAGCTTAACAGGAAGTTTGGTAGGTCTAGAAGACTTTCTAATAACAGGTTCTCCTACTTCTTCAGTGGTGACCTCACTTTGCTCTAAAGAAATATTAGAAGGGTGAAAAATACCATTTGTGCCCTCAGAGTAGGATTGTTGATTTTCACCTATGGTGGTTGCAGGGTCATCCTCCTGGAGATGCACCAAGGCATCCTCATTAGTGGGGTTGACTCTACCTTCCACAGTATGTATTTCTCTCTCATCATCATTGGGACTTGAAAGAGTCTGATTATCAAAAAAGGATAAAAGTTAAGCATCACTTGTAACAACTACATCAGCCAAATCATTTCCAGTATTGTTTTTCATCTTAAATGGGAAAACAGTTTCATAAAACCTCACATCTCTTGAAAACAAAAATCTTCTATTATCCAGACTAAAAAGTTTATAAGCCTTTTTTTAAAGAACAGTAACCAACTAAAACACACTTTTCAGCTCTAGATGTGAGTTTATCACTGTTATTCAGACAAGTAGAAAAACACAGACATCCAAATCACTTTAAATGAGAGAGATTTGGTTTTTTCTTATAGAGCAATTCATAGGGGGGGTCTACCATTTAAGACAGAAGAAGGGAGCCTGTTGATTAGATAAACAGCAGTTAGAATGCAATCAGACCAAAAATTAGTAGGAATCCCTCCCTGAAATATAAGACTCTACCAACATTAAGCAGGTGTCTATGTTTCCTTTCAGCAATACCATTTTGGTGAGGGGTGTGAGGACAAGAGGTCTGATGAATGATACCCATAGTGGAGAGCATAGTGTGAACCTTGTTATTAACAAATTCAGTTCCATTATCAGATCTAAAGATTTTGATTTTTAAGTCAAATTGATTTTTAATAAGGCTTATAAAATGATTTAGCCAATCAAAAACCTCATCCTTAGCTTTCAAAAGATAGGTCCACACAACTCTAGAGTAGTCATCCACAATGGTAAGGAAGTATCTATACCCTTCCTTACTCTGAACTTTGTAAGGGACCCAAAGGTTCATGTGAACAAGGTCACCAAGTTGATTGGATTTGTGGTCACTCAAAGGGAAAGGTTCCCTAGTTTGTTTGGCCCTATGACAAGTTTCACAAACAGATATGTTGGTATTTTTAGATAGGTGAAGGTCAGTATTAAGGACATTGAGAACATGGTCAGAAGGATGACCAAGCCTACAATGCCAAAGGTCTATGGAAGTGTGAAAGGTCATGGCAGAATTAACATTACCTAAACTCTGAGTCTTAAGGCCATCAAACAAATAGAGCCCCCTAGATTCACTACCAGTCCCCAGAATGATCCCCTTGTCCAAGTCCTGAATGTAACACTTATCCTCATCAAAACCAACAAACAATTTGTTATCTTTAATAAGTTTGTTAACAGATAACACACTAACATAATAACCAGGAACAACTAACACATCATGAAGAATCACATTGTTAGAAAGTTTAAGGTCACCAATGTGACTGATGTTAGCAATGAAGGTTTATAAAGCTCATAACAATTACGCAAAACCCTAAATAAGATCAAAGCACACATAGCGGAAGCGATTTAACAAGATCATAATTAATAACACATTCATAATTAATCGAGTTAGGGTTACATACCTTTTAGCTAGATCAAATCCACAAGAACACCACTGAATTACGAATTAGGGTTTATATGAAGAACACCAAGATATAGTTTATAGTGAAACTATATTACGCTCTTGTACACACGTAATGCAACGGATCAATCGTGATGCTAGCACTAATAAACCAGAGCTTCAACACTTGTGAATATAGCTAAATCGAAAACAAACCGAAACCCTATAAGGGGTGTTTGTTGCGATCGCGAGAAGAGAAAAGGTGAGGAGGGACCAAAAAATAATGAAGGCTTATGGGGTATTTATAGACTTGACAAAACTTTTAATACAAGTTATAAACAATTAAGGAAAGTGAAAACTTCCCCTTGTCCCCCTCTATAACCGATGGTCGACACCCCCTTTGAGGTGTCTTCCGGAACCTTTCGTTCTCCTTCTTTTAGTTTTCGTAACGCTCGTTTACACTTAACTATTAGTTATTAACGATCGTTAGTTAAGCTCGGTTTATATTTAATAAATATATTTATTAAAATTAATTAATCCTTTACGTATTGTGCGCAATCCCGTAATCCCAAGTTCGATCCTATCACACGACTATTTAATTTTATGTCCATAAACTTTCAGCTCCCACTTGGACAAAATTCGAATATCGTGATTACACTGATTAACGTCTAGTTACACTAACAATGTCACTAGTACAACTCGAGTAAGGTCTCCTGGACAAACCTTTTAATGATACATCATCATTATTATTATCCTTTCATTTCAAATACAACGTTAATAGGATATGGATCTCAGTCATTCCTTCATTAACCATTATGTTTCTCGTTTACGGATATATCAAGATTACCAAAACAAATTTGGGTGTGGTCACACAAACATCTTACTACTCCCCCGAGGGGCCCAGCTGTATTATACTTCAAAAAATAATTTTGAAGGAAACAAATCCCATTATGACTACAAGCGAAACTTACGAACTTTGCAACACTTCTGAAAATAACCCTTATAGCTACCAGTTACGTTTAGCGTTAGGTTATCTCATAGAAATATAATACATTCATGACAGTTTCCTGGTATCTCAAGTCTAAGGATAACTATTTATGATTTACTTAATGACAAAGATCCATAAAGTAAAATCATATAGTTGGGATAAGTCCAATATTTGATTCATCAAATATCATTCAAAATTGACCTATATACTTTCAAGTATACTCTGTCACTATTTTGAATTGTCTTAGTTTAATAATATTCCTATATTATTAATCGACAACAGACATTTAGAACATAACAATCATTCATGGATTAAAACATGTAAAATAGGATACAAAATCAAATAACAGAAAATAAACGAAACATAATCTTTATTTCATCAATTTAATAATGTCTTAACATCCTTTATCCAAATACTAATCACAGATTTATTGCATGAGTTCGCTAGCTAGTTGCAACCCAATAGCCTTGGCATGCTTAACTACCTTTGGTCTAGGCAAAGCCTTAGTAAAAGGATCAGCTACGTTATCATCTGTGTGAACTTTTATTAATTTTATTTCACGAGCTTCCACTTGTTCTCGTACGTAGTGATATCTACGTTTAAAGTGTTTGGCGCTTTTCATGACTCCAGGATCATTGGCAAATATAATTGCAGCAGAATTGTCGCAATACATATCAATAGGTTCTTTAATTGAAGGCATCACTACAAGATCTCCAATAAACTTCCTAATCCAAACAACTTCCATTGCGGCTTCTGAAGCGGCCATGTACTCAGATTGAGTTGCATGCATAGCAATGGTTGTCTGCTTCTTGCTCTTCCAGTCAATTGCTCCTTCATTGATGACAAAAACGTAACCCGTCTGAGACTTCGTATCGTCTTTATCACATTGCCAGGACGCATCATAGAAACCTGTAACTTTCAGTTATGTGTCTGGTTTACCCCCAAATACCAAAAACATATCTTTCGTACTCCTCAAATACTTTAGTATATGTTTAACAGCAGTCCAGTGGAGCTTCCCTGGATTCTGTTTGTATCTACTGACCAAGTTCTGAGCAAACGCCACATCGGGCCTTGTGCATCTTACATCATACATAATAGATCCTACAGCCGAAGCATAAGGCACCTTCTGCATGTAAGCCACCTCTTCGGGTGTCGATGCATCTAACTCATGACTTAATTCATGCTTAACTTCCATAGGTTGAAAACCTTTCTTGAAATTATGCATGTTATACTTCTTCAATATCTTATCAATATAAGCATCTTGACTAAGACCAATTAACCGTCTTTTCCTATCTCGATAGATTTTAATTCCTAGAATATATGCAGTATCTCCCAAATCTTTCATAGAAAAACATTTACCAAGATAATCCTTAAATTCCTTAAGTCTTAGAATGTCACTTTCCATGATTAATATGTCATTGACATATAAAATTAGGAACACTAGATCACTCCCACTAGCTTTGCGATATACATATGGCTCATCACGATTTTGAATAAATCCGAACTTTTTAATTTCTTCATCAAATCGTTTATTCCATTGATGTGATGCTTGCTTCAAACCATAAATAGATCTTTGAAGTTTGCACACGCGTTTTGGATATTTAGGATCAACGTACCCTTCCGGTTGTTGCATATAGATTTCTTCATCTAAGCGACCGTTCAAGAAGGCAGTTTTAACATCCATTTGCCATATCTCATAGTCATAGTATGCTGCTATAGCTATGAGAATCCTAATAGCTCGTAAGTCTGCTACCGGAGAAAATGTCTCCTTGTAGTCTACGCCAAAAGTTTCAGTAAAACCTTTAGCTACTAAACGTGCTTTATAGGATTGTACTTCACCATCCATGTCGGTTTTCTTCTTGAAAATCCACCTATTTTTAACTACTTTAGCATTTTTAGGTGCATCTACAAGAATCCAAACATCGTTGATTTCATGGATTTATTTCCTCATTCATCGCAACTATCCATTTTAACTTTTATGGATCAAGCATTGCGGATCGATAGTTAGTAGGTTCACCAAGATCCCCTACTTCCTCCTCATCATCCCCTATGTTAAGACATAGTTTGCTTGGTGCACGTATAGTCCTTGCAGACCTACGTAGAGGAATTAATTCCGGTGGAGCTCCCAGACTTTCTGGCTCGATTGTAATTTCTTCGCTAGTATTTTTAGAAGGCAATGTATCTTCTTGAATTTCTTCAAGATCATAAGTTCTCCTAATGAATTCTTGATTTACAAGATCATTTTCAAGGAAGTCTCCATACCGAGCCACAACAACTTTGTTCTCAGCCAGATAATAAAAGTAGTAACCCATAGTTTCCTTAGGGTAACCTACAAAGATACATTTTACTGAGCGTTGTTGGAGTTTATCTCCAGAGTCACGTTTCACATACGCCTCACAACCCCAAATCTTCAAATAAGACAAATATGGCCTTTTAACATGCCATAATTCATATGGTGTTTTATCAACCTTCTTTGTGGGAACCATATTAAGAATACGAACAACAGATTCTAGAGCATAGTCCCAAAAGGATAAAGCTAAAGTTCTAAGATTAAACATAGATCGCACCATATCCAATAATGTATGATTTCTCCTTTCGGATACACCATTTTGTTGTGGAGTATATGGAGAATTAAGTTTCTGAACAATTCCGTTCTCACTTAAATAATCTTTAAACTCTTGACTTAAATATTCACCACCTCGATCGGAACGAAGAGCTTTAATCTTCTTTCCTAGTGGCAATTCTGCTTCTTCTTTAAACACTTTGAATGTTTCAAATACCTCATATTTATGCTTAAGTAAATAAACATAACCATAACTGCTATAGACATCCGTAAATGTTAAGAAGTAGCTAACACCTTTCCTTGACACATGTCTAAGTGGTCCACACACATTAGTGTGTATCAAACCAAGTAGTTCAGTAGTCCTTTCAATATTGCTATTAAAAGGTTTCTTGGTCATCTTTCCAGAGATATAAGACTCACATTTATCAAATGATTCATCATTGATACTTTCCAAAAGACCATCACGTTGAAGCTTTTGTATGCGAGTCTTCCCAATATGGGCAAGTCTACAATGCCAAAGATAAGAAGAGTTCTTGTCTAACTTTCTCTTCTTATTCATGCTAAAAACAGAATTAATCTTTCTCTTGGAATTATTACCATGCATGTTAATTTCAAAAACACCATTCACATAAATTGCATCAAAATAGAATAAACCATCTTTGAAAACAGAAATTCTATTATTATCAATAGTGTGAATAAATCCAAGATCTAACATACTAGAAAAGGAAATAACACCCCTAACAATTGTAGGTGCATAATAACAATCATTTAAACTCAGTACTAAACCCGAAGGTAAAACTAGATTAATTGTTCCTATAGCTTCAACCGCTGCTTGTGCGCCATTGCCCACTTGCAGAAATTGTTCCCTATAGGTAAGCTTCCTTTCCAACTCAAATCCCTACATAGTATTACAAATGTTAATACCACATCCTGTATCATATACCCAGGAATTTGATTTGTATGTAAGATTAAATAACTCTATCAAATATAAGTTACCTGAAGATGATGCAGCACTAAGCTCAACCTTCTTCTTTATTTCTCGCAACTCCTCGAGATAAAGAGGGCAGTTCCTCTTCCAGTGACCACTTTCTTTGCAATGGTGACAAGTCTCATCCTTCTGAGATTTATTCTTCTTGACAAAGTTCTGCTTAGGTTTAGAATAAGTCGCAACTTGTTTGCCCTTATCACCCTTGCCTTTTCCCTTATTGTTGTTCTTTTGCGGTTTTGGCTTATTCACTCCACCCTTTTGTACATAAAGCACAAGAGGGGTAGGAGCAGATGTACTTGCCTTGTCCTTTAGACCCTTTTCGTAGTCAATGAGCATTGCGTGTAAGTCATTAACTGTCTTCCCCGCGCAATGCATATTAAAGTTCCTAACGAAATCATTAAAGTCCCGATTAAGAGACCTATTGATTAGGTTAATTGCCATATCATTGTCGTAGGATTTCCCTAGTGCGGTGAGCTGTTCCATGTAACCCTTCATCTCTTGATAGTGTGTACTAACAGATTTCCCAGGGGCTTGCTTACAACTGTGCAAAGCATCTACCAAGTCGTAGATCTCCATAGCCTGAGGCTTCTCATACATTGCCTTGAGCTCTTCAAGCATTTCATTTGGAGAAAATAGCTCAAATTTCCTTTGCAAGAAAGGAGCCATTTTTCCGAGCATTAAACAAACCACATCATTGTGCTTCTTAACCTCTGCCTCATAGTTCAGTCTTTCAACGTGAGTAGCATTAGGGCCAAGGGGCGCAGGAAACGCCCTGGTGAAGTAATCAGAAGTACCCGCTACTCTCAAGACAATTCTCAGTGAGCGGTACCAATCGTTGAAGTTTGGGTCAGTTAGTTCCTGACGTTCAAGATAAGTCTTGAAGGCAGAACTCAAAGTTTTGTTATCGGGTTGAGCCATTTCTACAGAAATAAATTCAAAATATTAGTATTTTCGATAATACCATTCAAGAAAATAAAATTACCCCGGTAATTAAAACCATAGTATTTTCATTGAAAACTAGAATCCACATTGACATAAACTTATCACATCAATTGATCTGCTAGTGATAAATGTACTCAACATGGTAACTTGTCGAACAATAATTGACAAACAAATTTACAATTTCTAGATATTTTTAGGGATTTACGTTGCCAAAAGTCTTTTTGCATCGTAAACATGTTTCATCCCTACTTTATGCCTTAAGTTTCTATATCTCACTGAGTAACTCAATCAAGTCGACTAATCTAAAGAACGTAAAACCTTCATGTGCAATCTTATTTAGTCATGAAGTTTTCTCTCCATTACAACATCGTCCAAGATCTCACATGACGACAATTGTAACTTCAAGTGTTCGTCAATTAGATGGCATAAGACTTAAATGTAAGGGTATTGATTTTGGTGTCAAAATCATGTATGGAGAAGCATGCATACATCTCCATAGCATAAGTTTAATAAAAACTTTTAGTAAACTTTTTGGTGAGACTAAAATTTCGTCATATATTTGCAAGTTGAGGAATTGGTTAAACCAATTAAAGATTTTAGCCACAACAATTCACGCCTCATGTTCCTAGAACTTGGCTAAAGCACAAAGCAATAACCTTATTCATTGTGTTTCGGATGTGAATTTGCGGTTAAATTAACCTTAAGGAATTATGTAAATAATAACCATAGGTAATTCCAACTTTGACGCACAGGCAAGCCGGGAATTTGGTCAGCGCTAAAGCATAACACCTCCTTCCTTAACCGGGTTCATGACCAGCGGTGCGTTATACCCACTTTATAGTTTGTCAAATTTGAGTAGGCCGTTAAGTTATTATTGCAATTCCAATCAACGCAAATCATATGTCAGTTAGATCTCAAAACAACTCATTAATTTTTATATGATTTAGTCCATATTAATTTTCTTGTAAAAAATTACCATTGTTTACAACATACAATCAATATAAAACGTATGAAAACAAGTAGGTACAAAAAAAACTAAACTAAATCAAATAGCCACATGCAAAATAATTTATTCAAAACATAAAATCTAGGGTTTTTATAAACATAAAAAGTCTTCCCTAATTTTAAAACTTTGAATCAAATAAAGCAAATAGCATAAAAATCATTCGTTCAGAGTCGACAACCTTACCAACCACCCAGAGGTTTATGGTCCGGAGAAAGAGTGATGGGTTCAGAGCTTCCCCCTAACGAAATCCCAGTGGGAGTAGAAAAGGCCAAAGCGGGTTTCCCATCAGAATGTTCATTTGTAACATGAGAAAGATCTTTGTCTGTCATAGGGTATCCGTATACTATGACCCTACTTCCGAGTTGAGCCAAATTTTGTGCATGTTATGTCAAATTCCTACTATACATAAGTATATAATCAAAGAAAGCTAACACAAATTTCATTAAGTATGGAGCAAAAATCTCATTCATAAGAGCCTGAAAAGAAGATGGTGCATTTGTCAACCCAAAAGGCATCACCAAAAACTCATAGTGACCCCAATGAATCTAAAAGAAGTCTTATGAATGTCATATTCACACATCCTTATTTGGTGGTAACCAGATCTTAAATCCAACTTGGTAAACACTTGAGCACCAAACAATTCATCTATCAATTCTTCTATCATAGGAATACGAAAGTTATCTTTCACAGTTTTTATATTAAGGGTCCTATAGTCAACACGCATTCCCCATGACCCATATTTCTTCTTGACCATCACTATGAGAGAAGAAAAAGATTTATGACTAGGTTTAATAAGACCGATATCTAGTAAATCAGTAACCATAGCCCGTATACCATCCTTCTATGTTTGAGGGTGCCTATAGGGCTTAATGTTTATATGTGTGGTATGATCTAACAAGGGAATTATGTAATCATGTTTCCTATATGGTGGTAATAACTTTGGAACAGCAAATAATTCTTTATAGTCAAGCAACAGTTGAACTAAGGAAGAATGAACATTAGTAGATGTAATATCTATACTTGTAGCCAGTAATTCTGCTTGGACTCCACAAGTATGATACACACAAACTGCCATAGAACATAATTTGAAACCTATTAACTTACCCTCCATCCACTATAAGGAGGGATGTGGTGCTCCTCTAATGACTACCTGATAACGCTTTAATTATACATGTTTGATTGTGCGTTATCTGTTTATATTTAGGTTAGTTATCTGAACTACTGATACTTAATGGAGTATATTTCATGTTATCGGTTCCAAGGACGCGTCGTGGAAGGAAATGGAATAAAACACGAAGGAACGAAGCTTAAAAGAAGAAATAAAGTCAAGCTTCTGATCTCCCGACACTCGTCACTGTTTTGGCCATATCGTGAGCATACGAACTCCGTTTTAGTTGGTTTAAGCGGCCACGGAAATAGGAAAAAATTATCTACAACTTGGACTTTTGATCCAAAGCTAGAAATGACCAAATGTGCGGAACATATTTGAAAAAGTGTGGCACACTTTTCTGCAAATCCTCGAACATTCTAGACGCGAAATTGTACGGTGCGCCGTCCTGGTTGTGCGGCGCACATCTGACCGACCAAATGTGGGACACACTTTTGCCCCGGTGAAGAATATAAATAGAGAGCATTCCCTCTCACTTTACACACACTTCTCATTCCATTCCACCATCTCCCACCATCATTCCTTAGAAGTTTTATGACAAATTTGGGTGTAGTAACATCACCCAAAGGGTTCGGAACATTTGAAGTTGATTGTTAAGATTATTAACATAAAGTTTTCATTTGGGAAAACTAATTGTCGAATTACAAACACTTGTAATCATTTGGTATAATCTCTATAACTCTTTTATCATTATCTTTTCTGAAATTATGATGAATGTTATGTTTGTTATTCCTTTGATTATGGAGTAGTTACTTGTTTATTTGGTTGAGGCATGTATAGAACTATGAATAGATTGTATTAGCTTCGCAGAGGCGAAGTGCGGCGCATAATTAGGTTTGTGCGGCGCACTTTCTCCCTGGTTCGTGATTATAAGCATGGTTGATTTGTTCTTGTACTCGATACTATTATGTTTGATCATTGTTATGTATTTGGTTCTTTCATGATTATAACTAGTACTTATATGATTGAATGGGTTCCATGTCATCTAGTAAATGAATCTTGGTATTTGCCTTTGTCGTGAGTAGTGGAATAAAATACATAACAACTCTTGCATAATTTTGTTTAGTGCTTGAATTATTGAAACCAACATAAACCAATCTTAATGCTTTTGGTATGACATGATCTTTAGTCGGATTTCTTGTTATATTGAATAGATGTTGCATGTACGACTAGTAATCGACATGTTGTCTTACATTGTTTATGTGCTTATAATTCATCTTTTCTATCTATCTTTTCTATATTCTCGGCCTAAACCAAACGCACCTTTAAATCATTGTTAGAAGCTTAAATCTTTAGAACTTGTGACACTCTAGAGATAATTGTTTTAACTTGTTAACAACAATCCCGTGGATCGACCTGGACTTTACCTTTAGACTATGCTATACACGAAAGGGTATACTTGCCCGTGTTGTGTTTTTAGTCCTTTGTTTGGTAATAATCTGGTAATATAAATTTAAAACTCGCTTACGCAACATCAAGTTTTTGGCGCCGTTGTCGGGGATTGTTTTTGTTACTTGTTTAAACTTTCTGAAATACTTCTTTTAAAATCAAACCATCGCCGTAGATATTTCTGGCAATCTGAACTTTTCTGTCAAAAAATTTGTAGAAAGTATGCTGCACATTTCATTTGTGCGCCGCACTTTCTGGAAGAACTTCTAAGTACGACGCACTTACCCATTGTGCACCGCACTTTTTATAGAAAACATAAGTCCGCCGCACTTCCCACAAGTGCGACGCACTTTTTGTCTGAACGAACTTGCCTCTCAACTGATTAATTTCAGTGCTTTTCAAAAACCAACCCAACTGCCTTTTAGACTATGTGGATTTGTAAATATATAGTTATCATCATTAAAAAATATATATAAAAAACCGGAAACCAAAAATAGTAGTTTTTCTTTTGTTTATCTTCTTATCTTAATCTCAAAAATAAAACAAAATAATAATAATAAAAAATTTAAAATAAATAAAACAAAAATGTATAATAATAATAATAAATAAAGCAAATAAGTAAAAAAATAAAAAAAATATCTTTTTGCAAAATTTTGAACGTTTGTTTAAATCTTCGATCGTGGGGAAAAGAACTTTTAAACCTCTTATTTCAAATAAATAAAAATTTAATAACAAACGATTGTAAATATAAAACAATCCCAAAAGAAATCAAATCACCCAAGTTTTCAACCCAAAATCCATCCAATAATGATTTAGTCGTTGTAGATATACATGAAGAGGATGTCGAAACCCAACCCAATCCACCCGAACATATCATAGATATCGACCCCGATGATCAACCCTTGTGGAATAGTGCTAGTATTGTAGCACCAACTCCTAATTCCGCCATTGTTCGAACCGATGTTGATGACAACTTTGTTATTAACACTACCCACTTGAAAATGGTTCAAGAGAATAAATTCAATTCTCATTTGTGGGCTGATCCGCATGAACACATCTGTGAATTTCTCGCTATCTGCGACATGTTCAAATATTTTGAAAATCAAAGTGAAGTTATCCAACTTTTGATGTTTCCACTATCTTTAGCTGATGATTCTAAAATCTGGTTCGATAAGCTTAATGAAGATTCTATAACATCGTGGGAGCAAATGAGAAGAGCTTTTATAAACCGATTCTTTCCACCTTCGTTATTTGAACATCTTTTACTCGAATCATAAATTTCTCTCAAACCACATGTGAAAGTCTAACCCAAGCCTGGTTACGACTTAAGAACATGCTTCGAAAATGCCATGGGCATGGTCTAATCAAAAGAGCTATTATTCATATATTCTAGCATGGTCTAGATGAATCCAATCAAACATTCCTTGATGGAATAGCTGGAGGAATTTTCCTCTACAAAACTCCGAAACAAGCTTTTCAATTTCTCGAGGACAAAGTTCTTTTTGAACTTAATTGGCCCAAAAAGTCTCAAAACAAAGATAATCGAAAATATGCCTCTTTCGACGATAAAAGTAGCAATTTTAACTCTTGATTAATGGAGAAGTTAGTAGCTCTTGAAGCTAAAATAGACTGTCATTTCCAAATCTTAAAAGAAGAATTACAAGAGATGCATGAAAAATATAACGATCTGGAAGGTAATCTCGCTTCTAAAAATAACATGAACGATCACACGCCAATGTGTGGACGTCATGATACAAATCACCTCGATGGTTGTGAAAACCGAAATTCTCATGATTGTATTCTTATAATTCTCAATCTCAACCTCAATCCAAAATTGATCTCAAAAGAATAATCACTAAATTTTTGGATAGTCAAAGAGTTGCAAATAATTTTGTGTAAGAGACCGTTAACATTATGAGTTTTAAGATGAAACAAAATGAAAAGAACTTCTAAACTCTATTTGAAAACATGGAAACAAAAAATTAGTGAGTTGCCGAAGTCTCAAACTCATGTCTTTTTCGATTAAACCATTAGGACAAACCCACCTCCTCCTTCTTCTGCTGAATTTGAGCACGTGAATGCAGTATTCACGAGGAGGGAAAAGTCCACAGACCCTCCAAAAACCCAAAAAGATGTGCCACCTCCTATCATCGTTAAAAGTAAAATCCAAAAATGTAAACCGTTTAAAACAACGAAGAAGGCTTTTTATGTGGTTAAATCAAAAAAATATCCATTTTTGGAGTATATACCGAAAATACCGTATCCTCAATGTTTGAAATGGACAATTCCCACTTGAACCGTATTGTAAATGTATCTTAAATAGAGATAAAATAAAAAAAATAGCACCAGTGTAATAAATATTATTAGTACAAATAATAATAGAACTATAAAAAAATTCTTATTTAGTTTTTTTCTTCGTTTCATTTATGTGGTGTGTTTGTATTTGTTTGTACATGGAAATATATGTTGATAATTAATATGAAAAAATCTAAACAAATGTGCTCTATGTCGTGATAAAATGTCGCACATATCATGTTGTGTGACACACTTTTGTAAAAATATCGTTTACCAATGTGTTTGATGAGTGTTTATCTAAAAATTGAAAAATTCAAAAACATTTTATTTTCCCCTTTATTTTTCATTTTGTATGAGTTTGTGTGTGCTTATTATTTGTAAAATGTGAATAAATAAAACTTTAAGAAAAAATATAAAACGAAAAACCTTACAGTTTTAAGTATGTCATCCATTCAGTCGGTGTGTTTCGTACCTCGACTATTGTAAGAACTTTGTGGGTCTGTTCCCTGGAAACCCTCAGGAGACTATAACTCGTCCACTCGGTACACCGACGGGTTTAAAGGCTTGTTGCATACGCTAAATGCAATCATGGTGCCTACGAAAGTGTGCTTTAGAATTTTACGCTTTTTTGTTGTCTTGTCTATTTTTGTAGATTTAATAAATAAGTGGAGCTTGGTGTAGATTGGTGATAGCTTATTACTTGGGGACGTGACATATATATTTGGATCGGTGTAAATTGTTGAATTCACTTGCTTGTGATGACGCTCCTCTTTGCGCCAAACTTTTTGAATTCAACCGAAGAACTTATAAGCCTCGGGAAGTCTCGTTTCTCTTATATTTATTTTTCCCGCTTATTCTACTTTTAATCTACTTTCTAAATTAGGCATATTGCTAAACTTAAGTGGGGGGAATGAATTGAAAAATATGACTTGTTATTTAACATAAACTTTTGTTCGCCCTCGGTAATCTAAAAATCAACATTAATTTTCTTTTTCATTGCCGCATAGGTTAATATTTTAGAATAAAACTTAGAAACAATGTCTGGTTGCTAGTTTTCCGGAATGATTGGTTGATTTTTGCTAATAGTTGGTTCGCGGTTGGTTATTAGTATTGTGTCATTTCAACGAAGACGAAGAGTGCATGCTTTGTGTTTCGTATATTTTGTGGTGTATGCTTAAATCAAGTGTGAGAGAATTTTTAGTTGTGATGTTTGTGAAGGGCGTGATGGAAAAAAAATGATGAAAAAAGGACAAAAGACCAAAAAAATGAAAAAGTCAAAAAAAAAATTAATAAAATAGTGAATTAAAAAAAAGCCAATGAGTTATGTATATTTATGAAGATGAATGAAGACGAAGTTTTTGGAGATATCAATTAGCCAATGTGCTAAGACGTGATATATGTATGTTGTTCGATATGTGATTGTAGAAAAAAAATGTAATATTTCATGTTTGTGGTACGTTTGGTGACTAGCAACATGGGTAATTTTAGACATGTAATTTTTTTTTCCTTTTCTTGCTTAAGGACAAGCAAACCCTTAAATGTGGAGGTGTGTTTGCTCTTTTTGCAAAATTTTTTTAAAAAACCCAAAAATATTTGTGATTTCAAAAAATTTTAAAATTTTATTTTCTTTTGGCACTTAGGTAAATTTTATTTCTAACTTTTTTTTTTCTTAGCATTGCTTGAGGGCAAGCAATAATTTAAGTGTGGGAGAATTTGATAACGCTCTAATTATACATGTTTGAGTGTGCGTTATCTGTTTATATTTAGGTTAATTATGTGAACTATCGATACTTAATGGAGTATATTTCATGTTATAGGTTCCAAGGACGTGTCGTGGAAGGAAATGTAATAAAACACGAAGGAAGGAAGCTTAAAAGAAGAATTAAAGTCAAGCTTCTGATCTCACGACACACGTCACTGTTTTGGCCATATCGTGAGCATACGAACTCCGTTTTAGTTGTTCAAGCGGCCACGTAAAGAAGAAAGAATTATCTACAACTTGGACTTTTGATTCAAAGCAGGAAATGATAAAATGTTCGGCGCACATTTGAAAAAGTGTGACTCACTTTTCGGCAAATCCTCAAACGTTCTAGACGCGAAATTGTGCGGCGCACCGTCCGGGTTGTGCGGCGCACATCTGACCCACCAAATGTGCGGTGCACATTTGAAAAAGTGCGGCGCACTTTTACCCCTGTGAAAACTATAAATAGAGAGCATTCCCTCTCAATTTACACACACTTCTCATTCCATTCCACCATCTCCCACCATCATTCCTTAGTAGTTTTAGGACGAATTTGGGTGTAGTAACATCACCCAAAGGGTTCGGAACATTTGGAGTTGATTGTTAAGATCATTAGTATAAAGTTTTCATTTGGGAAAACTAACTGTCGAATTACAAACACTTTTTATCATTTGGTATAATCTCTATAACTCTTTTATCATTATCTTTTCTGAAATTATGATGAATGTTATGTTTGTTATTCTTTTGATTATGGAGTAGTTACTTGTGTATTTGGTGGAGGTATGTATAGAACTATTAATAGATCGTATTAGCTTCGCAGGGGCGAAGTGCGGCGCACAATTAGGTTTGTGCGGCGCACTTTCTCCCTGGTTCGTGATTATAAGAATGGTTGATTTGTTCTTGTACTCGATACTATTATGTTTGATCATTGTTTTGTATTTGGTTCATTCATGATTATAACTAGTACTTATATAATTGAATGGGTTCCATGTCATCTAGTAATTGAATCTTGGTATTCGCCTTTGTCGCGATTGGTGGAATAAAATACATAACAACTCTTGCATAATTTTGTTTAGTGCTTGAATTATTGAAACCAACATAAACCGATCTTAATGCTTTTGGTATGACATGATCTTTAGTCAGATTTCTTTTTATATTGAATAGATGTTGCATGTACGACTAGTAATCGGCATGTTGTCTTACATTGTTTATGTGCTTATAATTCATCTTTGCTATCTATCTTTTCTATGTTCTTATCCTAAACCAAACGCACCTTTAAATCATTGTTAGAAGCTTAAATCTTTAGAACTTGTGACACTCTAGAGATCATTGTTTTAACTTGTTAACAACAATCCCGTGGATCGACCTAGACTTTACATTTAGACTATGCTATACACGAAAGGGTATACTTGCCCGTGTTGTGTTTTTAGTCCCTTGTTTGGTAATAATCTAGTAATATAAATTTAAAACTCTCTTACGCAACATCACTACCGTCATTCCCTCATACTATAACTTCATCCTCTGTTTTAAAAAATTGCAAACTATGTCTCCCTAAGTAGCCAACCGCTACATGCCTAATACCATTTCACACCCACCCAAAGGTATTAAGAACATGCGAGCTTTAAACACCACCCCTTGCAACTTACACGATAATCCCTTACACTCATGAGAACTAGCAATGAAATTTCCCCCTATCATAGTTACGTGTAAAGGACATGTTTGCTTAATGTGACAACCAATTTGTTTAGCAAATGCTAAATCCAATAAATTGTGAGTACTACCACATTGACTATTGATTTGACCTTTTACCCTCATAGTTTTAAAGTATTGACTCTTGAGATAACATTGACTGATATTTGAGGTTGTGCAACCAATTCAACCTCATTATGATTATCAATTTGTTCTACTTCTCTCAAATCAACTATGTTATCCCTATTGCCAAACACCCCTTCTATAAACTATAAATCCATGTGTTCATCTAACACATCATTCTTATTTACAATCTCTAATGAAAACAACTTTCTAGGACACTTATGACCAGACACATACCTCTTGTCACAATAGAAACATTGATTTTTAGCACTCTTTCCATCCAACTCCTTTTGAGTCAATTGTTTCTGATGTTGAACAACTATATTATTAGTCATTGGTAGTGCTTGAGGTTTTGGTGTATTGTAGGTATTGGAATGGTAAGGTTTTGGTGTTGGTAACAATGTCGTCTTTTGCTTCTGTTTCATTACTCCCAACTTAGTCGCCTCCAAGTTACATAACACATACAAATTAGCCAAAGACTTAGGTTTAAGCATCCTAGCAGTTAACTCCATCTCTTGTTGCAAACCATCCAAAAAGAAACACATGGCTTGATCATGAGACAACATCACCCTACACAAAAACTTTCATAAGCATCAATATACTCTTGCACAAATCATGTTTGTTTCAATTTCTTGATCTCCCCTAATGGATCACCGTATATAGTACCAAATCTTTTCAAACACTGTCTCCCCATATTCTGGCCAAGTCACATTTTCTCCATAGATTTGAACAAAATGATGATGCCACATCAATGGTAGGTCATAAAGATGAAGGGATATGAGGTTGATCTTATCATTATCTGCCACTTGATCAACCTTAAAGAACTGTTCACAATTGAACACCCATCCCGTTACATCTTCTCCACCAAATGCTGGAAACTCAATCTTAGTGGCTTTTTGATATTGTTGCATACCCATATGATTCTCGTGTCCTGCTCTAACAACTACACCACCACCACTAGTACTGGAAATATTCCTCATCCCCCTCATTCTTTCAAACTTATCTCTTAACACTAATGCATCAATATCTTTCAAAGCCCCTTTTATCATGTTCTTCTTGACCCACGCCAATTTGTGGGGCCATTAACGAAATCCAGAACTGATCACTAACATAATCAAGAATTTGTAACTAACTAAACAACATACCACAACTAACTTCTATACAAAACAAAGACACATACTTGTGATATGGAAACCGCTTTTTGGAATTAACAACGTATTTGTGAGATGGCGCGGAAATGTGAATTTGAATTTGATGTCAAATTGTATGACGGTTACAACATAATTGAGCCCATCCGAGGTAGGATGGATGTTATACCAATTGTTATGATCCAAAACCTAAATTACAATAAGTATAATAGGAGTAATGCAACACAAATTGATCAAGATTTCATAAGCTAAGAAATAGAGATCAGTATGCAATTCGGTTAAAGGATTTGTTATTAGATTGATGAATTTAAAAGATAATTTGTTACAGGAACAATACCAAACAATATCTAAATGTAAATGGTTACAAAGTGGGTATTTATACAAAGAAAATATGAGTTGAGGTGAATAACGGTTTTTCCCGCTAAAAGTGGAATTGAATTTTCTTGTTTCACTATTTCACATTAGGCTCATATCACTTTGTAATTTGTTACGGGTTTTTTAGTAGAGACTCTTGATTTTTAAACCCTCCAAAATTGAGGTCAACTCCAGATCCATATATTGCGTGGAACAGTTTTTCGGTTATTCAAGAGTTTGGAGCCGAAATTGCTACTTAAAACATGAATTTGTACAATAAATGATACAAGAAGGTGATGTTTTTTAAGAACCATAATACGTAGCCGAACTTGCTACTTAAAACATCAATTTATACAATAAAAACATCAATAAGAGAACCTTGTTACTTGAAATTAAATTACGATAACTCTAAACGATTGCAGGATTAAGGTGGTGTTTGTTTCATTAATATGTTTTAGTTATGAATCTGACCACTACATCTTACTGGTAAGAGGTGGTTGTAATAGCTGAATCTGAATGAAAATATATTTTTGTTTTTTAATAATGTTTTGAATGATTAATATATATTATACAATAATTGTAAAATCCGCATGCTTTTATCATGAATAGTACCCTTAAGATCGTACGTATATGATTAAAACTTTCCTTTTATAACATGTTTACGTTTCACGTATAAGAATTACGAGTATTACATACGTGTTAGAACACGATAAGTATTTATTACGTATGAACACACGATAATTTTCCCAATAATAATTATAAACACGAACATGCGATCATGAAATCATGAACGTAATTTAATCACGAGCTTATATTAATTACGTATATATATATTTATCACGAACACGAATAAATATATTAAGTCACAATCAATAATTAATTAGAACACGTAGAACACGAACACGATAAAACACGAGAACACACTAAAATATTTAGACACGGAAAATGTTCGGGTTACCCCATGTGGGCCTCATAACCACGAAATTAGGAAGAAGAAATGGGCTTAGCCCATGAAAAATTAGCTAACTAGGAAAAAGAGGTAAACCATGTTCATTATTTACAAAATATGGAAAATAATTAAAACCCTAATTCTCCTTCTTCCTCTCCTTTTGGCCGCCACCTTAAAACACCATAGAGGGGTGTTCGGGTTGATTTTGATCTTGGAAATCTTGCAAGGATTCGTGTGTGTTCATCCTTAATTGATCCACGTATTCGGTATAACTTTTAACCCTTTTCTTTTTATGTTTTGATTTTGATAATCACATAAAATCATGGTGTTTTAATTAAACTAATTAAAAAAAATTATTTTAAACATGTTAATGATCATGGAGTAAATCAAATCAATGGTTTAGGGGTGTTTGTGGTTTAGCCGACGCCTAACCGAGCCCCATAGGGGTCTCGGCTTGGTTTATTACCCACCACCGAGACCATATGGTCTCGCTATGGTGGTGGTGGTCCCACGGCAGCAGAAAAACCAAGGGGAAACCCGACGTGGTTCAGGTTATGGTGTTAGTTACGGGTCCGGTTCATGGCTTTTAGTCACAAGTCCGGTTCATAAATTATTTTCAAGGTTTATGATTTTCACTAGTTATGTTTTAGACTTAAGTTAAATTAATAAAAACATGACATGATTAATTTAATGTACATGACATAGGTTATAAATTTAATTAGTAAATCATGAATTTAGCCTAATTAATTATAGTTATTAGACTTTATAATTAATTAATTATTTAAAACCATGACTATAATTAATTAACATGACTTAGGTTATATTATTAATAATTATTAATACATGTTTTAACCTAAGTATTTTACCTTTATTTAATTAAAATCATGATATATTTAATTATATACTTTTAACCTATAGTTTATTTAATTTACATGTAATAATTAATAAACTATACTTTATAACTACATGACTTAGAATAATAATCAGAAAACACTTAAGCTTATATAATTAGCTTGTTTAACCAGCTTATATCTATTTATGGAAACTTTCTATTTTTTAGAAACTTATTTAATTAAGGCAGTTAATCTATTTATGGAAACTTTCTATTATTAGAAACTTATCTATTTTAAGCAGTAATTCATTTTTTGGAAACTTTCTATTTTTGGAAACTTTCTATTTTTGGAAACTTTCTATTTTTGGTAACTTTCTATTTTTGGAAACTTTCTATTTTAGGAAACCTGCTATTTTTTTAGAAAGTTACTTATTATTACACAACAAGTATAATAATACATGAAAGACAAGAAATACTTAATCAGAATAGACAGAATATAAGATAAACACATTATAAAGCTTAAAACAGTAAAACATGACATGAACGTATAAAACAAGCTAAGACATGATATAAAACCAGTTACGTATTTAGTAATCAGATACTTATACACGTATGTATTTATGTAGCATTAGTGATACCGAAGTAGGACTCTCTTTCGTTCGTCTTCTTCGTTCACTGGACATAAGGTACGGATTCCCGTCCTTTCAGTATGGACATTCTTTCCTTATTAGGATTCCCCGTATGCAGCCAACTGTTATCCCATAGTATAAGTTTATATGTTTGATTGCTTATGTTTAATTAGAATACCTAAAGCCATATACATGCATGACCAGTTTCACCTAGTTATGTAGGTACCATAACCATAACACTAGAGGCACTGGTGTTATGACTTCCCCACGTTTGAGTGATTGCTCGTGGCGTCCCTTTAGCTTTTGGCCATATTATTATATTTATCATGTGGGGCGTATGGGTGCATCCTAGTTACATGTTTTCAGCAGATTACTCAGTGTGAATGTGATGTGTGCCTTGCATCCTTCACAAGGAGCTGATCCCTCCTACCCAAAACCAGTATATTAAATTAAAGGCAGCCCCTCTAATTTACATGACGAGGTCACCCCTCCAAGTATTCATGCACGTTGATATTTCATGACCTATATTGGCTAATGGTAAAATATGATAAACAATTTTTACAAGATAAACATAAGGCTTTTCAAACTATAAAACCAGTTTTACTAAGACTTAACCTGGTTATCCAGGACTTAGTTTCTTCCGCTGTTTTCATGCTTATATGCTTATATTATTCATGCTCTACTTGTACATCCGTGCACTGAGCGTTTTGCTCAGCCGTTACTTTCCTTTCCATGTCCCAAAACGGCAAGTACCCAAGGACAGACTCGAGCATTTGGAGGACGTGCATAGGAGGGAAGCTGTCATAGACTTCTTTTCCTTCTGCCTTCACATATTTATGCTTGTTTAAGTCTTTCATTCATTTCATTTACTTTATTATGTTTTGGGCTTATGTTTGGGAACCGATGTTTGATTCCGGTTTTCCCTATGGTCATGTATGTTTTAGTACATTTACCTTGCATGCTTTGATGACACGCCATAATTACGTGTGACATTTCATTTATCAAAATGGGGTGTTACAATAATAATACGATGAATAAATATCTTATGTAAATGTAAAAAAGCTTTTTTAATCATAAATTTAACACAATAATATATCAATGCATAAAATTTTACATAATGAAAAACTTTTTCTTAGATTATACTGTATATCTTAAGTTTTACATAATAAAAAAGGTTAATTTATGAAAAGGTCCATATAATAGATGCGAGTCAATTGATATTCTTGAGAAAACTTTTAATTACGCCAATATCCTTGCTATTTTTATAATTACACCAATATGCTTTCAAACTTTCAAAAATACTCATATATATTCAAAAAGCTAATTTAATCATAATTTTTATACTAAATAAAATTATCCAATTATTAAATTAAAAGACATATTACTTTTTTAACCTTCTTCATCAAACTCTTTTTTAGTAAACAGAAAGGCACTATAACTGAAAATATGAAATTATAGAATACAAATGAATGTTTAGCCCGTGTTCTTGAATCATGTGCTACAAATTTAATTAATAATATTTAAGGTTGACTCATAATTATATATGAATCGTTAAGTATGAACATAAAGATGTACCACGTCGGATAATTAATTGAATAAATGTTAATAGCATGCAATTAGATTAACCATTTCTTGTGAATAAATGTTAAATTAAACTAACCTTTTTAAGTGTTAATATCATAGTCACATGGAACGAGGATCGCTTCGGTACGGGATCACGGTCCGATATTTTTTAAAATCCGATACAACGAGGAGTAGACTCATTTCGGTTCACTTCGGTTCGGTGTACCACATATTTTAGTCCGGTGTACCAAATACTTAATAAATACAGTATAAAAAAGAAACCTTGTAATATAAAAAAACCTTAGAATTGATGATTCAAAAGTAGTGTTTGGGTTCAACTAAATTGATACTATTTCCATTAAATAAACGTTGGTTAATACTTGTTTATTCAGATGAAACTAAAATCAAAATAGTAAAATATACTCATATTTTTGCATTGAAAAGCTCATAAAATTAATTGACATCTCTCGTGTAACAATTTTTTTTTCACATTGATATTTTTCATTTATATTCTTTTTATCTCTCACCTTTAAGAATACCATCACCCAAAAGTAAAAAACCACCATTAGAAACTAAGATATCCACAAAAACATGAAACATCTTGCAGATCTAAAGAAAACGACGATATTATAAAAAGATTAGACCTATTTCCGGCGTCGGTGAAGAAAACCTTCACCCTTCCTGTTTACAAACTTTGTATTACATAGTAATCAAACACGTTTTCGAGGCCTACAAATCGCATATTTGTAAAGTGTTAGATCGCGATCCAGTACGATTGGGAACGACAATTGGGTTCGATTGGGAACGACAATTTATGGATTTTGGTTCATGATTTCTGGCGATCTAGATCGCGACCGTACCGCGAATGGGATTGCTCGTATCAGATCGAATTTCACCAAAGATTTGATGATCCATGTGACTATGGTTAATATGCTCAACGTCAATTGGTATTTTACCATTGTAGTTATGATAGTTTTTTTGTTTTACCAGGATGAGTTTGCTTGGAAAGAAGGGTAAAAAAATATACACTTTTTAATTTAATAATTACATAATTTGTTTAGCATTAAAATTATTTAATTATGATTAAATTAATTTTTTGGATATATATAAGTATTTTGAAAGTTTGAAAAGAATATTAGTGTGATTATAAAAATAATAAAGATATTAACGTAATTAAGAGTTTTTTTTAGAGATATCAATGTAATTTTTTTTTGTATGATCATGGTAAAAGATGTTAATCATGAAAAATCTAGTGGTGGACAGATATTTGTATGAGAGGGGTCTTAGTGTTTCTCACTATATATTGCTTTGTATGAGGTTGTTCATCTAAGCCGCTCAAAAGAAGAAAAAGAATAACATGTAAGATAATATATTATTATAAGATGATATATTACCCCATATTATGTGTGACATGATAATATCTAATTAATTATAATTGATTTGTACTTAATGGTATTTGATATCTTTCCCTTTATAAATGTTTGTAATGATGGAAATACTAACCTAATAGTCCTTATATAAACTATGTCCTCACCCTGCCCAAAACACACAAAAGAAAACACCGTAGAATTATTTGGCTCTCCATCAAGCTCTCTACAATAAATTGGGTCAAGGGTGAGAAACTAGTTTATGCTTTGAGGTGTTCTCTACACCATGTCAACACCATCTATGGCTTCTGGTATGTTAAACTCTTTATTATTATTTATGTGGTTATTATCTTATTCTAAGATCTTGTGACATAATGATTTAATGTGTTTATCAATTGATGTTTAATAATGTTCTTACATGCAATTAACCTTCACTCTCAAGCTTCTTCTGTCACCTTGTTTACCGGTGTGAATTTCTCTGAATGGAGCGAACAAGTCACTTTCCATTTAGGTGCTTTGGATCTTGACTTGGCGCTAATGGAGGATAAGCCTGCTGACCTTACTGATAAAAGTACAGAGGCTCAAAAATCATACCATAAGGCATGGACAAGGTCTAACAGACTTTGCTTGAACTTTATGCGGATGTCAATTGCCAACAACATTAAGTCTTCTCTTACTGACATTGAAAATCAGAATGCTAAAGATTTTCTTTCGTTAGTGGAAAAGAAGTTCCGTTCTGCTGACAAAGCACTAGCAGGGACACTTATGGCTGAACTCACTACCATGAAATTTGATGGTACAAAGAGTATGCAACAACATGTCCTTGACATGACTAATAACGCGGCAAGACTTAAGGCACTGGGTATGAATGTGGATGACTCTTTCTTGGTGCAATTCATTATGAATTCACTTCCTTCTGAATATGAATATTGATGAACTGTCTAGTAAGCTTATTCAAGAGGATTCAAGACTAATGAAACAAAGAGTTCATTCTGTTAACTTGGTGAATCAAGGAGTTGACAAGAAGCTCAAACCAAAACCCAAGAACTTTAAGAAGAAACAACATGGTACAACCTCAAAGTTTGCTAATGCTGAAAATGTTAGGACCTTTGGAATAGTTATTTGTAATAGGTAGACTAGGAGGTATGTAGTTCCTCCTGGTCCTAGTAGTAGTAGGAGCAAGGCGTGCTCCTGGTCTTATAGAAAATCAAACTTTATTATTTATAGATTATTCTGTTAGGATATGCATGAGATATGTTAGGAAAGGATATGCATATCAGTTTTACATGTTTTGGTTTAATGGTGTATTAGGGTTTCCTTGTAGTATAAAAGGAACCTTAGGCAGAAGGGTTGAACACACCTTCATCAAACATATTTCTAGTTCATATTAATATTAGAAATCCTTAGTAAAGGATCAAGTCATTATAGTTATTCTGTTCTTCTTGTTCATAGTATTTGTATTCCGTACTTATACTGTTTGATTTATATAGAGTCTCTCTATGAATAGACTTGTGATTACAAAAGTCGTTCACCGTTCCTAACAGGCTGCAAGATCCACATCAAGTGGACCCAACAAGTGGTATCAGAGCCTGGGAGAGTCTCTGTACAAGAAGAATCAATTTTTCTTATTACTAACATCTTTGCTTAATTATGTCTGCCTCAAGTTCTACTCAAACAGGAGAAGATAGTACCCCTAAAACACAGCAACCTCAGCAGATCATTGCTACAGTTTCCAACACAAATGGTAAGTTTCCTCTTCTGAAAAAGGATGAGTATGATAGCTGGGCAATGAAGATGGAATGCTGGATCACCAACACTGATCAAGATCCTTGGAAGATTATTCTGAATGGAAACAGCAAGAAGTTGACTGGAAGAGACAAGAATGGTAGTATTATTCTTCTTGACCCTAAAACTCATGAACAACTCACAGCTGTTCAGAAGGAGATCAAAGAAAAACTATTTTGCTTCAGTCTCTTCCTGATGATCACATGGGTGACTTTTATCATCCGGACGATGCTAGAGAAATCTGGAATGGAATAAAAGCAAGGTTTGGTGGGAATGAGGAGTCAAAGAAAATGCGAAGATCCATGCTCAGAGATGAATTTACAGACTTCAAGATATCAGAAACTGAAGGTATCCATCAAGGGTATGACAGGTTCCAAAAGATACCGAGCCAGTTTGTTAATGCAAGTAATGCCTAAAAACATTATTAGTGTTAACTAATCTTTCTTAGTTTTGATCACAACAAACCATACAACACATTTAGTGTAGAAACACAAAATGAATTATTTAACTAACACTATCCTCAAGGTAATAATCATATCACTAACCTTTCTTAATCATACTTAGTGATCATCAAAATGATTATCCTTAAAACTCACTTTTGCTAATAAGACAAAAGACTTTTTAATAAACTTTCTTTTATAGAAAATGTTTCATTAAAATGGAAAATGAAAATTTGAAAATGGCATATTCCAAATGCTGTTAGAATATCCTTTGAAGGGTTTAAATACCTCAGATATTCCCACCCCACTAAAAGACAAAAAAGGGAGCGGAGTCTAGTGGTGGTACCTTAAGTACCTACGCGGTACCTTAGCGATATGGTATTGCGGGGTGAGATAAGGTACCGCGCACAGTAGCCGTTATAGATCCGTTGTAACTTTGTCTCCTTTAAATAGTGGGTCAAATCTCATTTTCCAGCAAGCCTCTTGGACGATTTTCTCAGCCCTCTTTCTATTTTCTATAGCATAATCATTAGTAAATGATCACTTAATTTGTTAAGGATGTTTACATATGATTATCCTCTTGATCCCCTCCTTTACCATGTCCAATGAGAAGATCACTCACTCACTAGTGTAGTTATAAAGATGAATTTATGAGCTAGTCATATTCATCATATACCTTTTTGTTTTAGGTCAATCCAATGTATTTGTGAATACTTGGACTAGTTGTGTTCATCCAAGCTATTTGTGAATACGTGGATTTGTTGTGTACATCCATTGCATATGTGTTTGCTTGGATTTGTGTTGTGTAAATCCAAGCTACATGTGTGTACTTGGATAAGTCTAGTTGAGTTGTAATAGATTTGATTAGGAGTTCTCACTAAACTATAAAGTGATGTGGTTGTGTCTTGTGAGTTCTCACTAAACTTTAAAGTGATTAGTAGTTGTGTTGTGTGAAGTTCTCACTTAGCTTCAAAGTGAAGAGTCGTGAAGATTGGTTCTAGCTTTCGATTAGAACTCGACATCTAGCCTTGTGTCGTAAAATGGTGAAGTAGGCAACGTCGTGAAGATTGGTTCTACCTTAAGAATTAGAACTCGACATCTAGCCTTGTGTCGTTAAATTGTGAAGTAGGCAATGTCGTGTAGATTGGTCCTAGCTAAAGATTAGGTCTCGACATTTAGCTTAGTGTCGGAAAATAATGTAAGCAACGATGTAAGGTTTTCTCCGCCGAGAAGGGAGCTTGTGGATATAGTGAAAATCTCGAGTAGGTGTACTCGAGGAGTGGAGTAGAAACGAGGATAGAGCCTCGTTGTCGAACCACTATAAATCTTGGTGTCTTCCCACTAGGTTGTCTCCTTCCTTTCTCTTTACTTATTTCATTATCATTATACTTGCTTATTATTCTTGCTAGTGCATTTCAATTGAACCTAATCATTATGCAACTTAGCTTTAAGTAAAAGATAGTTTTGATACAAACCAAATTAAAAGAAATTTTAATTTGGTCACCAATCGAAGAGAAACTATTCAACCCCCCCCCCCCCCCCTCTTCTAGTTTCTACAATTGGTATCAGAGCGATGGTCACTCAAGATCTTTGAAGTATATTGTACTTTAAAACTTAGATCGATCCATTGTCTCCTCAAATTAGAAGGTCTAGTTGTACTAAAGTTTCTCTTTGGTCAAAACTATGTTTTCTTTGAAAAATAGGTCTTTTAATTGATAATATTGCATCCCACTTAAGATTAGTAGCCTTTATGCAATTTAGATATACTCTTGAAATGTATCTACTAGTTTGCATCTTGCCTTGTGTAGGTACTCATGAAGATCAATCACTTAATTGGTTGTGGATTGAGTCACTTGCACTTGTAGAAGAATCATCTTCATTGATCTTTAACATCTTTGAATGATGATACCAAGATGATTGGGAATGATACTAGTCCTTGAAGACTTAGTACTCATCATAGTCATTGATTGGGCATAGCACTTGTTCCTTCATGGATTGCTCTTTGTGGCCAAGGTACGCTTTTGTTCTTCCACACGCCCTTTGATCATTCTTTTGATCATTACTTGATTATGTGCTTGTTCTCGGCATCCTTGCCTTGACATTTATTTGTGGTTTGTGTTTCTTTTCTTTTATCCTCTCAAACCTTCATTGCTTGGATACTTGACTCACTATGGTGATGTAGAGTGAGTTAGTAGAAGCTTAAAGTATCAAGCATGATTTACATGGTTTGCACCCATACGGTTAGTAGGCCCTTAGTGGGAGAGAAAGTGAATTAATACTTTGCTCATATTTTAGTTTAGACTAAGACTATTATTGAAAGTGATCTTAGTTTAGACTTGAATAATTGCTTTGTGCTTATTCATTACCAAAGCCGTTTATCGTTTCGCCGGAAAGGCACGTCTTAAACCACTATATATGACACAAGCTCTTCGTTTCAACTACTTGAAGATTGTCATTAATCCCTTGAGCATTGATCCTAGTCTTGATTCACTTCTCTTGACTTCTCTCCACTTAGTCGTTTTGCCACGAGTAGTCGTTTGTCCGTTTCGGCTCTTTTCGATCTTGATTTAACTCGTAATCCTTCATTAAGGCATATTGCTTAGTGTTATGATGATCCAATGATATTCTAAAAGGCTCATGATTTAATTTTAAGTATTTTAGAAAAACTGGATTTTCAAAATTTGGCATTTTTCAGAGATAGAAACCTGCCTCTGTAGGCGGTTCCTTATCTCCGCGGCTCAAACCCGCGGTACCTTATCGATAAGGTACCGCGGGCAGAAACTTTTGTCAGACCGCCAGTTTGTGTTTTTTATTCTTTTTCAAACCAAACTCTCTCTCTCCCAAAAACATACAGCCGACAGGTTTTACCTTTTCCACCATTGTTGAAGCTTCCAAAACCTTCAATCACTCAAATTAATTGATTCCAAGTTGTGGGTTTCACTCATCCTCCATCTAACATCAACTAATTGTAAATATTTTCTTTCAATTTCATCTATTTTGTTCTAGGGTTCATCCTTTCATAATTGGGGATTTTTAAAATTAAAATTGAATTAAAACCTTAATAGGAATGTGGGTTGACATAGTAATCTTACTATGATTCCTTAGGTTGATATTCATTAAGATTTCACTAAAACCCACTTATAGAACAAATCCGAATTTAGGCTAAATGATTTTGGTTGAATTATGGATTTGAGATGAACCCATGAACAAGTAGGTAATGACATTGTGTTTTGAAAAACCAATGTTCTAATCCATTGTTGATCTAACATAGATCATGTGTTCTTGGTCAATGATGGAATAGACACATTGTGAACATGAAAATGATATGGATTCAATCCTATGTTTGTCAAGAAATTGATATAACACATTTTCATTTTTCGTTTTCCTTTTGATTTTCATATGAGTGATTAGAGAAATATTGTCTTGTGTTTGTATCTAGGTACTTAATCATGCCTTCTCAATTTCACAAAGATCATCAATTCACTAGAGATTATATGCCCGACATCTCTCAAACCTTTGTTTCCCTCAACTCCAAAACGCTTTTCCATCCCTTTCCTCTCGTTGTTTCCATGAGGGTAGGATTGTAGACTCAAGAATAGCGGGAGATAATTATATCAACTCTATGTTCGAGCTAATTGGGTTTGATTGTTTGCTTTACATAGACGAGGTAATTTATCCCTTGTTCCTTCTTGAGTTCTTTAGTACTTACTCCATGCTTGAAATCAACGACCAAATCTTTATCCGTTTCTTTTTGAATGGTCAAATCATTCAATATTCCCTCGACGACTTTGGTGATATTCTTGGTGTGCCATTTGAAGGCACTTGTCGTTTCACGGATAAGTGGAGACTAGATTCTCTCTTGGAGTCAAACGACAAACCTCCAAATGACACTACCGAAGTTGATCTAAATTTCATCCTTGAAATCATCATGAAAGAGCGCAGTGGAAACGTTGTGAGAAGCCTTCATACAAATGTGCGAAATGTGAATAGGTATGAAGTGCTCTCAAGCGACCTTAAGGATTATATGCTCCAATGGGAAAACATCCTTAGGGAAAATGTGTTTTGTCTTGGTGGGAACCGGGATCATATCCCGGCTTGCATGGGGCATATGTTGTTTTGCCTATTTACTTCCACCAAGTACAATCTTGCATATTACATCGCTCGACGTATAAATTATGCTCTTTCCAAACCCAAAACAAACCTCCCTTATGCTATGCTTCTTACTCGCCTCTTTAGAAGGGTTGGTCAAGATTTTCCTCAACTCGATCTTTCTCGCTTTCACCCGGTTCAACGGGTTATGTTGCCTATTCAAGAGGCATATCAACGAAAGCAAAGAAGTGACCGTGGTTCGAGAAAATCCGACCATCAAGAGCCGGATGAGGAGGACACCGATATGCCACCAAGTGATGGTGATGGCATCGGTCCTAGTTCTCATTTTGACTCTTCGAGCAACTCCCATCCATCCTCAAATCAATTCGAGGATGATTTTGAAGACTTAGCTCCTCCTCCTCACCCTTCTAGTGATGTTCCTGAAGATCTCAATATGGAGCATCTTTATCGTGAGAATCTTAGAACCCGGGGAGAATTACATGAACACCGAGTGGAGTCAAGAAAAGGGTTCAAGTATTTGGGAAAGATGATCAAGGGTTTAGGAAAGAAAAGGAGGTGAAGACTTTGAAGTTTTGTCAAAGTTTGGATTTGATGGTTAAACATTTGGTTATTAACACTTTGGTTTAATTGTTTATTAACTTGTGTTGCATGCTTGGATTACCTTTTTGTTTGATCCTTAATGTTTATTTTGCCATCATGTTTGTGTTTTACATAGCTTTGTGCATGCCTTATGATAGTTAGCTTATTAAATTATGATCTATAGTTAACTTTGGCTTGTAAAACCTTTGGGAAAAATCTGGGTTTATTAAAAACTGGAAAGGGAAATTTTTGAAAACCTTATGGTCGCGGTTCCATATCGACCTGCGGTTCCTTATCGATAAGGTACCGCCGGTACTAGATAAGGAACCGCCGGCCACTGTACACGACAACATCTTTGCTTTACACTGTTTTCTTAATTTTGTGTAAACCTTGCATGATTTTCAGTAATAAACTACACATTTCCTAAACTAGGGTATCTAAATTCGTTATTCACCTAAAATGATTTTAACCCATTACTAGTTTGGATCATCCCCTCAACCATTTAAACCCACCTTGTTTGCCATGTTCTTCACACATCAAACATACTTCCCTAAAACTTAAACCACCCTAATCAACCATGGTGTGTACCAAAACCTCAAACACTTCCAAGACCTCCACCCCAAGAAAAACACTCAAAATAAGGGTTAAGGTAGCTAAGCCTAACTCTTCACCTTTCCATACACCTAAGAATGACAATGCTCCTATCCTCATTTCTTCATCACCTTCCCCACCTCTTGCACCATGCAAGACCTCCTCCACCCATGGTACTAACCACTCCATTGGTTCTACCTCCTCTTCATTCAATTCTAGAATGAATGAGCTTTCTTCACCCTTCACTCTAAGTGCACCCTTGGAAGTGACCACACAACCTCAACCAATCCAAAGCATTCCTTTTGGGAATGACTTTGATGACTCTTTGGTGACTTTACCATTTACCCCTCACAACTCACCCATTTCACCAACCTTGGAGGATTTACCTCCACACTCACCCATTTCCCCTTTGGGGAACATGCCTCCACTTTCACCCACTTCACCCTTGGAGAACTTGCCTCCTCCTCCTCCACCCAACTCAAACATCCCAATTTTGGGTGTCCCTCTTTCCCTCCTCTTGGATGATCCTTACTTTGGGTTTTAACAAACTCATGGTCCTAGATGTCCATGTTGTCTCTACAACCACTTCCTCATCCAAAACCTAAGTATGGATATGTATGGACTAGATAGGGGTTTGCAAGATTTCTTGTTTACTTTGTTCTCCATGCCTCATCCTAGGAGATGAATGATGGAGTCTTTTCATAATAAGAGTTTTCAACAACAAGCCAAAGAAAACTATTTATCTAGATTTTATGATAAGCTAGCTATGTATTAGTTAGTTTTATTTATCATTGTACTTGTTTCACTAATGAATGTTTTATGTTGTTGACTTATGGATTTAGCTTTGTGTGATTCTATCTTTTTGTGCACACTAATCAACTTTAATTTGAAATTAAAATTGAACCTAAATCTATCACAACCCCTAAAACTTAACTAAAATTGGTTCAAAATGATATCTAATTATTTTGTCACCCTTTGTCAAGACATTCTTTGTGAATGTGTTGCTTTATGCAACCCTAGCATATTTTGGTTCTAATAGAGGTAAAAATCCAAGATTTTCAATTTTTTGAACAAGTCTTAGTTTTTCCCAAAACCCAGGAAAAACTTGGTTTAAAGTCCTCTGGACGCGGTTCCTTAAGGACCCTCGGTTCCTTAGTGATATGGAACCGCCGACCCACATAAGGTACCGCGGCCAGAATGTGACTTTTGACGAATTTTTGGTCAAAACCTTTAAACCCTATTCCCAGTCAAGATTCCTTGTTTACTCAAATTGACTAAACATTCCTTGACAATACACATTTTGTATTCAAATTCTTACCTTGATTACATTTTACTTATATCCCAACCTTGAGATTTCATTCTCACACCTTCCCAACCTTGAGAATTCATTCTCACATAACCTTGAGATATCATTCTCACACTCTCACAATGCCTAACTCCTACATCCCTAACCTTGACATTTCTTTGTCACAACCCCACTCACCCAAAGCTTCCTCCTCCAAGCTTTCAAAGAAACCGAAAATCTCGGTTCGACCCGTTTGGGTTAAGAAGAATGAACCATCTTCGTCCAAACCACCCAAATACCCTACCTTCTCTCCAATCAAGTATTGGAATGAGACTTACACCATAAACCCCATCACCGGAGCAAAAGAACATGTTCCACCACCACCACAATCCTTCACTACCCCCCAACTCAATGACCTTTCCACCTTCCCAAACCTCACAAGGCATTGTGAAAACACTCCCAAACCCTTTACCCCACCACCACCAAACCCTAAGTTTGATGCCATACCCACATCAAACGATTTTGTGTTGCATCATGGATCCTCGTGTGATTGTTGCCGATTTCAACAAATTGAACTTTCTCATGTGTATGAGAAGTTAAATTTTCTTGAATTCCTCCTCACTCGACCTCCTATTCAAGTTTTCGTTCCGATGGACAAAACTTCGAATGATGCATCGTCGTCTTTTTAGTTTTATTTTTTTGCAATCTTGGAAAATATCACTATTAGACTAGCTTGTGCTTAGTGGTTTATTTTCCATATTTATTGCTTTTAGATACTCATACTATGTGTATGACTATCTTCTTTGTTGTATTATTTTTTTTTTGTAACTTTTTGTGTTATTTATGTGCTATCTAATTAGTTATTCTTATGAGTTGATCTTGGTTAAATTTTTACAATTGCTTATGGGTGATTCCATCAATTCTAAAGCTTTAACCCATTGACAAGCTTATCATCTTCATTTTATTGAAGCTTGATTTTGTCAATTACCTCTTTGGACATACTTAGCAAAATATTTGCTTCTAATTTGAGATTTCTTCTCTTTCTCCCTCTCAAGTTACTTAGTAGGTAGTGATCATATATACATTGGTGTTTCTTTCCTTTCTACTAACCTTTGTGTAGCATGTCACCTTAGCTCACAAACTTGGTGCCCCAAGCAAGGGGGAGCAACCACCAAGGGGGAGCTACTAGCAAAGTTCGATGCACTTCAAAGACTTATGCTAACCTTTTTGCTACGACAAAGGGGGAGAAATGATAGTGATAAACTAGTTAATAATTCCATAGTTTGTGTTTATACGTAAATGAGTTTATCGTTTGTCGTAATCAAAAAGGGGGAGATTGTTAATGCAAGTAATGCCTAAAAACATTATTAGTGTTAACTAATCTTTCTTAGTTTTGATCACAACAAACCATACAACACATTTAGTGTAGAAACACAAAATGAATTATTTAACTAACACTATCATCAAGGTAATAATCATATCACTAACCTTTCTTAATCATACTTAGTGATCATCAAAATGATTATCCTTAAAACTCACTTTTGCTAATAAGACAAAAGACTTTTTAATAAACTTTCTTTTTTAGAAAATTTTTTATTAAAATGGAAAATGAAAATTTGAAAATGGCATATTCCAAATGCTGTTAGAATATCCTTTGAAGGCTTTAAATACCTCAGATATTCCCACCCCACTAAAAGACAAAAAAAGGAGCGGAGTCTAGTGGTGGTACCTTAAGTACCTACGCGGTACCTTAGCGATATGGTACCGCGGGGTGAGATAAGGTACCGCGCACAGTAGCCGTTATAGATCCGTTGTAACTTTGTCTCCTTTAAATAGTGGGTCAAATCTCATTTTCCAGCAAGCCTCTTGGACGACTTTCTCAGCCCTCTTTCTATTTTCTATAGCATAATCATTAGTAAATGATCACTTAATTTGTTAAGGATGTTTACATATGATTATCCTCTTGATCCCTTCCTTTACCATGTCCAATGAGAAGATCACTCACTCACTAGTGTAGTGATAAAGATGAATTTATGAGCTAGTCATATTCATCATTATACCTTTTTGTTTTAGGTCAATCCAATGTATTTGTGAATACTTGGACTAGTTGTGTTCATCCAAGTTATTTGTGAATACTTGGATTTGTTGTGTACATCCATTGCATATGTGTTTGCTTGGATTTGTGTTGTGTAAATCCAAGCTACATGTGTGTACTTGGATAAGTCTAGTTGAGTTGTAATAGATTTGATTAGGAGTTCTCACTAAACTATAAAGTGATGTGGTTGTGTCTTGTGAGTTCTCACTAAACTTTAAAGTGATTAGTAGTTGTGTTGTGTGAAGTTCTCACTTAGCTTCCAAGTGAAGAGTCGTGAAGATTGGTTCTAGCTTTCGATTAGAACTCGACATCTAGCCTTGTGTCATAAAATGGTGAAGTAGGCAACGTCGTGAAGATTGGTTCTACCTTAAGAATTAGAACTCGACATCTAGCCTTGTGTCGTTAAATTGTGAAGTAGGCAACGTCGTGTAGATTGGTCCTAGCTAAAGATTAGGTCTCGACATTTAGCTTAGTGTCGGAAAATAATGTAAGCAACAATGTAAGGTTTTCTCCGCCGAGAAGGGAGCTGGTGGATATAGTGGAAATCTCGAGTAGGTGTACTCGAGGAGTGGAGTAGAGACGAGGATAGAGCCTCGTTGTCGAACCACTATAAATCTTGGTGTCTTCCCACTAGGTTGTCTCCTTCCTTGCTCTTTACTTATTTCATTATCATTATACTTGCTTATTATTCTTGCTAGTGTATTTCAATTGAACCTAATCATTATGCAACTTAGCTTTAAGTAAAAGATAGTTTTGATACAAACCAAATTAAAAGAAATTTTAATTTGGTCACCAATCGAAGAGAAACTATTCAACCCCACCCCCCCCCCCCCCTTCTAGTTTCTACACAGTTGAATCAACTCCGGTCGAAACCTGACAATGGTGATATCAATGCAAGGTTTCTTAGAGCCTTACCCTACTCATGGAATCAGGTGGTAATCTCTCTCAAAGAAAAAGGTGGGCTTGACTATCTTAATTTTGATGATTTGTTTCATAAGCTCAAAACCTTTAAGCCTCATGTGAGGGGATACTCAAGTGATTCTTTTCCTACTCCTGCTAACTCTGCCTTTGTGAGTTCTATGGGATCTAGTCCCATGTCTTATGCTAGTAGCCCAAGAAATACTGTGTCTTCTCAGCATACTTTTCAGCATACTTCTACTCCTGAACCAAAAGCCAAGTCTGGTAGCATGGTAGAAGCTGTTCTTCACTCTTTTGTTGCTGACGTTGATCCTCAACAGCAACTTGCTTTTGATGACTTCAAACATGTTGATAAACTTGACCTGGATGAAATGGATCTCAAATGGATGGCCATGCTCACTCTTAGGGTTCACAAGTTTGAGAAGAAAGCCGGTCAAAAATTTAACTACACCCCAAGAGAGCCAGCAAGGTTTGACAGAAGCAAGGTTAGATGCTATAACTGCCAGCAGCAAGGTCGCTTTGCTGGGGAATGCTCTAACAAGCATGACCAGGAGAAGAGCAGGTATTCAGCTTTCAAGATTCAGGAGGTGAAGGATGACAAGAAGGCTTTGGTGTCTGTTGACTCTATAGTCAACTGGAATGATCATCAGAATGCTGCCCTGGAAACAGCTGAACCTTCAACTGATGTGTTTGCAATGATTGCTGGGAATCTGTCTGATGCCGAGGAAGCAGAAGAGTTTGCTCTTATGGGCATCTCACCTCAGGTACAACACTGTCCTCTTGGTTGTCATGATAAATATTCAGAATTATTGTCTCAATATAATGACTTAAATGATCATAATGATAAGTATTTTTTACAAGTGCAAGCATATAAGAATTCTTTAAAAACTTTGGAACAACAAAAGAGGTGGCTTCAAGATACTCAACGAGAGTATGAGGATAAAATTAGAATTCTGAACATTGATTTAGAAAACACAACAAATATGCTTAAATACACTGAAAAGGTAAAAGATGACAGTATCAAAGATAAACAAGACATGAAGGAAAAATTAGATGCTACACTTTTAAGATTTGAAAAAAGGCAAAAGGCACCTAAGAATCTTTCTAAATTAATTGATAGTAGTATGTCTGGTAGGACTAAAAGAGGGTTAGGATTTGATAAATATATTGATTCAAAAGATGTGTTTGATTTATCTTTTTCAAGTGTCTTTGATCCTGATAAGGAGGAAGAGGGAACACCTAGCTACAATAGGGTTAAACCAGCTGCAGCAATGCATGCTGTCCCTCCACCTCTTACAGGAACTTTCATGCCCATTACTAGGCATAATGACTTGGATGGATCACAGATGCATGAGTCCTCAAAAAGTTCTAATAATACTAATGACTTTGTCTCTTGTACTTTCAGTGACAAAGCTAGTGACTCTACATAATGTTGTGCAAGTGAAGAGTCGAGACCTACAAGCTCCAAGTCAAATGACCATGCTGCTACTAGTGCTAGGAAGAGTGAAGAGAGAGTTGCTTCTACTTCAGTTGTGTCTAGCTCTGGTTTATTGAGTCCTAGGAATACTGTTTCTCCTAGAATTGTGTGTAATAAAGTTAGCAGTATGAAACAATGTCATTCTAATAAAAGGTCGTTTAAAACATGTTTTGTTTGTGGGAGTACATTTCATTTGATTAAAGATTGTGATTTTTATGACCAACATCCTTCTGTTTATCAAGCATTTCCTGTTCCTGGTCCACCAGGAGTGGCTCCATATTCTTCTAGAAGACTAAACCCATGTGCCCAATCTTTTTCTTCTTCTAGAAGGACCTCTCCATTAACTTCTGATCATTGGAGAAACACTGGATTATTACCAAATAAACCAACCAGCAACTATTTTCAGAACTTTAATCCAAATTATGCATTTAATTCTAACCAAATGTATTTTAGGTTGGGAAATCTGGGTAGTGCTGTTAAGCCCTCAGTAGGTTGTTCTTGGTCAAATAATAACACCCGTATGATGAATAGGCAACCTAAGAACAACAGTGGATCTCATCAATATTCTTGGCTATCTACTAAAGATTCACAAGGCAGGCTCAAACCTGAAAAGGTTTGGGTCCCCTTAAGACACTAACTTTTGCTTATATCTTTTCTTGTTGTTGTAGGTTACTCCATACCAAGATCCTACTCTTGGGATTATTGATAGTGGATGCTCTAGGAGCATGACAGGAAATAAAAGTCTTTTATCTAACTTTGTACCATTTCAAGGCGGAAAGGTCTATTTTGGAGGTGGTGAAGGAAGGATCACTGGCAAAGGAACAATTCAGAAGACTAATCTTAACTTTGAGCAGGTCTACTATGTGGAAGCACTTCAACACTTCAACTTGATCTCTGTCTCTCAGATTTGTGACAAGAATCATTTTGTCCTCTTTACGGATACTGATGCACTAGTGTTATCCAAAGACTTTAAACTCCCGGATGACTCACAGGTTCTACTCAGAATCCCTAAAAGACACAACCTCTATAGTATCAAGCTGAATGAAGTCAATCCTACTGGTCAACTAGCATGTTTGGTTGCTAAAGCCTCAGAAGATGAAGCCACTAAATGGCACAGAAGGATGGGACATGTGAACTTCAAGACCATTCATAAATTAGCAAATCTGAACTTGGTCTCTGGTTTACCTCTCAAAACTTTCAGAAATGATATCAATTGCCTTGCATGCAGCAAAGGCAAAAAACATAAAGCATCCTTCAAGGCCATTACTGCTCTCAGCCTTATAACTGAACCATTGCAGCTACTACACATGGATTTATTTGGTCCTACCTCTATTAGGAGCATTGACCACAAACAATTCTGCCTTGTGGTAACTGATGGGTATAGCAGGTTTACGTGGGTTTTCTTCATGGCTGCCAAGAGTGAGACCTACTCAATTCTCAAGGACTTTATTACACTAATTGAGAATCAGTTGTCCAAAAAGGTTAAAGGTATCCGATGTGATAATGAAACAGAATTCAAAAATGCAGACCTCATAGCACTTTGTAATTCTTAAGGTATCAAAAGAGATTATAGTGCAGTAAGAACTCCTCAACAGAATGGCGTGGCAGAAAGAAAGAACAGGACTCTAATAGAAGCTGCGAGAACAATGCTTGCCGATTCCAAGCTTCCAACCATGTTTTGGACAGAAGCTGTTAATACTGCAAGTTATGTCCTGAATAGAGTTTCTATTACTAATCCTCACAAGAAGACTCCCTATGAGCTACTCACAACTAAAGTACCAAACATTGCTCATTTGAATCCATTTGGGTGTCCTGTCACCATTCTGAATACTAGTGACTATTTGGGGAAATTTGATGGCAAGGCAGATGAAGGATACATTATGGGATATTCCGCTCACTCTCGGGCTTATCGTGTCTACAATCTCCAAGCCAAGCGAGTAATTGAAACTATTAATCTCAGGTATTTTGAGGAGAAGTCAAACATACAAGGTAAGGGTCCTGAATGGTATTTTGATCTTGATTATCTTAGTGATTCATTGGGATATTTTCGTTTCAAAACTAACCATGATGCAGGTCCACAAGTGTTTGCAACTTCTAGTGCAGGTGATCATTCTAGTTTTTCAGACTCAGATGAAGAGGATGATATTTTTGTTGTTCCATCCTATCCACCACAGTCTCTCCTACTGCCAATACTACTCCTAGTGATACTACTCCATCACACATTTTGGACTCACAAGGAGCTCTTGACACATTGCTCAAGCAACAACTAGATGCTACTACAGCAGCTGCTCAAGGTGGCTTTGAGTTTCCTTTGAATACATCTGCTGACAAAGCTACTCCTAGTACTCTAATTGTTACTCCTAGTGCTAGTTTAACACCTATTGGTAGTCCGGCTAGTGATCCCACTTCCTCTACTAGATTCTCTGGTCCTTCTGACCTAGGAAACTATCAAAAGAAGTCTTCTACTAAGCTGGATGATATTCTAAAGCAACCAATAGATGGAATTTTCGACTCTGCTTTATATGATGATGACTTTGTTGGGGATCTTAATAACTTGGCACCAGAAGTGGAAGTAGCTTCCAATAAAGTTCTGCAGTCACACAAAGACCATCCTACTACTCAAATCATTGGAGATCCTGGTTCTACTGTCAAGACTCGGAGAATGCATAAGAAAGAAACGTCTGATCATCATGCTCTTGTGAGCTATATTGAGGACCAAAAGCGTAATAATCATACGGACTTTCAACACTGTTTGTTTGCTTGTTTTCTTTCATAGGTGGAACCTAGATCAGTCTCTCATGATCTTGAGGATCAAAGTTGGGTGGAGGCTATGCAGGAGGAGATGCAGCAGTTCTTGTTTCAGAATGTTTGGATCCTAGTTGACTTACCAGATGGAAAGACAGCAATTGATACCAAATGGATTCTCAAAAACAAGAAAGATGCAAGGGGTATTGTGGTGAGAAATAAGGCACAGTTGGTTTCACAAGGTCACACACAACTTGAAGGCATTAACTATACTGAAGTTTTTGCTCCTGTTGCTAGGATTGAGGCCATTCGTCTGTTTTTGGCTTTTGCTTCTTATGTGGGCTTTACAGTTTTTCAGATGGATGTCAAGAGTGCATTTCTCTATGGCAAGATTGATGAGGAAGTTTATGTCACTCAACCTAAGGGCTTTGTGGATCCACTTCATCCCAAGAAAGTTTACAAGGTGGTCAAAGCTCTCTTTGGACTTCATCGGGCTCCTAGAGCTTGGTATGAGCGTCTTTCCACTTTCTTGTTGAAACATGGCTATAGAAGAGGCATAATTGACAAAATACTATTTCTTAAGAGGAATACCAAGGACATTATCCTAGTTCAGGTATATGTGGACGATATTATCTTTGGGTCTACTAAGAAGGAATGGTGTGATGAGTTCGAACAACTGATGAAGGGAGAATTTTAGATGAGTGCTATGGGAGAGCTTACATTTTTCGTTGGTCTTCAAGTCAAGCAACAGTCGGATGGAATCTTCATAAGTCAAGACAAATATGTTCATGAGATCCTTCAGAAGTTTGATATGGATCCTCTTAGACCAGCAGCAACACCTTATGAAGTTACTAAGGTCAAACTCAAGACTGAGCCAGATCCTCCGATAAATGTTCACATGTACAGGTCAATGATTGGCTCACTCATGTATTTGACTGCATCACATCCAGATATTATGTTTGTAGTAAGTGCTTGTTCTAGACATCAGGTAGCTCCAACGGTTTCTAACTTGAATTTAGTCAAGAAGATCTTCAAATACATCAAGGCTCAACCCAAGCTAGGATTGTGGTATCCTAGAGAATCACCTTTTATTCTTGAATCATATAGTGACAGTGACTATGCAGGTGCTAATAATGACAGAAAGTCTACTACTGGTGGTTGAAAGTTTTTAGGTCGACGACTTATCTAATGGCAATGTAAGAAACAGACAATAGTAGCTACTTCTTCAACAGAAGCTGAATACGTAGCTGCTGCTAGTTATTGTGGACAAGTTTTGTGGATACAAAATCAGATGCTTGATTATAGGTTCAACTTTATGAACACTAAAATTTTCATTGACAATCAAAGCACTATCTGCATTGTGAAGAATCCTGTTTTTCATCAACGTACAAAACATATTGAAATTAGGCACCACTTTATCAGGGATGCCAATGAGAAGAAGTTGATACAGGTTCTTAAGGTTCATACGGATGATAATGTTGTTGATTTATTAACTAAAGCCTTTGATGGTCCTCGGTTCAACCACTTGGTGGTTCACATTGGAATGGTCAATCCTTGAGACCTATGGTTGAGGGGAGGCTAAGCCTAAACGGAGGCTTAGTGTACATATTTCCTTGCACAGACTAACATATTGGTTGTTATTAACAACAGATTTTATGGGTATTTGTGGTGTGTGCTATTTCTAGTGGAGGATTTTGGTCACTTTTGGTGGAAGTCTTCAGCTTCTAGTGGATAAAAATCCTTCCTTGTCATTGATGGTTGGCTTCTAGTCTTGGTTTGGGTCACTGTTCACTTCGTTGACTTTCATTGACCACATTGCGCTTCTAGTGTTGACCCTTATGCGTTTTGACTTTTAGTCAACGCAAGTTATTTCTGGTGTATATCCTATTATTTTACTTTGGTAACTGGGATTTGCAAATAAAGCTAATAGAGGCAAGTGGTTACTTTTGCATTAACTGTCTAATTTGAAAGGGCAACCCACATTATTAGGGGTCAATGAACAGTTACAAGACCATTATTTATGGTCAAATACTCTCCTTGACTCATTCATCCCAACCATAACACACACACACGCTCCTACTCTCTCAATCTCTAATCAATCATCTTCCATAACTTCCAATCATCATCCATGGCTGCTTTGTTCTACAAACCCGATCACAATAAGGTGGCTTATCTGGGAGATGGTCCTAAACGTGACGAGTTCACAGACATCATCGAGTTTATTGAGGCTTCTAACCTCAGGTATGCTTTTACTGTTTGCCCGACTGTCTATGATAGTGTCATTCGCCAGTTTTGGGCCACTGCCCATCTTGTGGATGTTTTGGGACAACCACTTGAACTCCATGCTACCATAGATGGACTTCCTTATGTGGTGTCTGAAGCTTCTATTAGGAGTGCACTTCATCTTCAGGATGAAGGTGGTGTTGTTTCCATCACCAATTCTGAGGTTTTGGATGGGATGGCTGATATTGGTTATAATCATGGGGGGAAGTTTAACTTCCAAAAGAATAGGTTTACCCCCCAATGGAAGCTTCTAGTGCACGTTTTGATTCACTGCTTAAGCCCAAAGTCTGGGAGTTGGGATGCATTTCCTATTCCTTTGGCTACTGGTTTGATCTGCATAGCACAGGGTCGAGTGTTTATTTTTTCTCGCTACTTATTTGATGGGATGGTTTGCAATCTTAGTAGTAATGGATCTAGGAAGAAATTTTTAATGTATCATAGGTTCTTGCAGCAGATACTTATGTGCATACCTCGTGATAGAGAGGAGTATGAGACCCCCAAGCTTAGTTCTAAAGTTTACTCCAATATGGCACTTGGGTTTAAGGGGGCTTGGAGGCCTCCTACTGATGCTATGTTGGGCCTTGCCCAAGGTCCTCCTAATGTTATTCCTCCGGCTGCTGAAGCCGAGGAGAAACTTCTATTAGGAGCTGATCCTATGGAGGAGGAGCATCCTGCTAGTGGTGAGCCTCATGTGGTCGTGGAAGAGCCAGCTAAGGAAGTGGTGGTTGAAATGCCATCCACTTCTAAGGCTGACCCCTATTCTCTGCCACATAAGTCCCCATTTGTGGATATTCCCCCTTCTAGTCCAGCACCTCATTCTGTTGAGCAACCCTCTAGTTCTCGTGCTCATAATGCTGACCCCTTTATTGCTTCTGGTTCCAATGAATCTTTCCCTGATCCAAGTCCTCTTGGTGGGGAAGCGGAGGAACCTGCTACACTCACTTCTTTGCTTGATCTCATGCACAGGTACTATGCAAGGCTTGTTTCTTTGGAGACAGATCTGAATCATCATCGCAAGCTTACCAGGGAATTTGTTCTTCCAATGGCGGATCGGATTAAGGCTTTGGAGACACAGCCAGAGGAGGAGAAAGAAGCATGTTGTTCATTCTGATTCTGATGACGATGTGAGGATCTTGCGGAGGATGGGTTGACTTTGTTGGCGAAGGATGCATTTGCTGATAAGTCGTATGCTGATTTACCTGTTCCTCCTAGTTCATCAAGCATCCCTCCTGCTGCTAGTCCTAGACCAAAGGAGGATATTGCTGGTTCTTCTGCTGGTACTACTGTTGGTCAATCTGCTGGGCCGTCTCATGATCCTAAGGGGAAAGCCCCTATGACTGACGCACCCTCACCTTCAAGGAAGCGTACCCGCAGACAACTTGAGGAAGACCGGTTGGGGGAGGAAGTTGCACAACGAATGCAGGCGGAGATTGATCAAGCTGCTAGGGCTGAGGAAGAAGCTCTTCAACAGCAGAGGCGTGAATAGTTGCAGCATGATGCCATGTATTGGGATGATAATGATTGGATGCGGGTGCTTACTATTCTTACATCTGATTACTCGCAGTTTACTGATCTTTTGGGTGCTTATGTGAATGAACAAAATTGTATCCCCCGGGCAATGGCATTAATGCGCAAACAACAATTGTCTCTTGCTGCTCAACTCTGTGAAAAGCGTCGAAACAGATCTATGTCAAGAACCGAGGAGAGGAAGTTAATGCAGCGGTATGTCAAGTATCAGTCGGGTGCTCACTTTACTGTTGGTTGGACATGGGATCGCGTTAGGGAATTGTCTTTTGACGAGCTTAAGGATTTATACCAGAGGATGATAAAGCGTCAAAACACACCAGTTCCTGAGCGCTTCATCTATCGTCCTCCTCCACGAGTGGTTTCCACTTCTCAACCTGTTGTTGCTCCTGGTTCTTCATCTGGTGTTCCTCCTGCTTCTACTGGTATACCATCTGTTGTTGATACTTCTACTACTGGTTCTACACCCACACCATCGGTTGTTCATCCTACTTCATCTTCGGGTCCCACCACCACCACAACTGCTACTACTACCACCCCTGTTACCCCTGCTATGGAGCAATCCTCACCACTAGTGACTGAACCACACCCTACCCCTTCTACTGGTGCGGCCGCCTTTGATCCTTTGGATGGTAAAGGGTTTGATTCTACTCATGCTGATATTCCTGCTGCTGGGAAGGTAAAGGTTGAATCCTCTTCTGGTGTTCCTACACCTCGTCGTTCAATTCGAAAGAAGAAGGCTAGACGTGGTAAGTTTGTTCCTTATGAGAAGCGTGCTCCTGAAAACCTTATTGATGTAGCTTCGGACACTGACACAGAGTTTCCAATGGGTACGGGTTTTATTACTGCTTGGACGGTTAAGCCATCCACGAGTGTTGCTGGTACATTCACCCATCGGATTTCCATCAGTGATGGTTATGTTCGTTATGTCTCGGGTTTGCAAGGTGTTTTGACTTGGGCGGATCGTCGGGATCTTATGTCATTGTATGGGTTTGTGGATGCTGGTATTCCTAAACATCCTAGTGAGGTGGACAACTAGCCTGGTCTGACAATGTGGGGTGACTTGAAGATGATGCTTGACTCTCCTCCTAATGCTCCACATTCTAGTGTCTGGAAAGACCAGCCGCGCTGGGTGATTAAGAGATGGAAGCTTTATGCTGGTTGTGGGGTTCATATCTTGGAGTTGGAGTCTGGTGCCATAGTGTTCATGCTTACGGATATGGACTATCCGTTGACGATTGCTACTATGGAGGCCATGCTAGAGTGTCATTTGCAGATCTCCAATGCCCCTTCAGGGAATGAGACTTCCATGGCTACTACTTTGGTGGAAGGGATACAAGCTCGGTTGCAAGCTGACAAGGTGGCAGCGTCTGGTATGTGATGGGTATGTTTTTCTGTTTTTGTGTTTATACTGACATTTTTTTTCACCAACCTATACAATGATTGGTGACTTACATTATAGTTTAAAAAAACAAAAATAAATTAAAAAAAAGAAAAGAAAACATATACTTTTTATATAAAATCTGCTTATACTTTAAAAAAATGATGGATTTCACACTTGTACATAATATAATATCTGCTTATACTTTTCCATCATACATTGGGTTTCATTTGACTGTTTCACACTTGTGCTGGTTTGGAGTTACATCTGGTGTTGGACCTGGTCCACATAACAAATGGTGCTCAACTCACCATGTCTCATAGAGAAGAAAGAGTTGATTCACCATGAGGGTACGGCTCTGGTGTGATAGTCAAATCCGTTGATGGTTGCCAGGTTACCCAAAACTGGATGGTTTTCACTTGCCATGGTCCTAGACGAAAAAGTGGCTAATCCAAGGGGGTACGGCTCTTGGTAAAGATTTTATCAAATCCGTTGATAGCTATAATAGCTTACTTAAAGCTATAGGGTTTTCAGCTCACTGATGCTTCATTGCTAAGAGTTGGCGAGTCCAGAAGGGTACGGCTTCTGGTAAAGACATATCAAATCCGTTGACGGCTGTGATGGTTTTCCTAAAATCATCAGGGTACCCCTACTCACCATTGATTCACGTTCTAAGAGTTGTGCTGGGTTCTGGTCTCCCAGGGTGATGCTTATTCCACCATAAAGACTAGCTTGCCCAAGAGCGAGCAGCTACTTGGTAAAGGCTCATAAAATCTGCTCCTGTTGCTGTGAAGATTCAACAAGATGCAGATTTGTTTCAAGCTTTCAAGAAGCTTCTAGGTGTAATTTGTTGCAGCAGTCCTTATGTTCTTTATGTTGATGGTTTTGATGCTGCTGTTTCTTTTGTTGTTCCAATCCTTAAGCTATGTTGCACGATTTACCAGGAAACTTGAACTCAACATGTCAAATTCAAGTTTAGGGGAGGATTGTTAGGACCTTTGGAATAGTTATTTGTAATAGGTAGACTAGAAGGTATGTAGTTCCTCCTGGTCCTAGTAGTAGTAGGAGCAAGGCGTGCTCCTGGTCTTATAGAAAGTCAAACTTTATTATTTAAAGATTATTCTATTAGGATATGCATGAGATATGTTAGGAAAGGATATGCATATCAGTTTTACACGTTTTGGTTTAATGATGTATTAGGGTTTACTTGTAGTATAAAAGGAACCTTAGGCAGAAGGGTTGAACACACCTTCATCAAACATAATTCTAGTTCATATTAATATTAAAAATCCTTAGTAAAGGATCAAGTCATTATAGTTAGTCTGTTCTTCTTGTTCATAGTATTTGTATTCCGCACTTATACTGTTTGATTTATATAGAGTCTCTCTGTGAATAGACTTGTGATTACAGAAGTCGTTCACCGTTCCAAACAGGCTGCAAGATCCACATCAAGTGGACCCAACTGGAAAAGAAGGAACAAAAGGACGACAAATGCAAATTTTGCAAGAAAGCTGGATATTTCCAAAAGGATTGTCTTAAGCGTAATGCTTGGTTCGAAAAGAAAGGGATTCCTTACAATCCAAACCACAAGCCCAACTAGTAACTTTCTCTTTATGGGGAACCGAATGAAGGCCCCGATTGAAGGCGTAGGGACTTATCGACTGAAGTTAGATATTGGGTTTCACTTGGATCTAATGAATACTCTCTATGTACCTTCAATTTCTAGAAATTTAATTTCTATTCCGAGACTTGATGTTAGTGGTTATACTTTTGGCGGTGGAAATGGTCGTTTTAATTTATATAAGAATAAATCATTTATTGGTTATGGTATTCTTATTGATAATTTATATAAATTAAAGCTTGATGATGTTTTTTCTGAATCTCTATTTACTGTTGAACATAATGTTGGAATGAAACGTAGTATGGTGAATGAAAATTCTACATTCTTGTGGCATAGACAGTTGGGTCATATATCCAAAGAAAGATTACAAAGATTGGTGAAGAACGAGATTCTACCAAATCTAGACTTCACCGATTTTGGCTTATGTGTAGAATGCATTAAGGGTAAGCAAACCAAACATAGAAAGAAAGGTGCCACTAGAAGCAGCAATCTCCTTGAAATTATACACACCGATATTTGTGGACCATTTGATACTCCATCCTTCACTGGATAAAAATATTTTATCACCTTCATAGATGACTTTTCACGTTTTGGATATGTCTATTTGTTGCATGAAAAATCTCAATCTATAAATGCCCTCGAGGTATTTGTACCTGAGGTTGAAAGGCAACTAGATAGAAAAGTGAAAATTGTAAGATCTGATAGAGGTGGTGAATATTACAGAAAGTATGATGAATCTGGACAGTGTCCTGGTCCCTTTACAAAGTTCCTCGAAAGTTGTGGCATATGTGCTCAATATACTACGCCAGGCACACCACAACAAAATGGTGTGGCAGAAGGGCGAAATAGAACATTAATAGAGATGGTTAGGAGCATGATAAGTAAAACCTCTTTACCCAAAAGTTTGTGGATATATACACTTAAAACCGCAGTGTATCTATTAAATAGGGTTCCTAGTAAGTCAGTTCCAAAAACTCCTTTTGAGTTATGGACTGAAAGGAAACCTAGTCTGAGACACCTGCATGTTTGGGGTTGTCCAGCAGAAGCACGGGTTTACAATCCACAAGAAAAGAAATTGGATTCTCAAACCGTTAACGGTTACGTCATTGGTTACCCAGAGAAGTCCAAAGGGTATAGGTTTTATTGTCCCAACCATAGTTCTAGAATTGTTGAAACAGGTAATGCCAAATTTCTGGAAAATGGTGAAGTTAGTGTGAGTGTTGAAAATCAAGTTGTGGATATTAATGAAATAAGGGATGATGATCCATCTCCCATACATGCTTAAAAATCCACACTTGCACCAGATGTTTTTCCTGTATCTCAAAATCAAGAACAACATTTAAATAATGAAGAAACATCTTATGAAGAAAATAACTTACCAACTCAGACAAGTGAACCAGTTGGAATAGCATTAAACAAACCTACAAGGGTTAAAAAATCGGCTATTTCTGATGATTATATTGTTTACTTGCAAGAGACAGATTTTGACATTGGTATTGATAATGATCCTGTATCGTTTTCACAGGCCATAAAAAGTGATAAGTCTAAATTATGGATTGACGCTATGAAAGAAGAGTTAAAATCAATGGCTCAAAATAAATTTTGGGATCTTGTAAACTTGCCAGAAGTTTCTAAAAGAGTTAGGTGTAAATGGGTCTATAAGACCAAACGCGACTCTAAAGGCAATATTAAAAGATATAAAGCTAGACTTGTAGCTAAAGGTTGTACTCAGAAAAGCGGCGTTGATTACCATGAGACTTTTTCACCCGTCTCAAAGAAGGATTCGTTGAGAATAATATTGGCATTAGTGGCTCATTTTGACTTAAAGCTACATCAAATGGATGTGAAAACCGCCTTCCTGAATGGAAATCTTGAGGAAGAAGTTTATATGGAACAACCTAAAGGGTTTTCCATTGATGGTAAAGAAACTATGGTGTGTAAATTAAAGAAATCAATATATGGACTTAAACAAGCTTCTAGACAATGGTATATTAAGTTCAATGATACCATTACATCTTTCGGTTTCGAAGAAATCATCGTTGATCGATGCATATACCGCAAGATCAGTGGGAGCAAGTTAATATTTTTGGTTCTATATGTTGATGATATCTTGCTTGCGACTAATGACTTTGGTTTATTGCATAAGACTAAAGAATATATTTCTAAGAATTTTGAAATGAAAGATATGGGTGAGGCATCCTATGTGCTTGGAATTTCTATATTCCGTGATAGATCTCAAGGTATATTAGGATTGTCTCAAAAGGCTTATATCGATAAAATTCTTGAGAGATTCAATATGAGCAGATGCTCGGATGGTATAGTCCCTATTCAAAAAGGAGACACTTTTAGTCTTAAACAATGTCCAAAGAATGATGTAGAACGAAAAGAAATGGAAAACATTCCATATGCTTCAGTTGTGGGCAGTTTAATGTATCTACAAACTTGTACTAGACCCGACATCAGTTTTGCGATCGGGATGCTTAGTAGATATCAAAGTAATCCCGGTATTCATCACTGGAAAGCTGCAAAGAAAGTATTGAGATATCTTCAAGGAACAAAGGATTATATGCTTATTTATAAGAGGTCTAATCACTTGGAAGTGGTTGGATATGCTGATTCTGATTATGCTGGATGCAAGGATAGTGGAAAGTCAACGTTTGGCTATGTGTTTCAACTCGCCGAAGGAGCCATCTCCTGGAAAAGTGCCAAACAAACTATCATTGATGCATCTACCATGGAAGCAGAATTTGTAGCTTGTTATGAGGCTACCATTCATGCATTATGGCTGCGGAATTTTATTTCAGGGCTTGGGGTTGTCGACACTATAAGCAAGCCGCTGAAAATGTATTGTGATAATACCGCAGCAATTTTCTTCTCTAAGAATGATAAGTACTCCAAAGGTGAAAAACAAATGGATATTAAGTTCTTTATCGTCAAAGAGGAAATTCAGAAACAAAGAGTGTATCTAGAACATATTAGTACGGATCTAATGATTGCAGATCCTCTTACCAAGGGTTTACCACCAAAGGCATTTATGCAACATGTTTCTAGGTTGGGTCTTGGTTGCGTTGATAACTAATTATGATGTTCTAAACACTTTTGAGCTCAATAAATTGTTTCTGATTTTATTTCTTATTATTTATGTTATTATGCATGCATTTGTGTTTTAATAAGAAATGTTTATGAATTATCATAACAATTATGTGGACTGTATAATTGTTTATATATAACATATGAATCTAACATGATGTACTCATAATGTTGTGATTTATGGAAGGGAGTATACGAGTATGATGTGTATGACCGTCATAATCCTTACTATGTACTTAGTTGTGTCAAGATACTTATGATGTATAACGGTTTCAAGATTAAATTGCTAGCCTTATGTTATACCATTAAGAAGTATCATGTCAAGTGGGAGAATGTAAGATAATATATTATTATAAGATGATATATTATCTCATATTATGTGTGACATGATAATATCTAATTAATTATAATTGATTTGCACTTAATGATATTTGATATCTTTCCCATTATAAATGTTTGTAATGATGGAAATACTAACCTAATAGTCCTTATATAAACTATGTCCTCACCCTGCCCAAAACACACAAAAGAAAACACCGTAGAATTATTTGGCTCTCCATCAAGCTCTCTACAATAAAGTGGGTCAAGGGTGAGAAACTAGTTTATGCTTTGAGGTGTTCTCTACACCATGTCAACGCCATCTATGGCTTCCGGTATGTTATACTCTTTATTATTATTTATGTGGTTATTATCTTATTCTAAAATCTTGTGACATAATGATTTAATGTGTTTATCAATTGATGTTTAATAATGTTCTTACATAACATTCATCCAAGTTGTTGTTTAAGACTTATCGATTGAAATTTGATAGTAATGCATACAAAATTTAAGTGATTAATCACTATAAGTGTACTTTTCAAATATATTCAGATATTTAAGGTCAAAAACATATATGACATATTTATATTGTGTGAGCTTTTTTTTATAACAAAATAAATGTACAATACTACGAGAATCATCTTTAATTCTTAACAATGCATATGTAGTTTCTTTGTTGTTTAATAATGGTTTTATTGGTTCTAAATCCGAGTATAATCAGGGGCGGAGTCAGAATTTTTAGTTAAGGGAGGCTGATAATACTTAAGACAACAAGTCATAGTGATGTGAGAGGCTTAATGTAGAAAATAGTAAAAAATTTGCTTGTAATACACATAAATAATAAGTGAAATATGTTGATTAGAGGAGGCTTAGCACCCACTAGTCCCCCTACTAGCTCCGCCCCTGAATATGATGAGCGATATGAAGAGTGCACATGTGTTCTCATACTATTCATCATGGAGATAGTTATGATACAAGCGAAACAAAATGCATGTGCATGATCGTAAAATACATGTATCTAGCAACCTAACACGATGAAAATCCATGAATATCTACTTGATGAACTAATATAATGAAAATACATATGTATTTGAAGAGTAAAAAACTAGTTTCCGCAGTTCTATACGTTTATTTGGTTCTAAAAAAGCCTCACCCTATTCATATTTTACGAGAATATATATTTTGATAAGTCAATGTATCATTCCCTATACATGATCATCATTTGAAATGGACCAAACTATCATGGAATAATTCTTTACACCCCGTGTGACGTTTTTACATCGACAAAAACAATCATTCATTTTGCTTATAATAGAGGTTCACTGATTTCATTTTGCCTTGGACTCATTAGAAGAGCGACCCTAACGCCCGGTCAGCGTAGTGCCATATCAAGTCTTTACTCGTGGCACTACTACACCATTACTGTTGGTATACTCCAACAAGACCAAAAAGAATAAATAAAAAATCCTCGCAAAAAATTTACACACCTTCAAAATTTGATTCGTGATAAAACGCTCTATTAAACAAAAAGAAAATCAAAAAACAAAAGACAGGCAACCCATTACCTATTATACGTGATCGACATATATGGATACTTGCACCCAAGGTTCTAAATAGCGCGTTATAGCGCGCCTTATAGCGTGTTATAGCGTAAAGTGTGGCCTGCACGTTACGAAACAGACTAAAACGTCATCTTTAAGTGGTGCGTGTTAAAGCGGCATAAAGCGCGATATAGCGCGTAGCGTGACACTTTTTTTTAATCTTTTTGCAAATTTACAAGAATCGGGCTTATTTACTAGTTTTGGGCTATTTAGTAGACTTGTGTTTAGTTATTTTACTATAGGGAAAAATTTTTAAGTAACTATTAGCCGATTTTGTTTTATATTTGAATTAAAGTATTGCTCCATTTGTAAATCGCTATATAAATATTAATTTATAAATATTTTGTGCCGCTATATATCACGCTTCGAAAAACGCCATAGCTCCGCTATAGATTGCATGTAGCTTGAAGCTTGGTAATGCCGCTACGCTACGCTTCACGTTATTTACAACCTTTCTTGCACCATAACAGGGAGCCAGGGACTTAAGTTTAAATTGAGATGCTATCACTTTCTGTTATGTGATACATTACTGTAATGCGAATTCGCGGACGTATAAAATCGAAAGTGATCGTAGCAGTAGCTTGAACCACTCTAGAATTGCTTTTAAGCCATTGTAAAATTGTTCCAAGTTCCAACAGATGATTTCTATGTAATTTAAATAGTTTAAAGGCTGCTTCAGCTCAAGAAAACATGTAACAAAAAGTATGACTCTACTTGTAGAAAATGAGTGAAACTTGCTATCAAATTTGAAATAGTTAAAACAGACTAAGTTTATTTTGATGAAGTACTTATGAAACCTGTTCTTGTTTTAAGAAAAAACATTCTTATTGGGACAAAGGAAACTGTCACCACTATAGGAATATAAAAATTAAAAAGAATTCAAAGACTTGGAACATTTCAAACAGTCCTTTAAACCCTCCAATAACTGTTTCCATTATTATCTCATTGGGATTACATATATATTCTGTTATGCAAAAATAGAAGCGATCACACCACATAAAAAGAAATAAAAAAAGTAAACTTTTGTGTATTTTAAGAAATTTTAACTTAAACTTGGTCAAAAGCTACAAAACCATATCACGGGAATTAAGATAAAACTTCTCGTTTAGTCTGCCACCTTGCCTTGTTTAACTATAACCTCGTTCCATTCGACCTGTTCCCCTTAAAAACTCTCCACTTTTCGAGCTCCAAAACACGTCTCGCATACGAAAGATCCATGCGTGCCGTGATGTCGATGTGATCGAGTTATATTCTGATATCGAGTCTAACGAGCATTTTTGGTAATCTCGAAAAAATGACAGAATGATTATGTTCTAATGTATATATTAGGGAAAAGTTTATGACATGCATATCCCAATGTGGGAATTAAGGCCTGCATATGTAATATGTTATATGCATGTTATGTTTTTTGGTCTTGGTTTAAGAATAAAATAATATTGTAGGCAAGTAAACGAAATCTTTGTTGTTTGTTGTCTTTTGTCTTTTAGTAGTGGCATGCAGGCCGGCAAAAGACAAATAAAGTATATGGTCTTAGGTCTTACATTAAAATAATTTCATTTCATTGGTGGTGATATTTAAAAGAACAACATTGTACTTGCTGGTTTTATTTTCAGAAAACTAATGGAAGCACAAGGTGGTGGTGGTGGTGGTGGTGAAATGAGGAAAGTTCATATCATATATTTCCTAAGTCATAAAGGACGAATCGAGCATCCACATCTCGTGCGTGTACATCATCACTCGCGCAATGGAGTTCATCTCAAAGGTGAGTGGTTTTACAATGTATGGTTGTATCATTGGTATTTTTGGAATTCCTGATGTTAATATGTAGCTTGTGACTAATGAAGATGTTAAAAGATGGTTATCGGAACTAAGAGGGAAAGATATGCCCGAGAGTTTCGCTTGGTCATACAAGAGGTATTAATCTCGTATGCTTTCTGTCTTTACATTACCGCGTATACATTAATTTTCATCTGATGATGATTTTGAGCGTAGGATTAAGCTTGGTTATTATAACATGCATGATGTAGTGTGAAATGTTATGTACATATTGTTGCGAGTTGATCATGTGATTATTGATGCGCGCAGAAGGTACAAGGCTGGATATGTATGGCAAGATCTACTAGATGAAGATCTTCTTACTCCACTCTCAGATAATGAATATGTCCTTAAAGGTTCTGCAATTTCCTCCGCCGCGTTCACCAAAGGTGAATTTTTATTTCGATTGTTCTGATTAATTCCTTTATTGCTATTCTCCATGACGAAACAAACTATTCGGATAAGTTTCAAAATATATAATGTAAATTTTCTACATTTGTTTAAAATGGGTTGATTTGGGATTCTTTTAGAGCAAATTTCACAAAGAAGTCCTATTTTTCTTAGTCTGAACTCACACAGTCTTGATCAACACACTTGCCAAGTCGAGATTTGAATTTTTAACCATTTGGAGAGAATCTGGTCTACATCTTGATTGTGGTTATACCGCTAATACAAAAGATTACAACCGGGTCAAAAATGATGACACTGCAATTATGTGTAATAGACACTAAATTCCGGACTACATTCTTAATTATAATGTCTGAATCACAGATTTCAGTTCATATGACGAAAAAGAGATCTCCAAGCCAAAAATCACGCCTTCCTTCGTGGTTGATGTCAATGATCCAAACAGCCCACCTTTAGCGAAAGAAGCAAGAGAGGACTCGATCAACTCATCGACAAAAACATCATTTGAAATTGAAGAATTGCCATCTTTTGGTGGCTCGGAGACCTCCACTGAGGACACAACAAAGAGAGAAGAAGATTACAAGTTTGTTGGCACTCCTAAACATGAAGAAGCACAATGCCAGAAGATAAAAGCTGAAGTAAATGCCTTATTGGAATCTTTCTTAAACAAAAACACGAATGATAATACGATCAAGAAGGGCTGTGACCACAAAGATACGACTAGCTCCAAAGCGTCCCCGTCATCAAATAACTCATTTGCGAAAAGTAGTAGCTACTCGAGGTTGGGGGCAACTCATATGTTTCTGAACTTGATCACGTGTGGGATCGTGGACACCAATGAATCAGCTGTGACAGTGGTCAATAAAAGAAGAAATAGTACTAGTTCTGCGATGAAAGTATCTTCCTCGAATGAAAAGAATAGTGATAAACTTGTTAAAGGAGACAAGTTTGGGGGGTCCGAATGGGTTTCTAGAGGTCACTGGAACCCTTTAGATATACAAAGACCTGGCAGGAAGGAGCGATCAAAGAAGAGTTATAACATCAGTGAATCCAATAACATAAAGACGATCCCAGCTGCTTATAAGTTTTTAAACGGACCTAATTGCTCGTAAGTACTCATCTGAGCTAGCCAAATAATTACAAATATTTGTCCAGTATTAATAGTGTCTAATGTTTCATAATTGACGCAGGCAGTGCGGGAAGCAGTTCAATCCTGAGAAACTCCACACACACATGAAGTCATGTAGAAGAACGAAGGCTTTGGCCAAGGCAGCTGCCGTATCTTAACTCTTAAAGATGGCTGCTTCAAACCAAAAACCACAGATTCTCACTCTCAAGCTTTAACTTAAATAGATACACATTTTAGTTTCTTTATAGGATTTAGAAACTAGATATGGTTTACTCTTACATATGATCATTATGCGAGAAAATAATGATCTTTCTCGCAGTCTCGATGTCATCTCAATGTAAAAATTCAGTTGAAGTAAGGGCTAAACTAACTTATGAAACTGAGGCTCCTAACACCATGTTGACGTGCCTTATTTGTCCTTACAATTGCAGTTCAGTGGTTCCGAACAGCTTTTAAACATTTATAAAAAACAGAAAAGATGATCATATACAAACTCTAGTCCATAGTAACTTTACAAAGGATATTGATTTGTATATAGATGTATGAACATAGACATTATTTTTGAACTAATTAAGCACAATATTACATGATTGGCAGCACATTAAGCAAATTCAATAGTTTGCAGGCCTCATAAGCGGTAAGTTGCAACCATTCACAAAAGGTACACACCCTTTGAAATTCCACATCTGAATCATGCTCCCATATGTAGGATTGGTCAAAAACCTCTCAGGACGTCGACATTTCTTTCGTTTCTTTTCTTATCCCGTGGTTCCTTGATACGTAGAAGTAAATTGGCGTTACTTGGATAAGTCCATCTTTCTTACAAAAGTCGGGTTCCAATGTGAACAAATTCAAGTAACACTTAGCTGAACTTTATGTATCTACTGATTTAGACTTAACTTACAAGTTTTTATAAGTATTTTCATTGTACCGAATCATCATCATCAAACAATCTTCGCTAAATGCCATGTTGGGGTTGACATAATTAAATCATATGTTTGAAAGAGTTAGGGAGTCAATGAGCATAGATTACAAATAGTACTTGCAAAACATGAATATATGTACGGATTTTCTTTGATTTTAACTATGAGAAAAGAAAAACTATATATCATATTTCCGGAAAAAAATTACGAAAATATATTCATAATTTGCAAGTAAATCGTTTTAATTTGATATCTGTTGAGTTACCATGTTTATGATTCATACAAAGAGTAAAGTATGATGGTTATGAAAGTAGTTATGTCAGTGAAATAACATTAGTAAATCACGAAACTGAACCAGAACCAGAACTTGAACATGAACCTGAAATTTCATTGACAACGAGGTTTCTTGCTCGATTGATGGTCATGAAACATAAGTACAAATGTTCCTCTAACTCATCAAGTTGTTCACAAAAACTTGAATCATTTTTCTTCAACTGTCTGCCAAATTCTTCAACACTGCGCGACCTATTATGTCCCCGTTTGAGCCAAAACTTTGTTGTTGTTTGCATATACTCAAGTTCATGGTTCAAACGAGTCACTAACCGAGTTATAGTGTCCAAATCCCTATTTATAATATACGTTCCTTTAGCAGCCACATCGAGTTGAGCATATAGTTTAGCCAACTTATGACTCGAACCCAACTCCATACTCGCAACTAGTATCCCAGGACCCGCTACTAGAAGGGCTAGAGCATGAGTCACAATAATAACTGTTAATGAAACAGTTATAACCACTAGAGTAATCGCTGACCCATATTTAATCTTCTTGATTTTTTTAAGCTGTGCTTGTGCCGTGTCACGGCCTAATTCAAGCCTTTTTAGCAAGTTAAAACACGCCACTTGGACCCCTTGAACCCCATTAGGAGATGATATAGGGATCATAAATGGAGTAAATGAGCTAGAAAAAGCGGCCAGTCGAGCTGAAATTATTGGGCAATGATTTAGAACTGATGTTTTTGTGGTTTCCATCGACTTCAAAACAGTTTTAAGAGATCGATATCTTGATCTTAAATGATTAAGATTTTCCAAAAGCGACCCACAAACAATAGAAGCGTTTGCAGTTTCAGAAAAGTAGTCAGACAATAGGGTATGGTTTTCAGGCTGGTGTTTAGCTAAGGCTAGGATTTGGGTGACCGTAGGTTGATCAGGGTCGAGGAGGTTTTCAGCAAATAATCGATATGATGGGAGACGAGCTGCAGCTACCGGGCTTACAGCTTGGTTTATGGTTGAACCTTTATGGGTCTGGTCTAGAACTCGCGTCCAAAAGTTGACGTATGATTGTGTTCTAAATGCATTTGCATACTCTTCGCGAACATCTATCTCTAGCGAACTTGATGGTGTCTGTTTGGCTCCTACAAAAATGGTAAGAATAAGGAAAATAATGACATGAAACATATATCTTGAAAAACTTAAGAACTGCAACTTACCTTTACATGACGATATCTTTATCGTGGGCATGCTTAGCCTGAACTTCATCTTAGTACGTTGCACTTGGATGATCACGCGTATCAGAAGAACGAAAAACAACAGAAAGAAATGATGCAATATTTTTCGAGCTCGAGTTTCCGAAGAAATTGTTTTGGAATTTTGTTGTTGATCTATAAGCCAGCTTTTGTAATTGAAAAAGAAGTAACAGTCATATATATTGGTTCTTATACGTTGAAGAATGAAGAAGAAGCCTTTGTTATATTGGTTTGGTCTTGCTTGGAAGCAATAAGCTAGTTTTTCTACAAAAGGCTTATGGTGAAAGTGAAGAAGCCTTACGCGTTTACTCTTTGAGATTTTTTTAACTTTCACATTATGCACATGAGTTCAAAACTTCAAATAAACGAAATTATATTTTAACATGCTAAGATACATAATTTTTTGGTAGCATTATGAAATAGTACAATAATTGTGAAATATTTTTTAGAAAGCTTAACAAAAATTATTTTTCAAATTATGTTCAGCTGGTAGTTTCACATTTTTCACTTTGACATGTCAGATCATGTCTTCTTGCCACGTCATATGTGACGTCATCATTTACAAAAAGTCCATATATGTTTTTTTTTTTTTACTTTTGTCAATGTCATATTTAAGATTTATATAAATGCTTTCAAAAATTAAGGATTCCAAAATTTTTATCTTAATATTGCATTGTGTAAATTATTAGTTAAAACTTCAAAGATAGGAAGCAAAGAATGAAATGGATAAGGGACGTCTAAGGCAACTTGAAAGCAATGTTTTCAATCTTTTGGGTCATACTTCGTTATAAAGTTTAGTATTCTGTCGACCTATATATAGTACAGAGTAAAAGGGAAATGAATATGATGCTGTCATAAATCTAAGTTTACGTGCAAAAGATTCAAAACCATTAACAAAAATAACATTTTGATTATTTTGTTTTTCAAAATGTGAGTAATGAAACTAATATATGTATAGTAAAACACTTTTCAATGATGAATTAAATTGAAATATAGTTCAATGTAAACCTAATTGGTTACTTCATAAAAACACTCAACAATATCATAGAAAAAATACATGTTTTAATGTGAATCTAAGTTTAATAACTTTGTGATGAAATCATAAAAAACACTAATATTAATCCCTTTAATCAAATAGCTCTTTAAGAAAACTTGTAGTATATCTGAAAGCAAAAAAAATTTACTCAAAAAAACCTGTTCCCAGACAGCCAGAAATGGAGGGCGAAACTAAAAAACTGATAAATTACAGCATTGCATTAACCCTAGGTAAAAGCTATCGTAGGTTAGAAATTAAATTTTGAATTCAAGAGAGTTAAAAACAAAGAATAGAGACCAGAATTTTACAGCCCCATCATCAACCTAGCTCTAATATAGAAGCCATGTTCCAACATCGATAATGTTGGAATATGTTCAGGTATAAATAATATACCAGCAAACCAAAAGCCCTTTGATAAATCTGTCTGTTATAGATATATAAAGAAAGTTACCATTTATCTATTTGCCAAGTTTGAAACGTATAATTAAGTTTGAAACTTTCCATTTCGAAACTTTCCATTAAAATAGCCAAAAAAGAATGACTACAATTTGGAACAATTAATAAAAGGAAACAGTTACAGTAATATTTAAGGAAACCATAAATAAAAGGAAAGGATTGGAAACTTTCCTTATATAATGTAGATATATAAAGAAAGTCGGCATAATTAAGGTAAATACGGAGGATATATATATACACATATGAAACCAACCGATCCTGATAAAAACAAAGTCGATGGATCGATCATCCCAAAAAACCATAATGTCCATTTTACCTTTAGATATCCAAGAAAAAATCATTGAAAGTCTTCCGGTGGAATCGGTGATTAGATGCACATCTGTGTCAAAACAATGGAAGACACTGATCAAGAGCTCCAACTTTATCAGGAATTACCAGAAGAAGATTTGCAACCATCGTCTACTAATAGGTTACCCAAAACACAAACCTTATTTGGAATCGATTTGTATCTGTTGTGGATGATGATGATACTTTCCCCAAACAAAAGTTTCTATCACTTTACCCGCGTTGCCATCTCTACATTCATTTCCAAGCCTAATTATTGGTAGCTCTCAAGGCTTGTTATGCTTTTCCTACTATACAAATGGTGATATGATTGCGGTTATCTGGAATCCCGCAATTAGAAAAACCATTCATATTCCTGTGCCTAATGAGTCAGAAGATTTTAAAACCGTTGTTGGCTTCGGGGTTTTACCTCACATAGTGACTCTATGCTTGTCAAGATTAAATGGATCGAGGATATTCACAAAACTGATACTACTGCTATCCCTTGGCAAGTTGAGGTTTTTACATTAAGCTCGGGGGCTTGGACAACCCCATCTATCAATCTACCTCGTAAATCCATTGAATTTACAAACAAACGGCCGCAGGTGGTTATCAATGGGTTTATCTATTGGTTAGTTTATGACAGGTATTTTGTAGATGGTGGTCATCCTTTAATTATGTCCTTTGATATGACAAGTCACGAATTCACTGAAATACACCTCCCCAATACTTTTCCCGCAAGGATAGTCTCTCCATATCTATGTTAAGAGACTCTCTTGTTGTGATTGAAAACACACATTCGCCGTCTGGTGTTCATATATGGACGATGCATAATGGTGATCCAGAATCCTTGGCAAAGATATTCACCATGAATTATTACAGACCAGGTCGATTTATAAGGAACGTGCGTGGATTTAGAAACAATGGCGAACCGGTTATTGAGATGTCCTCCAAACATGAGAGGCCCCTTCTTGTTTATGAACCAAACTCAAAACGCATTACTGATTTGGGGATTTCTGGAAAGCGTGTGACTCCATACATGGAAACACTACTTTTGCTTGATTACTAACAAGAATTCTACATACGTATATTCTAGACGAAGATCATTGCAAAGCCGATCTGGAGCTTCATGCCACTTCTGGAGCAGGGAGGGAAGCAAGCTATATATGGATATTCAAGTCCATCGAATTATACTTCAAGAGTTATTAAATTGTTACGTCAGTAATATCGTTTGTTTGTATCGAATCTTAATACTATTTTGTAATGAATATTATTATGCACCAAAGACTCATTTGGTTTTAAGTTAATTATTCCTTTCTTATCTACAGTAGTAAGTAGCAACTACTTTAATTTTCTCCCAAAACATTTTTATGCTATAAATTATTTACATGTTGTCTATTCGTATATAATTACAAACACTTGGTTTACCAAATATACTAGTTTATATTTTAGCTCCAAATGATATATATATATATATATATATATATATATATATATATATATATATATATATATATATATATATATATATATATATATATATATATATATATATATATATATATATATATATATATATATATATATATATATATATATATATATATATATATATATAGAGGAGGGTTAATGTGAGAGATTTTTTAAAATTATTAAAATGAGAACCAATCTACACCGTTGGATCTATTAAGTTTTATTAAATAAGAATGATAATTAATGAGTGAAATTATGATCATTAAATGTATATTAAAATATATTTTACTTACATTCTTTTTTTTTACCAACTATAAGTTCAATAACTCAAAAATAATTGATACATCGTGGTACAATATCTCGAAAATAACTGATGCGTCGTGATACAATCTAAAAAATAACTGATGCACGTGGTACAATATCTCGAAAATACATGATTCGTCGTGGTACAATATATCGAAAATAACTCATGGTGCGTGGTACAATATCTCGAAAATAACTAATGCGTCGTGGTACAATATCTCGAAAATAACCGATGCGTCATAGTACAATATTCTAAAGAATAAAGAGCATTTATGTTTGGTCAAAAGAAAAAATGAAGGTTATATTTTTAATATTCATTTCTTGTATTAATTACCATGCATTTAATTCACATTTCCTTTAATTCTACTAATTATTCAATGGTTCTTATTTTTATAACTTTAATTAGTTCTCATTTGATCCTAATTCTATATATATATATATATATATATATATATATATATATATATATATATATATATATATATATATATATATATATATATATCATTTGTGTATATCTAGTATCTACATTTGTTGCCCAAATTTATGCAAAACACTACACAAACATGATCAATTATAAAGTGTGACTTGTTTTAGTTCACTCGAGTATCAAAACACTATACAAACATGATCAATTATAAAGTGTACTTCAAGTCGACTTGTTTTAGTTTACTTTCGAGTATCAAAAGAGTTAGTGTTATGGAGTTTGTTGCAATTGTATGTTTAAGTCTTGTAAACATTTTAGTGTCTGTTTGGTTGATGGGTACACCCTAAACACAAGGATTAGGTTTATAAAAGTTACTACCTCCGTCTCAAAATAATTGTACATATTTGACTTTCAAAATCTTTTGTATGCAACTTAGACCCTAATAATCTTTGAGTGTGTTATATAATACTTGATACAAAATAAATAAATGAATAGTGTTTTAAATGTATTTTCATGATATAGCTTGTAAAACCCGCATGCTTTTACCATGAATAGTACCCTTACGATCGTACGTACATGATTAGAACGTTCCTTTTATAACACGTTTACGGTTCATGAACAAGAATTACAAGTATTACGTACGTGTTATAACACGATAAGTATTTATTACGTATTAACACACGATAATTATTTCAATAATAATTATAATCACGAACATACGAACATGAAATCATGAACGTAATTAATCACGAGCTTAATATTACGTATGTATGTATATTTATTACGATCACGAATAAATATATTAAGTCACGAATGATAACTAATTAAATCACGTAAAACACGAACACGAGAACACACTTATTACTTAGACACGGAAAATGTTCGGGTTACCCCATGTAGGCCCCTTACCCGCGGACACAACAAGACCAAAGGGCCAAGCCCATGCAAATTTACTAAACATGAAATTAAAGGAAAAGTTATTTTCATAATAACACAAATTTAGGAAAAACAAGAAACCCTAAAAATCTTATTCTTCCTTTTGGTTCTCCTTGGCCGCCGGGTATACACACACCAAAGGGGTGTTTTGGTTGCTTTTTGGTGTTCGATTATTGCAAGGATTGTTTGTGTGTTCATCATCCTTTTATTCTCGTGATTGGTATAAACCCTAACCTCTTTTCTTTTTATGTTTTGATTTATTAATCACATGAAATCATGAATGTTTTTAATAACAAATTAAAAACAAGTTTACACATGTAATTAATCATGGGGTAAAACTAAATAATGGTTAAGGGGTGTTTGTTTTGTGGCCGACGCCTAAACCGAGCCCCAAGGGGGTCTCGGCTTGGTTTTAACTTGCACCACCGAGACCTCAAGGTCTCGGTTTGGTGTCTTGTTGTCTCGGCAACAGCAAGAAAGGGAGACCCTAACCTCGGTCGGGGCATTGTGGTGCTCGGGTAGGCCACGACAGCAAGGGGAACACCGGCTAGCCGACGGGAACCCTTGGCTAGCCGGCGGCTAGTTTGACCGAGGGTGCAATTGAGTTCGGTTCACGGGTTAAAACACGGGTCCGGTTCACACATGTTTAGATTAAAACACGGTTCGGTTCATGAGTTGTTTTTACAAGGTTAAATATTTTTATAAGTTATAAGTTTATTTTTACAAGACTTAAATTAAATTAGTTAGAAACATGAACATGATTAATTTAATTTACATGACTTAGGTTATTAATTTTATATTTAATACATGAATTTTAACCTAAGTATTTATTATTTAATTAGACTATATAATTAAGTAATTATTAAAATAATGACTTATAATTAATTAATTTACATGACTTAGTTTATATTATTAATAGATAATAATACATGTTTTAACCTAAGTATTTTCACCTTTATTTAATTAAATCATGTTATATTTAATTAAATACTTTAACCTATAGTTTATTTAATTCACATGAAATAATTAATAAACTATACTATTTAATCACATGACTTAGAATATTAATCAGTAAACACTTAAGCTTGTATAATTAGCTCAATTATCCAGCTTATATCTAATTATGGAAACTTTCTATTTTTAGAAACTTATTTAAATAAGGCAGCTAATCTATTTATGGAAACTTTCTATTTTTAGAAATTTATTTAATTAAGGCAGCTAATCTATTTATGGAAACTTTCTATTTTTAGAAACTTATCTATATTAAGCAGTAAATCTATTTTTGGAAACTTTCTATTTTAGAAAACCTGTTATTTTTAGAAAGTTACTTATTATTACACAACAAGTATAATAATACATGAAATACAAGTAATACTTAAACAGAATAGACAGAATACATGATAAACACAGTATAAAGCTTGAATCAGTAAAACATGACATGAACATATAAAACAAGCTAAGACATGATATAAAACCAGTTACGTACTCAGTAATCAGATACTTATACACGTATGTATTTATGTAGCATTAGTGATACCGAAGTAGCACTCTCTTCCGTTCGTCTTCTTCGTTCACTGGACACAAGGTACGGATTCTCCGTCCTTTCAGTATGGATATTCTTCCTTATTAGGATTTCCCCGTATGCAGCCAACTGTTTTATCCAGTATATGTTTTATATGTTTTTGAATTGCTTATGTTTAATTAGAATACCAAAAGCCATTTACATGCATGACCAGTTTCACCTAGTTATGAAGGTACCATAACCATAACACTGGAGGCACTAGTGTTGTGACTTCACCACGGTGGAGTGATAGCTCGTGGCGTCCCTTTCAGCTTTTGGCCATATTATTATTATCAGGTGGGGCGTATGGGTGCATCCTAGTTTACATGTTTTCAGCAGATTATTCAGTATGAATGTGGTGTGTGCCTTGCATCCTTCACAAGGAGCTGATCCCTCCTTCCTAAAACTAGTATATTAAATTAGAGGCAGCCCCTCTAATTTGCATGAAGAGGTCACCCCTCCAAGTATTCATGCACGTGGATAATTCATGACCTATATTGGCTAATGGTAAATATGTTAAACAGTTTTTACAAGATAAACATAAGGCTTTTCAAACTATAAAACCAGTTTTACTAAGATATAACCAGGTTATTCAGGACATAGTCTTTTCCGCTGCTTCATGTTTATATGCTTATATTATTCATGTTATACTTGTATATCCGTGCACTGAGCGTATTGCTCAGCTGTTTTCCTTTTCATGTTCCTAAAACGGCAGGTACTCAGGGACGCTCGTAGTCTTTAAGCGTACGTGCATATGGATTGGAAGCTTTCTAGCCTTCTTTACTTTATGCATTTCTTTATACATTGCTACTCATTTCCATGGACATTGTTTAGTCCTTTCATTTACAGTACTTATGTTTACGTGTGATGAGTTCTACTTTTGGGGTACCGATGTTTGATTCTGGTATTTCCTTTATGGTCATGTAATGTTTAGACATTTATCCTTGTATGCTTTGATGACATGTCATAATCACGCGTGACATTCCATTTATCAAAATGGAGTGTTACAATTATGGTATCAGAGCCAAGGCTTCGACTTGTAGGCTCTCAAAACACGACCTGTGATTAGTGGGTAGTCACTATGGTCTTCCTAGAACTGATAGTCGGTTTTCATGAATTCATCATTTTCATGCATACATATATATGTCATTGTCGCAGGTTTATGGCTAAGTAATGGTTGGTACAGGACTGACCCTATTTAGTCGCATGAGTTTTATCGAAACTTTTAAATTTGGGACCGACCCATAGACGTCCCCTCGCCATTTCTTTTGTTTTGAGTGAACTGACCATAGGCGTTCACTCTCGCGCATGCAAAAGTTTTCATAAAACTGCATCATGCATTCATGTACTAGTTTTTCTGCATAAAATTTTTCTCATGATTTATTGATATAATTTTTTTCATGTATATAGTTTATGTTTTAATCAGTTTAATCATGTATTTTATGTTATACTGTCAGATGGTTCTCACATGCGAGCAGGAACAACTCAATGCAGCAACCCAAGCTGCAATGCAAGCTATGCTTCCTCAGCTGAGGATTGAAATCAGGGCTGAGGTTCAGGCTGCCAACAATCAGCAGCATCACCCAGTACCTCCTCCTCCTCCTCCAGCAACATTGGCCACATGGCTGAAGAGATTCAATAAGCTCCGTCCTCGAGCTTTCGAGAGAACAGATAGCCCCAGTGAAGCTGAAAGCTGGTTGGCTCACATTGAGAAGATCTTCGATGCTATGGGCTGTGACCCTGTCTTCAAGTCGAGGTTGGAATGCTACCGGTTCAAAGGTGATGTGTTAGCATGGTGGATAACTGAAGCAGTCTGAGGGAGGTGATAATTGGGTGGCTGGTTTGACTTGGGCTCAGTTCAGGGATAGGGTAATGGAGCAGTTCTTTCCCAAGGCTGAGCAAGACAAGCTGAAGAGGGAGTACCATGGGATCCAACAAAGAGCTGGGGAGAATAGCAACGAGTTCATGCAGCGCTTTCTTCGCTTGGCTGGTTTCCTTGGTGCAGCAGCAGGTACTCCTGAAGAGCAAGCACATCACTTCAGGTGGGCTCTTCGTACATCGGTCGCAAACAACTTGGTGTGTGCTACGTTCAACACGGTAGCACAAATGGCAGATGCAGCACGTAAGCTGGAGATGCTACAGGAAAGAGATGAGTTCGGGGAAGCAGAGAGACCCGATAAGAGGTAAACATTCGTATTCAGCGGTGACCAATCCGTATTTGTTCAGTATATGTTAATATTTCATCTCTTAAATTTGTATCTTCCAAGCAGAAGACTGGGGACCGGTCTCAGTCGGCTACTCAGCAACAGCCTAATCAGCCCAAGGGAAACGGTCAGACTAACGACCGTTCTGCTACGGATAGGCGTGGCGGTAATGATAATTACCGTAACAACGCTGGACACTCCAACAGCAGCATGTCCTTATACTTACGCATTTTCTTATGATTACATGTTATAACTCTTAATTCTGACACATTAGCAAATCTTCTACCAGGAATCATGGTAACGGTAGGGACCAGCACCAGAGAGGTTCACAGCCTAACCGTCCAGCTATCACTGGTATTCAATCTTACGATTATCCGCATTGTCCTTTGTACCTATTATCATGTCTCATGTAAATTGTTTTATCAGGTTCTCAGCCAGTCAGGAGACCTGCTGGAGGATATACTCATCCTCTTTGCTCTACTTGCCACCGTAGGCACCCAGGGCCATGTTGCCACGATAGCGACGCGTGCTAAAAGTGTGGTCTTCCTGGCCACCGCATGAAGGATTGCCGCAAGGGCGAAGTGGAGGGTACATCAGGACATGCTGATACCAAGCCGCCTCCTACTAGTGGACGCGTTTGCACGACATCTCGCGATCAGGCCAACAAGTCTACAGGTACCATCACTGGAATCTTGTATATGTATGGTCAAGCTGCATGTGTTCTGTCTGATACGGGTGCTACTCACTCGGTCATTTCCACTGGTTATGCAAGAATGTTAGGATACTTCCCATGCCACTAGAGAACATACTGGGTAATTCCACTCCTTTGAGAGACTCTGTACGCATAACCCATGTGTACAAGAGCCTTCCCCTAGAGTTTGACGACAAGGTTCGTCCTGTTGACACACTTCCGCTGGACATGAATGATTTTGACATGATTTTGGGCATGGACTGGCTATCCAAGCATCATGCTACCATAGACTGCCATTCATATCGAGTCATCGTCGGTGATGTTAATGCGCCAGAGTACATTTACAACGGGTTCGTACCCGGCAGGTCTGTACAAGTCATATCAACCCTGCAAGCACGTGCACTACTTTCACATGGCTGTGAGGGTTATCTAGCTACTGTTCATGACATGGATGCTGAATCCTCATCAATTCAGAATCAGCCAATAGTGTCAGAATTTCCAGATGTATTTCCAGAAGAACTTCCGGGCATACCACCTGCACGTGAAGTAGAATTTAATATCGAGCTCATCCCAGGAGCTGAGCCGATTTCCAAGGCTCCTTATCGCATGGCTCCCATAGAGTTAAAGGAGCTGAAGGATCAATTGCATGAACTTCTGGAACGAGGCTTTATTCGATCGAGCGCATCTCCATGGGGCGCACCGGTCTTATTCGTTAAGAAGAAGGACGGCAGTATGCGTCTTTGCATAGATTATCGCGAGCTCAACAAGATTACTATCAGGAATAGGTATCCACTACCACGTATAGACGATCTGTTTGACCAACTCCAAGGGGCCAAACATTTCTCCAAGATTGATCTAAGGTCAGGCTATCATCAGCTATGGGTTAAGGAGCAGGACATCACCAAGACTGCTTTCCGTATACGCTATGGCCACTACGAATTTGTAGTCATGCCATTTGGCCTTACTAATGCTCCAGCAGTGTTCATGGATTTGATGAACAGAATCTTCCATGAATTTCTGGAAAAGTTCGTCATTGTCTTTATTGACGACATCCTGATTTTCTCTAAGTCCAAGGAGGAACACGAAGACCATCTTCGTACAGTACTACAGATTCTTCGCCAGAAGCAGCTGTATGCTAAATTCTCCAAGTGTGAGTTCTGGTTAGACAAGGTGTCATTCTTAGGTCACATTGTATCAGCAGAAGGAATCACGATGGATCCAGCAAAGGTTGAGGCTATTACCAAATGGCCGAGGCCGACATCAGCGACTGAAGTCCGCAGTTTCCTAGGCTTAGCTGGTTATTACCGTAGGTTCGTGGAGAACTTTTCCCGTTTAGCACTACCATTGACCAAACTGATGCGGAAAGGGGAGAAATTCGTCTAGACTGAAGAACGAGAGAAGAGCTTTGAAGACCTGAAGAAGAAGTTAGTATCTGCACCTATTCTTACACTCCCATCTGGTACAGGTGGATTTTAGATCTACAGTGATGCATCAAAGGGACTTGGCTGTGTTCTCATGCAACATGGGAAAGTGATCGCGTACGCTTCACGGCAGCTTAAGCCTTATGAGGAAAATTACCCTACGCATGACTTGGAACTTGCAGCAGTCGTGTTTGCATTGAAGATATGGAGGCACTATTTGTATGGAGAATCATGTGACATTTTCACGGACCACAAGAGCTTGAAGTATATCTTCACTCAGCGTGAATTGAACATGAGACAGAGGAGATGGTTAGAGCTGTTGAAGGATTATGACATTAATCTACAGTATCATCCCGGCAAGGCGAATGTAGTGGCAGATGCACTTAGCAGAAAGTCCGAAATGATAAACGGCATTAAAATTGAGGAGGAAATCATAAGAGACTTGAAGCGACTAGACATAGAGATCATGGTACATGGACAGCACGGTTACTGGGCTAATCTTAGAGTAGAACCCGAGTTACTCTCTAAGATCAAGGAAGCACAGAAAGATGATGGAGAAATCTGGGCGATAATTCAGAATTAGGAGAAGCAGACAGAATTTCGAGTAGACGCAGATGGCATCTTATGGCAGGGCAAGAGACTTTGTGTTCCTGATGATCAAGAACTCTTGGAAGCATTGTTAGCTGAGGCTCATAGCTCCCCATTCTCTATTCATCCTGTTTCGACCAAGATGTACCATGACATCAAGTAGTACTTTTGGTGAAGTGGTATGAAACAGGATGTTGCTACTTACGTCTCCAAATGTCTTACCTGCCAGCAGGTTAAGATCGAGCATCAGCGATCTAGCGGTTTGCTTCAACCGTTAGATATTCCAGAGTGGAAGTGGGACAAAATCACCATGGATTTTGTTACTGGTCTTCCGCCGACAAAGAGGAAGCACGATGTTATTTGGGTTATCATTGATCGACTTACCAAATCAGCTCATTTCTTACCGATCCGCAAGGAAGATTCGGTCAGTAAACTCGCCGATACCTATAGAAGGGAGATCATGAGACTTCACGGTGCTCCATCCAGCATCGTCTCAGTCAGAGATCCTCGTTTCACTTCGCGATTCTAGAGAAGTCTGCAGAAAGCTTGAGGTACACAACTTAAGCTTTGCACGGCTTTTCATCCTCAAACAGACGGGCAGTCAGAGCGAACGATTCAGACATTGGAAGACATGTTGAGGTCATGTACGTTGGAATGGACGGGTGATTGGGACGATAATATCTGTTTGGTTGAGTTTGCATACAACAAAAGTTGGCACGCAAGTATCAAGTGTGCTCCTTTCAAGATGTTGTATGGCAGAAAGTGTCGCGCCCTAATCTGTTGGGATCAGGTTGGTGAGCGAACACTTGAAGGACCAGAAATCATAGAGCTAACTAATGAGAAGGTCGTAGTAGCTAAGAAGAAACTGCAAGAAGCACTGTCACGTCAGAAGAGTTATGCAGACAAGCATCGTAGGGACTTACATTTTAACGTAGGAGATCACGTTTTCCTTAAGGTTTCGTCGGCACGTGGTGTTAGACGTTTTGGAATTAAAGGGAAGCTCAGTCCTCGATTCATCGGACCGTTTGATGTCATTGAACGAGTCGGTGAAGTATCTTACCATTTAGCGTTACCTCCGTAGCTTTCTCATGCTCACGATGTTTTCCATGTGTCCTTACTCAGAGGGTACCAGTATCATCCCCTTCACATGGTTCAGTATCCACTGGGGTAGATTCGTGAAGATCTCACTTTCATAGAAGAACCCGAACGAGCTCTTGACAGACAATAACGAGTCATGAGAAGGAAGACGATTCTATTCGTCAAAATCATTTGGAGGGATCATACCGAGCGGGAAGCCACTTGGGAAACAGAGGAGTCTATCCGGCCTTCTTACCCTCATTTCATATTTTGAATTCGGGTATGTTCTTTTTTCCAGTTTACTTTATCTATAATTCGGGGACGAATTATTCTTTTTAGGGGGGAAGAGTTGTAAAACTCGCATGCTTTTACCATGAATAGTACCCTTACGATCGTACGTACATGATTAGAACGTTCCTTGTATAGCACGTTTACGGTTCATGAACAAGAACTACAAGTATTACGTACGTGTTATAACACGATAAGTATTTATTACGTATTAACACACGATAATTATTTCAATAATAATTATAATCACGAACATACGAACATGAAATCATGAACGTAAATAATCACGAGCTTAATATTACGTTTCTATGTATATTTATTACGATCACGAATAAATATATTAAGTCACGAATGATAACTAATTAAATCACGTAAAACACGAACACGAGAACGCACTTATTATTTAGACACGGAAAATGTTCGGGTTACCCCATGTGGGCCCCTTACCCGCGGACACAACAAGACCAAAGGGCCAAGCCCATGCAAATTTACTAAACATGAAATTAAAGGAAAAGTTATTTTCATAATAACACAAATTTAGGAAAAACAAGAAACCCTAAAAATCTTTTTCTTCCTTTTGGTTCTCCTTGGCCGCCGGGTATACACACACCAAAGGGGTGTTTTGCTTTCTTTTTGATGTTCGATTATTGCAAGGATTGTTTGTGTGTTCATCATCCTTTGATTCACGTGATTGGTATAAACCCTAACCTCTTTTCTTTTTATGTTTTGATTATTAATCACATGAAATCATGAATGTTTTTAATAACAAATTAAAAACAAGTTTACACATGTAATTAATCATGGGGTAAAACTAAATAATGGTTAAGAGGTGTTTGTTTTGTGGCCGACGCCTAAACCGAGCCCCAAGGGGGTCTCGGCTTAGTTTTAACTCGCACCACCGAGACCTCAAGGTCTCAGTTTGGTGTCTTGTTGTCTCGGCAGCAGCAAGAAAGGGAGACCCCGACCTCGGTCGGGGCATTGTGGTGCTCGGGTAGGCCACAGCAGCAAGGGGAACACCGGCTAGCCGGTGGGAACCCTTGGCTAGCCGGCGGCTAGTTTGACCGAGGGTGCAATTGGGTCCGGTTCACGGGTTAAAACACGGGTCCGGTTCACACATGTTTAGATTAAAACACGGTTCGGTTCATGAGTTGTTTTTACAAGGTTAAATATTTTTACAAGTTATAAGTTTATTTTTACAAGACTTAAATTAAATTAATTAGAAACATGAACATGATTAATTTAATTTACATGACTTAGGTTATTAATTTTATATTTAATACATGAATTTTAACCTAAGTATTTATCATTTAATTAGACTATATAATTAATTAATTATTAAAATCATGACTTATAATTAATTAATTTACATGACTTAGGTTATATTATTAATAGATAATAATACATGTTTTAACCTAAGTATTTTCACCTTTATTTAATTAAACCATGTTATATTTAATTAAATACTTTAACCTATAGTTTATTTAATTCACATGGAATAATTAATAAACTTTACTATTTAATCACATGACTTAGAATATTAATCAGTAAACACTTAAGCTTATATAATTAGCTTAATTATCCAGCTTATATCTAATTATGAAAACTTTCTATTTTTAGAAACTCATTTAATTAAGACAGCTAATCTATTTATGGAAACTTTCTATTTTTAGAAATTTATTTAATTAAGGCAGCTAATCTATTTATGGAAACTTTCTATTTTTAGAAACTTATCTATTTTAAGCAGTAAATCTATTTTTGGAAACTTTCTATTTTAGGAAACCTGTTATTTTTAGAAAGTTACTTATTATTACACAACAAGTATAATAATACATGAAATACAAGTAATACTTAAACAGAATAGACAGAATACATGATAAACACAGTATAAAGTTTGAATCAGTAAAACATGACATGAACGTATAAAACAAGCTAAGACATGATATAAAACCAGTTACGTACTCAGTAATCAGATACTTATACACGTATGTATTTATGTAGCATTAGTGATACCGAAGTAGGACTCTCTTCTGTTCGTCTTCTTCGTTCACTGGACACAAGGTACGGATTCTCCGTCCTTTTAGTATGGACATTCTTCCTTATTAGGATTTCCCCGTATGCAGCCAACTGTTTTCCCCAGTATATGTTTTATATGTTTTTAAATTGCTTATATTTAATTAGAATACCTAAAGCCATATACATGCATGACCAGTTTCACCTAGTTACGGAGGTACCATAACCATACCACTGGAGGCACTAGTGTTGTGACTTCACCACGGCGGAGTGATAGCTCGTGGCGTCCCTTTCAGCTTTTGGCCATATTATTATTATTAGGTGGGGCGTATGGGTGTGTGCCTTGCATCCTTCACAAGGAGTTGATCCGTCCTACCCAAAACTAGTATATTAAATTAAAGGCAGCCCCTCTAATTTGCATGACGAGGTCACCCCTCCAAGTATTCATGCACGTGGATAATTCATGACTTATATTGGGTAATGGTAAATATGTTAAACAGTTTTTACAAGATAAACATAAGGCTTTTCAAACTATAAAACCAGTTTTACTAAGATGTAACCAGGTTATTCAGGACTTAGTCTTTTCCGCTGCTTCATGCTTATATGCTTATATTATTCATGCTATACTTGTATATCCGTGCACTGAGCGTATTGCTCAGCCGTTTTCCTTTTCATGTTCCCAAAATGGCAGTTACTCAGGGATGCTCGTAAACATTAAGCGTACGTGTATATGGATTGGAAGCTTTCTAGCCTTCTTTACTTTATGCATTTCTTTATACATTAATACTCATTTCCATGGACAATGTTTAGTCCTTTCATTTATAGTACTTATGTTTGCGTGTGATGAGTTCTACTTTTGGGGTACCGATGTTTGATTCCGGTATTTCCTTTATGGTCATGTAATGTTTAGACAATTATCCGTGTATGCTTTGATGACACGTCATAATCACGCGTGACATTCCATTTATCAAAATGGGGTGTTACATAGTTTTTGTCAAGTATTATATAATACGAATAAATACATTTACGTTTAAAGTTTTAGAAAAAAGACCAAAAATGTAACACCCCATTTTGATAAATGGAATGTCACGCGTAATTATGGCGTGTCATCAAAGCATGCAAGGTAATATGTGGTAAAACATACATGACCATAGGGAAAAACCGGAATCAAACATCGGTTCCCAAACATAAGCCCAAAACATAACAAAGTAAATGAACTGAATGAAAGACTAAACAAGCATAAATATATGAAGGAAACAGGAGAAGAAGTCTATGGCAGCTTCCATCCTATGCATGTCCTCCAAATGCTCGAGTCTTGGGTACCTGCCGTTTTGGGACATAGAAAGGAATGTAACGGCTGAGCAAAACGCTCAGTGCACGGATATACAATATAGCATGAAATAGGGTAAGCATGTAACATATAACAGCGGAAGACTAAGTTCTGAGTAGACTGGTTAAGTATTGAGAAAACTGGTTTTATAGTTTGAAAAGCCTTATGTTTATCTTATGAAAACTGTTTTAACATAAATATACCATAGCCCATATAGGTCATGAAAAGGTCACGTGCATGAATACTTGGAGGGGTGACCTCATCATGCTGATTAGAGGGGATGCCTCTAATTAATATACTGGTTTGGGTAGGAGGGATCAACTCCTTGTGAAGGATGCAAGGCACACACCACATTCACCATGATAAACTGAATAAAAACATGTAACTAGGATGCACCCATATGCCCCACCTGATATAATAATATGGCCAAAACTGAAAGGGACGCCACGAGCAATCACTCCGCCGTGGGGAAGTCATAACATCGGTGCCTCCAATGCTATGGTTATGGTACCTCCATAACTAGGTGAAACTGGTCATGCTTGTATATGGCTATAGATTATGCTAATTAAACATAAGCAGTTCAAAACAATAAAACAATTACTGGGGAAAACAGTTGGCTGCATACGGGGAAATCCTAATAAGGAAAGAATGTCCATACTGAAAGGACGGGAATCCGTACCTCAAGTCCAGTGAATGAACGGAAGAAAGACTCCTACTTCTGGATCACTAACGCTACATGAATACACACGTGTATAAGTATCGATTCACTGATTACGTACTGGGTTTTATGTCTCAATTTAGCTGATTTGGTATGTTTTAGGTCATGGTTCACTGTTTAAAACCTTAAACTGTGTTTATCTTGTATTCTGATTAATCTGTTTAAGTATTACTGGTATTTCATGTATTATTATACTTACTGTGTAATAATAAGTAACTTTCCAAAAATAGCAGGTTTCCAAAAATAGAAAGTTTCCAAAAATAGAAAGTTGCCAAAAATAGAAAGTTTCCAAAAATAGAAAGTTTCCTAAAATAGAATTTACTGCTTAAAATAGATTAGTTTCTAAAAATAGAAAGTTTCCAAAAATAGATCAGCTGCCTTAATTAAATAAGTTTCCATATATAGAAGGTTTCCATAATTAGATTAGCTGCCTGAAATAGATATATTTCCATATATAGAAGGTTTCCATAATTAGATTAGTTGCCTTATTTAATTAAGTTTCTATAAATAGAAGTTTCCATATTTAGAATTAAGCTGGTTACATAAGCTAACATATAAGTCTAAGTGTTTATAAGCTGATTTCTTAAGTCATATGATATAGTGTATAGTTTAATTATTATTTCATGTATTTTAATTAAACTATAGGTTAAGCATTTTAATTAAAGTATAACATGTTTTAATTAAAATGAAATGAAATACTTAGGTTAAAATGTGTATTATTATTAATAATATAACCTAAGTCATGTCTAAATTAATTAATTATAGGCATGTTTTAAATAATTAATTAATTATAACTTATAACATAAAATACTTAGGTTAAATTAATGTCATGTTAAACTAATAATTAAAATAACCTAAGTCATGATTTAATTAATATTTCATGTTATTAATTAATTATATCCTAAGTTCATAATTCATAAAAAATTAACATGTAGCATAAAGCATGATTTAACCAACGAACCATGAATCGGGCATGAACTCGACACCGTACCCCGAGCCAAACTCGGGGTACGTGTGCCCCCTTGCTGCCGTGGGTCCCACATGAGCCAACCAAGACCAAAAATGGTCTTGGTGGTGGCGGCTAAAAAGAAACCGAACCCTCCCCCGGGTTGATAAAACTAGGCGGCCAAAAACAAACACCCTCTTTTAACAACCTTTGATTTTAATTAACCCCAAAACATGTTAGATCTATGATTAATTACCATGTTTTAATAAGAAAAACAATAACATGTTCATGAACATAACCAAAGATTCAAAAGAATTAAAAAGAAGGGTTTAAAAAGATATACCACTATGTGGCTTGGAAAAGGATGAACAAACACGGATTAAAGCAATGATTTTTAAGATCAAAATCAACCAATCACCCTCCTATGGTGATCTTAGGGTGGCGGCATAAAGAGGAGCAAAGGAGGAGAAGAGAAACTTTTTTTCTAGGGTTTTTGTTTATTTTCTTGAAAAAGTGAAAAATGAAATGAAAAGTTACATAACCCCCCTTTTCTTGTAAAAAGTCCATGGGCTAAGCCCATTATGGTATATGTGCCGTGGGTATGGGGGCCCCACATGGGGTCGTGTCCCGATGTTTCGTGTTCGTTCGTGGTTAAACGTGTTCGTGTCTGAAGCGTTTCTGTTTATTCTATCGTGTCGTTTATCGTAAACTTAACGCTCGTAATTATATTATATGTATTTACGTAATTATTCTAGTTCGTATTTTAAATGGTGATCATGATTTAATTATGTTCACGTGATATATTTATTAACTGTTTATCATGAGTTCGTACGTAATCGATACTTATCATGTCATACACGTATGTACTTACTTGATTAATAGCACATGAATGTGATCAATACTGAATAAGGTAAGTTTTAATCTAGGACGTACGATCTTAAGGGCACTATTCATGGTAAAAGCATTCGGGTTTTACAATTCTTCCCCCCTAAAAGAATAATTCGTCCCCGAATTATAGATAAAGTAACTGGAAGCAAAACATACCCGAATCAACTGGAAAGGTATGCAAAATGACGGAAATGAAGGTGACATGGTAGAAGGGAACGTGGAACGTGACATGTATTGAAAAGACATGGAACGTGACGTGACTGAAAGGACATATCTAATCGATGAGAGAAAACGGATAAAAGTCCGGATGAACTTGTCCGTTTCCAAGTGGCCTCCCTCTTGGAATGGTTCCTTCAGAAGATCCTGACACTAATGATAAATCTTGGTCCTCCTGACCTTGACTTGGAATACGAAGAAATTCTTGGTTATCAACGGAAGGTAGATCCCCTAAATTTGATCGAGGAAAATAAGAGTTAACGTGCAAGGGTAGCTGAAACGTTACGATGCAAGACAATCTGACTTAACTGATAATTAGAAACGATGCGCGAGACATAAAGAAACGTAGTACGTGAAAAATTTTGAACGTGATACGTGAAAAATTTTGAACGTGCTACGTGGAGATATGGCGAGTGTAGTATGAGTAAACATATCGTGATCCATGATACGTGTAACATATCTTGATCATGATATGAGGAACGTGGAATGAACATGACATGTGAAACATATCGTGATCATAGAGTACAATGGCGGTAGCGCCAAACGCTACAAGGTGAGACGTGGAATATGACGTGAAACGTCTATCTGATGATGAAGAGTTATACTAAACTTGGGTCTGGTCTCTCAAGTTCTTGCAAAACTTCCCAGAACGAAATGAACGTAAAATCGTAAGCTAAAATACGATCATGAACGTGAATAGTGTCATGAATGTGAGCGCGAAAGCAAGTCGTGGAATTAGAATGAAGACGTGAAGTAAGTTAGGAGTACAATTACGAATCTTTGTCTGACCCGATAGCTGAGGGATTGCCAAGTGATCGGATGAGCCTTGGCTGGAACATGTTCGTTCAATCTGTTGGTTCTGAAATCCGTACGGATGTAAGGATTCTGCAGACTTGATCCAACTGTTGACAATAACCCACATAGCATCATGCTTCTTCTGAGTTTGCTGAAATCTGGTAACTAAAATCCATGGAGATCTTGTCCCTTTTCGATTCACAATTTCATATGATGAAAACATCCCAGTTTGTTGGTGTCCTATCTTAACCTGTTGGTATGTCAGGTACCTAGATATGAACGTAACTGTATCTTGCTTCGTAGAACTTGATACCTAGGAGTTTGCGAAACTCTAAGTCTTTGAATCCGACTTCTCCTAGCGTAGGATTTCCTAGAACACCTAATGTAGTGTAGGGTTCTCTCCTTTACGCATAAGCTGAGTCATGGTAAGATTAACCATAGAAATCCATGTGATTCAGTGTGTCACTGTAATCAAACAGAATTGATATTGGAAAAATTCCAGGGTAGAATTTCTCTTGTCAGAGAATTTGCAACATAGTGCAGATATGGTCTTCCTGTTCTTCTCTAGGCTTAGAGGAAATCAGGTTATCTTTAATGAAAACGCTGATGAATTTGTTTAGGAGTTCATGGAAACTCAATTTATTAACTCCATAATGCTGTTGGAGCATTGATGAGACTGAATCAAAATCATAAATCTAGCATGACCGAGTCGTGCACGAATAGCAGTCACAGACATGTCCTGCTTTTTCACTCGTCACTGTTGGCAGCATGATCATGAATTCGATCTTGGAAAAGTGATTAACACTATAAGGTCGATTGGACATGTTGTCAATACGTGGAGGAGAATAATGGTCATGAATGGTGATTTGTTTAAGTCGACGGTAGTCGACACATAATCTCATGGTACCATCCTTCTCCTTGAAGGTTCTTCTGGAGTGTAAGGAACACTTTTGGAATAATCCGTTGGTTATGCGTAAAAGGACCTTAGTAGTCGTGTGTTACTGACAGCTAGAAAATTTTAGCAATATGGCTAACAAAGCACGTGCTTGAAAAGCATAGATAATTTGTACAGACTTTCCCGATGGAAAATCAAGCTGAATGTATTCAGGAGCCTGAACGTTACTATACATAATTATGAATCATAGCATGGTGTGGTGTTCATGGTACATAATTAGGATAAAATTCATCTCGTGTCTGTCCGAGGAAATGCATTAGTAGCTTGGATCTTATCATTAAGCTGAAGGAAAACCTTCGTATGCGTGGGAATACGAAAGGCGTCCTTCATGGTTATGAATATATGAACTATGGTGAAAGAAATGAAAGTGACATCGGCTACGTGACAGTTCTCACTGATGCTCCGATAATGGTATTGAAATTCTTGTGGCCTGATTAATACATGGCACAACAACATAGATATACCCTTGGAGGGTACCCTGAATTTCTTAGAAATGTTCCATAATTAGACGTGAGTCATGTGTCTTGACTCGTGTCTTGAGAAATGTAAGCGTGACATATGTCTTGACTGGTATCTTGACATGTGTCCTCAGAAAGTATACGTGAGACATGTGTCTTGACTGATGTCTTGACATGTGTCTCGAGATGTGAAACAATTAGAACTACAAATATTAGGTTAATATGCCAGAATTGGCGGATCGGTTGAACTACTGATAATTTGTATGTCTGATCACGTCCGTGGCCGGAGCCTCGGTTGCGATTTCTAGGATAGTTGCTGTCATAGTAATGGTTACTATCATCTTGTCTGTAGGTTCCATGACGGTCATTCTCATGACCGTGACTCGTGTAACTTTTTAGCTGAGTGGCCGGCTGGGACTGGTTTGCGCTCATATGGCTGAAATGACAGTCGAACGACGTGTGACATGTAACTATGAATTTGGGACAATGATTGATGGGAATTGTCTGATGGTGAAGCATCTTCTCGTCCAATTGCTTTGCTCCGACGCCTTTGTCTTCGTCTTTTAGGATCTCCAGGTTGTGAACAGCATCAGCATCAGCATCTCGTAGCGTCTCCCAACATCAGCAGCATCAACCTTCAGTAACATCTCCAAGCTATGAGCGGCATCGACAATCTTGTAGAATATCAGCAAGTGAACATACGCCTGAGATGATTTAGAATCGACTAGCGAATACTCGTGAAGTATTGCAAGTGGAGTACACATGGATTAAGGTACATTGTAATACACGTGAAATACGGTACGTGGAGTACACATGGAATGCACATGAATTGATCGGTATGGGCTCGATCATTTGTCATGATTTAAGGAAAGTAAACCGGTTAAACGGTTAGGAAAACCATCATGATAACCTGGCAGTATTAGCATAGACATCATTCTGGTTGCATAGAGAAACGCTAAAGTGTGGTTACACAAAATTCAACGATGATTTGCCTGACAGCATGATCAATGGAACCAACCATGACTATCATGAAAGCATGATTCAAGAAATCTAACAATGTCTTGCAGGACAACGTAAATAACAAAAGAGGCGTGAAACATAATCAACATGAAGACGGAATTATCATGAGGAAACATGAAACCATCCATTACGAAGAAGTGTATAACATAATCAGCATGAAACTGAAGTTAACCATGACAGTATGAAGGCATACTTGACATAAAAACATACTAACTTATGATGGGACATGAAAAAAAATTTATGCCAATTTAAATCATGAGAAAAATTTTATGCAAGAAAAACAGTGCATGAATGCGTATTGTAGTTTATGAAACCTTTGTATGTGCGAGGGAACGCCTATGGGTCGGTTCCAAAACAAAAGACATGGCGAGGGGACGCCTATGGGTCGGTCCCAAAGTTAAAAGTTTCGATAAAAGCACATGCGACTAAATAGGGCCAGTCCTGTACCAACCATTACTTAGTCAAAATTCCTGCCACAGATGACATATGATATAAATACATGAATGCATGAAACATAATAATTAAAAATCATTGTCAAAACTTAACAGAAAAAATTTTATGTGAAAATTATGAACTACTGGGGTCAGTCCACATCGTCACAGTTCACGAGGAACATCATGCATAGACAATGACACATAACTAAGTATGGATGACGGTTGTTCATTCCATATTAGTAAGACGATACTGGTGAAAACATCATGGTGAAAACAACAAGGTGCTGAAAACGTCATGGCTAAAACAAAAAGGTGCTGAAAACATAATGGTTAAAACAACAACGCGCTGAAACATCAATACGTGGAATAACAATCGTTGGCTTAGGAAGCTCCTGGTGACTACCCACTAGTCACAGGTCGAGTTTTAGAGCCTACAGGTCGAAGCCTTGGCTCTGATACCATAATTGTAACACCCCATTTTGATAAATGGAATGTCACGCGTAATTATGGCGTGTCATCAAAGCATGCAAGGTAATATGTGGTAAAACATACATGACCATAGGGAAAAACCGGAATCAAACATCGGTTCCCAAACATAAGCCCAAAACATAACAAAGTAAATGAACTGAATGAAAGACTAAACAAGCATAAATATATGAAGGAAACAGGAGAAGAAGTCTATGGCAGCTTCCATCCTATGCATGTCCTCCAAATGCTCGAGTCTTGGGTACCTGCCGTTTTGGGACATAGAAAGGAAAGTAACGGCTGAGCAAAACGCTCAGTGCACGGATATACAATATAGCATGAAATAGGATAAGCATGTAACATATAATAGCGGAAGACTAAGTTCTGAGTAGACTGGTTAAGTATTGAGAAAACTGGTTTTATAGTTTGAAAAGCCTTATGTTTATCTTATGAAAACTGTTTTAACATAAATATACCATAGCCCATATAGGTCATGAAAAGGTCACGTGCATGAATACTTGGAGGGGTGACCTCATCATGCTGATTAGAGGGGATGCCTCTAATTAATATACTGGTTTGGGTAGGAGGGATCAACTCCTTGTGAAGGATGCAAGGCACACACCACATTCACCATGATAAACTGAATAAAAACATGTAACTAGGATGCACCCATACGCCCCACCTGATATAATAATATGGCCAAAACTGAAAGGGACGCCACGAGCAATCACTCCGCCGTGGGGAAGTCATAACATCGGTGCCTCCAATGCTATGGTTATGGTACCTCCATAACTAGGTGAAACTGGTCATGCTTGTATATGGCTATAGATTATGCTAATTAAACATAAGCAGTTCAAAACAATAAAACAATTACTGGGGAAAACAGTTGGCTGCATACGGGGAAATCCTAATAAGGAAAGAATGTCCATACTGAAAGGACGGGAATCCGTACCTCAAGTCCAGTGAATGAACGGAAGAAAGACTCCTACTTCTGGATCACTAACGCTACATGAATACACACGTGTATAAGTATCGATTCACTGATTACGTACTGGGTTTTATGTCTCAATTTAGCTGATTTGGTATGTTTTAGGTCATGGTTCACTGTTTAAAACCTTAAACTGTGTTTATCTTGTATTCTGATTAATCTGTTTAAGTATTACTGGTATTTCATGTATTATTATACTTACTGTGTAATAATAAGTAACTTTCCAAAAATAGCAGGTTTCCAAAAATAGAAAGTTTCCAAAAATAGAAAGTTACCAAAAATAGAAAGTTTCCAAAAATAGAAAGTTTCCAAAAATAGAAAGTTTCCTAAAATAGAATTTACTGCTTAAAATAGATTAGTTTCTAAAAATAGAAAGTTTCCAAAAATAGATCAGCTGCCTTAATTAAATAAGTTTCCATATATAGAAGGTTTCCATAATTAGATTAGCTGCCTGAAATAGATATATTTCCATATATAGAAGGTTTCCATAATTAGATTAGTTGCCTTATTTAATTAAGTTTCTATAAATAGAAGTTTCCATATTTAGAATTAAGCTGGTTACATAAGCTAACATATAAGTCTAAGTGTTTATAAGCTGATTTCTTAAGTCATATGATATAGTGTATAGTTTAATTATTATTTCATGTATTTTAATTAAACTATAGGTTAAGCATTTTAATTAAAGTATAACATGTTTTAATTAAAATGAAATGAAATACTTAGGTTAAAATGTGTATTATTATTATTAATAATATAACCTAAGTCATGTCTAAATTAATTAATTATAGGCATGTTTTAAATAATTAATTAATTATAACTTATAACATAAAATACTTAGGTTAAATTAATGTCATGTTAAACTAATAATTAAAATAACCTAAGTCGTGATTTAATTAATATTTCATGTTATTAATTAATTATATCCTAAGTTCATAATTCATAAAAAATTAACATGTAGCATAAAGCATGATTTAACCAACGAACCATGAATCGGGCATGAACTCGACACCGTACCCCAAGCCAAACTCGGGGTACGTGTTCCCCCTTGCTGCCGTGGGTCCCACATGAGCCAACCAAGACCAAAAATGGTCTTGGTGGTGGCGGCTAAAAAGAAACCGAACCCTCCCCCGGGTTGATAAAACTAGGCGGCCAAAAACAAACACCCTCTTTTAACAACCTTTGATTTTAATTAACCCCAAAACATGTTAGATCTATGATTAATTACCATGTTTTAATAAGAAAAACAATAACATGTTCATGAACATAAACAAAGATTCAAAAGAATTAAAAAGAAGGGTTTAAAAAGATATACCACTATGTAGCTTGGAAAAGGATGAACAAACACGGATTAAAGCAATGATTTTTAAGATCAAAATCAACCAATCACCCTCCTATGGTGATCTTAGGGTGGCGGCATAAAGAGGAGCAAAGGAGGAGAAGAGAAACTTTTTTTTAGGGTTTTTGTTTATTTTCTTGAAAAAGTGAAAAATGAAATGAAAAGTTACATAACCCCCCTTTTCTTGTAAAAAGTCCATGGGCTAAACCCATTATGGTATATGTGCCGTGGGTATGGGGGCCCCACATGGGGTACCCGTACCTTTCTCGTGTCCCGATGTTTCGTGTTCGTTCGTGGTTAAACGTGTTCGTGTCTGAAGCGTTTCTGTTTATTCTATCGTGTCGTTTATCGTAAACTTAACGCTCGTAATTATATTATATGTATTTACGTAATTATTCTAGTTCGTATTTTAAATGGTGATCATGATTTAATTATGTTCACGTGATATATTTATTAACTGTTTATCATGAGTTCGTACGTAATCGATACTTATCATGTCATACACGTATGTACTTACTTGATTAATAGCACATGAATGTGATCAATACTGAATAAGATAAGTTTTAATCTAGGACGTACGATCTTAAGGGCACTATTCATGGTAAAAGCATGCGGGTTTTACAAAAAAAGTCAAACGTGCACAATTATTTTGGGATGGAAGGAGTATCTGGTTGGAAATATTAACCCTTGAGGCTGAAAGGAGTGGATTATATCCCACGAGTGATTTGAAAAACTAGCTCGCGAAAAAAACCAAGGGCAAACTCACCAGCGTGAGTTTATTTTTGTGGTCCCAGGTGGTTTTATTTTTTGGATTAGGTTTATTTTTTGGTGTTTTTTATGAGTGTGGTGTGTTTAAATAATAAAAAAATAGGTATGAAAGGTGAGTGCGGGTGAGTTTTGGTGATTGTCATTAGCCTCGTGGGTGAGTTGTAGTGAGTTTGTTAAAAGCTGATGTGGCGCTGAAGTGAAAGTGAATGAGTTTGCCTCCACTTCCTTTAGTCTAAAAATGGTTATAAGTACCATCAAATCAGGACTTCACAAAATCAGTCAAAGGGGATAGGTTTTCTCTCTCTTCCATTAATGTATTGCAATAATAAACTTTTATATGCAAAACAGTGAATTAATATATTAACCAAACGTAGGTTTTCTTTAGCTAAAACCAAATCTAATTTAGACACTTTTTAATACTATCCCAATAATGAATTTCAGATTTAAACCAAACTGGCCCTGCTCGGCTGGTACAATATTTATGGAGCTTTTACATATAGAGTGTGGTGGAGTCATGATCTTAAGTTAAGAGGGGCCTAATGTAAGAATGATTAAAACCTAATGCATAGGTATTGTATTATTAATGTGTATTTATATTTATACACATAACATTCTAGAAACTCTAATCCGACAAGTCGGGCTTGGGCCATTTTATTGTCTAATACTCCCCCGCGATCCGAGTGGCGAAACCATGAAAGCTCGGACTAGAGAGGTAAACTAAAAAAGAAAAAACAAAACATAATAAGAACATATCGTTGAAGCGGATCTTTAGAAGCAGTTTATTGTCTAATAGTCGGGATCGTAGTCTACTATAAAACTCTACCGACGATATCTTTCTTTAAATGGAACAGAATCATGGTGACTCGCATATGAGTCACCATGAAATATATATGAGTCATGATGACTCATATATGAGTCACTATGACTCATATATGAGTCATGATGAATCTCATATATGATTTCTAGTTGACTCATGTATATTTCATATTGATACATATATGTTTCATATTGACTCATATATGTTTCATTATGAACATATATGTTTCACTATAAAATATATATTAGTCAGTTTGAAACATATAGATTTTGTATTGAAACTTGTAGTACATCTGTAACACCTCCAAATTACCACGCAGCGGAATACCACTTTGGGGCGCTACTCATAGCACATCGCACACAATCATAGAAAACGACCTCAAAAGAGACGTTGAAATATTATTCAATCTTGTCTAAATAGTTTTCCCATCCCAATATATATTAAATCAGAGTAGCGTTTTGTCCCAAAAACCGTTACCAATCACAACATATACATTAAATGCTTAAAAGCAGTTTATTTATTTCAAAGGATGGAAAAATAATATAAAGTTTAGACAAGTAAGCACCAACTTCCTCCTCATATGCTCCGCTGCTATCCATCTTGATTACCTGAAATACATGTGTAAAATCATCAACACAAAGGTTGAGCAAGTCTATAGGTTTTACAAATCATTTTGAACACAAGCAAAGATTATAAATTTATGGCATACTTGAAGGCAACAAGCATCTAATAATTTGCATTAACAATATTAATTGTATATAGCATAAATTGCAATAAGCTCATGGAACCGAGCCCTTAGACACTCCGTTAGGTCTAATAAAACAAGAGATTTATTAATTGTCATTACCTCCAGATTATTGGTACATTGTCGTATACCTGACTTCTCAATACAAAATGTTCAAACAGTGTGGAGGTCAAGCCTAAGCTTCTGTGACAAGTCCACACAAACTGAACCGGGGCGGCATCCCCCGTAGATCTATTAATTATACTAGTGGTTAACCCATCATAGGTTAATTAACGGTCCACAATTGAGGCTTTAATAATGGCAATCACTTAATGCAATTTAAAGGCAACCACGGGTACATTCATAGGGGGACAAGCATACCATAAAAGACTTGTGTTCTAAGTTTATAAAAACATGTATTCCCCCTCGCGGGTTTATATAAAAGCGAGGCTATAGACTTACCCGATACAATCGTCACAATAGTTAATAGAGAACGAACGTCAATCAAGAATAAATTTCAATGGTCGATACATGATCACACGAGACCTAAAGATAACGAGGCACGTCTTAGGCTAGAGACGATAAATGAATCGTACATATATGTAATAAGTATGTTTTAATAAGTTCTTGGACATTGCATAAGTTTTATGATTCTTTATAAAACTTTTAGATGAAAACTTAGCAATTTTAGTGTAATATCCAATTTGACATTTTTAGCCCATCCTAAGCCCAATAGTGGTCCATTACATGATTATATAACTTAGGCCCATTTTAAATTCAGTATTTCACTCTAAATTGGTTATAAATCTCAGGTCCAATAATGGCCCATTAGCCATTACAAGTGTAAGTTGGGCTTTGTGGCCCAAATCCACTTTATATAGTTTTTGGGTTCTAAAACGCATCACAAACACGTACACTTAATATTTTACGTTGGTCGGGTCTCGGGTTCCATAATTATCAGTATATAACTAAGTCCAAGATCCCCGACAAGTGGGTCCTACCACGTCGGTTTATATAAAAATTATCACGTTTATGAGTTATAATCCGTTTATTATAATTTTCTCGATATGTCCCGCTAATTTGTTCATATCTCTTGAAACCTAAATCATCTAAGTGTGTTCTTTTTACCAAAATCATTATTAACTCATGTACTTTACTAATTACAAGTCTAATTATCCTCAATTTATACTTTTCATAGCTGATTAACCCATTTCGTAACTTAGAAGAGTGGGCTGTTTTTTGCAGCCAAACTCGTTTTCACCAATTCGGTCGCCATTTCCAAACCGTAAGGAACTGGTAAACCATCCAATTGATTCTACTTGTTCATGATTTTATCTACAACCTAAAGTTTTACTTTTTTCAATGATTCTGAGTTCTTATATAAGAAAACCGTCCGTGAAGACATTATGTTCAGATCTGACTAGTTTTCACTATTTTTGCCACCAATTCCAAACCGTAAGGAATTGGTAAACCATCCAATTGATTCTAGTTCTTCATGATTTTGTCTACAACTTTTAGTTTTACATATTCGTAGGTCAGTATACAAATCTTACGAGAAAACAGTCCATCAAAACAGTATGTTCAGATCTGACTAGTTTTCACTATTTTGGTCATATCTTGCTTTCTAAAATTCGTCACGGACAAGCCACCCGGGGATTTAATCACAAAACAATTATCTATCTTAATATGTAAGTTTTTAGTATCCCAAAACTACTGATTTCGACATGCAGTCTGTTTTTGCTACGGTTCAAAAATTTTTATAAATCAAATCGTTACTAGAGCTTGTTTAGCTTCATTTTAGTGTCAAAAACTCATATACAATGTCCAAATACTCATTATTTAATTCTTATATATATATTTTCAGAACATATGAGATCTAGTTAATATAAGAAATAAAATAAAAAGATCAAAATCAAGAGAAATGTGGAGTAGACCTTAGATCCGAGATCTAGAAACAAAAGGACGGATACACCAAATAGATCTTCTTGGTTAGACCCGTATAATCATAGATCTACTAAGATCTAGACATGCATTAACCATTTAATATAGTCTTCAACTTCAGCCCCATAAGTTCTTTATAACTCCTTCTTCAAGGCTCCAAATGGTTAAACTAATATCGCCATTGGTTGTGATGATCATAGACGAATAAGTTATGAAAGGATTCGAGCTTGTAAAAATTATGAAAATGGTGGTTTGGTTGTGGTGGATTTCGGCCAAAGAGGAGAAAAAAGAGTGTGTGTGTGTGTGTGTGTGTGAAGATGGAGGCTAGGGTTTGTGTAAGAAATGAGGGGAAACCCTAGTTGCACATATATATACCCATCAAAAGTTATAAGACCTATTTACAAAGTTTATAATAGTTGAGGGCTTATGTTTGCAATTATTTTATAAGGGCATAAAGTGTAACTTTCTTTGTACGTTAGTTAATAAACGTTACGGGACTCGTTCGTGGTTTATAAAATTTGACTCATCTTACGAGGATCACGTCATTGATCTAAAAATCATTTCTCCAATAAAATGGAGTATTTATATGACTTATAAACACGAAGAATGTGTTCGTTTACCTAAATGATGATAATTTATCATTTATCGTTTTAATAACGTAAGTAGCGTTTTGATAAAGATACTTCTCATTTAATCTCTCCTTAGATAAATGGAATATTAACAATTCATTCAAATCGTTTATCAAGTATCTCTCGACAATAATTTATGTAATTAAAATAGGTTTTGAAGTATACTTTGTTATTATTTAATGAACGAAAAATATTAATTTAAACGTTGGTCAAAATTTTCAGGTTGTTATATCATCCACTCCTTTAGGAAGCGACGTCCCGGCGCTTAATTCGGATGTAACAGTCTTTAGTCTAACAGTGAAGAGTGAAAAACAGACAAGTCATCGTCTAGGTTCCAAAGAAAGTCAAAAGATATTATATGGTACACGTTCTCCATGATCGGACGTTATTGGAAAATGCCGTCTCAAGTTCTCACAACTTACGATCATTCGACTAGATCACATGCCACATAAGTATCTAAAAGCAAAAGTCAAACATAAACATCAAATACAGATTTCCGTCGTCGATCATCAAGACACATTAGAAATGGTCCGTCAAAATAAATCACAACTCGAGAGAAATACAGCGGGTGATTCGTACATAGATGCTAATCGACAATCATCATAATGACGATAGCACTGAATGATTCTTATCAACGAAATAGGGTTCGAAGAAAGACGTACGCATACCAAACACTCACAAATCGAGCCAGACATACTTGGGACCACTCATTTATAACTCCTTGTCTACATCAAAAGGCGTCCCCTTCCATGTATACAAGAATTTATAAATTTACGGTTCAGGAACTTATAACTTTCTTGTTCAAATGAAAAGGCGTCCCAATCTATTTCAACAAAACGATTACAAGTCATCCTACTCAAGTATTACTACCTCTCAACACGATATCATATCCAAATACCATAGTAAATACAAGGTGTCAATAAACTTACATCATGATTTCCGTATTCAAACGTCCCATTCCATTTGAATAAGGAAAACACAACAATCTAAGGTCCAGTGTTTAAAATTTTCTTATTCAAATGTCCTAATCCATTTAAATAAGACAACCTTAAACAACTCTTAGTTGGGCGAATTAAAATCTATATATCTAAATGTCCCATCCCATTTAGATACATAGTATTAAGTCACTCAACCGAATGACTACTACGAGCATATCATTGTTGTACCCAAACTATATATATTTGATTAGGATATTAATACTAGCTTTTGCACTGGGTTCTATATTCTCTCGATATCCTCTCGAATTGATCTCGGCTCTAAGTGGAATGATTTGTTCTTGGTTAATAAAAAGGTGTTGGTTTGTTTACCTATTTTAAACTAATGACAAGAATTTAAGCGTCAAAGAGTAAAATTAAAGACTTTAAAAGTTTAAACTAAAAAGGCAAGTTTAAAAATAAATGTTTGAAAACTTTAAACTTATACTAGAAAAATAAATGGACATTCAATAAAAACTAACTCTTGGAAAACTTTGTGAAAAATAAGAACTTAGTTGGAAAATACTAAAAGAAAGTAAGATCGGAACAAAACACCTCAAATCGGAATAGTGGAAAAATGCCCTCAATCGGAATAAATTCCGATCTGAGTGATCGGAATGTAAACAAGCTCACAATCGGAATATAGGGTAAAAGAAGCAATCGGAATACTCTTAACTATGCAGATCGGAATGTCTTGAAATGGGTGCTGATCGGAATGTTGCCAAAAGGACCCTAGTCGGAATGTGTAAAAACTTGCCAATCGGAATAATCAAAAAGCATCATCAATCAGAATGTTCAACATAAGCTACAATCGGAATAATGGCAATTGGGACAAATCGGAATGACCTAAACCCTTTTCCGATCACACGGTCGGAATGAGGGTTGTGTGCTTGGTCGGAATACAAGGTCGGAAAAGAGTTTCACCCTTTCCGAAAATGATGCTAATCCGAAACTTATTCAAGGGAAATAAGCTATTAGAATAAGCTAAATCCCAAAACTAGCTCGAATCCAAAATTAAGCTGATTAAATAAGCACTAAAAACAACTTTTCTAACTTTTAATAAGCAAACTTATAAATCAAATCAATAAAAAGATGAATTTTTCATAAAAACTTTAAAAAGTAAATAAGCAAAATCAACAAATAAGCCAATAAGCACAAGGAACTCAAAGCTTATTTGTGTAGAAACTTAAGGAAACATAAAAAGATTAACTTTTTAAGCACAAAATCATTGATGAACAACACGGATCATACGAGATTTGTACCAAAATCAATCAAAATCAAAGAAAGGAAGGATGAGATTAAAGATTAAAAGCTAAAAACTTGAACTTGATTAATGAAAATAAATACAAATGTTTTGATCTTGAAATAGAAAAAGATGAAATCTAGTGAGAGAAAGTTTAGAACTTTCTCTCTCTAAAACTAGAAACTACCTAAAAGACTAAGTGTGTGAAATTTGTGAAGTAGAGTCCTATTTATAGGCGTGTCTTGTGGTGGTGGGCTTGTGATTGGGCTTTGGTTTGGGCTTCTTTTTCTCCTTTATTCTTTAGTCTTCATGCTTCTTCAAATAAACGTTTCCGACTTGGATTTGAGAAGTGTCGGTGAATAATTCCAACTCGTCTTATAATCTTTTGTTAAATAGACTCGAGTTCTTCGACATATATGAATCTTCCATCTTTGGCTCTATTCTTTGATAAATCTTCAAATGGGCACAATGACTTCAAATCTTTTGCATCTCTTGGACATTAGACTTCGCCTTGAGTCTTTTTCCTCGATAAAACCCGTGCAATCCCATGTTTTCTTCAATATTCATCCGGTTGACTCTGAAAACACAATAAACACAAAAACCACGCATAATTCCAGACAAATGATATTAAATACGTGTTTTGGTCTTGTTTTAGCCAGAATTAAGTGGTAAAAGAATGGGTGTTTTCACACCTATCAAATCCCCTACACTTAACCATTGCCATGCCCTCATGCAATGCTTAGTGACAAAGCACATTCACACTTTTCTCATAATCAATCAACCTTGGCCTTATTAATATACTACTAAACAAAAATGAAAGTACTAAGAGAAATTAAAACTTTAAAGTAAACAAAAGAATGGAAATAACTTGCAAAGAGATCAAGGACTTACATTAGGGCTTCGGTGCTGCGAAGATTTATCACTCTCAAGTTTCACGTTCCCAAAACTAAGCTTAAAAACGAGATCATTGTTATTATAAGTTAGCAAATCAAACACTTACACACATGGCTTAATTAAATACTTAAACTCCCTTATTCCTAGGTGTATCTCTTATATTTTATTTTTGTCTTAGAATGATCATGAAGATGCATTTTGGGACTTATTTCGATAGTTATTTAGGCTGAAAGCAAAGTAGGACGATTTGATCAATAGTTAGCTAAAGGACAAAATCTCTTAAAACTGCTTCTCGGGATATCAAAAAGTTCATATCTTGGCATAACTTGGTTCGCGATTTGAGACCTTTCTCGGGCCGATATTTGGCATGTACTTCATACTTCATATCTTGAGAGACGTTCTTGAGATAATGGTCTTCTCATCGTAATAGAGTTTCTTCACTTGGAGACTTTTGAGGGGTACTCCAACTTTGTTGACCACGACTTCATGATTATTTCTTCAATCTCTAATTGGGATTTTGAGATACAACGATCCGCCTCCTTTTCGGACTTGGATCTATTTATCCTCATACCTTGTTAGGGTCTTTTCGGACAGACTTCTCCATGATATTTATGGGAGTTGATTGCTTTTCGTCGTGAGTCTTGATCCTTCATATTGATTTTGGGAATAATGTTTTTCACATCACTTTGGATCTTCAGCAATAAAATTGAATCCTCATGCCTTGTTAGGGCCTTTTCGGACTCGCCAATCTTCGCGCCCCGCTTCATAAGTTATGCCTTGGCTATGAACTCTTATCATTACCAAGCAACTTTTAAACGATCTTGGGCTAGAAGCTAAGTAACTTTTCAAATCGTACGACCTTACTTATTGCAGATAAATTGTTAGCACGTGATGGGAGAATAGGCAAATAATTACACCAAGTGAGCTTGTGCAAGAATACTGACTTATAATTGACTCTATCATCTCTCATTCTCCACAATTTAAAATCTCAAGTAATGAGACTCGTGGATGCTTAGCCTAATAAACCAATTAAGGTCTACATGATTAAGGATACTAGCTAGAATAAACTTAGATAAGTCTATTCGGGTTGAGTCAAAATAATCGCAACGGGCCTAATATGTCAAAGACTTCTAAACTAGCTACACCATTTTATTAATATTTTTGACTTTATTGCGGGATATATACATATGAAAGCAACGATAAAAATTTAAAAATTACGACTAAATGGCCAAAGTTAATTAAAAATTTGAAAAATGTTGAAAAAGATGATTTTCCGGTTAAATGAAGGCATTTTCATAGAAAAGTCCACTTAAAACTTCGATAGAAGTCCCCCTACACTTAAGATAAACATTGTCCTCAATGTTTAAGCATGTGGGAAAAGTTTCCCCTACACTTAGGACATTGTGCACGTTGGTTAAATCAAGTTAAGGAAGAGACGACTAAAGTGATCAATTTCAAATGTGAGTATGAAGAAAATTGAATCACGATAGTTGAGAGATAGAACCGGATTTCGGATAACACGGGAGCACGGTTCTTCAAAGGTTCCAAAAGTGAACTTATCCCTGTAATCACATCCCCACACAAATACAAACACCTATACAGGTCCACCTACACTTAGGAGGTAAAAACGTAAAAGGATAGATACTCGGGCTGCCTCCCGAGGAGCGCTTGTTTTTGATAACCGAGTCACAAGCCTGACTCGACCCAAAATTAGTTCATGGGGAACGTGGTGAGGGATGGAATCATCTCCTGAGAGATGTCCTCACCAAAGTACAGCTTCAGACGTTGGCCATTCACCTTGAAATTGGGCCCATTTGGCTGAGAAAGCTCAATGGTCCCATATGGAAAGACTGTGGCGACGGTGAATGGACCAGACCAGCGGCTCTTCAACTTGCCAGAGAAGATCTTCACTGAGAGTTAAAAAGTAAGACTTGATCACCAATGTGGAACTCGCGGTTCTTGATTTTTGCGTCATGAAGGATCTTCGTCTTCTCTTTGTAGATCAGCGAGTTCTCATAAGCTTCATTCCTCAGTTCGTTGAGCTCGTTGAGTTGAATCTTGTGATGATCACCGGCTTTGTTGATGTCAAAGTTAGCCCACTTCAAGGCCCAGTGCGCCTTATGTTCTAGCTCGATGGGAAGGTGGCATGCTTTCCCGTACACAAGACGATAAGGTGTACAACCGATCGGGGTCTTGTAAGCAGTATGGAAAGCCCACAGAGCATCATCAAACTTATCAGCCCACGCAGCACGATGCTCTCCCACAGTACGCTCCAAAATTCGCTTCAATCCACGGTTGGATATCTCGGCTTGCCCATTGGTTTGGGGATGATAGGCGGTGGAAAGACGGTGATTGACACCATACTTAGTCATGACTCTTGCAAATTGATCGTTGCAAAAATGAGTCCCGCGGTCACTGATAATAGCACGAGGAACGCCGAATCTAGCGAACAGCGATTTCAAAAAGTTACAAACCACCCTTGCGTCATTAGTAGGTAAAGCTTTGGCTTCAACCCACTTTGAAACGTAGTCAACGGCTACAAGGATGTATTTGTTTCCTTTAGATGAAGGGAATGGCCCCATAAAGTCGATACCCCAAACATCAAAGATTTCACATTCTTGTATGAAATTTTGAGGCATCTCATCTTTATGAGTGATCTTGCCTTGTTTTTGGCAAGCATCACATCGTTTAACCATCTCGTGAGCATCACGATAGATGGTGGGCCCATAAAATCCCGAGTCAAAAACTTTTTTGGCGGTGTAGTTGGGACCAAAGTGACCACCGGTGGGTCCTTTGTGGCAAGCGTCAAGGATTTCTAAAGTTGCCGGTCCATCAACACATCGACGAATAATCAAGTCAGCACATTGTTTGAATAGATACGGATCATCCCAAAAGTAAGTCCTAATGTCGTTAAAGAACTTCTTCTTTTTCTGGGATGTTAACCCGTCAACGAGAATTCCACCCGCCAAGTAGTTTGCAATGTCCGCAAACCACGAGGTTTCATCAGCAGTCGAGTTGATAGACATTAAGGTCTCCAAGGGAAAGAATCATTGATTTCTTTGGTCGGATGATCCCCCTGGTAAGGATCCTCAAGTCTACTGAGATGATCCGCGGCTAGGTTTTCAGCTCCTTTTTTATCGCGAATTTCGATTTTAAACTCTTGGAGTAGCAAAACCCAGCGAAGAAGTCTTGGTTTGGAATCTTGATTTGTCAACAAGTACTTCAACGCGGAATGATCGGTGTAAACGATTGTTGTGGAAAGGACAAGATAGGGGCGGAACTTTTCAAAGGCATATACAACAACTAAAAGCTCTTTTTCGGTTGTCGTATAATGCAATTGTGCCCCCGTCATGGTCTTGCTAGCGTAATGGATTGGTTGGAAGTGTTTGTTCACTCTTTGGCCCAGAACCGCTCCAATAGCAAAGTCACTAGCATCGCACATCAACTCGAAAGGAGTATCTTTTTGGAAAAGGAGCTGAAAACCTTAAGCGAGTTGAAGGCTTCGATACACTCTTTGGAAAAGAGAAAAGGAGTATCTTTTTCCAAGAGGTGGGTCATCGGGCGAGCGATTTGAGAAAAATCTTTGATGAATCGATGGTAGAAGCCCGCATGACCCAGGAAACTTCTCACGCCCTTCACGGTTGAAGGTGGAGGCAACTTAGCGATAACATCGACTTTAGCACGGTCTACTTCGAGACCGGCTTTGGAGATCTTGTGTCCTAGCACAATGCCTTCTTTTACCATAAAATGGCATTTTTCCCAATTCAGAACAAGGCGAGTGTCTTCGCACCGCTGAAGCATACGTTCCAAATTGGCAAGGCAAGAAGAGAAGGAATCCCCGAAAACCGAGAAATCATCCATGAAGACTTCCCTGGTTTGTTCAACCATGTCATGGAAGATAGTTAACATGCACCTTTGGAAAGTCCCGGGGGCATTGCATAAGCCAAAAGGCATTCTTTTGTAAGCAAATGTGCCATAGGGACAAGTGAATGTTGTCTTCTCTTGATCTTGGGGATCGATGGGTATTTGGAAATAACCCGAGAAAGCATCAAGAAAGCAGTAATATTCATTACCCGCTAAACGTTCAAGCATTTGGTCCATAAAAGGTAGAGGGAAATGATCCTTTCTCATGGCATCATTGAGTTTGCGGTAGTCTATACAAACTCTCCACCCAGTAACGAGACGGGTAGAAATCAACTCGTTGTTTGCATTGGGCACAACGGTGATGCCGCCTTTCTTAGGCACACAATGGACTGGACTAACCCATGGTGAATCCGAAATAGGTTAAATCATACCCGCATCAAGAAGTTTGATAACCTCTGTTTTGATGACTTCATGGATTTTTGGATTCACTTTTCGTTGGCTTTGAATTGTGGGCTTAAAGTCGTCCTCCATGAGAATTTTGTGTGTGCAGAAGTGAGGATCAATTCCACGGATGTCGGAGATTTTCCAAGCGATAGCTTTTTTATGCTTCTTCAACACGGCGACAAGTCGGGCTTTTTCTTCTTCCTTTAGGTCCTTTGCGATGATGACGGGCGACTTCTTCTTATCTTCGAGGAACACGTACTCGAGATAGGGCGGCAACTCCTTCAGTTCTAAATCCGGAGGATTTTCGATGGGAGGCGTTTTCAGAGTCGGAGCATCGATAGCAATAACCGTGGGAGATGGTGTAGAAAGATTGTCTTCGTTGAGAAGGTTTTCAAAGAAATGCATGTCTTCATCCCCATCGGTGGGAGAATCATCATTAGCTAAGTTCACATCTCCCATGGTGGTTTCAAGATCGTTCCAAAACAAATCACTTTCTCCCAATAGAGACAGTGATGAATCAATAGAGGAAACGGTTTCAACATTGGGAAGAGAAGTAGGAATACTTTTGAAAGCATTTTGGAAGTGTTCTTCACAAGCCTCATCAAGAACGTCAATACAATTAACACTCTCGTTGCAATAAGGTTGTTTAGACAGCTTTCCCATGTTAAAGACGATTTTATCGTCACCCACTCTCATGATAAGCTCACCGGCTTCAACATCGATGAGAGTGCGACTGGTCCTCAGGAATGGACGACCCACGATCCTTAAGTTAAGAGTGAAGGACGGATACTGGCTCTTTAGGACTGATAGTAGCTGCTCTTCTGGTAGTATAGCTGGTAGCTCTGCTTATGCTAAGGGAACACGAGGGTCCATCTCGTAGTCGACGACGACGAAATCGGCCGGAAAAGTGAATTTGTCGACTCCTACAAAGACGTCTTCGGCTATCCCCACTGGATACGCAACCGTACGGTTAGCTAATTCCAAAGTCATCTTGGTGGGGACTAGCTCAGGGAGAGATAATTGCTTACAAACGCTTAGAGGCATAAGATTAATACTGGTACCTAGATCGGCTAGGGCCATGCAATTCTCTACTCCCGGGAAATTGCAAGGGATTAAGAAACGACCCGGATCACCAAGCTTGGTTGGAAATTTCCTTAAGAGCACTGCAGAGCAATTCTCATTAAGTTGGGTGTTGGCAATATCAAGAAGCTTTTCCTTGTCACTCAGAAGATCTTTAAACATTTTTACGTACTTAGGCATGTGAGCGAGAGCCTCAGCGAAGGAGATGTTAAAATTCAATTGTTTAAACATTTTGAGAAAGTTCAAAACCTGAATATCATCCTTGCTTTTGAGCTTCTCTTTCCTCAACCTTGAGGGATAAGGTATATCGGAAGAAGAGGAAGGCTTTGGGATCGAAGGATCACTCACAACCTTGGGTGGAGGAGGGGTAGCAGTAAGAGGTGGAGAAATTGGGGAAGTCGAAGGTTGGGGAATAGGAGCAGGTGACTCATTCTCCTTAGTCACAACCACCGGTGGAGGTATAGGAAGCTCGGGTTCCTTGGTACCTTTGCCACTGCGAGTGGTGATTGCTTTCATCTCCCCTCTTGGATTCGCAACGGTGTTACTCGGAAGAGTACCCGAAGAAGAGGGTTGATTACCGTGGAAGAAACTAGCCATCATGTTTCTTAAGTCATTCGTTTGACTATCCATAGTGTTTCTCATATCAGCTCTCAGATCGTTCCCTTGTTTCATCAGGTCTGCTTTCAAGTTGCGCACTTCCTGTTGAAGATTTTCCACGATCACATCGTTAGTTCTCATGTAGGTCTGCACTTCTTGGTGTAAAGCGGTGGGTTGGTTGGGAGGAGCATTGTATGCGGGTGGTTGATAAGCAGGTTGCTGGTAAACTTGGTTATTTCTTTGAGGTGGTTGTTGTTGTTTGTGAGGAGGTATGTATGGTGTACGAGGTGGTTGTTGTTGTTGAGGAGGGTGATTGAGGTTTTGTTGTTAGTTTGGGTTGTTTGGAGGAAAACCAGGTGGTGAGAGATAGTTGTTAGAGCGGTAGCTAAGCAAGTTACGGTCACCTTGAGGACGGGCTTGATAAGCGGGTTGAGGATAGGTGCCATAAGCTGCATTCACATTTTCAGAAGGGTAGTCTTGGGTGGCAGTACAAGTGGTGTAAGAGTGAGGACCCCCGCATATCTCGCATGGTTGGCTAACAGCATTGACTTGAGCGTCTTTAGCGTTTCTAGCGTTGATGTTGTTGGTGTTGCTGGCGGTTTGGGTTGCAAGCGATTCAAGAAGCGTAGTGATTTTGTCAAGTCGCTTGTCGCTGTCACTAGTACTAGCACTAGCGACATTGGTCCGAACACTCTTGGTTTGCACACGAGACTTATTCTCAATGATATCCCAAGCAGCATTGGAAGTCTTAGCCAAAAGATTACCCCCCGAGGCACTGTTTAGTGAATCTTGGTCATTCATGTTTAAACCATTATAAAAAGTATTGATTTGATGCACTTTGGTAAAACCATGTTGTGGGCATTTTCTTAAAAGATCTTTAAAACGGTCCCAAGATTCACTAAACGACTCATCGTACTTTTGTTCAAAATTGATAATTTCATTCCGCAAAGCGGTAGTACGAGAGGGTGGGAAAAAGTAATTGATAAACTTGGTTTCCAAATCCGTCCACGAAAGAATACTCTGTGGTGGTTCCTTAGCAAGCCAATGACGGGCTTGTCCCTCTAAAGAAAAGGGAAAAAGTTGTAACCGGATTACCTCTTGTGGAACACCATTGAATTTGACCGTATTGGTGAGTTGCAAGAATCTCTTGATGTGGTCATGTGGATCATCAATGGTACGCCCCAAGAATGGTTGAGCAGAGACCATCTGGATAAAGCCGGATTTGAGCTCAAAATTGTTGGCTGCAATCGTGGGTATAACAATTGGATCAGTGTTGCCATCTACATGAGCTTGTAGAAGTTCAATCATCGGGCGATTATCCGGTAGAGGCTCATTGTTGTTGTTATTATTCATGTTGTTGAAAGGTGGGTTGTTATTGTTATTATTATTGTTTTGAGGTGGTATGTTGTTATTGTTTTGTACACCGGCCATGTCTAAGTTATCGAGAGGCTCGGGCTCTTGATAAGACGTTGGTCGAGTGCGCATACACCTGCAAAAGAACTAACAAGGCAAAAACAAAGCAAAAATATTTTTGGTTTTTATGATTTTTTTTATTTTTAGGATTTTTGAAAATTTTATATTTTTGGTGTTTTTGAAAAATTTATGAAAAAGTAACGTTCACGGGGAACGGATCCCAAAATCCAAGTTCTCACAAAAAACTGTTGATCTTAACGAGAAGAGCTGGCAGCGGCGCCATTTAATACTAGCTTTTGCACTGGGTTCTATATTCTCTCGATATCCTCTCGAATTGATCTCGGCTCTAAGTGGAATGATTTGTTCTTGGTTAATAAAAAGGTGTTGGTTTGTTTACCTATTTTAAACTAATGACAAGAATTTAAGCGTCGAAGAGTAAAATTAAAGACTTTAAAAGTTTAAACTAAAAAGGCAAGTTTAAAAATAAATGTTTGAAAACTTTAAACTTATACTAGAAAAATAAATGGACATTCAATAAAAAATAACTCTTGGAAAACTTTGTGAAAAATAAGAACTTAGTTAGAAAATACTAAAAGAAAGTAAGATCGGAACAAAACACCTCAAATCGGAATAGTGGAAAAATGCCCTCAATCGGAATAAATTCCGATCTGAGTGATCGGAATGTAAACAAGCTCACAATCGGAATATAGGGTAAAAGAAGCAATCGGAATACTCTTAACTATGCAGATCGGAATGTCTTGAAATGGGTGCTGATCGGAATGTTGCCAAAAGGACCCTAGTCGGAATGTGTAAAAACTTGCCAATCGGAATAATCAAAAAGCATCATCAATCGGAATGTTCAACATAAGCTACAATCGGAATAATGGCAATTGGGACAAATCGGAATGACCTAAACCCTTTTCCGATCACACGATCGGAATGAGGGTTGTGTGCTTGGTCGGAATACAAGGTCGGAAAAGGGTTTCACCCTTTCCGAAAATGATGCTAATCCGAAACTTATTCAAGGGAAATAAGCTATTAGAATAAGCTAAATCCCAAAACTAGCTCGAATCCAAAATTAAGCTGATTAAATAAGCACTAAAAACAACTTTTCTAACTTTTAATAAGCAAACTTATAAATCGAATCAATAAAAAGATGAATTTTTCATAAAAACTTTAAAAAGTAAATAAGCAAAATCAACAAATAAGCCAATAAGCACAAGGATCTCAAAGCTTATTTGTGTAGAAACTTAAGGAAACATAAAAAGATTAACTTTTTAAGCACAAAATCATTGATGAACAACACGGATCATACGAGATTTGTACCAAAATCAATCAAAATCAAAGAAAGGAAGGATGAGATTAAAGATTAAAAGCTAAAAACTTGAACTTGATTAATGAAAATAAATACAAATGTTTTGATCTTGAAATAGAAAAAGATGAAATCTAGTGAGAGAAAGTTTAGAACTTTCTCTCTCTAAAACTAGAAACTACCTAAAAGACTAAGTGTGTGAAATTTGTGAAGTAGAGTCCTATTTATAGGCGTGTCTTGTGGTGGTGGGCTTGTGATTGGGCTTTGGTTTGGGCTTCTTTTTCTCCTTTCTTCTTTAGTCTTCACGCTTCTTCAAATAAACGTTTCCGACTTGGATTTGAGAAGTGTCGGTGAATAATTCCAACTCGTCTTATAATCTTTTGTTAAATAGACTCGAGTTCTTCGACATATATGAATCTTCCATCTTTGGCTCTATTCTTCGATAAATCTTCAAATAGGCACAATGACTTCAAATCTTTTGCATCTCTTGGACATTAGACTTCGTCTTGAGTCTTTTTCCTCGATAAAACCCGTGCAATCCCATGTTTTCTTCAATATTCATCCGGTTGACTCTGAAAACACAATAAACACAAAAACCACGCATAATTCCAGACAAATGATATTAAATACGTGGTTTGGTCTTGTTTTAGCCAGAATTAAGTGGTAAAAGGATGGGTGTTTTCACACCTATCAGATATATATATCTTAAGTCCAACATTGGCATCCTCCTTTCACCAATAAAACATAGTCATATAAAATCAAGTCAAATGTCGCATTACGTAGGAGACATCGCCTCGGATAAATGATTCTTCAAAATCATAAGTAGTAACGAAAATACGAACATCGCATTTATCAATTTCGTTTCGAAAGGAGATGTCCAAAAATGGCACATCACGATACGATGATAACAATCGAACTTAAACAAGTCGATATGCGATAGGTTACGAAACCATATTTACATACTCAAATATCAAACAAGTTTCACACTCGTATTCAGATAATACATAATCACCAAGATTGATGATTGGCAGTGAAACCAAATCCGATATAAACCGTATTATAAAATGTACGACAATCATTCAAGGAACATTGCTTCACGTGCATTGCCTTTAAATATCATATTATATTCATATATATACATACTACTATTCCTACATACACATAGGTTCACATAATCACAATCAATCATAAGTAATACAAGAATAGCCTTACCAGAGCCATATGGAGTAGTTGCGTGCTTAAAACCTTTTAAAACATACCAAAAGTTATAGTTTAGGTTTTTTTTATTTTTTTAAATCGACCTAGTTCTCAATAACTTGTGGCTCTGATACCAATCTGTAACACCCCCAAATTACCACGCAGCGGAATACCACTTTGGGGCGCTACTCATAGCACATCGCACACAATCATAGAAAACGTCAAAAGAGACATTGAAATATTATACAATCTTGTCTAAAAAGTTTTCCCATCCCAATATATATTAAATCAGAGTAGCGATTTGTCCCAAAAACCGTTACCAATCACAACATATACATTAAATGCTTAAAAGCAGTTTATTTATTTCAAAGGATGGAAATATAATATAAAGTTTAGACAAGTAGGCACCAACTTCCTCCTCATATGCTCCGCTACTATCCATCTTGATTACCTGAAATACATGTGTAAAATCATCAACACAAAGGTTGAGCAAGTCTATAGGTTTTACAAATCATTTTGAACACAAGCAAAGATTATAAATTTGTGGCATACTTGAAGGCAACAAGCATCTAATAATTTGCATCAACAATATTAATTGTATATAGCATAAATTGCAATAAGCTCATAGAACCGAGCCCTTAGACACTCTGTTAGGTCTAATAAGACAAGAGATTTATTAATTGTCCTTACCTCTAGATTATTGGTACATTGCCGTATACCTGACTTCTCAATACAATATGTTCAAACAGTGTGGAGGTCGGGCCTAAGCTTCTGTGACAAGTCCACACAAACTGAACCGTGGCAGCTTCCCCCAAAGATCTATTAATTGTACTAGCGGTTAACCCATCATAGGTTCATTAACGGTCCACAATTGAGGCTTTAATAATGGCAATCACTTAATGCAATTTAAAGGCAACCACGGGTTCATTCATAAAGGGACAAGCATAGCATAAAAGACTTGTGTCCTAAGTTTATAAAAACATGTATTCCCCTCGCGGGTTTAAAAACCATTTACAAGATAGTATAAAAGCGAGGCTATAGACTTACCTGATACAATCGTCACAATAGTTAATAGAGAACGAACATCAATCAAGAATAAATGTCAATGGTCGATACATGATCACACGAGACCTAAAGATAACGAGGCACGTCTTAGGATAGAGACGATAAATGAATCGTACATATATGTAATAAGTATGTTTTAATAAGTTCTTGGACATTGCATAAGTTTTATGATTATTTATAAAACTTTTAGATGAAAACTTAGTCATTTTAGTGTAATATCCCATTTGACATTTTTAGCCCATCCTAAGCCCAATAATGGTCCATTACATGATTATATCACTTAGGCCCATTTTAAATTCAGTATTTCACTCTAAATTGGTTATAAATCTCAGGTCCAATAATGGCCCATTATTCATTACAAGTGTAAGTTGGCTTTTGTGGCCCAAGTCCACTTTATATAGTTTTTGGGTTCTAAAACGCATCACAAACACGTACACTTAATATTTTACGTTGGTCGGGTCTCGGGTTCCATAATTATCAGTATATAACTAATTCCAAGATCCCCGACAAGTGGGTCCTACCACGTCGGTTTATATAAAAATTATCACATTTTACGTTAATGAGTTATAATCCGTTTATTATAATTTTCCCGATATGTCCCGCTAATTTGTTCATATCTCTTGAACCCTAAATCATCTAAGTGTGCTCTTTTTACCAAAATCATTATTAACTCATGTACTTTACTGATTACAAGTCTAATTATCCCCATTTTATATTTTTCATAGCTAATTAACCCATTTCGTAACTTAGAAGAGTGGGCTGTTTTTGGCACCCAAACTCATTTTCACCAATTCGGTCGCCATTTTCAAACCGTAAGGAACTAGTAAACCATCCAATTGATTCTACTTGTTCATGATTTTATCTACAACCTACAGTTTTACCTTTTTCATTGATTTTGAGTTCTTATATGAGAAAACAGTCCGTGAAGACAGTATGTTCAGATCTGACTAGTTTTCACTATTTTGGCCACCATTTCCAAACCGTAAGGAATTGGTAAACCATCCAATTGATTCTAGTTCTTCATGATTTTATCTTTCAAATTTTAGTTTTACATATTCGTAGGTCAGTATACAAATTTTACGAGAAAACAGTCCATCAAAACAGTATGTTCAGATCTGACTAGTTTTCACTATTTTGGTCATATCTTGCTTTCTAAAATTCGTCACGGGACAAGCCACCCGGGGATTTAATCACAAAACAATTATCTATCTTAATATGTAATTTTTTAGTATCCCAAACCTACTGATTTCTACATGCAATCTGTTTTTGCTACGGTTCAAAAATTGTTATAAATCAAATCGTTACTAGAGCTTGTTTAGCTTCATTTTAGTGTCAAAAACTCATATACAATGTCCAAATACTTATTAATTAATTCTTATATATATATATATATATTCAGAATATATGAGATCTGGTTAATATAAAAAATAAAATGAAAAGATCAAAATCAAGAGAAAAGTGGAGTAGACCTTAGATCCGAGATCTAGAAACGAAAGGACGGATACACCAAATAGATCTTCTTGGTTAGACCCGTATAATCATAGATCTAACTAAGATCTAGACATGCATTAACCATTTAATATAGTCTTCAACTTCAGCCCCATAAGTTCTTTATAACTCCTTCTTCAAGGCTCCAAATGGTTAAACTAATATCGCCATTGGTTGTGATGATCATAGGCGAATAAGTTATGATAGGATTCGAGCTTGTAAAAATTATGAAAATGGTGGTTTGGTTGTGGTGGATTTCGACCAAGGAGGAGAAAAGAGAGAGTGTGTGTGTGAAGATGGAGGCTAGGGTTTGTGTAAGAAATGAGGGGAAACCCTAGTTGCACATATATATACCCATCAAAAGTTATAAGACCTATTTACAAAGTTTATAATAGTTGAGGGCTTATGTTTGCAATTATTTTATACGGGCCTAAAATGTAAATTTCTTTGTATGTTAGTTAATAAACGTTACAGGACTCGTTCGTGGTTTATAAAATTTAATTCATCTTACGAGGATCGCGTCATTGATCTAAAAATCATTTCTCCAATAAAATGGAGTATTTATATGACTTATAAACACGAAGAACGTGTTCGTTTACCTAACTGATGATAATTTATCATTTATCGTTTTAATAACGTAAGTATCGTTTTGATAAAGATACTTCTCATTTAATCTCTCCGTAGATAAATGGAATATTAACAATTCATTCAAATCGTTTATCAAGTATCTCTCGACAATAATTTATGTAATTAAATTATTAAATTGTCGGTACTCGGGTTGTACGACTTTTGTCAAATTTTCAAATCCAATGATTTTTGTATTGCTTCAAAATAGGTTTTGAAGTATACTTCGTTATTATTTAATGAACGAAAACTCTTAATTTAAACGTTGGTCAAAATTTTCAGGTTGTTATAAGTTTACTACTTTTTTTTTGTAGTCCCTAAAAGGCCACCAACTCTTATAAAATCAACCCTTATCTGCCTCATTGTGAGGTGGAGGAGTGTGATGAGAGTGATAGTGAGGAGAAGATGTCTAGTGTTGACAAGGAGGAGAAGGGCTCTAGTAATTATGAATGATGAGGAGTCTGGTGAATCGTAGTCTTGGTGAATTATAGTTAGATGGTAAAACTGATGATAGTGGTAGTTATGTGGTCTTCTGTGGATGTTAGCTTATTTTGAATTGATTGTAGTCGGCACATAATTATTTGATGGTTTCTTTTCATGTATGAAATGGGTTTTTACATGCTTCTTTCTTTAAGTAATTTATAAATTTTTTAGGTATTTACTACTTATTTTGTGTGTTAAATCTGATCCAGAAAACATATATGCTTAAGTCATTATGAAATATACATGTTTCACCATGAATCATATGAGTCACTATGAAACATACATGTTTCACCTTGAATCATATATGCCCATAAATCATATATGATTCATAGTGACTAATATATGAGTCACTAGTCATTTTTACAGAATATTCTTATGACATCTTTCCAAAATCATCATACATCATAAAAAATAACAAATAAGATATTCAACATATTTTTTCAACAGTTCGACAAAAAGAAAAAAATTAAATTAAATATAGTAGCTATTGTTATTTTCTCAATAGCCTCGTTTTTTTCTCTCCATATCTGTTTGTATTTCTTCTTAATGAAAGAGGTATCAAATCCCTTCTCCAACACCTTAAAACGTACTTCTCCGAAATCACTAAAATATCACGGTTCTTCAAAACAGAGAATTGTGGCGACAAAGAAATTCATAACGCATCTAATGCCTACATGTACACTCAACTGATCCATCTTCAGGATTATGGTGAACCTTATTGTAGAAACTAGAAGGCGGGGGTTGAATAGTTTCTCTTCGGTTTATGTCCTAATTGAAATTCATTTCAATTAGGTTTGTCTCAAAACTACCTTTTACTTGAAAGCTAGTTGCATAATGATTAGGTTCAATTCTAATGCATTAACAATGACAAATAGTTGTTATATGTGATATAATAATGAAAGTAAGTAAAAAGTAAGGAAATAAGCAACCTAATAGGAAGACACCAAGATTTATAGTAGTTCGGCAACGAAGCTCTATATTCGTTCCTACTCCACTCCTCGAGTACACCTTACTCGAGTTTTCCACTATATCCACAAGATCCCTTCTTGGCGGATAAAACCTTACAACGTCGCTTACATTATTTTTCGACACTAAGCTAAATGTCGAGACCTAATCTTAGCTAGGAACAATCTACACAACGTCGCCTACTTCACCATTTTCTGACACAAGGCTAGATGTCGAGTTCTAATTAAAAGATAGAATCAATCTTCACAAAGTTGCCTACTTCACCATTTTCTGACACAATGCTAGATTTTGAGTTCTAATCGAAAGATAGAACCAATCTTCACGACTCTTCACTTTGAAGCTAAGTGAGAACTCACAAGACACAACTACACATCACTTTATAGTTTAGTGAGAACTAATAAGACACAACCACATATCACTTTATAATTTAGTGAGAACCAACACACAACTCTTATAACTCAATAACACATATCTAAGTATACACATGTAACTTGGATCTACACAACACAAATCCAAGTATACACATATACAATGGATTTAAGACTAATCCAAGTATTCACTAATACAATGGATTAATACAACTACTCTAAGTATACACAAATGCATTGGATCTACACAAGACACAAATAAAACAAATGATGAACATGACTAGATCTTTAGGAGAGGATGATCTTCATCAAGGCTTCATCTGTAATCACATCACAAGTATGTGAGTGATCTTCTCTTTGGACAAGGTAAAGAAGGATAAGTAAACATACTTAACACATTAAGTAATCATTTACAAATGATTAGGAATTAGAAAAGAGAAAGATGGTAGAAAGAGTGTCCAAAAAGGTTCATGGAAAATGCAGATTTGATCCACTATTTATAGGAGACAAAAGCCAACGGCTCTGTGAGCGTGGTTCCTTAATTGTCCTGTGGTTCCTTATCACTATGGAACCGCATAGGTATTTAAGGAGCCGTGGGAGTAGACTCTACTACCTTTTGTCTTTTAGTGGGGAAGATATATTTGAGGTAAGTTTTTACTTTCAAATGATATTCCTATGCCATTTGGAATATGCCATATTCAAATTTACATTTTTCCTTTTAATAATACATTTTCTTAAAAGATAGTTTATTAAAAAATCTTTTGTCACATTTGACAAAATGTAAGTTTAGGACTAATCACTTTTATGATCACTAATCATGATTAAGATATTTTAGTGCAATACTTAAATGATTATTACCTTGATGATAGTGTTTGTTAGATAATTCGTCTTATGATTGTATCTGACGATAAATGACTTTTTAATTTGTCGTGATCAAAACTAAGAAATATTAGTTAACACTAATAATGTTTTTAGGCATTAATTTGCATTAACAATCTCCCCCTTTTTATTTTGACAAACTATAAACTCATTTATGTAAAATCCAAAATTATTCGAATTATTAACGAGTTTATCACTATCATTTCTCCCCCTTTGTCGAAGCAAAAAGGTTAGCACTAGTCTTTGAAGAAGAAAAGAATTCACTTTGCTAGATGCTCCCCCTTGGTGCTTACTCCCCCTAGATTGGGGCACCAAGTGAATGAGCCAAGGTGACATGTTACACAAAGGTTAGTAGAGAGAAAAGAAACACCAATATATATATAGTCACTACCTACTAAGTAACTTGAGAGGGAGGAAGAAAAGAAATCTCAAATTAGAAGTAAGTGTTTGCTAAGTATGTCCAATGATGGTGTTTTGACAAAATCAAAGTTCAATTGGTCGAATAGAGGTAGAAAAGAAACATCCATACCAATTGAAGTGATAATATGTCAAAGGTTAAAAACTTAGAATTGGTGGAATCACCCAAAAACAAATGTAAGTTTTTAACAATGATCAACTCTTAACAATGTGTGAGAAAAAGAATTAGCGGGAAAGGAAATAACACACATAACATTCATATTACAAAAATATGATAGAACATACAAGAGAGATATTCATACACATAATATGAATATTTAAAACAACAAATAAGAAAAATAAACAACATAACCATAAAATACTCTAGTAGTGATGATAATCCTCCAAATTGCTTAAGATTTAATTGACTCAAACAACTAAAACACAAAGTATGTTGTAATTGGAAAAATAAGACGACGAGGCATCATTCGAAGATTTGTTCACGGGAACAAATACTTTAAGAGGAGGTCGAGTGAGAAGAAATTCAAGAAAATTTAGCTTGTCATACACATGAGCAAGTCCAATTTGTTGAAATCGACAACAAGCACATGAGCTTCCATGATGCAAAACAAATTCGTTAGACAGGGGAGGACCATCAAGATGAGAACGTGGTGGTGGAGAAGGAGATAATGGATAAGAAATGTTTTCACAATGCCTAGTGAGATTTGAAAAAGAAGAGAGATCATTGAGATGAGGTATGTTGCAAGGTTTAGGTGGTGTAAGAGCTTCTCTTTCTTCGGTAATTGGATCGATTGAGAAAGTTTCATTCCAATATACAATAGGAGAGAAAGAAGAAGTCTTGCAGGGTTTGGGAGAAGAGGAATCATGATGATCCTTGTTCTTCTTGATCCAAACGGGTCGAACCGAGATTTTTGGTTTCTTGGTAAGCTTAGAAGAAGAAGCTTTAGGTTTAGAAGACTGTGACAAAGAGATGTCAAGGTAAAGACTAGAAGAGTTAGACATTGTGAGGGATGAGAAGAAGAACTCCCAAAAGAAAAGAATTTAAAGAAAGTAGACAAGGCAAAGATTTGAAATGAAAAAAAATATTTCAAGGAATGTTTAGCCAAAACTGGCTAACAAAGAATCTTGAAAAAGACTGTGGTCAAAGAAAAAATACCAAAAACGAGCCAAATGTAGGCTTTTTGTTTGTGGTTCTTTAAAAGAACCTGCGGTTCCTTAAATATAAGGAGTCGTTCCCCTTTTAAGGAGCCGCATACAGTGGACTTGAAAAAGCAATTTTACAAAGTTTTGAGAAAAAATAACTCTTTCAAAATTTTGCAAATTTTGGATTTTTACCTCATTTAGCACTAGATTATGCTTTGGTTGCACAAAAGGCAACACACTCACAAAGAGTGTCTTGACAAAGGGTGACAAAATATTTAGATAACATTTTGATCAAATTTTAGTTAAGTTTTAGAGGTTGTGATAAATTAAGGTTCAATTTTAAATAAATTGAAGTTGATTAGTGTGAGCACAAAGGTTGAAACACACAAAGACTAAATCCATAAGACATCCTCATGAAAACTCATGAAGAAATAGGAAATACAAGAAATGAAATAACAACTAACTATTACAAAGTTAGCTAAACTAGTTCTTGATAGATAGTCTTCCTTGGCTTGATTTTCTTTTAAAAGCATTTATTTTTTAGAAAATCATCATTCATCTCCTAGGAGGTGGAGGCATGGAGAACAAAGTAAGCAAGAAGTCTTGCAACCTCCTATGAATTCCAAACATCTCCATTCTTAGGTTTTGAATGATGTGGTTATTATAGAGGCAACATGGACAATTTGCACCATGAGCTTCTAGAAAACCAAAGAAGTATGGATCACTCCTAAAATAGGAAACAGGAACACCTAAAATTGGAGTGTTTGAGGGAGGAGGAGGCATGGTGTCTAATGGTGAGATGGGTGAATTTGGTGGAGTGAATGGAGAGGTAACCAAAGGCTCAACAATGTCATTCATAATGGGAATGCTTTGAAAAGGTTGAGGGTTCACATCCAAGAGAGGATTAGGAGTGAAGGGTGAGGACAACTAATTCATCCTAGATTAGAATGAAGTGGAGGTAGAACCATGTGAATGGTTAGTACCAGGAGTTGAACTTGTCTTGCATGGAGCAAGAGGTGATGAGGGTGATGAAGAAATGAGAATTGGAGAAATCTCATTCGTGGGTGTATGAAAAGATGAAGAACCACGTTTAGGAAACTTGATCTTGATCTTAAGGTTTCTTTTCGATGAAGATTGTTTGGAGGAATTTGATGATCTTGTGGACACCATGGTTGTGTGTCAAGGTTTAGAAAAGAAGGCTTAGAGGATGAAGAATAAAATCAACCAATGGAGGTTTAAGAAGGAGAAGAGATGATCCAAACTAGTAATGGATTGAAAATCATTTTGATGAACAATGAAATTAGGTAGACTAGTTTGGGAAAAAGTTGGTTTTTAGCAAAAATTTCATCAATGTTTACAAAGATTTAGAGAAAACAGTATAAAGCAAAGATTCTGTCGAAAACAGAGCCTGCGGTTCCTTAAATAGGGTTGCGGTTCTTTATCACTAAGGAATTGTCCCATAGTTAAAGAACCGTGGGCAGTGGCCTCAGAAAAATGATCTTCCAGCAATTTTCAAAAGCCCAGATTTTTCACAAGGATTTATCAAGCCAAAGTGGACTATAAACCAAAATCTAGAAAGCTAACTAACAAATAAATAGCACAAAGATATGTGAATCGAAACAACGATCACATAAACAACTTAGGATTAAAATACTAAGAAATCCAACACAAAGTATTAATTAGAACACACCAAATCCTAAAAACAAGAAACATACATAAGTCTAAAGAAAGGAAATTGTTCAACATTACAAAACCACAAACATGTCAACCTTGTACCATTACCATAGCTTCATTTCTTCTTCTAGCCAAAGCTCTTGATCATCTTTCCTATGCTCTTGAATGCACCCTTTTGCTCCACTCTAAGATCATGTAACTCACCACACGTTTAAAGGTTTGAACAATAAACATGCTCAAGTCCGAAATTTTCTAGAATTTCACTAGTGGCATAGTGAGGAGGAGGAACAATATGGTCTAATCCGTCCATGAACATGTTCATGGATTGGGTGGAGTCACTCGAAGAGCCGAAATGAGCACTAGTACCTTCGTCACCTCCCATCACTTGGTGACATAGGAGTGTCCTCATCATCGGACTCTTGTGGGTCATTCCTTCTCGTACCTCGATCACTTCTCGGCTTTCGTGGTTGTACCTCTCGAATTGGCATCATAACACGGTTGACCGGTTGAAACGAGAAAGATCGAGTTCGGGAAAGTCTTCACCAACCTTTTTGAAAAGACGAGTGAGAAGCATGGCATATGGAAGATTTATGGTTGGTCTAAAAAGAGCATATGTGATCCGTCGAGCGATGTAAAATGCAATATTGTACTTGGTGTTGGTAAAGATGCAACATATCATATGTGCCATACACGCCGGGATATGATCCCGGTCTCCACCATAACAAAGCACATTTTCCCTAAGAATGTCGGCTCATCGGACCAAACAATCATTAAGGTTGCTTACGAGTATCTCATGGCGATTCAAGGATCACTTAGTAGAGTGGATACTTCGTAAAACGGTTGAGCCACGCCCTTTGGTGATGACATCATGGATGAGGTCAAGGACTAGCTCTTCGTTGTCATTTGGAGGACTATCATAAGACTCGTTTAGAGCATCAAGTCTCCATGAATCAATGAAATGACAAGTACCTTCATATGGCACACGAAGTGCCTCGCCAAATTCCTCAAGAGAGTATTGGATGAGTTTACCATTAATGATGAACTTAACAAATATTTTGTTATCATTATAGATAAGATAATATGCGCTAAATAACTCCAAGATAAATTGAGGGTAAATGGCTTCTTTGATATGTAACAAACAATCAAAGCCAATTTGAGCAAACATCATTTCGATGTAGTCATAACCTTCAATGTTCTTTTCGACAACTCTACCCTCATGAAAGCAAGGTTTTAAAGTGAACGAAAGGTATTAGCAAGGGCTGGTGAGGGACAAAACTCGGCAATATTAGGCATGTAAGTTTTAGTATGTCGGTGGTCTTTTTGATATTCCGAAGGCATGATTAGTCACCTATAAAAAATATCTCCCCAATCACTCATATGCTACATAATGACCAAAAAGCAAAATCGTGAGAATGTGTTTGATCAATTTATTGTCAAACGAAGGGTTAATCCTTATCATTCCCATGTTTACAATGAACCAAATTCATCATTGACTATAATATATGAACAATGTAAAATCAACCATGAATTTTGAACATAGGTTTTTCAAAAACATTTTTAGGTAAGCATTAACAATGCAATTACCAATTTGTTTATGGGTTCATATCAATTCCATCATTTAACCAAAAATACTTAGTCAAAATTTGGAATGTTATACAAGTGGGTTTTAGTGAAATCTCAATGAATTTGAACCTAAGGAGTCATAGTAATATAACTATGTCAACCCACATTCCTAGCAAGGTTCTAATTCAATATTAATTTTAAAAATCCCAAATTATGAAAATAAGAACCTAGAACAAATTAGTTGAAATTGAATGAATGTACTTACAATTAATTGATGTTGGAAGAGGGATGAGTTAAGCCCACAACTTGGAATCAATTAATCTTGAGTGATTTGAAGCTTTTGAAGATTCAATAATGGTGGAAAAATGAGGAACCCGTCGCCTCTATGAAGAAGAAAGGGAAGGCTTGTTTTGAAATAGCGTTGTTTAATAAAATCTGTATATTTTAGTCACCTAGTGGGGCCGCTGTTCCTTATCGATATTGAATCGTGGCTTGAACCGTGACAATTAAAGAACTGCCAGCAGTGGCAGGTTTATAACAAAGAAAAAAAAGAAATTTTCAAAACCAAGTTTTTCTAAAATAAAAAAATATATCTTAAGCCTTTTGGAAATCATTGGAACACTTCAATACTAGGTGATAATGCCTTAATGAAGGATTACGAGTTAAATCGACCAAAAAAGACCAAAACGGAGAAACGACTACTCGTAGCAAAGAAGCAAAGAAGAGAGAAACCAAGGGGTGAATCAAGACCAAGATCAATGCTCAAGAGACAAGTGACAATCTTCAAGTTGTATTAACGAAGAGCTTGTGTCATTTATAGTGGTTTAAGACGTGCCTTTCCGGCGAAAGTCTAAACGGCTTTGGTAATGAACCATACCAAGCAATTTTGTAAAATAGATTAAGATCATTTTCAAAAGTAGTCTTAATGCTATTTCAAACTATGAGAAAACTATAGATTCACTTTCTCTCCCACATGATCGGACAATTATTATTGCTAGGGTTTACAATAACAATATCCTTGGAATACTTTAATTCCAAAATATCGTAACTACAACTTATGGAGTAGTTTGGTATCTCAAGGGATTAATCAGTCATCCTAGAGATGAGCTTAATTGCACATATTACACGTGATAAAGGGCCTACTAACTGTATGGGTGCAAACCATGGAAATCATGCTTGATACTTCAAGTTACTACTAACTCACTCTACATCTCCGAAGTGAGTCAAGTATCCAAGCAATGAAGGTTTGAGAGTGTATAAGAATAGAATCACATACCACAAACAAATGTCAAGGCAAGGATGCTAAGAACAAGAACATAGTCAAGTAATGATCAAAAGAATGATCAATAGGGCGTGTGGAAGGACGAAAACGTACCTTAGCCGCAAAATGCATTCCAAGACTACAAGGAACCAATGCAATGCCCAAACATGACTAATGTGACTACTAAGTCTTAAAGGACTAGTATCACTCTCATCCATCTTGGTATCATCATTCAATGATCTTAGAAATCAAATAAGATGAGTCTTCTACAAGTATAAGTAACTCAATCCACAATCAATTAAATGATTAATTTTCATGAATACCTACACATAGCAAGATACAAACTAGTAGATACATTTCAAGAGTAAATCTAAAATGTATAAATATTACTAATCTAGATGAGATGCTATATTACCAATTAAAAGGCTTATTTTCAATGAAAAAATAGTTTTGACCAAAGAGAAACTTTAGTACAACGAAATCTTCTAATTTGAGGAGACAATGGATCGATCCAAGATTTAAAGTACAATATACTTCAAAGATCTTGAGTGACCATCTCTCTAATACTAATTGTAGAAACTAGAAGGGGGTGAATAATTTCTCTTTGGTTTATGTCCTAATTGAAATTCTTTTCAATTAGGTTTGTCTCAAAACTACCTTTTACTTGAAAGCTAGTTGCATAATGATTAGGTTCAATTTTAATTCATTAACAATGACAAATAGTTATTGTATGTGATGTAATAATGAAAGTAAGTAAAGAGTAAGAAAAGAAGCAACCTAATAAGAAGGCACCAACATTTATAGTGGTTCGGCAACGAAGCTCTATCTTCATTCTTACTCCACTCCTCGAGTACACCTTACTCGAGATTTCCACTATATCCACAAGCTCCCTTCTTGGTGGATAAAACCTTACAACGTCGCTTACATTATTTTCCGGCACTAAGCTAAATGTCGAGACCTAATCTTAGCTATGATCAATCTACACAACATTGCCTACTTCACCGTGTTTCGACACAAGGCTAGATTTCGAGTTCTAGTTAAAAGCTAGAACCAATCTTCACAAGGTTACCTACTTCACCATTTTCCAACACAAGGCTAGATGTCGAGTTCTAATCGAAATATAGAACCAATCTTCACGACTCTTCACTTTGAAGCTAAGTGATAACTCACAAGACAGAACTACACATCACTTTGTAGTTTAGCAAGAACTAACAAGACACAACCGCATATCACTTTATAGTTTAGTGAGAACTAACACACAACTCTTACAACTCAATAACACATATCCAAGTATACACATGTAACTTGGATCTACACAACACAAATCCAAGTATACACATATACAATGGATTTACACAAGACTAATCCATGTATTCACTAATACAATGGATTAACACAACTAATCCAAGTATACATAAATACATTGGATCTACACAAGACACAAAATGATGAACATGACTAGATCTTTAGGAGAGGTTGATCTTCATCAAGGCTTCATCTTTAATCACATCACAAGTATGTGAGTGATATTCTCTTTGGACAAGGTAAAAAAGGAGATTAAGGGGATAACCATAAGTAAACATACTTAACACATTAAGTGATCATTTACAAATGATTAGGAATTAGAAAAGAGAAAGATGGCAGAAAGAGTGTCCAAAAAGGTTCATGGAAAATGCAAATTTGATCCACTATTTATAGGAGACAAAAGCCAACGGATCTGTGAGCGTGGTTCCTTAATTGTCCTACGGTTCCTTATCACTATGGAACCGCATAGGCTTTTAAGGAGCCGTGGGAGTAGACTCTGCTCACTTTTGTATTTTAGTGGGGAAATAATATCCGAGGTAAGTTTTTACCTTCATAGGATATCCTATGGCATTTGGAATATCGTATATTCAAATTTACATTTTCCATTTTAATAAAACATTTTCTTAAAGAGAAAGTTTATTAAAAAATATTTTGTCACATTTGACAAAATGTAAGTTTAGGACTAATCACTTTTATGATCACTAATCATGATTAAGATATTTTAGTGAAATACTTAAATGATTATTACCTTGATGATAGTGTTTGTTAGATAATTCGTCTTATGATTGTATTTGACGATAAATGTCTTTTTAATTTGTCGTGACCAAAACTAGAAAAGATTAGTTAACATTAATAATGGTTTTAGGCATTACTTTGCATTAACACTTTTTATAAAGCATAAACACAAAACAAGTCAATAACTGAGCAAAAATCATATATGTTATGAGTCAAGAGACTCATGTATGTTTCTTAGAGACTCATATATGAGTCATCATGACTCATATATGTTTCATGGTGACTCATATATGGTTCACCATGATTCTGTTACAAAAAGGCTATATTGTTACTTATATTACAAACAAGATTTACATATGTACGGTTCCATATACGAGTCATCATTACTTATGTATGTTGCATGGTGACTCATATATGAGTCACCATGATTCTTTCATAAAAGAGGCTATATTATTACTTGTATTACAATTTTTTTACATATGTACAGTTTCATATATGAGTAACCATGACTCATATAAGAGTCATAGTGACTCATATATGAGTCACCATGCATGACTCATATAAATCATAGTGACTCATATATGAGTCATAGTCCGAGTTCTATAATCATAATTCCTAGTTCTGTAATCAGCTTATCAAATACAAAAATCGATCAAATTTTAATAAAAATGCTCATTCATAAATTAAAACTTGTTAAATTATGTTTGATTATCATAGTGTCATTTCATCGAACACATGATGTGCATTAACAATCATACTAGTACTAACACTTTACAATTTAGTTAGTTTGGAGAACTAGACACAACACAAGCTCATTACAACTGCTAGATATCGCATATGCAAAACATATGTTTACTACGTATATCACATGTTTAAATCTTATGTGAACAGCTAATCGCAACAAATCAAACATAACTTGAAGTATTACCTAAGAACCTCCTCTTTTGCAACAATGATAACATGTGCTTTACCTATCATAACGGTTTCATCGGAGGTCGACGGAAGATGGTGGTTTGTTGTGGAGGTCGCCGAAAAAGCGAGGTTTGTTGTGGTGGTTGCTGGGTTTGTTGTGGTTGTCGCCGGAAAAAACGTGGGAGATCGGTTTGTTGTGAAGGACGGTGGGTTTAGTGTGGATCCATTTTTTTTACTTTTTGTGTGTGAAAAATGTGATGTTTTTAAGTAGGAGATTGATTGATCATCACCATTGTATCAATGTAAGATCAATGGATATACATTGTCCATTGGGTCTTTGATACACCCCCCATCCCTAAATAAATGTGTGTTAACATTCGGAGTCAATTTGTTTAAACTTTGACTTTAAATTATTTTGTTTGTATTATATAATATTTAATGAAAATTATACCAATGAATATATATTTAAATCGCAATTCATTCATATATGTTGCATCAAGTATTACGTAACACAAACAAAATAATTTAAGATTAAATTTTTAAAAAAATGACTTAAATAAAAAGGTGTTATCTTCTCTAATAATTTAAATATTATCAATTAAAGAAAAATCAATATTCGGAACATAACAAATTCCCAAAAAGTGTTTTTTCACATGGTTTATTTGTGATGTTACATTTTCGATGCACATACAACTTTCCTAGACAATCACTCCGCAAAACGTGGGTAAAATCTCGTTGTATCAGTAGACAGATGTTCATATTTAAGGAAACAATAAATAAAAGGAAAGGATTGGAAGAGTAAAAAGAAAGTTTACTTATATAGTATACCGGAAGAGTGAGCCCTATAAAATTATTCCTTTCGAATAAACCATGAAAGTATAATTTCTATGATATTATGGAGATAACACGGGTGCTATGCTGATACAAATTTGAGAGAACGGCGATAATCCTTTATCTTTTACAGCTTATTATTTAAACGAGTTCCGGCCAAGCCAACTAATAAGCTATAGACGAATAACTGCACACGTCATATGTCATCGCTCTTGTTATTTGAGTACTAGTCGCCTACGTATTTATCCAACGCATAACCGATCACCAAAGGCTAACACAAAAAATCATCAGCAAAGATGCAGTGTTGAGCATCCGCGATTTTATTTTAGTGGTCCAAAACATGGATGCTCTAAAACAGTTGCATGTTGATTCACTTGTCATATTACAACATGAATAAGATCGACTGTTAGAACAACAACGCTAGCATAAAACACTACTGTATAAGTCAATAATATAACCAAAAAGTATATACATCATATGAAAAAATTCGCTAAAATGTTAAACATGTGATCTTTTGTCATCCATATACTTTCTTAGCATACGCTTGCACCCCCATCTTTAATCAAGTTTGTCAGGGTGTCGATAGATAATACTAGTAATAGATAACTTGAATCGGGTTTAAAAGTAAAAGAACGAAAATGTGATGTTTATGAGGCCAAGACATTCCCTACTTTGTGTTGCGCTATTCCAAAAGAGGCACCTTCAAAGGCCTCAAACGAGGCTTCTCGAGCTTCATGGTACATGTCACAACCACTGCAACAAGTGCACAAACCACAGGCACAAGACCAAACCCGTATCTTGAAATGGAATAACATGAACAAATCGGTGTGCAGGCAGTCAAGGCTACTACATTGGTACCTGCAAAGTAAACAGTGACATTACTAGTCAAGCTTTACCAAAACATAACCATTTTGACTTTTCAGGTCAAACTAGTTGATAACTTATTCAAACATTATCAGACAAACTCCATACAAAACACGATATAACGTTGTTTTAAGTTAAACTAGGGATTGTGCCCGCGCTCCGCCGCGGCGCGTTTTACTATGATGAGACTCACCCCAATAATACAGTTTTTAGTTGACACCGAACAACAGTGAATCGTGTTACTTCTGTACCTGCAGTTGTCATTTTGTGGTTCAGATGGTCGTCTCCATTCGTTGTCTCAGAGGTGGAAGAGGCACCAAGTTCTTTTTTCCTGTCAAGTATGTCGTCGAAGCAACATAACTCATAACGGGGTCTGTATCTACAGAACATATTTAAAACCCATCACATTACTAATCAAGAAAATACTAATCCTATCTACTTCGTAAAAAAGAAGTATTACCTGCATGTGTGTGGAAGAATAAGCGTTTGGTAACCCGTCCTTTTGAAAGTTACACATCATGTACCTAAATTGACATGGAAGTTGAGTTTTCTTCAGTTTAACCAACTTCAGTTTAACATAATGGAAGTTGCACAGTCTGTGTACCTAAATTGAGATGGACGTCACCATTCACTTTGGTTACACATAATCCGCACACTAGTCTCCAGTCTCCGCTAGCATTCCTTGCTCCTTAATAATCTCTTATTGGTCTTGATGTTGGTTGGGAAAGAAACTAATCTAATGTAACCTGTAAACGCGACAAAAACAATTAAGTACCAAGTTTATCATCATTTTTGTTGCTTAAAAATTCTACAATATCAATGGAAAAAAACTAAGGCTCAATTTCAAGTTGAAAGGACGTGTTCTTGTAGTGGGTCTAATGGCTAATAAGAACTGAAGCAACTTTCTAGTGTAGAATCGACCGTTTACTTGAAGCAATAAAAATGTACAAAAATTCGGCCAAATTGGTAACATATAAAAAAAGGCATAAGCCGGATGAGAAATACACTCCTTTTGGGTTTTGCGACCTACCTGATGTATGTCGAAATCGATCCCCAGTATGAAGATGAAGAGTAGTTTTCTGGCGGTTTTGTTTTTTTACTATGAATTTGATCACGTTAGGCTAACCCGGAAAATGTGGTCTGATCCTATGATTATTTTTCGATTGATAACTTGGTGTTTTACGAATAAAGTCTACCTTTTTATATTATACAATGTATGAAGTTTTAATTGACAATTTAGTGATTAACTTTTTGAAAGGAGTTGGTACCTAGGATTTTTTTGGGTAGAAGCGATCCTTTTGGCCGAAAAAGAAACAACGCTATGGATACCATGACCGATCACCATCGATACAGAAAGCAGAAGGAACCTTTTTATCTCAGACTCGAAAGGTTCAACCACCATAAAAGCAGGAATATGAGGATTAATTTCCTTTCCATCTTCATCAACTTCTGCAGGTGCAAGGCCAGCTTTACGGGCTTCCTGAAGTTCGTTCTGCTTGCTGTATTTGTTCCCAGACTTAAACGTCCTGTCAGAAGACAACACAATATTTGCATGATTTAGTAAAATGAATAATACTTCCAAATACATTAACATACACCAACTTCCTTCTTAAAAATTCAAGTAACTTCACGTTAGAGAGAGATTGGGATCGCATTTATTTAGAATATTATCTGATAGTTCTCAGAAATCAGAGATAATAAAAAAAAGGTATCCAGCAAAACTTTTAAAAAAAAAGAAATCCCAAAACTTTCAATCAATTGTGAATAATCAGTGTTCGCAATTCCAAATACCCCTAACTGTCACTATCTGTTAAGTGTTAATGGACACCTATTTGTATATATTAGTATCATCTAGGCCATTTAGGGGGAGGCAGGTAAGGGTTGGAAACCGTAAAAAGGATATCGTAGTCAACCCGGTAATCTGCGTCAAAAGACGCTTTCCCCGGGTGAGCTGAACATGGAAAAACCTAACCCGTTTATATATATTTAACCGGTTTTCAATTAGTTCAGCCTAATCCAATTAACACAATATAAACTAATTCAAAATCAGTGTCGTTCATATATTAAAGCTACGTGCGAATTAACTAAAAATCAGATCATATAGCCAACGGGAAAAAAATGAAAATTTAATGCATTAAAATGTGTATAATCGGGACAAAACCAAAGATAAGGCCACAATGCAGCAGGTGGGACGAAGATCTAAAATCTCAAAAAATAAACCAAACATTCAAATCTTCGAAACGGAAACTCTTAATATGGAGTACAAAGTCTAAAAACATACCTCATTATTAATATTTTAATGATGCATTTGTTTCCGCAATCCTCCTTTTTTATTAGACTTATAATAAATGTGTAGGCTCGGGTATAGTGGCGTTTAGAAAAGAGACCAATCACACGTGATGGCTGCAACCTTAAAAGGTCGCCGCGCCATACAGGTAATCTCGTTTTTAAAAACGCTCGGTTATACTCATCACGGCCTATGTGAAGACTTTATTTAAACGTAGACTAACAACACAACTGCACATGATCGAACTGGAAAGACCGCCATGGCTGTTCCTTTTTCACTACTGATGTCATTTAGTTGACTTTGTAACAGAGTGACAATTAGTGTCCCAGCAACCACTCCACACAACCATAAATCTTAACGTGTATCCAAGCGTATAATAACCACACACACAGCCTACACATAAAGATTAAATTTAGTTATTAGTAAATACTGGAACTACGATTATCAGCAGCCCCAAAACCCTTAGCTCTAACGTACGCAGTGCATCTAACGAAGATGGAGAATTCATTGATATACTGAATTTCCAGTCAATAAACCAATAACATTATCTTTTTTTCATGATCAAGTAATAAACTTACATAACTTTACCTACTTGTCCACTTAAATTGTCAACCAAATTGGCACCCTCGTCATCTTTTTGCGTTTTTCTGCAGCTTCAAGTCCATATGAAAATCAGAAAATCCATGTCGTTTTGTTGATCCGAGATCTATGCCTGCAAAACATATTTATCAAGCATCATCTTATATGTACAATAGCCTAATTCATTTTCGTTTACAAATCAAACCAAACTAATATTTCGTATCACAACCGCTATAAATAAATAACATACCTGGTGGCTTGGATGACTTTGTCCTTGAGCTGCTTTTTCGGCCCTTGAGCTTCCAAGCCTTCCCGTTGGATCTAACTAATCCGCCCTGGTTTGTGGGTTTGATCAAATCATTACTGGTCGTTTTGACCCATAAACCCTTAGAAAGAAAGTGAGTGTCACCAAATAAGAACGCCACTTCCACTTTGTAGGCTTAAATAAGGCAAAATCAAGGAGAGAGTGGGCACACCCGCCATGGCTGCATCCGTAACCGGTTGCCCCGCCAAGATACGGGCGACCTTAACCTTGTTTGGGTTTCCATTGTTCATCGTAGCCTAAGAAAAAAGGGTCACCAAACAGACAATACATATCACGACAATTACCAACCCTTTCAAAGGTCGGGGCAATAATCTAGGTATCTATTATCCAACCAAGTTCGAAATGTTCATTGTTCTCTCCATTTTTTATTAATTTTTCCTATACGTGGCTCCCAACGAACCATTCAATCGCCTATAAGGCGTAAACAAACATCCCCTGATGAGATTGAAATAAAGGGCAGCTAAACTGGTGTAAACAAACAACCCCTGATGAGACTGAAATAAAGGCCAGCTAAACTGACCAAACCCTTTTACATCCTATGATACGCGCCACTTTTGGCCATCATACAGTTTAGGCCAAAATACCCTATAAGGTGGCTATATATTCTGTAAAAACAGCAAAAGTGGTCATACAATATTTGTAACTCAATATCAACTAAAAAATCTAACCCCAAACAATAAGAAGACTAAAAAAACCATACCTCTTATTCCACAAACAAAATCAACCCCAAACAATCATAAATCCTTAATTAATAACTAGCCATCACAATCGCAAATAATCAAGGTGTGCTACAAAACCACCCTCCCACCTAAGCTAACCAACATCACCTACCAACCACCTACGCCGCACAGCATGTATGGCGGCAACGAAGGGATCATCGGCAATGAAGGTTTTCCATAAAGACCATGAAAAAAACCGATCAAAGTTTATCGGAGGTGGAACCGGGCCAAACCTCAAAACCGATCTAAAATTAGTGGATGAGTGGGTGAGAATGGGTGGTTGTGTGTGTGTGTGTAAGTGGGATCTATATAACTGTGCATATAATCAACGATTGTAAACAACCCCAAATATCAACAGCCATAGTCAACTTTGAGCACACAACTTGCCATCTCAGAGAAACGTGGGTATTTGTGTGTTTTTTTAATCCATATACAGTATAACAATGAATGAGAGATATGTATATGTATAAATGTATAGAGAGATGTGAGAGATGTATAGGGGAAGATGAGAGAGCTGTGAGGGGGGTTTTGATTAAACAATTTAGGGTGTGAGGGGGGAACTGTTCATAGGGAACCGAGATTCCCCCCTTTTATTAAGGATATAATATGTTTTCTGAGACACATTTATGTGGGTTGTGTTTGCAAAAACTTTTTAAAATTAATAAATTTAAAGCAAATTGATGTTAACATGTCTGACCAAAAAAGTCAAACGCTATTCTTCAGTTTAAAAGGACTTACTTTGATATGATTCAAGGATCCACAAAGCAAAGCCGCACGACACCTTATCAAGAAAACTCAATGATCCATAAACAAGCGCACAGCCTTTGACATCTTCCCCAACTAGATAGCTTTGCATGCTTACTCCAGTCACCTATATCGTTTAATATCCGTCTTAATAGTTGCAAGTTTGGAAGTATATTACTAGAGGTGAAACTTTTTAGTTTTCACCCGTTTAGTTAAAAATGGGTCTCTTCGGGAAAGATTTTTCTAATGGGTCAAACTAGTAAATTCATATGATTTTAATTAAATTTAGATAAGTTTGAGTACACTTGACATTAAGTGGGAGCACTATGTTCTTGATTAAATTTAGATAAGTTTGAGTACACTTGACATTAAGTGGGAGCACTATGTTTTTTCTTAAAACTCATATGTTGTATAACATATTGAAGACATCATTCCATTTAAGCTAGATGATAATCCTTAAGATTGGAATGAAACTTTATTTGAGAATTTATAGAAATAAAACTAATGACTTAGGAACAAATGTTTATTGGATAAATGTATGCGCTAATCAAGTTCAACACAATGCAATATATCATTGGAGCGAGTCTTAAATGATATATTTCACTTGACATAATTTATTACATGAATGGAAACCTTATGTTTTTTAACTAAGGATTCATTATGTATATATTATATTGTGTATATGACTTGTTGTCACTTTTCCACAAGAGCAAAATGAGACGACAACAACAATATCTAATTGAGATTATTTAGATTATTGTTAATACAAATGTTTACAAATTATAAAGCATAGTGTTATATGTGTACATTGATGCTAGAGGGTAATCAATTCTAGTAAAGTGAGATTTTATTATTTATAATAAATCTGCTAACTAGATATGCTCAATCAATGAGCAATATTGCGTTACACATTAAGGAATAAGAATACTTTATATTTTAAGAAACTGTAAAGATGACTGTCAGTATATCGTTGATTTTGAATACCTAATACAAGGTATGACGATGTCCTCATACTATGACACTTGCAATAGTATGAGCATGTAGGATGAGACACTCATCTTGTTCTTCAAATCATTCACAATTTGTGAAATTTAAAATAAGTATTCGGTAAGTTTACTTAGATGGCTATTTAGCATTCTTGTAAAGAAAAGTTAAGAATGTTGGAAACATTTGACTTCAACTTGCTAAATTAGTTTTATGCAATCTATTTTAGTATTTGGATAATTGGGATGGTAAGACAGTTATTACTTTCTGATGAATAAAGATATTTGATATTTGCATTCATTCATATAATTACTGTTGTCCTATATTTTTATGTTTAAATCCTTGAATATTTGTGTAGAAATTTAAATCTATACTTATGTTTTTAGAGAGATAAAGAGATTATAGCTGATAAAATTTAGGCAGAGTAACGACTTAAAACTTCCTTATAACCGTCGGAATCCCAGATTGCAAAGAACGATCGGAATGTCCAGATCGGAATAAGTATCGAAACCCAACTATCGCAATGTGGAACCAGTCACTTTCCGATGGTGATGGTTATTGCGATGGAGACCCCTTTGCACTTGTACTTTCCGATGGAGATGGTTGCTTGAAATTCGAAATGAAGAAACAATAACTTTTTGAACTTTTGATCCAAGAAAGATTGTGTTTTAACCAAAACCAAGATACCAAAAACACTATAACACGAATCACTACGTTATATTACTTGAAATCACGATCAAACACAAAAAAAAATTTGATGATTCGGCAAGAAATACTCAACAACCTACGAAATGTTTATAAAACATACGCAACACTAAAACAAACCTATATTTCATCCCAAGCTCTTGATACCATTTGTAGAAATGTAAATCTATACTTATGTTTTTAGAGAGAGAAAGAGATAGAGAGATGGTGGATTACACACACTTCTAGAAAGAGAAAACTAATGTTTACTATGTGAAAAAGTGAATAACCACACACCCTCTCCATCTAAGGAGAGGGTTTATATACCCAAGCCCATGAGATGGGCTTGGGTTTACATTAGGCCGCCGGCCCATACAATCCATGGGCTCGGTTTTGGGCTTTGTTTAATAAATGTAAATAACTAAACTACGAGCTATGACATGGACTATTGTTGGAGTGACCGATCCTTTCTAATACGTAAAACGTATTTCCAACAATTTGATTATTCTAAATATGTCCATTGTCGGTTAGCAATATGGGAGTATTGTCTACATTAAGACAAATGTGAGTGTTGGTTATATTCTTTGAATATATGGATGGTTCCCACCAAACTCATGTGTTATTAATAAGGGATGCATATTGGACACCCCGGACTTTCGAATCGTTACTTTTGGATCCTTGTCATGAGTAAGATTTCGAAAATGGTGATTAAGTCGTCCTTAGACTTGAGATGCAAACAAGTTTGTGCATGTGTGAATATCACTTCTTGATTATATGTTAAACGCTATCTTGCAAGCGGTAGTTATAAAGGTTATAATTGGAAGTGTTGTGAAGCAGCGATCCACAGACACTTGCAGTTAATATATAATTTGTTCCTCCACTTGATATAGTGCAGATTACTACCATTGGGCCCTCTCCAGAATTAATCAGATAATTGTGTGGCCGCACCCAAAGAGTAAATCAAGATGATACTTGTTTACATTTGGTATATCTGAATTAACTTCTATAACGAGAAACTAAAAGTTAAACTATATGGAATGAGTTAGGATCCATATCCATTGTTTAACGGTACTAGTAACAAAGGGATGATTATTAGCAAGTCACATAATCGTATACCATTTATACTTTTGAGATATTCTTCTTGAAACTATACGTCAATCATTTCCGGTTATAAAAGTGTTGCTAGAGACTTTATAATGAACGTACTCTGTCTTAAACTCTCACAAGTGGGAGCTGTCGGGATATGCGATCGTTTAGCCATCGGAAATGAGTAAGCCTATCAGGGGCACACACTCATGCACGGAGACCACGTTTATTAAATATTTAATATATATACACGTGTTATATAGTTATTGAATGTTTGATATGTTTCACGATACATGTATTTAATGATTGATTAGTTTAACCGTTGGACGTTGTAAACTAATTTATACCCGTTAAAGGAGAAGGACAAATTAATATATTTTTGATACTACAATATTACATTGAAATATCGTTTATAGAATATTACGTAATATTTCCTGCTAAAATATTTTGATCAATGATTATACCAGTATATAAAATTATGACATGATTTCTTAAAGATGGAAAGTTAATTTTCTCTTTTTTTTCCTTTGATTCTCAGACACAATTTTATATGAAAATAGTGGTTGTCGGTAATAAAGATATAAGAGATATTCTTTCTTTTGTGATGGTAAAAATATCTACTACTATAAAAGGTGGCATTTTTTTTCATCCATGCTGGTGATATTTTACAACATACGAATACAAAAAGGAAACAAGAAAATTGTTTTGACTTATTCCTACTTTTTATTCGGCAGTTTTACCATCTAATACCAAATTGTTGCTTTTCTCTTTTGGTTGACATATACGATCTGTAGATGTATAAAAGCCATAAAGGGTTTATTATTTATATACTGCATCCTTCTATTTGTTTATCATATTCGAACATATATCCTAAGGATATACGAATATTGATTAAGCAAATACCGCAACACTTGTTGTTTGATCTTTGTGAAACAACCGCTTGTACCGTGACGTGTTGTGTGAGCAACCATAGAGACGGTAATTTAACCGTTATGTTTCAAGAATCAAGATCAAGACCCGTTTAATTGATTTTATCATTTAAACTAAAGGTTAGTATTTATATTGTTTTATTTATGTGTTAATCTTAAATATCAAACTAGACCCATTCCGATGCGCACCCGTAGTTAAATGGTTAACTAGTTCTAAAATCCCAACAGTTGTGTGGTGTTTCAATTTTGGTCAAGAATGGTGAACGGTGGACGATGGCGGTGGACGGAAAGATTATTTTCGGAGGAAAAGTGAAAAGGTGATAATGTACGGTTCTATTTTTGTGTGGTTTCAGTGGAGAATGTCCAAGTATAATGAAGTACTATTTCGTTACTCATTTTTAAATATTCTTACTTTTATTTTACGCCCAATATTGTTCACCTGCTTTATTTTAGGCTAACGCAATACTAAAAAATTATTAATTTACAATTTAGTACCTATTACAATTTACTTGAAGATATATTTCATCTTTAAGAAAAAAAGAAGAAGCAAGTTATTGTTTAATAAACTTTCGAAAGTTTGATTATGAGAGCCAGTTTTTTTTTCAGTGTTGTCAAACTTAGCAGTATACCATTATGAGAACTAGGGATGAGCTCGGTATCAATCTTGTCCCGAGTCGGTCCTGATTTAATGTTCTTGATCTTTTCTCGATTTAAAAAGTTATGTACCGATCCCGTACCGAACAGGATTCGAATATTGGTATCGGTACCGGTATCGTTATCACTACCGGTACCGAGGTATCGTTATCGCTACTGGTACCGAAATATCGGGATTTTCCTTTTTTTTTCGAGAATTTCCTGATTTGGTACCGGTCCCGTGCCGAATTAGTGGTCCCGAACTTTTTTTCATCTTATTTCGTATTCTCGGTACCGTACCAAACGGGATTCGGGAATCAGTACGGTTCGAGTTCGAATTCTAGATTCGAGTCGAAATGCTCATCCTTAATGAGAACCCTTTTTTATCTTGACTATATGATAAAATTAAAGAAAAAAATAAGAGAACACGCGATAACATTTTACATGGATTATAAGTTTCATACTATATAGGACGGTGCATGAGAAGGTTGTGACGTAAACAACCATAATCATACAAAAAATAAAGAGGCTAATTCTGGTTATACTAAACGTATAAAATGACCTCCGGCTTATGCAATGTAATATATGTGAACGGAAGTACCGGTATCAACTAAAAAAGCTCAAACAAAATATGATATATACAACAAGTTTTAAAATCGTGTATGATACAAATATAATTATCGTTTAGCCATCAGAAATGAGTGAGCCTGTCGGGGGCACACACTCAAACACGGAGACAACGTTTATTAAATATTTAATATATATATATACGTGTTATATAGTTATTGAATTTTTGATGTGTTTCACGATACATGTATTTAATTAGTTTAACCGTTGGGCGTTGTAAACTAATTTATACCCGTTAAAGGAGAAGGACAAATTAAAATATTTATGATACCACAATATCACATTGAAATATCGTTTATAGAATATTACGTAATATTTACTGCTAAAATATTTTGATCAATGATTATACCACTATATAAATTATGACATGATTTCTTAAAGATGGAAAGTTAATTTTCTCTTTTTTTCCTTTGATTCTCAGACATAATTTTATATGAAAATAGTGGTTGTCGGTAATAAAGATATAAGAGATATTCTTTCTTTTGTGATGGTAAAAGTATCTACTATAAAAGGTGGCATTGCTTTTCATCCATGCTGGTGATATTATACAACATACGAATACAAAAAGGAAACAAGAAAATTGTTTTGACTTGTTCCTTGTTTTCATTCGGCAGTTTTACCATCTAATACCAAATTGTTGCTTTTCTCTTTGGTTGACATATACATTCTGTAGATGTATAAAAGCCATAAAGGGTTTATTATTTATATACTGCATCCTTCTCTTTGTTTATCATATTCGAACATATATCCTAAGGATATACGAATATTGATTAAGCAAGTACCGCAACACTTGTTCTTTGATATTTGTGAAACAACCGCTAGTACCGTGACGCATTCATTTGACGTGTTGTGTGAGCAACAATAGAGACGGTAATTTAACCTTTATGTTTCAAGAATCAAGATCAAGACCCGTTAATTGATTTTATCATTTAAACTAAAGGTTAGTATTTATATTGTTTTATTTATGTGTTAATCTTAAATATCAAACTAGATCCATTCCGCTGCGCACTCGTAGTTATATGGTTAACTAGTTCTAAAATCCCTACAGTGGCATCACGAGTCAAATAGTTTGTGTTTATAGGTTACACATAGAATAAACACGCTAGATCCGCTTAAATACTCGCTTTATTTTATTTTCTATGGCAATAACAAGCATTCTTCTCATAAATTTTAATCTTGATCTAGATCTAATAAAATTGGGTAGGTTCATTAAATTGGTTAATAGACAAATTTTATTTTTATCCGGCAAAGACTTTAGCAATCACATTTGTGATGCATGCTCGTCACCAAGTACCTAGCAACTTGGTGAGGGTCTTTGATCCTCAAATTGGGGAAGACTCACTTGAGATCTTGGATCTTATATGATTTACTATTTCATATAGAGTCTATCTTCTGCTTCTACCCCTTTCTAGTATGTTTTTATGTGGCTATTTGTTTTCCATTACGAATTGCAAAACGTAGTAATACAAGATTCTAGGAATCATAAAAACGGATCTCTACTTATATCGAAACTAGCTTCAAAAGTATGTCATATTAACTACACTTATTTTTTCTTGCGAATTGGATATATGTTATTTGTTAAAAATCGTTTTTGGAATAAAGATTAATATGGACATAAGATCTATGAAAATTGGTTTTATTATAATCTAATTGTTTTGCGAAATCATATTGTCACTCGAGTTGGGCTTACATACCGTAATGATGGCTTATAAACTATCTTCTCAACGACGTGATTTGCAAAATTAATTAGTTTATAATACTTAAAAACAACTTGTTTTGTGATTTACTAATGATAGAATTGCTATTGCTCTACGTTCTCTAGTCAAGCTATCTAGGGTTTGAACGATCTTTAATGTTTTCCCGTGTCATATAGATGTTTCGGCATTTATATGATAATTATCACAAGCACTTGCGCCTTCGGACGCATGAAGAGTAGGATATAGGGTTTGATCCTTCTTTAATCGTTTCTCGCGGTAAACACGCCTAAAACTAAAGTTAAAAAAAGGTTTTCTTAACTTGTTCTAAAAAGATGATTGCATGCATCTTTTTACACGCTTTTGACATTTGTTTTCAAAACTTATGTGATACCTATTTGAATTTTTAAGTCTATGCAATCCAATGTAAAATCACTTGTAGTTGGTTTTCGTCATTTGGTCAGACCTAGGGCGAATTCCATACCCGAGGCGATTTTTGTCATAGTTCAGATCTATGCCAATTATTGCATGCTTTACATTGGTACGACTTGAGTCGAGTTCCCGGTCAGATTCGGAACCCGAGGTATAAGATGAGATGAAACATACTCTGATTTTATTACATGTAGAACAAGTTTGTTTGAGATGTTCATTGGTACTCGAAAGAGTTGTGAGAACGTCACATCCAAACACTCTACAACAATAAAATTCATGAATCGTCTCATGAATCTAAGAGTTGCACTTGTAATCCAATTAACGTTCAACGCTTACCTCTTGCCCTACTTATTATTATATGGCCAGACCTCTAATATTAAGTGGGAGTGAAACTAAGGATCTTAGTCTTATTAGTAATTAATTGGGTAGTTAATTCTATTAAGAATTTAATTATCGAAAATACTAAATTAAACTTTCTATGTTCCGATTAATTGTGTTATTGCGACATAATTCGTAAACTAAAGTTGTTTTCTTATAGAAAACAAACATAGTCTCTTTTTAAGAAAAGCGAGACTTACTCCTATCTCTTCTCATTATTTGACAAGAATAAAATAGGATCATAATCGAATAATTATCGATTGTATTTAAACTCACTTTTAATATTTCATTGTCCTAATCCGGTTCTGAAATCATTGAAAGATAACATATTTTGTGTATCTCGAGTACTTGTGTTTATAGCTACCAAAATCAATGACATCTTGCACTTGTCACGATGTAAGAGTTTAAACCGCAAAGAGTAAAGAATTTACTAGCACTTCGCTAGGTATCTTTCTTGGATTCTTGTTATTCCTTAAAGTGCTAAATACACTTGTAGCTATGTAGACGATAAAGGAAGAATTGCATGCTAAATAGTCAAGTTAATTGAAAGCATGAACGGCTAGTCCCTCATCTACACAAGTAGAATTTCATATACTTTGCTCAAATACCTAAGTACATGTATACTTGTAGGCATTTTTCAAAGATAAGGAAGTCAATAAAATTGCTATTTGCTTTCTACTGGTGATGTAACATCTTTTATGTTGACAAATCCAGTGGAAGCGTTGCAGTTTATTACTTAAATAATATCGTTGTAATATTGTCAATTTCAGTGGGAGCTACAAGATTTAATTTCTTGTTTAGTCACCTGTATTATTTCGAACTTGTTTTGAAATAACTTTCACTTCCAAATATGAACGACCATTTCTTAAAGGAAAATTGCATTTTATTTTATATGATAACATGTTGCCTTCTGATATCGCTTTTTGAAATGTTATCTATAGAATAATAATCCAAAATTCTTTATAAAAAGTTATGGTTCTAAATCTACTTATAATATTAATGACATTATCATATTGTTTACACAGTCAATCACATGTTGTATTGCTTGTCTTCATAATATGATGTTGTGCCTTACACAACTGGAAGAAATCTCAAAGTGTGTGCAAGGAACAACATATAGTTAGTTTCACTTGCCCAAAAGGTAAGAAAGCTAATAATTCTACTAGGACTTGAACACACAAGATGTTTGTTGTCCTACTACATTCAGATGTCATGATATAGTGAAAAGTTGCTTCAACATTTTTACTACATGTTTAGTAAATATAATTATGGTCATGATATAATAATCATAATTTTGAAGTATAAAATTAATTTGAAATTACTATTAAATTCAAGAGTTTGCATTCATGATTACTTTAGTTAGTATAATTATATTTTCTTGATAACACATAATTATAAAGTCCTTAAATTACTCACTGACTTATAACATAAAGTATGTAGTAAATAGTTATGTCTTTTTGTTAACACATAAATATAAGGTCTTTGAATTATTCAAAGACTTATAATGTATACTTGATATGGTATGGTTTCTTGTAAACACATTGTTCTTGCATTGTACAAGAATTATACATTATAGCATGCACTTGGTTTTAAAATACTATTGTGTAATTTGGTACACGATCAAATTGACAAGTATTTAATCCAAAGAGAAATAATTTATCTATGGAATTCTGATGTAGTCTCAAAATTACAATACTCATAGAATACCAAATTATTATGGTATGCCTAATGAGTTGAAACGAACTATATTCATATAGTTTGATTCATGACAACTTTAATTATTCTACCTCCATGATCTATCAAGGTTAGAAAATTATGTGTGTCATTAATACACCCAATATAGTTCAGACCTAGAAGGTATTCAAGACAACCCACAAATTGAAAACCCCTAATTTATTAGGGATCTTCAGTTGTTCCACTCAAACTAATCTAATCTTAAAACCTCTTGGGGTTTTTCGATTTTCCTACACTTCCTTGTTAGACGATTGTAGTGTTGGTGTTCCTCCTAGCTTAACGTAACACAAACCTTTCCTAAGGTTATTGGTTAAAGGTGATGCAAGAATTAGGGTTTATACTACAAACCCTAATTAGGGATCTTGGGAGAAATCCCAATATGTCTTGACTAAAGTTATTTAAATTTGTTAATAACTTATGAAGCATACTATTAACAAACTTGAGATAAGAATTTAAAATGTGTTTTTTGTAGTCTCTCTATTAAGAATAATTTATTGTTGCTTAAATACTTAGTATTTAGAGAATGATCTCTACTTACAAAAGTAAGTGGAAGTTATAACAAATCTTAAAGATATTCAAGAGCAAAATACATAACCTTCAAAATCCACTTGTTGATTTCATATTTTGGTTAAGCATGGAAATGTCAAACCAAAGAAAATGTTACTCTCATTCTTATATCCGCAAGGATGCCTCATCACTTCATTGATATATTAATATCAATGCTGAGGAATATAAGTTAGGAGATCTTTGTAATATACTAACTGCTAATGAATATTATCATATCTTGAATATGATCAATGTCTTAGCACTATGAATGATAAGATGCAGTCCTTAAAGGGAAAATCAATCTTTTGAATATGATTGATGTTTCGCCTAATTATAAACCTATGAGGTTGGAAGGAGTTGCTTTTGAGTAAAGACTCATAAGGACAAAATGGTATACATAATTAATGCATGGCTAATAATAGGAAGTTTTTAATTATACTCAAGTAATTGACTATAATTAAATCATTCTTCATACACGCATTGATTAAATAAAGGTGACTGATTATCATATATGTTTCTATGTATATGGAATATGTCAACTAAACTTTATAGTTCTCCTTTATGATTACTTTTAGCAATGATGGTGTATAATCAAAAGGGTATATGAGTCTATAAAATCTATATTGAGTATACAAGATAAAATGATCCAAGTATGGATTAAATCATGCATCTAGAAACAAAATCTAAAATTTAATTCAATATGATTTTGATTAAATTTAGATAAGTTCAAGTACACTTGACATTAAGTGGGAGCACTATGTTTTTCCTTAAAATTCATATGTTGTATAACATATTGAAGACATCATTCCATTTAAGCTAGATGATAATCCTTAAGATTGGAATGAAACTTCATTTGAGAATTTATGGAATAAAACTAATGACTTTGGAACAAATGTTTATTGGATAAATGTATGCGCTAATCAAGTTCAACACAATGCAATATATCATTGAAGCGAGTCTTAAATGATATATTTCACTTGACATAATTTAATACATGAATAGAAACCTTATGTTTTTTAACTAAGGATTCATTATGTATATATATTATAGTGTGTATATGACTTGTTGTCACTTTTCCACAAGAGCAAAATGAGACGACAACAACAATATCTAATTGAGAGTATTTAGATTATTGTTAATACAAATGTTTATGAATTATAAAGCATAGTGTTATATGTGTACACTGATGCTAGAGGGTAATCAATTCTAGTAAAGTGAGATTTTATTATTTATAATATATCTGCTAACTAGATATGCTCAATCAATGAGCATTATTGCATTACACATTAAGGAATAAGAATACTTTATATTTTAAGAAACTATAAAGATGACTGTCAGTATATCGTTGATTTTGAATACCTAATATAAGGTATGACGATATCCTCATACTATGACACTTGCAATAGTATGAGCATGTAGGATGAGACACTCATCTTATTCTTCAAATCATTCACAATTTGTTAAATTTAAAGTAAGTATTCGGTAAGTTTACTTAGATGACTATTTAGCATTCTTGTAAAGAAAAGTTAAGATTGTTGGAAATATTTGACTTCAACTTGCTAAATTGGTTTCATGCAATCTATTTTAGTATTTGGATAATTGGGATAGTAAGACAGTTATTACTTTCTGATGAATAAAGATATTTGATATTTGCATTCATTCATATAATTACTGTTGTCCTATATTTGTATGTTTAAATCCTTGAATATTTGATTATTCTAAATATGTCCATTGTCGGTTAGCAATATGGGAGTATTGTCTACATTAAGACTAATGTGAGTGTTGGTTATATTCTTTGAATATATGGATGGTTCCCACCAAACTCATGTGTTATTCATAAGGGATGCATATTGGACACCCCGGACTTTCGTATCGTCACTTTTGGATCCTTGTCATGAGTAAGATTTCGAAAATGGTGATTACGTCGTCCTTAGACTTGTTATGCAAACAAGTTTGTGCATGTGTGAATATCACTTCTTGATTATATTTTAAACGCTATCTTGCAAGCGGTAGTTATAAAGGTTATAATTGGAAGTGTTGTGAAGCAGCGATCCACAGACACTTGCAGTCAATATATAATTTGTTCCTCCACTTGATATAGTGTAGATTAGTACCACTGGGCCCTCTCCAGAATTAATCAGATAATTGTGTGGCCGCACCCAAAGAGTAAATCAAGATGATACTTGTTTACATTTGGTATATCTGAATTAACTTTTATAACGAGAAACTAAAAGTTAAACTATATGGAATTAGTTAGGATCCATATCCATGGTTTAACGGTACTAGTAACAAAGGGATGATTATTAGCAAGTCACATAATCGTATACCATTTATACTTTTGAGATATTCTTCTTGAAACTATACGTCAATCATTTCCGGTTATAAAAGTTTTGCTAGATACTTTATTATGAACGTACTATGTCTTAAACTCTCACAAGTGGGAGCTGTCGGGATATGCGATCGTTTAGCCATTGGAAATGAGTGAGCCTATCGGGGGCACACACTCAAACACGGAGACCACGTTTATTAAATATTTAATATATATATATATATATATATATATATATATATATATATATATATATATATATATATATATATATATATATATATATATATATATATATATATATATATATATATATATATATATATATATATATATATATATATATATATATATATATATATATATATATATATATATATATATATATATATATATATATATATATATATATATATATATATATATATATATATATATATATATATATATATATATATACGTGTTATATAGTTATTGAATGTTTGATATGTTTCACGATACATGTATTTAACGATTGATTAGTTTAACCGTTGGATGTTATAAACTAATTTATACCTGTTAAAGGAGAAGGACAATTTAAAATATTTTTGATACTACAATATTACATTGAAATATCGTTTCTAGAATATTACGTAATATTTCCTGCTAAAATATTTTGATCAATGATTATACCAGTATATAAAATTATGACATGATTTCTTAAAGATGGAAAGTTAATTTTCTCTTTTTTTCCTTTGATTCTCAGACATAATTTTATATGAAAATAGTGGTTGTCGGTAATAAAGATATAAGAGATATTCTTTCTTTTGTTATGGTAAAAATATCTACTATAAAAGGTGGCATTATTTTCATCCATGCTGGTGATATTTTACAACATACGAATACAAAAAGGAAACAAGAAAATTGTTTTGACTTGTTCCTTGTTTTTATTCGGCAGTTTTACCATCTAATACCAAATTGTTGCTTTTCTCTTTTGTTTGACCTATACATTCTGTAGATGTATAAAAGCCATAAAGGGTTTATTATTTATATACTGCATCCTTCTCTTTGTTTATCATATTCGAACATATATCCTAAGGATATACGAACATTGATTAAGAAAGTACCGCAACACTTGTTGTTTGATCTTTGTGAAACAACCGCTAGTACCGTGTCGTGTTCGTTTGACGTGTTGTGTGAGCAACCATAGAGAAGGCAATTTTACCGTTATGTTTCAAGAATCAATATCAAGACCCATTTAATTGATTTTATCATTTAAACTAAAGGTTAGTATTTATATTGTTTTATTTATGTGTTAATCTTAAATATCAAACTAGATCCATTCCGATGCGCACTCGTAGTTAAATGGTTAACTAGTTCTAAATCCCAACAGTTGTGTGGTGTTTCAATTTTGGTCAGGAATGGTGAACGGTGGACGGTGGACGGTGGCGGTGGACGGAAAGATTATTTTCGGAGGAAAAGTGAAAAGGTGATAATGTACGGTTCAATTTTTGTGTGGTTTCGGTGGAGAATGTCCAAGTATAATGAAGTACTATTTCGTTACTCATTTTTAAATATTCTTACTTTTATTTTACGTCCAATATTGTTCACCTGCTTTATTTTAGGCTAACCCAATACTAAAAAATTATTAATTTACAATTTAGTACCTATTACAATTTACTTGAAGATATATTTCATCTTTAAGAAAAAAAGAAGAAACAAGTAATTGTTTAATAAACTTTCGAAAGTTTGATTATGAGAACCACTTTTTTTTAGTGTTGTCAAACTTAGCAGTATACCATTATGAGAACTAGGGATGAGCTCGGTATTAATCTTGTCCCGAGTCGGTCCTGATTTAATGTTCTTGATCTTTTATCGATTTAAAAAGTTATGTACCGTTCTCGTACCGAACGGGATTCGAATATTGGTACCGGTATCGTTATCGCTACCGGTACCGAAAAATCAGGATTTTCTTTTTTTTCGAGAATTTCCCGATTTGGTACCGGTCCCGTGCCGAATTAGTGGTCCCGAACTTTTTTTCACCTTATTTCGTAGTCTCGGTACCGTACCAAACGGGATTCGGGAATCAGTACGGTTCCGGGTACGGTTCGAGTTCGAATTCGAGATTCGAGTCAAAATGCTCATCCTTAATGAGAACCTTGACTATATGATAAAATTAAAGAAAAAAAATAAGAGAACACGCGATATCACTTTACATGGATTATAAGTTTCATACTATATAAGACGGTGCATGAGAAGTTTGTGACGTAAACAACCATAATCATACAAAAAATAAAAAGGCTAATTCTGGTCGTACTAAACGTAGAAAATGACCTCCGGCTTATGCAATGTAATATATGTGACGGAAGTACCGGTATCAACTAAAAAAAGCTCAAACAAAATATGATGTAATACAACAAGTTTTAAAATCGTGTATGATACAAATATAATTATATTAAAATTTCTTATTCAGTTATTAATCGGTGTAAATGTATAAATACCGTCTAAATAGTAATAAAAAAATTTCCACTATCTATTTGTATTGATATACTTTACATAAATTTAAACATACGTTTACCTTTTTAGAACTATACCATTAAATACCGACTATTACTGAAAGTCGCTTAAAAATCAAGATACAATAAAAAGATGCATATTTGTGTTAATTTTATCTTAAATCGTTTTTACAAATTTAAATTTAATTTTTACATAAATTTGATGTGTAAAAATGTAATATTTTTCGCTCAAAAAATCGTTATGAAATACCCGCCGCTGCATTACGCGGGTATCATAATAGTTATTAGTTAAAACTTGAAAGATAGGAAGCAAAGAGTGAAATGGATAAGGGACGTCTAAGGCAACTTGAAAGCAATGTTTTCAATCTTTTGGGTCATACTTCGTTATAAAGTTTAATTTTCTGTCGACCTATATATAGTAATCCATTTAGTCAAATGGCTCGTTAAGAACACTGGTAATTAGAATTTGTATATTTGATGATGTTAAGTCTTTTAAAACGATCATAAGAAATAGTACTCTTGTTAATCAAATGGTTCTGCAAGTGTTATCGAAACCGGGACTTTGCTTTCTTCCACCAATATCTCTCGCCGTGCCTATTTCTTAAAATTTTAAGAGAGTTATGAGCGGTTGGGTTTCAAAGGTAATATCAAAGCCGTCATGTATGATATTGACGCTTTGACACTAAACCTCTTTGGTATCATATTTCTCGAGTAACCGTTGAGGCCCAAAATGTAGTACCGGACTACTTTTTGTTTTTTTTTAAATAATAAATAATTTAAATAAAAACTTCATTAAAAAAACATTACATTTCAAAAAAAAATAGTACAATAATTTAAAAACATAAAAAAACATAATAAAAAAACATATCGAAAAAAGCCATAACGAAAAATACATAACGAAAAAATGAACTAGTTCTCAGGAGAGGCATACAATGCGCGAATCGCATCTTTTTTACTCTTGATGATTGCCCGGTCCGAGAGACGCGTCATGGTCGTGTCGGTTTGAAGAATTTTGAAGTCCTCGGCCACCTTATACGTGTTGAAGTATTTAATTTTCGTATTCGCCTCACGTTCTATGATATCCAATTTTGACTTGCGATCTAGCTCGTATTGTTCTTTCATCATTTGTTGATACGCTTCCGGGTTTGAACCGGAACTAGCCGTTGAGTTGGAGGAACGTTGACTTTTAGGAACACAATACGCCCCGACCGACCGTGGCAAATTTACAGACGAAAACGTAAATTTTCTGGCGAAAACGTAAATTTTCAGAGGAAAACATAAATTTACAGACGTAAACGTAAATTTTCTGGCGAAAACGTAAATTCTGATGAAACGTAAATTTACTGACGAAAACGTAAATTTACTGACGAAAACGTAAATTTATTGAAGAAAACCTAAATTTTCTGACGAAAATATAAATTTACTGTGGAAAACGTAAAGTTACAAAAGAAAACGTAAATTTACTGACGAAAACGTAAATTTTCTGACGAAAAGTAAATTTACAGACGAAAACGTAAATTTACAGAAGAAACCCTAAATTTTCTTACGAAAACGTAAATTTTCTAACGAAAACATAAATTTACTATGGAAAACGTAAATTTACAGACGAAAACGTAAATTTACTGACGAAAACGTAAATTTACAGACGAAAACGTAAATTTTCTGGCGAAAACGTGTAATTACGGAGGAAAACGTAAATTTACTGACGAAAACGTGTATTTTCTGACGAAAACGTGTATCTTTTGACGAAAACGTGAATTTTCTGACGAAAACATGAATTTTCTGACGAAAACGTGTATTTTCTGACGAAAACGTAAATTTACAGACGAAAACGTAAAAATACTGATGAAAACGTAAAAATCGAACGCATACAGATAAAAACGTCTGAACATGTTAAAAGATAGGAAAATATTGTAAGTTATTGGGTTGACCTAGCCCAAACCATTTGACCCGTTAGACTCATTATTAAATGAGACTCATTTGACCCATAACCTATTTGACCCACAACCCATTTGACCCATGACCCAAACTCAACCAAACCAACCCATTTGCCACCTCTAATAAGGACTTATATAGACGGATAGACCTATGCATACCTTTGATAGCGCGCCTCCTTGCATACGTCTTTCAATCCGAATAATCCACTTGTTTCGAGATTTCTATTGTTCAAGAAATCAGCTGGATATCGAAATTATGATTTTTTTTTATGGATGGTAATCCTTAGTTGGAGAGACATGAAATGAAACGTCTCGAATTAAACTTGATAAAATAATGGTACTCTAAAAGGTGTTGGTGATTTTGTGTTACCAATAATGATTTAAGTGTAATGGATTGACTTAGTCGATCAATATGTAATCGTGATAAATGTTTATCAAATCGGGTTATGCGGAGTGTGCACTTGGTATAAAGTGTTATGTTAAAAACGCACTAGAAAATAGAATTCTCAGATTTTTAGACCTAATTTATGCCTGTTACTAAAGGTTGCGGTTTGGTTGTAATAACTGCTTTTGGCAGTTAGAACTTTTGCACAGGTTTTTGGTCATATAACGTTCTGTTGTTTAACAAAAACACAAATACTGTTCGATTCTAAGTTTTATCTGATTAGATTTTTCGATAGAACAATCAAAATACTTTGATTTAAAAGTATTTGACACAACTCTTACATGCTGTGATCCACCAAAATTCTAGCAAATAACTCATCTTTTGTACTCTAAAACACACTATTTCCTATATTCTAAAATTGGCTCTTTTGTACTCCAAAACATAGCATTTTCATGTGCTGTAAAAATGACCTTACGCTAAAGGCTACACATACTTTTTCGTGTACTTTAAATACGGACTCTTTTGTTCACTGCTGAATCACGACTTATTAATGAAAATAATTATTTGTGCCACATGTGGATCCTGGTTTCCAAAAAGGGTCCAAGCCTCTTCTTGCACTCGATAACCCTTTTCCAATGGATCTTCCCGATAGTTTATATGGTGAAAAATGGGCTTTTGTTCAATTACCATTTTCAGGTAACTTTTTCACTCTCATGCTTTTAAGTGTTGCCACATTTTTAAAACAGTTAATCCTATTTATTTTATCATTCTATTTTTCAGATGTTAAGAAGGAGCTAGCAACATTAGAGAAATCATTTGCTTTTGATGCAACTCTGGATTTGGATTTACTGGGAATTGAAATCGATGATGCGACGTTGATCCCTGGACTGGCTGTTGCATCTTCACGTGCCAGACCATTGGCAGGTTAGTATATACTACGTATTAAGTAGCTCAAATGGGTCGACTGTTATTGGGTCAAATTGGATAGTTCTTCTGGGTCCAATACGGGTGTGGCTGTGTTGGGTGCTTGTGTTGGCCACAAACACTTTTTATCCCTTATACTTCATAGATTGTTAACGCGTTTGAAAAACTATATTTAATACAATGATATTTTAATTCTTTAATAGACTGGATTAGGTTTCATGCTTAAAAAAGATACATTGTGGGCTGCTTTTACCCCGTTTGACCCGATCTCTTTTTAACTACATCTTCTTAAGTTTTGAACCATTTTAGCAGAACCTTAACCGAATTGCTACTTACAACTACAATGCACATTTTACAACATGATTAGCTGACATTTCCGTTGCTAAAATGGTCTGCATTTTGAAATTTGAGGCTAACTGGACTGCATTTTGACTCTTTTGGTATTTCTTAGTTTACGGTTTTGATGAACTTCATAAGAATGTTATGAAATAAGCAAAGATTAGTATTTTACCTGTGTAGCAAAATCCATTCTAAATTTGATTTCCAAACAAAATATAAAAATTGACCTTTAGGGTCTAAATGTCTAAACCATTGCAATAGTCTGAAAGGACGACCTCAATTGTATGTCCTTGCAGCTTGGATGAACGGGTTAGAAGTGTGTGCAGTTGAAGCTGACTTAGCTCGTTCTGATTTGGTTCTATCCGTCGGGATTGCCACCCGTTATGTATATGCCTCATACAGAAAATCACCCACGACTTCAAGTGAGGCCGAAGCTTGGGAAGCAGCAAAGAAGACCAGTGGAGGTTTGCATTTCCTAGCTATCCAAGATAGTTTGGATTCTGATGACTGTGTCGGGTTTTGGTTGTTATTAGACTTGCCACCATCACCTGTGTAAGTTTTTAAAGTCAAGAAGATGCTAGTACATATTGTGCTCGGTTATTGACTTTATCACGAAAGCCCATCGATTACTTTTACTCAAACCACTTGTATTGTTACATACCACAAGAAGCACAGGTTACGCTTTGGAAAGGATCAGATGTGAATCGGACTATATAGCACCAGGAGTAAATATGTACTTTGATCGCTTGTATTATCATATAGCTGTTCAGGAGCACACACACTTAAGAAAAGGTTGAATTTAGCTCACACATCTGGTTGGATCAGTGCATCTGTAATAATTGAGTTAGGATTAAGGTCAATATCATTACTATTCCATTTTTTTCTCAAGTAAATTTACACGTGAAGCAGTGATAGTATTTGTTTTTGAATATTATCATGGTCAAAAGATTGATTCGAAAAAGTCAGGTGCTTTTAAGGTAACACCTATTTTTGCATCAAAGAAATTCAAGGCATTTTTCCAAAAGAACATAATTCAGAATTGGTTTAAATCGATATATATGTTAAACGAAACATTTTAAGCATCTGGTATTTCGGAAAACCATGAACGAGAAAAAAGTTTACAAGGCATCATTAATAAGATTTACAACAAGGATGATTCAGACATATGCTTGTAACTGTGTAATTCATAATCATATGCCAAAAAAAAAAAATCCAGAAAAACATTTAGAAAAAACATAAAAAATAATAAATTATATATTTAAAAAAATTGGGATTCAGTTTATGGGTGGTGATATAACAGAATGGTCGGCAAGGTGATTAAAAATCACCATTACGACGAACGAGACCAAATCACATTCGTCATTATCCCAAATATTTTTATTAAAAATTGTTTAAAACACAAAAATACTGGAGTAATAAAAAAGGGGGTCAGAACAGAAAATCATGTGAAGTATGCAAATAGTCATCACTTGAACCCCTTTAAGAAAAAGCCTCACAAGGAAGGCAGTAGAATAATGTAATCATGATTTAATCATTATTACGCAAATATAATACTAATCATCATAGGCTTATAAAAATAAATAAATAAAAAGATGGCGGCCTCATAGAGAAGATTAGATTTAACAACATGGTGAAATTCAGGCATATGCTTGTCTATAAATTTAGATTAATCATTGGCCATTTAAAAATAAAAATAAAAAAGATTGGACTCAGTTTATGGGTGGTGATATAACAGTGTGGTCGGCAAGGTGGTTTTTAACCGACCGTTACGACGAACGAGACCTTATCACTTGACATCGTCATTGTCCGATCTTTCAAATAAACGAAACAATTAAAATAGAAATGAAAGTTAGAACTAAAATAGAAAAGAGGGATTGATTGAAGAAAAAGAAAGAAGGCGGCGTTGATGAAGATTGTAGGGATTGAGACTTCATTTTATAGATTGATCCGGAAGGGTTTACATGTAAAAGAAGTGGGCTTTTAGGTTAAAATGAACCGGGCCGCTCTGCCCATGCCTCTTTGGGTCTAATGTGTTCTTGTGCATATATAACAGGATTACTGATATGATATAAGTCATTGTTAACTAAATAAAATTGCGACTTCCTTAAAATAAGACATTCTCACAAATTTTCAAAAATAACATTTTTTTGTCTCTATATTTGTAAAAATCATATAACTTCTTCAAAAATATATCAAATGATCTAGGATTTTAAAACAAAGTTTCAAAGCATATTTATAAGGGTATTTATAATCATAACAACAACATTTTATCAGAATTATAAATCTTGAAATGGATTTTAAGTCATTATTTTATGTAAAATAACTCAAACCATTATAGTTACATTAATATATTTCTCTAACTTTAAATTCTCACATACATTCCAAAAATAAATTAAATTATAAGTATATTGCTTTTAAATTTAGAAACTATTATTATCTTTTATTTTATCATTTAAATCGATTATAATGATATGTTTTATGTATAATTATTGGTTTCGAGTGAAAAAAAAACACGTAAATGTAATTACAAAAGTTTAGATATAAATACGATATATATTTATTTTTCATAGATAATTTTTAGCATCGAGTGATGAAATAACATGTTGACTTTTGGATATATATAAAAAAAAATTTGGTAAATATGTTTATGTAATAACAAAACAAAACGAAGGATATTAATAGAATCAAAAAAGCTTGAGAATGATATTGACATAATTAAAAAAATAGAAGGACAATAAAGTAATATTCAATTTTCGGAAGAATATAAATATAAATGCCCCTTGTTTTTAAAACATTGTAAGTTCGTGCAATAATTTTTTGTCATGTTAACACTACGAAGAACATGCAATTATTTTGTGAGATATATAAATCAGATATTGAAATTACATCCAAACATATACTACTAAATTTATGTTACAAAAGAATATAAGAATCATGATCCAAATATGTGCTACATCCAAGGTTAAAGGCGCGTTATGGCGGCGTAAAAGCGTCGCCAAGGCGTGAGGCATGAGGCGTGGCCTCGCCTTTACGATATAAACCATGGCGCGGGTTCTAGGCGTGGCGTGAGAAAGACGTGATATGGCGGACAAAGGCGTAAGACGTGGCGAGTTTTTTCACTCAACTCCAAATTTTTTTATTTTTTAAGGAAAGAAAATTATATGTAAAAATAACAGTTTAACCTTATTGATTATGTACTGCAACTTTTTTTTTAATCTTGGTTTATATACAAACTATATAAATATAAAAATAAAGTCATATTTTTTGCCGCCTTAAGTCACGCCTTAAAAAAGCAAAAATTTCGCCTTAACCGCAAAAGTTTGAGGCTTGATTTTGCCGCCATACCACGCCTTACGCTATTTAGAATCTTGCCGACATCAACATCTCAATAATAGGATTATTGTGACCCAATTGTCATGATCAACCAACTAAGCAGCACTAGCACACCTGGGACCTATCTTAAGGGTCCACGTAGATATTAGTAATAGCGAAATTTACGCACAGGGCCTTAAATGGCTGGGTTTGTCTGGCAGAGGCCATGAATACATGGGGTTTCGAAAAGAGCCTTCATGCTCGGGAGAATATTAAGCCGAGCTACCTTTCGCCACGTGTCACCTTAACATTCGTTAAAAAAAAAGCCTCGTTATTATCGAAGGGACAGAGCTACTGTGTGTGTCAGCCTTGGGCTGTTAATGGTGGGCCCCGGTCTGAATTACTAGTCTGACAATGCGATGCTCGGTGGTTGTGTAACCCGAGCTTCATTGTATATAATTCATACTTCACCCGAGCTTTATTTGATACCTACTAGCAAAAGCCTTTCAAATAATATCTCAAAACCTTTCACCCGAGTTTTATTAAAAATCAAATTTTTTAGCAGTTAGGTTATGCCAAATCCACAATCTCTCAATACCAAAAACCCGAGTTTTATTAAAAATGGAAGTTTTTAGCAACTCGGTTATGTTTAAATCATAATCTCTTTTATATACTCCCGAGCATATTTAAATATAGCGGAGCAGCTAGAGTCTAGTTGGTGGTTTTTTGTTCATTCTACTTTATGGCGGTATGTTATTTAATGAATTTTTAATTTCATTAATAAATTTTTATGTTTATTTGTTATACATTATTGATATGTTTTTACTGTAAAATTTTAGGATTATAGTGTTACGTTGACGTGTAGAAGCAAATTATCCTTGTTACCGTTTTTCAGAGAAAGATTTACAAACACACCAAAAGAACGTTTGTTTAGGCAATCATGTTTTGGTTGGTTGTGGAATTTGCCAGAATGCGTAGAGACTGGTCTTTTAATACATTTCCTTGCTTGTTGTCAAACGGATTTTGTAGAAGAAGAGACAGAAAATATTCCGTTATGTTATGATGTTGGTGGTCATATTATAAAATTTGGCAGGGAAGAATTTTGTTTAATGACCAGTTTAAAATTTGGTGTACAGTTTAATGGTAGTTATTTAAAGGGGCCAATGCCTTTTAGGAGACGTGTTTTTTCATCAGCTTATGATACTCGTCATATACTCGTTAGGGATTTATATAGATTTGTTAAAAGCGATGCATTTGAAAACCTAAATGACTATGATGATGTACGGATTGCGTTGATAGCTGTGTTGGAGTTGGTGCTACTTGGGCATGAGTCTAGTTACGTTGTTCCAGAATGGTGCTTTAGGTTAGTTGAAAATTTAGATGCATGGAACTTGTATCCGTGGGGTTCGTATGTTTGGTCCACATTGTATAATCAGTTAAGGAATGTCGTATACGTACGTGCCGAACACCACCACGCGAATGTAGACAGAGACCAAGACGATGAACCACCCAAGTATCAATTAATGGGTTTTACATGGGCTTTCAAGGTATGTAATATGTTGTGTTTTTTGTAACTAAAATATACTACGTGTATAATTTGAAAACCATTTATTTTCAGGCTTGGATGTTGGAGAATTATAGCGTTAAAGCGGCGGAATATTTCACACGGCTTGATGGTTATCCCCGATCAATCCGGTGGTTTCGAGAAAAATAGTTTTTTCGTAGAAAAATTCCTACTTTAATTGAGGTGAGTTCTACGAAACTTAGACATTCCTATTTGACAATAATGTATTTCATAATTTTTATATGTGTTTAATTAATCTTATAATATTTTGCAAGGGTGTTATACCAAACGAAAGGTTGTTTCCCGACGAAGTTGAGATGTCGACAGACTGGTGGATTGATAGCCTTAGATATTTCAATAATGAGATTCATCTACCGCCCCAAATACCTGAGTTTGATAACCGATATAGTCGTGATGATGTACCAGCAAACGTTTACTTAGTTATGATGGAAAATGATCGAATTATCCAAGAATTGAATGCAAAAATTATGGTAAATGGTTAACATGATGTATGTAAATGTCTATCATCGAAAACTTGACGTATAATTATTCCAACTATTTTAATGCAGGCATTACAGGGTTGTGGCCAAGTCTCACCAAATAAAAATGTCGTTAATGAATCTGATTTTGGTGGGTTCGGAAATGAGTTTAATGTTACTCAATATAGTGGTTTTGTTAACATTGAGGTAATTTGTATTTTTTAATATAAGTGTCATGTTACTTTTACTTTTATGTTAATTAAAAATTACTTCGAATATATTCTATGTTAGGACCAACAACAAGATGGTTTAGGTAATTTTACCCCAGTTGGTAGCCACTTCTTTGACGATATTCGAATTCTGTCGCCATATACGCCGTCTAATAAAGTGACTCCAAACGTTTCGTTCGGGCAGCCTGCTAAGCCATCCTTAAGTCATAGTATGTATGAAATGAATAACCCGATGCCCCACGAGGGTTTTGGTCGATGCTCTAAGGTTGATCGAACATTTGAGGGTAGCTCTTCACAACATCGTGATATTCGTGACATACACCCAGTAAGTAAATCATTAGTATTATTATATTATTTATACAAGTTAATAATGTAAAATGTTTAATTTAAAAATTGTTAAATTGTAAATAATTGTCAGGAAATGATAGACCGTGAAAGAAGAGCACGTCGTCCAGGACCACAAAAAATGAGTCCATTTACATCTCTTCCGCCCACAACCAAATTAGGTCCTGGAAAACGTTGGAAAGTCAAAAAATAAGAGTGTGTTCGATAACATTACAACCTTTAATCTGGGTGATGAAGAGAACGGCGAATATTGTTTTCAGCTTCAAAATCAAAGTCAAGCCACAAAAGAATTTGTTTCGTTTGAGAATGTAGATCCCGCTAAGGTATTTTTGTTAGCTAAATATTTTTAAAACGTTATGTTAAGGCATATTGATTCTTTATTTGTTTGCCATGTTTAGGTAACGCGAGGAATGTATGCAACATACGAGGATTTTATGGAGAACCCGGGAGATATATACTTGGATTGTCATGTCAAGGGTTTTCTTGTTATAGATACGTTCTGGTATGAACTGGTTCCTCACCTTGCCAATATAAGCCTTTCAAAGCGTAGTCTGTAATGGCTGGTTGGTTGTCAGATGATGTAAGTTTATTTTTTTGTGTTCAAGTATTAACAATTTATTTACTAGCTATTGAAAATAAAATTTTTATTTTTGTTGAAACAGCAAATTAATTGTTGGATTGAGTTGATCGTTAGGCGTCGACCGCATGGGGCTGATTGGACAGTTGCTAAAACTGGGACTGCAACGTATTACCCTGGATCAAATGTTTTTTATCTTTTATTTGATAGGTTCTTGATAGGAACTTTGAATGGTTCGACGTGTCCATACCCAGCGTGGCATGAAGTACAAACTGTAAGTATTTCCATTTATATGTTATCATGGTAACATACATTTAATAGTATTTGATATAAATGATATGCGTTTTACTAATCAATTGTATATAAAAATGATTTACATTTGTAGGTGTTTATGCCAATCAATTGCGGTAGTAGTCACTGGGTAACCGCTATAATTAATTTAATTACTGACCAGGTGTTGATCTTAGACTCATTACATTGCGATATTCGAAAGGTTGCCCTGCAGAAGCAATTTTCAGAATGGTCAATTGTGGTGAACGACCTTTTGTATCGTCAAGGTTATTTTAAAAACCGCATACGTAGACCACATGATTTCAAAGTATCCTACAACGAGGTCAATTTTCCAATACCACAACAAGGAAACTATATGAATTGTGGGGTAATAACATGTTGGTTGATATACAACCTTTCTCAAGGTAGAGTCCCTAATGTTTTAGGTGAAACTAATGCATACTTTCGCCAAGTTAGAGAAGAAATGTCGAAGAATTTCTATACCCATCGTTGCGAGGATACAAGGGATTGTGGCTATACACAGAATTTGCTTGTTTGAATGTTAGCTTTCAATCTCTAAGAGTTAAAAATAAAATTTTCTGGTTTTTATTTTATTTTGTTGAAATTGTATGTTTGTTGTTATTTAGTAATATTCATAAATCAAAGTTTTTAAGAAAAAAAGCTCCTGGCATAGATGTGACTTATCAAGTAAAAAAAAGCTACTGACATTGATGTGACACAACCCTGACATTTAAAGTTGTTAGTGTGACAATACAATGAATTTATGTTTGTCTTCTAAAAAAATTCCCGACCTTAATTTTTTTAACCACTATATATACATATGTTAAATGCCAACATATTTTGTTAAATAAATCAATTAGTATGGCTGAAGATAACAATTCTCGTTACCCAAAGAATTTGTACAATTTTGTTGGTTCCGCCACACAACCTAATATGGCACGTACTTCCTCCCCAGGTCGTCTAATTGCTTCACAACCCAACCAGCCCCTTCCTTTGACCCCGGTTGTTTTTCCAACTAGTGTTGAAAAACCATTGAGGATCATACCAGGACCGGCTGGTATTCTTCAGCAAGCAAAGTATAAAAAAGCAACAGTGACAAAAGAAGTTGGTGATGTTGTTGGAACATCTACCCAAGATTATGTGAAGAAAATAGTTCAAGATGCAAGTGAGGATGATCATTTTACGCGTGACCCATGGATTTGCGCAATACAGTATTTAGCTGATGAAGGCAGTAGTGTGATCGGTTGTTTATGTGACATAAAAAGTTTTATGACACCAAGTCGACCTTCAGACTTTTTCAACAAATAAAATAAAATTTATTCTGACCAACAATATAGGATACGATCCTACCTCCTCAACATTTCTATACATAAAAAAACCTAATTGTTCTCTAGATTCAGGCCTGCACTCATTGGACGATGCTTTACAAGACCGTGAATTTATCCAAACATATACGCATGTTCCTCGAACTGAACTACATGTATATGTGTCTCGTGTCAAATTATCACCTTTGGTTGTGGCGGAACAAAACATCGACAAGGGTAAAAAACAAAGAAAACAAGATAAGCCTTCATGTTCAAGAAAACTATTTGAGTAATTTGTAACAAGTGGGGACATCTTCATTATTATATGGTATGAATTTGTAACCCACTACTTTGTAATGAATGCCCAACTTGTAGCTTTCAAAGTGACTAGTCTTATCAATCCTGCAACAGAAATAAATAAACCAGTGTTTCCATTTCATCTTCTTGTTATATATATGTCCTTACATTTAGACTACAATCCATACTCATCTTTAATTCAATCTTCTCAAAAAAAAATAACATGTCAACCTCAAATCAAAATACATTCAATTTTCAAATCAACCACAATGGCCAGTTCAAACTTAACCCCCTAAGATATGAACACGGTTCAGTACTAGATGTTAGCGTTCCACCAATGTTGTATGCATATATGGTTAGTTACATAAAATCAAAGCTAACTGTTCTATATTACACCCATATAACAATTGACAACATATACTACGCACTACCACAAATCAACAACTTACAAGGTCTGAAAAAAATAAAGAGCGATTACGATATCGATGTTATGTACGACATTGCTAAAGTTGTTGGAAAACTCCAGATTTACGTTTCTCATCAACCGGTAGATTTAACCACGGCGTTGATTCCAAATGACGGTTCATTGGAGGAATCGTTAACAGGTATCATTTCTGAAGAAACAAACCTAAAACTACAAGAATCACTCCGGTATCTACATCAAATGCAGAAACAGAAGAATAAAAGGTTAGCTCAAAATAGATCGTTCCAAATAGTTACAAAAGCAAAACCAGCTACACCATATACCCAACTCAACTACAATTTTCTAGTTCACAATAGTGGTCAATTGGTGATAGATTCAACTAATAACCCAACATATGTCAACGGTGGTACAATGATAAAAACATACCAAGAATGAAACTTAAAGATATTAAACAATATCTTTTCAACATTCTTTCTTACAAAATTCATGCTCTTTATTACAAAATAAATTATTACGAGAAATCTCACACAATCAAACTAAGAAACAACTATGACATGCATGTCATGTTCGACATCTCAGCAGCGCACGGCATGTTGGAGATATACATCGACCATGTAGGTGTGGATTTTATTATACCAAACTACATATGTTCAAATGCTGCCCTTGCAGAAATGATGGACGATGTAATAACAAGTTACGAAGGTGAAAATGAAGATGAAATAAGGAAGTAACACAAAATGATTTCACAAATGACCAAATGATTGAATGGGCAGAACAAGAACACCTGGAGAACGAGGAGATTAAGGAAATTGTCCGCCTCAGACCTAAAAGGTTCCTCTTATCTACTAACTACAACTAACATCATTTGTTAGTAGTACTACATCATCGGTTAGTAGTAATCAAACTGTCTTTGTAATATGCAAAGTTTAATGTTTAATATATTATTTTTATTTTATTTATGTATCAAATGTCATGCGAATATTATTACATTACTCATCACATGTACTATGACATTTGTTTGATTCGAATATCTAAATTAGTACATCAAATCACTGACAATGTCGTTCATCTCATATGATTTTTTCCGAGTATATCATTGCCTTAGCTGGATGCGCACATGCTTTCACTGCTTTAAATGTCAAGGAATCTGTGGACCATTTTTCTCAAATTATTTGAAGCAATTCTGATATCATTATTATAAAGTTGTGATAGCAACTACACATATTCGTAGTCTCTATATATATATCTTCAAATTAATCTCTAACCCATACAATAAACAAACAATATTTCTCCCACACTAACATAATATGGATGCTTCTTCAAATCAACTTAGAACAGATGTTATTCAGAGCATAGAAAGGGATCTACAGCATGATATCACACTTGCACACAATTTGGTGACAGAATTGAATTGTTACTTCCAACGAATGCGTGCACGTGAACCACGAATTAGGTTGGTGGAGTCTATGCAAATGACAACAATTACCAGTTACGGTTTGCATACACTTCTTATGGCTCAAGAAGCAGATCAACGTATGTATGACAACTTGAATGAAGCAAGGAAAAATTTGATTATAACTATTGCTAAGAAGGAACGATTAATTCGTAACTACAGATCGATATAAATTATCCAATCCTGTAACAACATTAACTTATTACTTTCATCTTTTGTGTGTTCCGTTGTTTTTAGTAATTCTAATAATATTATGTTTTAATACAACCCTGAATGTATCGAGTAATTAATGTTTTATCATTTTGCAAATTATAGTATTTAAATACTAATTTGCAGTTCTAAATATATCTTAAAATATATCTCAACCATGCATGTACAGGAAATTAGTATATATTCTTTTTTAAACATAATATTTTTTTCCTTTCTTTATTATTTTTTTCTTTTTTAACGTTATACAATTTTTTTTTCATCAAAAAATTCACGAATGTCATACTTTGCCCATTAATATAGTATTCAATATGACAATTATATTTTTTTGGCTTTATAACTACGTGAATAGCTCTTTAAAAATTACTCAAAATGCCAAAAAAATTTAGTTAAATAAAATCATAAAGATAAACCAAACATGCGCAAAGTAGGGATACACACGGTTTTTACTAACTTTCTAAACATTTGTAAATCTTATTACTTTACAAAAGTAAAAAAAAAAAAAAAAAACTAGAATGAAGCTCGGGTTACACAACCACCGAGCATCACATTGTCAGCCTATTAATTCAGACCGGGACCCACCATTAACAGCCCAAGGCTGACACACACAGTGCTGTGTCCTTTCGATAATAACGAGGCTAATTTTTTTTTTAAACGAATATAAAACTGACACGTGGCGCATGGTACCTCGGCTTAATATTCTCCCGAGCATGAAGGCTCTTTTCGAAAAGCCATGTATTCATGGCCTCTGCCAGACAAACACAGCCATTTAAGGCCCTGTGGGTAAATTTCGCTTAGTAATATCGGAACAAGGAAGTTGAAGGAGGTGGGGTAAAAAACTTTTTTGGACAAAAATCGTTGTATACACCAAAATAAATATACAAATATAAGGTTTTTACATTGTTTTTTTTTTTTGCAGACAATTTAAAAGTTTTTACATTGTTTTATTTCCGAGTGGGGGGTAATTCGATTTTCTAATAAGGTGCACTTTAATTAAATAAAATTTACATTAAAATTTGATTTTTTTTTGCGAGTCATGGGGGCACTGCTCCTCGCACCTTCCACATAGTCCCGCCCCTGGATATTACATACGAGAGGATGGGGCCATGTCACACATACCTAGTTAGTCATTGTCAAATTCATATACTAGTGATCTTGGAAATTTTGGGGTTTTCTTGTCAAATCAGGCATAATTTGGGGCCAGGCACGTGAAGATCAAACATAATTGATTTATATCACGTTTGATGAGTCCGGTTATTAAAGAAACTTCTTTTTTGGTGGAATCCAAGGGCTCAATCTGGGCCGTCCATAAGGAGGGACCAGATCAAATGATAAAAAACACGGAGGGACTAAAATTGCCAATTTATAAAAAGAAGACTGAGGGACCAAAACGAAAAATATGTTGTAAATCTCAACCACCCTTCATTTCTAATAAAAATCTCACAGACATTCTCTCTCTCTACATCAAACCTCTCTATACAACAAACTTTAACAAAAAAAATCCATAGATCTACACATATTAACCTTGCAAATCGCGAAATAAACACACAAATGGAAGAAATAACCATTAAATCAACCGATCCCTGAAAAAAATCGATTAAAAACAAACCGGTTCATAACGTTGATTGGTGATGATAAGGTGTTTGATGAAACGCCTAAAAGAAGAATTGAAGTTGAAAGTGCTTTGAAATCTGATGAAGGTGTTTGATTGGTGATGATAAGGTGTTTGAAATCTGATGAAGAATTGATTGGTGATGATAAGGTGGTCAATAGCAGCAGCAGATGGGTCACCCTCAGCAGTTCAGATCAACCCACCTTCCATCCCAATACCATTGGTTTATTACTAGTGATAAAACAACAAAAATATCACTGATGATAAGATATCACCGGTGATATTACACAGTAACGTGATATTTCATTGGTTTATTACTAGTGATACTTCACTAGTGATAAAACAATAAAATATCACCGGTGATATTACACAGTAACGTGATATTTTATTGGTTTATTGTGATAAAACAATAAAAAATATCAACGGTGATATAGTAACGTGATATTTCATTGGTTTATTACTAGTGATAAAACAATAAAAATATCACCGGTGATAAAATATCACCGATGATATTACACAGTAACGTGATATTTCATTGGTTTATTACTAGTGATACTTCACTAGTGATAAAACAATAAAAATATCACCGGTGATAAATTATCACTGATGATATTACACAGTAACGTGATATTTCATTGGTTTATTACTAGTGATACTTCACTAGTGATAAAATAATAAAAATATCATCGGTGATAAAATATCACTGATGATATTACACAGTAACGTGTAGCGATTCTTGTCATTGCAGAAACGTCACTACATCCGGTGAACATCCGTCTACCTCACCTACGTGCTTCATAAACGTAACTGAAAGAAAAACACTCAAAATCCCTCATTCAATTAAACACATGTCAGTTACCTCCTCCTTCTGATACAAAAGATCAATCAACAACACTTCATCATCAACATCTCCATTATCCATCTGGTCGGACGGTTGTGGTGGTTTGATGACGTGGCAGAGGCATTTGGTAGATGAGGATGACGATGATGATTATAGATGATTATGAGAAGCAAACAAGAGATCTTGAACAAAACAAGTGGAAAATCAATCACTTTTAGGGGTTTGCTACGGAGGTGATTGTGGTGGTTAGGGTTTCAGGATGGATCTGACGGTGGTGGTCAGTTGAAGAAAATGCGTAGGTGGCCGGTGGTTTGGTGATGGTGACTGGTGGCATGGTGGTAATGTGATGGTGACTGGTGGCATGGTGGTTTGGTTTGGTGATGGTGACTGGTGGCAGGTGGTTTGGTGTGAAAAAAGGAAAGAAAAATGAACTATTAAAAAAATACTTTATTTAATTAGACATAAAAATAGGTTTTGACAAATTAAATCTTAGATTAATCCCCACCCTTAGATCAAAGCTAAATGAAGGGTGGAAATTTGTCCCTTGGTTTCCACCAAAAAACAAGACTCCAAAATAACTTTTCTCCACGTTTGATATGGGAATATATGGTCACGACTCTGCCAGGCCATAGGTTTTTTTGTTTTGTCGGGTTAATTGTGAGGCCCATCACATGTTCCCTTTGGAATAAACCATGAAAGTATAATTTTTCTGATGTTATGGAGATATAACACGGGTGCTTATGTTGATGCAAATTTGAGAGAACGGCAATAAGCTACACGAATAACTGCACGCATAATGTGTCATCGTTCGCGTACGTATTTATCCAACTAATCGATCACCAAATATACGACAAACACAAAAAAATCAACAGCAAAGATGCAGTGTTGAGCATCCGCGATTTTATTTTAGTGGTCCAAAACCTGGATGCTCTAAAACAGTTGCATGTTGATTCGCTTGTCATATTACAACATGAATAAGATCGACAGTTAGAACAAAACACTACTGTATAAATCAATAATATAATCTGAAAGTATATACATCATATGAAAAAATTCGCTAAAATAATATATATATATATATAGCTAACAGAAAACATATGATCTTTTGTTATCCATATACTTTCTTAGCATACGCTTGCACCCCCGTCTTCAATCAAGTTTGTCAGGGTGTCGATAGATAATATACTAGTAATAGATAACTTGAATCGGGTTTAAAAGTAAATGAACGGAAAATGTGCTGTTTAAGAGGCCAAGACATTCCCTACTTTGTGTTGCACTATTCCAAAAGAGGCACCTTCAAAGGCCTCAAACGAGGCTTCTCGAGCTTCATGGTACATGTCACAACCACTGCAACAAGTGCACAAACCGCAGGCACAAGACCAAACCCGTATCGTGAAATGGAATAACATGAACAAATCGGCGTGCAGGCAGTCAGGGCTACTACATTGGTATCTGCAGAATAAACAGTACTAGTTAAGCTTAACCAAAACATTACCATTTTGACTTTTCAGGTCAAACTAGTTGATAACTTATTCAAATATTATCAGACAAACTACAAAAGAAACACGATATAACGTTGTTTTAAGTTAAATATTTTTTCTGCGAAACAGTTGATGTGAGTTTTGTTTGCAAAAACTCTCTAAAATTAATAAATTTAAAGCAAATTGAAGTTAACATGTCTGACCAAAAAAGTCAAACTCTATTCTTCAGTTTAAAAGGACTTACTTTGATATGATTCGAGGATCCACAAAGCAAAGCCGCATGACACCTTGTCAAGAAAACTCAAGGATCCATAAACAAACGCACAGCCTTTGACATCTTCCCCGACTAGATAGCTTTGCATGCTTACTCCAGTCACCTATATCGTTTAATATCCGCCTTACTAGTTGCAAGTTTGGAAGTATATTACTAGAGGTAAAACTTTTCAGTTTTCACCCGTTTAGTTAAAAATGGGTCTCTTCAGGAAAGATTTTTCTAATGGGTCAAACTAGTAAAACCCGAAATAGTTAACTTAAACAGAAACGGGCCAAGTGGGTGGAAATTCACTCACCGTTTTATAATGCATAAACTTTCTTAGATCATTTAACTAAAACATTTTTATGATTGCTAATAAAAAATAAAAAATTAAGGGCAGAAAATGTTTTCTCAAAGTGACCCGTTACCCAATCAGCTCGCCTGCCTGCTCATATTTCCAATTCTAAAGATTAGTAACAAGCTTGTTTTGTACCGTGATGAGTGCATTTGCAATGCCAATGACTAACGAAAGAAAGTACATCATATTCTTCAAGTTGCTTGGCATAAAGAAAATTGCTGAGCCACAAATTATCCACATAACACCTCCAACCGAAAAGAAAACTTTCAAGCGTTTGCTGGTCCATGTGAGTTCCTAAACACACAGCCAAACAATTTGGAATTAACTCTATAATTTGAATCTTGACTTTCTGAAGTCAAACTAAGTACTTACAGAAATGTAACATTTTGGTGACATGTCACATTTGTCTGCATTAACGTTAAGATTGGTCAAATGATGTTAAGAGATAAGAGATGAATGGGACCTGTAGTGCGATGGATACGATAAAGCTGCAAATGTAAATCATTGCCGGGATCTGCCAAAATTTCAGAGTCAACACACAGATACACTGAGCTTCAAATTGAAATCAACAAAGTATATCAGGGTCAAAAAGGAAAGTGGAAAAGAAAGAAACGTGTATCTATCGATCATGAGGTTTATATAGTAAGTACTTACGGACGCTTTAGAAGATTGGGCCATTCGTAGATCACTGATGACATAAAACGCTAGAAACGCCTACATTACACAATGATAAATGAGAGTTATGCCTTTCAGGATTCTTGAAAGATCTATAAACCTCAAACACACATGTGTCATTTTTTATATTCTCACCGTACGTAAAATAAAAAAAGGTTTATGAGAGCAAACCTGTGAAACGTTGGTGATTAGGCGGGTCAACATATAAACAAGAGCAACTTGGTAGTATAGAACTTTCTTAAACCAGTAAGTCCATGATATCTTTTGATAAGCATGCCCTCGAGAGTCTTCCTTTAATCTACATGTATCAAGTGTGTGGTACTTATAAGTGAACTCGATTCGAGGTTCAAATTGATCCATTTGACCTGAAAAGTCAAAAAACTATCTGATTTTGAGGATGTAAATACCTCGGCTCTCCTGTCCCAATGTGAAATATGACCACAAAGCAGCATCCAATAAATATTGACGTGTATGCAATCCACCGATACTGTTTACACACCGAGTTAACACAGTGGGAAGCAAATAAATAATTTAGAATAAACAACTATTCGTCTCAGTACCTGATTTTCGATCTCGGCTATGGTTTTTGAAGGACGAAGATGGAAGACCAAGAAAGCAATGGCATACAAGCTGAGGTTGGCAACCTTTAAACACATTTTAGTTCTATAAAACTTTAGTATCATAATCTAATTTCACGGTAGACAATTAGTTTTTACTTGTATGAGAACTACTAACCATTGAGAAGGCGTTGCGACAACTAGTCATTACTACCCTGCTTGTTGAATTAAGGGTGATGCAATTTACCATAGACCTAAAATGAGCTACCACTAGTTAGAATGCCAAAGACTAAGATAATAAATTATATGACTGCTACTTATAGAACCTAAGAGAAATAATAAGTAAGCAGATGATTACATGTGGGAGACTTGCGTAGCAGCCCATCCAACATTGAAGACAGCTGCGAAAAAACTATAACCAATTGTTTGCAACGAAGCAGATTCACTGCCGAAGATAAGACAAGGAATACAGCTTCCAAAAACTGAAGAGAATGAAACGGCTACAAGAATCGACCCTCCTGCATGCCATATCTTAAAATGCCCGAACCTGTCTATCTGCATCATCCACCAAAAAATTAATACAAATCTTCACAAACGATAACATAAAGCACTAAATCAGATATGATCCATAAAACACGCAGAAAATAAATAGGATACAACAGAACCTAAAGACAGTTGAACTAAGAGCACAACATTATATTTTTCGGAAAAGTTTCAAACAAACTCTAGCTACTTGTCAAGTTGTCAATACTAAAACGGTAATTCTAGGTGTTCGGATATGTGTTGGCACCGATTACTGTGGCTATTTATGGGACTTCAAGTCTTATTCTAACAGGATTTTGGGGTAAAAAAACAATCCTGGATATGACTTTTTTAGAAAACAAGTTAAAGGTGACAAATCGACTATATTTAACAACAAAGTATTTAGGAGGACTATGTGATTTTAGCCAACCCGACCTGCCCGTCACAAAAATTGCGGAATTTGACAGGAACCTAACTTGAACCATAACCGCAGCCTATCTAATTGCCCATTTTGACAGGAAACTACCTTAACCAATTTCACCAAACCTCAATCCTAATGTGGCAATTTTCTTGCATGTTTAAGAGTAAAACAGGTAAACAAACTCGTGTACATATTCGGGTATCACAAACATACCAGTTCACCAGCAAAAATAGTTGTGAACCCATCAGCAATCTGACCAGAAAGCATAACAGTAGCAGCATCCCTACAAAACATAAACATTGATCTTGGATTCTTGGCTAATAAAAACCTTAAAAACAACAAAATAATTGTTTTTTATACATACCTTGGGGATAAACCAATATCAGTCATAAAAACCAAAAGATAAGTAAACCAACAAGCAGCTGTGATGTCATTTAACATATGACCAACCCCATAAAACAACACTGACCACCTCCCTAGAGCTGCAGGTGCAGGTGACTCTTTTACTGCCACCTCATCAACCATCATGCTTTGCTTTACTACAACAAATCAAAAACTAACAAAATTTTGATATACATCTAATTATTACTAAATCTAGAAAGCTAAACTACAGAGGGCACGGAAGAGTGTGCAAAAGTTGTAGTCACATTTTATTAAATTTATATATAAATATGTATAATATTAAATATATATGAGTCATATAATTCGATCTCTATATAATAATTGTCCAGAGGCACCTAAAACAACGAGACAATCTTGCTGAATTTGCAACTAATGTAAAGACCATCATAAACTAAAGTAAAAATAGAAAGTACCTTTTAAAATAAGCCCATAAACTTGTTGATCAGGTCTAAAAGGTATCTAACAAGTTAAAGATTCTTTGTGTGTGTTTTGAGTATGTGTAATATATGCCTGAAAAAAAAAGGTACTAGTATATTATAAAGATGGTAAAAGATAAAGCAAAGAGTAGCTATTTAATAGCGTGGGAGTTAAGGAAGATATTGGTGGGAATATATAAAGCTAGCATGGTGGATTTTCAACACATACATGCTATCATCATCATAGGATATCTAACTTTAATTTTGTGAGATAAAATGTATGTGTTTTTTTAGAGAGTTTGGTGATGCAGAATACTGTCAATAAGCACCGCCCATAATAACCAATGTAAATTTAGTTATCAACTTGACGTATAAATTGATATCATAGTTTTATATATTTATAACATGCGGTCACGTTACGTAGAGATGAGTGTCATGAGGCTTGCTTCTTTTTAGGTCTTATCCTTCAATTTTATTTGTTGGGTTTAACACGATTCTTGTATGAAGAACGTAGTTGAGTTTCTTTTGAGAAGAAAAGTTATTTTGCATCTTTGTTTTTTGTTGGAATTCAAGGAATAAATCTCTACTTTTTATTTATTTTTGATTTAATGGTAGGAGTTATCTTAAGATTTTAAAAAAACACGGAGGGGCTATTTTTGCTAAAATGTCCAAAAGTTGAAAAAATGGGCGGAGGTACCAAAGTTGTAAATATGACGGAGTAATGAATTATCACTGGTGATATTTCACTAGCGAAAATCAATGAAATATCACTGTAAATAAAACAATGAAATATCACTGGGATATTACGCAGTAACTATGTTAATGAAATATCACTAGTGATTTCATTGGTTTATCTCTAGTGATATTTTATTGTTTTTATCAGTAACGAAATATCACTTGTGATAACCAATTTTCGTCATATTTACAATTTAGTCCTTCCGCCGCTTTTTTGCAAATTTTGGACATTTTGACAAAAATAGTCCCTCCGTGTTTTTTTTAATCTTAGGTAATAGATGGCTAGGATTAGTCCCTTAGATTCCAACAAAAAACAAGTTTTCAAAATAACCGGACTCTTCTTTTGAGTCATCGTTACGAGATTTGTAAGAAGGTTAAATGTTGTATTGTCATATTAGCGTCATATCAAATACAACATTAAAATATTATTAATTTATCTAATCATAACATTAACAAACACTTTTAATTTTATAAAATCTTTTCAACAATCATTTCATTCATTAATTTTGGAATCAAAAACTCCAACAATCTCGAGGATTGATAACGCAAAACCCTAACATTTTAAAAAAGCTCGTAGAGATGCGTTAAACAAACCCAAAAGAACGAAACACTACAAGATAATCGAACGATTTACTTTTATTAACCTTACGATCGATTACAAGAAAAAATAGAATATTGGTGTCTTGTGCATCACCCCCTCACCTCCTTTTATAGGATGAGGGGGTCGGTTATACACATGTGTCGACTAAGAAAACCCAACCTTTGCTGACGTACGTACATATTTCTACACTTAGCTACCTTCTACTTATCGTATGTGTTTAACTAGACTCGACACTGACTCTAACAATTTCCACTACTTGAACTTTATGCGTCAGTTGCATTATCTTCCGTGTCTATCTTCGTCATTTCAATCTCTTTAGATTCTACGATCTCTCTATTGAAGTGATACCTCACGTTGATATACTTCGTCCTCTCATGAGACATTGCATTTCTTGAGAGATAAATTGTCCCATGATTATCACAATTCACAACCACAGACCTTAAATTTATTCTCAGCTCAATTAGTAGACTTTTAAATCAAATACTTTCCTTAACAGCTTCTGTAAGCGCCATATACTCCGTCTCTATAATAGATAATGCAACAATATATTGCAAAGTTGCTTTCCAACTCACAACACAACCATGTACTATAAACACGTACCTATTTCATTTATAATTAAAAATATAAGTTACATTGAAAATCAAAACACATTACAAAATAAAAAAATAAAATAAAAAAATAAATTACAAAGAAAATAAAAACAGTAGAAAATAAATAAGGACAAAAAAAAAAGAAAACTAAAATATATGAGTTTGAATTTGTAACTTATTAGGCTTAAAAAAATACTATATAATACATAATAAGTTTTCTTTTCTTTTACGACTTCGATCATCAACTGTTTTCTTCGTCAAAAAAAGTTCCTTATTATCATCAACCAAAAGAACCCTCACATTAACAAAAATGAGTTTTTTCTCTTTTTGATCCTTTTCAATCTTGAGAGGTTCTAAAATTTCTTTTTTTACATGCAAAGGCCCTAGTAACGGGAATTGAAACATAGTCATAACCTTTTTAACCACTCGATCACCCCTAGTAAAAGGTTAAGGATATTATTAAAATAATAATAATAATAATAATAATAATAATAATAATAATAATAATATTTATTTATATTATTTTATATTAATTTTTAATAATAATTAATTTATAATAATAAAAATAATATTTTCTATTTTTTATATTAGTTATTTTGTTAATAATTATTGTATTAATATATTAATAATATCAAAATATTGTTTTTATTAATAGTAAAAATTTTAATGATAATAATTTAATTAGTTATTTTTTATATTTTTATGATCATCCTATTTTATTAATAATTATTTACATGATTTTTTAATATATTTTTAATATTTTATAATATATCATTATTTTTATTATTTTTCAAATAAGAATTTTTTTTAATTATATTTAAATTTTAATAATTATTATAATTAATAAATAATTATTTATTTATTTAATATTATATATATTCTAATAATTATTTTTTTAATAATTTTATATTAATTTTAAATTAATATTTTATTAATATAATAATAATTATTTTATTAAGACTATAATATAAATAGTTTTATTTATATAATAATAACTACTTTATTAAGAAATAGTAATAATAATAATTTTAATAATAATAACTTTTTTTAATAATAATAACTTTTAATTATTATTATTATTATTATTATTATTTGTATCATTTTATTATTATTATTTGTATCAGTTTATTATAATAACTTTTAATCATTAATAATAACTTTTATATAAATTGTAATGTCTGAATTACAATTTTCTAACTTATGTGTACCAAAGATGACATGTAATATACTACAACGAACCAAATAAGGCCCAAGGATTTGGCCTATAATTATTCATCTAACTAGGGATGAGCATTTTAACTCGAATCTCGAATTCGAACTCGAACTGTTCTCGAAACCGTATCGATTTTCGATACCCGAATCCCGTTCGGTACGGGATCGGGACTACGAAATAAGATGAAAAAAAATTCGGGACCACTAATTCGGTACGGGATCGGTACCAAATCCGAAAATTCCCAAAAAAACGGGAGAATCCCGATTTCCCGGTACCGGTACCGATACCGGTACTGGTACCGATACCCGAATCTCATTCGGTACGAAATTGATACATAACTTTTTAGATTGGGAAAAAATCGGAAGTACTATATCAGGACGAGATTGATCCGAGCTCATCCCTACATCTAACAGTAAGGTTTACTAGTCTTGCAAACATTTAGGATGTCTTTCGCTTAGGTTTTTGGGTTTTTGGTTTCTTTGACTCAAATTATTCAGGTGAATTTTTTAATCAAACAAAATCGAACTAAAATTCAACCGAACTGAATCAAAAATCAAATTAAAATTTGGGTTGATTTTCTGATTGACCCGAATTATCCGAATTATACTATTCATTTTTTAAAAGTTTATTATTATATGGATAACAAAAATATATTTCAAAGTATAAAAGTTAATTTTTATATTAAGATTAAATATTAATGATCACTTTTTATATATAAATATTATAAAAATATACAAAAATATAAATATATAAAAATTATATATATTTATATACTTTCTTGGTTCGAATTTCAGTTCTGACTTTCAAACCCATATTCAACCAAAGAACCGAATTTGTAGTTGGCTTCGCTTCAATTTGGGTAAATTCGGTTCGGTTCGATGTTTTTGGTTCTATTCATGTTCGGTTTTCCGTTTATTTGATTTCTTGGACACCCCTACAAACATTGGTCCATGTTTTTGTTCGCAAACTGATAAGGTTAACATAGCCGATTAATATAAACAGATCACGTCGGGTAATGTGCAAGGTTGTTGTTTCGATGCATTCAAAATTGGTTTGAATGATAAAATACATTTACTGGAATTTGATGACAAACCCACTTATATTATGAATTCAGTCAAGGATTGCGACATATAAATCCTTTGAATAACATAGGAATCGAATGTCGTATCTAATAGTACTAGGGTTGACTTTAGAGCATCCACAATAATTAAAGTTGTAAATGACTTTTACCCATCTTAAAAGGTTTTTGAAAAGGGTTTTTTTGCATTGTAACACTAGCTTTTCCAAAAGCTTTTTAACAAAGATTTGTTAGATTATAAGTCTTTTGTAAAAAGTCTTAAGCATAAGCATAATATTCATTTAATGCATTAAATGCATCAAGTTTTTAAGACTTGATGCATTGTAAATGCTCTTATTTTTGCTTTTATTATTTTCAACATTTTATGTTATTAGTGTTTGTTTCGGTTTATGAGCTTATTTGATCTCGGCTTATATTTCATAAGCTTCAATTTTATGACTTATTTTAAGAATTACGAGCTTATATAAGTTTATTATATCATAATAAATATATTTATATAAGTCAAAGTCTCAAAAAACCAGAAAATTGTACTTTTGAAATATAAGCCGAAATCCAATGAACTCATAAGCCCACATATACGAGATTCAATATCGACCGTAAACGATACAATACAGATTACAGACTAGTAGTTTGTGTAAGCAATTTAAGTAAACAATTTAAGTAGTTTGTGTGCATCAGTCCTACACAAAACATTAGAATTCATTTTACGACCAGCGTATTAGTTCAAAACGATCTTCAAATGTGTAATACGCTACTCTATTGTTCCGTTACATATTCCCAAAAAAAAAGATAAAAAGGCAAGAAAAATAAACTTGTTATTTAGATCGCAACTGTACAAAGATAATCAGGCACATGTTTCTTCGTTTTGGATGGCACAGAGGGACATCTCCAGTAATCTGCAAATACAAAGTCCTGAACTAAATCAATAAATTAAGAACTGACGTTTACAATGATACAAATAGGTAAATCCGGATATTACTATCTTGTCATATAGGCCGAGTTAGAAGCTTTAAATATAAAAGAAACATTGACCGGATCAAAACGGTGCTCTTAAGCAAGAAAACCTTCTAATTTAATCGATTGACGAAAAAGTTTTCACTTTTCGTAGTAACAATATAGTTGTCTACTCATTATTAAACACATTAACCAAACTGATCTGACCCATTTTCACTAGTGCAAGATAATGTGGTGCAAATGGACAAGTCCACAAGGAAACTAACCTTTTCTTAGGCATGTTCTGCTTGCAATTCAGCAAATTCTTCCGCTTCAGTTTTGTGCGGAGGAGCTGGGTGTGTTGGTTGTTGCCTAGCATCTGGAATATGTTCCGTAGCAACAGGGCCAGTTGTGTTAGGGTTGATAAGCTGTTCCTCTAACTCGAGTCTTGCTAGTTCGTCAAGTTCAGCTTCCAGATCACCCTGTTTTGAGAACAAAAATTCGATCAATTAGTAGTGACATAACCCAACCTTTTCCGTTACCTTTTAAGACGTCTCAGCTTCAATTGACATCTTACTTTGGAAAAATTTTACAGAAACTAAAACTCCCTTTGCAATTAAGAGAGATTTTTAATCACAAATTTTAGGGTAGTATATTACCTCGTCAATATCAGCAATAAAACCCGGAGACTGTGCAAACGCATCCTGTATCTGTTTCAAAACTTCAGTTTGCTCGTTTATCTCATCCATAGTCTTGTCAACATCGTCAATATTTCTGCATCAGAATTTTTAATTTGATAAAATCATCTATTTAAAAAACAACAAAAGTAAATAGCGTACATGCAAGCCAATCATTACTTGCGAAGTAAGAATTCAGGGTACTAAACAATTAGTTCAACACAGGCTTTTATAACAGGACCATCATCTCTGATCATTACACTTCCATCAACACTCGATCACACAATTATAATGATCAAGTAGATGTAGAAATTTCAGGTCAAACAATAATTCAATATCGAATGGGGCAAACTGGTTAAGCCATAGAATTTAATTCCATAAAAAACAAAATATACTCTTTTGACGCTATCCCCCAATTTGTGACCTCGACAACAAATAAACACTATTTTGCTCTTAATGACTAAATTCATAATTTATTTAACGCTTTAAAATATACCAAGTCAGGAGGTTGCAAATTTTAGAATAAAGTTTTGTTAGATCCAGATTGCCGCATCAACCAAGGGGTATCACTTTTTTCTGTGGTATACAAGTGTTGGAACCATACGGGAGAAAAAGTAAAGCTTAAAATTATAGTACATGTTAGGGAAAAAAAGTTGAACAGCTTACGTTGCTTTATGTATGGCCTTCATTGTTTCTGCACCGGTTCTCAAAGCATCAACGGTCTCCATGGTTACTTTTGCACCTTCCAGCATATTCATCTAATAATCAAGTTTAAACAGTAAAAAAGTGTCAATTTTTGTACATGTACAATCTCTAAAACAATTTTTAAGTTGAAGACATCACTGAATGTCACCTGGTCATGAATTCGTAACTGGAAGTTCCCAAGTTGTTGTATTTGTTGTTCATACAGTTTCTTCGTCTTTAAGCAGTGTATTGCACCTGAACAATATCAAAAAGCCAAACGAGAAATATCAGAAGATTAAACGTCCGAAGAGAGTAACAAAACATCCAGCACAGAGACCCCTGGCCCAATATAATATGTTCTATAGCTAATTGGAGTGTCATTATACTAATCAAATAATAAATTCAGCATCCAAATAAGGCCGATTCAGATTCCATATTAAATGGTACCAAATTACCAAGTAAAAAAATATGGTATTATTCGTGAGCAGTTTCATGTATTATTCCTGTTTGAAAACATTTGTAATTCCTAATCATGAAACAGAGATTAATAATAATACTGTAACAAAGCTTATTGCTTCTTGTATAAAGTGAAAGCAATGTACGCTCTAATCATCACTCGGGTTAAATTTGCTTTAATGATAGACGATAAAGAACAGAATGTTACTATGAGAACCAACACGACATAATTATAAAGATAATCGAAGAGAGAAAAAAAAAATATACCCCTTTTGTTCTTTGCTCTACTAAATTGTTTAGCCTTATCTATCTCTGCATCAACCTTCTTCTCAAGTACTCTCTCTTTCTTCTCGAGCATTTCAAGTGTCTACCAAGGAACAAGATATGAAGCATGTTTAACGACATATATACATATATTACAACACAAGTTGTATCAAATAATCACATTATGATCTCTCATCGATATGATTTACTCACACCCGATCTCCTATCTATATGGGCTTCTGATTGATTGTGTCTTCAATTTTACACAACATTCATGTCAGTAACAATTTTGTTCACCCATTATATTCAAATGGCTTATATTAACGTCAAGGTAGAAAGCATACTCTTAGCCCAATCTATAACCCAGTATTCCAACAGCTAATGTTACGTTATGATAATTACACATACATCTAACTACAAACTTAGCACCACGATATTCAAACTGACATTAATCACCATAGAACTGTACTAAGACCACTAGGCGTCGGGTTGAGTTATAGTTCCGTGTTATAGCAAAAATACTGCCACTTATAACTTACCCAAAAAAAACACCGTCCCTCGTCAGACAAATGCCCTATAACTCGGCTATACCTTGTAGAATGGTATAATGCCGTGTCTCGTACATATATCCTATAGAAACCCTAACAGATACTAACTCCGGCTAAGCCGAAGTGATCACACTATAACGCGACTAACAGTGTGGTGCTACTCGCTCTTAGAAACCGAACTGATCACACATAAAAAACCTAACAAAACACATAACAACAATACTAAAAAACGATCAAAAGCACCTTAAATCACCAAACAAAAAAACAACCAAGATGATAAAAACCAATAAAAATCAAAACTTTACCTCATTAAGCTTTTCCAAGGTCATAACAGCATTAACTTGTTTTTTGGGTTTACGAAACAAATTCATAATCATGATGAATCTTCAACTCCTGTAAAATCGATTCAAGGGTTTTGATCTTTAAATCTTGCACAAAAACGCCCTATTATGGTTATGGTTTTATAGGGGTAATTTATTCGGGGTAAATTAAAGTTACCGGGCCTGATTTGACCTGGTTTAGAAGTAATAAAGAGATGGGCCAAAATGTTTTTTACCCGATCATAAGTTATGACTATGATCCGATATTTTCGAACTTTCCAATGTTTGATTTTTTAGGCTTAGTTATTAAGAAAAGTTTTGGTATATCTAAATCTATAGTACTATTTATAGAAAGTTTATCAACTATTTTTTGAAGTGAATTTTCCAATATTTTTTATTATTATTTTTTATGTTTTAAATGTTAAATATTACCAAGTCACGGATTCAAAATTATCTGGTTAAGGAAAAAACTATTCACATGCATTATATAACCGAGTGCACAATATTTTTTACCGTAATATAATAGAGTTCAGAAGCGATGGTTAGGAATACATCTCGATGGAGCGGGTACATTTAAGATATATATGCGAAAAATCAATGTTTTTTCAAACTTAACATTAGATAGAAAAAATTCTCCGGGCACCCACGGGACACCCCTGACTCCGTCTGTGATTGCACGGAAAAAGTTACCGTTTTCCGTTGATGAAGTGTACCTCTTCTATTCGCCAACTACCACGACGATGTTCCTGAACAACTAGACGAATATATGCAAACTGGTGATATAACTTCTCAGTGATTATCTCGACGCTTCTTGTAAGAGGTTATGGCGTTATGAAGTTGTATAGAGATAGAGAAGTACTGTGAAAGCCTACACAAATCGATGTCAAAAAGTTCTTTGCTTTTCACGAGGAGATAAATGGTTTTTCTGGAATGCTAGGTAGTATTGACTGTACGAAATGGTTGCAGGCTGAGTGACCAACTGCGTACCATGCTCAATGCAATATCGTTGATTCCGGGTCATAAAGCGGTTGTTTCACAAGAGTTATAGATTTGATGGCATGCGTTCCAACAATGACATAAATGTTATATGACAATTGCCTCTTTTAAACGGTCTTCAAATCGGAAGAAATAATGTATAAATTATTGAAGCCTTATTTATCAGAAAACAACTAAACACTCGATAAAAAATACACACAAGTGTTCAAATCAGAGTACATGATTACATAAGAAAAGCAGAACTGAAAATGCACGATACGACTCCCATAAGAATGATTTTGTATTTGGACCATGTTGCCGCAGCTCCAGAATTATTTCCAACTCCAGTTCCACTCGAGGTACCAACCCTACCTCTAGAGCCTCCTCCTCTTGCATTTGCACTAGCTGTTTCAAACAAATACTTATCAACTTATCATAAATATAAAAAGTGTGTATGGATTGAATCCCGAAAAATCTAATGTAACAAATGGAATGAAAATAAGAATGTTACCAGTTGGACTACTAGCAGGTGCATCTCCAATAGAAGCATGGCCATTTTGATAGAAAACTTGTGCCTCAGGGGAATTGGGAGCCAAATTTAGAAGTTCTGCATAACACAATTTTCATTTAATTTAAGTCGGTGCATCTTAAATATGTGGTTGTAGTTGTTTCTTATCATTTTCGTTTTGCTACTTATTTTTTATTATACATGGACAAAAAAATGTCGGCATGTGAGCCAAAATCATGTTCATACTAAAAAAAATGACATTTTGACCCATTGCTAAGCCATCATAATTGATTTATTCATGTGCCACCCGTAACCATATCAGATACCGCTAAACCAAAGACATCTTACGTACGATTATCAAGGACGAAACTAGACATAAAAACTAAAACGATCATGTGCACTTATAATAAATTAAACAATACTACAGACAGAATTATTAAAATCCAGGTGAAATCCATGGTGTCCCGGGATCCTTGAGACACCCTTGGTTCCGTCCCTGACGATTATATATACTTACCGGGACATTTGGTAACATTAGCAGGAGTATGACAAACATCAGGCAACCCTAATGCAAGAGTGACATTAATAGTAAGCCCTAAATCAGGATCATTTCTATCTTTGATCACCACACACAAACACTTCTTGTTGGTGTTCAACACTTGTTTCAAACCAGTACAACAATCTGGTGTTGGAGACTTAGCATTGCCTCCAACGTAAGGCAAACATGTAGCTAGTCCGACCAACTGTTCTGTGCACTCCTGTTTAGCCTTGTCATCTGCACCGAGCGTCACGCGAGACGTCAATGCTAAGGTCAATATTACGAGCACGAATGAAAGATGAACATGGAATAGTCTATGTAAAGCCATTCGAATGAGAGGGAAAAGATGAGATGTGAGTTGAAAAAGCACTAGTGGTTTTATTTGAAGATAGAGTTGTGTGACCTGTTTGAATATATAGGGTCCCCTGACAACTTGTCAACATTTAATATTATCATCAATCATTCCATACGAACTCAAGAAAAAAAGCTTTACGTAGACCATGTGTGAAAAGTTTAATCTAAATACGAGACTATGAGAGGAAATATTACGTAGACCGTGTGTCAAAAGTTGAATATTAGAGGTCATTATCATGTGTGTCAAATTTGAAGATTGTTTTGTCTGTTTAATTAAATTAAGGAACATTTTGATTATGTACGTGCAATTACATCCAATTATTCGTTTATTTACGTTGGATTATATCCGTTTAAACATTCTAAATATTATAATAATAATAATAAATTATATATAAAATACTGAAAGATCTCTAACAATAATATATGTACTATATATTGAGCATTCCAAAGGTCGCCCATACGTATCGTTTATAGTAACAACTTTAAATTCAGGTTTGTTTAAGTCCGTTTACATATGATCGTCTAAATTCATTTATATCCGTTTATATTCGTTTACGTTTAACATGAACAAGTACAAATCTAAATAAACGAATATAACTAAAAATTTTGATTGACTATGCATTCGTTTTTCGTTTATTTGTTCGATTAAAATTAACTAGACGAATATGATCAGCATACTTTCGTTCGCGTTCGTTCGATTCTTTTATACCCCTACACGGACGGTTACACACAATCTTTAAGTTGACGGGCAACTAAGATATCAATGAGACCAAATTAGCACTAGGTCAGATGGTCGACTTTTGTTCGTGTCGACCTATATATATTCTGTCAAATGTCCACCTAAAAAAATCAAACTAAATCCGATATATTGGTTGGCAGTGTGTTATATATCGGTTGATATGGTGTGCAACTAATTTAAACAACTTAAACAAAAACCATAAGCCAACAACAACAACAACAAAAGTATATAAAATGTTGCCACGTGTGTTTGTTTATTGACATACCATAGTGGTGATTTTGGTGAAGGCAAAAGGTAGTGCTTGTTATGAGTTGTATGAAAAGATATGTGAAAGTGGGCATGGAGTTTTGAGCACTTCACCAACCCACTCAGGTTTGTGGTAAGGCATGTCTGTCTAACTTTTCATACATTTGTATTGAAATTGAAACAAATGTTGGTGTTTTAGAAATTTTTACAATTAGGTAAACTTTATATAGTTATAGTACAGTTTTTTTCTTTTTGAAATATTTAGAAGACATGTAAACATGACTAAATTTGGCGTTTAAAATTATGCGACAAAATAGTCAAGTAATTATATATATATTTTTTGTAATACTTTTAAACCTCACAATCTTTGTGTGATGCGAAAAAAGTTTGAGAAATTAGTTTTGGTCTACATCTAGGAAGATCGACTTTGAAAAGTTTCGATTAAAAAATCACGAGAACGGTTAAGTTTGAAAACATGGACAGTGAAAGCTATGTTTTTGTTTTGGTGTGGTAGGAAATAAGTTCTCTTCAAATAATTCGATAGTTACTTCGTCAGTCTTATGCTCCTAATGATGCAAGCTAGTGGCCATCATTGAAAATCAATGATGATACATGGTGATCCGTCGACCTATTGTAATCCCACCATATACATACACCAAAAGAGAATGAACAAAATATATTTTAGTGTGGATCATAGTTTTTTTCTTTTTGAAATATTTAGAAGACATGTAAACATGACTAAATTTGGTGTATATATATGTTTTTTATAATGGAACAAAATGAAGAGTATATGGTTATTTTATAGCTTTTACCCAAATATTATATCGGAAAACTTTATTATGTTTATATTTTAGTAGGGTAAATGTGAAAATACACAATATACTTTCTTAAATGATCCATCATGAGAAGTTTTTTTATGTTTTATTTTCACACTTGTCACGTAGGTAAAATAGTTTGACTTGGTCAAACGAATTGACTTTTACTGTTGAACAATTTTTTTACCGGTTACGTGTTTTATTTAATTCCACGTTGGTTTTGATTTATAAAACAAAGAGTAACAGTATTTCATTTCTTACGTATAAAACCACATCTATCCTATCCTTTCTCCCAAATTACTTTTCGAGTTTATGAACCTTAATATTCTCTTACACAATTAAAATCGATTTAGGTAAAATAGCATTTAATCTATTGTTGTAATTTGATGATTCGATTGTTTTAAACTGATGTTTCCATTTAATCTATTGTTTTAATTTGATTATTTCCAGTTTATGAACCCTAATTTTATTTATTGTCAATTGAAGGCGAATGTGATGTTTCCATTGTTTTAATATGATGATTCCATTGTTTTGCCCTAATTTTTAATCTTTCTAATTGCAGGTAAATTGGAGACGAATGGCGAAGTTTGTGGTGGATTTGCACCACGATTGGGTTGTTTATAGGCAATCTCATCTCATATACCACTGTTGACCAACGTGTAATTAATGATATTGACTTCGAAGGTAGTATGACGATTTCTTCTCGATTATCCGTAGGTTAGTGTTAGTAGCACCTGTAGCCATCTTCTATACTCTACATGGTGTTCCAATGTATATGGGTTTGAGACCCATTGCTAATGATGCCCATGTAGAAGAATTCGTAGAATGCCTATTTAAGAATGATTGTCATTTGTCTGTTTACACTGAACACCATGGGTATGATGTTTTTAATTTGGTTAATGAGGATAGGTTACAATCACACTCTAGTGATTCATTGCCATAAGTGCTGGGAGTCTGGGCACAACAGAAAAAATTGCAAGAATCCCCCAAGACCTAAACCAAAGAACTTCTATGATGTTCCTTATGAACAACAAAGTGAGAAACCAAATGAACGGGATGTGAGTGGTTTACAATCTACACAGGAAAAGCGAGTAGACATGGTTGACCCTGTTATGCCAACTTCAGAAGCCAATGATATAACTCCAATCTTAAAGAAACAAGTTGTTACATCAAAGAGTACCCAATCTGGTTTAAAAAAGCCTCCAACTGCACCTATGAAGCTTTATCAAGCCAAAATAGACAAAGGGAAAAAGTCAGCAACTGAAGGTGGAACAAGTTTAACTCCAGAGGTACACATCATTCCATAAAACAATGATAATGTAATTAACTGTAAATGAACTTAGCTTATAATTGGAAAACATATGTATAGGAACATCTTGAGGAAATGGGCAAACAGGCTTTAGAAGAGCTTCTAAGAACTGAGGCTGAAGAAAAGGCAAAGTGGGAAGCTGATGAGCAACAGAGAATAGATGATGAAGATGCTTGAAAAGTATACTATAATGAGTTCAAATCATGGGAGGTATATGGGTCTTCAACTAGGCAAATACCTCCAAGAACTCCTATCACAAGATACATGGCTGAAATGAGAATGTCCAATCTACCATTTGATGAAATATTTATGTCTAACCCTGAAGATGTAGCAGAATACTTTGATACACAAGACAAGTTACATGGAGATGAATCTGACTTAGCTGCTACATCTCAATCAGTCACTTCTCAAGGAAGCCACTTCATACTAAGATATAAAGGTAAACCTGTTGTTTTAAGTGCTCATGTACCCAAAAAAAGGAAGGAAAAAGACAAAAAAAAAGGCTCACAAACAGACATAGTAGTTCCTTTTATTAAACACAAGAACAGAGGTAGATCTGAAAGGATAGCTAAGATGAAGTCCAAGAAACTAAAATTTGATGAAGCTGGAAATAGATCTACACCAGACAAGGTTGTTCATCTTAGTGATTGAATTTCTGAAGCTATTGTAATAGGTTGTTGTAATCTGGATATTGATTATGTAGCTAATCTGTAATGGTATTGGTCTAATGACCTAAACAATGGAACCAAGCTTTTGTATAGGATAAGGTAGGATGATGTTGTTGTTATATGTGTGATTCGTATGTAATGGATCCACAAATTTTCTGTTGTAACTCACATGCCTCTAAGCATGGGAATCTCTTATAAAAAGCAACATCTTTTGTTTTATATGGTTTTATTTAATATGTTTGAATGGAAACCAGGACCACCTTGTCTCCTAGTTGGGAAATGGTTTGTACAGGTGACATTTAAAACAAAATTTTTGTATGTATCCACATGTTTTCACACAAGACCAAAAATCTAAACAAAGCATTACATACCAAGTCTTGAAGTTAAACGCAGCATTGCATACCCTGGTCTTAAAAGCTACCAATACATACCAAGTCTTCAAAAGCTACCAATTCTTGAAGATAAACACATCATAACATTAGAAACCCTAGTTTAACAGCTAATAACTTAACCTGTTTATACAGAAACCATTAAATAATCAAGAAAAGTTCATAGAAGTGGGTATCAAACCTTTGCTTTGCCATTTCCTTTGCCTTCATTTTTAGGACCTTTCATTTGTTCACAGATTTGCAACCAAGTCATTTGGTTAGAAAGACCAATGACACAAACAATGAGTGCAACATGACTTTTATCAATCAGTTTTAAAGATGCTTTCATAGGTATGTATTTACCTTTTGATAGCATCATAAGCTTTTGGTGCAAATACCCATTTTGAGTTATGGCCAGGGCTTTCAAAATGGACACTAAAATCATCATTGTCACTTGAATCTTCTGTATCATACCCATACCATTTGAGAAGAGCTGATGGGATTTCATTATCATATGATCTTTTAGATCCATGTCCCAGCCTTGATCCACCAACATATGATCTTTTTAAATCGTTACCTTTTTTTAGATAAATGCCCTTTACATGAATCCATGGTTTTAGAAGAATACCCATCAGTCATAGCATCTCTAGATTCACTTACTAATTTTAATGATTTCTGCAAAAAAAACATTACATACAAAGGATGACATATGCATTAGGATGAAAGCAAGACTAATAATTCGACACCATACTTAACTTTCCCTTTATCCATTTTCGAAATCTCTGGATAATTCCCCTTGTGTTAAACCTGTTGCCTATGTTATTTTGACCAACACTTAAAAGGAAGTAAATGTTATATGGTTGGGCGAGACTCATTTATATCACAGCTTCCTATTTGGTGGGAGTATGCCATAAATATGGCTAATACATACAGTCAATAAAGGATGCCATACTAAAAACAGTTGGGCATATAACATATCATGGGGACAAAAGTGTGTTGGTAACCATCTTCATCCTAATCTGGCAAGAAACATATAAGAAAACATCTTAAAATTAACTAGAAACAAAATAGGTATGACAAAATCTGGCAACAAAAGATCTTCTTAAATATATTCAATTCATTAAAAAAGTAACAACATACAATGATTACATTAACAAGTCAAGGATTAAAACTATTGTTAAAAACATAACACAAACTGAAATCACTAACATTAGCCTATAATATACCACAAATTTGGCCTTGACAATCTTCATATCCTCTGTTATGCCTTTAAGCATTTGAATGTGACTGTCATGGGGTAACACTGTTACTGCTCCATTACTTGAACCAGCCAAGTTGAGCATCTGTCTCAACCTTTTATTCTCTTCGTGCAGTTATATGGAGACAATTCAAGGTCTAGAAAACCATACACACCACATTTAGTGTTTTGTCTCTAATTGGACAAGACTTAAACCTTCTGCCTGGATTTTCTAGAGTCCAAGATGTTTGAACAGGAATTAGGTGGGGGGTCACAATCACAATGTGTTTTGTTTGTGACATCTTGATGTCTACCGTATCTCCTTATCAATGAAGAAGACGAAGTTGACATAATGGATGGACTGCTAACTTTTAATTACGAATTAGGGATTATGGTTTATATGGAATTGAGAAAGGGGTATTTGGGATTAGCGTTTATATGGAATTGATAAAAGGGTATTTGGGGATTAGGGTTTATATGGAATTGAGAAAAGGGTATTTGGGGATTAGGGTTTTTGAGCAATCTGGGAAACAATTAAACGACTGGTTAGTTGACAAGGATCGGGTGTTTCATGGGTATTAGGTATTTGGATCGGGTGTTACATGGGTATAACCCAAATGATGCGGCTGTCCAGTCAGCAAAAGTAAAAAAAATTGGTTTGACTGTGCCATGTCAGCGGGTGACTTTTTATAGCAAGTTTCAGTGTGAATATAAAACATAAAAAAGTTCGATGCGCATGATGGATCGTTTGAGAAAGTACATTGTGTATTTTTGACATTTACCCTATTTTAGTATCTTGTCAAGTAGCCAATATGAAATACATATTTGTGAAAATTCAGTCAAGTGAATATATATTTCGAAACCCTATGGTGTTTGGTTTAACTTATTTTATGTACTCATTTAATCATAGGCTCGCGTAATGTGACGAGGAGTATACAATAATAATTTTTGAAACGATAAATGTTATTATCATATCTATCAAATCCGTATTCATATTGATGTTAAAGAGGTAACAAGATGAAATCAAAATACACCTGCTAAAAGTAAAAAATAAAAACAGAAAGTTAATAAAATTTAACGAGATTGATACTGAATTAAAAAGCACATAATTTTAAAAAATATGATAAATTTAGATTATCAAAATAATAAATAGATAAAAAAATTAATTTAAAATAAATAATATTATTTTAATAAATTGTTACAAAATTTTGTTATAAAAAATTATATAGCATAGAATATGAGAAATACTTCAACCAACTTGTTATATTTAATAAATACAATTATCTAAAAATTTGATCTTGCTATTTTGAAATATTCTAAATACTTTATAATATAGTTATTTTATTTTATCTTTAATAAAAGTGGGGAATCACGTTCCCCTAGGAACAGTGACCCCCTCACGGTCCCATTTGTTTATTACTTTTGCTTCTGTTTGTCCTCTCACATATAATGGAATTTTCCCCTTTGATAGTAAGTGTTTGCCCTCAAACTTGACCACAATCGTTGATTGCTTCTCACAAACAACATAGTGGGAGTAGCAATCGACCTCCACCGTTGATTGGGCTTGCTACAGGATTCGTATCTCATGTCGTTGATTCTTAATTGGTTAGTAAATCATGGCCATTCGTTTTAATTTGGGTTTTTTATATGCTTATGTGACTATCTCATTTGTATGGTTTCTCTCAAAAGTAAAAAACCCACTTACTTTATGCTCTTTTTCACCTAAATCAGTTCTATGTTTGATCTAAAAATGATTGGTGGATATGTGGCCTATGAGTTTGATCTTTGATAGATCTTTCTTGATTAGCCAAGTTTGATCAAAAACTCTGATCAAAAAAGTTTTTCGTGAAAACCAAAGTTTTTGGTGCGTGTTAAACCAAAGGACACATTGGTCAAAGTTTTTACAGCTTTGCCTTTCGTGTGTTGCCCCTACCTCTTCGTTGTCGCCATCTACGTTGTGCGATGTTGTTGGTAGGTTGGTGACGCTTTTTTGGCCCCTTTTGATTTCTTGATGAAGAAACAAACTCCTTAGGCTGGTGTTGATGGTGAACACAAACACCCTTATTGTGGTGGTGTTGTTGGTATTCAGTGGTTGTTGCTTTGGCTTCCTCATTTTGGTGGTGGTGCCACCTTGAGTAACTAAGATGATTTTAATACAAGGTGCGTTGATTTGTTCTTTTTTGGGTGTCAATTTCTTTGTTTGCCTTCTTTCAGTTATGTGGTTAGTATACTCGGTTTCAGTTGTTTATTGACCATTGATATTTGGCGGATTGTTAAAATTCACCTATTGGTTACAGCCTAACCGAGCCTTAAAATGTTTGTGACAAGGCAATCGACGACTGTGGTCAAGTTTAAGGCCCAACACTTACTATCTGAGAGAGAAATGTGGGGAGATTGTTTTTTTTATTTGCGAAGAACAGTGACAAAAATAATACAAAAATGCATGGTTGCAAAAATCGTGAATCGCTAGCCGGCTGGTCGACCACCTTGTAACTTGTAATCGTTCTAGGCGGGGTTAATCGATGATTAATCGGATTGACATTTTTAGCAAATTTTTGGTATTTTAGGCAAGTTTTAGATATTTTTAATGAGTTTTAGGTATTTTTTGGAAATTTTATTTTTAATATACAATTTATCATACATATAAATAGTTACTATAAGTGATCAACATGAGTTTACAATGCGTTTTTGGTATTTTTGACCAAATTTGTAAGTTTTCGACAAGTTTGACCTCCCTCGACCGTCGTTGACCATAGTTGACCGCTATTAATCGCCTTTTCATTAATCGGCAAGGTTGAGGGCCTTGTAGCTATTAACCGATGATTAATCGCCCTTGTATACCTTGTTTTGTAACATTGCAAAAATGTATATGTGGTTGAAGGATGGTATCGGGTGGAGTAAGCCCGTAACTTGGCAGGGCAACATGGTGTAGTGCGTGCAGCCGTTGCGGGTCGGTCACCTTTTTTCCCCATCTCTCCATTGCATCTTCTTTATGTATTGATGACGCTCTTGCTGTGTCGTTTTGCGGGTCGGTCACCTTTTTTCCCCATCTCCCCATCTCTCCACTCATGACATGAGGTTGCTGGTTATAGCACTTGTTAAAGGGTGTGATGAATGTAATTGGGTTTGTTAAACATGTGACTCACCGCACCTTGGTGTGGTGACCTATTGCGGTCGCAACCATGACAACTGTGTAGTCAACAAAAACTTATATGGAGAATCTGACCCAAACCTGTTTTGGCATAATGATTGGTTTCAACTGCTTTCCTCCGTTGCCTCGCCCGCTTGGTTTCATCAGGATAACGTTATTACATACGGGGTGTTTGGCTCGGTTTATATTGGCAGCTTATAGCTTATTTGGTTTTGGTCTGATGTTTCATGAAGTCACTCTTTGTGCATCATTTTAATTTTTCTTGGATTATACAAGTAAATATCAAAGAGCCATAAGCAAAGTATGAAAACCGAAATAAAGACTCCCTTTTTGGAAAATGAACCCGTGTTTGTAATAAAGTTTCCCATACTGTGATTAGAGTGCATGATGAATTTAAAAACGTCCGCGTTATATGTAGGCACAACAACATGAATTGCTTGCAGCGACGGTTAATCACTTACTTACCTGATTCTTTGTCTTATAGACAGACGATGATGAAATTTAAAACTTCTGCGTTATACGTAGGCATGGTAGCATATATTAATAGCAGCCACAGTTAATCGCTTGATACCTGAGTCTTTGTATTATATGTGTTCCACGTCGGTTGGTTGCTGCTAAAAATGTGGTATTGGGTACATGTTTCACGCAGTTGGCAGACATTTGGAGCTTGATTAGTACCCAAACTACACGTCATTTCATGGATTCATGATTTTCCTTTTTTTGTTTCGGCGATGATGATACTATTGCTTTTAGTGTCTATGCTTTTAGAAGCACAGTAAGTTGTTGGAACGTGATGGGTGCTACCCAACCATATCTTCGCAGGGCATCACTAATTCACTATATCGTGTTTGTAAAGCGGTGGGTTCAAATGTTTAATTTGATAATCTGTATATATATGGTTGAATTAGCTTTTTTCTTATCAAGTTGATAATATAGTGATAGGTGTGAAAACACCCATCTTTTTACCACTTAATTATAATAATAACCAAGCCAAAACGTGTATTTTATGTCGTAAATGTCGGAATTATGCGTGGTTTGTGTTTTTATTGTGTTTTAGAACCAAAAGATGATAAAGGAAGAAAACACGGGTTTTCGCGGGCTTTTATCGAAGAAAACGAGAAAAGACGAAGTCAAAAGATCAAGAGTGCAAAAAGAACGGAAGTCCAAAGCCTATTCTGAAGATTTATCGAAGAAAAAGTCTAAAGACGGAAGTTTAATGAAGTCAAAGAACTCAAGTCTAATTATTGAAGAAATTATAAGACAAGTTCAATTTATATCGACAAATCCCGAGACGACGTCGAGAAAGACAAAGAATTAAAAGACGAGAAAGAGAAAGAAAGAAGGAAGCAACACATGCACTCCTCACTTCCTATATATACCATCCTAATGACACATTAGGAGGGTGGTAGTCATTTAAGTTAGTTAGATTAGTTTAGGAGTAGGAGTAGATTACTTTCTCTCTCTAGTTTTCGCTTTCTCTCTCTAGTTTTTCTTAATGTTTTTCAAGCTTTTTCATTAATCTTGTACTTTTGAATCTTTAATCTTAATCTTATTTCAAGCTTTTTACAATCATCTTCTTCTACCTTTCTTGATCTTTTTAATTAAGTTTGATTCGAAATAATCTTTGTGTTTGTTTAATCTTGATGTTTGATTGATTAAAAAGTTTATCTTTTTATCAATATTTAAGTTTTTATACAACTTAAGCTTTGAGCTTATCATGCTTATTGGCTAATTTTGTATTTAGCTTATTTACCTTTTTTTTAGTTTTCTTAAAAAGTTTAGTCTTTTTAAAGTTTGGTTCATAAAGTTTGCTTATTTAGTATTTCAAAAGTTTTTAAATTTGTGCTTATTGAGTTGGTTAAGTTTTTGTTAAGTATCCTTTTTAGAAGTGCTTATTTAATTTTTAGCTTATTGTACTCCATCCGAATATTATGATTTTTCCATCACAATGGGGTTTTGACATTGTGATAGCTTTTTCCGATAGTTTTATTGTGATCGCAATAACCTTAGGGGTTCTACTTTGCGATCGAAGTGTAATATCCCCTTATTCCGATCGAGGATTGCGATAGCCCCTGGCATCATGGATTGCGATCGGGATTTAAGGTATATTGCGACGAAGTGCTGCCCAATTTTCAATAGCCACATTCCGATGGTTTCAATCTTTACTATATTCTGATACTTTTCTTTTAGTTTCATTCTGACAGTTTTTGTTAATATAATATATTGCGACAGTTTTTAATTTAAAAAAAAAAAACATTCCGAGACTTTTTTTATAAACATTCCGATGGTTCAACACATACATTCCGATAGAGTGTCATGCTAGCTTGCTAGCTTACACTCTTTTCCCCGCCTTTTTAAGCTAGTAGCTTGCTAGCTTGAGCTAGCTAGCTGCTAGCTTGTTTATTTATTAGTATTGTTTTGTAATCGTTTAGTTTTATCTGAAAGTTGTTCCGATTTTAATTTTGAAAGTTACGCATTTTTAGTTGAATTTTTCTTCTAATTTTAAAATTAATATTTTTTCGTAAAGTTCAAGTTTTATCTTTTATTTAATACCCGTTTTAGATTTTGCCTCGTTTAGCTTTAAAGTACCACCTTAGTTTTATTATCTCCCTTTTCATTAAGTAAACTTAATTTTCGAGTCGATAGTTAATTTCGTATTTTAGTTTTATTTTTATTAATTGTTTCGTTTTAAATTCACGTTTATTTATTTACATTGTTTCGTTATTTTTAGTTAACTGTTTTTAGCTTATTTTTATTACTATTCGCATTTAACTTTTACTTAGAAATAGATAATCAAAACTTTCTTTTTGTTAACCAAAAACGACTGAGTCACACTTTGAACCGGAAATCAATTCGTTAAGACACCGAGAAAACGAACTTTTTAACCTAGCAAAATCATAGTTATTAAATGGCGCCGCTGCCGGCTCTTTTCGTGAAGATTAACGGTTTTTTGTGAGAGACGCGTTGGATTTTGGGATCCGCTCATTCGTGAACGTTATTTTTCTAGCATTTTTCAAAAAAATTTCAAAAATACAAAAACATTTAAAAAATCATAAAAGCATTTCTTTTTCACAAGTTTTGCGCCAAAAATATTCTTCTTGCTTATCTATTATTCTTCATCGATTCGTCTTGCGTACGGTGTGGGAGACCATGGCATGGTTATCAAACATGTCATTGGTGTATTTGTGAGCGGTGCGGCTCTGATATCGACAATACACAATTTGGATTTTGTCCATTTTGCAATTCAACAAATTCGTACTTCTCCTCTTACAATAATTTCTCACCCTTTCCCGTATATGACGATCCTTGTCCTCAAAATGCACCGGGTTTTCCTCCATACCCGTGGTGCAATATTTGTGGGGGCCCTCACGATGCTTCTTCTTGTCGACCGATGAATATCTTTGAGCCAATTCCGTGCTATGATTCCGGTTTGTATAACTTTGAGCCCCCACATCACACCCTCAATCATCAATCCTCTCAGGGAATTTGTCTTGACCAACAACTCACTATTTTGAATGACGTTCTAGAAAGTTTAGCTCAAATCCGAGCTAACTTACATCAGGAAAGGCAACCTTTGCTTGATGGTGACCAAATTTTGAAATCCACCTACACCTTTTTGAGCCAATTTGGTCGTTTTCTCTTCTTTTCTACACCAAAATGTTTACTTACAGCGTGGGATAGAATGGGTTTAATTGAACATACTCGGGGAGATGATCAACAAAAATTACTTCATGAGCTTCTTAAAGATGTGGATGTTATCAAGGAGGAGTTAGTCGACTATATCACTCCTAACTGGAATGGTCCAGTCTATTATGATGATGATGACGAGGATGATATCTACAATCTCAACCCATCTTCTGAGATTACTACTCCTACTCTTGATATCCCTAATACGTCTAAGGATTGTGATACATCGAGTGAGATTAGTGACTTTGGTCTTGATAAATTCTTTGATGAGGTTTGTGATGTGCTAACTTTTGAGGAGCTTACGGAAGAGGTCGCTCTTAATGATGATGATTCTTCTCCATGCTATGAGAATTTCACTTTTGAAATTTCTCCTTCTCCTCCGGGCGATAAAGGCGATGTTGATTTATTCTCTCCGACTTATGAGAAGTTCACCCCTGAACTTGGTCTTGTAGATGAGGTGGAAGACGTTATTCTTCGCGACAAATTACTGAAAGTTCATCTTCTTATTGCTAAGATTGAAGCGTTGAATTCTGCTCCTATTTCTAAGTCTTTACCTCCGTCTATTACTTCAGTTGAGAATAATGATACAGCTATGGAGGAAATCGACATTCTCTCAATACCTCCTGGTATTGATGATGATGACACGGAGGGGGATATTATTTTTGATAATTTGCTGCAGGAAGGTATTGTCCCAGGTCCCCCTCCCGAGCACCTTTCATCCACTCCTTTAGAGACCATTACGGAGGATGAGTGCTTTGACCCGGGAGGTGCCATTGATTATTCCATGATTGACACCTTTACGGCTTTGCCGCTCAGTGATAATCATATGTATTTTGGGGATGACATTTTGATTCCTTTACCCACCGCAGCTCCCGTGGATCGCGACCTCACATACTTTTCGTATGTTGAGAGGACTTTTCTACCTTTCAAGATTTATCCTCCGGCCTCTCCTTTATTAATGTCCTCCGGGAACGAGGACAAGGTCTTTGATCCCGGTATTACATTTGAGGCTTCCCCATGGACCATTTAATTCGGGGACGAGTCAGGCTCGCGACTCGGTTAACAAAAACAAGCGCTTCTCGGGAGGCAACCCGATTATCTATCTATCTTTATCTGTTTTTATAATAAGTGTAGGGGGAGACCCTTGTATGTGTTTGTTGTTTTCTTTCTTATCATGTGCAGGGATTCGAGCTTTCAAAGATACATTCTTGATGACTTTTGACGAACCGTGATCCCGTGTACCCTTCTTCCCGGTTTTATCCTAAACTCTTTTGATTCTCTATTTTATATTTTTCAATATTAAAATAGGAATCACTTTAGTTGTTTCTTCCTTAGAAAGATTAAAATAACGTGCACAATGTCCTAAGTGCAGGGGAGTTTACTCCCACATGCTTAAACATTGAGGACAATGTTTATATCAAATGTAGGGGGACTTCTATCGAAGTAAGTTGTCTTTTCCATGAATTTGCCCTCATTTTAACCGGAAAATTTGATTTTTCGACATTTTTCAAAATTTTTAATCTATTTTGACCTTGTAGTTTTCCTTTGTTATCGTTATTTACTTTCTTTGCTAAAAATAAAGTTTAATAAAGTGGTTTTAAATTTTTCAAAGTCGTGAATATTTTGACTCAACCCGAGTTTACTTATCTAAGTTTACTCTAGCTAGTATCCTTAACGTGTTTAAGTCAAGTTTTGCTAGGCTTTTATATAGGGAGCTTTAAAACGCGAAAGTCTTAACTCTCACGGGTTAAGAACAAGAACTTTTCGCAAGTTCCTATAATCGATCCTAGAGGGTCGTTTATCAAGGGAACTTTAAAATGCGAATTCTAACCTTGAAAAAGTCTAAGAGTTTGCAAGATCCTATAGATGACTCGAAAACCCCAAAACTTTGATTTAATTGGCTAAGCATCCACGAGTCTCATTCCTTGAGATTTTAAATTGTGGAGAACGAGAGATGATAGGGTCAATTATAAGTTTGGTATTCTTTCGTGAATTCATGTGAGTTGATTATAAGCTTTTTCTCCGATCGCTTGCTAATAAATATATTTGCAATAAATAAGGTTGTACGATTTGAAAAGCTACTTAGCTTCTAGCACAGGATCGTTTAAAAGTTGCTCGGTATTAATTAGAGTTCATAGCCAAGGCATAACTTATTGAAGCGAGATGCGAAGATTGGCGAGTCCGAAAAGGCCCTAACAAGGCATGAGGGCTACATTTTGTTGCTAAATATCCAAAAGTGATGTGAAGAATCATTTATCGAAAATCAATATGAAGGATCGAGACACACGACAAAAAGCAAATACTCCCCAAAAGATCATGGAGAAGCCTATCCAAAAAGGCCCTAACAAGGTATGAGGATAAATAGATCCAAGTCCTAAAAGGAGGCGGATCGTTGTATATCAAAGTCCAAAATAAAGATTAGAGAAAAATGAAGAAGTCCTGGTCCAAATATGGAGAATCTCTCAAAAACTTCAAGTGAAGAAATTCCTATTATGAAGAGAAGACCATAATTTCAAGAACGTCTCTTAAAGATTCGAAGTATGAAGTCGCTGCCAAATATCGGTCCGAGAAAGGTCTCAAATCGTGAAGCGAGTTATGCCAAGATATGAACTTTATGAGGTCCCGAGAAGCAGTTTTAAAAGATTTTGTCCTTTAGCTAACTATTGCTTAAATTGTCCCACTTTATTTTCAGCCTAGATAACTATCAAAATAAGTTAACAATGCATCCTCGTGATCATTCAAGACAATAATAAAATATAAGAGATACATTTAGGAATAAGGGAGTCTAAGTGAATAATTGGGCCACATGAATTTGTGTTAGTTTGCTAACTTATAATAACAATGATCTCGTTTTTTAAGCTTGGTTTGGGGAACGTGAAACTTGAGGATGATAATCATTCATGACATTCCAAAACCCAAGGTAAGTTTTTGATCTTTTTACTAGTTTTCTTCCTTTAAATATTTTTGTCTCTTTAATAAAGGCCAATGTGTATTGATTATGATGGAAATATAAAACTTGCTTTGTAACTAATGCATTGCATGAGGACATTGCAATGGTCAAGTGTAGGGGATTTTATAGGTGTGAAACACCCATCTTTTTACCACTTAATTATAATAATAACCAAGACAAAACGTGTATTTTATGTCGTAAATGTCGGAATTATGCGTGGTTTGTGTTTTTATTGTGTTTTAGAACCAAAAGATGATAAAGGAAGAAAACACGGGCTTTCACGGGCTTTTATCGAAGAAAACGAGAAAAGACGAAGTCAAAAGATCAAGAGTGCAAAAAGAACGGAAGTCCACAGCCTATTCTGAAGATTTATCCAAGAAAAAGTCTAAAGACGGAAGTTTAATGAAGTCGAAGAACTCAAGTCTAATTATTTAAGAAATTATAAGACAAGTTCAATTTATATCGACAAATCCCGAGACGACGTTGAGAAAGACAAAGAATTAAAAGACGAGAACGAGAAAGAGAAAGAAAGAAGGAAGCAACACATGCACTCCTCACTTCCTATATATACCCTCCTAATGACACATTAGGAGGGTGGTAGTCATTTAAGTTAGTTAGATTAGTTTAGGAGTAGGAGTAGATTACTTTCTCTCTCTAGTTTTCACTTTCTCTCTCTAGTTTTTCTTAATGTTTTTCAAGCTTTTTCATTAATCTTGTACTTTTGAATCTTTAATCTTAATCTTATTTCAAGCTTTTTACAATCATCTTCTTCTACCTTTCTTGATCTTTTTAATTAAGTTTGATTCGAAATAATCTTTGTGTTTGTTTAATCTTGATGTTTGATTGATTAAAAAGTTTATATTTTTATCAATCTTTAAGTTTTTATACAACTTAAGCTTTGAGCTTATCATGCTTATTGGCTAATTTTGTATTTAGCTTATTTACCTTTTTTTTAGTTTTCTTAAAAAGTTTAGTCTTTTTAAAGTTTGGTTCATAAAGTTTGCTTATTTAGTATTTCAAAAGTTGTCAAATTTGTGCTTATTGAGTTGGTTAAGTTTTTGTTAAGTATCCTTTTTAGAAGTGTTTATTTGATTTTTAGCTTATTGTACTCCATCCGAATATTGTGATTTTTCCATCACAATGGGGTTTTGACATTGTGATAGCTTTTTTCGATAGCTTTATTGTGATCGCAATAACCCTAGGGGTTCTACTTTGCGATCGAAGTGTAATATCCCCTTATTCCGATCGAGGATTGCGATAGCCCCTGGCATCGTGGATTACGATCGGGATTTAAGGTATATTGCGACGAAGTGCTGCCCAATTTTCAATAGCCACATTCCGATGGTTTTAATCTTTACTATATTCCGATACTTTTCTTTTAGTTTCATTCCGACAGTTTTCGTTAATATAATATATTGTGACAGTTTTTAATTTAAAAAAAAAAAAACATTCCGACACTTTTTTTTACTAAAGCATTCCGACACTTTTTTCATAAACATTCCGATGGTTCAACACATACATTTCGATAGAGTGTCATGCTAGCTTGCTAGCTTACACTCTTTTCCCCGCCTTTTTAAGCTAGTAGCTTGCTAGCTTGAGCTAGCTGGCTGCTAGCTTATTTATTTATTAGTATTGTTTCGTAATCGTTTAATTTTATCTGAAAGTTTTTCCGATTTTAATTTTGAAAGTTATGTATTTTTAGTTAAATTTTTCTTCTTATTTTAAAATTAATAATTTTTCGTAAAGTTCAAGTTTTATCTTTTATTTAATACCCGCTTTAGGTTTTGCCTCGTTTAGCTTTAAAGTACCACCTTAGTTTTATTATCTCCCTTTTCATTAAGTAAACCTAATTTTCGAGTCGATAGTTAATTTTGTATTTTAGTTTTATTAATTGTTTCGTTTTAAATTCACGTTTATTTATTTATATTGTTTCGTTATTTTTAGTTAATTGTTTTTAGCTTATTTTTATTACTATTCGCATTTAACTTTTACTTAGAAATAGATAATCAAAACTTTCTTTTTGTTAACAAAAAACGACTGAGTCACACTTTGAACCGGAAATCAATTCGTTAAGACACCGAGAAAACAAACTTTTTAACCTAGCAAAATCATAGTTATTATATAGACTTGAATAATCTATACAGTCAAACTAAAAAGCAAGCTTATAAGCTTTATTAAACTCGAATAAGCTAATATGTGATAAGCTATAGAATAAGCTAATCCAAACACCCTTATTATTGATTTATGCTGAAAGATCACATATGCGTATATATACCTTATGTCACGCGCTTTGTGGCAGAAAATCAAAGGCTTAGGTATAGACGATGGGTGGATAGGATAATTAGTAACTTTTGGCACTAATATACCAGGTAATTTATGGTCTCATTTTATCTCAATCAATGGGTTACACTTCAACGAAGACCGGTCACTACTTACTGTAAGAACTTCGAAATTTTGAATCCTCACTTTCTTTTTTCAAGGTTACTTTTTTATTTTGATGTTGTAATTTTACTTTCATGTGACTTTTTATGTTGACTGTATTGGTTCAATGAGATGGAATGAAATTTTTCTTCTTCCTTATAGGTTCGCTCCAAATAAGGTAATTGTGGAATGGTGAATATGGATTTGTTTATATGACTTTTTTTTCCTTTTTAAATACATGTTTGTGTAGGACAATCATGGGTTAATATACACAGAGGTTACTAAAGTTTGGCCAAAGTAACGATTTTGTTACTAAAGTTTAAAACGTTACACTTAGGTTACTATAGTATACGGGATTGATATTTTTGTTACTAAACTTTTTGAAAAACGATCCTCCCGTTACTCATGGGATGGGTTACCGGTTAAGTAACCGGTTGCTATGCCAAGTCAGCTTTTTGTGGGCCCCTTTTTTATTTTATAACCGTTACAACCCACCCCATTTATATAAACCCACCCCGACCCCCATTTTTATCCCAAATAAACACACACACTCCAAATTAGGGTTCTAACTTTTTTTACCCCAAATCAGCCATATCAAACCCCATTGTTTGTGGATGTGGCCAAGTAGCTAGATGCAGAACCTCGTGGACATAACTTAACCCAGCAAGAAGATTTCTTGGATGCCCCAATTATCTTGATCTATTGTTGAATTGCAACTTCTTTAGGTGGGTTGACATGCCTCTACCAAATCACTGATACCAAACAAGGATGTACCAGAATCACAACTGATGGCTGCTCAACAAGAGATTGTTCACTTGAAAAATGAAAGGGCTCGTTATAGATGCTACAACATGGTCTTGATTATGTTGTTGGTTGGATTCATTGTTATTAGGTTGTTTTAAGGGTTGTAAGGCTGTTAGAGTTGGTTGGTAAGATCTAGTATGTAAACCCTAGTCAAGTACTTGCCTTAAAGTGGTTGTAAGGATGTTGTAAGGTTGTTTATTTTGTCTATCGTTTGTTGGTCAGATATGTAAACCAAGATTAGTACTTGTTCTAATTTCAATGAATATGTGTTTTAAGTATATTTGTTGCACCTTGTAAATTATTTTTTCTTGTTGTTGTTTATCAATAATCTTGAAATTAATATGTTTAAAAAGAATAATACATTTATAAAAGATAGTGATTTTCATAACAAAGATTTCCATGTTTCATAACAAAGTTGCCCTAAGCTTGCAACTAATTACAGATATACAAAAGTCCCATCCATGTGGGTGGCAATCTAAAGTTACCATGTTCATAAGTTACCATCCTAAAGCTACAACTTCATACAATAAGTAAATGGCTGATACAACAAAAGTGCCAATCATATGGCTGCCACTATTAGTCTTAACAGATTTGGCTACTCAACTGAAATTGCATCATCTTCAGTTAATCCAGGCCCTGGTTCAAGTGGTCTGTTGAAGTTTTTAAGCTTCAACCTTTCTGAAGTCCTTCTGTTTGGGGTTACTTGAACATCATTATCAACCTCTTGGACATCATTATCCTTCAATCTTTGTGAAGACCTTCTGCTAGGTGTTACTTGAACATCAGTAGCCTTAGTGGGTGTAATTTGAACATCTTGAGTTGCCAATGGTTGTGGTTGGGAGCTAGACTTTGGAATCAACTCTTGATTGTTTGCATAAATCCTTGCATCAGTGGGAGTAATTTCTGCAGGCCAAGCTGGTCTAGGGATTCCTCTGCTGTCCTGCAACAAAAAAAAATAACATCACATTCATGATTCAATAAATTAAAAACAAAATGACAATGTGGAAGTGTAAAGAAACTTACTCCTAACATGGTTGTGCATCTATTGGATCCCAGGAAACACCAAATCCTATTAGATTGACACTACCTCCTCTCCCCCTTGTTTTTACTCTAACCCATGAACATTCCTAACACCTGGACTGACACCACCACCTCTAACTTTAACTCCACTACTAGTGATCCTCACACCTTGGCCACCACTACTACCACCTGAACTGTGACTCCTAGCAGCTGAATCAACACTTGTACATCCTAAGCCTCTTCTAATACTTAATGAAGCACTTCTCCTACCACCTAAACCACCACTCATACCTTCTGAGCCTCTTCCACTCCTACCAGCTGAGCCTCTTCCATTTCTACCACCTGAGCCCCTTCCAATACCATCAGAACCACCACTCATACCTTCTGAGCCTCTTCCACTTCTACCACCTGAGCCTCTTCCACTCCTACCAGCTGAACCACCACTCCTACCACCTCTTTCAGATGTTCTACCACCTCTTGCAGGGGTCTTACCACCTCTTTCAGGGGTCCTACCACCTCTTGCAGAGGTGGAACCATCTGCATTTTCATCTATATCATCTTTACATGCCCTAGAATTGTGTCCTGAGTTCCCACATTTTGTACAATGATTGACCTGTCCCTTCCTACTAATCCTAGACCTGTTACCATCATATTCAGTAGCATCTCTTTTTCTTTTATGAGGTGGTCTACCTGGCATCCTTCTACTAAGTGGAGGTAAGGGCTTTTGTAGGGTTGAGGAAGGCCATTGGTCTATTCCATTGAGACCATCAATGTAGTGATTGTAAGCAGTTATAAACTTACCTTTTGAGTACCAATTTGAAAGATAATCTTCAGGCTCCTTATGTAAGTGGTATATAACAGCAAAGGCATGCTGACAAGGTATACCTGCTAACTGCCAAGCCCTACATGTGCATGTCCTAAGTCCCTCATCCACTTTAAACCCTTCATAACCATTCCTAACTTCAAATCTTGTTTCCCCACTTGGCACCACTTTCCAATTCCTATAACATATACAACATAAGTCCTAGAACAGACATGGTCATCTACCAAATTTTTTATTTGAAATGATTTTTCAGTTTGCATCCAACTTGCCCACAACCTAAAAGGACATTTCTTTTCATTATCATCCATTGAACACTTAGCTACTAATCTGTTTTTATTGTTAACTTCATAATAAAGCTTGTAGCCATATGCCAAAGCATAAAAAGTTAAAGCTCTTTTAAGTTGGTCAGGACCCTCAAATCTTTCTCCTAAGCGTGGTCTCATAAGCTTCCATTTGATGTTAGGGTCATGAACTAGATAACGATCACCTATGATATCTGGTTCTTCTGTCCTAGTAACAGAAGAATCATCAAAATCATCCCTAGGAAGCCCATTATAAACACTTGTTAAGAAATTCTCATCAAACGTTTTACTTGCTTTTTTCCTAGGTGCAGGATCTGGTTTCCTAGTCCTAACTGCTAACACTTCTTCCTCACCTTCTGACAAATGATCAATAGATGCAGTATCACTCTCTTCCTCACTCCAATAATCATAAACATTGTTATCATCATCTTCTAAATCACTACCACTATCCAGATCAATATTATTTCCTAAAGTATCTTCAATCTCTTCTAAATGTGGGTGCAATACAAACTCAGTATTAGAAGCATAAACATGAATTTCCTTCTCACTTTTCCCTCATTTAACAAACCCATGATAGCCAGTTTCTATTTTTAAGGCTTTCAAACCTAAGTGAAACTCTAACCCAGGCACAAGATAATATAAAGCCTTTACACTTGTGCTAAATCCAGTTGTCAAAAGATTAATAAAACCGGCTAAATTAAATTTCTTAAGGTCATAATCCTTTAATTAAGATAACATTTCATACTGATAAGCTAAAGGGTTTCTTACAAACAGTCCACCACGATGATATTTTATGACCAATGATTCAGATGTCATCTGCCAAAAAAAAAGGTATCAGTTAACCCTAATTTTAAAAAACCCAAAAATTTAATAAAAACCAAACTTAAAAACAAAAAGGTAGTAGTTAACCATAAACAAAGACTAATTAAAAAAACCCCAAAATTTATTTATGAAATAAACAAAGACTGTTAACCCTAATTTTAAAAACCTTTAATTAATTATCCAGCTAAAAATCATTAATAAACCCTTAATTAGGGTTTAGGGTTTTTAATTAGGGTTTTTAAAAAACCCTAATTTAAAACGCTAATTGAAAACCCTAATTAAAAACCCTAATTTAAGAAGCCAATTGAAAACCCTAATTAAAAACCCAGTTTAGCGATTAGAGAAATACCCAATTAAAAACCCTAATTGAAAACCCTAATTTAAGAAGCCAATTGAAAACCCTAATTAAAAACCCAGTTTAGCGATTAGAGAAAAACCCAATTAAAAACCCTAATTGAAAACCCTAATCCTGGATTTATCAATTAAACAAATAATAGATAATTAAAAAAGGTTCATATTGATAATAAACTAACCTTTTATTGGGAAGATGAAACCCGTATGCAAAATCGAATAAACAATATGGGGATGTGAAGTGTTGGATCGAGAGAGAAATGGGGGTTTGTGTGTTTTTTATAATAAATGAAATGGGGGTTTGTGTGTGGTTTATTTTTTTTATGGTACGTTGACTGAACAATTATTGATTCCACGCTGGAGAGCCACGTAGGCAACCAACCGGTTGTCAAGGTTAAAACTTAACTAGTAATAGGAGTTTCAGGTAAACAATACTATAGTAACCTAAGTGTAACGTTTTAAACTTTAGTAACATAATCGTTACTTTAGCCAAACTTTAGTAACCTCTGTGTATATTAACCCGACAATCATTGTCGTTATCAAGCACAATCTTTTCTGTTCGAATAGGGTTAATGTAGCTACATTATAAATTTATACCAAATGGAAAATTTAGCTAAAAAGTTATTATCTTTATTCTAAGATTAATGATATGCCAGGGGGTGTTTCACATTGATTATCTTTTCATTTTACCTGCTTATTTTTAAGAAAGAAAAAAAAGTTTTGCATCTTATGCATATCTGCTTATTTGAGGTCAAATAAGACACATTCTAACTGTTTAATTTGATACGTTGATGATGATAGTAATGGAACAGAAATGTGGTTGTTTTCGTACTACCAAAATTACAAACCTCTTAGCATATTCCTTTGAACCTGTAGGACATATTTTTTTGGCGCAAATGTACTACCAAAATCATATTTATAGCAACATGTTTCACAGCAAATCCTCCCACAAGTTTATCGACACAACTGGTAAGTTCGAAGTTGTTTTCCAAACAGCCCTTTTGTTGTTAAACCAGCTGCCAAACAACCCTTCAGCTGCAAAACAACCCTTATGTTGTTAAACCAGCTGCCAAACAACCCATTGGTGGTTGTGCTTTTAGATGGAGAATGAGTATGAACCAGTTGAATGAGAGTGTGGAAATAACTGATATAGCTTTGAAACAAGATATAAAGTTACTAAAACAATCTCACGATTAACTCATACATTTTATATAATTATTAAGAACTAGACTCAGTCCTATGTAATTGTAATTCAGTAAGAAGTATGCTCTTTTGACCCGAGAGTATGACACTTCTATTTGCTTATAATTTCAATTATTTTTAACATAAGTGTAAATAACACCATCGGTATGTGTAAGATAATCAGTTCACGAATGCACAAGTGACACTGGCAAAACTTTTACAAAAGCTTCACTGAATACATAATAATAAAATTGATATTGAGAGAGGCGAGATTAAGACAAGGTTATTGCAATAGCTTGGATTTTCCATGGTTATCAACGCAAAAAAATACTTTTTATAACAGTGATTTTTTTAAATATCAATGCCCAGTCCGCACCCAATTAATGGTGCCGATATTTCTAGCCGAAGCCGTTAGAAGGAAAGCTGGAAAGGAAGAGTATTTTTGTTGGTTGTGCATCATCAGGTAATATATGTGACTTTCCAAATATTAGTCATCACATTTGTTTGGGAAGTAAAAAAAAATTGGATTCATTATGAGAATTTGATAATGTTAGTTATAATAGTATGTAGTAATTGAACATCAAACTCATATATATTAATTTTAAAAATCGACCAGATTATGGGATTTTGGTTTAGTAATGAAGATCAAGACGTGGGAAAGGATATCAATGTAAGTGTGTATTTACGATATGATTGACGTAATTATAAGGTATGATTGAGTGCACCCTTTTGGATCAAAATTAGGAGTACATTTTGCTTGATGTCAGATTGTTTGTTAAGCATGGTTGATCATGGAATGCAAACGAATTTCTTGATCATTTCGATAGGATATTTGAATTCGTCTCGCGTGAAGGGTGTACATCCTTGCAATAGAAGGGAACAATTGCATGTTAACATTTTAATATCGGAATATGTTAGTTAAATGTTCTTTCAATCATTGTGTTGGATGACGAAGTCGCGTCGCGTGCGTTTGAGCAAAAGTTTTAAACGTTTAATGGGTGTTGTATGATGGCGTCAAAGAATTAAACTTATACATAGATACTTCGTTTCTATAATAAAAAAGTACTTGAACAAAATGCGTCATAGCGAAGCGCCTGCTGGTAAACCAGCTGTCAAACAGTCATTTTGCTGGTAAACCAGGTGCCAAACAGCCCTTCTGCTATTAAACCAGCTGCCAAACAACCCTTATGGCTACTGTTTTTCACAAATGATGGTTGGCAATCACTGTGCACACGCTCACTTTTTGACACTAGTCTATCTAAAACAAATTATTGGTTTTGAGATTTTGCCATAAATCCCCTTGTAGGCAATGATCCCGTGAGTTGACGAAAGTGTTGGTGCACAACAAATAGTGGAACACCGGAATCCGCATCAGGTAATATAATTTTGGTAGTACATTTGCGGCAATATTAATACATTATGATGTTGTATTATGTTTGTCGACTTAGGTTCAAAGGGAACCGTGTAACCCAATTAGTGGTCTTGCATAATATTGATAATGGTAATCATACGAGGTCGATGCATGCTTCTGTTCCATAAAGCCCCCCTCAAACACTTTAATTGATGCCTCCAATTCTCACTTTAATTGTCATTCAGATTTTCTTATCGGACTTTAGATATTTGATTCATGCATTCATGTATATTATCTTAAAAAGAACTATATTTCAACCATTTAACATGAAAGAAAGAAAGTTGCAGTTAAAGGATCAGACGCTAAAAGAACAGACGAGATTGTGAAGAAGTCGAACACATTCTGTTTAAACTATTTGAAAAACACCCAAAGTGAATCGAAAAGCGACTTTTCAGTCCAGTTGCTAAAGAAAATAGTTGCAACATTAGTGTTGTTTATATGTACATTTAGATAGGCCAAAGAGGTTCTATGTCTGTAATAAATTTGTACTCACAAAATTCCTTTTCATTCAGTTTATCTTTGTAGTTTCTATTTATGGGTTTCACAGTGATTAAACATCAGTTGATGATATTTTATCTTCGCTCCAATGTTCACATACTAACCATAAACAAACTCCCCGCGACGGTGCACGGGCATCTTACCTAGTAAATTATAAATTACAGGTTTGGAATAATAAGAGTCAATACTATCTACGTGTCACTTTTATAGTAATTACTTATCCCAGTACACATCTTGGACAATTTTTAGCACAAGTTGGTTTTCTGAACGCTCAGTTTCTTCAAACACCTTATATTTTTTTGCGTGTAAGTAGACTGTATGGAATATTCATGTTTAAGAGGATATGTTTTGGTAATGATGTTGTTTGTGTTATTGCATGTGTTGACATTGTTGTTTGTGTTATTATATTTTTAGCACATGTCTATATGTCTAAAATTGGGTTATTTTGAGCCTTTTTTGAACTAATCCACTAAATGGGTATTACTTTTATTTTAGTTATACTATTTGAACAACATAAAAAATATTTGGTTAAATAAATGGGTATTATGGACTATTTAGACAACATAAAAACATTTGGTTAAATTAATTTTGAGTCTATTTATTTCTCATTTAATATTGTTCATTTAACCCATATCCATTTAACCCATGTCTATTTGGTCCAAGTCCATTTAGTCCAAATATTAGAAATTGCCCATTTGATCCACGTCCATGGACCAACGTCCGTTTAGCCCACTGCCAATACCCGTCCTACCCACCCATTTAGCCAACCCTACATTTGTTGGTGGTGTTGAAAAGATGGTGTGTAACATGACTTGAATGTTATCATGACATACCACCACACTTTTCTTTCTTATTTGGGTTTTACGGGGTGCCACGTCACTTGACACTCAAAACTAATGTTATCATGACATACCACCACTATTTACATTTGCCCCACCACTACCTATTTTATTTTCGTTTCCCTTATTTTTAACCAAAATAAATTCATTGCATAAAATTCAAATTACAATACATAAAAAAAACAAATACATAAACTAAAAAAAATAACGAAAAAATAGCAAAAAAAATAACAAAGCCGAAATAACATTTATTTCAGTTAACCGTTGAAAGCATTTGGCTATCGCTTCATGATGTCTTGTTACCTCGCTCGGATGAACGCGTCTGGTCCCGCGTTGTCGGGATCCAACAGGAGTAACTCCAACTCTCGACACTCCTTCATCGTCACTTCCCTGTCTTTCTTCGCCCAGTATGCCTCTTGCGCAGCTTGACATTTTTTTTCGTAATGTCCTTCAAAACGGTCGGATGCCACAGACCTTGTGTTACTTCCACCGGTGCTCGCAGAAGTTTCAGATTTTGTTTTCTTTGATGGATGTGGCTTTCCAGTAGGACGAGGTCATGGATCTGGGCCGAATAGTTCTTCAAGAGTGTCTATGTCAATCGGTTCAGCCGCATCCCATTTTAGATAATTCTTCAAAACGTTCCAACAGTGGACGTAATTAAACTTTTTATCTTCACTACGTTGATCGAACGTCTTCTTTGCATTCTCGACGTGATCATGCTCATTTTCACCGCTCGTACGTTGCAAATGCTTGTAGACACCATTGAATTTTTGGCATTCTCCGTTACTTCGTGTCTATTTTCCGGTAGCCATATTCTTTGTCCATGGATCCCCAATAGTAGTATGGTTAAAAACCTCCATAATTTGGGTCCAAAACGCATCCTCAAATTGGTCATTTTTGATTTCAACGTTTTGTGAAATCTCGATCCAAGTCTCCGTAAGTAACTTTTCTTAAGCGGCTGACCAACGGGTCAAAACACGTGGTGCTACCTCCTCGACCTCGTCATCATCTTCATCCAAATTAACCGGGGCTTTCTTCTTTGATTTGGATTGTTTCGAGGGACGTTTGCCTTTGCGTACTTTTTCTCGATATTTTTTTGGTACTTTGAATTGACCTTGTGATTGTTTAGCAAATGGTTGTTGTTGCGGAGGAAAAGGTTATGATGGAAAGTAGTTTTTGTGTGACGGTTGTGATGGAAAAAATTATGATTGTTTCTCGGTTGTTGAAAATTTTGAAATCCTAGTTGCGGTTGATAATTTTGATAACCAAATTGGTAATTTTGGTCGGGCGAAAAATGAGATAAGTGAGTCGGATATTGTTGCGAGGATCCAACGCAGTTTTGGGATGACAGATTAGATGAAGGTGTGTAGAATCTTGATAACCTATGAATCTATGAAGTGGGTTGATGTTTTCTAGAGAGAGAAACTAGATAGAGAAAGTGAGAGAAAATGTGTGTCTTCTTTATTGAATGAAAACAAGAAATGAACAACAACCACCCCTTTCCAAGGAGGAAAGGGGTATTTATACTTCCAAGTCATATGTGGACTTGGGCCGGCCCATGACAAGCCCATGGACCGGTTCTTACTTAACTTAATAAGCATACTCTAACTACGAGCTATTACAACATAAATAATATTGTGGAGTGACCGATACTTCTAATATACGTAAAAACGTATTTCTAACAATCTCCCCCTAAGGGAGGTCACTCCACGTTACAAAGTTCTAAACCTAGCATACTATACTAAGTCTTCGTTCTTTAGCTCGTAGTCTTTTCTTCTTTTCTTTCTTTTGTTGTGAATATGTTGGTTTGATCTTTTAGGCTTTGGCTTGTGAGCATTGTTCTTTTGGCCTTTCACGTGCGATCTTTGCCTTCTTGTGAATTTTGCCTCCTCGTTTTGAGTTTGTTGTTTCAGTTCTAAAGATATACAATGTTGTTCTAGTTGATTAAAGCGTTTTGAAAGTAAATTGTAAGAATCTTGTAGCTTTAAAAACTCAGCGTTAGATTCGTGACAAGAATGATTATCTACCTCATTTACATTATCAGCAACATTTACAGAGAGATCACAAACATCATCACATATATGCACAGCATCACAATTAATCATAGCGGATGTAAGCTCATTCAAATAATTAACATTTACAGTAGTAAGCACATCACACGAGATTACTGCAGACAAGAATCGGTCATATTCGGTTAAAATCTTTTCTTTTTCAATTAGTTGTAGTTCGTAAGCGGTGTCCATTTCATAAAACACTTTTTGAACTTCCCCAATTTCAAACACAAGATTTTCCTTAAGAGATGCAAAACTTCCTTTTAGACTTTCGACAAACGGATTGATCTCATTTTTAAACACCTCGTTCATGTGTTCGAAAGCCCATTCTCCGGCGTTTAAGCCATTTGAAGTCGTACATTCCAAAATGACCTTGTCAAAATTAGTAAAGTATTGATTAATCTCTTGCAAGTTTAACCATACAGTGCTAACAGGTGGAAGATTCTTTGGAATTTCCTTAGAACCTTCCATGTTGACAAGTGTAGGAAATGTACTAGGGTTTTCTTCCTCTAACATGTAGGTTGGTGCTGTGATGAGATCTTTGTCCATATGGAAGCGAATTCTAAAATCCGTTTTTGCAAGCTCCTTATTCATTTTAAAATAATCACACTCGGGATATTTTGCCGAATTGTATGACTGATCCTCATCAACTAGATCCTTACTTGTTCGATCATCGAAAGAACCAATCGGGTCTAAGGCCAATCCTAATTGAGTTGCATTATAAAGTCTTGGACTATGTCTTAAAGCTTGTTTTGCATACCTTGGGTTAGGGGGAAGGCCTTTTTGACGTGATAAGTTAAATTCTCTAAACGAAGCATCAAATAAGTGCACTAGTTGAGAAGCAGCGTATTGTCTTAAAAGCAAATAATCTAGACTTCTTATCTTATTAGTAGCATTAATCTCCATTTCATTCTTCATAGACTCGAGTGATTCAAAATCCGTTTGAAGTTTTTGAAAATTAGTGACCACTAACTCCTTTTCTTTAAGTTCATTAGACAGATTTGCTCTTAAGTTTTCAATTTCTTGCAAGTGACCCATTTGTTTGTTTCGAAAGTGATCATATTCGGGATTTGTTAGAACACTAGACGAAGGCACTAATTCCAAAGTTTGAACTTTCTCGTTGCTTAAGGCAAGCTCATCAGACAAATTCTTATTCTTAGCTAGGGTTTCTAAGAGCGCAGCATTCATTTGGCTAAGTAATGTAGCAGGAACCATGACCAAATCTTGTTGAGCAGGAGTAGGCGTATGCGAAATGGCTCCCGGTTGTGATTCACTCAAAGTCTGGGGACTCACATTGATATTGCTATCATTGATTGTCTCCTCATTTGAAAGACTCACCACCGAAGACTCATTCGAATCAGCACTCTCTTGCACAACTTGACGTGGTTGAATACTAGCATCAGTGGTATTAATAAGTACCTCAGATCTCTTTTCTGGCCCTAAGCTGGAGATAGTTGCCATGAGAGCAGCCTTTGCAGATTGAAATTCATCACAGTCTGAGTCATACGCATCGAGATCATCTGCTTGGTATGTTGCATTCTGTGTGGTGACAGTGTCTTGTTCAGCAATCCCTGGGTCAGCAAGAAATGCAAGCTCCTCTTCATCAAGTTCTCTTCCTTGTGCCTGGGCATTCACCAGATAGATCTTCTCTGCAAACCATTGACCATCCCTTCTCCTCTTGGGTTTCTTGCAATCCCTGGACATGTGTCCTTCTTCCTTGCAGTTGTAGCATGTAATCATTCTCAACTTGCCTGTGGAATTAGCCCGTGGAGCAGGATTGACCATTGGAGCCTGATTGACCGTGCGAGCATTGGTAGTTGATGTGGTAGGTCTCCCCTGATATGGTTGAATAGGCTGAACCATTACCCTGCCATTCTCAATAGTAGCTTGTTGGCGAGAATTGGATGAATTCCTCAACTGATTGTTGGTAGGAGCTGATCCCCTAAATCCTCGTTTGCTTAAAGTCCTTGTGAGATAAGCAGACATAGTGGTTAACACTTCAACTGGGTCAGCACCTTGTTTGAATACAGGAATGGGGACTTCCTCATCATCACAGTACATTGCTTGGTCTTGATGAGCTGCATAATCACTAGAAGGAATACTCATTTGATCAGGGTAGCTTGTTGGATATGCTGCATTCTTTTGATAAGAAGAATATGAAGATTGAGCATAAGGTGCAATACTTGCTGGGTGAGGTTGTGTAGCATATTGTGATGAAGGTGCACTAAACCGATATTATTGCTGATGTGAGGTGGGTGGTTGCGGTAGAATCGAGTATTGGGGAAAGGTTGGTGTCATGTAAGGTGATGGATGATAGGCTTGATGTCCCAAAATATAAGGAGTGTTGTTGTGAGACAAGCTTGGTTGATTCGCCATCAAAGCTAATGAATCAGGGTACATACCTCGAGGCGAACGGTGCATGATCACATGTTTCTCATGCTGCTGAAGGAAAGCATAGAGTTGATCCAAATTGCACTTATGCAAATCCCTGGTTAACTTAACATCGGTAATATACTCACCCCATTCAGCTTGAGGTAAAGTATTCAAGAATTTGGTGTTAACCTGGAATGGAGCAATCACGAGATTGTATACATTCAGATCATTCATGAGAGTGGTGAACCTGAAGTAATAATCGTGAAGCGTTTCCCCTGGGTTGTACGTGAATCTATCAAACAGATCATACAACTGACATTCCCTTTCCTGTTTAGTGAGAGACGTACCTTGTAACAACACCTTTAGACGTTCCCATAAATCCTTTGCCACCGTATACTGACTAACCATCCTATAGATGTCATGGGGAAGAGCTTGGAGAATGGTTTGAAGAGCTTTTTCGTCTGCATCGGCAACAAGTTGTTGAGCTGGTGTAAGTTCTTCAAATTCTCTTGGTCGAGTCACATTGTTAGCCACGATGGTACCATAGTCAAGTGGACCATTTAAAATTGACTTAACCATAAGCCTCCCATAAACCGGTTTTCCCTTAAGGTAAGACATCATCCGGCCTTGCCATGCTTCAAAAACTTCTTTGATGAGCATTGGCGGGCGATTATCCGTTCCCGTAATGACGGAAATATCCGTAAGAGATGTCATCTGAGGCATTACTGAATTCAGATTCATTTTGTCAACTTCAAAGAGACAAAGATTATCGGTTGATCGAGCGGTGAAGTAAAGCTTGTGAATTGTGTTGAGTTTTTGTTGTAAGAAACCAAGATTAAATCCTCTAAAAAATTGTCGAAAAAACAAGCAAAATAACCCTTGATTCGGAACTTTTTGTTGATTCGGAAGTTTGATTCGGAAGATTTGGCTTGGAATTACCTTGATTCGGAACTTTTGGCTTGATCCGGAACTTTCCCTTGATTCGGAACTTTCCTTGATCCGGAACTTTTTGGTTCGGAACTTTTTGGTTCGGAACTTTTCTTGATCCGGAACTTTCTTGATCCGGAACTTTTTGGTTCGGAACTTTTCGTTCGGAACTTTCCTTGGTTCGGAACTTTTTGGTTCGGAACTTTTTGGTTCGGAACTTTTTGGTTGGTTCGGAACTTTTTGGTTGGTTCGGAACGTTTTGGTTCGGAACTTTTTGGTTCGGAACTTTTTGGTGATCCGGATGTTCTTGATTCGGAACTTAGACTGGGTAAACAGAAACTTTGTACGTGATGAACAGTCGATCAAAAAAACGTGAAATAAGCCCAGATTTTTTCCAAATAACCCAAAAAGTTTTGTGATTTCTACAATAATAAGTAAAAACTAATACTTATCTACTAATCTCAATCACAAAAACACCAAAAACAGCAAGAATCAAGATGAATCTTCTTAAAGAACACTAATACAATCAAAAACTAAAAAAAAAACCACACAAATCACTACCTTAAATCACCCCATAGCTCTTGATACCAAATGTAGAATCTTGATAACCTATGAATCTATGAAGTGGGTTGATGTTTTCTAGAGAGAGAAACTAGAGAGAGAAAGTGAGAGAAAATGTGTGTCTTCTTTATTGAATGAAAACAAGTAATGAACAACAACCACCCCTTTCCAAGGAGGAAAGGGGTATTTATACTTCCAAGTCATATGTGGACTTGGGCCGGCCCATGACAAGCCCATGGACCGGTTCTTACTTAACTTAATAAGCATACTCTAACTACGAGCTATTACAACATAAATAATATTGTGGAGTGACCGGTACTTCTAATATACGTAAAAACGTATTTCTAACAAGGTGAAAATTGTTGTGGTTGAGTGTTAAGGAGATTGGTATAAAACCCGTCATTTGGACTTTGAGACATTTTTTTTATAAACTATGAAGATATGATTTTAGAAAATTGTATGTAAAAATGTGGGTCAGTAGTAGTATTTATACTAGAAAGTGGAGAAATACTAAATTATAAAAAAAAGTAAAAAAAATCCGTTGTACAACGGATAGACTTTAAAAATTGACGTTATGAATTTTTTTTTGTCGTTTCTAACACACCTAGATGACGAAATGGTCTTTAGCGAGCGAACGGCGACGAGGACGGTATAATGGCGAGAAGTGAGGAGCTGTCACATGGGATTGGCGAGCCTTGAATGTCAGGACACCTTTTGCTCTTATTATCATCAGTTTCATAATCTTAGCAAATTTTATTTTTAAAAGTAATTAAGGGGGTGTTTGTTTTAGCTTATGTAATGGGCTTATATAAGCCATTTATGGCTTATATAAGCCTATGTTTAATAAGCTTATAAGCCCATGGCTTATATAAGCTTAAGTTAACATGAGAGTAAAATGGTAAATATGTTATATAAGCCAAAACCTTCATAAAAAGCTGTTGGAAATTTAGTGCAATTGTGGGATCGAGTCATACTTGTAAATGGGTTTGGAGGTACGGAGTGTACACCCATTAAGTCCCTGACCTCCCTGGACTCAATAAAGTGGTTGAAAGTTCATCAGTAGGAAGTTGCTTCTGGTTAGGAAGTTACTCCTGGTGAGGAAGTTGCTCCTGGTTAGGAAGTTGCTCCTGGTTAGGAATCTGCTCCTCGTTAGGAAGTTGCTCCTGGTTAGGACGCTGCTCCTGGTGATGCACAAAGTCTTTGTAACCTCTTTGACCAATCAATGAGGGTTGAATATTGACTTAATGACCATGTTTATGGTCATGTAACCACTATGGTTTCATGTAGGTAATTATGAGCTTAATTGGCCGATTAATGCTCTTAAATACCATTGACTATGAGTTACATCCTTCTAGGACTAGGATCACTATAAATAGTGATCATATTTGCATAATGAAATATACAAAAACAAGAAACACTTACACGCATAGAGTTCTTGATTTGTGCCTAAAACAAGAACTAACTCTTGGTTTTATCCCAAGGAGGTATTCGTGTTAACCCAGGCATAGGGTCGAATAATCTTCTTTGGAAAGTGATTACACGACTTTAAGAGATATCCGGTAACCATTCATTGGTACGTAGTTAGGCTATTGATTATCTTCACCCTGTTGGAACGAAGTAAACCCCAACAATCAAAGAAGATTATTTTATGATAATCAATGGCAGCGGCAATGAAGCATATGGTGGCTAACTTCTCCAAACTGGACAAGTTTGAAGAGGTTGATTTTAGGAGATGGCAAAAGAAGATGCACTTTCTTCTTTCTACCATGAACGTGGTGTACGTGCTGACCACTCCCATTCCTGATGGTGGTGATGATGCTACTTTGGAGGAACTGAGGAAAATGAGCAAATGGGAGAATGATGACTATGTGTGTCGCGGCATAATTCTCAATGGTATGTCTGATTCTTTATTTGATATTTACCAAAATGTTGAATCTGCTAAAGAACTATGGGATTCCTTGGAAGCCAAATATATGGCTGAGGATGCATCAAGTAAGAAGTTCCTTGTGAGTGATTTCACAAATTACAAAATGACTGATTCAAGACAAGTCATGGAACAATACAATGAACTTCTTGGAATACTTGGCAGATTTACACAACATAAAATGAACATGGATGAGACCATTCAGGTCTCGTGTGTCATTGACAAACTGACGTGGTTGTGTAGATCTTAAATTTAGTTCTGGAAAGATTGTTTCTTTGTTTAATGTTTTGCATGTTCCTAATATTAGGAAGAACTTGGTTTCTAGTAGTGTTTTGAATAATTGTGGTTATAAACAAGTGATTGAATCTAAAAAATTTGTTTTATCGAAACATGGTGTGTTTATTGGTTTTGGCTATTTGAGTAATCAAATGTTCAGGCTTAATATTGATTCTAGTATAAATGTTGATTCTGTCCTGATGACTACCACTAAACTGAATGATTCATCACTATGGCATGCTAGACTAGGCCATGTCCACTATAAGAGAATGCAAGATATGTCTAAGGATGGGTTAATTCCAGCTTTTGACATGGACACTGATAAGTGTCAGACTTGTATGCTGAACAAAATTACTAAGAAACCATTTCAAGATGTAAAACGTGAAACTACAGTTTTAGAGCTAATCCATAGTGACCTATGTGATTTGCATGCTACTCCCTCATTAGGGAATAAGAAATACTTGGTAACATTTATTGATGATGCTTCTAGGTTTTGCTATGTTTATTTGTTACATACTAAGGATGAAGCATTAGATAAATTTAAAGTATTTAAAGTTGAAGTTGAATTAAAACAAGGAGTCCAAATCAAAAGATTTAGGACTGATAGGGGAGGTGAGTACATGGATACTTTGTACTTTGAGTCTGTTGGAATCATCCATGAGATAACTGCTCCCTATACTCCACAACAAAATGGTATATCTGAAAGAAAAAATAGAGTACTAAAAGAGATGGTTAACTCCATGTTGTCCTACTAAGGACCGAGTCAAGAGTTTTGGGGAGAAGCTATGTTAACAGCTTGCTATTTATTAAATAGGGTTCCTAATAAAAGGAACAAGATTACCCCTTATGAACTCTGGACTAAAAGGAAACCAAACTTGAACTACCTCAAAGTTTGGGGTTGTAGGGCTGTTGTAATACTCCCTGATCCAAAGGTGAAAACTTTGGGTGAAAGAGGCATTGAATGCATCTTTGTTGGATATGCTTAGCATTCCAAGGCTTATAGGTTCTATGTTATTGAACCTAATGATTCAGTTTTAATGAAGTCAATCATTGAATCAAGGGATGCTAACTTTGATGAGACTAGGTTCTCATCAGTCCCTAGACCAAGCCTTAGGACTCCTACTAGAGCTGAGGACATTGGTGCTTCAGTGGAACCTGAAAGGGTCACTAATGAGGTTGTGGTTCAGCAACCTGAGCCTAAGCTTAGAAGAAGCACAAGGCAAAGGACTCCAAAGAATTTTGGGCCTGAATTTCAACTATACCTAGTTGAAGGAACAAGGGATGAGGTCTCTGACCAATACTACTATTGCTTTAATGTTGAGGATGATCCCAAAACATTTGATGAAGCAATTAAGTCCCAAGATGTTGCTTTCTGGAAAGAAGCAATCAATGATGAGATATATTCCATCATGGGCAACAACACTTGGGTGTTGGTTGATCTACCTCCAGGTTGCAATCCACTTGGATGCAAGTGGATCTTCAAAAGAAAGATGAAGGTAGATGGAACTATTGAAAAGTTCAAGGCAAGGTTAGTCATTCAAGGCTTTAGACAAAAGTCAGGAATAGACTACTTTGATACTTATGCTCCTGTAGCACGCATAAGTACCATAAGAATGTTGATTGTCTTGGCAAGCACTCACAATCTGATTATTCAACAGATGGATGTGAAGACAACATTCTTGAATGGTGATTTAGATGAGGAGGTTTATATGAACCAACCTCAAGGTTTCATCATGCCTGGTCATGAAGGTAAGGTGTGTAAACTGATTAAATCCTTATATGGACTCAAAGAAGCACCAAAGCAATGGCATCAAAAGTTTGATGAAGTGGTTTTGTCTAATGGTTATTTACTTAACCAAGCTAACAAATGTGTATATAGCAAATTTGATGAATCTGGTAAAGGAGTCATCATTTGCCTATATGTTGATGACATGTTAATCTTTGGTACTGACCAAGTTCAGGTTGATTTAACCAAAGAGTTTTTGTCATCAAGGTTCTCTATGAAAGACATGGGGAAGGCTGATGTTATCCTTGGCATAAGGATTAAACATGAAAGTGATGGTATTGTAATTTCTCAGTCTCATTATATTGAGAAGGTCCTGAAGAAATTCAATCACTTTGATTGTACTCCAGTGAGTACACCTATGGATACAAGTGAGAAACTAATGCCTAACAATGGCCAGGCTGTCTCCCAGCTTGAGTATTCTAGGGTGATTGGTTGCTTGATGTATGCCATGACTAGTACTAGGCCTGATATTGCTTTTGCAGTGGGTAAAGTGAGTAGGTACACTAGTAATCCTAGTACTCAGCATTGGCAAGCAATTCAGAGGGTACTAAAGTATTTAAAAGGAACAATGGATTATTGTTTGTCATATACTGGATATCCTTCAGTGTTGGAAGGTTACACTGATGCAAGTTGGATCAACAATACTGAGGATAATTCATCCACAAGTGGCTGGTTATTCCTTCTTGGTGGTGGTGCAATTTATTGGGCATCCAAGAAGCAAACTTGTATTACTGGTTCAATAATGGAATCTGAATTTGTGGCTCTAGCAGCTGCTGGTAAAGAGGCTGAATGGTTGAGAAACTTGCTTATTGAGATTCCATTGTGGGTCAAACCTATGGCACCCATATCTATCCGTTGTGATAGTGCAGCTACATTGGCTAAGGCTTATAGCCAAATGTACAATGGTAAGTCTAGACACTTAGGTGTTAGACATAGCATGATTCGTGAGCTAATCATGAATGGGGTGATATCAATAGAGTTTATGAGGTCTCAACAAAACTTAGCTGATCACTTGACGAAGGGATTGGCTAGAGACTTGGTTTAAAAGTATGCTAAAGGGATGGGTTTAAAGTCCAAACTAGTCACTGAATGCTAGGACACCCAACTCCCTCCTGAGGAAACTTGGGAGCTGAGTTCAATGTGGAAAGCTGAACATTCAGGGGACTGAAGCACATGTATATCATCCCAAGGATGTGCTTGTACCTGCTGAAAGGAGGATGAAGTTATAAACTTCTTAATGGTTAATTTCTTTGAAAAAGTGCTTAAGCAGGAGCATGAACTAAAGAGGAACCACCTATGTAAATGTTGAGGTTTCGCCGCCTCAAGGAGCATGGACTTTGACTCTTACAACATTTATGAATTGGATATGGACAAATGGCTTGTATGGTGTCAGGAGCGTTTTAAGTGTTTGAAAACTTGTGTATATTTTATCTTCAGGTATTCAAAGTAGTTGAAGGGTTCAATTCTTAGAACACCCTGATTCTCGAATATTTGAAGTGATGTACTAAAATGGAAATTCAATCCTCAGGACATTTTCATTTATGCACTGGTTTTGTTAAAGTTGATTTTCATGCAAAAGGAATTGTACTAAATTGGGGAGGATTGTTGGAAATTTAGTGCAATTGTGGGATCGAGTCATACATGTAAATGGGTTTGGAGGTACAGAGTGTACACCCATTAAGTCCCTGACCTCCCTGGACTCAATATAGTGGTTGAAAGTTCATCAGTAGGAAGCTGCTTCTGGTTAGGAAGTTGCTCCTGGTGAGGAAGTTGCTCCTGGTTAGGAAGTTGCTCCTGGTTAGGAATCTACTCCTGGTTAGGAAGTTGCTCCTGGTTAGGACGCTACTCCTGGTGATGCACAAAGTCTTTGTAACCTCTTTGACCAATCAATGAGGGTTGAATATTGACTTAATGACCAGGTTTATGGTCATGTAACCACTATGGTTTCATGTAGGTAATTATGAGCTTAATTGGCCGATTAATGCTCTTAAATACCATTGACTATGAGTTACATCCTTCTAGGACTAGGATCACTATAAATAGTGATCATATTTGCATGATGAAATATACAAAAACAAGAAACACTTACACGTACAGAGTTCTTGATTTGTGCCTAAAACAAGAACTAACTCTTGGTTTTATCGCAAGGAGGTATTCGTGTTAACCCAGGCATAGGGTCGAATAATCTTCTTTGGAAAGTGATTACACGACTTCAAGAGATATCCGGTAACCATTCATTGGTACGTAGTTAGGCTATTGATTATCTTCACCCTGTTGGAACGAAGTAAACCCCAACAAAAGCCACATTTTTGTGGCTTATCAAAACACCCATATATAAGATTATAAGCCCACTTATATAAGCTTAACCAAACACTTGGTTTGAGCTTATAAGCTTATATAAGCTAATAAGCTTATAAGCCCATTATATAAGCTAAAACAAACACCCCTAAACCATCAACATAAGTTGAGAATCTTGCTATAATTGGAATAAGCAAAGTGTGTTGACTCTTATGTAGGGGCATTAACGAGTTGATCCACTCATAAAAAGATCAAGATCGAATAAATAAAAAACTCGAATAGACGTAGAGCCCAAGCTCGAGCCTAAATTTGAGCTTATTTAATAATCGTGCTCGAGCCCAAGCTCTCTACCAAAAGATCGACTAGGCTCGTAAGCATAAACGAGCTCTAGAAAGATATACGCATATATATTGTATATGTATGTATGACTGTATATAAAGCTAAATGAGTTCGAGCCTTGTGTGATTAACGAGCCGATATTCATTTGAACTTTGTTTTCTTCAACACGTCATATAAGTCGTACGTGAGCTTCTGAAATTTTTCACAACTCGCGCTCGATCTCAAGATATAAGGCTCGAAACAAATATATATCAACAAGCCGAGCTCGAACTATGACAGGCTTGAGAACGACTCGGCTCGTCTTCAAACCCAGTAACATTAACTAAAAGGCCTTTTGGCCCCTTAATCTACCTCCTGCTTGTTTACATCACAACAACAGTAGTTTGATTGTTAAATAAGAACTTCTCTTATTACGTTTACGAAAGTTTAGATCGTAAAACTACACCTAAATCATACGCATTGCATTCGATCTCTCGAAAACTACACCTAAATGCATTCTATCTCTCGAAATTATATTTATATTATTGTTTACTTTATTATAAATACATTTAATTATTTTGTATCGTGATTTCATCTTTGTCAGTAAATCCAACAAAAAAGCAAAGTAACGGTCTCTTTCTTTTCATTACGAACGACACGCTTCATTTGCTTCATCTTTGTATCCACTAGCGCTCCTGTTGCCACCGAAGCAACATAAGTTTCTAAATAATCTCGCACTACTCTTTATCGAGAGTCGAGGAGTAATAAAAATTTGAAGATCACATGGCCAGGGGTGGACTTATGTATATGATTCAGGGGGCAGCGCCCTTTATTGCTAGATCAAAACGATGAGATTACAGTGCATTTTTCTTTTTTATAATTTTTTTTAAAATGCCTCTCACTCGAAACGTAAACTGTCCTCTACTGTGTCATTGAACTTCAAAATTTAACACTTTAAAATCTTAATATCTTTTATTCTTAAGATAAAATACTCGATTTTTTATACGAAATTTAGACATTTTTGACTTAACATTATCAAAAAAAATTCTCCCCAACAATCATAAACAACTTTGCCTCCGTTGAATGTAAACCCTCTTTCCCCCGCCAACCCTCTTTCCCCCGCCCCCTAAAGTGGGTTTTTATAGAGAGAGGCAAGTCGAGAGTAGCCTCCCGTTTGACCGATTTCTCGGAGTCCTAGGAATATCATGCATTCGTCACTGCACATGGCCATGTGAGGATTTATTTTTCTAGCATGCACCAGTATTTATCGGGGCTAGTAATCAGTAGAAATTACGCCACCCGTACATCTTTCATCTTGACCAAGTTACATGCACCCAAATAAAATACTCAACCAATTCACTAAACATTTTTCTATTTTCTATTTTAATGTTAACTTTTTTTCTCGTACACACACATATTATGTCGGTAAAGATTTGAACAAAAAAACAAACCAATCTTATCTCCACAACATAAATAACATCGTCACCTTAAATTTACACACACTCAAAACACTTCCAAAAACACACAAAACACAAAAACACAAACATGGGTGTGATCATAATCGACGGTTCAACAGTCCGTTCCTTCGTAAACGACGAGCCAAATTTCAAACTCAGCATCGACTCCCAGTTCACCTCTCTCGACACCAACAAAGACGGCGTCTTATCTCGTTCAGAAATGCGCAAAGCCTTCGAATCCATGCGTTTACTCGAAACTCATTTCGGGGTGGACACTAAGGTACCACCAGAAGAGCTGACACGTTTATATGACTCGGTTTTTGCTAGCTTTGATGGTGATCATAATGGGACTGTGGACCGTCAGGAGTTTGGAGCTGAGATGAAGAAGATCATGTTGGCTATTGCTGATGGGCTTGGGTCTTCTCCTATACAGATGGCTGTTGAAGATGATGATCAGAGTTTGATTAAGAAGGCTGCTGATTTGGAAGCTGAGAAGTTGGCTGATAAGAGTTGATGGGAATAAGTTTTATTTGAGAGATGAATAAGCAATTGTGAATAAGTGTTTTTTCATGTAACTTATGTGGAAAATAAGTCTTATTTTCAGTTCTATGTTCGATTTTAGTTTTGGCTGTTTTTGGCATACATGAATTAGCTTTATTTTTTTACTTCAACTCCGTATTACAAATAAAAAATGAGTTAAAAGTTTTTTCATCTTTGTTATTACTTTACATAACGATTAATTTTAATTATTTATTACTTAAGATTAAATCTCATAAAAATACAAAATATAGAGTTTAACATAAAATATATACTGTATTAATGATAATATTTTACAAGTAAAAAAAATATTATTTGTGATAAACAATAAAATATTAATATCTAATAAAGTAATAAATATACTTAAAGTATAATATCATCAATGATATTTTTTTTATTATTAGTAATATTCTATTTTTTATCATAGAAATATCAATGCTGAAAAAAAACAGTTTTGTTAAAATTACTGACGTAATCTGATAACCTAGAGGTGCAAATGAAAATCGGTTTTATGAAAACCGGTTTTTTGAAAATCCGGTTCAAAAATCCGAACCGGTTTTTTCAAAATCCGGTTTTTAAATTATCCGATCCGGATTTTTCTATCCGAACCGGTTAGACCGGTTTTAAGATTTTAAAAAAACGGATAAAAACCGGATTTAACCGGTTTTTAACAATTTATTAATTTTTTTCTTTTAAATTTTTTTTTTTTTTTTGTAAAACCGGTTTTTTTTACCGGTTTGCCTGAAAAGTCAAACCGGCCGGTTTTTTCCGGTTTTAACCGGATTTTTATAAAACAAAAAAGATCATCAGTAAGCTTTTGGGCTTTTGAGGGCAACGGCTATATAGCCGTTTGGCATACTTTTTGCCCGTTTTTTTTTTTGTCTTTTTGAGCATAGAAATGGCTTGTAACATAGTATATATAAATGTTTTGAGTTGGGGTTGAAAACATATCAAAAAGCCCTCTTATTTCTCTAATCTTAGTGATTATTGTAGTTTTATTGTAGTGTTTAAATAAAAATTATGAAGTTGTATGATTGTATTGTTGAAATAAAAATTATTGTGGTATTTTTTTTAATGTTTTATAGTTGTATTTTTTTTAATGTTTGTAAATAAATTCCGAAAAAAAACGACACCAACACTTTTAACCGAAAAACCCGAACCGAACATTTTTAATCGAAAAAACCCGATCCGAACATTTTTTAACCGAAAAAACCGATCCGAAAAAAAATCCGATAACGAAAATTTTAATCCGAAAAAAATCCGATACGAACTTTTTAATCCGAAAAAATCCGATTGAGAAAAATCCGATCCGATCCGAAACCGAATTTTCAAAAAACCGGTTTTATCAAATCCGGATTTTCAAAAATCCGAATCTGGTTTTATCCGGTTTATTCGCACCTCTATGATAACCTATTTAGAGTTGAGAGACTAATGAAGCTATCACTGAATATTGGAGACTAAACTGTGTATGTGAAAAAGTTATCCAAGGCCAGTTATAGTCCAAGCCCATGGACATCCAATCCCATGTTGTTGCAATGGATACATTGGGGATTATTATTGTTGAGTTGGGACAATCTTCATAGATCAAACTAATATATATCATTGAAATTTGTTTCTTAACTTGTGAAAAAAATAAAAATACAAATGAACTTTTTTGGTAAATGGTATTAAAGAAAAATAACCTTATATAGTTTATGGTTACGATTTATTTGAATTTGATTGGTTGGTGGATTAGTTACTGATAATGCGAATGAGATTTAAAAGTGGTCGTTTTACTTATAAAAGAGAGTATTCTATTGTTAAAATTGCCTCGTTGGACATTTAATGAAATACATTATGTATACGGGTTATTTACGAGTGTAAAACAAAAATTCATATATATGGAAATAAACCTTTCTGTTAAGGACAAGTGTGTACTCGTATAAAACATAAACTTTTCAGTTAAGGAAAAGGTATCCATCGAAATAAAGTAATAAACTTACGTGTTATGTAAAAGAAATAAGTTTCAAAAAATTAAACGACACCTGAGAGATTCGAACTCTCGCGGGGAAACCCCATATACTTAGCAGGCACACGCCTTAACCACTCGGCCAAAGTGTCTTTATGTTATGGAAGCTTATAAGCTTGTATTAATACTATTTGAACTACATAAAAGAGTAAATTGCATCATTTCTCCCTGAGGTTTAAAAAAGTTGCATATTTAGTATCTACTTATTCGAAATTGCATTGAACGTTTCTATTTGCATGTTTGGTCTTGGATGGGACGGAACATGGTGGGGAGCAAAGACTAAGGATAATAAGGGCAGGGGTGGGTCCCGATTCTTCTAAAAATTTTGTCATTAAATGTATTTCTTTTAAATTAATTAAATTTTTTTTTATCTTTTTTACAATTTAACTCTTTTAAAATGAGTAAATGTTATTTTGGCCTCTTCGAAAAATGCTTCAAGTTTCGTCCATGGTAGGGAGGGTTCCGGCCTTCCCAAAATTTTTGCAACAAGTACGTTTTTAACCTTTATACTTCGTATTATTAAGCATTATTTAATATAAATGTCATAAAAAAATGTAAATTGGTCCTCTTAAAATAAATACGTTTTAGTTTTGCACCTCTAGTAAGGGTGTAAACGAGCCGAGTACTGTCAAGCTCGAGCTCGTCTCAAATACAAAAACTCGAGCTCGAAACTCGACTCGAGCTCGATTATCTTAACATGTCATGCTCGAAATCGATAAATACTTGGCATATGAAGCTCGTCTCGAATCGATTTATCTATATAAAAAGGTAACACAAAAAGCTCGATAAAGCTCGCGAGCTTCTCAAGCCGAGTATATTGAAGCTCGAATTCAAATCGAATATATACTCGAGGAGTTTGAACTCGAGTTCGACTCGTTTAAATCAAATCGATTTCGCGTAGTTTACAAGTGGATCTCAAGTAACTCACGAGCTGTCTCGGCTCGTTTACACCCCTACCTACTTAGAGCACGATGTATGGTTTGGTGTTTTCGTGTTGAGCCATGGGAAAACAGGAGAGTTTTCAGGGGGTATAATGTGTGGTGGCTAAATGATCCTACAACACCAAAATCTCCACAACACCAAAATCATGGCTCATTGGTTGACTTGAGCCGTGGGAAAAAAATTGGGCCCACATATTGCCACGTGTTAAGAAACTATTCGTTAAAAAAAAATAAAAAAATTACACAAAAACACGCGCCGTGCCCTAGGCGCTAAACACGAAAACACGACTAGAGGTGTGGTGGGTTGCGTTTTCGCACAACGCGAGGGAAAAACACCCCGTAACTGTGCTCTTAGGTCTTACACTGCTCAACAAAAAAGAACATTAAAAAAAACCACACAAACAACAATAATCAATCAGAAAAACATGTCCTCCTCCGAAACAACCACCACCAACGAACCGTCACCACCACAACCACCACCACCACAACAACCACCACCATCATCAGCATTCTCCGAAGCTTTCCAATACTTCGAGCCCATAATCCACCGTCGTACACCCACTTCCCAATCATTCATCGAATCCCTCCCCACAATCACACTCACTTCCATCATCAACCCAACCGAATCATGCCCTGTTTGCAAAGATCACTTTGCTATCAACGACCTACTCAAAACCCTTCCCTGTGAGCATCGTTATCACGTCGATTGTATTGTCCCCTGGCTGGAGCGTAGCTCCTCGTGTCCCGTTTGTCGTTTCGAAATGCCCAAACAGCCCAAACGGAGGGTCAGTAGTTTTGCTGCTGCTTTCAGGGCTGCTGAGACGGTTGAGGATCGTCGATTGTTACGGGTCGGGTTTCTGCGTGGTTTGGGTGAGAGTGGTGCAAGTTGGTCGACGCTTGTTGGTGAGGGGTTGAATTGGTCATTGAATCGCGTTGGTGACCGCGTTGGTGACCGTCATGGTGCGGATGGTTCGGTTTGAACGCTGCGTGTTTTGGTTACGGATTTAAGCTATACAATAGACGTGTGTTTTTTCAAATGCTGGCCGGAATAGTGGAGCGTGTCAAAAAGGTAGACAAGCTAGTAATATTTTGGGTAGACGTATAATGGACATGTCTATTGTATAGCTTAAACCAAGCTATGAAATGTCGATGAAATTTGTTTGGTTTTGCTTCTTATGTATTTGAATTTGAGTACTTATAAGTGATGATAACGATAATAATTGTATGTGACCTTATGCAGAATTGCGCAATGTAGATTACTTTTGTTAGATTCGTTACGGTTACTTTTTTGTTTGGTTTTTTGTACTGTGAGAAAGTATATATATTTTGCGAAATGATTATGATTTATATGAGTGTATTCAAGAGGACACTTTTGATTAGGAGTTCAGACTCTTTTGGACAGGAGGATTAGGCGATGGTTCATGGTTCTATTAGAGGACAGAGATACGTAATAGACGATTGGTTCTATGGAAGAATGGGAATAGGATTTGTTGCTTTAACCCGTATCTGTTTGTTTTCAGTAGAGACCTATGGGATGGGGTAGATAGTAGAAAGTAGATGATTGACAAGGCTGAGAATAAGAAAGAGAAGTGTCAGGCTGATCTAGAACCTTGGACTAAAAGGGATGTGGAGCAAAATGTGGTTATTCACTGGGTCGTGGATTAATTAGGCACTGGGACACCTGGTTCTGTCCGCCCTGTCATTGCCTTGTAATTAAAGGAATATGACATAGGACGGGTACTGAATGTAATGTTGGCGTGCTTATGTATATATAGCGTTTAATGACACTGTGTTTAATGATAGGTTTTTGTTAAAAGCTAGATACCTACAAGTATCAGGTTGGGGGTAGAGATGTCGTTTTTTCATTTTAATTGATAGTTGATGTTATGGTTTGTATACGAGTTCCTGCTAGCAATAAACTTAGAAACATTTGTAGTCATGCTCTATTACATAGACTGAACACTGAAGCCTTAGGTGGCCGTCCATTAGTTGAAGAGGTTAATAGAGGCCGCTCATCAGTCATCATATTGCTCTTCAAGGAAGTATATTAAAATTCCAATGCTCGATGGGAAGTCCTGGCTGCTTCGTTATAGTAAGATTACCAGAGCTCAATAGGTTTGTTGCCAGCGATTCAATAACCAACGTTGATTTTCAGCCCTCTTGTGTCAAGGAACACGGTGCAAGGCGGGTATATGTGTGAACAAGTTTTGCTATTATTATAAAGGAAATTAAATTCTCCGAGGTAATGGAAATTTGCATTCGGACGTTGGTATGTTGCTGGTAAACTGGTATAAATGCTTAGGTTTGTCTTTAAAAGTAGTACTATAGCTCTCTATCATCACCTTGTAGGTTTGTAAGTAAAATTTGAAGACTATACACCTTGGGGGCCTTCCCTTGCAATTCTCGGCATGTTGATACTAGTTATCTCATCTATAGTAGTAGTATGTAACGTATTGTATAGATGAATATGATGATGCGAGCCTTTTGTTAAGTGATCGGTACTGACAACTTATTTTACCAGTTTTATTCAGTTTGAGATAATGAGTAACTGTGATCACCATGTTCACATTCATGAGTCTGTTTATATTCTCTTCATTTTACTCTAGGCTGCCACCCACACCATTCTAGGCTAAAGTTTATAACATCATTGTGACCTCTTCACATCAAGAGGGCTAGAAACACATTTTCTGATCACTTTGAGACAGTTTAGTTAACTGTTATTTTGAGAGATCAGAGATAAGTCCAGTTGCATACAAAACGCCAACTAGGAATGTAAAGGTATGATGGCTGCTGTGCTACGAAATTTAGTTCCTCAAAATAATATGCCTAATGTCTTAGGTTTCAACCCGTAGGACAGATATTCTCAAAAGACTCTTAGGATCATCAATAGCCTAGTAATAATCCTTGGGAAACACCATCAAATCTTCATAACCAAACACTCCCTTATCTGCAGGAAACCTCCAAACCTTTAATAAACAGATTCTAGTCAAGGTATGCTACCCAACAAATCATATAGCCATGAACTCTCATCTGCAAACTACAGTCAACAATATAACCATCAACATCCATCATCTTATCACTCAAACACCAAGCATAAAAAGCATATCAACAAGCAGCGTGATATACCCAGAAAGCAAACAGGGGTGAATACAATACCAAATAGGGATCATTCAATAGTCTTAGTATTTATAGAGTTGATAAGTTCATACCAGACTCCCTAGTGTTTCACGTTGAAATTAAGATACAAAATCTGCTAAATCAAAATAGTTCTTTATAAGCATTTGGAATGCATAAACTACGTCTAACTTCACAAACTAACTTCACAAACTTTAGGAACCATGATAAACTATGTCTAGCCTAACCATGAAACCGAACATATCACACTAACCTGTATCCGTATGTTTGAAAAAAAGACAAGATGGGGTTCTTTTATGCATTGTACTAAACTATATTAGCATGTTCAAGAAAGGACTTTTATCTTCAAGTTCAAAACCACAACTGCGCCTAACAAGGTTCTTACGAGTTACGAGCATATGACATGTGATAAAATCAGCACCATAGGATGCTAAACATAAGCACAATTATATATGTAAACATGATGAAGCATTACCCAACCTAGGAGAAACTAATTTAAAGTCACTTAGGAGCAACTAATTTGTACGCATTTGGAACGCGGTAACCATTTCTTCACTAAACAATCTTCTTCTTCTTCTAGGTTGATGTTCCTCCATTTCCATGGTAACATGCCACAATTATTGTTACTGTACTTTTTTTTCCGCTAAAGAAAGGGAAATTAAAAGATAATTCTACAAAATGAACATCAATCGTTTATACTTACGCCCCCCGTTTATGAAGTTTTACTCCAATGATAAACTTTTACAAATGGGTAAAATATATTTTTGGTCGTCTTGATTTACCGGGTATAGCACCGTTGGTTCATTTTTCAAAAAATTTACGGATCTTATTCAAAGTCCGACAATCCGTTTCACTTTTGATCCATTTCACCGTTTATTAGACATAATGCAAAATAATAAAATTTGATTGCTCACTTCGCACAGCCTCAACATGGCGACGAATATCATCCACTATGTTTGTCTCTACAATTCGTTTCTAATTTAACGATACAAAGCTGAATCGATTAGTGAAATGCCACTTTTTAGGTTTAGTGCCCAACTTGTGCATTTAGGGTTACTAGTACAGTGCCCGCGCAAAGCGGCGGCGAGTACTTAATGACGATTTTTGAAACAAATAAATGTTACTATTTTACCTATCAAGTTCGTATTTACATTAATCTAAAATGATAAAAAAGTTAAATCAAAATAAACCCGCTAAAAAAGGAAATAAAAAAAGTTAATAAAAAAAGTTAATAAAATTTATCGAAATGGAATTGAATTAAAGAGCATAAATTTTTAGAAAATATAATGAATTTAGATTATGAAAATAATATTTTATCTCAGAATTAAAAATGATATTTTAATATATTGTTAAAAAGTTTGTTACAAAAGTTTGTTACAAAAAGTTGTTACAAAAGGTTGTTAAGAGGAAGATATATTTAACAACTTGATTTATATATTAAGTGAAAAAGTCTTAAAATTCAACCAAAAAAAGTTTGTTACAAAAGTCCAAAATGCTTTATAATATAGTAAGATTAATAATTTGTTAGGTCAATTAGATTAATAAATTTAGTGGATGACATTAGTATAATCGAATGACAAAAAACAGATAAACAACCTACTTTACACTTTTAATTCAAATTATATTTATACTATCATCTGCTATAACAACCTTCTGAATGATAGACATGAAGAGAAAAGTTCATTTGCAATTTTGTTTTTACTCATAAGCTAAAAGATAAATTTTTATGATCTATTTTGGTTTAATTTAATGCTAAAGATTAACTTAATATTAAAAAAATACCCGCTAGGACAAATTTTTCTCAAATGTCTAAAAGTTTCAAAAATTAAACAGAAAAGCTAAAATTGTAAATTTTTTGAACTAATTTTTGTTAATATTTTATTAGTGATAAAATAATAAAATAGCACTAGTGATAAACAATAAATATCACTAGCGATATTATTCTGTAACTATATTTATTAAATATCACTAGTGATATTTCATTGTTATCATTAGTAATATTTCAATGTTTTATCAAATTTACAACTTTAGTCTCTCCGTCTATTTTTTGTATTTTTTTTAATTATTGGTCATTTTGGAAAAATGTTTCTTTCATGTTTCTTATATAAGATTTAATTTTAAGTAATGAATGAATAAAATTAATCCTTTAACTTATAAGTAAAAAAAATAGAAAATATCAACTCTGTAAGAGCCCAGGGTATGAAAGACCATGGCTCAAGTCATGACCATAACGCGAGAGTTATGACGCCACAGACCATACCCCTGTTGCGGTTTACCCCTGGCGACGTACCCATCAACCCAAAATGATAGCTATAACGCGAGCCTACGGCGCGAGCCCTGCACCGTGGCTCGCGTTATACCTCGCGCCATGGGATTTTTAATTTTTTTTTTTGTGCAGATATGGAGTTTTGTGGTTGTTGGCTTGCTGTTGTGGCCTGTGGGAGGAAGATAATGATGTAAACCTAAATAAAGGTGTAGTATAAATGTATTTGGTGGGCTTGGTTTTTATGGCCGATTTTTTATAGCCCACATATTCTTAAATGTGTAAAAATTTGATATATAGTTAAATTGAAAATATGAGTTCGTTAAAAATATAAGCTGAAAATATGATATTTAGTTATTAAAATGTGATATTTATTTTAAATGAATTAAAAGTTATATATAAAAGGAAAATGGTGGAACCAGTATAACATTATAAATCTGGTGTTAACGAAGGAGGCTGATTTCTGATGTTATAGAGTTTCTGGTGTTATGAAGTGGAATGCTGACGTGACATTCACTTTTTTTATAACGCTAAGCTATGGCTTGAGACCACACCCTGAACTCTAAGAAAACACCACCTAATCCAACATTAGTACAGTCAACTTAAACAGCCAAAATCATGATTAAGAAAACGTTAGCGCAGTTTTAGCTATAAAAATGTAACCCGTTTTATTCATTAGACAACCCATATTTGAATGACTAAATGTATGACTAACTTGGTATTGTGTTATGAAAATAACCCGGAGTTCATCAAATACTAGCATTCAGTTTTCAGAGCATCTGTTGAATTTGGTTGTGTTGTGCTTTGTGTTATTGTTTTCATTATCTGCTAGTTACTTGTTTATCTGTTTTTGTGTCTGCTTGGTTGTTATCATGACTACTCCTAGTCCTGATTTGATTAGTTCTTTAGATGCTGGTAATCCTTTGCATTTGCAACCTATTGATAATAACATTGGTACTTTAGTTAATATCAAACTTACTGGGTGTAAAAATTATAGACTTTGGGCTAATGTTGTTAAGATTGCTTTACAGGCTAGAAATAAAATGAGATTTGTTTATGGTAGTTGTGTTAAGACTGCTTATGCTAGCAGTGCACCTCTTTCCAATCAATGGGATAGGTGCAATGTTGTTGTGTTATCTTGGTTGTTAGGATGTATTTATGAAGATCTTTACTTGAGTCAAGTTTACTCTTAAAATGTTGCTGAAGTTTGGAATGAGCTTAAAGATACTTATGACAAACTTGATGGTTCTATCTTGTTTAATTTAATTCAAAATATTAATAATTTTAAACAAAATGGTTTGCATGTGTCTGAATATTATCACAAGTTGAAATCTCTATGGAGAGAATTTGACATTCTCACAAAATCTTCTCGTTACACTTGTAATGCTAGAACTGAGTCTAGTAAACACCAATAGTTAATGAAATTAATGCAGTTTCTAATGGGTTTGGATGAAGTGTATCAACCAATTAGAAGTTCTTTGTTGACCCAACCTATCTTGCCTGATGTTAAGGATGCGTTTGTTATTGTTTGTAGAGAAGAGTCTCATAGGGGTCTTGGTTCTAATCCTGGGGTTCCTAAACCCCAGGTTAGCTCCTTTGCTGCTAAGACTAATGATTTTTCAAAAGGTCAAAACAGAAATTTTAACAATAACAACAACATGAATCAGAATCATGTTTTTAATGGGAACAATGGGGCAACAGAAATCGACCAAATCAGTTTTTAATAGCAACAATGGGGAAAACAGAAATCAGTACAATTCTTTGACTTTTACTAATTGTAACATGAAAGGCCATACCATTGGTAGATATTTTGAGTTAATTGGATACCCTCCAAGCTATAAAAAGAACTCCAATACTGGTAACAGTAGGGTTCCTTTTAAAGTTAACAATAGGGTTGGCTCCAGTAATAGTGTTGATGTTCAGACCTCTAACACTACTTTACCTTTTTCTAATGATCAAATTGCTAAACTCATAAGTTTAATTGGTGAAAAAGAAAATTCTGGTGTTCAAGATAATATGGCAGGTATTAATTTCATTTTTTTTAATGAGAATGCTTTTTTCGACAGTCACTTCTACAAGTTTTTTGTAAGTTAAAATTGATGGGTTTAATTTTAATTTCGGATGGATTATTGATTCAGGGGTTAACCAACACATTACTAATTCTACTAAAAACATGAGTAATGTGGTTGGCATTTCTGATTTAAACATCACTGTTGGGCACCCAAATGGGCTTTTGCTAAAATCAATTATGTTGGTAACCTCAAACTTATCAACAATGTGGTTTTATTTGATGTGTTGGTGATACCCGAGTACACTGTAAGCCTTTTGTCTGTGAATAAATTAATCAAAGATAGTAAGTTACATGTTGGTTTTATTGAACATGAATGTGTTATTCAGGATTTGAAAAAGAAAAGTATTTTGGGGATTGGTAATGAGTGTGATGGCTTGTATTTGTTTGATTCTAAATGTAAGTTACCTCAAACTAGAAGTAATTTGTCTGATATGTGCTTTCATGCTTCTAAAAATATTTGGCACAATCGTTTAGGTCATCTCACTGACAATGTGTTAAAAGTTTCAAAAGAATCTCTTAGAATCAATAAACCTGAGTATGTTAGTCCTTGTGAAATCTGTCATTTCTCTACGCAGACCAGAGAACCATTCCCTTTGAGTAACCATAAGTCGAAAAAGGTTGGTGATCTCATCCATCTAGATTTATGGGGACCCTATAGGGTTACCTCAAAGGAATGGTTCAGGTATTTTCTTACCATAGTTAATGACTTTTCTAGGGCAGTTTGGTTTACTTGATAAAGTCTAAGGATGAGATGTTCAACTATTTTGTGGACTTTGTAAATCTCATTACAAATCAATTTTAAAAAAGGTTAAAATTGTAAGATCTGATAATGGAACTGAGTTCATAAGTAATTAAATGGATAGTTATTTGAGGGATAATGGTATTGTGCACCAAACTTCCTGCGCTTATACTCCTCAGCAAAACGGCATTGCTGAGAGAAAGCACGGACATCTTCTTAATGTGGCTAAAACACTTTTATTTCAAAGTGGTATCCTGATAGGTGTGAAAACACCCATCCTTTTACCACTTATTTCTTACTAAAACAAGACCAAAACGCGTGTTTAATATCATTTGTTTGGAATTATGCGTGGTTTTTGTGTTTATTGTGTTTTCAGAGTCAACCGGATGAATACTGAAGAAAACATGGGATTCACGGGTTTTATCGAAGAAAAAGACTCAAGACGAAGTCTATTGTCCAAGAAATGCAAAAGATTTGAAGTCAATGGGCCTATTTGAAGATTTATCGAAGAAAAGGACCAAAGATGGAAGATTTACACATGTCGAAAGAACTCAAGTCTATTAAACGAAGAAATTACAAGACGAGTTGAATTTAATCATCGACAAATCCCGAATCAGAATCGAAAAATACTGAAAAGACGAGAAGACGAAAAGAGAGAAGAAAGCCCACTCACCAACCAACCACTAGGACTATATAAAGGGATTCCCTTCACACTTTTTAGTCAGTTTTTAGTTTTAGTTTTCCTTTTTTTTTTCTCTCTTGTTCGTAGTTATCACCAACACCATTAGGGTGTTTGGTGATTTTTAATCTTTCACAAATTTGTAAGTTTAAATCTTTCATTTAGTTTGTTTAACATTAAGCTCTCAATACAAATCTTTCATTCCATCTTGTTCATCTAGTTCTTATTGATTCAAAGTTTTCTAAGTTTTATTTTGGTGATTTGATCTTCAAAGTTAGTGGGGTTTTGTGTTTTTATGATTGGGATTTGTTGTTTATGGCTAGTAAATGATTAGGGATTAGTTTGGTTTAAATCTTTTGGTTAGATTTGGCTTATTTTGATCAAAAATCGTCTTCCCCTGTTATTTCGGCTTACTGTTCTTCATTCCCAGTTTATTCTGGATAACCCAACATTCCGGGTAGTATTTTATTCCGCATAGCCTAGATATTCCAAGTAGCTCACTTATTCCGCATGGCCTAGTTATTCCGGATAACCAAAAATATTCCGAGTAGCATCTTTATTCCGGATAGCCCAATATTCCGAGCAGCATTTTATTCCGCATAGAGTGTTATTCCGGGTAGAACATTTATTCCGCATAGCATCAATATTCCAAATAGCAATTTTATTCCGGGTAGCACCAAATATTCGAATAGCCTTATATTCCGGATGGCAATTTATTCCGGATAGAACCTTTTATTCCGAGTAGCAAATTGTTCCGAGTAGCCATCTTATTCCGGATAGCAAATATATTCCGAGTAGCCGTATATTCCGAATAGGACTTTATTCCGCATGGTCATAAATTCCGGATAGCACCACTTATTACGCATAAGGACTTTATTCCGAGCAGCCATTTATTCAGTGAGGTTATTTCACAACTTTATCATTTAATTGTTTAGTTTAACTTCAAGTTTTATTTCATTGACTGTTTTTGGTTTAAATCTTTATTTACTTCATTCATTTATCTTTTTAATAGAATAGAAAACCAAACCCCCTATTTGTCACCAAGAACAATCACTCCACTTTGAGCTGTGAATCAATTCGAGGAGATTCCGAGATTAATCCTGAACCCATACAAAAACCAAGTATCAAATGGCGCCGCTGCCGGCTCTTCTCGTTAAGATTAACAGTTTTTGTGAGAACTTGGATTTTGGGATCCGTTCACCGTGAACGTTACTTTTTCATAAAAATTTTCAAAAACCCTAAAAAATATAAAATTTTCAAAAATCCAAAAAAAATTAAAAAATCATAAAAAACCAAAAATATTTCTTGTTTGCTTTGTTAGTTCTTTTGCAGGTGCATGCGTACACGATCAACGTCTTATTAAGAGCCCGAGCCTCTCGAAGACTTAGACATGGCCGGTGTACAAAACAACAACAATAACCCACCTCAAAACAACAACAATAACAATCCGCCTCTCAACAACAATAATAACAACAACAATGAGCCTCTACCAGACAATCGCCCGATGATTGAACTTCTGCAAGCACATGTAGATGGCAACAATGATCCAATTGTCATACCCGCGATTGCAGCCAACAACTTTGAGCTCAAATCCGGCTTTATCCAGATGGTCTTTGCTCAACCATTCTTGGGGCGTACCATTGATGATCCACATGACCACATCAAGAGATTCCTGCAACTCACGAATACGGTCAAATTCAATGGTGTTCCACAAGAGGTAATCCGTTTACAACTTTTTCCTTTCTTCTTAGAGTGACAAGCCCGGCATTGGCTTGCAAAGGAACCGCCACAAAGTATTCTTACGTGGACGGATTTGGAGACCAAATTTATCAACTACTTTTTCCCACCCTCTCGTACTACCGCTTTGCGGAATGAAATCATTAATTTTGAAAAAAAGTACGATGATTCTTTTAGTGAATCTTGGGACCGTTTCAAAGATCTTTTAAGAAAGTGCCCACAACATGGTTTTACCAAAGTGCACCAAATTAATACTTATTATAATGGTTTAAGCATGAATGACCAAGATTCACTAAATAGTGCCTCGGGGGGTAATATTTTGGTAAAGACTTCTAATGCCGCTTGGGATATTATCGAGAATAAGTCTCGTGTGCAAACCAAGAGTGTGCGGACCAATGCCGCTAGTGCTAGTACTAGTGACAACGACAAGCGACTTGACAAAATTACTACGCTTCTTGAATCGCTTGCCGCCCAAACCACTAGCAACACCAACAACATCAACGCTAAAAACGCTCAAGTCAATGCTGTCAGCCAACCATGTGAAATATGCGGTGGTCCTCACTCTTACACCACTTGTACCACCACCCAAGACTACCCTTCTGAGAATGTGAATGCAGCATACGGTACCTATCCTCCGGCCGCTTATCAAGCTCGTCCTCAAGGTGACCGCAACTTGCTTAGCTACCGCTCGAACAACTTTCTCTCACCACCCGGTTTTCCTCCTAACAACCCAAACCAACAACAAAACCTTAATCGCCCTCCTCAAAAACAACCTCGTGCACCTTACCAACCACCTCACAAACAACCATATCCACCTCAAAGAAACAACCAAGTTTACCAACAACCTGCTTATCAACCACCCTCCTACCATGCTCCTCCTCCCAACCAACCCACCGCATTGCACCAAGATGTTGAAACCTACATGAGGACCAATGATGTGATCGTGGAAAATCTCCAGCGGGAAGTGCTCAACTTGAAAGCAGACATGGTGAAACAAGGGAACGATCTGAGAGCTGATATGAGAAACACTTTGGCAAGTCAAACGAATGACTTAAGGAACATGATGGCTAGTTTCTTCCAAGGTAATCAACCCTCATCTTCGGGTACTCTTCCGAGTAACACCATTGCGAATCCAAGAGGGGAGATGAAAGCAATCACCACTCGCAGTGGCAAAGGTACCAAGGAACCCGAGCTTCCTATACCTCCACCGGTGATTGTGACTAAGGAAAACGAGTCACCTGCTCCTATTCCTCATCCTTCTACTTCCCCAATTTATCCACCTCTTATTTCTACCCCTCCTCCACCCAAGGATGTGAGTGATCCTACTATCCCAAAGACTTCCTCTTCTTCTGATATACCTTATCCCTCAAGGTTGAGGAAAGATAAGCTCAAAAGCAAGGATGATATTCAAGTTTCGAACTTTCTAAAAATGTTTAAACAATTAAATTTCAACATCTCCTTCGCTGAGGCTCTCGCTCACATGCCCAAGTATGCGAAAATGTTCAAAGATCTTCTTAGCGACAAGGAGAAGCTTCTTGATATTGCTAACACCCAACTTAATGAGAATTGCTCTGCAGTTCTCTTAAGGAAATTGCCAACCAAGCTTGGTGACCGGGTCGTTTCTTAATCCCTTGCAACTTCCCGGGAGTAGAGAATTGCATGGCCCTAGCCGATCTAGGTGCCAGTATTAATCTAATGCCTCTAAGCGTTTGGAAGCAATTATCTCTCCCCGAGCTAGTCCCCACCAAAATGACTTTGGAATTAGCTAACCGTACGGTTGCTTATCCAGTGGGGATAGCCGAAGACGTCTTTGTAGGAGTCGAAAAATTCACTTTTCTTGCCGATTTCGTTGTCGTTGACTACGATATGGACCCTCGTGTGCCATTAATCGTTGGTCGTCCATTCTTGAGGACCGGTCGCACTCTCATCGATGTCGAAGCTGGTGAGCTTATCATGAGAGTGGGTGACGATAAAATTGTCTTCAACATGGGAAAGCTTTCTAAACAGCCTTATTCATACGAGAATGTTACTTGTATTGACGTTCTTGATGAGGCTTGTGAAGAACACTTCAAAGATGCTTGTAAAAGTATTCTTGCCTCTCTTCCCAATGTTGAGACCGTTTCCTCTATTGATTCATCACTATCTCTATTTGGAGAAAGTGATTTCCTTTGGAAAGATTTGGAAGCCACCATGGGAGATGTGAACTTAGAACATGACGATTCTCCCACTGATTGGGATGAAGATCTTCGCCTCATTGAGAACCTTCTTAAAGAAGACAATATTTCTCCACCATCTCCCAAGGATATTGCTATCGATGAACCGACTTTGAAAACGCCTCCCATCGAAAATCCTCCGGATTTAGAACTTTAGGAGTTGCCGCCCCATCTCGAGTACGTGTTCCTTGAAGATAAGAAGAAGTCGCCCGTCATCATCGCGAAGGACTTGAAAGAAGACGAAAAATCTCGCCTCATCGCCGTGCTTAAAGATCATAAGAAGGCAATTGCTTGGAAAATTTCCGATATCCGCGGAATTGATCCGAACTTTTGTACTCACAAGATTCTCATGGAAGATGACTTTAAACCCGCAATCCAGAGCCAAAGAAGGGTTAATCCTCGTATTCATGACATCATCAAACAAGAGGTTATCAAACTTCTTGATGCCGGCTTGATTTACCCTATCTCGGATTCGCCTTGGGTAAGTCCCGTCCATTGTGTGCTCAAGAAGGGCGGAATAACCGTTGTTCCCAATGAACACAACGAGTTGATTCCCACTCGTCTCGTTACTGGGTGTAGAGTTTGTATCGACTACCGCAAGCTCAATGATGCCACGAGAAAAGATCACTTTCCTCTTCCTTTCATGGATCAAATGCTCGAGCGTCTAGCTGGTAATGACTATTACTGCTTCTTAGACGGTTTCTCCGGGTATTTTCAAATTCCCATAGATCCCAAGGACCAAGAAAAGACCACATTCACTTGTCCCTACGGAACATTTGCTTACAAACGTATGCCTTTTGGTTTATGTAATGCTCCTGGGACGTTCCAAAGGTGTATGATGGCTATCTTCCATGACATGGTTGAAGAAACTATGGAAGTATTCATGGATGATTTCTTGGTTTATGGTGATTCATTCTCTGCGTGCCTTGCCAATTTAGAACGTATGCTTAAGCGGTGTGAAGACACTCGCATTGTTCTTAATTGGGAAAAATGCCATTTCATGGTAAAAGAGGGCATCGTGCTAGGACACAAAATTTCCAAAGCCGGTCTTGAAGTAGACCGTGCTAAAGTCGATGTTATCGCTAAGTTGCCTCCACCTTCAACCGTGAAGGGTGTGAGAAGTTTACTCGGTCATGCGGGCTTCTACCGTCGATTCATCAAAGATTTTTCTAAAATCGCTCGCCCGATGACCCACCTCTTGGAAAAAGATACTCCTTTTATCTTTTCCAAAGAGTGTATCGAAGCCTTCAACCTGCTTAAGGATAAGTTAACTAAGGCACCGGTCTTGGTTACCCCTAATTGGGAGCTTCCCTTTGAGTTGATGTGCGATGCTAGCGACTTTGCTATTGGAGCGGTTTTGGGCCAAAGAGTGAACAAACACTTCCAACCGATCCATTACGCTAGCAAGACAATGACGGGGGCTCAATTGCATTATACGACAACCGAAAAAGAGCTTTTAGTTGTTGTCTATGCCTTTGAAAAGTTTCGCCCCTATCTTGTCCTTTCCACCACAATCGTTTACACCGATCATTCCGCGTTGAAGTACTTTTTAACTAAACAAGATTCCAAACCAAGACTTCTTCGCTGGGTTTTGCTACTTCAAGAATTTAAAATCGAAATTCGTGATAATAAGGGAGCTGAAAACCTAGCCGCGGATCATCTCAGTAGACTTGAGGATCCTTACCAAGGGGAACATCCGAACAAAGAAATCAATGATTCTTTTCCCCTGGAGACCTTAATTTCTATCAACTCGACTTCTGATGAAACCCCGTGGTTTGCCGACATTGCAAACTACTTGGCGGGTGTAATTCTCGTTGACGGGCTAACATCCCAACAAAAGAAGAAGTTCTTCAAAGACATTAAGACTTACTTTTGGGATGACCCGTATCTATTCAAACAATGTGCTGATTTGATTATTCGCCGATGTGTTGATGGACCGGCAGCTTTAGAAATCCTTGACGCTTGCCACAAAGGACCCACCGGTGGTCACTTTGGTCCCAACTACACCGCCAAAAAAGTGTTTGACTCGGGATTTTATTGGCCCACCATTTATCGTGATGCTCACGAGATGGTTAAACGATGTGATGCTTGCCAAAAACAAGGCAAGATCACACATAAAGACGAGATGCCTCAGAATTTCATTCAAGAGTGTGAAATATTTGATGTTTGGGGTATCGACTTTATGGGGCCATTCCATTCCTCTAAAGGAAACAAATACATCCTTGTAGCCATTGACTACGTCTCCAAATGGGTTGAAGCCAAAGCTTTACCCACTAATGACGCAAGGGTGGTTAGTAACTTTTTGAAATCGCTATTCGCTAGATTCGGTGTGCCTCGTGCCATTATTAGTGATCGTGGGACTCATTTTTGCAATGACCAATTCGCAAGAGTCATGGCTAAGTATGGTGTAAATCATCGTCTTTCCACCGCATACCACCCACAAACTAATGGCCAGGCTGAAATCTCTAACCGAGGATTAAAGCGAATTCTTGAAAGAACCGTGGGAGAGCATCGTGCCTCATGGTCTGATAAACTTGATGATGCTCTGTGGGCCTTTCGTACCGCATACAAGACTCCGATTAGTTGTACACCATATCGTCTCGTGTACGGGAAAGCGTGCCACCTCCTCATTGAGTTGGAGCACAAGGCTTACTGGGCCTTGAAGTGGGCTAATTTCGATATCAACAAAGCCGGTGACCTACGCAAAATCCAACTCAATGAGCTGGATGAACTCCGTAATGAGGCTTATGAAAATTCTTTGATCTATAAGGAAAAGACTAAGCTCATTCACGACTCCAAGATTAAAAACCGAGAGTTCCAAGTTGGAGACAAAGTTTTACTCTTTAACTCTCGGTTGAAAATCTTTTCGGGCAAGCTGAAATCTCGTTGGTCCGGCCCATTCACCATTGCCCAAATTTTTCCATATGGTACTCTCGAGCTCGCTCAACCTAATGGACCTAATTTTAAGGTGAATGGCCAACGAGTGAAGTTGTACTTTGGTGAGGACATCTCTCATGAGATGATTCCATCCCTCACCACATTCCTCATGAACTAATTTTGGGTCGAGTCAGGCTCGTGACTCGGTTATAAAAAACAAGCGCTCCTCGGGAGGTAGCCCGAGTATCTATCCTTTTCTATTTTAACCTCCTAAGTGTAGGGGGACTTCTATCGGTCTTTGTGTTTGTGTGGTGATGTGATTACAGGGATGAATGCACTTTTGGAACCTTTGAAGAACCGTGCTCCCGTGTTATCCGAAATCCGGTTCTATTTCTCAACTATCGTGATTCAATTTTCTTCATACTCACATTTGAAATTGATCACGTTAGTCGTCTCTTCCTTAGCTTGATTTAACCAACGTGCACAATGTCATAAGTGTAGGGGAGATTTTTCCCACATGCTTAAACATTGAGGACAATATTTATCTTAAGTGTAGGGGGGACTTCTATCGAAGTTTTAAGTGGACTTTTCCATGAAAATGCCTTCATTTAACCGGAAAATCATTTTTTTCAACATTTTTCAAATTTTTAATTAACTTTGGCCATTTAGTCGTAATTTTTAAATTTTTATCGTTGCTTTCATATGTATATATCCCGCAAATAAGTCAAAAATATTAATAAAGTGGTATAGCTAGTTTTGAAATCTTTGACATATTAGGCCCGTTGCGATTATTTTGACTCAACCCGAATAGACTTATCCAAGTTTATTCTAGCTAGTATCCTTAACCATGTAGACCTTAATTGGTTTATTAGGCTAAGTATCCACGAGTCTCATTACTTGAGATTTTAAATTGTGGAGAACGAGAAATGATAGAGTCAATTATAAGTCGGTATTCTTGCTGATAGGTGTGTAAACACCCATCCTTTTTACCACTTAATTACAATAATAACCGGACCAAAACGTGTATTTTATGTCTGTTATGTCGGAATTATGCGTGGTTTGTGTTTTTGTTGTGATTTAGGATGAAATTGTGAAAAGTGGGGAAAACACGGCATTTACGGGCTTTGATTGAAGAAAAAGATGAAAAGACGAAGTCAAGAAGTCAATAGTGTAAAAAGAACGGAAGTCCAAGACCAATTCTTAAGATTTATCGAAGAAAAAGACAAAAGACGGAAGTTTACTAAAAGCCGAGGAACTCAAGTCTATTTTATTGAAGAATTAAAAGACGAGTTCAAAAGAAATCCCGAGCCACAAGTCATTAGAGTCCAAGTTTAAGGAGATTAACAAAAGATTAAAAAGATCAAGGACTTAAGTGTGCAATTAGGAGAAAGAAGAAAGAGGGAGGAAGCTTCCTAAGCTCCTCCCTAATCTCCCTATAAATAGAATAGGCTAGATTCATTTGTAGTTGTTGGAGGCCTGACAAGCCTCTCTTCCCCATTTTGATTTTTCTTATGCACTTTAATCATCAGGTAACGCACCTTTAATTCTCTTTTAATTCCAAGTAAGTTTATCTTTAATTGTTTTTAATCTTTATCTTATTGCTAATCTCCTTCTACCTTTCTTGTTTGATTTGTTCTTTATCTTCATTGTTCATGTTCTTGAGTTTTTATGATTTTGATCAAGTGGGTTTTGATTAATTTGGTTATGTTTGTTGATTTAGATTGTTTGTTTATGATTATTGAATGATTTGTTATTAATTTGGTTAAATCTTTTGTTTAGATTTTGATTAATCTGTTTTAGATTTGATGATTACTGTGATCCCATGTTCTTCGGGAGTGTTTTGTTTCTGTTTCTGTGTTCCAGATAAGTTCCAAGCCAAAGAGGAGAAAGTTGTTCATTCGGAACTTTAAAAGTTCCGAATCAAGCTTCATTCGGAAGAAGTTCCGGATCAAGAAGTTCCGGATCAAGATTGTTTCATTCGGAACATTAAAAGTTCCGAGTCAAGGAAGCTTCATTCGGAAGAAGTTCCGGATCAAGAAGTTCCGGATCAAGGGCAACTTCCGAATCAAACTTGTTCATTCGGAACTTTAAAAGTTCCGGATCAAGGAAGCTTCATTCGGAAGAAGTTCCGGATCAAGAAGTTCCGGATCAAGGGCAACTTCCGGGTCATGACTGTTTCATTCGGAACTTTGAAAGTTCCGGATCAAGCCTGTTCATTCGGAAGTTTTAAACTTCCGAATCAAGGTTTCTGTCAGGTTCTTTTTTTTGGGTTTTTCTTTTTAAGTTTTTGTCTTTTATTTTCAAGCTTTATTTTTCCCGCCTTTTTCTTTATTTGAATTTTTATTTGCTTTCCTTTTAGTTTAAGTTTTGATTTGCATCATTTACTTTATTTGCCTTTTAAGTTTCTCGTAATTTACTTTTCGCCGAGTTTTTATCTTTTGTTGTCTCTTTTTACCGTCTTTATTTTATTTTTATTTGTTTCAACTTTTCATTTTAAATTAGTTTTAGACAACGACAACTCTTTTATTTGATTCACCAAGAAAAACTGAGTCGCACAATTAACCAGAGATCAATTCGAAGAGATACCGAGAAAACGAACTTTCAACTAGCAAAAATATATTTATTAAAATGGCGCCGCTGCCGGCTCTTTTCGTGAAGATTAACGGTTTTTTGTGAATGACGCGTTGGCTTTTGGGATCCGTTCACTTGTGAACGTCATTTTTCGTGTCCAAAAATTTTCAAAAATCCAAAAACATTTGAAAAATCATAAAAAGCATTTCTTTTTCAAAAGTTTTGCACCAAAAATATTCTTCTTGCTTATCTATCTTTCTTTATGGATTTTTATGTCCATTGCGTCCGGTGTGGGAAACAATTATCTGGGAACAACTCTTGTCAATGGTGCACATGTGAGCGGTGCGGAAACGATATCGACAACACACAATTCGGATTTTGTCCCTTGTGCAACTCGACTAATTCATTCTTTATGAACCCACCTCCTGTTTCCCCGTGCATCTATTGTGGAAGCGATTCTCATTGGCATGTTTCGTGCCCGGTTCGATACCCGTATGGTCACGGGCAAGAACCGGGGTACAATTATGACAATGATAATAGCTATCCACAAGACGCACCTGATTTTTCTCCACACCCGGTTTGCAACAACTGTGGGGGTCCTCACGATACCTATTATTGTCATCCAATGAATTATTATGAGCAAACTCCGGGTCCTCAGTTTTCTTCACCGATGGATTATTATGAACCAAACCCGTGTTCTAATTCTTCCCAACCGATGAACTACTATGAGCCACAACATGCTATAATTCAGGTTTTCAACACTTTGAGCCCCACATCACACCCTCAATCATCAATCCTCTCAGCAAATTACTCTTGACCCACAACGCACTACTTTGAATGACGAACTACACTCCATCATTCTGCAACTTCAAGAAGCCGTTGTTCTTACAAAAGAAGCATGGGCAGAGGAAAAGCGACTGCAACAAGAGCAAGTATCTAATCTTAGTGATTATACCCCTCCTCTTGTGCATCAATACTATTATGATGATGATGACGACGATGCTGTATGCACTTTCAACACATCTTCTGAAGTTGCTGCTCCTACTCTCGATGTTCCTACTGCGTCTAACGATCTTGATTCGTTGAATGAGCTTAATGATGTTGGTCTCGACAAATTATTGCATATTGAGGTTTGTGACTTACCTGCTATGGAGCTTGAGGACGACGTTGCTCTTACGGAAGAGGTCGATCCTAGTGATGACGATTCTTCTCTCTGCTATGAGAATTTCACTTTTGAAATTTCTCAAGCTCCACCGGGAGATGCGGGCGATGACGATTTATTCTCTCCGGCTTACGAGAAGTTCTCCGATGAACATGATCTCGTAGATGAGGTGGAAGACGTGCTTCTTCGCGATAGAATACGGAAAGTGTACCTTCTTATTGCTCAAATCGAAGAGTTGACTTCTCCTTCTCTTTCCAAGTCTTTATCTCCATCTATTACTCCCGTTGAAGATAATGACCCATTGCTGGAAGAAATCGACATCCACTCCATCCCTCCAGGTATTGATGATTCTGACATGGAGGGGGACATTATTTTTGATAATTTGCTGCATGAAGATATTGTCCCAAGTTCCCCTCCCGAGCACCTTTCACCCTCCCCTTTAGCCACTATTACGGAGGATGAGTGCTTTGACCCGGGAGGTGACATTGATTATGATATCATTGATAACATTACGTCTTTGCCGATTGCTCAGCATCCATTGTCTCTGGGGGATGACAATGTGATTACTTTACCCACCCCACCTCCCGTGGATCTTGATTTCACATACTTTTCGTATGTTGAAAGGACCTTTCTCCCACTCAAGACTTATCCCCCCGCCTCTCCTTTGTTGATGTCAACCGGGAACGAGGACAAGGTCTTTGATCCCGGTATTACATTCGAGGCTTCCCCATGGACCATTTAATTCGGGGACGAGTCAGGCTCGTGACTCGGTTAATATAAACAAGCATTTTTTGGGAGGCAACCCAATTATCTATCTATTTTCACCATAAGTATAGGGGGATCCCCGTGGTGTTTCTTGCTTTCTTTCTTCTCATGTGCAGGGATTAGAGCTTCAAAGACACACTCTTGATGACTTTTGACGAACCGTGACTCCGTGTCCACTTCTTCCCGGTTCTATCCTAAACTCTATTCGATTTACTATTTTATATTTTCTCAATATTAAAATAGGAATCTCTTTAGTTGTCCTTTCCTTAGCGAGCTTTAAACAAAGTTTTCAATGTACTAAGTGTAGGGGAGTTTACTCCCACATGCTTAAACATTGAGGACAATGTTTATCTTAAGTGTAGGGGGACTTCTATCGAAGTTAAGTGGCCTTTTCCTTGTATTTGTCCTCATTTTAACCGGAAAATCAATTTTTCAACATTTTTCAAAATTTTTGATCTATTTTGGCCTATTAGTTTTTCCCTTTGTAGAGTTATTTTCTTTCCTTATCTAGAATAAATTTTAATAAAGTGGTTTTCATTTTCAAACGTTGTGAATCTTTTGACTCAACCCGAGTTTACTTGTCTAAGTTACTCTAGCTAGTATCCTTAACATGTTTAAGTCAAGTTTTGCTAGGCTTTTATATAGGGAGCTATAAAACGCAAAAGTCTTAACTCTCACGGGTTAAGAACAAGAACTTTTCGCAAGTTCCTATAATTGATCCTAGAGAGTCGTTTATCAAGGGAACTTTAAAATGCGATTTCTAAACTTGAAAAAGTCTAAGAGTTTGCAAGATCCTATAGGCGACTCGAAAACCCAAAACTTTGATTTAATAGGCTAAGCATCCACGAGTCTCATTACTTGAGATTTTAAACTGTGGAGAACGAGAGATGATAGCGCTAATTATAAGTTTGGTATTCTTTCGTGAATTTATGTGAGTTAATTATAAGCCTATTCTCCCATCGCTTGCTAATAATTTATCTGCTAATAAATAAGGTTGTACGATTTGAAAAGTTACTTAGCTCCTAGCCCAAGATCGTTTAAAAGTTGCTCGGTATGGATTAGAGTTCATAGCCAAGGCATAACTTATTGAAGCGGGATGCGAAGATTGGCGAGTCCAAAAAGGCCCTAACAAGGCATGAGGGCTATATTTTGTTGCTAAAGATCCAAAGTGATGTGAAGAATCATTTATCGAAAATCAATATGAAGGATCGAGACACACGACGTAAAGCAAAAACTCCCCAAAAGTCACGGAGAAGTGTATCCGAAAATACCCTAACAAGGTATGAGGATAAATAGATCCAAGTCATAAAAGGAGGCGGATCGTTGTATATCAAAGTCCAAAATAAAGATTGGAGAAAAATGAAGAAGTCGTGGTCCAAGTATGTATCTCTCAAAACTTCAAGTGAAGAAATTCCTATATGAAGAGAAGACCATTATTTCATGAACGTCTCTCAAGGTTTGAAGTATGAAGTCGCTGCCAAATATCGGTCCGAGAAAGGTCTCAAATCGCGAAGCGAGTTATGCCAAGATATGAACTTTATGAGGTCCCGAGAAGCAGTTTTAAAAGATTTTGTCCTTTAGCTAACTATTGATTAAATCGTTCACTTTATTTTCAGACTAAATAACTATTGAAATAAGTCAAAAATGCATCCTCGTGATCATTCAAGACAATAATAAAATATAAGAGATATACCTAGGAATAAGGGAGTCTAAGTGAATAATTGGCCCACATGAGTTCGTGTTAGTTTACTAACTTATAATAACAATGATCTCGTTTTTGAGCTTGGTTTGGAGAAAGTGAAAACTTAAGGATGATGATTATTCATGACATTTTCTAAACCCAAGGTATGTCTTTGATTTCTTTACTTTGTATGTTTTTAATTTTGTATCTCTTTAATAAAGGCCATGATGGATTGATTGTGATGAAAAATGTAAACGTGCTTTGTGACTAATGCATTGCATGAGGACATTGCAATGGTCAAGTGTAGGGGATTTGATAGGTGTGTAAACACCCATCCTTTTTACCACTTAATTACAATAATAACCGGACCAAAACGTGTATTTTATGTCTTTTATGTCGGAATTATGCGTGGTTTGTGTTTTTGTTGTGATTTAGGACGAAATTGTGAAAAGTGGGGAAAACACGGCATTTACGGGCTTTGATTGAAGAAAAAGATGAAAAGACGAAGTCAAGAAGTCAAGAGTGTAAAAAGAACGGAAGTCCAAGACCAATTCTGAAGATTTATCGAAGAAAAAGTCAAAAAACGGAAGTTTACTAAAAGCCGAGGAACTCAAGTCTATTTTATTGAAGAATTAAAAGACGAGTTCAAAAGAAATCCCGAGCCACAAGTCATTAGAGTCCAAGTTTAAGGAGATTAACAAAAGATTAAAAAGATCAAGGACTTAAGTGTGCAATTAGGAGAAAGAAGAAAGAGGGAGGAAGCTTCCTAAGCTCCTCCATAATCTCCCTATAAATAGAATAGGCTAGATTCATTTGTAGTTGTTGGAGGCCTGACAAGCCTCTCTTCCCCATTTTCATTTTTCTTATGCACTTTAATTATCATGTAACACACCTTTAATTCTCTTTTAATTCCAAGTAAGTTTACCTTTAATTGTTGTTAATCTTTATCTTATTGCTAATCTCCTTCTACCTTTCTTGTTTGATTTGTTCTTTATCTTCATTGTTCATGTTCTTGAGTTTTTATGATTTTGATCAAGTGGGTTTTGATTAATTTGGTTATGTTTGTTGATTTAGATTGTTTGTTTATGATTATTGAATGATTTGTTATTAATTTGGTTAAATCTTTTGTTTAGATTTTGATTAATCTGTTTTAGATTTGATGATTACTGTGATCCCATGTTCTTCGGGAGTGTTTTGTTTCTGTTTCTGTGTTCCAGATAAGTTCCAAGCCAAAGAGGAGAAAGTTGTTCATTCGGAACTTTAAAAGTTCCGAATCAAGCTTCATTCGGAAGAAGTTCCGGATCAAGAAGTTCCGGATCAAGGGCAACTTCCGGATCAAGATTGTTTCATTCGGAACATTAAAAGTTCCGAGTCAAGGAAGCTTCATTCGGAAGAAGTTCCGGATCAAGAAGTTCCGGATCAAGGGCAACTTCCGGATCAAACTTGTTCATTCGGAACTTTAAAAGTTCCGGATCAAGGAAGCTTCATTCGGAAGAAGTTCCGGATCAAGAAGTTCCGGATCAAGGGCAACTTCCGGGTCATGACTGTTTCATTCGGAACTTTGAAAGTTCCGGATCAAGCCTGTTCATTCGGAAGTTTTAAACTTCCGAATCAAGGTTTCTGTCAGGTTCTTTTTTTTTTGGGTTTTTCTTTTTAAGTTTTTGTCTTTTATTTTCAAGCTTTATTTTTCCCGCCTTTTTCTTTATTTGAATTTTTATTTGCTTTCCTTTTAGTTTAAGTTTTGATTTGCATCATTTACTTTATTTGCCTTTTAAGTTTCTCGTAATTTACTTTTTGCCGAGTTTTTATCTTTTGTTGTCTCTTTTTACCGTCTTTATTTTATTTTTATTTGTTTCAACTTTTCATTTTAAATTAGTTTTAGACAACGACAACTCTTTTATTTGATTCACCAAGAAAAACTGAGTCGCATAATTAACCAGAGATCAATTCGAAGAGATACCGAGAAAACGAACTTTCAACTAGCAAAAATATATTTATTACTTGCGCAAGCTCACTTGGTGTAATTATTTGCCTATTCTCCCATCACTTGCTAATAATTTATCTGCAATAAGTAAGGTCGTACGATTTGAAAAGTTACTTAGCTTCTAGCCCAAGATCGTTTAAAAGTTGCTCGGTAATGATAAGAGTTCATAGCCAAGGCATAACTTATGAAGCGGGGCGCGAAGATTGGCGAGTCCGAAAAGGCCCTAACAAGGCATGAGGATTCAATCTTATTGCTAAAGATCCAAGGTGATGTGAAAAGCATTATTCCCAAAATCAATATGAAGGATCAAGACTCACGACGAAAAGCATTCAACTCCCATAAAGATCATGGAGAAGTCTATCCGAAAAGACCCTAACAAGGTACGAGGATAAATAGATCCAAGTCCGAAAAGGAGGCGGATCGTTGTATCTCAAAATCCCAATTAGAGATTGAAGAAATAATCATGAAGTCGTGGTCAACAAAGTTGGAGTACCCCTCAAAAGTCTCCAAGTGAAGAAACTCTATTAACGAAGAGAAGACCATTATCTCAAGAACGTCTCTCGAAGATATGAAGTATGAAGTACATGCCAAATATCGGCCCGAGAGAGGTCTCAAATCGTGAACCGAGTTATGCCAAGATATGAACTTTTTGATATCCCGAGAAGCAGTTTTAAGAGATTTTTTCCTTTAGCTAACTATTGATCAAATCGTCCTACTTTGCTTTCAGCCTAAATAAACTATCGAAATAAGTCCAAAAATGCATCTTCATGATCATTCTAAGACAAAAATAAAATATAAGAGATACACCTAGGAATAAGGGAGTTTAAGCATATAATTAAGCCATGTGTGTAAGTGTTTGATTTGCTAACTTATAATAACAGTGATATCGTTTTTAAGCTTAGTTTGGGGAACGTGAAACTTGAGGGTGATAAATCTTCGCAGCACCAAAGCCCTAATGTAAGTCCTTGATCTCTTTGCAAGTTATTTCCATATAGCTATTTTCAAGTGAAAATGGTTTTCTATCCTTTTGTTTACTTTAAAATTTTAATTTCTCTTAGTACTTTAATTTTTGTTTAGTAGTGTGTTAATAAGGCCAAGGTTGATTGATTATGAGAAAAATGTAAATTTGCTTTATCACTAAGCATTGCATGAGGGCATGGCAATGGTTAAGTGTAGGGGATTTGATGGGTGTGAAAACACCCATCCTTTTACCACTTATTTCTTATTAAAACAAGACCAAAACGCGTGTTTAATATCATTTGTTTGGAATTATGCGTGGTTTTTGTGTTTATTGTGTTTTCAGAGTCAACCGGATGAATACTGAAGAAAACATGGGATTGCACGGGTTTTATCGAAGAAAAAGACTCAAGACGAAGTCTATTGTCCAAGAAATGCAAAAGATTTGAAGTCAATTGGCCTATTTGAAGATTTATCGAAGAAAAGGACCAAAGATGGAAGATTTACACATGTCGAAAGAACTCAAGTCTATTAAACGAAGAAATTAAAAGACGAGTTGAATTTAATCGTCGACAAATCCCGAATCAGAATCGAAAACGTCAACTTTACTGAAAAGACGAGAAGACAAAAAGAGAGAAGAAAGCCCACTCACCAACCAACCGCTAGGACTATATAAAGGGATCCCCTTCACACTTTTTAGCCAGTTTTTAGTGTAGAATATTGACAATCTTGTTAATCTATGAAGTGGGTTGAAGATTCCTAGAGAGAGAAACTAGTGAGAGAAAGTGAGAGAGAACTATGTGTTTTTCATTAAAATGATAAAATAGAAAATCAACAACCAACCCCTTTCCATGGTGGAAAGGGGTATTTATATCCAAGGCCACTATTGGGCTTGGGCCGACCCATGACAAGCCCATGGGTCGGCTTCTTACTTAACTAAATAAGTACTCATTAACTACGAGCTATTACAACATTAATAATATTGTGGAGTGACCGATACTTCTAATATACGTTAAAACGTATTTCTAACAATCTCCCCCTAAGGGAGGTCACTCCATGTTACAAAGTTCTAAACCTAGCATACTATACTAAGTCTTCGTTCTTCAGCTCGTAGTCTTTTCTTCTTTCTTTTTGTTGTGAATATGTTGATTTGATCTTTTAGGCTTTGGCTTGAGAGCATTGTTCTTTTGACCAATCACGTGCGATCTTTGCCTTCTTGTGAATCTTGCCTCCTCGTGACTCCATGTTCCACACACTTATGTCTTTTTGTTGAATTCTCGAAAGCTTCAGAGTTTGGTACAGCGGAAGACTTCATTTTGCACTTTCTTGAATTTTGCTGAACTTTGATGCAGAAAAACATAAGCATGTGGGGACGACTTCAGCTGGTACACCGCAACGCCACCGTCTTCGCAGCAACATGATAAGACACGAATGAAACGGCTTAGAACATTTCATTCTAAATCGGTAGCGTTTTACCTCCGGTCGGTGAAGGCCGTTGGACGATATTAGGTATCGTACCTGTGACGGATAGTTTCAATTAAGTAACTTCCTGACAGGATTTCGCGGGTAAACCCGTTCTCTTTATTCGACGATCACTAAGCTTGACTGCGAACATAAAGAGTGAATCACTTGGATAAATTATCCTTGTGATTGAAGTCGTCAATTCATGAAACCTGGAACAAGTGAATTTCAGTTAAGATTTTCACCATCGTTGCTTTCCAGTTATCACGAGCTTAATTCATAAAGAATCTTGCACGTCACCTACCAAGTGCTGTTTGATGTTAACACTAGAAGGATTTCCACTCGTCACTGTGATCGATAAAGAGTCACTCTAAGTGTTCTGGCAAGATCATATGATAATGCGTAGAGGCCTGGAACGAGTTTAAGTTCAATTAAGAATTAAACTACTATTTCTTTCCAGTTTTTCACAAGATTGGTTCTTAAAGAACCGCACGTGTAACCTACCATGAGCTTGTTTGATGTTGGCTCAAGCAGGATTTCCATCTTCATTGTAATACTTGCGTATTACTCGGATGTTCTGGCAATATTACAAGAATACTGCGTAGGACTCATAAGAATCTCTTACTTTTCACAGTGTGTGAGAAAGAAAGGAATAAATGGAAAGTGTCCTAATGAGACTTTTGATGATCTCGTGGCTCTAGACTCGATAGTGCGTTTTGATTTAGTGAGCGATGGCTGGAGAGGAGTGCCACCTTTTCAATATCAGTCTATTCGGAGTGAATAAACCAATAGATAACGTGTTGATCTCCGTGTGATTAAAACAAATACCTTTTGAGAGATATTTGAGTTAGCTGGGAAGGGTTGTGCATTGCATCACTGGGTCCATGATGTCTTTCTTCAATATCAAGAATCATTAATCAATGATCTCAATAGCATATGTATTGACCCGGTTTCTGCCTAAAGTTGTAAGGAGGGCTTCTTTCTTTACACCCTTTATCTTTACAATTCTTTTTCATTCTTCAACCCCTTCAATGCTTACCAATACGTCATAACTAGCACCTTGTTGTGATTGTTCCAGTGCTAGCTTAAGTACTTGGTCGGCATTCAGCTACGTTCACAATCTTTCTCCATCTTTCCTAGGACTTCTAATTCTATCTAGGGAATTGTCCTTGGGAAGATTCCATCGGTTCTGATGAATCATTGGACTAAAACCTATTCCTACCACCCTTTTGTAACCACATCCGTCGTGAATTAAGCGTGTTTTGGGAAAGTATAGTCACCATGAAAAATCCTTGAAAATCACTTAAGGTACTTGTGATATTGAAATTAAAAGTTTTGTACCTTAGGTGTTTTGTTCATCAAAAACGCTCCCCCTTAACACGTGCTTTACACATATTAAGTTGGATTATCGTTAAGTCTTTTTCATCTTTTAGCCAAGTATCATTTAAGTCTCCTTAATCCCATTTTCTCCCCTTATCCAAAATGTTAACCATTAATATTTGGGATATTGAATGGATTAACCGGTCTTTGGGTAAAAATGAAATCGATGTTTGGCCATAGAACATGTTAATGCTCCCCCTTAAACTAATAAGGGATAGTTGTAGTGCTTTAGTATGATATATTTTGAAAGATTTAGAATCTCGTGAGAAATTCTTGAAAAATTATCATACCTTAACACTACATCAAGCAGTAAAAGCACAGTATTCACAAATTTACATATTCACAATTAAAAACCAATACAGAGTAGACCTGAAATGTACGATCCATCAGATGGATCGTTGCAGTAACTTGTGGTGCACTCCATATGGTCTACCACCAACGAACCTTTCTAAGCTCCTCGTCAATCTACGTTCCCGGAGCTTTTGATCAATCATCTTGATCACATACTTCGCCATTTGCCGATAACCCTGATGCCAATCCTCAGTCATCTCTGGTAAAGACCCACCCGAATTAAGATGCTCCAACTTTCCTCTGACGTATATGAGAGTCCCGTCACTGTACTTATAAAGCTCACCTACCCTCCTAAACTTCATTATTCCACGACTGTTCAAGTAGAAAATCCCGTAACTCGGAACAGTAATGCCGGTATAAGGACATCTTGTGACATGTTGAGGTAGAACTTGGTTCATTGGACGGGTCAGGTTAAGCTTCCTTTGGTAGCTTTCAACTCCCAATTGAAGATCTTCAACTCGTTTCTTGATAACAACGCTTCGTGTGAACATACGATGTGCTGTATTCAAGGCGATGATTTCTTCACGAGTAAGATGGGTCAGTTGATCACGGGTCATCATAAGCAACATGTCTTCGATATCTTCAAGGCGAATGATAGAAAAATCTCCCTGCTGTATTGTATATTCTCTGTCATCCTCCCTTTTTAGACGAATCTCCGTCACATGATGATAGCCATTTTTGGCTTCAGTTTTCAGCCCCAAAATACTTGAGATGCGAATATCGGATTTGACACGACTTCCTGAATTGGCTAAGCAGCAACCTCTGTACGCCCTTCGGACTCGCTCGTCCCAATGTGATGCACCTATAACAGCACACATATCATAATTACGATTTACCTTTGGGACCCAGAGTCGGTTTACCTTTTCCTCGATCCAGGGTATTGTCCCCCAATTAGCTGCTTTCAACAAGGTCAGGGAGGTTGCGTACTTGGATGACCCCTTCAGAAGATACTCAAGATCATAGGTGACAAAGAAGTCAAGAGCAATTTGATTATCTTGAGAGGGATCAAGTGGAGGTAGAGCTATTTCTGATTCATGAAGACCTAGCCTTTGAACGGTATTAAGGACTTTCAGGACCTCGTCAGCATAATATTCGTACTCCATGCGGCTTAACCTGGTTTTGGAGTGAATTCTCTTATCCTTTAACGCTCTCTTCACCAAAGACGGAGTGACCGAAGATTTATACTCATGAGCCAGAAATAAACACAAGTCTATCGGACTACAGATACGGAGATATAGAACATCTCTGTCAGCATCTGTGATTGGATCATATTTAGCAGCTGCCGTGATCCAAGCTTGTGGCGGTGCAGTCTCGTCAATCTCCAATGTGTCTGCCCAGTCCCGTGTGCTTGACTCGGGAACAGTAGATTGTGGTTCTTGTTGCAGAGGAGTAGAAACGTGAACATCTGCTGGTTCTGATTCAGGCATCTCGGCGGTGTCATGAACAGGTGAGTGTTGTGCAAACTCAGGTTCAGTAACTGATTCTGCAATCACAGGAGCAACAACAGAACTAACAGGATTAGTGGTAACAAGTATAGAAACAGCAATAGATGTACCAGGAATCGATGACGCTGTAGTCGCATTCACATCATGGCGCCACTTGGATCGTCTTGATTCCGTAGAGGTGGATTTTTCCTTTTGCACAGCATCTTTCTGAGACTTGGTACCAGACTTAGATGGTTTCTTTGTACTGGTAACCTTGTCCCCTGTTTCAGGCCGTTTACCATCATCATCCTCATCGTCATCCTCGTTGCTTCCCTTAGCACTCTCCTCATTTCGATCACCACCATCACCACCATCATCATCATCATCATCCTCATCATCATCACCATCATCGTCATCATCATCCTCATCATCATCACCATCATCTTCTTCTTCTTCTTCTTCTTCCCCGTCACCCTCTTCTTGTTCGCTATCTTCCTTTTCCTCCTCAGGCAGAATGTGGTAAGGTACCACACTTCCAAACATTTTAAACAACCGATCATCCTCCAAGATAGCTTCATTTAGTGATTTGTAGAGAGTCCGCTGAACTTTAGACTTATCAAAAGATCCAACTTCCCTCATACGAGCTTTGAGGATCTTCTTTAGTTCAAAATCCGTTAAGTCATATGCAATTTTGTAGGCGGATTCGGAAGGATTGGATGACTTAATCATCAAATTATCAGCCGCGAGTTTCTTCATCTCATCACGCAGTTTTGGCATAAGGGGCTCAACTGATTCTTTTACTCTCTCTACAATAGAAGCTTCAAGTGCTTCTTTCTGCTCCTTGTAGTTATCCTTAATAGTTCGAAGTCTCGTAAGTCGTGCTTCATACCTATCAGCTTCAGCTTGTTTGACCTGAGCAAGTTCTTCTGCATGAGCTTTACGTGTCAACTCCATCTCTACAGCGAACTTAGCTAGCATCTCTTCTTGGGCTTTCTTGGATGCCTCTTCACTTTGAACTCGTCTAAGTAGCTCTTGGCGAAGATTATCCATCTCTTTTCTTTGATTATCCGTGTGTTTATCCAACAGTTCTGCCATTACAAATGCAGCCATTGAAGATGATGCAGAGCTACTCTGGGTTGGTTGAAGAGGCTCGGTTGTGACTACAGTACTGAGGATGGGAGTTATTGGAGGTGGAAGGAATGGTGTTGGTACCGGTCGGGTTGGTAAGGGCTGAATTGGTGGAGGTTGAGTTACTAAAGGCTGGGTAGGTACCATGATTGTAGGGGCACCGGACTCCTTTTCAACACTTGCTGAAACAGCAATGGATGTCTCCTTCGAAGTAGAATACCGTTCAGGTGATCCAAACTCATCAATATCATCTGGCTCCTCGTACTCTTCTTCAATATTCATCTGTACACCCGAACCACTACCGCCCGTGTCTCTCCTACTCTTTTCAATAGCCATTTTCATTAATTGTTTCTCAGTCTTGTCAAGAGTAAGATCGTCATCAATATCTTCTTCATCGCGAAGAACAAACTTGTCAGCCGTGCTCTTACCCTTCTTAGCTAAGGTCTTTGTCTTTTTGGCTTTGGGTTCAGGTAAAGCTGTTTGCTTGCGTTTACCTTTGCTCTTAACCGTGGTAGATGAGTCTTCTCCTGCTTGAATGCTTGCTCGTTGATTCTCGATTTCTTGTAGCAAGTTCTTGTAATCAGCAGATGCGATAATCTCATCGGTCAGGAGATGACTGGGAATGGGACCAGGGATAACAATATTGGAGTGAGTTTCTTGCCTTAAGTCCACCAAATCATCAGCATCCATTGTGTGGTGACGGCTACCTGCACGCTTATTAATAGATGCATCGTTTTCCATAAAGTAATCTGTGATTAGCTTAATGAACCTAGGGTACTGGTAACCTTTAACCTTACACTTTGTATTTGTGAAGAGTTGAAACGTAAACTCTTCCCATAGCAATGATGCATAATCAATACCCATACCTTTGAAAATACCGTAGAACATCTTGATGATTGGCGGACGCACAACATCATACCCAGTTGTTTTGGGTGTGAGACATCGGCTGAGAATACCAAAAATTGCTCTCCAAGGTTGACCCACTTTAGCTGTGGTAAACTCGGACACTATTCGTATGTCATCCAATGTCAGTGAAAATCTCCATAAGCTGGTTCTTGGTAGGGTTCGCTGAGTATGATAATCCTTTGGGTGCTTCCCGAAAGCCAAAGATCTTGCGGAAGTCTGACACTGTGAGAGTTTGTTGCTTGTTATCCAGGAAGAATGTGATCTTATTCGACGTCTTCTCTTTGGTTGCCCAGAATTCGTACATGTAGTCGAAAGGTACCGAAGCACTATTCCTTAGCGCATTCTTGAGGTGAGAATTGTCAAGAATGGATGAACCTACCTTGAATCCATTGTGAGTGGAGTGAGAGACCTCCTTCAACCGGTAGTTGTTTGGAATGAACTTGAGGGTTTTGGCCTCAGCAATGGCTGCTGCTCTAGAGTCTTGTATTTGTTGCACGGTTGGGTTAGTCATTGTTTCTGCTTAAGAACAAAACACAAAAGTTGATACATACAGATATGAATATCATGATGATTTTATACCTAAGCATTATACAAATGACATAATCCCTTAGACTTTTAAAACACTCAAACATCCTTCATTCAGAATAAACATTTAATTCAGAGTAGACCTCTATCCGGAATAAATATAACATGCCTACTTGGAATAATTATCCTATGCGGAATAACATGCTTACCCGGAATAAACATTCTATGCGGAATAATCATTCCTACCCGGAATAATTATTCTATGCGGAATAACATGCCTACCCGGAATAATCATTCTATGCGGAATAACATGCCTACCCGGAATAATCATTCTATGCGGAATAACATGCCTACCCGGAATAATCTTTCTATGCGGAATAACATGCCTACCCGGAATAATCATTCTATGCGGAATAACATGCCTACCCGGAATAATCATTCTATGCGGAATAACATGCCTACCCGGAATAATCATTCTATACGGAATAACATGTCTACTCGGAATAATCCTTCTATGCGGAATAACAAGTCTACTCGGAATAATCCTTCTATGCGGAATAACAAGTCTACTCGGAATAATCCTTCTATGCGGAATAACAAGACTACTCGGAATAATCCTTCTATGCGGAATAACAAGTCTACTCGGAATAATCCCTTTATGCGGAATAATCATTCTATGCGGAATAATTATTCTATGCGGAATAATCGTTCTATGCGGAATAATTATTCTATGATGAATAATCATTCTATGCGGAACAAATCATTCTATGTGGAATATCCTTAGAAAACAAGTCGTTTATCCGAAATAACCTAAAACACACCTTTTGATCGTTTAATCTAGGCTTATATGTTTGTTTTAGGCGTTCGAAAGGCCACCAATCTTATTCTTGTCCTATTCCGCGTGAAACCCAGGCAAACCCCCAAATCAATTAACCCTAATTAAGCAGAAACCCTAGTTTGATTTAACCTAATTAAAATGAGTTAATTGATTTGATTTAAAGGAAAAATTACATGAATTAACTGACGATTGTACCTTAGGAATGAATGAGATGGATTATCTTGGGTAAAAACAGTGATGCTTGAGAGCTTAAGGTGTGTGATAATGGCGGTCAAGAGAAAAACGCAGAAAAGAAAGAAGATAAGTGAAAGTAACGGGGAGGAAGGATTTGACTTAGGTCAAACTTTTCAAAAGTTTGAGTCTTTGTCACTTTTGGCCCATGTCTTTTCTCTCTTTTACTTTTTATTCCTTGTCTTTTCATTTTTCTTTTCTAGTCTCCCTAACCATCGTTAAACTTAGTCAACTTAACCTATCTTAGCTAACCTATTCACGACACTCTCACAAACAAATACAAAACGAATATCGAAGCAATTCCAGCCAATAACCATTGAGCTAATTAATTTTCCTCGATAACATTTGAAGACCTTTTTGATGACGAAGACAATTTAACATTTTCTCCCCCTTAAACGATGACCCGTTTTCTATTTAAAGAGTTGTAGTCATTGTTTAACGAGGCACATGATGATGAAAAACATTTGTCAATTGATGTTTTGAAAAAATTGATTCGTGGTGGCAATAAGATTTCTCTTATTTAGACAAATTAATGCACTGAGACGTACACTAACTCGTGTTAGACCAAGTTATAAAGTAAACTTGATCCCTTTGCATGATTTGGCTTGTAAATCATGCCCGAGAAAATTAATTCCTGTTGTGAGCCAACTTTTTCCAAGGAAATACGTGACTTTAATACGAAAAGCGGGTTGTAGTCAGAAATAACTACAAGCCATAATGGGCATGTTTTAAAAATGTACAACTTTTATACGGACTCTATTTATGGCACCGTGTCAATATTGATCGACATTTCTAAGGCCGTAAATATTACCGTACTAAAAGACATGCCCGATTTAAAAAATGAAAAAATATTTTTGAATTTTCTTGATTTTAATTTTTATGGTTTTTCTAGGTTTTATATTTTTTATGGTTTTCTTTTTGTGGTTTATATATATACGATAATATACATGATCACGAACAAAGGATACGCCTGAATAGTTTACCACCACTATTCAGCTGATTCTTCTGCCAATTCTTTGAGAGTCGCTGGAGTGAATGATTTCATGCCAAGCTTGTCAATCAAAAACTCGATTCGTCCTCGATCTAAGGCTTTGGTGAACATATCTGCCAGCTGATACTCAGTGGTGACAAAATACAGCTCGATCACTCCGTTCTCCACCTGCTCTTTAATGAAATGGTAGCGAATGTCTATGTGCTTGGCCCGGGAGTGTTGAACGTAGTTGCAGCAAAGGGCAATGGCGCTCTTGTTGTCACAATACATCGGGATTTTGTTGAATCCCAAACCGTAGTCAGTTAGTTGTGATCTCATCCAAAGGACTTGAGCACAACAACCGGACATGGCGATGTATTCAGCCTCCGTGCTAGAAATTGCAGCGCTTTTCTGCCTTTTTGAAGACCAACTAATCAATCTGTCTCCAAGGAGTTGCACTACCCAGAAGTGCTACGCCTCGTGTCTTGACACCCAGCATGATCGGCATCTGCGTATGATATTAAAGCAATGGAGGAATCTTTCGGATACCATAGACCACGATGAAGTGTTCCTTTGAGATACCGAAAGATCCTTTTAACAACATGTAGGTGCTTTTCGGTAGGCCGAGCCTGATACCGGGCACACATGCATACGACAAATTGCAAATCAGGCCTGCTAGCAGTCAGATAGAGAAGGGTGCCGATCATCCCACGGTAAAGTTTTGGATCGACAATAATCCCATTCCTATCTTCATCTAACTTGGATTTCTCCACCATTGGAGTGTCCACGGGGTCACAATTTTCAAAGTTATATTTCTTTAAAGATTCTAGAGCATATTTGGATTGATTAATAAAGATGCCTCTGGGATTCTGAGAAATTTGTAATCCTAAGAAAAATGAAATTTTTCCCATCATTGACATCTGAAAGCGTGTGGACATTATCTTCTCAAAGCGTTTTGACAATTCTATGTTAGAGGCAGCAAATATTATATCATCAACATAAATTTGTACCAGTATCATGTCGTTGTCCTCCTTGAGAGTGAATAGAGTGGGGTCCACCTTGCCTTTGGAGAAGCCTTCCGAGATGAGATATGTGGAAAGGAGATCATACCACGCGCGTGGAGCTTGTTTCAACCCATAGAGAGCCTTCTTAAGCTTATACACATGATTAGGAAACTCCGTGCTAACGAACCCATCCGGCTGACTAACATAGACTTCTTCCCTTAGTTCACCATTCAAAAATGCCGTCTTCACATCCATTTGATAGACGATCATGTTCATATGAGCAGCATACGCAAGGAATAGTCTAATAGCCTCCAATCTTGCAACAGGAGCAAAAGATTCTTCAAAGTCGATACCCAAGGCTTGTTTGTATCCTCTAGCAACCAATCTAGCCTTATTCTTCAAGACTGCACCCATCTCATCGAGTTTAACCTTATACACCCACAACAAAGTAAGGATGTTAACCTTGTCAGGGAGAGGAACTAATTCCCATACTTCAAGTCTTTGGAATTCATTTAGTTCCTCCTGCATGGCTTCAATCCAAGATGATTGAGTCATAGCCTGTTGCCAATTTTTAGGTTCAACTTCGGAGAGAAATGCATCAAAATAGCAATAGAGTGCACTCTCTTGTAATTGATGGCGTGTAGAGACTGGTCGATCGAGACTTCCTATGACATTCCTAATTGGGTGATCTTTTGTCCATTTGGTGCTATGTTTTTCAATCCGTGGTGGTCTGGAATGAACAATTGAAGGAGCTTCTTCTGAGGTAGACGCGGCTGAAGGGTTTTCAGGTATCGGTACACCAAAGAAAGGAAGCTCTTGTAGATGAGCATATTCCAAATCGTGATCAATAGAATCCTCTTCAACATCATTAGGCACAAGTAAGGGTGACGATTCAGGTGTAGTTTGAGAATCACTTGGTAGAGGTGCATCCGGTTCAATGTTAAATGAAGATGCATTTGATAAAGCCTCATTAGCTTGAGCAACAACTTCAGGGATTGGAGCTATCACTACAGGTGCTGGAACTTCATCATTTGGGGGATCAAAGAATTCATCAAACAACGGTTGAAACAGTTTATCCCACTCGGGCCTTGTAGGTGGTAAAAATGATGTAGAAGTAGGATTATTGGGAACTAATCCGGAACTAATAGCACCGGTTCCCATCTCATGAAGCGCGGGTTCAGAGCTGCGTTGCTCAGAAGCCATCGTTGTCAGCTCATCGAAATCTGCGTCCATAGTTTCTACTATCTTACCAAGACGACGGTTGTAAATTCGGTATGCTTTCTTGGAAGGTGAGTAACCAATGAAAATACCTATATCGGCTTTTGGTTGAAGTTTGCCCAAGTTCTCACTATTAATGTTTGGATAACAAAGAGCCCCAAACACATGAAAAAATGAAACATCGGGTTTACGATCATGTAGAAGCTCGTAAGGTGTTTTTCCATGGCGTTTCCGAATGATAGAACGGTTTTGGGTGAAACATGCAGTAGATATAGCTTCTGCCCACAAGAACAATGGAGCGTTCGCATAAATCAGCATAGTCCTAGCAGCTTCCATAAGCGTACGATTCCGTCTTTCAACGACACCGTTTTGTTGTGGAGTACGTGCAGCGGATGTTTCATGTGAGATACCAACTTCTTCATAGTAATCACGAAGAGTCTGGTTGACGAACTCTGTTCCATTATCTGTACGAATACGGCGGACAGTAGTATTTAAACGTACCTGAATGAATTTCAGAAAAGTGATGATGGCCTTCGGTGCTTCATCCTTTGTACGTAAAAATCTAACCCATGTAAACCTGGATAAATCATCCACAATAACAAGGATGAATTTCTTACCGCTCACACTTTCGGTTCGCATTGGCCCACAAAGATCCATATGCAAAAGATGAAGTTTTTCTTGATTGGTGTCTTCAGCTTTGGGCTTGTATGATTTCTTGGTACTTTTCCCCCTTGAACACGCGGAACATAAATGGTCCTTGTGAAATTTGAGCTTTGGAAGACCACGAACTAATTCATTTTTAGCCAGATGATTAATAGCATCAAAGTTGAGATGAGATAATCTGCGATGCCATAACCATGACTTGGTCTTAGATGCTTTAGAGAGAAGACATACTGGAGAGGCGGCCATCATGTCTTGTAAGGACAAAGTATAAAGATTTGCACCACGAGACCCCTTCAACAAATCTTTTCCTTCCAAGTTGCGGATGAAACAAGTATGTTGTCGAAAAGCAACCTCTAGGTTGGAATCACAAAACTGTCCTACTGAAAATAAATTATGACCAAGACCTTCTACATAGTATACCCTTGAAATCGTAACGTTTCCAATCTGATATTCACCATACCCCATTATCTTTTCAATATGATCATTACCGAATTTAACCGTTCCAAGAAACTTGCTGACGAAATTTCGGAGCATCAAGCGATCTCCGGTCATATGCTTTGAACAACCGGAGTCCAAATACAAGAGGATGATTTGGACCACCTGAAAATATCACCAGACGAGGACAATGTATAGGTTTCGGAATCTGAATGTTCCTTGTTATTAGCAGGTACAGATTTAATAATCTTAGATTTGCTAACTTTAGGTTTCTTAGATTTCCTAGCCTTCTTCCTAGTTGGTGGTGTAGATTCTAGTTGGCTTAAATGCTGAGGTATTTCTTCACTGATAGGTACTATAGTGGGGGCTGACCTAATTAAAGGGCGCTGTTTCCATACTTTAGTGCTAGTGTGCCTAACTAAAGGACGCTGAGACCTAACCTCAATGGATGCATTCCTAGTTAAAGGGCACATTTTTCCATCTAATGTAAAGGTCCTACCAGTGGGACGCCATTGCCATGCAACTTGGGTACGAGTTCTCCCAGTGGGCTTCCATTCAAGATTATTCCTAATGGCATTCATTTCATTCACATGATCAATAAGACACAAATCATGACGTTGGGAAAACATGCACTCATTACAATTCCAACAATTCAAATTAGAATTCACAAATGGTTTAGGCTTCTGCACAGGCGCAGAGCCTTTAGTCTTAGCAACATGATTCTTTTTATTTAAATCTGACATAACATTCCTATGGTGAGCTTCTACTTTCTTCTTGTTGGTACTACTAGTGGAGGGCTTGATCTTATCTTTCTTAAGTGGCGATCCTTTAGCCTTAGTAGACTCTTTTAATCCTGTAGAAGGCAAAGTGGGAACATTAGCAACAGATTTTAAAGGCGCCTTACTTGATGGTGCCAATGACGGTTTTGCTCCTGGGGTCTTATTGAATGGAGTTACAGCAATGGGTCGATTAGTGAGTAGTGTAGAACCCGGTTTACCTATGTATTGCAAATATGCTAAGCAATATTGAACTCACTTGATATATTCATGAGCTGAATAAAAGTAACTGCTTGAGGGATCTAACTCATATAAATCATCTAAAATATCCCTAACAAGATCTACATGCTTAATTGCATTCCTCATATAATCATCGTAGGTAACCGGGTTTTTCTTATGGAGCGGGTTCTTATAGAGCACTACTGACTTGGTTGTTGGAGCACTAGAGGACGGTGCAGAGTTGGTAGCTAAGTTATTACAGCTTCTTGTCGGGTGAAAAGAAGTGTCTCCTTTAACTCGGCCAAGACCATGTTTTTGTCAATGAGCTGGATATTTAAGTCAGAGATTTCCTCACAGTTTTGGTTCAATTGTTCAACATAAGATTGTTGCTGTGCCGCATTAAAAGCGAAGCGTTCTTCTAGTAAACCATAAAGTTTGGACATTCCCTGTCTTGCACGATCCATCTCACCTAGAATAGACGAAAGTCTAATTTCTAAGTCCTGGTTTTTAGACTCTGCAGCCTCTAGTTCCAATTTTAGTGTTTCATTTGATGACACATCTCTCTTTAATCTCATAATCTCTTCCTCTAATGCCTTAACTATTGCAATCATCTTGTCACTCGTCTCAACACTGTTTTCACAACCATTTGTTATCAAAAAATCCTCATTTTGAGTTTGTTGTTTTAATTCTAAAGATATACAATGTTGTTCAAGTTGATTAAAGCGTTTTGAAAGTAAATTGTAAGAATCTTGAAGCTTTAAAAATTCAGCATTAGATTCGTGACAAGAATGATTATCTACCTCATTTACAGTATCAGCAACATTTACAGAGAGATCACACACATCATCACATATATTCACAGCATCACATTTAATCATAGCGGATGTAAGCTCATTCGAATAATTAACATTCACAGTAGTAAGCACATCACACGAAATTACTTGGGATAAGAATCGGTCATATTCGGATAAAATCTTTTCCTTTTCAATTAATTGTAGTTCGTAAGCGGTGTCCATTTCATAAAACACTTTTGAACTTCTGCAATTTCAAACTCAAGATTTTCCAAAAGAGATGCAAAACTTCCTTTTAGACTTTCGACAAACGGATTGATCTCATTCTTAAACACCTCGTTCATGTGTTCGAAAGCCCATTCTCCGGCGTTTAGGCCATTTGAAGTCATACATTCCAAAATGACCTTGTCAAAACTAGCAAAGTATTGATTAATCTCTTGCAAGTTTAACCATACAATGCTAACAGGTGGAAGATCCTTTGGAATTTCCTTAGGTCCTTCCATTTTGACAAGTGTAGGAAGTGTACTAGGGTTTTCTTTATTTAACATGTAGGTTGGTGCTGTGATGAGATCTTTATCCATATGGAAGCGAATTCTAAAATCCGTTTTTGCAAGCTATTGATTCATTTTAAAATAATCACACTCGGGATATTTTGCAAAGTTGTATGACCGATTCTCATCAACTAGATCCTTATTTGTGCGATCATCGAAAATAACAATCGGGTCTAAGACCAATCCTAATTGGGTTGCATTATAAAGTCTTGGACTATGAATAAATGCTTGTTTTGCATACCGTGGGTTAGGGGGAAGGCCTTTTTGACGTGATAAGTTAAATTCTCTAAACGAAGCATCAAATAAGTGCACTAGTTGAGAGGCAGCGTATTGTCTTAAAAGCAAATAATCTAAACTTCTAATCTTATTAGCCGCATTAATTTCCATTTCATTCTTCTTAGACTCGAGTAACTCAAAATCCGTTTGAAGTTTGTGAAAATTAGTGACCACTAACTCTTTTTCTTTAAGTTCGTTAGAAAGATCTGCTCTTAAGGTTTCAATTTCTTGCAAATGACTCATTTGTTTGTTTCGAAAATGATCATATTCGGGATTTGTTAGAACAGTGGACGAAGGAACTAATTCCAAAGTTTGAACTTTTTCGTTGCACAAAACAAGCTCAGCAGACAAATTCTTATTCTTAGCTAGGGTTTCTAAGAGTGCAGTATTCATTTGGCTAAGTAAAGTAGCAGGAACCATGACCAAATCTTGTTGAGCAGGAACATGCGTATGCGAAATGGCTCCCGGTTGTGATTCACTCAAAGTCTGGGGACTCACATTGATATTACTATCATTGATTGTCTCCTCATTTGAAAGACTCACCACCGAAGACTCATTCGGATCAGCACCCTCTTGCCCAACTTGATGTGGTTGAATACTAGTATCAGTGGTATTATCAGTGGTATTAGTAAGTACCTCAGATATTTTTTCTGGCCCTAAGCTAGAGATAGTTGCCATAAGAGCTGCCTGTGCAGATTGAAGTTCATCACAATCTGAGTCGTAAGCATCAAGATCATCTGCTTGGTATGCTGCATTCTGTGTAGTGACAACGTCTTGTTCAGCAATCCCTGGATCAGCAAGAAATGCAAGCTCCTCTTCATCAAGTTCCCTTCCTTGTGCCTGAGCGTTCACCCGATAAATCTTCTCTGCAAACCATTGACCATCCCTTCTCCTCTTGGGTTTTTTGCAATCCCTGGACATGTGACCTTCTTCCTTACAGTTGTAGCATGTGATCATTCTCAACTTGCCTGTGGAATTAGCCCGTGGAGGAGTGTTGACCATTGGGGCAGGACTGACCGTGCGTGCATTGGTGGTTGATGTAGTAGGTCTCCCCTGATAAGGTTGAATAGGTTGAACCATTACCCTTCCATTCTCAATAGTAGCTTGTTGGCGAGAATTGGATGAATTCCTCAGCTGATTGTTAGTAGGAGCTGTTCCTCTAAATCCTCGTTTGCTTAAAGTCCTTGTGAGGTAAGCAGACATAGTGGCTAACACTTCAACTGGGTCAGTTCCTTGTTTGAATTCAGGAATGGGGACTTCATCATTATCACAATACAGTGCTTGGTCTTGTTGAGCTGCATAAGCACTAGAAGGAACACTCATGTGGTCAGAGTAGCTTGATGGATATGCTGCATTTTCTTGATAAGAAGAATATGATGATTGAGCATAAGGTGCAATGTTTGCTGGGTGAGGTTGTGAAGCATATTGTGATGAAGGTGCATTAAACCGATATTGTTGCTGATGTGAGGTGGGTGGTTGCGGTAGAATCGAATATTGGGGGAAGCTTGGAGTCAGGTACGGTGATGGATGATAGGCTTGGTGTCCCATGATATAAGGAGTGTTGTTGTACGACAAGCTTGGTTGATTCGCCATCAAAGCTAAAGAATCAGGGTACATACCTCGAGGCGAACGGTGCATGATCACATGTTTCTCATGCTGCTGAAGAAAAGCATAGAGTTGATCCAAATTGCACTTATGCAAATCCCTGGTTAACTTAACATCGGTAATATACTCACCCCATATAGCTTGAGGTAAAGTATTCAAAAACTTGGTGTTAACCTGGAATGGAGCAATCACGAGATTGTATACATTCAGATCATTCATGAGAGTAGTGAATCTGAAGTAGTAGTCGTGAAGTGTTTCCCCTGGGCTGTACGTGAATCTATCAAACAGATCATATAACTGACATTCCCTTTCCTGTTTGGTAAGAGACGTACCTTGTAGCAACACCTTTAGACGTTCCCATAAATCCTTTGCAACCGTATATTGACTGACCATTCGATAGATGTCATGTGGAAGAGCTTGGAGAATGGTTTGAAGAGCCTTTTCGTCTGCATCGGCAACAAGTTGTTGGGCTGGTGTAAGTTCTTCAAACTCCCGTGGTCGAGTCACATTGTTAACCACAATGGTACCATAATCAAGTGGACCATTTAGAATTGACTTGACCATAAGCCTCCCATATGTCGGTTTTCCCTTAATGTATGACATCATACGGCCTTGCCATGCTTCAAAGACTTCTTTAATGAGCATTGGAGGGCGATTATCCGTTCCCGTAATGACGGAAATATCCGTAAGTGATGTCATCTGAGGCATTAATGAATTCGGATTCATTTTAATCACTTCAAAGAAACAAAGATTATCGGTTGATCGAGCAGTGAAGTAAGGTTATAAATTGTGTTGTGTTGTTGAAGTAAAGAGTGTGTAAAAAGCCAAGATCAAATCCACTAAAAATCGTCAAGATTAAATCCACTTAAAAATCGTCGAAAAACTCGTAAAATACCCCTTGATCTTGCTTATCCGGAATAACCCTATTCGAAATAAACCTTATGCGGAATACTACCCTATTCGGAATACTACCCAACTCGGAATAATACCCTATGTGGAATAATACCCTATTCTGAATAATAACCTATTCGGAATAACAACCTATTCGGAATAACAATCTATTCGGAATAACAGCCTATTCGGAATAACAACCTATTCGGAATAACAACCTATTCGGAATACTACCTATTCGGAATAACCTTATACGGAATAATGCACTATCCGGAATAATCCCTATTCGGAATATCCTATCCGGAATGATCTCCTATCCGGAATGAGAGGCTATTCGGAATGTTTGGCTACACGGAATATTTTGGCTATTCGGAATGTTTGGCAATTCTAAATGTTTGGCTATACTGAATATTTGGCAATTCGGAATAATCTTGGAAAACAACTTCGAGACCAAGTAAAGCAAGCTTTGAACGATTTTAAACCCGACTTTTGATCAAAAACCACAAAAAGTTTTGTGATTTCTACCAAAATAAGCTAAGCCCAACCCTTATCTACTAATCCCAACAACAAAAACACCAAAAATTTCAAGATTCAAGGTTGATTTTTCTAAAAAATCACTAATACCCTTAAGAACTAAAAAACAACACTAATCTTTACCTTAAATCACCCCATGGCTCTGATACCAAATGTAGAATATTGATAATCTTGTTAATCTATGAAGTGGGTTGAAGATTCCTAGAGAGAGAAACTAGTGAGAGAAAGTGAGAGAGAACTATGTGTTTTTCATTAAATGATAAAATGAAAAATCAACAACCAACCCCTTTCCATGGTGGAAAGGGGTATTTATATCCAAGGCCACTATTGGGCTTGGGCCGACCCATGACAAGCCCATGGGTCGGTTTCTTACTTAACTAAATAAGTACTCATTAACTACGAGCTATTACAACATTAATAATATTGTGGAGTGACCGATACTTCTAATATACGTTAAAACGTATTTCTAACAATTAGTTTTAGTTTTCCTTTTTTTTCTTCTCTCTTGTTCGTAGGTTATCACCAACACCATTAGGGTGTTTGGTGATTTTTAATTTTTCACAAATTTGTAAGTTTAAATCTTTCATTTACTTTGTTTAACATTAAGCTCTCAATACAAATCTTTCATTCCATCTTGTTCATCTAGTTCTTATTGATTCAAAGTTTTCTAAGTTTTATTTTGGTGATTTGATCTTCAAAGTTAGTGGGGTTTTGTGTTTTTATGATTGGGATTTGTTGTTTATGGCTAGTAAATGATTAGGGATTAGTTTGGTTTAAATCTTTTGGTTAGATTTGGCTTATTTTGATCAAAAATCGTCTTCCCCTGTTATTTCGGCTTACTGTTCTTCATTCCCAGTTTATTCCGGATAGCCCAACATTCCGGGTAGTATTTTATTCCGCATAGCATAGATATTCCAAGTAGCTCATTTATTCCACATGGCCTAGTTATTCCGGATAGCCAAAAATATTCCGAGTAGCATCTTTATTCCGGATAGCCCAATATTCCGAGCAGCATTTTATTCCGCATAGAGTGTTATTCCGGGTAGAACATTTATTCCGCATAGCATCAATATTCCGAATAGCAATTTTATTCCGGGTAGCACCAAATATTCCGAATAGCCTTATATTCCGGATGGAAATTTATTCCGGATAGAACCTTTTATTCCGAGTAGCAAATTGTTCCGAGTAGCCATCTTATTCCGGATAGCAAATATATTCCGAGTAGCCGTATATTCCGAATAGGACTTTATTCCGCATGGTCATAAATTCCGGATAGCACCACTTATTCCGCATAAGGACTTTATTCCGAGCAGCCATTTATTCAGTGAGGTTATTTCACAGCTTTATCATTTAATTGTTTAGTTTACCTTCAAGTTTTATTTCATTGACTGTTTTTGGTTTAAATCTTTATTTACTTCATTCATTTATCTTTTTAATAGAACAGAAAACCAAACCTCCTATTTGTCACCAAGAATAACCACTCCACTTTGAGCTGTGAATCAATTCGAGGAGATTCCGAGATTAATCCTGAACCCATACAAAAACCAAGTATCATATCCCTTTGTGTTTTTGGACTGATTTTGTCTTAACTGCTGCCTACTTGATTAACAGGCTTCCGTCATATGTCCTTGCTGGTAATTCTCCTTTTAGTATGCTTTATCGTAGAGAACCATCCCTTTCCCACCTTCGATGTTTTAGGTGTGTGTTTTGCAAGCATTTTGAATAGTCATGATAAATTTTCTCCTAAGTTAAAAAAATGTGTTTTGATTGGGTACTCTAGTACCAAAAAGGCTTACAAGCTTTTGAGTTTAGAAAACAGAAGTTACTTTTTTTAGAGATGTTAAATTTTATGAAAATGTCTTTCCATATAAAACGAGTTCTAATAATAAAGTTTGGAATAAAGATGTTGATAATAAAACCTTTTTTTGATAATTTTGACTCTCAGCACCAAACTGTCGAAAGTCCCGATGATGATGGAAGGGGACCATCTGATGATGCAGGACCGGTAATTGTGGATTACTCTTTGACTGATACTGCAGAGGAGCAGTCAGTTAGAATGATGACCATACTGCATCATCAATGGATGACACCATACACATATCTGAGGGAAATGTTCCAAACAACAACAATGTTCTTACGTTTAATTCCAGCAATGGAATAGATGATGACGGTCCTCCGAATAGTCCTAGAAGTTCTAGTAGAGTCCCTAAGTTGCCTGAAAAGTTGAACGACTTTGTTATGGATAACAAAGTTAAGTATGACTTGCATAGATATGCTAACCATACTAAGCTGTCTGAACCCAATAGATGCTTCATTTCTAACTTGAATAGATATTCCGAACCTACTTGTTTTTATGATGCTATTAAAATTGTTAACTGGATTCATGCCATGAACAATGAAATGGAAGCTCTATACTTAAATGATACTTGGACTCTTACCACTCTGCCCATTAACAGAAAAGCTATACCTTCTAAATGGGTTTACAAAATAAAATATAAACCTGATGGTGAAATTAAAAGATATAAAGCCAGGTTAGTGGCTAAAGGTTGTGGGCAGAGAGAAGGGATAGACTATGATAAAATTTTCAGTCCAGTTGTTAAGATGAGTACTATTAGATGTGTTATAAATTTGGCTGTGCAAAATACTTGGAGTATTTTTCAAATGGACATCAACAATGCTTTTTTATATGGGGATTTAAGTGAAGATGTGTATATGATTCCTTGATAGGTGTGAAAACACTCATCCTTTTACCACTTAATTATAATGAAAACAAGACCATAACGTGTATTTTATATCGTAAATGTCGGAATTATTCGTGGTTTGTGTTTTTGTTGTGATTTTAGGATCAAAATGTTAAAAGGGAAGAAAACACGGACTTTCACGGGCTTTTATCGAAGAAAAAGACAAAAGACGAAGTCAAGTGATCAAGAGTGCAAAAAGAACGGAAGTCCAAGGCCTATTCTGAAGATTTATCGAAGAAAAAGTCTAAAGACGGAAGTTTAATAAAGCCGAAGAACTCAAGTCTAATTTATGAAGAAATTACAAGACGAGTTTAAAGTAATCCCGAGACAAAGTTTAAAAAGTCGAAGAATTTAGAAGATTAAAGACTAAAGACGAAGGATTAAATGAGAAATAAAGAGAGAAGAAAGAGAGGAGGAAGATTCCTCCCACTCCCTCTCCTCCTCCACTATAAATAAGAGATTAAGATTTCATTTTTTCTTGTTAGTTAATTTGACAAATTAACTCTCCACCATTTTCATTACTTGCACCTTTATTTTATGTCATTTCCTTAATTGTCTTGCATTTTAATTCCTTTAATTCCAAGTAAGTTTACTTTTATTGTTATTGAATCTTTACTTTTCTTGTTAATCTCCTATCTACCTCTCTTGTTTTGATCTAATCTTCATTTTTATGTTTATGTTTATGTTCTTGAAGTTTTTATTGATTTAATCAAGTGGGTTTTGATTAGTTTGGTTGTTATTGTTAGTTTTATTGATTTGGATTGATAGATTATCATTAGTTAATCATTTGTGGTTAGTTTGGTTTAATCTTTTGGTTAATTTTGGTTAGATTGGATTGAATTCGTAGCTTTTATTTTTCCGTGTTCTTCGCGATTATAGTTTCTCCAGGTCTTTCCGAATCAAGGCAGTTTATTCCGGATCAGTGGATTATTCCGGATAAACCGTTTATTCCGGATAAACCATTTATTCCGGATGAGCAATCATTCCGGATGAAGGCTTTCTGTTGATTATTCCGAACCAAGCTTCATATTCCGAATAAAGGAATTATTCCGGATCAAGGAGTTTATTCCGGATAAAGCTCTTCATTCCGAATCAAGGTATTCCAAACCAGCAAGTTATTCCGGATGAAGTACTATTCCGAATAAGCAGACATTCCGAACCAAGCCTGATATTCCGAATAAAGGAATTATTCCGGATGAGCTAATATTCCGGATGAAGGAGTGATTATTCCGCATGAACAAGATTATTCCGGATGAACCATTATTCCGAGTGAAGCATTTTTTCCGAACGAAGGTATATTCCGGATGAACTGTTTATTCAGCTATTATTCCGAATAAAGGTATTATTCCAGATGAGTGTTTTATTCCGCATGAAGAGAACATTCCGAGTAAAGAAGAATCATTCCGAGTGAAGGTGACATTCCGAGTGAAGGATTATTCCGAACGAAGGTGTTTTTCCGAATGAGCAATTTTTTAGTTTATTTTAAGTTTTAAGCTTTACTTTTCCCGCCTTTTTCCTTAGTCGCACTTTTAGTTTACTTGCCTTAGATTTATTTTAAGCTTGCCTTTAGGATAGTTCTAAGTTTGCGTTATTTAAATTCTCGTCACGTTTTTATTTCCCGTCATTTATTTCAATTAGGTTTAGATTTAATTACCTGCCATTTACTTTAAAGTTTTTGCACATTTACTTTACTACAACGACACAACCTTTGTTTTCACCAAAAGACAGCTGAGTCGCACTTAAATCAGTAATCAATTCGATTAGACCATTTCAACGAACTTTAATTTTTATACTTGGCAAAAGCCTCGTATTAAATGGCGCCGCTGCCGGCTCTTTTCGTAAAGATTAACGGTTTTCTGTGAGAGACGCCTTGCTTTTTGGGATCCGTTCATTCGTGAGCGTTATTTTTCTTACTTAAAAATTTCCAAACATCCATAAAAATTAAAAATTGTTAAAAATCCATAAAAATGAAAAAATTTCAAAAATCTAAAAAGATATTATTTTTATAGTGTATATATATTGTCTATTGCTTTGGTATCTTTTTCTTTAGCTTTTGCAGGTGTATGCGTACTAGATCTTCAATTTATCCAGAGCCCGAGACTCGTGAAGATTTAGCTATGGCAGGTGTGAACAACAACAATAATCCACCGCACCTCAATAATAACAACAACAATGTTCTTCCACAGCCCGATCTTCGGACAATGGAGGAGCTTTGTCAACCCACAATGTTTGGACGAGGAGGACCGATTGCGCCAATGCAAATCACGGCTCCGGAGTTTTCGTTGAAGCATCACATGATCCAACAAGTGCAAACAAATCCATTTCGGGGAATATCGGATGATGATGCCAACAAGCACCTCGACAAATTCATTACTATTACTCAAAGCATGAAGTTGCCCGGTGTTACTATGGATGTTCTTCGCCTTCAACTCTTTCCACATACTTTATCCCACCACGTCGAAAAATGGTTTGATCGTCTCCCGAAGAATTCCATTCATACTTGGGACGACATGACTCAACGATTTTTGTCGCGCTACTTTCCACCATCCATGGTCACGAGCCTTCGAAATCAAATCAGCGGTTTCATGCAAGAACCCGATGAATCTCTCTTTGATGCTTGGGAAAGATATAATGTTTTGATCGATCGATGTACAAACCACAACATGCTCCCCGTTACCTTACTTGATACTTTCTACAACGGTTTGACTTTTCGTGATCGTGATACGATTAATGTAGTCGCCGGTGGCACATTTATGAAAAGAAGACCTGAGGAGTGTAGAGAGCTTATTGAGAACATGACTACTCATCACAAAAATTGGGATTCCCCCGCTTCTTCAAGGAACAACCCGAGAGTCAATGTTTCTTCTACTTCAGCAAACCCCGATATGATCGAATTCACCCGCATGATGGCCGAAATGAACAAAAATATCTTGCTCATCGCTACAAACCAACAACAACAAGTAAAAGCTGTAGCAAATTCGTGTGAGACACGCGGCGGTCCTCACTCATACACTGATTGTCCTTCTACTCAAGGCAATCCGGAAAACGTGTATGCGGCTTATGGTAACTATTCACCGGAAAATTACCAAGCCCGACCTCAAGGGGATCGAAATTTGCTAAGTTACCGGTCGAACAACTATCTTTCACCCGGTTTTTCTCCTCAAAACCACAACCCCAACAACAATTACAATAGAAGCAACCAAATCCCACCTCGAGCTTCTAATCCTTATCACCCACCCACTCAACAAGCCCCACCCATCAATCAAGATGTTGAAGCTTTAATGAGAACCCAAGGAGAGCAAATCAAGAATCTACAAAGCCAAATTATCAATTTGAAAGGGGATATCACTAAGCAAGGTAATGACATTAGATCCGAGATTCGAAATGATATACAATCCTCCTTCAGCACTCAAACGAATGATTTGAAGAATATGTTGGCTAGTTTCTTACCAACCACTCAACCCTCTACTTCGGGCTCTCTACCTTCAAACACCGTCACCAACCCGAGAGCGAATGTGAGTGCTATTACTACCCGTAGTGGAGCAACTTTAGTAGGACCATCTATCCCACCCCCAGTTACACCATCTACAGCTCCTCCACCACCATTTATCCCTACTACTCCCACACCTAGTATTAGTTCACCATTACCATCTCCGCCTCGTCATGAAGAAGTACCCAAGAAGAATCCTCCACCAACCCCACCTTCCATCCTTAACCCTTCAACATCTCAACCTTCACCTTCTACACCTCCACCACCCAACCCAAACATTCCTTACCCTTCTCGACTCAACAAGGCTAGAATTTTGACTAAGAATGACGTTCAAGTCTCTAACTTTTTGGACAAGATTGCCGGCATGACCGTCACCTTTACCCTTGTTGAAGCTCTTGCCCAAATGCCACAATTTGTCAAGATGTTTAAGGAATTGCTTAATAAGAAGGAGAAGATGGCCGAGTTTGTTAACACTCGATTAAATGAAAATTGTTCTACCGTCCTTCTTAAAGAACTTCCAGAAAAACTTGGAGATCCTGGTCGTTTTGTGCTACCTTGTACTTTTAACCAAACCGACGAATTTACTGCCTTAGCCGATCTTGGGGCAAGTATAAATTTGATGCCTCTCAGCGTTTGGAAAAAGTTATCATTGCCCGACCTTACACCAACGAAGATGATTCTTGAGCTTGCAAACCGCACTCTCGCTTACCCTCTTGGTATTGCCGAAGATGTGTTCATTAAAGTTGGCCCATTCACTTTTCCGGTCGACTTCGACGTTGTTGATTATGAAATGGACCCTTGTATTCTGTTAATACTTGGACGCCTATTTTTGAGAATCGGTAAAGCTTTAGTAGATGTGGATAAAGGTGAACTCATCTTAAGAGTCGGGGATGATGCACAAGTTTTTAAAATGGGGAAGCTTACAAGCATATATAATGGAAGAGAATCGGCGAATATGATTAATGTGCTTGATGATTTTATCGTCTACAACAATCCTCTATTCGATTCTTGCAATGATAATCCACTGTTTCAAGATGATGTGGATGATTCTCTCTCCAATTTGGAACCCCCACCCACATATGATTCTCCACCGATCTTTGATGCTTATGATGATGATTCTAGTTCTGATGGAGATGATTATGATGATTTTACTTCTGAGTATCCAGATATGCCCACTTATGATTATTTTGATGAGGCCGATACTCTTTCGAGTGATTCTTCTCATGATGAAGATCCTCCGCTAACAACACTTAATCCTACTTTGGATGACTACTCATTTGAGGAAGACTTTTCTACTTTTCTCAATACATACTTCCCTCATGAGAGCGATGCCCCTCCCTTAGACTTTGATGATTATGGTCTTTATCCTACTTTGGATATGAAGAAATCTGCTTCAAAGGAGAAGAAACCGGCCGACACCGATATCAGCAGCACTTATGTCTTAACTCCTCTCTATCCTCCTTCTGAGGATGAGATTGCGAGATTTATGATCGGATCTTCTTCAAAATCTGCTGAGCCTGAGTGCTATTTTTCCCTAAAGGAAAAGGTGTTCGACCCCGGCATTACACTTTTCAAGCCATCTCAGTATCCATCTGATGAAATAAAAGGAAAAATCTTTGGTACTTATGAAGATATGCTTGCCCTTCACCATACTTGCTTCCACCGTGCTTCACAATTGCTTAAGGGAACCTTGCCTACTCTTCTTTGGCTTGCCTTTTTCGCCTTAAGCCTGTGCTATTTGATGGATGAAATCCATGTCTTTGATCCCGGTGGATGTTTTTCAAGCTTCTTCCTATTCTAATCAAGGTCGAGTCAGGCTCATGACTCGGTGAACAAAAATCAAGCTCTTCTTGGGAGGCAACCCAAGTATCTATCTTTTAGCTATCTTTATCCTAAGTGTAGGGGAAACCCGTTGGTGTTTGCTATTTTCTCTCTTCTCATACTCAAGGATTCGAGCGTTCAGTGATCCACTCTTGATGATTTTTGACGACCCGTGATTCCGTGTTCCCGTCTTCCCGGTTCTATCCTAACCTCTTTTGATTCTCTATTTTATATTCTTCTATAGTTAAATAGGAATCACTTTAGTTGTCTCTTCCTTAGCGAGATTTAAACAAAGTGCACACTCTCCTAAGTGTAGGGGAGTTTACTCCCACATGCTTAAACATTGAGGACAATGTTTATATCAAGTGTAGGGAGGACTTCTATCGAAGTTAAGTGGCCTTTTCCTTGTATTTGTCCTCATTTTAACCGGAAAATTGATTTTTCGACATTTTTCAAAATTTTTGATCTATTTTGGCCTAGTAGTTTTACCTTTGTATAGTTATTTTCTTTCTTTACTAGAATAAATTTTAATAAAGTGGTTTTAATTTTCAACGTTGTGAATCTTTGACTCAACCCGAGTTTACTTATCTAAGTTTACTCTAGCTAGTATCCTTAACGTGTTTAAGTCAAGTTTTGCTAGGCTTTTATATAGGGAGCTTTAAAACGCGAAAGTCTTAACTCTCACGGGTTAAGAACAAGAACTTTTTGCAAGTTCCTATAAATGATCCTAGAGAGTTGTTTATCAAGGGAACTTTAAAATGCGATTTCTAAACTTGAAAAAGTCTAAGAATTTGCAAGATCCTATAGATGACTCGAAAACCCAAAACTTTGATTTAGTTGGATAAGCATCCACGAGTCTCATTCCTTGAGATTTTAAATTGTGGAGAACGAGAGATGATAGAGTCAATTATAAGTTTGGTATCCTTTCGTGAATTTATGTGAGTTAATTATAAGCCTATTCTCCCATCGCTTGCTAATAAATTTATCTGCAATAAATAAGGTTGTACGATTTGAAAAGTTACTTAGCTTCTAGCCCAAGATCGTTTAAAAGTTGCTCGGTATTGATTAGAGTTCATAGACAAGGCATAACTTATTGAAGCGGGATGCAAAGATTGGCGAGTCCGAAAAGGTCCTAACAAGGCATGAGGGCTACATTTTGTTGCTAAAGATCCAAAAGTGATGTGAAGAATCATTTATCGAAAATCAATACGAAGGATCGAGACACACGACGAAAAGGAAGTACTCCCCAAAAGATCATGGAGAAGTCTATCCGAAAAGACCCTAGCAAGGTATGAGGATAAATAGATCCAAGTCCTAAAAGGAGGCGGATCGTTGTATATCAAAGTCCAAAATAAAGATTGGAGAAAAATGAGGAAGTCGTGGTCCAAAGATGAAGAATCTCTCAAAACTTCAAGTGAAGAAATTTCTATTATGAAGAGAAGACCATTATTTCATGAACGTCTCTCAAGATTTTAAGTATGAAGTCGCTGCCAAATATCGGTTCGAGAAAGGTCTCAAATCGTGAAGCGAGTTATGCCAAGATATGAACTTTATGAGGTCCCGAGAAGCAGTTTTAAAAGATTTTGTCCTTTAGCTAACTATTGATTAAATCATCCCACTTTATTTTCAGCCTTAATAACTATCGAAATAAGTCAACGATGCATCCTCGTGATCATTCAAGACAATAATAAAATATAAGAGATACACCTAGGAATAAGGGAGTCTAAGTGAATAATTGGCCCACATGAGTTCATGTTAGTTTGCTAACTTATAATAACAATGATCTCGTTTTTAAGCTTGGTATGGGGAACGTGAAACTTGAGGATGATAATCATTCATGACATTCCAAAACCCTAAGGTAAGTCTTTGATTTCTTTACTTGTTTTGTTATTTTCTATCTCTTTAATAAAGGCCAATGTGGATTGATTGTGATGAAAAGTGTAATCTTGCTTTGTAACTAATGCATTGCATGAGGACATTGCAATGGTCAAGTGTAGGGGATTTGATAGGTGTGAAAACACCCATCCTTTTACCACTTAATTATAATGAAAACAAGACCATAACGTGTATTTTATATCGTAAATGTCGGAATTATGCGTGGTTTGTGTTTTTGTTGTGATTTTAGGATCAAAATGTTAAAAGGGAAGAAAACACGGACTTTCACGGGCTTTTATCGAAGAAAAAGACAAAAGATGAAGTCAAGTGATCAAGAGTGCAAAAAGAACGGAAGTCCAAGGCCTATTCTGAAGATTTATCGAAGAAAAAGTCTAAAGACGGAAGTTTAATAAAGCCGAAGAACTCAAGTCTAATTTATGAAGAAATTACAAGACGAGTTTAAAGTAATCCCGAGACAAAGTCTGAAAACTCGAAGAATTTAGAAGATTAAAAACTAAAGACGAATGATTAAATGAGAAATAAAGAAAGAAGAAAGAGAGGAGGAAGCTTCCTCCCACTCTCTCTCCTCCTCCATTATAAATAGGAGATTAAGATTTCATTTTTCTTGTTAGTTAATTTGACAAATTAACTCTCCACCATTTTCATTACTTGCACCTTTATTTTATGTCAAATTGTCTTGCACTTTAATTCCTTTAATTCCAAGTAAGTTTATTTTTATTGTTATTGAATCTTTACTTTTCTTGTTAATCTCCTATCTACCTCTCTTGTTTTGATCTAATCTTCATTTTTATGTTTATGTTTATGTTCTTGAAGTTTTTATTGATTTAATCAAGTGGGTTTTGATTAGTTTGGTTGTTATTGTTAGTTTTATTGATTTGGATTGATAGATTATCATTAGTTAATCATTTGTGGTTAGTTTGGTTTAATCTTTTGGTTGATTTTGGTTAGATTGGATTGAATTCGTAGCTTTTATTTTTCCGTGTTCTTCGCGTTTATAGTTTCTCCAGGTCTTTCCGAATCAAGGCAGTTTATTCCGGATCAGTGGATTATTCCGGATAAACCATTTATTCCGGATGAGCAATCATTCCGGATGAAGGCTTTCTGTTGATTATTCCGAACCAAGCTTCATATTCCGAATAAAGGAATTATTCCGGATAAAGGAGTTTATTCCGGATAAAGCTCTTCATTCCGAATCAAGGTATTCCGAACCAGCAAGTTATTCCGGATGAAGTACTATTCCGAATAAGCAGACATTCCGAACCAAGCCTGATATTCCGAATAAAGGTATTATTCCGGATGAGCTAATATTCCGGATGAAGGAGTGATTATTCCGCATGAACAAGATTATTCCGGATGAACCATTATTCCGAGTGAAGCATTTTTTCCGAACGAAGGTATATTCCGGATGAACTGTTTATTCCGGATGAGCTATTATTCTGGATAAAGGTATTATTCCGGACGAGTGTTTTATTCCGCATGAAGAGAACATTCCGAGTAAAGAAGAATCATCCCGAGTGAAGGATTATTCCGAACGAAGGTGTTTTTCCGAATGAGCAATTTTTTAGTTTATTTTAAGTTTTAAGCTTTACTTTTCCCGCCTTTTTCCTTATTCGCACTTTTAGTTTACTTGCCTTAGATTTATTTTAAGCTTGCCTTTAGGATAGTTTTAAGTTTGCGTTATTTAAATTCTCGTCACGTTTTTATTTCCCGTCATTTATTTCAATTAGGTTTAGATTTAATTTCCTGCCATTTACGTTAAAGTTTGTGCATTTTTATTTACAACAACGACAAATATTTTTCTTAACAAAAAATAACTGAGTCGCACATTCTTCCCTTTCTCAATTCGAAAAGATCGGACGATAAAATTTTCTTACTAGGTGAAAGCCTCGTATTATTCCTCCTTCTGGTTTTTTTGATAAAAGTGAAAAAAGGGTTTGTAAACTAAAAAAGGCTCTTTATGGTTTAAAATAGGCTCCTAGACAATGGAACATAAAGCTTGTTGATTTCCTTAGCAAAGCTGTTTTTTTGTAAAGTAAAAATGATCACTCCTTGTTCACAAAGAACAAAGAGGGGGTTTTTCTTGTCGTGCTTGTTTATGTTGATGATATCATTGTTACTGGAAATAGTGATAATGAAATTAATAAGTTCAAGATGCTTCTTAATCAAAGTTTCAAAATCAAAGACTTGGTTGAATTAAAATACTTTCTAGGAATTGAGGTATTAAGAATTAACAATGGTCTTTGCTTAAACCAAAGAAAGTATTGTATTGAATTACTTCACGAATATGGTTTGCTCGGATGCAAACCTGTTTGCACCCCTATGACTGAAAATGACATTCTTGCTCATAAGAAGAGTATTGGTGATAAGTTTCTAACTAATATCACTAGTTATCAAAAGATTATTGGAAAACTGATTTATCTTTGTAATACTAGACCCGGCATATCTTATTCTGTGCACTGCCTCAGTCAACATATGCATGCTCCTCTTCAGTCTCATTTTGAGGCTGCTCTTAGGGCGCTTAGATATCTGAAAATGCTCCCGGTGCTGGTATAACTTACACTAGGTCCAACTCAAACACCATTAAAGTTTTTTCTGACTCTGATTGGGCCAAATGTAAAATGACCAGAAGGTCAGTTTCTGGATATTATGTTTTGTATGCAATAATCTGGTTTCTTGGAAAATAAAAAACAGGCCACCTTATCCAGGTCCTCTGCTGAGGCTGAATATAGGTCTATGGCTTCTGCGATTTGTGAAGTTATGTGGCTTAACAAAATCCTAAAGGACTTGAATGTCCCTGTTTGCATTCCTGCTTCTCTAGTCTGTGATAATAGCTCTGCTATTCAGATTGCAGCTAATCCCGTTATGCATGAAAAAACCAAACATTTTGATATTGATGTTCATTTGGTAAGGGAAAAAGTTGCATCTGGGCTTATTAAAACTGTGAAGGTTTCTTCAGAAAACCAAGTGGCTGATATTTTAACTAAAGGTCTTAGGAGTTCCCAGCATAATGACCTATGCTACAGGTTGTGTTTGAGAAACTGTTTCGGCTTATGCCCTTGAAGAAGGGTGTTGAATTTTGTTGTGTTGTGGCAAGTTCATAAGTCTTGAGGGGCTTATTGTATAACTTTTTTTTTATCACTTATAGCCGTTCGGCTACTCTTGGTTTGTTGTGAATTGTGCAGGGGTTTGCTTTGACATCTTGGGATTCTTTGGGTGACTAAATACGCTCCCCTTGACTAGGGTTTGCTCATTCATTCATTGCGCAGCTTCACCAAAAAACACACACACTCAACCACTCTTTCCTCCATCACTTCTGCTTCCTAAGATACTCACCCAAATTAGAACCAAACGTTATACAATGTAAATGTTTGGTTCCTAGTTAGCTTAGTTAGTTGTTTCTTGTATTGTTCTTGATGTATTGTTGAGATAGCATTCGTTTGGGGACTATCTGTTTCTTTTGTATGTAGAGTAGCATCCAGTTGAGGACTACTCTGTTTAGTCTATTAAGGTTCAGTATCTTTGGTTTCTTGGTTTTTTAAAATTTAACAGCATCATGTATTATCATATCATGAAGGTGATGTATTAAAAAAAAAGTAGAAAGTAGTGTGAGAAACACTTTTTCTCATTACATCAAAATTTATCACAATACCAAAACACCATTCTTATACAAAAGTGACAATATAAGTTCACATATACCTCACTAAAACACATGACACCAATTTTTTTTTTTTTTTTGAAAAACTCAACGTACGCCATGGCGCTTGCTGTTCAATGCCACCAAGCCTTGACATGACGATACTAAGGGGGTGTTTCTTTTTTTTAGCCTCTTAGTGGTGGGTGATGAGCCTAAATCCTTTTAACCCTTTTATTTCATATTTACTAAAAGTCTCTCTCTTCCCACTAAATGACTAGTTAAGACACTCAAACAAAAGCCTTTGAAAAAAGTAAACAACCTCTAATCCTTCGGAGCACAAAAGTAAACATATCATTTGATCTCCTGATCATTTTTCTTCATTAAAATCATGTGGTAAAAATGTTCATATAATTTCGTTGCAATTTACATTCACATGTCATTATCTTGACTGCTATATTATTAAGGGAATTGATTGACACACTCAAAAATTTTATTGAGACACTCCAATGTATAATTTGATAAAGCCACAATACAACTGTTCGATGCACAGTTTTGAGTGACCCAATAATTTTTTAGAGTGTGCAAATCATTAGCTTATTATTAATCAAGAGATATACTAATCCCTTTCACACAACCTACTAGATATTTTTTTTTCTTTTGTTAAATAAAATACTCGTATATTATTACAAATTGATGTGTTAGGTTCTTTGTTTAAAGGGTCAAGTAACTACCTACTCGTGTTAAATTGTAGTATTATTTTCTGAAGAGTTTATATACTCACTTTCGCGATGGTCAACTTAGGACTTCTTCACATTCTTGGGAGCTTCGAACCACACAACTATATAATTTTTTTCTAGTAACTATGCCGGTCAAGCCGGAAGTCTTTCTGGAAACTACGGGTCATCTGAAAATAGACGTATGATTTGTCTAATCTTAATTATTTTCTGTTTATTTTTATTTTTTTAACGGTAGTTTGGTGCAGCGCAGTATCTTACGTGCCACCGAGACATCAAGTCTCACGACTCGAGTTCAAATCATCTCACGAACAGAATATCAACCTCATGCTAGATTTGGTATCGTTGTCGTAGTAACTATGCTGGTTGTTTACCTTTTTACCTTTTAGTAACCACTTACAAGGTTTATCTTGCAAGCTATAGTGAGTATCGATGAAATGATGAATAATCTCGACACCTAATTTTATTAATTTAACATAAATTATTGAGAGAAGTGTAAAAATCATCCATGTGGTATGTTGAAAAATCGAATTACATTCTTCGTTAACTTTTTAGACAACAGTCATCCCTCCGTTAGTGCGCGGGGCACAATACATCCCTCATGGACTAACGGTGCAAATGTTTTCTCGTTAAAAATTAACAAAGTTTAAAAGAGAGGGTATTCTTGTGTTTTTCCTTTCTCAGGGATGTATTGTCAACCTTATCATAAATAGTTTCAAAAAAAAAATTTATTTTTGAAAAAAAAAAAATTATTTTCAGAAAAAATAAGTTTTATTTTCTCGAAAAAAAATTTATTTTCGAAAAAAGAATTATTTTCGGAAAAAAAAGTTTTATTTTCGAAAAAATATGTTTTATTTTCGGAAAAAAGTTTTATTTTCGAAAAAATATGTTTTATTTTCGGGAAAAAAAATTTTTAGCGAAACAAAAATTCTGAAAAAAGAATTTAATTTTTTTTTGAAAAATAATTCTTTTTTTTTCGAAAAAGAAGTTTAATTTTTTAAAAAAATGTTTGTTTCGAAAAAAAATAAACTTTCTTTTTAAAATTTTTTGTTTCGAAATATTTTATTAATTTTCTAAAAAAGATTTATTTAAAAAAAAATTATTCTTGAAAAAAACTTGTTTCAAAACAAAAAATTATTTTTAAAAAAAAAGGTTTTATCTTTTTTTAAACAGAAAAAAACATTTTTTTTTTAAAAATTAAAATTTTAAACCAAATTTGTTTCGAAAAAATATTCTTTTTTTCTTAAAAAATATTGTTTCGAAAAAAGAAATGACTTTTTTTTCCGAAAAAAAGTCTATTTCTTGATAAACTTTTTTTCGAAAATAAACTTTTTCTCGAAATTTTTTTTTTTCAAAAATTAACCATTTTTTCAAAAATAAAACTTTTTCTGAAAATAAAACATATTTTTTCGAAAATAAAACTTTTTTTTTCGGAAATAAAACTTATTTTTTAGAAAATAAAACTTTTTTTTCCGAAAATAATTTTTTTTTCGAGAAAATAAAACTTATTTTTTCTGAAAATAATTTTTTTTAAACTATTTATGATAAGGTACACAATACATCCCTGGGAAAGGAAAAAGACAAGAATACCCTCTCTTTTAGATTTTGTTAATTTTTAACGAGAAAACATTTGCACCGTTAGTCCATGAGGGATGTATTGTGCCCCGCGCACTAACGGAGGGATAGTTGTTGTCCAAAAAGTTAACGAAGAACGTAATTCGATTTTTCGACATACCACAGAAATGATTTTTGCACTTCTCTCTAAATTATTATACCAATAATTTTTTTTTTTAATTTTTTTAAAAATATTTGAAAGAACTTGCGCATGCACAAGTTGCTAAACAACTATGCTTCCATACGTCATATTATTCTTGATTTAGTAACTTAAAAGTACATTGTTTTATCTTTACTAGTTTCTGGTATATATCATCTCATTTGTTTGTTTGGTTTTCTGGATGATGGACCATAATTTTGTTTGCCAAAGTTATGGTCATTGTTTCGTATTTTTATTATTTGTGGAGTATAGAAAACGACTAGTCTTTATTCATATCGTTTTCGTAATTTGTACGTGGCACTATTTCTTATGGATTACACGAAAATTCCACGACACAACTCAACGTTGTCAAGTTATACAAGGCAAGTCAAAATGGACGGCTTTTGTAATACTACTCGATCTCTTATAAATCAAGGACCAGAACCATATCACGTATCATTTCTATATATTATATTCCCTTGAATAATCATGTGATACATGTTTTACGTATATTCCATTCTTTGACGACCGTTTTAGTTTATCGTCACACGTACTCAAGTCAGGTAATACGTTTCATACGATGAAATTGACATGGTCAACACAAGATTTTCAAGTTATTATATATACTCGAATCAAGTAAAGTGATTCATGCGATGAGATTGACATAGCTAACACAATATTTACAAGTTTTTGTATGAGCTTAACGTGGTATTTGAATCACATTTTATATATATTTAACTATTTTTGTTGTAATAAATTTACCGAAGTTTTAAGGCTTTTTTACCAAAAAAAAAATACAAGACTTTTTGTAGTTCAAGTTATTTAGAGAAGAAGAGATATCATGACTTTAATTGATACATACAACGTAATCAGCGGATATTATAAGCTGTGTTTTAAAACCTGGGCTGATCCAACCGGTTGTGAGCGAAAACTCTGATTGAACGCTAGTTGAACTATGGCTCAATAGGTTGATCGGGCAATTAAAAAAATCAGTTTTTGAAACATTGACTATGAGAGATATATTATTGTATGTATTTGTTACGTAAAATACTACTACTATTAGTTCCGGAATTTAATAATTGGAGATTGAGTCAAAGTAACTTATACAATTCATTAGTTATATGTCGACATTACACCAAGTCATCAAACTCTTCCTATAAAACCACCCCTCTTTATTTGCAAGCCATATCTTCTTAACTTGCATTTTGTTCCACAACTATACCTTTCTCTAGGTCGAAACATATCTCTCGAAAAAGTTACAAGTTTTCGTACAATTAGCATGGCAATCGACGAAATCATATCTAGCGACACGGTTATGAAAGTAGCCTTGTTCATCGTTGTTCAAGCTTTGGTTTATCTCATACTATCTAGTTCTTCCAATATCTTTTCAAAGACTGCCCCTAGTCTTCGCGCAACGAGTTTTAGAACAGCTAGGTCAGTTAGTATTCGACGTATAATGGCTGCTCTCTCTGACTTGCCGGCTGGTGGTGAGACCTCTCCTTCCAACAAAGGCTCGAGGTCTAATTTGCAACGACAAGACTCGGTTACTACTGATCATGATCATTCTTCGTAGATTTTTGTTCGAGTTTGATCAGGGATAAGTATGATTGATAACTATTTCGTTTGTAAATATTAGATATGTGTATAGTATATGATTTGTAATTTTGGTTTTTTAAACTTATTTGATTGTATCATATATTCATATGTAATGTAAATGATTAGAAAAATTGATTAAGGTGAACGGATTGAATGCATTATTGATTGTTCAATAGTTTAATTTGGACATGCATTTGAAGTTGCAATCTAAGGGTTGAGTGTTTTGAAAGATCGAAAAAACAAGAAAGTTATAAGTAATTACTTTCTTTAAATAAACTTTATGAATAATCTTTTTGTAATTATATAGATAGTTGGCATGACAGCAATATGTTGTAGACCGCTAATCAAATATTATTTTATTGATTATGATAAAAAGGGAACCATCCATATCATTTCTAATATTATGAGGAATGCAATAAAGAATTTTATATTTAGACGATTGTCGGAAGGTTGTCAAGATTGGAATCTTATCTAAGATTGTTTTTTGTTTTGTAAGATTGTGGTCGTAGAATTAGATCAAAATTGTAAGATCTTATGAAAAGATATATATTTGTGTATACGATTATTTTTTACACTTTATATATTTTCAGTGACGGAGCCAAGATTATTCAATAGGATAGGCCAAAACAAAAAAGTCGAAAAAAGATGAAAAAAAATATACAATTTTAAAAAGTCGGTTCAATAAGAATTTTTCATTTAAACCGCACAACAAGTTTTTAGGACTAAAACCATCTAAAACACTATATCTAAACTAAATGTTTCCGTTCTATCCTCTTCAATATAAGTTACTAAATTATCCAAAAGCTATAATAAAAGGGCTTTGAACAATTAAAGTCTTAAATGTTGGAAACTTGGAATATTGGAATTAGTGTATTGATTGTAGATATTCCTGCTCTTTAATTTACGCCTTGTAACACAATTTTTTATATTGAGTGGGTTTTTAAATTTAATTTTGAGTGGGTCATTTGAAGGTTTATATACAAAATACATACCAAAAAATCCATAGTAGTACTACTTTTTAAAAGTTTGGGGTTGGTTTTGACCCACCCTCTCTACTAAGTGCCTCCGTCCCTGTATATTTTTATACAATACTATTTTCTCGAAACGTGATAACAACACAGCACAACATGAAAATTGTGTGTTAAAAATATTCTTTTCAAGTTCTTTCGGATATATATGAAATTACACCTTATATAATAAAAGTTTAGAAATGGATGATAAAAGAAGTTTTTTTAATGTCTAAATGGTAGTAAAACATTAGCTATATTATCTTTTTTGAAATTAAACATTAGATAAATTGTAATATATACTTACACAAAGTTTATTCATGTTTCAATTGATAAATGAACAATTCATACAAAACAGATACTACATATGGGCACCTACTTCATGTTTCAATCGTTAATAAAATTCTTTGGATAAAAAGAAATATGAAACGGTTTTAATGACAATTTATAAACCCTAACCTAAAGAATGAAAAGTCCAAAATAAGACTATCTTACGATTCTACTCATGGTCTTACGAACCGATCCTACGATCCTATTTGAATTACGATCGTATTTAAGATCCAAATCATTTTGTGTGTGTGGGATCATAAGATCGTACGATCCTACGATTAAAATCGCGATTTTGAAAACCTTGGATTATCGTTTATTTCAGTGTGAAGGGTTTCTGCGATAACTATCTTTTTTTATGCATGCACGCAGGGGCGGACATACAGTTTAGGTAGTGGGTGGCGGCGCCCTCTAAGGCTAGATCAAAAACACGATATTACAGTATATTTTTTTTTAATTTTTAGCGTTTTTTTAAACTGTCCCCCACTCGAAACTCAAATTGTCTCTCACTCACATATTAGAATCCAATATTTAACACTCTAAAACTTATAAATGCTCCACTTTTAAGTTGAAATACTCGATTTTATTCGAATTTTAGTTTTTTTCATTTTGCTATTATTAAAAAAAAAAAATTTGCCCTCACAATATAATTTCTTACATTCGCCACTGCAACGTATTTATATAGTTTAAGCATAAGAAACCGAATATTTGCAAAGTTTCGTTGGTTTACTTCAATTCCGAATTTGCGATTTTGTTGGTCACCCAATAATATGTCTTATATTAACACAAAATTTCATATATATTCAACCTTATCTAAAATTTTCATATATACGTCTTTTTTTAAAATTTCATATATGTCCCCCTTTTAACACAAGATATCATATATATCAAATTTGAAAAAATTCATACATATTCAATTTAAACTTCAAATTTCATATATATTCAATTTTTAACTTAAAATTTCATATATGTCAAAATACTCAATTATATATAATTAAAAACGCAAATATATATTAAGTATTATTGAAAAAGTAACCGTTATACTTTGTTTTTTTTCTATAAATACATATATATTATGTAATTTCATATCTTTTTATATAAACAATCTCTCAAATTACTATATAAACACACATTAATGTAAAATATATTTTATTAAAGTATTTAAGAATAAAAGAAGAAAAGATCTAATTACAATTATCAACAAACACAAAAGTTATGTCATTTAGTTAGTAGCATAATAAAGCTTAATAACATATAGCTAAAATGATATAATAATCATAATAATACTACATTATTAGATAATATACAAAAAAGAGAAGAAAGTGATTATGATACCTAATGGAACTAATAAATTGTATTTAAGATTACTTGACCAAAGGCCTCTTGGCTTAGCGGTATGTGAGTGACCCTCTAACCTAAAGGTTGTGGGCTCAAGTGTCGGTGGAGACATGTGAGATAGAATTTGTGAGATAGTTTGTGTGAGTTGTAAAAAAATTGCTTTTAATTTTTTTTTAAGATTACTTGTTTGCTTATTATTTATAGCAAAGTTAGGTAGATGACGTTTAAGAATTTTTTTGTTTTAGTGATTAGATATACATACTATTAGGTAGAGAACATAGATATAATAGTTATTTTAAGTTTAAATGATAATTATTATATATTTTAAAGTTTTAATTATATATAAATTGAGTATTTAGACATACATGAAATTTTAAGTTTTAAATTTGATATATATGAAATTTTTAAGTAAAATTAGATTTATATGAAATTTTGTATCAAATAAAAGATATATATAAAAGTTTTAAATAACGTTAAATATATGTGAAATTTTGTACTCCCTCCGTCCCAAAATTATTGTCCACCGACAAAAAACACACAGTTTAAGAAAAGTAACACCTTTTCAGCTTTCTCTCTCTTACTTTTTGAAGAAAGACAGTTTTACCCTTAACCAATTAATTAAAAACTTTTGTAAAATTTGTAATTATGATTTCACTTAAGGGTAAACTAGTAATCTCGATCTAAAATTCCTACTTATTTTTAGAAGTTTTAGAGGTGGACAATTAAATTGGGACAAACCGAAATGGAAAGGTGGACTATAATTTTGGGACGGAGGGAGTATTAAAATATATCCATATATAAAATTCTCCTCCTAATTGACAAAACTATAAATTATAATGTGGACCTTAAGCTCATACATACGGTCTTCGGCCACCAAATCTTTTCGTAATATTTTACTCCTTTTGTCAACACATTAATTTCTTTGCGAGTGTCTTGGCCTTGTTTTTCGACTTCTATTAGATAATGGTTTGAAAATAATTGAAGGTAAATATTGATACATTATATCACATTAGGGGTGTAATCGAGCTGAGCCGAGCTCAAACTTAGTAGGGCTTGAGTTTGGTTTGATACTAAAATTGTAGGCTTGAGCTTGGCTTGATAGCTTGTCAAGCTTTACCAATCCAAGCTTGAGCTTGGCTTGATAAGGCTTGATAAAAGCTTGAGCTAGGCTTGATAAGGCTTGATAAGGCTTGGCAAATTTGATTTATTTAACATTAATAAAACGAATAACAAAATTATCGTACAATCGTGGTTTCAAAATGTATTTTGCACTACGATTAAGGTCCCAAAAGCTATTGCATGATTTGAATTCGAGCACAATTTAAACACGTTGTGTTTAGTATTAAAAAGAGTACATAAAATATTTATACACATATTGTATTCCACCAAGTACCAAGTAAATGTAATAATTAAATTTACAAAAATAAAGAATTATTTAAAAGTACTAAAATATAAATGTAATAAGAGTTAAAAGTACTTCTAAAATATATTATTTATTTATGAAATTAGTCCTTAAAATTAGGTTAATACTCAAATTAACAATTAGTTGCTTATATAAATTTATCATAAAAACTTATTTTTGATAGAGCTTAAAAAAGTTTGATAAGAACTCGAGCCGAGCTATCAAAAGCTTGAGCTTGAGCTTGATATAGTTTCGAGCTATTTTTTGGGCTTGAGCTTGGGCTTGAGCTTGATAAAAGCTTGGCTTGATCGAACCAAGCTCGAGCTCGAGCTCGAGTTACTTGATAAAAACTTGGCTTGATTACACCCCTATATCACATGGCTGAAAATAATTAAAGGAAACACGGATATTGTAGTAAGGGTGTCGAAAAAGTCGACTCGAAGTCGACTTAAAACCGAACTCGAATAAGTCTATTTGGGTCGAGTCATTTGGGTTCAAAAACGTATTCGGGTCAATTCGGGTTGACTCGAGTTCTAATTAGGCTCGGGTTCAGGTTTATGTTTTTTTAGCCTTGACTCGAATTGGCCCGACTCGAATAACACTTTTTACATTGCATTAAATAATTAAATAGCCATTTTTTAGACTTTTTCCTTATATGCGGGCTGACCTGAACCCGAATTCACCTGACCCGAACTGACTCGACCCAAACCCAAGTGACCCGTGTTTTAATTAAGCTCGAGTTTAGCTATGATTTTCTTATCCTCAATCCAAGTTGACCTGAACCCAACCGTGTCAACCCGAATTACACCCTTAATTATAGCAATAGTAACGACAAAACTATCAAGTGTCACAACAAGAAGGTCGTCTTTAAGACTACTTTCATTCACAGACACAACCGACCGGTTGGGTGAAATTTAATAATATAATATTCAAAAATTCTTTTTGAAAGAAAAAAATGTGTCGATCAGTTCGTTGAATGACCCTGAGATCACAACCCCGATTCTTTGTACTTTCTCTTATTCTAATAATATTTTGTTCTATTAATTTAATATATCCATTCACTTTTTACTCTTTTTGTCTAGTTTTTTTTTCTTTCTCTCCTTTTTCACTTGTTTTTATCCATTTTGGTTTAGTTAGATTGTTTTGTTGATAAATTGTAAAAAAGTTAGAGATTTGTTGTATGTATTGATTATATAGGTATAAATGTAAGAACATAATTTTTTAATGAGAGATTGGGTTGTGAAAGGTTGTGAATAAACATAATCTAAGTGAAACAATATACTAGCTGTTACTGAAGAGATATCCATTTGTTTGGACATATACAAACAATGTGACATAATACAAGGATGACCGGAAAGCTCCTTTTATTTTACTCGACCAAAGGAGATAAGGATGAACTGCAATGGATGTTTATGTAATGTTAAAATTCTAGTAACTTCGGTCATATCGATCTCATGTGGTTTCAATCCATGCGGGAGCTTTCAATCGAAATGATACAAGAAGTTAGCAAGAACATATTCAACTACACCCATCCCAAAATTTATCCTGGGGAACATTCTTCGGCCAGCACACCAAATGGAATTGTTGTCCCTAATAATATGATGATAGATTAAATAAATGAGATGGAAAAGATATGAATTTTAGAGAGAGAAAGTAGTGAGAGAAAGTAGAGAGAATGAGGTGATTAACTTGTGAAATTAGATTTAGAATTATGAGAACATCCACCCTCCTAACATGCTAGGAGGGTACTTATATAGTCCACCAACATGCGGGCTCTCTAATGGACTATATATGTTTTGGGTCGGGCTTGAATAAATGCTTAGTACCTTGAAATAGGCCTTTTAAGCTAACCATCAAGCCCGTAATGTCACGACTATTTTAACTAACTATTACAACGTTCTAATAAATATTACAATATAAACCTATGACCGAACAATCTTGTTTGACTTAATATTTTGAGGCTAACAATCTCCCCCAATGTGAGGTCATTCCTCTTCGATCTTTGGAGTTCAATGGAGATTACAAATTTTGTCATAAATGAGTCTTGAACGTGTAATAGTAGTCTTGTTCCTTCATGTTGTGATCTTTGAGCCTTTGTCATTGTCTTTCGACTTTGTCTTTTATCTTGAGATCTTTAAATCATTCTTGGCTTGTCTTTGCCATCTTGCGATCTTGTGTCTTCATCCACATGCTCATACTTTATACAAAAATTTTGAAAGCTTGCTAATAATCTCCCTTTAAGAGAAGTAATTCCTCTACATTAATTGATAAGGAAGATTTTGATCATCAGAGTTGCGGAAGTCTTTAGCTTTCTTGATTGTTGAATATGTATTTAGGCATGAGTATGTGGTTTTGAATCTTTAACTTTGCTGTGTACACCGTAACGTCACCTTCTTGAGACAAAACATAAACACGGACTGAATGGCTTTGACATTCATCCTAAATCGATAGCGTTTTACCTCCGGTCGGTGAAGACCGTTACACGATATTAAATACCGTACCTGTGATTAGGTAGATTCAATTAAGAACCTCCTTGACAGGGTTTCGCGATTGTACTAGCCGTTCTCTTTACTCGACCGTATCAAAGCAAGACTGCGAACATAAAGAGTGAATCAATTGAATAGATATCCGCTTGATTAAAGTCGTCAATTCAAATTCCTGGAACAAGTTTGATTCATTAAGAATCTTACCATTTTTTCTTTCCAGTTGACACAAGCTTGATTCATTGGAATCTCGCAAGTTACCTACCGTAGCGCTGTTTGATGTTGACGCTAGAAGGATTTCCATTCTTCACTATGAATATTAATAAATATCACTCTGAATGTTCTGGCGAGACCATAAAGATATTGCGTAGAAACCTGAAACGAGTTTGAATCAATTCAGAAACAAACCACCGTTGCTTTTCAGTTTTACATATGTTCAATCCATAAAGAATCTTACACATGACCTACCGCAGTGCTGTTTGATGTTAACACTGGAAGGATTTCAACTCATCATTGTGAATACTATGAAGTATCACTCTGAGTGTCTAGCAATATCGCAAGGATATAGCGTAGGACTCTTTTGATCATCATCTGTGTGTCCTAACGAGATTTGATTGATCTCTTGGCTCTAGACTCGATTTGTGCACTTTTAGTGGTCGGAGGCTGGAGCAGATGCCATCAATTCAATATTGACTATCTCGGAGTGAGAAAGTCAATAGAAGTCGTGTTGATCTCTGATAGGTGTGTAAATACCCGTCCTTTTTACCACTTAATTACAATAATAACCGAGCCAAAACGTGTATTTTATGTCATTTATGTCGGAATTATGCGTGGTTTGTGTTTTTGTTGTGATTTAGGACGAAAAGGTAAAAAGTGGAGAAAACACGGGCATTCACGGGCTTTTATCGAAGAAAAAGACGAAAGACGAAGTCAAGAAGTCAAGAGTGCAAAAAGAACGGAAGTCCAAGACCAATTCTGAAGATTTATCGAAGAAAAAGTCAAAAGACGAAAGTTTACTAAAAGCCGAAGAACTCAAGTCTAATTTATTGAAGAATTACAAGACGAGTTCAAAGAAATCCCGAGACAAAGTCATTAAAGTCCAAGATTTAAGAAGATTAAGAAGATTAAGGACTTAATCTTGCAATTAAGGAAAAGAAGAAAGAGGGGAGGAAGCTTCCTAAGCACTCCCTAATCCTCCCCTATAAATAGATTAGATTAGATTCATTTCATTTTTGTTGGCTAATAGTGACAATTAGTTCTTCCATTTTATTTTCCTTGTCATTTAATTACATGTCATTTATATACATTGTCTTGCACCTTAAATTCCTTTAATTTCAAGTAAGTTTCCTTTTAATTCTTGTCAATCTTTATTTTTATTGTTCATCTCCTATCTACCTTTCTTTAATCTTTGATTTTTATGTTTATGTTTTTGAGTTTTTATTGATTAAAGTGGGTTTTGATTATTTTGGTTATATTTGTTAGTTTGATTGTTTTGGATTGTTTGTTTATGATTAGTAGATGTTATTTGTTTAGTTTGATTTAATCTTGTGGTTGATTTTTATTGATCTAGATTAGATTCGTGTTATTTTCCTTGTTCCGTGTTCTTCGCTGTTCTTACTGTTCTCCAGGTATATTCCGGATCAAAGCCCAGTTTATTCATAGTGAAGGTTGTTGTTGAATATTCCAAGTCAAAGGCTTCCATCCGGAATAAGTGACATATTCCGGATCAACCACACATTCCGAATCAAGGCTTTGTGAAGAAACATTCCGGATCAAGGAGTTTTATTCGGAATAATATTCCGGATCAGCAACATTCCGGATCAAGTTTAAGTATTCCGAATCAAGACTTTATTCCGGATAAGTGACATATTCCGGATAAAGGATTTATTCCGGATCAAGGGTTTTGGTTAATATTCCGAGTGAAGAAGAACATTCCGAACGAAGGTGACATTCCGGATGAATGATTATTCCGAACGAAGGTTTATTCCGGATGAGCTATTTTTCAGGTTCTTTTAAGTTACTGTTTTTAAGTTTCTATTTTTAATTTTCAAGCTTTATTTTTCCCGCCTTTTTATTTAGTTGCACTTTAAATTTAATTGCCTTAGATTTATTTTAGTCTTGCCTTAGTTTAAGTTTTAGTTTTAGTTGTGTTTTAAGTTTGCCTTAGTTAGATTTAAGTTCGCGTTATTTACTTTTAGTGCCTTTTAATTTTCGTCACATTTTTTTAAATACTTGCCATTTATTTTAAATTAGTTTTAGATTAACTTTAACGTCATTTTACTTTAAAGTCTTGCACTTTTAATTACTACAACGACACAACTATTTGTTTCCACCAAAGAACGACTGAGTCGCATAGTTAACCACGATCAATTCGATTAGACACACATCAACGAATCTTTTTACCTGGCCAAAAGCCTTGTATCAAATGGCGCCGCTGCCGGGTCTTTTCGTAAAGATTAACGGTTTTCTGTGAGAGACGCGTTGCTTTTTGGGATCCGTTCACTCGTGAGCGTTATTTTCTTGCTTAAAAAATTCAAAAAAACCATAAAAATTAAAAATTTCAAAAATCCAAAAAGATTTTATTTTTATTGTGTATATATTCTCTTTGTGTTTGGTATTGTTTTCTTTTGCCTTTGTAGGTGTATACGTACTAGATCTTCTAATTATCAAGAGCCTGAGACTCGAGAAGATTTAAGTATGGCAGGTGTCCACAACAACAATAATCCACCGCACCTCAACAATAACAACAATGTTCTTCCACAGCCCGATCTTCGGACAATGGAGGAGCTTTGTCAACCTACCATGTTTGGACGAGGAGGACCGATTGCGCCGATGCAAATCACTGCTCCGGAGTTTTCGTTGAAGCACCACATGATTCAGCAAGTGCAAACTAATCCATTCGCCGGAATGCCTGATGATGATGCCAACAAACACCTCGACAAATTCATTACTATTACCCAAAGCATGAAGTTGCCCGGTGCCACAATGGATGTTCTTCGCCTACAACTCTTTCCACATACTTTATCACACCACGCCGAGAAATGGTTTGATCGTCTCCCGAAGAATTCAATTCATACTTGGGATGAAATGACTCAACGCTTTTTGTCGCGCTACTTTCCACCATCCATGGTCACGAGCCTTCGCATTCAAATCAGCGGTTTCATGCAAGAATCCGATGAATCTCTCTTTGATGCTTGGGAAAGATATAATGTTTTGATCGATCGTTGCCCAAACCACAACATGCTCCCTGTGACCTTAATAGATACTTTCTACAACGGATGACTTTTCGTGATCGTGATATGATTAATGCAGCCGCCGGTGGCACCTTTATGAAAAGGAGACCCGAGGAGTGTAGAGAGCTTATTGAGAACATGACTACTCATCACAAAAACTGGGATTCCTCCGCTTCTTCAAGGAACAACCCGAGAGTCAATGTTTCTTCTACTTCAGCAAACCCCGATATGACCGTATTCACCCGCATGATGACTGAAATGAACAAAAATATCTTGCTTCTCGCTACAAACCAACAACAAGTTAAAGCAGTAGCACCTTCTTGTGAAACATGCGGCGGTCCACACTCATACACTGATTGTCCTTCAACTCAAGGAAATCCGGAAAACGTGTATGATGCTTATGGTAATTATTCACCGGAAAATTACCAAGCTCGACCTCAAGGGGATCGAAATTTGCTGAGTTACCGGTCCAACAACTACCTTTCCACCGGTTTTTCTCCTCAAAACCAAAACCCCAACAACAATTACAATAGAAGCAACCAAATCCCATCAAGAGCTTCTAATCCTTATCACCCACCCGCTCAACATGCCCCACCCATGAATCAAGATGTTGAAGATTTGATGCGAACCCAAGGTGAGCAAATCAAGAATCTGCAGAGCCAAATTATCAATCTGAAAGGGGATATCACCAAGCAAGGGAATGACATTAGATCCGAGCTTCGAGATAATATCCAATCCTCCTTCAGCAATCGAACGAATGATTTGAAGAATATGCTTGCTAGTTTCTTGCCAACAACTCAACCCTCTACCTCGAGTTCTCTACCTTCAAACACCGTCACCAATCCACGAGCGAATGTGAGTGCTATTACTACCCGTAGTGGAGTTACCATAGTAGGACCACCTATCCCGCCCCCATCATCTACACCTCCTCCACCACCATTTATCCCTACTCCTCCTACACCAAGTAGTAGTACACCATTACCGTCTCTGCCTCGTCATGACGATGTACCCAAGAAGAACCCTTCAACATCTCACCCTTCACCATCTCAACCTTTACCTGCTACACCTACACCTTCCACCTATAACCCCAACATCCCATATCCTTCTCGCTTAGGAAAGGCCAAAATGCAAACCAAGGACGACATTCAAGTGTCGAATTTTTTGAAGATGATCTCTCAAATGACTTTCAACATTAGCCTTGTTGAAGCACTTGTCCGCATGCCGAAATTTGTCAATGCATTCAAGGAATTGCTTAACAAGAAGGAGAAGCTGATTGAGCTCGCCAACACACGCTTAAATGAAAACTGCTCTGCAGTTATTCTTAAAGAACTTCCGGAAAAACTTGGAGATCCCGGTCGTTTTGTGTTGCCTTGTATTTTTAACAAAACCGAAGAATTTACTGCCCTAGCTGATCTCGGGGCCAGTATAAATTTGATGCCATTAAGTGTTTGGAAAACACTATCATTACCCGACCTTACTCCAACAAAGATGACTCTTGAGCTAGCAAATCGCACTCTCGCTTACCCCGTTGGTATTGCCGAAGATGTGTTCATTAAAGTTGGCACATTTACTTTCCCGGTCGACTTTGTCGTTGTTGATTATGAAATGGACCCTCGTATTCCTTTAATACTTGGTCGGCCATTCTTGAGAATCGGAAGAGCTCTAGTTGATGTTGCCGAAGGTGAGTTAATCTTAAGAGTCGGGAATGATGCACAAGTGTTTAAAATGGGAAAGCTTACAAGCACATCTTATGGACGAGAATCAGCGAATATGATTAATGTGCTCGATGATTTTTTCATCTACAACAATCCTCTATTCGAGTCTTGCATTGATAATCCACTTTTTCAAGATGATGTGGATGATTCTCTCTCCAATTTGGAACCTTCACCCATATATGATTCTCCACTGATCTTTGATGCTTATGATGATGATTCTAGCTCATATTCGGATGATTATGATGATCTTACTTCCGAGTATCCCGACATGCCCATTTATGATGATTTTGATGAGGCCAATACTCTTTCGAGTGATTCTTCACATGATGAAGATCCTCCGCCATCACTTGATCCTACTTTGGATGATTACTCATTTGAGGAAGACTTCTCTACTTTTCTTAATACTTACTTCCCTCATGAGAGTGATGCACCTCCTTTAGACTTTGATGATTATAGTCTTGATCCTACTCTGGATTTGAAGAAAATTCTTTCAAAGGAGAAGCAACCGGTCGACACCAACATCCGCAGCACGTATGATTTGACACCTCTTTGTCCACCTTCTGAGGACGAGGTTGTGCATCTTCTTCGTGGATCTTCTTCACATTCTGCTGAGCCTGAGTGCTATTTTCCCCTAAAGGAAAAGGTATTCGACCCCGGTATCGATATTCTTCATCCATCTCAGTATCCACCTGATGAAATAAAAGGAAAGATTTTTGGAACTACTGAAGATATGCTTGCACCACTTCACCGTTGCTACCACCGTACTCCATCTTTGCTTAAGGGAACCTTGCCTATTATTCTTTGGCTTGCCTTGTTCGCCTTAAGCTTTTGCTATTTGATGGACGAAAACTATGTCTTTGATCTCGGTGGATATGTTTCATGCTACTTCCTTCGCTAATCAAGGTCGAGTCAGGCTCACGACTCGGTGAACAAAAATCAAGCGCTTCTTGGGAGGCAACCCATGCATCTATCTTTTAGCTTTCTTTATCCTAAGTGTAGGGGAGACCCGTTGGTGTTTGCTATTTCCTCTCTTCTACTATTCAGGGATTCGAGCGCTCAATGATCTACTCTTGATGCTTTTTGACGAACCATGATTCCGTGTTCCCATTTTCCCGGTTCTATCCTAAACTCTTTTCGATTCACTATTTTATATTTTCCAATATTAAAATAGGAATCTCGTTAGTTGTCTTTTCCTTAGCAAGATTTAAACAAAGTGCACAATGTGTCCTAAGTGTAGGGGAGTTTACTCCCACATGCTTAAACATTGAGGACAATATTTATATTAAGTGTAGGGGGACTTTTATCGAAGTTAAGTGGTCTTTTCCTTGTATTTGTCCTCATTTTAACCGGAAAATCAATTTTTCGACATTTTTCAAAATTTTTGATCTATTTTGGCCTATTAGTTTTTCCCTTTGTATAGTTATTTTCTTTCCTTATTAGAATAAATTTTAATAAAGTGGTTTTAATTTTTAAACGTTGTGAATCTTTTGACTCAACCCGAGTTTTCTTATCTAAGTTTACTCTAGCTAGTATCCTTAATGTGTTTAAGTCAAGTTTTGCTAGGCTTTTATATAGGGAGCTATAAAACGCGAAAGTCTTAACTCTCACGGGTTAAGAACAAGAACTTTTCGCAAGTTCCTATAATTGATCCTAGAGAGTCGTTTATCAAGGGTGTAGAATATTGATAACCTATGAATCTATGAAGTGGGTTGATGTTTTCTAGTGAGAGAAACTAGAGAGAGAAAGTGAGAGAAACTATGTGTCTTTTATTAATATGAAAACATGAAATGTGTACAACAACCAACCCCTTTCCATGGTGGAAAGGGGTATTTATACTTCCAAGCAACATTGGGCTTGGGCCGGTCCATGACAAGCCCATGGACCGGTTCTTACTTAACTTAATAAGTAACAATTAACTATTTGTTAACTACGAGCTATTACAACATAAATCATATTGTGGAGTGACCGATACTTCTAATATACGTTAAAACGTATTTCTAACAATCTCCCCCTAAGGGAGGTCACTCCACGTTACAAAGTTCTAAACCTAGCATACTATACTAAGTCTTCGTTCTTTAGCTCGTAGTCTTTTCTTCTTTTCTTTCTTTTGTTGTGAACATGTTGGTTTGATCTTTTTGGCTTTGGCTTGAGAGCATTGTTCTTTTGGCCTTTCACGTGCGATCTTTGCCTACTTGTGAATTTTGCCTCCTCGTGACTCCATGTTCCACACACTTATGTCTTTTTGTTGAATTCTCGAAAGTTTCAGAGTTTGTTACAGCGGAAGACTTCATCTTGTACTTTCTTGAATTTTTGCTGAACTTTGATGCAGAAAGACATAAGCATGTGGGAACGACTTCTACAGGTACACCGCAACACCACCGTCTTTAACTGGTACACAGCAACGCCACCGTCTTCAACAGGTACACAACAACGCCACCGTCTTTAACATGTACACAACAACGACACGAATAAAATGGCTTTGAACATTTTATTCTAATTCGGTAGCATTTTACCTCCGGTCGGTGAAGACCGTTGGACGATATTAGATATCGTACCCGTGACGGATAGTTTCAATTAAGTAACTTCCTGACAGGATTTCGCGGGTAAACCCGTTCTCTTTATTCGACCGTCCAAAGCTGACTGCGAACATAAAGAGTGAATCACTTGGATAATTTATCCTTGTGATTTGAAGCCGTCAATTCATGAAACCTGGAACAAGTGAATCTCAATTAAGATTTTCACCATCGTTGCTTTCCAGTTGTCACGAGCTCAATTCATAAAGAATCTTGCACGTCACCTACCAAGTGCTGTTTGATGTTAACACTAGAAGGATTTCCACTCGTCACTGTGATCAATAAAGAGTCACTCTGAGTGTTCTGGCAAGATCATATGATAATGCGTAGAGGCCTAGAACGAGTTTAAGTTCAATTAAGAATTAAACCACTGTTTCTTTCCAGTTTTTCACAAGATTTGTTCTAAAAGAACCGCACGTGTAACCTACCATGAGCTTGTTTGATGTTGGCTCAAGCAGGATTTCCATCTTCATTGTAATACTTGCGTATTACTCGGATGTTCTGGCAATATTACAGGAATACTGCGTAGGACTCATGAAAATCTCTTACTTTTCACAGTGTGTGAGAAAGCAAGGAATAAATGGAAAGTGTCCTAATGAGACTTTTGATGATCTCTTGGCTCTAGACTCGATTGTGCGTTTTGATTTAGTGAGCGATGGCTGGAGAGGAGTGCCACCTTTTCAATACCAGTCTAGTCGGAGTGAATAAACCAATAGATAACGTGTTGATCTCCGTGTGATTAAAACAAATACCTTTTGAGAGATATTTGAGTTAGCTGGGAAGGGTTGTGCATTGCATCACTGGGTCCATGATGTCTTTCTTCAATACCGAGAATCATTAGCAAAAATGACCTCAATAGCATATGTATTGACCCGGTTTCTGCCTAAAGTTGTAAGGAGGGCTTCTTTCTTTACACCCTTTATCTTTACAATTCTTTTTCATTCTTCAACCCCTTCAATGCTTACCAATACGTCATCACTAGCACCTTGTTGTGATTGTTCCAGTGCTAGCTTAAGTACTTGGTCGGCATTCAGCTACGTTCACATTCTTTCTCCATCTTTCCTAGGACTTCTAATTCTATCTAGGGAATTGTCCTTGGGAAGATTCCATCGGCTCTGATGAATCATTGGACTAAACCTATTCCTACCACCCTTTTGTCACCACATTCGTCGTGAATTAAGCGTGTTTTGGGAAGGAATTGCCACCATGAAAAATCATTGAAAATCACTTAAGGTACTTGTGATATTGAAATCAAAAGTTTTGTACCTTAGGTGTTTTGTTCATAAAAAACGCTCCCCCTTAACACGTGCTTTACACATATTAAGTTGGATAATCGTTAAGTCTTTTTCATCTTTTAGCCAAGTATCATTTAAATCTCCTTAATCCCATTTTCTCCCCTTATCCAAAATGTTAACCATTAATATTTGGGATATTGAATGGATTAACCGGTCTTTGGGTAAAAATGAAATCGATGTTTGGCCATAGAACATGTTCATGCTCCCCCTTAAGTTAATAAGGGATAGTTGTAGTGCTTTAGTATGATATATTTTGAAAGATTTAGAATCTCGTGAGAAATTCTTGAAAAATTATCATACCTTAACACTACATCAAGCCATTAAAGCACAATATTCACAAATATACATATTCACAATTGAAAAACCAATATAAAGTGGACCTGAAATGTACGACCCATTAGATGGATCGTTGCAGTAGCTTGTGGTGCACTAAATATGGTCTACCACCAACGAATCTTTCTAAGCTCCTCATCAATCTACGTTCACGGAGCTTTTGATCAATCTTCTTGATCACATAATTCGCCATCTGCCGATAACCCTTATGCCAATCCTCGGTCATCTCTGGTAAAGTCCCACCTGAGTTAAGATGCTCCAACTTTCCTCTGACTTGTAAGAGAGTCCCATCACTATACTTATAAAGCTCACCCACCCTCATAAACTTCATTAACCCTCGACTGTTCAAGTAGAAAATGCCACAATTCGGGACAGAAATGCCGGTATAGGGACATCTATCTACATGTTGAGGTAACACTTGATTCACTAGACGGGTTAGGTTAAGCTTCCTTTGATAGCTTTCGACTCCCAACTGAAGATCTTCAACTCGTTTCTTGATAACAACACTTCGTGTGAACATACGAAGTGCTGTATTCAAGGCAATGAGGTCTTCACGAGGAATATGTGTGAGTTGATCTCGGGTCATCAGAAGCAACATATCTTCGATATCCTCAAGGCGAATGATAGAAAAATCTCCCTGCTGGATTTTGTATTCTCTGTCATCCTCCCTTTTCAAACGAATCTCCGTCACATGATAATAGCCATTCTTGGCTTCAGTTTTCAACCCTAAGATGCTGGAGATGCGGATATCGGATCTAACGTTACTCCCTGAATTGACTAGACAGCAGCCCCTGTACGCCCTTCGAACTCGTTCGTCCCAGTGTGATGCACCTATGACAGCATACATATCATAATTACGATTTACCTTTGGGACCCAGAGTCGGTTTACCTTTTCCTCGATAAAGGGTATTGTCCCCCAGTTGGCAGCTTTCAGCAAGGTCATGGAGGTTGCGTACTTTGATGACCCCTCCAGAAGATACACAAGATCATTGGTGACGAAGAAGTCGAGAGCAATCTGATTATCTTGAGTAGGATCAAGTGGATGTGGGGCTCTTTCTGATTCATGAAGACCTGGCCGTTGAACGGTATTCAGGGCTTTCAGGATCTCATCGGCATAATACTCGAACTCCATTTGGGTCAATCGGGTTTTGGCGCGAAGTCTCTTATCCTTCAGCGCTTTCTTCACCAAAGATGGAGTAACCGAAGTCTTATACTCATGAGCAAGAAATGCACATAAGTCAATCGGACTGCGGATACGAAGATACAAAACATCTTTGTCAGCGTCTATGATCGGATCATATTGCGCCGCTGCCGTGATCCAAGCTTGTGGTGGTGCAGTCTCGTCAATCTCCAACGTGTCTGCCCAGTCCCTTGTGCTTGGAACAGTAGATTGTGGTTCTTGTTGTAGAGGAGTGGAGATGTGAACATCTGCTTGTTCTGATTCAGGCATCTCGGCAGTGTCATGAACGGGTGAGTGTTGTGCAGCTTCAGGTTCAGTTACTGATTCTGCAATCACAGGAGCAACAACAACAGGACTAATAGGGTTAGTGGTAACAGGTATAGATACAGCAATAGAAGTACCGAGAATCGATGACGCTGTAGTAGCATTCACATCGTGGCGCCACTTAGATCGTCTTGATTCCGTTGATGTTGATTTGTCCTTCTGCGCTACATCTTTTTTGGACTTGGTTCCAGTCTTAGCAGGTTTCTTTGAGCTGGTAACCTTATCCCCCTCTTTAGGCTGTTTACCCCCATCATCATCCTCATCGTTATCCTCGTTGCTCCCCCTAGCACTCTCCTCATTACCATCACCACCATCATCGCCATCATCATCATCATCATCCTCATCATCATCACCATCATCGTCATCGTCATCATCCTTTTCTTCTTCTTCTCCTTCTTCTTCCTCTTCTTCACCAGTACCCTCCTCTTCTTCACTATCTTCCCTTTCTTCTTCAGGCAGAATGTGGTATGGAACTACACTCCCAAACATTTTAAATAACCTATCATCCTCCATGATAGCGTCATTCAGGGATTTGTAAAGAGCCCGTTGAATCCTAGATTTATCAAACGATCCAAGTTCCCTCATACGAGCTTTGAGGATCTTCTTCAATTCAAAATCCGTCAAGTCATAAGCAATTTTGTAGGCGGATTTAGAAGGGTTGGATGACTTGATCATCAAGTTATCAGCAGCGAGTGTCTTCAACTCATCACGTAATTTTGGCATAAGGGATTCAACGGATTCTTTCACTCTCTGCTCAATAGAAGCTTCAAGAGCTTCTTTCTGCTCTTTAAGTTATCCTTAATAGCTCGAAGTCTCGTAATTCGTGCTTCATGCCTATCAGCTTCAGCCTTTTTGACCGAGCAAGTTCTTCTGCATGAGCTTTACGTGTAAATTCCATATCTGCATCGAACTTAGCAAGCATCTCTTCTTGGGCTTTCTTAGATGCTTCTTCACTTTGCACTCTTCGAAGTAGCTCTTGGCGAAGATTATCCATCTCTCTTTTCTGATTATCCGTGTGTTTATCCAACATCTCTGCCATGACGAATGCAGCCATTGAAGATGTTCCAGAGCTACTTTGGGAAGGTTGAAGAGGCTCGGTTGTTACTACGGTACTAAGGATGGGAGTTATCGGTGGAGGAAGAAAAGGTGTTGAAACCGGTCGGGTTGGTAAGGGTTGTATTGGTGGAGGTTGAGTTACTAAGGGTTGAGTAGGTACCATGATTGTAGGATCACCGGACTCCTTTTCAACACTTGCTGAAACGGGGATGGATATTTCCTTTGAAGTAGAATACCGTTCGGGTGATCCAAACTCATCAACATCATCTGGTTCCACATACTCTTCTTCAATATTCATCTGAGCACCCGAACCACTACCACCCGTATCTCTCCTACTCCTTTCAAGAGCTATCTTCATTGCTTTTCTTTCAGCCTTGTTAAGAGTAGGATCATCAATATCTTCTTCATCGTGGAGAACTAACTCATCAGCCGTACCCTTTCCCTTCTTAACTGCAGTCTTCTTCTTTATGGCTTTGGGTTCAGGTAAAGCTGTTTGCTTCCGTTTACCTTTGCTCTTAACCGTGGTAGATGAGTCTTCACCTGCTAGAATGCTTGCTCGTTGATTCTCAATTTCTTGTAGCAAGTTCTTGTAATCATCAGATGCGATAATCTCATCGGTCAGAAGATGACTGGGAATGGGACCAGGAATAACCGTATTCGAATGAGTCTCCTGCCTTAAGTCTACCAAATCATCATCATCTATCGTGTGGTGACGACTACCTGCACGCTTATCAATAGATGCATCGTTTTCCATAAAGTAATGTATGATCAGCTTAATGAACCTAGGGTACTGGTAACTTTTAACCTTACCCTTCGTGTTTGTGAAGAGTTGAAAAGTAAACTCCTCCCATAGCAATGATGCATAATCAATACCCATACCTTTGAACATACCATAAAACATCTTGATGATTGGCGGACGAACAGCATCAAACCCAGTTGTTTTGGGTGTGAAACATCGGCTTAGAATCCTAAAAATAGCTTTCCATGGTTGACCAACTTTGGCAGTAGTAAACTCAGACACGGTTCGTATGTCAAGACATCCAATGGCAGTGAACATTTCCATGATCTGGTCCTTAGTCGGGTTGGCTGAGTATGATAGGCCTTTGAGTGTCGGCCGAAATCCAAAGATCTTCCTGAAGTCTGACACAGTAAGCGTCTGTTGCTTGTTGTCCAAGGAAAATGTGATTTTGTTCGACGTTCTCTCTTTGGTAGCCCAGAACTCGTAAAGGTAGTCATAGGGCACTGAAGCACTTCTCCTTAGCGCATGATTTAGATGAGATTTATCAAGTATGGTTGTACCTACCTTAAATCCATTATGGGTAGAATGAGATACCTCCTTCAAACGGAAGTTGTTTGGAAGAAACTTTAGAGTCTTGGCTTCGGCAATGGCGGTGGCTCTGGTGTCTTGTATTTGTTGTACTGTAGGGTTAGTCATCGTCTCTGCTTAAGATAAAACACAAAGGTTGAAGCATACAAAAAAATGAATATCATTATGATTGTATTCCTAAGCATTAAACATATGACCTAATCCCTTAAGCTTGCAAGAATCACTCAAACATCCTTCATTCAGAATAAGCATTTAATTGAGCATAAACCACTATCCGGAATAAACATGACATGGTAAACCTACTATGCGGAATAATTTTCCTATGCGGAATGCCATGCCTACCCGGAATAATTGTCCTATACGGAATAAACAGCCTATGCGGAATAGAACTACTATTCGGAAAGATCTGTTTATGCGGAATAAACATTCTATTCGGAAAGATCTGTCTATGCGGAATAAAGTTCTATTCGGAAAGATTGGTCTTATACGGAATAAATTTCTATTCGGAAAGATCAGGCTATGCGGAAAAATTTCTTTATCCGGAAAGATCTGTCTATGCGGAATAAAGTTCTATTCGGAAAGATTGGTCTTATACGGAATAAATTTCTATTCGGAAAGATCAGGCTATGCGGAAAAATTTCTTTATTCGGAAAGATCTGTCTATGCGGAATAAAATTCTTTATTCGGAAAGATTTCTCTTATGCGGAATAATTTTCTTATTCGGAAAGATTTGGTCTATGCGGAATATTCATTCTATTCGGAAAAAATGCTCCTATGCGGAAAGATCATTCTACTCGGAAAGTTCAAACAGTTACGATTTTTTCTATTTAGGCACTAATTCATTTGATTCAAGAGTTCTAAAGGCCATATCAGTTCATTTTGCGCTATTCCGAATCAATCCCAGGCAAAAACCCCCAATTAATTAAACCCTAATTTAAGCAGTAACTTAATTCGATTGTTTTCAATTAAAAGGAGTTAATTAAATTGTTTTACATGAATGATTAAGCCGAATTGATACCTTTTGAAGATCTTGATCTAGAAGATGAATGATTTTGAGATGTTTTGTTTGATTTCGTGTGTTCTTGTATGTTAATGGCGGCAAAGGAGAAAAACAATCAGACAGGGAAAGAAGAGAAGAGACGGGGGTGGGTGAGATTTGACTAGGTCAAGTTTTCACAAGTTTGACATATTGTCAAATTTACCCCCTCAACTTTTCTTCTTTCTTCAATCAAAATTCTTTTGTTTTTCCAAGTTTTAATTCTTGTCATTTTGACCCTATCTTATGTTAAATTCCCGAACCTTAGTGATTAACCTATCTTAACACACGCACAAATCTATTCATGACAAACTTATAAGCAACAACAAGACAAATGCCAAAGCAAACCAACCATTAACCATTGAGCTTTTTGAGTTTCCTTGAAAACTTTTGAAGATCTTTTTGATGTGAAAGATGATGTAACATTTTCTCCCCCTTAAACGATGACCCGTTTTCAATTTAAAGAGCTGTAGTCATTGTTTAACGAGGCACATGATGATGAAAAACATTTTCCAATTGATGTTTTGAAAAGTTTGATTCGTGGTGGCAATAAGATTTCTCTTATTTTGTCAAATTAATGCACTGAGACGTACACTAACTCGTGTTAGACCAAGTTGTAAAGTAAACTTGATCCCTTTGCATGATTTGGCTTGTAAATCATGCCCGAGAAAATTAATTCCCGTTGTGAGCCAACGTTTTCCAAGGAAATACGTGACTTTAATATGAAAACTGGGTTGCAGTCAGAAATAACTACAAGCCATAATGGGCATGTTTTAAAAATGTACAACTTTTATACGGACTCTATTTATGGCACCGTGTCAATATTGATCGACATTTCTAAGGCCGTAAATATTACCGTACTAAAAGACATGCCCGATTTAAAAAACGAAAAATATTTTTGGTTTTTCTTGATTTTATAATTTTTATGGTTTTTGTAGATTTTATATTTTTTATGATTTTTCTTGGTTTTATATTTTTGTATTTTTCTTTTGTGGTTTATATATTTACTATAATATACATGATCACGAACAAGGATACTCTGAATAGTTTACCACGACTATTCAGCTGATTCTTCTGCCAACTCTTTGAGAGTCGCTGGAGTGAATGATTTCATGCCAAGCTTGTCGATCAAAAACTCGATTCGTCCTCGATCTAAGGCTTTGGTGAACATATCCGCCAGCTGGTACTCAGTAGTGACAAAATACAGCTCGATCACTCCGTTCTCCACCTGCTCCTTAATGAAATGGTAGCGAATGTCTATGTGCTTGGCCCGGGAGTGTTGAACATAGTTGCAGCAAAGGGCAATGGCGCTCTTGTTGTCACAATACATCGGGATTTTGTTGAATCCCAAACCGTAGTCAGTTAATTGTGATCTCATCCAAAGGACTTGAGCACAACAACCGGACATGGCGATGTATTCAGCCTCCGTGCTAGAAATTGCAGCGCTTTTCTGCCTTTTTGAAGACCAACTGATCAATCTATCTCCAAGGAGTTGCACAGATCCAGAAGTGCTACGCCTCGTGTCTTGACATCCAGCATGATCGGCATCTGCGTATGATATTAAAGCAATGGAGGAATCTTTCGGATACCATAGACCACGATGAAGTGTTCCTTTTAGATACCGAAAGATCCTTTTAACTACATGTAGGTGCTTTTCGGTAGGCCGAGCCTGATACCGGGCACACATGCATACATCAAATTGCAAATCAGGCCTGCTAGCAGTCAGATATAGAAGGGTGTCGATCATCCTACGGTAAAGTTTTGGATCGATAATAGTCCCATTCCTATTTTCATCTAACTTGGATTTCTCCACCATTGGAGTGTCCACGGGGTCACAATTTTCAAAGTTATATTTCTTAAGGGATTCTTGAGCATATTTGGATTGATTAATAAAGATGCCTCTGGGATTCTGAGAAATCTGTAATCCTAAGAAAAATGAAATTTTTCCCATCATCGACATCTGAAAGCGTGTGGACATTATCTTCTCAAAGCGATTTGACAATTCTATGTTAGTGGCAGCAAATATTATATCATCAACATAAATTTATACCAGAATCATGTCGTTGCCTTCCTTGAGAGTGAATAGAGTGGGGTCCACTTTGCCTTTGGAGAAGCCTTCCGCGATGAGGTATGTTGAAAGGAGATCGTACCACGCGCGTGGAGCTTGTTTCAACCCATAGAGAGCCTTCTTAAGCTTGTACACATGATTAGGAAACTCCGTGCTAACGAACCCATCCGGCTGGCTAACATAGACTTCTTCCCTTAGTTCACCGTTCAAAAATGCCGTCTTCACATCCATTTGATAGACGATCATGTTCATATGAGCAGCATACGCAAGGAATAGTCTAATCGCCTCCAATCTTGCCACAGGAGCAAAAGATTCTTCAAAGTCTATACCCAAGGCTTGTTTATATCCTCTAGCAACCAATCTAGCCTTATTCTTTAATACTGCACCCATCTCATCAAGTTTAACCTTATAAACCCACAACAAAGTAAGGATGTTGGCCTTGTCAGGGAGAGGAACTAATTCCCATACTTCAAGTCTTTGAAATTCATTTAGTTCCTCTTGCATAGATTCAATCCAAGATGATTGAGTCATAGCATGTTGCCAGTTTTTAGGTTCAACTTCGGAGAGAAATGCATCAAAGTAGCAATAGAGTGCACTCTCTTGTAATTGATGGCGTGTAGAGACTGGTCGATCTAGATTTCCAATGACATTCCTAATTGGGTGATCTTTTGTCCATTTAGTGCTATGGTTTTCAATCCTAAGTGGTCTGGAGTGAACAATAGAAGGAGCTTCTTCTGAGGTAGACGCGGCTGAAGGGTTTTCAGGTATCGCTACACCAAAGAAAGGAAGCTCTTGCAGGTGAGCAGATTCCAAGTCGTGATCAATAGAATCCTCTTCCACATCATTAGGCACAAGTAGGGGTGACGATTCAGGTGTAGTTTGAGAATCACTTGGTGAAGGTGCATCCGGTTCAATGTGAATTGAAGATGCATTAGATAAATCTTCATTTGCAGGAGCAATAACTTCAGGGATTGGAGCTATCACTACAGGTGCTGGAACTTCATCATTTGGGGGATCAAAGAATTCATCAAACAACGGTTGAAACAGTTTATCCCACTTGGGCCTTGTTGGTGGTAAAAATGATGTAGAAGTAGGATTATTGGGAACTAATCCGGAACTAATAGCACCGGTTCCCATCTCATGAAGCACGGGTTCAGAGCTGTGTTGCTCAGAAGCCATCGCTGTCAGCTCATCGAAATCTGCGTCCATAGTTTCTACAATCTTATCAAGACGACGGTTGTAAATTCGGTATGCTTTCTTGGACGGTGAGTAACCAATGAAAATACCTATATCGGCTTTCGGTTGAAGCTTGCCCAAGTTCTCACTATTAATGTTTGGATAACAAAGAGCACCAAACACATGAAAAAATGAAACATCGGGTTTGCGGTCATGTAGAAGCTCATAAGGTGTTTTTCCATGGCGTTTCCGAATGATAGAACGGTTTTGGGTGAAACATGCAGTAGATATAGCCTCTGCCCACAAGAACAATGGAGCGTTCACATAAATAAGCATAGTCCTAGCAGCTTCCATAAGCGTACGATTCCGTCTTTCAACGACACCGTTTTGTTGTGGAGTACGTGCAGCGGATGTTTCATGTGAAATACCAACTCCTTCATAGTAATCACGAAGAGTCTGGTTTACGAACTCTGTTCCATTGTCTGTACGAATACGGCGGACAGTAGTATTCAAACGTACCTGAATAAATTTCAGAAAAGTGATGATAGCCTTCGGAGCTTCATCCTTTGTACGTAGAAATCTAACCCATGTAAACCTGGAGAAATCATCCACAATAACCAGAATGAATTTCTTACCGCTCACACTTTCAGTTCTCATTGGCCCACAAAGATCCATATGCAAAAGATGAAGTTTTTCTTGATTGGTGTCTTCAGCTTTGGGCCTGTATGATTTCTTGGTACTTTTCCCCCTTGAACACGCGGAACATAAATGGTCCTTGTGAAATTTGAGCTTTGGAAGACCACGAACTAATTCGTTTTTAGCCAGATGATTAATAGCATCAAAGTTAAGATGAGATAATCTGCGATGCCATAACCATGACTTGGTCTTAGATGCTTTAGAGAGAAGACATAATGGAGAGGCGGCCATCATGTCTTGTAGAGACAACGTATAAAGATTTGCACCACGAGAACCCTTCAACAAATCTTTTCCTTCCAAGTTGCGGATGAAACATGTATGTTGTCGAAAAGCAACCTCTAGGTTGGAATCACAAAATTGTCCTACTGAAAATAAGTTATGACCAAGACCTTCTACATAGTATACCCTTGAAATCGTAACGTTTCCAATCTGATATTCACCATACCCCATTATCTTTGCAATATGATCATTACCGAATTTAACCGTACCAAGAAACTTGCTGACGAAATTTCGGAGCATCGAGCGATCTCCGGTCATATGTTTTGAACAACCGGAGTCCAAATACCACAGGATGATTTGGACCACCTGAAAATATCACCACACGAAGACAATGTAGAGGTATCGGAATCTGAGTGTTCCTTGTTATTAGCAGGTACAGATTTAATAATCTTAGATTTGCTAACTCTAGGTTTCTTAGATTTCCTAGCCTTCTTCTTCCTAGTTGGTGGTGTAGATTCTAGTTGGCTTAAATCCTGAGGTATTTCTTCACTGATAGGCACTATAGTGGGGGCAGACCTAATTAAAGGGCGCTGTTTCCATACTTTAGTGCTAGTGTGCCTAACTAAAGGACGCTCAGACCTAACCTCAATGGATGCATTCCTAGTTAAAGGGCACATTTTTCCATCTAATGTAAAGGTCCTACCAGTGGGACGCCATTGCCAGCCAACTTGGGCACGAGTTCTACCCGTTGGCTTCCATTCAAGACCATTCCTAATGGCATTCATTTCATTCACATGATCAATAAGACACAAATCATGACGTTGGGAAAACATACATTCATTACAATTCCAACATTTTAAATCAGAATTCACAAATGGTTTAGGCTTCTGCACAGGCGCAGAGCTTTTAGTCTTAACATGATTCTTCTTATTTAAAACTGAACTAACATTCCTATGGTGATCTTCTACTTTCTTCTTTTTGGCACTACTAGTGGAGGGCTTGATCTTATCTTTCTTGAGTGGCGATCCTTTAGCCATAGTAGTCTCTTTTAATCCTGTAGAAGGCAAAGTGGGAATATTAGCAACAGATTTTAAAGGTGCCTTACTTGATTGTTCCAATGACGGTTTTGCTCCTGGAGTCTTATTGAATGGAGTTACAGCAATGGGCCTATTAGTAAGTAGTGCAGAGCCTGGTTTACCTATGTATTGCAAATATGCTAAGCAATATTGAACTCGCTTAATATATTCATGAGCCGAATAATAGTAGCTACTTGAGGGATCTAAGGCATAAAGATCGTCTAAAATATCCCTAACAAGATCTACATGCTTAATGGCATTCCTCATATAATCATCGTAGGTAACCGGGTTTCTCTTATGAAGCGGGTTCTTATAAAGCACTACTGACTTGGTTGTTGGAGCACTAGTGGACGGTGCAGAGTCGGTAGCTAAGTTATCAACAACTTCTTGTCGGGTGAGAAGAAGTGTCTCCTTTAACTCGGCCAAAACCATATTTTTGTCAATGAGCAGGATGTTCAAGTCAGAGATTTCCTCGCACTTTTGGTTCAGTTGTTCAACATAAGATTGCTGTTGTGCCGCATTAAAAGCGAAGCGTTCTTCTAGTGAACCATAAAGAGCGGATAGTCCCTATCTTGTCCGATCCATCTCCCCTAGAACAGACGAAAGTCTAATTTCTAAGACCTGGTTTTTAGACTCTGCAGCCTCTAGTTCCAATTTTAGTGTTTCATTTGATGACACATCTCTCTTCAATCTCATAATATCTTCCTCTAATGCCTTAACAATTGCAATCATCTTGTCACTCGTCTCAACACCGTTTTCACAACCATTTGATATCAAAAGATCCTCATTTTGAGTTTGTTGTTTTAATTCTAAAGATATACAATGTTGTTCTAGTTGATTAAAGCGTTTTGAAAGTAAATTGTAAGAATCTTGTAGCTTTAAAAACTCAGCGTTAGATTCGTGACAAGAATGATTATCTACCTCATTTACAGTATCAGCAACATTTACAGAGAGATCACAAACATCATCACATATATTCACAGCATCACAATTTATCATAGCGGATGTAAGCTCATTCGAATAATTAACATTTACAGTAGTAAGCACATCACACGAAATTACTGCGGACAAGAATCGGTCATATTCGGTTAAAATCTTTTCTTTTTCAATTAGTTGTAGTTCGTAAGCGGTGTCCATTTCATAAAACACTTTTTGAACTTCACCAATTTCAAACACAAGATTTTCCTTAAGAGATGCAAAACTTCCTTTTAGACTTTCGACAAACGGATTGATCTCAGTTTTAAACACCTCGTTCATGTGTTCGAAAGCCCATTCTCCGGCGTTTAGGCCATTTCAAGTCGTACATTCCAAAATGACCTTGTCAAAATTAGTAAAGTATTGATTAATCTCTTGCAAGTTTAACCATACAGTGCTAACAGGTGGAAGATCCTTTGGAATTTCCTTAGGACCTTCCATATTGACAAGTGTAGGAAATGTACTAGGGTTTTCTTGATCTAACATGTAGGTTGGTGCTGTAATGAGATCTTTGTCCATATGGAAGCGAATTCTAAAATCCGTTTTTGCAAGCTCCTTATTCATTTTAAAATAATCACACTCGGGATATTTTGCAGAATTGTATGACCGATCCTCATCAACTAGATCCTTACTTGTTCGATCATCGAAAATAACAATCGGGTCTAAGACCAGTCCTAATTGGGTTGCATTATAAAGTCTTGGACTATGTCTTAAAGCTTGTTTTGCATACCTTGGGTTAGGGGGAAGGCCTTTTTGACGAGATAAGTTAAATTCTCTAAACGAAGCATCAAATAAGTGCACTAGTTGAGAAGCAGCGTATTGTCTTAAAAGCAAGTAATCTAGACTTCTAATCTTATTAGCAGCATTAATCTCCATTTCATTCTTCTTAGACTCGAGTGACTCAAAATCCGTTTGAAGTTTTTGAAAATTAGTGACCACTAACTCTTTTTCTTTAAGTTCATTAGAAAGATTTGCTCTTAAGTTTTCAATTTCTTGCAAATGACCCATTTGTTTGTTTCGAAAGTGATCATATTCGGGATTTGTTAGAACACTAGACGAAGGCACTAATTCCAAGGTTTGAACTTTCTCATTGCTTAAGGCAAGCTCATCAGACAAATTCTTATTCTTAGCTAGGGTTTCTAAGAGTGCAGCATTCATTTGGCTAAGTAAAGTAGCAGGAACCATGACCAAATCTTGTTGAGCAGGAGTAGGCGTATGCGAAATGGCTCCCGGTTGTGATTCACTCAAAGTCTGGGGACTCACATTGATATTGCTATCATTGATTGTCTCCTCATTTGAAAGACTCACCACCGAAGACTCATTCGAATCAGCACTCTCTTGCACAACTTGATGTGGTTGAATACTAGCATCAGTGGTATTATCGGTGGTATTAATAAGTACCTCAGATCTCTTTTCTGGCCCTAAGCTGGAGATAGTTGCCATAAGAGCAGCCTTTGCAGATTGAAAGTCATCACAGTCTGAGTCATACGCATCAAGATCATCGGCTTGGTAAGCTGCATTCTGTGTAGTGACAACGTCTTGTTCAGCAATCCCTGGATCAGCAAGAAATGCAAGCTCCTCTTCATCAAGTTCCATTCCTTGTGCCTGAGCATTTACCAGATAGATCTTTTCTGCAAACCATTGTCCATCCCTTCTCCTCTTGGGTTTCTTGCAATCCCTGGACAAGTGTCCTTCTTCCTTGCAGTTGTAGCATGTAATCATTCGCAACTTGCCTGTGGAATTAGCCCGTGGAGCAGGATTGACCATTGGAGCCTGATTGACCGTGCGAGCATTGGTAGTTGATGTGGTAGGTCTCCCCTGATATGGTTGAATAGGCTGAACCATTACCCTGCCATTCTCAATAGTAGCTTGTTGGCGAGAATTGGATGAATTCCTCAACTGATTGTTGGTAGGAGCTGATCCTCTATATCCTCGTTTGCTTAAAGTCCTTGTGAGATAAGCAGACATAGTGGTTAACACTTCAACTGGGTCAGCTCCTTGTTTGAATACAGAAATGGGGACTTCCTCATCATCACAATACATTGCTTGGTCTTGATGAGCTGCATATTCACTAGAAGGAATACTCATTTGATCAGGGTAGCTTGTTGGATATGCTGCATTCTCTTGATAAGAAGAATATGAAGGCTGAGCATAAGGTGCAATGTTTGCTGGGTGAAGTTGTGAAGCATACTGTGGTGAAGGTGCATTAAACCGATATTGTTGCTGATGTGAGGTGGGTGGTTGCGGTAGAATCGAGTATTGGGGGAAGGTTGGTGTCATATAAGGTGATGGATGATAGGCTTGATGTCCCAAGATATAAGGTGTGTTGTTGTGTGACAAGCTTGGTTGATTCGCCATCAAAGCTAAGGAATCAGGGTACATACCTCGAGGAGAACGGTGCATGATCACATGTTTCTCATGCTGCTGAAGAAAAGCATAGATTTGATCTAAATTGCACTTATGCAAATCCCGGGTTAACTTAACATCGGTAATATACTCACCCCATTCAGCTTGAGGTAAAGTATTAAAAAACTTGGTGTTAACCTGGAATGGAGCAATCACGAGATTGTATACATTCAGATCATTCATTAGAGTAGTGAATCTGAAGTAATAGTCGTGTAGCGTTTCCCCTGGGCTGTACGTGAATCTATCAAACAGATCATACAGCTGACATTCCCTCTCCTGTTTGGTAAGAGACGTACCTTGTAACAACACCTTTAGACGTTCCCATAAATCCTTGGCAACCGTATATTGACTTACCATGCGATAAATATCATGCGGAAGAGCTTGGAGAAGAGTCTGTAGAGCCTTTTCATCAGCATCAGCAATGAGTTGTTGTGCCGGTGTGAGTTCTTCATATTCTCTTGGTCGAGACACGTTATTTGCCACAATGGTACCATAGTCGAGTGGACCATTCAAAATCGATTTGACCATAAGCCTTCCGTATGTTGGTTTGCCCTTCAAGTATTGCATCATGCGGCCCTGCCATGCCTCAAACACCTCTTTAATAAGCATCGGTGGACGACTATCAGTTCCCGTTATGATTGAGATATCAGTAAGAGATGTCATCTGAGGCATTAATGAATTCGGATTCATTGTGATCACTTAAAAGACTCAAAGATTATCGGTTGATCGAGCAGTGAAGAAAGGTTGAGAATTTGTGTTGTGTTGTTAAAATCAAGATTAAATCCACTAAAGATCGTCGAAAAAACTCAAAAACCCCTTGAACTTGCTTATACGGAATAACCCTAACAAAGAATAAATCCTATTCGGAATAATCCCTATTCGGAATAACCCTATGCTGAAAACAACCCTTATCCGGAATAACCCTATGCGGAATAAACCTATTCTGAAAATACCCTATTCGGAATAAACCATATGCTGAATAAACCTATCCTTATGCGGAATAATTCTTCAATTCGGAAAGATGGCTATTCGGAAAGATTGCTATTCGGAAAGTTTGGCTATTCGGAAAGATTGCTATTCGGAAAGATTGCTATTCGGAAAGTTTGTCTATTCGGAAAGTTTGGCTATTCGGAAAGTTTTGCTATTCGGAAAGAATTGGCTATTCGGAAAAACTTTGCTATTCGGAAAGAATTGGCTATTCGGAAAATCTTTGCTAATCGGAATACTTTGCTATTCGGAATGTCTATTCGGAAAAATCTTGCTATTCTGAAAACTCTCCTATTCGGAATGTATATTCGGAATAATCCTGCTATTCTGAAAACCTTCCTATTCGGAATATCTATTCGGAATAATCTGGGAATATAGTTCGAGACAAGAACAACACTTCTCAATCCGATTTTTGATCAAAACCACAAAAAGTTTTATGATTTTTACCAAAATAAGCTAAACCCAATCCTTATCAATTAATCCCAATAACAAAAACACCAAAAACAACAAGATTCAAGATTGATTTTTTCTAAATATCACTAATTGATTCAAAAACTAGAAAAAGAAACACAATCCTTACCTTAAATCACCCCATAGCTCTTGATACCAAATGTAGAATATTGATAACCTATGAATCTATGAATTGGGTTGATGTTTTCTAGTGAGAGAAACTAGAGAGAGAAAGTGAGAGAAACTATGTGTCTTTTATTAATATGAAAACATGAAATGTGTACAACAACCAACCCCTTTCCATGGTGGAAAGGGGTATTTATACTTCCAAGCAACATTGGGCTTGGGCCGGTCCATGACAAGCCCATGGACCGGTTCTTACTTAACTTAATAAGTAACAATTAACTATTTGTTAACTACGAGCTATTACAACATAAATCATATTGTGGAGTGACCGATACTTCTAATATACGTTAAAATGTATTTCTAACAAAGGGAACTTTAAAATGCGATTTCTAAAACTTGAAAAAGTCTAAGAGTTTGCAAGATCCTATAGATGACTCAAAAACCCAAAACTTTGATTTAATAGGCTAAGCATCCACGAGTCTCATTCCTTGAGATTTTAAACTGTGGAGAACGAGAGATGATAGATTCAATTATAAGTTTGGTATTCTTTCGTGAATTTATGTGAGTTAATTATAAGCCTATTCTCCCATCGCTTGCTAATAAATTTATCTGCAATAAATAAGGTTGTACGATTTGAAAAGTTACTTAGCTTCTAGCCCAAGATCGTTTAAAAGTTGCTCGGTATGGATTAGAGTTCATAGCCAAGGCATAACTTATTGAAGTGGGATGCGAAGATTGGCGAGTCTGAAAAGGTCCTAACAAAACATGAGAGCTACATTTTGTTGCTAAAGATCCAAAGTGATGTGAAGAATCATTTATCGAAAATCAATATGAAGGATCGAGACACACGACGAAAAGCAAATACTCCCCTAAAGATCATGGAGAAGTGTATCCGAAAAGACCCTAGCAAGGTATGAGGATAAATAGATCCAAGTCCAAAAAGGAGGCGGATCGTTGTATATCAAATTCCAAAATAAAGATTGGGGAAGAATGAAGAAGTCGTGGTCTAAGTATGAAGAATCTCTCAAAACTTCAAGTGAAGAAATTCCTATTATGAAGAGAAGGCCATTATTTCATGAACGCCTCTCAAGATTCGAAGTATGAAGTCGCTGCCAAAAATCGGTCCGAGAAAGGTCTCAGATCGTGAAGCGAGTTATGCCAAGATATGAACTTTATGAGGTCCCGAGAAGCAGTTTAAAAAGATTTTGTCCTTTAGCTAACTATTGATTAAATCGTCCCACTTTATTTTCAGCCTTAATAACTATCGAAATAAGTCAACAATGCATCCTCGTGATCATTCAAGACAACAATAAACTATAAGAGATACACCTAGGAATAAGGGAGTCTAAGTGAGTAATTGGCCCACATGAGTTCGTGTTAGTTTGCTAACTTATAATAACAATGATCTCGTTTTTAAGCTTGGTTTGGAGAAAGTGAAAACTTGAGGATGATGATTATTCATGACATTTTCAAAACCCAAGGTATGTTTTTGATTTCTTTACTTTGAATGTTTATAATTTTCTATCTCTGTAATAAAGGCCAATATGGATTGATTATGATGGGAAATGTAATCTTGCTTTGTAACTAATGCATTGCATGAGGACATTGCAATGATCAAGTGTAGGGGATTTGATAGGTGTGTAAACACCCATCCTTTTTACCACTTAATTACAATAATAACCGAGCCAAAACGTGTATTTTATGTCATTTATGTCGGAATTATGCGTGGTTTGTGTTTTTGTTGTGATTTAGGACGAAAAGGTGAAAAGTGGAGAAAACACGGGCATTCACGGGCTTTTATCGAAGAAAAAGACGAAAGACGAAGTCAAGAGTGCAAAAATAACGTAAGTCCAAGACCAATTATGAAGATTTATCGAAGAAAAAGTCAAAAGACGAAAGTTTACTAAAAGCCGAAGAACTCAAGTCTAATTTATTGAAGAATTACAAGACGAGTTCAAAGAAATCACGAGACAAAGTCATTAAAGTCCAAGATTTAAGAAGATTAAAAAGATTAAGGACTTAATCTTGCAATTAAGGAAAAGAAGAAAGAGGGGAGGAAGCTTCCTAAGCACTCCCTAATCCTCCCCTAAAAATAGATTAGATTAGATTCATTTCATATTTGTTGGCTAATAATGACAATTAGTTCTTCCATTTTATTTTCCTTGTCATTTAATTACATGTCATTTAAATACATTGTCTTGCACCTTAAATTCCTTTAATTTCAAGTAAGTTTCCTTTTAATTCTTGTCAATCTTTATTTTTATTGTTCATCTCCTATCTACCTTTCTTTAATATTTGATTTTTATGTTTATGTTCATGTTTATGTTTTTGAGTTTTTATTGATTAAAGTGGGTTTTGATTATTTTGGTTATATTTGTTAGTTTGATTGTTTTGGATTGTTTGTTTATGATTAGTAGATGTTATTTGTTTAGTTTATTTTAATCTTGTGGTTGATTTTTATTGATCTAGATTAGATTCGAGTTATTTTCCTTGTTCCGTGTTCTTCGCTGTTCTTACTGTTCTCCAGGTATATTCCGGATCAAAGCCCAGTTTATTCATAGTGAAGGTTGTTGTTGAATATTCCGAGTCAAAGGCTTCCATCCGGAATGAGTGACATATTCCGGATCAACCACACATTCCGAATCAAGGCTTTGTGAAGAAACATTCCGGATCAAGGAGTTTTATTCGGAATAATATTCCGGATCAGCAACATTCCGGATCAAGCTTAAGTATTCTGAATCAAGACTTTATTCCGGATAAGTGACATATTTCGGATAAAGGATTTATTCCGGATCAAGGGTTTTGGTTAATATTCCGAGTGAAGAAGAACATTCCGAACGAAGGTGACATTCCGGCTGAATGATTATTCCGAACGAAGGTTTATTCCGGATGAGCTATTTTTCAGGTTCTTTTAAGTTACTGTTTTTAAGTTTCTGTTTTTAATTTTCAAGCTTTATTTTTCCCGCCTTTTTATTTAGTTGCACTTTAAATTTAATTGCCTTAGATTTATTTTAGCCTTGCCTTAGTTTAAGTTTTAGTTTTAGTTGCATTTGAAGTTTGCCTTAGTTAGATTTAAGTTCGCGTTATTTACTTTTAGTGCCTTTTAATTTTCGTCACTTTTTTTTAAATACTTGCCATTTATTTTAAATTAGTTTTAGATTTACTTTAACGTCATTTTACTTTTAAGTCTTGCACTTTTAATTACTACAACGACACAACTATTTGTTTCCACCAAAGAACGGCTGAGTCGCATAGTTAACCAGGATCAATTCGATTAGACACACATCAACGAATCTTTTTACCTGGCCAAAAGCCTTGTATCAATCTCCGTGACAATAAAACAAACTTCTTTTAAGAGAAGCCTGAGTCAGCTGGGAAGGGATTGTGCATTACATCACTGGGTACATGATGTGTTGTCTTCATGATGTGTTGACCCGGTTTCTGCCTAAGTTGTATGGAGGGCTTCTTTCTTTACACCTTTTATCCTTACATTTCTTTTTCATTCTTCAACCCCTTCAATGCTTACCAAGACATCATTAATAGCACCTTGTTGTGATTGTTCCAGTGCTATCATCAGTACTTAGTCGGCATTCAGCTACGTTCACATTCTACTCCATCTTTCCTAAGGACTTCTAGTAATCTGTTGGATTGTCACTGGGAAGATCCCTCTGGTTCTGGTTGGATCATAGGACTTAAACCTAACCACCCTTTTGACACCAATAACGTCGTGAATTAAAGATGTTGTGGGTATTTGATCGTAACCATGAGTGCTTGAGTCTTTAGATCACATTTTAATCACATTTTCTCCCCTATCTCTAATATATAAATCGTTTGATATTAGAGATACCAAATTTGATTAAAATATATATTGTGTAGAATAGTCTTGAAAAACTTTCGGGAGAAAAATGTGTCAAACTTAGCATGAATTTGGAACGCTCCCCCTCAAAAATTGATCCATTGGAATTGTCATTATGAGGATATGATCCACATTAAACTTTTAAGGATAGGAGTTGTTGAACACACAACTTTTGAAAGATTTTGAATATCATTGAGAAATTTTTGAAAAAATTGTGTTCAACGCTTTTTGAAAAATCAATTCTTTTTGGCGAAAAGGTTTTTCTAAAGCATAAACTTGAGTTCATAGACTTTGAATGTCTTGACGAATCCACTCAAGTGTAAGAAGACTTAACTTCTTTTGCTGAGGGTAAGGGCATGAAAGCGTACACTCCCCCGTGAATTTAGATCCAGGTTGCAATCTGAAAGTGATTACAAGCCATATTGTTGAGCTCAAAACATGGAATGTTTTGTGACAAGCTCAACCCAAGATAGATTACTCTACCCGTTGTTGGAAAAATTGTCCAAAATAGACATTTTCCTATATAAAAATAGAAATGACATGTTTTGAAAAATATTTACAACTTTCATTCGAGCTTTATGTACACACCCGTGTCGTTATTGAGCGACATTCCTAGGTACGTCCATATTATCGATACTGAAAGACATGTCGAGAAGAATATTTTTTGGGATTTTGAAAGATTTTTAATTTTGTATTTTGCTTTTTCATTAATATTTACAAGTAGATGTTTGATAGGTGAATCAAGCAGGCTTCTTTGCAAGAATATTCAGTTCTGCTGGAGTCAAACATCTCATACCAATTTGCCTAACTAAATACGCAAACATCTCTTTCGAAAGAGCTTTTGTAAACAAGTCAGCTAATTGGTAATCAGTTCCAACAAAATATAGTTCGACGATACCCTTTTCAACTTGTTCCTTAATGAAGTGATATTAGACATCAATGTGCTTCGTGCGGGAATGCTGTACCGGATTGCAGGAGATGGATTGTAACACCCCATTCTGGAAATGGAATATTACGCATAATCATGGCGTGTCATCAAAGCATACAAGGATAAATGTCTAAGCATTATTTGACCATAAAAGGGAAATACCGGAATCAAACATCGGTAACCCCAAAGTAGAGCTCATCACACACAAACATAAATACTGTAAAGGGAAAGGACGAAACAATGTCCATAGCAAACTGTATTAAAGTAAAGGAAATGCATAAAGTAAAGAAAGACAGTAAAGCTTCCAATCCATATGCACGTACGTTTGAGATCTACGAGCGTCCCTGAGTACCTGCCGTTTTGGGAACATGAAAAGGAAAACGGCTGAGCAAGACGCTCAGTGCACGGATGTACAATATAGCATGAAATAGGATAAGCATGTAACATATAACAGCGGAAGACTAAGTTCTGAGTAAACTGGTTAAGTATTAAGAAAACTGGTTTTATAGTTTGAAAAGCCTTATGTTTATCTTATGAAAACTGTTTTAACATAAATATACCATAGCCCATATAGGTCATGAAAAGGTCACGTGCATGAATACTTGGAGGGGTGACCTCATCATGCTGATTAGAGGGGATGCCTCTAATTAATATACTGGTTTGGGTAGGAGGGATCAACTCCTTGTGAAGGATGCAAGGCACACACCACATTCACCATGAAATACTGAATAAAACATGTAACTAGGTGCACCCATACGCCCCACATGATATAATAATATGGCCAAAACTGAAAAGGGACGCCACGAGCAATCACTCCGCCGTGGGGAAGTCATAACATTGGTGCCTCCAATGTTATGGTTATGGTACCTCCATAACTAGGTGAAACTGGTCATGCTTGTATATGGCTATAGATTATGCTAATTAAACATAAGCAGTTCAAAACAATAAAACAAATGCTGGGGAAAACAGTTGGTTGCATACGGGGAAATCCTAATAAGGAAAGAATGTCCATACTGAAAGGACGGGAATCCGTACCTCAAGTCCAGTGAATGAACGGAAGAAAGACTCCTACTTCTGGATCACTAAAGCTACATGAATATACACGTGTATAAGTATCGATTAACTGATTATGTACTGGGTTTTTATGTCTCATCTTAGCTTACTTGGTATGTTTTAGGTCATGGTTTATTGTTTAAAGCCTTAAACTGTGTTTATCTTGTATTCTGATTAATCTGATTAAGTATTACTGGTATTTCATGTATTATTATACTTACTGTGTAATAATAAGTAACTTTCCAAAAATAGCAGGTTTCCAAAAATAGAAAGTTACCAAAAATAGAAAGTTTCCAAAAACAGAAAGTTTCCAAAAATAGAAAGTTCCCAAAAATAGAAAGTTTCCAAAAATAGAAAGTTTCCTAAAATAGAATTTACTGCTTAAAATAGATTAGTTTCTAAAAATAGAAAGTTTCCAAAAATAGATCAGCTGCCTTAATTAAATAAGTTTCCATATATAGAAGGTTTTCCATGATTAGATTAGCTGCCTGAAATAGATAGATTTCCATATATAGAAGGTTTCCATTAATAGATTAGTTGCCTTATTTAATTAAGTTTCTATAAATAGAAGTTTCCATATTTAGAATTAAGCTGGTTACATAAGCTAACATATAAGTCTAAGTGTTTATAAGCTTATTTCTTATGTCATATGATATAGTGTATAGTTTAATTATCATTTCATGTATTTTAATTAAACTATAGGTTAAGCATTTTAATTAAAGTATAACATGTTTTAATTAAAATGAAATAAAATACTTAGGTTAAAATGTGAATTATTATTACTAATAATATAACCTAAGTCATGTCTAAATTAATTAATTATAGGCATGTTTTAAATAATTAATTAATTATAACTTATAACATAAAATACTTAGGTTAAATTAACATCATGCTAAATTAATAATTAAAATAACCTAAGTCATGGTTTAATTAATATTTCATGTTATTAATTAATTTATATCCTAAGTTCATAATTCATAAAAATTAACATGTAGCATAAATCATGATTTAACCAACGAACCATGAATCGGGCATGAACTCGACACCGTACCTCGAGCCAAACTCGGGGTACGTGTGCCCCCTTGCTGCCGTGGGTCCCACAAGCACCAACCAAGACCAAAAATGGTCTTGGTGGTGGCGGCAATAAGCAAACCGAACCCCCCCCCCTCGGGTTGGTTATGCTAGGCGGCAAACAAACACCCTTTTATATCATCCTTTGATTTTAATTTACCCCAAAAAATGTTAGATCAATGTTTAATTATCATGTTTTAATAAGAATAATAATAACATGTTCATGAAAATAATCAAAGATTAAAAAGAATTAAAAAGAATTAAAAAGAAAGGTTTAGAATGATATACCAATACGTAGCTTGAAAGGGGATGAACAAACACGGTTTCTAGCACTTGTTTTTAATGTCAAAAATCAACAACACCCTCCTATGGTGGTGTTATAGGTGGCGGCACAAGGAGGAACAAGGAGGAGAAGGAGAAAATCTTTTAGGGTTTTATGTTTACTTTCTTGAAAAGTGAAAATGAAAATAGTTTTTACCCTTTACCCCCCTTTCATGTAAACTTGATGGGCTTAGCCCATTTCTTGGTTGTTGTGCCGTGGGTATGGGGGCCCCACATGGGGTACCCGTACCTTTCTCGTGTCCCGATGTTTCGTGTTCGTTCGTGGTTAAACGTGTTCGTGTTTAAAGTGTTTCTGTTTATTTTATCATGTCGTTTATCGTAATCTTAACGCTCGTAATTATATTATATGTATTTACGTAATTATTTTAGTTCATATTTTAAATGGTGATCATGGTTTAATTATGTTCACGTGACATATTTATTAACTGTTTATCGTGAGTTCGTACGTAATCGATACTTGTCATGTCATACACGTATGCACTTGCTTGATTATTAGCACATGAATGTGATCAATACTAAATAAGGTAAGTTTTAATCTAGGACGTACGATCTTAAGGGCACTATTCATGGTAAAAGCATGCGGGTTTTACAATTCTTCCCCCCTAAAAAGAATAATTCGTCCCCGAATTATAGATAAAGTAAGCTGGAAAGAAGTAACATACCCGAACTCAAAATATGAAGTGAGGGTAAGAAGCCCGGATAGACTCCTCTGTTTCCCAAGTGGCTTCCCGCTCGGTATGGTCCATCCAAAGAATTTTGACGAATGGAATCGTCTTCCTTCTCATGACTCGTTCTTGCCTGTCGAGCACTCGTTCGGGTTCTTCTATAAAAGTGAGATCTTCACGTATCTGTTCCAGTGGATACTGAACCATGTGAAGGGGATGATAATTGTACCCTCTGAGTAAGGACACATGGAACACGTTATGCACGTGCGAAAGCTGAGGAGGTAACGCCAAGATACTTCACCGATTCGTTCAATGATATCAAAAGGTCCGATGAAACGAGGACTGAGTTTCCCTTTGATCCCGAAGCATTTAACACCACGTGCCGACGAAACCTTGAGGAAGACGTGATCTCCCACATTAAAATGTATGTCCCTACGATGCTTATCGGCGTAACTCTTCTGACGTGACCGTGCTTCCTGCAGCTTCTGCTTAGCTACTTCGATCTTCTCATTGGTCATTTCTAAAATTTCTGGTCCTTCGAGTGTTCGCTCTCCCACTTGATCCCAGCAGATTGGAGCGCGAAACTTTCTGCCATACAACATTTCGAAAGGAGCACATTTGATACTTGCGTGCCAGCTGTTGTTGTATGCAAACTCGACCAAACAGATGTAATCGTCCCAATCACCTGTCCATTCCAACGCACACGACCTTAACATATCTTCCAAAGTCTGAATTGTTCTCTCTGACTGTCCATCCGTTTGAGGATGAAAGGCCGTACTCAGCTTAAGTTGTGTACCCCAAGCTTTTTGCAGGCCTTTCCAGAATCGTGACGTGAAACGAGGATCTCTGTCTGAGACGATGCTGGAGGGAGTACCGTGGAGTCTCATGATCTCCCTTCTGTAAGTATCTGCGAGTTTACTTACCGGATCTTCCTTGCGTATCGGTAAGAAATGAGCTGATTTGGTGAGTCGATCAACAATGACCCAAATAGCATCGTGCTTCTTCTTGGTAGGCGGAAGACCGGTAACAAAATCCATGGTGATTTTGTCCCACTTCCACTCTGTAATATCCAACGGTTGAAGGAGACCGCCCGATCGCTGATGTTCAATCTTAACCTGCTGACAGGTAAGACATTTGGAAACATATGTGGCTACATCCTGTTTCATACCACTCCACCAAAAGTGCTGTCTGATGTCATGGTACATTTTTGTCGACCCAGGATGTATAGAAAATGGGGAGCTATGAGCTTCAGCTAACAATGCTTCCCAGAGTTCTTGGTTGTCAGGAACACAAAGTCTCGTGCCCTGCCAAACGACACCGTCTGCGTCCATTCTGAATTCTGTCTGCTTCTCTAAATTCTGAATTATCGCCCAAATTTCTCCATCATCCTTCTGCTCTTCCTTGATCCTAGACAGTAACTCGTGTTCAACTCTAAGATTCGCCCAGTATCCGTGCTGCCCACGTACCATGATTTCGATGTCTAGCCGCTCTAAGTCTCTTATGTTTTGTTCCTTGATCTCAATGCCGTTGATCATTCCGGACTTTCTGCTGAGTGCATCTGCTACTACATTAGCCTTCCCGGGATGATACTGTAGGTTAATATCATAATCCTTCAACAGTTCCAACCATCTCCTTTGTCTCATGTTCAATTCTCGCTGTGTGAAGATATACTTCAAGCTCTTGTGATCCGTGAAAATGTCGCATGATTCTCCGTATAAGTAATGCCTCCATATTTTCAATGCGAACACCACTGCAGCAAGTTCCAGGTCATGCGTAGGGTAGTTTTCTTCATAGGGCTTAAGCTGCCGTGAAGCATACGCGATCACTTTCCCATGTTGCATGAGAACACAGCCCAGTCCCTTCCCCGATGCATCGCTATAGATCTGAAATCCACCTGTACCAGATGGGAGAGTAAGAATAGGTGCAGATACTAACTTCTGCTTTAGGTCTTCGAAGCTCTTCTCTCGTTCTTCCGTCCAGACGAATTTCTCTCCTTTTCGCATCAGTTTGGTGAGAGGTAGTGCCAAGCAGGAAAAGTTCTCCACGAATCTGCGATAATATCCAGCTAAGCCCAAGAAACTGCGGACTTCTGTCGCTGACGTTGGTCTTGGCCATTTAGTGATAGCCTCAACCTTCGCTGGGTCCATAGTGATCCCTTCTGCTGATACAATGTGACCTAAGAATGCCACCTTGTTTAACCAGAACTCACACTTGGAGAATTTCGCATACAACTGCTTCTGACGAAGAATCTGTAGTACCGTACGGAGATGGTCTTCGTGTTCCTCCGTGGACTTTGAGAAAATCAGGATGTCATCGATGAATACAATGACAAATTTATCAAGGAATTCATGGAAGATTCTGTTCATCAGATCCATGAATACTGCTGGAGCATTAGTCAGGCCGAATGGCATGACCACAAACTCATAATGGCCATAGCGGGTACGAAAAGCAGTCTTGGCAATATCCTGCTCTTTAACCCTTAGCTGATGGTAGCCTGACCTTAGATCGATCTTTGAGAAGTGTTTGGCTCCTTGAAGTTGGTCAAACAGATCATCTATACGCGGCAGTGGATATCTATTGCGGATGGTAATCTTATTAAGTTCACGGTAGTCAATGCAAAGTCGCATGCTGCCGTCCTTCTTCTTAACGAACAAGACCGGTGCGCCCCATGGAGATGCGCTTGGTCTAATGAACCTTCGTTCAAGAAGTTCCTGCAGTTGGTCCTTCAATTCTTTTAGCTCTATGGGAGCCATACGATACGGAGCCTTAGAGATTGGCTCAGCTCCTGGAACAAGGTCGATGTTGAACTCCACTTCTCGTGCAGGTGGTATGCCTGGAAGTTCAGCTGGGAAGACGTCTAGAAATTCTGAAACTACCGGTTGATCCTGAATCGATGGGGATTCAGCATCCATGTCGTAAACCGTAGCTAGATAACCCTCGCAACCATGTGACAGTAATGCACGTGCTTGCAAGGTAGATATGACTTGTACAGACCGTCCGGGTATGAACCCGTTATGAATGTATTCTGGTGCATTAATGTCGCCGAAGATCACCCGATATGAGTGGAAGTCTATGGTAGCATGGTGCTTGGATAGCCAGTCCATGCCGAGAATCATATCGAACTCAATCATGTCTAGGGGGAGTGCATCTACTGCACGAACTTTATCGTCAAACTCTAGAGGAAGACTCTTGTATACATGAGTTATTAGTACAGAGTCCCTCAAAGGCGTGGAAATGGTAAGTCTATTTTCTAATGGCAAGGGAAGTGTCCTGATGTTCTTAGCATAAGTAGTGGAAACAACTGAATGAGTGGCACCCGTGTCGAACAGTACACATGCAGCCTGGCCGTACATATACAAAATTCCAGTAATGGTACCTGTAGATTTGTTTGCCTGATCGCGCGATGTCGTGTAGACACGCCCAGTGGTAGGAGGCGGTTTAATATCAGCATGACCCGAAGTACCCTCCATTTCACCCTTACGGCAATCTCTCATACGATGGCCAGGGAGGCCACACTTGTAGCACGCGTCGGAATCACGACGACATGGGCCAGGGTGTCTGCGATGGCAAGTACTGCAAAGAGGATGTGTGAATCCTCCAGCAGGAGTCCTTGCTTGCTGAGGGCCTGCTGATGACAAAATGTGTTAAAATAAGGTATATGCACGAGTATAAGACATATGCGTCATAAGATGTTTACCAGTGTTAGCTGAACGGTTAGGCTGCGAACCCCTGTGGTTCTGGTCCTTCCCGTTACCGTGGTTCCTGGTAGAGATTAATATAGTGTCAGCATGAGAGATATAACATGAAATCATGAGAAGATGCGTAAATAGTAGGACCTGCTGTTGTTGGAGTGTCCCGCATTGTTACGGTAATTATCATTACCGCTGCGCCTTTCCACAACAGAACGGTCGTTAGTGTGACCGTTTCCTTTGGGCTGATGAGGCTGCTGCTGAGTAGCCGGCTGAGACCGGTCCCCAGTTTTCTGCCTGGAAGATACAGTTTAAGAGATGATTATAGAACATATAATGATAGGATGCGGTCTGGTTAACGCTAGAACACGAAATGTTTTACCTCTTGTCGGGTCTTTCAGCTTCCCCGAACTCATCTCGTTCCTGCAACATCTCTAGCTTCCTTGCTGCGTCGGCCACTTGTACTACTGTATTGAACGTAGCACATACCAGATTGTTCGCGACCGAGGTGCGAAGTGCCCACCTAAAGTGGTGTGCCTGCTCCTCAGGAGTACCAGCTGCTGCTCCCAGAAAACCAGCTAAGCGAAGAAAGCGCTGCATGAATTCGTTGCTATTCTCGCCCGCTCTCTGACGTATCCCATGGTACTCTCGCTTGAGCTTGTCCTGCTCTGCCTTGGGAAAGAACTGCTCCATCACTCTCTCCTTGAATTGGGCCCATGTCAAACCAGCGACCCAATCATCACCTCCTTCTGACTGCGTCAAGGCTAACCACCAATTGAGTACATCGCCTTCAAACCGGTAGCATGCCAATCTCGCCTTGAATGCGGGGTCACATCCCATAGCATTGAAAATCTTCTCAATGTGAGTCAACCAGCTTTCAGCATCGCTGGGGCTATTAGTCTTTTCAAAAGCTCTAGGACGAAGCTTGTTGAATCTTTCCAACCACACTGCTAGTGTCACTGGAGGAGGAGGAGGAGGAGGCTGATTGTGCTGCTGATTGTTGGCAGCCTGAACTTCAGCACGAATGTCATTCCTCAGTTGAGGAAGCAAGGCTTGCATGGCAGCCTGAATTGCAGCATTGAGCTGCTCTTGCTCGCGTGTGAGAACCATCTGACAGTATAACATAAAACATATGATTAACAGTTCAAAACATAAAATATAAGTTACATATATACATGAAAAAATTTATACCAAAATTTCACGAGAAAAATTTTATGCAAGAAAATCTTTGTATGAATGCATGATGCAGTTTTATGAAAACTTTTGATGCTCGAGAGTGAACGCCTCTGGTCAGTTCACTCAAAATAAAAGACATATCGAGGGGACGCCTATGGGTCGGTCCCAAATCTAAAAGTTTCGATAAAACACATGCGACTAAATAGGGCCAGTCCTGTACCAACCATTACTTAGTCAAAAACCCTGTAAAAATGACATGTATATGTATGCTTAAAAATGATGAATGCATGAAAACAACTGTCAGTTCTAGGAAGACCGTAGTGACTACCCACTAATCACAGGTCATATTTGAGAGCCTACAGGTCGAAACCTTGGCTCTGATACCATAATTGTAACACCCCATTCTGGAAATGGAATATTACGCATAATCATGGCGTGTCACCAAAGCATACAAGGATAAATGTCTAAGCATTATTTGACCATAAAAGGGAAATACCGGAATCAAACATCGGTAACCCCAAAGTAGAGCTCATCACACACAAACATAAATACTGTAAAGGGAAAGGACGAAACAATGTCCATAGCAAACTGTATTAAAGTAAAGGAAATGCATAAAGTAAAGAAAGACAGTAAAGCTTCCAATCCATATGCACGTACGTTTGAGATCTACGAGCGTCCCTGAGTACCTGCCGTTTTGGGAACATGAAAAGGAAAACGGCTGAGCAAGACGCTCAGTGCACGGATGTACAATATAGCATGAAATAGGATAATCATGTAACATATAACAGCGGAAGACTAAGTTCTGAGTAAACTGGTTAAGTATTAAGAAAACTGGTTTTATAGTTTGAAAAGCCTTATGTTTATCTTATGAAAACTGTTTTAACATAAATATACCATAGCCCATATAGGTCATGAAAAGGTCACGTGCATGAATACTTGGAGGGGTGACCTCATCATGCTGATTAGAGGGGATGCCTCTAATTAATATACTGGTTTGGGTAGGAGGGATCAACTCCTTGTGAAGGATGCAAGGCACACACCACATTCACCATGAAATACTGAATAAAACATGTAACTAGGATGCACCCATACGCCCCACATGATATAATAATATGGCCAAAACTGAAAAGGGACGCCACGAGCAATCACTCCGCCGTGGGGAAGTCATAACATTGGTGCCTCCAATGTTATGGTTATGGTACCTCCATAACTAGGTGAAACTGGTCATGCTTGTATATGGCTATAGATTATGCTAATTAAACATAAGCAGTTCAAAACAATAAAACAAATGCTGGGGAAAACAGTTGGCTGCATACGGGGAAATCCTAATAAGGAAAGAATGTCCATACTGAAAGGACGGGAATCCGTACCTCAAGTCCAGTGAATGAACGGAAGAAAGACTCCTACTTCTGGATCACTAAAGCTACATGAATACACACGTGTATAAGTATCGATTCACTGATTACGTACTGGGTTTTTATGTCTCATCTTAGCTTACTTGGTATGTTTTAGGTCATGGTTTACTGTTTAAAGCCTTAAACTGTGTTTATCTTGTATTCTGATTAATCTGATTAAGTATTACTGGTATTTCATGTATTATTATACTTACTGTGTAATAATAAGTAACTTTCCAAAAATAGCAGGTTTCCAAAAATAGAAAGTTACCAAAAATAGAAAGTTTCCAAAAATAGATAGTTTCCAAAAATAGAAAGTTCCCAAAAATAGAAAGTTTCCAAAAATAGAAAGTTTCCTAAAATAGAATTTACTGCTTAAAATAGATTAGTTTCTAAAAATAGAAAGTTTCCAAAAATAGATCAGCTGCCTTAATTAAATAAGTTTCCATATATAGAAGGTTTTCCATGATTAGATTAGCTGCCTGAAATAGATAGATTTCCATATATAGAAGGTTTCCATTAATAGATTAGTTGCCTTATTTAATTAAGTTTCTATAAATAGAAGTTTCCATATTTAGAATTAAGCTGGTTACATAAGCTAACATATAAGTCTAAGTGTTTATAAGCTTATTTCTTAAGTCATATGATATAGTGTATAGTTTAATTATCATTTCATGTATTTTAATTAAACTATAGGTTAAGCATTTTAATTAAAGTATAACATGTTTTAATTAAAATGAAATAAAATACTTAGGTTAAAATGTGAATTATTATTACTAATAATATAACCTAAGTCATGTCTAAAATAATTAATTATAGGCATGTTTTAAATAATTAATTAATTATAACTTATAACATAAAATACTTAGGTTAAATTAACATCATGCTAAATTAATAATTAAAATAACCTAAGTCATGGTTTAATTAATATTTCATGTTATTAATTAATTTATATCCTAAGTTCATAATTCATAAAAATTAACATGTAGCATAAATCATGATTTAACCAACGAACCATGAATCGGGCATGAACTCGACACCGTACCTCGAGCCAAACTCGGGGTACGTGTGCCCCCTTGCTGCCGTGGGTCCCACAAGCACCAACCAAGACCAAAAATGGTCTTGGTGGTGGCGGCAATAAGCAAACCGAACCCCCCCCTCGGGTTGGTTATGCTAGGCGGCAAACAAACACCCTTTTATATCATCCTTTGATTTTAATTTACCCCAAAACATGTTAGATCAATGTTTAATTATCATGTTTTAATAAGAATAATAATAACATGTTCATGAAAATAATCAAAGATTAAAAAGAATTAAAAAGAAAGGTTTAGAATGATATACCAATACGTAGCTTGAAAGGGGATGAACAAACACGGTTTCTAGCACTTGTTTTTAATGTCAAAAATCAACAACACCCTCCTATGGTGGTGTTATAGGTGGCGGCACAAGGAGGAACAAGGAGGAGAAGGAGAAAATCTTTTAGGGTTTTATGTTTACTTTCTTGAAAAGTGAAAATGAAAATAGTTTTTACCCTTTACCCCCCTTTCATGTAAACTTGATGGGCTTAGCCCATTTCTTGGTTGTTGTGCCGTGGGTATGGGGGCCCCACATGGGGTACCCGTACCTTTCTCGTGTCCCGATGTTTCGTGTTCGTTCGTGGTTAAACGTGTTCGTGTTTAAAGTGTTTCTGTTTATTTTATCATGTCGTTTATCGTAATCTTAACGCTCGTAATTATATTATATGTATTTACGTAATTATTTTAGTTCATATTTTAAATGGTGATCATGGTTTAATTATGTTCACGTGACATATTTATTAACTGTTTATCGTGAGTTCGTACGTAATCGATACTTGTCATGTCATACACGTATGCACTTGCTTGATTATTAGCACATGAATGTGATCAATACTAAATAAGGTAAGTTTTAATCTAGGACGTACGATCTTAAGGGCACTATTCATGGTAAAAGCATGCGGGTTTTACATGGATATGGCAGACTTTGAGTCACAGTACATAGGTACTTTATCAAAGTGGAAGCCATAATCCGTGAATTGTATTCTCATCCAAAGAACTTGAGCACAACACGCATATAGAGACACATACTCCGCTTCGGCTGATGACAATGATGTGCCATCCTGCTTTTTGGAAGACCATCCCACAAGCTTATCTTGACCTAGAAATTGTGCCCCACCAGAAGTACTTTTACGTGTATCAAGACACCCTGCATGATCAAAATCTGAATAGGCCGTTAGAAAGAAACCGGTTTCCATCGGATACCAGAGTCCCAAATGAATGGTATTCTTGAGGTACAGAAAGATCTGTTTAACCTCCTTGAGGTGTTTTTCAGTGGGTCGTGCTTGATATCGTGCACAATAACACGTGGCATGTGATATATCTGGTCGACTTGCTGTTAAGTACATGAGGGAGCCGATCATGGAACGATATTTTGTTTGATCTATGGCATCTCCCTCTAAATCAGCATCTAGGGATGTGGTTGACAATGGTGTCCCAACGGGGTCACATGAGGTCATACCATGCTTTTTGATTATCTCTTCACAATACTTAGCTTGGTTTATTAAGATACCACTTGGGGATTGGTGAACTTGAATTCCTAGAAAGAATTTTAGTTCGCCCATCATTGACATTTCAAATTTGCTGTGCATTACTTTTTCAAACCATTTTGAAAGTTTTGGGTTTGTGGACCCGAAAATAATGTCATCAACATAAATCTGCACTAGCAAAATGTCAACCCCATATTTATAAGTGAACAAAGTTAGATCAATGGAACCTTTTGAGAAACCTTTGGAGACCAGAAATTTTGAGAGCTCGTCGTACCACGCCCTTGGAGCTTGCTTGAGTCCATAAAGTGCTTTGTGGAGACGATACACCTTGTCAGTATAATAAGGATTGACGAATCCTTCCGGCTGCGTGACATAGACTTCTTCCTTTAAAGGACCGTTAAGAAACACCGTCTTTACGTCCATTTGATAAACGATGAATCCCTTATGTGCAGCATAAGCAAGAAAAATCCTGACCGCTTCTATTCGAGCAACTGGTGCAAATGATTCTTCAAAATCAATACCCTCTTGCTGGCCATACCGTTTAGCCACTAGCCTAGATTTATTCTTGATGATCGTGTTATCTTCATCCATCTTGTTTTTCCAGATCCATCGAAGATTTAATGGTATTACATCGTATGGTATGTCAACAAGTTCCCAGACTTTAAGTCTTAAATTGTTGAAGTTCATCCGTCATCGATTCAATCCAAGCATGATCAGCCATGGCTTCATTGATGTTTTTTGGTTCAACTGAACTCACGGCGAGTGCGAACATACAAACATCGCCATCGGTTCCAAGTTGTCGTCTTGTGCGAACAGACTATGAAGGGTTTCCAATTACTTGAACCAAAGGATGATCTCGAGTCCAATGATGTGTTGAAGGATGTCGTTGATAAAATGTATGCATATTTGACGGATCAACATGGCGAGTAGAAGACTCTCCAGTTTCGTGTACCGGTGTACCGAATGGGTTGATAAATTCGTCTTCGTCAGATAATGCATTGTCTGCTTGATTTGTGTTCTCTGGAGCAATGACAGTAGTGGTGGATGTTGTAGGAGCGGTTGTTGATGTGATATTCCGAGGAGGTAAATCTGCAGCAACCCGTGTTGAAGTAGATGAAGTTGTATCATTTTGTTGACGATGATCGGTATCAACATTCTTATCATGAGTGACAGCGGAAGACTTCAATACAAATTGTTTCTCCCCCGTGAAATATTCATCATACATAGGTCCATATGACATTTCCAACTCTTCAATTGTCATGTTGACTGTCATATCAGCTCTTGGAACATATCCTTGAACCATCTTTGAACTAGACGGTTCATTGCTGTGGTCTTGAGTTCCGAGTTCCGTGCGGTTGTGAACGAAATTCGTTTGTCGTTTTGGTTCGGGACTTAAACTGTTTTGTTCAAGTGCCATTTCTTGTAATTCATCAAATCGGATGTGAATAGTCTCGACTATCAATTGTGTTCTCTTGTTGTAAACTCTATATTCCTTAGACTGATTTTCATATCCCACAAGAATACATTCATCACCTTTCTCTTTCATCTTGTTCAGATTTTCACCATCTCGAATAATGTAACACGTACATCCAAAAAACATGAAGGTTTTTGAGTGAAGGTTTTCGATCATGAATTATGTGATATGGTGTCTTTTCGTATCTTGGGATAATTAAGGATCGGTTTTGTGTGTAGCATGCGGTTGACACGGCTTCGGCCCAAAAGTATAATGGTAGTTTTGAAGCGGATAATAATGTTCTTGCAGCCTCAACTAAAGTATGATTTTGTCTTTCAACAACGCCGTTTTGTTCGGGTGTTCGAGCAATAGATGTTTCATGTTTGATTCCTTCAGCTTCAAAATAATTTCTCAGAGTTGAATTCAAAAATTATGTGCCTCTGTCAGTACGAACCACTTTTACTTGAGCTTGAAGACCACGTTCTATCAGTTTAAGGAAGTTGATGAGAACTTCGGGTGTTTCATCCTTGGACCTCAAGAAGTGAGTCCATGTGTACCTTGAGTAATCATCAACAATTACCATAACATATTTCTTCCCATTGATACTATGAACACGCGTAGGACCACACAAATCTATATGAAGAAGATCTAACCGTCCTTTAGAGCTTGGTATAGTTTTTGTCTTAAAACTACTTCGTTTAGCTTTACAAAACTCACAAGAAGAACAAAGATGATCTTTGATGAATTTCAAGCTTGGAAGGCCTCTCACAATATCTTTCTTGGAAAGCAAGTTGATGGTATCAAAGTTGAGATGAGAAAGACGTTGATGCCATAACCATGTCTGAGTCGTTGAAGCTTTAGCCATGAAGCAAATTGGAGTTGATGAAGTTGTGTATTGAAGTGAAATTTTGTAAAGATCAGTACCCCGTGTACCGGTAAGTAAGTCATTCCCATCATAATCACAAACAAAACATGTCTTCTTTCTAAAAGCAACCTCCAAATCTGCATCACAGAATTGACCAACCGAGAAAAGATTGTGATTGAGCCCTTCGACGTAGTATAACCTTTTGATCGTGATATTCCCCTGAACTATATCTCCATATCCTAGGATCGGTGTAAATTGATCATTTCCGAATCGGACCGTACCCAGGAACTTCTCCACGAAGTTAATTAGAAGCTTGAGATTCCCCATCATGTGCTTCGTGCATCCGGAGTCCAGTATGAAGAGAATTATTTGTATTACCTACAGAAAAGTTAGAACACGATGGAGCATTTGCTAAATTGGATACCACAGTAGTTGTGATTGTAGAATCATTAGTGTCCTTAGCAACATTTAAAGGAAAACTAACACTCGTTGTCACATTTTCTATCCTAACTTTAGGCATCCATTTATATCCTGGAGGACATTGATTAGAAAACCACCTTTTCCAAGACTTGCTAGCAAACTCATATAATTCCGTAATTCTGCTTCTAGGGTTCTTAGTGGTGGAGTCTGATGCATTACTTTTCTTAGTGGGGGTTGCACCAAAATGGTTCACTTTGCGTTTGGGTTTACTAGCACTAATAGGCATCGCAACTTGCTTCTTAGTTCTAGTATCTACGCCTTTGACATTATTGATAGCACACATAGAATGATTATCATTGGCACATTTTCCACATTTGACACAAACAAATTTCACATTCATAACATTCAAATCATTCAAATCATTCAAATCGTCATTACACGTGATTACAGACTTTTTATTCTTAAAAACATTCAAATTCCTAGGGTGTTCTTATACTTCCTTCATCTTCCCTTGACTCTTGTGTTTCCAGACCTTATCATTCACTTGAGTTCTGTTAAGCTGAGGCCGGCTAACAGTAACAGTGGAGACTACTCCTGTAGTAGAAGACACACGAATATTAGTGTTTCTAGAAGTCTGAGGCGAGTGACTAACTTTGTTTGTGGGTTTACTGGTCATTCTATACATCCCTGGTTTAATCACATTATTGTGCTTAACGCTTGGTGCTATAGCATTCCTTATGGGTTGAGTATGTGGTAACCTTTCCTTTCCATCCATCTTGGGGGCAAACACAAGTTTTACAAACGAAGAATTTGAGAAAGCAGATGGTTTTCCCAAGATAGAGGATCTATTCACTCTAGAGGCATTGGGTTGTCTAACAACAGGTTTCTTAACGCTAGGTTCCATAACTTTCCCACCCATCTTAGCAACGAGTTTCTTCAACTCTGCTATTGCTATGTCTTTTTCTTGTAACTGAGCTTTCAAATCCGAAATATCAAGACTTTTTTCGTTAAGTAATCGACATGACTCAAATAATTTTACTTCCAAAGGTGTATCATTTGAAAAGCTGCCAACTTTCTTTTGCAAAGCAAGTTCAAGTGAGTGACAATGTTTTTGAAGATAATCATATCTATGTTGAAGTAACGAAAACTCTTTTTGGTCAACTTTATTCGAAAGCTCATTTCAAGACGTTCACATTCTTTAACTTGATCAAGATATTTGCATGCAACATCAGAATATTCATCAATATCAGCACAAGATGTAACATAAGCACACATAATATCTTTTGAGAGACATTCATGTAAGAGTAGATCATATGCTGTAGAAAACTCGTCTCTTTCAGGTTGATGGTCGTTCACTTCTTGTTCAAGAGATTCCACATATTTCAAATCATCAAACATTTCTTGCTTAATTAGTGTTTCAAATTCCAAAATATGTTTTTGCATTCTTTCCGCAAGCGGAATCAAAATACTTTTCACAAGCACAATTATATCGTGAGGAATTTCTTTGTCTCCTTTTGAAAGTTCACGTTTTTTCCAGTCATCATCAACAACCTTTTTGAAATTTTCAATGTTACTCTTGAGAATACTAAGTGCTTGCTTACTCTTGCTTACAGAAGCTTTATATGGCAAGTAGTCAATAAATTTTGAAACATTAGTTTTCTTAGTGGCAAAAGCTTGTCTCCATTTAATTCTTATTTGTTCACATTCGAAAAATATTTGCTCACGAGTTTTCTGTGTTTGTGGTTTGAAAAGACCATAGATATTGTTTTCATAAGCATAATTATATGGTTTAACAAATTCTTTATTAACTTTTGGTCTACTCTCTTCTTCTAAATCATGTGTCTCTTTACTATCGGGCCTAATAACAAGACAATCAAAATCGATCCATTGGGACTCATCAAGATATAAGTGTTGATTCTGAGATTGAGCTTGCTCAAGGTACTTAGGATTTGCAAAACTAGGTCTATCCTTGAAAAACGAACGAGGTGCCAACATTCTCATGGTTTGAATTAATTGATTAGTTTTGTAAACAATCTTCTTGTAAAAATCAAGTTGAGTTTCAAGTTCCACCATTTTGTCGATGTCATTCGATTTTTTAGTTTTGAAATCCTTTTCCATCTTTTCAACCACAACTTTCTTTTCATTAACAAGTTTAGTTTTGTCCTCTTGAAGAAAACCATTTACTTGAGTTAGCTCATTGACTTTAGTGGTAGGAAGATACGTTTTGTGACGTTCAGTACTCAAAGAGGTGTTATAATTACGTTTCTCTTGTTCAAGAAGCTTAAGAGTTTCGTTATATTTTTGTTGAAAATCGTCCTTTTTAACATTAGTTAAACACCCTTTGTATCCCTCAATCTCATTGGTCTTTTGAAGAAGCTGAGCTCTATAGCTATCAATGGTCTCACTAGATTTAATTAGAGCAGCTTTGCATTCTTCAAAATTTTGAGTGAGCGTAGCGTTTGCCTTCTTTAATTGCTTTTGACTCTTTCTAGTTTCTTTGACATCTGTTTGTAAAGAAGCAATTAAGTTAGCAAGCGCAATACGCTCCTCGTCATCATCATACTCATTTGCATGTTGATCATCCTCAGACTCATTATTGCACATGTCTGATGAGTCGGGTGTGGTATTGATATCAATCGTTTCCATCATACATGTGTCATTAATGGCTTTGGGTAGCTCAGAATACTCATGAATATTACCAAACACATTATATTTCTCTTCAGTGTGTACCTTATCGATTGGCTCAGTATCAAAGATAGGACCATTGTCATCTTCAGTGACATTGAGAACTTCTTCAACGTTGGCCATGTACGAGTAATGTGCTTCAAGTTCTTGATCAGAGGTTTCATCATCAGTGTCATCAAGCATGGCTCCTTAATCAGCCAAGAATTTAACCCCAACTTCCATCTTCTTGCATAACAGCATCTTTTCCTTATGATAGCCAGAGTCCCTAACCCATTTTGGCTTCCTACATTCCTTTGCCATATGCCCATAGCCTTGACAATTAAAGCATTGAATCCCACTTTGCTGAACCACTTGAGTACCAACAGTTTCCCTATTCCCAACAGCAGTAGAAATCCTCTGTGTATCATATTTAGCATTTTGTCGATCATACCGTGCATAACCCTCAACATGTGTTGGATTACGTCGATCATACCTTGGAGGACTTTCATCACGGTGACGTGTGTCATACCTTCGAGGACTCTCAACATATTGGTTCCTTGTATTTGATGATGTTCCAATATTATTGTTGGTGGGTTTGAAGATTTTCTTGTAGGTCTTCATAATGAAAGCAATTTGTTGCTTTATCTCCCTATCCTTCTGAGCTAGTTCTTCATCACTGTCCTCTTCAGATGATGGCTCAGGCGATGGTGATGGTGCTCTTGGTTCTTTGTCTCGTGATCTTATGGGAGCTGAATACTTAGATGAAATGGAGTATCTTGGTGAGGAAGATGTAGTGGAGTACCTTGGTGAGGATGATGTAGTGGAGTATGACTTTGGAGCACGAGAGCGATGATCTTGAACATGTTGAGTGGTAGACACCAAAGCAAGTGGATTAGCAGTCTTTGCTATCCTTTCAGCTCGAAGTTCATTCGCCTCATTTTGAAATTGTTTCAAAATGTCAAAGAGCGTGTGATAGTTGACCTCGTCTAACTTACTTTGTTGTTTCACCAAAGTTACAAACCGTGTCCACTCTAGTTGAAGTTGCTGTAGAATTTGCACATTGACTTGCATGGTGGAGACTTGCAAATTGTTTCTTTTCATGTCATTCATCATCTTGTAGAACCTTGAGTAATATGAATCAATTTATTCCCCATCCAAGGAAGTAAACTTACCAAAGTTCCAAAACAAGTTAGTTTTGACATCTTGCTTGTTAAGTGATTCACCTTGTTGCAAGCATTCAATGGCAAACCACATCTCTTTAGCACTAGAGCATGCATCAACCGTTGAGTAAATATCATCCCCAATCCCCCTTAGAATCAAATAGATTGCTTCTTTCTCTACATCAATCCAAGCACATTTCTCTTTCTAAGTGTTCTCATATGTTTTCTCAATTGTTTGCTCATCGGAACCGGTCGTCGAGTCGGTTGCTGGAATTGCAGGAATGGTGATTGTAGTGGGAGTATAAGGTCCTTCTTTGATGCAACGTCGAAGAACATCACCATTGGGTTTGGTGTCAAGATATCGAAGGAATCGTGATTGCCATTGTGCATATCTACTAGTTACAAGCATTGGTGGTCTCTCTTTGTTACCCACCACCATGATGTTGTTATTAGTAACACGATATTCAGTAGTAGAATCCATCTCAAGAATGAAGTGAAGTGAATAGGATCTTAAGTAGATGTTGTTGTGAGTAGATTGTGGTTGAAACTTCAAGAAATGGTGTGAAAACCCCAAACATTGTCTTCGTATGAAACCAAAAATTCTTAGGCGAAAAATCACACGATAATCCGGAATCCGTGTTTGTTATCTAATCCGGAATAAGTGAACCCAACGTAATTCGAAATCACAAAAAAATTGACCTAATCCGGAATCCTTGAACCCAATCTTGTTTGGAATCCGTAATCCACCTTATCCGGAATCGAAATTATGAACCTAATCCGGAATCCAAATTCTGTACGTAATTCGAAATAATTTTCTAGACCTTATCCGGATCCAGCTTCTACACCTAATCCGGAATATGTGATGCACACCTAGTTTGGAATATGGAATCAACACGTAATCCGGAATAATGTTCTGCACGTAGTTCGGAATCCAAGATCCACACCTAATCCGGAATCCGTGTCCTACACCTAATCTGGAATATGATTTTCTACTAATTCGGAATCCAAGATCTGCACCTTATCCGGAATCCAATAGTTCTGCACCTAATCCGGAATAAACTTAATGAGAATAATCTGGAATCCCACTCACTGATACAAGTCAGAATACACGATTTCTACCTAATTCAGAATACTAAGGATCACAACTTAATTCGGATTAATCTAGTTTGATCTAGTTCGAAATCCCCAAGTAGACACTCAAGTCGGAATAAACAAAACCCTAGTTTCCCGACTTAAAAAAACTCAAATTCTGAATTGTTTAACCAAAAAAACTAAAAATGTCAAATTTTTACCCAAAAATAAGCCAAAACTTCCAATTTTTTAATCACCAAAATGAGGAACACAAATTCCTACCACAACCTTGTAGGCAATTTGTACGAAGATTTAGAGCTCGAAAACACAAATTTTTTTTGAGACGAGATGATTTGAAGATTAAAATCACACGAATAAAAAATACTAACCACAAACTAAACACGAATCTACCCCACATGGCGATTGATACCAATTGTTGTCCCTAATAATATGATGATAGATTAAAGAAATGAGATGGAAAATATATGAATTTTAGAGAGATAAAGTAGTGAGAGAAAGTAGAGAGAAGGAGGTGATTAACTTGTGAAATTAGATTTAGAATTAGAGAACATCCAGCCTCCTAACATGCTAGGAGGGTACTTATATATTCCACCCACATGCGGGCTCTCTAATGGACTATATATGTTTTGGGCCGGGCTTGAATAAATGCTTAGTACCTTGAAATAGGCCTTTTAAGCTAACCATCAAGCCCGTAATATCACGACTATTTTAACTAACTATTACAACGTTCTAATAAATATTACAATATAAACTGTATGATATGTAAATCTTGCTTATGTTTAGAGAGAGAAAGAGATAGAAAGACAGATGATTTCACACACACTTTAGAGAGAGAAAGTGATTAACTATGTGTAAAAATGAATGAAATCACACCCTCTCCATCAAAGGAGAGGGTTTATATACCCAATTCCATGAGATGGGCTTGGGCTTACAATGGGCCGCCGACCTACTACATGTTGTAGGCTTGGCTTGGCCTTGTTTGCTTAATATTAAGTTAACTAAACTACGAGCTATTACATATACTATTGTTGGAGTGACCGATCCTTTCTAATACGTAAAACGTATTTCCAACAATCTCCCCCTAAGGGAGGTCACTCCAAACAAGGGCGTTTCCCTAGTTACAATAATAAAATAAACCTAGCATACTATGCTTGTCTTGAGCTCGTAGTCTTCGTCTTTCTTTTCTTTTTCTTTTTTGGTGAACATGCTGATGTGATCTTTGTTATCAATCTTTAGCATTAATCTCTTGCCTTGATCTTGTACATCACTTGTGATATCCGCCTCCCCGTGACTTCATGTCCTACATACTTATACCTTCGTAATTCTTGAAAGCTTTAGAGTTTGATACAGCGAAAGACTTAACTTTTAGGCTTTCTTGAATTAGATGAGGTATTAAATGCATAAAGTATAAGCATGCGAGGATGACTTCTTCTTGGATTCCGCAACGCCACCGTCTTCAAATGCCACAACATAAGTAGACACGAACAAAATGGCTTTGAACCTTTTATTCTAATTCGGTAGCATTTTACCTCTGGTCGGTGAAGACCGTTGGACGATATAAAATATCGTACTTGTGGCAGGGAGATTTAATTAAAAATCTCATTGACAAGATTCGTAGATAAACCCGTTCTCTTTACTCGACCGTCCAAAGCTAACTGCGAACGTAAAGAGTGAATCATTTGGATTAAATTATCCGCATGATTGAAGCCGTCAATTCTGATTCCTGGAACAAGTTTGATTCATTAAAGAATCGCACCATCGTTGCTTTCCAGTTGTCACGAGCTTGATTCATATTGAATCTTGCAAGTTACCTAGCAAGTGCTGTTTGATGTTCACACTAGAAGGATTTCCACTCATCACTATGAACACTAAGGTATCACTCTGAGTATTCTGGCAAGATCACTGAGATATTGCATAGAGGCTTGGAACGTGTTTAAATTCAATTAAGAATTAAACAACTGTTGCTTTCCAGTTATCACGAGTTTGATTCATAAAGAATCACACAAGTCACCTACCATGAGCTTTTTGATATTCACTCAAGAAGGATTTCCATCTTCATTGTAAATACTTTCGTATTACTCGGATGTTCAGGCAAGATCATGAAGATTTTGCGTAGGACTCTGAAGATCTTTCTTACTTTTCACAGTGTGTGAAGAAGCAAGGAAATATGGAAGTGTGTCCTAATGAGATATTTGATGATCTCAAATGGCTCTAGACTCGATCATGCACTTTGGATTTTAGTGATCGGAGGCTGGAGAGGAGTGCCACCTTTTTAATACCAATTTATTCGGAGTGAATAAATCAATAGATAATGCGTTGTCTCCGTGTGATTAAAACAAATATCTTTTAAGAGATATCTGAGTTAGCTAGGATGGGTTGTGCATTGCATCACTGGGTCTATGATGTCTATTTTCAATATCAAGAATCATTAAAAATGATCTCAATAGCATATTTATTGACCCGGTTTCTGCCTAAGGTTTTAAGGAGGGCTTCTTTCTTTACACCCTTTATCTTTACAATTCTTTTTCATTCTTCAACCCCTTCAATTCTTACCAATACATCATAACTAGCACCTTGTTTTGATTGTTCCAGTGTTAACTTAAGTACTTGGTTGGCATTCAGCTACGTTCACAATCTTTCCCCATCTTTCCTAAGGACTACTATTTCTAGCTATGGAATGTCCTTGGGAATATTCCTCTGGTTTTGGAAGAATCATTGGAGTTAACCTATCCTACCATCCTTATGTCACCACAATCTTCATCGTCGTGAAAAAAATGGGTTTAGGGTAAGTATATTTCACCATGAAAATCCATTTTGGTATAGCAAATCCATTTTTCTCCCCCTTAACATATGCCACGATATTCGAAAACATTTCACATATGTCGGGATGAGCCATCACGTTAAGTCAAACCATTTGTGATAATTTCCCATATTAAATCACATTTTCTCCCCCATATTAGAAATATTAACCCAATCGATGTTTTTAATATCAATTGATTTAATGAAGTTTTAACAAAGGTTTTGCGAAGAAAAATGCAAGTCCTTTTAATCTTCATGAGACCAATTTGTGAGAAATGATACCGATTTGTAACATGATCACATATTCACCATATTAGAATAAATTGACAAGGTTGGACCTGATTGATGAGAACATCATATGATAAGATTAAATGGTTCTTTTCGGCAAATGTTGGTTGCCTCGTCACTTCTGAAGTCATCTCTTGACACCACATGTACGATTGGTATTGTTGTCTTGACACCAATTAGTGAACTTGGCACTTTCAGCATCAAAGATTCTGAATGCTTGACAATTGCTCCCCCTCAATTGTTGACCCGTGTTCTATTGAAAGAGCTGTAGTCGTCGTTTGAGTAGTCGCATTATCGAGTATGTAAATACCAAATGTAGATAGCTATGGTTGTAGAGATGATAGCTTCATAAAAACAAGATTTCTCATGTTTTAACAAATAAATGCACTGATGCGTACATATATCCGTGTTAGACCAAGTTATAAAGTAAACTTGATCCCTTACAAGGTTTTAAAGTAAACCTTGCCCGAGAAAATTAATTCCCGTTGTGAGCCAAAGCTTTCATAAGAAATACTTGACTTTAATGTGAAAACCGGGTTGCAGTCTAAAATAACTACAAGCCATATGGGCATGTTTTATGAAATATTTACAACTTTTGTACGAACTCTATTTATGGTGCCGTGTAAATAGTAATCAACATTTCTAAGGCCGTAAATATTATCGTACCAAAAGACATGCCTTTGAAAAATAAAGTAAAAATATTTTTGGATTTTTCTGAATTTTTCAATTTTTATGGTTTTTTTTACGGTTTTATATTTTTGTATTTTGCTTTTGTGGATAAAAATATAAACAATATATACAAATGATCACCAAGGATACGGAGAATAGTTTACCACCACTATTCTTTCGCTTCATCTGCCAGTTCCTTTAGAGTCTCAGGCGAGAATGTTCTCAATCCTAGCTTGTCGGCCAAAAATTCCATTCGAGCGCGATCTAAAGCCTTCGTGAAAATATCCGCCAATTGATACTCAGATCGGACAAAGTAAAGCTCAATCATTCCATTTTCCACTTGCTCCTTGATGAAATGGTAGCGAATGTCAATATGCTTCGACCGGGAGAATTGAACATTGTTGCAGCATAAGGCAATTGCACTCTTGTTGTCACAGTACATCGGAATTTTGTTGAAACCTAGACCATAGTCGGTTAATTGCGATCTCATCCAAATAATTTGAGCACAACAACCGGACATAGCTATGTACTCTGCTTCCGTACTTGAAATTGCAGCGCTTTTCTGCCTTTTTGATGCCCAACTGATTAGACGGTCTCCTAGTAAATACAAAGTTCCACTCGTTCTACGCCTTGTATCTTGACAACCCGCGTGATCCGCATCTGCATATGCCATAAGTGAAATCAAAGAGTCCTTCGAATACCAAAGTCCCCGATTAATGGTTCCTTTAAGATACCGAAAGATCCGTTTTACAGTAGCTAAGTGTAACTCAGTAGACCGAGTTTGATACCGAGCACACATACATATAGCAAACTGAAGAACAGGTCGACTAGCTGTGATATACAGAAGATTACCGATCATTCCACGATAAAGTGTCGGATCAACGGCAACTCCATGTGGATCTGCATCAAGCTTGGTTCGTTCCACCACTAGAGTATCCACGGGGTCGCAAGATTCCATCTTATATTTCTTAAGAGATTCAAGGGCATACTTGGATTGAGTGATAAAGATGACTCTAGGACTCTCAGATATCTGAAGTCCTAAGAAGAATGATACCTTGCCCATCATTGACATCTTAAACTTGGAAGACATGAGTGTCCCAAACTCATCCGACAAGGTTTTGGTCGAAGCAGCAAATATAATATCATCAACATATATTTGTACCATAATCATATCTTTACCTCATTTCTGAATAAACAGCGTGGGATCCACCTTGCCTTTAGCGAAGCCTTGCGTGATGAGGAATTGTGATAATAGATTATACCATGCGCGTGGAGCTTGCTTCAACCCATAAAGAGCCTTCTTAAGCTTGTACACATGATTAGGATATTTGGGATTCATAAAACCATCCGGCTGTTGAACATAGACCTCTTCCTTGATTTCACCATTCAGAAATGCCGTCTTCACATCCATCTGATAGACGATCATATTCATGTGGGCTGCATAAGCGAGGAATAGTCTAATAGCTTCCAAACGGGAAACAGGTGCAAAGGATTCCATAAAGTCGATGCCCAATATTTGCTTGTATCCACGAGCTACTAGTCGAGCTTTGTTTTTCAATATTCCACCTAACTCGTCGAGTTTCACCTTGTAAACCCATTTCAAAGTGAGTAACTGCACTTGATCTGGGCATGGGACAAGTTCCCATACTTCAAGACGTATAAATTCATTAAGTTCTTCTTGCATAGCTTCTATCCAATAGGATTGGGTAAAAGCTTCTTGCCATGTCTTAGGTTCAACTTCAGTGAGAAAAGCATCAAAATGACAAAACATTGCATTTTCTTGTAGCTAACTTCGTGTGGATACCAGACGATTAGGGTCACCAATAATAGAATCTATATGATGATCCTTTGTCCACTTGCTGTCATGATCACGAATCCGTAGATTGGAGTAAACCGTAGTAGGAGCTTCCGCTGAGGTGGATGACCCGGCTTGATTAGAGTCGGGAATTGGTACACCAAAGAATGGAAGTTCACGCATTTGAGCGAATTCCAAATCGTGATCATCATCATCCTCTTCATCATCAATAGGCATTACATGAGTAGTTGATTCGGTAGTAGGTTGAGAATTACTCATTGAAGGTATATCTTGACCAATTGTAGGTGCAGACGTACCTGATTGTGCTTCGGTTGCTGGAGCGACAAATTCGGTTACCGGAGCTATTACCTCAGGTTCTGGAGCAACAATACTTGGAGGAGTAAAGAATTCATCAAAGAACAGTTGAAACAACGTATCCCATTCATTCCTAGAAGGTGGTGTAAATGATAATGAAGTAGGGTTGTTTGGGACAAGACCAAAGCTAATGTTACTGGGTCCCATTTCATGAAGTGCGGGTTCAGAGTTGCTTTGCTCAGAAGCCATTGTTGTCAGCTCATCAAAATCAACATTCATAGTTTCGAGGATCTTACGAGACTTACGGTTGTAGATTCGGTATGCCTTCTTTGTAGGTGCATAACCAATGAAAATACCAATATCAGCCTTGGGTTGAAGTTTTCCCAAATTGTCACCATCATTATTTGGATAGCAGATAGAACCAAATACATGAAGATATGATAAATCTGGTACTTCTCCATGTAGAAGCTCATAAGGTGTTTTACCATGGTGTTTACGAATTAGTGACCGGTTTTGGGTGTACACTGCTGTAGATACTGCTTCTACCCATAAAAACAATGGAGCCTTTGCATAAATTAACATCGTGCGAGCATCTTCCATAGTGTGCGATTTCGCCTTTCAACGACACCGTTTTGTTGTGGAGTGCGAGCAACGGATGTTTCATGAGATATGCCAACTTCTTCATAATAATCACGCAAAATTTGATTCACAAATTCGGTTCCATTATCTGTACTTATGCGTCGGACAGTAGTGTTGAGACGCACTTGAATCATCTTGAGAAATACGATGATGAATTTAGGTGCCTCATTTTTTGTTGTAAGAAATTTCACCCATGTAAACCGAGAGTAATCATCTACAATGACGAGGATGTACCTTTTACCATTAAGACTTTCAACACGCATTGGCCCACAATGATCCATATGCAACAGATAAAGTTTCTCTTGGTTGGTGTCTTCAGTCTTGGCTTTGTATGATTTCTTAGTGCTTTTCCTCATTGTACACTCAGAACACAAATGATGCTTGTGAAATGAAAGTTTAGGAAGACCACGAACAAGTTCTTTTTTTGCCAAATGATTAATAGCGTCAAAGTTAAGATGAGATAACCGTAGATGCCATAACCATGACTTAGTCTACGATGCTTTGGAGAGAAGACATACGGGAAAAAGGGCCATCATGTCTTGTAGAGAAAAAAGTATACAAATTATTCCCTCGAGTACCTTTCAATAAATCAACCCCTTCCAAATTACGTATGAAGCACGTATGCTCTCGAAAAGCAACTTCTAGGTTTACATCAGAAAATTGTCCCACAGAAAATAAGTTATGACCGAGACCTTCCACATAATACACTCTTGAAATTATAGCATTCCTAGTATGATATTCACCATAACCCATTATCATTGCAATATGATCATTTCTAAATCGAATCGTACCAAGAAACTTGCTGACGAAATTTCTGAGCTGAGAGCGATCTCCGGTCATATGCTTGGAACAACCAGAGTCCAAATACCAGAGAACAATTTGGACCACCTGTTTTCAGTAACAACAATAGACAATGCATTGGAAACTGTTGGTTCCGGAGTGTTAGCAGATACAGATATAAGATTATCAGAATTGCTAACATTTATGTGACCCTTAGATTTCCTACGTTTTCTAATGCGACTTTTGGCACTAACAGGTTTTACTGTTCCAACTTTCTTAGGTTTTGGATTATTAGCGGGCACTACAGTGGGAGTAGACCTATTTAAAGGGCACTTGTTTCCTACATAGTGTTGGTGTTCCTAGTTAAAGGACACGCTGGTGTTTTGGTAGCCTTGGTACTCCTAGTTAAAGGGCACACTTTCTTCGCTTTAGTGGGAGTGATCCAAGTTAAAGGGCACATATTTCCTACTATAGTGAAAGTTCTACCAGTGGGGCGCCACATCCAACCATCTTGGGTTAACACTTTCCCAGTCGGTTTCCATTCTAATCCATTTTTCTGGGCATTCATCTCTATCACATGGTCAATAAGGCAAGAATCATGACGACTAGAAAACATATATTCATTGCAATTCCAACATTTCAAATTAGAATTCACAGTAGGCTTAGAACGCTACACAACCGCAGAGCCTTTAGGTTTAGCTACATCATTCTTTTTATTCAAAACAGAAATAACATTCCTAGGGTGGGCTTCTACTTTCTTCTTCTCTTGACTACTAGATGGGGGCAAGATCCTATCATTCTTCTTGTTTCTTTCAAGCTTAGATCTTTGAGCCTTAGTAGTGGTGATTACTCCTGTAGAAGGCAACACGGGAATATTAGAAGCTGGTTTCGATTTTGCCTTATCTTTAGTGACCAATGTTTGAGATGGTTTAGTCCTAGGGCCCTTATTAAATGGTGTGACGGCTATAAGTTTCCTTTTGATTGCACTAGAGGACGATGCTGAGACAGTGGTTGCGTTATCCACAACATTCTTACTTTTTAGAGTACGAAGTGTTTCCTTTAACTCAGCCACGGCCAGATTTTTATCACAAATTTGTTCCCTCAAATCAGATATTTCCACCGACTTTCGATTCAATTGTTCAATCAAAGATTGATTATGTGCAGTGGTATTAGCACATGCGGGCTTTACTGAATCGAAGAGTTGTGTATTTTTCTGTTTTAAGTTATCAACTTTGGAAAAAATCTTGGAAACTCGATTATCTAGATCAAGTTTAATATTCTCAACGGCCTCAAGTACGTTCACACAGTTAAGCTTCTTAGATTTCTCTATGTCTATCGGCAAAGATTTAGCAACTTTGTCACTTGGCTGACGTTGTTTTGATTGTAAATTCAATCGAAAATTGTTTTCAAAATTTTCCTCATCTATATTAACACCTTCGAATGAAGTTTCAAAGATCTCTTGAATAATTTGTTGCTTGCATTCAAGCGAAATACAATGTTTTTGGATCTCATCAAAAAATTTTGAAAGCGAAGTATAAGAATCCTAAAGCTTTAAAAATTCAGCATCAGATTTGTGACAAGTACTATCTACCACATTATCCACAGATTCAACATTATGCACAATAGAATCATTATCAACACTTTATTCACACAGACGGAAACTATTTCATGAGACATCACTTGCTTCAGAAGCTGATCATTTTGGCGTGAAACTCGTTCTATTTCAACTAAACAGTTTTCATCAGCATCATCCATTAAACACGTCTAACTTCTTCTATTTCCAAAAACAAATCTTGATCAATATTACTAAGACAAGCTTTAATATTACTAAGAATTTCATCTCGGAACGCAGCTCTAGTGTGCTCAAAATTCCATTCACCTTCCGTTATGGCCGTGGCCGTTGTACGTTCCGTAATGACCTTGTCAAAATCGGCCAAGTGTTGGTGCACAACATTTAAGCTATCTGACACCTTACTTACCGGTGGAATTAACTTAGTTAAATCCTTTTTGACAAGTGTATGAGACATACTAGGAAGGTTTTCCGTTGACAAACTTTGAGGCACAAAAGTTGATAATTGAGCTAATTCCTTTTGTAAGCGAATGCGGGTCTTTTTAGAAAATTGATCTTTATTAAGCTGATCATAATCGATCTTATGGAATTTTGAAAGCATTTTAGAATAAGTTTCTTCCGCAATTGACTGTGTCTCCTCAGTACTACGAACATAAGGTGCTTCTTTCGATTTTCCAATTAGGGTCACATCATAAAGACAAGGAATATATTTCTGAGCTTGTTTTGCATAACCGGGATTAGGTGGTAAATCTTGAAGACGCTTAAGTTCGAGTTCTTTAAACGATTTAGTTAAAAGATGAACCTTTCTGTGGAAGCGTATTGTTTTAAAAGTTGTTGTTCTTTGAATTTAAGAAGTTTGGTAGCATTAGTTTCCGATTCAAACTTTTTAGACTCGAGATTTTCGAAATCCATTTTAAGTTTCTAAAAATCATTAACAACCGATTATTTTGCTTTTAATTCATTGGAAAGATTAGCTTTTAATGATTCTATTTCTTTTAAGTGTTCAATCTTTTCAAAACGAAATTGGTTAAATTTAGAACATGTTATTTTCTCTGCTTTAGGGACCATTTCAAAAGCTTTGACCTTTTCTTTATGCAACTCAAGCTCAGCTGTTAGGGTGGAATTCATATCTACGGATTGTCTGAGAGCCATATGCATTTGATCAATAATATGTTTAGGTACCATGACCAAATCATGTTGAGCATAAGATTCCATACCTGTCATAGCATTTGGTTGAGGTCCACTCAAATGTGTAGGATTGGGTACCACATCATTCGAGTTACTAGTTCCCGAATGCTGTTCGAGGTTGTCATTTTCATACCCAACTTGATGTTGGTTATCATCATTACCAAGATAGGTTGTGGTGGGTACCTCACTGATGACATAAGAACCGTAGTGAGAGAGATTAGCAACGAGAGCAGTTTAGGCAGAGTGAATGTCATCACAATCCAAATCATATGCGTCAAGATCATCTGCTTGATAAGCTGCATTAGAAGTGGAAACGACTGCAATGCCTTCATTGTCTGCTGCCCCTGGGTCTGCAAGAAATGCTAACTCTTCTGAATCCAAAATCTTTTCCTTAGACTGAGCATCGACCAAATACATCTTCTCACGAAACCACGTTGTATCCCTTCTCCTTTTTGGCTGAGTGCATTCCCTAGCAATATGACCTTGTCCTCTACAATTTAACAAGTCACAACCTTTTGTGGACCAATAGGGCTTCCATTTCCATTAGCTTGAGAATTCACAGCTTGAGCATTCACAGTCCTTGTAGGAGGTCCATATGAATTTTGCCTTCCCTGAATAGGTTGCACCGTCACTTGACCATCTTGAACAGTGGCTTGTTGTCGAGGATTTAAAGAGATGCGTAGCTGATTGTTTGTAGGTGGAAATCCTCTAGTTGCAACAAGTTTTGACAAGTAGGCAGTGAGATGATTTAGAACATCAGCTGGCGTATCATTTGGAGTAAAGACCGGTGCTTGTATTGGTGGAAGTTCATTAGAGTAGAAGGCTTGTGCTGGTTGTGCTTCAATTGGAAAATATCCTTGGTGAGGAGTATAGCCCATTGGAGAAGTGTTGGCTTGTGATGGTGACGTCTGATGAGGTGGTTGCCGTGGAAAATATTGTTGATGAACACTTTGTTGAAATGCTTGATGTGGCATCATTAGTGGTTGATAAGATGGTTGATGTGGTTGATGATAGGTGTGTGGTGGTGGTTGTTGCAAGTATGATGGTTGTTGATAAGTATAAGCCATGTTTTGTTGAGAAGCATACATGGCAAGTGGATCATGAACTTGAGGTGTAGACAACCGAGCCTCGATCACATGGCATTCGTGTTGTTGAAAAAAAGCTTGAAGTTGATCCACATTGGTGTTATGCAAGTCCTTAGCCAATTTAACATCCGTCACGTACTTACCCCATTCTGAAGGAAGGGTGTTCAAATACTTGGTGTTTAATTGAAACGTAGGAATTGCCATGCCATAGATATTGAGCTCATTCAACAATAGGGTAAATCTCAAATAGTAGTCATTGAGAGTCTCCCCAGGGACATAGGCAAACTTATCAAAAGTATCACAAAGCTTACACTCTCGTTCTTGTTTAGTTAACGAGGTGCCTTGCATTAGAACATGAAGTCTATCCCATAACTCTTTGGCGACTTTATGTTTGCTGACGAGTTTGTAGACATCTGGAGGAAGGGCATGGAGAATGATGTTTGTAGCATACTTATCACATTTGTCTTGAATCTTCATATCTCTGGTCAATTCACCCGTTGTGCGAGGACGAGTAACTGTACCTTCCGTCACAGTACCATAATCTAATGGTCAATTAAGCACCGATGCCCAAATGAGATGTCCATTCTCTTTGTTCCACATGTAAAGTTCCATTCGAGAAGTCCAATCCTCGTACATAGATTTCTCCAACATTGGTGGACGATTATCCGTACCCGAGAGGATGGACTTATCCGTAAGAGATGTGTACTCCATTTCGATAAGTTAAGATTTACAAACGTTGATCGAACAATGAAAGAAAGTAAATGTGTTTGTTGTTGTGAGTTGAAGTCGAGAAACAATGTTGAAATCCCCTAAAATATGTTCTCGATGACCAAAAAATTCCAAGACAAAAAAACACACGAAAAGGAATAATTTTTGGATCGTCGGAATATTGATCGGAATAAATGGTCGGAAAACTGTCGGAATATCAATCGGAAAACCGTCGGAATAAATCTATCGGAATAACTTCTATCGGAATAAACTCTATCGGAATACCGTCGGAATAACCTGTGTTGGAATAACCTCTATCGGAATACCGTCGGAATAACCTGTGTCGGAATACCACAATCGGAATACCCGTCGGAATAATGGTCGGAATGATAAACCCTTTTCCGATGGAAGCTGTCGGAATACTTAAACCCTTTTCTGATGGTTTCTATCGGAATATTTCCCACTTTTCTCGGACAAAACTCAACCAATTCAAGATTTTAAGCCAAAAAATGATCAAAAGACCCAAAATTTTTGTGTTTTTAGCCAAAGTAACTATACCAAATCTCTACCACAACTATGTAGAAGATTTGTATCAAGAAAAAACCATTAAAAACACAAAAAAAATTGGTTAGTGTAAAATGGATCAAAATAGGCGTATGAATCAAGAACACCAACACATAAAGCAAACAATCATCCCATGGCTCTTGATACCATTTGTATGATATGTAAATCTTGCTTATGTTTAGAGAGAGAAAGAGATAGAAAGATAGATGATTTCACACACACTTTAGAGCGAGAAAGTGATTAACTATGTGTAAAAATGAATGAAACCACACCCTCTCCATCAAAGGAGAGGGTTTATATACCCAAGCTCATGAGATGGGCTTGGGCTTACAATGGGTCGCCGACCTACTACATGTTGTAGGCTTGGCTTGGCCTTGTTTGCTTAATAGTTAACTAAACTATGAGCTATTACATATACTATTGTTGGAGTGACTGATCCTTTCTAATACGTAAAACGTATTTCCAACATAAACCTATGACCGAACATTCTTGTTTGACTCAATATTTTGAGGCTAACAGGAATGAACTCATAGTCCAGACCTAAATATTTGACTGAACTATTTTCGAACCTTTCTGGAGGGAAGCTATGAGGATTTTCCCAATTGTCCGGATCGGTTACACAAGCCCAAGAATTTACAAGTATCATTGTTTTCGCAGGAATGTTGTATCCGTCTACAATGCGATCCTCTGGGTTCTCTTTTGGAACCAGTATAGGCAAACCATGTAGTCTTAGTGTTTCCTTTAGTATCAATTTCAAATAACGCGTACTTTGTATGTCAGCCTCGGTGATTGTATTTCCCTTCACTATTGATCTCACTTCTGATTGCACTTTTTTCATCATCTCCAGGTTTCTCATTAGTTCGGATATTGCCCATTCCATTATCATTGAAGATGAACTCGTTCCAGCTATCAACATTTCCTACATTATAGCGCGCTCACACAACAATTAGAACTTACACACACAAGTTAACGGTTGATGTATCCCCTTTGATTCACCCAACCCTTGTTAATTGTTGATCTAGAGGGGCAATTATTGACTTTTAGTTACATAATTTCAAAGAAAAGTAAATCATACTTACCAGAACAATTGATTTGATAGTGTCATTCGTGATTGGTAAATCTAGCACACAAGCGTCTTTCCCCCTTAGTAGGACATCAACCAAGTCTCCAAAATTGTCGCCACTACGAGGTCTAGACTTGTGTTCCACCAAGATATCTTCCAAGATACGATCAAGCTTCCTTTGCATCTTCTGCCACTTAGCCTTCTTTCCAGAAATGACGTTAAGGAACTGGAAACTAGGGTAATTGTTGATCCCAAACTTAGATCGATTTAGCTTGTGCAAACGAGATTAGATCAAGTTATACACGTAGAGAAACTTTGTTTATGTATAAAGTAATTTAAGTGTTATGCGGAATTAACACTTAAACAAGAACACACAAAGGATGTAAAACAAACTTTCACTTGATTGATAATAACAAACTTGCTTACAATGAAAGTGTTTAACGTATAAAAACTTATATGAAACATAACCTAAAGGTCTTCTTTTATAGACACAAGAAGCCTTGCACAAGAGTCTACATATCAACTATTCTAGGTAAACATAATTATAGAAAATACAATGTTGATCCTATCTTTACTAGAAACAAACTAGAAACAAAATACGCGTAGACCATATCTTTCTATCAGTGCTTGTCTTCAACCTATCAACGCTTGACTTCTTCTTGTCAACGCTTGATCTGTCAGCGCTTGTTCTCTTCTTATCAACGCTTGTTTTCTTCTTGTCAGCGTTCAAGTGGACTGGCTACATTTTATTCCCAACAATCCTCCCCTAAACTTGACATCTACTCTAGTAATCAAGTTTCTGAATAAAAATTAAGAACTAGGAGGAATCTTACAAATCTTATCATATTGGTAATAAACATGCCTAATCAAATCTTTGGCCACGTCACTTGAATAGTCAATCTCCAGCTGTGTTGTCTTCATCTTGTCCAAAACTTCTTTGGACATGGGATACTGAGCATCTACAAGAAGATACTCAACAAACTTTGTAGAGCTCAAGTAGTACACACCAGCAGCTGAATACAAACGCCATTGAAGACCACTGATATCATCCTCAAGATCCTTCCAAACAGTAGGATCTTCTTCTTTTGGTGCACACATTCTCTTGAATGTTGACCAAAGTTTTATTCCATTGACTGAAGTAGGAGCTTCAGTCTCATACTTGGCCACCAACAACCTCCAAAGATCTACCAAGTCTTCTCTATCCATACTTGCAAAGAGAGACATACGAGTAGTAAATGTGTGTACCTCTTTCCCATACCTGCCAATCTTCCAAAACCCACTTGCATCTTCTTCATAGCTTATGATAGGGTTTCTGGCATCAAGAGGTAACACTTGTACCATATCTGAAACTTCCATGGGTGAGAGCTTGATACTCCTTCTAAGAACAGCTTCACTGGGAACCACTTTATTTAGATCTTTAGGAAACTCAAGTGAAACTCCCTTCTTCAAAGGCCTTGGAACAATCATTGCCTTCTGAATCTCAATCTCTTCTGCAAGTTCTTCTTTCCTTTCATCTGAAAGAAGTCTTAGAGTGTTCATTTCCTGCACTTTTGTCCAAATAGGATAAGCCTTGTACTCCAATTCTTGAAAAGATAATCCCTGCAATTTCTTGAAGGTCCATCCAGTTCCATGACATCTAAGTAACATGTAATAAATCTCTCTTCTATCCCTCTTCAGCAGTGAGAAAACATTGCTAGCCTTATGTTTCAGAATAACCTTGCAGTCTCTTTGAACTCTTAGAAGAATCTCCAATCCCAAAATTTGGTCTGAAATAGTCAAATCTGGAGTCTCCATAATCCTATTCTCCCAAGCATGGTACATTTGAACAACTTCTGGCATATCAAAGTCTACTTGCAATTTCAACTCTCTAAGCTTTTCCCTTGCCAATTCATCGCCATATTCAAGTCTTTCTGGTTGTTCAATTATCATCACACTTGAATCTGAACTTTCTTTATCACTTCCTTCTTGTTCCTCAGAAGTGACAACAAATAGTGATTCACCAACCTTCTTCATCTCTTGTTCCACAAGTTGTGCAGCCAACCTTGAATCAAACTCTACTTGTGCCGTATCCTTTGGAACTTCTACTTCTACCATGATTCCTTTACCCTTATCTAATGGATCAATGATGGGTAAGGACGATGGTAATACCTGTGACGACACTTCTTTGATGATAGCTGATGACTGGAATACATCAACCATATCTGTAGGTCTGTCAACGCTCAAATTCCTTGTGTCAGCGCCCAATTTTACTCATGTCAGCGCTTGATGTGTCAGCGTTCAAATTTTGCTTGTCAACGCCCAACTTGCTTGTCTCAGCGTCTCTTGTAAATTGCTCCAACATAGCTGTAAAAGACAAGTTTAAATTTGTAGGAGTAACCAGAGATGTATCAAAACCTGGTTGCTTCTTCAATGTAGTGAGGGCTTCAGCAACACCCAAAGATTCTCCATCATGTGAGCCTTTATCACTCACATTAATCTGCTCATCCTCCCCTTTGGAAGATTCCTCCATCCCACGCCGAGTGCTAGAATTCTCCAAAATGACAATCCTCTTCCTCAATTGCTTGAGTTCAAGGCCTTGTGTACTGACTGTTTGTACCAGGTCTGCATTTTGCTTTTGCAAGCGAATGTAGACAGCCGTCAATTCCATCAATGTGTATGGTTCCAATCTACCCTCCTCTAAAATAGGTATTTGACCTCCCAGGTTAGAGTCATGGGGCATGGATGAGGTCTTAAAGATGTTAGGACTGTCTTGGCCTGCATCTAAGCCAGAACCAATAGTCCCAGCCTCATCCATAGCACCAACCACACTTGTGGTGGTGGTTCTCTCTGCTACATGGCTAGGACCACTAGATGAGAACATTCCAGTAGTCCTTGGGTGTTTTTGTGACCTATATTGAGGTGGGGTAGAAGATGATGTGGATTGGGTGGATGTGGGAAGTTTAAGGGGTGTTTAGGTCTGTGAAGGAAAGGTGTCAACGTCTGGATTACTTGTGTCAACGCCAACATTTAAGGTGTCAGCGTTGAAGGGTTCTTGGTCAATTTCCATGTGTTGAGGTGAAGGCAAAGGTTCTGGTATTGGGTCAAGTTGTGGTTGTGGGTCTGGTTGGGGTTGCGCTGCTGCAATAACAGCAAGCATAGCTTGGGTGAGGGGTAATTCACGGTGAGGGGGTGAGTTCATCTTGGTAAAAATAGCTTTCTTTTGCACAGGGATCTCATAAAAATCATCATGATCCCTTGTGCAGTAATTTTGCACATCAAAAACCATTTGAAAAAATCTGGGATAAGCCAAAGTCATCTTATTCCCTTTGTTTTTACACATGCCATCAAAAATCAGTTTTGAATAATTAAACTTTTGCCCATTTGCAATGCACACAATTGCACTAGCAATTGATCTAGTAATTTCATTGTGTGTAGTACACTTGGGACTCAAACATTGTAGGATGACATGTATGAGGTACTTCCAGGCTGGGGGAAACTCTTATTTATGATATTTGTTTAAAGTGCCCTCATCAGGGAAAGGATAACCAAAGCCTGAAGTCCTTAATCTATTTCATTTATGGGAAGGGTGGTTATACCATCTGCATCATCAAGATGCAAAGCCTGGCGAACCAAGGCTTCAGTAACCACCCATGTACGCCCATGAACAATAGCTGATAATGTAGTCACATTATTAACTGTTGAGGAACTAACAGTGTTCCAAAACTGTTTAATATGAGTGACAGAGATGAGAGGTGTCACACACGTGAATTTTGAATCTATTTGATTTACGTTAAACGCGATGGTTCGGGTTAGACTTGTGTGTCTATTGAATGTCCCGATTGATTACGCATAATTTGTGTACGAATTGAAATTTTTATGAATAACGTTTCTATCAATTTCTATTTGAAAGACTTATTGTTAACTTACGATACATGTTAGGAGTTACTATTTTAGAGGCCGACAGTTAATTACGTCAACATAATTTCATTTAAGACTTCACTACACAAATTAAACATTTCACGCAAAATATTTTTGACACACTTAGAGATTACGTATATTCTCCTTTCACCAAATCTATAAAAACTACTAGTACTTGATTTTTCTTTAGATACAATACCTTTAAAAATACTATTGCAATTTTATAAAGACTAAGAACAAGCTCTTGCAAATAATATACCCATGATAAAAAGGAAAAACACTTTCCCTACTTGCACCTCAACATGAACCGACCCCCCCCCACCCTCTCCATGCAAACCTCACGTTTTACTCATGTTGTTGTTCTTACAATTCTATTTTGAATTTGTACTTCACCAACTCTTTTAATGCCTTGTACCTTTGGTCCCCTCCTTTTCTTCTACAACCGATGGACACAACCATCCCTCCTCATGTAGTCAACACAAAAGTACACAAGATTATCCTTTTTGCTGCCATACATCGAAACCCAACATAGAGTTCTTCCCCATGTAAAATGCAACTCCCCATGGTGTACCTACTTGGTTAGTCTTTAGTTGCAAATAAACCAAAAACCTTACAAACCCTAACTAAACAAACTCTAGTCCTAAAGCTCACACAAGTCCTATAAATACCACCACACTCTCATCTAAACACACACACACACACTCAAGCAAATCTCACAAATAAAATCACTATGCCAACTTGTTCTTAAGTCACGGCAGAATACCAAATAAGCAGGATGCTTGGGTTGCTAAAAACAAGCTAGGAATATCAAGTTTTGTTAGTACGTGGGTGTTCATTTAAGATCATTAGTCCTATTCCACCTTCCTCATCAACCTGCTTAAGAGCTACTGTAAGTCCTAAAACCTCATCTATGTGTTTTACTTGGTTGATATGATACTTGCTAAAACATCTTTGAAACTAAAACAAACTAGTCACGGGTTTGAGTTGATGGTTACTTGTATGAACTAAGTCTCGTGAATATGAAGAGACCACGGTTGAAGTCTATGTGAGAACCTAGACAACATGAACGAACTAGACAAGCCACTACGAGGCTAACGAAGTAGACAAAAACATGTAAAGACCGAGCACCCAAGTTGTTTAATCTCGACATGATTAGGGTAAATATGAACCTTAATGTTATGATTTTTTTATGTGAATAAGAATTTATGTGGACAATTTACTTGGTTGTATATACATGAATGTAAAACAGCCTGCCAACTTAACCAAAATTATATGTGTTCTCTCCCTGCACGAATGATTTATATATATTGTGTGTATATGTGAGTTTGGATGTATGAAGTTAAAACACATGACACAAATGTCTGGTTATCTTCATAAAATCACAAGTGGGAGATTGTATATGCTGATGTTTGTGTGTGTGCATGAATCAATAACAGGGAAATACTCCAACCCAAATATGTAGGTGCTATATTGATATTGCATGCAGATAATGTAAAAGACAGTGACCTCACATGCGAACATGTTTATAGACAGTAACGAGACAAGCAGAAGACACCTTTTACTTAAATCATAGGCTTGCGTATATAGTAGGCAGAAACAATGAAACAAGATACCAACAATGAGGTTCATGCGTGCGATACGTGTTTGTTTGTGTGTTCCTGCGTGCATGATATATACCCCAACTAGTAAACATGTAACTAAGTGTGGACATTTGAACGAATCACAAAAACATAAAAACAAGACGAAATCTGGTGGTGTGTGTATGCACAAAACAAGAATAAGCCAACTTCAAAAGAAAGGTTACTGAATGTGCTTCATGTGTGTATGTATGCTTGTGTATATGTCGAGACTTGAGACTAGGTCTTGCATGAAATACTTAGTTTGAATGCATGTAATCAGACGCAACATATAGTAAGAACCAGAGACATTGGAAATAGTTTAAATCCCTCAAACAAGCTGTGTGTGTACTTCCTGTGAATGGATCCCCTCCTTTATTTGTAGTAAGCTATGCAAACATGACAGGTGTAGTACTACCCATTATGGTGAACAAAAGTAAACGTGTAAATGTGTATGTGCATAGTCATGTAGTATAAGTACGCACGCATGTATGGTGTGGAGTTAGAGCAAGTTTGGAAAACACTGTGGGACCTCTGTCCTTGCGTGTAAGCAGGCGAACAATGTGCAAGAAAGCAATCAAAATAGTTTCCCTTTTGCTTTGCTCATTCCATGTAAATGTATGCATGTATTGCATGTATGTAAATGAAATTAATAAAACCAAAAGCTTGTGTGATGTATGTATGCATGTTAACAAAAGAAGGCATAATGTATGTAAAGTATTAGTATCATATAGACGGGACCATACTATTCTTTTGGGAAAGTCTGTGACTATACAGTGAGTACACAAAAACAAAAGGGTTTTTCATTTTAGTAAACTATAGTATGTGTGTGTCATGTGTGGGTGGGATCAAACTCAGAAAGGAGAGGATTAAGATACTACATTTAGTGGTGAACACAAAGCTACCACTTTTCTTTAAATTCCAATACTTCTAAGTTAGCACAAGTGATGACATGAATATCGACCCACTGCCCCCTTTCATGACTATTTTTAACTAAGCATATGTCCATGCCCCGTTGATCTAAAAGTACCTCGCTAAACTCGACACGGCCTAGTTTATAACGTGACTTACCGTTTGTCTTGAAGTTAAGTAACGAACTCACAATTTAATTTCAAAGTTGCTTGTTTGACACTTGAATGAAATTGAACCTTACTTATTTATTTTGTTGCGAGCACCTTACTTTGTCTAATTATTTTCTAGACTTAGAGACTTCATAAAAATGCGATATTTATCAAATATCGAAGACTTTGCAGCCTAGCTGTTATAACAAGAATCCGTTTATTTTTCGGACTATTATTTAACAAGATATCGAGACCCAAACTTGACCCCGTGACTAAATGTTTGAACATGAAAAATGTATGAAAACATTTTTATAAATCAAGAGCAAGTATAAATTATCAACCAAGTACATTGTACATTATTATTTATTTTATTTAGCCTAAGTACGGATATTTTACTTAGGTTACGAGTAGATCGTTTGCGCATTGTTTTGCGTGCCTTGATATTCCGTGCTATCTTTGTTGATCATTTCACTACTGAATCGAGGTGAGTTTCATAGCCCCACTTTTAATGGCTTTAACTATTTTGGGGTGAGAACATTGCTTGTTTTTAACGGATGAACATAAGTGCTTTAAACTCATACGTTTGCCTACATGATGTCTAAGTAGCGATATCCCTAGATACTTTAGCCCACTATCGTGAACCGTTAATTACTTTGTGTAAGCGCGAATGTTATGGATAGATCTATCGGGACTAACCTCCCTATCTAATTTGGTTGTGTGGCCAAAGTTAGATACGCTTACATTTGAGGATTTACAAATGCTTCGGGATAGGCATTTGCTCGGGCTCTTATTATTTCTTGTTGGTTGAGGTTAACGCTTCGGTGTCACGATCTTAGGCGTAGGTGATTAAAACGTATACTTTTGATTATAATCTTGTATTTGTTATAAGATTATATGCCGGTTGCCTTGGAAAATCTTATGGTTCATCACACTATTTAAACTTAAACCTATGAACTCACCAACCTTAGTGTTGACGCTTTAGCAATGTTTTTCTCAGGTATCAAGACGGAGGAGTGACATGGTTAGGCATGGGAGATTTTTAAATGAAAATGGTCGTGACTAGCGTATGGATATTTGGATCAATGTTAAAGTCTTTTGAAACAATGTTTTATTATGATCTTGTATAAGTCGCTTCTGAAACAAGTTTTATGCTTTTAATTAAATTAAAACGGCTTTTAAATAGTCGTTCTTTATATCTATGTCTTATGATAGTCATGACCGTCGCACCCCATTGTGTTGTATGACTCTGATAAATTGGGGGTGTGACAGATTGGTATCAGAGCTGTAGTTATAGAGAACTAGGTTATTTTACAAAATGATTTTTATAAACGTGAGTCAAAAAAATTTATTTATCGGAAAAAAAATAATTCTAGACTATAACTAACTCTCAAAAATCTCCAAGAACCACTTCACTCCACGTCTTCGATACAAGTAAGTTGTGACTTGAAATAGTTTATGATTTTTGCAAGTTAAGTTTTGAGTTAGATTGCTACGTGCTATTATCATTAGGTATTCCCCTTCCCATATTTGAGTGATAACCATAGGGACATGTAATAAAACGATTTTTAAAACATCCTTGTATGGATCGTTACGATACGCAAACGGTTTGTGCCATATTTATTTGAATGGTTTGTGCCATCCTTGTTTAAATGGTTTGTGCCATATTTATTTGAATGGTTTGTGCCATCCTTGTTTAAATGGTTTGTGCCATATTTATTTGAATGGTTTGTGCCATCTTTGTTTAAATGGTTTGTGCCATATTTATTTGAATGGTTTGTGCCATCTTTGTTTAAATGGTTTGTGCCATATTTATTTGAATGGTTTGTGCCATATATATATTTTCCTTTGAGATTAAGCGTACGCATACTTATATTTTAGATAGTCTGCGGGACTATTATCGACTATCGAAACGTTTTGTGTTTCATATTACTATGCGCCGAATTAAAAATATCGCCATGATTCCTAGAACGAAAAGTATATGAATATATTTATTTACCATGGGTTTGGTAGTGTGTTAATTTGTAGTGATACTTGAATCAAGCGATACTATTATAAATGTCGAGAGGAGCAACTATTTACTGGGTTCGGTAAATTGTTACTCCACTAAACATTTATAGTAGACTCGGTTGAGTAAAAGTGACCTACATTAATTAACGGTTTCGAGTTGAAATTGAATGCGACCGAGGAACGACGACGACGTCACTATTTAAGATGACATATGACGATAAAACACTTATTACAAGTATTACTCTTGTAATGCTCCAAAGAGTACTACAATTCAAAGAACGAATAAATTTCGCGATATAGGAACTATCCATAAATACGCTGACGCGTAAGTCAAATGGTTATCGAAGAAATTTTTATTGGAAATAAATTACGCAAAGACAAATCAAAGTTTTTATTAGTCCATTGGTTGCGACTAAGTTATCATGACTTTATTATAAATTTCGAAGTTACGATATAGCTATAAATTAAAGGGTTTACCCTTGGTTAAACAATTATGCCAATTTCTACATCAAAGGGATTATCGCGTTGCGCGATATTTGAGAACCCCAGATGTGAAGCGTGGGCATATATTGAGATCTTAAATACAAGGTATAAATATAAAACATTGATTGTAAACTTTATCTAAGATTGCGAGCAAAACGCTAGACGAGAGCAAGATAAACGAAACATATAAGATATAACGGAACATATTCCAAAATCAGAGAAATTCTTGTGATAAAATTTAGAAATTGCTCGAATTGAACATTTTGAATGATTATGGATTAAAAACATATGGAACAATTCTTGTGATGAAATTTTTGTGATAAAATTTTAGTACTCGACTCGTTTAAATCACATTAACAATTTTTCAAAGTGTAAAAATTGTCGAAAGGGTACGAACTAGCAATACTAAGTTAAGGAAAGACTTATGAATGAACAAGAACTAGTACGGGCTATGTAATAGTCGTAAGCCGACTATACCTCAAAAACATACTTACTCATCCGAGTTGCAAGTAATAAACGTTAATGAGAGGGAATTGCACAAAAATGAACATCGTAATAGACCTAAATTGATGAAAGAATTGATTAAGGATAATTGTATTTATCCATCCGTGCATAATCAATACTAAGAGAAAGTACAAATAATAAGTATGTGGAAGAGTATGTTAGAGGACTTTAACATTCCACGATTCACTTATTGATTTCCATTTAAGGACTACTTGGACATTTGAGTAGACTTACGGATCGATGTACGAGAACTTACTCTAATAAAAGAAAAATTTACAAGACATCATACAACTCATCCCTATTTTTAGAACTTTAGAAAAATACTTCGTTTCTACCTACCAAATAACCGTCGTTTTACATTTGGTGACAGGAGAAAAAGGAAAAATGCCTCTCATTTCGTTTGTCATTTTGCAATCCGAATCCGACAAGGAAATTACCCCCATCCGGAGCGTAATCACAATAAATTCGGATGACGAGCAAGATTCGCCAGTCATGATGCCAAATGTCACTACGGGATTTCCCTCCATCGTCCCAAATATTTCTACTACTACCATTATGCCAAACCTCACTCCTATACCTTCAACAATGCCTGAAACTTCTAGAAAAAGAAACCGTTCTTCATCGCCACCACCTAATGTTGCTCATTCCCCAGAAGACGAGCCTACTTCAGAAGCACTCGGATTCGATGCAGAACACCTGATAGGCCGTCTAGAGGATGTAGAGGGCGATGTTGATTTTCTTACCGCGCAAGATGAGGACAAGGACTTAGTGATAGCCGAGTTGCGAGAGTCTCTCGAGGCTGCTGAGTCCGAGATTGCAATTTTACAAATAAGGAACAATGATATCGAGGCTAGGCAAGCCGCGGATCATGCCCAGATTCAAGAAATCCTACACATCCTAGGTCTTTAGGATTTTCTCGCCTTTCTAATAAAAGTATGATGGTTTGTAATAAATGTATGACGTGTTGTCAAGACTATAAGAAGTCATTCATTAGTTGAATGAAATTTTGTACTCTAAGCTCCAAAACTATGTATGGAACGCAGTTCAAGAATGAAATGTATGAACTTTATGATACGATCCCTTGAAAATTGTATTACAATAATTGTGAGAAAAGTTTGGTCAAATTTGAACAATCGTAAGAATTGATAACAATGAAAGAACTAACAAAAATATACATCGTTTGTGCGATAATGTATACAGAAAAATTGAAATGACAGAACAAGGTTGCAAGGACCTCAAAGAGGTCATCACTCGTCAATACCAAAATGCCATTAGGGCCGTTGATGCGTTTGAAGCTAGTATCCGCACGGTTGACCAAACCATGGATCCTAGTGTTTACGAAAAAGCTAAGGAAACAAGTGCTACCCCGGTTAACACTTTTGTACCTCGAAAGACCCCTTCAAAAACTAAGGTAAATCATACCGTTAGTGGAAGGAAAGGGCCTTATGAGAGGAGATGTTATATGTTGAAGAACCACTCAAGGTTTAACACCGTGAAGCAAGGTGCCGAAAGGTTTAACCCTCACCCTATGACTAAACCAAAGAATCACTCGTGGAAAGCGCTACGTGTTCACCAAGGAAAAACTTTACCACCCTCTAGTTGTTGTGCAAGGACAAATTTCCGGGAGTATGTTCCTAAAACAACTCCCATCTTGAACAAGAAGTATCTCGGCAACCTTCGATATTGCCGCAAGTGTGACTACCACCACAAAGGTAGTTGCGCTAACCATTGCATGCTTTGCGATGAATTTGGGCACTTGGAGGGTGATTGTCGAGTGGTAAAGTCCCATGAGAAGAAAATGAAGGAACGCTACATGGAGGAATGTCGTTTAAGACAAGAAATACTTGAAATTGCCCAAGAAGGAAGCTCGAGGGCAAAGAGCGTCCAATACCCCCACCAACGTTTTACACCGTTTGTCTTCCAAGAAAGATGCGCTGACAATCTTCAAGTATCAACCCAAGGGTTTCTACCCTCGTCATGGATAGAGCGTGGAAGTTTATGTATTATGAACTAGTTTACTTTTATGCAAATCAAGTGACTCGACGTCCGTCGATGTTACCACCAACAAAACATAACTATGTAACCGTACTCCAAGTTTTCAATTAAATTGTGTTGTTTTATTTTTAAAGCCTATTTTGTTTAAACAACGAGAAAACTTTATTTTTATTTTTCATGTGTCGTAGAAAAACTCATCCGCCAAAATGTTTACTTAAGAAAGAACTTTCTTCTACAATATTCTCTTTACCTATGGAAGAGAAGTAAATAAAATAATTTTTCGTTAAAAAGATGTTTGTAGAAATATTCTTTAGAAAATATCAAAATTTTTTTTATTATTTACCATCGGAAACACTCATTAGTGAGAATAATAACAATTGTAATAATATAAGTTAGAAGATTAATAAAGGTATTATTAATCAAACGCCGCAACTAACAACGAAATATTTTTGGTAAGAACTACCATGTAAAGTTTTGGAACCTGGTTTGACGACCAACTCAATATGGAGAACAAAGACTATTGATAAACTCGACGAGAACTAGTACGAATAATTATGGGAATTATTTCGTCGATTGTAAAAAGTGAGCATTGGTAACAAATGAAACGCACTATGAACTAACTTGTTGGTTATGAAAAGTGGATAATGGTAACGAACAAAATGCACTGTGGACTACCAATATATGATTACAACCTCAAAGAGTCAAACTGTGATGAAAAGGAGGATGCAACCGTTTGTCCCGAGACGTACGTAGCCTGATCAACTACGTATGATCGTGGTCGAACGCGAGTATGCTCATAGTAGTCATCTTCAAAATGAAGTATATTAGTAGAATATTTTCAAGTTGCCCTATTTATCAAAGGAAGATTTATCATATGCTACGAACGTCGAACATTTTTATACCGTCCTAGTATAATTATTTTCTTCGCCACTATTTCATACAAGAGCGTATATGACACGCAAATACTAAGAGTGCCACTTGTTTTTGACGACAATTAAACTCAAATAGGTCTGAAGGTCTACGAAATTAATGGCCTATTCTATATCATGGATTTGGTGGATTAGGTTGGTTGATTGATTGATAATTAATGAAGAAATGAAGGAATTAGATGAGGGATTAGAGAGAGAAAGGAGAGAAGGGAGAGAATTAGAGAGAGAAAGTGAAAGATGAATAAATGATTAATTGTAAAATGGAATCAACAACCCCCTCCTAACATGCTAGGAGGGGTTATATATAGCCCACCCTACATGTGGGCTATATGGACTATACAATAATTAAATAGATCACGAGCCCATTACATAATTATCGTTGGAGCGACCGATCCTTCATAAATACGTAAAAACGTATTTCTAACAATCTCCCCCTAAGGGAGGTCGCTCCAAGAAACAAAGTTCTAAATAGTCTATAACTCGTGATCTATGCTAACTAAGATGTGACCGAGACTTTATAGGGAAAACGTATTTCCAACAATCTCCCCCTAAGGGAGGTCACATCTTTTTACAAAATCTTAAACCTAGCATCTATGCTTGAGTCTTCGATCTTGTTCTTGTGAATATGCTTGATGTGATCTTTGACTTTAGTCTTGAGCATGTTTCCTTGCCTTGACCTTGTGCATTCTTCACTTGTGATATTTGCCCCTTTGTGACTTCATGTTCCACATACTTATACTTTTAAATTCTTGAAAGCTTCAGAGTTTGATACAGCGGAAGACTTGACCTTCAGGCTTTCTTGAATTTGTTGAAGTACTATTTTGTATGTAGTATAAGCATGTGGTGACGACTTCTTCTGGATTGTACACCGCAATGCCACCTTCTTGTTACGCTGCATAAGACAGTTAGCAACAAAACAATATACACGGATGAAATGGCCTTGAACATTTCATTCTAATTCGGTAGCAATTTACCTCCGGTCGGTGAAGACCGTTGGACGATATTAAATATCGTACTTGTGGCAGGTAGTTTCAATAAAGAACCTCCTTGACAAGATTTCGCGGGTAAACCCGTTCTCTTTACTCGACCGTCCAAGACTGACTGCGAACGTAAAGAGTGAATCATTTGGATAATATTATCCGCATGATTTGAAGCCGTCAATTCATGTTCCTGGAACAAGTGAAGTTCAATTAAGAACCGCACCATCGTTGCTTTCCAGTTGTCACTAGCTTGATTCATAAAGAATCTTGCAAGTTACCTACCAAGTGCTGTTTGATGTTAACACTAGAAGGATTTCCATTCGTCACTGTAAATACTTAATAGTATTACTCTGAATGTTCTGGCAAGATCATTAAGATAATGCGAAGAGGCCTGGAACGAGTTTAAGTTCATTTAAGAATTAAACCACTGTTGCTTTCCAGTTATCACAAGTTTGATTCATAAAGAATCGCACAAGTCACCTACCATGAGCTTTTTGATATTCGCTCAAGAAGGATTTCCATCTTCATTGTAAATACTTTCGTATTACTCGGATGTTCAGGCAAGATCATGAAGATTTTGCGTAGGACTCTTTAAGATCTTTCTTACTTTTCACATTGTGTGAACAAGCAAGGAATAATGAAAGTGTGTCCTAATGAGATATTTGATGATCTCAAATGGCTCTAGACTCGATCGTGCATTTTGGATTTTTAGTGATCGGAGGCTGGAGAGGAGTGCCACCTTTTCAATACCAATTTAATCGGAGTGAATAAACCAGTAGATAATGTGTTGATCTCCGTGTGATTAAAACAAATACCTTTTGAGAGATATTTGAGTTAGCTGGGAAGGGTTGTGCATTGCATCACTGGGTCCATGATGTCTTTCTTCAATATCAAGAATCATTAAGAATGATCTCAATAGCATATGAATTGACCCGGTTTCTGCCTAAAGTTGTAAGGAGGGCTTCTTTCTTTACACCCTTTATCTTTACATTTCTTTTTCATTCTTCAACCCCTTCAATGCTTACCAATACGTCATCACTAGCACCTTGTTGTGATTGTTCCAGTGCTAACTTAAGTACTTGGTCGGCATTCAGCTACGTTCACAATCTTTCTCCATCTTTCCTAAGGACTACTATTTCTAGCTATGGAATGTCCTTGGGAAGATTCCTCCGGTTCTAGAGAAATCATTGGACTTTAACCTATCCTACCATCCTTATGTCACCACAATCTTCACCATCGTGAATAGAGATGTTTTGGGTAAGTGTATGTCACCATGAAATCCATTTTGAAGTGCAAATCCATTTTGCTCCCCCTTAACATATGCTACGATATCCGAAAACATTTTGCACACGTCGGGATGAGCTATCACGTTAAGTAAAACCATTTATGATTGATCAAATCCCATATTAAATCACATTTTCTCCCCCATATTAAAAATATTAACCCAATCGATGTTTTTAATATCAATTGATTTAATAGCATTTTAAGAAAATTTGGGAAGAAGAATGCAAGTCCAATTATCTTCATGAAATACACAAGCTCCCCCTCAAATTAATGAGGGTGTGCTGAAACGTAAATTAAATACCTTTTAAACACAAGTGTAAGGTATTTATTACGTGCAAAGATCATATATGATAATGAATTCACAAGATTAGCAATTTACGAGGTTGGACCTGAATGATGGAGAACATCATATGAAGGGTTCACATGGTTCTTGTTCACGAATGTTGGTCTCCTCGTCACGTTCCCGAGAAAATTAATTCCCGTTGTTGAGTCAAAGCTTTCCAGTGAAATGCTTGACTTGATTATGAAAAGCGGGTTACTATCTGAAATAATAGCAAACCATATGGAGCATGTTTTAAAATCATTTGAACTTCTGCTCGAACTTTATTTACAACCCCGTGTCATTATTGAATGACATTTCTAGGTTCGTAAATATTATCGATTCCAGAAGACATGCTCGTTTTATCAAAACGTTTTTGAACACACAATTTTGAAAGATTTAGAAAAACCTTTTGAGAAATTCTCGAAAAATTGTGTTCAAAGTTTTGAAAAACTATTACTTGAGCTTAAGATGTTGAATATCTTACAAAACGAGCTCAAGTCCGAGAAGTTGTAACCTTCCCGTTGTTAAGGATAAATTTATCATCGGCGATAAACTTTCCTTTTATCTGAAGAACGAGTCCTAAGCTGACATTTACTTAGAAGTCGTGTTTCATGAGCTTGAAAACTTTGACTGTTTTAACGGAAAGCTCATGACCGAGAAAGGTTAATTTCTCGTTACGAGGAAAAGTTCTCTTAGTTAAAAGATACACTTTCCTTTATGAGCTTAAAACTTCGAATGTTTTAAGACAAGCTCATGACCGAGAAAGGTGAATTTCTCGTTAAGAGGATAAGTTATCATAAACGATAAGCTTTCCTTTATTTTAAGTTCGAGTTACAGTCTGACATTTAACTGTAAGTCATTTACACGAACTTAAAACCTTTGAATGGTTTTAATGTAAGCTCGTGTCCGAGAAAATTTAATTTCTCGTTGTAAGGATAAGTTTATCATCGGCGATAAACTTTCCTTTATTTGAAGAACGGGTTACCATCTGATATTTAATGATAAACCATATACACGAGCTTAAAAACCTTTGAATGGTTTTAGGGTAAGCTCGTGTCCAAGAAAACTTAATTTCTTGTTAAGAGGGTAAGTTATCATTGCGTGGATAAACTTCCCTGTCTCTGAAGTCCGGGTCGTCGTCTGTCATTTAACGAGGAGCCATTGTGCATGAGCTTAAAAACCTCGAATGTTTTTAATTTTAGCTCATGCCCGAGAAAACTTAATTTCTCGTTGTTAGGATAAGTTTATCATCGGCGATAAACTTTCCTTTCTTTGATGAGCGAGTTATAGTCTGTGATATGACTATAAGTCCTTGTTTGCAGCTTAACCATGAATCCCCTGAGACATTTGTTTCTCTGATATCTGCTTCTTCAGCAACCAAACTCTAAGAGTGTCCTTAGTTGAACGGTACACAACGATTGGACCGCTTCGTTCTTTTGGAACATCAACTTTGGTACCTGCATTCTCATTAGGAGTTTGTATACTTTTGCATGGGTTAGAGATATCTATTTTTGAAGCACGTGGGGGTTCACAGTTGGCTTTACTTGTGTCAGAGGTGGCCTGAGGGGATGATTCACTTGTCTTAGTTGGCAATCGTTTCCTTTTATAGAAAATCTTAAGTTCAGGCTTAAGTGATGTATCATCCTTTGCAATTTCCTCCCTAGTAGTCTTTGTAGAATCGGAGACTATCCTAGTTAAAGGGCACTCGTTTCCTACAAGAGTGAAAGATCTACCAGTGGGGCGCCACATTTTACCAACGGGTTTGATTTTAGCGACCCACTTGGATTTGAGTCTAGCACGGGAGTTCACCTCGTCAAGTAATTTTTTGATACAAGCATCATGATTTGCCGTAAAGACACATTTTCTACATGTTTTACAAGTAGCATATTTAATGTCCGAGTAAGATCTAGAATCCCTAGATGATTGATTGATGCTCCTATGATTGGACATGCTACGGTTAGCAGTGTTGGGTAAACTAGAAGGCATCTGACTAGGTTTGAAATTCCTATCTCTTACATGTGTCTTTTGTTTAGCTTCCCTAAGATCATATTCATGGCAAACGTCATTTGAACTAGTTCTAGACGTAGTCTTGGTATTTTTAGGGAAACTAGAGGCAATCATATGATTTGGTCTTGCTAAAGCTGGAGTGATCACATTGGGCCTAGTTGCTGGAGTGACTGGTCTAATAAGATGAACCAAATCAACTTGGGAGGCAAACCGCGGTCTCGAGGATTGTGGTCGCTCGGATCTAAATGCAGTAGGTTGTCTGACGATCGGTTGTCTGACGAACTGATTTGTAGGCGGTTTCCCCAAGATAGATGGTTTTTCAAGCTTAGTGTCCACACTAGGTCCTTTACTTTTCCTTAAACCGTTTTTCAACGCAGCTATAGCAAAGACCTTTTCCTGTAATTGGGCCTTTAAAGTCTCATTCTCTTTGAGCACTCTATCTTGGGATGCCAACTTAGATTCAAGCAGTTGAATTTGTTTCAAAAGATTATCCTTTTCAGCTTTAGAATCTAGAACAGTTTGATCCAATTTTCTTTCAAGAACAACGTTTGACTTTTCAAGTTTTTCAAAGTATGTTTCAAATTTGACCGTTTTCTTAGAAAATTCAAGTTTGGCATCCTCAAGATCTTTTGATTGTTGAGCTACAATTGTTTCGAGCTCTCTAATCTTGGAATCAGAAGCAATAAATGAAGCAGTTATAGGATAATTATCATGATGTTTAGCATTCTGAACAATCTCTCCCCCATTATGACGTACATCGGATGAATCAGAAGTGGTATTGCTATCACTCGTTTCCATCCCATGTTTGTCATAATTAGGTTCAGAATTCTCAATATGCGGCATATCATCAGCATATACATCATAAACCACATTACATTGTACCATGTTTGCAGGCTCTGCGTCATAAATGGGTAAGGTGTCATCAAGAGAAATCTCGTGAACATTCCCTGACGTACCACTGGTATCATGTTGTGCTCCTGATTCCGTGCTCTTGCCATCTTTAGGCTCCAATTTTTCAACCGTATGACAATTGTCCTCTTGCATCTGCGGCATTGATTCTTGCACTCCATTATCATACGTTTGCTGAAGTCGAGATCTTTCATAAATCGAAGACGAGACCGATGACATGAGTTTCAAAATCGTATCACGGAAAACTCGAAGCTCGGTATGTGTATCTCGAAGAAACGATTGGCAAATCATTGAACTTTCAGGCTTGATGATATTAAATTGGAGGAAAGGCGTGAGGTGTGTCACAAGAGCCTTATATGCAAGTGCTGATGCAGAGTGATTAAAGTTGTTATTGTTGAGTTGCTCGGCGAGTTGGGTCAAAGTGGTGAAAATTGAGTCGATGAATATATGACGATCTTGTCCAAAGATTGTCACAAATTCGCTCCCTCCTTGAATCCGTGAAAGATTAACTAGATGATACTGAAGCATTCGAAACGAAGTTATACCACTTTCCCTAGCGTTGGCTTGCACTTGATGCGATTCTCCCTCTTTAAGTGTCGATTTTAACGATTCCATTGGTAATCGAGGAAAAATGATGTGGCTGTTGTTGTTGTCGGGTTTGAACAAGACGACGCGGCTCAAAAATTGTTATCGGCTCAAAAGATTATGAATAAAATCTGATCAAAAATCCGTAGTCGCTAAAAATAGAACCCGTCAAAAAATTTGTCACGGTAACTTTAAAAAATACCCGCCTTAACACGATTTGCCAAAAAAAAAAAAAAAAAAAAAAAAAAATAATAATAATAAGCCAAAAAATTTATAAAACTAAAATTTTAAAAATGACAAAAAAAGACAAAATAAATGTAACTAAAAATAAAAATTTAGATTTAATCTTAAAAATGCTTAAAAAAAATGTAACCAAAATTTAAAAAAAATAAGTGTAACGAAAATTTATTACGTTTTCTAAAAAAAAAAAACTAAATATTATAATGATATTCCAATATTTAAAATATCTAAGATTAAAAAATTAAAATAAAAAGAAGATATTGCGCTTTGTTTTCTCCGCCCTATCAACACGTGGCCCAAAACATAGATAACACAGCCCCACTGTTTCTAGATATATCCGCCTCACAAAACTTATACAAAACGTTTGTATCTCTCTTTCTCCTCACTTGAAAACACGCACACAGAAAATAGACCTAATCTCTCTCTCAATCTAATCTCTCTCTCAATCACAGATAACCGTCCCTCAATCAAATAAATCTCCTAACAGGGGTCACAGGTAGTTTTTCTTTAATGTTTTTAATGTTGGTGTGAGTCTCTCTTCTTCTGTAGCGTCCTTCTTGAGTCTGAAAGTTGTTTTATTGTTGGGTACGAGTCTTGGATCGATTGTTTGTCGAGGGAGAGTGGGGGGTGTGAAGTTTTGTTGTTGATTTCGAGAGTTGTGAGGGAGTAAGTCTGAGAGAGTTGTCGAGGGTGAGGGTTTGATGAGGTTGTGGGTATGAGGGTGAGGGTGAGGGTTTGGTGAGACGAGGGTCTTTCGAGGGTTTGTGGGGTGTTTGTTTTGGGAGTCGTGACGAGTGAGGGTCTTGAGACGAGGGAGGGGTTTTGGGGGATTTGAGTCGTGGTTGTTGATGTTTGTGTCGGGTCTGTGTGGTGTGGGAGAGTCGAGAGTGGATGGGTGTGAGGGTCGAGTCGGGGTGAGAGTCGTTTTGTTTATTTTGTGTCTGAGTCGAAAGGTGGTGAGACGAGGATGTTATTGGGGTAGTGTTTGTTTGTGTCGAGGGTCAGATTTCAAAAGTGTGTCTGTGAAAGAATGGGTGTCATGTCAAGTTTTAGGTGTGGGTTGTGGGTTTGTTTTTGGACGAGAGTTGGTTTGGGTGTGAGGGTGTCGGGGTTAGAGTCGAGGGAGAGGGTGTCGAGTCTGTCAAGTTAAGGGTTGTCGAGTCTTGAGTCTTAGATGTGTTGTCTGTGGATGTCAGTGTCGAGGGAATGAGTCTATTCAAAAAGACAATGATTTGCCCAATTTGTCCGTTATGTTTGAATGGATTGCTTCATTCGGAAGAGTTCCGAATCAGAACTTTTTCTTGATCCGGAAGTTCTTGGTTCGGAAGTTCTTGATCCGGAACTTCTTGATCCGGAACTTTTGGCTTGATCCGGAAGTTCTTGGTTCGGATGTTCTTGATCCGGAACTTCTTGATCCGGAACTTCTGGCTTGATCCGGAAGTTCTTGGTTCGGAAGTTTTCTGTTTGATTCGGAACTTAAATATTGATTCGGAACTTTTTGGTCCGGAAGTTCTTTCACCCGGAACTTTTGGCTCACTCGAAAACCTTGATACCAAATAGGAACTCGGAACTTTTCGACAGATTTGATGGGACTGAGATGGACAGAAACAATGGACCAGAAACTTTGGACAGTTGACCAAATAGGTAGTTTGACCAAAAAATGAAGAAAAATCCAAAAGAAAAAATGATAACTGATTAACTTGATTAAAAAAAAACTGATAACTGAAAAAGAAATAACAGGACGCAACTGATTAAAAAAATTTAAATAAAAAACTGATTAAAAAAAATAAAATAAAAAAAATAAAAAAGGATAAAAATTGATAAAAATTTATATAAATTGATAAAATTTAGAAAACATCCCAACTTTTTATATAAATTGATTAGTAAACTTGTGATAAAAAACAATAAAAAATACAAACTTTTTATAAAAAACACAAAATTAAAAAAGAGAAAAACAAAAAACTTTTATAAAAAAACACCAACTTTTTTATAAACACAACCTTTTTAAGGTTTTATATAAAAAAATTGATTTTTATATAAAAATTTGTGATTTTTTATCTAAAAAGTAAGTAGATTTAAAGATTTGATGTGATTTAACACAAAAAACACAAACTTTTTATAAAAAATACAAACTTTTTATGATTTAAGCATGATTAAATCAAAACCCACCAAAATCAAACAAAATAAAAGAAGAATAAACCAAACTAACCATTGCTCTTGATACCAATTGAAGGTCTACGAAATTAATGGCCTATTCTATATCATGGATTTGGTGGATTAGGTTGGTTGATTGATTGATAATTAATGAAGAAATGAAGGAATTAGATGAGGGATTAGAGAGAGAAAGGAGAGAAGGGAGAGAATTAGAGAGAGAAAGTGAAAGATGAATAAATGATTAATTGTAAAATGGAATCAACAACCCCCTCCTAACATGCTAGGAGGGGTTATATATAGCCCACCCTACATGTGGGCTATATGGACTATACAATAATTAAATAGATCACGAGCCCATTACATAATTATCGTTGGAGCGACCGATCCTTCATAAATACGTAAAAACGTATTTCTAACAAGGTCAGACTCGGAAAATCGAAACAATTTTTAAAAAAATAATGAGAACGAAACGTCATTTGAGTAAAATCCAAATTTAAAGGATATCCAGAACTCGCCATAACATAACCTATGTCAAAGAACAAATGAGACAAGATAAGCGTGCTTTCGTATATGATTGGAATACCGAAGCCGTCCGGACAAAAATCTATTTGACGATGTTTGAACATCACACCATACTCGTAAGCTTAGGAAATATTATATACCTTCTTCATAGAAGGAACCCGAACGAACTATGATATAGAAATATTATAAATTGTGCACCCGTTTTCCTCTCCATGAAAAAGGAGATAAACGAGGAGGAAAGCAAACTGAATTGATTAATTAACAAAATTATGTAATATTGAATGCCACATAAAAAGGAAGAAACGTCCTGACCAACATGTATTAAGACGCTCAATTGTTCCAGATTTTTGGAGAAACCGATTCAAGAAACTTTGACGCAAACGCTACTTATCACTACCAAGTAGACGGTTAATGTGAACGATATTAATCAAACTATGTGGAGCGATTTTCAAATGTGCAGTGTATAGTCATCAAGGTGAAAATGACAATCGAGACACTTTAAAAGTGGAAGTAATACGCGGGACGACGCAAAATTTAAAACTCACTAAACAAAACCGACGTCGTCAAGAAAAATTTGACATACAAGAAAAGACTTAGGGAACGCTATAGAACCGTGTACACATCAGAAGAAATTTTCATTCGTTTTAATCCTAACAAGATTATAGTAATTTTAATCTTAGCAATAAACTAAAGAAAAACGAACATTTTGAACACCATGAAAGGAACATAAAATGTAATTGACCTATTGTTTTGGTAACGACATCAATGTGCTAGTTTTGAGGACAAAACTCAACTTAAGGGATTACGAATGTCACACACGTGAATTTTGAATCTATTTGATTTATGTTAAACGCGATGGTTCGGGTTAGACTTGTGTGTCTATTGAATGTCCCGATTGATTACGCATAATTTGTGTACGAATTGAAATTTTTATGAATAACGTTTCTATCAATTTCTATTTGAAAGACTTATTGTTAACTTACGATACATGTTAGGAGTTACTATTTTAGAGGCCGACAGTTAATTACGTCAACATAATTTCATTTAAGAATTCACTACACAAATTAAACATTTCACGCAAAATATTTTTGACACACTTAGAGATTACGTATATTCTCCTTTCACCATATCTATAAAAACTACTAGTACTTGATTTTTCTTTAGATACAATACCTTTAAAAATACTATTGCAATTTTATAAAGACTAAGAACAAGCTCTTGCAAATAATATACCCAAGATAAAAAGGAAAAACACTTTCCCTACTTGCACCTCAACATGAACCGACCCCCCCCCACCCTCTCCATGCAAACCTCACGTTTTACTCATGTTGTTGTTCTTACAATTCTATTTTGAATTTGTACTTCACCAACTCTTTTAATGCCTTGTACCTTTGGTCCCCTCCTTTTCTTCTACAACCGATGGACACAACCATCCCTCCTCATGTAGTCAACACAAAAGTACACAAGATTATCCTTTTTGCTGCCATACATCGAAACCCAACATAGAGTTCTTCCCCATGTAAAATGCAACTCCCCATGGTGTACCTACTTGGTTAGTCTTTAGTTGCAAATGAACCAAAAACCTTACAAACCCTAACTAAACAAACTCTAGTCCTAAAGCTCACACAAGTCCTATAAATACCACCACACTCTCATCTAAACACACACACACACTCAAGCAAATCTCACAAATAAAATCACTATGCCAACTTGTTCTTAAGTCACGGCAGAATACCAAGTAAGCAGGATGATTGGGTTGCTAAAAACAAGCTAGGAATATCAAGATTTGTTAGTACGTGGGTGTTCATTTAAGATCATTAGTCCTATTCCACCTTCCTCATCAACCTGCTTAAGAGCTACTGTAAGTCCTAAAACCTCATCTATGTGTTTTACTTGGTTGATATGATACTTGCTAAAACATCTTTTAAACTAAAACAAACTAGTCACGGGTTTGAGTTGATGGTTACTTGTATGAACTAAGTCTCGTGAATATGAAGAGACCACGATTGAAGTCTATATGAGAACCTAGACAACATGAACGAACTAGACAAGCCACTACGAGGCTAACGAAGTAGACAAAAACATGTAAAGACCGATCACCCAAGTTGTTTAATCTCGACATGATTAGGGTAAATATGAACCTTAATGTTATGATTTTTTTATGTGAATAAGAATTTATGTGGACAATTTACTTGGTTGTATATACATGAATGTAAAACAGCCTGCCAACTTAACCAAAATTATATGTGTTCTCTCCCTGCACGAATGATTTATATATATTGTGTGTATATGTGAGTTTGGATGTATGAAGTTAAAACACATGACACAAATGTCTGGTTATCTTCATAAAATCACAAGTGGGAGATTGTATATGCTGATGTGTGTGTGTGTGCATGAATCGATAACAGGGAAATACTCCAACCCAAATATGTAGGTGCTATATTGATATTGCATGCAGATAATGTAAAAGACAGTGACCTTACATGTGAACATGTTTATAGACAGTAACGAGACAAGCAGAAGACACCTTTTACTTAAATCATAGGCTTGCGTATACAGTAGGCAGAAACAATGAAACAAGATACCAACAATGAGGTTCATGCGTGCGATACATGTTTGTTTGTGTGTTCCTGTGTGCATGATATATACCCCAACTAGTAAACATGTAACTAAGTGTGGACATTTGAACGAATCACAAAAACATAAAAACAAGACGAAATCTGGTGATGTGTGTATGCACAAAACAAGAATAAGCCAACTTCAAAAGAAAGGTTACTGAATGTGCTTCATGTGTGTATGTATGCTTGTGTATGTGTCGAGACTTGAGACTAGGTCTTGCATGAAATACTTAGTTTGAATGCATGTAATCAGACGCAACATATAGTAAGAACCAGAGACATTGGAAATAGTTTAAATCCCTCAAACAAGCTGTGTGTGTACTTCCTGTGAATGGATCCCCTCCTTTATTTGTAGTAAGCTATGCAAATATGACAGGTGTAGTACTACCCATTGTGGTGAACAAAAGTAAACGTGTAAATGTGTATGTGCATAGTCATGTAGTATAAGTACGCATGCATGTATGGTGTGGAGTTAGAGCAAGTTTGGAAAACACTGTGGGACCTCTGTCCTTGCGTGTAAGCAGGCGAACAGTGTGCAAGAAAGCAATCAAAATAGTTTCCCTTTTGCTTTGCTCATTCCATGTAAATTTATGCATGTATTGCATGTATGTAAATGAAATTAATAAAACCAAAAGCTTGTGTGATGTATGTATGCATGTTAACAAAATAAGGCATAATGTATGTAAAGTATTAGTATCATATAGACGGGACCATACTATTCTTTTGGGAAAGTCTGTGACTACACAGTGAGTACACAAAAACAAAAGGGTTTTTCATTTTAGTAAACTATAGTATGTGTGTGTCATGCGTGGGTGGGATCAAACTCAGAAAGGAGATGATTAAGATACTACATTTAGTGGTGAACACAAAGCTACCACTTTTCTTTTAATTCCAATACTTCTAAGTTAGCACAAGTGATGACATGAATATCGACCCACTGCCCCCTTTCATGACTATTTTTAACTAAGCATATGTCCATGCCCCGTTGATCTAAAAGTACCTCGCTAAACTCGACACGGCCTAGTTTATAACGTGACTTACCGTTTGTCTTGAAGTTAAGTAACGAACTCACAATTTAATTTCAAAGTTGCTTGTTTGACACTTGAATGAAATTGAACCTTACTTATTTATTTTGTTGCGAGCACCTTACTTTGTCTAATTATTTTCTAGACTTAGAGACTTCATAAAAATGCGATATTTATCAAATATCGAAGACTTCGCAGCCTAGCTGTTATAACAAGAATCCGTTTATTTTTTGGACTATTATTTAACAAGATATCGAGACCCAAACTTGACCCCGTGACTAAATGTTTGAACATGAAAAATGTATGAAAACATTTTTATAAATCAAGAGCAAGTATAAATTATCAACCAAGTACATTTTACATTATTATTTATTTTATTTAGCCTAAGTACGGATATTTTACTTAGGTTACGAGTAGATCATTTGCGCATTGTTTTGCGTGCCTTGATATTTCGTGCTATCTTTGTTGATCATTTCACTACTGAATCGAGGTGAGTTTCATAGCCCCACTTTTAATGGCTTTAACTATTTTGGGGTGAGAACATTGCTTGTTTTTAACGGATGAACATAAGTGCTTTAAACTCATACGTTTGCCTACATGATGTCTAAGTAGCGATATCCCTAGATGCTTTAGCCCACTATCGTGAACCGTTAATTACTTTGTGTAAGCGCGAATGTTATGGATAGATCTATCGGGACTAACCTCCCTATCTAATTTGGTTGTGTGGCCAAAGTTAGATACACTTACATTTGAGGATTTACAAATGCTTCGGGATAGGCATTTGCTCGGGCTCTTATTATTTCTTGTTGGTTGAGGTTAACGCTTCGGTGTCACGAGCTTAGGCGTAGGTGATTAAAACGTATACTTTTGATTATAATCTTGTATTTGTTATAAGATTATATGTCGGTTGCCTTGGAAAATCTTATGGTTCATCACACTATTTAAACTTAAACCTATGAACTCACCAACCTAAGTGTTGACGCTTTAGCAATGTTTTTCTCAGGTATCAAGACGGAGGAGTGACGTGGTTAGGCATGGGAGATTTTTAAATGAAAATGGTCGTGACTAGCGTATGGATATTTGGATCAATGTTAAAGTCTTTTGAAACAATGTTTTATTATGATCTTGTATAAGTCGCTTCCGAAACAAGTTTTATGCTTTTAATTAAATTAAAACGGCTTTTAAATAGTCGTTCTTTATATCTATGTCTTATGATAGTCATGACCGTCGCACCCCATTGTGTTGTATGACTCTGATAAATTGGGGGTGTGACAAGAGGAGCATGAGAAAGAGCATACCTAATAGGGGATGCATTCAAATACGCCACCATATGGGTGTATTGTGGAAACAGAGTATCATCAGCGTCCAAATAAGCAACCATGTTGTGTTGACTCCTGAATCCCAATACCAAGTCACTTGGTTTAAACTTTGGTGCCATTGTTGAAGAAAGCTGTTTGTGAATTATTGAGAAAGATGAATTATATGAGAAAATTTGTTAGACAAAAATATGAGATACCCTGTTTAAAAAAAGGAGCCAAATATATAGGAGAGATAGACACATGTGATTGGTCAAAAATTAGGCAACTATTTTCAAAATATAATGATGAAAATATTGAAAAGAAAATAAGTTATCTTGTGCATTAATTAAAAGTTATCTGCTCCCAAAATTACGGCCCCAAAAATCGTCAAAAATAACAACTAGGTAGGTACCAATGAGTGTCAACGGTCAAAAATAACCCATCAACGCCCAACGGCTATATTCTTGTCAACGTTTGCCAAAGCCATGTCAGCGTCTAAATTGGTCATAACAATGCTTGGGAAAATACTTGTCAGCGTCCAAAAATAAAAGTAATAAAAATGAAAAAGGACTTTAACAAAGTAATTTATCCTAGTGAAGATAACCTATAAATTGATAATTATTATAGGGCGGCAAGCACTGTCCAGTTATGCACACTTGCTTATGCAAGATAGACATAACAGTCCTCTAGTGTCCCTTGCTAACCAAAATTCTTAACAATTAAGTTATCTCATAAAATTCCTTGTAACTCCCAGGTAAAACCCATCATAAATCATTCCCAAGTCTCCCAACACACCACATCCAACTCTAGGCCAAAAATGTCTTGGCAGCATGCATAGTATATCAACTTTGCATGCTACAGTGCCTCATGATTTAGTAAACTAATTCATACTCACCTGTGGACACAATCTAGAATTGTGATAAGAGTATTATAAGAAAACCCAAAAGTCCTAAAGGTTCCTAAAACCTCCCCTTATACTGTGATACATATGTTGCCCAATAATATGCATGAATATAAAAATTTATGTCAAGATAAGAATATAAATATTCCAACCATCATCCATAAATTGAAACATGCTCCAATTGATTCTCCAAGGATCCATAAGCAACTCTGTATCCAATGGTACAATGCTATCAACGCCTGTACACTTAGATCAAAAACCACAAAACTAACATTGTTGCTGACAACGTCACGATAACACTTGTCAACGTTAAGGTAACCTTTGTCAGCGTTAGACAATTATAGTGGAAAATCTAACTTTTCAAAAAGACCAATAACAATGCATTATCCTGTACATACTTTTACAATAAGATCCCAAAACACATATTAAATGAGATTGATCATTCCAATACTTGTTACCAAGTATTGAAACCTTCCAGTATCAAAAGGTTTAGTTAATAAATCAGACACATTTTCTTCTGTGTCAACCTATCTGGTTGTATTAGAATGATGTACATGATTTTTAATAATGCATAAAGTGCTGTTATTGTCAACAAAAATCTTGGTATGCATGAAATTATACCCATAATCCAACAGCTAGTTCTGAATCCATAAGACTTATCCACAACAAGCAGCTGCACCAACATATTCTGCTTCAGTTGTAGAAGTGGCCACCATTATTTGTTTCTTGCATTGCCAAGATATCAACCTACTCCCAAGAAACTGACATCCACCAGTTGTGGATTTTCTATCAAATTTATCACCACCATAGTCTTTATCTGAATATGCAATAAGCTCCAATGGTGAATCTTTTGGATACCATAATCCAAGGTCTGGATAACATCTGAGGTACCTAAAGATTCTCTTGACAGCATGAAGGTGACACTCTTTGGGAGTCACTTGATGGCGTGCACATGCACACACAGCAAACATAATGTCAGGTCTTGAGGCTGTGAGATACATCAATGAACCAATCATTGATCTATAGTGCCTGACATCCACATCTTTTCCATCTCCAACTTTTCCCCAAGGGTGTTCTCTATCCATAGGAGTATTGGCCCTCTTTTCATGTGGAGAAACTCCAAACTTCTTCAAGATTTCTACCACATATTTATCCTGAGAGATGAAGATACCATCTTCTTTCTGCTGAACTTGTAACCCTAGAAAGAAGTTCATCTCCCCCATTACACTCATCTTGAATTTGTCTGTCATAAGCTTGGAAAAGTCTTCACTCATCTTTGGATTGGTAGAACCAAAGATGATATCATCCACATAAACCTGAACAAGTAAGACATCCTTACCAGTCTTCTTTGTAAATAATGTCTGGTCTATGGTGCCCCTTTTGAATCAATTTTCCACCAGATAAGTGGACAATGTGCCATACCATGCTCTTGGGGCTTGATGAAGTCCATACATAGCTTTCTTGACTCTATACACCTTGTCTGGATGTTCTGGATCTTCAAAACCATGAGGCTGCATGACATACACCTCCTCAACAATTGTGCCATACAGAAAAGCACTCTTCACATCCATTTGATAGACAGTAAAGCCCATGCAGGAAGCATAGGCTAGAAATATCCTTATAGCCTCAATCCTTGAAACTGGTGCAAAGACCTCCTCATAGTCTATCCCTTCCTTTTGTGTATATCTTTGAGCCACTAAACGTGCCTTGTTTCTGACCACAATGCCTCTTTCATCTTTCTTGTTTCTAAGAACCCATCTTGTCCCAATAGGTCTAACATATCTGGGACAATCAACCAGCTCCCAAATATCCTGAATAGCAAATTAGTGAAGCTCATCCTGCATTGCTTCCACCCAACTTGGTTCTTTGAGAGCATAAAAAATCTTCTTGGGTTCCTGTTGTGACAGAAAACAGGCAAACAAACATGCTTGAACAAGAGGGGTATCAACCTTCTTGTGTATATTGGCAATAAATCTTCCAAGACTCTGATGAGATCTTCTAGTCTGAACAGGAGACATCACATCTCCAATAATTTGAGAAGTGGGGTGATTCTTCATAGTAGAAGTAAGAACTCCTCCCTCAAAAAGTCTGTTGTCTTCAATCTCATCATCTATGTTACCAATATCTTCTTCAGACTCTCTTCCATCAATATCTGTATGATCCTCTTCATTTCTGTTTGAAGGTTCACCTTGTTCAAAATTGGAAGAGAAAATATGCTCAAAAGAGTTGTCAACGCCTGAACCAAGGTTGTCAGCATTTGATCCATCCACGCCTAAAATGGTGTTGTCAACGTTTGAGCCATCAACGCCTGAATTTGTCCTGTCAGCGCCAGATTTTCCTTTGTCAGCGCCTGAAGGACCATGCATGTTGTTAACCGATGATACTTGGGGACCACCATTTTCCTTTCCAGCAGCAGCAGCAGCAAAAGCATCTGTCCATATGGGAATAGTGACATACTCAAGTATGGGAGATGACTTGTCTGCTTGTGATCCAACCTCTTCATTAACCTGTGTACCTGAAACAGCAACAACTGGTTCTTCCACAACATTTGAAGTTACCTTCACAATGTCTGGATTAGTAACAGGCATATAATTCAAAGTCCTAGATAGAGGTTCCAAGTCAAACAACCAATTTGGACCACTTTCAGGATCACTAGGTTTACTCTCTAAAAACCTAACATGTACTTTCTCAAGTATACGTTTTTCCTTCTTAAGGTAAACCCTATATCCCTTACTCTGTACTGAATAACCCATGAAATAGCCTTCATCACCTTTAGCACTAAATTTACCTAAGGCATCACTAGTATCCAACACAACTACATGACAGCCAAAAGGTTTAAGAAAACCAATATTAGGTTTCCTTCCCCAAAGTAACTCATAAGGTGTTTTGTTATGTATCTTGTTGACCAATGCTCTATTCTGAACATAACAAGCTGTATTCACAGCCTCAGCCCAAAAAGCTATGGGAAAGTGAGCATCAGCCAACATAGTCCTGGCTGCTTCAATTAGGGTTCTATTCTTTCTCTCAGCAACCCCATTTTGGCTGTGGGGTTCTAGCAATACTAAACTGCCTAGTAATCCCTTTCTTGCCACAAAAATCATCCAACCGTTTATTTCTAAACTCACCACCATTATCACTTCTAAGCATTTTAACTTCATTACCAGTCTTCTTTTCAATTTGGTTAATAAAGTTAATTAAAGTATCAGCAGTGTCACTTTTCATGGCTAAAAAGAAAGTCCAAGTAAACCTAGAAAAGTCATCTGTGATGACAAAGCAGTATGATTTACCATTCAAGCTTTCTATATTAGTTGGACCAAACAGGTCCATATGCAACAAGTGAAGTGGTTTAGAACTAGATGCACCTGTTTAGACTTAAATGAGACCTTGTGATGTTTGCCTTTAAGGCATGCAACACAAGAGTGGTCATTATGGAAAGTCTTTTCAGGAAAACCATCAACCAAGCCAAGTCTCACAGGCCTGTTTATATTTCTAAAGTTAATGTGCCCTAGTCTCCTGTGCCATAGATTACTCTCATCAACTGAAGCTTTAGCATAAAAACATGACATGTTATTATTCATCCTAATTCCATTAAGATTCACATTGTAAATGTCCTTATGCCTAGGTGTTCTATAGTCAATAAATTTCTCATCTGGCATTTTAAAATCCTTGCTCAACACCAAGCATTCAGTATCAGTGAAAAGAACCTTATTTTTGTTATCACAAACTTGTGATACACAAAAAAGATTATAATCAAGTTCTTTTACCAGAAACAAGTTTTCAAAACGCAAATTGTTGGTGAGTAGAGTTCCTTTGCCTGTGATAGTTCCATATCTGCCTCCAAAGTAAACTTTATCACCATCCTTAATGGGAGTGAAGTTAGTGAGGTAATCTTCCTTCCCAGTCATGTGCCTAGAGAATCCACTATCCCAATAGCCATAATCATTCACCTGTTTTTGAATGCCCTGCACATAAAGAAAAAAAATTAGTTTTCTTTGGGAACCCAAGCCTGAGCAGACTTGGATTCATCTGGTTGTTCAACAAGAACAGACTTAGTTCTCATAACAACCCCTTGTTCATCCCTTTTTGGATGAAACACCCAGTTAACCCCAATTGGTTTTGTGATGACCTTTGAAATATAATTAAATCTGTTGCAGGTCATAGAAATACCATTAGAATTAGGGTTTTGATCTTGCTTAGGTCTCCATGTCAAGCTAGAAGAAGCTTTAGACCCCTTTCCCTATGGTTGCAAATATTTACCATTATTTGGTCTGGCAACATTTCTGTCAGCGTTAGATTTGGTCTTGTCAACGCTAAAATTACCCTTATCAGCGTTGAACCTAGGGTTTGCTACAGGAACCCATTGCCTATTAGACCATGTATTGGTCTTCTGAAAAGGTCTTTGTCCATGAGTGTTAGACCCTTTAGTGAAGAATGGGGCTGGTCTAACAACTTGTGGACTTTGCTCCACAAAAGTTTTGGGTCTGACAGTGTTTGACCTTTTCTCAGCGTTGACCTTGGAAGCGTTGACACACTTAAAGGCTAAATGTGAAAAGCTACCACAAGTGTAACAGGCTTTTCTAGACACAACTCTAGGTCTAGAAGAAAAGAAACCTGTTCCATTATCACTAACTTGGCTTTTTGGTGACCTAGTATTCCTATACATTTCTGCATACTTAATGCTAGGTTTTCTAACAGTGTTTGAGCCAAGGTCAACAGTCTTGCCAGTGATTGGGTTTGTTACTTTGATAGGGGTCGACTCATTTGGACTATCACAAAGCATGCCACCCTTGACAAACAAGGTAGGGTTGGCTTTCTTCCATTCATTCAAATCAGTCAACTTTTGCCTATATTCCTCTACTGGGGTAAGGACTCTTGGTGGAGGAATAAATTCCTCTTCTTGGAGTTCTGGTAAACCAGTCCAAGATAAGTCCTTTCTTTGGACACCATAGAAGTCCCCAACTGGTGGTGGAACACCAGAATACTCTTTCATCCCAATCCCAGTCATGTCCCTAGAATCCTTTTGTTTACTAACACATTCTCCTAGGGTTTGTGAGGCCTTATCAAATCTCTGATTTTTAAGGTCTACATTATCCTTATTCTTGATAGCCTCATCTAACTTAGCCTGTAATTCAGCATTGACCCTTTCCATGATGTTTCTAATATCATTACTAGCATTTAAATCATGTTTTAAGATATTTATTTTATCTTTTAGGTCAAGCTCCATTTTCTTATACTCAGTAACTGTCTTTTCAGTTTGAGTAAGAGGAAGTTAATAGTTAGAACTTGCATCTCTCAGTACTCACATCTCCTAACAATCTTAAAACCTCTTTGTTAAGTCTTTCAGTATTTAAACGACAACCCTTACTACAAAAAGCATCATCATATACCTCATTGTCTGATGAAGATGAGGAGTGTGCCATGAGAGCATATTGAACATGCTCTTCTTCTTCTATCTCAGCAACCAAAGCTTTATCCTCTTCCTCATCCTTAGCCAAATAGCTCCAGTCCCATCCCATACCATCAATTTCTTGCACTGCCACCATGGCCTTAGGATCCTGAGCCTTAACAATTTGGCTTGAGGGTTTTCCAGCATCAGATCTTCTTGGAGATCTGCATTCTCTCATAAAGTGCCCCATACGATGACAATTGTAACACTCAACCTTAGATTTATCAAATCCAGAAGTGTCCATAGCATTAAAAGTCATCTTCTTCTTGAATCTTCTATTCCACCTGTTTGCTCTTATACTAGCAAGAGCCATGTTCCACTTTATACCCATTTTCTCTAAATGCTCATCACTTATTTGCTCAAGGTCCTCATATGTAATCACTGAACCATTGGGTAATGAAGCAATGTATGCACACACAGTATCCAGATCCAAACCAGCAGGCTTAACTCTTGGTGTGTACGTGTCAGCGTCTGAATGTGAGGCGTTGACATGATATGATCCAGCGTTGACACATGTTGATCCAGTAACTGGGTGCATGTATGAATCCTTTTGATCAAATTGGCCTTCACTATGTGAGAAGAAGGCCATGTTACTATTGGTAGACTTACTTCCATGATCCAAAAGAGTTTCATTCTCCAACAGCCTCAGTTTGTTGTAAACATCATCGAAAGTAGAACTTTTGTGAGTGTTGTTGGCAATTATAGATCTTGCCTCAATCTTCTACGCATCACCAAGGCTTTTAAGAAAAGTGGCAATAATGTCAACATCACCAATTACTGTCCCCATGAAGGACAGCTTGCTTGTAATGTCAAGAAGTCTGCTTCTCACACTACTTAGCTTCTCATTAGTTTGAGCCTTAAAAACAGCATACTCATGTAAGAGTTGCTTCCTTTTCTCTTCCACAGTATCAGCATTACCACCATATGCAACTTCAAGGGCTGCCCAAAGGTCTTTTGCAGACTCATAACCTCTGTATTTGTGCTAATTTTCTTGTCCCAAAGAAAGTTTCAGAATGCTTAGGGTTTTCATATCAACCCTTTTCTTTGCTATGTCATCAGCAGACACAGCTCTACCATCTTCAGGTTTTTCTTTCTTATCTGCTTCAGAACATCCTTGAACAGCTGATCTTGTAGCAAGGGCATCTGCAATCTTTTGAGCTTTATTGAATGTGTTTCCATATTCAATAATCTCCCAGAGAGTGTAGTCATGGATTTGCAGATATTGCTAAAAGTTGAACTTCCACAGCTCAAAATTGTCTGCATCTAGCATGGGAATCTTGATGTTGTGGTTTGAGGAGGAGGAGGTTACTTCTGGAGTGGACATGATGTTTTTAGGGTTTTGTGAAAATTAGGGTTTTGGTGATTTAGGGTTCTTGTGTTCTTTTAGATCAAAGTTTCTCAACAAGCTCTGAAACCACTTGTTGATCCCAAACTTAGATCGATTTAGCTTGTGCAAACGAGATTAGATCAAGTTATACACGTAGAGAAACTTTGTTTATGTATAAAGTAATTTAAGTGTTATGCGGAATTAACACTTAAACAAGAACACACAAAGGATGTAAAACAAACTTTCACTTGATTGATAATAACAAACTTGCTTACAATGAAAGTGTTTAACGTATAAAAACTTATATGAAACATAACCTAAAGGTCTTCTTTTATAGACACAAGAAGCCTTGTACAAGAGTCTACGTATCAACTATTCTAGGTAAAGATAGTTATAGAAAATACAATGTTGATCCTATCTTTACTAAAAACAAACTAGAAACAAAATACGCGTAGACCATATCTTTCTATCAGTGCTTGTCTTCAACCTATCAACGCTTGACTTCTTCTTGTCAACGCTTGATCTGTCAGCGCTTGTTCTCTTCTTATCAACGCTTGTTTTCTTCTTGTCAGCGTTCAAGTGGACTGGCTACATTTTATTCCCAACAGTAATATGCGGCCACATTGAACGAACTAAATGTCTTCACTATGGCGTATAACGATTGTATGAGTATCTTTTGGTGTTTACATACATCTCCTATGGCATCCCTACTAACCACATTATTCACCGTCTCTATGATCATTTCCCTTAAGTTGACAGGTGTGTTAGTAGATGATTCGAGACCTATTAGGGCATAGTTAAGCTCCTCCTCTTGAATATAGCTAAAAGACTGAACCTTTTTGGCACTAAGAAGTTCGGTAGTAAGAACTTTTTTCATCTGTCTCCAGTAATTCCCATAAGGAACCCAACCAACATCTTAATCATCATAAAATAATATTTGAGAGGCTGTGGTTGGTGCTCGGTACGTGAAGCTGATATCGTGAGTCTTCAAGATCTCTTGATCTAAACGTGGCGTGGATATCACGACGGTAGGTACTTGGCCGAGCTGCAAATGAATGATTGGGCCATATATTCTTACCAATTTGTTTGGAACTTGATGCGGGGCTTGGCTCTTGAGCTGGTGTATGTTTCCGAGAAGCGGAAGCTTTGGAGGCCCTAGTGGTAAGTTTTTAGAACTCTTGGCTGTTATACATGCCCAACAAATGATTAAGAAAATGATAGAAGAAGCAATGTAGGAGAAGATGGCTAAATACTCCATGGCTTCAGATTTTATTGATCATGGATCTTTGTATATGTAGTTCTTCGATCAATAATGCTGTTGAAAAATTCTAATGTCTTAAATGATGTTTTCTATATACCACTATAGTTTTAGAAGACTTTTCCTATTGCCGCCATGATTCTCTGAAATTATCATATCCATTGACAATCTGACAATCTATATATTGGCCCTAGCCTACATATTATAGCAAAGTCGTTGATCAAGGTTCGAGCATAATTGATATATATTGGTCCTTTACGTAAATAAATAAAAAAAACAACGGTCATAACGCTTGGAAATGAAGTTTTGATGTACAAAAAAAGTAAAAAATGTAAAAGAAAACGTTTTTTGCATCAAAATTTTGTTTTGTGCATTAAAAAAACGTAAAAAACATAAATTAAAAAAAACCTTTTTTACAAAAAAAATTCGCACCAACATACCCGATCTACTGAAATTTTTGAAGAACTTTTTAAAAATTATGTTTTAATGGTTAGTTAATTAGTTAGTTAGTTAGTTATGATTGTGGTTTAATCTCATCCATTGATTTTAAATCAATGGCTGAAAATCCTTCTTATCATTCTCACCAAAAAAATCTCTTTATTTGATCTCTCTCCTATATATATACATATATATATATATATATATATATATATATATATATATATATATATATATATATATATATATATATATATATATATATATATATATATATATATATATATATATATATATATATATATATATATATATATATATATATATATATATATATATATATATATATATATATATATATATATATATATATATATATATATATATATATATATATATATATATATATATATATATATATATATATATATATATATATATATATATATATATATATATATATATATATATATATATATATATATATATATATATATATATATATATATATATATATATATATATATATATATATATATATATATATATATATATATATATATATATATATATATATATATATATAGTTTCAGCTAACTTCATTGCTTGTGTGACTTCTTCATTATGATCATTTTAAGAAAACGCAATACATAAATGGTAAGCATAAGTGATAAAGCTTCATATGTAAAGATGCACAATCTAACCTTGCTAATGAAGAAGTGTTGATTGAATAATTCTTATATCTCCTTTGTCAAAGAATACTCCACGTGTATTATTAAAGCTCTAGTACCTTCAGGGACGGAATAAAATAGAAGCAGGAGTAAGGTTTAACTCTTAAGGCGAAAGGTTCGAGGCTTGCATACTTCCCAATTGGATGTCACTGCAACTCGAATCACTAACTACTAACTAGCCGTTGAAAGAAAAAGCTGTAGGAGTCACATATTTTTCATTATTTTAGGAGCTTAACAAACAACATATTCGTATATGCAACTACAAAGTTGTTGCAAACACACCTTATGCCTTGTAAAAAAAAAGAAAGCCAAGAAATTAAGTTAGATGCCTTAGTGACTTGCAAAGTGAATTCCTCCGGGATGTGATTTCTTACGAAGAATTTCCCAACACATTTGCTGGACCAAATCATGCATCCACACACAATCATCAAGATTGATAGTAATGAGAAACTTGTTCATCAGATCAGTGATTCCACACTCAGAGTACAAACCAATATCCGTTAGTATATCTTTAACCAAATCCATGTCTCCACCTTTCCAGAAACAAGCGATATACATGAAGATCTCCTGCTTAATACTAGTCTAGCAAAAACTACTTCAAGTCTTCAACATCTCTTTCCAATAGCTCTACTCCTTCCTGTATAACAGAGAATCATAAACATTAAGGGCTAACAGGAGACCGCCAGCAAGCTTCACAATATCATCCACCCACTTTTCATACGCATGTGTAGGAGGGCCATTCTGAAACGCTGACTGAATAAAGAGTCTCAGAGCTTCATCATTTTTCATTTCTTCACATGTGTAAATTTTAGTTACTTTGTGCACATTCAGCAAGTGTATGTTTTTTGTGGTTACTATGATTCTGGTACCAGGTCCAAACCATTCTCGTCGCCCAGCTAAATATGTTAACTGGTCAACATGATTCACATCATCCAAAACAATCATAAGCTTCAAACCAAGTAACTTTGTCCCCAACAAAGTTTTTCCATGTTTAACAGTTCGTACACGAACTCTTTTCTCCTTCAAAATGTCATCAAGGAGCTTCTGTTGTAACTTGCATAAATCAGTAGTATCATCTTGCTTTGAAATGTCCTTGATGTTCTCAATGAAGTTTCTTCTTTCAAACTTCTCTTGAAGGCTATTAAACGCAGCTTCAGCTAAAGTAGTCTTCCCAGTTCCACTCATCCCACAAATCCATACAAAAAGAACTTTACGGGACTCCATACTCAAGATTATTTTTACTTCACCCACTCGTGACTCCATTCCCACTAGCCCACTGAAAACATCTATCGGTAATGCATCCGGCCTGTACCTTAATATTTTTGTTACAATTTCACTTATGACTTCTACTTCATTCCTGCAGATCGATAAGCAAACAAGACAGTAGGTAGCCAGAAAATTACAGTCCATCAGGATTCTTAAGTTCTATCTACTTTTAGAAGTGGCAAATTAGTTCTACTTTTAGAACCTTACAATTATAGCAACAAAAAAGGCAGATTAGATTGCTACCTGTGTTTTGTCACGTGCAATCCTGAGAGAGAGAGCCCACCTTCATAAAAGCATCTATCCATCTTTCCATGTTCTGTGGCACAATTTCAGGATTTACTTCATGACCAGAAAAGCCTTTTTGGAAACAATTTCTTTGATGGCGTACATCAGAGGGATCCACATGGTAAAAAATAAGAATAACAGTCAGCTTGCCAAGTTCTATGCAATCAACAATCTTTTTAGTTTCATCCAAACACCATTTTGATGTTGAAAAATTGTTTGATAAAACCACTATGGCTATTATTGATGCTTATATGGCCTCTGGGAGCTCGGAAGGGATGGAATTCCCAATCAAGTGTCTTGTCATCTTTGTAAGTTGTAATATCATTTCTAACTAAAGCATCATATAAATGGCTGGTGAAACCCGTACGAGTATCTTCACCTCGGAAGCTCATGAAAACATCATAACCTTGTGGTCTTGGCGAAGATGATAACGATACATATGGCATTATCTTTACAGCTTAACGGGATTATTTGTCAAGAATGTACTAATGATAAATTTTTTTGTTTGTACCGGAATATTTATTGAGATACTCACATTATGAAACTAATTGTGGTTTCAAAACTTAAATAATCGGTTCGAAGTGTTTGGTTTCAAAACATAAAAAAAAATTTAAACGTCTCAAAATAAATATCCACTTTTTATTTCAACCAATAAGCATAATATATAAATCACTGAACGATGGATCCAACAGTATGAAAAATGTTACTACAAGTGGTAGAATGTTTAATATACCTAATGTAAAACCAGCATGCTTTTATCATGAATAGTACCCTTAAGATCGTACGTACTAGATTAAAACTTTCCTTTTATAGTACGATTACGTTTATGTGTTAGGATTTTACGTATTACGTACGTGTTAGAACACGATAAGTATTTATTACGCACGAGCACGCAATAATTATTTGACAATAATTAATCACGAACATGCGATCATGAAATCATGAACGTAATTTAATCACGAGCTAATACTAATTACGTATATATATTTATTACGAACACGAATAAATATATAAAGTCACGGTTAATATTTAACGAGAACACGTAAAACACGAACACGAGAACACACGAGAATACACCAATATTTTAGACACGGAAAACATTCGGGTTACCCCTTGTGGGCCCCATTATCATGAAATTAGGGAGGGAGGATGGGCTTAGCCCATCAATTTTTCACTAAAAGGAGGTTAAGGAATTTACACTACTCATTTTTTCTACAGAAAACCTAAAATCCTCCTCCTCCTTCTTTTTTCTCTTATGGCCGCCACCTTCAAACACACCAAAAAGGGGGTGTTTGTTGATCTTGGATCTTGGAATTCTTGTTGGTGTTCGTGTTTGTTCTTCATTCTTTTGATCCACGTAATCGGTAAATCCTTTTAAACCTTTTTCTTTTAATTTGATCTTTTATTAATTAAGAACATGTTATGTTTTTTTTATAAAACCTAATTAGATCATAGATCTAACATGATTTGGGATTTAATAAAATCAATAGTAATGTTTTAAGGGGTGTTTGTTTTGGCCGCAGCCTACACCGAACCCGAGGGGGTTTCGGTTTGGCCATCCGACCATCACCGAGACCATATGGTCCCGGTTGGTTGGTATGGGTCCCACGGCAGCATCAAGACAAGGGGTACCCCGATTTGGTTTGGGGTATGGTGTCAATTTCATGTTTGGTTCATGGTTTTTAGTCTAGATCCGGTTCATGGTGTATGTTTAGTTTTTATTTTTTTTATGATCTTATGTTAAAATTAAATTAATAATGTGACATGATTAATTTAATTACATGACTTAGGTTATTTTAATTATTAATAATCATGAAATTATTTAACCTAAGTATTTTTATATTTTAGACTTATAATTAATTAATTATTTAAAAACCATGGTTATAATTAATTAATTTACATGACTTAGGTTATATTATTAATAAATAATAATACATGTTTTAACCTAAGTATTTAACTTTATTTAATTAAAAACATGTTATACTTTAATTAAATATTTTAACCTATAGTTTAATTTAATTACATGAAATAATTATTCAACTATACATTACATCATATGACTTAGAAAATAATCATGAAAACACTTAGGCTTATATACTTAGCTTATTTAACCAGCTTATTTCTAATTACGGAAACTTTCTATTTTTAGAAACTTAATTAAATACGGCAGCTAATCTATTTATGGAAACCTTCTATTTAGAAACTTATTTATTTCAGACAACTAATCTATTTATGGAAACTTATTTAATTAAGGTAGCTGATCTGTTTATGGAAACTTTCTATTTTTAGAAACTTATCTATTTTAAGCAGTAATTCTATTTTTGAAAACTTTCTATTTTTGGAAACTTTCTATTTTTGGAAACTTTCTATTTTTGGAAACTTTCTATTTTTGGAAACTTTCTATTTTTGGTAACTTTCTATTTTTGGAAACTTTCTATTTTTGAAAACTTTTTATTTTAGGAAACCTGCTATTTTTGGAAATTTACTTATTATTACATAGTAAGTATAATAATACATGAAATACCAGAAATACTTAATTAGATTAAACAGAATATAAGATAAACACAGTTTAAGGGTTTAAAACAGTAAAACATGGTAAGAACACATAAAATAAGCTAAGACATGACACGAAACCAGCTATGTATTTAGTAAGCAGATACTTATTCATGTATGTATTTATGTAGCACTAGTGATACGGAAGTAGGATTCCGCTCAGTTCATCTTCTTCGTTCACTGGACATAAGGTACGGATTCCCGTCCTTTCAGTATGGACATTCTTTCCTTATTAGGATTCCCCGTATGCAGCCAAATGTCTTCCCGTAGTATAAGTTATGTGTTTGATTTGCTTATGTTTAATTAAGAATACCTATAGCCATATACATGCATGACCAGTTTCACCTAGTTATGGAGGTACCATAACCATAACATTAGAGGCACTGATGTTATGACTTCACCACGGCGGAGTGATTGCTCGTGGCGTCCCTTCAACTTTTGGCCATTTATATTATATTTATCATGTGGGGCGTATGGGTGCATCCTAGTTACATGTTTTCAGTCAGGATTTCATGGTGAATGTGGTGTGTGCCTTGCATCCTTCACAAGGAGCTGATCCCTCCTACCCAAAAACCAGTATATTAAATTAGAGGCAGCCCCTCTAATTTGCATGATGAGGTCACCCCTCCAAGTATTCATGCACGGTGGATTTTCATGACCTATATTGGCTTATGGTAAAATATGTTAAACAGTTTTCATATGATAAACATAAGGCTTTTCAAACTATTAAACTAGTTTTATGAACATGTTCCAGGTTTTCCAGGACTTATTCATTTCCGCTGCTATTAAGTCTTTATTATGCTTAGTCATTCATAATATGTCTATATCCGTGCACTGAGCGTTTTGCTCAGCCGTTACTTTCCTTTCCATGTCCCAAAACGGTAGGTACCCTAGGGAAGACTCGAGCATTTGGAGGACGTGCATAGGATGGAAGCTGCTAGAGACTTCTTTTCCTTCTTGCCCTCATATACTTATGCTTGTTTAGTCTTTCATTCATTTCTTTTGCTTTATTATGTTTTGGGCTTATGTTGGGAACCGATGTTTGATTCCGGTTATCCCTATGGTCATGTAATGTTTTAGACATTTATCCTTGTATGCTTTGATGACACGCCATAATTACGCGTGACATTCCATTATCAAAATGGGGTGTTACAATTATGGTATCAGAGCCAAGTCTTCGACCTGTAGGCTCTAAAACTCGACCTGTGACTAGTGGGTAGTCACCAGGAGCTTCCTAAGCCAACGTTTGTTATTCTACGTATTGATGTTTTCAGCGCATTGTTGCTTTAACCATGATGTTTTCAGCACCTTGAGGTTTTAACCTTGATGTTTTCATCGATATTGTTTTACTAATATGGATGGACAACCGTCATTCATATTTAGTTATGTGTCATTGTTTCATGCATAATGTTCCTTGTGAACTGTGACTATGCGGACTGAACCTCAGTAGTTCATAATTAGTCACATAAATTTTTTTTCTGATAACTTTTGACAGATAAGTTTCATTTATTTATGTTTCATGTATCATTGATGCAGGGATTATGACTAAGTATTGGTTGGTACAGGACTGGCCCTATTTAGTCGCATGTGCTTTTATCGAAACTTTTAACTTTGGGACCGACCCATAGGCGTCCCCTCGCCATGTATTTTGTTTTGGGACCGACCCATAGGCGTCCCCTCGCACATATAAAGGTTTTTATAAACTACATTACGCATTCATGCACTGTTTTTCATGCATAAAATTTTTTCTCATGATTTAAATTGGCATAAAATATTTTTTCATATCCCCTCATAAGATAATATGTTTTTAGTCAAGTATGTTTTCATACTGTCATGGTTAACTTCAGTTCATGCTGATTATGTTATACACTCCTTCATGTTGAATTGTTCATGTTTCTTCATGATAATTCCGTCTTCATGTTGATTACGTCTTACGCCTCTTTTGTTATTTATGCTTTCACGCAAAACATTGTTGGATTTCATTGAATTCTGCTTTCATGATAGTCATGGTTGGTTTTCATTGATCATGCTGTCAGGCAAATCATCGTTGAATTTTGTGTAACCACACTTTAACGCTTCTCGATATAACCAAAATGATGTCTATGCTAATACTGCCAGGTTATCATGATGGTTTTCCTAACCGTTTAACCGATATACTTTCCTTAAATCATGATAAAAGATCGACCACATACCGATCATTTCATGTGCATTCCACGTGTACTCCACGTACCGTATTTCATGTGTATTACACGTACCTTGATCCAAGTGTATTCCACTTGCAATACTTCACGAGTATTCGTTAGTCGATTCTGAATCACCTCAGGCGTATTTTCAATTTGCTGATATTCTACAAGATTGCTGATGCCGCTCATAACTGGGAGATGTTACTAAAGGTTGATGTTGCTGACGTTCGGAGACGCTACGAGATGCGGATGTTGTGCACAACCTGGAGATCCTACTAGACGAAGACAAAGGCGTCAGAGCAAAGCAATTGGACGAGAAGATGCTTCACCATCAGACAATTTCCATCAATCATTGTCCCTAATTCTTAGTTACATGTCACACGTCATTCGGCTGTCATTTCAGCCATATGAGTGCAAACCGGTACTAGCCGGCCACTCAGCCGAATAGTTACATGAATCACGGTCATGAGAATGACCATCATGGAATTGACAGACAGTACGATAGTAACCACTACTATGACAGCAACTATCCTAGAAATCGCAACCGAAACTCTGGCCACGGACGTGATCAGAAATACAAGGATTAGTAGTCCAACCGATCCGCCAATTCTGGCATAATAACCTTATATTGTGGTTATATTTGTTTCACATCTCGAGACACATGTCAAGACATCAGTCAAGACACATGTCTCACGTATACTTTCTGAAGACACATGTCAAGACATCAGTCAAGACACATGTCTCACGTATACCTCCTGAAGACACATGTCAAGACACTAGTCAAGACATATGTCATGCTTATAGTTCCAAGAAACGAGTCAAGACACATGAATCACGTCCAACTATGGAACATTTCTAAGAAATTCAGGGTACCCTCCAAGGGTATATCTATTTTGTTGTGCCATGTATTAATCAGGCCACAAAAATTTCAATACCATTATCGGCGCATCAGTGAGAACTGTCACGTTGCCGATGTCACTTTCATTTCTTTCACCATAGTTCATATATTCATGACCATGAAGGACGCCTTTCGTATTCCCACGCATACGAAGGTTTTCCTTCAGTTTAATGATGAGATCCAAGCTGCTAACGCATTTCCTCGGACAGACACGAAATGAATTTTATCCTAATTATGGACTATGAACAACACACCATGCTACGATTCATAATTATGTACAGTAGTGTTCAGGCCCCTGAATACATTCAGCTTGATTCTCCATCAGGAAAATCTGTACAAATTATCTATGCTTCCCAAGCATGTGCTTTGTTATCCATGATTGCTAAAATTTTCAAGTGGTCAGTAACACACGACTACTAAAGTCCTTTTACGCATAACCAACGGATTATTCCAAAATTGTTCCTTACACTCCAGAAGAACCTTCAAGGAGAAGGACGGTAACATAAGATTATGTGTCGACTACCGTCGATTTTTAAACAAATCACCAGTTACGACCGTTACTCTCCTCCATGTATTGACAAGATCGGATTCATGATCATGCTGCCAATAGTGACGGGTGAAAGAGCAGGACATGTCCATGACTGCTATTCGTGCACGACTCGGTCATGCTAGATTTATGATTTTGAATTAGTCTCATCAATGCTCCAACAGCATTATGGACTTAATAAATTGAGTTTCCATGAACTCATAAGCAAATTCATCAGAGTTTTCATTAAGGATAACCTAATTTCCTCTAAGCCTAGAGAAGAACAGGAAGACAATATATGCACTATATTGCAAATTCTATGACAAGAGAAATTTTACCCTAGAAAGTTTTTTCCAATATCAATTCTGTTTGATTTCAGTGACACGCTGAATCACATGGCTTTCTACGGTTAATCTTACCATGACTCAGCTTATGCGTAAAGGAGAGAACCCTACACTACATTAGGTGTTCTAGAAAATCCTACGCTAAGAGAAGTTTCGATTCATAAACTCCGAGTTTCGCAAACTCCTATGTATCAAGTTCGATGAAGTTAGATACAGTTACGTTCATATCTTCATACCTGTCATACAAACAGGTTAAGATAGGACACCAACAGACTGGGATGTTTTAATCATATGAAATTGTGAATCGAAAAGGGACAAGATCTCCATGGATTTTAGTTACCAGATTTCAGCAAACTCAGAAGAAGCATGATGCTATCTGGGTTATTGTCAACAGTTTGATCAAGTCTGCAGAATCCTTACATCCATACGGATTTCAGAACCAACAGATTGATCGGACATGTTCCAGCCAAGGCTCATCCGATCACTTGGCAATCCCTCAGTTATCAGGTCAAACAAATATTCATAATTGTGGTCCTAATTTACTTCACATCCTTGTTCAAATTTCACGACTTGCTTTCACGCTCGTGTTCATGACACTATTCACGTTCATGATCGTATCTTAGCTTACGATTTTACGTTCATTTTTCTCATTTGGGAAGTTTGCAAGAACTTGAGAGACCAGACCCAAGTTTAGTATAACTCTCCATCATCAAATAGACGTTTCACGTCATATTCCACGTCTCACCTTGTAGCGTTTGGCATTACCGCCATTATATTCTATGATCACGATATGTTTCACATGTCATGTTCATTCCACGTTCCTCATATCATGATCAAGATATGTTACACATATCATGGATCACGATATGTTTACTCATACTACACTCGCCATATCTCCACGTAGCACGTTCAAAATTTTTCACGTATCACGTTCAAAAATTTTCACGTACTACGTTTCTTTATGTCTCGCTTATCGTTTATAATTATCAGTTAAGTCAGATTGTCTTGCATCGTAACGTTTCAGTTACCCTAGCACGTTAACTCTTATTTTCCTCGATCGAATTTTGGGGAACTACCTTCTGTTGATAACCAAGAATTTCTTCGTATTCCAAGTCAAGGTCAGGAGGACCAAGATTTATCATTAGTGTCAAGATCTTCTGAAGGAACCGTTCCAAGAGGGAGGCCACTTGGAAACGGACAAGTTCATCCGGACTTTTATCCGTTTTCTCTCATCAATTAGATATGTCCTTTCAGTCACGTCACGTTCCATGTCCTTCCAAGGCATGTCACGTTCCGCGTTCCTTCTGCCAGGAAACCCGCACGTTAAATTATCTTACATACCCTCTCAGTTTGATTCGGGTATGTTTCTCTTTCAGTTAGGTTACCTATAATTCGGGGACGAATTATTCTTTTTAGGGGGGAAGAGTTGTAAAACCCGCATGATTTTATCATGAATAGTACCCTTAAGATCGTACGTACTAGATTAAAACTTTCCTTTTATAGTACGATTACGTTTACGTGTTAGGATTTTACGTATTACGTACGTGTTAGAACACGATAAGTATTTATTACGCACGAGCACGCAATAATTATTTGACAATAATTAATCACGAACATGCGATCATGAAATCATGAACGTAATTTAATCACGAGCTAATATTATTTACGTATATATATTTATTACGAACACGAATAAATATATAAAGTCACGGTTAATATTTAACGAGAACACGTAAAACACGAACACGAGAACACACGAGAACACACCAATATTTTAGACACGGAAAACATTCGGGTTACCCCTTGTGGGCCCCATTACCACGAAATTAGGGAGGGAGGATGGGCTTAGCCCATCAATTTTTCACTAAAAGGAGGTTAAGGAATTTACACTACTCATTTTTTTTTCTTCAAAAGAATTTTACAGAAAACCTAAAATCCTCCTCCTCCTTCTTTTTTCTCTTATGGCCGCCACCTTCAAACACACCAAAATGGGGTGTTTGTTGATCTTGGATCTTGGAATTCTTGTTGGTGTTCGTGTTTGTTCTTCATTCTTTTGATCCACGTAATCGGTAAATCCTTTTAAACCTTTTTCTTTTAATTTGATCTTTTATTAATTAAGAACATGTTATGTTTTTTATAAAACCTAATTAGATCACAGATCTAACATGAATTGGGATTTAATAAAATCAAAAGTAATGTTTTAAGGGGTGTTTGTTTTGGCCGCAGCCTACACCGAACCCGAGGGGGTTTCGGTTTGGCCATCCGACCACCACCGAGACCATATGGTCCCGGTTGGTTGGTGTCGGTCCCACGGCAGCATCAAGACAAGGGGTACCCCGATTTGGTTCGGGGTACGGTGTCGATTTCAGGTCCGGTTCATGGTTTTTAGTCTAGATCTGGTTCATGCTGTATGTTTAGTTTTTATTTTTTTTATGATCTTATATTAAAATTAAATTAATAATGTGACATGATTAATTTAATTACATGACTTAGGTTATTTTAATTATTAATAATCATGAAATTATTTAACCTAAGTATTTTTATATTTTAGACTTATAATTAATTAATTATTTAAAAACCATGGTTATAATTAATTAATTTACATGACTTAGGTTATATTATTAATAAATAATAATACATGTTTTAACCTAAGTATTTAACTTTATTTAATTAAAAACATGTTATACTTTAGTTAAATATTTTAACATATAGTTTAATTTAATTACATGAAATAATTATTAAACTATACATTATATCATATGACTTAGAAAATAATCATAAAAACACTTAGGCTTATATACTTAGCTTATTTAACCAGCTTATTTCTAATTATCGAAACTTTCTATTTTTAGAAACTTAATTAAATAAGGCAGCTAATCTATTTATGGAAACCTTCTATTTTTAGAAACTTATTTATTTCAGGTAGCTAATCTATTTATGGAAACTTATTTAATTAAGGCAGCTGATCTATTTATGGAAACTTTATATTTTTAGAAACTTATCTATTTTAAGCAGTAATTCTATTTTTGGAAACTTTCTATTTTTGGAAATTTTCTGTTTTTGGAAACTTTCTATTTTTGGAAACTTTCTATTTTTGGAAACTTTCTATTTTTGGAAACTTTCTATTTTTGGAAACTTTCTATTTTTGGTAACTTTCTATTTTTGGAAACTTTCTATTTTTGGAAACTTTTTATTTTAGGAAACCTGCTATTTTTGGAAAGTTATTTATTATTAAACAATAAGTATAATAATACATGAAATACCAGAAATACTTAATTAGATTAAACAGAATATAAGATAAACACAGTTTAAGGCTTTAAAACAGTAAAACAAGGTAAGAACACTTAAAATAAGCTAAGACATGACACGAAACCAGCTACGTATTTAGTAAGCAGATACATATTCATGTATGTATTTATGTAGCACTAGTGATACGGAAGTAGGATTCCGCTCAGTTCATTTTCTTCGTTCACTGGACATAAGGTACGGATTCCCGTCCTTTCAGTATGGACATTCTTTCCTTATTAGGATTCCCCGTATGCAGCCAAATGTTTTCCCGTAGTATAAGTTATGTGTTTGATTTGCTTATGTTTAATTAAGAATACCTATAGCCATATACATGTATGACCAGTTTCACCTAGTTATGGAGGTACCATAACCATAATATTAGAGGCACTGATGTTATGACTTCACCACGGCGGAGTGATTGCTCGTGGCGTCCCTTCAGCTTTTGGCCATTTATATTATATTTATCATGTGGGGCGTATGGGTGCATCCTAGTTACATGTTTTCAGTCAGGATTTCATGGTGAATGTGGTGTGTGCCTTGCCTCCTTCACAAGGAGCTGATCCCTCCTACCCAAAAACCAGTATATTAAATTAGAGGCAGCCCCTCTAATTTGCATGATGAGGTCACCCCTCCAAGTATTCATGCACGGTGGGTTTTTATGACATATATTGGCTAATGGTAAAATATGCTAAACAGTTTTCATATGATAAACATAAGGCTTTTCAAACTATTAAACTAGTTTTATGAACATGTTCCAGGTTTTCCAGGACTTATTCATTTCCGCTGCTATTAAGTATTTATTATGCTTAGTCATTCATAATATGTCTATATCCATACACTGAGCGTTTTGCTCAGCCGTTACTTTCCTTTCCATGTCCCAAAACGGCAGGTACTCTAGGGAAGACTCGAGCATTTGGAGGACGTGCATAGGATGGAAGCTGCTAGAGACTTCTTTTCCTTCTTGCCCTCATATACTTATGCTTGTTTAGTCTTTCATTCATTTCTTTTGCTTTATTATGTTTTGGGCTTATGTTGGGAACCGATGTTTGATTCCGGTTATCCCTATGGTCATGTAATGTTTTAGACATTTATCCTTGTATGCTTTGATGACACGCCATAATTACGCGTGACATTCCATTATCAAAATGGGGTGTTACACCTAAGCAGATTTATAAATAATTGACTGAACTATTTTCAAACCTTTCTGGAGTGAAGCTATGAGGATTTTCCCAACTATCAGGATGGGTTGCACAAGCCCAAGAATTTACAAGTATCCTTGTTTTCGCAGGAATGTTGTATCCGTCTACAATGTAATCCTCTTGGTTCTCTCTTGGAACCAATATAGGCACACCATGTAGTCTTAATGTTTCCTTTAGTATCAGTTTCATATAATGCATACTTTGTATGTCGGCCTCGGTGATTGTATTTCCTTTCACTATTGATCTCACTTCTAATTGCACTTTTTTCATCATCTCCGGGTTTCTCATTAGTTTGGACATTGCCCATTCGATTGTCATTGAAGATGAATTCGTTCCAGCTATCAACATTTCCTTCATTATAGCGCGCTCACACAACAAATAGAACTTAAACACACAAGTTAACGGTTGATGAATCCACTTTGATTCGCCAAACCCTTGTTAATTGTTAATCTAGAGGGGCAATTATTGACTTTTAGTTACATAAATTCAAAGAAAAGTAAATCATACTTACCAGAACGATTGATTTGATAGTGTCATTAGTGATCGGTAAATCTAGCCCACAAGCATCTTTCACCCTTAATAGGACATCAACCAAGTCTTCATAATTGTCGCCACTACGAGGTCTAGAATTATGTTCCGCCAAGATGTCTTCCAAGATACGATCAAGCTTCCTTTACATCTTCTGCCACTTAGCCTTCTTTCTAGAAATGACGTTAAAGAACTGCAAACTAGGGTAATATGCGGCCACACTGAACAAACTAAATGTCTTCACTATGGCGTATAACGATTCTATGAGTATCATTTGGTGTTTAGATACATCTCCTATGGCAGCCCTGCTAACCACATTATTCACTGTCTCTATGATCACTTCCCTTAAGTTGATAGGTGTGTTAGCAGATGATTCAAGACCTATTAGGGCACGGTTAAACTCCTCCTCTCGAACATAGCTGAAAGATTGAACCTTTTTGGCACTAAGAAGTTATGTAGTAACAATTTTATTCATCTGTCTCCAGTAATTCCCATAAGGAATCCAACCAACATTTTAATCATGCATTATAAAATAATATTTGAGAGGCTGTGGTTGGTGGTCGGTACGCGAAGCTGATATTGTGAGTCTTCAAGATCTCTTGAGCTAAACGTGGCGTGTATATCACGACGGTTGGTACTTGGCCGAGCTGCAAATGCATGATGAGGCCATATATTCTTGCCAACTTGTTTAGAACTCGATGCGGGGCTTGGCTCTTGAGCTGGTGTATGTTTCCGAGAAGCGGAAGCTTTGGAGGCCCTGGTGGTAAGTTTTTAGAACTCTTGGCTGTTATACATGCCCAACAAATGATTAAAAAATGATCGAAGAAGCAATTTAGGAGAAGATGGCTAAATACTCCATGGCTTCAGATTTTATTGATCATGGATCTTTGTATATGTAGTTCTTCGATCAATGATGTTGTAGAAAAATTCTAATGTCTTAAATGATGTTTTTTTATATACCATTATAGTTTTAGAAGACTTTTCCTATTACCACCATGATTCTCTGAAAATCATATCCATTGACAATCTGAAAATCTATATATTGGCCCTGACCTACATATTATAGCAAAGTCGTTGATCAAGGTTCGAGCATAATTGATATATATTGGTCCTTTACGTAAATAAAGAAAAAAAAACCAATGATCATAATGCTTGAAAAAACGGGTAAACCAACTTAGCATCAACTGGCAGTTAAGCGGACCCTAGCAAGGGGTGGTGCCCCTTAACCCGTGTGCATGGGCATGATAGAAAAATGTTAGCTCAAAACAAGTGTAAACTTTACACTTTGTTAACTCTTTAAGTACGTCATAATTACGTAAAATATTTGATGATGCTAAAATCATTGACAAATACTATGTCTTAGCTAAATCCATAGCTAGCAGATGCATCCATATATACGCCATATGTATCACGAGCACCGTACATATGTGGCCTGATATTGGTGGGGGTTACGATTATAAGCAGGAACAGACTCACTTGTGAGTCGGATGTAGCAAAGGCTACGACCGATTTTTAGTCATGAAGTGTAAGTTGTTTCAAGAAAGTATCGCTTACTATGCAACTTAGGCTTAGCCTAAAAAGTCTCTGTTCGTGTATGAGTCTGAACCGGACTCATGTCTGAAACCCGTATCCGAAACCCGGATCCGAAACCCATGTCCGGCCTAGAAGAAGAAGCAAAAGTCAAGAATAGGTCAACCGACAAACTCCCCTAATTATAGGAAGGTTGTCCCCAATCGGACCAAACCAAGGCCCATTGGGCCTTCCGGATTTTTAGGAGACTTGAGCAGTATAAATACCCCTTTGGACTCAAGTTTGAGGTGATCGTTTTTACCTTATAATATTACTCTTTTACTGTATACTTTTGATGACGTATAGTCCCCAACCGGGTCATGAACCCAGCTCACGGGTACTATCCGCATCCGACCCATCACAAATGGGTTGGAATAATGTCGTTCGAGGTTATGGGCTTGAATGAATAGTGGCCACATAAGATGTGTGCGGCCCACGGCCCGGCACAGCCGGTACAGGGTTAGACAGAATCATAATCTTATTAGGATTGAGATTTACCTCAAAGTATAGGATATACACTCACCATAATTAGAAGATAACAATCAAACTAATTATGGTGATTATCTTGTGCTTGGGGCCGAAGTATCAGTGACAGCCCACTTGGGTTTTGCTGCCTATATAAGGAACCCCCAAGGGTTCCACAAAGGTATCACATTCTCTCTACTCTCAACCTACAGCCGATTATCTAACCCTAAACCGATTACTTACTCTCACGCTGGAGTCTAATCGTGGGATACGTTCCCACGGTAAGCTTAACACGTATTGTTTTAGTGTGCAGGATCTCAGCAAGACATTTACTTGGTGCAAGAGCCGGAGCCCAGCCTACCCGAATTAAGCCTAATTCGGGTCAAGCAAGGATCATCCAACTTTTGTATCAACAACTTTACCTATCCATTTCGGACCATTTCACTTAACTTACTCTCACGCTGGAGCTTGGTCTGGGTCTTCACACCCGGACGAGGGTAACACGTTTACTTTGATTTCAGGATATCCGAAGGACAAGCCCCGACTCTTCCGGAGGATTGCATATTTCGGATCCCTGCAAGAAATTGCACGAACATTTGGCGCCATTTGTGGGACTTGATATTCTATCTACCAGTTGCTTAGAATGGCAGGTCCTACTCTTCCTGTCACTCCGACAGGTCCTAATCCTCCCATCAATTTGATCACTCCGGAAAACCAAAACCTCACAAGGGAACAACTTGAACAACACATCTCGGCTTTGCGATCACTAGTCAAGGAGCATAACCGGAACGTTGTGGGACCAGTCTGATCAAGTTTTAGTGAAAAGACGAAGGAAGCAGTATTACTAAGATAGTGAGAGGAAAGGTGGTGTCCGATGCGGATTTGAAGAAGCCTTTCAAGGAAGCGGTCAAAACTCCTCTCACTCAAAGAATCATTGACTTCGCAGGACCCGAGTACAAGCTTCCGGCCAATGTCAAAGCATACGATGGCTCGGGAGATCCGGAAGACCATTTGAACCGCTTTGCCAGAGCAGCCAACTCTGGAGAATGGCCAATGCCGGTTTGGTGCAGGATGTTCCAGCAGATATTGGATGGGGGAGCAAGAGGATGGTTTGAATGTCTGGAGCCAAACAACATTGATCAATGGGCCGATTTAAGGAAAGCATTTACCAAAAGATACTCGATTAGGAAGCGATGTCACAAGGGCCCTCACGAGATAACTAAGATCGTAAGAAGAGCAAATGAGTCACTCATAGATTTCAAAGAGAGATGGACAGTAGAAGTAGGTCTCATCCATGGAGTTCCAGAAGTCATGAAGATTTTGGCGTTCAGGGATTCGGTCAAGAGCCCTAAATTAGCAAAAAGATATTCGGACAAAGCTCCCATATCAGTGGACGAAATGATGGATAGGTTGGATGATTTTGTCCGAGCAGAAGATGCATTTGCCAGTACTGAATTGCCGAAAGGAGAAGGATCCGAACAATATAGGAAGCCTAACCCTCCCACCCAAAGAAGGGACGATCGTAATCAAAAAGGCATAATGGCTGGAACAACAATTGAAGGAACGATGGACGAGAGGCATATAAGGGAAGAGATTCCCAGAACAACAACAGGAACAGTGATAGAGACTATCGGGCACCATAGCCACCATATCGAAATGATAATTACAACCGAAATGATAACTACAACCAAAACAACTTCAACCGAAATGACAACTATCATAGGCCAGCGCCTGTCTTGAGCATAAATTCCTTAACAAAGAATTTGAAAGAAATTTGGATGACCGAAACACAGCTACGTTTGCCTCCTCCCCGTCCGATGAATAACCCAGCACGAGGTGGAAACATGGATAGATATTGTGATTACCATCAAGATAAGGGCCACTACACTAACGATTGTATCCAGCTTAGGAAACAAATCGATCTGGCACTAGAATATGAAAAACTAAATCATTTAGTGAGGGACGTAAGACAAAGAGGTCGAGAAAACCGAAGAGACGAGCCTCCAAAGCAGGATAAGGTAATCAATATGGTAGGAACCATTTCGGACAAAGAAAAAAGGAAGCTTAGAGGAGAAGCTGAAGAATGGATTAAAGTCCCCATAACTTTTCCCTTCTTGGAAGAAGATGAGATGTCTGATGACCCGATAATAATAGAAGTGAAGCTCGAAGGGTACTGGGTGAGGAGAGTCTACGTTGATGAAGGGGCTTCGGTCGAAATCATGATTGAACATTGCTTCGACAAACTACCCACAAGCATCAAGTCAAAAATGAGGCGAACACATACGGATTTGGTTGGTTTTGCCAGAGAAGTTGTTAAGCCAATCGGAAAGATTGAGTTGGAAGTAAATTTCGGATCGAATGGTTTGGTCCATCGAACGCACATGAAGTTCGTGGTCATAAGTGCTCCGTCACCATACAATGTCATAATAAGAAGGTCAGGCATTTGGATCTTGAGAGCCGTCCCATCAACTATCCATGCAATGATAAAGTTCCCCACGCCAAGAGGCATAGCAACCCTCGCATCTCGATCAGTTATTGTTTCAGAATGCAGGAAGTTGGCAAAGAAGCAAACCCCAACTCTATCAGCCAAAGAGCAAGGTGAAAAATAGGTTTCAAACACAACGGAAAATGTAATGCTTAATCCAGCATATCCGGATCAATTCATCATCATCGGAGGAGGATTGACAAAGACCTGCAAGGAGGCCTTAAAAAACTTATTAAAGGACAACTTGGACGTTTTTGCGTGGGAACCATCAAATATGACTGGAGTGCCGAGAAGAATAATGAAGCACAACTTGAATGTCAATGAAAGTCTGGAGCCGGTATGTCAAAAACGAAGGATGCTAGGAGCCGAAAAGAGTCAGGCCGTAACGAAAGAATTTGAGGACTTGGTAAAAGCAGGAATCATAAGGCAGTTAAATACCCCACATACATATCCAATCCGGTCATGGTTAAGAAAAGTGACAGATCATGGAGGATATGTGTCGATTTTAAAAACCTGAACTCAACATGTCCAAAACACTATTATTCACCTCCAGACATCTATGAAAAGATCGAGTCCATGGTAGAATCTCGTTTCAAAAGTTTTTTGGATGCGTACAAAGGATACCATCAAATCCAAATGGCAGAAAAAGATTAGGAGAAGACAGCTTTCTATACGGATCAAGGAACCTTTTGCTATACCAAGATGCCGTTCGGATTGAAAAATGCCGGAGCAACATATCAAAGGCTAGTGGATTCGGCGTTCCAGTCGCAAATAGGAAGAAACTTAGAAGCGTACATTGATGACATGGTTATCAAGAGAAATGACGAGAAAGATTTATTAACAGGCATTGCGGAAACTTTCGACAACCTTCGGCAGATCAACATGAAGTTGAATCCAATTAAATGTTCATTCGGGGTAGAGGAAGGAAAGTTTCTCGGGTACATGATTGCTCTGGATGGAATCCGAGAAAATCCGAAGAAGACCATAGCCATTGCGGACATTCAATCACCAAAAACATGGAACGAAATGCAATCCTTGAGCGGGAAGCTGGCTGCTTTGAATCGATTCCTAGCTCGCTCAGCCGAACGGGCACTTCAATTTTTCAACACTTTAAAGAACATCACCAAGGAAAACAAACATGAGTACGAATGGATGAAATAAGCGGAAAAGGCCTTCTAGCAGATGAAGCGGCTGATCATCAATCTACCAACTCTTATTACTCCTCGGCCGAAGGAACAAATGTACATGTACCTAGAAGCTTCACAAGAATCAATCAACACGGTGTTGTTGACGAAAAGAAATGGGAGACAATGCCCAATTCATTACATCAGCCAAACATTAAGTGATGCGGAAAAGAATTATTCTCCAATGGAAAATTTGGCATTGGAACTACTTAAAGCGTCAAGGAGAATCCGAAGATATTTCGAAGGGCATGAAATAAACATGATTACGGACCAACCGATCAAACAGATATTGAGCAAGGTAGATGCATCCGGAAAGTTGGCTAAATACACAATTGAGTTGGGGGCATACAAGATTGAGTATTGATGTAGTGTTTTGCTACCTCTTTAGGAAAACAAGGTAATTAGGGCAAGCGTTAACAAGTGATTTAGGAAAACCACGAGTTATGACCCAAAGTGGGGATCGTTCTCAAGGAGGCTAGTGTGTTGTGTAGAGAGATGATTACTTATGTGATTATATGATTATGATAAAAGAAAATAGAAATGAGATAAGAAGAGAATGACGGTTACGATGACGAATTAAAATAAGACAAAAAGGTCGTACACGTAAAACCGTAAAAAGTGACAAAATTAAAAATTACTCTAAAAATTCCTAGAAAATTGCAATAAATCCTAAATAATGTAATTAGAGTTTACAAAAAAATCAAAAATCACTCAAACCTTTTATTTAATTAAATAATAATATTTTAATGCTAATTAAAGCCCAAAAAATCAATTTTAATTAACAAAAAGCCTAAAATGAGATTTTTTCAATTGTAAACCTCTAAAATGACCTAACATAATAAAAAATATTTTTGAAAATTTTAAAATTAATAAAAACTATTTAAAAACTATTTAAAAACAATTAAAAACTATTAAAACTTAAAATAATTATAAAAATTAATCTAAGGACAATAAAAATATTCTAAAAGTTGTAAAATTCCTAACTTAATGTATTTAACCTAAGAAAAATATAAAAACTTGAAAAAACTAAATTTTAATTTTTAATGATAAAATAATAATAAAATAATATTCAAAATCCAAAATTTATAAAAAATTCTAAAAACTTGCAAACTAGCTTAATTTAACCTAATAAACACAGAAATGAAGTTGAAATTACAAAAATACCCCTAATGGGCCTTCAAATGGGCCAAAATCCAAAACAGACCCTTATTGGGCCAAAATAAGCCCAATAAGAAAAATGTTTATAAAAATGGCCCAAAAGCTCCTATCTGACTCAAAATTTGATTCTGAACACAATTTTTCAAAGACCAAAAAGCTGAAAATGTGAAATAGGCTGGCTTATATCAAACAGGTTATTCTTAATGGGCTTTTGGCCCATTAAGCTATAAGCTAATGCCATAAGCTCAAATTAGACACACAAGCTTCTTTTGAGTTACTTAAGACTTCTATAAAAAGAAATTTGAAAAAATTACAAGGAATAAGCCTAAAAATGCAATAAGCAATCTTCACAAAACGACAAAATAGTCGTTTTCGATTTCTAGGCCACCGCAAGAGCTGATTCAAGTTTCAAAAGCTTTTAAATGACTTAACTAAGCTTAATCAACAAAAAAATTTCCAATAAGTACACTCAATAAGCTGAAATAAGCAAATAAGCACTTCTTTAAAAGTCAACTATAAGAGTTTTCTAGCAAAAAGTCAAAGTCAAAGTCTAATAAGCTCCAGTTCAAACAAATGGTAATGATGAAGATTGAGCACAAGGTTGGTTTCCTCACAACGCTTCAACATTCTCTCAAGATTCGACAAACACGAAGTGAACGAACAACCAAACACGGAAAAGTCATCCATGAAGACTTCCATCGTCTTCTCGATCATATCATGAAAAATAGCCATCATGCACCTTTGAAAGGTTCCCGGTGCATTGCAAAGTCCGAATGGCATTATACGATAGGCAAACTTTCCATATGGACACGTAAACGTAGTTTTTTCTTGATCACGAGGATCGATGGGGATTTGGAAGTAACCAGAAAAACCATCTAAAAAGCAATAGAAATCGTTTCCCGCAAGACGCTCCAACATTTGGTCCATGAAGGGCAAGGGAAAATGGTCTTTACGAGTGGCGTCATTCAACTTATGATAGTCAATGCACACTCTCCATCCGGTCACGAGTCTAGTGGGAATTAACTCGTTGGCATCGTTTGGCACAACGGTCAATCCTCCCTTCTTAGGGACACAATGAATAGGACTCACCCAAGGGCTATCGGAAATAGGGTAAATCATTCCCGCGTCAAGGAGTTTAGGACTTCCTTTTTGATGACGTCGTGAATTTTGGGGTTCACCCTCCTTTGACATTGGATTGTGGGCTTGTAATCCTCCTCCATTAAGATTTTGTGGGTACAAAATTTAGGATCGATCCCCTTAATGTCGGATAACTTCCACGCAATTGCCCCTTTGTGATCCTTTAGAACATTGACAAGTGCGGTTTTTTCATCATCCGAAAGTTCTTTCGCAATAATAACCGGCAACTTGTCGTCCTCCTCCAAAAAGACATATTCGAGATGAGGAGGTAAATCTTTCAACTCGAGGATAGGTGGTTCCTCAAATGAATATTTGGGCTCGATACTCATAACCTCCTCGGGTGGAGGGAATGGGAAATCGTTAAGAAAATCCTTGATAATCGAGAAGTCCTCATCATTGTCGAGGTCTTCGTTACAAGTACGTGGAACATCGAATTCTTCCAACGTAAAACCACCACCTTCAAATGGAGTGAAGGTTGGTGTCGAGTTATCAAGAATGGGATCTAACATAGTGGGATTGCCACTATTTTCATCATCACCAAAACCTAGAACTTCTTGTGAAAATTCCTCGCAAACAACGTCAATCATATCAACGTGTTTTATGGTTGCAACGGAATAAACATGAGAAATTTGAGAGTTTTGAGTTGCGTTTATAACAAGTTCCTCGTCGTTGAAACGTAAGGTGATCTTTCTAGCATGAACATCGATCAAAGCCATAGACGTATCTAAAAACGAACAACCTAAAATGAGAGGAACTTGAGGATCCGTGGGAATATCGACAACGATAAAGTCTACCGGATAATAGAACTTTCCCACTTTCACAAAAACGTCTTCTGCCTATCCACATGCGGGAATCGTGGAATGGTCGGCCAACTCGATAGACATTAGTGAAGGAGTAAGATTAGGAAGATTGAGCGACTTGAAGATTGCAAGTGGCATCAAGTTAATGCTAGCACCAAGATCGGCCAAGGCATAGCATTCCTCCGTATCTTGGATTGCACAAGGGATCAAGAATTTACCGGGATCACCGACTTTTTGAGGTATGCAGTTAAGATAAACCGATGAACAACTAGACAATTGTTGCAATTTTTCCTTGTTGTTCAACATACTCCTTTAAGTTAGCGGCAAATCAAGGCATCATGACCAAAGCATCGGCGAAACTCACATTAAAGTTCAAATCACGAAACATTTTCATAAAAAGCTCAAATTGGTAATTGTCGCGCTCTTGATGTTTGTCCTTTCTAAGTCTCGATGGATAGGGCAAAGGTGGTGTGGGTTGAGGCATAGGCATAGCCTTTGGAATCTCAGGTTCCAATATTGGTAATGGGTCAACCGTAGGTGTGGCATGAGCGGTACTTCGTGGGATTTTAACATGCTCCTTTTCGACCACCACCTCAGGTTCTTCCTCAATTGCATCCTCCGTAGGAGCAATTGGTTAAGGAGTCGGTTCCTTAAGTGTCTTACCACTACGTGTGGTAATCACTTTCATCTCACCCTTAGGGTTCGATATGGTGTTACTAGGAAGACTACTCGAAGACGGTTTGCACATAATTGCCTCAAACATAGATGAAATTTTATCTTCAAACATGGATTGCCTCTTCTCGGCCTTAATCATTTCTTGCTTAATTTCATGTTGCCCTTGTTCCATTTTTTGTTGGTTTTGTTGTAACCTCGTTACATTTCCTTCCATTTTGTTTGTATGGATTTTAAGCTCATTTGCTAACTCATTTTTCAACTCTTTCTTCAAGTCGGTCTTAAACTCGGATCTTAGGCTAATGATTTCTCTTTGAATGTTGTCAAACCTAGCATCGTTCCCATTAGCGTATTTAACAAATTCATTTTGAAGATCTTTCAAAGTTTGCAAACTCTTGTTGTTGTTTTGAAAATCACTTTGATTTTTGTTTGAAACTTGATTATTAACCCCTTGATTACCATAGTTTCCTTTGTTGTAATTGTTTTTGAAACCAACTTGATTGTTTCGATAGTTGTTGTTAGCATTTTGATTTGAACCAAAACCCGGTGGAGTCAATTGATTAGAGCAGGTAACTTGACCGTTTTGGTTGTAAGTTCTCGTGGCCGCGTAGGCACTCGAAGTGTTACCACCGTTGGTAATGCACTCGGAGAAATCATGACCTCCACCACAATACATACATGAAGCCTCAACCGCTTTAGCCGTAGCGGGAGCACTTTGTTCTCCAACTTTGAATTCAATTAGAAGTCCTTTAAGCTTATCAAAGATTTTGTTTTCCAAGTTCGCCTCAATTTGGCAAGCATCGATGGTATTAGACAAAGAAGGTGAAGCCGAAGACGAAGGCTTACGAACACTCGACGTGCTACGAGGACTATACACCTTAGATCTATTCTCAATTATCACCAAAGCTTCCTCAACCGTTTTACACAAAAAATTACCACCCGCGGCGGCATTTAGATAATCCCTTTCATGATCATTAAGTCCATTGTAAAACGTGTCAATTTGATGCAAGTCGGAAAAACCGTGATGAGGACACTCATGTAACATTTCCTTAAACCTATTCCAAGCCGTTGATAAACTCTCATTAAATTCTTGTGAAAATTTTGAAATCTTGTTTTTCAAATGCGTAGTCTTAGAGGGCGGAAAAAATTGGTTCACAAACTTAGACACGAGATCCTTCCACGTCAATATAGAATTGGGTGGCTCTTTCTCTAACCAAATTTTAGCGGGCCACGCTAAGGAATACGGAAAAAGCATCATCTTAATCGAGTCATTAGCAACATCCTTAAATTTGCAAGTGGCGGTAAGACGATTGAATTGGCGGATATGTTTGTGCGGGTTGTCCTTTTCATCACCACGGAATTTGTTGTTTTGGATCATCGACAACAAACCCGTTTTCACTTCAAAATTCTCCGCAAGGATAGCGGGAATTACAATAGCCTCTCCATAACCCTCGGTGGGTGCTTGAAGTAACTCCATCATAGTTCGATTCTTCATGGTTGGTTCCTCTCTTACAATGGGTTCGTCAATAGGAGACTCCTCACTAGAAAGATTAGGAGTGGTTTCCTTTCGGTTTCTTCGTTTACGTGCACGTCTTGATTGGTTGCGGGTTTGCATAAACGTCACGTGCAACGAGGGGATGAGTAAAGAATATTCTTTTTGGTGTTTTGTATTTTTCCAATTTTTTTGTGGTTTTTGATTGTTTTTACTTTTTTTTTGGATTTTTGTGATTGTATTAAGTAGACCAAAATCTACAAATCTCCTCCTTAATCAAATCTCTTGATTAAAGAAGCCTCAAGGAATGAAAACAATCACGTGAAGTGAACGCCTTCGATGACTTTAGAACGTTGGTGGAACACCAAAACGTTCAAGAGGGTTTAATCAAATAAAACCAATAAAGTATATATGATACTTAATAATACTTTGGGCGGCAAAACCCTCGATTAGCTTTCAATCTCAAATACTCACAAGCAAGGGGGGAAACGAGGCGGCGCGAAGCACTTAAGAGCATTTTTCCTTAGGGTATATTTTATAATACCCGCCTTATACCCACCTTATAATTTGTATTTTTCAAAATCGAGCTTCACGAAAGTATTTATCTATTTTTGCCTTTTCTTTCTTGTTTGAGATTCGAATACAATGATTGGGTAATGACCTCCCAAGTCAAGGTTGTGTTTTCACACTTTTGGAGTACTTGTGAATTTATTGTTCTACGTATACAATATATTAATAGTATTCACACAAAAAACGAAAAACCGATAATACGTATTAGTAGAGTGCTACTAATACAATAGATATTATGGCTATATATAAAAACAACAATTGCCAAATCAAAACACAACACGCCTCCCCGGCAGCGGCGCCAAATTAATGTAGTGTTTTTGCTACATCTTTAGGAAAACAAGGTAATTAGGGAAAGCGTTAACAAGTGATTTAGGAAAACCACGAGTTATGACCCAAAGTGGGGATCGTTCTCAAGGAGGCTAGTGTGTCGTGTAGAGAGATGATTAATTATGTGATTATATGATTATGAGAAAAGAAAATAGAAATGAGATAAGAAGAGAATGACGGTTACGATGACGAATTAAACTAAGACAAAAAGGTCGTACACGTAAAACCGTAAAAAGTGACAAAAATAAAAATTACTCTAAAAACTCCTAGAAAATTGCAATAAATCCTAAATAATGTAATTAGAGTTTACAAAAAAATCAAAAATCACTCAAACCTTTTATTTAGTTAAATAATAGTTTTTTAATGCTAATTAAAGCCCAAAAATCAATTTAATTAACAAAAAGCCTAAAATGAGATTTTTTCAATTGTAAACCTCTAAAATGACCTAAATTAATTTAAAACTATTTATGAAAATTTTAAAATTAATAAAAACTATTTAAAAACAATTAAAAACTATTAAAACTTAAAATAATTATAAAAATAATCTAAGGACAATAAAAATATTCTAAAAGTTGAAAAATCTAAATTTTAATTTTTAATAATAAAATAATAATAAAATAATATTAAAAATCCAAAATTTATAAAAAATTCTAAAAACTTGCAAACTAGCTTAATTTAACCTCATAAACACATAAATAAAGTTGAAATTACAAAAATACCCCTAATGGGCCTTCAAATGGGCCAAAATCCAAAACAGACCCTTATTGGGCCAAAATAAGCCCAATAAGAAAAATGTTTATAAAAATGGCCCAAAAGCTCCTATCTGACTCAAAATTTGATTCGGAACACAATTTTTCAAAGGCCCAAAAGCTGAAAATATGAAATAAGCTGGCTTATATCAAACAGCTTATTCTTAATGGGCTTTTTGGCCCATTAAGCTATAAGCTAATGTCATAAGCTCAAATTAGACACACAAGCTTCTTTTGAGTTAGTTAAGACTTCTGTAAAAAGAAATTTGAAAAAAGTCCAAGAAATAAGCCTGAAAATGCAATAAGCAATTTTCACAAAACGAAAAAATAGTCGTTTTCGAGTTCTAGGCCACCCCAAGAGCTGATTCAAGTTTCAAAAGATTTTAAATGACTTAACTAAGCTTAATCAACAAAATTTTTTCCAATAATTTCACTCAATAAGCTAAAATAAGCAAATAAGCACTTCTTTAAAAGTCAACTTTAAGAGTTTTCTAGCAAAAAGTCAAAGTCAACGTCTAATAAGCTCCAGTTCAAACAAATGGGTCAAACGATGAAGATTGATCACAAAAAGTAAGTTGTTGCAGGTCTGGATAAGCCAATATGGCTTATTAATAAGCTAACTGATAGGTGTGTAAACACCCATCCTTTTTACCACTTAATTACAATAATAACCAGGCCAAAACGTGTATTTTATGTCATTTATGTCGGAATTATGCGTGGTTTGTGTTTTTGTTGTGATTTAGGATGAAAAGGTGAAAAGTGGAGAAAACACGGGCATTCACGGGCTTTTATCAAAGAAAAAGACGAAAGATGAAGTCAAGAAGTCAAGAATGCAAAAAGAACGGAAGTCCAAGACCAATTCTGAAGATTTATCGAAGAAAAAGTCAAAAGACGGAAGTTTACTTAAAGCCGAAGAACTCAAGTCTTATTTATTGAAGAATTAAAAGACAAGTTCAAAGAAATCCTGAGCCAGAAGTCATTAAATTCCAAGATTAACAAAAGATTAAGAAGGGAAGGACTTAATGGTGCAATTAAGAAGAAATGAAGGAGAGGAGGAAGCTTCCTAAGCATTCCCTAATCCTCCCCTATATATAGATCATTAGGATAATCATTTCATTTTGTTGGCTAATAGTGACAATTAATTCTTCCATTTTACTTTCCTTGTCATTTAATTACATGTCATTTACCTTAATTGTCTTGCACCTTAATTACATTTAATTTCAAGTAAGTTTCTCTTTTAATTCTTGTCAATCTTTACTTTTTCTTGTTAATCTCCTATCTACCTTTCTTTATTTGATCTTAATCTTCATGCTTTATTGTTTATGTTCTTGTTCTTGATTTTTATTGATTTATTTAAGTGGGTTTTGATTATTTTAGTTATATTTGTTTGTTTGACTGTTTTGGATTGTTTGATTATCATTAGTAGATGTTTTGTGTTTAGTTTGATTTAATCTTTTGGTTGATTTTGATTAAGTTTGTCTAGATTCGTGTTATTTTGTGTTCCCTTGTTCTTCGCTGTGTTCTGTTACTGATCTTTCCCAGGTAAAGTTCCGGATCAAGAACAAATATTCCGGACAACACCTTCATTCGGAACATTCAAAGTTCCGAATCAAGGCTTGTTCATTCGGAACTTTTTCCGAACCAGTAGAAGTTCCGAACCAAGAAAGTTCCGAACCAAGGAGTTTTATTCGGAATATTTCATTATTCCGGATCAACACTTTCATTCGGAACATTCAAAGTTCCGAATCAAGCTTGTTCATTCGGAAGTATTCCGGATCAGTGGAAGAGGTGTTTCATTCAGAACATTCAAAAGTTCCGAATCAGCAAGTTCCGAACCAAGAAAGTTCCGAATCAAGAAGTTCCGAATCAAGGCTGTTGTTTAGGAGGTTCCGAATCAGTAAAAGTTCCGAACGAAGGATTTATTCCGGATAAGTGACATATTCCGAATAGAGAATTTGTTCCGGATCAAGGATTTTGGTAATATTCCGAGCGAAGAAGAATCATTCCGAACGAAGGTGACATTCCAGATGAGTGATTATTCCGAACGAAGGATTATTCCGAATGAGCTGTTTTCAGGTTCTTTTTATTTTTTGTTTTTAATTTTTAATTTTCAATCTTTACTTTTCTCGCCTTTTCCTTAGTAGCACTTTAAGATTACTTTCCTTAGATTTATTTTAGCCTTTCCTTAGTTTAAGTTTTAGTTGCGTTTTAAGTTTGCCTTAGATAGTTTTAAGTTTGCGTTATTTACATTAATTGCCCTTTTATTTCTCGTCACGCTTGCCATTTACTTTAAATTAGAGTTAGATTTACTTTAAAGTCATTTACTTTAATTGTTTTGCACATTTATTTTAAAAACAACCAAAAATAATTGTTTCACCAAAATCAACTGAGTCGTACTTTGAACCGGAAATCAATTCGTTAAGATACCGAGAAACGAACAATTGAACCTAGCAAAATCAGTTATTAAATATTTGTATCAAATGGTGCCGTTGTCGGCTCTTTTCGTAAAGATCAACGGTTTTCTGTGAGAGACGCGTTGCTTTTTGGGATCCGTTCACTTGTGAGCGTTATTTTCTTGCTTAAAAAATTCAAAAAACCAGAAAAATTAAAAATTGTTAAAAAAATCCATAGAAATTAAAATTTTCAAAAATCCAAAAAGATTTTATTTTTATTGTGTATATATATTCTTTTTGTGTTTGGTATTGTTTTCTTTTGTCTTTGTAGGTGTATGCGTACTAGATCTTCTACTTATCAAGAGCCCGAGACTCGAGAAGATTTAAGTATGGCAGGTGTAAACAACAATAATAATCCACCGCACCTCAACAATAATAACAACAATGTTCTTCCACAGCCGGATCTTCGGACAATGGAGGAGCTTTGTCAACCTACCATGTTTGGACGAGGAGGACCGATTGCGCCGATGCAAATCACGGCTCCGGAGTTTTCGTTGAAGCACCACATGATTCAGCAAGTGCAAACTAATCCATTCGCCGGAATGCCTGATGATGATGCCAACAAACACCTCGACAAATTCATTACAATCACCCAAAGCATGAAGTTGCCTGGTGCCACAATGGATGTTCTTCGCCTACAACTCTTCCCACATACTTTATCACATCATGCCGAGAAATGGTTTGATCGTCTCCCGAAGAATTCAATTCATACTTGGGATGACATGACTCAACGCTTTTTGTCGAGCTACTTTCCACCATCCATGGTCACGAGCCTTCGCAATCAAATCAGCGGTTTCATGCAAGATCCCGATGAATCTCTTTTTGATGCTTGGGAAAGATATAATGTCTTGATCGTTGCCCAAACCACAACATGCTCCCTGTCACATTGATTGATACTTTCTACAACGGATTGACTTTTCGTGATCGTGATACGATTAATGCAGCCGCCGGTGGCACATTTATGAAAAGGAGACCCGAGGAGTGTAGAGAGCTTATTGAGAACATGACTACTCATCATAAAAACTGGGATTCCTCCGCTTCTTCAAGGAACAACCCGAGAGTCAATGTTTCTTCAACTTCAGCAAACCCCGACATGACCGAATTCACCCGCATGATGACTGAAATGAACAAAAATATCTTGCTTCTCGCTACAAACCAACAACATCAAGTTAAATCGGTTGCACCTTCTTGTGAGACATGCGGCGGTCCACACTCATACACCGATTGTCCTTCTACTCAAGGAAAACCGGAAAATGTGTATGCAGCTTATGGTAATTATTCACCGGAAAATTACCAAGCTCGACCTCAAGGGGATAGAAATTTGCTGAGTTACCGATCAAACAACTACCTTTCACCCGGTTTTTCTCCTCAAAACCAAAACCCCGCCAACAACTACAATAGAAGCAACCAAATCCCACCAAGAGCTTCTAACCCTTATAACCCACCCGCTCAACAAACCCCACCCTTTAACACGGATGTTGAAGCCATCATGAGAACCCAAGGTGAGCAAATCAAGAATCTGCAGAGCCAAATTATCAATCTAAAAGGAGATATCACCAAGCAAGGAAATGACATTAGATCCGTGCTTCGAGATAATATCCAATCCTCCTTCAGCACTCAAACTAATGATATAAAGAATATGCTGGCTAGTTTCTTGCCCACAACTCAACCTTCTTCTTCGAGTTCTCTACCTTCAAACACCGTCACCAATCCGCGAGCAAATGTGAGTTCTATTACTACCCGTAGTGGAGTTACCATCGTAGGACCACCTATCCCACCCCCATCATCTACACCTCCTCCACCACCATTTATCCCTACTCCTCCTACACCTAGTATTAGTACACCATTACCGTCTCCGCCTCGTCATGACGATGTTTCCAAGAAGAACCCTTCAACATCTCAACCTTTACCTACACCTACACCTTCACCACCCAAACCTAATATCCCTTATCCTTCTCGCTTAGGCAATACCAACGAGCTAACCAAGAATGACTGTCAAGTGTCGAGCTATGTGAAGATGCTCTCTCAAATGAACATCAACATTAGCCTTGTTGAAGCACTTGTCCACATGCCGAAATTTGTGAAAGCATTCAAGGAATTGCTTAACAAGAAGGAGAAATTGATTGAGCTCGCCAACACACGCTTAAATGAAAATTGTTCTGAAGTTATTCTTAAAGAACTTCCGGAAAAACTTGGAGATCCCGGTCGTTTTGTGTTGCCTTGCATCTTCAACAAAACCGAAGAATTTACTGCCCTAGCTGATCTCGGGGCCAGTATTAATTTGATGCCATTGAGTATTTGGAAAACACTATCATTACCCGACCTCACTCCAACAAAGATGACTCTTGAACTTGCTAATCGCACTCTCGCTTACCCCGTTGGTATTGCCGAAGACGTGTTCATTAAAGTTGGCACATTTACTTTCCCGGTCGACTTTGTCGTTGTTGATTATGAAATGGACCCTCGTATTCCTTTAATACTTGGTCGGCCATTCTTGAGAACCGGATGAGCTCTAGTTGATGTTGCCGAAGGTGAGTTAATCTTAAGAGTCGGGGATGATGCACAAGTTTTTAAAATGGGGAAGCTTACAAGCAAATCCTATGGACGAGAATCTGCGAATATGATTAATGTGCTCGATGATTTTGTCATCTACAACAATCCTCTATTCGAGTCTTGCATTGATAATCCACTTTTTCATGATGATGTGGATGATTCTCTCTCCAATATGGAACCTTCTCCCATTTATGATTCTCCACCGATCTTTGATGCTTATGATGATGATTCTAGCTCAGATTCGGATGATTATGATGACCTTACTTCCGAGTATCCCGACATGCCCACATATGATGATTTTGATGAGGCCGATACTCTTTCGAGTGATTCTTCACATGATGAAGATCCTCCGCCATCACTTGATCCTACTTTGGATGATTACTCTTTTGAGGAAGACTTCTCTACATTTCTCAATACTTACTTCCCTCATGAGAGTGATGCTCCTCCTTTGGACATTGAAGATTATCGTCTTGATCCTACTTTGGATTTGAAGAAAATTCTTTCAAAGGAGAAGCAACCGGTCGACACCACCATCCGCAGCACATATGAATAAACACCTCTTTGTCCACCTTCTGAGGACGAGGTTGTACATCTTTTTCGCGGATCATCTTCAAATTCTGCTGAGCCTGAGTGCTATTTTCCCTTAAAGGAAAAGGTGTTCGATCCCGGTATCGATATTCTGCAGCCATCTCAGTATCCACCTGATGAAATAAAAGGAAAAATCTTTGGAACTATTGAATACATGCTTGCACCTCACCATACTTGCTCCCACCGTGCTCCATCGCTACTTAAGGGAACCTTGCCTATTCTTCTTTGGCTTGCCTTGTTCGCCTTAAGCTTGTGCTATTTGATGGACGAAAACTATGTCTTTGATCCCGGTGGATATGTTTCTTGCTTTTTCCGTTGATAATCAAGGTCGAGTCAGGCTCACGACTCGGTAATCAAAAATCAAGCGCTTCTTGGGAGGCAACCCATGCATCTATCTTTTAGCTTTCTTTATCCTAAGTGTAGGGGAGACCCGTTGGTGTTTGCTATTTCCTCTCTTATTCTATTCAGGGATTCGAGCGCTCAATGATCCACTCTTGATGATTCTTGACGACCCATGATTCCGTGTTCCCATTTTCCCGGTTCTATCCTAAACTCTTTTCGATTCACTATTTTATATTTTCCAATATTAAAATAGGATTCGCGTTAGTTGTCTTTTCCTTAGCGAGATTTAAACAAAGTGCACAATGTCCTAAGTGTAGGGGAGTTTACTCCCACATGCTTAAACATTGAGGACAATGTTTATCTTAAGTGTAGGGGGGACTTCTGTCGAAGTTAAGTGGCCTTTTCCTTGTATTTGTCCTCATTTTAACCGGAAAATCAATTTTTTCGACATTTTTCAAAATTTTTGATCTATTTTGGCCTGTTAGTTTTTCCTTTTGTATAGTTATTTTCTTTCTTTGCTAGAATAAATTTTAATAAAGTGGTTTTAATTTTCAAACGTTGTTAATCTTTTGACTCGACCCGAGTTTACTTATCTAAGTTACTCTAGCTAGTATCCTTAAAGTGTTTAAGTCAAGTTTTGCTAGGTTTTTATATAGGGAGTTATAAAACGCGAAGGTCTTAACTCTCACGGGTTAAGAACAAGAACTTTTCGCAAGTTCCTATAGTTGATCCTAGAGAGTCGTTTATCAAGGGAACTTTAAAATGCGATTTCTAAACTTGAAAAAGTCCAAGAGTTTGCAAGATCCTATAGACGACTCGAAAACCCAAAACTCTGATTTAATAGGCTAAGCATATACGAGTATCATTCTTTGAGATTTTAAACTGTGGAGAACGAGAGATGATAGAGTCAATTATAAGTTTGGTATTCTTTCGTGAATCTATGTGAGTTAATTATAAGTCTATTCTCCCATCGCTTGCTAATAAATTTATCTGCAATAAATAAGGTTGTACGATTTGAAAAGTTACTTAGCTTCTAGCCCAAGATCGTTTAAAAGTTGCTCGATATGGATTAGAGTTCATAGCCAAGGCATAACTTATTGAAGCGGGATGCGAAGATTGGCGAGTCTAAAAAGGTCCTAACAACACATGAGGGCTACATTTTGTTGCTAAAGATCCAAGTGATGTGAAGAATCATTTATGAAAGATCAATATGAAGGATCGAGACACACGACGAAAAGCAAAAACTCCCCAAAAGTCATGGAGAAGTCTATCCGAAAAGACCCTAGAAAGGTATGAGGATAAATAAAGCCAAGTCCAAAAAGGAGGCGGATCGTTGTATATCAAAGTCCAAAATAAAGATTGGAGAAAAATGAAGAAGTCGTGGTCCTAATATGAAGAATCTCTCAAAACTACAAGTGAAGAAATTCCATTATGAAGAGAAGACCATAATTTCATGAACGTCTCTCAAGGTTTGAAGTATGAAGTCGCTGCCAAATATCGGTCCGAGAAAGGTCTCAAATCGCGAAGCGAGTTATGCCAAGATATGAACTTTATGAGTCCCGAGAAGCAGTTTTAAAAGATTTTGTCCTTTAGCTAACTACTGATTAAATCGTTCACTTTATTTTCGGCCTAATAAACTATCAAAATAAGTCAAACAATGCATCCTCGTGATCATTCAAGACAAAAATAAAATATAAGAGATACACCTAGGAATAAGAGAGTCTAAGTGAGTAATTGGCCCACATGAGTTCGTGTTAGTTTGCTAACTTATAATAACAATGATCTCGTTTTTAAGCTTGGTTTGGAGAAAGTGAAAACTTGAGGATGATGATCATTCATAACATTTCCAAAAACCCAAGGTATGCTTTTGATTTCTTTATTGTAAATGTTTAGTTATTTTCTATCTCTTTAATAAAGGCCAACGTGGATTGATTTTGATGAAAAATGTAAATGTGCTTTGTAACTAATGCATTGCATGAGGACATTGCAATGGTCAAGTGTAGGGGATTTGATAGGTGTGTAAACACCCATCCTTTTTACCACTTAATTACAATAATAACCGGGCCAAAACGTGTATTTTATGTCATTTATGTCGGAATTATGCGTGGTTTGTGTTTTTGTTGTGATTTAGGACGAAAAGGTGAAAAGTGGAGAAAACGCGGGCATTCACGGGCTTTTATCAAAGAAAAAGACGAAAGATGAAGTCAAGAAGTCAAGAATGCAAAAAGAACGGAAGTCCAAGACCAATTCTGAAGATTTATCGAAGAAAAAGTCAAAAGACGGAAGTTTACTTAAAGCCGAAGAACTCAAGTCTTATTTATTGAAGAATTAAAAGACAAGTTCAAAGAAATCCCGAGCCAAAAGTCATTAAAGTCCAAGATTAACAAAAGATTAAGAAGGGAAGGACTTAATGGTGCAATTAAGAAGAAATGAAGGAGGGGAGGAAGCTTCCTAAGCATTCCGTAATCCTCCCCTATATATAGATCATTAGGATAATCATTTCATTTTGTTAGCTAATAGTGACAATTAGTTCTTCCATTTTACTTTCCTTGTCATTTAATTACATGTCATTTACCTTAATTGTCTTGCACCTTAATTACAATTAATTTCAAGTAATTTTCTCTTTTAATTCTTGTCAATCTTTACTTTTTCTTGTTAATCTCCTATCTACCTTTCTTTATTTGATCTTAATCTTCATGCTTTATTGTTTATGTTCTTGTTCTTGATTTTTATTGATTTATTTAAGTGGGTTTTGATTATTTTGGTTATATTTGTTAGTTTGATTGTTTTGGATTGTTTGATTATCATTAGTAGATGTTTTGTGTTTTGTTTGATTTAATCTTTTGGTTGTGATTAAGTTTGTCTAGATTCGTGCTATTTTGTGTTCCCTTGTTCTTCGCTGTGTTCTGTTACTGATCTTTCCCAGGTAAAGTTCCGGATCAAGACAAACTATTCCGGATCAACACCTTCATTCGGAGCATTCAAAGTTCCGAATCAAGACTTGTTCATTCGGAACTTTTTCCGAACCGATAGAAGTTCCGAACCAAGAAAGTTCCGAACCAAGGAGTTTTATTCGGAATATTTCATTATTCCGAATCAACACTTTCATTAGGAACATTCAAAGTTCCGAATCAAGCTTGTTCATTCGGAAGTATTCCGGATCAGTGGAAGAGGTGTTTCATTCGGAACATTCAAAAGTTCTGAATCAGCAAGTTCTGAACCAAGAAAGTTCTGAATCAAGAAGTTCCGAATCAAGGCTGTTGTTTAGGAAGTTCCGAATCAGTAAAAGTTCCGAACGAAGGATTTATTTCGGATAAGTGACATATTCCGAATAGAGAATTTGTTCCGGATCAAGGATTTTGGTAATATTCCGAGCGAAGAAGAATCATTCCGAACGAAGGTGACATTCCGGATGAGTGATTATTCTGAACGAAGGATTATTCCGAATGAGCTGTTTTCAGGTTCTTTTTAGTTTTTGTTTTTAATTTTTAATTTTCAATCTTTACTTTTCTCGCCTTTTCCTTTGTAGCACTTTAAGATTACTTGCCTTAGATTTATTTTAGCCTTGCCTTAGTTTAAGTTTTAGTTGCGTTTTAAGTTTGCCTTAGATAGTTTTAAGTTTGCGTTATTTACATTAATTGCCCTTTAATTTCTCGTCACGCTTGCCATTTACTTTAAATTAGAGTTAGATTTACTTTAAATCATTTACTATAATTTTTTTGCACATTTATTTTAAAAACAACCAAAAATATTTGTTTCACCAAAATCAACTGAGTCGTACTTTGAACCGGAAATCAATTCGTTAAGATACCGAGAAACGAACAATTGAACCTAGCAAAATCAGTTATTACTAACTGAAAAATTACACTAGTAGGGGCTAGTTTTGGTGTCTAAGCAGTGGGAAAAGTTTCCACTGCTTGACTTGTTTGACTTTTTGTCTTTAGTGACTTTTTTGGAGATTCAAGTTTCACAAAGGCACCCAAATGATCAGTGGATCATAAGGAGTCAATAGCAACAAAGAAATCACAATCACTAACAGCCAATTTGTATAGTTAATTCAATTAATCACCAGATATGCACCAGACTTGAACACATAAGCAGTTAAGCACTTATAAGCTGTTTTAGCAAATTTCAGCCAACCAAATTGCACTAAAAGCATACACAAACTATAATAAACTTAAATGAACAAGTTTAAACAGGTTTCATGCAATGGTTCAAAGCCTAAATCAAGATTCAAGCACAAAAGATTTTTACTTTGCTGATGCACTTGACCAACAAGCCAAATTCAAACACTCAGATCTATCACATATGTTGTATAAACAATGATTTAACAACTTTTAACCCTAAGCATGCATATATTCTAGATATTACCAAAATCTTAGGTCAAAAACAGTTAAAATCAATAAGATATAGCACAATGTTTGATTCAAGTGGTTAAGCCCAATAACTTGCAGCAAATAGCACTCAAACAAGTATATAGCAGATACAAAGCACAAATACAAACTTCCAGCCACAAAATATGTGACAATCTAACATTTTCAGGTAGTAAATTATTTTCTCGTATATTATTTTGAAACTTATTTTTGTGTTGGTTGATGAACTCACAATTTACGGATTTAAATTTGGGCTTACGTGCATAATTTAGCGTCCTTTACGACTAATCCGAAAACCTTAGGATTACGTATTTACGTTTTTGAACTCCATTTTTGATGAGACAATTTTTACTAGATTCGTTTTGTGCCGTTGATTCATAATTTATAAAAACGTTTTTCGTAAAACGAACCGAGGGCACGCAAATAGAGGAAACTAGAATCGAGGAATACCCGTAAATTAGCGGGATGGGATAAAACAAGTTATCCCACCCCACTAAAAGGGACGGCCAAAATAGGGACACCACATCACTTGATGTGGCACCCTTGTAGCAACAAGCTTACACTTGTTAAGCTTAGCTTAACAAGTAAGCCACAACTTCCCACCAAACCTCAAAACCACTTAGCTTAACCATTTGCTCACATACACACATGCAAAAAAACTCACAAACTCTCTCACACCCTCCCTTTCGCCGTCCCACATTCACCATCAAATACCCCTTGTTGATCAATTCTAGCCATAAATCTTATGTTATCTACTCACATCATGGAGAAACCTTGAAGCCTTGATTGATTGGTGATCATATTAACATCAAGGAAGGTGATTTGCTTGTGTCCTAGGGCTAATTTCTCAACAAACAATCTTGGTGGTTGATGATCTTGAAGATATATTTGGTGTTCATCAAGTTATTGTCATCCAAAAACAAGATATAATCTTGGTTGGTAAAGAAGATCATCCTTTCCATTTCTCTTGTTATTTTTGTAAAGATCAAATGTATTTTCTTTTCTATTGTATATGTATATGATGAATATATGATGATAAAAATGTTGTGTGGGGATCAAGTGTTGATAAATATGATTAAAAAGATGAAAAACCATAAGTAACAATGTTAAAATCATGCTTAAAATGATGGTTGTATAAAAACAGTAAGTAACCAAGTTATAAAATGATAAAATTGCATGGTGGAATCAATTTACAGTAAGTATTAGCTGTCATACACATGTGAGAGTTGGCCATACAATGGAATCATCAAAATGAGTGAGATATGATCAAAACATAATTAGTATACCAATCTGAATAGTCTGTTTTATAGGGACTGTTAAGGATACTTAGACAAGAATTGAGCAGTAGCTATAACTAACTTATTTGTAGCACATAATATGAAGTTTATGCCATCCAAAAATGAGTGTTTATCTCCTTATAGAACTCAAGATATGATAAAAATGGTGAAGATAAAACTAAAAATCAGATTTTGTGAAATTAAAGTTTAATAGTATTATATAAGCACTCAAATAAATATAGTATAAAATATGAAATTAAAACCCACTAACTTATATATTTCATTTATATAAATATGTATAAGGATAAATGAATGGACATTTTATAAAAATGGTAGTTTGTTAAGTTTTATAAGTTATAAAAACTATAAACATGATTTTTACGTCTTTTCGGCTAATACCGTAAAATTAACGTTTTTCGTCAATTAAAACTTAGACGATCGGAACCGTCTAATGTAAAATTTTTAAAAGTCAAATACTGATATATAAGTACTTAATACAAGTAAAAACCGATAAAACCCGAACTATATAACATACGGACATTAACGGGCTAAGTTAGCATTATTGGACTAATAATTCAACTAAATGGGCTAAACACTTATAAATTTACTTATTGGGCTTAACCCACTTGGGCCCAACATGTAAAGTATAATACTGATAATAAAAGTATAAAATGGTCTAATTTAAGGTAATGGACTTACAATAGTCTTATTGGACCTAAAACATGTAAATAGATAAAACTAGTAAACTAGTATAAAAGTTACCAACACATAACACTAAAATGAGTAAATGAGAATGTATAAACCCACTTGATCATCATAATATGTATAAAATCATCATATGTATAGTTTTTATTTTGATAAAGTCATTGGACAAAAGTCTAAGACCGATTATTATTATTTATATAGGTTTCCGTGACCGAAGCACGCCCGTAGCCGATAAACCGCCTTTCATTATCAACGTGAGGTCATAGCCTCGCACTCTTTTAGATGTTTTATAAAATGATTTGTAAACCCGCGAGGGAGATAACATGCTAGTTTTTGATAAAAATAGAACACAAGTAGTCCCGATGGTATGCTTAATGATATGGACCCGAATGATGCGATGACCCAATAAAAGAGATAAAAAGGATTATTAGTAGTTAGGTTATGTCACTTAAAGTCCCATTAGCATAAATTGTGAACTACCGAGATTTGGTAGATGCTTATGCATATGATAGAAATATTTGGGGACGATCACCCCAGTTCGCGCCTTGACGGTTGATCCCCGTCGTACCACATTGATTGATAAGCGAATTTATGTATGAGAAGATTTACATAGCGTGATTTTTGTGACGACACGCTAACTTAGATGGGCAAATTGTTTGTCGGGTTCGCGGCCCGTTGTTGTGATAGTAAGGTAATAATGTCATGCGGCTAATAATAATCCAAATGAATCCAATGTAATCTAAATATCTGATATGATACGATGCTAATAACGATGATAATATTACCTATAATGGTAATATTGAGGCTACGGTCTCATGGACGGCTTAAGATGTATAATTTGCTTTATATATTGCCTGACTAGCAATACGAGGACTTACTTCTGATATTATACTTGTGTTCTAATTTCAACGATTGTTTTATATAACGGTTTTATTAAACTCTATGAATTCACTCGGCATTCGTTAATATGATTTTTGCATGTTTTTATCTCAGGTGCTTGAAGGTAATTTGGATGGAGATCGACTCTGATGGCCCACATAATAATAAAATTGTTCATTCGATCTATGTTTTGTAAACTTTATGACCTGTATAATTTGGGACCTGTTGTACACTTGAAACTTTTTATCGAATGAATGTATGTTAAACCTTGTACAACCATTTTTATGTGTTGTCTATGATTGGAGTTATTGTGTCATCCCGTAACACTCTAAAGACTCTTCCGCTGTACCGATATGAAATTTGAGAGTGTTACAGTTTGGTACCAGAGCTCTCGTTATAGAGAACGAAAGATTTTAAAAACCAAGGTTTTGAACAAAACTTTTCAAAATCTTTTAACTATGAACATTTGAGGAAATATTTGAAAAATCTTTTGACTATAACGGTGCCAAAGATCTCCGACGTTACCAACAAGCCCTATTGAGAAGATATATATTTTGATATATATAATTTAATTTATATATATGTATATATCGTGGTTTCAATATGTAATTTTTTAATAAGTATGTTATCCTAATACGAGATATATATAAATGCAGATTGTCATGGCTGACCCTAATATTCCTGTAGAGAACCATGCTATTCCCGAACCTAATGTAGATGATGACCCTTATTTAGACTTAGTGGATTATGATATGGATGATGATAAGGAGGAACCATTTGAGGATCTCGAGCCCGAGATAGGACTAGGAGATCAGATTGTCCCTCAGGTTGATATGGTAGAGAATGAGATTGATAATATTGGTATTGAGAATGATGATGAGATTGGGATAGATAATGTAGACGACGAGGATGTCGAGGAGGATATAGGTATAGACGACGAGGTTGATGATGATGAGGAAGTTGAGCTTATTTACCCATATGATGTTCTGGAGGGCGAGCCCTTACCCCCTCCAGTTTATTTGTCTGATTCTGAGGTTGAGCTACCTAGAGATGAAATGTCTGAATCGTCTGAATTTGATTCTGAATTAGAGGAGGATGAGGATGATGATGCACCTGACGGCACTGATGGTATTGCTACTCGTAGACATGTGGTAGGAGAGTCGTCTAGGGTTCGAGAGGCTACTCATATTTATGGTCTTGCACCTTGGGCCTTGAGACGTGATTTAGATGCTTCTCGTGCTCAGAGTAGTATGATAGAGGTTGGATTAGGTGTTGTTCAAACTCATGTTGCTTATTTGGAGTCGAAGACTAAGGTTGGTGAGAAAGAGCGGGAATTGCTTAGTTTGGATTTGACTGATGTAGAGCGTGGTTTAAATGAGGCTTTTAGGAGGTTATTTGTGTTAGAAAGTGGTGAGTTTGCTACAATGAAGAAAAAGGTGAATTCTATGGAGATTCAGTTGAGTGTAGCTCGTGCGATGCGTGAGAAAGCTGAGAAGGAGTTGAATATATCTGTGGGTTGGAATATTAGATTTTATGCTGATATGGTTGAAAGAGGAGTGATCCGCAAGCACCCAGCTGAAGATGTGTCTAGTGATCGTCCGACAAAGATATAGAAGACGATGGATGATGGACCATCTGGCGGTTCTCAGTATACCAGTCTGTGTTTAGTAGTGACCTTTGTATCTTTTGTACCGTTGTAACTTTGACTGAACCGACTTGTTAGTTAGTAGACCTGGCACGAATTTTGAGTATGTATAGTGCTAGAACTTTGATATGGGATGTAATTAAGACAATGCTTTTGTTTCAAATCCAATGAAATATGTATCTTGTCTTGAATTCCATATTGTGCCTTATTTGTATCTTGATTATGAATTCAATCCATATTATATGAATCCCTTGTTGGGTGAATGCTTAATACTTTGAAATTGTGAAATTATAGAACTATGCCGCCCAAGAAAGCTATGACTGAGGATGATGTACGTAGGATTATTACGGAACAAGTTACCGCATCTATGACTGAATTTATGGCAAATGCTAGAAATGAAGCTGGCAGTAGTGGAGCTGGCGGTAGTGGAGCTGGCGGTAGTAGAGCTGGCGGTAGTGGAGCTGGCGGTAGTGGAGCTGGCGGTAGTGGAATTGGTGGTACTAATGTGAATGTGAATGCTAATAATGTGAATGCTAATGCTGGAGGAAATGTAGGAGGACTTGGAACTAATGCACCTGAAGTTGGTGGCTGTACCTATGTGACGTTCATGAAGTGTGAACCTCTACCTTTTAATGGAACTGAAGGTGCTGTAGGATTAAGCCAGTAGATTGAGAAGATTGAGTCGGTGTTTCGGATTAGTAAGTGTAAGGAGGAAGATAAAGTGACTTTTGCTATGGCTACTCTTAAAGTTCGTGCGTTGACTTGGTGGAACGGGAGAATTGCTTTCATGGGTATTGATGCTGCTAATGCTACTCCTTGGGCTGAAATTAAGAAGTGGATGACTTTGGAGTTCTGTCCCCGTAGTGTGATCATTAGGTTAGAACAAGAGTTGATTCATCTGAGAATGAAAGGTGTGGACATTCATAGTTACACAAACCGATTCCATGAGTTGGCCTTGTTGTGTCCTCGATTGGTGGAACCCGAAGAGATCCGAATTGAGCAATATATTAAAGGGTTGACCAAGAATATCCGGGGGGACGTGACATCATCGAAACCACTGACCATTGATGATGTTGTTCGAATGGCTTACCAACTCATTGGACATATAATTCAGGATAGGGAAGATGAAGCCCGTGTTGGTGAGAAAAGAAAGGGTGACGGTGATCGTGTAGATAGAGGTGATAATAGGAATAATTTCAATCGCCGTCAGAACCAGAGAAAGGGGAATGCAAATGCTCTTACCAACAACACACCGCGCAACAATGATAGATGTCCTAAGTGTGGCAACAAGAGGCATGCTGGCGACTGCTGGAAGTGCCGAAATTGCAGAAAGCTTGGACACAAGGTTGAAAGGTGTAAGAAGGGAACCATTTGCTTCAACTGTAATGAAGAAGGTCATAGGAAATCGGATTGCCCTAAGTTGAAAGCGATTGTACCTGGAAGAAGCCCCCAGGGTGGTGCTTATCAACTTTGGACAGTCGAGGTGAAGAAAGAGGATCCGAATGTCGTTACTGGTACGTTTTTACTCAACAATCATTATGATGTTGCTTTATTTGATTCGGGTGCTGATAGGAGCTTTGTATCCACTAAATTTAGTGCCCTTATTGACATTGAACCTGTTGAGATAAATACCAGTTACGAGGTGGAATTGGCTGATGGTAAATTAGTGAAAACTAATAAGCTATTAGAAGGATGCTCTCTAAATCTCTTGAACTATTCCTTTCCGATTGATTTGATGTTGATAGAATTAGGTAGTTTTGATATTATTATTGGTATGGATTGGTTGTCGTTGAATAATGCTACTATTTTATGTGGAGAAAAGAAGGTTAAGATTCCTCTTAGGAATAGGACGTTAGTAATTGATGGTAATCGAGGTGAATCCCGTTTGAAAATTGTTTCATGTATTAAAGTCCAAAAGTACATCAGGAACGGTTGCGAGTTATTCTTAGCTCAAGTGACCGGGAATGAGTCTAAGGAGAAATGATTGGAAGATGTACCTATTATCTGTGAATTCCCTGAGGTATTTCCTAAAGATTTACCCGGACTACCACTGATAAGGCAAGTAGAGTTTCGAATCGATTTAATTCCTGGTGCTGCACCAGTGGCACGTGCGCCATACCGATTAGCCCCTTCTGAATTAAAGGAGTTGTCTGATAAAGGTTTTATTCGACCGAGCTCGTCGCCTTGGGGAGCTCCAATCTTGTTCGTTAAGAAGAAGGATGGATCTTTCCGTATGTGCATTGATTATAGGGAACTGAATAAGTTGACAATTAAAAATCGATATCCTTTACCAAGGATTGACGATTTGTTTGATCAACTACAAGGATCTAGTGTGTATTCTAAGATAGATTTGCGGTCTGGATATCATCAACTTCGCGTCCGTGAAGAAGATATTCCTATAACTGCATTTAGAACTCGTTATGGACACTATGAATTTCAAGTAATGCCATTTGGGTTAACTAACGCACCTGTGATTTTCATGGATTTAATGAATCGAGTGTGCAAACCCTACTTGGACAAATTTGTGATTGTGTTTATTGACGATATTCTAATCTATTCTAAGAATGAAGATGAACATAGAGAACATTTAAGGATTATTTTGAGTTTGTTAAAGGATGAAAGGTTGTATGCTAAGTTTTTGAAATGTGATTTTTGGTTAGATTACGTGCAATTTCTTGGTCATGTGATTAACAAGGATGGAATTCATGTTGATCCTGCAAAGGTTGAAGCCATTAAGAATTGGTCTGCACCGACAACGCCAACAAAAGTGCGACAGTTCTTAGGAATGGATGGCTATTATAGGCGATTCATTAAAGAATTTTCTTTAATAGCTAAATCCTTGACTAAGCTTACCCAGAAGAATAAACCTTTCGTTTGGGGAAGTGATGAAGATGGAGCATTTCAGATATTGAAGCAAAAATTATGTAGTGCGCCAATTCTATCATTACCTGACGGGAGTGAAGATTTTGTAGTATATTGTGATGCATCTCTTAGAGGCTATGGAGCTGTTTTGATGCAGCGAGAAAAAGTAATAGCTTATTCTTCTAGGCAATTAAGGAAGAATGAGGAGAATTATACTACTCATGATCTCGAGCTAGGAGTTGTAGTCTTTGCTCTTAGGTTGTGGAGACATTATATGTATGGAACCAAGTGTACGGTATTCACCGATCACAAAAGTCTACAGTATATTCTCGATCAAAAGGAACTGAACACGAGGCAACGAAGATGGATAGAGCTGTTAAGCGATTATGATTTTGATATAAAATATCACCCAGGAAAAGCAAATGTTGTTGCCGATGCATTAAGCAGAAAAGATAGAGAGCCTATCAGGGTACGTTCTCTAGTCTTGACCGTGCATAATAATTTGCCTGAGCAAATTAGAAATGCGCAAATAGAAGCTTTTAAGAAAGAAAATTTTGTTAATAAAGGGTTCCGATGAGAAGGAGATCCTTTAGAAGTTAGAGCTGATGGAGTGAAATGCTTAGGAGGTCGTATGTGGATACCTAAGTTTGGAGGCTTAAGAGATTTGCTTATGTTAGAATCCCATATATCTAAGTATTACATTCATCCGGGATCTGATAAAATGTATCATGATTTGAAGAAGTTGTACTGGTGGCCGAATATGAAAGTTGATATTGCTATGTATGTTCTTCAATGCTTGACTTGTGCTAGAGTCAAAGCTGAACATCAAAAGCCATCAGGACTACTTCAACAACCAAAGATTCCTGAATGGAAGTGGGAGCGAATTACGATGGACTTTATCACCAAGCTTCCTAGAACATCATCTGGAAATAACTAGATTTGGGTCATTGTCGACAGACTGACCAAATCAGCACACTTCATTCCGGTTAAAGAGCAGTTCTCACTGGAGAAGTTGACTCGTATTTATCTTGAGAATGTTGTATGTAAGCATGGAGTGCCTGTATCGATCATTTCAGATCGAGATCCTAGATTCGCATCGAATTTTTGGAAATCTCTCCAAAGATTTTTGGGAACGAATCTCGACATGAGCACTGCTTATCACCCTCAGACTGATGGGCAGAGTGAAAGAACGATACAAACACTGGAAGATATGTTGAGAGCTTGTGTGATAGATTTTGGTAAGAATTGGGATAAACATGTGCCGTTAGCAGAGTTTTCGTATAACAATAGTTACCATTCTAGTATTAAGGTTGCACCGTTTGAAGCTTTGTACGGTAGGAAGTGTAGATCTCCTGTATGTTGGAGTGAAGTTGGGGATACCCAGCTTACGGGACCGGAATTGATCCGGGAGACTACGGAGATGATAGTTCAGATTAAGAATAGGCTGTTGACTTTCCGTAGTAGACAGAAAAGTTACGCGGATGTGCGGCGGAAACCGATGAAGTTTGAAGTGGGTGACCGAGTAATGTTGAAAGTATCTCCATGGAAAGGCGTTATATGATTTAGAAAGCGAGGAAAATTGAATCCCCGCTGTTGATGCAAAAGTTGGTTGATCCTTGCTAGACCCGAATTACGCTTAATTCGGGTTGGCTGGGCTCCGGCTCCTGCACCAAGTGAATCGTTTGGTTGGGATCCTGCACACTAAACAGCACGCGTTAGGCTTACCGTGGGAATGTTTCCCACGATTAGACTCCGGCGTGAGAGTAAGTAATCGAGTTAGGGTTTATGTGAGTTTAGAGTATGAATCGTAATACCTTTGTGGAACCCTTGAAGGTTCCTTTTATAGGCAGTGAAACCCTAATGGGCTTTCACTGATGCTTCGGCTACAAGGAAGAGATAACCACCAGAATTAGAATGATTGTTATCTTCTAATTCTGGTAGTGAATATCCTCTCCCATTAGGATAAAGATATTCCTAGACAGAATATCATTCTGTCTAACCCTATGTCGGCCATGTTGTCCGCACCGGGCCGTGGGCCGCACACATGTGTGCGGTTACTGTTCATTCAAGCCCATAAGCCCGAATGACATTATTCCACCCATCTGTGATGGGCCGGATACGGGTAGTACCCGTGGGCCGGGTTCGTGACCCGGTTGGGGACTATACGTTATCATGTCCCCCCAGTCTAGCTGTTACAGTCGTAGGCGTAACCTCTAGACTATTAAGGTGCTCTCCGGACATACCAAGGAAAGACATAGAAAACGAAACATTGATATTTTTGTTGTTCTGGCCGCTCGTGGCGACCCTTCGTGGGAATATTTAATGAATACTACCTCAGCCGCACGCAACGGCCGAGACAACTTAAATGTAACATTAAATACGGTCTTACGTAAGAGCCGCATAACCTGACAAGAATAAAAAAACATTAATGATAGTCAACAATCCAGTCGCATGCCTGCAAAAGTGTATCATTAAGGCCCACCCTTGAGCCACGCAAAACTGTTTAAGAAGTGACCCGTGGGTCCCCCTCTGACGTTGCAGAAATGTCAGAAACCCTATCCATTGGATAGGCGAGGTGACTGACACGTGTCGAAGATCCAAGGTACCTCGGAAACCGAGGCAACCCTATATAAGAGTGGGTATGCGTGTTTGTTACACATACAACCCACTCCTTCTTCCGCCATTGTTAATCTCAAGCTTTTATCTCCCAAATTTTTTGCCTTCTTTTCCACGGATTTTCGTCACCGCAGGTTAGATCATCACGCCTTTAAAGACCTTTTTATAAAACATGGTAATGGATAATCCCCTTATCACGGATGTCCTTAACGTGATGTCTGCGGAAAAATACCTCGACTTTCTGTCGAAGTATTATGTACCCGAAAGCGTACACCCCACCTATCCGGGTGATGGTGAAGCGATTACGGACGCACCGGCGGGGAAAGTAGGCATATATACACGCCTGTTTGACTCAGCCAACTACCGTATCCCTTTATCCAAGTTCTTGGTAGACCTTCTTTTGTATTATGACTTTCATATCACCCAGCTCCATTGCATAGGGGCGTGTAAAATCAACCAGTTTGAGATTACATGCCATACCTGCGGAGTAACCCCCACCGTGAACCTTTTTAGGGCTTTCTACTTCCCTCAGTTAGTGAACGGGTGGTTGTCGTTCAAGAAACGACCCGGGAATGCCCCTATGACATATAGGAAACCTCTAGACTCCCTTAAGAACTGGTACGACCATTACTTCTTTGTAGATGAGAAGGTGTTCCCTACCCCCTTCGTACTTAAAACCAAAGCCCCAAAAGACTATCCGCCCAAATCCAAAGATTATAGTAGCAGGGACCTGAAAATACTAGATACCCATCGCACAGAATTCCATAGAGGGTTGCCGGAACACTTTCTATGCTTAGTAGGGATAAGCCGCCGTTACTTTGGGAGGGATGACCTATACCCGTGCTTCTTAACAGAACAGGGAGAGGGTAGGTCCTATACATATGTTTGTAGATTTGATTTGTCACACATGTGTATAACTTTATTAACCCATATACTTGTAAAAAATTGTTTGCAGAAATGAACCTTCACGGACTAATCCGCCAGGGCGACCCCATGAAGGTAGCAGAAGGATTCCGGCCGTTGAAGCCGAATGAGCTCCCCTTGCTAGAAGCATTAGCCGACCGTACGATACCGCTTGAAGAGACAACCGAGCCTAGGTCGGACGAAGAAGAGCCCGTTATCAAGAAATCCCCGTTGGATTTCCACAATGAAGACGGCGAAGACCCATTGCTAGAGGGGGGTACCACCAATCAGGAAGAAGAGCATGACCCCAATGAAGACACCACGCAAGCTTCCGGGTCCACCCCACTTACCTCTAGAAAGAGAAAGACAACCAGGCGGGTGGCGAAGAAAATTGGGGAGGAGGCCGGAGTCGCAAATGCTCCCCCCAAGAAGCTGCGGAAAGACCACCCACAATACCAAGAAGGAAGTGGCACCACGACTGCCCAGGCCGATTCCACCCCGAACATGGAAGGGCCAGTTCTGCGAGTCGCCCCTGTGAGCGCCGTAGCTCCTACCAGCCCAGACCCTGTCATTGGCACCTCGTAAGTACCCCTCGTGAGTATGATTCATATCTTTTGTATGATGCATAGACTGATATTTAAATAACAGGGCTAATCCGGCAGTCGCAGCGCAAGGGGAAGAAGTGGGGAGAAATCCATCCCCCGCACCAACCAACAAACCCCCATCACCTGCCACCACACGTGCCAAGGAGCCGCGCCCCGAGGGGCCAGAAGAAAGCCTGCGCTTAGCATGGAACTTGTCAAGTTTGACACGGCTGGAGGCCGAATCCGAGTGTTTAGAATTTATCTCACACATCACCCCGCCTGCCCTCGCCCAAGATTTAGATGAATTAGATCATGAGGCCCTTATCGAGCAGTTTGACGTATCGTCCGCACACCAGGTGACGGTGGGTTCCGCGTTAAGGCGCCGTCTAATCCAGGCCCTCACTAATGTGAGTCGTGCAGACAAGAGGATAGCCCGCCGTGAGACGATGGTCATGAAGAACGAGAAGACCATCGCATCATTGCTGGCGGCATTATTGACCGCCGAGGCGACGGTGAAGGAGCAGGCGCATCACGCCGACGCTAGAGAAAATCGTATTGCTGAGTTGGAAGCCCTCGTGACCGCATCAAGCGAGAAGGTAAACTTTCGAAATGTTGTACATACACTCGTACTTTTTGTATGCATGTAACCCAAGAAGAGTATATATCCTTGTAATAACTCCAAATTTCATATGTAGGTGTCTGCGGCTGAGGTTGCTACTAAGGCTGTGACCGTGCAATCATTCAACATCGCCCAATAGCGTGACGCGCTGAAGGAGGAATTGACGCGGACCCAACCAACCTTGAAGAGCATATCGCCTCAGCTGATGAAGAGCTAAGCAAGGTGGTTGTAAGTTGCGCTGAGAGAGTATGTCCCCCCCTACTAACCGCTACAGCCGGTCGTAGGTGGATTATCGGGCAAGGACTGCGACTTGCTGTAAGTAGGGCATTGGACGCTCCACACCTACTGCAGGCGTTTGCCGGGGTCGTATCCGATGGAATCGACCGTGGTAGGCATGAAGGCCTGGTCAAAGCTGTGGAGATGATAGGGAAAAATGAAGATATCACACAGCATTCGTATCACAATCCCTCCGCAGCGGATAAGATGACTGCGTCCATGGATGCCTTGGCAGAAATCCAACACCCTCTCCTAGATGAGCTTGAGGCCATGAAAGATTCTCCAAACGAGACGATAATGTCCCGGCTGAGTGCTGATCCCATTCCCTTGACGTTGGCCACTTACGATTCCGCATCCAAAACAATGAAAGGCGAGAAGCTGCTTGTAGAAGCTCTGGATGCTATCGCAGTTAAAGCCCGGGACGGGAAGGACGCTCGTGGGGAGGTCCTTCGTGCCTTAATTGAGGAAGGGAAGAAGGACCTAGGGGAATTCCTACCCCCCTTGTAACTTATCTGTTGTAAACGCTTGTTATCATATTCGTCCGTGTATGTACACGGCTAAGACATATTTGTAGTAACTTGTCTTTTTATTTAGAAGTCCGTGATGACCACGACAATTTTGTTTATTTTTACTTTTGAAACTTGTGTATTTCATTGTATTTCAATGCCGCATGATATATCACGTCTTACACGTGAAAAAGGAAAATACGTACAAGTCTATAATTTACTAGACATGCGACGTGCGTCTTTACTATGCAGAGTACCGTGTGAGTACATCACACAAAACTTATCACAACGTCTTGTGAGTAAGGCGTCTAGTAAGGATACATGATCCATGCGGCTGGGGTTGCATCCCTCTTACGCGGCAAGTTGAATTAGTAGGTTCACTTAATCCTCTTACCCCGCCTGGAGGCGTATAGTACATGTACAGTAATTTGAAAGAATGCATATGAATGAAACATGGCATATTATAATACAAGCAAAAAATTCATACGGCTAACAAAAAATCTAAAAAATGATTTGCACGAAACAAGCCGTGGAGCTAGCTAGGCACCACGACATTTTATTAGAACGTTTACACTTTTGTTTGAACAATAATGACAAGTCCTAAAAAACAAGAAAGGAATCTAAACAAACATAAGACAAAACAAAACAGATAAAACCGCATGGTTGTTTATTAAGACCGCACATAGCGAAGTTCCCCTGCGGAAGCCGTAGCTTTCAAAGATAGCACCTTTTGAGATTGGAAATATTCCATGTGCGCTCAAGGTCGCGGCCATCCATGTCACGTAGCTTGTACGCGCCTCGCCCCAAGGCTTCAGTGACTTCATACGGTCCTTCCCACTTGGGGCCCAGCTTTCCTGTGTTCTCCGCTCGACTTGCTTCGTTAGCACGATAGACGTAGTCTCCCGGTCGAAAGGAAACACCCTTGACCTTGGCGTCATAATAAGCCTTCATCTTAGCCTTGGACTTAGCCTCATTAATGGCTGCTATTTCCCTTTTTTCTTCCAACAGATCCAGGTTGATTCGCATCTGTTCATCGTTCGTGACGACATTAACCTCCGCCGTGCGGATGGTAGGCATTCCTATTTCTGCTGGTATAACAGCTTCAGTGCCGTAAGCCAATGCAAATAGAGTATCTCCGTTGGCTGTTTTGATCATAGTTCTATGCGCCCATAGCACATGTGATAACTCATCGACCCATTTACCACTTCGTTCATCCAGACGTGCCTTGATGCCATTCCCTAAGCTTCTATTAGCTCGTTCGACAAGGCCGTTTGTCTGCGGATGCTTAACAGATGCGAAGCGTCGCTTGATGTTCAATGATGCACACCAATCTTTGAACGGGTTGTCCGTGAACTGCTTGCCGTTATCCGAGATGATTTATCCTGGTAAACCAAAACGGCACACAATATGTTCCCAAACAAACTTCTTAACTTGTTTGCCTGTGATAGACTTGATTGGCTACCAACTTTTGCATCAACATCTGGCTACCACGGATCGTGGACCTGCATGCATGCCGCACAACCCTTCGTGTATGTCACTGATTACGTAAGCGGCCTGACGTGGTCCAACACACCGCAGCCACGGCTGCAAGAAAGAGCGTTTGTAAAGGATGCCTTCTCGAAGCTCGAAATGCTACGACTTCCTTCTTATGCGCCGTGCTGCTTTTTCCTCGTCTAGAAGTGTCTCACTAGTCAAATAGTTGATAATTGGGGTCATCCATGTAGGTCCATCCTCTTCAACTATAACAGCAACCTCCCCTTCCGTTATAGATTTCTCCTTGAGTATTTCCACCAAGACTTGTTTGGATAAGTGAGCAAAGCTTGTGGATGCGATCTTGCTAAGAGCATCCGCCTTCTTATTCTCGCCCCTTGGCACCTGCTTGATGGAAAACTTACTGAAAGTCGCGATTAGTGACTTGACTTTTTCCAAGTACCTGACCATGTTGTCCTCCTTAGCCACATACCCACCTAGAATATGGTTCGCTACAAGCCGTGAGTCCACGTATGCCTCAAGGTTGCGGACTCCCATTCTAGCGGTGATTTTTAAACCCGCAATTAATGCTTCATATTCCGCTTCGTTGTTGGTGGCCGTGAACTCAAAACGGAGGGCGTACGTGAATTCCATTCCTTCTGGATTTGTGAGGATGAGACCTGCTCCGGACCCGTCCATACATGAAGATCCGTCCGTGAACAACACCCATGGTTCTGTTGGGATCTCGTCTTGCTTGATGATTGGCCCTTCCTCATCCGGCTTCTCGATCAGTAAATCTGCTAGGATCTGGCCTTTAACAGCCGTCCTTGGCCTGTAAGATATATTGTGCTCCCCCAATAGGATGCTCCATTTTTGTAGCCTCCCTGCCACATCTGGTCTAGAGATAACCTGCTTGATTGGCTGATCCGTAATGACTACAATCGGGTGCGCCTGGAAGTACCGGCACAACCGCTTTGTAGCAAACACTAGTGCTAACACCAATTTTTCCATGGAGGAATAATTCAACTCCGGCCCTTGTAGTGTTCTACTTATAAAGTAGACCGGAGTTTGTACTGTATCTCTATCCGTCATAAGTACCGCGCTTATTGCGCCATGAGTCGCTGAGAGATACATAATGAGTTCCTCCTTTGGCCGGGGAGCTACTAGCATAGGGAGAGATGCAAGATGCTGCTTGAGTTGGCCGAAGGCTTCCTCGGCTTCCTTCGTCCACCGGAAGTCTCCCTTTCTAATGCACTTCTTGAGTGTCTTAAATAGGGGTAATGACTTCTCTGCGGATTTAGATAGGAACCTATTCAGTCCGGCTAACTTCCCATTTAAGGATTGCACCTCCTTCCGTGTCTGCGGGGACGGCAGTTGTATCACTGCATCCGTCTTCTCTGGGTAAGGTTTGATTCCGTTTGGATCAATCAAATATCCGAGGAACATCCCCTCAGTTGCTCCAAACGTACATTTCTTTGGATTTAACTTCATGTTAATCCTTCTCAGAGTGTCGAATGTCTCTTGGACATCTCTGAGGAGTGCCTCCTCCGTGTGACTTTTTATCACCAAGTCATCAACATAGACTTCCAAGTTGCGGCCTGTTGGGAATCTAAACTTGTTAGATTCCCTGATCATTGATTTAAACATAATTAGGCTGTTAGATAGTCTCTTGCCTGTGCCTAGGAGGCAGGCAAGTTTCGCAAGACTCACAGAGATCCAAGTCTCTGTGAGCAACCTCAGAGGAGTCCATGTTAGAGACATTGTCAGGGAAGTCGAAGATTACCTGAAGACATACTCATTGGCTGTTATGGATAACAGGCAAGATGTATCAGGGACTCTGAGGGGTTGAGAGTTAACAGGGGTGGCAATACCCTAATAACTCTCAGCACACTTTGGACATGCCATTTGTGTGTTCGAGACTATGAAGAATAAGGAAACTGTTTTTGACAACTGTTCCTTAAAGCATAATGGAAGACTACCAAGAATAGAAGGACATCATGTGACTGATGTGGGAACTTGTAAAAGCTTGTGTAGTCGACATCAAGTACTGTTTAAGTCAAACTCGTAACACTATAAATAGGATGTGTATCCATGCATTAATGTTTAACACTTTGAGATATTAAGAACATTAGTGCATATAACTTAGTGAATCAAACAGCTACGACTATATTCATAAGTTAGGGTTTATTGTTGTTCAAAGTGTGCACAACACATTGTCATCAAACTGTGTTATCCATAACACTTGTAATTCTTTATTATACAATAATAAGATTACGTTTGAAAAGTAATACCTTCTGTTGATTAAGTTAAGATTAGGGTTTCTTGCATTGATTAGGGACTTTCAATTGGTATTAGAGCGGTGTTTGATATTAAAACCTTCAAGAAACATCGTTCTCAGTTTTATAATCAAGATCCACCATGCCGGAAACTTCTAGCCCACAATCACCTTCCACAAACCCATCTTCACCAAGACTTAACCCTCCAGCCAATGACGATGATCTACCCCAACTTCTTGACTCAAGAGGTGGATCACACGTAACCAGTGTACCAGTCTTTGATGAAGAAGACTTTGCCAGTTGGAAGAGTCAATTTCTTGTATACCTTGATGGGCTTGAACCTTTTCTCCTAGAAATTTTAGAAAATGGTCCATATATTCCCATGGCGCTTACATCCACTGAAGAAAACCCTCTTCCCAAACCTCTCAAACAATGGACTCCAGCTGATAGGAAATTAGCAAACCAAGATAAACGTCTCAAAAGCATCATAATTTCCTGGCTTCCCAAGCATATCATGAAGTCTGTCATTCAGTGTCCCACAGCTAAACAAATGTGGACAGACCTCATTCTTGGCCATGAAGGACCCTCTGAAACAAGAGAAACAAAGATTCAGGCACTCAGACTTCAGTTTAATGCCTTCAAGTCACTTGAAGGTGAAAAGGTTCAGCAAACCTATACTAGGCTGAAGATTCTTCTAAATGACCTGGCTATGAATGATGTCACTATCGGTCAAGCTGAGATCAATGCTACTTTTGTCAACAGCCTTCCAAGAAAGTGGCTGAGCATGAATCAGACTTAGAGAGCTAACAACTCAATCAAAAATGATACCCTTGCTCAGCTCTATGGTAAGTACAATTATGAAGAAGGGCTGATCGATACTATCTACAAATCAGAGACTGAAAGATTTGTAGTCCAAGGAGCATCTTCCAAAGCTTTGATCTCTGCAACACATCCTCATGACAGCGATTCTGATATTGAAGAAGATACCCGTAGCAGCCAAGAGTTCTTGTCAGACCTCAATGCAGAGTTCCATGAAAGAGCGTTGCTAGCCAACCAAAGAAGATACTACAAAAGATTTGGAAGAGTAGGATCAGCTAGTAAACCAACTGACAGGTCAAAAGAAACATGTTTTGCCTGTGGAAAGCTTGGACATTATCAAAAAGATTGTCCTTCTACAAAGACATCCTCACCCTCTTATCCATCATCTTCATCCAAACCCTACAAGTTCAAACAACATAACAACTCATCTCAATCCAATTCTTCAGACACTGAGAAGAAAGATTACAAAAATAAGTACAAGGCACTTAAAGTTGAGTTAGAACAAATGAACTTGAAGATTGAAGCTCTGTCCAAAAAGAAAGGTGGTGAGAAAAAGACAGAGAAAGGGTTGGTTGCTGAAACTTATGATTGGAATGATGAACCACTGACTTCAGATGAAGAAGACACCACAAGAGTCAGGGCTTTTATGGCGATAGCTGAGGATGAACCAGCTGTTGGAAAAGGTTATGCTAGATCAGGACAATGGGTTGACATCACAATGAAAAAGGTACATAGGCTTTTATCTATGTCTGATAGTGATGAACGTAAGCATGTTATTGATTACACCATTGTTGATTTGCACTTTGTTGAGGAACAAAGAAAGAACCTACTTGAGAAGTTTCACTCTGTTAAATCTGAAATGATAAATGCTAAGGCTGAATGTGAAACTCTCAGGCGGGTTAATTTAGAGAAAATATCCCTGCAAAATGAAGTAGCTAGATTAACCTTGAAAAACATAGCTTTAAATGATCAAGTCACTGAATTGAACAAGATTATTGAAAAATGGTTGTGTGCTAGGTTTACTATTGATGAATTGCTTAGGGATGAAGTGCCTGCTGACTTAAAAAGGGATATATCTGCTAAGAAAAATAAGCTGAGGATTCTCACCAAACCCAAAGACATTGTCTTTAAATCTACAGAGACTATTCATATGTCAGATACCTCCTTGACAAATGACCATGTCTCTGAAGATGTGGTTGAGCTACCACCTTTGCCCAAACTCTCTGGAGTTGAACCTAGCAGTTCTTCTAGATCTGCTAAGGATGAACTTAGGACAGATATTGAGAATCCTCCAGCTAAAGTTTTTCATGTGCCTGCTAAACAAACTGGTAAACAAGTAGCTTTTAAGCCTGTTACTACTAAAGCTGTAAATAAGGTTGATCCCACCATTGAAGATCGCCTGTTGTCTCTTATGAAAGAAGTAGAACTCTTGAAACAACACATTAAGCCTTCCGCTGAATGCTCTACTTCTCATGAACCTAAGTCAGTCCTAGGTGAACCCAAAGGGGAAAGGTTAATCAAACCTTATTGCAATGTATGTAAAAATTCTCACCATTCGACCTTAGATCATGACAGACACATGGCAGCTAAAAGAGCTCAGACACCCTCTAGGGACAGACCATAGAGTTCCAAAATGCAACAGGGAAATTACAAACCTTATCCTCCCTGTAAATTCTGTGGGTTCACAGACCATCACTCAGACGATTGTGGTGACTTCCCTGGGTGTGATATCTCTGGGAGTTATAACCATGAAACAATGAACTGTCCATCCCAGCGCCAAAAGTTTTTCAGGAACACAAGAGTTGCTAACAAGCAATTCAGGGAACCCACTGGAAAGTGGGTTCACCATAGGAACTAATCTGTTTCTATGTATCTATGCAGAAATATCTCAAGGAATCGGTATGGTATCTAGATAGTGGCTGTTCTAGACACATGACAGGGATTCAACAATACCTGCACAGATACTCAAAGGAGCCAGGTCCCAAAGTGGTGTTTGGAGATAACTCTTCAGGTGACACAGAAGGATATGGCTCAGTGAACTGCAATGGGATCACATTTACCAGGGTTGCATATGTGAATGGTCTTAAACATAATCTTATTAGCATCAGCCAATTATGTGATGCTGACTATAAGGTTTTGTTTACTAAGACTCAGGGAACCATATTCAACAAAAACAATGATGTTGTGCTGGTTGCACCTAGAAGGAGAGATGTTTATGTCATCAACATGGTTGTGTGCTCTGAAGACAGCTCAAATTGTTTTCTTGCCAAAGCCTCTGAAAGTGTCAATTGGCTGTGGCACAAAAGACTGTCTCATCTCAACTTCAAGAACATCAATAAGATAGCCACACAAAACTTGGTTGCTGGTCTACCTTCAGTAATGTTTTCCAAAGACAAAACTTGTTCTGCCTGTGTCAAAGGAAAACATCACAGGTCTTCATTCAAGACTAGGCAATCATTCTCTATTGACAAGTGCTTACATCTCCTTCACATGGATTTGTTTGGGCCTGTCAAACCTCAAACCATTAATCATAACAAATACACCTTGGTCATAGTTGATGAATTTTCAAGATATACATGGGTGTTCTTCCTCAGAAGGAAAAGTGATGTTGCTGAAACCATCATGTCCTTCATCAGACAGGTTGAAAATATGAATGATGTTAGAGTCAAAGCTCTAAGAAGTGATAATGGTACAGAATTCAAGAATCATCAATGTTGATCCCAAACTTAGATCGATTAGCTTTGTGTATACGAGATTAGATCAAGTACTACACGTAGAGAAACCTTTGCTTATGAATGAAGTAACAAAGTGTTATGCGGAATTAACACTTGATCTAAAACACAATGATGTTAAACAAACTTTCACTTGTATTAGAATAATCTTGTTGATTACAATGAAAGGTTTTAACTTGCGAATACTATGAAAACTGATATTAAACATTAACCTAAAAGATCTTCTTTTATAGAACAAGAAGTCTTGTACAATAAGCTACGAATCAATTATTCTAGGTAAAGATAAACATAGAAAATACATTGTCGTTTCTATCCTTACTAGAAGTAATCTAGAATATAATATACGTGTAGCTCACAACTTCCATCAGTGCTTGTCTTCAATCTGTCAACGCTTGACTTTATCTTGTCAACGCTTATGCTGTCAGCGCTCACTTTGCTCTTGTCAACGCTTGAGTTGTTCCTGTCAGCGTTCAAGTGTTCTGGCCTAAATTTATTCCCAACAATCCTCCCCTAAACTTGATATCCACTCTTATGATCAAGTTTCTGAATAAACATTAAGAACTTGGAGGAGTCTGACAAACCTTATCATATTGGTAATAAATAAATCTGATCAAATTCTTTGCCACGTCACTTGTGTAGTCTATCTCCAACTGAGTGTCCTTCATCTTCTCCAAAACAGCCTTGGATATGAAATACTGAGCATCTACAAGTAAATACTCAGCAAACTTTGTAGAACTCAAATGGTATACACCTGCAGCTGAATATAACCTCCATTGAAGACCACTGAGGTCATCTTCAAGATCCTTCCATAATTCAGGATCTTCTTCATTTGTCCCACACATTCTTTTGAATGTGGTCCAAAGTTTTATTCCATTGGCTGAAGTTGGTGCTTCAGCCTCATACTTGGTCTCTAGCAACCTCCAAAGGTCTACCAAGTCTTCTCTGTCACAACTTGCAAATAAAGATATGAGAGTGGTAAAAGTGTGTACCTCCTTTCCAAATCTTCCAATTTTCCAGAATCCACATTCATCTTCTTCATAACTTACAATTGGATTCCTGGAATCTAGTGGTAACACATGAACCATATCTGAAGCTTCTAATGGGGAGAGCTTGAGGCTCTTTCTAATGATTGCTTCACTTGGATACAGTTGAGACATATCTTTTGGAAACTCAAGAACAAATCCCTTCTTCACTGGTCTAGGGACTATCATAGCTTTCTTGATTGCCATCTCTTCTGCAAGTTGCTCCTTTCTTTCATCTGAAAGAAGTCTGAAAGTGTTCTCTTCCTGCACTTTCACCCAAATAGGATAAGCCCTATGTTCTAACTCATCAAATGTCAAAGCCTTCAGCTTCTGATGTGTCCATCCAACTCCATGACATTTGAGCAACATAAAATAGAGCTTCCTTCTATCCCTTTTCAGTTGAGAGAGAATATTGCTTGCCCTGTACTTCAACATAACCTTACAATCCTGCTGAACTCTAAGAAGAATTTCCAAACCCCATATCTGATCTGAAATGGTCAAGTCTGGATTATCCATGCAGCTTTCTTCCCAAGAATTGTACATCTGAACTACCTCTGGCATATCAAAATCAATTTGCAACTTCAAATCTCTCAGCCTTTCCTTAGCAAGCTCATCACCATACTCAAGTCTTTCTGGTTCAACAATCATCACACTTGAGTCTGAGCTAGCTCCATCACTTTCTTCTTCAGAAGTCACAACAAATGGTGACTTTTCCTTTTCTTCTTGTTCCATCATTTGCTCAGCCATTCTTCTATCAAACTCGATCTGAGCTGCATTCTTTGGAACAATTTCTTCTACCAACTTACCCTTACCCTTATCTGTTGGTTCAATTGTTGGTAGGGTAGATGATAATACCTGAGTAGGAACATCTTTGATAATAGATGATGACTAGAATACATCACCTCCATATGCAGATCTGTCAACGCCCAAATTTCCTTTATCAGCGCCCAAAATACTTCTGTCAGCGTCCAAACTTGCCTTATCAACGCTTAAATATTTTCCCTCAGCGCCTTGTGTAACCTCTCTCAGCATATCTGTAAATGATAAATTTAAATTTGTTGGAGAGATTAAAGACGTATCAAAACCTTTTTGTTCCTTCAAACTAGTAAGAGCTTCAGCAATATCCAATGATTGACCATCTTGACTGCTCTTATCACTCAGATTTCTTGCTTCCTCCCCTTTGGAAGACTCCTCCATACCTCCCCTTGAATGAGCACTCTCCAAAACAACAATCCTCTCCCTCAATTCTTTGAGTTCAAGGCCTTGGTTACTGACAATTTGTACTAAGTCTGCATTTTGCTTTTGCAAGCTAATACAGACAGTCGTCAATTCTAAAAGCGTCATTGGTTCCAGTCTGCCCTCTTCCAAAATGGGAATTTGACCTCCCAAGTTAGGTTCATTGGGCAAGGATGAGGACTTAATTATGGTGGGACTGTCTTGGCCAGCTTCTAAGCCAGAACCAATAGTCTCAGCCTCATCCAGGTCACCAGCCACACTTGTGGTGGTGGTTCTCTCTGCTTCATGGCTAGGACCACCAGAGGAGAACACTCCAGCAGTCCTTTGGCGTTTAATCAACCTATATTCTGGTGGTGTGGAAGATGGTGTAGAAGATGGTGTAGATGTAGGTTGGTTAAGGGGTGTTTGGAATTGTGATGGTTGGGTGTCAACGTTGGAAACAGGCATATCAACGCCCACATTAGATGTGTCAGCGTCAAAGGGATTTTGGTCTATTTGCATTTGGTCAGGTGAGGGTAAAGGTTCAGGGATAGGTTCAAGTTGTGGTTGAGGGTCAATATGAGGTTGAGGGTCTGGTTGGGGTTGTGATGCTGCAATAACAGCAAGCATGGCTGGGGTTAATGGTAGGTCTCTATGAGGTGGTGAATTCATCTTGGTAAAAATAGCCTTCTTTTGTTCAGGGATCTTATAAAAGTCATTGTGATCCCTTGAACAATATCTTTGAGCATCAAAAACCATTTGCAGAAAACGGGGATAAGCTAAAGTCATTTTTGTCCCCTTGTTTTTACACATTTCTTCAAAAATCATTTTAGACCAATTATAATTTTGCCCGGTTGCAATACACACAATAGCAGATGCAATGGATCTATTGATCTCATTATGTGCAGTACATTTGGGACTCAAACACTGAAGGAGAATGTGAATTAGGTACTTCCAGGCTGGGGGAAATTCCTGCTTATGGTACTTATTAAGAGTACCTTCATCAGGAATAGGGTATCCCAAAGCCCTTAGCCCTTGTTCTATTTCAGATATGGGAAGCATGGTTATACCATCAGCATCATTAAGATGCAAGGCCTGGCGTACCAAGGCCTCAGTAACCACCCAAGGTCTCCCATGTACAATAGAAGTCAATGTTGTCACTCCATTAACTGTTGAGGAACTGACAGTGTTCCAAAACTGTTTAATGTGTGTGACTGGAATGAGTGGGGCATGAGAAAGAGCATACCTTAATGGGGATGCATTCAAATACTCCACCATCTGTGTGTATTCAGGGAACAAAGTATTATCAGCAACAAGATAAGCAATCATGTTGTGTTGAGACTTGAACCCCAAATCCAATTCTGCTGAGTTAAATCTTGGTGCCATTGATGAAAGCTGTTAATTTGATGTATAAAAGATGAAGGTTGATAAGAGAAAAGTGTTAGACAAAAATTATAGATACCCTGTTTAAAATAGGAGCCAAATTTATAGGAGTGGATGAATGCACGTGATTGGCCCAAAAATAGGCAAAGATTTTCAAAAATCAATCATGAAAATATTGAAAAAGTTTATAAGTTATCTCATGCATTAAATGAAAGTAACAACTCCTAAAATTACGGCTTGAAAATATGTCAAAAAGTTACAACTGGGTAGGTCCCATTGTTTGTCAACGGTCAAATATAACCCATCAACGCCCAACGGCTATAATCCTGTCAACGTTCGCCTAAAGCCATGTCAGTGTCCAATTTGGTCACAACAACGCTTGGAAAAATCTTGTCAGCGTCCAAAAATAAAATTGTTTTAAAAAGTGAACAATGACCTTAACAAGTAATTTATCCTAGAGAAGATAACCAAAAGCTGATAATTATCATAGGGCGGCAAGCACTGTCCAGTTATGCACACTTGCATAAGCAAGATAGACATAACAGTCCTCTAGTGTCCCTTGCTAACCAAAATTCTTAACAACCAAGTTACCTCATAAAGTCCTTGTTACTCCCAGGTAAAACCCATATCAAAAGGATTCCCAAGCCTCCCATCAGACCATAACCAATTCTAAGTCAAAAATGTCTTGGCAGCATGCAAAGTTGATATACTATGCATGCTACAGTGCCTCATGGTTTAGTAAAACTAACCCATACTCACCTGTGGACACAATCTAGAATTGTGATGAGAGTATTCTAAGAATACCCAAGAGTCCTAAAGGTTCCTTAAACCTCCCCTCAAACTATGATACATAAGTTCTCAAAATATATATATGAACATTAAAAATTTATGTCAAGATAGGAATATAAATATTCCAACCATCATCCATAAACAAAAACATGTCCAAATAACTCTTCAAAGATCCATAAGCAACTCTGTATCCAATGGTATAAAGCTACCACCTACCTGCACATTTAGATAAAAACCACAAAACTAACATTTGTTGCTGACAGCGTCCCGATAACACTTATCAGCGTTGAAGGAACTCTTGTCAGCGTTAGACCATAATATCTCCAACAACGGCAAAATAACACTTGACAGCGTTGTATTTACCTTTGTCAGTGTTAGAAAAAGAATGTGGAAAATCTAAATCATCACAAAGACCAATAACAATGCATTATCCTGTACATACTTTTACAAAAATGTTCCAAAACACATATTAAGTGAGATTAACCATTCCAATATTTGTTACCAAATATTGAAATCTTCCAGCATCAAAAGGTTTAGTTAATAAATCAGCTACATTATCTTCAGTATCTACCCTATCTGGTTGTATTAAACCTTTCTCAAAGCAATCTCTTATAAAATGATGTCTAATTTCTATGTGTTTGGTTTTAGAATGATGTACAGGATTTTTAATAATGCATAAAGTACTGTTATTGTCTACAAAAATCTTGGTATGCATAAAATTATACCCATAATCCAACAGCTGGTTCTGAATCCATAAGACTTGTCCACAACAAGCAGCTGCAGCAACATATTCTGCTTCAGTTGTAGAGTTGGCCACCACTGTTTGTTTCTTGCATTGCCAAGATATTAATCTGCTCCCAAGAAATTGGCATCCACCAGTTGTGGGTTTCCTATCAAACTTGTCACCACCATAGTCACTGTCTGAATATGCAATAAGATCCAATGGAGAATCTTTTGGGTACCATAATCCAAGATCTGGATAGCATCTTAGGTACCTAAAAATCCTCTTCACAGCAAAAAGGTGACATTCTTTGGGAGTCACTTGATGACGTGCACATGCACACACAGCAAACATGATGTCAGGTCTTGAGGCTGTAAGATACATCAATGAACCAATCATTGATCTATAGTGCCTAACATCCACATCCTTTCCAGCTCCAAGTTTTCCCCAGGGGTGTTGTCTGTCCATAGGAGTAGAAGCCTCCTTCTCATGTGGAGAAAAACCATATTTCTTCAAGATTTCAGCTACATACTTGTCCTGGGAGATGAAGATACCATCTTCTTTCTGCTGAACTTGTAAACCTAGAAAGAAGTTCATCTCACCCATTGCACTCATCTTGAATTTATCTGTCATGAGCTTGGAAAATTCCTCACTCATTTTTGGATCAGTAGAGCCAAAAATGATGTCATCAACATAGACCTGCACAAGTAACACATGTTTTCCTTTCTTCTGTGTAAACAGTGTCTGGTCTATGGTGCCCCTCTTGAAACCATTTTCCACCAAGTAGGTGGACAATGTACCATACCATGCTCTTGGGGCTTGATGAAGGCCATACATTGCCTTCTTTACTCTATAAACCTTGTCTGGATTCTCAGGATCTTCAAAACCAGGAGGCTGCATTACATAAACCTCCTCAACAATTGTGCCATAGAGAAAAGCACTCTTCACATCCATCTGATAAACAGTAAAATTCATACAAGAAGCATAAGCTAAGAAAATTCTGATAGCTTCAATTCTTGCAACTGGAGCAAAGACTTCTTCATAATCTATGCCTTCCTCTTGTGTATAACCCTGAGCTACCAAACGTGCCTTGTTTCTGACCACAATGCCTCTTTCATCTTTCTTGTTCCTCAGAACCCATCTTGTCCCAATTGGTCTCACATACCTAGGACAATCAACCAGCTCCCAAACATCCTGTATAGCAAATTGGTGAAGCTCATCCTGCATTGCTTCCACCCAACTTGGTTCTTTGAGAGCATCAAAAATCTTCTTGGGTTCTTCCTGTGACAGAAAACAGGCAAACAAACATGCTTGTACAAGAGGGGTATCAACCTTCTTGTGTATATTGGCAATAAATCCACCAAGACCTTGATGGGATCTTCTTGTCTGAACTGGAGCCATAACATCACCAATGATTTGAGATGTGGGGTGATCTTTAGCTGTGGAAGTGAGAACTCCTCCTTCAAAAAGTCTGGTGTCCTCAATTTCACGCTCCATGTTGCCAATATCTTCTTCAATTTCTTCTTCATCAACAGGAATCTCTTCATGGATATTGGAAGGTCCACCCTGTTCAAAATGAGAAGAGAAAAGCTGTGTAAAGGTGTCTCCAAAGTCTGATCCTTGTGTGTCAGCGTTTGGGCTAACAACGCCTGAACTGGTGTTGTCAGCGTTGGAGCCATCAGCGTCGGAATTGGTCGTGTCAGCGCTTGATTTTCCTTTGTCAGCGCCTGAAGAGCCATGCATGTTTGTATTTGGTGGTATTTGAACACCACCATTATCTTTCCTTGCAGCAGTAGCAGCAGTAGCAGCAGCATAATACTCATCTGTCCATATAGGAAGTGTAACAAATTCTTGTGTGGGAGATGATATAACTGCTGGTGGTCCATCCTCCTTAGCAACCTGTATACCTGAAACATTACCAATTCTCTTTTCCAAAACACTTGAAGTGACCTTCACAATGTCTGGATCAGTAACAGGCATATAATTTAAAGCTCTAGACAAAGGTTCTAAGTCAAACAACCAATTTGGACCACTCTCAGGATCACTAGGTTTACTTTCTAAAAACCTAACATGTACCTTTTCAAGTATACGTTTTTCCTTTTTAATGTAAACCCTATATCCTTTACTCTGCACTGAATAACCCATGAAATAGCCTTCATCACCTTTTGAATCAAATTTACCTAGGGCCTCACTAGTTTCTAACACAACTACATGACAACCAAATGGCTTAAGAAAGCCAATATTGGGCTTCCTTCCCCAAAGTAATTCATAAGGTGTTTTATTATGTATCTTGTTGACCAATGCCCTATTTTGAACATAACAAGCTGTGTTAACAGCTTCAGCCCAAAAAGCTATAGGAAAGTGGGCATCAGCCAACATGGTTCTGGCTGCTTCAATAAGGGTCCTATTCTTCCTTTCAGCAACTCCATTTTGCTGAGGAGTTCTAGCTATGCTGAACTGCCTAGTAATCCCTTTCTTGGCACAAAAATCATCTAATAACTGATTTCTAAACTCACCCCCATTGTCACTTCTAATAATTTTGACCTCATTACCATTCTTCTTTTCAATCTGGGTAATGAAATTAATCAGACTTAGGGCAGTTTCACTTTTCTTAGCTAAAAAGAAAGTCCATGTGAACCTGGAGTAATCATCAGTAATGACAAAACAATATGATTTACCCTTCAAACTCTCTATATTAGTTGGACCAAAGAGGTCCATATGCAATAAGTGAAGGGGCTTAGAACTAGAGTGCACCTGTTTAGACCTGAATGAGACCTTGTGCTGCTTGCCCTTAAGGCATGCAACACAAGAGTGGTCATTGTGGAAAGCCTTTTCAGGCAAACCATCAACTAAACCAAGCCTCACAAGCCTATTAATATTCTTAAAGTTTATGTGCCCTAGTCTCCTGTGCCAAAGATTACTTTCATCTACTGAGGCCTTAGCATACAGACATGACATTTTATTATTTACCTTAATTCCATTAAGATTCACATTATATATGTCTTTATGCCTTGGTGTTCTAAAATCTATGTATTTCTCCTCAGGGAGCTTATAATCTTTGCTTAACACCAAGCACTCAGTATCTGTGAAAAGAACCTTATTTTTGTTATCACACACTTGTGATACACTAAACAAATTATAATCCAGGTCTTTCACCAAGAAGACATTATCAAACCTAAGATTGTTGGTGACAAGGGTTCCTTTTCCTATGATTGTGCCGTAGCCACCTCCAAAGTATACCTTATCACCATCTTGAATAGGAGAGAAATTGGTCAGATAGTCTTCCTTTCCAGTCATGTGCCTTGAGCATCCACTATCCCAGTATCCATAGTCATTGATCTTCTTCTGAATGCCCTGCACATAAAGAAAACATATTAGTTTTCTTTGGGAACCCAAGCCTTGGAAGACTTGGATTCATTTGGTTGTTCAACAAGAACAGACTTGGTTCTCATAACAACCCCATTTTCATCCCTGTTTGAATGAAATTCCCAGTTAACCCCAATTGGTGTTGACAATGCCTTAGAAATATAATGAAACCTGTTGCATGTCATAGAAATACCAGTATTATTAGGGTTCTGGTCTTGTTTTGGTCTCCATGTTAAGCTAGTAGAAGCTTTAGACCTATTTCCCTGTGGTTGCAAATACCTAGGTTTAGCAGTGTGTCTGTCAGCGCTGATATTACTCCTGTCAGCGCCCCGATTGCTCTTATCAGTGTTGAACCTAGGGTTTGCTACAGGAACCCATTGCCTATTTGACCAAGTATTTGACTTTTGAAAAGGTCTTAGGCCTTGTGTGTTAGACCCTCTAGAAAAGAATGGGGCTGGTCTAACAACTTGTGAACTTTTGTTCACAAAGGTATTGGGTCTGTCAGTGTTTGACCTATGTTGACTTTTGTCAGCGCTGAAATGGTTCCTATCAGCGTTGACATTGGAAGCGTTGACACATTTGTAGGCCAAATGTGAGAAGCTGCCACATGTGTAACAAGCTTTTCTAGACATAGTATTAGGTCTAGAAGCAAAGAAGCCTGTTCCATGGTTACTAACTTGGCTTTTTGGTGACCTAGAATTTCTATACATCTCTGCATATTTAACACTAGGTTTTCTAACAGATTGTGGGCCAAGGTCAACAGCTTTGCCAGTGGTAGGGTGTGTGATCTTAATAGGTTTAGGATCAAGGCTCATGATTGGTGTGGGCTCATTTGGACTTTCACACAATAACCCTCCCTTAACAAACAAAGTGTGGTTTGCTTTCTTCCACTCTTCTAGGTCAGTCAGCTTTTGCTGATATTCCTCAACTGGGGAAGTCACTCTAGGTGGAGGAATAAACTCCTCCTCTTGGCATTCTGGCAAGCCAGTCCAAGATAAGTCCTTTGATTGGACACCATAGAAATCCCCAGCTGGTGGTGGAACAACAGTATAATTATTCATCCCAATCCCACTCATATCCTTAGAGTCTCTTTGTTTACTAACACACTCTCCAAGGGATTGTGTGGCCTTATCAAATCTCTGGATTTTAAGACTCACATTATCTTTATTTTTGTTAGCCTCCTCTAACTGAGCTATCAAATCAAGATTAACCCTATTTACTATATCTTGAACATCCTTACTCTGATGTAACTCATGTTTTAAGATATTTATTTGATCCTTTAAATCAAACTCCATTTTCTTATACTCAGATACTGTCTTTTCTGTTTGGGTAAGAGCAATTTGATAGTTAGATACTTTGCACCTTAGAGTACTTGCTTCATCTAATAATTTAACTATCTCTTGTTTTGATTTTTCAGTATTTAAACGACAACCCTTAGAACAGAAAGCATCATCATATACCTCATTGTCTGATGAAGAGGAGGAGTGTGCCATGAGAGCATATTCAGCATGCTCTTCTTTAACTTCAGCAACCAAGGCTCTGTCCTCTTCCTCATTCTTAGCCATCCAGCTCCAATCCCATTCTCCAACACCATCAATTTGTTGAACAGCAACCATGGCCTTGGGATCTGGGTTCTTAATCATTTGGCTAGAAGGCTTCCCAGCATCAGATCTCCTTGGAGATCTACATTCCCTCATAAAGTGCCCCATCCTATGACAGTTGTAGCACTCCACCTTGGACTTGTCAAAGCCAGCAACATCCTTAGCATTAAAGGTCATCTTCTTTTTGAACCTTTTATTGAACCTATTTGCTCTTAAACTTACAAGAGCCATAGTCCACTTTATATCCATCTCTTCCAATTGTTCATCACTTATCTGCTCAAGATCTTCATAAGTGATTCTTGAATCACTAGGCAAAGAAGCAATGAAGGCACACACAGTATCAAGATCAAAACCAGCAGGTTTAATTCTATCAGCGCCATGATTGTGTGTGTCAGCGCTTGAGTACAAAGCGTTGACAGGATAAGATCCAGCGCTGACAGATTGACATCCAGCGCTGACACCTTGAGATCCAGTTGCTGAATGTCCATAGAAGTTCATGGAATCAAATTGGCCTTCACTTTGTGAAAAGAAGGCCATGTTGCTGCTAGAAGATTTGTTATCACTCTCCAATTGCCATTCATTCTCCAACAGCCTTAACTTGTTGAAGATGTCATCAAACCTGGAAGTCTTGTGGGTGTTATTGACAAGAATAGATCTTGTCTCAATCTTCCATACATCACCAAGGCTTTTGAGAAAAGTAGCATTCAATTCAGGGTCATCAATCTGTTTTCCCATGAAGGAAAGTTGACTTGTGATGTCAAGAAGTCTACTTCTCACACTGCTGAGATTCTCATTAGGTTGAGCTTTAAAGACAGCATACTCATGCAAGAGTTGCTTCTTCTTCTCTTCTTTTGTGTCAGCATTGCCACCATGTGCTACTTCAAGAGCTTCCCAAAGCTCTTTTGCAGACTCAAAACGTTTGTACTTGTGCTGATTCTCATGACCTAGGGCATGTTTCAAGATGTTCAGGATTTTCATGTCCACCCTCTTCTTGGCTATGTCTTCAACAGCAACAGCTCTCCCATCATCAGGCTTTTCCACTTTATCAGCTTCAGGACAATTAGGAACAGCTGTCCTTGCGGCAATAGCAGCAGTAATCTTTGCTGCTTTATCGAATGTGTTCCCATATTCGATAATTTCCCAAAGAGTGTAGTCATGAATAGCTATGTATTGCTCAAAATTGGACTTCCAAAGTTCAAAGTTCCTGGCATCAAACATGGGAATTTTGATACTAGGGTTTGAGAAGTTGTTTTGCAGCAAAGCAGGAGGTTGATTTGTGCCAGACATGGTGTTTTTAGGGTTTTGAGAATTTAGGGTTTTTAGGGTTTGGTGTTTTAGGGTTCTGCGTTACTTAAAGATCAAAAGTTTCTCAACAAGCTCTGATACCACTTGTTGATCCCAAACTTAGATCGATTAGCTTTGTGTATACGAGATTAGATCAAGTACTACACGTAGAGAAACCTTTGCTTATGAATGAAGTAACAAAGTGTTATGCGGAATTAACACTTGATCTAAAACACAATGATGTTAAACAAACTTTCACTTGTATTAGAATAATCTTGTTGATTACAATGAAAGGTTTTAACTTGCGAATACTATGAAAACTGATATTAAACATTAACCTAAAAGATCTTCTTTTATAGAACAAGAAGTCTTGTACAATAAGCTACGAATCAATTATTCTAGGTAAAGATAAACATAGAAAATACATTGTCGTTTCTATCCTTACTAGAAGTAATCTAGAATATAATATACGTGTAGCTCACAACTTCCATCAGTGCTTGTCTTCAATCTGTCAACGCTTGACTTTATCTTGTCAACGCTTATGCTGTCAGCGCTCACTTTGCTCTTGTCAACGCTTGAGTTGTTCCTGTCAGCGTTCAAGTGTTCTGGCCTAAATTTATTCCCAACAATCAACTTGAATCATTTTGTGATGAAAAAGGGATTTCTCAGAACTTCTCTTCAGCTGGCACACCTGAACAAAATGGTGTGGCTGAAAGAAGAAACAGGACCTTGATTGAAGCAGCAAGAACTATGTTAAATGGTGCAGCCTTACCAAAGCAATTTTGGGGAGAAGCTGTTCACACTGCCTGCTACACTCAAAACAGATCAATCATTGTCAAAATACATGGTAAAACCTCCTATGAAGTTTTCAGAAAAAGATCTCCAGGCGTCAGCTATTTTCATGTGTTTGGATGCCCTGTGTTTATTTATAACTACAGGGATAAACTTGGAAAGTTTGATGAAAAAGCTGATGATGGTTTCTTTTTGGGATACTCTCCAACAGCCAAAGCCTTCAGAGTATTCAACATCAGAAGACAAGAAGTAGAAGAAACATTCCATGTCAGATTCAATGAAGATGATGAAGTAATACAGAGAACAGGAACAGAGGGTGATGAAATAGATTTTAATAAAAATATTTCTTTCCCAAGTGATGAGTTCACAGAACCCAGACCTACCAGTCATCATCACTCCAACACTCTCACTCCTTATGTCCCTGCTTTTGATCCTCTGTCTACTCACAACATAGAAGTTCCTACCTCTCAGGAACTTGATGAAGAAGAACCTCAAATCTCTGATGGTCCTTCTCATGATATTGATGACTCACCAATTCTTCAAATCCCTGAAGATTCTCCTGCTGATAATGAAATAGCTTCCCTTGAAATGGCTGAAGAAGACTCTGACACTGAAATAGTCTTTGAAGAAAGCCCTCCTAGTCAGCAGGATGAGACTCAACTTGCATCAGTTGTGCCCTCAAGTACCCCTGTCCTTGAATCCCCAGCTCCTCAAAATAAGTGGTCAAGAGATCAACACATACTTCTTGTCAATATTATTGGGGAACCAAATGCAGGGGTCACAACCAGACAGCGAATCCAAGACTCAGAGTCAGCCTCAGCCAATGAATGTCTCTTTGCTGAATTTCTCTCACAAATTGAACCTAAAAGAGTTGTTGAGGCACTAGTAGAAGAAGGATGGGTAGCTGCTATGCAAGAAGAAATCAATCAGTTCAAAAGGAACAAAGTATGGACACTAGTGCCAGCTCCACCTGGAAAGAATATCACAGGCACTAGATGGATCTATAGAAATAAGATGGATGAAATTGGGAACATCATCAGGAACAAGGCAAGACTGGTAGCACAGGGGTTCTCTCAGACTGAAGGAATTGATTATGATGAAACATTTGCACCTGTTGCTAGACTTGAGGCCATCAGAATCTTCCTTGCTTATGCTGCCTATATGAACATCACTGTGTATCAGATGGATGTTAAGAGTGCCTTCCTCAATGGTGATTTGGCTGAGGAAGTGTATGTTGCACAACCTGAAGGATTTGAGAACAGCGAGTTTCCCAACCATGTGTACAGACTTCACAAGGCAATGTATGGTCTGAAACAAGCTCCAAGAGCATGGTATGAAACTCTTTCAAATTTCTTAACTGAAAATAAATTTATCAGGGGTTCTATTGATAAAACACTCTTTACCTTCAAGGACAAGAGTGATTTCATCATTGTGCAGATTTATGTGGATGATATCATCTTTGGGTCAACAAATGTCAATCTTAGTAAACGTTTTGCTAAACTAATGACCAAGAAATATGAGATGAGTATGATGGGTGAATTAACTTACTTTTTGGGTTTTCAAATTAAACAATGTCCTAAGGGAATTTCTATTTGTCAAGAAAAGTATGTTAAGGATTTACTTAAAAAATATGACTTAGCTGATTGTGCATCAGTGAAATGCCCCATGCTTCCACCCAACAACTTGGGCCCTGATGAGTCAGGGGTCTCTGTCAATGAGACTTTATATAGAGGCATGATTGGGTCACTGATGTATCTAACAGCCAGTCGTCCAGATATCCAATTCTCCACATGTCTCTGTGCAAGGTACCAAGCTAACCCAAAAGAATCCCATCTAGTGGTTGTTAAGAGAATTTTCAGGTATCTCAAAGGAACACCATCCCTAGATCTATGGTATCCAAAGGAATCAGGCTTTGATCTCAAGGCCTATTCAGATTCAGATTATGCTGGATGCTGTATTGACAGGAAAAGCACTTCAGGCAGCTGTCAAATCCTAGGAGGAAAATTGGTTGGATGGAGTGCTAAGAAGCAAAACTCTGTGGCTATGTCTTCAGCTGAAGCAGAATATGTCGCTGCAGCCAGCTGTTGTGCTCAGGTGCTCTGGATGAAAAGTCAATTGGCTGACTATGAAATCTTGTATGACAAAGTACCAATCTTTTGTGACAACACCAGCGCCATTGCCATATCCAACAACCCTGTTCTTCACTCTCGTACCAAACACATTGATATCAGGTATCATTTTATCAGGGATCATATAATGAAGGGAGATATTGAGCTGCATTTTGTTCCCACCGAGCTGCAACTAGCTGATATCTTTACAAAGCCTTTGGCTGAACCTTCGTTCAACAGGCTAGTTGCTGAGCTAGGGATGCTCAATATCTCAAAGCCTGTGGCTTGATATTAAATGTGTTCATTAAATGATTGATTCTATATTAAATGTTTTTCACATGAAACTAGGTAGTTACTTTCCAAGTAAATGCAAAAAACATTCTCAAATATTTAATCATTTATTTTTCGGATAACGAGGAGAAAAACTTTTTGAAAGGTCAAGGGGACCCACTTGAGCAGTCATTTTCGCACCTTGCATTTAATACGGTTGAATAACTGTTCACTTAAGTTTGAATATATATTGTCTCCTTTCTCTTCTCACCCACCACCATTCTCCAATCTACTTCTCTCTCTAAGTTCTTATCTCTCTCAACCATCCGCCATTTTCATTCACCTTCAACCTCAAATCCATGGCGTTTTCAGTTCCAAAAGCCTCCAATGTTAACTTCGAGATCAACGAGAGCATCCTCGCCTCCAACAACGCCATTGGATGGATTAAGGCACCAAACAGCACCTATTCAGATCTGGTAAATTTCATGCAGAATTGTGACCTAAATGAAGCCTTCACCAAATCTCCATCCACCTTTTACCAAGAATACCTTAGGGAATTCTGGTATTCTGCTGAAGTAGTAGAAGACACCATTACATTTAGCCTTTCATGCAATGAACATCCTTTTGCCTTCTCCCTTAAAGACTTTTCTAGTGTGGCCGAACTAAAACATGGAGATGAATGCCTGAAGGCAGTTGACAAAAAGGCTGTCAAGGAAGCCCTGGCCACACTCAACCCTTGCCATGACGTTAACCCTGCCCTAACACCAGTTGAGGTCCTCGCCAAATCCCCTCTGAAGATTAAGTATTTCACTCCTATGTGGCGTGTCCTCTTCACCCACATTGTGAAGTCCCTGGGAGGAATGCAGGGATCACAGGATCAGATGTCGTTTAATCATCAGGCTATTGCGTATGGATTAATCTGGGGAGCTGATGTTGACTTTGGAAGCATCCTATTCTCAAACCTAGTAGAACAACTGAAGGGAAGGAATCAGGTCAGGGAAAAGAACATCTGTTATGTGCGCTTCCTATCCCTGATCTTTGAAAGTCTGCTGGGAGATAACTACCACAACAAGGCCTTGACTGCTCTTAATCCCTATCGCATCACAGGCCCCATCTACAAGGAAATAGGAGCTGAGGATATCCCTGTCACCGCCCATATGCTGAACGTGGCCAACCAGGTACCAAACGCTGAGAAGCCCTTGCTCCCTTCCTCTGAGAAGGTGAATACTTCTAGTGTTGCTGGCAAGTCTATGTCTTTGACCTCTGGGCAGCACACTACTAAGTCCAAGGCTTCATCTGGCCAACAGCCTAAGAAGAAGAAAATCCCCTCTTCTTCCCACTCCAAAGCTGTTATTAAGGCCAAGGGAAAGAAGACTGACACCGCCTCTGGTCCAGATACTCTTGTGGATTCAGACTCTTTGGCTGACAAACAACAGGCGTCTAGTGTCTCTAAGTCAGCTGAGACAACAGGAAACCAGCCTGATCAAGCTGATATCTCATAGGTAATCAGTGTACATTTTTAGAGGTTCACAAGCAGCCACTCTCATTTGTCTGTAGGAGAGAGTGGTGAAGTTAGGGTAATCCTCGACCCATAGAAGTCTGTCATTACACTTAGAATACTTTAAGACTTCTGTACACCCTGTCTTTGCACCAGGGAATGATTCATTTGTGTTTATAAAGCACCCCGATGACCCTGAACCCTCTAGACAGTATTCAGGCTAACAACAACCTGAATATACTAATGTCTCAACCTTGATCAGCTGTACTTCACACAGCCTCTTGGTTCCCTCCTTAAAAGAGTCCCAAAGGATTTATCCTTTCAGGGGGAGCTGAATCATCACCCTCAGCTTTCCTAGGGGCAGCGTAACAGGCGACCTACAACAACATATGTTTCACTCTTAAAAGAGTCCCAAAGGTTTTAACCTTTTGGGGGGGGGGCTGAATAATCACACTCAGCTTTCCTAGGGGCAGCGACTGGCGATCCATAAACAACATATGTTTTCACAATCAAAAGAGTCCCAAAGGTTTTTACCTTTTGGGGGGGCTGAATAATCACACTCAGCTTTCCTAGGGGCAGCGAATGGCGATCATTAACCACACTTTATTCACACTTAAAAGAATCCCAAGGATTTATCCTTTGGAGTGGCTGAGTAATCACCCTCAGCCTCTCTGGGACAGCGAAATGGCGACCATTCCCCTTATATTTTTCCCTGTTACTAATTACAACAAATTTGCAGGCTGAAATTGTACAGCCAGTCATCGAATCTCAGGTACAACAAGAAAAGGAGGCTGAAACTATGACTCAGGACAAACCAACTGGTGAAGAGCCTGTGTTAAATGCTGATGAAGAAATGCTCTCATTAGAAGATTATGTCTCTGATTTTGAGCCAATGCCTGAGGATGAATTCCCTGAGGGAATGTTCGATGAAGAGGATGAAGAAGATGAGGAAGACCAGCTGTCTGTCTCTCCTCCTAAAGAAATAGCTGTGTCTACACCAGCTGGTGACAAGACTTCTCCTCTCAAGGAAGCTGTTGACACTCCAAACTCTGCTACCTCAGCAACAACAGTCTTCCAAAGACCAACTTATGATCCAACAGCAGAATTTCTCATGTTTGATCATCCTGCCCAGACCAACTTTGACTTAATACCAAGGGGGGATGACTATGCTCAGCAAAGCCTCAATATCAAGAATCTTCAGCCAGTCCATCATCAATCTGATATTGAGCGCTTATCAAGGAAGTTGGATGTGATCAAGTCTGAGATGCACAACTTCACTGTGACATTTCCAGGCATCATAAAAAAGGCTGTGACTGAGGCTGTCACTGAGCCAATTTAGGATGGTGCAAGAAAAGGTGTAGCCCAGGGACTCGGTCATCTTTCAACAAGAATCAAGGATGCCATTGACTCAGCCGTCCCTGCTATGTTTCATGAACACGAACAAACCATGCACAGGCACTTTAATGCTGTTCGCACCAGGCAATACAACCATGCTAACTTTATTGTCAGGCGTGTTCAGGCGAATACCAATGCAAATGCCAACCTCCTGCTAAAGATTGCCAGAGCTTCAAGAAAAAGACAACGTGCCATGGCTGCCTCTGTGGAGCAGATTGCAAGACGTTTTCAGGCACGTTCATCCAAGCATCTGCGAAGTAAGGATAAACGTGAGGGGGAGAAGAATACTACACTCAGCCTTGCATCTGCTGAACAAGGCTCATCATCAGCTAATCCCTCAACTACACATGTTCCTCTTCAAGTCATCACACCTGCTATAATACCTGATGATGAGGATGATACTCAGGGGGAGCAACAAACTCAAGATGGAGCTGACTCATCCAAATCTCTGATCTTAGTTAACATCAGCAAGCCTGAGGATGATGATGAGCCAGCGGCCAAGAAATTAAAATTCACTGTTAGCTCTCTTCCCAAAGCTATTCAAACTCAGGCTCAGACAGCGTTTATCAAAAGAGCTGATGTTTTGAAAAACATAAGTGGGGAGTCCTCTGTCTCGAAGAAAGGAAAGGAGATAGTTTTGGTTGATACTGAAACCAAACTTAAGAAGATAGCTTCGATGCTAGAGACAGGAGGATCCACCACAGACCTTTCCCATTTTTCAACCTTTACACCTTCCGATGAGATTCCTTTGACCCCTGAAGAAATAGAGCAACAGGCTGAAGAATTCAAAAGACTAAATGAGCTCAAGACAGCCAAAGAATTAAATGAAGCTACTCTGAGGAAGATGACACCACCTGAAAGGGAAAAACAAAAACAAAGGTTGAGGGAAATGGAAACTAAACGCGCTGAGGCTTTAAGGAAAGTTAAAGCTGACTATGATGCCTGCGTGAACAACAGGTATGCTGCTGGCAAGATAACCAAGTTCAAATACACCATTCATAAATCCACAAACACCCCACAGATGATCTTATGGAGGGAAAATCAACAGCGAAATATGGATGTGTTTGACAACTTCAGGTTAAAGACACTTGGGTTATCAGAATGGTTCGAACTCGAAGCCTTAGCTGCCAAAAAGTCTGGACAGGCAAATTTCCTTCTGCTTAAAACTCTTAAGGCCAAGTTTAACTGGATCAAGGAAACAGCAGCCAAACTCAAGATTGATCCCCCACCACAGCTTTTTGAACAAGAACCCCCAAAGACAGGCAACAAAAGGAGAAGAATTTCACAAATTGTCAATGAAACTTTTGTTACTGAAGATGTTCATGTGGATGGTATGCATAGGGATTTGATCCTCCCAAATGGTATTGTTGGCCCTATTGATGGTCAGACATACACAGAGCCTGAAAGAGGAATGGCATTCATGAACAAGGCTTGCCAGTATGCTTTTCAGAGGGAAGATGAGCTGTGCTTGGCTTCAACTATTCAGCTACTCTGTCACAAGAAGTGTCTCAAGATCAACACAGAGTATTCCAAGAAGTTTGCAAAGACTTTGCAGGATGAAATTGATAATAGATTAGACTTGGCTGAAGCTGAAGAAAGAATAAAAAATGATGACTATTGAAGATGTTCACAGCCCTTTTACCTTCATCTTTTATTTTACTTATGTAATGAACTTGTAATTTTCTTTAAGTCTTAATAATGAGGTATGTTTGTTTAGATCTGTTATGTGTAAGAAGAAGCTGTTAAACTCACTTACCTTAACTTAGTTAGATCTAGCATTATTTATGTTTAAATAGGGGGAGATTGTTGGGAATCTAAACTTGTTAGATTCCCTGATCATTGATTTAAACATAATTAGGCTGTTAGATAGTCCCTTGCCTGTGCCTAGGAGGCAGGCAAGTTTCGCAAGACTCACAGAGATCCAAGTCTCTGTGAGCAACCTCAGAGGAGTCCATGTCAGAGACATTGTCAGGGAAGTCGAAGATTACCTGAAGACATACTCATTGGCTGTTATGGATAACAGCCAAGATGTATCAGGGACTCTGAGGGGTTGAGAGTTAACAGGGGTGGCAATACCCTGATAACTCTCAGCACACTTTGGACATGCCATTTGTGTGTTCGAGACTATGAAGAATAAGGAAACTGTTTTTGACAACTGTTCCTTAAAGCATAATGGAAGACTACCAAGAATAGAAGGACATCATGTGACTGATGTGGGAACTTGTAAAAGCTTGTGTAGTCGACATCAAGTACTGTTTAAGTCAAACTCGTAACACTATAAATAGGATGTGTATCCATGCATTAATGTTTAACACTTTGAGATATTAAGAACATTAGTGCATATAACTTAGTGAATCAAACAGCTACGACTGTATTCATAAGTTAGGGTTTATTGTTGTTCAAAGTGTGCACAACACATTGTCATCAAACTGTGTTATCCATAACACTTGTAATTCTTTATTATACAATAATAAGATTACATTTGAAAAGTAATACCTTGTGTTGATTAAGTTAAGATTAGGGTTTCTTGCATTGATTAGGGACTTTCACGGCCTATCTGTGATTCAAAAGCTTTGTCCACCAACCGCTGATATGTAGCACCGGCGTTCTTCAGTCCAAACGGCATTTTCATATAGCAATACACGCCCTGGCTCGTATGGAACGTCGTTTTTTCTGCATCCTCCTCCGCCATCTGGATTTGATGATACCCTTTATACGCGTCCAAAAAGCATTTGAAAGGATACCCACATAGGGACTCCACCTTCCAGTCGATTTCCGGTAACGGGTAACAGTCTTGTGGGAAGGCCTTGTTAAGATCCGTAAAATCCACACACATGCGCCAACTTCCGTCATGCTTCTTGACCATGACCGGATTGGACAACCACTCGTGGTAGTATACCTCGCGCATGATGCCTGCATCCACTAGTTTCCGTACTTCCTCTAATATTACTTGGCTGCGCTCAGGCGCCTGGCCGCGCTTCTTTTGCTTGATGGGTTGGTACCCTTGGCGGATCTGGAGCTTATGCTCTGCTATCGCACGTGGCACACCTGTCATATGCTTTAGCTCCCATGCGAATATGTCTAGGTTTGCACTTAAAAGAGAGCACATGGCCCTTTTGCCGCTATCCGAGAGTGCCCCTCCTATGGATACCTCCTGTTCCGGATAGTCAGGGTGAATGGCCACCTTCCAATTGGGAGGTGGTGATCCATCTTTGGGCGGAACAGGTGGAGCCGGTGTTGTCACGGTGTGACACTCGGATGCCGGTACGATTGTGTTGTAAGTGGTAACAATTCCCCCCTCCACGGGGAATTTGATCATCCCGTGCGCCGTAGAGGGTACCGCCCGTATAGCCAAAATGCCTGGTCTGCCTATGATTCCATTGTACGGAGAGTGTGAGCGTATCACCATAAAGTTCATCCATGCCGTAGTGGAATGTTCCTCATTCCCAATGGTCACAAGTAAACGTAATTGCCCTATCGGCCAGATAGTGTCTCCACTAAAGCCAGTAAGCGGCGACGTGGCCGGTACTAATTGGCTTCTTATTTCTGGGCATAACTGCACGAAACAGTGTTCATATAGTACCTCTGCTGACGATCCTCCATCCACATACATGCGACGAACATTATGTGTTCCAATGCTTATCTCAATAGTGAGAGGCGCATCAATCACATCGCTTGCTGTGATGGGAGGGAATGAGATTTCCCTGCCGCGTGAAAATTTTTGGCCAACTTTCTGCCTCGTGTGGCGCTGTCTGGATTGAATCATGTATATGGTCGAAGTTTTGTCCTTTTGGGGATCCTTCTTATCATACTTCTTGTTATTGTCTTTTCCATCCTTCCAATCCTTAACTAGGTGCTTGAGTTTGCCTGATTTGATCAGCGACTCAATATGCTTCTTGAGCTGGATGCACTCCTCCGTGCCGTGGCCTTTGTCATTATGGAACTCGCAGAAGCGACTTCCTTGCCGACGTTCCGGCGGAGTGGTCATTGGGGGAGGCCTTGGGAAGTTCGCCCCTTCCGTCAGCAAGATCTCCCGGTAGGACATCTTTAGGGGGTGAACTTATCGTCCTGCCGTCCTCCTTTGCTTTGGCTCTTATAGTCTGAGCCCTTGTTATTGTTCTGATTGCCTTGACCGCCCGACTGCCTCCGGAACTAATCATTTGACCGGTACCAATTTCCTCGGGATGGGTAGGCCGCGGCAACAGCTGTTTCTCCTTCTATGAAATTTCTGACCCTTTCCATGAGGTCATCATATCTCTCTGGACGCTTGTCATTGAGGCGCCTGATCAGTTCTCTGTCTGTTATGGCGTGCATGTAGTCAGAGATTTTCAGGAGCTCCGGCATGGTTCTTGTGCGCGTGCACTCATCATTGAAGCGTTCACTGAAGGCTTCTGTGGACTCCCCCGGCCGTTGCTTGACAGTTGCCAACGAGACCGGATCCCTATTATACTTCTTTCTTTGAGTATAATTGTTCTCAAACGCCGTACGTAGTTCCGTGAAACTATCAATGCTCCGTGGAGGGAGTGCTTCAAACCAGTCACGGGCGTTTCCGATCAAGGTCGAATTGAACATTTGGCACCATATAGGCATGGGTCATCGCTCAATTTTAGCCTGCGTATCAAATATTTTAAGGTGATCCACCGGATCACCGGACCCGTCATAAGTCTTGATGCACGCCGGCATGCGACGTTTAGTGTCCTTAGAATAGTTCCGTATGCGGAGGGTGAACGGGTCTTCCCTGGGATCCGCCCATGGCCGAGTGAGCCTAGAGTCATCCCATGGTTCACACCAGGGACGTGAAAGATCCTCCGCTTCCGTATCTCGATAGTAAGGGCCACCATAATACTCATCATTGTTTGGTGGTGGTGGAGGGGTGCGCCTAGGCCGGCGACGCTTAGATGGATGGTCATCTAAGTCCTCTCCGGACGGATCCGGGGACGGCGGTGGTGCCCCATCCTTTGAATAGGGACCATTTTTTGGGATGAACCAGGAGCTTTTTTCCCAGTGTTCATCCTGTCCCACACACTCGGGCGACGTGTGGTTCTGGCCAGCTCTTGATCTGGTCGCTCGGGTGAGCCATCCGACCTTTCTCCTTCTCGAGACTGCATTATTTCCTGCATGAGGCGATCTCCTATGCGCTCAAACACATTCCAGGGTTGAGGGGTTTCCTCAAAGTTACCCTGCTCCGGAGGCCGAGCTCTCCTTTTCCTCTGATTTTGGGAGGAGGTGATTGGTCCGGTGTCGCCAAAGTTGAGTCTGGATTGGAGGTTCCTCCCCAGATTCAACCTTGATGCGATCCCCGGGACAATCCTTTCGAAGTTCTGCGTGAGAACTCGAGTAAGATCCTCCTCACTGAGTGGTAGGACTTCCACTTCTTCCTCCGTCGAGGGTCTGCGCGATTCCTTGTTAGGAGGGTTTGGCGCACTCCCTGGATCAGGGTTGTCCAGGGTTGAAGTAGGTGGGGGTGTCATGGAGATCGTGCTCGTCACCCCCAAGGGCTGAAAACTACCACGGTTACCCGGCCCGCCTACGAGGCGGCTAGGTGATTGATTGGGGATGAGAATCCCTTCCCCTTGGGACTTCCGATTCCTGGGATTCACGTTCCTGGGGTTAGCTTGCGGATGCCCCTTCGTCATTGGAAATTCGAGATGAGGTTTTGTTCTAGCTTAGTGTTATGGGTCCCACGGATGGCGCCAACTTGTTGATGCAAAAGTTGGTTGATCCTTGCTAGACCCGAATTAGGCTTAATTCGGGTTGGCTGGGCTACGGCTCCTGCACCAAGTGAATCGTTTGGTTGGGATCCTGTACACTAAACAGCACGCGTTAGGCTTACCGTGGGAATGTTTCCCACGATTAGACTCCGGTGTGAGAGTAAGTAATCGAGTTAGGGTTTATGTGAGTTTAGAGTATGAATCGTAATACCTTTGTGGAACCCTTGAAGGTTCCTTTTATAGGCAGTGAAACCATAATGGGCTTTCACTGATGCTTCGGCCCCAAGGAAGAGATAACCACCAGAATTAGAATGATTGTTATCTTCTAATTCTGGTAGTGAATATCCTCTCCCATTAGGATAAAGATATTCCTAGACAGAATATCATTCTGTCTAACCCTATGTCGGCCATGTTGTCCGCACCGGGCCGTGGGCCGCACACATGTGTGCGGTTACTGTTCATTCAAGCCCATAAGCCCGAATGACATTATTCCACCCATCTGTGATGGGCCGGATACGGGTAGTACCCGTGGGCCGGGTTCGTGACCCGGTTGGGGACTATACGTCATCACCCGCTATATTGGACCCTTTAAGATTTTATCTAGAGTAGGTCCGGTGACTTAAAAACTAGAGTTACCCCCAGAACTTCATGGTGTTCACAACACATTCCATGTATCTAATCTGAAGAAATGTTTAGCAGTGAGTGATGAGAAAATTTTGTTGGATAAGGTTCGAATAGATGGGAAGTTGCATTTTATCGAAGAGCCCGTAGAGGTTATGGATCGTGAGGTAAAGCAACTGAAACAAATTCGGATACCTATTGTCAAGATCCGAAGGAATTCAAAGCATGGACCGGAATTTACTTGGGAACGAGAGGACAAAATGTGGAAGAAATATCCGCACCTCTTTGATTTCAATAAGAAACGGACATCAAAATGAAATGGATCACGAGGACGTTGATCCCTTTTAGGAGGAAAAGCTGTGACAATCTAACATTTTCAGGTAGTAAATTATTTTCTCGTATATTATTTTGAAACTTATTTTGTGTTGGTTGATGAACTCACAATTTACGGATTTAAATTTGGGCTTACGTGCATAATTTAGCGTCCTTTACGACTAAACCAGAAACCTTAGGATTACGTATTTACGTTTTTGAACTCCGTTTTTGATGAGACAATTTTTATTAGATTCGTTTTGTGCCGTTGATTCATAATTTATAAAAACGTTTTTCGTAAAACGACCCGAGGGCACGCAAATCGAGGAAACTAGAATCGAGGAATACCCGTAAATTAGTGGGATGGGACAAAACAAGTTTATCCCACCTCATTAAAAGGGACGGCCAAAATAGGGACACCACATCACTTGATGTGGCACCCTTGTAGCAACAAGCTTACACTTGTTAAGCTTAACAAGTAAGCCACAACTTCCCACCAAACCTCAAAACCACTTAGATTAACCATTTGCTCACATACACACATGCAAAACAACTCACAAACTCTCTCACACCCTCCCTTTTTCCGTCCCACATTCACCATCAAACACCCCTTGTTGATCAATTCTAGCCACAAATCTTATGTTATCTACTCACATCATGGAGAAACCTTGAAACCTTGATTGATTGGTGATCATATTAACATCAAAGGTGATTTTCTTGTGTCCTAGGGCTAATTTCTCAACAAAAAATCTTGGTGGTTGATGATCTTGAAGATATATTTGGTGTTCATCAAGTTATTGTCATCCAAAAACAAGATATAATCTTGGTTGGTAAAGAAGATCATCCTTTCCATTTCTCTTGTTATTTTTGTAAAGATAAAATGTATTTTCTTTTCTATTGTATATGTATATGATTAATATATGATGATAAAAATTTTGTGTGGGGATCAAGTGTTGATAAATATGATTAAAAAGATGAAAAACCATAAGTAACAATGTTAAAATCATGCTTAAAATGATGGCTGTATAAAAACAGTATGTAACCAAGTTATAAACTGATAAAATTGCATGGTGGAATCAATTTACAGTAAGTATTAGACATACTTAGACATGTGAGAGTTATAAGTAACATGTGAGAGTTGTCCATGCAATGGAATCATCAAAATGAGTAAGATATGATCAAAACAAAATTAGTATACCAATCTAAATAGTCTGTTCTGTAGGGAGTATTAAGGATACTTAGACATAGATTGAGCAGCAGCTAAAACTAACTTATTTGTAGCACATAATATGAAGTTTATGCCATCCAAAAATGAGCTTCTATCTCCTTATAGAACTCAAGATATGATAAAAATGGTGAAGGTGAAACTAAAAATCAGATTTTGTGAAATTAAAGTTTAATAGTATTACATAAGCACTCAAATAAATATAGTATAAAATGTGAAATTAAAACTCACTAACTTATATATTTCATTTATATAAATATGTATAAGGATAAATGAATGGACATTTTATAAAAATGGTAGTTTGGTAAGTTTTATAAGTTATAAAAACTATAAACATGATTTTTACGTCTTTTCGGCTAATACCGTAAAATTAACGTTTTTCGTCAATTAAAACTTAGACGATCGGAACCGTCTAATGTAAACTTTTTAAAAGTCATATACTGATATATAAGTACTTAATACAAGTAAAAACCGATAAAACCCGAACTATATAACATACGGACATTAACGGGCTAAGTTAGCATTATTGGACTAATAATTCAACTAAATGGGCTAAACACTTATAAATTTACTTATTGGGCTTAACCCACTTGGGCCCAACATGTAAAGTATAATACTGATAATAAAAGTATAAAATGGTCTAATTTAAGGTAATGGACTTATAATAGTCTTATTGGACCTAAAACATGTAAATATGTAAAACTAGTAAACTAGTATAAAAGTTACCAACACATAACACTAAAATGAGTAAATGAGAATGTATAAACCCACTTGATCATCATAATATGTATAAAATCATCATATGTATACTTGTTATTTTGATAAAGTCATTGGACAAAAGTCTAAGACCGATTATTATTATTTATATAGGTTTCCGTGACAGAAGCACGCCCGTAGCCGATAAACCGCCTTTCATTATCAACGTGAGTTCATAGCCTCGCACTCTTTTAGATGTTTTATAAAATGATTTGTAAACCCGTGAGGGAGGTAACATGCTAGTTTTTGATAAAAATAGAACACAAGTAGTCCCGATGGTATGCTTAATGATATGGACCCGAATGATGCGATGACCCAATAAAAGAGATAAAAAAAGATTGTTAGTAGTTAGGTTATGTCACTTAAAGTCCCATTAGCATGAATTGTGAACTACCAAGATTTGGTAGACGCTTATGCATATGATAGAACTATTTGGGGACGATCACCCCAGTTCGCGCCTTGACGGTTGATCCCCGTCGTACCACATTGATTGGTAAGTGAATTTATGTATGAGAAGATTTACATAGCGTGATTTTTGTGACGACACGCTAACTTAGTTGGGCAAATTGTTTGTCGGGTTTGCGGCCCGTTGTTGTGATAGTAAGGTAACAATGTCATGCGGCTAATAATAATCCAAATGAATCCAATGTAATCTAGATATCTGATATGATACGATGCTAATAACGATGATAATATTACCTATGATTCAAAACAGGTAAACCCAAACACCCCTTTAAATTTTCAAATCAAGATTTTCAAATCAAAAGTGCATTCCAAGGTTACCCAAGCCCAAATCAACACAATAACAGATGTAATATGCAGATTCTAGCAAGATTAAGCCACAAATATCACAAGAACACAAGCAGCACTCAAATATCACAAATATCCAAAGTTTTATCAGATTTTGAGATTAAGGGTGCAAATCTCATGGATGTACATCCACCCCCACGACTTTTGAGCTTATGTGCTAGCAAGAACAAGAACAAGCTTCCACAATAAAGCCTTCTAAGATTCAACAAGGTTAGAAGCAAAATATCAAAAACAGAAAAGTGAAAAAGCCTTGATTAATGCAACTCTTGTACCCCACACTTGATTATCCCCAAGTTATAGGCTTCATCACACCTTGATAACTCAATATCAGGATGCTATGATCAGCTTTATAGCCCAAGAATTCCAAGGTGTACTAAGAAACTTAACAAAATATCAAGCTTGAAGGAAAATGTGCAAACTTTTGCACACTCCTTGAAAACAGGTTTTAGGATTCAAGATTACTTAACAAAGAACTATAATAAGCAGTAAACAAAAATGGCACTTGAGTTTTCTTCAAAGATTCAAACACATTTCATTCACTAGAAAATGAGATTTACAGAACTTTGAACAAAGGAAAATTCAAGAGCAAAGTAAAAATAAAGCACCCTAAGGCCTTTATATATGCATACAAGTGAACTATGAAAGCTAAAAAACGTGAAACCCTAGCTAATGAAGTTCCAGTTATGCCCTTTGAGTAGTTTGAACTTTGAAGATCATGTGACTGATTCTTGTTTTGTTGTGGAGTTGGCATGGTGAAATTGCATCCAATGGCTTGCAATGAGCTTAGAAAGTAAGCTAGAATCACACACGTTGGATGACTGGCCAAGTTTTGGTAGTTTCTTCTTTTTTGCAGCAGGGGAATCTTGTGTGGGACTGATGGGTGATGTGGCAAGTATTTTCAAGGTTGGGATGTGATTAAGGGATGCTTAATCACTAATCTGGATATTTTCAGGGCCTAATTACAACACAATTAAGAAAACCTAATTGTGTTCTTATGGTGAATAGTTGTGTGTTTGATCTGGTTTTGGGTTAAAACATGTTTAAAAACATGTTAAGGCGCCAATATTAACTAATCTGTTTGATTAGTTAAATAAAGGGTTGAGTGGAGTGTGACATGGCAGCAGGGTGAGCTGTGATTGGATGAGGGGTGTTAGTGAGGCACATGTTAAGCCCCCATAGGTCTAGGTAAGATTGAATGTCTGCTAGCTTTAGTCCCTTATCTCCCAAACTTCTTTCACTTTGAAATAAACAAGCTAAATCCGTATTTCCTTTGTTGTAGAAGTTTTGGTTTTCACACTTTTGCCCCAAAAATTTTGTAAAATGATTTCAGGGGTATTTCTTGCCAATTCTTGATTCTTGAAGGACTGATTTGGTATTTTCTTCAAGGATTATGGTCTTGACTTGTATAATTGACATTTTGGAGGACTAAAAATGAAAAGTCTTCATTTTTGAGGGACCATTCTTGCCAAGTCTTCAAAGTCAAGGGTCCTTTTGCAGTTTAACATTTTTGAAGGACCAAACTTGTAATTTCTTGTAACTTGAAGTCCTTCATGGTATGTTTGACTTTGAGGAGGATTAATATTCACATTTTAGTTTTGTTGAGGGACTAAAATTGCCAATTCTTCAAAGTGGAGGGCCCTTTTGACAAACTTTAGGGACCAATCTTATAATTATGAAGATACAAGGGTATAAAGTGTCAATTCTTCAATATTGGAGGAACCTTCTTCATAAATCTTCAAATCTTCAAGGGTTTTCTTGGAAAATTCTTCATTAGGGCTTGGTTTAATGTGCGGCTTCGTTTCCCCTGTTCGTTTTTGCATGATTCTTGTGATCTTTTGTCATTTTCTCAATTTCCGTACCTAAAATACACAAGCAACAAACACAAGCATATATTTGGCCAATTTCATGATATTTTATGAATTTAAAGCCCTTTTTGGACGATGAGACTATGTATAAAAACAGTCTCATCAAGTATAAGCTTAGGAACGCAATTAAGGGACAAGTGTTGGTCGACTTCCTCACAAAAGCCCCAATAGGCCAAACCGCCGAAGAGTTCTTTAAGCTACCTGTCCGGAAGCCAAGAAAGGATGAGACAGAAACCTCAAGTGCACAAGGTTCTGGAGCAGGATTAGTACACATTAGCCCATCTGGAACAGAGTTCACTTATGTATTGCGGCTAAATTTTGAAAGTACCAATAATGAAGCAGAGTATGAGGCTTTGTTAGCAGGATTGAGAATTGCAAATCAGATGAAGGTAGCAAGGATAGAAGTCTGGGTAGACTCGAAGCTGGTAGCTAATCAGATTAACGCAACATACGTAGCAAGCTGTGACCGGATGATGAAATACCTAGCCGAAGCAAAAACAGTGATTGCAAAATTCTCATTTTTCTCAGTCCGGTACATACCGAGAAGACAAACCAAAAGGCGGATGTGCTTAGCAAGTTAGCAACATTGGCATTTTACCATCTAACAAAGGAAGTTTTGGTGGAAGTACTCAATGTAAGGTCAATCGATCGAGGGGAAGTAAACACCATAGTAAAGGAAGTTGAGGATAATTGGATGACTCCAATCATCAAATGCTTGAAAGATGGGATATGGCCGGAAGACAAGGAAGAAGCAAGGTGTTTAAGACTCAAAATCCACCAGTACGAATTGATAGATGGGGTACTATTCAAAAGCGAGTACTTGGAACCAATGCTCCGATGTGTGGGACCATTACAAGCTAACTACGTACTTAGGGAAATACATATGGGCTCATGCAACATGCATTTGAAACCCAGATCCATAGTTGCTCAAGCATTGCGGTCGGGATACTACTGGCCAACTATGCACATGGATGCTAGAGAGGAATTACAAAAATGTGATTCATGCCAAGTGCATGACCCAGTCGCAAGGCTACCAAAAACATTGATAAAGTCTATCATGGCACCTTGGCCATTTTCTCAAAGGGGAATGGACATTTTAGGCCCGTTGCCAACATCATCCGGAAATGTCAAATTCATCATAGTGGCCATCGAGTATTTCACAAAGTGGATAGAGGCTAAGCCGTTGGCCAAGATATCTGGAAAAGAGGTCATAAAATTCTTTTGGGACAACATGTTGTGCCGTTTCAGAGTCCCAAAGATAGTGGTCACAGACAACGCTAAACAATTCATCAATGAGCCTTTTAAAATTTGGTGCTCGGACCTAGAGATCCATCAGATTAACACAGATGTTGCTCATCCTCAAGCAAATGGTTTAGTGGAACGAGCCAACAAGTCTCTTATGGAAGGGATCAAAACAAGACTAGGAAGAGAGATATCCGGATGGGAAGAAGAGCTACCACGCGTGTTATGGGCACACCAGACATCATTAAAACAAAGCAATGGACAAACACCATTCAGCCTCACCTATGGTTCGGAGGCCGTCATACCAGCCGAGATAGGAATGCCTACCTACCGGACCATGATGATAAATGAAAAAGAGAATGATGACGCCCTTCGCATTAACTTAGATTTGCTCTAAGAGAAAAGAGAGATGGCAGCTATCCGGGAATCCACATACAAAACAAAGGTGGAACAATACTATAGCAAAAGAGTAAGGCCTGTCACGTTCCGGCCAGGAGATTATGTGTTCTGGAAAAATGAAGCTAGCAGAGTGGAAAAGGAAGGAAAACTTGCACCCACATGGGAAGGACCCTATCGTATCAAGGGAGAATTTCAGAATAGCTCATACAAGTTGATCACCATGAAGGATAAGGAGGTTCCAAGAATGTGGCATGCAATGAATCTCCAAAAATGTTATTTGTAATTTTTTCTTTTAAGACTATGTACCGACTTCACCTCCCTCCGGCAAGGGAAATCCTAGTTTATCTCTTTTCACGCCTAATGTAATGATCTTCACTCCCTCCTGAAGGGAAAGATTACCAACTTTTGATCAAGTTAATGAAAAGCTTACCTCACTCATAAGGGTAAAGCAGTTTGTATGAAACATGACTTAATCAAGAAACATACGATACGAATGACCATATTAGTATTCGAACATGAGAATTAAGCTAAACATTATTAGCCAAAATGGAATCTTAATAAACATTGTTTAATTCTCTCCTTTCAATTCAAGGGAAGAATTACATTATTAGCCGAAATGCAATTTTAATAAACATTGTTTAATTCTTTCTCCCTTCAATTCAAAGGAAGAATTACATTAATAGCCGGAAGGCAATCTTATTGAACATTTTGTCATTAACCGGAATGAAACTTGAATGAATTTTAGTAATTCTTTCTTCCTTTAAATCAAGGGAAGAATTACATTATTAGCCGAAATCCAATTATAATAAACATTCTTTAATTCTCTCTCCTTTCAATTCAAGGGAAGAATTACATTAATAGCCAAAAGGCAACCTTATTGAACATTTCGTCATTAACCGGAATGAAACTTGAATGAATTTTAGTAATTCTTTCTCCCTTCAAAAAGGGAAGAATTACCTTATTCAACGGAATGAAATTTATATGAATTTTAGTAATCCTTCTAGTCAAGGAAAGAATTATTTTAACCGGAACGAAATTCACATGAACATGGGTAAAAGATTTCCCTTCCATCAAAGAAAGGACTATCTCATCATCCGAAACATGATCTATGTATAAGGTTTTTTACTATCCAAGACGCGGTTGGCAGGCATACTCTAAATGATGTCCCTATAAATTTTTAAGAGATGGATCGCATCATGTTTCGAAACAAAGATGTTAATGCAATAATGCCTAAAAATGTTACTTGCATTTCTCGGTCTCGCTTTGTTTTGATTACGACAATATATAAAAACAAGCATTTACGAAAACAACGAAAAACGAATTCTTGAGTTCAAGTATTTTTCATTTTACCCATTTTCACTTAAGGTATGGATAAACAAGTACTAACCTTAATCAAGTGATCAAGTGATTTAATCTTTTCTTAAAACTCACTTTTTATTAAGTGTGACAAGTTTTTATTAAACTTTCTTTTTAAGAAAATGTTTTATTAAATTAATTATTTGAAAATTTGAAAATGGCATATTCTTATTTGGTTAGGAATATTCTATCAGGATATTTTTTAAACCAGATATGACCTCCACCACTAAAGGACAAAAAGGGAGCGGAGTCTAGTCCAGCGGTACCTTAGCTCCTAGGCGGTTCCTTATCGATAAGGTACCGCGGGCTAAGATAAGGTACCGCTGGCAGATATAGCCGTTGGCCCTTTGTCCTATAAATAGTGGACCATTCTCAGCTTTTCAATTCACCTCTTTTGCACATCTATTTCCAGATTCAAACACTCTTCTTTAATCACTCAAATCTTTGATCATTTGTTTGGTTACTACTTGTTTAAGAAGTGAATCTTGTTCTTCCATCCCTTCCTCTCCAAGTGCAAAGAGAAGAACACTATCCTTGTGAAGTGTTGAGTCCACCACCAAAGATCCATTGAAGATCTACTTTTATACATTTGTTGTTGTGTCTTAGTTGAGAAGATCCAAGTAGTTGTGTCTATTTGGAAGTTGTGTATGTACTAAGTATAGTTGTGTAGATTGGTCCTAGCTACGATTAGGGCTCGACTTTTAGCTTAGAGTCGGAAATTGGTTAAGCGACGTATACGGTTTTCTCCACCATAAGGAGCTTGTTGTGTAGTGAACTCTCGAGTAAGGAGTACTCGAGGAGTGGAGTAGGAATGAGGAGTGAGCTTCGTTGCCGAACCACTATAAATCCTTGGTGTTCGGTTTGATCTTTCTTTACCCTTAACTCTTTACATTCTTTATTCTTTGTGCATATATATTTGTTAGTATTAGCTTAATTACACTATCATTGTTCATATTGTGCATAAGTAGATTTCACACATTTCCTCAAGTCTAAGTTTTTGAAAAAGGATTTTTGAAAACCACCTTTTAACAAGTAAATTATAAGAAACTATTCAACCCCCCCCCCCCCTTCTAGTTTCTACAATTGGTATCAGAGCGGGTTGCTCAAGAATTTTTAAAGTATATTGTATTTTAAAACTTGAATCGATCTATGGATTCCAACAAATACCTAGAAGGGCAATCTATGCAAAGACCACCACTTTTTGAAACCGATAGTTTTATTTATTGGAAAAATAGATTTGAAAACTTATGTGAAATCAAAAGATTTAGATCTTTGGCATGTTATTACCAATGGTGATTTTTTACCCTATCAATTTAATGAAGTTTCTAAAACAAAAGAATTGGTCACTTTTGACAAAGCTAATGACGATACTAAAAAGAAACTTTCCAAAAATAATGAGGCTAAAATGGTGATTTATAATGTTTTATCTAAGAAAGAGTATGAAAGTATTTTTATGTGTGAAACCGCTAACGATATTTGGAACACTCTTTTAGTAACCCAGCAAGGTAATAGCCAAGTCAAAGAAAGCAAAATCGATCTTCTTGTCCAACAATATGAACAATTTGTCATCTTAGAAGATGAAACTATTGATAGTGCATTTGCTAGGTTTAACACTATTATTACTAGTCTAAAAGCACTTGATGAAGGTTTTTTTAGCAAGAACAATGTTAGGAAGTTTCTAAGGGCTTTATATCCAAAGTGGAGAGCAAAAGTCACGGCGATTGAAGAATCGAAAGATCTCTCAACTTTATCACTCGATGAACTCATAGGCAACTTGAAGGTTCATGAGATGATAATTTTGAAGGACTCGGAATTAGTGAAAACCAAGAGTGAAAGGAAATCTCTTGCACTTAAAGCCAAGAAGGCACAAAGTGACCACGATAGTTCCTCGGAAAGCGATGACGAGGAGTATGCATTGGCGGTGAGAGATTTCAAGAAGTTCTTCAAGAGACGAGGTCAACACGTTAGGCAACCCAACAATGACAAGAAACCATTCTCAAAGAATCGGTTTGCCAAGAACAAAAAAGGTGATAGGAATTGCTTCAGATGTGGTGATCCAAATCACTTCATTGGTGATTGTCCAAAGCCCGCTCGCGATAAGAACCACACGGCGTTCGTTAGTGGCGCTTGGGGCGATAGCGGTGAAGATGATGATGACAACCCCAAAGAGGAGAAATTTCTTATGGATCACACTTCTAAAGAGGTACATTCCAAAACCGAAAATTATAGTTATGATAGCTCCATCTTTGATGATATTGAATTTGAAGGCAAATATGATAGTTTACACAAACTTAGTATTAAATTCATAGAAAAGAATAAAACCTTCAAATCAACCAAAACTAAGCTTGAAAATGAGATCAATGAACTTAGGGAGAAACTGGCAATACTTGAGAAAAATAAAGAAGTGGATTTAGGTTGCTTAAGTTGTGAGAAACTTAGATTAGAGAATGAAGATCTCAAGAGCACCTCCATTAAATTGGAAAAGTTCATGAAAGGTACTAGTGCTCTTGATGATATGTTAAACAAACAAGTTCATTCTAAGGAAAGACTTGGTCTAGGTTTTAACTCAAATGAAGCCTCAGCAAGTGAACCTAAACAAGTCAGATTTTCACAAAAATCACCCACTGTACGCGGTCCCAGATTGTATGGGGCGGTTCCTTATCACCATGGAACCGCCGCCATAGATAAGGCACCGCGGCCAGAGGATGATTTTGGTGAAAATCCTGAACTTTCTGAAAAGTCTAAGTTAGATGAAAAACCAAAGCATCTTATTGTTAATAAATTAAAATTACCCATACTTGACAACAATACTATTGATAAGTTCTACAAGCCATTGAGTAAACCTCTCATGGGAAATAGAAGTTTATCTAGACCATCTTCTACTCCACCTAGAGTACGGAATGAGTCTAAGCCTAGAAGTAGAACGAAAACGCCTAGAAGAGATAATCAAATCAATTCACGATCTAGAAGTAAAACCCCAACACCTAGAAGAAATGATCATAACTCTAAACCTAGATCAAATACACCTAGGAGAAATAATGAACAACAAAATGGTTACATGAATTACTATCCTCCTCCATTTTGTTCTCCATGGGGAACCCCTCCTTCATTCATGCATCCCAACCAAATGCAAGGGATGTTTGGAACTAACAATTTTGGACCCATGAGATATTGGGGACCAAATGTTTGATCTTGTGTGTTGTTACCTAGATATGCTTGGGAATTGATTTTGAGCCCGATGAGTGGATTAAGGATAGTGGATGTTCTAAACACATGACGGGTAAACGAAGTTTGTTCTCGCATTACAAAGCATATGATGGAGGTAACGTCACATTCGCTAGTAGTCTACGTGGTAATATCATTGGCAAAGGTACGGTTTCTCTTGACTCCATGACCATTGAAAATGTTGAGCACGTAGATAACTTAGGGTTTAACCTTTTAAGTATAGGTCAAATTTGTGATAATAAGTGTAAGGTCATCTTTTCGGAACATGACAGTGAAATCATAAAAGATGGAAAGGTCATTAGAAAAGGTGTTAAAAAGCATGGGCTTTATGTCATGAAGGTTAATAAGAAGTCAAAAGACAACATATGTCTTGCGACTATAGATGATAGTTCTACTCTTTGGCATAGGAGATTAGGTCACGCTAATATGCGTTTAATTCAATCTTTAGTCTCTAAGGAGTTGGTAAGACACCTCCCCAAGATTAAGTTTGATAGTCACTTTTGTGATGCTTGCAAAGTTGGAAAGCAAGTTCACTCAATTCACAAAGCCAAGAATTTGGTTTCGACCTCTCGGTGCTTAGAGCTCCTACATATGGATCTTTTTGGACCTTCCGTCATACGGAGTTATGGAGGTAACCTTTATACCCTAGTTATAGTTGATGATTATTCTAGATTCACTTGGACTAGATTTTTGGCATCTAAGAATGAAGCTTTCGATCATTTCGAAATCTTTAGTCGAAGAATTCAAAATCAACTAGGATGTTCAATTGTCTCTATTAGGACGAATCATGGTAGGGAATTTGATAATGAAGTGCAATTTGGTGCCTTTTATGAAGCTCATGGTATTACCCATAACTTCTCGGCTCCTCGCACTCCACAATCAAATGGGGTAGTTGAAAGGAAGAATACGACTCTCCAAGAGATGAGTAGGACGATGTTAAACGAGCAATCTTTGCCTTAAAAGTTTTGATGCAATGCCGTGGACACATCAACTTATATTCTCAGCCGAATTCTTATTCGACCTTTCCTAGGAAAGACCCCCATGAGATTCTTAAAGGTAAGAAACCCTCATTAGAATACTTTAGGATGTTTGGAAGCAAGTGCTTTATCCTCAACACCAAAGACTACCTTACCAAGTTTGACCCAAAGTCTTACGAAGGTATCCTTTTAGGTTATTCCCAAACTAGCAAAGCCTACATAGTCCTAAATAGAACCTCGGGGGTTATTGAAGAATCAGTCAACGTAACCTTTGATGAAACCCCTCCTTCACCCAAGACACCACCATTGGTTGATGATGACTTGGATGAATTAGAAGTAGTTAAAGCCAAAGAGGTTAGAAAAATAGGAGTTGAAGACCTTAGTGTTGAAAAGGAAGTAAACATTAAGGAATCTAGGGATCATACTCTCAATAATGTCATTGGTTACTTAAATCAAAGGACCCTAAGATCTCAAGTCCAAAACCAAAGCAACTTCTTTTGTTTTGTCTCCTTGATTGAACCAAAGAATGTTAAAGAAGCTTTGACAGATGAGAGTTTGGTCATTACGATGCAAGAAGAATTGAATCAATTCGTTGCCAATGATGTTTGGGAACTTGTTCCTCCACCTAGAAGTTCTACCATTATAGGAACCAAATGGGTATTTAGGGATAAGTTAGATGAGAATGGCGTTGTGTCTCGTAACAAGGCTAGACTTGTAGCTCAAGGATATAATCAACAAGAAGGGATTGATTAGGACGAGACATATGCACCGGTAGCTAGATTAGAATCCATTAGAATCCTCTTAGCCTACGCTTGTGCCTTAGACTTTAAGCTTCAACAAATGGATGTAAAGAGTGCATTTCTTAACGGTTTGATCAATGAGGAGGTATATGTGGCTCAACCTCCCGGCTTCATTGATTTTGAGAAACCGGATCATGTTTACAAGCTTAAGAAGGCACTTTATGGTCTCAAACAAGCACCCAAAGCTTGGTATGATAGACTTAAAGCGTTTCTTGTTAAACATGAGTATACCATGGGGATGGTAGACAATACGCTCTTTACAAAGAAGAAAGGTTCTCACCTCATAATCGTACAAATATATGTTGATGACATTATTTTTGGCTTAACTTGTCAAGAATTGTGTGATGACTTTGCCAAAATCATGCATGATGAGTTTGAAATGAGTATGATGGGAGAACTTAACTTCTTTTTAGGACTCCAAATTAAACAAATGGACGATGGTATTTTCTTTAGTCAATCTAAGTACGCTTAAGAAATGCTAAAGAAATTTGGATTAGAAGAATCTAGACCAATGAAGACCCCTATGGCCTCGGATACTAAACTCACCGTAGATGATGATTGTGAGTCGGTAGACAACACCAAATATAGAGGTATGATTGGTAGTTTGTTGTACCTAACGGCAAGTCGACCGGATATCATGTTTAGTGTTTTCCTTTGTGCTCGCTTCCAAGAGGCTCCCAAAACCTCTCACCTTGAAGCGGTTAAGCGTATCTTCCGATACATTAAAGGCACTATACATTTAGGATTATGGTATCCTAAAGGGACCGGCGTAGAAACCATTGTCTACGCGGACTCGGATCATGCGGGAGACTATGTGGACCGGAAAAGCACTTGTGGAGTTTGTACCTTCATGGGTTGTTGTTTAACTTCTTGGTTCTCCAAGAAACAAACCGCTCTTGCAATATCCACCACGGAAGCCGAGTATGTGAGTGCCGGAAAAGCATGCCAACAAGCTCTATGGATGAAGCAAGCGCTTGTTGATTACGGGATTTCTCTTGATGATGTTCCCATCATGTGCGATAATAAAGGCGCTATAGACCTTAGCAAGAATCCCGTGCAACATTCGTGAACCAAACACATAGAAATTCGACACCATTTCCTTAGGGATAATGTTCAAAAGGGGAACATTTCAAAGTAGGTGCCCTTCGAGGACAACTTAGCCGACATCTTCACTAAGCCACTTAAGAGGGAACCTTTTAATTACTTGAGTTTAGGTCTAGGATTAATGGAACATCTTCCTTAATTTCTTTTCTTTTTGCGTGATTTCTTTTTGTACCACTTTGAGTCATTGAGTCTTCCAAACTGTTTTTGAAAAACCCTCTCTTCTCCTTTTCAAAATTCTCAAAGTCTCTTTCGAAAAAGGTTGAGAAATACGTTTGACATTGTTAATTCAATCTAAAAACGATTTTTCATAGATTCTCGCTATTAATCTAGAGCTTACATAATCCATATGTATGATTCTCTCAAACATAGCAAGAACAAGATAGAATCATGGAGGATCATTGTGTCATGACTTAAGGTCTTGTTTTAAACACCTCCTACATCGATTTTTTTTAAATCCATATATTTTGGTCAAATCTCTATTTGGTAAGTTTGCATATGTTTTCTTTGTCTATCTTTGCTTTTAAGCATATCCCTATGATAAGTTAGACTAGAAAAATAACATTTGCTTAAAAATCTTCCTCCAAACACCAAACACAGCCTCTACAGGCGGTTCCATATGTGAACCGCGGTACCTTATCGATAAGGTACCGCAGCCTAGATAAGGAACCGCCTACAGTGCCTTCCTTTTTCTGGTTTTTGTCTGAAACTCCAGATTTGCTCCACCTTTTTTGAGAATCTTTGTTTCAAACCCTTTGACCACCCCAAAAATACCCTAAGCCTTCCCTATTTAAACCATGAGCATTTTGCATTACTTCACATCCCAAAATGTCTTATTCTCCCAATGAAAGCCTTGAATCTCCTACATTTTCTCCAATTGCTTTCAATCCCAACTCACCCAAAAACCATTACCATCCAAACCCACCCAAGAACACTCTTAATCACATCTCTCCTACCAAGAATGTTGATTGTGGAACATCTTTTCTTCCACCACCACCCTTTAGTGTTCTTCCTCCTTCTCATGATAATGTAATGCACCATGGAACATATTGTCAATGTTGTCAATATCAACATCTTGCTATGGCACACATCTATGAGGAGTTGAGCTACATCAAGAGTCTCTTAATCAAGCCTCCTCTTCACTATGATTATGAGATCTCCAACAAGCCACCACCACCACCCTCTTCCATTACCTTGTCTTTCATATAAGCATTGGTTGCTTATCCACAAGACACCAAATTTAAGCAAATCTTAGACTTCTAGAATAACTAGGATTAGATTTATGCTTTTGGCTTGTTTCTTTTTCCATACTTCTTTGTATGATGTTCTTTTAGTAACCTATCTTGGATCTTTGTCTTTATGTTTTCTTCTCTTTTATTTTTTGTGACCTATTGCTATATATTGTTGGTTGTTTCTTTTGTTCAACTAACCCTTCTATGTAGCTTGTCACCATATCTCGGTTCCTCGGTGCCCCAAGCTAGGGGGAGTAAGCACCAAGGGGGAGTCTTTGCTAAGTCCGTTTCCTCAACACCGACTTGTGCAACCTTTTTGCTTCGACAAAGGGGGAGAAATGAATAAACTCGTCTTCGAAAATCTTGTTTTTTGTGATTGAGTTTATGTATTGTCGGAATCAAAAAGGGGGAGATTGTTAATGCAATAATGCCTAAAACGTTAATTGCATTTCTCGGTCTCGCTTTGTTTTGATTACGACAATATGTAAAAACAAGCATTTACGAAAACAACGAAAAACGAATTCTTGAGTTCAAGTATTTTTCATTTTACTCATTTTCACTTAAGGTATGGATAAACAAGTACTAACCTTAATCAAGTGATCAAGTGATTTAATCTTTTCTTAAAACTCACTTTTTATTAAGTGTGACAAGTTTTTATTAAACTTTCTTTTTAAGAAAATGTTTTATTAAATTAATTATTTGAAAATTTGAAAATGGCATATTCTTATTTGGTTAGGAATATTCTATCAGGATATTTTTTAAACCAGATATGACCTCCACCACTAAAGGACAAAAAGGGAGCGGAGTCTAGTCTAGTGGTACCTTAGCTCCTAGGCGGTTCCTTATCGATAAGGTACCGCGGGCTAAGATAAGGTACCGCAGGCAGATATAGCCGTTGGCCCTTTGTCCTATAAATAGTGGACCATTCTCGGCTTTTCAATTCACCTCTTTTGCACATCTATTTCCAGATTCAAACACTCTTCTTTAATCACTCAAATCTTTGATCATTTATTTGATTACTACTTGTTTAAGAAGTAAATCTTGTTCTTCCATCCCTTCCTCTCCAAGTGCAAAGAGAAGAACACTATCCTTGTGAAGTGTTGAGTCCACCACCAAAGATCCATTGAAGATCTACTTTTATACATTTGTTGTTGTGTCTTAGTTGAGAAGATCCAAGTAGTTGTGTCTATTTGGAAGTTGTGTATGTACTAAGTATAGTTGTGTAGATTGGTCCTAGCTACGATTAGGGCTCGACTTTTAGCTTAGAGTCGGAAATTGGTTAAGCGACATGTACGGTTTTCTCCACCATAAGGAGCTTGTTGTGTAGTGAACTCTCGAGTAAGGAGTACTCGATGAGTGGAGTAGGAACGAGGAGTGAGCTTCGTTGCCGAACCACTATAAATCCTTGGTGTTCGGTTTGATCTTTCTTTACCCTTAACTCTTTACATTCTTTATTCTTTGTGCATATATATTTGTTAGTATTAGCTTAGTTACACTATCATTGTTCATATTGTGCATAAGTAGATTTCACACATTTCCTCAAGTCTAAGTTTTTGAAAAAGGATTTTTGAAAACCACCTTTTAACAAGTAAATTATAAGAAACTATTCAACCCCCCCCCCCCCCCCCTTCTAGTTTCCACAAAAGACACACACAAAGTTTCATCCCTTCCTCGGCAAGGAAAGGACCATTTGATTGTCTGAAATATTATTTATACGTTACGGATTTTTACCATTTGAAACACACTTAATAAATATGCTGTAAGAAAATTGTATCCCTGCACGAGAAGAAACATTCCGGAATAGAGATGCAAACAAAGCACCATCTGAAAGATGATTACATCACAAGTGACAAGGCAAATAAATAGATAATAAGGGTTGCGAATCATGAATAATCCAAAGTGCAAAATGTGATATTCAAAAATGCATATCCTAGAGCATCAAACAAGCAAGCATTATCACGGTTACATGAGTTAAAGTTATTACAAACCAAATATCTAATTGTTCATAAAAATTAAAAGACAAATCTAGGTCGCAGGATCATCTTCTTGAGTGGTGGTCTTCAGATCTTCATCCTCATCCAAGGTAGGCTCAACAACCGTAGAAGAAGCAGGTGTTGGTTCAATCTCCATGATCCGGTCAATATGAAGGCAATATATGGAAGAAACCTATTGAATAAAAGGATATTTAACATTAGGCTGATCATCAACCATCACATTCATCTTTTTGTCACAATAGGGGTCGAAACCCTTGGTGGCCGAGACGATTGCCACCATTTCTTCTTCCTTCCTCCAAACCTTTATACCTTCGGCCCACCCCTCTTGAATAGCCATGTTGAAGCAGTCCGCTATCCTTGATTTATGCTCATGACTGTTCAAAAGCTTCGAGACGACGGAAGGTAGAAGAAGCTGAACGCAATATAGCATTCCATCTTAGAAGAATTGTGTTTTCTCTTTAGCCTCTCCTCTTCGACCTTCCATGCATCGGCTTTCTTAGCGTAGCCGGTCAGTTCGGCTTCATGACGAGCTAGAGTAGCTTCCAGATCTGCAATCTGAATGTCACGACCTTTGAGCTCCTCGGCCAACTCCCATTTGGCTCGATTAACTAAGTTTATCTCGCAGTCTTTGGCTTTGAGAAGCTCTTTAGAAGTCTTCAAGGATGAGGAGAGTCCGGAGTTGATCTTGATTTGTTCGGACAAGTTGGCTTTGGAAGCTTTCAGCAAGGATTGGGATTGCTCAAATTTGTCACATAACTCATCTTGATCACCATGCTCCTGTTCCAGTCGTTGGAGCGAATCTACCATCCCCATGGCACTTGTGGCAAGATGGAACCAACATCTATCTAACGCAAGGGATGGGGGATAGGAGCTTAAGTCTCGTCGAAGGGCCGGAGGTACAATATTCAACATCAGATCTTTGCATTGCAGGGGTCTCTAATCGACTATTAGCACTTATCATCCAGTTCGACATGTACCTTCCTCTCGGACCCAAATTACTTTCATCCGCAGAGAAAACCCCTGAAAATGAAATCAATAAGAAATAAAGAAAATAACAAAGTGATTGAACATACAAGAGGAAGTAAATGGGAAACTTACGGCTAGAAGTAAAATGATTCGGATTAGCTTGATCCTTTCCGTCCTTATGCTGGGGAGGCTCATCATCATCGTCCAGAGAGAAGACGCCTTTGGAGCTCACCCAATCAAGATAAGAGTTTTTAAGGGGGGAAAAGGTGTACGAGTCCACTTTGTCTTTCTGATCCTCCTTGTGTTAGGTCGAGGCATTACCTTTTCCAGAATCTGAATTGGACAACACACCCCTTTCTGTCTCTTCAGCAGAAGATTTCTCTTGGGACATATCTTTATTAGAAGGGTGGGAGTGGGCATCAGCAACGTTGGAGGAAAGCAGTTTCGGATCAATGGATCTAAGAGTGATAAGGCTAATGATCTTACCATGAGAAGACGAATCCCCATCCTCAACATCATCGGCTACACCAGAACGACTCTTCTTCGGTTGTGATTGATGAGACTGCAATTATACATAGTCTCATAATCCAAATCAGGCTTAAAACGCTTAAAATATCATAAAAATACCCCAAAATATGCTTGTGTTTGTTCATTGTGTATTTTAGGTACGGATATCGTGAAATCAACAAAAGATCACAAGAATCAAGCAAAAACGAACACGGTAAACGAAGCCGCACAAAGAACGGACCCAAACAATGATTTTCCATTGAAGTCCTTGAAGTTTGAAGATTTGACAAGATTGGTCCCTTAACTATTGAAGACTTGTCATTTTATACCCCTGTAAAACCTCAAAATTACTTGTGGGTCCCTAAATTGATGAGAAAATACATTATTGGTCCTTTGAATATGGTCAAAATGCTAATTAAGTCCTTGTAATAACTTTACAAGAGTTTTGGTGGCCAAAATAGAAAAACACAAAGTTTGATATCAAAGGAATGAGAGTTATTTGTTGTTTAAACTAGTATGACAAGAAGAAGGGAAGTGGAGGACTATTATGGGCAGACACACAAACCCCTCTGAACCAATCATTTTGCCATGTCAACCCCACCAACCAACCACAACACCACACCTCATCACCCCACCCACGTCAACATCCACCCACCATTTTATTTAACTATTTTTTTTCAAAACCTGTTTAGTTAACAAAAACACGTGGGAAACACGATTTTAAACAAAAAAGTAGATTAAAACCCACCTTCTTAACACCCCTAATCTCACAAACCCTAAAACCATAATTACATCAAATCAAGGGGTTTTCCCTTGATAATATCCAGAACCACAATTCAACTTAACCTAAACCCATCCCCACCCACAAAAACCTTGCCAGCTCACCATTGGTCCCCAACCCATGTTGCCCTGTTCGCACAAAAATAGTAACTTTGGCATCTTCACAGAGAATCAACGACCCCATCAAATTTCTTGTTCCCAAAGACTAAGATGGACGTTTGGGATCACATTCATCCAACTGTCTTCACATGTGGCCACATTTGACAGAAAATTCAAGCAAAGACCAAGTGCAAAGCTGGAATTTCATCTAGATTAGGGTTTATCAGTTTTGAATTCTTGATAGTTCTATGTTGTAGTATATATAGAGACGCCTGTGTCTCTATATCACTTTGTTCCAGATTTTGAAAATTTTGTAAACATTTTATTATTGAATATTTAAAGTAATTTTGAAATCTTTGCAAGTTTTCATCTTTTGATTCCATTTTTATTGTGTTTTAGTTTAACATTTGAATATTTCAAATTAGTTTTAGTTTACCAAAAAATTTTATTCAAGGTTCTTGTTGAAAATTTTGGGATCCAAACTTTATAAAAAAAAGCCTTATACCTTTGACTAACAATCACGGTATAAGGATGATTGTATAAGGTTTGTTAGTTTTTGTATTTGATACCATTTTTTAAGAGTGGGAGTTGGTTTTTAAAAGTTTGGTGTATCAAAGTTTGGTTAAAAATCTTTTGTCATATTTTTTTTAACAGCTTACTGTAGCAAATGCTTCTACAAGCTTGACTTGACAAATCAAGCTTGTACAAGCTCTTGCTGCTTTGTTCCTTCCTGTTTCTTTGTGTATGTGCAGGCTGCAAGTTCAAAACAAGACCCATATTTCATAATCTTTTCCATTTTGCTGTTAAAGATATATGTACCCTTGGTCCTGTTGTAGGACCCCAACAAGGGCTCTCTACAAACCCTCATAAGCATCCTCATAAGCTTACAAAAGTGGTTATGAGAAGGCATCAGCCGGTTTGTGGCTTGAACCCTTTTAACTTTTTGCTAGTTTTATGTGACTTGTGAGATTTTTTTATGATTGCATGTTCTTGGTAGGATAAGGCTTAATTCTAGTTCTTTATATGTTTTTATGTGTTAAAGTTAAGTTCCAAAGATTTGAGTTAGTGCTTATGCATATTGCTTTAAAAATCTTGGTTAATAGGTTTTATAGGGGTGTTTGGATCTGCATATTAGGTTAAGATAGTGACAGCCTTTTGACTTAAAATCAGTCTAAACACACATATAATGTTAGTAGTATGGTATATCAGTAACTTGGTTTGAGTTTGGTAGGGTTAAATAGGTTTTGCATGTTTAAACATTTGTTAAAAACTGGATACAAAACAATTAGTACCATTAACTAGCTTGTTTTAGTGTTTCTGAGTTCAAAATCTTGTAATTTGTTAGTTATAATGGTAATCTAGGATCACTGATAGTTTATTTGTGGTTTGGTGTGCTTTGTGTGAAGTTGTGGTGGTTTGAAACTCGCCTAACTGGTCAAACACACAAGAAAATACCCACTAGACTTGCCATAGTATCACAGTAACTTGAAATTGCCCCATTTTGTGCTTATCTTGCATTGGACCTGTGTGTTTTATTGTTTAAATTGACTCCCTACACTCTACTGAGTGTAGGGGTGCCCTTGGTTCCAAAGAACTCCAACAAAACAAGCCAAAAATCAAGCTTTTCTGTTTCTGTGGTCAAGTAGTGGGAATCAAGTTTCCACTGGTAGTGTTAGAGTAGCCACTGCTACACATAAGGACAAAGTCCCTAAACTTGTCAACATCAGGTTTTGGATTTTTTGTCTTTAGTGACATTTTTCAGTCTTTTTCAGATTTTTTATTTTTCCCAGTGTTGTTAATTTATTTTAATATTTTTTGAAAAGTTTATTTTTATTTTACTGTTTGTTTGGATATTTTTAGATTTAATCTTAGTTTTAAATAGATTTTATTAAACTGTTTTTGTCCTTTAGTGCAAAAAAGTTTTGTTTTTCAGTTTTAAATTTTTTCTTAGATTAAGAATATTATTTTAAGATTTTTAGTATAAAAAGATTACTGTTTACTTTATTTATTTATTTTTTAGAATTAATTTAAGTTTAAATAGTTTTTAAATAAAAATGTTTTGTCTTTTAGTGGTAAAAATTACTTTTTTCAATTTTTCATTTTCTACTGTTTAGTATTATAAATTAGGATTTTTCAAAAAGTAAAATTAATTTTAGCATTATTTTATTATTTTTTATCATTATTTTAGTTTAAAAAGTGTTTTTAGTGTTTAAAAAATAGAAAAATAGTTTCTAAAATTTAGGAAAAATACTTTTTAGTGTTTAAGTAATACAAGTGAGATATTTGTTTGATAAAATAGTATTATGGGCTTTTTCTTAATTATATTTAATTTTAGGGCTTTAATTAGCATTTAAAATTAAATATTTAATTAATAAAAGGTTTTAAAATTTACTTATTGAATTTTTATTCTTATTTATATTATTTTAGACTTAGTTTTAATTTTTAATTAATTTTTAGCTTAAATTTTTAATTGCGTCGCGTTTTACGTATTTACGTCATCGTTTTACGTTTTACGTCGTAGTATAACCGTAGTGTAAATCGTCTTTTAATTTTCTCTTATCAAAACCAAAAACGACACTAATACAAACATTGTTTTATATTATATTGGCACACATCATACACACCTCCGCCAAGAACGAACTCGCATTTATCGGTTTTACGGTTTTCTTAAATCGTATAACTTAATACTTGCCCACATACGCGTTTTTCCTAAAACGTGTACGATTATACCTACATCATTGATCCAGAAAAGAGCTCAAGCCTGTCCACTGTCGTCCTCTTGATGCCCCGAAGTAGTTCACTGCTAGCCTTATCGGTCTTTTTTTGCTTTATTCTTGTTTGTAACAGAAGGACCACCCTTTCCATCATCCTTTTTCTTAGCCAGAACTTTCTCAGGACCCTCTTCGGCCTCTTTCTTCTTCTTTTCTGCTGCATGAAGAGCCGCCTGCTTTTTCTTCTCATGAAGTAGTTTCACATCTTCACTTTCATTCTCGGCAGCTATCTTTTCCGCAGTGGGAGCACTTAACGGCTCACCGGCCTTCAAGGCATTGGTGATCCGGAGAGAGATTTTGTTGGCATCAGTAAGCTTGTCACCTTTAACAATCTTGGTCGAAGTGGTGGGAAAACGGAGATATTCGGACATACTGAGGGCTGCAGTGGAAAAATTTTCTAGTTATGATAAACAAAACCCAAAAAGACAGAAACACAAGTAAGCATACATTGATGGTACATAAATAATAAGGGGAAGCCAATACCATTCCCTTTGGATCCTCGAAACTAGGCACATATTTCGGATACTCCCATGTAGGAGAAAGTCCGAACCAGAAGAGAAGCCCAACCAGAATATTACTCAAAATCACCGTTCCGTCCTCCAAAGAGAGGGCATCTTCTTCCCTATACCCATCTTGAGGGATAACATCAAGTATCTCGGAATCTACATGTCTCCAAGGCATGAAGTCCGGAATCGCTCGTCGGTCTATAAGAAAGAACTCCACTTCCATTTCTTCATACCGGTGAGAACATCGTGAAAAATTTGCTTGCGTGCATTCTTCCCAGAACGTTTTTCAAAGGTATACCAATGACCTTGCCTACTTAACTTATAATACAAGCGGAAAAGAGTAACGGAAGGTTCTATTGAAAGACTTAGGCAATATATCTCAAAGGTGGTAACTCTATTTACACCTAATGGCACCAATTAAGAGATATGCGCTCCAAAAATTTTATTGTGGCTAGAAGGAAGGTGGAGAAGGGGACACGTAGTCCGGAGTACTTTAAGAATTGTTCGTACAAACCTATGGAATCCGCGGGGAGCTGATCCATGGTCATACCTTCCGGAGGAGGACGAGGATGCAAGCTCAACGGAATATTATATGTTTTGACTAAGTATTTAACGTAATCACCCGAGAGGTTGGATAAGTATTTCGGCATGTCAAATTTAGGGATATATCTGGAAGGACCATGTTGATCTTCTTCGGCCATAGTTTCGTGGAAGGATCCGGAAGGTTATCAACAAGAATGATTAAGAATATACCTGAAGAGGCCGAAATGCTAGAGAGAAATCCGGAAGTTTAGAGAGAAGTAAAAAGTAGCACTATGAAAACACACAGTATAAATTGACGAAGTGAGGGCTATTTATAGGGGAGTGTTGCAGCCTAGAAATCCGTGATCGTACAGTACTGGGACACGTAGCAGCAGGAAAAGTAAGCAGGGGACGCATGGCAATCATCGAGCGGGGAGTCTAAAAACGAGTTGGGCTTTGATGGGCCGAAAACATGTTTGGGCTTTATGACGATCCAACTCCCTACAACCCAGAGATGCTAAACACACGTTTCGGAGATGATCAATTTAAGCTATTTCGGACATTTAGTTCTAAACTGCATTCGAAATAGTAATTCAAGTCATGCAAGAATAAAACTCGAATTAATACTTCGGGGGGACTTGTTCGTGTATGAGTCCGAACCGGACTCATGTCCGAAACACAGATCCGAAACCCATGTCCGGCCCAAAAGAAGAAGCAAAAGTCAAGAATAGGTCAACCGACAAACTCCCCCAATTATAGGAAGGTTGTCCGCAATCGGACCAACAAGGCCCCGACCAAGGCCCATTGGGCCTTGCAGATTTTTAAGAGACTTGAGCAGTATAAATACCCCTTTAAACTCAAGTTTGAGGTGATCGTTTTTACCTTATAATATTACTATTTTACTGTATACTTTTACCTATCCATTTCGGACCATTTCACTTAACTTACTCTCACGCCGGATCTTGGTCTAGGCCTTCACACCCGGACGAGGCTAACGCGTTTACTTTGATTTTAGGATATCCGAAGGTCAAGCCCCGACTCGTCCGAAGGATTGCACATTTCGGATCCCTGCAAGAAATTGCACGAACAGTCTCTAAGCGCATAAATTAGTTCTTAAGATGAAAAATAATTGCGCAAGACCTTTACGAAATATTTGTGCAACACTCGCGTTAAAATCCTAGGTCCTTCACTGGTTACAAGCTATCACTGTTGCTGATTACATTAGAGACTTCATCTTTTTATAACGGCCGAGATGGTTGTAACTCGTAAATATGTAGATATATTTATCTATATACCCTATAAAGGGTGTATGATGATTGTTAAAAGTTAAAAAGTTGAAAAAATTCAACAATTAAATACATATGGAAATAGTGAAAACATTGAAAGCAATTTATTACGTAGTTGAAAAAACTGGAACATTTCAACATTCTTAATTATGCAACATTCTTAATTATGGAAAGTTAGTAAAGTCATAAGTACATAATACGTTTTATATTTTCCAGAGAGTTACACCTAATACAGTTAATTCATTCATTTTATAACACACATAAAAAAACACACAAACATCTTATATCTCTATCTAAAGCCTAAAATATAATACACACAGCCGCCACAATCTTATAACCTCCTTGATCTGCCGAATCCGCCACCATATCTTGGTGGTTTAGGTGGTTTCATGTAGTTTCGGTCGAGGGAATTTTTTGTTGGTTTGGGTGCCCTTATGCACGAGTTCTCAAAATTAAATGTTTCATCCGTACATTAAAAACCATATGAAAAACACATACCAATCATCTTTCTTTCTATGCCTTAATATGCAGGTTGTCTCCCATAAAAAAGGTACTCCTCCTTTTTTTTCAAAAACCTAATACTGCAATAGTAATATTCTTAGTTCTAATGAACTGTGGTTTTGTTTGCAGGTTTATTTTTTCTCTCAATTCCAAACTCTAATGATGAAGTTGTGTTTTATTTTTTTATACTTTTCTTATGTATATGTTCGTTTTATTATCGTTGAGATTACACATACCTAATGTTAGTCACTTTTTAATCCGTAAATGTAAACTACTAACATGGTTTTCGGTTGATATATGCAGGCACTTGGTTCTTGCTGATCTTACAGTTGGACAGTTTATTTACATGGTCAGTAATAGAATCAAGCTTTTGTAACGTTTGTATAGATCATATATTGTTGATGGTTATACATACAGGTAAATTACATTGAGTTACAAAAATAATTGATACAACTACTATTAATTTTGTTTGTATTCTTCATCACCACTTTCAATAGCATACACTTAGTTGCACTCCCAAAGAAAATACAATCACACGATTAGGGTTATAAGAAAATACACTTTCGTTTATTAGTTTGTGTGTGTGTGGCTATGGCTTTTTTCTAATGATGGATCGAATAGTATTTGATTATGGATATTAAGGTTATTTGATGAAGTGAGTGATTTTAGAGGTTTTGAATTTTTTTTTAAGTTGTGCATCACATACTTTTTCAGTTACCTTCAATGATTTTGATCATCATCAAATTTCAGTCCATGCAAGTTGCCTTATCTCAGGAGATAAATATAGCGAGCAAATCCAATAGAGATTTTAGCCCATTTCAATAGCTTCAAGACCATCCACGTAGAATAGCAGAGGTACGTTTTATAAAAAAATACTCTAACTTGGGAGTTTTTAGCTAAAAACCATTAAATTAATAGTACCTGTGAATATGCATATACAGCATGAATGCAAATCGGAATTTAATGTGAATGATTACGTGGGCGCAGTAGTTAGATGACCTTTCTGGATGGATGATATATATTGTTGGTCAAAAGTAAGCGTTTCTAGAGATTTTCTTTCAAGCGAAGGCAACTTGAATGATTTTAGGTACAAGGAGCTTCGGTATGAGAAATTTTTCCGGTGAGTTTGAATTTTATCTTGGCGACAACCTTCTCAGCCTTTTGATATTCTAGCTTTTAACCAATCAAGGTCAAGTTGTATGCGTTAAACATGTACTGGCCGTTGTAGATAATGCAAATGTAAATGCAAATACCAATCCCAGCGATAACAATTTATTTAAGCTCTGTTTTCCTTTTTTGATGTATCCTTTTTTGATAATATCAAAAAAATAATACATTATTTGTAAATATGCAGATACAATTTATTGAAGGATGCAAGATGCTTCTCGCATTAGAAGATATTCTCACTTAAGACCTGCATGTCACTGGTAATTCATTGTTTGTGATCGTTCTCTTTATCTTTTCCTAGCCATAATGCGAATAAAAATGTTATGTTATGTATTGAATAGAAGCTTGTTTCCAGAATTGGTTCAACTTGGCTTAGCTTGAATTTGTATATTAATGGAAATTTTTGGGAGTTATTGTACTGATATTTATGCAATGTATTTTTATGAAATTAGATATGGACCTTTTAACCAAACAGTCAATGTATTTTCTTTTTTACTATGCTTACTTGATAGTGAATTAGTGATTATGACTTTTTTGTACCTTCGTGTGTGCGAGGAGTAAACAAAGAAATAAGGTGATACAATAGCTATAGATTTTGGTTAGAGTACCATTGGAAGAGTGCAGCCATTTGATTCTGGATCCTGGTTGATTATACAATTACGTGCATATACAAAATCTAACAGCGATCTAACTGTTATTGAAACACTAGACTGACAAAAGGATGAGACTTATATTGAATTGTGTTTATCAGAGGGTCTGGTACATAGCCTAAAGATGTTTGGAGTTAAAGTGATTCCTCACACATGAGATATTTACACATCTTTAGTACTAGCATGATTAAAAATGTCACAAGAGTATCTTAGCATAACTCAGGTAAATGACTTATTTCACAAAATTAGATTAGATAAAATAATTAATTAGATTATACGTGGCTCTTAACAAAGGTGGTAACTGTCTGATAATTTAAAGGTTTATATGTTGATTAGTTGGTATATATGATAAATTTGTATATAGTATCTGAGATTGAGTCTAAGTATAAAGGTATTGAGGATATTAGTTAAAAGATTTGGAATTGTATATGATATAAACGAGGTCGAGGAGTTTCTGAAGCTTGACGACATCACAATAGGCTTATGCTTCTCCAATATCACTCACCAAAAAACACATTCAAAATGATGTGGTGGTGTTCAGCATAATTGATACATACACAGTTTGTCAAAACTATAAATACAATTGTCGAACCAAAATGATTATCCGTTAAAATTATTAAAAACTATACATCGTTGCCGCTAGACGTGAGTACTCGTCTATATGATCATCTACATGTACATGTATATGCATTCGTGCAAAAAAAACTTACTACGTTATCGAATATCATTAATTATATGTCGCTAAAAATTTCGCCGCTATGCGCGAATACTCGTCTAGTATTATAACTATGTCTCAACCATCAAATTAATTTCAACTTGCCATCAACATGTTTTAAGTTCCTTGATCCATAGATATTCAATCTATCTCATCACATGTATGTTGTATTCAAGTTTTTTTATGTATGTGTCGACTTAATTTGATCACACCTCTAGCTAATTAACTAGAGTAGATCTTTAAATGAAATAATCATGTGCTAAAAGTTTGAGAGACTCGGGTTTGCACACAAATGAAGTTTGAGAGATTCGGTTATGTATGTGTCGACTTAATTAAATCACACCTATAATACAAGTTGTTTCGTGATGTCGTGGACAATGAAACCGGTATTTCATTTGGTTGCCAACCCTAAAAATAACTTGAGAATAACCTTTTTACTGTACATGTTTAGTAACCTATAAAAAAAAACTCATATACTAGAATAACTTTTTTGTAAGGAAAAAAATTTTGATGAACATTTTGACAAATTTTAATAAATGTGTATTAACCCATTTTGGAACCAGACATATTATTACAAAGTGCAAACCAATGACAAAATCACAAGCCATAATACAAGCAAAATATATTGTGCATTACTGCATTATTATTCAGAAGTAAAATATACTACGTAGTACATTATTCATGTTGCAATCCCATAAAATAAGAACGAACACCAACGAAAGTACCACCACACTCGGCTTCTTTTACTTTGCTAATGATGACTTTGGGAAGGGCACGATTTTTAAGTGATGTTTGAGTGATGTCGAAATCCCTGTGATTTCTGTGATATCAAGCTCATGCGGCTTTAATCCGTTTGGAAGCTTCCAATCAAAATGATACAAGAAATGTGCGAGTGGGTATTCAACCATGCTTAGTCCAAATGTAAGTCCAGGGCAAATTCTTCGGCCGGCACCAAATGGAATGTACTGGAAATCTGCACCCATGAAGTTAATGGGACAATTTTCAAATCGCTCCGGGATGAAGCTGTCAGGATTTTCCCAACTACCAGGATCAACTCCACAAGCCCATGCGTTTACGAGTACCTTAGTCTTGGCAGGAATATCATATCCATCGATATTACAATCCTGTCGGCATTCTCTAGGGACTAATAAAGGTGTAGGAGCATGTAACCTCATTGTTTCCTTTACTACCAATTTGAGGTAATGTAAGCTTTGCAAGTCTGTTTCGGTTACATGCTCTCCTTTCACGACTGATCTCACTTCTTCTTGTGCTCTCTTCATCATATCAGGGTTCCTCATGAGTTCAGTCATCGCCCATTCAAGTGTTGTTGAAGAGGTATCCGTCCCAGCAGTTAGCATATCCTGCATTAACCGAATAGGTTAAATTCTATATGATAACTAGATTGACAAAAATAATTGGAGGGTGTTCGTGTACTACCAAAACAACAGCCTTAACATGTTCATCCGTGACATTGATATCGAGTCCACCGGTCTCTTTGATCCTCAAAAGAACATCAACTAGATCTTCTTGATCATTATTCTTTGCTCTTCCTTTAGCTCTATGTTCCTTCAAGATATCTTCCATGATATCATCAAGCCTTTTCTGCATCTTCAACCACTTAGCTTTCTTCCCGGAAATCACATTAAGAAACTGTAGACGAGGATAATATGATGCTAGATTGAACGCGCTTAACGTTTTCAACACATCATACAATAGTTCAATCAACAATGCCTGGTCTTTACAACAATCTCCCAAAGTAGCCTTGCATATCACATTGTTCACCATCTCTATAGTCATTTCCGTATAGTTAATCGGTGTTCCAGCTTTAAATTCAAGAATTTTACGAATTCTAGTAAGCTCCTCTTCTCTTATAGAGCTAAAAGACCGCACTTTTTTCGCACTAAGAAGCTCCAACGTGCAAATCTTCTTCATTTGCCTCCAGTATTCGCCATAAGGAGCCCAGCCGATATCTTGAGCTTTGTAAAAGAATATTTGGGACGTTGTAGTGGTTGGTCTATCTGCAAAGCTGATATCGTTGGTCTTCATGATCTCTTGAGCTAGTCTAGGCGTGGACACGACAACTGTAGAAACTTGGCCGAGTTGTAGGTGCATGATTGGGCCATATTTCTTGGCTAGATCTTTAAGAACTCGATGAGGGGTCGGGCTTTTGAGTTGGTGTATGTTTCCGATTATAGGTAGTTTCGGTGGTCCTGGTGGCAAGTTCTTGGAGTTGCTGGGCGCGAGGAGTGCCCAATACGCAAAGAGAACGAGTGAAGCCACAACGAGGGAGAAGATCGTGAAGGGCTCCATATTTTCGAGTTTTGGTTGGTTACCATACTGGTTCGCAACTATGACATTTATAGTGAAGTAGTGGTCACTAGTCACTACTCCGTTACTCGCTCATATTGAATTTTACATCACACCCTTTTCTTATTTCGTTATTCTTTGTAATTAGAATAAAAGGAAAGCGATTTTTTTGCAACCCGAGTTCCGCCGCAAAACGCGAGCTGGGACTAACTCTAAAACGAACCGGTAACTTCAAATACTATTTTCTTAAATTGTTAACCATTTTTTTACAACAATAATCCATGGGGCTATCGGTGTGTTGCAAAGTTAGTTTTTGGCACCGATAACCCATGGACTATTCCCACAAGTCTGATTTATCATTTTAAGAGATGCATTTGTTGACACATTAATATTTGTAGTCGCGGTTTTTTCACATCATTCTCATGTAAATTATATTTCTTATTTGATTATAACTCTTTTACACTACGTTACCGGTTCTTTCAGTTTATAAGATATAAATATTTTTCTTTCAATAAAATTTTGAACGCTATTAGAAAAAGTAAGATCTTAGCTTCCTCGTATTGACATCTACACAGACGCTGTAGTTTGACAATTTAACCTCGTGTCAATGATGGACAATTACCCTATTAATGATGCGTGGCTACAAGCCCACAAGTAGAGTGACAGTATTATCGTACGCACTTCTAAAAATACTAGGGATATATCTGATACATAATGAATTAGAAAGCCCAGCATTGTTATAATTTTCATCACTCAGTTAGACAACGTTAATTGACCCCGTTAGAGGTCAATATAATCGTGCTGCATTCACGTAAAGACAAATATGCAAATTAGGGTTCTGGCCTGTTAGACTGTGATACGTTGCTGAAGAGAGTTAGAAGACCAAGTCGCTAGATTATTTCAACTTGTTCTTAACCCATGTTTAAATATTGCATGCTTTGGATTCTTTGGATTCTCTAGTCTTATGCATGATAACCACTCACTATGTTTGTCCTCTCATGTTTTGATTATTTTCTTAAGTTTAACACATGTAAATGTTTCCTATGTCCTATATATAGTACTGTTAATCCTTTCATGAAGAGAAGAAGAAAATGAATGAAGTAAAGTTAGTAGTTTTAATAATAGTCTTAGGCTATGTTTGGCAAAACTAACTGTAAGCTGTAAGCTGTTAACTGTAAGCTGTAAGTGATGGTTTATGATTAACATAACAATTATAAAATAAAAACCTTAACATAGATCAAAGAGCATACAGCGGAGGCAGATTAACAAGATCTTTATATAACACAATTATAATTAATCAAGGCTAGGGTTACATACCTTTATCCTAGCAGAACGATCACCGGTAAAGATAAATCAAGAACACCACCAGGATGTAATCTAAAATAAGATCACACCACGATCTTGTACACACGTGATACGATGAGCTAATCGTGAGTCTAGCACGAACAGAACCGAGCCTTCCAAGCCTATGGAAGATCTACCCAACAACCCTAGAGAGGGGCTAGGACTAGATCTAAAATAGCTTTTAGAAAAATCAAAGAAGAACCCTAAAAGGGTGTATATGGCCGGCGGTTTAGAGCTAGAAAAGAAGAATATGGAGTGAAAAATATGAGGCCTTAAGGTTTGTTTATATACACCTTGGAAACTTATCTTCCAAGGTTTAAACAAAGATAAAGCCTAAACTTTTCATCCCTATCCTTCTTCCTCTAATAGGCCGGATATAAACATGTGCTAAAAGGGGTTTCCGGAACTTTCCGACACCTTCTTTTAGCTTCTTTAATATTCTATAACGATCGTTTAATACTTAACTTTTAATTACTTAACGATCGTTAGCTACAGTTTGATTTAATAAATATAATAAATATATTTAATAAATAAATTAACTTTTCACGTAATGTGTGCAATCCCGTGATCTCGAGTTCGATCCTATCACACGACTATCGATTTTAAAGTCCATAAACTTTCAGCTCCCACTTGGACAAAATTCGAATGTCGTGATCACATTGATTAGCGTCTAGTTACACTAACAATGTCACTAGTACAACTCGAGTAAGGCTTCCTGGACAAAACCTTTTAATGATATATAATCATTATTATTATCCTCTCATTTCAAATACATTGTTAATAAGGATATGAATCATAGTCATTCCTTCATTAACTATTCTGTTTCTCGTTTACGGATATAGCAAGATTACCAAAACACATTTGGGTGTGGCCACACAAACATCTTACTACTCCCCCGAGGGGCCCAGTTGTATTTATACTTCAAATAACAATTTGAAGGAAACGAATCCCATTTCGACTACAAGCAATACACATGAATTTCGCAACACTTCTGAAAATAACCCTTATGACTACCAGTTACGTTTAGCGTTAGGTTACCTTACAGAAATGCACTACATTCAATGCAGTTTTCTGGTATCTCAGGTCTAAGGATAACTATTTATGATTTACTTAATGACAAAGATCCATAAAGTAAAATCACATAGTTGGGATAAGTCCAATATTTGATCCATCAAATATCATCCAAAATTGACCAATATACTTCCAAGTATACTCTGTCACCATTTTGAATTGTCTTAGTTTAATAATATTCCCATATTATTAATCGACAACGGACATTTAGAAACATCAAAATGCTCACGGATTAAAACATGTAAAATAGGATACAAAATTAAATAACAGAAAATAAACGAAACCCAATCTTTATTTCATCAATTCAATAATGTCTTACATCCTTTATCCAAATACTAATCAACAGATTTATTGCATGAATTCGCTAGCTAGTTGCAGCCCAATTGCCTTGGCATGCTTAACTACCTTTGGCCTAGACAAAGCCTTAGTAAAAGGATCAACTACGTTATCATCTGTGTGAACTTTTATCAATTTTATTTCTCGAGCTTCCACTTGTTCTCGAACGTAGTGATATCTACGTTTAAAGTGTCTGGCGCCCTTCATGACTCCAGGGTCATTGGCAAATATTATTTCCGCAGAGTTGTCGCAATATATATCAATAGGTTCTTTAATTGAAGGCATCACTCCAAGATCTCCAATAAACTTCCTAATCCAAACAGCTTCCATTGCAGCTTCTGAAGCGGCCATGTACTCAGATTGAGTCGCATGCATAGCAATGGTTTTCTGCTTACTGCTCTTCCAGTCAACTGCTCCTCCATTGATGACAAACACGTAACCCGTCTGAGACTTCGTATCGTCTTTATCACATTGCCAGGACGCATCACAGAATCCTGTTACATTCAATTCTGTGTCTGGTTTACCCCCGAATACCAAAAACATATCTTTCGTACTTCTTAAATACTTCAGAATATGCTTAACAGCAGTCCAGTGGGAATTTCCTGGATTCTGTTGGTATCTACTGACCAAGTTCTGAGCAAATGCCACATCAGGCCTTGTGCATCTTACAGCATACATAATAGATCCTACAGCCGAAGCATAAGGCACCTTCTTCATGTAAGCCACCTCTTCAGGTGATGATGCATCTTTCTTATGACTTAACTCATGCTTAACCTCCATCGGTAAGAAACCTTTCTTAGAGTTATGCATGTTATATTTCTTCAATATCTTATCAATATAAGCATCTTGGCTAAGACCAATTAACCGTCTACTCCTATCTCGATAGATCTTAATTCCCAGAATATATGCAGCATCTCCTAAATCTTTCATAGAAAAACATTTACCAAGATAATCCTTAACTTCCTTAAGTCTTAGAATGTTACTTCCCATGATCAATATGTCATCGACATATAGAATTAGGAACACTACATTACTCCCACTAGCTTTGCGGTATACACATGGCTCATCACGATTTTGAATAAATCCAAACTTTTTGATCAAATCGCTTATTCCATTGACGTGATGCTTGCTTCAAACCATAAATAGACCTTTGAAGTTTGCACACGCGTTTTGGATATTTAGGATCAACATACCCTTCCGGTTGTTGCATATAGATGTCTTCATCTAAGCGACCGTTCAAGAAGGCAGTTTTAACATCCATTTGCCATATCTCATAGTCATAGTATGCTGCTATAGCTATGAGAATCCTAATAGCTCGTAAGTCTGCTACAGGAGAGAATGTCTCCTCGTAGTTTATGCCAAAAGTTTGAGTAAAACCTTTAGCCACTAAACGTGCTTTATAGGATTGTACATCCCCATCCATGTCAGTTTTCTTCTTATAGATCCACCTATTTTTCACTACTTTAGCATTTTTAGGCGCGTCTACAAGAATCCAAACATCATTGATTTCCATGGATTTCATTTCCTCATTCATCGCAACCATCCATTTTGACTTTTCTGGATCAGACATTGCGGATCGATAGTTAGCAGGTTCACCAAGATCCCCTACTTCCTCCTCATCATCCTCTATGTATAGACATAGTTTGTCCGGCGCACGTATAGCCCTTTGAGACCTACGTGGAGGAATTAATTCCGGTGGAACACTCAGACTTTCTGGTTCTACAGGAATTTCATCGCTAGTATTTTCAGAAGGCAATGTATCTTCTTGAATTTCTTCAAGATCATAATTTCTCCCACTGAATTCTTGATTTACAAGATCATTTTCAAGGAAGTCTCCATACCGAGCCACAACTATTTTGTTCTCAGCCGGATAATAAAAGTAGTAACCCATAGTTTCCTTAGGATAACCTACAAAGATACATTTTACTGAGCGTTGTTGGAGTTTATCTTCAGAGTCACGTTTCACATACGCCTCACAACCCCAGACTTTCAAATAAGACAAATATGGCTTCTTGCCATGCCATAGTTCATATGGTGTCTTATCAACCTTCTTTGTGGGAACCATATTCAGAATACGAACAGCAGTTTCAAGAGCATAATCCCAAAAAGATAATGGTAAAGTTGTAAGATTAAACATAGATCGTACCATATCCAATAATGTACGATTTCTCCTTTCAGATACACCATTTTTTTGTGGAGTATACGGAGAAGTAAGTTTCTGAACAATTCCATTCTCACTTAACTAATCTTTAAACTCTTGACTTAAATATTCACCACCACGGTCAGAACGAAGAGCTTTAATCTTCTTTCCCAGTTGTAACTCTACTTCGGCTTTAAACGTTTTGAATGTTTCAAATACCTCATGTTTATGCTTAAGTAAATAAACATAACCATAACGGTTATAATCATCGGTAAACGTCAAGAAGTAGCTAGCACCTTTCCTTGACACATGTCTAAGTGGTCCACACACATCAGTATGTATCAAACCAAGTAGTTCAGTAGCCCTTTCAATATTGCTATTAAAAGGTTTCTTGGTCATCTTTCCAGAGATACAAGATTCACATTTATCAAATGATTCATCATTGATACTTTCCAAAAGCCCATCACGTTGAAGCTTTTGTAAGCAAGTCTTCCCAATGTGGGCAAGTCTACAATGCCAAAGATAAGAAGAGTTCTTGTCTAACTTACTCTTCTTATTCATGCTAAAAACAGAATTATTTTTCCTCTTGGGATTTATATCATGCATGTTAATTTCAAAAACACCATTCACAGAAATTGCATCAAAATAGAATAAACCATCTTTGAAAACAGAAATTCTATTATTATCAATCGTGTGAGTAAATCCAAGATCCAACATACTAGAAAAGGAAATAACACCCCTAACAATTGTAGGTGCATAATGACAATTATTTAAAGACAGTACTAAACCCGAAGGTAAAACTAATTTAAATATTCCTATAGCTTCAACTGCTGCTTGTGCGCCATTGCCCACTTGCAGAAATTGTTCCCCATAGGTAAGTCTCCTCTTCAACTCAAATCCCTGCAGGGTATTACAAATATTAATACCACATCCCGTATCATATACCCAGGAGTTTGATTTGTATGAAAGATTAAATAACTCTATCATAAATAAGTTACCTGAAGATGGTGCTGCAGCAACTTGCTCAGCCTTCTTCTTATGTTCTGCCATTTCATGGAGATAGAGAGAGCAATTCCTCTTCCAGTGTCCAGTCATCTTTTAGTAGTGGCAAGTCTCATCTTTCTGAGATATCTTAGCAAAGTTCTGCTTCGGCTTAGATGTAGTCGCAACTTGCTTGCTCTTATCAGCCTTGCCTTTGCCATTCTGCTTCTTATTCCCTTGCGGTTTAGGTTTAGACACTCTACCCTTTTGTACATAAAGTACTTGAGGTGTAGCAGTGGATGCCTTATCTTTCAAACCCTTTTCGAAGTCAATGAGCATTGCATGCAAATCATTAACTGTCTTCCCCGTGCAATGCATATTATAGTTACGAACGAAATCACCGAAGTCCTTATTAAGGGACCTATTGATCAAGTTAATAGCCATATTATGATCGAAGGGTTGTCCTAGTGCGATGAGTTGTTCCATATAACCCCTCATCTCCATGTAATGTGCACTTACGGACTTTCCAAGAGCTTGCTTGCAGCTATGTAGAGCATCAACCAGATCATAGATCTCTACAGCTTGTGGCATTTCATACACTGCCTTGAGTTCATCAAGCATCTGCTTAGGAGGAAATAGCTCATACTTCCTTTGAAGTGATGGAGCCATTCTCCCTAACATTACAACAGCCACCTCATGGTGCTTCTTAACGTTAGCAGCGTGTTGAAGCCTTTCCGCATCAGATGCATCTTCAGCAAGATCCTCCGGAAAAGGAGTTTCCAAGATATTGATAGTACCCGCTGCTCTCAGAACAATTCTTAGTGAGCGGTACCAATCATTGAAATTTGGGCCAGTAAGTTCAGGCCGTTCAAAGAAAGCTTTGAACGCCGAGCTTATTGTCAGATTGCTTTCGGGTTGAGCCATTTCTACAGAAATAAGTTCAAACATTAGTATTTTCGATAATACAATTCAAGAAAATAAAATTACCCCGGTAATAAAACCATAGTATTTTCCTTGAAAAACTAGAATCCATATTGACATAGATTTATCACATCAGTTGATCTGCTAGTGACAAATGTATTCAACACAGTAACTTGTCGAACAATAATTGCCAAATCATATTGCAATTTCTAGATATGTCAGGGATTTACATTGCCAAAACATTTGCATTGTAAACATGTTTTATCCCTTCTTTATGCCTTAAGTTTCCAGTTCTCACTGAGTAACTCAATTAAGTCGACTAATCTAAAGAACGTAAAACCTTCATGTGCAATCTTATTCAGTCATGAAGTTTTCTCTCCATTACAACATCGTCCGATATCTTATATGACGACAATTGTAACTTCAAGTATTCGTCAATTAGAGGGCATATGACTTAAATTTTAGGGTATAGATTTTGGTGTCAAAATCATGTATGGAGAAGCATGCATACATCTCCATAGCATAAGTTTAATAAAAGGTTTAGTAAACTTTTTGGTGAGACTAAAAGTTCATCATATATTTGCAAGTTGAGGTATTGGTTAAACCAAACAACCTTAAAAAATTGTACCAATAACAACCGTAGGTAATTCCAATTTTGACGCACAGGCGAGCCGGGAATTTGGTCAGCGCTGAAGCATAACACCTCCTTCCTTAACCGGGTACTTGACCAGCGGTGCGTTATACCCACTTTATAGTTTGTCAAAATTGAGTAGGTCGTTAAGTTGCTATTGCAATTCTAATCAACACAAATCATATGTAATTTAGATCTCAAAACAATTCATTAATTTGATAGGATTTAGTCCATATTATTTTTTTTCTTAAAAAAAATTACCCTTGTTTACAACATACAATGTTAAAAAAAACGCATGAAAACAAGTAGTACAAAAAAAAAACTAAATCAAATAGCCACATGCATAACAATTTATTCAAAGAACATCAAATCTAGGGTTTTTATGAACATAAAAAGTCTTCCCTAATTTTAAAACTTTGAATCAAATAAAGCAAATAGCAATCAAAATTATATGATCCGTAAAAACATGCATGTTTATTACGGATCTTCCATATTCTCTTAACAATTAAAAAAAACTACTACGGATCGTAACCACACATGACATAACAATTAATTCATGCATATATCTAAAGTTAATTACCATGTATTTTTAGGGTTTACAAAAAAAAAAATTTTTTTATAAAATTCGGCTATAGCCGATTCTAACAAAACAAAACCCTAAATTTTTTATAAAACCTAAAAAACAACATGTAATTTTTAACACAAATCAATATTAGTTAAAACCTTTAGATTTTGATAATTAAAATAATGTTAAAACGGCTCTCGATGCCACTGATGGTTTATGATTAACATAACAATTATAAAATAAAAACCTTAACATAGATCAAAGAGCATACAGCGGAAGCAGATTAACAAGATCTTTATATAACACAATTATAATTAATCAAGGCTAGGGTTACATACCTTTATCCTAGCAGAACGATCACCGGTAAAGATAAATCAAGAACACCACCAGGATGTAATCTAAAATAAGATCACACCACGATCTTGTACACACGTGATACGATGAGATAATCGTGAGTCTAGCACGAACAGAACCGAGCCTTCCAAGCCTATGGAAGATCTACCCAACAACCCTAGAGAGGGGCTAGGACTAGATCTAAAATAGCTTTTAGAAAAATCAAAGAAGAACCCTAAAAGGGTGTATATGGCCGGCGGTTTAGAGCTAGAAAAGAAGAATATGGAGTGAAAAATATGAGGCCTTAAGGTTTGTTTATATACACCTTGGAAACTTATCTTCCAAGGTTTAAACAAAGATAAAGCCTAAACTTTTCATCCCTATCCTTCTTCCTCTAATAGGCCGGATATAAACATGTGCTAAAAGGGGTTTCTGGAACTTTCCGACACCTTCTTTTAGCTTCTTTAATATTCTATAACGATCGTTTAATACTTAACTTTTAATTACTTAACGATCGTTAGCTACAGTTTGATTTAATAAATATAATAAATATATTTAATAAATAAATTAACTCTTCACGTAATGTGTGCAATCCCGTGATCTCGAGTTCGATCCTATCACACGACTATCGATTTTAAAGTCCATAAACTTCCAGTAAGCTGTTAACTGTAAACTGTAAGTTGTTTGCTAAAAAGCTGTTAATTTTAATAAAATTGTTTGGTATATTAGCTGTTAACTGTAAAGGTAAGATGTAAAATGACTTAAAAGGACATTTTTAATAAATTATAATATGGTTGGAGGTTATATCAGTAATTTACAGCTTTAACAGCTCTTGACAATCTAAAAAGCTGTATGAAACAGCTTTTTATTTAAGAGCTATTTGGTTAAAATAAAAAGCTAACAGCTCTAAAAATATTTTGTGCCAAACAGAGCTATTAGATTATTTTTTTTAACAAAAAAACTAACAGCTCTATAAAAGCTTTAGAAAAGCTATTACCAAACGGACTCTTAGTACTCTCTTCTTAATCTTTTGCTTGGATGAGATTGACTGCCTCAAGTAGTCTCTATCAGACTATTAAAAGTCATAAGAGATGCGAAATCGTATAGGACCATCACAATTCCAAAGTGACTCAAAATTTTGCAATCATAATTTACTCGTGTTAACATTTGATCAAAACTCCTATGGGCCGTTTAGCGTTTTTTTGTATCTTAGGGAATACGCATGTATACACGGTTTGGTATATTTAGTATCTTTGTATTTTTGGGAATAAGTGTGACACACCAATCTTTAACGGTAATAATTTTATTACTATTATATATGGTCACCCTCGTTAGCCAAACAGAATCCTTTTTTGTTTTAGCCGAATACACAAGTGTGTAAAACCTTGTTTTAGTTTACAAGGACTTTTCATGTCATAGTTCTATTAATAAGGACTAAAATTGCCAATTAATGTAACTTGAAATGAGATATACATCAAGCTTAATTCTGGAAGTAACCATAATTCTTTCTTCCCTCCTTTCTCTTCACGTCACACACACACAAGCAGTAGTAAATCCTAGGGTTTGTATTATATTGAGGTTTCAAGCAAGATCAAGCTAAGGAAAGGGTATATTGAGTTTCAATAAGGCATATACTAGTGTCCCCATCATTTAATTCGAGGTAAAAATCATATCATAATCCTTCATGTTTTAGAGCTAACCATAGGTGGGTGATGCTTAAAGATTGAACCTTATGCCTTTTGTGGGGTTTTTATAGAATTTTATGTTAAGATGTGATTTTTCAAAATTACCAAGAATACTTGTAAACATGTGTAAATGTTCATATAAGTGATGGGTACCTTGTTAAGGTGCTATAACACCATTTATTGGTGTTAAATTTTAGAAAGTGTGTTTATGTGGTTATGAAAGCCACGAACCAAACAGCCCCTTATGGCTTAGCTTTCTTTTTATGCTTGTTTAAGATAAGCTATATAGTATTCCAAGTAAGCTCCGGATTACTTATATGCTCTTAGGTTATATAGGTTGGCCGAGGACGTTTGGTGGAGCTCGAGGTAGATTACAAGCTAATCAAGGTGAGTAACGTATATAAGAATCGAAACGAAACCTTAAGAGCTCGTTAGATGTACCACGTACCTCGTGGTGCTTATGTTTAGAATTTATAATAAATAAATTATTATACTCGTACTATGATTTTAGTGTTATTAATAGTACATGCTACGAGTAGTCAAAGCAGCCTATTCACTTGTGTAGTCAAAAGTCAAAACATCCATATTGACTCGAAAAGTCAAAACAACTTATATTGACTCGAGTAGTCAAAGCAGCCGATTCACTTGTGTAGTTAAAAGTCAAAACAGCCCTATTGACTTGTATAGTCAAAACAACTTATATTGACTCGAGTAGTCAAAGCAGCCTATTGACTTATGTAGCTAAAAGTCAAAACAGCCATATTGACTCGTAAAGTCAAGACAGCTTATATTGACTCTAGTAGTCAAAGCAGCCTATTCACTTGAATAGTTAAAAGTCAAAACAGCCCTATTGACTTGTATAGTCAAAATAGCTTATATTGACTCGAGTAGTCAAAGCAGCCTATTGACTTATGTAGCTAAAAGTCAAAACAACCATATTGACTCGTATAGTCAAAACAACGTATATCGATCACTATGGCCAAAACAGTCCCTAACGGCCGTGTGGTCTAATCTCAGTAGTATGTGATGGATAAATTGTTATGAAGCAACCTTTAACCTTATTATCATGTCAGTTATATATATATATATATATATATATATATATATATATATATATATATATATATATATATATATATATATATATATATATATATATATATATATATATATATATATATATATATATATATATATATATATATATATATATATATATATATATATATATATATATATATATATATATATATATATATATATATATATATATATATATATATATATATATACTAGCGTCGTAACCCGCCCAACGGGCGGGGTCGTCTTTTTTGTTGTTCCGGATAGTTTATCGTTTGTGAGTTTTTTATTCTATTATTTTTAATTTTATCTTTAGTATATATTAGGTATAATTTTTTCTTAAGTAATGTTATATTTTAGTTATATTTTCTCTTTTTAGTTTATTGTAATTATTTGAACCAGATATTTATCATGTTACTTATAATGTGACAACGTTAGTTCATATAGCCAATGATCATTTTCAACGTTCGTTCTTTATATGAACGCATATTTTTAATTAACTAAAAAAAGAAAAATATAATATTCTTACTTATAATTTATTTTTTAATTTTTTTTAAAATTATTTTTCGTACATTTTGAATTTCAAAAAAATTAAAGAACTTTAAGTGTACTTCTTTTACAAAAAAAATATTTCTTTTTGCAAAGTTAAAAAAACATAAAAGCCTTTTTTACTTTTTATAAAAATAAAGTATAATTTATTTTTAAAAATTATGATTTTAAAAAGTAAGCAAAAAATTAAAAGAAAATCCTAATTTTATAAAAAAGAAGCACCAGTTTTTTTTAGCTTCGTAAAAAAATTATTTTTTTTGTAAGAATTTTCTTTTCATTTTTTAAAAGTTAATTTTATTTTTAAATTTAAAGTGTATGAAAAAATTAATTTTAAATAAATACGAAAAAAATAAAAGTTAATATTAAAAGTGAGAATTAATTTTTTAAAGTTAATATAGACTTGGGAGGAGCATTTCGTCCTGAATCCCGAAATCGAATCGGAATTGTACCGATTTTCAATACTTCAATCCCGGTTCCGTACTACGAAAAAAGGTGAAAAACAATTCGGTTGCACTAATTCTGTATGTGAATTGTACCAAATCGGAAAATTCCTGAAAAATCTAAAAAACCCTGAGTTCTTGGTACTGGTACCTATACCCGAATCTCGTTTGCTCCAGTATCGGTACCAAAAATTCGGTACGAGATCGATATCGGTACCGTGCTCATCCTATATACTAATGTTACAAACGATTTTCGGCTAAATGGGCTAAACGTTGCCATATTTTAACTAACGATAGAATCAATTGATTTAATTTCAAAATACGCTAGTGACATGTACTTTTTACTCTTTTTTGCTTCCTTTCTTAAATTAAGCAATCCCACATCGTTCAGAACCATAGCCAAATACGTCGAGTGTATTACCTTGTGATTTGAACGATCAATCTCCTCAAACAATATATAGCATCCTGAATAAAGAAAACTTATAATATCAGTAATCAAAGTTTCAAATCAATCTTTAGGACAGATAAGTAGTGGTGCATCCCATGTACGTTGCGGGACTCAAGGTCAAGAAACGGCTTTCCAAGTTGTTTGTATTTGAGAAGAAGATCGAATACTCGGTTACATTGGGTTGAGGACAATGAGTCGTTTTCAGATTCGAGCGGAAGTATGTCAAGGAGGTTCTCTGAATGGGTGATTAATGTGCGGACCCATCCAATAGCTTGACCGAGTTTGAGAAATTCTCGAGCCTTGTTCTCACTATGATAAAAAAGCGACCATATATAAAAGATCGCTTATTTGAACAACAATGCTTATACAAAAAGTTTATGGTTAGCTAAGTTGAGTCAAAATACAATGCTGGATAATAAGTTTGATTTTTGTTCTTGTTGAGATAAACTGAAGCTTCTTTGAAGTATTGGTGCAAAACAGTTGATAAGCCTACCTTGATCAAAATATAACTTCATAAAGAAAGCAAGACACTACCTTGATCCGCCTCAGTTTTTCAATCACCGCCTTTTTCACTCCATCTCATCTTCCACAACCTCTTGAATCGCCTCTAACCAGTGGGAAGGAACTATAATTATTACGATGAAAACTTTGAAACGTTGGTTGCTGTGGCACGGGCTGCTATTAGACCTATGGGTACACAACATATCTTTCCACGCAGTCTCCACAGTACATAGCAGGTCTAAAGCAACTTGAGCAACACCTACATCTGAATTATTCACATACTCTGATATCATAAGATACATATTAGAATAACAAAAACATCTTTAACCACACATCTTAAATTTGAAGGGCTGAACATTGTGTTTTGGATCAGATCAGGTCAAATCGTAACCTCCACTCATCTTAAATTTCTTATAAAACTACAGGAGAAGAGACTCACTTACATGCCCATTTTAATTAAAAGTAAATCATTACACACTAATCTCGTGTTGTAAAGATAACAGAAAAACCTATACATTTATTTATTTGGAAGGTTTCAAAGCTTCTCTTACCGTATACACTTTCGCAAGCAAAGACATTAGAAAGATGTCATTATTCTTGATAGATGCTTCTGTTAAAAATAAATATGAACTAAAAAAGTGTGACAAGATAGTAAGACTTGTAAAGAGAACTAACTTAGAATACCCAAATCAAACATCTTTAATCGGGGAGCAGGGATTCCATCCAACAATGTGTTCTCTAACTTTAAATCTCGGTGGCAAACTTGCTTTCTTACACTTGCCGTGATCATGAGATCACTCAGAATTATAATACTCTTCTGTCAACTCCAAAGTCAACTCCGGCTCCTTTTCCGGTTGCTTCTCCTCTTCCTGCTATCAAATTCAATGGAGCAGAATGTACGTATCATCATTTTACGTCTGGTAATTTCTTCTCGGCTGAGTCCAGGAATCAGTTCCTTTAAAAAGAAACAGATACAATCTTTAGAGAAAATTCAGATAAATCCTAATAAAATATCCTAGCAAGGCAATATTAAATAAAAGCTACCAGGTGTTAATTGCTTATATATGATTAGATATAAAAACTAAAGGGTTGAAAATAATACATAGGAAAAAAGGTTGGGTCTGAAACTGTAAAACAAATAAAGGTTTAAGGATTAATCAACATCAACCCTATAGAGAAATTAATGAAATTGGTTGACAGAACGAACATTTTTCATTTCCGTCACTTACGGCACAAGAATACGAATGACTATAGGCACAAAAAACCTCGGTGTTCTTCACTCATTACTAATAATTCAGACTCCCTAGATAAACTTGATATTGTAAGTTCATCATGGAAGATGATGAGTTTGTCCTGAATACTACAAAGAGAGATGTAGAAACATTGAATTACAAAACTTGCATTATGTAAGAGCTCCTAGAGAAGCAAGAATTTTTAGTTATGATCACGAGGTTCCTCAAGTTCATAAACTCGATGCTTTTCCAAAGACTAGATTTGGTAATATAGATGATGGTGTTTTAGCACACACTTGTGGTAATCTTGTCATTATAAAATTTGGTGAAATTGGAAATGATGTTATTAAAGATGATTCTATTGAACCAAAAGAGAAATAAATTATACCCTCCGTCGAATAGGAGAAATTTGGCGAATTGGAAGAGGTTAAGGAGGTATCATTAGAAGACATCAAGGTCGAAACTTTAAATGAGGAAGTGGTCAGTCAAAGTCATGATCTTTCTCAAGACACGGACAAGGACCTGAACGCTGTAAATCTTGAATCAAGTGGCTTAGAAAATTTAGTTACGAGTAAGGATTCATGCTTTTTGCAAGATTCTGAATCTACGTCAGATGAAAAAGTGGAAACTTAAATTACTAAGTCCACATAGGACCTGAATGACGAACCACATGTCCTCAATGAATTTTCGAGAGTTCAGATGATGAGTTCATGCAATTGGTCCAGGTGGAATTGTGGCTGTAGAGGGTAAAGAACGGTTTCCGCAACGACTCTGGTCCTTTCTGTTTTAGAATCTCAACCGGGCTATTGATGAATTGTATCTTCTGTGTGAACTTGAATGTGACGTAGATCAGATGAAAGAGGTGGTACTTGTTCTTGAAGAAGCCGCATCTAATTTTAGAGAGTTGAATGTTAGAGTCCTAGAGTTTGAGAGTCTTTTTTTTATAAAAGTGACACCATTTAACAGTTACAAAAAGGTTATTACATACATGGGGTACCAAATAAAGTTTTATTACATCAAAATATAAAACGAAATTCACTATATATTTAATAATATGATAATACTCACCTGAATATATTCACCAGAATACAAGAAGTGCCATAAGAACTCCCACTTGACCCATCAACAGATGCTTGATTTAGACATTCCAAAAATCACCTGTGTCTTTCTCAAACATTAATAATCCATTAGCTCACTTACATCTTATGAAATGAGATAATAAAAAGGTTTAAACGTCAAAATATAAGAGATTCTTACTTGATCAAGAATTTCCTCAGCTAGACTCTCGATCCTCAGTATTCTTCCACCAAATGGCACAAACTCTCTATGCTTTGCAATCGCAAGCATTTTATCTAACTGAAACCCATCATCTATTAGAAAAGCAGAGATTCTCGCAGCATTAAAGGACATTTCGCTGATTGTTTCAATTCACGTGGACCTTCTATATTCATGGACTCCTTCAAGAGTTAACTCAGACCCGTACAATTCAGCAATATCCCTCATGCCTCTCTGCAATACGCATCAAACAGTTTTTAGCGCATGCTCCATGCTACATATTTTCTTTTTTAACTTTGAGCAAAATAGTTCACTTTCCCTAAGGAATTTGTAGAATTCATGTACTTTTTGTTCAAACACACGAACGACAATGTCAACTCTATCTGAAGATGCAACTCAGGGTATTGCTCCATATGTCTTATAACCTCGGGCTAGTTAACGTTGCAAGTAAGTATAATGAAAAATGCGGATTCCCTAGCGCAAGGCCACACAAAAACTTAAACTCAGAATGTGAACTATTGTTTGAAAACCGCTTAATAGTGATATTGATACCTTATTTTCTACACAGTTTAATACATAGAAGTGGATCAAAGAGGGGTTTGCATGGATAAAAACACACTTTAGGCGATCTCCAACTCATTTGTTCATTTCTATCTTTCTGAATTGTTATATTTGACCTATTTAGAATTAAACATAACCCATATCAACCCAAATTTGTTGACATTGCCATCTGTGAATTACAGCATTGGTGCAACAGTACATACTACTACAGATAATCATGAAAAAGAGTAATGAAACGGAGCTGCTAAACCATGTCATATAATTGAATTCTTAGGCCAGAATGTACATATTAGAATTAGATAAACATGTAGAGATATACCTTGTATAAGCACGTCTCCTTTATGTTACAGCAGTGGCTATGACCCTAAAATTTTAAATCAATGCTATAAAAGTCGATAACCAAAGATGAACAACAAAGAAAACTGGAGCGACATATATGACAAATGTAATTTGTTAACTCTTTGAGCGAAACCGTTTTTGGATTTGATGATCATGTCATAATCAGTTTCAGTGTGATCACCCTGCTCAAAGACAATGGCACCAAGAGTTTGAGAAGTTGGGAAATCTTATTCTCGTGCTCCGAAAACTCTATATTACCTGATTTTAAAGTCTGGTATCTGTCAAACGTATCTCTAGCCGTCCGGAACAACTTGACCAATTCATTGCATTCATCAAGAATAGCGATCAGACCCTCAACTATCTAGATTGAATTTCCTAGAACCACATTTCTCGAAATGACTTATCCTATTGGAAACCTCGTTGTCGGTGTCGTATATGTAAAGCTCAAAAAATAGTGGAGGATCACTTTCCGGGGCACAACGTGCCTATCAGTGGTAAATCTATCCAGAAATTATGAAGACATACGGTCCTTTGCCATCGTTTATTGATTCGTCAATACGTGCACCGAAAGAAATCACGCTGAACATTTGGTTGTTGGCTCTTATATTTTCCAAAAATGTCAGTTTCTGAATAATGTCTTGATGAATTCCGGGGGATCTTTCTCTGCCTGAAAGTAGACCCTACCATTAAAACATCATTATTATAACGTAATGGCTGATTTGTCGGGTAGCCCTTCAGTCGATTCGTACCAAAATTTAGCTTTACAATGACGGCGTGAAAATTGGCTTGCCTATGTCTATCTAGGATGCAAATACAGCTGTGAGCAACGTATGTAAGATAAGGGACTTCAGATTAAAAACAAAAAAGATCCAAAAACCATTTAGTAAGCTGAATAAATACACTATTCACCTTGGAAACGAATGTCCTCATAGTCTACATCTTCTGTTACAGTTGGACGGTTGGTTTCGTGGCGCCCTGTGACACGTCGTTCGACATACCGTGTTCGAGTGTCTTTTTGGGGAAATAGTATCTTTGAAGCTAGATGTTTGGCTAAGCTTAATAGAAAAGTAAAGGCATAAGCTTTTATTTGCCAGTTATATGATGTCAAGTGGAAGCTGTTTCAGGAAAGTTCACCTCATAACTTGCAACAACTTTCCAGGCACTACCCTGTAAAAGAAAGCATACTATGTTATACAACAATGATTTTTTTATATATCTCCATCTCGAGTTCAGATCCACACAGATCATATACGTTTGCTGAGTAATCCCAAACACCCCCTTATTACTTGTGGGCTAATTTGCAGATAAAGATTGAAGGAATTAGTTCACCTGAACTTAAGAAAACTACAAAAAGGTTTTTTGTGGGTAATAAAAACGGGACAAAAGGAGCAATAATGTTATTATTATTTATTTGAGAAAATAACGGTTCCAAGAATCCAAATATTTACTATAAGAGATAAGAAACCATACTGCCAGATACATTCATGATCAGGAATTGTTGAAACTTTTGGAAGAGAACACATCACCATATCACCATATCACCATAGGTGAATGATCGAGCTGTCAAGTTTTTCCTCCAAAAGGGAACATCACAGGTTTCTTAGAACTGTTGTCGTTTGCCTGTTTAGAAGGGTCAATGATAGTAGTTTGTAAGAACTGTCTGTTTAAGTTATTTGACACCTCAACAGAAGTCAAATTCGAAATACCTGAAAAAGTAGCGTAGGTTCAACGGGTCAGTTATTTATCCTAAGTCAAACATACCTCAACGTTGTCTCTATCATGCATACCAAATATTTAAAAACCTTTTCTTCCTTAATAGCTGGTTGATCTATAAAAGGTATCATCCTTAATTGCTTCCTCAAAAAAACATGTAACAACCTTAATTGCTTCCTCAAAAGTATCTAATAGAGCACTTAACATTATATTATTGTTTAATACGTTTAACAGTATTACCAGCTACAAGTACCAAGATCTAATTTGTTGAATTTTAACAAATCCAATTAAAAGGGTGGGTGCAATGGCTATATATTATTTTAAAATTGCGAGAAACTAAAGAGTAAACAAAACTGATAATCCATTCGGAAGATAACTCTAATCATAACTAATTCACAATTTATGATATTGAATGATATATAATTAAAAAACCTCCAACGCGAAAATAATTCATAACTAACCGATTTCATAGAGTTGCAATATGTTGCCATGAACGTTTTCCCATCTTTGTATGTTGTAGAATGTTGGGAGGCATTTGATACGTGGTGATTTGAGGGTAAAGTTTGTGTGTGTGGTGTGGATGTTAATTGCTTTAGATTTAGGGTTCTGTGTGATTGATTTGAGTGAGACCAGATACAGCAAATCGAAAACGAATACGAAGAGTGAGACCTGATTTGAGATTGAGATGTGATCTGAGATGTCTGTTCTTTAGGGTTTATGTCGCTTGTGTGTGTACTTTTCCCCCGTTGTGGACATGATAATAAAAAAACATAATTTCTTAATTGCTAATTAGCTACTGACAATACATTTTATAGGAAAAAACAGTATAAGATATGTGACGTAAATATCACATACCTCGTTTAATTCCTATTGTTACAGAAAAACTTTCAAGATCACACATAATGGCCTTAAAGAGGGCCATTTAGATATAGCGCCCTGTATATATTCAACAAATTTTGGTCATATATGATATACCACTAATTAATTATTGGATAGCAAAGATAATCAATCAATCAAATAAAGAAGGAGGAGGAGAAACCTTATGATTATGAATCAAATTAAAAAAATTAGTCTTTTGCACCAGATGTGGATCAATCAATCAAGACGAAACCTTATGATTATGAATTGAAGAAGGATATTAGGGTTTGAAAACGTGATATATTAAAAGATAATCCTCATCAAGAAATCGTGGGTTTGGAAAAAGGAGGCTACTGTGTGTTTTTTAGGTTTGCGTGTGTGTTTTCTTTCACCCAGTGGCTGTGGGAAAAATGAAACAAAACAAAGTTTAGATAAGTATAAATAGTAGCGGTATGACAACGCGATTTTTTTAAAAATTGCGTTTTCAAAAAACGTTTTTAAGCCAAAAGTGACGAAAATAAGGAAAGTTTTGAGATTTTTTAGCAAAATCTCAAATACAATTGGTTTAAAGATGTGACTGGGATATGACTGGATTAAAAAGTGTGGTTTCAAATCATATTTATACCTATATATAATATAAAGATATATATATATATATATATATATATATATATATATATATATATATATATATATATATATATATATATATATATATATATATATATATATATATATATATATATATATATATATATATATATATATATATATATATATATATATATATATATATATATATATATATATATATATATATATATATATATATATATATATATATGCGTTTTCTCACTAAGTTGTCGCTTACGTTGCTTCATTTATGTTTTCTTATAGGCGAGACTAGTGATACGAAGCTTAAGGACAAAAGGGTCGCTGGTTAGTCCCGGGTGGAGCTCGTGAGTAATCAGGCTAATCCTAAACCATCTCTAATACCACGAAACGCCTAGGATAATGCTTTTGTATTATGGTTTGTATAAACTCAGATCCTAGCCACTTAATAACTAGAACATATATGTTTACAAGTTAAAGGGGTGTTTGGCGTAGTGCCATTCTTACCCCTAAGACCCATTTTGCTTAGATACGGGTCTAATCGAATAGCATGTGTTATATACAGATCTTATATGTTAATATATGTTAAGCTTTGAATTTTCTTATAAAAAAAATACCTTGGGCGTTTCAAGTTGGTATCAGAGCTGTGGTTTAAGGGATCTAGGAATCCACTATAGATGGGTATTTAGACTTAAACCTAGGCTCTGGGCGACCTATAGAGTTATACACGTTTCCGCATATGCATGAATTTCAGAACAGAACAGAATATGTTATTTTCACATTATGTTTATGTGATTATGTTCATGAATCTAGTACGGTGTAATATCGACGAGGACTTGTTTATGTGATGAAATTTTGCGGACGTTTGGCCAACGTGGTATTAATCGCATCACATAACGGAGACTTACCGGTATCATATGATACTTTAGGATTGAACTCGAGTTGTGGCATTAGGCATAGGCATATAGAAGTCTATATATAATAAAGCTTATCATGTACTATGTTTAACTTTCAGCGTTGATATGGCTGAAAGAAATCCAGAAGGGTCCGAATGACCGGACCAAGTAGATATCCCCGAGCATGACGAGCGGGAAGAAACTCCCGAACAAACATAATAGATGAGCATGAAAATGTTCACATTCCTACAGCCATGGCTAAAGAGATCAAGGAGATGATATCTCAAGAAGTAGCTAAGGCGCAGGCAGCAGCTTTGTCACATCTCAGGGAAAGTCTTAGTGATATCACTACCCATATTATTCAGGAAGAACTACTAACAAGATTCGGGGGATTAGTAAAGGAAGTAACATACAAAGACTTTGCAGCGTGTGACCCGCCGACTTACTCAGGAGAAAGCAATACTTTCTTATGTCATCGATGGATTCAGGATGTTGAGGGAGCGTTTGATACTAGCAAGTTACCCAAAGAATGTTGGGTTAAATTTTCAGCTAACCTCCTTCGCGGTCGGGTAAAAGAATGGTGGAATTTTACTCTTGCTGCTAAGGGTCCTAATGTTGCCCGAAATTTGTCATGGAATGAATTTAAGGAATTATTCCTTCAGAAATTTTCTCCCTAGGCAGAACTTAAAAATATTCGCAGGGAATTCCTAAATACTCATCAAACAACGCAACAATCAGTACATGACTTTTCCATGACTTTCCTTGATAGGGCACGTTTTCTACCTGAATACGTTAATGACCAAAAAATTGCTCATGAATCACTATGTTGACATGCTTAAGAAGGAGGTTCGTGAGTTTATTTCAGCAAAGGATTGGAGGAACATGGATGATCTTATGAATGCAGCTTTAGAACGAGAACAAGAAACTAAGAAACGCGAGAGGTCTTCTCCTAAAAGAAAGGTTGAACAAGGTGGTTCTTCTAGTAAGAAATTTAAGTCAAATAGGAATTATCCTAGATTTGGGGGGAAAGGATACCCACAGTGCAATAATTATGGGAGGTTTCATCCAGGCGAGTGTCGTGCGGATAGCAAGACATGTTTCAGTTGTGGTGGATATGGCCACATGAGCAAGGATTGTCCAAAACCCATGCAAATTTGTAAGAAATGCTATCAGCCAAACCATACAGCTGAATCATGCCCTAATGTTAGGCCTCCCCCTCCTCCCCGACATCAAGAGTCTATAAGAAACACAGATAGACGTGGGGCACTATCAACGTCTATACCATCGGGAGCCCCTAATCTTGCTGGAATCCAAAGACCACAAAGGCCTCCAGGGCGTGTTTATCAGATGACAGCTGAAGAAGCCAAAGAGGCACACGACGTTGTGACAGGTACATTCTTCATAAATTTATTACCGGCTCGTGTGCTATTTGATTCCGTTGCGGATAGATCCTTTGTGTCAGAATTGTTTAGTCGGAATTTTTCTATTCCGATCAGTCAACTTAAACCCCCATTAGAGGTAGAGATAGCAAATAGTAAAATTATACATGTGACTAATGTTTTTCAGAACTGCGAAATAGATATCGACAATGAAAAGTTTTTGATTGATCTAATTCCTATGCCTATGGGAGAGATCGATGTAGTTAATGGTATGGATTGGCTTGGCAAATATGAAGCCATTATATCATGCCAACATAAACTAATTTGAGTCAGAGCCCCAAGTGGGGGAGAAACGTTCATATATGGTGAGCGTAAGAAAGCTTCTTTGGCTATTTGTACTTATGCTAGAACCAAGAGACACTTAGCGCGTGGGTGTCAAGCCTACCTAGCTCATGTTATCGACTCTCAGAAATCTACCCTAAGTCTTGATAGTATTCCAGTTGTTCGGGAATTTCCCGATGTCTTTCCAAAGGAACTCCCAGGTTTACCACCTGATAGACAGGTAGAGTTCCGTATTGATCTCATTCCGGGGAGTACTCCTATTGCTAAAACTCTCTACAGACTTGCTCCATCTGAGATGCAAGAACTTATGAAGCAGTTACAAGAACTGTTGGATAAGGGATTTATTCGCCCCAGTAGTTCCCCCTGGGGTGCTCCAGTTCTCTTTGTTAAAAAGAAAGAAGGCAGTATGCGAATGTGCATCGACTAAAGAGAGCTTAATAAAGTCACTATCAAGAATCGATATCCCTTGCCTAGAATCGATGATTTATTCGATCAGCTTCAGGGCGCAAATTTCTTTTCAAAGATATATTTAAGGTCAGTGTATCACCAGTTAAAGATTCGGGAGGACGATATCTCGAAATCAGCTTTTCGAACCCGATATGGGCATTATGAGTTCATTGTTATGCCATTTGGCTTGACAAACGCCCCAGCAGCTTTCATGGACCTGATGAATCGGGTTTGTCGTCCGATGTTGGACCAGTCAGTCATTGTGTTTATTGATGATATCTTGATCTATTCTAAGACAGCAAATGATCATGCAACTCATTTGCGCCAAGTACTTAGTATGCTTAGACGAGAAAAGCTTTATGCTAAATTCTCGAAATGCGAATTCTGGCTCTGAGAGGTTCAATTCCTTGGACATGTGATTAATAGTCAGGGCATTAAAGTTGATCCAGCGAAAGTTCATGCCATCATGAATTGGGAACAACCTAAGACTCCTACACAAATAAGATCTTTTCTTGGACTTACGGGTTATTATCGTCGTTTTATCCAAGACTTCTCTAAAATTGCATCCTCTCTTACTAAAATCACGCGTAAGAATGCTAAGTTTGAGTGGGAAGAGGATCAAGAGATAGCCTTTCAGATTTTAAAGCAGAGACTGAGTCAAGCACCAGTCTTGGTGTTGCCTGAAGGCAATGATGATATGGAGGTGTATTGTGATGCATCCTCAAATGGTCTTGGTTGTGTTCTCATGCAGAGAGGTCGAGTCATAGCTTATGCCTCGAGACAGCTTAAGAAACATGAGGAAGATTATCCTACTCATGATTTAGAACTCGCAGCAGTAGTCCTTGCCCTAAAACTATGGCGACATTATCTCTATGGAGTAAAGATCAAGATCTTCACAGATCATAAGAGTCTTAAGTATTTCTTCGATCAGCGTGACCTTAATATGAGACAGCGACGTTGGTTAGACCTAGTCAAGGATTATGATTGTGAAATCCTTTATCATCCAGGTAAAGCCAACGTAGTAGCAGATGCCTTGAGCCGTAAGACAAGGCATGAGTCTTTGTTAGTTAAATCACTTCAGATGGTAATTACCCCAGATTTCTATGATCATATCAAAGCAATTCAAGATGAAGCATGGGAGAACGGTGATGTAAATTCAGAACGTCTCGTGGGTCAAGTACGCAACTTAGTTGTAGACTCACGAGGACTCAGAACGCGTTTTGTTAGGATTTGGATACCGAATAATAAGGAACTTAAAAATTTGTTGCTCGACGAAGCTCATAAGTCGAAATATTCCATTCACCCAGGTGCCACCAAGATGTATTATAATCTTAAACCAGATTATTGGTGGCCAGGTATGAAAAGAGACATAGTAAAGTATGTCGAACAATGTCTTACATGTCTCCAAGATAAGACAGAACATCAGCAACCTTATGGTAAATTGCAGCCTCTCGTGGTTCCCGAGTGGAAATGGGAAAATATCACTATGGATTTTATCACGAAATTGTCTAAGACACCACACCGGTACGATACCATTTGGGTAATTGTCGATCGATTAAGTAAGAGTGCAATTTTTCTTCCAATCAAGGAATCGATGTCCTCATAATCCCTCGCGGAGTTATATCTTCGCGAAGTAGTGGCTAGACATGGAGTACCAGTCTCTATAGTATTTGATAGAGATAACAGATTTACTTCTAGATTCTGGCGGAAATTCCAAGAGGATTTGGGTACGCGTGTTAACTTCAGCACAACCTATCATCCACAGACAGATGGTCAGAGTGAAAGGACCATTCAAACATTGGAAGACATGCTTCGGGCTTGTGCTATAGACTTCGGCGGCAGCTGGGATAAGTATTTGCCGTTAACAGAATTTTCTTATAATAACAGTTAGCACTCTAGTATTAAGATGCCTCCATACGAGATGTTGTATGGAAGAAAGTGTCGAACTCCTATATCTTGGGGCGAGATTGGACAGAGGGAAATAGCTAGTTCTGATGTTGTCCAACAAACGAACGAAAGGATTGACCAAATCAAAGAAAGACTTAAAATGGCACAAGACCGACAAAAATCCTATGCGGACAGACGAATGCGACCTATAGAATTTCAGGTTGGGGATCGTTTTATGCTTAAAGTCTCCCCTTGGAAGGGTGTTATCCGTTTCAGAAAGCGTGGAAAGCTAGGACCACGTTATATTGGTCCGTTTAGAATAACAAACAGAGTTGGAAAGGTAGCTTACAAACTTGAACTGCCAGAAGAACTAAACAGTATTCACAATACTTTCCACGTGTCTCAGATACGAAAATGTTTGGTAGATGAGGCAGAGTATGTCCCTCTAGCAGATATCGTAGTTGACGAGAAGCTCGGCTTCGTCGAGGAACCGGTAGAGATTCTTGACACCATGGTCATAAAACTCAGAAGGAAAGAGATCCTCCTTTTCAAGGTTAGATGGAAGCATAGAAAGGGGTTAGATTATACATGGGAACCTGAAGAGGAACTTATTAAGTACTACCCAGCTTTCCACCAAGAATGGTTTGTGAGGACACAGACCCAATAAGTGGGGGAGAGCTGTGACACCCCAATCTTTAACGGTAATAATTTTATTACTATTATATATGGTCACCCTCGTTAGCCAAACAGAATCCTTTTTTGTTTTAGCCGAATACACACTAGAACAACCTTGTTTTAGTTTACAAGGACTTATCATGTCATAGTTCTATTAATAAGGACTAAAATTGCCAATTAATGTAACTTGAAATGATATATACATCAAGCTTAATTCTGGAAGTAACCATAATTCTCTCTTCCCTCCTTTCTCTTTACGTCACACACACACACAAGCAGTAGTAAATCCTAGGGTTTGTATTATATTGAGGTTTCAAGCAAGATCAAGCTAAAGAAAGGGTATATTGAGTTCCAATAAGGCATATACTAGTGTCCCCATCATTTAATTCGAGGTAAAAATCATATCATAATCCAAATTCATGTTTTAGAGCTAACCATAGGTGGTGATGCTTAAAGATTGAACCTTATGCCATTTGTGGGGTTTTTGTAGAATTTTATGTTAAGATGTGATTTTCCAAAATTACCAAGAATACTTGTAAACATGTGTAAATGTTCATATAAATGATGGGTACCTTGTTAAGGTGCTATAACACCATTTATTGGTGTTAAATTTTAGAAAGTGTGTTTATGTGGTTATGAAAGCCACGAACCAAACAGCCCCTTATGGCTTAGCTTTCTTTTTATGCTTGTTTAAGAAAAGCTATATAGTATTCCAAGTAAGCTCCGGATTACTTATATGCTCTTAGGTTATATAGGTTGGCTGAGGACGTTTGGTGGAGCTCGAGGTAGATTACAAGCTAATCAAGGTGAGTAACGTATATAAGAATCGAAACGAAACCTTAAGAGCCCGTTAGATGTACCACGTACCTCGTGGTGCTTATGTTTAGAATTTATAATAAATAAATTATTATACTCGTATTATGATTTTAGTGTTATTAATAGTACATGCTACGAGTAGTCAAAGCAGCCTATTCACTTGTGTAGTCAAAAGTCAAAACAGCCATATTGACTCGAAAAGTCAAAACAGCTTATATTGACTCGAGTAGTCAAAGCAGCCTATTCACTTGTGTAGTTAAAAGTCAAAACAGCCCTATTGACTTGTATAGTCAAAACAGCTTATATTGACTCGAGTAGTCAAAGCAGCCTATTGACTTATGTAGCTAAAAGTCAAAACAGCCATATTGACTCGTAAAGTCAAGACAACTTATATTGACTCTAGTAGTCAAAGCAGCCTATTCACTTGTGTAGTTAAAAGTCAAAACAACCCTATTGACTTGTATAGTCAAAATAGCTTATATTGACTCGAGTAGCAAAGCAGCCTATTGACTTATGTAGCTAAAAGTCAAAACAGCCATATTGACTCGTAAAGTCAAAACAGCGTATATCGATCACTATGACCAAAACAGTCCATAACGGTCGTGTGGTCTAATCTCAGTAGTATGTGATGGATAAATTGTTATGAAGTAACCTTTAACCTTATTATCATGTCAGCTATATATATATATATATATATATATATATATATATATATATATATATATATATATATATATATATATATATATATATATATATATATATATATATATATATATATATATATATATATATATATATATATATATATATATATATATATATATATATATATATATATATATATATATATATATATATATATATATATATATATATATATATATATATATGTATATATATATATATATATATATATATATATATATATATATATATATATATATATATATATATATATATATATATATATATATATATATATGCGTTTTCTCACTAAGCTCTCGCTTACGTTGCTTCATTTATGTTTTCTTATAGGTGAGACTAGTGATACGAAGCTTAAGGACAAAAGGGTCGCTGGTTAGTCCTGGGTGGAGCTCGTGAGTAATCGGGCTAATCCTAAACCATCTCTAATACCACGAAACGCCTAGGATAATGCTTTTGTATTATGGTTTGTATAAACTCAGATCCTAGCCACTTAATAACTAGAACATATATGTTTACAAGTTAAAGGGGTGTTTGGCGTAGTGCCATTCTTACCCCTACGACCCATTTTGCTTAGGTACGGGTCTAATCGAATAGCATGTGTTATATGCAGATCTTATATGTTAATATATGCTAAGCTTTGAATTTTCTTATAAAAAAATACCTTGGGCGTTTCAATAAGCGTGTTATACACGGAGTTTCATAACTCGGTTTGTTATTGGCTTATAAATAGAGATTCACATATTGAGAATTTTGTATCTTCGATTTTCGATTTGATTAGTAGTATGTAATATGTATATATTGTTGCTTTCTAAAAAAATTAGGTTGTTGGTTTGCAATATTCATCACTTATTTTTCATTAATTATTTTTGTTTTTGTAATGTTTAACAGTTAAAACAAAAACACAATGTTTATCAAACTTTTTTAATATTTATAAGTTATTGTTCATCACTCTCATCATTGTTTATCTGTTTATCACTTTTCTAAAAATATATAATGTCCATCAGTTATTTTGATAATATTCACCAGTTCATCATTTATTTATTGTAATGTCTATCATTTTTTAGAAAAAAAGAATCACGTTGTCCATGAGTTGTTGAAAAAAATTTAAAAATATTTTATAGTTATATCACAAATATTCATCAGTTCATAGATTATTTCTGATAATGTTCGTCAATTTATGAAAAAATAATCAATGTTCATTTGTTAGATAATAATTGTTTATCACTTCATTAGTTATTTCTCGTTATGTTCATTAACTTTCAACTAAAACTCACGTTGTTCACTTGTTCATTAGTTGTCAAAAAAATTAAAGAATAAATAAATATTCTTGAGATAGAATACAATTGTTCATCCGTTACTAATAAGGTTTATCAGTTTTTGAAAAAAAATTCACCTTGTTCATAAGTTGTTTAGAAAAATTAAATTGTCATAAGTTGATTATGATAATGTTCATAATTTTTGAAATAATTTTAAGTTGTTTATCACTTCTATAGAAAGGTAAATATTTAAAGTCTCATCAATTGATTATTAATGTAGAAAAAAAGATAAAGAAAAAAAATAGAAAAAATAGGAAAAACAAATAACAGGAAGAACAAAGAAAAAAAATAGACTAAAAGGAAAAAGTGAATGATACATGTCATCCTCTCATTACTTTTCACACTTTTTATTCTCTCATCACTGTTAATAGAATCGTCCCACAAAAACACACATACAACAACAATAATTTCGGATTTTGTCAAAACTATACACCGTTACAGAGCAAAATAAATATGAATTACAAAATATAATCCTTTCATTCCAAATTAATAGTAGTTGCTTTTACTATTTTCTGTTGTCTCAAAATTATTGTCTTCTTTAAAATATCACTATTTAAAATTTATAACATTTGCAAACTAAACTAAATATAAAAAAAATAATAAAAAGGATTACTAAAAGTCTATTCTTACCAATTTCTATTAAAAAAGTCATTACAAGTTAAAGTTAGCAATATCAACTTTATTAAAAGAAAAAAAAGTAATAGATAAAATTACTAAAAATCTATGTTACTCAATACTTAGTAAGAAAAAGAGAAAAACTTTTAATTACTTGTTTCTTTTGTAGACAAGTGATGTGAGTTTCTTTTGGAAGCTTTTATATTCAGTGTGTTTTTGTAAAAAAAAATTATAACTATTACGTAGTAAACAAATTTTTTAGTAAGTAAATGGTTTTTATTTTGTAGTATATATTTTTGAATAATGTAACAAGTTTATCAAAGTTTAGCAAACTGCATCTAATGATACTAGAAGTTAAATGCTTTATTCAAAACTTTAATAAATTGCATAAAAGTAAAATTGTCATTTTGGAGTTAGGTATGTTTGTATGAAGGTTTGATAAGTATTGTTTTAGTACGATAAGAGGTGAGTAAGAATATTTTGGTTTTTAGCAAAAAAGAGCAATAAACATTTTGATTTTTATTTGCATGTTTGGCAAATGAGCGATGAATGGTGCTAGTTTTTAGGAATGTTATTTTTTTTAATGATTATTTAAGAAGGTGTGACAAATGAGCAGTGAGCTCTGATAGTTAGGAGTAAGCATTTTATACCGTCGACCAGATCAAACTGGATCAGAGCGGATGTATTTTGGTTTGGTCCTCGGTCCATGATTTCGTGACATTTGGTCTTTAATCTGGTTCGATTCAATTTTATTAAAAACCCGTCAATTATGACTAATATGATCGAAACGGACCGAAAATCAACCTGAACCAAAGACCAACCCGGAACGTAGGGGTGGCAATTCGTGTCGGGTTCGGGTTAGCGGGTTTGGGTTGTCAGGTTGGCGGGTCAGAAAATCCCAACCCAAACCTAACCCATTTAAATAATCGGGTCAATTATGTCAACTCTAACCCGTTTACACATAACCCGAACCTAACCCATTTAACCCATGTATTTATTTGGATTGACGTTAAATATGTTACATAGGTTGAATAGGTTAAACGGGTTTATATATTGATCCATTTAACAAGTTTTATATAATAAAGTAGGCACATTACATGTGTTAAACATGTTAAATATGTTTATGTTCGGTCTGTTTAACCTAGTTAACACGTATGGTAAAATATTAATCATTTTTAATATAAGGAAAAAAATCTTAAATGAGTTGTCGGGTCGATCTGCTTAGTTTTTTTCCAACCCAAACCTAACCTGTTTAATAAATAGGTCAGATAGGCCGACCCAAACCTGACCTAAGATTCAATATATTCAACCTGAACCTGCTAAATTTTGTGTCGGTTTCAAGTCGAGTTTCGTGTCGGGTCAGAAATTGCCATCCCAGAACGATCACGACCGAGACCATTTCGATCCGGCCATCGGTTTAATGTTTTAGACCATTTCAGTCTCAGTCCAGTCTAATTTTAGCTGGTGCGGTCCAGATGCTCACCCTTACTGACCAGTGTTTTCTTTTATGGAAACAATTATTTTAAAATAATTTTAATAAAATAACATTAATAAAAAACAGTAAGAAAGTAGTTTATGTAAAAACAAAAGTCATATGATTATTTAGTGAGTTAGAAACAAGTGGAAGACATTGTTTATGTGTAGTATCAAAAGTATCAACAAAACAACAACCACTTGACAGAAACAAAACAAAAATGGCATCATCATCATCTGTTGTTTCACTGTGTTTGAGCTCAGCCCCAAATCATTCAACCAAATTAGGGTTTCATCCAAACCCCAGTTTGCTAATCAATCCTTACCCCATTTCAATTCTCAGGTTATTTTTTCAATTCCCATTATCTTACTATATTTGCAAATGCACTCTCTTTATTTACTTTTATTATCTTCCTTTTTAGTACCCCTTATATCCTTTTTTAATCAATGCTGATGATACCCTTTATTGTTTGTGTTTGATATGTGTTCCTGGATTGGTTTTTAGTTAGTTAGCATTTACAACATTTTAACATTTCTTAGGGGGTGTTTGGTTTCACTTATATAATGTAAGCCTATTTCGGCTTATATAACATAAGCCTCAATTTTGTGGCTTATTTGGAGGTTTATGGGCTTATATATGTTTATTATATCATGATAAACTTATATAAGCCCCCAAGTATCTAAATAAGCTACCAAATTGAGGCTTATGTTATATAAGCCGAAAGTAAACCATATTTCGGCTTATATTTCATAAACCCTAATTTTTTAAGCTTATAGGTGACTTATGGGCTTATATAAGTTTATGATATCATAACAAACTTAGATAAGCCCATAAGTCTCTAAATAAGCTACCAAATTGAGGCTTACGTTATATAAGCCGAAATAGGCTTACATTATATAAGCTAAAGCAAACAGCCCCTTACTAAAAGTAAGCGGATACTCGGGGAGGGCGAGTCTTTGACCCCGGATGTACTGATTAGGGTATCCCCGGGACGGTTTTCGTAGCTACCCAAACATGTACCTTGTGAGTTGTGAGGTTTGAACCTGAAACCTCTAATAAGGAGGTCAGGTGCCTAACCACTAGGCCACTTTGGTTTTTAGTTACTTTCTAATTGATATGTGTTCTAGGTTACTAGGGGAGGGCGGGTCTTTGACCCATATGTACTGATTCGGGATCCGTGGATGTTTTCCTAGCTACCCCCAAACATGTACCTTGTGAGGTTTGAACCCGGGACCTCTTATAAGGAGGTTAGGTGCCTGACTACTCGGCCTCTTTGGTGGTGGTTACTGGTTTTTGTTATGATCCCACATTGCCCAAGTATGGGATTGGACGATTGGTTGATGGTTTATAAAGCCTAGGTGTCCCCTCCTTATATAAGCTAGCTTTTTTAGTGGAGTTCTACACTTGGACTTATGAGCCGATAGCCTAGTAAGGGACAGGTTCGTATCAGTTTCTTACGCTGTTAAATTTTGATAAGTACATTTGTTTTAAGTAAGAGTTTTAGAGTGGGAGCTTGGTTTCATTGTATTGATGGTGAGTTACTTGGTTTATATAATGTGGTTAGTGGTTACTATCCAAGAGTATGGTTAGCTTTGGATGCTTATGGTATGATTGCCTTATGTGCTTAATGAAATAGTTGAGTTTTAATTTGTAGGTCTGGGTTTTAAAAAGCGCGAAGCGCGCCGAGGCGTCGAGGGTCAAAAAGCCGAGGCGCGAGGCGCCGAGGCGAAAGCGCGCGCATCACATACCCGAGGCGACAGTCTTATAAAAAAATACTTATAAATTATATGCAATGCACAAAACACAAAAATACCAAATTTACAATCAAAATATACCATGGATTTTCATAGTTCACGATTCTATTCCGATAGAATACATAAATATTACCAAAATCTTCGGAAGTGTTATCATATATGTGATTTATTTATTATAATTGGTCAAATTGACCCTATTTTAAAAAGAAAAGCCCATAAGAAAAAGCACAATACATATGACTAAGACCAAATTCACTTTATAATGCCTAAGTACATGATGCGCAATAAAGCACCGATGCACGCTTCAGCTGATGCGTGCCCGATGCGTGCGCCTCACCACGCATCCCGTAGTTGCATTGCCTCAGGGTGTCCGATGCTATAGGGGTGTGCATCAGCCTCAGTCACGCCTCAGGCGCGCTTTTTTAGGCTGTCGGATTCGTGAACATTACTAGTATGGATATGGACTGTGATTGAGGTAGAAGGATATGCGTGACAATTTTGGATATATAAACTTCTAATGTTGTTATTCGATAGGAATAATTGAAATTTATGTTGTGTAATTTGTGTACTTGGTGGATACTTTGTTGTTGATTGCAACAAAATGATGCTAAAGAATCAGAATGTTGTAAAATGTCATATTTAGTACTGTATCCTGTTAACGACCTTAAGAAAGAAGTGACAAATGCTGTTTAATATACTCACTAAGTTAAATAAATCCAGACAAAATAAGGCTTGGCTGCTCGACCCGTCCTTGCTTTACGTTACCGTATGGATTTGCATTAAAAAGTTAAGCCTTTTTAACCTGTTATCGAATTTGCTTGATCTGCACACTTTGCCAGCCCTGCAAAAACTGTTAGGTAAATTGGTGTCATTTAGCATATTAGTTAAGAACGAAAAGCCATATTAACTTGTATGTAGTTTTATGTTCCAGTTTTCACATAATCTTTTTACTTGCATCCACTTGACCAGGTTCAAAAATGCTGCCAAGTTGATGACGAGAGGAAGGTTGCCGTTGGTATGTGTATCAAACAAGCCTTCGCAAGAACCCATTGGGAAGGCAGAAGCCAGTACAAGCACTGCCCAAGGACCTCCGTTTCTTACTATTTTGGCTGGTATTGTCGTATTTGGTTTCATACTCTGGGTCATTGGATCCATTGTGTCGTGGCTTATTGGTCTTTTAGGTTTGCTTTTCAAGTAAGTGGTTATCCTTTTGTTGTATTTGTTTCAAACATCTTTCTGTGGACATAATCGTCAGCATTTGTAATTAAACTTTAGTTTGTATCTTGCATATGAGAGAATTTAAATTCCCTTTTAACCTAGTAATGATAATAGTGTAATAACTCAAACCGACTCAATTTCACAGGGATTTAAATGGCCTGCTGTTTTATCAATCATCAAACAGTATGCAAACTGCGTGCGACAATCCTAAATACATTACTAGAAACTACATAATTTTTTTACGGCAGATAATTACATAAATATTTACATGTAATTTACTTATTACTTCCCGCTGCCTTCAAAGACGTGGACTCACTTTTATCTTTCTTTTGCCCACCACCAAGAATACGTGAGATCTGTAAACCTCTACTAAACGCTTGGTTGAACAACATTCGAGTCTGAAACTCTGAGACGAATGGGAACCAAGCTAAAAATGCAACTGGTGTAAATAAAATCAAACCCATGATCATTTCATAGTATTGTGCTAACACCCTGACAGATGACCACAATCCAGATCGTTTCAAAAACGGCTTAAGAGCTTGCGCAATCTGACATGATAGAACACACATGGAAAATAATTTTAAAAAAAATGATAAAATAACAGAACAATGCAGTCAAGTAAGGAACAATTTGCTCACCAGAAGCATTCCCCAACCGGTAGGCATTAAAGCGAGGAGGCATACTACTATATCCTTTGCTGTCATATGCGGTTGCGCAATTATGGTTATCAAAACTGAAAGAAAAGTGATGACCACTAGTCCCTTGATCAATCGGAACGCCAGTTGGAAGTCATTACTAAGAGATTTTCTAAAATATGCCATCCCCTGAAGAAAAGAAATAAAAAATGAACTTAAACTGAATCGATAAGATTATCAGTTTCGCTACAAACTTCTAACTAACCTTCATTACAGAAAGCCCTGCAAAGATCACAAGCCATGATATTCCATAAACCTACATTAAAGAAACAATTGATCACAATGTATGAAGTAACCTAAATTTAGTTGTATCTATGATACTTTATTAAAGTAATACCACAAAACTTTTGCTCTTTGTGATGTTGAGATGATATACGAGTCCAAACTGATAGATAAAGAAGCGAGTTGCCAGCAAAATTTCTATAACGGTGCCCCTTATCCCAGAAAAAAGAAGATGATCTTGCTCTTTTTCCCACCATGATTCCCAGCTTTTGTCAGGAGAGACGCCAATCCCGCCTTGGTTACTTATCCACTTGCCCCAATCTGTCCAGTCATCAACAATTTTCTGCCATTCGAATCCTGACGGGTTGAATAGAAAGGGAGCGAAAAGCCATGTTCCCACCATGAACCACATTGATACTGTAATCAGTATATAAGCAACTGAACTTCTGTAGGATTCACCGAATATTTCATATACTACAAGCAAGACCAGAAGCTCAATTCCCTTGACAAAGTGACTACGAGAATATAGCCTATAATTCTCAGCAAATTTGGCATGAAATACAACAAATCCACGTCCCGTGCCTCTGTATTGTGCACCCCCGTGAAGCAAAGTTCTACCAAAGTAATGGGTTTTTGTTCCAAGGGAAAATGTGAAAAACACAGAAGCTAACTGTAGTTGCATCAGAACAAAATCAGTAAATGCACTTCGGAACCCTCTTTCAAGTCCTATTTCCATAATCATTGGAAGTGCCATAAGGAAACCGATTTGAACAAAAGATTGAGAAGCAAGAGCTACTTGAAGAGAGTTATTTTTCGTAACTGCTTTGTTTGTAGCCAACTCTCTCTCAAGTCCACTCAGTACGAGATAGAGGCGGCCATAGAGGAACACATACACAATAAGCACAGTGAGCTGCCACATAAAAGAAATTGCTTGTATTAGATGGCGTAGACATAAAATATCTACTTGTAGAGACGGAAATTTCGACCTATTTACTTATGGGTCGATTTTGGTTATCTTTTTTCTGTAGTGGATCAAGCTTGTGTTTTATTACTCCGCCTTCCTTTTAAAAGAGTATGTATAAATTTTTTTTTTATCATATTCCAGAAAAGTAATTTCAATTTTTTTTTAAAATTATGTTTCAAACAAAAAATTCTCAGGTCAATTTAACCCAACCAGGTTCGACCCGTAAAAATCACTCTTTTTGACCCATTAACCGAGCCACCAATTTTCCACCTCAATATAGATCTGGTAAAGACAACATATTTCACTTCCTACCAGTGTGTTAAAGTAGAATCCCACGGTAGTGAAATAGCATGAAAGCATGCGAAAGAAATCAAAACGGTGTCCAAGCCTGTATATATCACGACTCATAGTCTGCTCTCCGTTTCCATTGGCTATCTTCGCCTCAAACAACGAGATCTGGTTGAGGCCCACGTCTCTTCCTTTACCAACTTGTATGTATTCGTGATGAGTAACATTTCCTCCACGTAAGGTAGAATTAAAACCTAAAAGAAACCGGGGAATTGTTAATATTTTGGGTAATAGTAGTGGAATAAAAACAAACTGTAAATAAGCTGCAGCAGCAAAATGATGCCTGCGAATATGTCCTCGCTTAGGTTGACGATCTTTGAGGCCTTGCTGATACCGCCTCTCGTTATGTGAAAGAGTCTTTCGAAGACATCAGGATGCCCATAGTGAAATCTAACCCTGAATAAGTTTTGAGATATAAATAAGCATTTTCTCTGTAACGATAGAACCTGATGTGTCAATCTTGGAACTTACTTTAATGGGTTAGCCAACAATCTTTGTCCAATTGTTACGAAACTAGTCTCTTGATTTGACATGAACCACGCTAGAGATGAAACACTGAAAATGAAAATTATTGTAAACAACGATCATAGTAATATAGAGCAATGCATATGATATATTATGATTTAGTAGACATTGATGTTCACCTGCCGGTAAAAATATGCTCCCTAAGTCCAAGTATGGTTGGCGTTCTGACTCCATGTTTGATAAGGAACTCTTGAAGCAAATTTCTCATTTTGAAGGCTTCTTCCATGTAGTTGTCCTGTCGACGATGCGATAAATAAAAGGTTCATTTCAGGCTGTTTAAGGAAGGGGTTAATATAGTGCGAAATATTTGGCAGACAAAGTACCTGGTTCATGTCTATCGTTTGCAAGCCTTCTCCACGAGTAAATATTATGGCATGATTTTGGTTCTCCGGTTTTCCCTCACCCAATATGGCTGGTCCTGGAAGTTTTATACGGTATATAATCTGAACAAGAAACATGTCATATTAGCTTCTATTTATTTTGAGTTGAATTAGTCCGTTAGAAGTATAACTGCACCTGATCAAAGTTTTGATCTTGGTCGGTGGCGTCTGCAGACTTTGGTACAGCTTTCACAAGAACCGAATAGTAAGAAACTTCATCTCTACCAGGTTCTTCCACTTCGTCAATATAGGCAACACGAAGAGAAGGATACCTGTCTCGTGAACATTGGATGCCCAAACATTGGTCAGAAAATAAGAACAAACATTGACAAATCAAATCAAAGTAAAAATGCCCTTATGCATCTAGTCGTACGTTGTCATAAGCCTTAAAATGTCACGAGCACGAGGATCCCGTGATCTTTTCTGGATGCCATATTGTTGACACGAGACGACATAAGTGAACTTCATATCTGCAACTGCTTGACATTGTGCCAGTAGTGATCTTTCATTCTTCAAATATTCTTCTGTGTTAGAACCAGATGCCTTATAACCTTTCGTTAACTCTGAAACAATAATCAGAAGTTATATCACACATTATTTGTAAAATACCATGAAAAGTCCGTTAGGTGGGATATTAGTGCTTGTGTATACCGTCATCCGTTGCCATGTCAAGAAAGGCCTGAAGTTCCAATGCTTGCCGATAATACATCATGCCTCGTACTAGATTAAGTTGAAACTAGTGTCAGAATGTAGACATAAATAGCATCAGGTCTACTTTACCCTATCATATACGTATATGTTAAGATAAATACCGGTCTTAGTAAGCGTTTGGCCTCTATATGACGCCCAAAGGCAAAGTTTTTCTTCTAACGTAGAATCTCTTGTTAGTTCTTCTTCAATACTATGATCCACCCGCTCAAGAAAGTTGTTATATTCGTCTGAAATATATTTTCATTGTATCATGAAACATAAAATTTAATAACGTGCATCCATCGATGAAACAAATAAGTAAACAAACCTGGGAAAATTTTCTGCAAGTAGAAAAGAATTGAAACTCCATCTTCATTTTGCTTTTGCAAGGTATCAATAGAAAAAAGAACGTCCTCGTTATAGTAAGGAGTTAAGACCCTGAAAGATCACAAACGTAACATGGATATATATATCTAGAATTCAACATATATCCAAAAAAATATAAACTAATATTCATATAAAATTCTTACGAGAAAGATATCATATTTCGAACTTTGGGTGCCACAGGCATGTCCATAAACAAAGAATTCGAAAAGAATGAGATGCGCCTTCTGGCTTCTAAGTTTGCTGGTACATCCATAGCAGATTCTTTTTCAGTAAGCAAAAGATGAAGTCTTCTGATCTGGATACGATGAAAAACGTGGTTCACAATTTCAGATACGCAGAGACATGGTATAAACATCTTTAAACTTTTTAGTAAGATCATAACTAACTTTTTCTTTCCATGTATCTGTCTCTTGACTAATAGGAAAGTTAAGTTCCGCAAAATACTTATGACTTGGGTCCATCATGCTGCATTATATGATCAAGACGAAAGAAGTTTAAAGTAAGCACGTTAGGTTATTCGAAGAGACCAGGAGTTAATATTATTTTACCTAGAATCTCGCTCATCAAATATGTCTTTTTTCACAACTTCCAACATGTTAAGTAGCACGATTACGAGTTTATCCTTGTCACTCGCTTCATTTTTTATCTGTAGAAGTGTAGAACAGATTTCAATCAACATAATTCTTTCAAAAGCTGACAAGGAAAATCAAAGAGGTGTGATCTAACCAAAATCTCGATAAGCTGGACGAGATGATCGGCCAGGCTAGGCAGGTAACTCATATTTAACTCCCTTATGATATCTCCTTCCTTTATGTGATCGTCAACTTTTCCAAACATCTCAGCGATTTCCCTGAAAATAGAGAAACCAAGTCACTTTATATGTATGCCACTTCTTACACATCTACTGAAGGTAGCAAAATAAGTGGGTCGGGTGGCTTCACTGCTTGGGTAACAAATGGGTCATTTTTTGTCTAATGTAAAACAGGTTTGTTCGGGTTGAACCTAAATACGTTTGTCCAGAAACTTCAACTTTTTTATAAACATCCGATGTCTGAACCTTGTTCAAAACTTTCGACCCATTTGTACATGTACTTTTACTAAAAATGAGCAAGATGGTGGTTTACATACGATTTATCACGTTCTGCAAGAATAAGAAAATCAAATAGATTTTTGCACGAAGCATAGCATTCCTGAACAGCGCAAAGCATATAACCGTCTGCATTTAGTCTCTTTTGCAATTCTCGTTCACGGTCACGATCACGTTCCTTTCCTTTGCTGTCTTTCGCCATGTCCAAGGCTATTGGAAGCTGCAAATTTAGTTTTTTTATAAGTCAACATATATATCCTCAATGTGAATGTAACAAAATCAATCCGGAAGTATCGAACCTTGCTAGCAAGTAAAAATGGAGGCCATTGTATTAGATTTAAGTCATAATCACCCCAACATGGCATAAGTAGAAGGTCCATTTCCCTGATAACGTAAAAGTATGTGTACAAATTAGTACTCGTATAGAAATTTATCAAAAGTATATAATTAAACTAAAGTACCTATTGCTTATTAAATCTTCCTCCCTGAAACTTGTAATGATTTTGTTCCACATCTGAGCAAACCTTGCTGTCTCCGCTTTACTAGTTTGTTCCTAAAATTAACGAACGCCATCAACTATCCTAAAAGAAAGAAAAAGATGGAAACCTTAATTGGCATAAAAAATCAATAAAATTAAACCTTATTGAGTCTGCGGGATAGAGTGGCTTTCATTTCCCCTTTTGTCTTGTCGCCATTATCTGCTGCAATTAGTAAGTCGTTAAAAGCTCCAGGCAGTGACTGAAAACGGCTTCTCAACATCCCTAGGGTTCGAATCTAGTAAAGAAATAAAGTTAGATGGAAGTACAATCGAAAAAAGGTAGCTAATGGAAATTGGAGCACGCACCTCTCCAAGACGACGGAATGCACCATAGATACCACCAAATATTGTAGAAAATATGGCATACCATATTTGAGTATCCATGAAATAGACCTATAAAGATTAGATGAGATCATAAATCAACTTTCGTTTGCAAACGGAGTGAAGTTAGTACAGGACTAAGATAAAAAAAACATACAAGAATGATAGGAGCCCAGAGTGCAACCACAACACCCATGTTGCTGTTAGCTGCAGCAGAAAAGAAGAATATGCAACATTTTCGCTTGTTAAACATATGCATAAACTGAACGGATTCTTAAACTTGATTACCTTGAGGGAAGAATTCATGCCATTCATAACGCCGTATGTGAAGTTGCATAATTGCTTTCGTTGGACCCACTAATGGCTTTATCTGCAACAAGTATTTTTCATTAAAATCAATATAGGTAAACATTATCTTTCGCAAGCAAAAGGATGAGGAACTAAGCAAGAACCTCTAAGTAGTAACTGAAAGATAGCTTTGCCATTAAGAGCAGAGTCCAGAATAAAGTGTACCTAAAGAACGGAACCATAAATACATATATCGGCCGAGACACAAAAATTAAAGGAAAATAATGTGCATATGGAAGTCATACTTGATAAGGGACACAGGATCTTCATGCATTCCCCTCCCGACATAGAGTGACAGCTGCCAAATTAAAAGAGAATTATAACAACGAAACACGACGATAGTAAGTTATGGAAAGGTTTGTTGTTGTACCTGAGACCACCACATTATGAACTTTACAATGTTGTAGTCTGATTTCTCTAGATTCCGGCGTATAAATGGTAGGAGGAACAATAGTCCAGAAAGAATATTTGGAGACAAGTAGACAACAACCGCTATAATGAAAAGAGAAGGTGAACTTGGTCCATTGCCGAACCAGTTCTTAACGGTCTCTTCAACGCCAGAAGGATTGTTCCAACTATATGAATATGTTGTCGGTAAAACTACCACCCAAGCTGCTGCAGAAAGAGCCTTCAGAAGATATCGAAGCTTCACATAAAACGACATGCTAAACCTTGCTTTCCACATCATAACTATATCAAGGACAGCTGAAAAATGTAGAGGTAACAATAATATTAGACTTTCCAACGAATCAATAGATACACCATACGCACATGCAGAACATAATCATTGTATACCTTGTACAAGTTTCAATACAGCTGCGGTTATGAAGATGCTCAACACTTTCTTGAACATAACTCCATCAAAGATGCTACTTAGACTACCCGATCCATTCCAGGCTATGATAATCATTGCCTAAAACATGGAATAATCAAGTTACGAGCACAAAGCCTAATTAATGTACACGGTGTGTTAGCACAGAAATAAGGTATAGTTACCTGTAAACTCAAAATGAAAAAGCTCCACATCCTATCAAAGCTCCTAAAGATATGCCAATACGAATCAGTCTCAACGAAATTGATTTTTCCTATAGTCTGATCGCTTTTATCCTGTTTTTCACTTTTAGCCTGCTTTTCACTTTTAGCCGCTTTTAATCTTTTAGCAAGTTTTTTCCCCTGAAAAACATATTTATATTAATAAAATATGAGGAAGAATCCAGATCGCCGATTAAATCCAGTATCCGGCTCAAATACTTACATCCAGTAAAGGCTGATTAGTACTTGCATCACCAACATCCCGACAAAAGAAATTTGTATCATTACGCATTGGCCATCCCAGACGGAAACAATCAGCTGACCTATGTACGATATTATACAAAGAGAACTTAATATAGAATTGTTTTATCGATTAATGATACATGAACACAGAGTACAATACCAGAAGTATTCATTTAGGTCGTCGTAGTTTCTCCACCGAGAATGTTTTGACCTCCCTCCTTTGCTTTTTATAGCTTCCTGTTCACGACCACAATGAAAATGTATACAGGCATACTAATTGTAACAAACATAAAGTAAGCGTTTTTTAGATTTCATCCACACCTGAGCTATCGTTTGGTAGATAGGAGTCACTACTTTCCTCAAGAATGCCTCTTTTTCATACCCATATGCAGGTTCAATATACTCACCCGTCAAAGGACTAACACTACCAGCCAGAATACCGTATACTTCAAATGCCATCTGTGGACGCGGAAATTAAAAAAACAGAACAGTTACAACACACAAATAAGCATAAACAAAGTGATTAAACATTGTATGACGCACATGATGATAGATATAGCAAATGCATTCCGGCATAAATCTCAAGTTTGCAGCTTCACCCCATATAAGAAGATATAGACCCATGTACAACAGCTTCCGTTGCTGCACTTCTTGCTGGATATTAGGCAACCTGTAAACCGAGGATGACATTTACATATTCTAGTCAATAAATAGAGTCACATGAACTGAGTGGCGACCACATATTCTTCAAAAACAATGTCAAACCATTAGAGCAGTAGTTTTTGTGATACTAGATGTCCTTTACCAAAATAAAGTTACCGAGTAATTACTACTGAAATACATAAGGTGAACTCATATAACCACCTTACTCACCAAAGACTACTTTTTCGATCCAAATACTTGCACCACTTCTTGTAATTCTTAAAAAGTTTCTTCATAACTTCAGTAACAGCCCAATCATCCAGCTTTTTGGAAGAACGATATTAGGGGACGGCATAAACAAAAGCAATGAAAAAAACATAGAAATGGAGATATCATAATATTATGCTGCATCTAATGTCTAATTATACCTTAGGTTGTTGATCGGGGTTGGGGAACTTGCGAATGTGAACATTTGCAAGCAACAAGATTAAGTGTTCTCTTTGATTCGCGACATTATCTTTCTGCAGAATTTTAAACATGTCATATATATTACGAATGAACATGATATATCCGAATCAGATATTCGAATAGACTACCAAGTGGCAAACCTGAAAACCAAAAATTTCTTTTAGCCAGTCCAAAATATCTTCGTGTGGTTTCTTTTTGTAGCCCTTGGGCCACGGAAGTCCCCTGGTGTTACGGAGTGCAGATACAGAAGCTTGAATCTACAAATTACAGAATTGTATGATTGAATTTATTAAAAAAACGTGTGAAGTATGAACGAACCATCGACAAAATTTGGATCTAACCTCTGGAAATCTCATGATTGCTTGATTTGAGCTATCGGGGTCAAGTGGAAGTATATTATATGGAACATACATTTCTGTCTTCTCGGCAATCTTATTGTGAGCTTCCAAAATCTATGCATAGAAGCAATAATGATTCATTGACAGTTCATGTAAATGTTAAAATCTTCAAAAGGTAATAAATGTTTAGTGTTTACCTCGTCTGCCACGTCTACAGACTCGGTGAAGTTAACAGCTTTTACAACCTCAAACAGAACAGCAGCGGTCTGATAAGCTTTTGTAAGCCGAGTACTAATTACAAGAAGTAAACTTTAGCAAGCGTAAAACAGAATATGCAAATTTTAAGTTAGACACAACTCATAGAGGAAGATAATTACCGGTCAGCTTTATCAGCCTTTTGCCAGGCTTGAATGTACTTTGTGTAGTAATGTTGATAAAAACTCTGCATTTCACGAGCATCACTCATTGTTCGCGCTGCTAACGTAGTTTTATCCTCCTGAATAGTTTACACGCTTGCCCTTATTATAACTTGCTAAACAATATTCATGTGTATAGAAGAAGACATGAACACATACCTTCTCTAGTCGTTGAAGTAGTGCGGTCTTAAACTGCCGGACACCACGCCCACTAGATTTTGGATCTAGTTTGTGGGCTTGCTCAAAGGCATAGAAACGACCTGAGTGCAAACACAATAAGTTTTCTTCCATTGCAACGTGCGATTTTCAAATAAAAGGTATCAAAACAACGTCCGTATATCCTACTAATGTTGTGAAATATTGATTGCTAGCACAAACACTATAGCTAAAATGAAAATCAGGCGAAAACAGAAAAGAAATCACGTATTGGAACTTACAAAGGTAGGCGACTCTTGGATTGGAAGGTTCGACTTCATTAGCAACGCGCAGAATAGGTGCAATTTTAACAAGAGACGAAGGGACAACCTCACTATCCATCATAGACTCCGAACCCAAACTACCATCAGTTTGAGTCCTCAGCAGCCGCGCAGACGGCTGCTGACCACTCCCTCGTCGGTTATAAGCCATTTTTCTCCCAACCCGTCTTCAAAACTAAATACTAGACTACTTCACTTCATATATAACATACAAAAAACCAGCAAACGACCCGAAAACTATTTGTATCATTAGAATTCAAACAAACAAACTTATGAAACACAACATCATGCAAAATCATACATATGATGAACTTGCCAAATGATTGAAAAGGAAAGTTTTGTAGTACTAAAAAGTAGCTTTTGTGATCAAAGTGAAAGACATATATTAGGTGATAACAAAAAGTGGTTTTTAATGCAGAAAAGAAACATCTGCACAAAAGCTCTTTACCAAACTGGCCTTAATCAACAAGAAAACGCGGGTAATGACTTAGCACAAATAATTGATTACTTATTTTGTGTTAAAGGGTTCATAGTTTCATTGTTTTTAAGTTAGTACCCCTATGGTTCGTTAACGTATTACAAGTAAAAATACTTGTAATACAGTAACGAACAATAATACTTGTAATACAGTTACTGTATTACAAGTATAATAAGCATGAGAGCTTTTTCAAATATATTAGCATTCGGAAAATTGCTTAAATACATGTCACGTCAGCAAAATGTACCATACTGAAACGAATTTTTAAGATCTTTGAAAAACAACTTATTCGCACATCTAGATATGACATGTTATTCCGCAAATGTTTAAGGTGATACTTGTATACCAGCCTCTTGGCTACCACGTACCGCTAGGTCGATAGTTGAGTATATGTGATTTCTTTGTATAATAAGATTACACGGTGTAGTGTCGTTTAAAGCAACCGTTTAAGGCAACTTTTTGCTTTATGGCGGCGCCAAACAAGAACACCACTGACTCACTGACGCCATAAGTGAGTTGTACGACACATAGCCAAGCCAACAACGGCCATTATTTGGCTTCTTCACTTTTGTAATTTGTGAGTGAACGAGTAAGTATTTTACTCGTTCACGAGTATATTAATAAAAATGTTGTAACTTTTGATATGTGAGACCCTCATATAGCAATTTCGCGATACTTACCAATAAAATAAAGGGCTTCTTTATATAGCCGTAGTAGTCACATCGTTTGAATAACACGTACACTTAACGTCTTCAACATTTCGATATATTTTAAATAGATTAATATTTTTTAAAGATGTTTCAAGATACTTATGACTTCTCCATCAACATATAAAATAACTCCTAAAAAATATAATTTATTTTCTTTTGATCAAGACCTATGAATAAAAAAGCTTCTAAAACTTTAAGTTGTCTTAAAAAGCTAGTATAATATATTTTTAATACGTTATTTTTGCATTGAAATTAAATATACTAGCTTTTTGAAAAAGCTATGGTTAACTGGAGCTTTAAAAAACGAATTATTATCGATCAACGATTTCCATTTATTCACCTTTAATAAATTTTGTTTGTATTTTTTACATCTTAATTCTAAAAGTTTTCAAAATACTTCCAAACGATTGAGACGACTTTGTATCATATGTAATACGTGTCCGACATAAATATAAATCGTTTTGTTGGCCTTGTTTGTTTTGGTTGCCTCAAGATACATGTCAAGTTATGGTTCAAAGTTGCTCCAGATATTTGGGATATTTTGAATACCTTAGTCACCTCAGAGTATTCTTGAAACATTTGAAAGTAATATGCAAATTGTAAACAATATTAAGACAATGAACAAAACACTCCAATTGCATTCAACCAACCACCCTTTAACGCTTAATATAAATCCAATATGTTACAATACAATCAAGTCCACAAACGTGTACTTGATGACAAAGATAATCCCCACTAGGTGGATCTTATCATTCACATACAAACACTCAACACTTAGATTAAGAACAGAATACAAAATCAATCAAGAAGATTGATATGAATACAGACTAGATGAGATTAATCGTAACTGAACGATTAATACTCTAACAGACTAACAAACTTAGAGAGAGAAAGATCGAATGTGTGTGTGTGTAGAGAGAGAGAGTAATATTGACTAAATGATTAACCCTAGCTCTCAAAGTCTAGGTTATATAGCCCAACAAGTTTCTAGCTTAAGCCGATTAGACCTTCAGCTTCCAAACTTTGCAGAAATAGCCCCTGCACTTATAAACAAAAAACACAAGACAACAAATACAAAAACTATACCAAACCATCTAAACATTCAACATCCTCTCTCAAGATTCACAATGTAAATCTTGCACTAAGAGAACATATTAGTTAGAGCAAGTTTCTTGCATAACGTAAGATGTTGTACAGTTTCCAAACACTTAGTAAAGATATCAGCAGGTTGATCTTTGGTATTAACCTTAATAGTGCTTATCACACCTGCTGAGACCTTTTCCCTAACCAAATGAATATCCATCTCAAAGTGCTTAGTTCTCTCATGAAACATAGGATTTGCAGCAATCTGTATAGCTGAACTGCTATCATAATGCAACCCCACAGGATACAAGTTACTAATCCACACAATCAAATCCTTGAGGAAGTTTCATATAAACATCCTCAATAAGATCACCATAGAGAAAAGCATTATTCATATCAAGCTGATAACAAGGCCAATCATAATGCACAACAATACTAATAAGACATCTAACAGTCACCATTTTAACAACTGGCCTGAAGGTTTCATCATAGTCAAAACCTTCCCTTTGACTATAACCTTTAGCAACCAGCCTGGCTTTGTATCTTTCCACATCACCAAAAGATTTATACTTAGGATTTGTTTCTTTTTTTCCTTTTTCATATGGAAGGTGGACCCTACATCCACTAAAACATCATAATGGGGAGAGAGGGGCTTTAGTTGCTTTGTACATATGGAAGATTTAATAAATTTTTAATATTAAAATAATATTTGGTCCCACTTCTTTCCCCACTCATGCAATTTAGTGGAAAAAGAAACACCCCCTTAATCTTCCATAACCATTTGATATTTATAGCTTTTCTACCAATAGGCAAATCACAGATAGTCCAAGTATTGTTCATATTCAAAGCTTCAATTTCATTGTTCATAGCATCAACCCAATTTGGATCAAACAAAACATCAGACATACAAGTAGGTTCAACAGACTTATTCAATGTAACAGCAAAACACATATTTTGACTACTAAGTCTAGCATACTTTACATACTTTTCTATACCATATCTAACATTAGAACTCACAACATAATCATTAAATTTCACAGGCATTTTTACTCCATATTAGACCTTCTTATTCCAAGTATATGCACATCATTGTTATGGTTATTAGACTAATTTGGTTGTGCTGGTGATAACTCAAACCTAAGATTTTAAACATTGCCCTCAAATGGACTGTTCACACCATGTTGGGTTGTAGAAACCTCTTATAGATCTACTCTAATAGTATCGGTATTAGTAGACCTATTATGAAGTAGATTACTACCATCCACAACTGATGAAGTCCCCTCTTCATCATTGTGACTTTGAGACTCATGGCTATCAAAAAATATTAACTGATCACTTTCACTAGTTTTTTCAACATCAGAAATTGAACTACTAGACTTCATTTTAAAAGAAAAAACTATCTCATAAAACTTAACATCCTTTGAAAAGAAAACATTTCTAGTATCAAGACTTAACAACTTGTAACATTTTTTAACATTGGAATACCCAAAAGAAAACACATTTTTTAGAATTATAAGACTGCTTATCATGATTTGTTAAAACAGAAGAAAAATACAAACATCCAAAAGACCTCAAATGGGAAAGACTAGGTTTGACATTATACACCAACTCATAGGGGCACTTACCATTTAGAACAGATGGTGACAGCTTGTTTGTAAGATACACAACAGTTAGAACACAATCAGACCAAAACCTCAAAGGAATTCCTCCCTGAAACATAAGACTTTTTGCTACATTAAGCAGATGTCTATATATGTTTCCTTTCAGCAATCCTATTTTGCTGAGAAGTATAAGCACAAGATGTTTGATGAACAATGCCAAGATCAGAAAACATAGTACTCATTTTATTGTTAACAAACTCATGTCTATTATCTAGATCTAACCATTTTAACTCTAATTTTGAATTGAGTATGAATCAAGTTTATAAAAGAAACACAGACATCAAACACCTCATCCTTAGACTTAGTCAAATACACCTAAACAGTCCTAGAGAAATCATCAACAATGGTCAAAAAATATCTAAATCCTTCCCTGCTAGGAACCTTGTAAGGCCCCCATACATCAAGATGAACTAAATCACCAACATATTTAGACTTATGTCTAGACAAGGGAAAAGGCTCCCTAGTCTACTTAGCCCTATGACAGACCTTACAAACAGGAACAGAGGAAGATTTAAATATATCAAGATCACTATGCAAAAGGATTTGTGGCTATCACTCCAAAGTGTGTGAGGTCTCAAGTTCAATTCCTGCTAGGTGCAAACAAACTTGAAGTGGCCACGCCAACCTCCTAAAAAGGGAGGGCTTTAACTGGTTTGGTTCGGTGTGACGGTGGGCTCAAACCCCGTGGATTAGTCGGTCAATAAGTCAGAAATCATAGTTACCAGAAAAAAAAGAGATCACTATGTAAAACAGATAGAACTTGGTTAGCAGGATGACCAAGCCTAGCATGCCAATGCAATTTAAAAACATGAAAGCACATAACCATATTGGACTTACCCACAAAGTTTTTAGAAGACATGTCAAACAAATAGAGACCACCAGTTTCACTACAAGTCCCCAGAGTTATCTTTCTGTTCAAGTACTGAATATAACACTTTTCTTCATCAAAACCAACAAACATTTTACTATCTTTAATCAATTTATTAACAGATAGCAGACTGACATAATAACCAGGGACAACAAGAAAATCATAAAAACAACATTATTAGTAAGCTAAAGATTACCAATATGACTGACAATAGCAAGAGTACCATTAGGATGACCAACAGTAAGATTAAGACTTGAGACATCAACAATATTAGTCATACCAACAGTAGAAATAGCTAAATGCTTATTAGCACTAGAATCAGTAATCCAACCAAGACTCACAGTTTGCACATACAACTTATTATTAGCATAAAAGAACCTAGAGAAATCAATATTCAACAAGTATTTTTCATTAAAGAAAGAACATCTACCTGCCATATTAGCATGAATTCCATCAGAACCATTTCCATGATCACCAATCAAAGACAACAACTTTTGAATCTGCTAAGAGGTAACCGGTAGACATACTAGGGCCATTTTTATCAGACTGGACTTCAATGTTAGCATTGAAGTTAGGTTTATTAACCCTAGAATTAGTGTTCACACCATAATTAAACTTTTTTAAAACCAGAGGAAACCCAACCAACTCATAACACCTTTCAATAGTATGACCAATCTTTTCATAATTCTTACAATTAAGATTAGGATTAGGTCGTCTATTACTAGTATTATTATTAAACCCATTATTACTTCTAGTGTTATTGTTATTAAAATTCCTCCTATTGCCATTAACATTAGATGACTTAACAGTAAAAGATGAAGCATTCATTTTAGACTTAGTAACACTAAAAGTCTTAGGAACTCCCCTATGAGACTCTCCCTTGAAACATTATTATAAGATTCCTTAACCGCTTTATTCTAATAATTGGTTTATTCTAATAATTTTGATGCAATTAATTTAGTACTAGCAGGACAAGCACACTTAACTTCACAAGAACACTTAGGCAATTTAGTGACAGGCTCAAACTTTCTCCACAAAGAATTTAATCTATGATAATAATCAGCAACAGATGTACCACCTTCACCTTGTTTAATAAAATTAATTTTTGTAACAAATTATATATCACAAAACCATCAATATGTTTCTTCCAATTATTTCCAAACAACAACACAATTGTTTGAATAAACCAAACCCATATAAAGATCTTGAGACACAGAATTCATGATCCTAGTTAAAACCATGGCTTACACCTATCCCATTGAGCATTCAAAACATCACTAGTAGCAGAATATGTTTCTCTAACACAAGAACCATCAATAAAATCAAACTTAGTTCTAGCCTGTAAAGCAAGTTTCATAGCACCACACCAAGTTCTATAATTTTTAGTACCAAGCAACTTAAAAGAAATCAAGGTAGAACTACTATTAGCACCATTCTGAACATGCAAAGGATTACCAGCATCTAAACTACAAATAAGAACAGGATTACTAGTACTAGCAGACATGATGAAAAAACAAGAAAACACACAACAAAACAAGAGCACAAAGATAGATAAAACAAACAATCACAAGAAAACTAAAAAAACAATCAACAGATCAAAGCCAAGATCATCAGAAATGCAATTGGGTGAACTTGGGCTAGCCAAAGCATGTATCCACACCAGTCAAGGCTGGAGGGTCAAGATGTTAACTGATCCCGTTTGCACCCACCTTAATTGCAACGATAATCAAGGTAAGATGAACTTACATAGCACAAGAACCAGCGGAAATAACCAAGAAGCAATCGAGGGAAGAAAGCCCCAAAAATCAAATTAGGGTTTCAAAACCCTAATTTCAACCAAATTGATCACCACAATCAACGATTCAACTCACGGCCGTTAAGAAACGACCACCAAAAGGCCCAAGAACCACAAGAATCACAAAACCCTCAAATTATTCCAAAACCCTAATATTAAAAATCTCGATTTCAGAGAACCAGCCTTTGATACCATGTAAACAATATTAAGACAATGAACAAAACACTCCAATTGCACTCAGCCAACCACCCTTAGTGCTTATTATGAATCAAATCTGTTACAATACAATCAAGTCCACAAACATGTGCTTGATGACAAAGATAATCCCCACTAGGTGTATCTTATAACTCACATACAAACACTCAACACTCAAATCAAGAACACAATACAAAATCAATCAAGAAGATTTCCATGAATATACACTAGATGAGATTAATCGTAATTGAACGATTAATACTCTAAGAGAATAGCAAACTTAGAGAGAGAAAGATCAGATGTGTGTGTGTGTGTAGAGAGAGAGAGAGAGAGAGAGAGAGAGAGAGAGAGAGAGAGAGAGAGAGAGAGAGTGAGAGGGTAATATTGACTGAATGATTAACCCTAGCTCCCAAAGTTCAAGTTATATAGCCCAGCAAGTTTCCATCTTAAGCCCATTAGACCTCCAGCTTCCAAACTTTGTAGAAATAGCCCTTGCACTTATAAACAAAAAAACACAAGACAACAAATACAAAAACTATACCAAACCAGCTAAACATTCAACACAAATAACACAAGCAACCTTTGTTAAATGTGCATTTTAAGAAATTGCCCAACTTATAATCTAAACCATGATAAATTTTATTGTTTTAACAACAAAAATGTGAAATTCATCTTATTTGTATCTTGTCATTCACAATAATAGCGTTTTTTTATAAATTAATAACATCACTAAATTTAGATTCACTTTAAAACATGTATATTTCTACATCATGTTGTTTATTATTTTTATCAAGTAACCAATTAGTTCTAGATTCAACTGTATTTTGATTTAATTCATCATTGAAAAGTGTTTTACTATGCATATATTAGTTTTACCATTCAAATTTAAAAAAAAAGTAATCAAAATATCATTTTTGTTGGTGATTATGAATATTTTGCATGTAAGCTTAAATGCATGACAGCTCCATATTTAATTCTTTCGTTAAACAATTCGTATACATAGATCACGTACGTATGTTATAACTTATTGCAGGTGTTAATTCTACTCAGGTTCGTGACTATGACGAGTTGGCAATTAACGTTTCTTACTTTTTAATCATTGGTTTGGACAGATAAATATTTTGCTAAAATAGTACTATTTCCGTCTCAAAATTATTTATTACGTATCTCACATGAAAATGAATAACTTCTCTTTTTTTGATTAAAAAAATACATATGTAGCAATCAACTCTTAAACAATAGAGTTTATTTTTTTCACTCGAATAATAAATCAACCAAACATTTATGACCTAGTAAATTTTGACAAATTTGGTCTCAAAAAGCCAAAAGTCACGAGAAGTCGAGTAAATAAGAACCAACTTCAAGAACGTCAGAATCAAAAAAGCAAAATTTAGCCCAAGAAAGCTAAAAGATATGAAAACTGTCGTAAATGACGTGGATGCAAGTGTATCTTGGTCACCATCTTGTTCAAAATGTCTCAAATATGTTGAATATCGATGGTGTAAATAATAAATAGATAATATTATTTCTTGATAACGAGCTTTGCTATGGTTGATATAAAAGTATGACAAAACTCTAAGAAACATGCATTCAAAAAAGAAGAAAAGAAACAATATTCACCATCCATTTAAATCACATTTAATGGTATATATTAATTTTTTTTTAATTATATCCTTAATAAAAGGGGGAATCTCGGTTCCCAATGAACAGTTCCCCCTCTCATTACCCCATATTATAATAATCTCCCTTCTCACACTACTCATCCTTCCTCACACAAAAACAATTCCGTTTTCCCTCTCATGTTCCTGTTCTCCGTCCCGTTGCCCCTTGGATTGCTAATTAATGTTGGGTTAGTTGCCCTTTACTGTTTAATTCTCAATTATTTATTACCCAAAATCCTCCTCACAAGTCACACCTCTCTTATCACTGTACAACGAATAAAAAAAACACACAGTTGCCTTCTCACATAGCAATATAACGGGGGTAACAATGGGCCTCAGTCGTTGATTGGTGTAGATCCGTTTTCCGTTGTGTTTTGGTGTTAAAAAAGGGATTCGGCGGCTGAGATTGAAAGAAAATGTTATTAGTTGAAACGGGGCGCCGTTGGTTGACACGTTTGTAACTCACAATTATTGATCTAAATTTTTTTATTGGGTTTTGTATGTGTATGTATAGCAAAACCCACACCTATTTCTCTCATCTATCTCTTACTTAACTCAGATCTACGATCTACGGCCGTTGATCTCAATGAATAGTAAGTTTCATCTGAAATGGATCTTTCTTGACTGGATGTGTTTCATTTAAAACATTGATAGTTTGATATATCTTTGTAAATCGGAAGAGTTTGATCAAAAGTGTGTTGCCCCTACCTCTTCATTGCCGCCATCTGCGCTGTGCGATGTTGTTGGTAGGTTGGTGACGCTTTTATGGGCCCTTTTATATCTTTGTGGGGAAAGAAACTCCATATCTCATTTGGTTGCTGGAATAATCAAGATTCGGTGCACGGGTACGTCTTGCTTCTTTTTCCATTATTGTCATTTGGATTTTTTGCATGATGTGGTTGCCTATGCATAGAGCTTTGCTAATATTATTATAGCTCTGTTTGAGTTTTTGATTGTTGAGGTTTCAATGTATTATATTAAACAGGGTTGATAACCCTTTCGGTTGTTGATGGTTATGTGCAATATTCTATATGTTTGAGCTTATACAATGATAAACATGGGTTCTTTATGCTCCAGTTTCGTGATTTCTAATACTTTCAGCTTTCAAAATTCCATTCGCTGTTTGGTTTCGATGTCGATGTACAACGCGTGCGTCGAAATTGGTTGTGTGTTACGTTGGCTGTATAGATTGTATGTGATGCTCTAATGTCATGGATTTTTTGTGGCCATATGTGATTGTCCAGGCTGTGATGACCTTGACCAGCCCAGGGTAAACCCGAGATAGTACGGATCTTGGCGGGACAACCTGTTGAGGCTGCAGCCATGCCGGATGTGTCCGGTTTTCCCTGAAGGGTTCTGAGCCTACCATGCCCATATATCTTTTTTCCCATTTTTGGGTATATGTTGTGAGAAAGGATATACAAGGGTTTATTTTTAGTGTGAGATATGCAAAACAGGGTCGAAGACGTGATGGAAACAACTAGCGTGTTCCATATGGCCACGATTCAACCTGATGTATGTCTCGCCTTATATTGGCAGCTCATGTTTTATTTGGTTTGGGGCTTATGTTTCATTAGCTCAGTTTTTGTGCATTATTGTGAAATCTTTTGGCTTATATAAGCAAAAACCAACCAGTCTCGGTATGCGTAATTTTCCCCGGGTATGCGACTATATATAAGCAAGGCTGGTAATTCTGTATGCCCGTTTGCTTATTGTTGCTTATCTCGGTATGCGTAATTTTCCCCGGGTATGCGACTATATAGATCTTTGTGCTCTTTATGCAGTTTAGCTCTAAAAATTCAACAGCTGTTAGCAGGTGACGAGTATGTAGCGGTTACCGGTTCATTGTTTGACCTTGAGCAAGTTGACTTCACGAGGCCACGAATCGCAGAGGTAACCATTCTACGAGAAATATTTTTTTTATAAAATGAATGGTTTTTTAACTATTCTTTGTCTACATTATCATATAATAAGTTTGTTGCAGTAGGTAACTTCTTTATTGTCTTCGACTTTCATATGTACGGGAAAAATTCCATACCTTAATGATAAAACGGATAGAAAATGTTAAAATGGTAGCTTTATATAATCTTGAACCATACAGGCTAATATAATCTTGAACCATACTGTATTCATACAAGCTAATAGAATCTTGAACCATTATCCCATGGCTAATATATTCTTGAATGCGGGAAAAAATTCCTCATTTATAGAATGCAATACTCTGTAAATTTTATCGGCTGGTCTTATGAACCTCATTTATATACTCTTTTTGTAGTTCCGACTCATAGAAGTTGGTCATCGAACAGACAAAGGCCACGGTAGAGCTAGCCGAGTAGAAAAATAACCATATGCAGCAGCAAGAGGGGGGTAAAAACCATTATCGATGACTGTCTTTTGACCTTGATGATCCATTTTAGTCATTCCCTTTTAAGGTATTTCATTGTTACTGTTTTGCAGGGCAAGTTGTATCCTCTGCTTCTTGGAACATAAACTCTGAGCCGGGTACGCAATTTCTCATCATTCACCAAAGCATACAAAATAAAGCATAGTAGATACAGTTCTTTTTCGAAGCAGTACACATGTTTGTGAACTGTACGACACAGTAGATACAGTTTTTTATAAGTGGTACACAGGTTTTTGGATATGCGTATATCGCTTATATTTGTCAACCGTAATACACATGTTTTTGTGTTAAGGATCGTTTAAGGATAAACAAGTAAACTGGCCCCTAAACAATTGCATAGTTAGTATATATTTGTTAAAGAATCATTAGATAATGACTTCAGCAAGAAAAAAAAAACTACGTTTATTATGTTTTGATAAATGATTCAACTAGCTTAAGCATAATATCAGCTTGCCATGCGAATTTTTTTGGTAGGAAAATGGTCTTTAAAGGCCTATTTGGAACATGAATTTTTTAAGTGAATATTTAAATAATCCTCGATCCTTAAATTACGTGCTGAAATGGCCGTTTGGTTGCTGTTTTTTGTGCATTGTAAATGTTTTAAAGGCGTGTTTGGTTGCTTAATTTTCGTGCTGAAAAATGGTCTTTTTGTTGCTGTTTCTAATTTAGAAAATTGGTAATTTGGTTGCTATTGTCATGCATAAAAAACTGTTTCTGATGCGTTTTTTTGTTGCTGAAATTTCATGCAGAAAAATGCCTTTTAAAAAAACTCTCTTTTAAAAGGGCTGTTTGGTTGCTATTCGTTGCCTCTTTTCAAAACCACATCATGCTATGCCATTACTGCATTACCTAGCTGTCAAGTACAACATTCTTGATGCCTCTTTTTTGTGCAGGCACACCCTGGGATCAGCAAGAACACCTGACCTACCTAAACCACTTAAGGACCTCAACAGTGCCAGATGAAGTGAAAATTACATCGACACCTTCAACAAAAGGACGACGCTCGGTGTCTTAAAAGTGAAAGGTCGGTTTCTTACAATCTTTTTTGTTAATGGTATTACGTTTAGCAATATGATAAAAATCCTAGACGGTATGAGTTTTTAGATTAGGAGATCATAAGTGTAGTAGTAATCTATGAAAAACCGTGGATCTTTTGTATTAGCGTTAAAAGTCGTCCAGGGATAGCCATTTTTATGGATAAGAACATATAGAAAGGCGAGGAAAATTTCATTTGTAACCGATAAATATTCATTTACTATGATACCAAAATGAGGACTAGCAAATGGAAACTAAGTTGCTTGGGGTTGATTTGTTAGGGAACATGTGTTGGCTGGATTTCTTTAAATTTGAGGTATAATCTGTTGCGTAGTAAGGTTATAGTAGACATGTGCTGGCTAGAAAGACACCTGGTTGTATCAAATTTATATCTGAACCTGCATACTGTTCAAAGTTTTCTAATAACAATCTGCATATACATACACTTTTGCAACAGCCTGCTAGACACGAGAAATGTACGCCTTCAGCAGCGTTTTCTGAAAACGGTGCCAAAAGCGCCCGCAGCGGAGCGCGGGCACAAGTCCTAGTTTAATTAAAAAAACACTTTCATCCTAATTTTTTAAAAATTAAATATCTCCCAAACCATTAATCGTTATGAAAAAAATAGTTATACCGTCACGACGGGAATTAAATTATCTTTCTATAGATATGCACTTCTATATATTTTCGACAACTTTTTTTAAAAATTTTCGTAAAAAAAATCACATGTGATTCTCGAAAACTCATGTTTGATTTATTATTTTAAAAATCACATTTGAATTTGTAATGTCACATGCGATTTGTGAAAATCACGTGTATTTTTTTTACGAGAATTTCAACATTGTAAAATCGTTAAAGTATATGAAAATAAACGTCTATTAAATGACAAAAATATTTTCGTTATTACTTTAAAATCACATGTGATTTATGTGAATTACATTAGAAATGTTTGAATCACATGTAATTCTATCAATATATTAAAATGTTTGTTGCAATTAATATAAAATATGTTCATTTTACCGGGGTGGAGTCCCCTTTACCCAAAAAAATATATGTAAAACAAATTGGCTTCTGAATTACATGTGATTCGGTGATAATTACATGCGATTTTGCTTCTATTACATGTGATTCAAGCATTCTGAAACGAAACATTTTCTAACAAACCCACATTAGATGAATCACATGTGATTTTTTTAATCATGTATTATCTGTTTTCATTTATGTAAAATATATAAAACAAATTGGCTTTTAAATTACATATGATTTTGTTTGAATCACATGTAATTATGCTTGAATTGCATGTGATTCGATGATAATTACATATGATTTTGCTTGCATTACATGTGATTCAAGCATTCTGAAACCTTAACTTCTTCTAACAAACACACTTTAGATGAATCACATGTGATTTTTTTAATCACATGTAATCTTGTTAATATATTAAATTATCTGCTTGAATTACATGTAATTCGATGATAATTACATGTGATTTTGCTTGCATTGAGTCACATGTAATTCGATGATAATTACATGTGATTTTGCTTGCATTACATGTGATTCAAACATGTCGAAATATTAACTTCTTCTAACAAACCCACTTTAGATGAATCACATGTGATTTTGTTTGAATCACATGTAATTCTGTCAATATATAAAAATGTTTTGTTGTCATTCATATAAAATATAGAAAGTAAACTGGCTTCTGAATTACATGTGATTTTGTTTTGATCACATGTAATTTTACTTGAATTACATGTGATTCTCTATGTGTTTTTACATGTGATTCATGTAAAATATATAAACCAAATTTGCTTTTGAATTAGTTATGAGTTTACTTTAATCACATGTAATTTTGCTTAAATTACATGTGATTTAATGATATTTACATGTGATTGATCCGAATAACAAGTTACTTATACTAAATTCAAAATCATAATATTCGCCAAACCGTAAGTAATTTTTTCAAACACTTGTGATTTGTGTCAAATGACATGATTTTTACCAAATCACATGTGATTTGTGATAAATTTTCTTTTTAATGATACGTACTTCTATATACTTTCGACGATTTTTTTTAATTTCCGCAGTCACGGATCACATGTGATTTATTACTTTATAAAGCACACGTGAATTTGTAAAATCATTTACAATTTAAGGATTTCTGAAATCACACGTGATTTGTTACTTTAATATTGCATGTAAATTTATGAAATCACATGCGATATATGGAATCACACATGCATTTTAGAAATACAAATCACAATTGATTTTACAAATTACTAGTGATTTTACAAAATATGTATAATTTTTTTGACGAAAATTTCAACAAAAAATCATCGAAACTATATGAAAAAACTAGTGGCGTAACTTGTTACGTGTTTACATTCGACTATGTAAATAATTACACTAATAAATAATAATAAAAGTTATTTATTTATTCTGTAAAAAAATTTAATTTTTTAATAAAAAAATCACAAGCAATTTTTTCGAATCACATGTGATTTTTATAGTCGAAAATAGCAATAATAAAAAATCGTCAAAAATATATCAAAGTGCATATCTACTGAAAGATAAGAATTTTTTCGTCGCAGTGGTGTACTTTTCGTAATCTGACGATTTATCGTTTGAAAGATATGGTGTTTTTAAGAAAAAGGTGAAAGATAAGTTTTTATTTTTTATGAAAAAAATGAATGGTTAAGATTGATTCCTTTCTTCTTTTATTGGTTAATGTTTTATGTAGAACTCACCTCATAAAAGTATAGTTTTACCTCCAAACATCAATACTAAAACCATATCTCTAAAATATAAAAAAAAACTAGCTTAATGACCCGCAAAACTACGAGGTATTTTAAAAAAATTATGCATTAGGCAATTAATGGACGAATAAAGTAAGAGACAATAAAAAAACGTATATATGTTTTATTATTTTCTAAAAGAAACAATAACTAATATTTAAATGATACTATAAACAATCTAGGTTGTAAGTACTAAAATAATAAACATATCGTCTTCTCCAACTGAAAGATGGTCCTGAGGAACAAAAATATGCAATCAACAGTAAACATTAGAGTTGAAAAAAAAGGGTTCATGATCTGATCTGGTAAAAAACCAAAACCATTTTTCTAAAATCTGGTTTTTTCTCAAACCGCTCCGGCAGATCATAGCCGGTTTTATAAAATGGTCGGGAGTCGGGACAGGTTTAAAAACCGGTTAAAACCGGATCGATCCGGTTAAAATTTTTATTTAAACCGATCCGATCTGGTTAAAAAACGAGTAAAATCTAACAAAAACATGTTTTACGATCTAGTTTAAGTCAAACCAGTTTCTTAACCTTTTGACTCAAACCAAATAAGTAAAAAACCCGATTTGCCACCATTACACTTGAGTAGTCCATATTCACATTATGAACACCTCAAATATGTCCCAAAATCCTCTCCTGCATGGAACACTTCGTACTCACTTGCACCGAAAACATATCTTACACTAAACGATTAGAGCTCTAGCTAAGAAATCACAAATTCATTAATAGTCGAGCATCATATAGTTAGAATCCTAGACGTAAATTGTCATTATTAGATTACTTAAAAAGAATCTACTAAGAATACCATCATGGAGATTTCCATCAATAAGTACAAAATTAAAATTCTAATGCACATATATAAATTAAAATTCTAAAGCAACAACTTTGATCGAATGAAGCAATAAGTAATGAATTTGCCATATGATATATTTGATACATAAAATTTTAAACGAAGTCGAGCTCTTGATCAAATGTGGAAGGAGTCGTCTCTTAAATGTTATTGAGAATAAGTTGGCCACTTTCTTTGAGTCAACAATGTTATTTGAGGTAGAGTAGTTTTATTTTCCTCGCCCACCCGCTTGTAAAGGTTTTTATGCAATGTTTCCATGCAATTTGACTCGAGATCATATTTTTATCTCATTAGTATAGATGGAACTTACCCTTTTAGTTTCTTATAAAATCATCTTCAAAGCTCCAGAGTACCTATTTTAGAAGTGTGGTTTTTGTAACCTTCAATATTGCATTTACTCCAGCCTATGAAATGTTAAAATCATTTGAAGAGTTTCGCAACTATAGTAACAAAAAGTTAGACAAATTTATAGATGTAATTTGAAGAAAAATCAAACACGTGAATATAATTAATAATTGATACTATAACTACTTTTTATCGTCATAGAAAAACAATAAGCATTTACCACAGAAACATATCAAACCAAATACATTATACACCTTCGTATATTCAACTTATATAAAACTTCTTATTGTAATATAATAATCGTGCGAGGTAGCACAACGATATGTAAAAAGACCCCATATGCCAACCACAAGTTGGCTATCTGAGGAATTTCATTGACTTCCAAAGTTTTATTAGACTGCATAACTTGGTTGCTCGGTTTCTTGCTAATGACAGTTGGTTATTGGTATTTTTATAAATGTAAATTGATTGCTTTGACTTATTCCCTTAACGCTTGAGTTGTCAAGTTAGACTACTTCGATTTAACAAAGGTTTACATAACAAATAATGTTAAATTATAAAGCATCAAGAAATAAGGGTACATTTGAGGGAAAAAATGAACCATCAATTTGCATCTTAAATAATGTATTGATGAAGGATATAATTATGCATTTTTTTTTATCAAGAAGGCATAATTTTTCCGAAAGTACATTGTGTAATGTGACTACTTTTGTTAAAATAGTAGCTCTTGATGGGGTTATGTCACAATTCACCTGTGGTTAAAGTGAACTTTACGTGAAAGTTCATTAACCAATGCACACAACAATATCTACTCGGTTTATTAACACTTACAGTAAGTATAAAAAAATATCAAAACTGGTTAAATACTTAAATAAGAGATAATATCATACCTGGAGTGTTTTCCACTCTTTGTGTTGGAGATTCAATGAGATTAAGTGGTATTTCTTATATATCAAGAATAAGTAATCAAAAATTTACCTTCAAAGAGGATAATCGCAAGTGACCATTTTGGCAACACATTATAAAATAAATATATCTTGATTATTAGAAACACAAAACACGTCAACAAATGTTCATTTTGAAGATTGTTGACTTTAAATTTGCAGAATGAGGTATGATCTAAGCATTGGTTTTAAAGTGATACCTTTTATGTAGTGTTCATTAAGCCATTCCATCACAATCTTGTACACACTCGTCAAACATCACCTAAACATATAGTGGAAACTATGTGGTAAATAAACTTTCATGTTATAATATAGACTTAATTGCATTGATATCATCTTTTAATCAAACTATCAAGAATTGGGCTTACCATTACAACCGTTTCTTGTTAAAATATGATGCATACATGGTGAATTTACATAATGTCCTTGTTCCAAACTACATATCAACCATGACTATCATTACCGAAAAAGTAACACCAAATTTCATAACTTTTCAAAAATTATACAGAGAACTAAATGTATAGGATCATATTTTTCAGGAACTAAATATAGAAACCAATATCTCATTTAAATTGCAAAGAATTTACCTTCATTGATAATAATGTTTGCTTTCTATTTTCTTCCCAATTTTTGTTTTAAACTTCCGCATCATAAAACCTATACAGATACAAAAAGTATAAACGTATTTTCAATAATTTTAAAATGTCTATGTAAAAGATTACCAACAAAAACTTCATATTAAATTAAAAATAAATGGATAAAGATATAACTTTTGAATTCTAAATGATTAATGGTGGAAACATAAAAGATGAAAAAAGATAAATATCTTTGAGTTCCTCATTTTTCATCCATTTCCATATAAAAGAATGAAATCACCTGATTAAAATGTTTGGAAAAACTATTCTATGTTCTTTGATGAAACTTTAATTTAAACACAAATGAGGCATATATTTGAATCTATCAACACAAAATAATCAAAAAATAATTGAAATTTACCAAATTTAAATCATTGACAACATGATAATCACGGGGATGACTAAAAAAATTTGTTGACATATTTATTATTTAACAACATAACAACATCAAAATAGATATACTTGTTTATCAAAATGTACAATATCTTGTTTCGTAATAATCTGATTCTTAATCATTCAATTCTAAACTACAGAGATATTGGTAGCATGATAATTGTGTAAAAATAAGCCCAATAAGACAGTAAGTTAGCATGACAATTTTCTTTTTGATTATGCAGGTTATACATAAGATACATTTTTTAACTTGACTTATGTAGAGCCGTATTAGCATGAGCCGGTCACAATCTGATACGATGGAACAGAAAATTAAGAAAGATAAATTCAATGAATTCCATAGTATTCATGCTCAAGTGAAAATTAACCAACTACAGAAATAGTGTTAGCAAAAGTAATAATCTGTTACTTAAAAATCTAAATATTACTGAAAAACAATAACATCATATAGAAAATTGAGTAACTTAAAAAAGGTATGTTGCTTACCTTAGTTATTTTGTAGTCAATTCACAAATGAATAAGGAACCAAATGAAGCGTGGCCTACAAAAAGAATTCAGTTATCATGATCATCATCAAAAAGACAACAAACATATAAGCATTCTAAAATAACTAAAAGTACCTTTGATCTCAACCTCCTATAAGCTTAATTGACAATGTATCAAACACATTATGTGCATACGAAAATTCAAAAATAAGATATTTTTAGACTAAGATGAAAAAAAAGATACCTAATGTTGTTGAGACCTGAAAGTTATTTGAGAATATGAAACCAAAGTCAATGATTATAAAACGCATATGAAATCAATATCATTAAGATAAAAAAACAAAAGCTATCAACGAAAGCACTTACATAGTCATAGAACAAAAGTAGACATCCATGGTGTTCTTGACTCGGTTGACCTCAAAAATGAAACTGCTGTTTCTTTTCGTTTTTCATTTTTGAATCAGTGATAAGAAAGCGTGTAGAGGAATTGTAACCGATTGCATTTAAGAAAAAGATTTTGAATGATTTTGTTGGTTATTATGATATTAAACAAATAAAAAGAAGGGAAAATTACCAAAAAGGTCTGTTACCCATTATTCTCTTCTAAAAAAATACAAAAAAATTTTTTTTTCCCTGAAAAGGACTATTTTTTGGGGGCAATAGGGCAACTGGGTGTAGAATGCGCCACGTGTCCTATTTTTGGGGCAATCTGTATGAATTGCCCTATTTTTTGGACACTTGTCAAAATCTGAATGGTTGTTGTCCTATATTCTTTGTTGCCCTGGACCATATCAAGAAAAACATGTTTTTAGACCCTTTGATGAATTGCTCAAAAATGAATGACTCTTTTGATAATTTTCCCTAAAAAAAAGCTTGTTCAAGAAGATTGAATTGAAACAATTTACTAAAATAAGTGAATTACATTAACGGTATTGGACTAAGCAATTTGTTTAAAAAGTTCTCTTCATATTTGCTTCTAAAATTTAAAATCTTTTTTACTCATGCATTTGTTAATAAGATGTACACAAATAAATATACATAAAAATACGTACAAAGAAAAGTTTTAGAAATAATTCACTAAAATTACGTTAAAATTATGTTATAATATTCATCATGACTTCCTAAAATTAAATTCATTTTATTAAAAAATTTAAATAATTTTTAGGACTTGCCTTGGTATTATTACGTTCTATAATTATATTTTTTTTTTAAATTTAAATAAAAAATATCAGTTAATTGATAAAAAATCATATGATTTTCCATAATTACGTAATATAACATTTGAATTTTCATAGAACACTAAAGTATATATATTTAATGTATATATAACATTATTTTAAATTTAATTAAAACAATTCTCATTTTACTGTTTTTGATATAGCTTAAATTAATTTATATATGTAAACGTTTAAATATACGCTCAATTAAAAAAACATCAAACACTTTTTTTATTTACAATTAATACAAAAATAAAAAATACTAAAACGTTTTTTAAAGATCAATGAAATGTTTTTTTGACATAAATAAAAAATAATGAAACATCCTTTTTAAAGTTCAAAAAATCAAAATTAATGTAACGTTTTTTTAGTTTAATGAAGCATTGGACATAAGTGTGTTAAGTTCTGACTTTTTCTTAGACTTATTTAAGGTAGAGTTTTTAATTGTTTTAGCTTAGATAACTTGTACATTAAAGTTAATTTAGGAAATGTTTTTAATTCATTATTAAATATTTGTGCTTTAAAGGGTTGTAAAATCTTTTGTTTTATTATATAAAAAGACGATGATTAACCAACTGGGCCGTTGATAATCAAATATGTTTTTAGAAGTTTAAGAGGTTTTAAGTTCACTTTTTTGTGAGAGTTTTTATAAATTAGAAATCTGTTAGGTTTTGTTTTATAGATGCGTTGCTTCGATGTTGATATGGACTATCTTATGAGTAAGTAACGTGAAATCAAACCATTAATTATTATTCGAGGCTGATAAAGATTACTTTATAGATAAATACTGTGAAATCGAATAACTAACTTAATAACTGTTCAAACTCGCCTTAAAAAATAACAATTACGACTTATTAGCGACAACATTAGGCCGGGGGAGTGAAAGGTTTTCTCACTCGTGAGTTCTATGTGGCCAAAGACCCACCATTACCGTCCTTAAAAACCACACATAGGTTTTGGCTGGGAGATTCTCCAAAAGTAACTTACTCAGTGGTAGTGAGCTTTAAAAGCGATGGGTCTTACTGATTTTTATTATTTTTTTAATAAAATTGTGAGTGTGAGGTATTTTAATGGGTATATTTTTACTATGACTTAGAGCCCGCTCTTTGCTGCGGTGAAGTGCGGACGCTTTTGATAACGTTTTTAGTGGTCGTTGAGTTATGACATAAACCTCTAAAAGTAGGATGTTATAACTCAAAATGCACGAGCGACTTGTGCCTACAAATCCAAACTATGATCACTCTTACACTATGCTACATGAACTCTATATGCTTGATTACGAAAGAAATGCATTACACCATCAAGACTTACATGATGTGTTCCTCGATTATATGACTAAGTAGACGACTCACACTACACTTTGCGGACAAATGTATACAAAGAAGTATTTACATTATAAAGCTAAACACAACATCTAAAAAATATAGAGAATCATTCGCATTTTTTTGCTAGAGAGACGGACACATATGTTTTTGCTTGAATCCGGCCGTCAAGTTGTTCAACTGCTGATGGCGCTGGCATTTGCTATTTCACATGGGTGGGGATTAACTTGTTGATAACCTTTGGAGATGCCCCAGACAGTTGGAACCACATAGATAAAATCAAGTTAGGCACATGTATGGAGGTATGGAAATGGCACCCAGAAAACCGCCATGGTTGCGACCAAACGGTCGCCCCGCCAAGATATGGATCTTGGGAAACCACGCTTGCCAAAGCATCCACGTATATAGATTTCATCATTGAAAATATCGTTACTCATTCTAGCAATGCTTGTTATTTTCAATTTGTATGCCATCAGAACTCGCAAAATCCAAAATTAACGGGTATGAAAACAAATAGATTAACCATGGTAGGGTCAGACAAGAACGTTCAGAAAAACTGGATACACACGCCATGGCTGCACCCTCGGGAGGTTGCCCCGCCAAGGTACGTGCAAGCTCGGGTTTAACTGGGGTCGTTCAAGTTCATCGGCTTGTACATCAGCAACGAAAGCAACACCGCATCAAATTAGTGCACGATGGAAGCAATATGACTATATGACTGAGCATTCGGATACCGTATCTGATCGAAGAACCGATCTGCCATCGCTTCAAGCTGTAGGCAAGAAGCATTATTCAAATATTTTAAGTAAGCGCACAGTATTATATAAAAGTCTAATTGAATAAGGTTCAAGCATCAGTTGAAGGTTTTATGTTAACATCATGGGTGATTGAGTCTACTATACCTATCAAGTTATCGTTTACAAAAAACATGTAGCTCAAGCTGAAGTTGCTCGTATGAATCTCATGAATCCAATGCTTCCCACTTGCAAAATGGACGCCTGCATCACATGGATAAAAAAAGTGAATAAGTTGGTGTTGATCCTTTTTCAAAAAATCGTTATACATTCTTACCATCATCGAATGTAAAAATCCTTATTGTTCCAGCAAGGTCATTCACATCTAGTTGTTACACGAAAATCCCGCTGGTTGGTTGCCTATTTACAAAAATACAATAAGCAAGTAGGTCAATATTTACAACAATTTAACTGTTAATGTATCTAGTTAATTGAAATTAAAAGGCATATGTGTATTGGCATGTATGTAACGGTTACTTTGAAGACCTACCATACCTGTTGGTGGCAGACTTCATTTGTGGTTAGGATTTAGTCAAAGGCCTATTAAGTTGTATTTTTGTAACTGCGTATGCACATGGAATTGTGTTGGAGACAGTGTTATAGGTTTGACATAATGCTGAATCATGAGGGTCAAGCTGCTCATGAAAGGGCTGCAGGTTTTGGTTGGATGTATATTTTAAAGTAATATAAACTCCCAATGGTATGTTGCAACAGTGGGTTGTGGTATTGTATATAAGGATGTCATGGCATGTATTAGCAATACATCACCGCACACAGAGTAACCGATAATCAGTCACGAAAGAATGTGTTGGCTGAGAAGGTTGCGTGCTTTGCAGACGGCTTGCGATTCTAAGGAGCACCGCGACTGTTTTTGGTTCTACCTGTGTGAACAGGTGGCTGATGAGATAGATTGGAGGGGGAGACTTGAAGTTATGTATGCCCGTAGAAGGGCTGCAATTGCTGAGAGGGATGGTTTGATAAGTGAGTTATCTAGTATTAACCCAAAACCGCTTTTGAGCTGCATGGTTTCTTTGCTATTGGACATGTAAGACAGAGCCGAGGCGGAGCTTCGCCAGCTGCAAGAATTTATGGGTGCATTCGACAATCGTGTGACCGATATGGAGTTTTTCATCCGTAATATGTGATCATCGAATGTGTTTGCAGGGCGCACCTAATGATTGTCTGTGTGTTTCTATGTTTTCAATAAACTGTTGTTCCTAGGCGTGTGTGGGAAGGTTATGTTTGGTCTTCGTTGTTTTAACTTGATGTGTATTTTTCGTAGTCTATGAAGTTGTAACGCCACCTATGTGTATGTTTCCATATGTTTATGTTGTTGTTGGTTATCTTGAAATTCGGAACAACTTTAATTTGAATGCATCTCGCTGGTGTTTTATTCCCCATCAGGAACCAATGTATCATAGTAAGCATTCATTTGTGCCTCTTGGTTATTGTATTGGGACATTTTTTTATGAACATGTGCTTGACATTTTTCCTGGAACCTGTATCACTCATTTAGCCTGCAATGTGCTATTGAGAATCTGATTGTTACAAGCTTTAGTGGCTAGTTGGCCAGTAAGTAATAAAAAAGAACTCAATGTGACATGCCAACAGTGGGTTGGAGATGTACTATTTAAGTGTGCCATTCTATTTGGGTATAGCACATTGTAGGCAATAAACAGGCTAAAATAGTCAACCCAAAAAAATGAGTTGGTAAGGAGTGCTCTATGCTTTGTAATTGCTTTGTTCTTCCTGTGATTTTGGAACCGTTTCCTATTTCTATCTGCGGAAGAAGATTGAGGCTGAGACAGAGTGGAGGGCCATAATTGAAGATTTGCATGCGCGAAAGAAAAACGATATTGATCAGAGGGACCAGTTTATAAGTGAGCTGTATAGCCTTAGCTCGGACTACCGTGCGAGTCGAATGCTTTGGCTGCTAGGCGACATGCAAGAGCGTGATGTCGCGGAGTTGTGGAAGCTATAGGCATTGGCAGATGATTCTGATGGGCGCGTTCAAGATCTGGATAATTTTTTCCGATCCTTGTGACCCTTCTAATGATAGAACGGATGCTTAGAGCAAGAAGGTTGGTCGTGTGTTTGGAATAAACGACGTGTGGGATCCGATTGTCTATAGTCTGGCCGTATCTGTTGGTGATATGTCTTTTATACGGCCAAACTCGGTTGTTATGTTATCTTGATTGAAGTTGTGTGTATGTTGTTTGTAATATAACGAATGTCGTTTATGTGTGAAATGTGTTTTTTCATTATGTTCCAATGCTCTTTCATTAAGTTCTAATGGATCCCTATAAAATGTTGTGCATGTGTGTTATAACATGTTGTCTAATAGTAGGAAAAGTTTGTATTATAGAACATACCAATAGTATGAAACTGTTGTTGGTGATTTGTTTTTTCACCACTTGTGGTAAAGATATGCAGTGCCCCATAATAGCATTATTTTTGCTTTTTGTCTTTGGCCATAAATGGTTTTTTCTATATTGTCTAAATATGACAAAAAATAAACAAAAAAAGTAGAATAATAGATGATGCAACAGTGTGTGGATGGGGATAGTGTTTTTTTTAAATAGACTTTTTGGAAGCTAAGCCGAGAATCATGCAATTTAGGAGCCGATTACTGTTTTTGGTGGTAGTGTTGATTGTTAGTGCAGGACACTATAGGTTTTAAGCCAGGAGGCATTGCTATATAAAGGAGTGTTAGGAGGCCGTAGGTGACACATCTTCACACACATCTATAGTTAAGTTTTATAAAGAAATAACTAATGGAGTACCGCCCAAAATGCGATGCATTGGAGAAGGAAGTAGGAACCGACGATTGGGCGGACATGTTTATTTGTCGCCTACAGGATGAGATTCTAGGCGAAACAGCCTGTAAAGCTAGGATGAAGCAGATGTGGCAGGAGGTGAATAGTGGTGTAATTGATAGGACTCATCTTGTTTACGAGTTAAGGACCGTTGTTGGGGAACCGGTAGTTAACCAGATTGTGGCATTTTTAGGGACCCTGACACGTGAATACTGTTCCTTTCGAGAACAGCTTAGAGCCCAAGCAGTAGCAACTGGCAACCACATTGCTAGGATGGAAAGATTCATTGAACGGATGCGAGGGAACGTTTCGGGTTGAAGCAATTATTTGAATGTGCCTGAAGGTGTTCGCTTTGTGTGTGTTGAATAAATCATCCTCAGGCATTATGTTAATCGTGTTGTGTTTCCGTGTCTACCAAGAATGGACCAGGCGTGTGTGCCTGGGTGTTTGTTATTTTGGTACTGCCAATGACGTTAGGTCATTGCCAGGGCGTCTTTATGTATTTGGTTTAAGTACTGCCAATGACGTTCGGTCACTGGCAGGGCGTCTCTATGTATTTGGTTTAATGTATTTGTATATGTTAAGTTATTTACTTTTCTATTTTGGTTTCATGGATAAAAAAAACTCTAAAGAAGCCAAGACGAAAAAGAATAAAGGCTGTTGAGTAACAAACGATTAGTATAGAGTGTTAACGGTTGCATTTTGTTTGTATTCCAACGACAGAGCGGGTGGCCATTAAATTAGGGATCCTCCAGTTCTCTGGCATTTCCACAAACGAACGTTCCTCCGCAGTGAGTTGTTTTTTTTTGGGCCGTCAAGGAAGGGGCATGGTTTAGCAAACCCGTGGAGGTGGGAGCTTATGAATCTGTTATGTATAAAATTATCATAGGCCGTATAAGAGTATCATATAAGTTATACGGAAACAGAAAAGACCTAACGGTGGCGCTAGTCCATGGCTGGCGCATGATAGAGCAGGAAGACCCTAAAGTTGCCGAAACACCCACCCGGTAGGCATGAACTGTTAGGCATAACACGCGCTGTCATTCTGTTTTGGTAGGTTGGTCACCTTTTACGAACCAAAAAACAACAAAATATTAGGGAACGCGAGACAGGCATCAATTTTTTAGACCATTTGAACCTGACATTGACATACCTTCCCGCAAGCATAGGCTGAGTTAGGATGCTATTAAATGAATCTGAATCCAGGTCCTAACTCGTAGAATACGCAAGCACACAACAAAAATGTCGTTGCTAACCTGTGGTAACCAAATGTCAGCCACAGAAAAAAAGAGGTCAGGTTGTTAAAATAAAACGTTGACCAAAAGGAGAAAAGAATGTAACACTTACCAGACAGCTGGCGTGGAATACAAAAGCACAATTTAGATGCCCTGTGGTAGAACCCAGTGACACGCGAGTATTTTTTTGGTATTTGGAGGCTCGGATAAGCGAGCAACGGATATGAGGAGACATGCAATCTGGCTGCAAACCCACCAACATTGCCCCGCCAAGAAGTACATAATCCGGTTTAACGCTCAAGTCTAATCATCATTGCCTTTTTCAATGTTCTAAAAGATACACGCCCGCATACTCATACTTGTTCCCTAAATGATAGAATACTACATCAATAATCAGAAAAACAAACGGGATTGCATCACAAGGTAAGAGTTGGAAGAATAGAAGCCGCAGGAAAAACCGGTGATGGCTGCGAGCACATGGTCGCCCCGCCAAAAAAACGACTCTGCCAAGCACTGCTTACCAAAGCAACCCACCGACACGGCTCTCATCAGAACCTAGAACAATGAGGCTCAGGTGTGATTTCCGTCACACCCTTAATAAAGTATGTTATTTTCTTACCCTGACAAACCCTCGCTTCGCTAACAAAAATCACACCACAAAACACGAACCGTTCGTTTCTACCACATCCTCGGAAAAATCAGCTCAGAGATGCGAGGGCGGGAACCCGGTCCGCTGCAACTCATCATAGGCCGATACCTGTTTACCGCTATCGTCGGCCGAAATAAACAGCGGCAACAAACAACACGAAGGTATACATCGTCGCCTGCTGCAACCCGGAAACAAAAAAACAGTAATGCAAACAATTAAAACTCCCAAGGAAGGCGAATTAGTTCCTTTTGTAAGACATTTAAAAAAACACTTGGTCCATTTTAGCAACAGTTGTTATAATCAGTGACTTTTTTTAAAACCATAAACCTTTTGGGAATACGAGACTGCTGATACTACAATGTAGTAGCTCAGAGATGAGAACGTGCGAGGTGAAAACGAGCCGAGCTTTTATCGAGCTATTCGAGCTTGAGCTCAGCTTGACTCGATCGAGTCGAGCTTTTATCAAGCTCAAGCCCGAGCCCAAGCCCAATAGTATGGCTCGAAACATATAATGAGCCGAGCTCGAGCTTTTGATAGCTTGGCTCGAGCCCTTATCGAGCTTTTTCGAGCCTTAGTATAAATATATTTTTATATAAGTACGAAAACGTTCATTTAAGTATTAGCCTTATTATCAAGAGTAACTATATAAAAACTTAAATAATTTATTAATAGTCGTTATCATAATTTAGTACATACATAGAATTTGTGGTGGTGTGTAAACGATAATGATATATTTGTTTCGTATATGTAATTTCGAGCTTTTCAAGCTAAGCTCGAGCTTTGCTCGAATCCTAATCGAGCCGAGCTCAAGCTTTGAAGGTAAAAGCTCGACGAGCTATCGAGCCGAGCTCGAGCCCATTATTTTATGTTTCGAGCCGAGCCCGAGCCCTGTTGAGCTCGGGCTCGGCTCGACTCGTTTGCAGCCCTACGTGCGACCAACCATTCAAGTTAGTGACCTGATATGGCTGCAAACACGACGTCGTGATGTCACGCCGGAAAATCAGGTCGTTTACAACTATCATCATCTCCCAATCAAATACAGTTGGAAACCGGCCAATGCACGCAGGAAACAATATCTTCATCGCCAATTACCAACCCACACCCACTGTCTTGTAAAAAAAACATACTTTTGGAATCGCTACACCCTAGAAAGGCTTTATTTTTTTACGAGGTTCAAATAAGGCATGGATGTATGCCATGGATCTAAAAAAAGAAAATAGCCTCAAATCCCGATAATGCATAAGCACTTTGTATGCCTTGTCAGGCACAGAGAGTGCCTACACTCGCCATGGCTGCAAACTTAACAGTTTGCCCCGCCAAAACAAGAATGTTTTTACCGGTTGCAGTCTTACTCAAAGGCCGTAACTATTGATCACAGGGACCTATTTTATTGTCTCATGGACACAGCCAAACATACAATGAACACCATAGCGACTATAACAGGCCAGCCAATCATACATTAAGGGAACTTTATATTGATTCGGCCCACCAATTTTCAGGTTTATAGCATTGGCTCAGATAAGGCGCAATTTGGTACAAAAAAATGGTAAACCGGTATGGCTGCAACCTTCAAAGGTCACCCTGCCAAGATCCAAGTCACCTTCTCTTTACCCATGCGTATTTAAATTCATCACAGCCGACATAATCACAGAAATGTACAATCACTCATCCCGGAAATAAGGCATGGATGTATGGCATGGATCTAAAAAAGGAAAATAGCCTCAAATCCCGAGAATGCATAAACGCTCTGTATGCCAGCAACCATAAAGGGTCGTCTGGACAGGCTCGCTAAAACTGAATTTCGTACACTTTATGGATCCAAGTCGCGTTTGTGAGGCACAGAAAGTGGCTACACTCGCCATGGCTGCAAACTTAAAAGTTTTCCCAGCCAAGACACGAATGCTTTCATAAATTAAGGGAACTTTTTATATCGATTCAGCCCACCAATTTTTAGCTTCATAGCGTTGGCTCAGATAAGGCGCAACTTGGTACAAAGAGTGGTTAACCGGCATGGCTGCAACCTTCAAAGGTCACCCCGCCAAGATCCAAGCCACCTTCTCTTTACCTACGCGTATTTAAATTCATCACAACCGACATAATCACAGAAATGTACAACTACTCATCCCGGACAATCAATTAAACAAATCCAATATGAAAATAAACTCTTTCAACACACGAAAGACGACAACTCAAATATCAGTTGGCATCTTCGCATTGCCTCTTAATAAGCCAAAACCCCAATTGTTTAAGCCCACAAACCTAATGTCCGTGTGACCCTTCTCATATCATCACTCCCACACAACAAACAATCCTAACCTGTTAACAACATCTTGGTATCAAAACCCAAAAAATAAGCGAATTTGTTATTTAATATAAAAAGCCTACTAATTGGACTAAACTCGAGAACTTATTGAATCCCAAAAAAAATGAAAAAAATAAGCTTTAATACCTTCTAATCCCGCGGGTACGCAGCGACACATATCCAAGAACAAATAAAAATGGCAGGAAAACAAATCAACAACGATCTGAAGATCATATAATCTTATGGTTAAGCGAGTTTGATCATCCAACCTCATTAAAGAAGAGATCGCCACCACCCAGATACCCACATGAGGGCAAGGGGTCAATTTGAAAGGGCAAACACAATTAATTAGTGCACTCGCCAATTAATGAGTAACGGGCAAAGGGGGAAAGATCCAAAAACTCATCAATGGGGAACATAGTAACATAACGGTCCGTTGGAACGAACGGTGCGTGTGTTGTGTGTGTGATTTTTGTGAGGGAAGCGAGGGTTTGTGAGGGAAAGAAAATAACATACTTTACTAAGGGTGTGAGGGGAATCACTGTTCATAAGGAACCGTGATTCCCCTCTATAATATAAAGGGTAATCTAAAGTGGGTATAAGGTGGAGGTGGGATTCTTTTTCTTTATTCCCATGATAAAATAAGTTTTTATGAGTTGTGAAAAATCTAATATGACGTTGAAGAGACGATGAGTTCTTCCTCCGGCCTTAGTTAAAACAATTAAAAGCATGACCACTCATAGCCGAAGTTCAGTAAGTTTGAGTTTTAGCATGATGTACATTTAAACTTTAAATCAAACACACCTTTATATGTTATAAGCAATTTGATTTGATAAATAATAGAAATATAAAACCTTTTTGTTCCATATAGTTCGATTGTGCGCTTTCTTTTTCTTTATTTAGGTGATAACTTGTTGGCTAAGAAAAATTGACTATACGTTTTACGTTGACAATTTTGATTGTTTTTGGAGCACAAAGTAGAATGGGGTCGTAGGCTAAAAAGTTAGTCTACTAGGAACGTAAAGTTTTAGCAAATTTGTAATAAAATTAGACCTCTAAACAATAACACAAATGTCCTAAAGGTGTTTCTACTAGAAAATATAGTAATAAGAAAAACTAGTTGGTTATAATTGTTGGTAAAAAGAAAAACTAGTTGGTTATAATTGTTGGTAACTTGGGATAGTTACCAATGAGGTAGAAAGTAGCTCGCGCATTATAGTGAGAAGTTAAATTTTTTTTAGTAAGTCGATGATGTTTCTTTTAGTAATTTCGTATTTTTATAAAAAATATTCTTCTTTCGTCTTAAATTTATAGTCAAATTTTTCATTTTGGGTTATATTAAAATTATTGTTTATTACTAAAAATAGATAGAAAAGTTTGATAAAATTTACCACATTGTCTTTGCTTAAAATTGTTATTACAAGCTTTAAAAATGAAATTAATTAGTTAAAGGCAAAATTATCATTGTGCTAAAAAAGTAAAAGAGAAAAAACTATAATAAATAAACTTTTTTTAAATTGTATGTTTTTTGTCGGTAGACAATAATTTTGAAAAGGAAAGAGCGAAGAAATAACAGCTTGAAGGGGGGGTTTGTAATTTGGGCTGCCAGCGGGCTAAATGAAAGGCTGTTTTGTAATTTGAACTTTTATTGTTTATTGGGCTGCCAGTAGGCTAAGCCGCTAAGGTGGTGTTTGTTTTCGCCAAAAACGTCTGACTCGCCTCTGACATCTGACCAGTCAGACGCGGTCAGACGTCTCGGCTGTTTGTTTTTCTCGTGTGAGTCAGACGTGGTCAGAGGCGAAACTTCATACTTAGTCAGAGTCAGACATTTGGTCTTACTGTCTCTGAACCTTACAAAGCTTTTACACACAACCTTGAATTTAAGTTCTGCTCTGAGATAATGAACTAAACAATGGGATCTTGAAGTTTTAAAAAAGAGAAATGTTTGATGGAGATGATGATGCATCGGGATATGTGAAAAGATAATAGTAGTTTAAAAGCATGTAGTGCACTAAAGTGTCACGTGAGTTGTGGAATAGAAAGAAAACTATTTCTATAGTCAAATACCCCGTGGTCCATAATACTTTGTATTTACGATAGTTTGTATTTGTGGAACTGTGGCAAGTTGTTATAGTAGTATTTTTTTTCAAGGTTCCAGATAGCGTAAGGCGCGGCGTGGTGGCGAGTCCACTCCTTGAGCTTTTGCGTAAGGCGTAGCGGCGCTGCATTTTTAAGGCGTGACTTAAGGCGGTAATATGTGATTATAAATTTTTAGTTTTATATATCATATTTATAATTATACGAGTTATAAATATTTATAAATCTTAACTAAAATTGAAAATATTAGTAAACGCAAGTAAAAATCTTAAATATTTGAAAATTTTCAAAGCCTTTCAAAAAACTCGCGCCTTTGCCCGCTTTTGCTCGCCTTTTCCCGCCTTATCCCAGGCCACGCCTAGCGCCGACGCCAAGGTCTATTTCTTAACGTGGAAGCCACGTCTCACGCCTTTGCCCCGCCTTGACGCCGCAAAGGCGCGCCTTTTAGAACCTTTATTTTTTAGCAAGCAATGCTATAGAAGTTATTGAAATACTACTATTTTATTATAAAAAAAATACCTATTAGTTTCTAGTTTTCCAGTTATACTGTTCGAAATAAATGTTGGTAACGTTGTTTTGAATTGTTTTAAAATGATTGTTTGTATTTTAGTAAAAAAAAGTTGTTTAATATCCATAACAATGTCCTTTCAAAAAAATATCGGCTAGGTTAACCCGTTAAAAAGTTTTCGTGTTCCATTCTTTTCATTTCCTACAAGATTACCAAGATTAATATTTGAACTCGTAAAAATCTTTCTAACATCGGTTTCGAAAGTTTAATATAATATGTAATGCAAATAAAAAATTAAAATCATTCAGACAATTATAAAAAAACAAACAATATTTTTTCTGTCAGATTCAGACATTATGACCACCTCTTACCAGTAAGAGGCGGTAGTCAGATTCAGACTTAAAACATCTTAATGAAACAAACACCACCTATCTTAGCCTAAAGGAAGCCGTTTATGTAATCTGTTTTGGGATATAAGAAAATAGTCTGTTATGAGTAGTAATTTCTGACTCGACACGTAATTTAGACCAACATATAAAATTAATAAATCTGGATTAAGTCTAATGAGTTTCATGGTCAGGTTTGGGTTGACATATCAGACCCGTTATTAAACAGTTTGAGTTCGGATTAAGAATAAATTAAGCAGGTTTACTCGAGCTTGACCAGTTTAGGATCGGGTCAATCTGAATATGGATAAATTTAAAAGAAAAGAATTAACTTCTTTTTAATATAAATTATATTAAATTTAAATTTTAAAAATAAAAAAAAATAAAAAAATTCTTATTCAGATCAATAAGGTTAACCTGAATCCAAGTTAGACATAATTTTTTTAATTCAAAGTCCAACCCGATTTCAAACTGAGGTTAATTGGGTTGACCCGATTAAATCAAATTATAATTTTGAACACGAGTAACTTAACTTGCATATAGTCAATTAGAGGTGGGAATCAGGTCGGGTCAACCGGGTCCGGTTCAATTCGAGTCGGGTCAAGTCTGGTCAAGACTCAAAAAAATCATACTCGAATCCGAGTCTAATTAGAACTCGGGTCAATCGTGTTTGGGTCAATTCGGGGCGGGTCAACTCGGAATCTGGTCAACCCGAGTATAAGGAAAAAGTGTAAAAAATAGCTTATTTAAGTAGTAATACAATGTGAAATGTGTTATTCAAGTTGGGTCAAGTCGGGTTGGTCGGGTTCAGGTCAAGTCGGGTCGGGTCAATTCCGGTCAAGGATAAAAAATATAAACCCGTACCCGAGTCTAATTAGAACTCGGGTCAACCCGAATTGACCCGAATATTTTTTGGACCCAAGTGACCCGACCTAAATATGCTTATTCGGGTTCGGGTTCGGTCGAGTTCGGATCAGGTCAACTTTTTCGACACGCCTCAATCGACTTGGATATACTCAAGTCGGGCCGGAATTATTACCACCCCTACCCGTGACACGCTAATAGTAACCTCCTCTCTTAAATTAGGTTCAACTCAAAGCTTACGGCCCAAGCCCGGTTGTCTGGGCCCAAGCCCGGTAGTATATGTTATTAATAAAACTGGTGACATAATAAAATTGTACTTGTCGATAGATATGCCTGGAAGATCTGCAGTACCTTCATCGCCGCCATCGGCCCCTGATCAGGGCGTGGACAGTGGCAGCCCACCACCACCACCACCACCACCAGCAGCAGCAGCTGAAACTTCCCAAAGAAGACGGAAAGAGATCGTGGTACTTGTTCCTTCTTCTATTCTCCCTGCGCTATGTGAAGATGATGGTAAAGTTTCAAAAGAATTCCGTGAGATCAGTCAGTCCGAAATTATAATTCATCACCCACACCCAGAATCGATCTGTCCAGAAAATGCTTTGATTTCAATATCTGGCACAGAAAGACAGAATAAGCTTGCATTGCTTTATATTCTAGATGTTCTCATTGATTCTCAAAAATCTCACCCCATGTCATGAATGATGAGGTTGTTTATGTTGTTGTTCATGTCGAATTGTAGATGGTATTGTCAGCCAGTTTGTTAACCTTAGTTAATTTGTTGATGCTGATGTTTCTTTCTTTGGCTGTTTTGTTTAAGCTTATTAAGGTAAAGCTTATTTCGGTTTATACTCAAATTTGTGGCTTATTATATGAAGGTAGTGTTTGGGATTGCTTATTGAAAATAAATTATTCATTTTAAAAATGAATATATGATCATCATTTTGAAAACGGCATAGTGTTTGGATTTGATTATTCTGTTTGAAATCGCAATAATCAGATAATTAGTTTTTTTAAGTGTTTGGCGAATTTGATTATTTGATAAGTAAAATGAATAAGATAAATTTATTTTAATTTTTTTTCATTTTGAAAATGAAATAAATAACTTCTCACTACTTTTTCAAAACTCTATTTTGGAAGTATCTAAACGCAAATAAAATTTTTTCTTCATTTATTATCTAAAACACTTATTTTATATTATCTCCATTTTCAAAATGAAATAAGTAAATAATCTAGTTTTAAACGCAATCCTAAACACCCACTAAACTAGTATAAGTTTATTAAACTTATATAATATCATAGTTTCAAAATAAGCCATAAAATTGAGGCTTATGTTATATAAGCTGAAATTGAAAATAAGACGAATTTTGGCTTATATTTCATAAGCCTCTTATGGTTTGTTTTAAGTCTTAAGATTTATGAGTTTATATAAGTTTATCATATCGTAATAAAGTTATATAAGTCCAACTCTACATGCATGAATGTCACAATTATATGTTGGCATATAGATATCAGTCAATCTGACTTATGTTTGTCATCACATCCATTTTAGCCAAACGCTCCTCCTGAACTTTGACAGCAGTAGTGACAGAGAAAATAACTCGAATTAGTGCTCAGTCAAGCCCGAGTCTGGAGCCTCTGTGCTCGCATCTGAAGTAAGACCCATACACTAAGTCGGTAAGGATTCCTTTGCTGAGAAGAAAGACTGTGAGTGATTCCACATATCCGCATCTTCTTTGTTATAGGTCAGTTCTGGTCAATACGCATAACTCCGGTTTCCATTGCATTCCATAGACTATAGATCATGTTAATTCACAAAACTTGATCAATAGTGTTCACCAAAATATTACAAGCAATTAGAGATGACAGCTAGGCACACCAGCTGAATTGGTAACCTGAATTTAAAGGATGGAGTATATATCTAAAATATATCGATCAGACAACAAGTTTCTTGCTCCTAATTAGTTCTAGCATCTCAGACTTCCAAATCTGCAAAATTTGAATCAGATTCCGGATGGTAACCTTCATCTTTCATTAACTTACTTAACCTATGAACCTCCATACGTGTTCCTTTTATTTGTGGATGCAATTGGTCTCCAACAACAAACTCATGAAATTGACTATTGAGCTCGATCCAGCTCCACCCAGGCTCTCTAATCACGCCACGTAATAAGTTCATTATTTGTCTGACCCGTTCAACATCTTTTTGTCTTCCTGGAGCCTTATAAACAATGGATAAAAAGACATGCAGATGATTCTTGTGATCCCAATTCCATTCGTTCCTCTCCAACATAGGCTCCTATTTCTTAATTATGATAATTCCTACAAGCACTTGATAGTATACGTCGTAGACGAAGACCATGATCAATTGGTGCTTGTTTAATAAAATCTTTCGCTTCATCAAGCTTTCCACCACGGCTTAAACGACCAACCATACATGCATAATGGTCTATTCTCGGAGTGAATATACATCCAACATCATATTAAAATAATCCCAACTTTCTGTTACCATTGCAACGTGGCTACAAGCAGTGAGAACACTTACAAAAGTAACCTGTTTGCTACCCTCAATCTGCATTTTCTTGTATAATTCAAGTGCTTTAATGCCTTGGCCATTTTGGGACAGCCCCGAAATCATTGAGTTCCAAGAAACAACATCCCTTGATGGCATTCTTGTAAAAACAAGGCCACCATCTTTAAGGCTTCCAAATTAGCATACATAGTTGATAGTGCTCTAATGCAGCAAGACTTCAACATGCTTTTAAGACAGTCTCCCTTGTTAACTCAGAAGGTGGAATACCTTCTGTTCGCATTCTACAAAACAAGTCCATAACACTCTCGTTTTCACCAATCATTGAAGTCCACAACACAATATCCGGTTCGTGTAAATGATCAAACCCCTTTCGAGCATCGTCTAGATAACCACATTTAGCATACACATCAAGTAAAACCTGTAATTTTATGGACGTAAATTTAATAGTCGTATGTTAGAATCGAACTCGAGATTACAGGATTGCACATAATACGTAAAGAGTTAATTTTATTAATAATGTATTTATATGTTTATTAATTAAATCGAGCTTTAAATATTTAACCGTCGTTAAATTTAAGAGTTAAGGACTAACGGTTAAACGTGGATATTTAACGAGAGGAAAAGAAGACTCCGGAACACCCTTGTGGGTGGGGCCGACGGTCGGTGGACAAAAAGAAGGGGAGAAATATTTCTTGCCTCATTTGTGTTTATCTTGGACTACAAGTTTAGAGAGCCTATATAAACAAATCAAGCCTTCATAATTTTTCACCCCACTTCCTCCTCTCTTCTCTCTTGCGATCGACTCAAACAAAACACCCTTATAGGGTTCCTTTTAGTTCGTTTGATTTCTTGAATCAAGTCCTAGCCCCTCTCTAGGGTTGTTGGGTTGATTTCCCACTAGACGTTTAAGCTCGTTTTACACGTACTAATATTACGGTTAACTCGTTATTATACGTGTGTACAAGAACGTAATACAATTTCATTATAGATTGTATCTTGGATCGATTAACAAAACGGTAAGGGGTTAATCATTGTTCTGTCATAAACCCTAATTGGTGATCCGTTCTTATCTTGTGGAATCGCTAGCTAAAAGGTATGTAAACCTAATTCGATTAATTATGAATGTGATATTATGATCTTGTTAAATTGATTTTGGTATTACGTGCTTTGATCTTTGTTTAGGTTTTTAATAATTGTTATGAACTATATAAACCATCAGTGGTATCAGAGAGCCGTTTAACATTTTATAATTATCGAGATCTAAAGTTTTTTAACTAATAATTATTTTGAGTTAAAACTACATGTTTTTTAAGTTTCTTAAAAAAATTTAGGCTTTTATTTTGGGGGCCTTTTTAGACGTTTTATAAAAAAATATACAAATTTGAAACCCTAAATTACATGTTGTATGATCTTTAGATAAAATTGCATAATTAAGTTTTATGTCATGTAAATTAAGGTTATGATCCGTAGAGATTTAATTGTTAAGTGATATGGGTGGATCCATGATGAACATACATGTTTTTTCATGGATCATAAAATTGTAAGTGTTACGTATTTATTTTGATTCACTAAATCTAAAATTAGGGAAGACTTTTATATGAACATAAAAACCCTAGATTTTAAACTTATTGAATAAGATCGTATGCATGTGGCTATTTGATTTATTTATTGCACATATAAATTTTTATATGTGTTTATGATTTAGTTTTTTTATTTGCCTATTCGTTTAATTAATTATATGAATTGTTGTAAACAAGGGTAATTTTAAAAAAATAGAGTAAATCATATTAAAACTAAAATTATTTTGAGATCTAAATTACATTAAATGCGTTGACTGGTAATTTGTAATAATAATTAGAAAGGCATACTCAATTTGACAAACTATAAAGTGGGTATAACGCGTTGCTGGTCATGTACCTGACTAAAGAAGGAGGTTATGCCATTGTTGCTGAACAACTTCCCGGCTTGCTTGTGCGTCAAATTGGAATTACCTACAATTATTATTTGCACTTTACTTTAAGGTTGATTTACCGCAATTTTACCTCCGAAACACAATGAATAAGATAATTGCTTTGTGCTTAGTCGAATTCTAGAAAAAGTACGTTGTGAATTTTGTTGTGGGTAATTCTTCAATTGGTTTAACCAATGCCTCAACAATAATTTATGTATATTTAGTCTTTCCGGAAAGTTTACTAAAGGTTTTATTAAACTTATGTTATGGAGATGAATGCATGCTTCTCCATACATTGATTTTGACATCAAAATTTATATCCCTAAAATATAAGTCGAATGCCATCTAATTGATGAACACTTGAAGTTACAAATGTTGTCATATGAGATTTGGACGATGTTGTGATGGAAAGAAAACTTTCATAGAATGAGAATTTGCATGAATAGTTTTAGACTTAATTAAGTTACTTAGTGAGATCTAGAAACTTAAGGCATTAAGAGGGGATGAAACATGTTTACAATGCAAAACGTTCTTTTGGCCATGTAAGTCCCTAAAATATCTAGAAATTGCAAATTGTTTGTCAATTAAATTGTTTGACAAGTTACTATGTTGAGTGCATTCGTTACTAGCAGATTAACTGATGTAATAGATCTATGTCAATATAGGTTCTAGTTTCAAGGAAAATACTATGGTTAATTTATTTACCGAGGTAATTTTATTTTCTTGAATGTATTATCAAAAATACTAATATTTGAACTTATTCATGTAGAAATAGCTCAATCCAACAACAACGCTTTAAGTTCGACGTTCAAACCTTTCTTTGAGCATCAAGAACTGACTAGCCCAAACTTCAATGATTTGTATCGCTCCCTGAGAATTGTCTTGAGAGTAGCGGGTACTATTGATTATTTTTCCACGGCCGTGTCGTCCGACCTTGCTGAAGTGGCTTCTGATGCCGAAAGGCTCATTTACAATACTGAAATTAAGAAGCACACTGATGTGGCTTGCTTAATGCTTGGGAAGATGTCACCTTCTCTTCAAAAGAAGTTTGAGCTTTATCATCCCATGTGCATGCTTGAAGAGCTCAAGGCAATGTTTGAGAAGTCTCAAGCTGTGGAGATCTACGATTTAGTAGATGCTTTGTATAGCTGTAAGCAAACCCCTGGTATATGACTCTCTATATGATCTTGAAGAGAGTCATATAAATACATTGCCTTCTGAAAATACTAGCAAAATAATTCCTGTAGAACTAGAGATTCTGGTGGTTCCACCATAATTAGTTCCTCTACGTAGGTCTGAAAGGACTATACGTGCACCAAGCAAACTATTATTGATCCCAAAGTCAGATCTTAAACCTTAGTAGCTTGTTTAAGGGTTGTGATAGAGAGAAAGAATTCAATCTAACACTAGAGAAACTTTGCAAAGCAAAGTAACTAAACAAGATGCGGAATATAATGTTTAGCACAAGAACAAATGTGATTGAAACGTTGAACTTTAATATATCAAAGATATACGAATACCCTAAAATGGTATTAGGGTTTACAAAACCTTAAAGTACTATAATGAAAGACAAATGAGAAAAGACACACTTTGCATGCTAACCTAGTGAGTCCTTTTATAGCCACAAGGACTCACGTACAAGATCACTACTAACAAACTATGGAAAGTATTAAGGAATAATAACTGAAACGCGTAAAAATCTATTCCATGTTTATCTTTGACAGCAGGGCCTTTGACTTCAGCAGGGGAACCAATCCCCCTGCCTTTGTAATTTAGCAGGGGGAACTTACTCTAGCAGGGGTACGAATAATCAACTAGTAGGGGAAACAACTAAGCATAGATTTATTTCCAACAATCCTCCCCTAAACTTGTGCTTTCCCCTAAAGACAAGTTTCTGAATAAATACTAGTTGATGAGGATGCTTACAAACTTTCTGGCCAAATCTGACTATGAACCATTCTTACCAGATCATAAGCAACAGGATTTTTAGCATCTACAATTAGGTTAGCCTGTGCCAGTTTCTTCAAGGTGTCCTGAGAGAAGGGATAATACCTATGATTGAGCAAGTACACACTCACACCTTCCATCACTACCTCATAAACCCCAGAATTGGTAAACAGCTTCCAATACAACAAATCTCCTTTATTCACTACATCAAATATGGGATCAAATAACTCATGCTCATACATCCTATGCATGCACTCCCAGATTACCCAATCCTTCTCCACACCATCCATGGTAGGAGGTTTTGCAGCAAACGTCTTCTTCAATATTTTCCACAGATCTTCTAAGTCTTCACTATCCAAAATTTGAAACATGACATCTAGACTTAGAAATGTCTGTGCTGTATTGTCAGCTCTTGTAAGCTTCCACCAAGTCCTCCCTTTGTGTTCATAAACAGCATACTCTATGATAGCAAACTTCTTTCCAAGTTCACTAGGTGAGATATCATCATTTTCCTGCAGAATTAGCTGTTTATCAATCTCATCATTTGAAGGCCTTTGAGACTCTTTAGTAACTGTGCCCACTTTCTCCATTCTCTTGAGTCTCTTTGCTGCTCTTTGTACATTAAGTACAGACTTCTCAAGTACTTCTGGAAAACTTCCACCTGCTTGATGTGATGCCCCTGCTTGTGATGATGCACCTGCTTGTGTAGTTTCCAAAGTTGTCTCTCCAGCTTTTCTTTTCTTTGATTCTCTAGCTTTCTGTAGCATTTCACTTTGTCTCCTAAGATACTCAGCTTCCTCAGGAGTGTTGATAGTCATCCAATCCTCCACATCATACAATTTTAGAACTGGTCTGACTGCTCTTTTTATGGCTTCAAAACTCATATCACTGAAGTCACCATCCTTCCACTTTCTATGTCTCTTAAGCAGAACTTTGTAGTGTTCAAGTTGCCCTTTCTCTGAAGTTAGATACTTCTCACTCTGAATTTGAATTGCCCTTCTTTCCAGATACTTAGTTTGATATTTGTAAACAAGGCAAGTCAACTCATACATGTCTTCCAAAGGAGCATTTATCAACTCCTTCTCCCATTGATTAAGAAACTCTCCAACATGAGGTACCCTGTCATCTAGTTCTCTATGCATAATCTCAACCTGCTTGAGCATATCTTTGGGCCTCATATTTTGCATTCTTTGGTCCTGCATATCCATCTCCTCTTGTTGTAGCCTGAGAGCTACTTGTGCATCATGTGCTTCTTGAGCCCTTTGTTGTTCAGGAGTTAGATGCTTGTATTTTCTCTTGGGTTGTTCCACCATGATTCCTTTTCCTTTGTATTTTGGATCCACTGCTGGTGCTAGTTTCGCTTTAGATGCAGGTTCTTTGATTGTAATCCCCTTCTGAGCTGGTTGCTTTCTGTTCTTTCTAACAAAAGTTTGAGTAATACTCTTAGCAGGGGATTGACTTACAGCAGTGGGATCACCAATGGCAGGGGAAACTTTTGAAGTAGGGGCTTCTTCTGGATTGCCCATGGTGAGCAATGTTTGAGCAATATCTTTGGTTGCACTCCCCTTGTCACTTCCCTTATCAGCACTTCCTTTCTCCATCCCTTTCTGAGCACTTGCTATCTTTCCATGTACCCCACCAGGATATGAATAGTACTCAGTAGACCCCTCTGTATTTGGAACTTCCTCCCCTTTGGAAGCATCCTCATCTGTTGAAAGAATCAGTATGGGCTTTCTCCTCCCCTCAAGAGTAGCAAGTCTGGTTTCCAAGTGAGTGATAACCAGGCTTTGCTTTTTGACATCTTGTACCAGTTGTGCATTCTGCCTTTTCAGACTCATACACATTTTCGTCAATTCCAAATTAGTCAAAGGTTGCATACTGCTCTCAATCCTAGAAGGGAAGTTCTCCCCTTTTTGGATATCATGGAGTGAGGGAGAGGACTTATTGATGGTGTCACTGTCCTGCTCACCCCTTGAGGATGAGACAGTAGTGGCAGCCAAACCCTCAGGTTGCTCCAAACTCTTGGAGACTCTCCTCTCTGCTGCTTGTGAAGATTCACCAGGCAAGGGAGACCTGGCAAACCTGGATTTTGAATGCTTTTCTTGTTGTGGATCAGCAGGTGGTAGGTTCTTGGCAGGGGAATCAGAAGGTTGGTGTTTGGCTGTTTGATTCTTGGCTTCTTCCCGTCTGATTTGGTCCATCATAATTGAAGTGAGTGGAATGTTTTTGCCAGAAAACAGGGGTGATGATGCAAGTAGTGTGGTGAAGAGTTTGGTGGTGTGTTGGGTTGCTAAAAAATAGTTTTTGTGTTTAATTGGACCATGATCACTCATATTCAGCAGAATTTCTATAAACCTTGGATACATATAAAACTTTGAGGTGCTTGAAACATTTTTAACCATTCCTTTAAAAATCATTTGAGAAAAACAATACTTCCTCCCTGTTGCAAAGCAGATCAGGGCAGAAGCTATCTCACTACCAACTTCATTAAAAGCAGTGGTTTTTGGTGACAAATATTGCATAATTGTATGAATCAAATATTTCCAATGAGGGGCAAACTGGCCTTTAGCAAACTTACATTTTTGATTTTTAGAAAGTTTGTACCCCAATTTAACAAGACCTGCAAAGATTTCAGCCTCAGAAAAGTTGGTTATCCCATCCTCATCATCAAGGAGAAGATTCTCCCTGATGGAGGCAAGTGTAATCACCTTGGGATGACCATCAACTGTGCTTTGAATTATAACCTCTCCATTCACTGTTTTGGTCATGGCTTTAGACCAGAACTGCTGAATGTGTGAGGTATAGATTCGAGGATTGATGAGAAGGGCCACTCTAAAGTACGAAGACTTTAGAAAGGCCACAACATCAACAAACTCTGCTGGTTCATCATGAAGTAAAGCGATTTGGTTACGATTAGCAGCAATTTTAAGAGTCATGATAAAGTTTGAAAATAGTTTGAAGGTTTATAAAGATGAGAGGTTAGTGGGATTAAGTCGAGAGAGAAAGATGGACCTGCTGGTGAAGGGAATTAAGTTTTTATAAGCGAATTGAAGAGCTGTGATTGGACCAAAATTTTCAAATTGCAAAAATATCAAAGATAAATCTTGATAAAAAATTAATATATTTGAAATAAAAAGGAAAAGATTACCAATCAGCGAAGAAAGCGCCTTAAATATCTTTTAAAAACAATAAAATATTCCCTAACCAAAAGTTAAGCTAGCAGGCCCAACGGCTATGAACAGGGTAACGGTATTGTCGGTCAACGGTCAAACATGGGAATGTTATGATAGCAGGGGAATGAAAAGATAAAAGCAGGGGAAACTTTCCTAGGGGTATTGGACTAGTCATGGAGAGACCAATGCTAACTAGCTCTGCTCTAATGCACACACTTGTATACACAAGATAGATACATAGAAACTCAAGAGTCCTCTATTCAGCAATGGTCCCAATACAAAAAGTCAATACATAAGTCCCCCTACACCAGGTTAACCCAAGAAAACATGCATACCTCAGTCACCATCCCAACCTTGTCCCTTACCTATGGTCAGTCAGTCTTGGCAATGTGTGCCACACATCTGTATTTGAACAACAAGTTGTTTTAATAGAGAAATGTAACCACACACTACAGTGCCTCAAGGTTTCAGAGTTCTGACAAGCTTTTACAGCAAGTCATCATTACCCTGAACCCTCACTCACCAGTGGATATGATCTAAGATCATATATGAGTATCCTAAGGATACCCTGAGTCCTAAAGGTGTGACCTAACCTCCCCTGAAACATAGAGTATATACCTGATCCACCAATGAGAATAGTATGCACCATATGAGCCTCTGCATTGTTAGTCTAAAACCACATAGAACCACTTTTGTAAAAAGAACACACCCAGTCTTAAGAGAAAGAAAAATTCTCTTTTAGCAGGGGAATGAACCCCCAGTAGGGGAATCTGTGTTAAAAAGCAGTGGAATAAAAAGTGATGGAAAAATTGACTAACAGTGATACAACAACAGCAGTGAAACAACCCTGATCATACATGACAAAATAGACATCAGATTTTAAGGAGTAACCATTCCAATACCTGCAACCAGGTACTGAAACCTCTCTACTTCAAAAGCTTTTGTTAAAAGATCAGAAACATTAAGTTCTGTATCAATTTTCTCAGGGACAATCAGTCCTTTTTCAAAACAATCTCTGATAAAGTGATGTCTAATTTCAATGTGTTTAGTCTTGCTATGAAAAACAGGGTTCTTTATAATGCAAATAGTGCTGTTGTTGTCAATGAATATCTTGGTTTTAAGAAAGTTATAACCATAATCAAGCAGTTGATTTTGCACCCAAAGAACTTGACCACAGCATGCAGCAGCTGCTACATACTCAGCTTCAGTTGTGGATGTTGCCATGATAGTCTGCTTCTTACATTGCCAAGATATAAGCCTGCTTCCCAAAAATTGGCATCCCCCTGTTGTAGATTTCCTATCATTGTTGTCACCAGCATAATCACTATCTGAATAGGCTATCAGCTCAAATGGTGACTCCTTTGGATACCAGAGTCCTAAGGTGGGATGACATTTTAGATACCTAAAAATCCTTTTCACAGCAAATAAGTGACACTCTGTTGGTGACACCTGGTATCTTGCACATAAGCAGACTCCAAACATGATGTCAGGTCTTGAAGCAGTGAGATACATAAGAGACCCAATCATAGACCTGTAGTTCCTGACATCTATAGGCTTTCCAGGACCATCCTTACCCCATGGATGATCTTTGTCCATTGGAGTGGACACCTTCTTTCCATCAGACATGCCAAACTTCTTCAACATCTCAGCCACATATTTGTCTTGTGAGATGAATATCCCATCTTTCCGCTGCTGAACTTGTAACCCCAAAAAGAAGTTTAGTTCTCCCATGGCACTCATTTGGAATTCATCCTGCATCAATTTGGCGAACTCTTTGCTAAGCATAGAGTTAGTGGATCCAAAAATAATGTCATCAACATAGACTTGTACTAGCAGAAGGTCACCCTTTTGTTTCTTAGTAAACAGGGTCTGATCAATCTTCCCCCTGCTGAATCCATTGTCTAAGAGATATTTAGAGAGAGTACCATACCAGGCTTTGGGAGCTTGGTGAAGTCCATACATAGCCTTTTTCACCTTGTATACTTTGTCAGGATGTTCTGGATCTTCAAACCCTGGAGGTTGCATAACATAGACTTCTTCATCAATGGTTCCATATAGAAAGGCACTTTTCACATCCATTTGAAAAACAGTGAAGTCCATGAATGAAGCATAAATGGTTCCTTTAGCCAATGGTTCCTTCAGCCATAGCAGGGGATGAGATTGGCTGTTCTTTTCCTAGAGAAGAATTATCTTCTTGAACATCAGCTTCAATAGGAAACAATGAGGGTACATTCATGTACCTCAGGGGTGACTTCTCTGCACCAGTTGTTTCTTGAGTACCTGAAATGTTAGTGTTCTGCAAAGCAACAGGTACATAATTCATAGACTTTGAAAGTACATCTATATCAAAGAACCAGTCAGGACCTGTTTGAACATCTTCAGGTTTGTCTTCAAGAAAGTTCACATGAAGATTTTCTATGATTTTGCTTGTCTTCTTGTTGAAGACCCTATATCCCTTGCTGTTTAATGAATAACCCACAAAGTATCCATCATCACCCTTTTCACTGAACTTACCTAGATTGTCAATAGTGTTCAAGATGATCACATGACATCCAAAAGGTCTGAAAAAGTCAATTAAAGGAGGTCTTCCATTGAACAGCTGATAAGGGGTCTTGTTGTGTGCCTTGATCACCTTTGTACATAACAAGCAGTGGATACAGCTTCAGCCCAAAAGATAACTGGAAGTTTGGAATCAGACAACATAGTTCTAGCAGCTTCAATGAGTGTCCTATTCCTTCTTTCTGCCACTCCATTCTGTTGAGGTGTTCTTGCAATGCTGAATTGCCTTTTGATGCCTTTGTTAATGCAGAAAGAGTCCAGTTTCTGATTTCTGAACTCACCACCATTGTCTGATCTCATGGTGACTACCTTCATGCTTTTTTATAGTTCAATTTGATTGATGAACCCAATGAGTACATCAGCTGTGTCACTCTTCTCAAACAGAAAAAATGTCCATGTGAACCTTGAAAAATCATCAGTAATCACTAGGCAGTACCATTTCTTCATTATGCTTGCCACAGAAGTAGGACCAAAGAGATCCATATGCAGTAGTTCCAATGGCTTGGTGGTGGACATACTTGTTTTAGATTTGCAAGATGCTCTGTGTTGTTTCCCTTTCAGACATGCAGCACAAGTATGTTCATTGGCAAAGGACTTGGAAGGAAGACCATGAACCAGATTATACTTTACTAGTTTGTTCATGTTCTTGAAATTAAGATGACCAAGTCTTCTATGCCATTTCTTACATTCATCTACTGAAGCTTTGGCAATGAAACATGTTTCATTGTCTTGGAGAGATATGTCCTTGAGATCAATTGTGTACATATTCTTCTGTCTTGGTGTTCTGAGTACAATAGGAGTGTCGTTTGACAAGACAAACTCCTTTCCTAACACCAAGCATTCAGTGTCAGTAAACAAGACAAAATTCTTGTTATCAGTCATCTGTGACATACTGAAGAGATTGTACTTGAGTTCTTTCACCAAGTAGACATTGTCAAAGGTCATCCCATTAGTGACAATAGTTCCTTTTCCTGTTATAGTTCTATGCCCATCTCCAAAAGAAACACCATCATTGTCATGCAGGGGCACAAAATTAGACAAGTAAGCTTTTTGTCCAGTCATACTTCTTGAGCATCCACTATCCCAATATGCTCTATCATCCCTTGTCTTCTTTGTCACCTGCAAAAAGAAAAGCAAATTAGTTTTTCTTGGGGACCCAAGCCATTACAGACTTGTATCTACCTCGTGTATCAATGTAGGATAGCTTGTCAAAAACTAGAGATACACCATTAGATTGAGTACCCCTTTTGGGTGCCCAAACCCAACGAGCTGAGGCTTTCACAGCTTTTCCCCATCTTCCCATATTCCTAGAATACAAAATTTTGCTAGCAGGGGATACCCCAGTTTTAGCAGGGGAATCTCTATGCTTAGCAGAGGGAACCCACCTTTTGTTTTGGCCTCTAGTCATGTGTTGGTAAGGTCTAGAGCCAGTTCTGTATGCAGTATAAGGTGTTGGGGTGGTCACAGAAGTGTTGGGCTTTGAGTGAACATCATTCTCCTTCCTAAGGGCAGGAACAACATATTTATCAGTCACCCTATTTCTCAAGGCAGGGGCAACGTACTTGGCAGGGGAAAAAGAATCTGCCCCTGTATTTAGAAGAATGGTTTTAGGTTGCATATCCTTTAAGGGATTTGCAGCCACCATCTCCATTGGTGCCTTACACTCTTGATAAGTGTGCTCAAAGCTGCCACATGTGAAGCAGGGCTTGGTATTAATCACAAAATCTTCTCCTAATTGATGAGACTTTTGGTCATTCCAATTTTTTTGATTACCTCTGACATTCCTGTACATACCAGCATATTTAATGGTGGACTTAGGGGACTGTGACCTTGTCTTAGATTTGGGAGAGCTACTCTTAGAACTAGAATTACTGCCAGAAATTCCTTCTTTTGAAAATCGAACAGGGTTATCAATTTGTTTTAAACCAACCTGTTCCTTTTCAACATCCCTAATAACACTAGTTTTAACTAGAGACTCTTCTGTATCAAGATTATTAGGTATATAAGCACTCAAGTCAAACTCAATGTCATCCTGTTTTTCAAAACAAGGGAGACCAGTCCAGGATAGGTCTTTTCTAGGAAAAGGAGCATGAATGTTAGCAGGGGGTGGTGGTATGGTAGCATGCATATTTTTAATCCCAAACCCTGTTTTGTCCCTAGGAGATTGACCAACCTCAACTGCTTTGGTTAAATCTTTTGAAGCTTTTCCAAATTTTTCAACAGTTTCCTCATCTATCTTTTGGTTAGCTTTGAAAATTTCAAGTTCAGCAGTCAATGTCTTTATAGATTGGTTATTCTCCTTAGAATCTCTTTCTAGAATCACAATGTGATCCCTATAATTACTTTCTCTTTGCTTATACTCTCTTATGATGGACTCTAACTGTTCTAAAGCACGTTTATAATTATCAAGATCATTATCACAATTGATATAGTCAGATTTTATCTTTCTGATTTGATCATTCAAAGATTCAGTATTTTTCCTACAAGCTTTAGTACAATATGAGTCATCATATACCTCATTGTCAGAGCTGGAACTTGACATGGCCATAATTGCAAAGTCTTCTTCCTTTTCCTCAGCAATCAAAGCTTAATTTCTTTCCACATTCTCTGTCATAGCACTCCAGTCCCATCCACTTGCTCCATCTATCCCCTGCATGGCTACCATGGCTTTAGCACCAGAATCATCATCTCTTGTTTCCTTTCTGTAGCTATTTCCAGTCTTAGGTCCTCTACATTCCCTGGCAAAATGACCCTTCTTGCCACAATTGTAGCATTCAACTTTTGTTTTATCAAACCCAGCCACATCAGAGGGATTAATTAAGATCTTCTTCCCATACTTCTTGTAGAACCTGTTGGCTCTCATGCTGAGCAGAGCCATATTCCACTTGATATCCATCTCTTCTAGCCCTTTCTTACTGATTTGACTTAGATCTTCATGTAACACAGTAGATCCTTGTGGCCCTTGAGATGCTATAAAAGCACAAGCAGTATCAAGGCTAAATGTAGCTGGTCTTTCTTCATCATAGGAAGGTCCAGACCTGGTAGCAGGGGAATAAGTAGCAGGGGCTGCTTCAATTCCACTGTTCTTGGAGATTCCACTGCTTTGTGATATGAATGCCATGTTAGCAGTGGAATCAATGAATCCACTTGAGTTGGTGGGAATTGTTCCTTTTGACTTCATCTCATTGACAACAGGTTCAAAAAATTTTAAGTTATTATATATGTCATCAATGTCTTTTTCGTCCAAGTCATCCTTATTCTGCCAAATTGCCTTATAGACAAACCATTCTTTCTGGAGGCTGTTAAGAAACCTGGTATTCACCTACTCTTTTGATACCTCAATATCAAAGAATTCCAACTGAGCCACCATATCTTGAAGCCTATTGTAAATAGCTCCAATTGATTCATCTCCAATTGCTTTGAAAGAAGCAAAATCATTCAGCATTTGATTTTTCTTCTTCTTCTTTGTGGCTTCATTTCCTCCAAAGGTTTTGCCTATGGCTTCCCATAGATCCTTAGCTATTTTGTATTTCCTGAATCTGAGTTGATGTCTATCAGGTAGAGCCAACAGCAATGAGCTGTGAGCCCTGACATCATGCCTTCTAGCTAGTATCTCCTTATCACAAAGAGTAGCAGATTTCTTCTTGTCCTTACCTTTGGAACTTTCACCTTTTTCTTCTTCCTTGCCATCATCAACCACCATTGTTTTGGTGAATTGATCACCAAACTCTATAATTTCCCAAAGAACATAATGTTCCATTTTCAGGTATTGTTGGATTCTAAATTCCCATAATTCAAAGTTTTTAAGATCCAACATGGGTAACTTGAGGTTATTGTGGTTGTTGCTGTTTGAGGATGAGTCTGAAGACATGTTTGCTATGAGGATTTTGTTCTTGATTTAGACAAAGTTTCTCAACAAGCTCTGATACCACTTGTTGATCCCAAAGTCAGATCTTAAACCTTAGTAGCTTGTTTAAGGGTTGTGAAAGAGAGAAAGAATTCAATCTAACACTAGAGAAACTTTGCAAAGCAAAGTAACTAAACAAGATGCGGAATATAATGTTTAGCACAAGAACAAATGTGATTGAAACGTTGAACTTTAATATATCAAAGATATACGAATACCCTAAAATGGTATTAGGGTTTACAAAACCTTAAAGTACTATAATGAAAGACAAATGAGAAAAGACACACTTTGCATGCTAACCTAGTGAGTCCTTTTATAGCCACAAGGACTCACGTACAAGATCACTACTAACAAACTATGGAAAGTATTAAGGAATAATAACTGAAACGCGTAAAAATCTATTCCATGTGTATCTTTGACAGCAGGGCCTTTGACTTCAGTAGGGGAACCAATCCCCCTGCCTTTGTAATTTAGCAGGGGGAACTTACTCTAGCAGGGGTACGAATAATCAACTAGCAGGGGAAACAACTAAGCATAGATTTATTCCCAACAACTATGTCTTAACATAGAGGATGATGATGATGAAGTAGGGGATCTTGGTGAACCCGCTTATTATAAATCCGACATGCTTAATCCTGAAAGAGTTAAGTGGATTAGTGCAATGAATGAGGAGATAAAATCCATGAAAGTTAATGATGTTTGGATTCTTGTAGATCCACCAGTAAATGCTAAAGTAGTAAAACATAAGTGGATATACAAGAAGAAAACTAACATGGATGGCAAAATACAATCATATAAAGCTCGTTTAGTAGTTATAGGTTTTACTCAAACTTTTGGCGTAGACTACGAGGAGACGTTTTCTCTTGTAGCAGACTTGAGAGCTATTAGGATTCTCATAGCAATAACAACATACTATGATTATGAGATATGACAAATGGATGTTAAAACTGTCTTCTTGAACGGTCGCTTAGATGAAGATACCTATATGCAGCAACCTGAAGGGTATGTTGATCCCAAGTATCCAAAACGCGTGTGTAAACTTCAAAGATCTATTTATGGTTTAAAGCAAGCATCACGTCAATGAAATAAGCGATTTGATGAAGAAATCAAGAAGTTTGGATTTATTCAAAATCGTGATGAGCCATGTGTATATCGTACAGCTAGTGGGAGTGATGTAGTATTTCTAATCTTATATGTTGATGACATATTAATCATGGGAAATAACATTCCAAGACTTAAAGCAGTTAAGGATTATCTTGGTAAATGTTTTCTTATGAAGGATTTGGGAGAAGCATCATATATTATGGGAATTAAAATCTATCGAGATAGTAGTAGACGATTAATTGGTCTTAGTCAAGATGCTTATATTGACAAGATATTAAAGAAGTATAATATGCATCATTCCAAGAAAGGTTTTAAACCTATGGAAGTTAAGCATGAGTTAAGTCATGAGAATGATGTATCAACACCTGAAGAGGTGGCTTACATGAAAAAGGTGCCTTATGTTCCTGCTATAAGATCTATTATGTATGTTGTAAGATGCACAAGGCCTGATGTGGCGCTTGCTCAGAACTTGGTCAGTCGTTACCAACAGAATCCAGGGAAGCTCCATTGGGTTGCGGTCAAACAAATTCTATAGTATTTGAGGAGTACGAAAGAAATGTTTTTGGTGTTCGGAGGAATACGAGACACAGAACTGAATGTTACAGGTTTCTGTGATGCGACCTGGCAATGTGATAAAGACGATACGAAGTCTCAGACGGGTTACGTGTTTGTTATTAATGGAGGAACAGTTGATTGGAAGAGCAAAAAACAGACAACGATTGTAATGCATGCGACTCAATCTGAGTACATGGCTGCTTCAGAAGCTACAATAGAAGCTGTTTGGATTAGGATGTTTATTGGAGATCTTGGAGTGATGCCTTCAATCAAGAACCTATTGATATATACTAGCATGGTACCCGCGCAATCGTGTAATAAGTTACGGATTTTTAGCAATCGATTTCACGTCAAAATGTAAAAAAGTTAAATTAAAATAAATAAAATCATTAAAAAAATTGTAAATATATCAAAATGGATGTTGAATTAAAGATAATAAAATTTTAAAAAAATGGTGAAATTAGATTATGAAAAAAATAAATGAGTTAAAAGATATTTTAATTTAAAAATAAAAATAGTTTTTTAATAAGTTGTAAAGAAGTTGTTACAAAAGTTTGTTATAAAAGAAATGGATGGTCAAGATTTGAAGTTAGGTTTGGATTAAAAATGATCTAATGGTTAAGTTATTAATATGTTTATCTTAATTTTTGGTTTGGATTTAGGTTTAGAATTAGGATGTGTATATGCACCCTTTATAGATAGTATAGATTGTGACAATTCTGCTGCAATCATATTCGTCAATAATTCTGGAGTCATGAAGGACGCCAGACACTTTAAGCGTAGATATCACTACGGACGAAAACAAGTCTGTTAATGCAATAATGACTAAAAACGTTACTTGCATTTTTCGGTCTCGCTTAGTTTTGATTACGACAATATGTAAAAACAAGCATTTACGAAAACAACGAAAAATGAATTCTTGAGTTCAAGAATTTTTCATTTTACCCATTTTCACTTAAGGTATGGATAAACAAGTACTAACCTTAATCCAGTGATCAAGTGATTTAATCTTTTCTTAAAACTCACTTTTTATTAAATGTGACAAGTTTTTATTAAACTTTATTTTTAAGAAAATGTTTTATTAAATTAATTATTTGAAATTTAAAAATGGCATATTCTTATTCTGTTAAGAATATCCTTTCAGGATATTTTTATACCCAGATAAGACCTCCACCACTAAAGGACAAAAAGGAGCGGAGTCTAGTTCGGCGGTACCTTAGCGCCTAGGCGGTACCTTATCGATAAGGTACCGCGGGCTTAGATAAGGTACCGCGGGCAGATATAGCCGTTGGCTCCCTTGTCCTTTAAATAGTGGTCCATTCTCAGCTTTTCACCTCACCTCTTTTGCACATTTATTTCCAGATTCAAACCCCTTCTTTAATCACTCAAATCTTTGATCATTTGTTTGATTATTACTTGTTTAAGAAGTGAATCTTGTTCTTCCATCCCTTCCTCTCCAAGTGCAAAGAGAAGAACACTATCCTAGTGAAGTGTTGAGTCCACCACCAAAGATCCATTGAAGATCAAATTTTATATACTTGTAGTTATGTCATAGTTGTGAAGATCCAAGTAGTTGTGTCTATTTGGAAGTTGTGTATGTACTAAATATAGTTGTGTAGATTGGTCCTAGCTACGATTAGGGCTCGACTTTTAGCTTAGAGTCGGAAATTGGTTAAGCGACGTGTACGGTTTTCTCCACCATAAGGAGCTTGTTGTGTAGTAAACTCTCGAGTAAGGAGTACTCGAGGAGTTGAGTAGGAACGAGGAGTGAGCTTCGTTGCCGAACCACTATAAATCCTTGGTGTTCGGTTTGATCTTTCTTTACCCTTAACTCTTTACATTCTTTATTCTTTATGCATATACATGTGTTAGTACTAGATTAGTTACACTATCATTCTTTATTCTTTGTGGATATATTTTTGTTAGTATTACTTTAACTACACTATCATTGTTCATATTGTGCATAAGAAGATTTCACATATTTCCTCAAGCCTAAGTTTTTGAAAAAGGATTTTTGGAAACCATATTTTAACAAGTAAATATAAGAAACTATTCAACCCCCCTTCTAGTGTTTACAATTCGTATCAGAGCGGGTTGCTCAAGAATTTTTAAAGTATATTGTATTTTAAAACTTGAATCGATCTATGGATTCCAAAAAGTACCTAGAAGGGCAATCTATGCAAAGACCACCACTTTTTAAAACCGATAGTTTTATTTATTGGAAAAATAGATTTGAAACTTATGTGAAATCAAAGATTTAGATCTTTGGCATGTTATTACCAATGGTGATTTTTTACCCTTTCAATTAACGAAGTTTCTAAAACAAAAGAATTGGTCACTTTTGACAAAGCTAATGATGATACTAAAAAGAAACTTTCAAAAAATAATGAGGCTAAAATGGTGATTTATAATGCTTTGCCTAAGAAAGAGTATGAAAGAATTTTTATGTGTGAAACCGCTAAAGATATTTGGAACACTCTTTTAGTAACCCACCAAGGTAATAGCCAAGTCAAAGAAAGTAAAATCGATCTTCTTGTCCAACAATATGAACAATTTGTCATCTTAGAAGATGAAACTATTGATAGTGCATTTGCTAGGTTTAACACCATTATTACTAGTCTAAAAGCACTTGATGAAGGTTTTTCTAGCAAGAACAATGTTAGGAAGTTTCTAAGGGCCTTACATCCAAAGTGGAGAGCAAAAGTCACGGCTATTGAAGAGTCGAAAGAGCTCTCAACTTTATCACTCGATGAACTCATAGGAAACTTGAAGGTTCATGAGATGATAATTTTGAAGGACTCGGAATTAGTGAAAACCAAGAGTGAAAGGAAATCTCTTGCACTTAAAGCCAAGAAGGCAAAAAGTGACCATGATAGTTCCTCGGAAAGTGATGACGAGGAGTATGCATTGGCGGTGAGAGATTTCAAGAAGTTCTTCAAGAGACGAGGTCAACACGTTAGGCAACCCAACTATGACAAGAAACCATTGTCAAAGAATCGGTTTGTCAAGAACGAAAAAGGTGATAGGAATTACTTTAGATGCGGTGATCCAAATCACTTCATTGGTGATTGTCCAAAGCCCGCTCGTGATAAGAACCACACGACATTCGTTAGTGGCGCTTGGAGCGATAGCGGTGAAGATGATGATGACAACCCCAAAGAGGAGAAATGTCTTATGGCTCACACTTCTAAAGAGGTAGATTCCGAAACCGAATATTATAGCAATGATAGTTCCACTTTAGATGATATTGAATTTGAAGGCAAATATGATAGCTTACACAAACTTAGTCTTAAATTCATAGAAAAGAATAAAACCTTAAAATCAACCAAAACTAAGCTTGAAAATGAGATCAATGAACTTAGGGAGAAATTGGCTAAACTTGAGAAAAACAAAGAGGTTGATTTAGGTTGCTTAAGTTGTGAGAAACTTAGATTAGAGAATGAAGATCTCAAGAGCACCTCCATTAAATTGGAAAAGTTCATGAAAGGTACTAGTGCTCTTTATGATATGTTAAACAAACAAGTTCATTCTAAGGAAAGACTTGGTCTAGGTTTTAACTCAAATGAAGCCTCAACTAGTGAACCAAAACAAGTCAGGTTTTCACAGAAAACACCCTCTGGACGCGGTTCCACATTGTATGGCGCGGTTCCTTATCACCATGGAACCGCAGCCATAGATAAGGTACCGCAGCCAGAAGTTGAATTTTGTGAAAATTCTGAACTTTCTGAAAAATCTAAGTTAAATGAAAAACTAAAGCATCTTACTGTTAATAAGGTACAATTACCCATACTTGATGACAATGCTATTGGTAAGTTCTACAAGCCTTTAAGTAAACCTCTCATGGGAAATAGAAGTTTTTCTAAACTATCCTCTACTCCACCTAGAGTACGGAATGAGTCTAAGCCTAGAAGTAGAACGACAACGCCTACAAGAGATAATTAAAACAACTCACGACCTAGAAGTAAAACTCCAACACCTAGAAGGAATAATAATAACTCTAAACCTAGATCAAACACACCTAGGAGAAGTAATGGACAACAAAATGGTTACATGAATTACTACCCTCCTCCATTTTGTTCTCCATGGGGAATCCCCTCCTCATTCATGCATCCCAACCAAATGCAAGGGATGTTTGGAACTAACAATTTTGGACCCATGAGATATTGGGGACCAAATGTTTGATCTTGTGTGTTATTACCTAGATATGCTTGGGAATTGATTTGGAGCCCGATGAGTGGATTAAGGATAGTGGATGTTCTAAACACATGACGGGTAATCGAAGTTTGTTCTCGCATTACAAAGCATATGATGGAGGTAACGTCACATTCGCTAGTAGTCTACGTGGTAATATCATTGGCAAAGGTACGGTTTCTCTTGACTGCATGACCATTGAAAATGTTGAGCACGTAGATAACTTAGGTTTTAACCTTTTAAGTATAGGTCAAATTTGTGATAATAAGTATAAGGTCATCTTTTCAGAACATGACAGTGAAATCGTAAAAGATGGAAAAGTCATTGGAAAAGGTGTTAGAAAGCATGGACTTTATGTCATGAAGGTTAATAAGAAGTCAAAAGACAACATATGTCTTGCGACTATAGATGATAGTTCTAATCTTTGGCATAGGAGATTAGGTCACGCTAATATGCGTTTAATTCAATCTTTAGTCTCTAAGGAGTTGGTAAGACACCTCCCCAAGATTAAGTTTGATAGTCACTTTTGTGATGCTTGCAAAGTTGGAAAGCAAGTTCACTCAAGTCATAAAGCTAAGAATTTGGTTTCGACCTCTCGGTGCTTAGAGCTCCTACATATGGATCTCTTTGGACCTTCCGCCATACGGAGTTATGGAGGTAACCTTTATACCCTAGTTATAGTTGATGACTATTCTAGATTCACTTGGACTAGATTTTTGGCATCTAAGAATGAAGCTTTCGATCACTTCGAAATCTTTAGTCGAAGAATTCAAAATCAACTAGGATGTTCAATTGTTTCTATTAGGACGGATCATGGTAGGGAATTTGATAATGAAGTGCAATTTGGTGCCTTTTGTGAAGCTCATGGTATTACCCATAACTTCTCGGCTCCTCGCACTCCACAATCAAATGGGGTAGTCGAAAGGAAGAATAGGACTCTCCAAGATATGAGTAGGACGATGTTAAACGAGCAATCTTTGCCTCAAAAGTTTTGGTGCAATGCCGTGGACACATCGACTTATATTCTCAACCGAATTCTTATTCGACCTTTCCTAGGAAAGACCCCCTATGAGATTCTTAAAGGTAAGAAACCCTCATTAGAATACTTTAGGGTGTTTGGAAGCAAGTGCTTTATCCTCAACACCAAAGACTACCTTACCAAGTTTGACCCAAAGTCTTACGAAGGTATCCTTTTAGGTTATTCCCAAACTAGTAAAGCCTACATAGTCCTAAATAGAACCTCGGGGGTTATTGAAGAATCACTCAACGTACCTTTGATGAAACCCCTCCTTCACCCAAGACACCACCATTGGTTGATGATGACTTGGATGAATTAGAAGTAGTTAAAGCCAAAGAGGTTAGAAAAATAGGAGTTGAAGACCTTAATGTTGAAAAGGAAGTAAACATTAAGGAGTCTAGGGATCATACTCTCAATAATGTCATTGGTGACTTAAATCAAAGGACCCTAAGATCTCAAGTCCAAAACCAAAGCAACTTCTTTTGTTTTGTCTCCTTGATTGAACCAAATAATGTTAAAGAAGCTTTGACGGATGAGAGTTGGGTCATTGTGATGCAAGAAGAATTGAATCAATTTGTTGCCAATGATGTTTGGGAACTTGTTCCTCCACCTAGAAGTTCTACCATTATAGGAACCAAATGGGTATTTAGGAATAAGCTAGATGAGAATGGTGTTGTGTCTCGTAACAAGGCTAGACTTGTAGCTCAAGGCTATAATCAACAAGAAGGGATTGATTATGACGAGACATATGCACCGGTAGCTAGATTAGAATCAATTAGAATTCTTTTAGCCTACGCTTGTGCCTTAGATATTAAGCTTCAACAAATGGATGTAAAGAGTGCATTTCTTAACGGTTTGATCAATGAGGAGGTATATGTGGCTCAACCTCCCGGCTTCATTGATTTTGAGAAACCGGACCATGTTTACAAGCTTAAGAAAGCACTTTATGGACTCAAACAAGCACCCAAAGCTTGGTATGATAGACTTAAAGCGTTTCTTGTTAAACATGAGTATACCATGGGAATGGTAGACAATACACTCTTTACAAAGAAGAAAGGTCCTCACCTCATAATCGTACAAATATATGTTGATGACATTATATTTGGCTCAACTTGTCAAGAATTGTGTGATGACTTTGCCAAAATCATGCATGATGAGTTTGAAATGAGTATGATGGGAGAACTTAACTTCTTTTTAGGACTCCAAATTAAACAAATGGACGATGGTATTTTCTTTAGTCAATCTAAGTACGCTAAAGAAATGCTAAAGAAATTTAGATTAGAAGAATCTAGACCAGTGAAGAATTTAGTGTTTGCCTTTGTGCTCGCTTCCAAGAGGCTCCCAAAACCTCTCACCTTGAAGCGGTTAAGCGTATCTTCCGATACATTAAAGGCACTATACATTTAGGATTATGGTATCCTAAAGGGACCGGCGTAGAAACCATTGTCTACGCGGACTCGGATCATGCGGGAGACTATGTGGACCGGAAAAGCACTAGTGGAGTTTGTACCTTCATGGGTTGTTGTTTAACTTCTTGGTTCTCCAAGAAACAAACCGCTCTTGCGATATCCACCACGGAAGCCAAGTATGTGAGTGCCGGAAAAGCATGCCAACAAGCTCTATGGATGAAGCAAGCGCTTGTTGATTACGGGATTTCTCTTGATGATGTTCCCATCATGTGCGATAATAAAGGCGCTATAGACCTAAGCAAGAATCACGTGCAACATTCGCGAACCAAACACATAGAAATTAGACACCATTTCCTTAGGGATAATGTTCAAAAGGGGAACATTACTATTGAAAAGGTGCCCTCCAAGTACAACTTAGCCGATATCTTCACTAAGCCACTTAAGAGGGAACCTTTCAATTACTTGCGTCTAGGTCTAGGATTAATGGAACATCTTCCTTAAAATCTTTTCTTCTTGTGTGTTTTCTATTACCACTTTGAGTCCTTGAAAAATCTTCTCCTCTCTTTTTCAAAACTCTCAAAGTCTCGTTCGAAAATGGGTGAGAAATTCGTTTGACATTGTTAATTCAATCTAAAAACGATTTTTTCATAGATTCTCGCTATTAATCTAGATCTTACATAATTCATATGTGTGATTCTCTCAAACATAGCAAAACAAGATTGAATCATGGAGGATCATTGTGTCATGACTCAAGGTCTTGTCTTACACACCTCCTACATTGATTTCTTTTTAATCCATGTATTTTGGTCAAATCTCTATTTGGTAAGTTTGCATATGTTTTCTTTGTCTATCTTTGCTTTTAAGCATATCCCTATGATAAGTTAGACTAGAAAAATAAGATTTGTTGAAAAATCTTCCTCCAAACACCAAACCCTGCTTCTGCAGGCGGTTCCATATGTGAACCGCGGTACCTTATTGATAAGGTACCGCCACCCTAGATAAGGAACCGCCTACAGTGGCCTTTCTTTTTCGGGTTTTTGTCTGAAACTCCAGAATTTGCTCCAACATTTTTGAGAATCTTTGTTTCAAACCCTTTGACCACCCCAAAAATACCCTAAGCCTTCCCTATTTAAACCATAAGAATTTTGCATTACTTCACATCCAAAATGTCTTATTCTCCCAATGAAAGCCTTGAATCTCCTCCATTTTCTCCAATTGCTTTCAATCCAAACCCACCCAAGAACACTCTTAATCACATTTCTCCTACCAAGAATGTTGATTGTGGAACTTCTTTTCTTCCACCACCACCCTTTAGTGTTCTTCCTCCTTGTCATGGTAATGTCATGCACCATGGAACATATTGTCATTGTTGTCAATATCAACATCTTGCTATGGCACACATCTATGAGGAGTTGAGCTACATCAAGAGTCTCTTAATCAAGCCTCCTCTTCACTTTGATTATGAGATCTCCAACAAGCCACCACCACCACCCTCCGCTATTACCTTGTCTTTCATATAAGCATTGATTGCTTATCCACAAGACACCAAATTCAAGCAAATCTTAGAATTCTAGAATAACTAGGATTAGATTTATGCTTTTGGCTTGTTTCTTTCTTTTTCCATACTTCTTTGTATGATGTTCTTTTAGTAACCTATCTTGGATCTTTGTCTTTGTGTTTTCTTCTCTTTTATTTTTTATGTGACCTATTGCTATATATTGTTGGTTGTTTCTTTTGTTCAACTAACCCTTCTATGTAGCTTGTCACCATATCTCGATTCCTCGGTGCCCCAAGCTAGGGGGAGTAAGCACCAAGGGGGAGTCTTTGCAAAGTCCGTTTCTTCAACACCGGATTACGCAACCTTTTTGCTTCGACAAAGGGGGAGAAATGAATAAACTCGTATTCGAAAATCTTGTTTTTGTGTGATTGAGTTTATGTATTGTCGGAATCAAAAAGGGGGAGATTGTTAATGCAATAATGACTAAAAACGTTACTTGCATTTTTCGGTCTCGCTTATTTTTTATTACGACAATATGTAAAAACAAGCATTTACTAAAACAACGAAAAACGAATTCTTGAGTTTAAGTATTTTTCATTTTACCCATTTTCACTTAAGGTATGGATAAACAAGTACTAACCCTAATCAAGTGATCAAGTGATTTAATCTTTTCTTAAAACTCACTTTTTATTAAATGTGACAAGTTTTTATTAAACTTTATTTTTAAGAAAATGTTTTATTAAATTAATTATTTGAAATTTGAAAATGGCATATTCTTATTCTGTTAAGAATATCCTTTCAGGATAATTTTATACCCAGATAAGACCTCCACCACTAAAGGACAAAAAGGAGCGGAGTCTAGTCCGGCGGTACCTTAGCGCCTAGGCGGTACCTTATCGATAAGGTACCGCGGGCTTAGATAAGGTACCGTGGGCAGATATAGCCGTTGGCTCCCTTGTCCTTTAAATAGTGGACCATTCTCAGCTTTTCACCTCACCTTTTTTGCACATTTATTTCCAGATTCAAACCCCTTCTTTAATCACTCAAATCTTTGATCATTTGTTTGATTATTACTTGTTTAAGAAGTGAATCTTGTTCTTCCATCCCTTCCTCTCCAAGTGCAAAGAGAAGAACACTATCCTAGTGAAGTGTTGAGTCTACCACCAAAGATCCATTGAAGATCAAATTTTATATACTTGTAGTTGTGTCATAGTTGTGAAGATCCAAGTAGTTGTGTCTATTTGGAAGTTGTGTATGTACTAAATATAGTTGTGTAGATTGGTCCTAGCTACGATTAGGGCTCGACTTTTAGCTTAGAGTCGGAAATTGGTTAAGCGACGTGTACGATTTTCTCCACCATAAGGAGCTTGTTGTGTAGTGAACTCTCGAGTAAGGAGTACTCGAGGAGTGGAGTAGGAACGAGGAGTGAGCTTCGTTGCCGAACCACTATAAATCCTTGGTGTTCGGTTTGATCTTTCTTTACCCTTAACTCTTTACATTCTTTATTCTTTATGCATATACATGTGTTAGTACTAGATTAGTTACACTATCATTCTTTATTCTTTGTGGATATATTTTTGTTAGTATTAGTTTAACTACACTATCATTGTTCATATTGTGCATAAGAAGATTTCACATATTTCCTCAAGCCTAAGTTTTTGAAAAAGGATTTTTGGAAACCATATTTTAACAAGTAAATATAAGAAACTATTCAACCCCCCCTTCTAGTTTCTACAAAGTCGAAGCTCGTGAAATCAAATTAATAAAAGTTCACACAGATGATAACGTAGCTGATCCTTTTACTAAGACTTTGCCTAGAAGAAAGGTCACTAAACATGCCAAAAGAATTGGGCTTCAATTAGCTAGTGATTTCATGCAAATCTGTGATTAGTATTTGGACAAAGGATGTTAAGACATTATTATTTAATGAAATAAAGTTCGGGTTACGTTTATTCTTGTTTTTTAATTTTGTATCCTATTTTACATGTTTTTTAATCAGTGAATATTATTTATTCTAAATGTCCGTTGTCGATTAATAATATGGGAGTATTATTAAATTAAGACAAATCTAAATTGTGATAGAATATACTTGAAAGTATATTAATGTGTTAACATATCAAATTTAGATGACATTCGATAAATTGAAAATATGACTTATCCCAATTAGATGATTATACTTTATGGATCTTTGTATATCATAAATAGTTATCCACAAACCTGAGATACCAGGAAACTGTCGTGTATATAGTGCATTTCTATGAAATAATCTAACGATATACGTAACTGGTGGCTATAAGGGTTATTTTTAGAAGTGTTGCAAAATTCATAAGTTTTGCTTGTAGTCAATATGGAATTTGTTTCCTCCAAATTTGTTTGGAGTTTAATACAGTTGGGCCCCTTGTGGGATTAGTAAGATGTTTGTGTGGACGCACCCAAAGTCGTTCTAAACTATGTTTAGAAATTTTGGTAATCTTGTTAAATTTGATGAACGAGAAATAGAATGGTTAATGAAAGGAATGACTAAGATTCATATCCTTATTAACGTTGTATTAGAAATGAAAGGATAATAATAATGATGAATCAGTAAAAGGTTTATCTAGGAGACATTACTCGAGTCGTACTAGAGGCATCGGCATGTAACTAGACGCTAACCGATGTGATCACACTATTTTACATATGTCCAAGTGGGAGTTGTAAGTTTATGGACGTAAATTTAATAGTCGTGTGTTAGGATCGAGCTCGAGATTACGGGATTGCACACAATACGTAAAGAGTTAATTTTATTAATACATGTATTCATACGTTTATTAATTAAATCGAGCTTTAAATTTTTAACCGTCGTTAAATTTAGGAGTTAAGGACTAACGGTTAAACTTGGATATTTAACGAGAGGAAAAGAAGACTCCGGAACACCCTTGTGGGTGGGCCGACAGTCGGTGGACAAAAAGAAGGGGGAGAAAGATTTCTTACCTTTTTTGTGTTTATCTTGGAATACAAGTTTAGAGAGCCTATATAAACACATCAAGCTTTCATAATTTTCACCCCGCTTCCTCCTCTCTTCTCTCTTGCGATAGACTCAATCTCATTATACATTGTATCTTGGATCGATTAACAAAACGGTAAGGGGTTAATTATTGATCCGTCATAAACCCTAATTGGTGATCCGTTCTTATCTTGTGGAATCTCATTAGGTAAAAGGTATGTAACCTAATTCGATTAATTATGAATGTGTTATTATGATCTTATTAAATTACTTCTACTATTACGTGCTTTAATCTTTGTTTAAATTTTTAATAATTGTATCAAAGCCGTCATTATATAAATCTGATGTTGAAATCCTAATTTTATCGAGTAAGCATGTGCCTCCTTTCCTTCTCCAATAGCCGAACCATCGCTACAAAGCATTAATCACCCCCAACAAGCGTAAACTCACTAGCAACCAACCCATTAGCATGCATTTTCGAAAACAACTCCAATGATTTCCGACAATCCCCACCCTGCGCATAGCCAGTAATCATCGCAGACCATGTAATAGTATTCTTACTACTCGAAAACTCAAACGCCCTTAACCGCCTCATCCAAACTCCCACATTTTGAATACAATCAATGTAACGTGAGTACGTGATAATATGCCAATATCTCTTCAAGATTTGATATTGATCACAGAATAATGCATGGTAGGACTTGGTCCAACTAAGCAAGCAATGAAACTATACTTCATGCTCATTATTTATGTCAACTGGAAAATACTTCAAGAAACATAATGCTTGAAAATTGAAATATTATTTCGTTTTTTAAAGACATGGATAATGTATGGCATGGCGAAATATTTAAACAAACAATCTTAGCTAAAAATTGTACCCATACATGTTTCAAAAATTTTGATAGGCCAAACATGTCAAGATAATGTGCATTATGTAAATCACCATCCCATAACTTTATTTGGGTCTTTTACGTGGTTGAAAAATGTTGTACTTGTTCAAAGGAACTGCTGAGTGATACGACTAAAAACTTGTGCATATAGCCCAATAATATGAAAAAAAAAGCTAAAAGCATAAGGTATAATTTGATGTTTTCGTGATGAAGCATGGAAAAAATACATGTCATATCATATTTTCTTTCGTAACATCATACTCCCTCCGTCTTAAAACTATAGTCCCATTTTAATTTTTTCGGTCTTTTCTTCCAACTTTGATCTTAAATAGTTTTTTTTTTATATACACTTAATGAAAAATATATCAATCAATTAGTTTTTCAACGTATTTTCATTGTTATAATTGTTATTTAAGTACTATATAACACAAATAAAAATATTTAAGGTCAAATTTGAAAAAGAAAGACCGAAAAAATCAAAATGTGACTATAATTTTGGGACGGATGGAGTAATTAACTAGAACACGAAAAACCTTTCTTTTTGATTAATACCACAAATTCTGGTATTATAATAACCTAAGTTTTCAAAAAGAAATACTCGACAACGCGTGAACACGAAAACACGAAGGTCGGTGTGGTTTCTCGCGCGATCGTTTCGCGTTTTCAGGGACGATTTGGGCTGGTAAGTATGACATGAAGCATGAAAGCTACCCACGATGTGATTTCTGACGTTTTTGAAAGTGGAGTTGTCGCGACGCCACCGTTACGAGAGCTCTAGAAACAAAAATAGAAATTCATAGCATTCTGTGTTTGAAAGGAATAAACTACATAAATATTTCTATACCAATATAATCACAAACCAAACTTATTATATGTCAATTTGACACAGGGCAAGACTAGTGAAGGTGGGTTTACATCACAAAGTCCACTTTGACTTGGCACCGAGATCTTTCTTGATCGAGATTTTTAGTAAACTTTAGCCTTATTTATAGCTTGTTACTATATTCCAATTTGCAAAACATCACAGCTTTAACAAATATGGAAGGTTTCAAACACTTCAGCCACCCACACAATCTTAAGTTCCACAAAAGCTTGGAAGGTGCACAACTCAATTGTACCGATGCAACTTTCCTTGCACCGGTACCCCGGTCTACTCGTGCCGTGCATGCAAATACTTTCTTCACGAACAATGCTTTAATTCATCACGGTCGTTAGCTCATCCGTTGCACCCCGATCATCCTCTCTCGTTATTCCCTATTTCAACACACGCCGGGGGATCCTTTTTATGTGACTCGTGCCAGAAAGCTGGCACGGGTTTTTGTTTTTCTTGCGCGGCATGTGAGTTTGATCTTCATGTCCATTGTGCTTATGATGAACTTAACCCTAAACCGCGCACCATTCCTTTACCAAACACGATTAAAATAAAATCACACCCGGATCACGAATTGCAGTATCTCTCCAAGCCGCCACCTGAGTATATCGGTACCTGTTCATGTGACGTGTGTGGTACTGATTGTGACGCGAACACTGAAATGTATCACTGCCAATGCGGGTACGATGCACATGTAGAGTGTGTTAACTTGCCCGAAACAGTCAAACGCGAAGATCATGAACATGAACTTGCATTACTTCACGTAAATCCTTACCCGGAGTGTGTATGCGATGTTTGTGGATGTGCAATAGCACAAAGCAACTGTATGTATGAGTGTAAGCCATGTGATTATGCTACACACGTTAAATGTGTAACAGCAAAGGTTTCGGAGAAACCACCAATGGATGCTATGACATTTCAGGTAGAAATGTTCAAATTACAGAATCAGATGAAAATACATCAAATGGCTATGGATACAAGGTTTTTGGGTACTTTGGGGTACTATCCTAATCGTCACTATCGATACTAGCTAATGGTTATATCCAGAATTGGTCGTCGCATAATAACGTCGAATTTGTGTGTTATTGTTTTCGTTAAGTTTTTATTTACTGTCAATTAGAATTAAAGTGTGCTGGTTTTTATTCTGTGGATCGAATAATGTTTAAGAGTTTGTTCACAAAAGATGTACGCTTCTATAAAAAGATGCCATTAGTCTTTGACGATTTGACTTGACTTTACTCGATTTTATCAAAGTTAACAAGAAAACAAGATAAGTGATTAATTCAACCAATCTCTCTTTTATTTTTTTAAACTGTTTCAGGTTACAACTTCAAATGTGGTACTTGGATTGTGATCAGTACTTACAAAAGAAAACACTTGTAAATCAATCATCTTAACAACAAGATCAAATCACACAAACAATCTCAATGAACTAAACAAAACTCAAACATTGAGATCAACAATGGCTATCGAGAGACTAAACAGAATAACAAGAATGACCTAACAACTATGAGAAAACGATAAATATATAGCAAACGATTACGGCTTTACTCACCTTTAGCCCACTTGTCATAATAAGTCCCGGCATTATAAGAAACCTGCAAAAATAACACCAAACTCCAAAACATAAAAAGTATTAAAAAATATTTACCTTTCTTATCCTCACAGTTTGGTAGAATTGTCACAAGCAACTTATACTTTTAATAAACTACATTATTTATTTGATTTGTAAATTATGCAGCTGTGATAAGAAACAACAAACGATAACCAATTCTGTCATAAGACATAAATTAGGTAACTACAACATTAATGGGTATCATGGTCGGTGTGTTTTCCGATTAGTTTTTTTCCGGACTGGTTTGCCAGGGGACAAGGTCTCAGCGTCATCTTCGAAAATAGTTTAATTTGGCATGTCTGGTGTCATCAACCGGATCAACGGGGTCGGACGTATCCCACCTCGATAATGCCCACGCCCCATCATGAGCAAACACATTTCTTTTTTACTCATCACGATATGCTTGCCTAACACGGGTCATAAACTCAACCTCGTTTTTCCCGCTTTTACTCAGACGTTTTTAATGTTTGTAGAAAGTGTTTAACTTTTGGCAATTACCATTCAATGTTTCCCATTTCACGTCAACAGATCCTTGGTACGTTTGTGATGAGAAGTTTTGCGGAACTTGTTAAGAACATTGTTTTTTTTAACAGCAAGTTATTAGTTAATGATTCGAGCTTATATTGATATCTAACTGGGCAGCATGAAAGCATTGAACTTTTCGTCTTAGGGCCTTAGGGAATAAACCAAACTCCTGCTTCTACTTTTATTTCGCCCCAGAAGATCTATGATAAGACTTAAACTTGAGAAATCTCCAAATATACCTCTCTTTGATAAGAACCTTGTACTAAAATGATTCTTCGTTTTGGTCAATTTCGACCTCGTTATCCTCAAAAACACCAATATGACACTCGCCAGTAAACTATCATCGTTCGACATCCAACTGTGGTGAGACCGTGCTTGTTCCTCGGTTATGTCGATTGTCGTAGGCAATAACAGAGCTAGAAATTTTTTCGTGAGAGGGCTGAAACAAATATTTTTTTCTGAAATACATCAAGATGATTAATTGATGATGTACTATTATGAGTATTGTAACACCCCCAATTTCGGTCATAGCAGCGGAAGGGTCATTGGGTGTTACTATCATGGTTCAATCTCATAATCATAGAAAACCGCTCAAAACGAGTCATTTTAATAAACATCCATTCATTTTCATTCAATAAAAGTACAATTTCATACACGATCCCAGATGATTGAAAAAGTTTACAAAGTGCAGTAAATGGTAAAAATCCTTTGAATGGATATAATTTATAAAAGCGGGCCAAAACATTTCAATTATGCAAACTTCACGAAACCGCCTTTCTCGAGTGCCTTCCCTATGGACCTGAGACAAAACATACTAAAAAGTCAACAAAATTGCTGAGTGAATCTATAGAGTTTAAAGTATAAAATCGAACACAAGTATTCAAAATAACCTTCCATGGTTAATAATTCATCGAAAGACAATTATGTTGTACGGACATAATTATCAGTGTCATTACATAAGCCTCATGACATTTAACGTTAACATATATTATTTCAGCCCAACACACCTAGCCAAGTGCGTATATTTCTCTTATACAATGCATCCGATGTTTCATTACTAGTGTATCAGAACACCACGCGATAGCTACTCGCGACCGGACTGGGCGTCACCCCGACAGATCTATCCATAGTATTAGCGTTATGTTAATGCAAGTAATGCCTAAAAACATTATTAGTGTTAACTAATCTTTCTTAGTTTTGATCACAACAAACCATACAACACATTTAGTGTAGAAACACAAAATGAATTATTTAACTAACACTATCATCAAGGTAATAATCATATCACTAACCTTTCTTAATCATACTTAGTGACCATAAAAATGATTATCCTTAAAACTCACTTTTGTTAATAAGACAAAAGACTTTTTAATAAACTTTCTTTTTTAGAAAATGTTTTATTAAAATGGAAAATGAAAATTTGAAAATGGCATATTCCAAATGCTGTTAGAATATCCTTTGAAGGGTTCAAATACCTCAGATATTCCCACCCCACTAAAAGACAAAAACGGAGCGGAGTCTAGTGGCGGTACCTTAAGTACCTACGCGGTACCTTAGCAATATGGTACCGCGGGGTGAGATAAGGTACCGCGCACAGTAGCCGTTATAGATCCGTTGTAACTTTGTCTCCTTTAAATAGTGAGTCAAATCTCTTTTTCCAGCAAGCCTCTTGGACGTTTTTCTCAGCCCTTTTTCTATTTTCTATAGCATAATCATTAGTAAATGATCACTTAATTTGTTAAGGATGTTTACATATGATTATCCTCTTGATCCCCTCCTTTACCATGTCCAATGAGAAGATCACTCACTCACTAGTGTAGTGACAAAGATGAATTTATGAGCTAGTCATATTCATCATGATACCTTTTTGTTTTAGGTCAATCCAATGTATTTATGAATACTTGGACTAGTTATGTTCATCCAATTTATTTGTGAATACTTGGATTTGTTGTGTACATCCATTGCATATGTGTTTGCTTGGATTTGTGTTGTGTAAATCCAAGCTACAAGTGTGTACTTGGATAAGTCTAGTTGAGTTGTAATAGATTTGATTAGGAGTTCTCACTAAACTATAAAGTGATGTGGTTGTGTCTTGTGAGTTCTCACTAAACTTTAAAGTGATTAGTAGTTGTGTTGTGTGAAGTTCTCACTTAGCTTCAAAGTGAAGAGTCGTGAAGATTGGTTCTAGCTTTCGATTAGAACTCGACATCTAGCCTTGTGTCGTAAAATGGTAAAGTAGGCAACGTCGTGAAGATTGGTTCTACCTTAAGATTAGAACTCGACATCTAGCCTTGTGTCGTTAAATTGTGAAGTAGGCAACGTCGTGTAGATTGGTCCTAGCTAAAGATTAGGTCTCGACATTTAGCTTAGTGTCGGAAAATAATGTAAGCAACGATGTAAGGTTTTCTCCGCCGAGAAGGGAGCTTGTGGATATAGTGGAAATCTCGAGTAGGTGTACTCGAGGAGTGGAGTAGAAACGAGGATAGAGCCTCGTTGTCGAACCACTATAAATCTTGGTGTCTTCTCACTAGGTTGTCTCCTTCCTTGCTCTTTACTTATTCCATTATCATTATACTTGCTTATTATTCTTGCTAGTGCATTTCAATTGAACCTAATCATTATGCAACTTAGCTTTAAGTAAAAGATAGTTTTGATACAAACCAAATTGAAAGCAATTTTAATTTGGTCACCAATCGAAGAGAAACTATTCAACCCCCCCTTCTAGTTTCTACAATTGGTATCAGAGCGATGGTCACTCAAGATCTTTGAAGTATATTGTACTTTAAAACTTGGATCGATCCATTGTCTCCTCAAATTAGAAGGTCTAGTTGTACTAAAGTTTCTCTTTGGTCAAAACTATGTTTTCTTTGAAAAATAGGTCTTTTAATTGATAATATTGCATCCCACTTAAGATTAGTAGCCTTTATGCATTTTAGATATACTCTTGAAATGTATCTACTAGTGTGCATCTTGCTTTGTGTAGGTACGCATGCAGATCAATCACTTAATTGGTTGTGGATTGAGTTACTTGCACTTGTAGAAGAATCATCTTCATTGATCTTTAACATCTTTGAGTGATGATACCAAGATGATTGGGAATGATACTAGTCCTTGAAGACTTAGTACTCATCATAGTCATTGATTGGGCATAGCACTTATTCCTTCATGGATTGCTCTTTGTGGCCAAGGTACGCTTTCGTTCTCCCACACGCCCTTTGATCATTCTTTTCATCATTACTTGACTATGTGCTTGTTCTCGGCATCCTTGCCTTGACATTTATTTGTGATTTGTGCTTCTTTTCCTTTATCCTCTCAAACCTTCATTGCTTGGTTACTTGACTCACTATGGTGATGTAGAGTGAGTTAGTAGAAGCTTAAAGTATCAAGCATGATTTCTATGGTTTACACCCATACGGTTAGTAGGCCCTTTGTGGGAGAGAAAGTGAATTAATACCTTGCTCATATTTTTGTTTAGACTAAGACTATTATTGAAAGTGATCTTAGTCTATACTTGAATAATTGCTTTGTGCTTATTCATTACCAAAGCCGTTTAACGTTTCGCCGGAAAGGCACGTCTTAAACCACTATATATGACACAAGCTCCTCGTTACCACTATTTGAAGACGGTCATTAATCCCTTGAGCATTGATCCTAGTCTTGATTCACTTCCCTTGATTTCTCTCCACTTAGTCGTTTTGCTACGAGTAGTCGTTTGTCCGTTTCGGTTCTTTTCGATCTTGATTTAACTCGTAATCCTTCGTTAAGGCATATTGCTTAGTGTTATGATGATCCAATGATATTCTAAAAGGCTCATGATTTAATTTTAAGTATTTTAGAAAAACTGGATTTTCAAAATTTGGCGTTTTTTCAGAGATAGAAACCTGCCTCTACAGGCGGTTCCTTATCTCCGCGGCTCAAACCCGCGGTTCCTTATCGATAAGGTACCACGGGCAGTAACTTTTGTCAGAGCGCCAGTTTGTGTTTTTTATTCTTTTTCAAACCAAACTCTCTCTCTCCCAAAAACACACAGCCGACGGGTTTTACTTTTTCCACCATTGTTGAAGCTTCCAAAACCTTCAATCACTCAAATTAATTGATTCCAAGTTGTGGGTTTCACTCATCCATCATCTAACATCAATTAATTGTAAGTATTTTCTTTCAATTTCATCTATTTTGTTCTAGGGTTCATCCTTTCATAATTGGGAATTTTTAAAATTGAAATTGAATTAAAACCTTAATAGGAATGTGGGTTGACATGGTAATCTTACTATGATTCCTTAGGTTGATATTCATTAAGATTTCACTAAAACCCACTTGTAGAACAAATCCGAATTTAGGCTAAATGATTTTGGTTGAATGATGGATTTGAGATGAACCCATGAACAAGTAGGTAATGACATTGTTAATGCTTACCTAAAAACCTTGTTTTGAAAAACCAATGTTCTAAGTTCATTGTTGATCGAACATAGTTCATATGTTCTTGGTAAATAATGGAATAGCTACATTGTGAACATGAGAATGATATGGATTCAATCCTTTGTTTGTCAAGAAATTGATATAACACATTCTCATATTCTTTGTTTGTTGATTTTAATTTTTCATATGAGTGATTGGATAGATATTTTCGTGTTTAGGTACTTGTCATGTCTTCAAGATATCAAAAAGATCACGAACGAACACGAGCATACATGCCCTCTCACCCTCTTTTGATTCACTCTCACAAAAACTCGTCTAAGTCTCTCGAACATTGTTGTTTCCATGAAGGACGCGTTGTTTGTTCCAATTTCACAAATGAGTTTATTCGCTTCATGTTTAAATCTATTGGGTTTGATTGTCTTATTGATATCGATGAGCCAATATTTCCTTCGTTTCTTATGGAGTTCTTTAGCTCATTCACATTGATAAGCATCAATAATGGTTTGTCTATACGATTTTCCATTATGGGGAAAATCATTATTTACACTCTTGAAGAATTCGGTGATATTCTTGGAGTGCCATCTAATGGTCAATGTCGATTCACCGATGCTTGGAGTTTAGACTCTTTAGAATCGACCCCTATTGATGCTCATTATGTGACCGTGCTTCCAACTCCTTCGGACATCATTCATACCATTTCTAAACCTCGTGAGCATCCTATTCATGGTAAATTTCAACGAGTTGTTCGAACTCTCTCTCCTTGGGAATTACTATCTAGTGATATTAATGATTTCATGTCTCCTTGGGCTGAAATCATTAGGGAAAATGCAATGTGTCTTGATGGGAATCGGGATTTAGTACCCGCTTGTCTTGCACACATGTTGTGTTGTGTTGCCACCACAACTCCTTACAATCTCGCATTTTTCATAGCTAGAAGAATTAGGTTTGTTACTCTTGAGCCTAAGTCAAGTCTTCCCTATGGAATGCTTCTTTCTCGTCTTCTTAGAAGAGTCCTTATTGACTTTCCGTCTCTTCTATCTTCACCCTATCACTCCGTTGATCATGTCATGTCTCCCATTCAAGGGAACATTTCACCGGAGATCAATGTGAACTCGTGTCAAGTCGAAAATACTTCTCAAGAAGAGTCTTCTAGTAACCCTCCTTCAAACTTCATTAACTTCATGTCCTCTTCAATCTCCATCTTGTCCTCCCATGAAGTTGATTCTGACTATCAATTTTATCTCAATCATCTTCTTCGAGAACGCCTCAGAAGTGAATCAAGGAATTAGATGTTATGCTCATAGTGACTTGCAACACTCATCTAGGATGTTTTCATGACTCTCTTCTCTTCATTTGGTTATGTATTAACTTATGCTTGGATTATTATTTTCTTTGATCCTTAATGTTAATTATGCCTTCATGTTTGTGTTTTACATTGCTTTGTGCATGCCTTTTGATAGTTAGCTTATTAGATTATGATCTGTAGTTAACTTTGGCTTGTGAAACCTTTGGGAAAAATCTGGGTTTATCAAAAACTGGAATGGGAAATTTTTGAAAACCTTCTGGTCGCGGTTCCATATCGACCCGCGGTTCCTTATCGATAAGGTACCGCCGGTCCTAGATAAGGAACCGCCGGCCACTGTGCACGACAGCATCTTTGCTTTACACTGTTTTCTTAATTTTGTGTAAACCTTGCATGATTTTCAGTAATAAACTGCACATTTCCTAAACTAGGGTATCTAAATTCATTATTCACCTAAAATGATTTTAACCCATTACTAGTTTGGATCATCCCCTCAACCATTTAAACCCACCTTGTTTGCCATGTTCTTCACACATCAAACATACTTCCCTAAACCTTAAACCACCCTAATCAACCATGGTGTGTACCAAAACCTCAAACACTTCCAAGACCTCCACCCCAAGAAAAACACTCAAAATAAGGGTTAAGGTAGCTAAGCCTAACTCTTCACCTTTCCTCACACCTAAGAATGAGAATGTTCCTATCCTCATTTCTTCATCACCTTCCCCACCTCTTGCACCATACAAGACTTCTTCCACCCATGGTACTAACCACTCCATTGGTTCTACCTCCTCTCCATTCAATTCTAGAATGAATGAGCTTTCTTCACCCTTCACTCTAAGTGCACCCTTAGAAGTGACCACACAACCTCAACCAATCCAAAGCATTCCTTTTGGGAATGACTTTGATGAATTTTGGTGACTTCACCATTTACCCCTCACAACTCACCAATTTCACCAACCTTGGAGAATTTTCCTCCACACTCACCCATTTCCCCTTTGAGGAACATGCCTCCACTTTTACCCTCTTCACCCTTGGAGAACTTGCCTCCTCCACCTCCACCCAACTCAAACATCCCAATTTTAGGTGTCCCTCTTTCCCTCCTCTTGGGTGATCCTTACTTTGGGTTTCAACAAACTCATGGTCCTAGATGTCCATGTTGTCTCTACAACCACTTCCTCATCCAAAACCTAAGGATGGATATGTATGGACTACATAGGGGTTTGCAAGATTTCTTGCTTGGTTTGTTCTCCATGCCTCCTCCTAGGAGATGAATGATGGAGTTCTTTTAATAAAGATTTTCAACAACAAGCCAAAGAAAACCACCTATATAGATTTAATGATAAGCTAGTTATGTATTAGTTAGTTTTATTTATCTTTGTACTTGTTTCACTAATGAATGTTTCGTGTTGTTGACTTATGGATTTAGCTTTGTGGGATTCTATCCTTTTGTGCACACTAATCAACTTTAATTTGAAATTAAAATTGAACCTAAATCTATCACAACCCCTAAACTTGACTAAAATTGGTTTAAAATGATATCTAAATTATTTTGTCGTCCTTTGTCAAGACATTCTTTGTGAATGTGTTGCTTTATGCAACCCTAGCATATTTTGGTTCTAATAGAGGTAAAATTCCAAGATTTGCAACTTTTTGAAAAAGTCTTAGTTTTTCCCAAAACCCAGGAAAAACATGGTTTAAAGTCCACTGGACGCGGTTCCTTAAGGACCCGCGGTTCCTTAGTGATATGGAACCACCGACCCATATAAGGTACCGCGGCCAGAATGTGGCTTTTGACGATTTTTTTTGGTCAAAACTTATAAAACCCTATTCCCAGTCAAGATTCCTTGTTTACTCAAATTGACTAAACATTCCTTGACACTACACATTTTGTATTCAAATTCTTACCTTGATTACATTTTACTTATACCCCAACCTTGAGATTTCATTCTCACACCTTCCTAACCTTGAGAATTCATTCTCACATAACCTTGAGATATCATTCTCACACTCTCACAATGCCTAACTCCTACATTCCTAACCTTGACATTTCTTTGTCACAACCCCACTCACCCAAAGCTTCCTCATCCAAGCTTTCAAAGAAACCGAAAATCTCGTTTCGACCCGTTTGGGTTAAGAAGAATGAACCATCTTCGTCCAAACCACCCAAAAAACCTACCTTCTCTCCAATAAAGTATTGGAATGAGACTTATTCCATAAACCCCATCACCGGAGCAAAAGAAAATGTTCCACCCCCAACTCAATGACCTTTCCACCTTCCCAAACCTCACAAGGCATTGTGAAAACACTCCCAAACCCTTTAGCCCACCACCACCAAACCCTAAGTTTGATGTCATACCCCCATCAAACGATTTTGTGTTGCATCATGGATCCTCGTGTGATTGTTGCCGATTTCAACAAATTGAACTTGCTCATGTGTATGAGAAGTTAAATTTTCTTGAATTCCTCCTAACTCGACCTCCTATTCAAGTTTTCGTTCCGGTGGACAAAACTTCGAATGATGCATCGTCGTCTTTTTAGCTTTATTTTATTTCTAGCAATCTTGGAAAATATCACTATTAGACTAGCTTATGCTTAGTGGTTTATTTTCCATATTTATTGCTTTTAGATACTCATACTATGTGTATGACTATCTTCTTTGTTGTATTATTTTTTTTAACCTTTGTGTTATTTGTGTGCTATCTAATTAGTTCTCTTTTTGAGTTGATCTTGGTTAAATTTTTACAATTGCTTATGGGTGATTCCATCAATTCTAAAGCTTTAACCCATTGACAAGCTTATCATCTTTATTATATTGAAGTTTGATTTTGTCAATTACCTCTTTGGACATACTTAGCAAAATACTTGCTTCTAATTTGAGATCTCTTCTCTTTCTCCCTCTCAAGTTACTTAGTAGGTAGTGATCATATATACATTGGTGTTTCTTTCCTTTCTACTAACCTTTGTGTAGCATGTCACCTTAGCTCACAAACTTGGTGCCCCAAGCAAGGGGGAGAAACCACCAAGGGGGAGCTACTAGCAAAGTTCGATGCACTTCAAAGACTTATGCTAACCTTTTTGCTACGACAAAGGGGGAGAAATGATAGTGATAAACTAGTTAATAATTTCATAGTTTGTGTTTCTACGTAAATGAGTTTATCGTTTGTCGTAATCAAAAAGGGGGAGATTGTTAATGCAAGTAATGCCTAAAACATTATTAGTGTTAACTAATCTTTCTTAGTTTTGATCACAACAAACCATACAACACATTTAGTGTAGAAACACAAAATGAATTATTTAACTAACACTATCATCAAGGTAATAATCATATCACTAACCTTTCTTAATCATACTTAGTGATCATCAAAATGATTATCCTTAAAACTCACTTTTGTTAATAAGACAAAGACTTTTTAATAAACTTTCTTTTTTAGAAAATGTTTTATTAAAATGGAAAATGAAAATTTGAAAATGGCATATTCCAAATGTTGTTAGAATATCCTTTGAAGGGTTCAAATACCTCAGATATTCCCACCCCACTAAAAGACAAAAAACGGAGCGGAGTCTAGTGGCGGTACCTTAAGTACCTACGCGGTACCTTAGCGATATGGTACCGCGGGGTGAGATAAGGTACCGCGCACAATAGCCGTTATAGATCCGTTGTAACTTTGTCTCCTTTAAATAGTGGGTCAAATCTCATTTTCCAGCAAGCCTCTTGGACGTTTTTCTCAGCCCTTTTTCTATTTTCTATAGCATAATCATTAGTAAATGATCACTTAATTTGTTAAGGATGTTTACATATGATTATCCTCTTGATCCCCTCCTTTACCATGTCCAATGAGAAGATCACTCACTCACTAGTGTATTGATAAAGATGAATTTATGAGCTAGTCATATTCATCATGATACCTTTTTGTTTTAGGTCAATCCAATGTATTTATGAATACTTAGACTAGTTGTGTTCATCCAAGTTACTTGTGAATACTTGGATTTGTTGTGTACATCCATTGAATATGTGTTTGCTTGGATTTGTGTTGTGTAAATCCAAGCTACATGTGTGTACTTGGATAAGTCTAGTTGAGTTGTAATAGATTTGATTAGGAGTTCTCACTAAACTATAAAGTGATGTGGTTGTGTCTTGTGAGTTCTCACTAAACTTTAAAGTGATTAGTAGTTGTGTTGTGTGAAGTTCTCACTTAGCTTCAAAGTGAAGAGTCGTGAAGATTGGTTGTAGCTTTCGATTAGAACTCGACATCTAGCCTTGTGTCGTAAAATGGTGAAGTAGGCAACGTCGTGAAGATTGGGTCTACCTTAAGATTAGAACTCGACATCTAGCCTTGTGTCGTTAAATTGTGAAGTAGGCAACGTCGTGTAGATTGGTCCTAGCTAAAGATTAGGTCTCGACATTTAGCTTAGTGTCGGAAAATAATGTAAGCAACGATGTAAGATTTTCTTCGCCGAGAAGGGAGCTTGTGGATATAGTGGAAATCTCGAGTAGGTGTACTCGAGGAGTGGAGTAGAAACGAGGATAGAGCCTCGTTGTCGAACCACTATAAATCTTGGTGTCTTTCCACTAGGTTGTCTCCTTCCTTGCTCTTTACTTATTCCATTATCATTATACTTGCTTATTATTCTTGCTAGTGCATTTCAAATTAACCTAATCATTATGCAACTTAGCTTTAAGTAAAAGATAGTTTTGATACAAACCAAATTGAAAGCAATTTTAATTTGGTCACCAATCGAAGAGAAACTATTCAACCCCCCTTCTAGTTTCTACACGTTCTTTCGATTAACAACTCACCATTCATGGGTCTTTTAAGGCTAAAACTAACTTATGTAATAACTTTCATCTAAGCATACAATCGGGTATCTTGTGTTCTATTTTAAAATAAATAGGGTTTACTACAACTTCTGGTTGCGCCCATTCATGGCTTTACAGCAACTCTTGTTGTACCCTTCATTTTCAATAGATACTTTACAAGCAAATAGAACTTACACAACTTTTAGTTGCACCATTCAATTGGTTTACCGCAACTTATAGTCGTACTCTTTATTTTTAATAAAACAAGCATGTTATCCCCCTTGCAGGTTTCTAAAACAATTAAATAATTTAAAAGCGAGGCTATAAACTCACATTAGCCAATAGTGGTAATGAGACGATCGTCGACGATTAGTGATGCCCGTTTAAACACGAAAACCGCAACCTACCAAATAAGGCGCGTTCGTTAATAATCGACTCAAGTATAAATCATACTTAAATAATACAAAACTCAAAATTACAAAACCATGACAATCCCGAAAAATTAACAATACAAGTGATATTACTATACCCTTTTATTCAACACTATACGTTAAATACTTACACTCTTGACATTGACCCATCATAAGACGCCAAGTCAACGCAAGTAAACTTATCACTTTACTTCACTCGGACCAGTAGCTAAGTCATTGATATAATGACTAAACACTTGAGTAAATCACCATGTCCAATAGTGAATACTCCACTCACGCCACACAATCATTGAACTACGTGTCCAAAATATAAGTCAGCATGTACACTCCAAATGTACACACCAATCTACCATATCTAGACTTGTCCGATTTAAACGAAACTTGGTGACAAACTCACACATAATATGAATAAGACTCATTTCAAATTTCATTCAAAAATATTACTCCTAAGACCTTCTGCCCGAAACATCTTTGTGTTATAAAAACCGGATAGATTTACGTCTTCAACTCGTAAAACCAATTTGACATATCCAGACAATTCAGTTTACAAAGCCAACACTCGGGTTTGAAAATAGACTCATGACCTGAGGTTTAGAGACTTATAAAAGCCCTTGACTATCTTTAAAACTCATTTTATAGTCCCCGAGATTCGATCCAAATATCGACAACAACTATATATTGTGCCGATACTCGTCTTCCGGTACAGGAATAGTCAAACTATCATAACTTCTCGCTCATTTGGTGCTAGAAGCTCTACTTTATATAAAATTGAAGCTAATCAAATTCTCTACAAGAATATCCAATTAGTTTAATATCAACACAGCCTTAAGGTACCCAGAACTAGCCTTTTACCTACTGATCTAAATTGACTATCTACAAAAACAATTTTTCAAGCCATTCCAACCAATTTTCTACTCATCCTAACACCCTATAATCACCCACTTTCAACCAAATCACTTGTATAATTCATAAAAATAAAAACCCAAATCAAAAATCAAACTTTTATTATCAAAATAACATGATCTTTACATGATCATCACATGCATAATCATAAAATACCTTCAACAAATTATTGTTTTTATCAAAAATCAAAACATCATGCATGTGGGTAAATTTGGTATAGATGTGATCACCTTTTGAAAACTAAGATGTGACTTTTGTTAGATTTTAACAAATCAAAGTAGAAATCAAAATTTTTGGGGTGTTTTGTTCTTGGTTGTGGATGACAAAAGATTGGGGGTGGAGAGATGTGTGTGAAAAAGTTTGTAAAAATGAGTTGCTAGTGGAAATAGTTAGGTAAAATTAGTTTATATAGTGTTGAAAGTTGAAGGTATATTTTTTCATTCTTGCAATCTTGTGGATTATAAAGCAATTAAGTATTTTAAAGGGTAGAAAATGACTATTATTCAAATATGAAAATATTTACGGGACTCGGGTTTCGTAAAAAAATACTTTTCAAAAGTTAAAACGCTTCATAAACATAATAATATAGTTTCGACACGACTTAAAACGTAATTAAATCGAAAACGTCAAATATTAAATATCGAGACAATCGATAATAAAACATAAATTTTTGGGCATTCGTCGGTATCGTGATCACTAGTAGTTTTCGTCATTCGTTAAAACGTAAAGCACGTGAAACAAAATAAATACAATAAAATCATTCTTATGATACTTTGAGAATAAAATATCGACACCTAACGTATTTCTTGCCGGGTTTCATCTAAACGATATTCTTACGTTAAGTTTCAAGCTATAAACTTCTCAGTTAGCCGATAATTTAAAATTCTCATTAAAGTGAACATATAATACTTAACAGTTGAGATTAAAATATCGACCTGAAATTGACGGATTGTCACATCATCCCCACCAAATTGGGATCTTCGTCCCGAATATCAACTTGCGTTCTTCCTCGATCACTCATTGAAATCAAAGAGATAAATGTATTTTGGTCCTCGTCTTGAGTTCCATCAGGCTTCACACTAGGAATTCGACTTTGCTTGAGTTGCCTAACTTCCTTATTGATAATATCAACAAGTTCTTTGATGAAATGCAACTTACCGTCGATTCATACTTCATCAAGAGGGATAATAAGATCTTTGTCAGAAAGAAATTTCTTTAGGTTTAACATATTAAAAAGTATTTTGAATTCCTTGTAACCCTCGAGGTAATTTAAGTTTTCTTGCCACCGGACCTACACTCGATATTATCTCGAATGGTCTAAACATAACGAGGACTTAACTACACCTTTTCCATGGTGATAGCTTTGGAATAACTTTTCTACCTATCTCGATTTCCAAAGTTTTTCGTTTCACATTATAATAACTTCTATGTCTACTATGAGTGGTTAACAAACGATCCTTAGTTCGGGCGATCAACTTATTTATCGGAATGAAATGAGCAGAGTCAATCAATCAACATTGACATAAATTGAATCATATTCAAACTGAGTTTCCAAGAGCTTAACAATGAATCCATTGTAATTTGCTCTTACCTCCCAAATGATAACGAATAACAGAATCGTAATCATTTAAAGGCTTATTTATCTCCTTTTTATTCCATAATACATTGTAGGATCTTACTATCGGTGGATACCGTACATTTAATTAACGTCTCCATAGACAAGGAGTAAAAATCACCACACCCAAATATAAGTCGTGGGTTGAGTAGTTTCCCCATTCATCCTAAGTTTCCTAGAAGCATACACAAATGAAAACAGCTCTAAATCCTTTAAGGGATGTATCACGATCAATAACAAAATCTTTACTTTTTTCGGGTAACAATAAGATCGGCGTGCTGCAGAGTTTTCTTTTCATGGTTTGAAAAGTTTTCTCTTCATCATCGCCCCACATATACGGTTCATTCTTTTGAGTTAGCTTAGTTGATGGTTTTGATATCAAAGAAAATCCTTCAGTAAATCTTCAGTAGTAACCAGCCAAACCTAGAAATAGCCGTACTTCAATTGGAGTAGTTGGAGTACTCAAATTTCCGATGGCTACGATTTTCGCAGGACTAACATGTACCCCACTTTTGTCAGTCACATGTCAGAGAAATAATATGGAACTAAGCCAAAGATCACACCTTGAGAGTTTCGCGTACAACTTTTCGTTCTCTAACAAGTTCAATATAATCCTTAAGTGTTCGACATGCTTTTTCTTGCTTTTAGAGCAGATTAGAATATCATCAAAGAAAACGATCATGAATTTATCAAGATACGGCTTACACATACGGTTCATTAAGTCAATGAATACAGCAGGTGCATTGGTCAAACCAAAAGGCATAACCAGAAACTCATAACGACCATGACGAGTCCTAAACGCCGTAACAGGATTATCTTCCTCGCGTATGCGAAGTTGATGGTAAACAGAACGAAGATTAATCTTAGAGAAAACACGAGAATCTTAAAGTTGATCAAATAGATCATCAATTCTTGGATGCGGATAATGATTCTTGATTTTAGCCTATTCAGCTCTCGGTAAACGATGCACATACGGAACAAATTATCTTTCTTCTTAATGAATAGAATAGGAACTCTCCAAAACGACAAGCTCGATCGAATGAAACCTCTATCAAATAGTTCTTGCAATTTCACAAATAATTACTTCAGCTCGGATGGTGCTAATCGATATGGCGCACGTGCCACAGTTGCAGCACTAAAGATTATATCAATTAGGAATTCTATTTGCCTTGGGGCGACAGCACTAGAAAATCTCTTAGGGACACTTCAGAATAGTCACAAATGACTAGAGTAATTCTAATTACTTCTCTTACGATTACTTCTCCAATACCTGAGCTAGGAATGGTTCACCACCTTTTCAAGATACTTACGAGCTCTAATGCACGAAATGATTTTCAGTTTGGAATTATTTCTCCTTTAGTTCTAGGTTGTACAACACTTGCTCCATACTTTGGAAATATTACGAGGACAAAACTCCTCAGTCAACCGCTTCCTCACCTTAGTATATGGTGTCCCATAAGTAACGATACCTATGGAAGCAAGTCTGTCATTCCACCAAATTAATGCGCGCCCTTGGAGAGTAGTGATTTCAAACTGCACCGTATCCTCCTGATTAGGGTCACTGATTCAAAAGACTGACGCCAACTTTTCAGCAACTGACACAATCCTCCATCATATTTAGTCCCCTTAAGAGTCTACGGTTGAACTTCATGTATGAAGTGTAGTTATAGCCGCTAATTTCAGGCACATTTGTTCCATCAGTACCACGAACATTATTGGCTCCAGCTTTCGCTTCAGCTTCACCGATCCAATTCCACCAGTTGTAGCTTCAGCTCCAATTCCAGATCCATCATTCATGTTGACCATGAATTCAGTTAAAGATACATCAACTTATTCACTAATAACTTGGCGCATTCGTGTTTCAGTCATAGCTTTCATCGACGGCATGATTCTTGTGCAACGCAAATCAAGTTATAATGAGTATTCATTCAATGCTTGCGTGATACCATAGGAATTTACAAGAGAAAAGCAAAGAATGATAATAATAGAACGATGTAGAATTAGGAATCAAAAGATAGTCATTCCATTGATCACAAACTAGTACAAGTTGTATTGTCAAGCATTATAGATTATCATCGTCTAATGCTATACAACTTAAAAGACTAGTCCTACTAATTGTTGTCACAGTTTAGTTAGTGATTTGAACGATACTACAATTGGTAAACTAATCTACTAAGAGTTACTAGATAATTCACATGGCTAAGAAAGCTCCTCGATCACACTAGAAGAAGATTTCTACAGTGTCTTTCAGAGACGCTTGATATCCTCCTCAATTGGTGGGTTTGGAACAATCTCAATACAACCATCTCACGATCAAAGAATTAGAGGAACAAAATCAAGGAATGAATCGAGCAAACGAATTACGAGTCAATAAGAGTTTAACCACGCAGATGCCATATGCTTAAGCCCACACGTTTATAAATCATTATTTCCATGGATTGATCAAATCCATCCAAATAAGATTTAGAAATTTGTAGTTCAACAATTTATAATTTCCTTGTTCAAATAAATGGCCAATTCATTTCAACAAGATGATTATAAATCACCTTATTTAAGCATCGCCAGCTCAACGCAGAAGATCAAGATCGAACAAATGAAAAACTGATTTAATAGAAAAAGATCAGTGATATGATATGGAATCCTGGTTGGCATGTGAATACGATAACAATCAATCTCAACTCCTAACAATTAATAGTACCATCTCAGACAAACTTGTTTCTATCAAAACAGTATAATGTCGAAGATTAATGAAAATGCAGATTAAATTTGCTAAACGAAATGAACGGATTGAGGAATCGATAATAAGAACCAAGGAAATCAAAATCCTTGTAATCAAAAGAATATTATCGAGAATATTAACCATTTCGTTGGGATCATGTATATCCATAATCTAGTTAATCTCGGGAATAATAGAATTCATTTCAGGAATAGCTTCAGCGCTAGCATTAAAATGACTAGGGTGGCTTCGTGACAATCTACCTCGTATAAATATCTTGTATAAGTATAAAGTTATCATTCATAATTAAATAAATGAAAACATACCTTGTAATTTACAAGTACAAATAATCGATAAAGATTAAAACATATATATATAATCCCATATATATAAATACTTTAATTCTCGTCTGTTGGCAACTCGGAGGTTTCGCTTGCGACTGTTATAGTTAAAAGATTTCAAAAATTTATTTTTGGAAAATCTTTTCGTTCTATAAATTGAGCTCTGATACCAATCTGTAACACCTCCAATTTCGGTAATAGCAGCAGAAGGGTAATTGGGTGTTACTATCATGGTTCAATCTCATAATCATAGAAAACGGCTTAAAACGAGTCATTTTAATAAACATCCATTCATTTTCATTCAATAAAAGTACAATTTCATACACGGTCCTAGATGATTGAAAAAGTTTACAAAGTACAGTAAATGGTAAAAATCCTTTGAATGGATATAATTTATAAAAGCGGGCCAAAACATTTAAATTATGCAAGCTTCACGAAACCGCCTTTCTCGAGTGCCTTCCCTATGGACCTGAGATAAAACATGCTAAAAAGTCAACAAAATTGCTGAGTGAATCTATAGAGTTTAAAGTATAAAAATTGAACACAATTATTCAAAATAACCTTCCATGGTTAATAATTCATCGAAAGAAAATTATGTTGTACGGACATAATTATCAGTGTCATTACATAAGCCTTGTGACATTGAACGTTAACATATATTATTTCATCCCAACACACCTAGCCAAGTGCGTATATTTCTCTTATACAATGCATCCGATGTTTCATTACTAGTGTATCACAACACCACGCGATAGCTAGTCGCGACCGGACTAGACGTCACCCCGATAGATCTATCCATAGTATTAGCGTTCTTTCGATTAACAACTCACGATTCATGGGTCTTTTAAGGCTAAAACTAACTTATGTAATAACTTTCATCTAAACATACAATCGGGTATCTTGTGTTCTATTTTAATATAAATAGGGTTTATCACGACTTCTGGTTGCGCCCATTCATAGGTATACAACAACTCTTGTTGTACCCTTCATTTTCAATAAATACTTTTCAAGCAAATAGAACTTACACAACTTTTAGTTGCACCATTCAATTAGTTTACCGCAACTTATAGTCGTACTCTTTATATTTAATAAAACAAGCATGTTATCTCCCTCGCAGGTTTCTAAAACAATTAAAGAATTTAAAAGCGAGGCTATAGACTCACCTTAGCAAATAGTGGTAATGAGACGATCGCCGACGATTAGTGATGCCCGTTTAAACACGAAAATCGTAACCTACCAAATAAGGCGCGTTCGTTAATAATCGACTCAAGTATAAATCATACTTGAATAATACAAAACTCAAAATTACAAAACCATGACAATCCCGAAAATTAACAATACACGTGATATTACTATACACTTTTATTCAACAATATACGTTTAAATACTTACACTCTTGACATTGACCCGTCATAAGACGCCAAGTCAACGCAAGTCAACTTATCACTTTACTTCACTCGGACCAGTAGCTAAGTCATTGATATAATGACTAAACACTTGAGTAAATCACCATGTCCAATAGTGAATACTCCACTCACGCCACACAAGCATTGAACTACGTGTCCAAAATACAAGTCAGCATGTACACTCAAAATGTACACATCAATCTACCCTATCTAGACTTGTCCGATTTCGATGAAACTTGGTGACAAACTCACACATAATATGAATAAGACTCAATTCAAATTTTATTCAAAAATATTACTCCTAAGAACTTCTGCCCGACACATCTTTGTGTTATAAAAACCGGACAGATTTACGTCTTCAACTCGTAAAACTAATTTGACATATCTAGACAATTCCGTTTACAAAGCCAACACTCGGGTTTGAAAATAGACTCATGACCTGAGGTTTAGAGACTTACAACAGCCCTTGACTATCTTTAAAACTCATTCTATTGTCCCCGAGATTCGATCCAAATATCGACAACAACTATATATTGTGCCGATGCTCGTCTTCCGGTGCACGAATAGTCAAACTATTATAGCTTATCGCTCGTTTGGAGCTAGAAGCTCTAATTTATATCAAATTAAAGCTAGTCGAATTCTCAATAAGAATATCCTATTAGTTTAACATCAACACAGCCTTAAGGTACCCAGAATTAGCCTTTTACCTACTGATCTAAATTGACTATCTAAAACTCATACAAAAACAATTTTTCAAGCCATTCCAACCACTTTTCTACTCATTCTAACACCCTATAATCACCCACTTTCAACCAAATCACTTGTATAATTCATAAAAATAAACACCCAAATCAAAAATCAAACTCTTATTATCAAAATAACATGATCTTTACATGATCATCACATGCATAATCATAAAATACCCTCAACAAATTCTTGTTTTTATCAAAAATCAAAACATCATGCATGTGGGTAAATTTGGTATAGATGTGATCACCTTTTGAAAACTAAGATGGGACTTTTGTTAGATTTTAACAAATCAAAGTAGAAATCAAAAATTTTGGTGTGTTTTGTTCTTGGTTGTGGACGGCAAAAGAGAGGAGGGTGGAGAGATGTGTGTGAAAAACTTTGTAAAAATGAGTTGCTAGTGGAAATAGTTAGGTAAAATTAGTTTATATAGTGTTGAAAGTTGAAGGTAGATTTTGTCATTCTTGCAATCTTGTAGATTATAAAGCAATTAAGTATTTTAAAGGGTAGAAATGACTATTAGTCAAATTTGAAAATATTTACGGGACTCGGGTTTCATAAAAAAATACTTTTCAAAAGTTAAAACGCTTCATAAACATAATAATATAGTTTCGACACGAATTAAAACGTAATTAAATCGAAAACATCGAAAATATTAAATATCAAGACAATCGATAATAAAACATAAATTTTTGGGCATCCGTCCGTATCGTGATCACTAGTAGTTCTCGTCATTCGTTAATACGTAAAGCACGCGAAACAAAATAAATACAATAAAATCGTTTTTATGATACTTTGAGAATAAAATATCGACACCTAACGTATTTCTTGCCGGTTTTCATCTAAAGGACATTTTTACGTTAAGTTTCAAGCTATAACCTTCTCGGTTTACCGATAATTTAAAATTCTCATTAAAGTGAACATATAATACTTAATAGTCGAGATTAAAATATTGACCTGAAATTGACGGATTGTCACAAGTATTATCTAAATTTTGGTTTTGAAGATTAACTCGGTTGTCTGGGCTTAAATTTTTGAGAGGGCATACATGATAAATTTTGTTATTAAGACAGGATATATAAAACTTAGCAGTTTGCAACATAGCACACTAATAGGCTTAATATTAGGGGGCCAGCACCCTCCCTTGTCTATTAGTGGCTCCGCCTTTGATCGTACATTTTTTTTGCTTTCTTTATTTTTGCCACCTCAATTCTTTGCGGGTTTCTTGAAGTGGTGGTGGTTTGTGGTGAATTTAGTTTAAGTTGTTAAAGATATTGAAATTTTTGGTTAAGCATTTATTGTTAATACTAAAGTCCTTTTGGCTCAATCGTATGTGAGTGTCCCTCAAACCTGAAAGTTGTGGGTTCAAGTCTCAATGGAAACATGTAAGATATAATCTGTGAGATAATTAGTGAGAGTTGTAAATAATTGTCGTTCTAAAAAAACATTTATTGTTAAAATAGTTGTTGATCAAGTAATTTTTTCGAGTGTATGTCGGCATAGTGTTTTGGCTACCAAACACGGGAAAACTGGTTGTTGTGATGAAGATATTGAGTATCCGAATAAAGGTGTCAGAGGGTTTGGTGAAGATGATTGTTGCGACATACCGAGAAGATTGTTGGAAAACAGGTCATTTCGTTGATGAAACATTTTCAGACGTGTTTTTAATAAAGAAATAGGAGCGGATTTTAGTAGGGACTGGGGAGTTTTTTTTAAGTTCGTGACGAGTAAAGTAAATACTATGGATTTCGTTTCAAAGTTATTGCTTATTTCTTTATATTGATATTTATAAAATAATTCAGCTTTTCAAAGTAAATGTTTAAAGTTCGTCATTGTAATGAAATGAAGATGGAAATGAAAACAAATATTAGTTTGTGTGTAAAAATAGTTGTGTAGAAATGGTGGAGTTTATATGATTGGGTATTAGTTTAAAAAAATAATACTGTATAATATTTTATTTTTGTCAAAATTAATTTTCACTGTTAATTTTTAGAGTATTGCTAAATTTTCCTACCAAATTCTTCTACTTATCCTCCTACACAAAATTATATCAGATTTATTTTTTTTACTTATTATTTTTCTAGATCTTAACCGTCAGTTCCGCCACGTGTCAGGATCTATGGTGTAGGAAGATTTGTAAGAGGTTTTTTTAGGATGAAATAGCATTTTTGTAATTTTTATGGTTTTTATTTTGCATTTTTAAGTTTTATTATTATCTTGTGTATTATATTAAACTTGATTCAAAATATACAAATAGATTGTGTTTTAAATATATTTTCATCCGTATAATTTTACTTAAACAAAAATATTTAAAATTAAAATTAAAAAATAAAAACTTAGAAACTGCGGCACGAGGTGATGTCATGGTTTGTATTTTACACAAACAAAAATATTTTCATTAATATAATCTTACACAAACAAAAACCTTATGTATTATATTAACTAGGACTTAGAGCCCGCGCTTCGCTGCGGCGAAGAGCGGGCGTTTTTGGTAATGTTTTTAGTGGTCGATGAGTTATCACATAAACGTCTAAAAGTTGGATGTTTTAACTCAAAATGCACGGCCGACTTTATTACATTATGCTACACGAAGTGTATATGTTTGATTACGAAAGAAATGCATTATACCAACTAAGCAGACGACTGACAGTACATTTTGCGGACAAATGTATACAAAGAAGTATTCACATTATAAAGCTAAACACAACATCTAAAAAATATAGAGAATCATTCGCAAGTTTTTGTTAGAGAGGCGGACACATATTTATTTGCTTGAATACGGACGTGAAGTTCTTCAATTGCTGATCAAGTTAGGCTCAGATATGGAGGTATGGAAGCGGCACCCAGAAAACCGCCATGGCTGCGACTAAATGGTCGCCCGCCAAGATACGGATCTTAGGAAACCACGCTTGCCAAAACATCCACGTATATAGATTTCATCATTGCCAATATCGTCACTCATTCTAGTAATGTTTGTTATTTTCAATTTGTGTGCCATCAGAAGTCGAAAAATCCAAAGGCAACGGGTATGACAACAAATAGATCATGGATGCACCCTCCAGAGGTTGCCCCCATATCTGGTCGAACAACCGATCTGCCATCGCTTCAAGCTGCTGGCAAGAACCATTGTTCAAATATTTTAAGCAACGCACAGTATTATATAAAATCCTAATTGAATAAGGTTCAAGCATCACTTGAAGGTTTGATATTAACATCATGGGTCATTGAGTCTATTATACCTATGAAGTCATCGTTTACAAAAAAACATGTAGCCAAAGCTGAAGTTGCTTGTATGAATCTGATGAATCCTATGCTTCCCACTTACAAAACGGACGCCTGCATCACATGGATAACAAAAAACCTTAGTGATCGTTATACATTCTTACCATCACCGAATCTAAAAATCCTTATTGTTCGAGCAAGGTCATTCACATATATTTACAACAATTTAACTGTTTGTATCTAGTTAATTGAAATCAAAAGGCATATGTGTATTGGCATGTATGTAATAGTTACTTTGAAGGCCTATGTTGGTGGCAGACTTCATTTGTGGTTAGGATCTAGTCAAAGGGCTATTAGTTTGTATTCTTGTAACTGCGCATGCACATGGAATTACGTTGGAGGCTGTGTTATAGGTTTGACACAATGTTGAATCATGAGGGTCAACCTGCTCATGAAAGGGTTACAGGTTTTGGTTGGGGGTATATTTTAAAGTAATATAAACTCCAATGGTATGTTGCAACAGTGGGTTGTGGTATTTGTATATAAGGATGTCATGGCATGTATTTGCAATACATCACCGCACACAGAGTAAGCGATAATCAGCGACGAAAGAATGTCTTGGTTGAGAAGGTTGTGTGCTTTGCAGACGGCTTGCGGTTCCGAGGAGCACCGCGACTGTTTTTGGTTCTATCTGCGTGAACAGGTGGCTGATGAGATGGATTGGAGGGGGACACTTGAAGCTATGTATGCCCGTAAAAGGGCTACAATTGCTGATAGGGATGGTTTGATAAGCGAGTTATCTAGTATTAACCCAAAACCGCTTTTGAGCTGCATGGTTTCTTTGCTATTGGACATGCAAGACAGAGCCGAGGTAGAACTTCGCCAGCTGCAAGAATTGATGGGTGCGTCTGACAATCGTGTGACCGATATGGAGTTTTTCATCCGTAATATGTGATCATCGAATGTGTTTGCAGGGCGCACCTAGTGATTGTCCGTGTGTTTCTATGTTTTTAATAAAGTGTTGTTCCTAGGCGTGTGTGGGAAGATTATGTTTGGTCTTTGTTGTTTTAACTTGATGTGTATTTGTCGTAGTCTATGCAGTTATAACGACACGTTTGTGTATGTTGTTGTTGATTATCTTGAAATTCGGAACATCTTTTACTCTGAATGCATCTCGCTGGTGTTTTTTTCCCATCAGGAACCAATGTATCATAGCAAGTGTTCATTTGTGCCTCTTGGTTATTGTATTGGGACACTTTTCTTATGAACATGTGCTTGGCATTTTTCCTGGAACCTGTATCACTCATTTAGCCTGCAATGTGCTATTGAGAATCTCACTGTTGCAAGCTTTAGTGGCTAGTTGGCTAGCAAGTGATAAAAAAAAAGAAAAAACCCAATGTGACATGCCAACAGTTGGTTGGAGATGGTCTATTTAAGTGTGTCATTATATTTGGGTATAACACATTGTAGGCAATAAACATGGTTAAACAGGCAATAAAAAAATGACCTGGGTAGGAGTGCTTCATGTTTTGCAATTGCTCTGTTCTTCCAGTGATTTTGGAACCATTTCCTATTTCTACGTGCGGAAGAAGATTGAAGCTAAGATGAAGTGGAGGGCCAGAATTGAAGATTTGCATGTGAGAAAGAAAAACGATATTGATCAGAGGGCCCAGTTTATAAGTGAGATGTCTAGCCTTAGCCCGGACCACCGTGTGAGTCGGATGCTTTGGCTTCTAGGCGACATGCAAGAGCGTGATGTCGCGGAGTTGTGGAAGCTACAAGCATTGGCGGGTGATTCTGATGGGCGTGTTCAAGATCTGGATAATTTTTTCCGATCCTTGTGACCCATTTAATGATACAATTGATGTTTACATCAAGAAGTTTGGTCGTGTGTTTGGAATAAACGGCGTGTGCGCTCCGATTGTCTATAGTCTGGCCGTATCTGTTGGTGATATGTCTTTTATACGGCCAAACTGGCTGTTATGTTATTTTTATTGAAGTTGTGTTGTATGTTGTTTGTAATATAACGAATGTCGTTTATGTGCGAAATGTGTTTTTTATTATGTTCAAATGCTCTTTCATTAGGTTCTAATGGATCCGTATAAAATGTTGTGCTTGTGTGTTATAACATGTTGTATAATAGTAGGAAAAAGTGTGCATTATAGAAAATACTATGGCACTGTTGTTGGTGGTTTGTTTTTCACCAGTTGTGGTAAAGATATGCAGTGCCCCATAACAACATTATTTCTGCTTTTTTGTATTTGGCCATAAATGAGTTTTTCTATATTGTCTAAATATGGCAAAAAAGTAAACAGAAAAAGTAGGATAATAGATGATGTAACTGTGTGTGGATGGGGATAGTGTTATTTTTAAATAGACTTTTTTGGTGCTAGTGTTGAGTGTTAGTGCAGGACACTATAGGTTTTAAGCCAGGAGGTATTGCTATATAAAGGAGTGTTAGCAGGCTGTAGGTGACACATCTTCACACACATCTATAGTTAAATTTTATTAAGAAATAACTAATGGAGTACCGTCCAAAATGTGATGCATTGGAGAAGGAAGCAGGGACCGACGATTGGGCGGACATGTTTATTTGTCGCCTACAGGATGAGATTCTAGGCGAAACAGCTTGGAAAGCAAGGATGGAGCAGATGTGGTAGGAGGTCAATAGTGGTGTAATTGATAGGACTCATCTTGTTTATGAGTTAAGGACCGTTGTTGGGGAACTGGTAGTTAACCAGATGGTGGCATTTTTAGGGACCCTGACACGTGAAGACTGTTCCTTTAGAGAACAGCTCGGAGCCGAAGTAGTAGCAACAGGAAACCGTATTGCTAGGATGGAAAGATTCATTGAACGACTGCGAGGGAACGTTTCGGGTTGAAGCGATTATTTGAATGTGCCTGAAGGCGTTCGCTTTGTGTGTGTTGAATAAGTCATCCTCGGGTATTATGTTAATCGCATTGTGTTTCCGTGTCTACCAAGAATGGACCAGGCGTGTGTGCCTGGGTGTTTATTATTTTGGTACTACCAATGACGTTGGGTCATTGGCAGGGCGTATTTATGTATTTGGTTTAAGTACTGCCAATGGCGTTCGGTCATTGGTAGGATGTATTTATGTGTTTGGTTTAATGTATTTGCATATGTGAAGTTATTTACTTTTCTATTTTGGTTTCATGGTTAAAAATTCTAAAGAAGCCAAGACGAAAAAGAACAAAGGCTGTTGAGTAACAAAAGATTAGTATAGAGTGTTACCGGGTGCATTTTTCCCTGTATTTCAACGACAGAGCGGGTGCCCATAAAATCATTCGTCCTCCAGCTCTCTGGCATCTCCACAAACGAAGGTTCCTCCGTAGCGACTTTTTTTTTGGCTCGTCAGGGAACGGCCATGGTTTAGTAAACCTATGGAGGTGGCAGCTTATCAATCTGTTATGTATAAAATTATCATAGGCCGTATAAGAGTATCATATAAGTTATAGGGAAACAGAAAAGACGTAACGATGGCTCTAGTCCATGGCTGGCACCCGGTAGGCATGAACTGTTAGACACACCACACGCTGGCATTCTGTTTTGGTAGGTTGGTCACCTTTGTAGAGCCAAAAAACAACAAAATATTAGGGAACGCGAGATGGGCATAAGTTTTTTTTGACCATATGTACCTGACATTGACATACCTTTCTGCAAGCATAGTCCAAGTTAGGCTGTGATCAAATGAATCTGCTGGCAGGTCCTAAACGGTAGAATACGCGACCAAGGCAATATGGCAAGCACACGCCATAAAATGTTGTTGATGACCTATGGTAAGCAAATGTCAGACACATGGAAGAAGAGCTGAGGTTGTTAAGACAAAAGTTGACCAAAAGGAGAAAAGAATGTAACACTTACCAGACAGGTGGCGCGGGATACAAAAGCACAATTTAGATGGCATGTGGTAGAACCCGGTGACACACGAGAGTTTTTTTGGTATTTGGAGGCTCAGATAAGCGAGCAACGGATATGAGGAGACATGCACTCTGGCTGCAAACCCACCAACATTGCCCCGCCAAGAAGTACATAATCCGGTTTAACGCTCAAGTCTAATCATCATTGCCTCTTTGAATGTTCTAAAAGATACACAGCCTCAGGCAAAACCAGTGATGGCTGCGAGTGCATGGCCGCCCCGTAAAAAAACACAACTTTACCAGGCACTGCTTATCAAAGCAACGAAACGACACGGGATTACCCTTTATATGTCACCCCGCCAAGATCCAAGTCACCTTCTCTTTACGCACGCGTATTACCCTTTATATTATACAGGGGAAGCACGTTTCCATAGAAACAATGATCCCCCTTACACCCTTATTAAACTATGTTATTTTTTTCCATCACAAAGGGTGTCTTCCCTCAAAAAAATCACACACACAAAACACGCACCGTTGGTTCCAACGGAACATTGGTAAACCGGGATGACTGCAACCTTTAAAGGTCACCCCGCCAAGATCCAAGTCACCTTATTTCGCACACTTTATGGATCCAAGTCGTGACTGTGAGGCAGAGAAAGTGACTACACTCGCCATGGCTGCAAACTTAAAAGTTCGCCCTGCCAAGACACGAATGTTTTCATAAATCAAGGGAACTTTTTATGTCGATTCAGGCCACCAATTTATAGATTTATAGCGTTGGCTCAGATAAGGCGCAATTTGATACAAAGAGTGGTTAACCGGCATGGATGCAACCTTCAAAGGTCACCCCTCCAAGATCCAAGCCACCTTCTCTTTACCTACCCGTACTTTCATCACAGCCGACACGACAATGCAAATATCAGTTGGCCTCTTGGCATTTCCTCTTAATCAGCCAAAAAACCTACTGTTTAAGCCCACAAACACAATGTCCGCGTGACCCTTCTCATATCATCAATCCCACACAACAAACAATCCTAACCTGTTAACAACATCTTGGTATCAAAAACCCACAACAAATTAGGTGTTATTGTGGGTATATATGGGTGGCATGGGAGAAGCATCTACGGTCACCATGGGTACACCTCTTTATGAAACGAACGCACAGGATCAATTTCCTAGTAGCCACCACACAATCAAACGATAACAATTAAGGATTTCCTGTAGCCACCACACAATCAAACAAACACAATTAAGGATTAGCGACCAATTACCCTTTTGGTACAAAGAGTGGTTAACCGGCATGGCTGCAACCTTCAAAGGTCACCCCGGCAAGATCCAAGCCACCTTCTCTTTACCTACGCGTACTTAAATTCATCACAGCCGACACGGCAACGCAAATATTAGGTGGCCTTTTGGCATTGCCTCTTAATCAGCCAAAGCCCCAACTGTTTAAGCCCATAAACCCAATGTCCGTGTGACCCTTCTGATATCATCAATCCCACACAACAAACAATCCTAACCTGTTAACAACATCTTGGTATCAAAACCCAAAAAAATAGCCCAACTTGTTGTTTTATATTAAAAAGGCTACTAATTTGACTACACTTGAAAACTTATTGAATCCCCAAAAAGAATGAAATAAAACAAATTGAATACCCTGTAACCCCGTGGGCACGCAAGGGATATATGCAAGAACAAATATGGATCCAAGTCGCGACTGTTAGGCAGAGAAAGCGGCTACACTCACCATGGCTGCAAACTTTAAAGTTTGCCCAGCCAAGACACGAATGTTTTCATAAATCAAGGGAACTTTTTATATCGATTCAGGCCACCAATTTTTAGCTTTATAGCGGTGGCTCAGATAAAGCGCAATCTGGTACAAAGAGTGGTTAACCGGCATGGGTGCGACCTTCAAATGTCACCCCGCCAAGATCCAAGCCACCTTCTCTTTACCTACGCGTATTTAAATTCATCACAGCCGACACGGCAACGCAAATATCAGTTGGCCTCTTCGCATTGCCTCTTAATCAGCCAAAACCCCAACTGTTTAAGCCCACAAACCCATTGTCTGTATGACCCTTCTCATATCATCAATCCCACACAACAAACAATCCTAACATGTTAACAACACCTTCGTATCAAAACCCAAAAAAAAATAGCCCAACTTGTTATTTTATATTAAAAAGGCTACTAATCTGACTACACTCGAGAACTTATTGAATCCCCAAAAAGAATGAAATAAAACAAATTTAATACCTTGTAATCCCGCGGGCACGCAGCGGGACATATGCAAGAACAAATATGGATCCAAGTCGCGACTGTGAGGCAGAGAAAGTGGCTACACTCGCCATGGCTGCAAACTTAAAATATTGCCCAGCCAAGACACGAATGTTTTCATAAATCAAGGGAACTTTTTATATCGATTCAGGCCACCAATTATGAGCTTTATAGCGTTGGCTCGGATAAGGCGCAATCTGGTACAAAGAGTGGTTAATCGGCATGGCTGCAACCTTCAAAGGTTACCCCTCCAAGATCCAAGCCACCTTCTCTTTACCTACGCGTATTTAAATTCATCACAGCCGACACGGCAACGCACATATCAGTTGGCCAAAACCCCAAGTGTTTAAGCCCACAAACCCAATGTCTGTGTGAACCTTCTCATATCATCAATCCCACACAACAAATAATCCTAACCTGTTAACAACATACTGGTATCAAAACCCCAAAAAAATTGGCCACTTTGTTATTTTATATAAAAAAGGCTACTAAGTTGACTACATTCGAGAACTTATTGAATCCCCAAAAAAATGAAATGAAAATAATTTAATACCTCATTAAGGAAGAGACCACCACCACCCAGATACCCACATGAGGCATCCAACCTCGCCACACACCCACCACATCACGGGACGCCGTTAAAGGCGGCAATGAAGTGATCGGTGGCAACGAAGGGTTACCATCACACATCACAACAACCGGAATCAAATAAAAACCGCAAAACCCCTAATATTTTTCACATATTTCAAGCTGCCATGGATGAAAATCAGAAGATGGGAGCTAACCCACAAATAATGCAAACCCACAACAAAATGACTGTGGGTATATATATGGATGATTGATCTCCTGTAGCCACCACACAATCAAACAATAGCAATTAAAGATTTTTCGACCAAAGGGCAAGGGGTCAATTTGAAAGGGCAAACCAAATTAATTAGTGCACTCGCCAATTAATGAATGGGGGAAAGATACAAAACTCATCAATGGAACGGAGTAAAGATCCAAAAAAACGGAGTCATATAACGTTCCTTTGGAACCAACGGTGCGTGTTTTGTGTGTGTGATTTTTGTGAGGGAAGACACCCTTTGTGAGGGAAAGAAAATAACATAGTTTAATGAGAGTGTGAGGGGGATCACTGTTTCTATGGTAACGTGATTCCCCTCTTTAATATAAAGGGTAATTATTAAACGACACAACATGGTGGTGGTGTCGTGGCAATGAAACGGCGGCACCAAAGATCCCTCCACGTTGGAATGACCAATGCAGTACCTGATCATATCCGATGCTCTTAAAAGATGTTTGAGATTGCGTTTGAAACAATATTATTTACTTATTTTATTTTTAAAATGTAGATAAGTTAAAATTAGTGTTTGTATAATAAAATGAATAAAGTGATTATTTGTGTTTAAAAGCTTCCAAAATAGAGTTTTGAATAAGTAAGTGAAGAGCTACTTAATTTATTATTAAAATAAAGAAAAACTAAAATAAGTTTATTTTAGTCATTTTACATATCAAATAATCAAATTTTTCAAACACTAAAAAAAAGTGATTATCTAATTACTGCGAATTGAAATAGCATAACTAAATCCAAACACTATATTTCAAAATGATAATTATCTAGTTATTCATTTTTGTTATGTTTAGTCATGATATTCGCCTAAGTCGTGTCTAGGGATAGTGTCGAATAGCCTAGTTTCCTAATAGCTATGAATAAATGTCAGTTGGCATTGTCTAAGCCCAACCCAACCCGTAGGACTTGTTATAGTCGGTTCCCCCTCATCTCTATAAAAGGAGGTGAGGGGGAACAAACCAAGTACGTCATTCTTTCAATAACTAATCGAGATTCGGTTAGGGTTTACCTTGTGGGCGTTGATTACTTTTCTGTCGATTCTTGTGTCGTGTGTGTTCTTCGATCGAACATTCCGCATCTAGTAATCAGGTTTGTAGGATTAAACCCTACAAGTGGTATCAAGAGCTTAGGTTCGCGAGTGGCTGGTTTACTAGGAGATCGGTTGACGGTTTCTTATCGATTGATGTTTTCATCGATAAGGGTTTTGGTGTTTCTGGTTCGAGAACATCAAGTAGGAGCAGCAGCAATTATCGATCGACATTAAAGGGTTGTTTGGAGTTTTTTTTTCCTCGTTTCTGTCGTCACTGAGAAGACAGAGAGAGAAGAAGAAGATTAGTTTGATTTTAGAAAAGTCAACTAATAAAACTTTCAAAAGTTTCATCCGTACTTTGTTTTTGTTTTTCTTGGGCTTTCTTTTGGGCTTATAAGAATAAAAGAAAGGTATATTATTTTAAACGGATTTTACACAAGGGGTTTTCGTAATTCATGATTGTGAGGGTTTATCACAAGGTTTAGCGGATTATCGGAAAGGGCTTTATTGGTTTGTGATTGTGAGGGTTTATCACAAGGTTTAGCAAATCAACAAAGGGATAAAGAATGACGGGAGCCAAGTTTGACATCGAGAAATTCGATGGAACTGGTGATTTCGGGTTATGGAGAATCAAGATGCGTGATTTATTAATCCAGAACGGATGTGAAGCAGCTCTGGAGGTTTTCCCCGCGAATATGGAAGCTGAAGAGAAATCTAAGCTTGACAAGAATGCTCACAGTGCCATGATTTTGTGTTTAGGTAACAAGGTCCTGAGAGAGGTTACCGGGGAGACGACTGCAGCGGGGGTTTGGTCAAAACTCGAGTCTTTGTACATGACAAAGTCTTGGCCAACAAGTTGTACCTGAAGAATAAGTTGTATACATTCTACATGCCGTCTGGACGAAAGATTTCCGAGCATATAGATGAGTTCAACAAAATCGTTCTCGATTTAGCAAATATTAAGGTAAAATTCGAGGATGAAGATCTTGCTTTATTGTTACTCACTTCTTTACCAGCATCATACGAACACTTTGTGGATACCTTGCTTTATGGACGGGAAGATTTGACTTTGGAGGACGTGATGGCCACACTAAATTCAAAGGAAATCAAAGAAAGGTTCAAGGCGAAGGGGGATGATGGTGAAGGGTTATATGTGAGGGGAAGAACTGATCGTAGGAATTCACATCAGTCAAAGGGAAAGTCAAGATCAAAATCTCGAGGTGGAAGACTCAAATGCTTTATTTGTCAATCTGAGGAGCACTTGAGAAGAGACTGTCCGAAGAATAATCGCAAGAAGTCAAAAGGTTACGTCAAGAAAGATGATCAACCAAGCTCCAGTGGTTCGGTTTACGATGATTCTGAGGTGATGATGGTGATGAGTGCAGAAAGACTGCAAGATTGGATCATGGATTCAGGAGGTTCATATCACATGTCACCCAGGTTAGATGTATTTTTTGATTTTCTGGAATGCGATGGGGGCAGCGTACTGTTGGGCGACAACAGGGAGTGCAAGATCAGGGGTATTGGCAAGGTAAAGGTACAACTGAAATATGGGTCAAGTTTTGTGTTACACAATTTCAGGTACATTCCTGAATTGAAAAGAAACTTGATATCGCTGGGAACTCTTGAAAAAGAGGGATATACCGTAAAATTGCAGTCGGGCAAAATCAAGGTGATTAATGGTTCTAGGGTTATTATATCTGGAACCCGAAGGGAGAACTGTGTGTACTCTTTGGATGGCCATGCATTGGCCGGTGAGCTTAATGCTAGTGTTGAAGAAAAAGACAGTCTTGTGCAGGTTTGGCATAAAAGACTGGGCCATATCAGTGAGGCGGGACTACAGGTGCTGGAAAAGCAGGGTTTGTTTGGCAAGAAGAGTCTAGGTAAGCTCGATTTTTGTGAGGATTGTGTTCTGGGAAAGTCACATCGAGTTCGTTTCGGTGTAGGAAGGCACACTACTCAGGGAGTGATAGACTATGTTCATTCAGACTTATGGGGTCTGTCTCAGGTGGAATCATTAGGAGGTAAGAGGTATTTCTTATCTATAGTTGATGATTATTCCAGGAGGGTATGGGTTTATGTTCTCAGGTTCAAACACGAAGCATTTGAAAAGTTCAAAGAGTGGAAGCAGTTAGTAGAAAATCAGACTGGGAGGACGGTTAAGAAGCTTAGGACGGATAATGGTCTTGAGTTCTGTAACCGGGAGTTTAATCAGCTATGCAATGAGAGTGGGATTGCTAGACATTTGACAGTTGCCGGGACGCCGCAGCAGAATTGGTTAGCAGAACGGATGAACAGAACTCTCATGGACAAGGTACGCTGTTTATTAATACAGTCTGGATTGCCCAAGACCTTCTGGGCGGAAGCGACATGTACGTCCGCATATCTTATAAATAGGTCACCATCGACAGCGATTGAGAAGAAGACACCTATGGAGATGTGGTCGGGACATCCTAGTGATTATGGGATGTTAAGGGTTTTCGGTTGTGTCGCGTATTCACACGTTAAACAAGGTAAGCTCGAGCCGAGAGCGGTAAAATGCGTTCTTTTGGGGTATCCTGAAGGTGTGAAGGGGTACAGACTATATAGGCTTGATAATGAATCACCTAAAATAGTCACAAGCAGGAACGTAGTCTTCAATGAAAGTGTTATGTACAAAGACACGTTGAAGGATTCTGGTGCAGGTAAAGATAAGTCTGTTGAGGAATTACAGTTTGAGGTGGAACTGCAGAGGTTAAATAATCATACGCCTGAGGAAGAACAGACAGGTCAGGAAGATCAAACAGGTCAGGAAGATCAGACAGATCAGGAAGACCAGACAGATCAAGAAGATGGCTATGATGAAGGTGCAGGGGTTCAAGAAATTGATCATCCACTGGATCTCACATATTATCAATTGGTTCGGGATAGAGAGCCAAGGACAAGAACGAAACCGGCAAGGTTTCGGGATGAGAGTAATATGGTTGCTTACGCGTTTGCTGCAGCAGAGGAAGAAGATACTCATGAACCATTGACATACCAGGAAGCAGTTGCTTGTGAAGACAATTCTAAGTGGAAAGCTGCTATGAAAGAAGAGATGGATTCTCTGAGGAAGAACAAGACCTGGGTGTTAGTAGATCATCCAGCTGGGCAAAAGCTGGTGAGCTGCAAATGGCTGTACAAAATAAAGGAAGGGATTGAAGGTGTTCAAAAGCCTAGGTACAAGGCAAGGCTGGTGGCTCGTGGATTCACACAAAGAGCAGGTATTGATTACAATGAAGTATCTATGCAGTAAGTGTAGTTAGCAGATATTTGGCGAATCCGGGTAAACTCCATTGGAAAGCAGTGAAGTGGATTATGAAATATTTGCAGGGCACTGTAAACGTGGGTTTGGTGTATGGGACAAATCGTGGCAACCATGTGGACGTAACAGGTTTTGTTGATTCAGACTACGCTAAGGATCCGGATAAGGGTAGGTCTCTCACTGGTTACGCATTATTGTGATAATCAGGGCGCGATTCACTTATCGCGGAATCATGTTTTTCATGAAAGGACTAAGCACATTAATGTGCGTTATCACTTTATCAGAGAAGTCTTGGAAGCAAAGACGGTTAAAGTTCTGAAGGTGGGTACTGAACACAATGCTGCGGATGCCTTGACGAAGGTGGTACCTGGACGCAAGTTACAACACTGCTTGAAGTTGCTGAGTGTTGGGATAGGCTAATATATGCCTAAGGTGGAAATTGTTATGTTTAGTCATGATATTCGCCTAAGTCGTGTCTAGGGATAGTGTCGAATAGCCTAGTTTCCTAATAGCTATGAATAAATGTCGGTTGGCATTGTCTAAGCCCAACCCGACCCGTAGGACTTGTTATAGTCGGTTCCCCCTCATCTCTATAAAAGGAGGTGAGGGGGAACAAACCAAGTACGTCATTCTTTCAATAACTAATCGAGATTCGGTTAGGGTTTACCTTGTGGGCGTCGATTACTTTTCTGTCGATTCTTATGTCGTGTGTGTTCTTCGATCGAACATTCCGCATCTAGTAATCAGGTTTGTAGGATTAAACCCTACAATTTTCAAATTAAAAAATCTTAGAAAGCAATCTCGAACGCCCACCAAGTAGATAGTTATAAGCCGAACACGATGTTTCATGCATATTGCCTCAACTGGCCGTTAAATATTTGTGTTCGCTACAATAATGAATTGTTAGTTTTATAATCACCTCAAGACAAAGTCAAATGACTTTTCAAAAAATGTTAGTTTGCCTCATATTTTAGTTGACATTTAGTGTTATTTATAGAGATATCCTTGTGATCAGAACATATTAACATTACAAAAATTCTATGAGTTATTTCGAGCATTTTAGCCACCCTCACAAGCTTTCTTTTTACAAAGGCTTGGAAGATGCAGCAGCACTCATTTGTGCAGGCTGCAAATTTCCTTGCACCGGGACCCCGGTCTACTCGTGTCGCCCTTGCAAATTCTTCCTTCACGACCAATGCTTTGGTGCAACACGAGCTTTGATCCATCCGTCACACCCTCAACACCCTCTAACCTTATCCGCATCTCCAACATACACATATGCTTCTTTCCTTTGCAACTCGTGTAAAAAGACCGGGTCGGGCTTTAGTTTCTGTTGTTCCACTTGTGAATTTGATCTCCACATCCATTGTGCTTATAATGACCTTAAGCCTAAACGGGACGCGGGCCCCACACCAAATCAAATCCAACTTAGATCACACCCGAACCATAAGCTGGATTATCTTACAAAGGTACCTTATGCTTATGCAGGTAGTTCATGCTCATGTAACGTGTGTGGCACTAGCTGTGACGCGGACAGTCCATTGTACCATTGTGATGTCTGCAACTACGATGCACACGTAGATTGCACCAACTTGCTGGAAACGGTCGAAAGGGAAGATCATGACCACACACTTACATTACTTCATGTGAATCCATATTGGGCATTTAGATGTGATATTTGTAAAGGTGGAATATCGAAGACAAATTGTATGTATATTTGTACATCGGGTTGTGATTATGGCATGCACGTTAACTGTGTTGATGATGAGGTATCAGAGGAATCACCCATGAACGAACAGATGAGGAACCTGAATGATCAGATGCTCGTGAACCAAATGACGTTGCTAGCCTTGCGCGGGATATATCCTGCTAAGTGATTGAATGATTATTGATCATTTTCCTTTCATGTCCATATGTACTTTTGAGTGTAATAAAAGTCTTGTTACATTGTTATAAATTTCTTAGCTTTATGTGTTCATTCTGGCTTTTGTCAAGTTGTTAATATTTTCATGCTAAAACTCTTGTTTAATTCATTTGACTTTGGACTTAAAAAAGACGAGGAGGTCGAACTGAGGTGAGTTACATCACACAGACGAAGTCTTCGATGACCTGATCAAAGAATCTTACTGCTACTTGCGTTACGAGTCATAAAATTCCTTCTTTCTCACTAAACTGTCTGTTAACAGGATAGATAATTCTTCGATTCAAATAAATCGTAGAAAGATCACCAATGGATCCACAGAAATTTCAGCTTGAAATGAAGCAGATACAATTTAGCCGCTAAAATGGCCCCAGAATAGCCTTTGTTACATGCCACTGATTTTAAATTTGTGTATTGTGTGTTTCTAATTCTAAGATACGATAGTCATGCATTTTGTAAAGCAAACAAAGCTCGTCTTTATTCAAGAAAAAACGTACGCACACACAAACTAAAAAAAAGTTCAATGCTCATGAACTTGGCTGGGTCACAGATTAAGCGTCTAGTTCTACCGTAAGAGACCTACTATCCACATTAAGCTGCACTAACCGTTTAAAACCGTTATTCTTACTTTGCGGCTTCCTCTGGCGCACCGGCGGCACTACCATGGCCATCCTTACCAACACCACCAGCATCAGTAGCAACACCTCCTCTCCAGACTTCACTAGGGGCTGTGCTTGGTGGGACCCCACTTGGGCCACCAGACCTAACGCCACCCATCTGAGGCTGGATCATTTGTGGGCTACTAAATTGCATTCCTGGCATCTGTTGTGGAAAACCAGATGGTTGCTGAGCCATTACACCTGCCTGAGGATGCTGCTGCATAAAAAATCCTCCTTGTTGCGGAATACCCTGGTGCGGAAGGGAACCCATCTGCACATTATGAAAAGATACACGTGAACACAAATTCATGATCAAATGTTCTTGAATTCTTCGAAAATCTCTGTTATTTAATGACTTAAATATCATTTGTAGCCAAATATTGCAGTTTTAAGTTGTAATAATTTAATAATTTCAGTTCAAATACATTACGGATTATAGAAACGACCTGAGATGAGATTGTTGGTCCCGGTGCTGGCGTTGGTGTCGGCGGTTGAGCATCAGCAATGGCTGCTAGATACATCAAATTCTTTTGAAGTAGAGCTTGGTACCTGTAACATACAACCAATTTCTTTTAATGGCAGGTATACATAGAGCTATAAATAGAATTAGTTAGTGTTATTAGGTACTCACTGGGCACATTCAGCAAGCTTCCCAAGATTTTGGTTGTTCATTATTGCTAATATTAATTGCTTGTTCTCGTCAAGGAACTGCAGATATGGATTTTTAACAAAATTCAATGATCATTATATAAAATGTTAACATATGATATATATAAAACAACAATTAGTATGAGTCACTAGAGAAGTAGAGATTATATTTTGGTTGTTAGTTAATGTTTCTTTGACAATGCTTGGCCTTAGCCGACTATTCAATATAACATACACCTAATCAGCTAATCTACAGGCCTTTGTACATGACGGAGATTGGTGATTCAACACATGCAAAATCAGTCAGCTTTAGATGCTTAATATGATCTTACTGATGACATCAACCCATATTAGTGTGAAAGTTATCAGTATGCTTTATGCCTCAAATGGTAGTCATGTCTCACAAAAAACATTTCCAGTTTTAGTTTCAATTTGGGAGGACCTTTATCAGGGACGGAGCTACGTTATGGCTTGGATAAGGCAAGGCAATTCAAGATATAATTTAACTAAAAGTGATAAGTAAATAATGGGTGCCGAATTTACTAGTTTATGGTGTTAATTGAAAAAACAAAGTTACAGAAGTTTGATCGTCCCATTGGATAAACAAATTCACCATACCATTTTTTCCGCAGTTCGTTTTTTTATTTGTTTTCGCCCACCCAAAAACCAAACCCTTAGGCCCTAATCACAACACCGACACCAAGTCAAAGATTCAGTGGGTGTTTGAGCTTGCTTTTTTTTACCTGCTTATCTGATCGACCACTCTTATCAGCTTATTTTGTGTAAAATAACTAGTTCTCAATAACAAAGCAAAGACCAAGTTATTACTTGAATGTGCTTAATTGAAGATGAAACTAATATTGCTTTTTACCCTCATCACCTTTAAAACCAAATAGTTAAGCTCACTCGCAATAAGTATACCACCCATTATCAGGATTCAATTAGCTACCACCAACAAGCATTAACGCTATTACACAACATATATTATAGTTCGCAACTTTATATATAATCCTGACAATGCTAAACATCTACCAGTTATATTCTATAAAACTTTCATCTTTTCTTGGGGGTGCTTGTTTAAGCTTATATGTGGTCTTATTAACTTACTTGATTTCAGCTTATATTTCATAAGCCTTAACTTTGTGGCTTATTTTGGGACTTATGGCTTATATAAGTCTATTATAATAAAAAAAACATGCTTATGAGGGTATTTGTCTCGGCTTACATTTCATAAGCCTTAATTTTCCGGCTTATTTTGAGACTTGTGGGCGTATATAAGTTTATTATGATATGATAAACTTATATAATCCCATAAGTCTCAAAATAAACCACAAAATTAAGGCTTAGGAAACATAAGCCGAAATCAAATAAGCTCATAAGCCCACATATAGGGTATGTTTGGCTATACTAGCAGGAGCTGGAGGTTGCTGGAGCAGGGGCTGGAGCTTTTATTAAACGCTAGTCCAAGGCTATGTTTGGTGCGTGAGCTTATCAAAGCTTATCGTAGCATCAGCTTATTGTTTTCTAAAAAATAATCTACTAGTAAAAATAAGTCTCGTTTTGAAGGAACATGTTTAAAAATAAGCTCTTAAATGAAATGCTAGTTAAATTAGCATGTAAAAATAAGCTCATGCTAGCATCCAGCTCCAGCGACCCGCCCGCTCCAGCTCCTAAAAATGCCAAACATACCCCAAGAAGCATTTCATTTAGTAGCTTATTTTTTTCACATGCTACTACAAACTATGTCAACCAAAGGAGACTTATTTTTAAGAGTAGCTAATATTTTTTTTTTTTAAATAAGCTCGTGCTCCAATAATCTCTATTAAGCTTGCGTGCCAAACATAACATAGCCATAAGCTTAAAATACATAACTAATCTAATCAACCACTCTTACCAATCCAAAACACAAATTAATCACATATTCACACATAAAAATCACTAATCAAATACCCCTTAATCTAATTACCACTCTCATCACTCCAAAACACAAAACTGGTCACTATTTCACTAATAAAATCAGGGTTCTTTAATTCACAACAAATAACAAAATGGGTCACCTTCAAAATCAAATATAAACTATAAAAAAAAAAAAAAAAAAAAAAAAAAAACCTTTTGGATCTGGTCAGTAGTGATATTTGTTGGAGGAAAAGATTGAGGCATCATCATGGGATTATTGGTGTTCATCGTCTGTTTCATTTTCTTGTTTTGTTTTGTTTTTTTGAAAGATTATTACCCTATTATTTAGGGAAATGTTTTTGTTTTTATGTTGTTTTTTTATTGAATGAAATGATAAACCTTGGTTTTAGGATTTGTGTGTGAAATGAAAAATGTTTTTTAACGGTAACGGTGACGGGGTTAGGTGAACTTCTCCAACTTTGGTGTTTGTTTTGAGCTTATATAGATAGCTTGTGGCTTATTGGGTTTGGGCTTATGGCTATGTTTTGTAAAACTAGCTGGAAGTCGTAAGTTGTTAAATGTAAGTTGTAAAGCTGTTAATATTAGCTATAAAGTGTATTGTTTTTCAATAAGGTTATGTTTGGTAAGAGATTTTTTAAATGTTTTTTTAAAACTGTTATCTTTTTTGTTAAAAAAATAATTTAATATTTCTATTTGGTACATCAATTTTTAAGAGTTGTTAGTTTTTTATTTTTATCAAGTAGCACTTAATTTAAAAACTGATTTATAAAGTTTTTTAAATTGTCAAAAGCTGTTAAAGTTATAAATTACTGATATATCATCTAACTATATTATAACTTATTTAAATATGTTCTTTTAAATAATTTTACATCTTAATTTTACAGTTAACTTTACAGTTAACAGATGATATACCAAACACTTTTATTAAAAAATATATAATTTATAACTCATGTTAACAAATTTTTAGTTAACAGCTTACAGCTTACAGTTATAAGCTTACAACTTATAGTTGACAGCTTACAGTTGTTTTACCAAACATAGCCTTTAGCTTTTTTTTAACTTATTTTTTAACTTTTCCTTTATATAGGTTTATTAGAGTAAAATGCGGAAATCATATTTGTCGTTTGTTATTTTTGCACATTTAATTATTGCTTTTTTAAAAATGTAAACCGCTTCATAAATGTTTGAGTTTGGTTTCATTTTTATATTTCGTTAATCAAGAACAAATGTGTTCTGATTTTTCTTTGATTAGATTTGAGGAACATAAAAACAATTATAAATAACACTACTCGAGTCATTTTTATAGAAATCTTATCGATATGAGATGCTCGATTGAAGAATTTAGGTATGGTGTTGCAATTCGAGATGTTTTTTAAATATGAGTGTTGATACAAAAGTTGCATGATCCTTGTTTGACCCGAATTAGTCTTAATCCGGATAGGCTGGGCTCCGGCTCTTGCACCAAGTGAATAACTTGTTGAGATCCTGCACACTAAAACAACACGCGTTAGACTTACCGTGGGCGCGTGTCCCACGATTAGACTCCGGCGTGAGAGTAAGTAATCGGTTATGGTTGGAAATCGGTTGTGAGTTGAGAGTGGAGAGAATGTAATACCCTTGTGGAACCCTTGGGGGTTCCTTATATAGGCAGTGAAACCCTAATGGGTTGTCACTGTTACTTCGGCCCCAAGCACAAGATAATCACCATAATTAGCTTGATTGTTATCTCTAATTATGGTGAGTGTATATCCCATACTTTGAGGCAAATCTCAATCCTAATAGGATTATGATCCTGTCAACCATGGGTCGGCCGTATCGGGCCGTGGGCCGCACACGTCTTATGCGGCCACTGTTCATGCAAGCCCATAATCTTGAATGATATTAATCCAACCCACTCGTGATGGGACAAATGCGGGTAGTACCCGTGGGCCGGGCTCATAACCCGGTGGGAGACTATACGTCATCATGTCCCCCCAGTCTAGTTGTTACAGCTGTATGCGTAACCTCTAGACTAATCAATGTCCTTTGTATATTGCTGTCGCAAACATAGCCGCACTCAACAAAGCCGGTCGGGACCACATTAATGAATGCATTAATGGTAGTCATTAGTCGGACGTTTTGTCTGCAAAAGTGCACCAGACAGGCCCACTCTTGAGCCACGTAAAACTGTCAAGAAGTAACCCGTGAGTCCCTTCTGACGTTTCAGAAGTGTCAGCAATCCCATCCGTTAGATGGGCGTAGTGGTTTACACGTGGCAAACATCCATAGCGCCTCGTAACTCGAGGAAACCCTATAAAAGAGTTGTTGTGTGTAACTGTGTAAACACACAGTTAACAACTCCATTTTCGCCATTGTTATACCTTCGCTCAATCCTTCATTCCTTCTCTTCTTTTTCCACGGAAATCCATCACACCAGGTTAGACCACCGCGCCTTTCTAATCCTATTTATAAATCATGGTAAAAGATAATCCTATGATCACGGACGTCCTCAACGTGATGTCCAAGGAGAAATATATGGACTTCTTGTCTGAATATTACATCCCTGAGAACGTAAACCCCACCTATCCAGGTGACGACGAAGCTATCACGGACGCCCCTATCAGGAAAATAGGCGTATACACGCGCCTATTTGACTCAGCAAACTACCGTATCCCGCTATCTAAGTTCCTTGTAGACTTACTAATGTACTATGACTTCCATATATCCCAACTCCACTGCATAGGAGCGTGCAAGGTTAACCAATTTGAGGTTACCTGCCACGTCTGTGACATAGCCCCCACCGTTAGCTTATTTAGGGTTTTCTACGTCCCCCAAATGGTGAATAGGTGGTTGTCGTTTAAAAAATGTTCCGCAACCGCCCCCATGTGTTATAGGAAACCCTTAGATTCCCTTAAGAAGTGGTACGACCATTATTTTTTCGTAGACGCCAAGGTATTCCCCACCCCCTTGTTCTGAAAACCAAATTACGCTTTGACTATCCACCCTCCTCCAAGGATTATACCAGTCGGGACGTGAAAACGTTAGATACCAACCGCACAGACTTCCATAAGGGCCTGTCGGAGCATTTCTTATGCCTAGTAGGAATCAGCCGCAATTACTTTGGGAGGGAGGATAGATATCCATGCTTTCTAACTGATCGTAGACAGGGTAGGTACTCCTGACATATATGTTTGTTAATATGTCCAAAATGCTTGTAAACTTACTAACACTTATGCGTGCTTATGTCCGCAGAGATGAAGTTGTCTGGTCTACTACGCCAAGGGGATCCCAGCAAGGTTCCGGAAGGATCTCGACCCCTGAAAGAGGGCGAGCCCCCCTTACTAGTCGCCACCGCCAACATGACTATCGCACTGGAAGAAACAACCGAGCAACGGTCGGATGAGCAGGGACCAGTAATCCAGAAGTCGCTGCTAGATTTCACCAATGAAGATGGTGGTGAGATGCTACTGGAGAATGCCACCTCCATCCAAGGTAAAGAACAACCAACAGATCCATATATCAACCACATGTTTAATGATGATGATGAAGGAGAAGAGGAAGTGGCGCAGTAGGCTGGATCCTCCCAACAGCCAAAACCTGCGTCCAAGAAGCGCAAAACCACCAGGAAAGTGGTGAAGAATGTAGAAGCAAAGGCGGGGGAACATAATGCGCCCGCCAAGAAACTAAGGAAAGACCATCCGCAATTCTAGGAAGGGAGCAGCACCACACTGCCGCAAGACAACCCCCGCCGCAAGTAGATACGCATGTATGGAAGGCAACCCTAGTGAGCGTCGTATCTCCCACTATCACGGAGCCGATGATAGATGCCACGTAAATACCTTTTGTTATACTTCATAATATTTGCTTACCCACGATACTAAGAAAACTCATAAGTGTTTGTTAAATGACAGGGTGGATCCTTCGATAGTGGCTCAGGAGAAGGAATCTGAGAGGGAAACTTCTCCCATAATATCCGTGGTGCCTCCATCACCTCCCCCGATTCACGAAGAGGAGCCTCGTGCCGAGGGTCCGCACACCAACCTACGCCCGGCATGGAACTTGTCCAGCCTAAAAAGGCTAGAGGCGGAGTCTGAGTGTAAAGAGTTTATGGACCACCTAACTCCTCCCGCGCTGGCACAAGATCTAGATGAACTTGAGCATAGGACTCTTCTCGAGCAGTATGATGTTGCCACAGCGCACCACTGGTGCAGCCTTACGGCGTCGCCTGGAGGAAGCCTTAGCCAATGTGAGTCGCGCGGTCAGGAGGATTGCTCGTAGGGAAGAAATGGTGGAGAAGCACGAGAAAACAATTGCCTCCCTACAGGCGGACTTGCCCGTGGCGGAATCAACTATAAAAGAACAAACCAACCACGCCAATGCCCGTGATGAGCGTATTGCTGAGTTGGAAGCTCTTCTAGCGGCATCCAACGACAAGGTACATATCCTTACATATTTACATCCAATGTTTATATAATCCATGTGTCTTTCTCACCCATGCAGTACCCCTACTTGTTTTCCCATAGGTAGCCGCAGCCGAAGCCGCGACCAAGGCCGCCATTGACCAAGCATCCACCCTCGCACAGGAGCATGAAGCGTTGAAGGAAGAATTTACCAAGGAGCGAGAAACTTTAGAGGGGCAAGCGGCTGAGACTTTGGGCCATGAGGAGCGAGAGCTGAATATGCTAGCAACATAATACGCTAAAGTGTTGTGCCCTCCCCTACTTACGACCATTGTTGGTCGTAGGTGGATGGTGGGCCAAGGGGTGCGCCTAGCTGTAACAAGGGTAATGGAGGCTCCACAATTTGTGCAGGCCTTCGCAGATGTCGTGTCGGATGGTATCGACCGTGGCAGGAATGAGGGGTTGACCAAGGCTGCGGAACTGATAAGCTTGAAAGAAGACATCTTTCAGCATGCCTATCATAACCCCGAGGCGGAGGCAAAAATGAATGCTTCCATGGCCGCACTTGGAGATATGCAATACCCCTTCCTGTATGACCTTGAGGCTCTAAAGGACGCCACCAACGAGGATATCATGGCAAAGCTTACACCAGACCAAATCCAGCTTACTCTGCCAACATATGACGCCAATCTGAAGGTCGTGAAAGGTGAAAAGTTACTAGTAGAGGTGTTTGAAGCTAATTTAGCCAGGGCGCAAAGTGGAAAGGACGCTCGTGGCGAAGCCTTCCGCGCTATGATAGCCGAAGGGAAAAGGGAAGTAGGAGAGTTCATGCCCCCTTTGTAGTTTAATTGTTGTAAACATTTGAACCATGTATTTATCCGTCCGTGCATGTACACGGCGCAAATCTATGTGTAAACACTTTAGAATATCATATGTATGTGTCCGTGGTGATCACGGAAATTTTGTTTATTTAAATTGAAACTTGTTTATATTCCTTAGATATCGTGTATCTGTTCACATGACATGTCACGGCTTATCAAGAATAAAACTAAGTTTATAATTTACTAGACGTGCAGCGTGTGTCTTTATCATGTCTGGCACTATGTAAGTACGGCATGCGGAAACTTATTACAACGTCTTGTAAATAAGGTGTCTAGTAAGGATACATGATCCGCGTCACTGGGGTTGCATCCCTCTTATGCGACAAGTTGAATTATTAGGTTCACTTAATCCTCTTACCCCGCCTGGGAGTGAATAGTACATGTACGGTTTGAATGAATGCATATGCACAAGTAACAACATACTAGTGAAAGACAAATAAATCTAAAAAACATAAGACAATAATGTGCACAAGAACAGACCGTGGATCTAGCTAGGCACCACGACATTTTATTAGAACGGTTACGATTTTTTGACAGAATTAAAATCCTAAGACAAATAGAACCTAGAATGCGAGAAAACAAAAAATACATGGATCTTCATTAAAGCTGACCACAGCGAAGTGTCCATACGGAGGCCATAGCCCCTTTAGAGGTAGCACCTTTTAAGGTTGCAAATATTCCATGTACGATCCAAGTCACGGCCATCCATATCACGCAACTTGTACGCACCGAGCCCTAAAGCTTCTGTGACCTCATATGACCCCTCCCACTTTGGACCTAGCTTCCACGTGTTCTCCGCGCGACTTGCCTCGTTAGCACGATAGACAAAATCCCCCGGTCGAAATGAAACACCCTTGACTTTGGAATCGTAATAAGCTTTCATACGCGCCTTAGACTTAGCCTTATTGATGGCTGCTATCTCTCTTTTCTCCTCTAACAAGTCTAAATTGACCCGGAATTGCTCATCGTTCGTGACGACGTCAATTTCCGCCGTGCGGATTGTGGGCATCCCAATTTCTACGGGGATAACAACCTCGGTTTCATAGGCCAGCGCGAATGGAGTATCCCCATTGGTTATTTTGATCATCGTCCTATGTGCCCATAGGACATGCGGCAGCTCATCTACCCACTTGGCACTTCGTTCATCTAGGCGTGCTTTCATACCTTCCCCTAGGCTTCTATTTGCTCACTCTACGAGACAATTAGTCTGTGGGTGTTTAACTGATGCGAAACGTCGTGCGATGTTCAATGTCGCGCATCAATCCTTGAATGGATTATCCGCGAACTGCTTTTCGTTATCCGAGATGATCTCGCCTGGCAAAACAAAGCGGCACACAATGTTTTCCCAAACAAACTTTTTTACCTGTTTTCCCGTAATGGATTTGACCGCCTTAGCTTCTATCCAGCGAGTGGACTGGTCCATAGATACAATCAAGAACTTAACGCCTCCTGCGGCAACAGGAAAAGGGCCTGTGATATCAATCCTCCACTTGTAGAATGGCCACGGGGATGTGATGGGTGTTAGTTCTTGTTGTGGATGCCGTGGTACTGGCCTATGCACTTGGCAATCGTTTCATTTAAGAATCAGGTCTCGTGCGTCCCGGTGCATAGTCGACCAATTGTACCCTGTGCGTAAAGCTCGTGCCACTACTGATCTGGGACCTGCGTGTATGCCGTACGACCCTTCATGTATCTCACTAATCACATAGCTAGCCTGGCGCGGCCAGACGCATCACAGCCACGGCTGTAGGAAGGAACGGTTGTAGAGAACACCATCCCGGAGTTCGAAATGGTGCCACTTCCTTTTGATACGCCGCGCCGCCTTGTCATCCTCTGGAAGAGTCTCATCAGTTAGATAGTTAATGATCGGGGTCATCCATGTAGGTCCCTCTTCTTCAACTATGGTCGCAATTTCTCCCCCTGTAATTGACTTCTCCTTGAGTATTTCAACCAACACTTGCTTGGATAAATGGGCGAAGCTTGTAGATGCAATCTTTCTAAGAGCATCCGCCTTCCTATTCTCGCCTCTTGGTACCTGCTTGATGGAGAACCTTCCAAAACTGGTGATGAGTGACTTGACATTCTCTAAATATTGGATCATGTTATCCTCTTTAGCTACGTACTCTCCTAGGATGTGATTCGCGACAAGTCGTGAATCCACGTAAGCTTCAAGGTTACGGCCCATCCTAGCGGCGATTTTTAAACCCGCAATCAATGCTTCATATTCTGCCTCATTATTCATGGCTGTGAACTCAAAGCGCAAGGCGTAGGTAAATTCCATCCCTTCTGGATTTGTGAGAATGAGGCCGGCTCCTGATCCGTCCGTGCAAGAAGATCCGCCAGTAAACAAAACCCATGGTTCCGTTGGAATTTCTTCTTTTTGTAACATTGGTGCTTCCCCTTCAGGCTTCTCGATTCGGAAGTCTGCCAAAATCTGACCCTTGACGGCTGTCCTTGGTCTATAAGAGATGTTATGTTCTCCTAGTAGGACGCTCCACTTCTGTAATCGCCCGACCACGTTAGGTTTAGAGATGCTCTGTTTTATTGGTTGATCCGTTATAACCACAATTGGGTGCGCTTGGAAGTACCGGCACAGCCTTTTCGCGACGTAAACCAGTGACAAAACTAACTTCTCCATTGATGAATAATTCAACTTCGGCCCTTGCAGCGCTCTACTTATAAAGTAAACCGGAGTCTGGACTGAATCCCGATCAGTCATAAGGACTGCGCTGATTGCTCCGTACGTAGCGGACAGATACATAATTAGCTCCTCCTTAGGTCGGGGTGCAACTAGCATGGGAAGAGCCGCGTGATGTTGTTTGAGCTGCCCAAATGCTTCCTCTGCTTCTTTTGTCCAACGAAATTCTCCTTTCCTTAAGCACTTCTTTAGTGTTTTAAACAAAGGGAGAGATTTCTCCGCGGACTTTGACAAGAACCTATTAAGCCCGACCAGCTTTCCATTGAGCGATTGTACCTCCTTGAGAGTCCGAGGGGATGGTAGCTGTATCACGGCGTCCGTCTTCTCTGGACAAGTTTAATGCCGTTTGGATTAATCATATATCCAAGGAACATTCCTTCAGTTGCTCCAAACGTGCATTTTTTTGGATTCAGTTTCATGTTGATTTTCCTCAACGTGCCGAACGTCTCTTGGATATCACGGAGAAGTGCTTCCTCCATATGGCTCTTGATGACCAAGTCGTTAACATAGACTTCAAGGTTACGGCCTATCTGCGAGTCAAAGGCTTTATCAACAAGTCGTTGATATGTCGCATCGGCGTTCTTCAATCCAAACGACATTTTTGTGTAACAATACACGCCCTGGCTAGTGTGGAACGGCGTCTTTTCCTCGTCTTCTTCCGCCATCTGTATCTGATGGTATCCTTTGTATGCGTCTAAAAACATTTGAAAGGGTACCCGCATAAGGATTCCACCTTCCAATCGGTTTCGGGTAGCGGATAGCAGTCATGTGGACAAGCTTTGTTCAAGTCTGTGAAGTCCACTCATGGTAATACACCTCGCGCATAATTCATGCATCCACCAGCTTCTGTACCTCGTCCAGTATTACCTGGCTGCGTTCTGGTGCTTGGCCACACTTCTTTTGCTTAACAAGGGGATATCCCGGACGGATTTGAAGCCTATGTTCTGCTATCGAACGCGGCACGCCCGTCATATGCTTCGGCTCCCACGCGAATATATCAAGGTTTGCCTTTAGAAGAGAGCACATGGCCTTCTTCCCTTTTTCTGATAGCGTTCCCCCGATGGCTATCTCTTGCTCCGGGTAGTCGGGGTGGATTACCACCTTCCAATTGGGAGGTGGTGATCCTTCCTTTATGGGAACTAGCTGGGCTGGTGCTGTCACGGCATGGCACTCGGATGCCGGTGCGATCGAATTGTAAATAGTAACAATTCCCCCTTCAACTGGGAATTTAATCATGCCGTGAGCCGTGGGTGGAACTGCCCGTATGGCCAGGACGCCTGGTCTTCTAATAATACCATTGTATGGAGAGTGTGAACGTATCACCATGAAATTTATTCACGCCATGGTGGAATGCTCTTCATCCCCAATGGTTACTAGTAGACGCAGTTGTCTTATTGACCAGATGGTGTCTCCACTAAAGCCAATGAGTGGCGACGTGGCCGACACTAATTGGCTTTTTATCTCTGGTCGTAGTTGCACGAAGCAATGTTCGTAGAGTACCTCCGCCGATGACCCTCCGTCCACATACATACGACGAACGTTGTGGGTTATAATGCTTACCTCAATCGTGAGAGGTGCATCAACCACGTTGCTCGCCGTAATAGGAGGGAACGAGATCTATCTATCGCGTGAAAATTTTTGAGTAACCTTCTGCTTTATGCGGCGCTGCCATGATTGGATCATATATATGGTTGAAGGCTTGTCCTTTTGGGAGTCCTTCTTGTCATACTTTTTGTTATCCTTCTCATCCTTCCAATCCTTGACTAGGTGTTTAAGTTTACCTGATTTAATCAGCGACTTAATGTGCTTCTTGAGCTGGATGCACTCCTCTGTTTCGTGACCCTTGTCATTGTGGAATTCGTAGAAGCGATTTCCTTGACGGTGGTCGACTAGAGTTGTCATTGGGGGAAGTCTTGGGAAGTTTGCCCCTTCTGTCAACAAGATATCTCGGTAAGTCATCTTTAGAGGGGTGAATTTGTCGTCCGACCGCCCTCCTTTATTCTGGCTCTTGTAATCCGAGTTCCTTCCATTGCCTTGGGTGTTTTGGCCACCTGATTGCCTCTTGGGTTGATCGTTCGACCGATAGTTATGGTTTCCCTTTGTAGGGTACACCGCAGCTACCGCGGTTTCTCCTTCTACAAAGTTTCTGACCCTTTCCGTGAGGTCGTCGTACCTCTCTGGTCGTTTGTCATTGAGACGCCTAATTAACTCCTTGTCCGTTATGGCATGCATGTAATCAGAAATTTTTAGGAGCTCTGGGCACGTTTTTGTGCGCGTGCACTCGTCATTGAAACGTTCCATGAAGTCCTCCGTAGACTCTCTGGGCCTTTGCTTGACGGTTGCTAACGAGACCGGATCCCTATTATACTTTTTTCGCTGAGTATAATTATTTTTGAACGCGGTACGTAGCTCTCCAAAGGTATCAATACTACGGTGAGGGAGTGTTTCAAACCAATCACGGGTGTTGCCAATCAAGGTCGAATTGAACATCTGGCACCACATAGGCATTGGCCAACGTTCAATTTTCGCCTGCGTATCAAAAATCTTTAGGTGATCATCCGGATCGCCAGACCCATCATAGGTTTTAACGCACGCCGGCATACGACGCTTCTTGTCCTCAGAGTAATTCCGTATGCGGAGAGTGAAGGCGTCCTCTCTGTCGTCGCACCATTGACGAGAGAGATCCTCTTCCTCTACATTACGATAGTAAGGATCACCGTAGTATCCTTCATCGTCTGATGGTGGTGGAGGGGAATACCTAGGCCGACGGCGTTTGGGAGGATGGTCGTCCGAATCAGACCCCGAATGGTTGTGAGAGGGGGGCGGTGCCCCACCCCCTGGTTGGCTACGATGACCACTTCTATGGGAAGAGCTAAGAGTCTTCTTTCCACCAGAGTCCACCCTATCCCACACACTAGTGCGGCGATTGTTCACGAGAGTTTCCAATACCGACCGTCCAGTGGAGTCGTCGGACCTATTCCCCTCCTCATGGGCTTGTTGCAATTCCTGCCTGATGTGGTCCCCTATGCGCTCGAATACGTTTCGAGGTTGAGGGGCATCTTCAAGGGAAGGTTGTTCCCGGGTACGTACCCTCCTCATCCTCTTCTGAGTTCGAGGAGAAGTAACTGGCGCGGGACTGTCGAAGTTAAGCTTGGATTGGAGGTTCCTTCCCAGGTTTAGCCTTGACGAGATGCCGGGGACGATTCTGTCCAAGTTCAGCGTGAGGACACGCTCGAGGTCCTCGTCGTCGAGCAAACCAACCTCCAACTCTGTCTCGACCAGTGGTGGCCTCTGCTGCTCCTTAGTAGGAGCCTTTGGCGCAGCCCCCGGGTCGGGGTTATCCAAAGTGATGGAAGGTGGTGGGGTATTATCGGACGTGCTTGCCCCACCAAGTACTGAAAGAGGTTTCGGTTATTAGGTGCTCCTGCTTGTCCACCCTGCGGTTGAGCGGAGGTGATGATCCCATCACTTGCGGACTTCCGGTTCCCAGGATTCGTGTTCCTAGGGTTCCCCTAAAAGTGTCCCTTCGTCATTGAGAGAGATTGAGATGAAAACTTGGTTTAGCATAGTGTTTGGGTCCCACTGATGGCGCCAACTTGTTGATACAAAAGTTGGATGATCCTTGCTTGACCCGAATTAGGCTTAATCGGGTAGGCTGGGCTCCGGCTCTTGCACCAAGTGAATAACTTGTTGAGATCCTGCGCACTAAAACAACACGCGTTAGACTTACCGTGGGCGCGTGTCCCACGATTAGACTCCGGCGTGAGAGTAAGTAATCGGTTAGGGTTGGAAATCGGTTGTGAGTTGAGAGTGGAGAGAATGTAATACCTTTGTGGAACCCTTGGGGGTTCCTTATATAAGCAGTGAAACCCTAATGGGCTGTCACTGTTACTTCGGCCCCAAGCACAAGATAATCACCATAATTAGCTTGATTGTTATCTTCTAATTATGGTGAGTGTATATCCCATATTTTGAGGCAAATCCCAAATCCTAATAGGATTATGATTCTGTCAACCCTGGACCGGCCGTATCGGGCCGTACCGGGCCGTGGGCCGCACACGTCTTATGCGGTCACTGTTCATGCAAGCCCATAAGCTTGAATGATATTAATTCAACCCATTCGTGATGGGCCAGATGCGATAGTACCTGTGGGTCGGGCTCATAACCCGGTGGGGGACTATACGTCATCAATAAGTGTGTTAGTGATTCTTTTTGCAGAAATTCATATGGTGTTGTAATTCGAACAGTGCTCAGGGACAGAGCTAGGGGGTTCCCGCGGGTGCCCGTGACCTCTATGGATTTTTTTATGTGTAGTGTTAATTTATGAAGAAAACATCGATTTTTTTCTAAATGTATCTTTAATGCACACAGTAAATCAGAATATGTTTCCACCCTTCATTTTAATTCAGTTTTTACATATGTTATATTACGGTTTATAAAATTTTGTGCACCCGGCCATATTTCTTTTTGACTTCGTTCCTGACAGTGCTGGTGGAGTGGGAGGAGTGATGGTGGCGGTGACGATGGAATGATGTTTTGGGGAAGACAAACAAAAAAAAATACAAAATTGTCTTTATAATAACGCTCAAGTTTAACAAACGTTAAGTCAAAATAGGGAAATGAAACCAAACCTAAATACCATTGAAACCGCCTGTATTTTTAGAAGACCGATAACTAAATGTGCAAAAATGACAAACTATAATTTTTGCGGTTTACTCAAGTTTATTATGAGGTGTTCGCTTTTGTTTATTTCAACCTATGTAGGTTATGGTGAGATTCAAACATAAGACCTTTCTTCAAAGATATTTTTTAAGTGTTTTTTTTAATTTCAATCTATGAATTTATGTCTATGTAGGTTTACGGTGAGACTCGAACATAAGACTTTTAAGACCTTTGTTTAAAGATATTTTTTTTAAGTGTTTTTTTTTGCCAACTGAGCTAGCCAGTTCGTTATGTTTGCTTCGACTTATATGTGAGTTTATAAGTTTATTTGATTTCAACTTATATTTCATAACCTTTAATGTTTTAGCATATTTTGAAATGAAAAATAATACATAGACCTAATTTGTATGTAAAAAAGAGATTTAATCACATGATTAAGACAAGTGTCGTAATGAAAGGCTGAGATGAAAAAAAGAAAATATACTCCCTTCGTCCCATAATAATAGTCCATCGACAAAAAACACGCAGTTTAATAAAAAAATCAATTTTTCAATTTTCTCTCCTACTTTTTACACAGAGACAATTTTACTCTTAACCAATTAATTTACAACTTCTTTATTGTTTGTAATAATACCCTCAAATGAGGATGATATAGTAAACTTAATATATCTATTTTTGGACTGTACTTTTTTTTTAACCAACTGCCTTAGAGCAGTTGGCCACCAACTACCGCAAAAGCGCGCAGTTGACCAAGTTAAGCGAAAGGGCGGGGGTTCGAATCCGGGCCCCGGCTTGGTCAGCCAGTGTTGCCTAGGTAATTTATTGGGATATGCCTTTCTTGTTGGGTGGGGGGCTCGGTACCAAAAAGGTACACGGACTTAAGATGGTTCCGCCAAATACCATTTTTTTTTTTTGGACTGTACAATTAACATGGGACGTCCAAAAATAGTATACTGGACTGTTAATATGGGACGAAGGGAGTAAAATAGTAAGCCCCTTGCATTTCACCAATCACTATGTCTATTTTTAACCCTTCTTATTAGGTGCATATATCAACACTCTTTGAAAGTTATAAGGTTATATAAGTGTATTGATATAATACATTAATGTAAGCCCATAAGTCTCAATGTAAGGCTTGAATTTAAAGCTTATTTCATAAGTCGAAATCAAATAAGTTTATAAGCCACATATAAAACAAAAAATTCAAAACAAGACACAAAATGTGAGAATAATATTTGGCCGATGTAAAAAGTGCAATACTCTCGAGATTAATGTGAATGCATGTTTAAGAAAAAATTCCTTAGTCAAAAAAGGGGTGATCTGCAGTTTTGTACCTCTGTGTTGACTATTGGGATGAATCTATCGGGACGAAAATTTGCAAAATAGTTTTATTTTAAGATGATATATGCGCTTTCAAAATATTTAGAATATTTAGAACAAAACCTGCAAAATCCCTAAACTTTAAGGATGATTTATGCAATTCTCTTAACTTTTAAAAAAAATAGTTGACCAACCTTAAAAAGTTTTGAAAAAAACTCAAAAGCAACCAAGACCAATGAACAAAATAGTGATCTTAGCTCATTACCTTGGCAAAGGCATCTGCAAACACTGATATCTGATGCTGCTGATATATGTAATATATAGAGTATCAATTGGGACGAGGAAATGCCACAATATACCGTCGTATAGTTTACAAAAATGGATGTTTGGCTGGTTATTTCAATGATATCTATTTATAATGGTTTCAAGATTAGGATAGCAGGGCACCTAGCTTTAACCACAGTATTTAGTCAACTAAACCTCTTTCGTAATATACTCAAAAATGCAAAAGGCTAATTAAGAAAACACTCCCATCAAAACTCCCGAGCTTCCAGTAACAGGTTGTCACCTTTCTATGCAAGAGGGGAAATATAAAGCCATTATCTTCTACAGCCCCGTCACACAAGGGCTAACGAGACCCTCCAGCAGCTGCCGCCGCCACAGGCTTCTCCTCCTCTTCACTTTTATCTGATTTGGCAAACTCTTCCATCAACTCACGCTGTTTCGGTGTTAAGCTCCTGAATATCATAATAATACAAAAGATTAACCAATCTTAAATCAATCTGCTATATAAATCATGTATGCACATACAGAACGTATACTTGCTGCACGTGCTTCTCATACTTCAAATAAAAATAATTATAATTATACCACTGTTACGTTAGGTTTCCACTCCCAATTTACCACATCGGTACATTTTATCAGTGACATTGTTACAACTTAACCATGATAATTTGCCAAACCACCCATTTTTCCACACCCAATTTACCACATGGTTAGAACTTTGACGAGTACTAGACCATTGAAACAGGTTGCATTAAAAAACGGACAACCTCCAAAGAAGTGTGCATGTAGACTTTTTTTCTCTTCCAGTCATTTTGTAAGCTATTTAGTTCAACTTATATTATTTTTTCTGTAAATATGGCTATTGAGTTGGGTATTTGTGCTTTTCTGATACGAACTCAGGGGTCTAAGAGATAAATATAAAAATATAAAATCTGCTGGAATATTTAGTTTTATTTATTTATTTACTTTCTAGTTATTAAGTGCTTTCCTTGTTTAAGTTATCTTGTTGCACAAGATTACTGAGTCTTTATATAGGGTTAATAATAAAGAAAAACACGAAAACAAAGAACACAGAGATAGTTTTCCAAGTCCGAAGACCGGTTCTATTCCCTCCTCCCAAACTGATAGACTCCTAACCCTATATAAAGACTGAGTAATCTTGTGCAACAAGATAACTTAAACAAGGAAAGCACTTAATAACTAGAAAGTAAATAAATAAATAAAACTAAATATTCCAGCAGATTTTATATTTTTATATTTATCTATCATTTTCTAATTCTAAAGAGTAGATAAAACCAATGTTTTTCTATATAGTGATAATTTCTGGAGATATAATGTACTAATTCTCATTATAAGCATCCATAACACAGAATATTGCTGGTGCAAAGACAAAACTCGATCAAACACAAAGGGTTAGCTTAAGATCAAGTTACTTGCTTGTGAAGCTAGAGTGACTTAAATCCTATATCATCAATCTTCTCAACCCTAAATCATGAAGGCTCGTCCAGCTATTGACCTCACATAATGTGTGTTCACCAAGAATATAAATATGTACTTCAAAGCAATCACTTATTATAACAACTACTTCAACTCGTTTACAAAGGTAGAATTGGGATCCGATAAATTAGTTCAAGCATTTTTTTCTCCAGTTCTAAACAACACATTGACCTCAGGATCTTATGTCACTAAGGCTATGTTCGGCAAAACTAGCTGTAAGCTGTAAGCTATAATGTTAAGCTGTTTGCTAAAAAGCTGTTAATTTTAATAAAAGTGTTTGGTATATTAGCTGTTAACTGTAAAGGTAAGATGTAAAATGACTTAAAAGGACATCTTTTAATAAATTATACTGTAATATGGTTGGAGGTTATATCAGTAATTTACAGCTTTAACAGCTCTTGACAATCTAAAAAGCTGTATGGAACAGCTTTTTATTTAAGAGCTATTTGGTTAAAATAAAAAGCTAACAGCTCTAAAAAAATGTTGTACCAAACAGAGCTATTAGATTATTTTTTTAACAAAAGAGCTAACAGCTCTATAAAAGCTTTAGAAAAGCTCTTACCAAACGGACCCTAAGAGGTATTTTGCACATATAAAATTTCATTCTAGTAAAGTGTTCTCTGGCCTTACAATGCGCAAACATTAGCATGCGTTGCCAAATTCATGGTCAGATTACTTAAAACATTGCAAACTAGTAGATGATGCAATAAAATTCATCCAAGACTCCAAGTACATAGTGGAAGCAAGAGAACTTACGTTGGGATGCTGACATTGAAGTGTACATATTGATCTCCATACGAGTAAGAGTTTCTAGTTTTGATTCCTGGAATAAAAACAGTAGAAAGTTGTTTGAGCACACTAACCGTTACAAAACCAGTTCTAGAGCCATGAACAGGTATATTACTCATCATGCACACTCACCTTTTCCCTTTAGGGATACTTGTTGACCAGGTTGGGTTCCCGGTTTAATCTGCATATCAAAAACAAATATTGATACTCAAGAAAACCAAAATAAGAATATATGTCAATAACATGCGGTGTCCACTTTTCCTAATAAAACATATAATGAGGGTATTGAAGATAAACCTTAACGTCAACATCGCCTGTTAATGTTGGGACCCGAACAGTTCCTCCTAAAATGGCCTGCAGGAGAATAAACTCACGTAAACATCACATAAATGAAGATATAATGCACGTGGCTCTTTCTCTTCATCATATACAAGTAATTACCTGAGTGAAATTCACATCGGCATTAACATGAATGTGGGGCCCTTGTCGTCGAAAAATAGGGTCTGCTCGCACCTTGAAAGATTAACATGGCAAAAATGATTACCAGATGATTTTATATATCCACGTGACCTAATATAAACAATTAAGCATACATGAATAAACGATGGTATTTAAACAAATACTATAAACTGTACCTTGAAAACAAGGTATAAATCTCCAGGATTATGGCCATCAGGATCTGTCCCACCACATCTTGACATCTTCAATAATTCACCTGTATCCACTCCTGCACATTCCAAAGAGTCAACGCATCAAGAGGTTTCAAGCCAGCCTACTCGATGTACAATGTGACAAAAATTTAGAAGATCAGTCTGGCATACCTGGCTGGATGTTGACTTTGACAGATTTTGGTCCTCTCATCACTCTCTGGCCATTGCATGACTTGCATAAGCTCTGTAAGCCAACCATCCTCATCCGTCATATTTCGTTACAAAATTGCAGAGAAATTTACTAATTTTCAAATATGCAACGAAAAGCAGTAAAAAGGCCAAAAAAAAAAATTATTTTCTAAGTAGTATAGAATGACCACATACCTTAACAAACTTTCCACTTCCACCACACTGAGGGCAAGTGATATGCATTCTCATATTGCCACTTTGAGCGACTGTCTGTAGATTGTGCAGAACAACGCATAAGCCAAAAAAAACGTTTCTAGATAATAATAATTAGGAGTAGATATTTAATGTGTACAAATACGAACCATGCCTGCTCCTTTACAACGTTTACAGGTTTCAGGCCTAGTTCCAGGAGGAACACCAGATCCACCTGCAATAAAACAGAACACATGTTACGGGAAATGTTTCTCTCGAGTTAACAAATTAATAAGCAAGAAAAGACAATAAATGTGACAGTTAAAAGTTTTTCCATACCACAACCATCACAAGCCAAGTCAGTCTTGAAAACCACGTTTTTGGTGCATCCTTGCACAGCTTCCATAAAAGAAAGCTCAACAGGAACCTGTGCAAAGTGTACGAAAAGGATTCATATGACAAGGCAAATGCATAAAGCGAAGAAACAACGGATAAAACAGATCAACACCTGAACGTCCTCGCCACTAATATTCCGAGCAAATGGGTTGAAACCGAATATCTGATCCACCAAAGCAAGTTTAAATGTTGACGAATAACAACGTCAAATAGCAAGTATCATACATTTACCAAAAACACATCAATTAGTTTAAGATGGTTTACATACTCAATAGTTACCATGTGGTAAATAAGGAAGTCTGATTCAGAGGGATAAACAAATAATATAGTGAATAGATGAACTTCAGTTGCTTGTTAGCATGAAAAACTTACGTCATCGCCGAAAGGATGATTACCCCACGGACCAGAATCTGGACCACCTCCACCACCCCCTACACTTGCTTCGTAGTTTTCATGGCCAAGCTATACAACCATATATCCACCATAAGAAATGTAAAGCATAATATAGCATGCATCTTATAATATATGAGAAGCTTATGTGAACCTGATCATAATTTGCTCGATTATTCTCGTCTTTTAGAACCTGCAAAGTGACAGACGGGAATACTCATTTAATCTGTTCAAATATCGGATAATTAAATATTTTCATAAAGAACATCATTACAATTACTTCCAACCGGTATTCACAGATCAAGCAGATTACGAAAAGAAAAATGGATACAAAAGCTACATAAACAAAACCAACAACACATAAAATATGCAGCCGACACTAAAAGTTTGTAGTGAAGAAAAAGTTAAGACCTCGTATGCCTTTGAAACTTCTTGAAATGTTTTTTCTGCGTCCGGGTCATCTTTGTTTGCATCCGGATGACACTTCTTTGCCAACTAGAAATGCCAATATCAGAGAGCAATCAGTCGGTGACGATATCACATTAGCACAAAAGACAATGCACATTAATAGTTCCATTCCATCCATGTAAAACAAAGAAAAAAAAAAGAAATATACAAGTCTCGAGAAAGATACAAACCGCATAATACGCTTTCTTAATTTCTGAAGAAGACGCACTCCTACTCACTCCAAGAGTATCATAATAATCTTTTGAAGCCTTGAATGCTGGTGAACATACAAAAAAAGTGTCAATACTAATTAACCGAATCTTAAAGTTTCGAAATTTACAGCAGAAATATACTTGTAGTAGATACTATATAGATGGACGATCCATCGCTGCCAATTACAATCTCAACATTTCATGTATAATATTCAACTGGTAGAAAATAATGTAATTTTCATCTTTAAGAATGTGTTTGGGAATGCGTTTTTGGGATCGATTATCTGATTAATTACATTCCAAAATCGCAACCAATCAGAATATAATGTTTAGGAAACCATCTGCAAATAGTGATTATCTGTGCGTGTTTTCCTAAAAAGAGAGCACACTTGTGAAAAAGAAAAACACGTTTTAACCTGCTTACAGAAAACGCGTAATCTGTTTGCAAACGCAACCCCAAACAGAATACAGTATAATGTATAGGAAACCATCTGCAAATAGTGATTATCCGTGTTTTCCTAAAAAGAGAACGCACATATGAAAAAAAAAACACGTTTTGACCTGCTTATAGAAAACACGTAATCTGTTTGCAAACGCAACCCCAAACACCCTCTAATCATACTAATAAAACTAAAGCAAATAAAATTACCAGAGGCATGAATAGACCTCGCCGACCCAAAATTCACATTAAGCGATCCAAGAATCGACCGATTCCTCAACCCAACACCTACTTCACATCAAAACAACAATCAAGATCAAAACTTTATCAAATTCCAACATCCAAAAAAAAAAAACATACCATTAGTCCTAAAAAAACTTGAACCACCACTCAAGATCCTATTCTGACTCAAAGATCCAAACTTTCTAGTCCCAACTCTAATCACCGAACTATACAGCTGTAAAATAACAAATTCCAACAGTAAATAAAAAACAGTAATTATCATTTATCAACAAATAAATGGATTAAAAGAGGGTAAAAAAAAAGTTACTGGGCTATGAGAAGAGTGACGAGCAAGTAGTGACATGAGTCTAATTGCTTTTGAACTAGTACCCATTTCTTGATGTGATTGTTAAACCCTAGAAAAACCCTCTTCTCTGAATCAAATGAGGGTTTTGGGAGTCTTTGAGATTTTACAAAGTACTGTTTGTACTTGTTATGGAAGGGTTTTTTTTGTCATTTGTTGGGTTTGGAAGGACTAATTTGGTATTTTTCATTTCTTGCAAAAGGGTTCGTTTATTTAATGTTTGTGTTTTTATTTATGGTTTAAGATCTCTTTGTTTTTTTTTAAAAAGTGTTAGAGAGCTGGGAGTCGTTGACACGAGAAGGTGGTGCCAAAGCCGCCATGTAGGATTTTGGGGCTTTGACACCAGAAACCCTTTTGCATCACATTTGTGGGGAGTGGTTGGCACGAGAAAAAGTGGTGCCAAAGGGGTATAATGGGCCCACATAAACCCACTTTATAACTAAAAAAAATTAAAAAAAAAATCAAAAATCCTTTGGCGTGAGCTGTTGCTGTTGGCGTGGTACCCAAAGGGAGGGTGGCGCCAAAGGGCTACCAGCCCACCTTACAGCCACCGCTCCCCCCACTCTTACTTCGCGTCGCGTGGTTTTATGCGGTTTTGATTTTGCCAGTTTTTTACGGTTTGGTTTTTTTTTCTTTTGCGATTTTGTAGTTTGCAGTTTGCGGTTTACGGTTTGCGATATGATTTCTGCTCATCTTATATTTTTTGGTTACATTCGGTTGGTTGTTCGCTCTACATTATTTTGTTGATTTTTTTATAAGCCAATTCGAAAATGTAACTGAACCGAAGCAGAATCGAATTCAATTAAATTTAAGTTTGAGTTGGTTTTCAAGTTGACCCGAATAACTCAAATTACACTGTTTGTTTTTAAAAATTTATATTTATATCTATGTTTAAGCAAAAAAAAATATTTCAAATACAACGTTTTTTTATAATATTATGATTAAATTTAAATGATCGTTTAATAAATTTAAGTATATAAAAAAATATATTTATATACATTCAGTTTTTTGTTTCCAATTGTCAAACTCGTGTCCAACCAAAAAATCGAATTTGTAGTTCGGTTCGTTTGGTTTTAGCAAATGGGGTTTGGTTATTATTTCAATTCGATTGTTTTCGGTGTTCACATGTTCCATAGTTTTATCATTTTACAACATTTGTTTAAAAACTTTTGCTTAATGTTCAATGTATATCATACAAACTTAATAGAATAACTAAATAACTCATACGAGCTATTCGATTTGTTCGCCAATGTTGTATAACAAAAGGTAATACGCAGATTTGTCGAGCGTTTTAAATCAAGACCCATGTTGCACGTTACTAAATACCACTTCCGAGAACCTCAAACCAAGAAAAAACCAAACATTTAACCGTTGTCCGCTTTGCTTACACAGAACCCATACAGTTTCAAGGTACGGACGCATACTAAATCATGGATTCCCACCTACATCACACATAGTCGGATAACACGTGGTTTTCTTTAGGGGGTTGAGTTCACCTGTGACACTAAAATTACAAACGTTGTCCAAAACAGGATTTGGTATTATGTATCATGCACAATATGCATAAAGAAACAAAAAGACTTTTCTGGCACGTTCGTGTATGAAGATCACAGGGAACTGGAAAACCCTGATGTCTAAGTATAAAAACCTTACTTAAAACACGTGTATAATCAATAATAGAGCTCCTAGAACAAGCATTTACAACAACCATGCCCTCCAACATGTACAACTTCAAAGCAAGCGTGCATGATGGAACTACAAAAGGCCAACTTCACAATTTTCACTCAAGCTGATCTTCAGGTCACAGGCCATCGTTGCTCTGATTTGACGGCTAAATACAAGAATTTCGATAGACACACAATTCCAACTGAAATCAACAATATCATTAGCCGAAAGCAAACATTTATAATACGGTTTTCTCTTGCTACCAAAAAAAGGTCAGGAGAGTTCAACGTAGACAGGGTAGTTACAAACAAACCTTGCTTGAATTGGACCCACCAAAGGCACTTGAAAACAACCATCAAGTCAGATATAACAGATGCAACGAAATCTTTGACCGTGGGCACATCCACCCAGGAAGATGGAAGATGTACCAGAGACATATGTGCATGACATATTCAACGAGCGAAGGTATGATTCTTTCCAGCTCAAGTTATTACATTATGCTTGGTTTTTATTTCCCTAATCCCTTGAAAACACGACAGCAAGGTCACATGTATCATAAGAAAAGAAACCTTTGATCGTCACAAGCACTGGACAACAAAAGCTACCACTAACCCCTGGACATGAGATGCAGAAAAAGGAACCAGGTATCGCTCTCTCACTGTAACACCCCAAAGATCGGTCAATGGAAACGGTAAAGCTCGAAGGTTGTTACGTCATTATATCAAAGTTCAAGGTACAAGAGAACGACTCTAAATGAGACGTTTTATAAAAATACCTCGTGGAATTAAATTAGAACATTAAAGTACAGTGGTCACAGATTTCAAAAGACAAAGTAGCGGAAGAATAAAGTTTCAAAGATGACAACGAGATAATAGTTCAGAACATAAGTAGTAAATATCTGAAGATAGCCATGAAATGCATGCAGACTCCAAGTACTTCATATAGCAGATAATCATCATCATCAAATACCTAAGATAAATGCTAAAAGGGGTCAACATAAAGTTGGTGAGAATATAGGTTTCGATTCAAAGCCATAGCAAATGGACCGCAAAAGTTCAATTCATGTATACATGCACATATGCAGCTATGGGAGATATAGTGTCAAGTTAGGATAAATCGGGTGTTCACAGTATTTATGATAGCTAAGCTCATGACATAGAAACTAATGATCATCACATGCATAATTGCACATATAAATTGCCCCAAGTGAGTATCTAGCCAAGATAACTCAGGTTCACACAAATGATATACACTTGTCCGGCGTCAAAATTCTCGGGTGGAGGTTGTCAAGCCTCAATAGATCTATCCATAACATAAGAGCTTACTCCGGCAGAGTAATTAACGATTCATGATAGTGAGTACTATGGCTAACTCAACTTAAGCTATATCATAAACAATGCTCACCCAGCGTTCACATAAAACAATTGTATTGCGTCCAAGTATAAAACATTTATCGCATTCCAAAACATTAAACATATAAAGCAGTTAAATAGGGACTTTAGACTCACCTCAAGCAAAGAATCAGTCCGCAAAGTAGTAAGATCAAGTAATAGCGAACAATAGTAGCGACAACCTAAATATAATAATATAGTTTAGGCGCTAACAATTAAATCACATAAGTCTATCACGTAAGTCGTTTGCCAATCATGTGCGATGTTTTATAGATAAAACATGGTTTATCGAAATCATATAGTTATAAGAAATATCTTATACTTAGGCAAAATATTTATTTTTGACTCGACGTTTGACAGCCTTTCGGGTAAACTTTAATTTACCCAAATTTTAACTTAGTAAATTTCTACACACTTTCTATGGAAAATTCGACAGCTTTTCGGCGTCATTTCAAAATTTTCCATTTTTAGTAAGTACTCAAATCTCGATCAGAATTCTCATATTTTCAACACTTTCTCAAATCAAAATCAACCAATAGCTCCTTTTTCCGCAAAGTACTCACTTACAACGTTCAAGTAGTAACAATAACCCAATATTTCAACATGCGCTTTTACCCCTTTTCAATACGTTTTCAATATTCATATACAACATTTAGTACTCATTTTGACACTCATAATAGCTCGGTTTAACTCGAAAACATCATTTCGGGCATTTTTAAATTGTAGACAGCAAATGTATTTTTAGTTTCTCCGCAAATTAAGTTTTCTGACAACAAAATTCAAACGATCATATCTTGCTCATTTTAAATCCGCTTTTAGCTTATAATATACCAAAACGAAGGTATTAACTTGTACTTTCATAATATCGTACTAATCTAGTATCAAAACCATTTTTATAACTCTTTAAGCTTGAAATTAAATACGGACAGAAAGTTACAAGTTTGTAAAAATACATTTTTACCACTTTCAAACACAACCACTAGTAGTAACACTACTAGTTTTTATCAAAATTTCATAAACACACATAATACAACAAGAACATGTTTATTATTAGTGATCTTTAATAAATATATTAACGTATATTTTGTAAAAACTTCAAGTCACACTTAAAAATACATAGATTTAGTAGATCTATCCATAAATTACATGGATATAAAAGTTTATCAACAAAAAAATATTTTCCATCTTTTATTTTTATGAAGAACAGATGATAAGCAACATGTAGATCTATAGTATTTATGCATGAAAATGAAAGAATCGAAATAGGTTTAAGAATAACCTTATGTAGCATATCTACGTAATGATAATAACCCGATCTACAAGATAAGCCACAAAAATCAACTATGAAATCAACTTCTTCAAGCTTTCGCCAAATCAACCAAAATATGTAAACCCCGGCTTCCTTTTACTTATATAAACCCTTGGTTATGTAAAACAAGTGCTAAACCTTCTTGAAGTCAAGCTTGTAAAAATCAACAATGGAGGTTTTATGTTTCTTGTTTGTGTCGTGGGTTAGAGAGAAGAAAAAGAGAGATTTTGTGTTGTGTATGTGAAAATAATGGAGTATGTGATAGTAATAATGTAGTTTATGATAGGTTAAAATCTTATGATATAAACATGCAAATGTGGTAAAGAGGTTAAACACAAAACATATCCTAAGTTTTCAACTTTCCATTTGGATGTTTGTATGGTTTTGGCCGTTTATGAGCTCCCACATGGGGTAAATAATTCAAAATTTTACTTGTAGTAATTAGTTAAAAGGTTTAGGGTAATAAGGTTAATTAGTTTTAGGTAATTATTGAAAACTATATAGTTATGTTTATAAATATGTAAAAGTTAGAAATTTGACGAAATTAATTAATTTTATGCTTTTTCGACGAAAATGATATTTTATGATTTAGAAGACATTTTATACATGTTAGCGATGGTTAAACGTAAAATATGAAAATACGTTACGTAAAATAATTATTCACTGAAAATACGATTCCTTACTATAAATAGCAAAAATACTAAAATACGTTCACATAAACATATACTGAAGCTAATAATTACTCAGTTCACTGAAAGAACGATCACACGGTTAAAACTAAATAGTTAAGCACATAATTCACAGTTAACGAATAATCTCACGGATTATCGTCAATTCATTGACCGTCACAGCAATTAGGTTAAATTCACAGAAAATTCACATAATTATGAATGAGCACAGTGTCAAGTCATTACACGTCTATAAACGGTTTCCTAGAAAACGCGGGATAACTTCTTAGTTCAAAAGCTGTTTAAGCACATAATTGACTAAATAAAAGTCAAAGGGTAAAATAGTCATTACGAATTAGGAAAAATACCAAATGTTACACTCACCAAGTATCATTAAAGTGTTCGCTTTCTTTTCTTTCATGTTTATTTTTTATGTTCATATGTACAAAACCAAAAAAATAGCACGCCCACATAAACAACACATGCACTTTAAATAAACACGATGCCCATACACATATAAACATTTGTGGTCAGGTCGTCATGAACACACTATTTTTAAACTAACGATACAAAGCCTTAACAATGCATCAGCGTCGAAGTGCGGAAACTACAAACACCCAGCCACACACGGATGACTTATCGTTTGTTACATACTTGCTACTCACTAGCTGTAACATCACATAATGACAAAAAAAAATGGGAAAAGACCTTGGCCATCTACATGACACGACCACTTTATTATAGACACACAACACGACTTCCTTTCAACACCTTAGGCAGCAACCTTGAGTCCGAGGAATTCCCTCCTAACTTTCGTATGACCCTTTCCTTTCTCAGCCACATTGGCCTCAACCGCCAGCTGACCATGGAAAGCGCATTCTTGGTCCCGCATTATTCCTAGCAACGCCACCATCTGGTCTACCACACTCTCGCCTTGTACAGTTTGGAGTTCCTATATGAAATGCGTTTGGAGTTCCTATACAAAACACGACGCCCATGTTCACCTCGCGCCACAGTTTTTCCACTCTCCATTTCCAATGCTTCTCTACATTCACATCTTTCCACATATAATAAACAAATATATCGTCCTAGTCCTCGGATTAGACTTCCTCTTGCAATGCAGCGCACCTTGGACGGTATGTTATTTCTTACTTTTTTTTGCTTAGATGCAACTCTGAATTGAGATGTGAGATACAGGGGCTCTTAGCAACCCTTTAAATAGGCGAGCATGCATGTCTGCATGTTATGGTGTCCATTGTGCGCACAAACTGTTACCACTACCCATCACATCTTTCCAAAAGTAGGAAAAAAAAACCACTACCAGCAGTAACACACTATTACCATGCTCTATTATTCTGGGCACTTTTGCTTAAAACGAGAAAGAAACTAAAATACGTAAACAAAAAATTTAAAGGATCCAATATTCCACATACATCACAACTAACGCATACTAAAACCAAATAAAATTCCACGTTGTTTCCCTACATAAAAGTCATAACCCTCCAAATAAACACAATCCTGAAATAAACAACATCCCACGACGTTTGCCTAAACAGACACACACACACATGACATGCCCGCACACCGAGCCATCTGCGTTTATTCGAAACATAGATACCTACGAGATCCTGTTAACATCGACATGTGGCGGTCCTCACTATCACCATACAATGTTACCACTTGCCATTTACATGGTCGTCTGCCAATCTTTACATAAGTGGGAGAAAAAAGAAAGACTGCAAATAAACATATCCACATTTGGAATAAAAAATGTTTCTTTATAGAGCAATGATAAATCCTCCTATATTATCCTCTTACTTATCCTCCTACCCACCTCAAATTAAAAAATGTGTAATCCATTAATTGTCTTTCTTAATTTCAGCCATTGATCAATCCATTTGTCATAATCATAAAAGTAAGAAGATATGTCAGCATATTAAGTAGGATGATAAATCATTTTCCTTCTTAATATGGTCAAACACATCAACCTCACCCATTATCAACAACAGCAGATTGTTCCCACAACATTATGTCTTGCCAAGTTTCCAAAAATTTACCCTCTCACAAAAACTATTTTACACTAAATCAAACGGGTTTCTTACCATGGATAAATGCAAGAATTTAAAATACAAACAACCAGAACTTTAAGATTTAATAGTACACACATATCGAAAAGAGTACATACTAAAGTACTACAAATGTAGAAATATAAACAACATGCAAACCAAAAACAAGCAACACTGGACATCATCAGCGCGCATGAAAAACAAATGGATACACCATACACGCAGGAACTACATCGCCCGTTTATTGAAAACTTCCATGCATACAAGCTCCTCTGGCCATCACTGCACCACATTCCACCGGTCACAAGGTTCGTATGAACCCCTATATGTCATTGACATGAGCATCATAAGCATATGCCAATCCTTGCAAGTGCCAAAGCTCCGCCTCATCATGTTCTTGCATGTCCAACAATAGGGCAATCATTCGATGAACAAGCGAGTATGGGCTAAGACTAGACAACTCACTTATGAACCCACTCTCTCAGCAATGTCGTCTTTTTTATAGACATAAAGAACATAAAGCTTCCCCTCCAATCTATCTCATCCTCCACCCGTTTGCGCAAATAGAACCAGACCAGTTAACAAACTCCCTTGAACTACAAAGCAGCTAAAAAGCGCAACCTTATTCGCCAACTCATTTTTGGGTGGTTGTTGGTTAACATATTGTCTAAAATGTGTTACAACCAAATACAATGGCCTACTTAAATGCAACTTCACCACCACAGCGTTTCCAAGTGGTCCTTTTATTATTTTTAGCTAGGTAGCCAACAAAATCTCCCAAACTTCCATGACCACCCTTACTAGACTAGCTTAGTGATTAGTCACAGCTTCCACACATTCTAAACCAATGGCATGTCCATATGCATCTAAATGAGTGTCCTTAAGGACCTGTTAACTGAATCATAACGATAATTAAAACACAATCAACAACATGTCTGTTGTGTTATTCCTAGTTAAATTGTTATACACAATAATACAATGCACAAATCTATGACTTTTACTTTAAAATCACTGGATACATTATTATTATCCCATATGTGCATCTAACTCCTTATTATTTTTTTGTAAACAGGCACCCCACCAGCAGATTTGCTTGATCTAATCACAGAAACAGTTATTGCAACATTCATGGAAAGTGACTAGATGGAATAAAAAGTAGCTCTAAAAGGGTCTTGTTGCCTGAGTTGCAGCAACCGGCTGAAAAAGAAAAGAAATCATAGCTTCAAAAAGAACCCTAACACATGCTCTTTTGGGCAAAACACTTATTATCCAACTCTTCTAATTTCTGTAATGAACCAAACGCTGCGGAACGTGTTATCCCAGCGTAACGTATAATAACTTTACTAGGTGTATACTTTTGGTATTAACTCAAATAACTATGTTTGTAGAAACAGACTTGACCACAGGCTTTCCAGTGACACTGATGCACATTAATACTTATGAGGGCCTTCATCAACGACTCATGAAAATGTTTCCAAAACTCCCAGTACTTCACCGCAGCGGAGCACGGGCACAAATCCTAGTATACATCAAAAATGAGAAAAAACGTACATTAACTCTAGTTTAGTCCGAAATATTTGATAAGAGATCTCATTAGATTGTTATCAAGCATTAACTTAAGATCACATATTGAATAAAATCTAGTCAAGTCATTTTCATCATACTTCGTCAAAAAATAGTAATGATTGCTTTAAGAAAAACATGTTTAATGCATGGCTTGATATAAAAAATCTAATTATTTCAGTCATGTAACTTAGATAATTTAAATATCCTGATAACCAATCCTGATTGCTTTAGAATACAAGTTAAGACAAATTTTGTGTTTTATTGAGAAATAAATATTAAAATAAGCACATCGTCTTAGATAACACAATAGCTGCATAATTATGTTTAGTTAGTGTAGTTAGACCGATGGTGGTAACAAGGGAGGAGCTCGTGTCTTTCACCATCGAAGACATGCAAGGGCAAATTTACATGAGAGCCGAGTGTTGCACGAACTACACTCTATTGTAGGTCATCAAATGTGATATTATTATAACATATACTTTATTGACACGTGCAACACTTATTTTTATTTTATGTTAAGCAACTTTAATACTAATAATCATAAAAAAAATTATGCAACACCCAGTTATAAATTCCTGATCCAGCTCTGAAGACATGTCTTGGATATTAGGGTGACATTCCGATATTCGTGATGTGCTTGTCGAGAGAAGGCGATCATCCTCTAGACAGAGTTGTGAGAGGAATTATGTGTAACTCTAGAAAACTAGTTGTTGGTGTAAGAACTCGTATTTTTCATGGTATTATTTTATTCTTTTATTCGTGCTTCTTGAATTTTCCAACGTATTACATCTTCTTGTATTCTTATATGTAAATCCTAAGATCATGATAATTTTAATAAATTATACTTTTTAAGTATTTTCTGATCATTGATAATACTTTACATGGAATTATAAAAATTTTATTTTATTTTTCCATATTTATCTTAATCAAAGTTTTTGATTTAAAAACACCCGCGTGCATATTACAATGAGTTTACTCAAAATCAATTAATAACGAGAACTACTAATGATCGCGATATCGATCGATGCCCGATATTTTACATTTCATTATTGACTGTTTCAATGTTCGATGTTTTCGATGTTTTCTTATAAATGACGTGTTAAGTCGAGTCGGGAGACTATAATATCACATTTATGATGCTTTTTAACTTTTGAAAAGTATTTTTACGAAACCCGAGCCCCGTAAATATTTTTAAAATGTACTAATAGTAATTTTCTACCCTTTAAACTATCTAATTGCTTTTAGGTCCAAAGATTTCAATGTTGGCAAGATTAGCCCCTCCACCTACCACTATATAAATATATTTTTTTCCACTCAAACACACACATACAATTTATAAAAAAAAAGTTATCATCACCCCCTTTCTCCCCTTGTTCTACCGTGACCCCCTAAGCCCCAAAACACCCCTTTTTCTAAATTTTGAGCTTGATTTGATTAAAACTAATTCAAGTCCCATTCATAAAATTCAAAGGTGAATGTTTTGGTATAAATTTTACCCACATGCATTGAGTTTCAAGTTTTCATATGATTAATGGTTGGTGATATGTTCTAAGAATCATGCATGTGATGATCTTCACAAGATCATCATGTTTTGATCATAAAAAGTTTGAGTTTTTAATTTTTGATTTTGTTTTATGTTACATGCAAGTGTTAAGATTGATAGTGGGTAATATTAGGAGGTTAGGATTGATAGAAAAATGGTTGAAATGGGTTGAAAAAGTGATTTTGTATGAGTTTCAAAGAGATAATTTTGGGCAGTGAGTTTGAGGCTAATTTTAGGTATCTTAGGCTTGAATTATTGTTGTACAAATGAGATAGTGTTGTAGAGATGTTTATTACCTTCGTTTTGATATAAATTAGAACTTCTAACTCAAAACGAGGAGGAAGTTACGATAGTTTGATTATTCGTGTACCGGGAGACGAGTATCGACGCAATTTGAAGTTGTCGTCGATATTTGGATCGAATCTCGGGGGCTATAAAATGAGTTTTACAAATGGTCAAGGGCTGTTCTTAGGCTCTAAACTTAGCATTTTGAGTCTATTTTAAAATTCAATGGTCGGATTTGCAAATGATAAAGGTTATGATGTTCAAAATGGTTTCACGAGTCAAGTGTTCAAATCTGTCCGGTTTTGTCAAGTTTAGAAATGTGTCGAGCAGGTGGTTCTAAAATGTAAATCAATGAATGAAATTTAAACTGAGTCTTATTCAGGTAATGATTGAGTTTTTTTACCAAGTTTCATAAAAATCCGAGTTGTCTAAGTAAGGGAAATGAGCTTGTACATTTGGTATGTGCCGGAAGATTTTTGTTATCGAGAATGTAGTATAATAAAGGGAACATATAGAAGGGTATTGTAATACCACTTGCATTGTTGTTCTTTCGGGTTTATCATGGTATTGTAAAGTTGATTTTATGTTATTAGGTATGGTTTATACTTGAGTCTATTATTAATAAAGTGTGCGTCTTATTTGGTAGGTTGCGGTTTTCATGTTTACCGGGCATCCATATCGTCGGCCATCGTCTTATCACTACTGTTTTTACTCAGCTTCTGAGTTCCGTGATTCACTTACCTCATGGCTAAGGTGAGTTCATAGCCCCTTTTACTACTTGCACATTGTTTTTAAACGCGGGATGAGATCTTACATGGTGGAACACATCCATTTAAAAACTGTATGCTATCCAGAACTTGTATGCTATCAGAACTTGTATACTTTCCAACAGTTTTCATTGATATTATTTCTTTTAGTCTATAGCCCTTAAGTTACCTCTCTTGATCATGAACAGTTAATTTACTTGTGTTTCTAAGCGCGAATGTTGTGGGTGGATCCATCGGGATTGACTATCCCCGTCCCATGTTGCGGATGTTTAACCATTTACGCACTAAACATTTGATTTGTTACTTGAGTATTAGGGTTGAGTACTCCCTGGAGGAGCTTACATTGATGTTAAGATTCAACTCATAAACTAAATAGCAATAATAAAGGTTTCGGACTATGGTTAATGATCATAACCATTTTCCCCCATTTTCTTGTTTTACAAATGAATGCTTGTGTTCCACACCTTTAATGCTAAACATATGAATATCACTCAACTTTGTGTTGATGATTTTACATGTTTAATCTCATGTATATATGCTTAGTTTTGCTTGGATGGGAGCTCGCAGGATATTAACGCAGCTTGTAGATTTCTGTGTATAATTAAACTTTGGTTTTATCTAAAAACCGTCAGAAGATTATTCTGTATTTTTGGTAACTATAGTTATAAATGATGATGAAATAAAAAAAATTTCCGCTTATAAAACTCTAGGACCTATGTTTAAAACTCTGATCTTTTATGATGTAATGTATATGTTTTTATTACGTCAACTTTGTGTCAAAAGTATTTCATTGTTTCTTGTACCATGACGTGGAACCCCCTTGCTGCCTAGTTGTTTCTTTGCCTGATTTTGGGGGTCTCACAGTTGGCGTTTTATTATAAAAAATAAGAGTAAAATGTAGATACCATACTTGTGGTTTGTCAAGATTGCAGATATAGTTACCTGTCTTTTAAAGTGCAGGCGGCCTCCCTGGTCTTTAGGTAAATGTTCGTTTTATTACTTTGACCGTAACTATCGTTATCCTTTGACCGTTAACCTTTGTTGATGCATGGACTTTTTTTGTCTTTTTTCTTATTTTGACCGTTTGACCACTAATAACACTTTTACCCAGAATTAAATGTCCTATTTATTTTCATTTCATGTGTTTTGTTTTTCCCCAATCTAATCCATAGCAACATAAACCCTAAATCAATATCTTTACAATAATCTAAGAATGTGTGCTATCATATATACCCCTTAACCCCGATCCATGCTTTTCCCTCCTCCCATGTCACCAGATCCATACAAACAAAAACAACCCAACCCCATAACAAATCCTTACCCTACCACATCATTTGAATCCAAATAAAAAGACAAAAATGATGATGTATGATAGCAAGATAGAGAAATAGACAAAGAGAAAACATGAAGATGAGAAAGACAAGAGATATAGACACATCTAGATGATGTCAACAAAATCTCGTGCTTCTAATTTTTATGGCCATTCACTCTAGCAACCGATAGGAGGACTCAATTCTACATCCTCTACTTAAACGAGGGAGTACAAGGAAGAATGATTATATTCTATTTAAATTGTCGTTGTTTAAATTCAAAATTTTATATTGTTTATTAATTTTAATGAATTTGTAATCTTTTAGTAAATTGTAATCGAGTTTTTTAGTGCTATTGATATTGAAGTTTTTAATTGTTAAGTTGATTCGTATTCATTAAATAGAACAAAGGTGGATATTGTTTTTGATTTTGCTGTTTCATAAAAAAGAATAAAAAAGGTTAGGATATTTAGTAAATTTTCTAATGGTTTATGGTGCAGGTTTCTGGATTTGAAGGTTAGGTTTGACACTATTTTGATTTTATGTTATGTTAGATTAATTTTCTTATGTAATTTATTTTCAGTTTATGAATATAATATATTAGGTTTAATGTATAAATTTGTACTAGTAATTGATAATTTAAGTGACGTTTGAAGATTGATGATGAGATTTTGGTTTGAATTCAATTGTGTTAGAAAAGGACGTCTAGGTTTTGTTTGATAAAGTACTAGTTTTTCTCTTATGCCTTTTTTATGCTTTTCTTGACCAAGTTAATTTTAACAATAGTCACGCCTTTAAAAAACAGTGTTAATGGATAAAAAGGTCCTTACATCAACAAAAGTTAACGACCAAAGGATAACGATGGCTACGGATAAAGTACTAAAATGAACACTTACCTAAAGATCAGGGAGGCCGCCTGCACTTTCAAAAGACCGGTAATTTTATCTGCAATCTGAACAAACCACAAGTACGATATCTGCATTTTACTCAAAAAAATAAACTTATATCCTATTAATAATCTCAATAATAGATATACATGTTTCTCATTTTTGACAATACACTAAATGAATTCCAAACAATTCATGTTTATATCTTTGAATGCAGAAAAATAAGTTAGTAGTATCAAGCGATATTTTTTTTTACAAAAAGTAACGATATACTATGCGAATTTTCAAGCTACTATTTCTAACTTTGATACCATAAATTCAAGACACAGGATACAAAAAGTTTGTTGCGGTGGTCAACGTCGTTTGTGGAGCGCTTACTTCTTCGGAAACACAATGTATGGTAAATGTTTTATTGTACGTGGTATCGAAATGAACCGATAACTATTAACGCCTTGTATGAAAAATAACTGATAATTATCCGTATTTTTAAAAAGGCAGCGATTGTACGGGAAAAGTTGTCATTTTCCATTGATAAGGTGTACCTCTATAACTCATCAATTGAGATATGTACCGTTTATGATGTTGCAGACGAATATATGCACATGTGTATGAAAACTTCATGTGATGTTGTCGAAAGTTTTTGTAAGTCTATTCGATTTATGTTGAGGAGTTTTCATGAAGACCTACTTATAAGGATGTCGAAAAATTCTACTCTTATCATGGGTAGAAACATTGGTTCCTGCGATGTTAGGAATAACTGAATATACTAGTTAGTCGCGGGCCTTTCTTGCTCATATCCATTTTATACTTAATACCGTAGGGGTAATCATGAGTCATTATTTGTCAATTGGTATTTCATAAGACTTATGAATTTGACATGTGTACTTTGGTTAACTTAGGTGAGGAACGACGTAAATTTATACGTCATTTCAACAACCTCAAAGACAAGAAAGCACAAGAGGTTTCGTTGTGGCTAACTAATTGCCTTTTAAATGGGGATATTATATTACTAACGTGATATATCCATAAAAGTGTGTTCTTGTTAAGTCTGTTTCACAGGTAGATGTGAATGATATGTATTGAATAATGCTAAAAAGCGCATGCAACAACAAGAATCATTGTGGAACGAGCGTTTGATGTTCTATAGGTTATAATAAAATAATTCGTGCAATTAATGACTATTAAAAAATAAGGAATAAGATGTACGCATGTATTATATATACATTATATGATTACAAAATACAAAAGGACGACAATCTTTCCCGACTCTTATCCATATGAGCAATAGTGTGATGATGATCTTTTACGAAGGCATTAACGAAAATTATAACTTACAAGTTATTAGCCAACAAAGAAACTCACCTGACTAAATCTTAAAGCCAATTTAGTGGGGTTACGAGGACGGTACTAATCTTACAGCAATAATATAATTAAGCGTGTACTTAATTCACTACTACACAAACAACTTTTACCCACGGAACAAAAACGGTGGAAAATTTAACACGATATTCCCACAGATTTCTCACCGAAATGACAAAAAGAGTATCCGTGGGAAATCCGTAGGAACTTTCCCACAGATTTCCCACAGAAGCGTTGAAATGTTTTCCGTGGGAAAGTTGTGGGAAAGTCGTGACAAATTACCCACAGATTTCCCATGGAACACACATTAGTTTTGTTATTTATACATCCGTGGGAAAGTCGTGGCAAATTTCCCATGGATTTCCCACTATTTATACACCCATGTGAAAATTATGGCAAATTTTCCACGGATTTCCCACTATTTACACATTTTATTTGTTAGTTATATGTCTGTGGGAAAGTCGTGGGAAATTTACCAACGAATTTCCCACAGTTTTAATTATTTAGACATCCGTGAGAAAAAAGAAAGACTCCAAATAAACATATCCACATTTGGAATAAAAAATGTTTCTTTATAGAGCAATGCTAAATCCTCCTATATTATCCTCCTACTTATCCTCCTACCCACCTCAAATTAAAAAAATGTGTAATCCATTAATTGTCTTTCTTAATTTCATCCATTGATCAATTCATTTGTCATAATCATAAAAGTAGGAAGATATGTAGGCATATTAAGTAAGATGATAAATCATTTTCCTTCTTTATATGGTCAAACACATCAACCTCACCCATTATCAACAGCAGTAGATTGTTCCCACAACATTATGTCTTGCCAAGTTTCTAAAAATTTACCCTCTCACAGAAACTATTTTACACTAAATCAAACGGGTTTCTTACCATGGATAAACATAGATATGTTATATTAAATTGAAAACATGCAAGAATTTAAAATACAAACAACCAGAACTTTAAGATTTAATAGTACACACATATCGAATAGAGTACATACTAAAGTACTACAAAATGCAGAAATATAAACAACACACAAACCAAAAACAAGCAACATTGGACATCATTAGCGCGCATGAAAAACAGATGGATACACCATATGCGCAGGAGCTACAACGCCAATTTATTGAAAACATCCATACATACAAGCTCATCTGGCCATCACTGCACCACATTCCACCGGTCACAAGGTTCGTATGAACCCCTCTATGTCATTGACATGAGCATCAGAAGCATCCGCCAATCCCTACAAGTGCCAAAGCTCCGCCTCATCATGGTCTTGCATGTCCAACAATAGGGAAATCATTTGGTGAACAAGCGGGTCTGAGCTAAGACTAGACAACTCACTTATGAACCCACTCTCTCAGCAATGACGTCTTTTTTATAGACATAAATAACATCAAGCTTCCCCCTCCAATCCATCTCATCCTCCACCCGTTTGCGCAAATAGAACCAGACCAATTAACAAACTCCTTTGAAATACAAAGCAACTAAAAAGCGCAACCTTATTCGCCAACTCATTTTTGGGATGGTTGTTGGTTAACATATTGTCTAAAATGTGTTACAACCAAATACAATGGCCTACTTAAATACAAATGCACCACCACATCATTTCCAAGTGGTCCTTTTATTATTTTTAGCTAGGTAGCCAACAAAATCTCCCAAACTTCCATGACCACCCTTACCAGACTAGCTTAGTGATTAGTCACAACTTCCACACATTCTAAACCAATGGTATGTCCATATGCATCTAAAGGAGTGTCAATTATGGACCTATTAACTGAATCATAACCACAATTAAAACACAATCAGCAACATGTCTGTTGTGTTATTCCTAGTTAACTTGTTATACACAATAATACAATGCACAAATCTATGACTTTTACTTTAAAATCACTGGATACATTATTATTATCCCATACGTGCATCTAACTCCTTATTATTTTTTTGTAAACAGGCACCCCCACCAGCAGATTTGCTTGATCTAATCGCAGAAACAATTATTGCAACATTCATGGAAAGTGACTAGATGGAATAAAAAGTAGCTCAAAAAGGGTCGTGTTGCCTGAGTTGCAGCAACCTGTTGAAAAAAAAGAAAGAATAGCTTCAAAAAGAACCCTAACACGTGCTCTTTTGGGCAAAACACTTCTTATCCAACTATTCTAATGTTTGTAATGAACCAAACGCTACGGAACGTGTTATCCCAGCGTAACGTATAATAACTTTACTAGGTGTATACTTTTAGTATTAACTCAAATAAATCTGTTTGTAGAAATAGACTTGACCACAGGCTTTCCAGTGACACTGATGCACAATAAAACTTATGAGGGCCTTCATCAACGACTCATGAAAATTTTTCCAAAACTGCCTGCACTACACCGCAACGGAGCGCGGGCACAAATCCTAGTATACATCAAAAATGAGAAAAACGTACATTAACTCTAGTTTAGTCAGGAATATTTGATAAGAGAGCTCATTAGATTATTATCAAGCATTAATTTAAGATCACATATTGAATAAAATCTAGTCAAGTCATTTTCATTATACTTCGTCAAAAAATAGTAATGATTGCTTTAAGAAAAACATGTTTCATGCATGGCTTTATATAAAAAATCTAATTATTTCAGTCGTGTAACTTAGATAATTTAAATATCCTGATAACCAATCCTTATTGCTTTAGAATACAAGTTAAGGCAAACTTTGTATTTTATTGGGAAATAAATATTGAAATAAGCACACCATCTTAGATAACACAATAACTGCATAATTATGTTTAGTTAGTGTAGTTAGATCGGCGGTGGTAACAAGGGATGAGCTCGTGTCTTTCACCAACGAAGACATGCTAGGGTAAATTTACACGAGAGCCGAGTGTTGCACGAACTACACTCTATTGTAGGTCATCAAATGTGATTTTATTATAACATATACTTTATTGACACGTGCAAAACTTATTTTTATATTATGTGAAGCAACTTTAATACTGTTAATCATTAAAAAAAATTATGCTACACCCTGTTATAAATTCCTGATCCAGCTCTGAAGACATGTCTTGGCTATTAGGGTGACATTCCGATATTCGTGACGTGCTTGTCGGGAGAAGGCGATCGTCCTCTAGACAGAGTTATGAGAGGAATTATGTGTAACTCTCAAAAACTAGTTGTTGGTGTAAGAACTCGTATTTTTCCTGGTATTATTTTATTCTTTTATTCGTGCTTCTTGAATTTTCCAACGTATTACATCTTTTTGTATTCTTATATGTAAATCCTGAGATCATGATAATTTTAATAAATTATACTTTTTAAGTATTTTCTGATCATTGATAATACTTTACTTGGAATTATAAAAAATTTATTTTATTTTTCCATATTTATTTAAATCAAATTTTTTTATTTAAAAACACCCGCGTGCATTTTACAATGAGTTTACTCAAAATCAATGAATAATGAGAACCACTAATGATCGCGATATCGACGGATGCCCGATAGGTTACATTTCATTGTCGACTGTTTCAATGTTTGATGTTTTCGATGTTTTTTTATAAATGACGTGTTAAGTCGAGTCGAGAGACTATAATATCACATTTATGATGCTTTTTAACTTTTGAAAAGTATTTTTACTAATAATCATTTTCTACCTTTTAAACTATCTAATTGCTTTTAGGTCCAAAGATTTCAATGTTGGCAAGATTAGCCCCTCCACCAACCACTATATAAATATTTTTTTTCCACTCAAACACACACATATAATTTATAAAAAAAAGTTATCATCAACCCCCTTTCTCCCCTTGTTCTACCGTGACCCCCTAAGTCCAAAAACACCCATTTTTCTAAATTTTGAGCTTGATTTGATTAAAACTAATTCAAGTCCCATTCATAAAATTCAAAGGTGAATGTTTTGGTATAAACTTTACCCACATGCATTCAGCTTCTTTGGTGATATGTTCTAAGAATTATGCATGTGATGATCTTCACAAGATCATCATGTTTTGATCATAAAAAGTTTGAGTTTTTAATTTTTGATTTTTTTTATGTTTCATGCAACTGTTAGGATTAATAGTGGGTAATATTAGGAGGTTAGGACTGATAGAAAAGTGGTTGAAATGGGTTGAAAAAGTGATTTTGTATGAGTTTCAAAGAGGTGATTTTGGGCAGTGAGGTTGAGGCTAATTTTGGGTATCTTAAGCTTGAATTATTGTTGTACAAATGAGATAGTGTTGTAGAGATTTTTTATTACCTTCGTTTTGATATAAATTAGAACTTCTAACTCAAAACGAGGAGGGAGTTACGATAGTTTGATTATTCGTGTACCGGGTGACGAGTATCGACGCAATTCGAAGTTGTCGTCGATATTTGAATCAAATCTCGGGGACTATAAAATGAGTTTTACAAATGGTCAAGGGCTGTTCTCAGGCCCTAAACTTAGCATTTTGAGTCTATTTTCAAAGTTAATGGTCGGATTTGCAAATGATAAAGGTTATGATGGCCAAAATGGTTTCACGAGTCAAGTGTTCAAATCTGTCTGGTTTTGTCAAGTTTAGAAATGTGTCGAGCAGGTGGTTCGAAAATGTAAATCAATTAATGAAATTTAAACTGAGTCTTATTCAGGTTATGATTGAGTTTTTCACCAAGTTCATAAAAATCCGAGTTGTCTAAGTAAGGGAAGTAAGCTTGTACATTTGGTATGTGCCGGAAGATTTTTGTTATCGAGAATGTAGTATAATAAAGGAAACATATAGAAGGGTATTGTAGTACCACTTGCATTGTTGTTCTTTCGGGTTTGTCATGGTATTGTAATGTTGAGTTTATGTTATTAAGTATGGTTTATACTTGAGTCAATTATTAATAAAGTGCGCGCCTTATTTGGTAGGTTGCGGCTTTTGTTTTTACCGGGCATCCATATCGTCGGCGATCGTCTTATCACTACTGTTTTTACTCAGCTTCCGAGTTCTATGATTCACTTACCTCGTGGCTAAGGTGAGTTCATAGCCCCTTTTACTACTTGCACATTGTTTCTAAACGCGGGGTGAGATCTTACATGGTAGAACACATCCATTTAAAAATTGTATGTTATCCAGAACTTGTATGCTATCCAAAACTAGTATGCTTTCCAACAGTTTTCATTGATATTATTGCTTTTAGTCTATAGCCCTTAAGTTACCTCTCTTGATCATGAACCGTTAATTTACTTGTGTTGCTAAGCGCGAATGTCGTGGGTGGATCCATCGCGATTGACTATCCCCGTCCCATGTTGCGGTTGTTTAAACATTGACGCACTAAACATTTGATTTGTTACTTGAGTATTGGAGCTGAATACTTCCTAGAGGAACTTACATTGATGTTAAGCTTCGGTTCATAAACTAAATAGCAATAATAAAGGTTTCGGACTATGGTTCATGATCATAACCATTTTCCCCTATTTTCTTGTTTTACAAATGAATGCTTATGTTCCACACCTTTAATGCTAAACCTATGAATATCACTCAACTTTGTGTTGATGGTTTTACATGTTTAATCTCAGGTATAATGCTTAGTTTTGCTTGGATGGGAGCCCGCGGGATATTATTACAGCTTCAAGATTTCTGTGTATAATTAAACTTTGGTTTTATCTAAAAACCGTCAGAAGATTATTCTGTATTTTTGGTAACTATATGTTATAGATCACGATGAAATAATAAGTTTTTCCGCTTATAAAACTCGGGGACCTATGTTTAAAACTCTGATCTTTTATGATGTAATGTATATGTTTTTATTACAGCAACTTTGTGTCAAAAGTATTTCATTGTTTCTTGTACCATGACGTGGAACCCCCTTGCTGCCTAGTTGTTTCCTTGCCTGATTTTGGGGGTCTCACAGTTGGTGTTATATTATAAAAAAATAAGAGTAAAATGTAAATATCATACTTGTGGTTTGTCCAGATTACATATATAGTTACCGGTCTTATGAAAGTGCAGACGACCTCCCTGGTCTTTAGGTAAGTGTTCATTTTAGTACTTTGACCGTAACTATCGTTATCCTTTGGTCGTTAACCTTTTTTGATGCACAAACTTTTTTGTCCTTTTTCTTATTTGATTGTTTGACCACTAATAACACTGTCACCAAGAATTAAATTTCCCATTTATTTTCATTTCATGTGTTTTGTATTTCCCCAATCTATTTCATAGCAACATAAACCCTAAATCAATATCTTTACAATAATCTAAGAATGTGTGCTATCATATATACCCCTTACCCCCAATTTATGCTTTTACCTCGTCCCATGTCACCAGATCCATACAAACAAAAACAACCCAACCCCACAACAAATACTTACCCTTACCACATCATTTGAATCCAAATAAAAAGACAAAAACGATGATGTATGATATCAAGATAGAGAAATAGACAAAGAAGAAAACATGAAGACGAGAAAGACAAGACTAGAGACACATCTAGATGATGTCAACAAAATCTCGTGCTTCTAATTTTTATGGTAATTCACTCAAGCAACCGAAAGGAGGACTCAATTCTACATCCTCTACTTAAATGAGGGAGTACAAGGAAGAATGATTATATTCTATTTAAATTGTCGTTGTTTAAATTCACAAATTTATACTGTTTATTAATTTTAATGAATTCGTATTCTTTTATGTAAATTGTAATCGAATTTTTTTAGTGCTATTGATATTGAAGTCTTTAATTGTTAAGTTGATTCATATTCATTAATTCGAACAAAGGTGGATATTATTTTTGATTTTGTTGTTTCATAAAAAAAAACAAAAAGGTTAGGATATTTAGTAAATTTTCTGATGGTTTATGGTGCAGGTTTTTGGATTCGAAGGTTAGGTTTGACACTATTTTAATTTTATGTTATGTTAGATTAATTTTCTTATGTATTTTCTTTTCAGTTTATAAATATAATAGATTAGGTTTAATGTATAAATTTGTACTAGTAATTGATAATTCAAGTGACATTTGAAGATTGATGATGAGATTTTGGTTTGAATTCAATTGTGTTAGAAAATGATCTCCAGGTTTTGTTTGATAAAGTACTAGTTTTCTCTTATGCCTCTTTTTTTATGCTTTTCTTGATCAAATTAATTTTAACAATAGTCACGCCTTTAAAAAACAGTGTTAATGGACAAAAAGGTCTCTGCATCAACAAAAGTTAACGGTCAAAGGATAACGATGGTTACGGTCAAAATACTAAAATGAACACTTACATAAAGATCAGGGAGGCTGCCTGCACTTTCAAAAGACCGGTAATTATATCTGCAATCTGGACAAACCACAAGTACGATATCTGCATTTTACTCAAAAAAATAAACTTATATCCTATTAATAATCTCAATAATAGATATACATGTTTCTCATTTTTCACAAAAAATTAAATGAATTCCAAATAATTCATGTTTATATCTTTGAATGAAGAAAAATAAGTTAGTAGTATCGAGCGATATTTTTTTAATAAAAAGTAACGATGTACTATGCGAATTTTCAAGTTACCATTTCTAACTTTGATACCATAAATTCAAGACACACGATACAAAAAGTCTGTTGCGGTGGTTAACGTCGTTTGTGGAGCGCTTACTTCTTTGGAAACATAGTGTATGGTAAATATTTTATTGTACGTGGTATCTAAATGAACCGATAACTATTAACGCCTTGTATGGAAAATAACCGATCATTATCCGTATTTTAAAAAAGGCAACGATTGTACAGGAAGAGTTGTCATTTTCCATTGATAATGTGTACCTCTATAACTCATCAGTTGAGATATGTACCGTTTATGATGTTGCGGACGAATATATGCACATGTGTATGAAAATTTCATGTGATGTTGTCGAAAGTTTTTGTAAGTCTACTAGACTTATGTTGAGAGGAGTTTTCATGAAGACCTACTTATAAGAATGTCGAAAAAATCTACTCTTATCATGGGTAGAAACATTCGTTCCTGCGATGTTAGGAATAATTGAATATACTAGTTGGTCGTGGGCCTTTCTTGCTCATATCCATTTTATACTTAATACCGTAGGGGTAATCATGAGTCATTACTTGTCAATCGGTATCTCATAAGACTTATGAATTTGACATGTGTACTTTGGTTAACTCAAGCGAGGAACGACGTAACTTTTTACGTCATTTCAACAACCTCAAAGACAAGAAAGAACAAGAGGTTTCGTTGTGGCTAACTAATTGCCTTTTAAATGGGGATATTATTTTACTAATGTGATATATCCATAAAAACGTGTTCTTGTTAAGTCTATTTGTGATAACCTAACATTTTCAGGTAGTGAAATATTTTCTCGTATAATATTTTGAAACTTATTTTTGTGTTGGTTGACGAACTCACAATTTACGGATTTAAATTTGGGCTTACGTGCATAATTTAGCGTCTTTTACGACTAAACCGGAAACCTTAGGATTACGTATTTACGTTTTTGAACTCCGTTTTTGATGAGACAATTTTTATTGGATTCGTTTTGTGACGTTGATTCATAATTTATAAAAACGTTTTTCGTAAAACGACCCGAGGGCACGCAAATCGAGAAAACTAGAATCGAGGAATACCCGTAAACTAGTGAGATGGGACAAAATACATTGTCCCACCCCACTAGCTAGCTTGGACGGCACCAACATGACACCACAACCATATGTGGCATCATGTTAGCTACAAACTTACAAGTGTAAGTAAGCTTACACCTTAAGCTTAGTTCTTTCCCACTAACTCAAAACCACTAGCAACTTTCACACATACCATTTACTTACATGCAAACCAACACAAATCCTCTCAAAACCTCCCACCATTGCCGTCCATATTCAAGCTACAAACACCCCTTTTGATCTTTTCTAGCTATGAAATACATGTTAACTAGCTCTATCATGGAGTTATCTTGAAGCCTTGATCATTTGGTGGACATATTAACAACATTGGAGGTGATTTGCTTGTGTCCTAGGGCTGATTTCTCAACTATTGTTCTTGGTGTTTGATGATCTTGGAGTTACTTGTGGTGTTCATCAAGTTCTTGTCTTCCAAAAACAAGAAATACACTTGGTTGGTAAAGAAGATCATCCTCTCCATTTTCTCTTGTTATTTTTGTAAAGAACAAATGTATTTTCTTCATTATTGTATATGTATATGATGTATATATGATGATAAAAATGTTGTGTGGGGATCAAGTGTTGATAAATATGCTTAAAAATGTTAATAACCATGAGAAATGAGGCTAAAATCATGATTATTTAGTTGGCTGTATAAAAACAGTATATAACTAAAACTTGAACTGATAAACTTGCATGGTATGATCCATTTACAGTAAGTACAAGATGTCATACACATGTGAGAGTTGGACATGCAATGGAATCATTATAATGAGTGAGATATGATCAAAACAAGTTGGGTGTTCTAATCTGAATAAGCAGTTTTGTAGGGACTGTTAAGGCAAGATAAACTTAAAATGAGCAGTAGCTATAACTAAGTTAAATGTAGCACATAATATGAAGAACATGTCACCCAAAAATGAGCTTCTAATTCATTATAAAACTCTAGATATGATAAAAATGGTGAACATTAAGATAAAAATCAGATTTTGAGAATTAATGTTTATTATTATTATATAAGCACTCAAATTTTATTGTATAAAATGTAAAATAAAAACCCACTAACTTATGAAACTTATTTATATAAATATGTAAAAGGTTAATTAAATGGATAAATTATATAAATGGTAGTGGAATAATACTTATAAGTAATAAAAACTATAAACTTGATTTTTACGACTTTTTCGGCTATTACCGTAAAATTAACGTTTTTCGCCAAATAAAACTTAGACGATCAAACCCGTCTAATGTAAAGTTTTTAAAAGTCATATACTGATATATAAGTAACTAATACAAGTAAAAACCTATAAAACCCGAACTATAGGACATACGGACATTAACGAGCTAACTAAACATATTGGACTAATAATTGGACTAAATAAGATAAATACTTATAAAAAGAACTTATTGGGCTTAACCCATTTGGGCCCAACATGGAAAGTATATATACTGATAATATAGGTATAAAATGGATCAAAACAAGTTAAAGAACTTATACTAAGCTTATTGGACTTAAAATAGGTAAATAGGTAAAACTAGTAAACTAGTAGAAAGTTAACAAAACGTAAACACTAAAATGAGTAAACAAGGATATATAAACTCACTTGATCATCATCATATGTACAAAATCATCATATGTATATTGTTATTTTGATAAAAGTCATTGGACAAAGTCTAAGACCGATTATTATTTATATAGGTTTCCGTGACCGAAGCACGCCCGTAGCCGATAATCCGCCTTTCATTATCAACGTGTGTTCATTGCCTCGCACTCATTTAAATGTTTTATAAAATGATTTGTAAACCCGCGAGGGAGATAAAATGCTAGATTTTATAAAAATAGAACACAAGTACTCCCGATGGTATGCTTAATGAGATGGACCCGAATGATGCTATGACCCTATAAACGAGACTAAAAGGATTATTAGTAGTTAGGTTATGTCACTTAAAGTCCCATTAGCATGATTTGTGAACTACCGGGATTTGGTAGACGCTTATGCATTTGATAGTACTATTTGGGGACGATCACCCCAGTTCGCGCCTTGACGGTTGATCCCCGTTGTACCACATTGATTGGTAAGCGAATTTATGTATGAGAAGATTCCATAGCGTGATTTTTGTGACGACACGCTAACTTAGATGGGCAAATTGTTGTCGGGTTCGCGGCCCGCTGTTTTCATAGTAAGGTAACAATGTCATGCGACTAATAATAATCCTATATAATCTAAATATCCGATATGATACGACACTAATAACGATGAATATATTACCTATCATGGTAATATAGAGACTACGGTCTCATGGACGGTTTAAGATGTATGCTTGATTTATATGTTGCCTGACTAGCAATATGAGGACTTACTTCCGATATTATACTTGTGTTCTGATTTTAAATGATTGTTTTATATAACGGTTTTTATTAAACACTATGAATTCACTCGGCATTCGCTGATATGATTTTTGCATGTTTTTACCTCATGTGCTTGAAGGTAATCCGGATGGAGATCGACTCTGATGGCCCACATAATATTAAAAATGTTCATTCGATCTATGTTTTGTAAACTAAATGACCTGTATAATTTGGGACCTGTTGTACACTTTAAAACTTTTTATCGAATGAATGTATGTTAAACCTTGAACAACCGTTTTTATGTGTTGTCTATGATTGGAGTTATTGTGCTATCCTGTAACACTCTGAAAGACCCTTCCGCTGTACCGATACGAAAATTGAGAGTGTTACAGTTTGGTATCAGAGCTCTCGTTATAGAGAACAAAAGATTTTAAAAACCAAGGTTTTGAACAAAACTTTTCAAAATCTTTTGACAATGAACATTTAAGAAAATATTTGAAAAATCTTTTGATTATAACGGTGCCAGAGATCTCGGACGTTACCAACAAGCCCTATTGAGAAGATATATATTTTGATACATATAAATTAATTTATATATATGTATATATCGTGATTTCATTATGTAATTGTTTAACTAGTATGTTATCCTAATACGAGATATATATATATAAATGCAGATTGTCATGGCTGACCCTAATATTCCTGTAGAAAACCATGCTATTCCGAACCTAATGTAGATGATGATCCTTATTTAGACTTAGTAGATTATGATATGGATGATGAGGAGGAACCATTTGAGGATCCCGAGCCCGAGTTAGGACTAGGAGATCAGATTGCCCCTCAGGTTGACTTGGTAGAGAATGAGATTGAGAATGTTGATATAGAAAATGATGAGGAGATTGGGTTAGATAATTTAGATGATGAGATTGACGACGAGGATGTCGAGGAGGATGTATGTATAGATGTTGAGGTCGATGATGATGAGAAAGTTGAGCTTATTTATCCTTATGATGTTCCAGAGGGCGAGCCTTTGCCCCCACCAGTTTATTTGTCTGATTCTGAGGTTGAGTTACCTAGGGATGAAATGTCTGAATCGTCTGAATCTGATTCTAAATCAGAGGAGGATGAGGATGACAATGCACCTGATGGTACTGATGGTATTGCTACTCGTAGACGTGAGATAGGAGAGTCGTCTAGTGCTCGAGAGGCTACTCATATTGATGGTCTTGCACCATGGGCCTTGAGACGTGATCTAGATGCTTCCCGTGTTAAGAGTTGTATGACAGAGATTGGATTAGGTGTTGTTCAGAATCAGGTTGCTTATTTGGAGTCGAAGACTAAGGTTGGCGAGAAAGAGCGAGAATTGCTTAGTTTAGATTTGACTAATGTAGAGCGTGGTTTGAATGAGGCTTTTAGGAGGTTATCGGTGTTGGAAAGTGGTGAGTTTGCTGAAATGAAGAGAAAGGTGAATTCTATGGAGATTCAGTTGAGTGTAGCTCGTGCGATGCGTGAGAAAGCTGAAAAGGAGTTGAATATATCCGTGGGTTGGAATAGTAGATTTTATGCTGACATGGTTGAAAGAGGAGTGATCCGTAAGCACCCAGCTGAAGATGTGTCTAGTGATCGTCCGACGAAGATTCGGAAGACGATGGATGATGGACCATCTGGCGGTTCTCAGTAGACCAGTCTGTATTTAGTAGTGACCTTTGTATCTTTTGTGCTTTTGTAGCTTTGACTGAACCGACTTGTTAGTAGTAGACTTGGCACGAATTTTGAGTGTATATAGTGCTAGAACTTTGATATGGGATGTAACTAAGACAATACTTTTGTTTCAAATCGAATGACATATGTATCTTGTCTTGAATTCCATATTGTGCCTTATTTGTATCTTGATTATGAATTCAATCCATATTATATAAATCCTTTGTTGGGTGAATGCTTAATACTTTGAAATTGTGAAATTATAGAACTATGCCGCCCAAGAAGGCTGTGACTGAGGATGATGTACGTAGGATTATTACGGAGCAAGTTACCGCATCTATGACTGAATTTATGGCAAATGCTAGAAATGAAGCTGGCGGTAGTGGAGCTGGCGGTAGTGGAGCTGACGGTAGTAGAGCTGGCGGTAGTGGAATTGGCGGTACTAATGTGAATGTGAATGCTAATAATGTGAATGCTAATGCTGGAGGAAATGTAGGAGGACTTGGAACTAATGCACCTGAAGTTGGTGGCTGTACTTATGTGACGTTCATGAAGTGTGAACCTCTACCTTTTAATGGAACTGAAGGTGCTGTAGGACTAAGCCAGTGGATCGAGAAGATTGAGTCGGTGTTTCGGATTAGTAAGTGTAAGGAGGAAGATAAGGTGACTTTTGCTATGGCTACTCTTAAAGGTCGTGCGTTGACTTGGTGGAACGGGAGAATTGCTTTCATGGGTCTTGATGCTGCTAATGCTACTCATTGGGCTGAAATTAAGAAGTGGACGACTTTGGAGTTTTGTCCTCGTAGTGTGATCATTAGGTTAGAACAAGAGTTGATTCATTTGAGAATGAAAGGTGTGGACATTGATAGTTACACGAACCGATTCCATGAGTTGGCCTTGCTATGTCCTCGATTGGTTGAACCCGAAGAGATCCGAATTGAGCAATATATTAAAGGGTTGACCAGGAATATCTGGGGGGACGTGACATCATCTAAACCACTGACCATTGATGATGCTGTTCGAATGGCTTACCAACTCATTGGACAGATAATTCAGGATAGGCAAGATGAAGCCCGTGTTGGTGAGAAAAGAAAGGGAGACGGTGATCGTGTAGATAGAGGTGATAATAGGAAGAATTTCAATCGCCGTCATAACCAGAGAAAGGGGAATGCAAATGCTCTTACCTACAACACACCGCGCAACGATGATAGATGTCCTAAGTGTGGCAACAAGAGGCATGCTGACGACTGCTGGAAGTGCCGAAATTGCGGAAAGCTTGGACACAAGGTTGAAAGGTGTAAAAAGGGAACCATTTGCTTCAACTGTAATGAAGAAGGTCATAGGAAATCGGAATGCCCCAAGTTGAAAGCGATTGTACCTGGAAGAAACCCCCAGGGTGGTATCTATCAACTTGGAACAATTGAGGTGAAGAAAGAGGATCCGAATGTCGTTACCGGTACGTTTTTACTCAACAATCATTATGCTGTTGCTTTATTTGATTTGGGTGCTGATAGGAGCTTTGTATCCACTAAATTTAGTGCCCTTATTGACATTGAATCTGTTGAGATAAATACCAGTTACGAGGTGGAATTGGCTAATGGTAAATTAGTGAAAACTAATAAGCTATTAGAAGGATGCTCTCTAAATCTCTTGAACCATTCCTTTCCGATTGATTTGATGTTGATAGAATTAGGTAGTTTTGATATTATTATTGGTATGGATTGGTTATCGTTGAATAATGCTACTATTTTATGTGGAGAGAAGAAGGTTAAGATTCTTCTTAGGAATAGGACGTTAGTAATTGATGGTAATCGAGGTGAATCCCGTTTGAAGATCGTTTCATGTATTAAAGTCCAAAAGTACATCAGGAACGGTTGTGAGTTATTCTTAGCTCAAGTGACCGGGAATGAGTCTAGGGAGAAACGATTGGAAGATGTACCTATTATTTGTGAATTTCCTGAGGTATTTCCTAAAGATTTACCCGGACTTCCACCGATAAGGCAAGTAGAGTTTCGAATCGATTTAATTCCTGGTGTTGCACCGGTGGCACGTGCGCCTTACCGATTAGCCCCTTCTGAATTAAAGGAGTTATCTGAGCAACTTAAGGAGTTGTCTGATAAAGGTTTTATTCGACCGAGCTCGTCGCCTTGGGGAGCTCCAGTCTTGTTCGTTAAGAAGAAGGATGGATCTTTCCGTATGTGCATTGATCATAGGGAACTGAATAAGTTGACAATTAAAAATCGATATCCTATACCTAGGATTGATGATTTGTTTGATCAACTGCAAGGATCTAGTGTGTATTCTAAGATAGATTTGCGGTCAGGATATCACCAACTTCGCGTCCGTGAAGAAGATATTCCTATTACTGCATTTAGAACTCGTTATGGACACTATGAATTTCAAGTAATGCCATTTGGGTTAACTAACGCACCTACGGTTTTCATGGATTTAATGAATCGAGTGTGCAAGCCCTACTTGGATAAATTTGTGATTGTGTTTATTGACGATATTCTAATCTACTCTAAGAATGAAGATGAGCATAGAGAACATTTAAGGATTGTTTTGAATTTGTTGAAGGATGAAAGGTTGTATGCTAAGTTTTCGAAATGTGATTTCTGGTTAGATTCTGTGCAATTTCTTGGTCATGTGATTAACAAAGATGGAATTCATGTTGATCCTGCAAAGGTTGAAGCTATTAAGAATTGGTCTGCACCGACAACGCCAACGGAAGTGCGACAGTTCTTAGGATTGGCTGGCTATTATAGGCGATTCATTAAAGAATTTCCTTTGATAGCTAAACCCTTGACTAAGCTTACCCAGAAGAATAAACCTTTCGTTTGGGGAAGTGATGAAGATGGAGCATTTCAGACATTGAAGCAAAAATTATGTAGTGCGCCAATCTTATCATTACCCGACGGGAGTGAAGATTTTGTAGTGTATTGTGATGCATCTCTTAGAGGCTATGGAGCTGTTTTGATGCAGCGAGAGAAAGTGATAGCTTATGCTTCTAGGCAATTAAGGAAGAATGAGGAGAATTATACTACTCATGATCTTGAGTTAGGAGCTATAGTCTTTGCTCTTAGGTTGTGGAGACATTATCTGTATGGCACCAAGTGTACGGTATTCACCGATCACAAAAGCCTACAGTATATTCTCAATCAGAAGGAATTGAACATGAGGCAACGAAGATGGATAGAGTTGTTAAGTGATTATGATTGTGATATAAAATATCACCCAGGAAAAGCCAATGTTGTTGCCGATGCGTTAAGTAGGAAAGATAGAAAGCCTATCAGGGTACGTTCTCTAGTCTTGACCGTGCACAATAATTTGCCTGAGCAAACTAGAAATGCGCAAATAGAAGCTTGTAAGAAGGAAAATTTTGTTAATGAAGGGTTCCGAGGAGAAGGAGATCCTTTAGAGGTTAGAGCTGATGGAGTGAAATGCTTAAGAGGTCGTATGTGGATACCTAAGTTTGGAGGCTTAAGAGACTTGATTATGTTAGAATCCCATAAATCTAAGTATTCCATTCACCCGGGATCTGATAAGATGTACCATGATTTGAGGAAGTTGTACTGGTGGCCGAATATGAAAGCTGACATAGCTATGTATGTTCTTCAATGCTTGACTTGTGCTAGAGTTAAAGCCGAACATCAAAAGCCATCAAGACTACTTCAACAGCCAAAGATTCCTGAATGGAAATGGGAGCGAATTACGATGGACTTTATCACCAAGCTTCCTAGAACATCATCTAGAAACAACTCGATTTGGGTTATTGTCGACAGACTGACCAAATCAACACACTTCATTCCGGTTAAGGAGCAGTTCTCACTGGAGAAGCTGACTCGTATATATCTTGAGAATGTTGTATGCAAGCATGGAGTACCTGTATCGATCATTTCAGATCGAGATCCTAGATTCGCATCGAATTTTTGGAAATCTCTCCAAAGATCTTTGGGAACGAATCTCGACATAAGCACTGCTTATCACCCCCAGACTGATGGGCAGAGTGAAAGAACGATACAAACACTAGAAGATATGTTGAGAGCTTGTGTGTTAGACTTTGGTAAGAATTGGGATAAACATTTGCCGTTAGCAGAGTTTTCGTATAACAATAGTTACCATTCTAGTATTAAGGCTGCACCGTTTGAAGCTTTGTATGGTAGGAAGTGTAGATCTCCTGTATGTTGGAGTGAAGTTGGGGATACCCAGCTCACGGGACCGGAATTGATCCGGGAGACTACGGAGATGATAGTTCAGATTAAGAATAGGTTGTTGACTGCCCGTAGTAGACAGAAAAGTTACGTGGATGTGCGGCGGAAGCCAATGGAGTTTAAAGTGGGTGACCGAGTAATGTTGAAAGTATCGCCATGGAAAGGCGTTATAAGATTTGGAAAGCGAGGGAAATTGAATCCCCGTTATATTGGACCCTTTAAGATTTTATCTAGAGTAGGTCCGGTGGCTTACAAACTAGAGTTACCCCCAGAACTTCATGGTGTTCACAACACATTCCATGTATCTAATCTGAAGAAATGTCTAGCAGTGAGTGATGAGAAAATTCCGTTAGGTAAGGTTCGAATAGATGGGAAGTTGCATTTTATCGAAGAGCCCGTAGAGGTTATGGATCGTGAGGTAAAGCAACTGAAACAAAGTCGGATACCTATTGTCAAGATCCGATGGAATTCAAAGCATGGACCATAGTATACTTGGGAAAGAGAGGATGAAATGCGGAAGAAATATCCGCACCTCTTCGATTTCAATAAGAAACGGACATCCAAATGAAATGGATCACGAGGACGTTGATCCCTTTTAGGAGGAAAAGCTGTGACAATCTAACATTTTCAGGTAGTGAAATATTTTCTCGTATAATATTTTGAAACTTATTTTTGTGTTGGTTGACGAACTCACAATTTACGGATTTAAATTTGGGCTTACGTGCATAATTTAGCGTCTTTTACGACTAAACCGGAAACCTTAGGATTACGTATTTACGTTTTTGAACTCCGTTTTTTATGAGACAATTTTTATTGGATTCGTTTTGTGACGTTGATTCATAATTTATAAAAACGTTTTTCGTAAAACGACCCGAGGGCACGCAAATCGAGAAAACTAGAATCGAGGAATACCCGTAAACTAGTGAGATGGGACAAAATACATTGTCCCACCCCACTAGCTAGCTTGGACGGCACCAACATGACACCACAACCATATGTGGCATCATGTTAGCTACAAACTTACAAGTGTAAGTAAGCTTACACCTTAAGCTTAGTTCTTTTCCACTAACTCAAAACCACTAGCAACTTTCACACATACCATTTACTTACATGCAAACCAACACAAATCCTCTCAAAACCTCCCACCATTGCCGTCCATATTTAAGCTACAAACACCCCTTTTGATCTTTTCTAGCCATGAAATACATGTTAACTAGCTCTATCATGGAGTTATCTTGAAGCCTTGATCATTTGGTGGCCATATTAACAACATTGGAGGTGATTTGCTTGTGTCCTAGGGCTGATTTCTCAACTATTGTTCTTGGTGTTTGATGATCTTGGAGTTACTTGTGGTGTTCATCAAGTTCTTGTCTTCCAAAAACAAGAAATACACTTGGTTGGTAAAGAAGATCATCCTCTCCATTTTCTCTTGTTATTTTTGTAAAGAACAAATTTATTTTCTTCATTATTGTATATGTATATGATGTATATATGATGATAAAAATGTTGTGTGGGGATCAAGTGTTGATAAATATGCTTAAAAATGTTAATAACCATGAGAAATGAGGCTAAAATCATGATTATTTAGTTGGCTGTATAAAAACAGTATATAACTAAAACTTGAACTGATAAACTTGCATGGTATGATCCATTTACAGTAAGTACAAGATGTCATACACATGTGAGAGTTGGCCATGCAATGGATTCATTATAATGAGTGAGATATGATCAAAACAAGTTGGGTGTTCTAATCTGAATAAGAAGTTTTGTAGGGACTGTTAAGGCAAGATAAACTTAAAATGAGCAGTAGCTATAACTAAGTTAAATGTAGCACATAATATGAAGAACATGTCACCCAAAAATGAGTTTCTAATTTATTATATAACTCTAGATATGATAAAAATGGTGAACATGAAGATAAAAATCAGATTTTGAGAATTAATGTTTATTATTATTATATAAGCACTCAAATTTTATTGTATAAAATGTAAAATAAAAACCCACTAACTTATGAAACTTATTTATATAAATATGTAAAAGGTTAATTAAATGGATAAATTATATAAATGGTAGTGTAATAATACTTATAAGTAATAAAAACTATAAACTTGATTTTTACGACTTTTTCGGCTATTACCGTAAACTTAACGTTTTTCGCCAAATAAAACTTAGACGATCAAACCCGTCTAATGTAAAGTTTTTAAAAGTCATATACTGATATATAAGTGACTAATACAAGTAAAAACCGATAAAACCCGAACTATAGGACATACGGACATTAACGAGCTAACTAAACATATTGGACTAATAATTGGACTAAATAAGATAAATACTTATAAAAAGAACTTATTGGGCTTAACCCATTTGAGCCCAACATGGAAAGTATATATACTGATAATATAGGTATAAAATGGATCAAAACAAGTTAAAGAACTTATACTAAGCTTATTGGACTTAAAATAGGTAAATATGTAAAACTAGTAAACTAGTAGAAAGTTACCAAAACGTAAACACTAAAATGAGTAAACAAGGATATATAAACCCACTTGATCATCATCATATGTACAAAATCATCATATGTATATTGTTATTTTGATAAAAGTCACTGGACAAAGTCTAAGACCGATTATTATTTATATAGGTTTCCGTGACCGAAGCACGCCCGTAGCCGATAATCCGCCTTTCATTATCAACGTGAGTTCATAGCCTCGCACTCTTTTAAATGTTTTATAAAATGATTTGTAAACCCGCGAGGGAGATAACATGCTAGATTTTATAAAAATAGAACACAAGTAGTCCCGATGGTATGCTTAATGAGATGGACCCGAATGATGCTATGACCCTATAAACGAGACTAAAAGGATTATTAGTAGTTAGGTTATGTCACTTAAAGTCCCATTAGCATGAATTGTGAACTACCGGGATTTGGTAGACGCTTATGCATTTGATAGTACTATTTGGGGACGATCACCCCAGTTCACGCCTTGACGGTTGATCCCCGTCGTACCACATTGATTGGTAAGCGAATTTATGTATGAGAAGATTCCATAGCGTGATTTTTGTGACGACACGCTAACTTAGATGGGCAAATTGTTGTCGGGTTCGCGGCCCGCTATTTTCATAGTAAGGTAAAAATGTCATGCGGCTAATAATAATCCTATATAATCTAAATATCCGATATGATACGACGCTAATAACGATGAATATATTACCTATCATGGTAATATAGAGACTACGGTCTCATGGACGGTTTAAGATGTATGCTTGATTTATATATTGCCTGACTAGCAATATGAGGACTTACTTCCGATATTATACTTGTGTTCTGATTTTAAATGATTGTTTTATATAACGGTTTTTATTAAACTCTATGAATTCACTCTGCATTCGCTGATATGATTTTTGCATATTTTTATCTCAGGTGCTTGAAGGTAATCCGGATGAAGATCGACTCTGATGGCCCACATAATATTAAAAATGTTCATTCGATCTATGTTTTGTAAACTAAATGACCTGTATAATTTGGGACCTGTTGTACACTTTAAAACTTTTTATCGAATGAATGTATGTTAAACCTTGAACAACCATTTTTATGTGTTGTCTATGATTGGAGTTATTGTGCTATCCCATAACACTCTGAAAGACCCTTCCGCTGTACCGATACGAAAATTGAGAGTGTTACACTATTTCACATGCAGATGTGAATGATATGTATTGAATAATGCTAAGAAGCGCATGAAGCAACAAGAATCATTGTGGAATGAGCGTTTGATGTTCTATGGGTTATAATAAAATAATTCTTGCGATTGATGACTATTAAAAAATAAGGAATAAGATGTACGCATGCATTATATATACATAATATGATTACAAAATACAAAAGGACGACAATCTTTCTCGACTCTTATCCATATGACCAGTAGTGTGATGATGATCTTTTACGAAGACATTAACGAAAATTATAACTTACAAGTTATTAGCCAACAAAGAAACTCACCTAACTAAATCTTAAAGCCAATTTATTGGGGTTACGATGACGGTACTAATCTTCCAGTAATAATATAATTAAGCGTGTATTCGTGTTGACCTGTTAATGAATACTCGTGAATCACGTTTCACAATCTATTTTATCAATATAAATATTCTCACAAAATATTTCACCAATCACCATTATGCGTGTTAACAAAACCTTAATTATAAAGATCATATAAAAGTAGTATATGTTTCCGAAAAAATGGTCAACCTCGTTTATTGCTATGCACCTATATATGCTAGATCCTTACGTATATGTTATTTAGGTTAAAATTGCTAGTAGTATAATTTAATCCATGTTTTTTCAAGTTGTAATATTAATGAAGTACATTTGTTAGAGATATCGAACTTAATTGTGGAACAGTTTACCAGTGTTGTCGACGAATTTTTGCTAACCACATACGTACATATGCATATCATTATATCAAGTAGACAAGTATCAACTTGTTTTAAGTAGATGCACAAACAGGCCAACAAAATGCAAATTTTGGTAACCATGGAGTAACATTTAACATATAAAGATTTTCACATAATTAAAAGCTTTAAAATAAGTTCAACATAGTTTATGTTGTAGCTTCACATGATTTTGTATTTTGTCTTCAAACGGAGGTTCAGTGTTAGATGTGTTGGACGATATTATAAAGGTCAGACAATTCATGGGTTACGTGATGGAAGGTTGTTCCAAATATTTTGAACGTATTATTAATCCAAAATGAGTTGAAGAGGGTTTTATATGAAGATCCTTTCTCTTAACGTTCAAGGTCTAGGTCACAAGACCAAAAAAGAGTGGATTAAGGAGCTTAATTTCAAGCATATGATTAATTTTTTAGCTATTCAGGAGACGAAATTGGAGTGTATTTCTGATATGGACGTGAAGTTTATGTGGGGAAATTCTAATTTTCAATATGTTTCTAGTGACTCATTAGGAAACTCAGGAGGCATGGTATGTGTTTGGGAGCAATCCATTTTCAAGAAGATTGGAGCTTCGGTTTCAAATAATTTTATTGCTTTGTACGAGACTTGGCTTCCTGCAAGTACTAAGATCCTTATAATTTTAATTTATGCTCCTCAATCTTATACTCTCAAACGCACTGTGTGGGATTCGTTGGGATGGAAAGACTATTGTGTTAGGGGAATTCAATGCAGTTCGTACCAAAGATGAGCCTTTCGGATCAGATTTTAATTCGCTTTGTGCGTGAAATTTTAATCATTTTATATCGTCTTCGGGCCTTTTCGATGTTAAGATGGAGGGTTATTCTTTTACGTGATCTCTTTCGTCAACATCGAAAATGAGTAAGTTAGATCGGTTTTTAATTTCTAATGGTATTCTTTCGATTTGTCCTTCCATTTCAACTGTTTGTCTGGACCGTCACTTATCATATCATAGAACGATTATGCTTATGGAAACCTTTGCTGATTATGGGCCGACGCCTTTTCGTATGTACCATTCTTGGTTCTCATACGAGGGCTTTGAGGCAATGGTGTCTCAAGCGTGGAATTCTTTCTCTTATAATGATTCTAATAACCTCATTTGTTTTAAGAAGAAGCTTCAAGATCTGAAAAAAAATTATTCGTTTTTGGATCATTCAGCAGAACGTGTCGAAGAATCAGGCGAAAGCTTCATTATTGAATCAGATGGTTGATATTGATAAATTGCTGGATAGTGGTGCCAAACCGACGAGATTCTTTTGAATCAATTGGAGGTATCTCGGAGACTCTATAATATAAATCATTCAGACCTCAATGATGCGGTTCAAAAGGCCAAAGTTAAGTGGGCCATCGAAGGGGATGAAAATTCTAAAATTTTTCATGGGATCATCAATAAAAAACGTACGCAACTTGCTATTCGGGGCCTTTTTAATAATAGGACATGGTGTACAGATCCGTATACGGTCAAAGAGTCGTTTGTTTCTCATTTTCATCTCGTTTCAAGCAACCTATTTCCTCTCGCTTTAAGATTAATATGACGTTCACTAATCGCCTTACGGTTGATGAGGCCGTTGATTTGGACAGATCCATTTAATCCGATGAGATTAAATCTGCTGTTTGGGACTGTGGTGCAAATAAATCCCCTGGTCCTGATGGTTTTACCTTCGAGTTTTTTAGGCATTTTTTAAATCTCATTGGTTCTGATTTAAGTGCAGCGGTACAACATTTTTTTTATAAATGTATGTTCCCAAGGGGATGTAATTCTTCATTCATCTCTTTAATTCCTAAAGTGCCAGACGCCAAATTTGTTTCGGATTTTAGGCCTATCAGCTTAATTGGAAGCATTTATAAAGTCATTGCTAAGGTTCTTTCTAATCGCCTTGCCACTGCTATTTCGGATCTAGTATCTAATACTCAATCAACGTTTATCAAGAATCTTTAAATTCTCGATGGCCCGTTTATCCTAAGCGAGATTATTGCTTGGTGTAAACGAAAGAAAAAACAGTCCTTAATTTTTAAAGTAGACTTCGCTAAGGTGTATGACTCCGTTAGATGGGACTTTCTTTTAGAGGTTCTTCAAGCGCTTGGTTTTCGTCCTAGATGGTGCTCTTGGATTCATGGTATCTTCTCTTCTAACATGGCCTCGATTCTTATTAACGACAGCCCTACTAATGAATTTCCTATCTCTTGTGGTGTTAAACAAGGAGATCATTTTTTCTCCTTTGTTCTTTATTTTGGTTATGGAGTCACTTTACTTATCCGTATCTAGGGCGGTTAATGATGGTATTTTCACAGGGCTCGAGCTTCAACATCAAGTGACGGTTCCTCATCTATTTTATGCAGATGATGTTGTCTTTTTAGGGGAATGGTCCGACACAAATTTGGCTAATATTATTAAAATCCTCAAATGATTTCATCTCGCTTCAGGTTTAAAGACCACCATTCAAAAGAGTCATTTGATGGGGGTAGGAGTTCTTGAGGAGCTAGTTCGACATGGTGCCTCTTCTATTGGCTGTCCGGCTTTAATTATTCCTTTTAAATATTTAGGAGTTGAAGTTGGTGGCCTTATGACTAGACATTCTGCTTGGTCTAAAGTTTATTCAGAAAATTCAGTCTCGTTTATCAAGATGGAAAGCAAATACTCTTTTAGTGGGTGGTAGAATCACACTTTTAAAATCGTTCTAGGCGTCATGCCTTTGTTCACGATGTCTATTTATAAGGTACCGTTAGGTAATCTGCAGGACCTTGATAGGATACGGAGTAGGTTCTTTATAGGTTCTAAGCAATCAGACAGGAAAATATCTTGGATCGCATGGGATCAAGTTTTGGCTGCCAAAAAACGTGGGGGTTTAGAGGTTTCTAGTTTCTATGCTTAAAATTGTGCCTTACTCCTTAAATGGGTATGGCGATTCATATCTCAAGACAAATCCTTATAGTATCATGTCATTCGAGCATTATATGTGTTAGGAATAAAATTAGCTACATCACTAAGCCGCTAACAAAGGGATTTCAGACGATGACCAGAGTTATTTAGGCGCTGACAGATTGGGCGCTGACAAGAAATATTCAATCGCTGACAAAAGAAATCCCAGCTACAACAGAATACTTAGTCAACACGTTTTTATATGTTAGGAAGATATGCATTGTATATTGTATTTTCTATGTTTATCTTAATATATCTTCCTAGAATAGTTGACAAGTTTGCTTATTGTACAAGACTCCTTATGTTATAAAAGGAGGTCTTAGGGTTTAGTATTGATATACGTTTTACACTTTCATTGTACTCAAGTTTTATCAATCGAAGTGAAAGTTTGGTTTATATTGTGTTTAACATTGTTCTTTGTTCTAAGTGTTAATTCCGCATAACACTTAGATTGTTGTTAACACAAAGTTTCTCTACGTGTTAATCTTGATTCAATCTCATTAACACAAAGCTATTCGATCTAAGTTTGGGATCTACAATTGGTACCAGAGCCTCGTGGCTCTTGATTCTAGGATCAACAAGGTGTTCATGCTGTCTAGTTATGAAGAAAATTCGTATTAGGGTTTTCTGGGCAGTTTTGTGTGCGCAAGAGTATTCAGAAGGGCATATCTTCTTCGTTAACCGTTGGATCGTCGTGAAATTCGCGTTGTAGGTTCTTGACACATGTGTCATGGATCTCACAGGATGGATCTTCGATCTGTGCTCTTATGAAGGAGTTATTGGTGGTTGAAGTTGACTGTTGAGATGATTTTTGTTTTTAGGGTTTGGATTAAAAACCCTAGAATAATTGTTCATCATTACTGAGGTTAAGTGACATGCTGTTAGCTTTGGGGAGTCGATTATTTATGAGTCAGTGATGAACCCTAGCAGCATGATATGGATTCTTACAACAACAGTTGGAGCAACAGGTAACGGAGGAACATATATCATAGTTGTTAAGTTATGGATCAACAAGCAACTCAAGGTCTTGGATTGGTGGTCCTGGCTATTAGCAGCAACATGTATACCTAACAGATATACATCACGTGAGGAGTCAGAAAGTGAAGCATGGATAATTATGGCCAGTTTTAAAACTAGGATTTCTTCAAACCCTAATTCGTTTGATTGTTAATGTGGCAACAAAATGCAGCAAACAAGAAGAACGTTTTCATGATTATGGTCAGAAGGTGCATTCATGAATGCAACAGGGGTTGAATTCGTTCTAGGTTTCTGAGGAAAGGTGCATGATTGGTCAAGAATTTTGGACATATGAAGTATTCACGTGGTCCAAATGCTAGTTGTTCGTTTGTGATAAGAGCAACTGCTAATGGTCCTAGAGCTTGTACAAACTGATCACTTGTTTTGTATGATGGACTCTATAAATCTGTAAGTAATTATATCCTTTGAAAATACGTCATCTCTTATGTTTTGTTCGTACATACTTGACATGGTCCAATCTTTGTACCATTAATTGTATGATACATATGAGCTGCGCAAGAGGACTAAAGATACAGTGATGGTTTATTATCTTTATAATACTGCCAAAGCAAAACAAGTATGGGGTACTACTATTTACAGTATACACGTGGGTGTTTTTATGGTACAAGTACTGCCAGAGACGTGGTTAAAGAAAATCACAATGTGATATTGGTTTTGGTCAATTTTGCTAACATTTAGGGATATGCATATATCTCTCACATTCTGGTACGTATTGTAAATTTGATCATGATCTGATTTGTTTGGTAAAACCAATTTATAGCAGCGTGATTTAAGGGAGTGTTTATCGTGAGATAATATAAGACCTGGTCATAAGGAAACTTGTGATTAGATAAGTATTTTTGGACGAGATACAATTCTATTCTTGCTGGGATGATATTTATTCAGGTACAAGTGCACGCTTGCTGATTCTTAGGGATTATGGTTTTCCCATAATCTTTTAATGATGTCAGCGTCTGGTTCTATCCGCTGACAAAGCATCTATAAGACGCTGACAGAAGGCTGTATTGTCCAAGATATTGATTTTCACCCGCTGACAAGTGTTGTCCGATATTGGAAAACACATGCAGTAAGGATATTGGACAAAGGAGGATATTGGACAATGAAGAGTTTGCTGCTGTTTGAGATTTTTGGTTGAGTTTTGGCACACAAAACGAGGAGGTTACACACGAAGGTACATGGGATCTCTGATTTTATACAGAATATCACTTTGATATTTATGGCTCGAATTTTTAAAGAAGACGTATATGGTTAAGGGGAAGAATGTTTATGATACGATTGATGTTTGAAGTAGATTTTCGTGAGTTTGTATTCTATCATATCTTAAAGTTATGGTGTTTCTAGTCACACTCACACTTTAAAGATAACTTGTTTGTGTTTACATTGTTGGTGATGAAGACTTGTCATATCTAGCAAAGACAACTTGCTATCACTTGAAGGAGTTACATTATCGTGCCCAGTGTCTCACAAAAGGATGAGGATTTTGACAAGAGATCGAGGTCGGCTTATATTTTTACTTACTTGGTATAAGTTCGACGTCACGTGGATAATACAAGACATGGAATATAGGTTTGGGTCATTCTACTTCTACATCAGGAATATTATATTTTTTTTCAAGGTCATTACACAGAGCTACTTTTGGAGAATCTTGATTGCATACATTGTTTACTTCCCTAGTGATGTGACAAAAATGGGAAGAAATAGATGCTTAAATTGAGGGGAAGCAATTTGAAGATGATGTACCACTTAAAAGAGATACACAAAGAGTTTTGCCGACATCAACTAGGGGAAGATTGTTCGGTCTAAAAGTTGATGTGGCAGAAACTCAAAACGAAGAAAACATGAAGATGTTTGTTCTAGCCGCTGACAAATGTTACACGCTAATGGAAATCTATTTAGGATAAAGATTCAGAATATTGTTTATCAATATTCTGTATATGGTTTATTTAAATAGAAGATATGCATGTTTATTTGTTCTTATCTCTTGTAAACCCTATTCCTTACACTATAAAAGGAACCAAAGGGTATTAGGTTTATTCATTCATTCATATACAATGAAACCTAAAGTGTGTGTCGTACTAGGCGTGAGATTTAATGTATACACACATAGTGGTTGTTTGTTATTAATATAATAAGCAATCGTTGGGAGAAACTTCATCTTGTTCGTGTCTATAACATCTTGTTTAATGTTTTTCATTCTATTCCGCCTTGATTCAATCAAGTGAATGAGATTCGTTCCTAGCAGCCTAAAGATCGTTGGGTCTAAAAGTTGATGTGGCAGAAACTCAAAACGAAGTAAACATGAAGATGTTTGTTCTAGCCGCTGACACAACATGTCTAGCCGCTGACAAATGTTACACGCTGATGGAAATCTATTTAGGATAAATATTCAAAATATTGTTTATCAATATTCTGTATATGGTTTATTTAAATAGAAGATATGCATGTTTATTTGTTCTTATCTCTTGTAAACACTATTCCTTACACTATAAAAGGAACCAAGGGTATCAGGTTTATTCATTCATTCATATACAATGTAAACCTATATGTGTCGTACTAGGCATGGGATTTAATGTATACACGCCTAGTGGTTGTTTGTTATTAATATAATAAGCAATCGTTGGGAGAAACTTTATCTTGTTCGTGTCTATAACATCTTGTTTAACGTTTTTCATTCTATTCCGCCTTGATTCAATCAAGTGAATGAATTCGTTCCTAGCAGCCTAAAGATATAGGAATCTTGGGATTCCACAATTGGTATCAGAGCTTGTTGAGGAACTTTGATCAAAAGAACCCTAAAAACCCTAAATCATTGAAAACCCTAATATCATTTAAGCATCATGTCCACCTCAGTCGTATCACAATCTTCAAATCACAATCTCAAAATTCCCATACTTGATCCTGATAACTTTGAACTTTGGAAATTCAACTTTGAGCAATATTTATAAGTTGATAACTATGTTCTTTGGGAAGTTATTGAGTATGGCAATCAATTCAATAAAGAAGCAAATATTCAAGCTGCTATAGAAACACGAAGAACAGTTGGACACACTCGTGATGATCTCAAGCCAAAGCCTGAAGATGGAAGAGTTGTTTCTGTTGCTGAAGTGGCAGATAGAAGGAATGACATGAAAGCCTTAAGCACACTCAAACTTTCTCTTGGTCCTAAGGATCAACATAAATTCAGGAAGTATGAGTCTGCTAAGGAGCTTTGGGAAGCTCTTAAAACCATCTATGGTTGTAATGAGGAAACCCTTAAACAAAGGAAGAAGCAGTTAATGATTGAGTATACTGTCTTCAAAGCTCGTCCTAATGAGAAGCTAAGTGAAGTAAGAAGTCGTCTTCAAGACATCACTAGCAAGCTGGCTTTTATGGGAACAGAACTTGAGGAGCAAGATATCACAACTACCTTTCTTGGAGGTCTTGGTGATGCATGGGAGATTCATGCAAAATCTATCATTGCCACCAAGGCTTACAGGAATGCATCCTTTGATGATATATATAATCAAATAAGGACCATGGAACCTGAAGCCATTCTCAAACAAGGAGGAAGTTCAACATCTGGAAGTGTGGCATTCATCTCTCAAAATGACTGACAAACCACTAACAATGTTTCACATGTCAGCGGATTGAATGTTAATCGAGTCATTGGATCAACATATGTCAGTGGCTCAACTTCAGCCGCTGACACCTACAATGTTGGTTCCCTAAGTCTCAAACCCGCTGGTATTGACTTGGATACTGTGTGTGCATGCATTTCTACCTTGCCCAATGGTTCTCTAGTTACTTATGAGGATCTTGAGCAAATCAGTGTTGCTGATCTTGAAGAGATGAACATCAAGTGGAGTATGGCACTTGCTAGCATAAGGGCCAACAGAGGGAACCAAAGGATTGGAAGAAGAATGACTTTCAATGGCAAGGAGACTGATGGATTTGATAAATCCAAGGTTGAATGCTATAACTGCCATAGGATGGGACACTTCATGAGGGAATGTAGATCTCCACGTAGAACTAATGCTGGAAAGAACTCAAGTCAAATCATCAAGGTTGAAGATGCTGGATCAAAGGCTATGGTAGCCATGCATGGGATTGATGGACTTGGATGGGACTGGAGTTTCATGGCTGATGAATTGGAACATAATCAAGCTTTGATAGCTAACAAGGAGGAAGAGCATGTACAATATGCTCTCGTGGCCATTTCTTCCTCTACATCAGATAATGAGGTATATGATGATGTATTTTGTAGTAAGGGTTGTAGGTTAAACTCTAAAAAACTTAACAAAGAAGTTTTAAAATATAAATCAGATGTTTTTGATGTTGAAATTAGACTTGCAAACTATAAAAGCGGACTTGCTCAATCTGATGCGATGGTTGAGGAGTATAAGAAAATGGAATTTGACCTAAAAGATCGAATTAATGTTTTAACCAGAGATCTGAAAGTTTGTAATGAAGCTAGGGATTCATTAATGAAATCTAGAGCAAACTTGCAACTTAAGTTAGATGAAGCCATCAGGTCTAAAGAAAATGTAGGGTTAAAAATTGAAAAGTTTGAAAAAGCTAGCTAAACCCTAGAAAAGTGTGTAAGTGAGCAAAGACAACATGGGGACATGTATGGGATTGGGATGAAAGAGTATGGTGCTATCCCACCACCTGATGGAAACTTTTATGGTGTCCTTAAAAAGGATCTCTCTTGGACTGGCATACCTGAACTACAAGAGGAGGAATTCATTCCTCCACCACGTGTGCTTAGTCTAGTTGAGGAATATAGGAAAAAGGTAACTGACCTAGAACAATGGAAAGCAGCTAACCCTTTTCTATTTGTTAAGGATGGACTGCCTAATGATGAACCAGTTGAAACTAAACCCGTTGTTGTGACCAACGCCACCACTGGTAAAACTATTGATCTTGGCTTAACACCAAAAAGTAAACCTAGTGTCAAGTATGCTGAAATGCATAGAAAACCTAGGTCACCTCAAAGCCAAGTGAGTGTTAATATGACAGGGTTTTATCAGTCCAAGCCTAAATTTGTGTCTAAAAAGGCTTGTTACACATGTGGGAGCTTCTCACATTTAGCCTATAACTGTGTCAGCGGATACAATTCACCCGCTGACAATAGGTCTACCATGGTCAAACGTAGATCTTTTGTCCAAACAAGTCCTCGGGCCACTAGACCAGCTACTTTCTTTTCTAGAGGAACTAATACCCATGGACAAAGACCCTTTCAAAAGACAAATACTTGGTCTAACAGACAATGGGTTTCTGTAGCAAACCCTAGTTTACCTGCTGACATGAACAATTCAGCCGCTGATAAGACCAAATCAGCCGCTGACAAATCTAGGTTTGGTATGAAAATGCCACAACTGGCTTCTATCAGACCTTATGTTAGACCAAGCAATAGGTATTTAAAGCCTAAGGGACAAGGGTCTAAATCTTCATCCAGTTTAACATGGAGACCTAAACAAGATCAAAACCCTAATTCAAATAGAATTTCTATGACCTGTAACAGATTTAAATTTCTTGAAAAGGTCATCACTAAACCCATTGGGGTAAATTGGGTGTTTAGGGCACAAAGGGATGAACAGAGGGTTGTTACAAGGAATAAATCAATTATTGTTGAACAACCAGATGAATCCAAGTATGCAAAGACTTGGGTTCCCAAAGAAAACTAATATGTTTTCTTTATGTGCAGGGTATTCACAAGCAGGTCGATGATTTTGGATATTGGGACAGTGGATGCTCAAGGCACATGACTGGAAAGGAAGATTACCTTACTAATTTCACTCCTATTAAAGATGGTGATTGTCACACCCCACCATGGCGGAATATGGGGCGCGACGTATGGATATCATCACAACAAACGGTGTCTCTATAGAGAAAACTAAAATGCAATTATAATGTCATAAAGAGGTGACATAAATGTCATGACGATATCTCAACCAATGCAGGAGTCTAGGTAAGTAGGTAACACTCCTACCACTTACCCAAGACAAACAATAAACATAAACCAAACAAACATATAGGTGCCAACATGTATCACTTATAAAAAAAACATAAAGGTAAACTAAGAAGGAACGGGGATCTCCTTCTATATGCAATCCTAAGGCATCCAAGTCTAGCCACGTCTATCCTCAAGCTTAACCACATTCACACCTGAAAGAGACACTAAAACACGTCAACATAAAGTTGGTGAGAGTCATAGGTTTAGACTCAAACGCCAAAATCAATTATAATATAAGCTGTGAATAACCACCAACAATAAAAATATATGGACAATGTGATACTAATATGCATTAACAAACAATCATTCAAGATTAACCAACCAAACCAAAACTCAGGCTCCCAACCATACCAAACACCTTACTCCCATAGGCATCCAAAAACCTATGAACCAAATCCCAAGGCCCCGCCTTGTCAACAACCCCTTGGTACCAAGTCAAAACATAAACAATCAAGAATCAACTAGCAGTTAATCATATAAGTATGCACACATAAGTCCATTACCAACACCAAACCATTCACAACATAATTTATAAATAACAAAACAAAACATCGTCTCTTCCATCCCATCTGGAAGTCAAAACCATTAGTAAACATGGGACTATCTGAAACTCACCTGATTGAGCTTCCCCAAACATCCGCGCACTAGCAAAAAGCTAACAACCAAAAACACATAATCAAAACATGAACCAAACACTAAAATGGCTCATCAACCTATGATGGACATCTAACCTTCTCCCATATATATACCTCATATATATGCTCTAAGCATCTCATTACACCCCTCTATAAAGCCCTTAACTCGTTTTACTTCATAACACATCCCGTTAACATTTTATCAAAAACAGTCCCAGTTTTAGGTCTCCAAACTATAAGCCAAACACCCACCTAAACACACCCATGATCTCTGTAAAGGGAATATTTATGCCCTTACATATGTTAGCTAACACCTCCCACTTGCCCCAACCTTAAAGCTACTGTTAAGGCCCTGATATATATATGTATATATACTTTCGTCATTCCAGATTTACTGATTTTAAACATACAAAAAGTTTGTTATGATTAGGGGGTCTAACCCTAAACCACAACCTTAGCCCAAGTGCAAATACTTACTATAATATATAAACCATCTCTCATGTTCGTTAGAAGATCCCAATGCAACCCTAAGTACCCCAAATAATCCAATACTTAAAAAGAAAACAGGCTTACTTCAAAACTGTTTTGACCTCCGAATGTTGTAACTTGTTTTTGACCCACTTCCCGACCTCCAATTTAGTTCTCGTTTCTTGCATTGGAAAGCCACTTCAATTACCTTTTCAGGGATACTTGGATCGTAAAATAAGAGTTTGTAGAACTCACAATATGATCAAAACAATTGACTCAAAATTCTGCCCAGTTTTTAAAAACGGGTTTAATCAAATTAACCTCATTAATTAACCCTAATCCCACTAATTACAAGCCCTAATTTATGTAATAATTATAACATCATTATTATAACATTAATATACTGTTTTTAAATTAAACCCTAACCTAAATCCATCATAAGATGATTAAAGAAAACATTAAAATAATTAAATTAAAAAGGGTTATGAAGGTTTACCTTTAATTTAATGGAAGATAAAAAAAACTATGAAAACCCTAAAAAAACTCCAAGAACCGTCGACCTCTTTTTTTTTCTCCAGAGATTATGACTTTTGATTTAGAATAAAATATTATATAGGGTATGGGTGAATCCTAGTCCAACCCATAGCCCACTTTCCTTTATCTCCTTTTTTTCCTTTTTCCCTTTCTTTTCTTGCGTCCACCAAACCGACCCAACACCCCCTTATTTCGTTTTTTTTCCTTTTTATTATTAATATATGTATTAATAATATTACCTTAATTTTCATTAATTTATTTCAGCTCCTAAAGCCTCCAAAACCCAAAAACCGTAAAACTAGTCAGCTTTTACGCGTTTTACCGTAAAAGACGTAAAATATACACTTTTATAAAAAATCTCAAATTTTGAAATAAACTTTATAACTAAGTCCTAAATGACTTAAAACCATCCCGAAAAATATCCATATGAATAATTACCTCATCCGAGACCTCTAAATGTTAAACCGCAAATCGTAAAAACCCGATTTTCTATAATACATATACGTATACGTAAAACCACTAAATAACACCATCTCACTTCATAGTCACTACCATGTGAACTCATGAACATGAAATCATCACACATCGTTTCACTCACAAGGTACCCCGTACTGGAAACGATATCCAAACCACAATCTATACACACCAATAAGCACATAAACACGTAAAGACACGTAACTAGCACAAAATAAAACTAAGTGACGAACCTCAAAACCAGGGTTGTCACAGTGATAAGGTGTATTTTGGTGGCAGTTATGGCAATATTTCTGGCAAAGGCACACTCATAACCAATAACTTGAGGTTTGAGGCAGTCTTCCTGGTAAAAGAACTTGATTATAATTAGTTTAGTGTGTCACAAGTATGTGACAACAAGAATAAGGTTCTTTTTACTGATACTGAGTGCTTAGTGTTAAGTAAAGACTTTGAGATTCCTACTTACAAGTTCATAGAGTTTAGAACACCTAGACATAAAGATGTTTATAATGTGAATCTAAATGGCATTAAAATAAATAACAACTTGTCATGTCTTTATGCTAAGGCGTCAGTGGATGAAAGTAAGTCATGAAACAGAAGGTTAGGGCACATTAACTTCAAAAACATGAATAGACTTATGAGACATGATCTTGTAATAGGATTTCCCTCAAAAGCATTCCACAATGATCATAATTGTGTTGCATGCCTTAAAGGCAAGCAGCATAAGGCCTCATTTAAATTTAAGCATGTTTATACTAGTTCTAAACCACTTCACTTATTACACATGGATTTATTTGCCCCAACCAATATAGAAAGCTTTAATGGTAAATCTTATTGTTTTGTTGTCACTGATGATTATTCTAGGTTTACTTGGACTTTCTTTTTGGCTTTTAAGAGTGATACTGCTAAGACTTTTATCAATTTCATTACACAGATTGAAAAGAAAACAGGTAATGAGGTTAAAATTCTTAGAAGTAACAATGGTGGTGAATTTAGGAACAACCTTCTAGATACCTTTTGTGTCAATAAGGGAATATCTAGGGAGTTTAGCATAGCTAGAACTCCACAGTAGAATGGTGTAGCTGAAAGAAGGAATAGAACTCTCATTCAAGAAGCTAGAACCATGTAAGCATATGCAAATCTACCCATTGCTTTTTGGGCTGAGGCTATGAACAATGCTTGCTATGTTCAGAATAGGGTCTTGGTTAATAAATTTCATAATAAGACTCCCTATGAATTACTTTGGAATCGGAAGCCTAATATAGACTTCTTTAGGTCTTTTGGATGTCATGTAGTGATTTTGAATACTAGTGATAGCCTAGGTAAGTTTCATTCTAAAGGTGATGAGGGACTTTTTATGGGATATTCCACAAATAGCAAGGGGTATAAGGTTTACAACAAGAAGTCTAAGATTCTAACTGAAAACATTCATGTTGACTTCTTGGAGAGTAAACCAAGTGATCATGAGTCTGGACCTAATTGGGTATTTGATTTAGAGCCATTATCAAGGTCCATGAATTATATTCCTGTGACTAATCAAGTTGTTCTGGAAGCACCTATTGTTGAAAATGCATGTATACAGGTTAATAAAGAAGAAGGATCACATGCAATTAAACCCACTCCCATATTTGATTATGTCCCCATACCTATATGGAATGACAAGTTTATGCATGCATCTGCTGCTGCTGGAAAGGAGGAAGAAAAGCAACAAGAAAAACTAGTTGATGAATCAATGCATGCATCTTCATCCGCTGACAAAGCCAAATCAGACGTTGACACATGGGATTCAACCACTGACAATCTGTTTGGCAGTTTATTCTCTTCCTCCAACATAAACATTTTTGAACATATTGAAGATCCCATACCCAATGAAGATGTCAATGGCCAGTTCCAACCGCTGACAACATATCCCCAAGTTCAAGTGGGCATGGGAGTAGCAATGAAGATGATATTGGCAATATGGAGTCCACTGTTCATGACAATTCGCTATTTGGAGGAGGAATACTTACAAAGGTAGCCAAAGATCATCCTCCCACCTAAATAATTGGTGATATTCAGACTCCTGTTCAAACAAGGAGAGCTAAGAAGACTCAACGAGGATTCATTGCTAATATACACAAGAAGGAAGATAATCCTTTTGTTTACGAATGTTTGTTTGCTTGTTTTCTCTCTCAGTTAGAACCAAAAAAGATTTTTGATGCTCTTAAAAAAGAAAGCTGGGTTGAAGCAATGCAGGATGAGATTCATCAGTTTGCTATTCAAGATGTTTAGGAGCTAGTAGATTGTCCAAGGTATGTCAGGCCTATTGGGACAAGATGGGTTCTAAGAAACAAGAAGGATGAGAGAGGCATTGTTATTAGAAACAAGGCAAGATTGGTTGCTCAGGGATATACACATAAAGAAGGTATTGATTATGAAGAGGTTTTTGCACCTGTTGCTAGAATTGAGGCAATAAGGATTTTCCTAGCCTATGCTTCCTACATGGGTTTCAAAGTCTACCAAATGGACGTGAAAAGTGCATTTTTGTATGGCACAATCAAAGAAGAAGTCTATGTCATACAGCCTCCTGGTTTTGAAGATTCTGAGCATCCAAATAAAGTTTATAGAGTGAAGAAGGCAATGTATGGCCTTCATCAGGCCCCTAGAGCTTGGTATGGAACACTTTCCACCTACGTGGTGGATAATGGCTTCAAGAGGGGTACCATAGACCAGAATTTGTTTACAAAGAAGGAAGGGAAGGACTTCTTTCTTGTCCAGGTTTATGTAGATGACATCATCTTTGGTTCATCTAAACAAAGAATGCGTGATGAATTCCCCAAACTTATGAGAGATAAGTTTAAGATGAGTGCTATGGGAGAGATGACCTTCTTTCTTGGTCTACAAGTTCAGCAAAAAGAGGATGGTATTTTCATCTCTCAAGATAAGTATGTGGCATACATTTTGAAGAAATTTGGTTTTTCACCACATCAAAAACGGGCTAGCACTCCCATGGAAAGGGAACACCCATGGGGAAAAATTGGAGAAGGTAAAGAGGTTGATGTCAGGCACTATAGATCAATGATTGGATCATTGATGTATCTTACAGCTTCAAGACCTGACATTATGTTCACAGTATGTGCACGTGCACGTCATTAAGTAACTCCTAAGGAATGTCACCTTCATGCAGTAAAAAGGATTGTACTTTAGATGCTTTCCTACATTGGGATTATGGTATCCCAGAGAGTCTCCATTGGAACTTATTGGCTATTCAGATAGTTATTATGAAGGTGATAATCATGATAGAAAATCCACAACTGGTGGATGCCAATTTCTTGGGAGCAGACTTATATCTTGGCAATGCAAGAAGCAAACTATGGTAGCCAATTCAACAACTGAGGCTGAGTATGTAGCAGATGCTGCATGTTGTGGGCAAGTGCTATGGATTCAAAATCAACTTTTGGATTATGGGTACAATTTTATGCATACTAAGATTTTTGTAGATAATAATAGTACACTATGCATTATTAAAAATCCTGTACATCATTCTAAAACTAAACACATAGAAATAAGGCATCATTTTATAAGGGATTGTTTTGAAAAAGGTTTAATACATCCAGATAGAGTAGACACATAAGATAATGTGGCTGATTTGTTAACTAAACCTTTTGATGTTGGGAGGTTCCAGTACTTGGTAACAAGTATTGGAATGATCAATCCATAAAATATGTGTTTTTGAGAGTAGTGTATAATATGTACAGGATATGCATTGTTATTATGTCATGTAAATGTATTAGATTTTCTACTATATTTTCTAACACTAACAAAGGTATTTTATCCGCTGACAAGAGGATTTTGGCCGCTGACAGCCTATGTTAGTTTTTGTAGTTTTTCATCTAATCATACAGTCATTTTGAGCATTATGCAATAGGATACAGAGTTTCTTATGGACTTCATAATTATGAAAATTTGTTATTTATTATGGTTGGAGTGTTTACATTCCTATCATGAAATAAATATTTTTCATATTCATTTCTTTTGCAATCTGTGTAAGTTTAGGGGAGGTTTAGGAAACCTTTAGGTATTTGGGTACTTATAAAGTGCTCTTATCACAATTCTAGATTGTGTCCACTGGTGAGTAGGAGTTTGGAATAATGAAGGCTTTTCTTTTTAAAAATTGTTGGAATTCTTAAATCTTGAGGCACTGCAGCATGAAAAGTCGATATACTGTGCATGTTGCCAAGACGTTTTGGCCTAGAATTGGGATTGGTTGGTTGGGAGACTTGGTGTAAATAAAATGGGCTTACCTGGGAGTTACCAAGAGTTTATATGAGATTACTTCACCCTAAAGGACTTACTTTAGCAAGGTTCACTTGAGGATAGTTATGTCTATCTTGCTTATGCAAGTGTGTATAATTGGACAAAGAATGCTAATTTCAGTCTGTGTCAGGGATGAGTTATCTTCATTAGGTAAACTTCTTGGTTAAGGTCTTTTTATTTTATTAATTTTTATTTTTGGCCGTTGAAACATAGTGGTTCACCCGCTGACAAGCACATTTTCAAACGCTGACATGGAAAATTTACACGCTGACAAAATATAGCTGTTACCCACTGACACTATTATTTTGACCGTTGAAGAACACTGGGTCCCACCTAGTTTTTACTTTTGCGATATTTTGGGCCGTATTTTATGGGATTTAGTAAATTCTTTAAAAGCTAAGAGATAAGTTATTATTTTTCAAGATTTTCATCATTATATTTTGAATAGCTTACCTCTTTTTCAACCAATAGTAGTTTAGCTTACCACCTATATATATGGCTCATACTATTTTAAACAGGGTAACTTTCTTGATTGTCTCATATTTTATCCATAACCATCCATTATCACTTTCATACTTTCTAACCTTTCACATAAAAATTTTTCATGGCTCCTTTATTTAAACCTGCTGGTGCTACTTTGGGATTCAGGGATCAACATAATATGATCGCCTATCTTGAGGCTGATGATACACATCATCCTCAATACACATGAATGATTGAGTATCTCTTGGCTTCTAACTTAAGGTATGCTTTGACTCATGCCCCACTCACTCATATCACACACATCAAACAGTTTTGGAACACGACCAGTTCTGAAACAGTTGATGAAGTGATTACATTGTCAGGGACTGTTCATGGGAAAAAATGGGTGGTCACTGAAGCACTTATTCGTCAAGCCTTACAGCTTGACGATGCTGATGGTGTGACTACCGTTCCTCTTGATCAGTTAGAAGAAGGACTTAGAGGCTTGAGATATGAGTTTCCCCCTGAGGGCAAAATTAATAAATACTTAAAACAACAATTTCCCCCCAGCCTGGAAGTTCTTGATACATGTCCTCTTGCAGTGTCTTAGTCCTAAGTGTACATCTTTCAATGAAATCAATTATTCATTTGGTTGTATTCTTGTTTGTTTGACCACTGGGCAAAAATATAATTTTTCGCATATGATTTTTGAGGGCATGTTGAAAAACAAGGGTAGCAAGATGACTCTTGCTTACCCTAGATTTTTACAAATAGTTTTTGAGCACCAAGGTTATTGTCGTAGGGATCATGATAATTTTTACAAGATCCCTACTCAAAAAGCTAAAATTTTTCTGTCCATGAACACCAGACCTTTCAGACCTTTACCTTTGACACCTCCCATGTTGGCTGTTATTGAAGCAGCCAACCACCCTCAAACTCACCAAGAACCTAAACCTGAATAAGAACAACAACCACCTTCACCCCACCAAGATGACCCTATGAACATTGACCCTTCAGCCGCTAACACTCGCGTTTCAGCTGCTGACACACCCATTTCACACGCTGTCACCTCACCACCCCAAACACATGTTCACCAATCCACTTCCTCATCTGAAACTTTTGACTTTCGCCTGGAGAAAAGACAAAGGACTACTGGAGTATTCTCCTCTGGTGGTCCTAGCCATGAAGCTGAGAGAATTTTGCCTGATGAATCCTTTTTGAGGAGTCAAATCCCCATTTTTGAGGAGGGCAGTCTGCAACCATGATCTGTTTTAGAATTGACGGCTATCTGTATTGGCGTGCAAAAGTCCAATGTGGAACTTGTACAAAAATTCACTGACCAAGACATTGAACTCAGTCAATTGAGGGAGAGGATCATTGTTTTGGAAGCTGCTGACTCAAGAAAAAGGAGAGCTATGGTTTTGTCCTCTGAAGATGATTCTTACAAAGGGGAGGATGAACCTACTGAGCCATTTAATGTGAGTGATAAGGGGTCCCATGAAGGTTCGTATGGGACAAAGGAGGTAGCTGAAGCATTGACAAGGATGAAGAAACAACCTGCTACCTTTTTGGTCACTCCTATGAAGCAGTCTTTCACTGAGATGATGTTACAAGCTAGTGGATTATCAGCCGCTGACTAAGGCAATTTGAATGCTGACACGCCTATTTCAGACGCTGACAGGATTCCAAGTGTGACTGGTGTATCCCAACCACCATTCATGATCAAGGAGCCTTCCACTCAGGTACAATCTTCTACTTTGCCCTCTATTGATCCTATGGATAAGGGTAAAGATGTGTTACTAGTAGAAGATGTTCCCAAAGATGCAGCCCAGAAAAAGTTTGATGAAATGCTTGCTCATCAGTTGCAAGAGCAAGTAAAGAAGGGGCTTGAGAAAGGTAGTATTTAAGCACAGATTCTCTCATCAGAATATGAAGGAGATGAGAATGATGAATCTGAGGATGATGGAAGTTCACAAAGCCTCAGCTGTTGATATGAGCAATCTGGTGGACTTGGAGAAATTGGAGTATGGGGAAGATGAGTTTGCAAGGGAAAAGCTTAGAGAGTTGAAAATGCAGGTGTATTTTGATGTGCCTCATGTATCTACTACGTATTTTAAATGGGAAGAGGCTTGTGTAGCAAATCCAAACATGACTGTGTCAGAGCAGATATGGGGTCTGGAAATTTTGTTGAAAGTGCAAAGGGATTGCAAAGTGATTTTGCAATATAGTGCAAAGAAGTTACTGACCAAGAGCAAAACAGCAAGAAGAGAGAGCTTTATTATATGCTTCTCAGGTGTCACCAAACAGGTTGGACTTATGATAAATTGAGAAAGCTTTCTTTTGACCAGTTGGAGTACCTTGCTTATCCTATTTGGGATTATGTTTCTAAGGCAAACACATTCTGAATGCTTTCTGAAGAAAGATAGGAATAGATAGAGGAGCTGCTAAAGATTAAGAAGGCATCCATTGTGCCTAAACCAGTGAAGAAGGGATTCAAGTTAAACTTCCCAGTGCTTGATCAGTTGAAACCACATGAAGTAGTCTTGAAGAGGAACATGATACTTTCTCCACTGATGGCATCTGATTTAGCTGCAGTTGTGCCTCTTGATTTCAGAAATCCAATCATCAAATATGAAGAAGATTCTATTGGATTATGGGTGATCACCAGGGCTGGTGATAAGGTACACACTTTTACTTATTTGGTGTCTTTGTTTGCCCGTTTGGATAGGGAGGATGTGGAAACTCTGTAGAGTTTGATGAAGGAGAAGTATGAGGCTGAAGCTCCTTAATCATTGAATGGAATAAAGATCTAGACAACATTCAAAAGAATGTTTTCCCATGATATTGATGATCCAATGTGGTTCGATCTGGTTGACTTGAGTAGCTTGAAGTGGCATTTGTATTCAGCTGCTGGTGTGTTTCATTTAAGTACTACAAAGTTTATAGAGTACTTGTTGATAGATGAGAAGTATCCACTATCACAAGAGTTGTTGAAGAAGTTGATCACTACCAGACTTGAAGTTGACTACACCAGTGATGTTAGCATGGACTTTATGAAATTCATATATTCTCAGATTCAGGAGTAGGTTTTATTTGTAAGAATCCTCTTTATTTTGTTTTGTTCAGAAACTTGAACATTAGTATAAGTATCAAGTTTAGGGGAGGATTGTTGGGAATAACATTAGCTACATCACTAAGCCGCTGACAAAGGGATTTCAGACGCTGACAGATTAGACGCTGACAAGAAATATTCAATCGTTGACAAGAGAAATACCAACTACAACAGAATACTTAGTCAACACGTTTTTATATGTTAGGAAGATATGCATTGTATATTATATTTTCTATGTTTATCTTAATATATCTTCCTAGATAGTTGACAAGTTTGCTTATTGTACAAGACTCCTTATGTTATAAAAGGAGGTCTTAGGGTTTAGTATTGATATACGTTTTACACTTTCATTGTACTCAAGTTTTATCAATCGAAGTGAAAGTTTGGTTTATATTGTATTTAACATTGTTCTTTGTTCTAAGTGTTAATTCCGCATAACACTTAGATTGTTGTTAACACAAAGTTTCTCTACGTGTTAATCTTGATTCAATCTCGTTAACACAAAGCTATTCGATCTAAGTTTGGGATCAACAATATGGTTCCTCGATTGATAGTCATGGTTCTAGTTCTTCATCCCGCTGGAGCTCCATTCTTCGTGAGGTGCGTGTTCTCGATGGTAAAGGTTTCAAGTTCCTTTCTCATTGTAGAATTCGTGTGGGTGATGGTTCTCAGACTAACTTTTGGTTAGACCCTTGGATTTCTGAAATAGCTCTTCGTGACTGGTTTCCTCGTATGTTTGCTTTGGAAACTGACAAGGAGGTATTGTTTGCTGACAAGATAAGCTCTCCTTCTTTCTGTGCTTCTTTTCGTAGGCAGATCCGAGATGGGGCCGAGAGACAACAATGGACATAATTTCTTTCTGTTCTTGAGCCGATTATTTTATCTCCCTCTTCCGACAGATGGGTGTATGATGTTAATAGAGAAGGTATGTTTCGAGTTAAAGACATTTGTTCGGTTCTTGATGATATTTACCTCCTAGCTTTGAATGTTGAGACGTGTTGGGTGAATGTGTTCTTATTAAAGTAAATGTGTTTGCTTGGCGGGATCGTCTTGATCGGCTCCCTACCCGTCTTAACCTTAGCAAAAGAGGTATTTATTCTAATTCCATTGTTTGTCCAGTATGTGATTCGGCTTCTGAAGACGTTCATCATTTAATTTTTGGCTGCTCATTGGTTAAAAATATTTCGGTCATGACATGCCGTTGGTGGAATCTCCCTTGGTCTGAGATAGCTTCTTTTCCAGAATGGGATGCTTGGTTTCTCTCTATTCGGCTTTCGTCCGAGCTTAAATCCTTATTGGAGGGTGTTCTTCTCACAACATGGTGATTAATTTGGTCTTTTCGGAATAGGCTTTTATTCGATGATTCTCTTCCGAGGCGGTCTAGGATTTTTGACGACATCGTGTCTTTTTCCTATAATTGGTATACTAATCGTTGTTCTAGATTAATTTCTAAGGAGTTTAGGCTTAAGAACCTTTATTTAATTTCTTTGTAATGTTTCTAGCGCCTTGCTAGTTTTTTTTAATAATAGTCGTCGTTAAAAAAATGTGTAATTTGTTTCTGGTTTTTTGCCTAGTTTTTAATATAACTTTATTGCTAATAAAGAGAGAATAATGTGTATTAGTGAAATATTTGCTTCAGGAGTCAGACCTTTCATGCATGTTTTTATGCTATAGTTGATAAGATTCCAAAATTCTTGGCCATACCAGGCATTAGCCAGGCATTAAACATTTGTGTCTGGCTTACATCGGTACTATTTTCGTTTCATATTAAGTGTTTATTATAAAATATTTAAAGTTTTTGTTACTAAATTTTAATCATAAATATATGTATTTGTGTTATATAATTTGATAAGAGTCATGAATAAATTCAGTTTTAAAATGTATTTTTATTGATATAATTTTTATCAAATATTATATAATACAAATAAAAATATTTTATAGTCAAAGTTAAGATACTAAAGACTAAAAAAAGTCAAAGTAAATATTTATTACGAGACAGAAGAAGTAAAATATAAAAGACATTGTATCATTAATCAATAGGAGTTAGGGCGTGTTTGTTTCCCGAATGTGCTATCGTTCGCCCAGATTAAAGAGATAATCATTGTTTGATTTGTTTATTTAGCTCAAACCTTCGATTAAGGGGTTTGACACAAGTCATCTTGGTCTCTTACTCTTCTGATAGTATTACCATATTGGTATTAATTAAACTATTTTAATTTCCAATGGAGCTTTATAATATAAACATGATTAAATTAGTTTGAATTTTATATTTTATATTTTTATGTAATTATTAAAATAATGTAACATTCTAAACTTTTGACAAATCAAACATTACTTTTTATTTAACAATATATAATCGTAAACCACTCATTTATAAACTCACACCCAAAATAAAACCTGACTTCAAATAAAACAGACTCTTAATATCCACATACTATGCGCATCTCACATGCATATATATTGTTGGTTATGACTTGCGAGTGTTATCTTTATGAAACAAAAAGTTTAGTACTCGTATCAAATTGACCATAAGTTTATTAAAAATTATAATTCTACGTACAATTATACACAATCGAAAGACGTACAAATTGGTCGCCGTAAGAACATAAAAAGCGGTAGAGATATAGAATTGGTGTCATAGTCAAAAGGTAGTGCCACGTCAGTAAAATAGGCTATAACATCAGAATTGATATGACACTAGTTTTCAGGGGAGTGGAGTGTGCCATAACAATTCTGGAGCCATAGGAATTTTTTTTTAAAACTTAAATACATATTTATATAAACTTAAAATTAGAACCATTAATTTAAAACATTACATAAAACTTAAACATTACATAAAATTAAACATTACATAAACTTAAACATTACATAAAATTAAACATTACAAAAAAATAAGAATAGAAACTAATCTTCTTCATCATATCCATAGATGCTCCACTAGGTTCTCTCGAAAATCGTTGTGCACTTTCCTATCCCGAATTTCTTTTGTCTTCCTAACATGTAACTCATATCTTTCGAGCAAGTTTCTAACATTAACTGGTGTTGGATCCAAGAACATGTCTCTCATGTTAACTTTAAATCCCTCGTCTTCAAATATCATGTTATGCAAAACTATATAACAATACATGATCTTCTTGAGGCTGTTGATTTTCAATGGACGCGCAGGTTGTCGTAAGATACCCCAACAACCTTGCAGGACTCCGAATGCCCGTTCAATATCTTTTCTTGCAGCTTCTTCAACTCGCTTAAACTTCAACGTCTTTTCGTCTAGTGCAACTGAAAAGTTTTGACAAACATCGACCACGCCGGATAAATACCATCGACAAATAGTAACCTTTACTATATGTAGACCCGTTTACTACAAACTAACACACTAGAGCCATATTAGCAATTTCAGTATCAAATAATGGGGAACCATATAACACCTTTAAATCATTATTCGCTCTGGGAACTCCAAAAAATGCATGCCAAATCCATAATTTTTGATCCACAACAGCTTCTAAAATAACAGTTGGGTATTTATGACGAGTTCTTTTAGACTGCCCTTGTAACGCCTTTGGACAATTTTTCACTCCCAATGCATACAATCGATACTCCCGACCATTCCCGGCAGTCCATGTTTTTCTTCGTGCCACTGATATGTATCCTGAATATCAATTGCAGTTGGTTTTCTTAAATACTTACTATCATACAAAGCCCAAATGCACTTGTAAAAGTTATCTAAGCATTCCCGTGAAGTACGTTCGGTGATTTGTAAATACCCAGCAATTGAATCAGGTGTAGTTGCGTACGCCAATTGGCGTATGGCGGATGTGCACTTTAAAACAGGACCAATACCATAACGACCGTTCGCATCAATGGTTTTTTGAAAATAACTAAAATGCTCAGGCAGGGGACGAACACCATAATTTAAGATTTCATGGACTACATTTTTAAAAAGTGAAGAGCTCATACGATACCTTCAGCGAAACTTTTCCTCCGGATATTTAGGTTTGCACTCGTTGTCGCCGAAGTAGTCATCGATTAGCCTTTCTTCGGTAAGTTCTCGTTCACGAAATATGTATGTCCTCCTCCCATTTGAACCACGACACGAACCCCCGGCTTCTTGATCACACAAACCCACGTAATGTTGATACGACTCATAATCGGACATATATTGATCGTAGTCGGGTTGAAAGAATGCATCAAAATGACCGTATTCGTTAAAATCGTTGACATTATTTGGATCCGTATTTGAAAGAGAATTGAGAACTATTGATGTGGAATATGTATTGAAAGTGTGTGAGAAGTATGAAATATTAATGAGGTATTTATAGGATTTTTAAAAAGGTAAAATTAGAATTTCAGGGGATTTTTTTTGAAAACAGCACCTATCAACGGTAATAAGACAGTTACATTCAAATCTTTCGAAACAAGAAAAAATAAAAAAATAATAGAAAGGCGTGAGCTGGTAGCCACGGCGCGAGACTTTTGGCGCCAACCCACAAAATCCTACGCCATTCCTTTTTTTTCGCGCCAAAGCTCGGCGCCAGTGACGACTCCAACTCCAACTGCTCTAAATTGTAAATAGTCGGATGTGTTACGCGTATCAAGGCGATCCTTTCTAAAACGAACAACAATTTTAAGTTATCGGTCCACATCTTAATATCTCTTAAATATGAATATGTTAATTAATTGAGTGATGGGTCCATATTTTGAGAGACATCTCGTGTTAAGTTTAAAATAAGATGTGTGTTTAACGTGTTCATGTCTAGCTATATATACTAGAGAGTTTATGTCCTTAAAGCAGTAAATCAATGGCTCGACCAGTGGTGCTCCTAGCGCTCTTAGTTTTGGTTAATCTCGCGTTGTTGGTTCAATCATCGATCTTTAATCGAACATCGTTTCCTCCTGATTTTGTATTCGGAGCTGCATCATCATCATACCAAGTAAAATTATATTAGTTTTGATTCAGTCTGGTTCTCTTCAAAATTGATATAATAGTTTTTCGATTTGTGTAGTATGAAGGTGCAGCATTTGAAGATGGAAAGGGACCAAGTATTTGGGATACATTTGCTCATCAGTTTCCAGGTTTTCTTCTAGCTACAACTTTGTTACTGTATGTACTTAATCATATTGTGCATGCATATATATAGAAAGATCATCTTTTTTCGAAACTACATATGATTCAGGTTTTGGCAAGGTGATTTATAGATATTGATCGGCTCTATTTTCATTCTCTACTTCGTTAAATTCTTAGACTTTGTATCATTGCATTTGCAGGAAAGATAACAAACGGAGATAATGGTGATGTAGGCGATGACTTTTATCATCGTTACAAGGTATGGCATGTTATTGTTTTTTATACCTTAAAATCTCCAGACAATTCATACATTATATATACTCATTTTGAACGTTCATCTGGTATCAAAAGGATACAGACCAAACTATTTTGCATGATGTATATGTATGAAAAACCTTTGTTGAACAAATTTAGATAATCATTGGTGATTGGTGTCTTTATTATAAAAGAATATTTAAGTTTATCTGAGACTGAGAGTCCATTTGTTTACTTTCATTAACTGACAATGAACCGTTAGTTTACTCTCTTTATTTAGTGTTTAACTTGTCCAAAAGAATATTTAATCAATGTATTATACGTCAAGTCTTTTGTTGGCTTCCGTAGGTGCATGTTGTTTTCAAAGACCCAATAATTCTTTTGGTTTCATTATATGTATGAAGTGGGTAGGATTAGGTTTGTACATTTAAGAATTGTTTTAGGAAAAATAAGTAATGAATTCAAGCACATCTTTTGGGACAGATATATAAATTTGGGACAGATAGATTTAGACACCCCTTAATTTATAAATCTGTTAATGATAGTTTTGTGCATGTCTTTTGGACTCCTGTTAGTGTTTCATTAATATTGGCTTTTTTTAAGAAGGTTTTGTTAATGATAGTTTTCGGACAGATAGATTTTTCTTTTGGATCTACTGTTCACATAGAGTCGAGCCTACACCAATGCTCGTGGATGACAATAAACTCTCTGTCTATAATGTTACGAGGGTCCCCTTAAGAGAGCTTATAATTATATATATTGGATGACAACCTGTCCTTGGCAGAAAGAATATATACGTCAAGGTTAATTAGTTTGCGTATACTTCATCCACTTTCCTTAGTTTATGATTGACCATTATGTGCGACATACTGATATTAAATTAACACTCGAGGGACATAAAAGGAATACTACGTATTTTGTACTATATTTTATGCTTGCTCTTTTGTGTCATATTGGACCTCCCGGTACGAATGGTGCCATCGTGGGTGGTGGCGTTTTCGTGTTTTGCATCGTACTTTCCAGCACAAATGGTCATGAACTCAAAACATTAAACGCTTAGAAACGTACCTTGTGCTATAAGGAACATACATTAAACGCTTATTTTTTGAACAACCGGACATGAACTCAAAACCATGTTCATATAGCTGATCTTCTTCCATTGTTAATTCATGTAAGCGCAAAGATCAATACTGTCTCACTCATGGATATTTATAGGCTATATCATCAACGGTTCTTGATCGGTTGTTTAGATTGAATAGTTAATCCTAATTCTATTGTACGTAACTTAATTGTATGTTCGTTTTTATTCTTTCTTTACTCTAGCATCTAGCTATTTCCTTTCAGAGAAGAAGTTAAACCTAAATGAATGAACATGAACGAGCTCGTTTGTGTTCCTTTCTAGATCCGCTAAACTTAATCGAATCTCTGAACCTTTTCTTTCATCTCTAATTTTGATCTATCGTTGCCTATTTGTCCCTCAGCGATACATAGGTATTTAAACTCTAACTTCCTTTGTTAAATAAGCACGAAATATTGGGATTTAATATCTAGTTAACCATGTAACTACGAGTACGTAGCGGAATGGATCTAGTTTGAGCAATTATGATTAACACGTAATTAATAATAAACAATAAAGGAAACGTGAAAACTAACCTTCGTCCAAAAGCAAATGAAACAAATAAGTGGCTAAAGAAACCACCTCTACGGTTGCTCACACACACACGTCAACCAAGTACGTTCGGAATGCTAGCCGTACTTCACGTATACCCAAACACAGTGTGTCAAAACCCCGATCTGAACCAAAACAACAAAACAGCCTGAAACTGCTTTGTTGTCCGAGATATAAGCTTTAACCCGAGAACCTTTCCCTTTGCTGTACGATATCGGACAACACAGAGTCTGACAAAAATCAGCTTCTGTATGAGGAAACCAGAAAAACCTTCTTCAAGCTGTTGTACCTTAACAGCTTTATAAACCTTCGTTATAAGCTTTGTTTTAGCTAACTTAGGATTGATTCTTAGTTACTAAACCGCTTAGAACAAATAGAACAAGTGAATATGATGGTGAGATGAGATCAAGTGATATAAACCCTAATATTAGGTTTATAGCAATTTGATTATAAGAATGGAAGAGATCAGAGATTAATTGTTGTGCTTTGTGTTATGTTGGACGTTCTCAATGAGTTATGGTTGATGGTTTATATAGCCTTCAAACCATACTCTTATCACAACTCTTATACTTCTTTCTTATCCTCTCAATAAACCTAGACACTTTAGAACCTTTCTAGATCCTTCCAAGGCCTGCTAAAACTAAATTAGCACAACCTTAGAAAGTTGTCTTAGTCGTTCACTTGTGGTTTATAATTCAAAGGTTTTCTTTAAACGTGAAGTGAAAAAACGCACTCTAAGTGTTTAACGTGTGTGCCCCAATAGGCTCACACACCCTAGCCACATTTGGCTCATCCAACGAGCATGAACTAACACGAAAATGATTAATTTTTAGTATTGGCAATGCAACAGGAGGATGTAAAGCTGATGGAATATATAGGCCTCGACGCTTTCAGATTCTCCATCTCTTGGCCTCGAATCTTGCCTCGTAATGATCACTGTCACTAACTAGTTTTAACATTTTGATTCCTGAAATAAATAAAACCTTGTAACATTTTGATTTACATTGGTTTCAGGTGGAAAACTAAGTGGAGGTATAAACAAAGAGGGGATAGCCTTCTACAATAATCTCATAAATGAACTCCTCTCCAAAGGCATCAAACCATTTGTCACAATCTTCCATTGGGATCTTCCACAAGCTTTACAAGACGAGTATGGTGGCTTTTTACACCCCCAAATTACGTAAGCTACCGTTTTCTTTTCATCTTATATATAAGTTGATATACTAACTACGAAGCCTAGTTGAACGTTGCAGTTACATTCACTCATTGTTCTTGTAGGAAGGACTTTCAAGACTTCGCGGAATTGTGCTTCAAGGAGTTTGGGGATCGAGTGAAGCATTGGATTACGATGAACGAACCATATATTTTTATCGTTAATGGTTATGAAAGTGGAGCTCTTGCACCTGGACGTTGTTCTTCCTGGATGAATAACAGTTGCCCTGCTGGTGATTCTGCCACCGAGCCTTATATAGTTGCACATAACATGCTTCTTTCTCATGCTCTTACTGTTAAACTTTATAAGCAAAAATACCAGGTAACAAATTCATATGTTTATGTTAAATACTAACTTTTGGTTAGAATGCAACATTATTTAATTGGTGCACTTGCATATATGTAGACTTCTCAAAAGGGTGTGATTGGTATAACTCTTGTATCCAGCTGGTTTGTCGCATTTTCACCTAGCGATGCCAATAAAAAAGCAGCACAACGAGCCTTTGATTTCATGTTAGGATGGTAAGTTATGTGTCTTACATTGCTTTTTGTACCGCATTATCAACCAATTATAAGTGTTACGTCCTTGTTAATTTGTGAATATAGGTATATGGATCCTTTAGCATTTGGTGAATACCCGCAAATCATCCGTACCATAGTGCAAAAGAGATTGCCAAAATTTACTGCTGAGGAAGCAAAACTGGTTAAAGGATCGTATGATTTCATTGGTATCAATTACTACACTGCGAATTATGCTGCCAATCCTAACAATCCTCCTAACACCGTCAATCGCAGTCCTTCATCCGATTCTCAACTTAATCTTACATGTAAGTTCCAAACTTACTAACGAGTAAAGAGAAAAGTTAGGATCCATTAAGTAGCTTATCACTTGTTAAAAGCATAAATAAGGTATTGATTCACAACTTTGTTTTTGTAACAGCAATAAGAAATGGCAGACCTATTGGTGAGCCGGTAAGTCCATTTATTGTTCTTAAACATAAATATAGTGCACAACTAACTTACTTAGAGTTTGATCAATAAGTACCGATATTTTGCAGACAGGGGTGAGTATTTTTTATGTTTATCCGAAAGGTCTACGTGACCTTCTTGTCTACATGAAGGAGAAGTACAACAGTCCAACCATGTATATAACAGAAAACGGTATGTTGAAACAACTGAATGACCATCTGCCTAAATAAAGATATTAGCGAAAACCCAAGATAACTTTTTTTTATATAATTAATTTTGTTGCAGGAATTGGTGACATCGACAACGGATTAGTGAAGCAAGGCATAAACGATACAGAAAGAGTCAGTTTCTATTATCGACATATATTGGCTGTTAAGGATGCTATCGAGTGAGTTCTTATTTTTTATGTCTTTCTTTTAGTAGCTACATGTATGCTAATCCTTGATTTTGAGTCTTGACACATAAAATATTGCAGGAAAGGAGTAAATGTGAAGGGGTTTTTCCCATGGACATTTCTTGACACATTCGAATGGGGCTCTGGATACACTCAAAGGTTTGGGCTTAATTATGTCGATTACAAAGATGGCCTAAAACGATACCCTAAACAATCGGCTATGTGGTTTAAGAAATTCTTGGGTGTTCATTGAAGTGTGCCAGGAGGGAAGTTTTGAGTAAAATTCTATGATTGTGTGAAGTGTGTCTTTATTAGAATAAGCTAATGCAATACATTTGTATTATACATTGACGCTGGTTTCAAGTTTGTTCATCAATAATGTATGTTCAGTGTTCTAGTTTGATGTCCATAATATCACTTACATATGCAGGCGAGCATTTTAACTCGCTTCGAGAAAGCTACACTCGCTGAGAAACGCAAAGTTAAACTTGCTTGTATTGGTTGCTAAACTCGATCGCTTGATTTGAAGTGTGAACACAGGCTTGGTCACGAAAACTATATATCAATTCCACTTTTGACTAATCACTTAAAGCAGTAATTTAAAAGAAGGAGCTAGCTAGCTAGGGCAACGACTTTAATGGCTCGACCGGCCAGTGGTGCTCCTAGTGCTCGTCGTGTTGGTTAATAACCATCGGTCTTTAATCGAACATTATTTCCTCCTGATTTTGTATTTGGAATGCATCATCATCTTACCATGTAAAATTATACTGGATTAGTTTTGATCCAATCTGGTTCTCTTTAAATTGTATTTTACTTAATTAGTATTCGGGTTAATAGTTTTTCGTTTTGTGTAGTATGAAGGTGCAGCATTCGAGTATGGAAAGGGACCAAGTATTTGGGATACATTTTCTCATCAGTTTCCAGGTTTTCTTCTAGCATATATTACTATAAAAAAACTATTCAAACTTCAAATCCCTCCATTCCTCGCTGTCGATTATAATCACATAGGAAACACATAAACTATGATACTCCGTCAAAGTTAATGAATCCACATATGTATGCCATGCATATATATAAAGATATCATCTTTTCGAACCTACATATTATTCAGGTTTTGGCAAGGTGCTTTATAGATATTGGCAATCGGCTCTATTTTCATTTTCTGCTTCGTTAAATTCTTAGACTTTGTATCATTGCATTTGCAGGAAAGATAACAAACGGAGATAATGGTGATGTAGGTGATGACATGCTTCTTATAATTTCCAGACAATTCATACATTATATATATACTCATTTTGAATGACCAAACTATTTTGCATGATGTATATGTATGCAGAACCTTTGTTGATCAAAATTTAGATTATCATTGGTACTGTTTTATAAAAGAATATTTAAGTTTATCTGAGACCAAAAACGAATCTTGAACAATTTTTGTGGGAAGACGCTACAACAAAATGGCAGTTTAGGATCGAAAATTTCGACCCTAAATTAAGGGTGGGCCCCACAAATTTTCAACCCAAAAGGGCTGGTCAAAAAGGTGGTGGAGTCTAAAAATTTAGGGTCGAAATTTCGACCCTAAATTTAGAATTTTCAATAATTTTAATTTATGTAATATAAAATATATTTTTAATAATTAAAAATAATTTAAAAAAAAATTATTTTTAAAGTTAATATTTTAGGGTCGAAATTTCGACCCTAAATTTAGAATTTTCAAAAATTTTCACGAAAAATTTAAAAAATTCGCGGTTTATATTTAGGGTCAAAATTTCGACCCAAAATTATTAAATATATTTCTAAAATTTTCTTTTAGTCTGAATCGTTTTAAACTATTAATATATGTATATATTTAAATTTTAAACATATGTTTTTATTCAATGGTAATGTGTTTTAATTGCAAAAAATATTTTTTTTCATAATTATTAAAATAAATTTTGAATTATTATTATTATTATTATACTTATATAACTTATGTAACTTTTATGTTAGAAGATACGAACAAAACGCCTAACGATATATTTTATTCGATACGGGGACTTAAAGTCATTAGACATTACGAACAGTTGCGACATTTATATAATAAAAATGAGATATTTATAAAACAAATATTTATTTGTTCCAAATATTACATAAAACCTTTTGTAATATCACATGGGAGACTTACAGACAAACACTCCTAAACATAATTTTATTCGTCACGGACACTTAAACACGCGCTTAATTAAACATGGATATTACTACTATATTAGACTCGTAAACGCGAAAAAAACACATCACAAACTAGTTCAAACTAAGGTTCCTATGTCATCGTAAAGGTCGTGAAGTAGTGCAGCTGAATCCATTGTGTGCCTATCGCAATTTTTGTACAACTCTACTGTACTCTCAAGTACCATTATCATTCCATTCAAGCGCACACAGTTTGCACACGTTGAAGAGCTTGGAGAAGAAATTGGAGTCCTTGAAGGTCTCAAAGAAGAGCTTTGAGGAGAAAAGCTCGTTGAAGGTCTTGAAGAAGAGCTTGGAGGAGAAAAGCTCATTGAACCTCCAAGAGAATTGACAAGTAGTCTGACTCGTTCGTCTTTCCATAAAAAAAATCCGCATCCATATGAAACTGAAGGTTGCACCTTTGAACGTGGAAAAGCATAGTACTGTCTACCAAATGTATCATCTTGCCACGATTGTCGAAGAACTACGTCTCCACGTCCACACGTACACGAAAAATCTTCATGATTCAACATCTTCATAATAACAATGTGTTTGTGATGATAAGTGTGTGTGATCTGCTGGTGGTTGTGATGATAAGGAGTGTGTGTGGTTCTCCTTTTATGCTAAAAAAGTGAGGGACATTGTTACATTTTCCCTCTAATGTTTTCCCTCCAAGGTTTTCCCTCCAATGTTTTCCTGCCAATGTTTTCCCTCCATGTTGACTCATATCACGTAATACGATATCCTATTAACTCATATCACGTAATACGATACCCTATTGACTCATATCATGTAATACGATACCCTATTGACTCATATCATGAATACGATACCCTATTGACTCATATCACGTAATACGATACCCTATTGACTCATATCATGTAATACGATACCCTATTGACTCGTATCATGTAATACGATACCATATTGACTCATATCATGTAATACGATAACCTATTGACTCATTTCACGTAATACGATACCACATTGACTTATATCATGTAATACGATAACCTATTGACTCATATCACGTAATACGATACCACATTGACTCATATCACGTAATACGATACCCTATTGACTCATATCACGTAATACGATACCCTATTGACTCATATCATGTAATACGATACCCTATTGACTCGTATCATGTAATACGATATCATATTGACTCATATCATGTAATACGATACCCTATTGACTCATATCATGTAATACGATACCATATTGACTCATATCACGTAATACGATACCACATTTACTCATATCACGTAATACGATACCATATTGACTCATATCATGTAATACGATACCCTATTGACTCATATCATGTAATACGATACCCTATTGACTCATATCATGTAATACGATACCCTATTGACTCGTATCATGTAATACGATACCATATTGACTCATATCATGTAATACGATACCATATTGACTCATATCATGTAATACGATACCCTATTGACTCATATCATGTAATACGATACCCTATTGATTCATATCATGTAATACAATACCACATTGACTCATATCATGTAATATGATACCATATTGACTCATATCACGTAATACGATACCCTATTGACTCATATCATGTAATACGATACCCTATTGACTCATATCATGTAATAAGATACCATATTGACTCATATCATGTAATACGATACCCTATTGACTCATATCACGTAATACGATACCCTATTGACTCATATCACGTAATACGATACCCTATTGACTCATATCATGTAATACGATACCCTATTGACTCATATCATGTAATACGATACCATATTGACTCATATCATGTAATACGATACCCTATTGACTCATATCATGTAATACGATACCCTATTGACTCATATCATGTAATACGATACCATATTGGCTCATATCACGTAATACGATACCACATTGACTCATATCACGTAATACGATACCATATTGACTCATATCATGTAATACGATACCGTGTTGACACATATCACGTAATACGATACCCTATTGACTCATATCATGTAATACGATACCCTATTGACTCGTATAATGTAATATGATACCATATTGACTCATATCATGTAATACGATACCCTATTGACTCATATCATGTAATACGATACCATATTGACTTATATCACGTAATACGATACCACATTGACTCATATCATGTAATATGATACCATATTGACTCATATCATGTAATACGATAACCTATTGACTCATATCACGTAATACGATACCCTATTGACTCATATCATAGAATAATTTGTTAATATTTTAAATAATTTAGTATTTATAAACTCTATTTATTAAACTTTTAAAACATTTTAAAATTAAAATTATTCTAGTTTTGAAATTTACTATTTTAAAACGTAATTATTGTAATTTAGAAAATAAATTTACATAAATAAAATATATTAGTGATACTTATTAATATTTTATATAAAAAAATAATTTGTTAATATTTTATATAAATAATTTATTAATTATAAACTCTATTTATTAAACTATTAAAACATTTTAAAATTAAAATTATTCTAGTTTCGAAATTTACTATTTTAAAACGTAATTATTGTAATTTAGAAAATAAATTTACAATATTAGTGATACTTATTAATATTTTACATAAATAAAATAATTTGTTAATATTTTATATAAATAATTTAGTAATTATAAACTCTATTTATTAATGTTTTAAAATATTTTAAAATTAAAATTCTTCTAGTTTCGAAATTTACTATTTTAAAACGTAATTATTGTAATTTATAAAATAAATTTACATAAATAAAATATATTAGTCACACTTATTAATATTTTATATAAATAAAATAATTTGTTAATATTTTATATAAATAATTTAGTAATTTATAAACTCTATTTTTTTAAAACATTATAAATTTAAAATTATTCTAGTTTCGAAATTTAGGGTCGAAATTTCGACCCTAAATTTGGCACTAAAACTTTAACTTCCAAAAATTTTCACGAAAATTTTAAAATTCCATACCAAAATAAAAAAATTCGCGGTTTATATTTAGGGTCGAAATTTTCGACCCTAAATATTAAAATAATTTAGGGTCGAAATTTCGACCCTAAATTTCGACCCTAAATTCTATCTACAATAACAACAAACAGACATCACTCATCCTTCCCATCTTCATATATTCATTAAAAAAAAACGGGAACACCATAATCATTCCCATTGTCTCATCCCATTGTCTTATCACCACCACCACCATCTCATCCCACCACCACCGTCTCATCCCACCACCACCACCACCGTCTCATCCCTCTACCACCACCACCACACTCGCACACGAGCACTAATTATGTTTTTTGTTTAATTTCGGATAAGGTAATTCAATTCTTGTTTAATTTTTGTTCTATTAAATTTTTTTATCTATTAATTTTTTTATTTATTAATTGTGTTTACTATTAATAAATGTGATAGCAACCACCCGACGGAAGCAACTGTAGCCACCACCACCACGGCACCGCCGGCGGCAGCAACTGTAGCCACCACCACCATGGAGCAGCGTACTTATACTAAAGGTGGGTGTTTTTTTGTCTTATACTAAAACGTATGAGCTAATTTTTTAATTGTTTTTGGCTTATTTTGGCTTAATTGATTTCGTGTTATATTTAGACTTAGTTGATTTCGGATTATATTTAGGCTTAGTTGATTTCGGCTTATTTAGGTTTAGTTGATCTAGGCTTAGTTGATTTCGCTTAGTATATATATATATATATATATATATATATATATATATATATATATATATATATATATAGTTGATTTCGGCTTAATTCTTTTAGGCTTAATGGATTTCGGCTTTTATATGGCTTAATATATATTTAGGGATTTTGACTTATATATATATATATATATATATATATATATATATATATATATATATATATATATATATATATATATATATATATATATATATATATATATATATATATATATATATATATATATATATGCGCGAGTTTAATTTTTTATATGTTTATCGTAGTCAAGACCCGAGAACCGAATTCCCGAGTCACAGTCGTATAAAAGGTAATGTTTTTTTTGAAATTGTTTTAGTGTTTGTTTCAAATTAGATAAAATCCCGGAAACCAACTAATTTATATTTTTTTATTTTATGTTTGTGTTTGGTTAGCACCGGGACAGTCGGGACAACTTCCTCATCCGGACCTTTTTTTCTATCTTTCTATCTTTGTTTATTTCAGCCGTGACCGAGGTGTGTAATTAATATTATGCATATGTTTATTATATTATATATTGTTAGTATATTGTAGTAAATAATTTTAGCATTGTTTTAGGATTCTAGTCGATTAATTTTGGAAAAGCCCCATCCGAAATTAATCAACCTTAGAAAACCCGTCCGAAATTAATTTATTAGAAATTAATTTCGGAAAGTCCCCAGTTTTGGGACTGCTTTTTGAATGTTTTGTCACATTTAGGATATGAATGCGTGTAACTGGTTTATTATTTGAGATGATTTCGACAGTGTTTCTCCTTTAATCCTACGAATATGTCTTTAAACACATATTTGGGGAGTAGAGGGGAAATGCTGCCGAAATTTTCTCGAATAGTAAATCAGTTATACGCATTCATATATGAGACGAAACATTCAAAGAGTGGGTTAGGATTGCCTTCCATAGTGCACTAGTAGGTGAAAAAACATTCCTGATTATTTGTTTTATGGTGTTTAATTAAATCATTTATTTGAATAATGTTTATTTGCAACGCAGTTATGATAACTGATAAGAGTTGGACAACTATATCCAATCGTAATTCCGATGAATTTTTATATGGTCTTTTTGGATTCCTCGAGCATTTAAGACATTTGTGCACCCCATCACACAAATGATCCGTTGCCCATGTAAACATTGTTGTAACTGTGAGAGATTGGTTGACCTCCACACTCTTGAGGTACACTTATCCCAACACGGGTGGGACAAATATTATACCACTTGGAAATATCACGGTGAACCAATTCTTCCGCTTCCTACACCAGTATCACATTCACTTGAACACCTTGACATGAATACATTCTTAGAAGATATTTCTATAACTAATGTCGAAACTCCACCGACTCAAACTCCTCCGACTCAAACTCCACCTGATCAAACAACGGGTCCTAATAACGAGTTTGAAAAATTACTTAGTAGGTCCACCCAAAAGTTGCACACGCCTACCAATTTGACTACATTGGAATTTACAACAGAGATTGCACACATCAAGGTTTTAAATAAAATTAGTGATGTCGGGTTTAACCAGATTCTAGCTTGTCTCCAGAAATTTTGTACCCGTAGTCAAGGTTTCAATTTCCCATCGTCATACTATGAAATCAAGAAGACATACAGAAAGATCGGGTTAGGATACGAATCGATTCATGCTTGTATAAACGATTGTTTTTTATATCGGGGATCAGAGGATAACAAAAAGAGGGATAATTTTCTAGTCTGCGGAGATAGTAGATATAAAGACCCAAAGAAAGCAAAGGGGAAGTTGGTTGCAAACAAGGTGGTGCGTTTCTTTCCGTTAAAACCTAGACTTCAACGCATGTTCAACACAAAACACATAGCAAAGTGGATGAATTGGCATGCTACGGGACAGTCTAAGGATGGCAAGTTGAATCACCCGTGTGACGGTAAAGCATGGAAACATTTTGACATGATGCTACCTGATTTCTCTAGTGACCCTAGAAACGTTCGATTAGGGTTGGCTGCTGATGGTTTTAATCCTTATGGAATTATGAGTCAAAATTACAGCATGTGGCCGATCATATTGACAGCATACAACACACCACCGTGGATGTGTATGAAAGAAACTTCTTTAATGTTGACGATGTTAATTCCCGACCCTAAATCACCTGGAAAAGATATTGATGTTTTCTTGGCGCATTTGATTAAAGAACTCAAAGATTTATGGAAAGGAGTCAGGACGAAAGACGCTGCTACGGGTACTTATTTCGATATGAAAGCGATGCTTTTATGGACCATCAATGATTTTCCAGCACGGAGTAGTCTTTCTGGGTGGGTTGGGCAAGGCTACTACGCATGCCCCACTTGTAACAAGGACACTCTATCGATGGCTATCAATAACAAAATCGTTTATGTTGGTCACAGAAGATGGTTAAGAAGAAATCATTATCTAAGGAGTAAAACTAGGCAATTCCATGGTAAAGCCGAACGGAAGCCTAAACCGGGAAATTTTACCGAAATTGATATCCAGTTACAAATTAATAAACTCTTGAAACGTAGGTCGGGGAAGCATCCAGAAATTAAGAAAAACAACCCACCTCCTAATAGAAATGTTGAATTGAATTGGACTAAGCGTTCTATCTTTTGGGAGCTTAAGTATTGGCCCTTTCTTCTACTAAAACACAATTTGGATGTCATGCACATTGAAAAGAACGTGCTTGAGACTGAATATCTTGTTACAAAACGACAAATCCAAAGACACGACAAAGGCAAGGCAAGACTTGGAAAAATTGGGAGTTCGACCCAAGTTGTGGTTAGTTCCAAAAGGAAACGGAAAGTTTGAGAAGCCTCATCCAAAGTACTCTTTCACCAAAGCTAACAGGGAACTTGTTTGTAAATTCATCAAAGGAGTTAGACTACCTGATGGGTTTGGATCCAACTTTAAGCAAAAAGTCACCGCGAATTATGACAATATAATGGGCATGAAATCTCATGACTGTCATATAATGATGCAACGGTTACTTCCTTACGGAGTACAACAATACTTGCCCAAAAACATTGCAGATCCTATAATCCAGCTTTGCTTGTTTTTTAAGCAGCTTTGTTCTAGAATTTTGACGGAGGAGGACATGGTAAAAGCTAAAAACCAATTGATCAGTGTGATGATTAATTTAGAGAAAATCTTTCCTCCTGCTTTTTTTGACATAATGCCTCATTTGGTTGTACATCTACCCGATGAGGCTATTCTAGGCGCCCTCATTCGCTGCAGGTGGATGTATCCATTTGAAAGATACACGAATAAGCTAAAGAATTATGTCCGAAATAAAGCAAAGCCTGAAGGTTCTATTGCGGAGGGTTATGTTGCAGAAGAAGCATTAACTTTTTGTTCGCGTTTTCTTGCTAAGGATGTCGAGACGATATTTAACCGTCTTGACAGGAATGACGACGGTTTGCCTGAACAAAAAGATAAATTCCAGGTGTTCCAGTCCTCATGCAAACTTATGGGTAGAGTCAAAGATACTCATATGAGTTTAGATGTTACGCGGGCAGTTGTATGGTATATACTTAACAACAGTCCTGAAATCGAATCAGACATCTTGGCTTACAAAGAGTATGTTTCTTCCTTATCTATATTTTAAAAAATCTTCTTTCGGGATGACTTATCCTAATATCATGAACTTTTATAGAGAATCACCTGATAACGTGGAAACGAGGTTTCCCACCTGGTTTAGTCACAAGGTAAATACATTAGATATATTACCTTGGAGTTATTGCTCATATATCTAAATATGTTTGTATCTCTTTCGTAGATTCGTGAAAAAAAAAGACAGGCGACTGTAATGAAGAGTTATTCTCTTTGGCATGTGGACATACTAGTGCATGTACATACTCCGCTTGCATAGTTAACGGTGTGAGGTTTGTGATACATGAACGCGATAAACTTCACATCACTCAATGCAGCGGTGTTTCAACAGCCGGGCTTGATGGAGAGATGTATTATGGTTAACTCGAAGAAATTCTGGAGCTCACTTATATCGGCAACCGCAAGGTTGTGTTGTTTCAATGTAAATGGTTTGACACCATTAACCCCCCAAATTATACGAAACGTAATAGACATTCTTACATTGAGCAGGGCATACATCATATTTTGACTAATAAGGAATTTCACAAAAATAACCAATACATTCTTGCGACACCAAGTATCACAAGTATTTTACCTTGAAGACCTTGCTATAAAACCAAAGGGTTGGAAGGTGGTCGAACATGTTTATCATGGCGATGTTGAAGAGTCCGATCAAGATGTTATACATGGTAGCAGTTCATCACATTTTACGCTGAATGTTGGTTTGACTTGTTTGGAGGATACAAATTTGAGTTTGAATGACGAATCGGCAGAAGTGTCCGCCACATAGGTTAATGAAGACGATGATGATCTAATCAATAATGAAGATGATGACGTTGCACATGCCCTTGATGATGATGATGCTGAAATGTCTGATGATGATGAAGTGAACCCTAATAATGTTGTTGAAGAAGTTTTATCTAGCGATGATTCAGATTGTGATAATTGATCTTAAGTTGTAATTTGAATGAAACAATGATTTAATATTTAGATGTGTAATTTTTTTAATGGAATTGTTCTTATATGTTTAAATGTGTAATTTTTTATGAATTTGTGTATTAGCATTAACCGGTCCACGAAATTGTGTGTTCATGTACTTGTTATATCAGATGGCGTGTGTAGGTGGTAGATCACACGGTGGGGATGCTGGTGGTACTCCACCTAGACGACCTAAAAAGTCCGTACCTGGCAAATGCGAAAGTAAGAAATTGTGATTTATTTTTATTTTATGTCAACTCTTATTGTTATTTTTTGCTTGAATTTTCACGAATCAATAACTTCAATAACTAATCTTTGCAAGTGACCCGATACCACATATGGTTACGGTATACGAGCCTAAGGAGGGCGCATAGGGCGCATGGAGGACCTCTGCCAGTTTCATTTGATATTTATGATCTTAATAGCTTCCATCCGTTAGGCAATTATGCTGCGATGTTGAGCTCTCTGATGGGGGAAACAATCCGACCACTTCCACTTGCTTGCGAGTGGGAAGAGATACCATTGCACCTCAAAAGCCATATCTTTCCTACACTTGAGGTATTAATAGTTTGCGTTACATCTAGTCTTATTAACTGTTTTGGTTGAAAATTGTTTGTTTATTTAAATGCATATGTTTACATGTAGACCTATTTCAACCTGATGGGTTGGTTGGATAGTCGTGAAAGTGTGACTTATGGCGGGAAACATATGTAGTAGGAGAAAGGATAAAAACTGGAATTAACTGTAAGTTGAGGCTACTTTGGCGCAAAAATAAGAACAAGCTGAAGGCTGACTATTATTCTATCCATGATTCGCCCGAGGAGGCAGCGCTTGTACTGCCCCCATCGAGTTCTACGTGGGGCAACAGATCAGCAGGGGAGTGGCTTGATTTGTGCCGGTATTGGTCCCACCCGAATCGGGTGAGGAGAAGTGAAGTTAATACAGTTAACCGCTCGAAAAACAAAGTTTCTACACATCAAGGGAAAAAAATCATTCGATCAAGGAAGGAAGGAATTTGTAAGAATCGCTATGTGATCATTTAAAAGTTTTTATATTGTTTATTTGTATCTTGTTATTAATTTTTTTTGGTAAAGATCTTGTTATTAATTTATTTGATATTGTACAGAAAGTTGCGCATGGGACTTACGAGGACCTTATACAAACTTGGAAGAGGGCACGCACAAACAAGAATGGCAATGTCCGAGGAAAATCAAGACAGATATGTAAGTAATTTAATTTATACATGCTTTAATAACATATTTTTATTTGTTTTTAACTTCTTTTTTTCTCCTTCTTTTTCACAGTCGAAAATGATGGCCATAAAAGAAGCGATTCTTTGTGGTGCTGAGCAGTTCAAAATTGATCAAGTAATAATTGATCTAGTAAATCCGAGCCGCAACACTCAAAATATCGTCGGCAGGGGCAGGAAGTTGCCGGGTGGTGGTACCTCATATGGATGCGGGAGTAGTTCTTATAGTGAGGGAGTGACTCGAGAACAACTCTCGGAGGTATTTAGGATTCATGAGCAAGAAAAAGAGCTGTTGAGGAAGCAAACCGAGGAGGCGCAGCAACGGGCTAATTTGGCCCATATGTATGCTAGTATGGCGCAACAAAATGCTGAGGTAAACAACGCCCGTCTAAGTCATTTAATTTCTCATTATACTTCACATGATATGGGTCGAGGGTATACCAGACCTAATAACCCTTTTGTACCGCCACCCCAATTCTCTTCTATGCCTGGCATGTCTCAGCTCCCTGGTATGCCTCAGTTCCCTGGTATGCCTCAGGTCCCTATTATGCCCCAGTTCCGTGGTATGCCTCCCCCTCCCGGATTTCCATATAATGCTCCACTCAACCCACTCTAACCTCCATTTACCCAAAATAACAGTTTCAACAATTGTAATCGACCCGTTGTCAACACCACTGGCCCCTCGAGTTCTAACTCTCGAGAAAGTCCCAACTATACCGTCAGCCTAAATCCTCATCAAAATGATACTCGGACCGTCGACGAGTTGGCTCAAGATCTTGAGAATGCCAACAACATGTCCATAATGAGCTAATTAACTCGGATGCTGATGAGGGGGATGATGAGGGGGATGCTGATGAGGGGGACTATTCAGATTAGGAGTTGTTGTTGGTTTTATACTTTTTATTATGTGTAATAACTTTAGACTTGTTAAATTGTGAAACATGGATTTATTGTGATGTGTAATAATTTTAGACTTGTTACATTTGTGAAATAAGGATTTGGTGAAATATATTCTAACGTTTTGCCTATTTATCGTATTGTAGATTATTAGTATTGTACCGTTTAGTGATTTGTAGTATTGTGGATTTGTTGAAATATAGATTTTTTCCGGAAAAAAATCTGAAAACAAGCTGCTTAATGCAGTTTTTTTTTTGCCCACGCAACATTTAGGGTCGAAATTTCGACCCTAACTATATAGTTAGAGTCGAAATTTCGACCCTAACTATATGCTTAGGGTCGAAATTTCGACCCTAAATTTCGACCCCAAAGTGAATCCTGTACACATGTTTTCGTTATTAAATTAATATAAAATGGTATTTAGGGTCGAAAATTTCGACCCTAAATATGAAAGAATGTTTCGACCCTAATTTAATAAGTTAAAACAAATAAAAACATTTTCACAATGTTTTTTTTATTTACACGTGGATAATATTTAGGGTCGAAATTTTCGACCCTAAATTACAAAGGGGTTCGACCCTACATTTTGGTCAACAATTTTGGCTGAAAAGTGGTGGGACCCGATTTTCGACCCTAAATTACATAGAGTATTTTGACCCTAATTTTTTAGGGTCAAAATTTTTGGGTCGCCAGTTTAGGGTCGAATATGTCGACCCTAAAGTTTAGGGTCGAATTTCCTGTCTATTTAGGGTCGAAATTTTCGACCCTAAACAAAGAAGTTGTTGTAGTGAGACCGACAGTCTAAAGCTATCGATGAAACTATTGAAATTTGAAAACTGATACTATATCATTATATTTGGGACGACTAATCAATATTTCTTGGGAGGGGCAAATACAAAAATTTCTAAAAATACTTCTAAGTTTTAGTATAATTACAAAATCAATACCGAATTTTAGAAAAGGCACAACCCCAAGTCCCATGAAGGTCCCTCTATGTCTGAGACTGAGAGTCCATTTGTTTAGGGAAGTGATTTGCACACTCTTTGATTTAATTGGGACACTCCAAAATATGGTGACTTGACATTTATAGAGAGAGTAAACTAAGGGCTCATTATTTGTCTACAAAATATGGTGACTTGACATTTTACTTCAAATATTTTGTAGACAAATAATGAGCCCTTAGTTTACTCTCTCTATTTAGTGTTTAACTTGTCAAACGAATATTTAATCAATGTATTACTGTATACGTTAGTCTTTTGTTGGCTTCTTTAGGTGCATGTAGTTTTCAAAGGCCCCAATAATTCTTTTGGTTTCATTATATATGAAGTGGGTAGGATTAGCTTTGTACCTTTAAGAATTGTTTTTTGGATAAATAAGTAATGAGTTGAATCACAGCTTTTGGTGAGAGGTCACTATAACATTTTGTACATTGACTAACTCACGAAACCGTTTACGGAAATTTCTTATAGAAAATGACTCAACATGACACGAGATTAATCCTATAATAGCTTGGTGCATGTATTTTGTGTGTCCTGTTAGTGTTTCATTATCATTGTCTTTTCAAAAAAGGTTTTGTTATTGATAGTTTTCGGACAGATAGATTTTACTTTAGATCTACTGCTGTTCACATAGGGTCGAGCCTGCACCAATGCTCGTGGATGACATTAATCTATTTGTCTATAATGTTACGAGGGTCCCTTATACATAAGAAAGGATATATCTAAGATTGGATAACAACCTGGCCTTGGCATAAAAACTATATACGCCAAAGGTTAGTTTGCGTATATTCATCCACTTTCCTTAGTTTATGATTGACAATTATGTGCGACATACTGACTTTAAATTAACACTCAAGGGACATAAATTTAGGAATGCTACGTATTTATGCTTGTTCTTTTGTCTCGTATCATTTACGTTGTTGAACGCCTTAAGGAACATTACATTACACGCAGTAGCGAGCTAGAACTTTTATTTTGGAAGGGAAAAAAAAGAACAAGTACTCCCTTTGTTATATTAAGTGAAAAGAGGATTAATTTTTATTATTGGCAATGTAACAGGAGGATGTAAAACTGATGGATTATATAGGCCTTGATGCTTTCAGATTTTCCATCTCGTGGCCTCGAGTGTTGCCTCGTAAGTAATCGCTTTACGAGGATCTATGATCACTGTTGATAAGTAGCTTTGGTTGATTATTCTTGAAATAAATAGGACATTGTATCATTTTGATGTGGATTGGTTTCAGATGGAAAACTAAGTGGAGGTATAAACAAAGAGGGGATATGATAGCCTTCCACAATAATCTCATAAATGAACTCCTCTCCAAAGGTATCAAACCATTTGTCACAATCTTCCATTGGGATCTTCCTCAAGCTTTACAAGATGGGTATGGTGGCTTTTTACACCCCCAAATTACGTAAGCTACCGTTTTCTTTTCATCTTACATATAAGTGTATATACTATGAAGCCTCTTGTTGAACGTTTTAGTTACATTCGCTCATTGTTCTTGCATTGTAGGAAGGACTTTCAAGACTTTGCAGAATTGTGCTTCAAGGAGTTTGGGGATCGAGTGAAGCATTGGATTATGATGAACGAACCGTATATTTTTATCGTTAATGGTTATGAAAGTGGAGGTTTTGCACCCGGACGTTGTTCTTCATGGATGAATAACAGTTGCCCTGCTGGTGATTCTGCCACCGAGCCTTATATAGTTGCACATAACATGCTTCTTTCTCATGCTCTTACTGTTAAACTTTATAAGCAAAAATACCAGGTAACAAATTCATATGTTTATGTTAAATACTAACTTTCGGTTAGAATGAAACATTATTTAATTGGTGCACTTGCATATATGTAGACTTCTCAAAAGGGTGTGATTGGCATAACTCTTGTATCCAACTGGGTTGTCGCATATTCACCTAGCGATGCAAATAAAAAAGCGGCACAACGAGCCCTTGATTTCATGTTAGGATGGTAAGTTATGTGTCTTACATTACTTTTTTCGCGGCCTTACTTTTCATAATCAACCAATCATAAGGGTTAATTCCGTCCTTGTTAACTTAAACATAGGTATATGGATCCTTTAGCATTTGGTGAGTACCCGCAAATCATCCGTACCACAGTGCAAAAGAGATTGCCAAATTTTACTGCTAAGGTAGCAAAACTGGTTAAAGGATCATATGATTTTATTGGTATCAATTACTACACTGCGAATTATGCTGCCAATCCTAACAATCCTCCTAACACCGTCAATCATAGTCCTTCCTCCGATTCTCAACTTAATCTTACATGTAAGTTCCAAACTCACTAACGAGTAAAGAGAAAAGTTAGGATCCATTTAGTAGTTTATCACTTGTTAAAAGCATGAAAAAGGTACTGATTCACAACTTTGTTTTTGTAACAGCAATTAGAAATGGAAGACCTATTGGTGCGTTGGTAAGTCCATTTATCGTTCTTAAACATAATAATAATTCACAAGTAATTTCTTAGAGTTTTGATCAATAAAGTACCAAATATTTTGCAGACTGGGGTGAGTATTTTTTATGTTTATCCGAAAGGTCTACGTGACCTTCTTGTCTACATGAAGGAGAAGTACAACAGTCCAACCATGTACATAACAGAAAACGGTATACTGTAGCAACTGAATGACCATCTCTCTAAATAAATATATTAGTGAAAACCCAAGATAATTTCTTTTTATTAATTCCGTTGCAGGAATTGGTGATATCGACAATGGAATAGTGATGCAAGGCATAAACGATACAGAAAGAATTAGTTTCTATTATCGACATATATTGGCTGTTAAAGATGCTATCGAGTGAGTTCTTATTTTTTATGTCTTTCTTTTAGTAGCTAATATGTGTGCTACTCATTGATTTTGAGTCTTGACACACAGGAAAGGAGTAAATGTGAAGGGTTTTTTCCCATGGACATTTCTTGACACATTCGAATGGGGTTCTGGATACACCCAAAGGTTTGGGCTGAATTATGTCGATTACAAAGATGGCCTAAAACGATACCCTAAACAATCGGCTATGTGGTTTAAGAAATTCTTGGGTGTTCATTGAAGTGTGTCTCCAGGGAAGTTTTGAGTAAAATTCTATCATTGTGTGAAGTGTCTCTTTATTAGAATAAGCTAATGCGATACATTTGCATTATACATTGACGCTGGTTTCAAGTTTGTTCATCAATAATATATGTTCAGTGTTCTAGTTGATGACCATGGATATCTCTTACATATGCAGGCAAGCATTTAAACTCGCTTCGAGAAAGTTACACTCGCTGTGAAACACAAAGTTAAACTTGCTTGTATTGGTTGCTAAACTTGCTTGATTTGAAGTGTGAACATACGCTTGATTACGAAAGAACAATCTAGACTCGTTTGATATCAAAGAACTCTTCTCGCTTGAATAGTTCTATATATATACTCGCTGCACAAACTGATTTACACTCGCTTTATGTCACTGTGTTTTTTTTAGTTGAACTCCCAAAACAGATTTGAAAAATAACAGCAAGCTAAGGAAAGTCACTAAGCCTAACAATAGTCAAGAGTATCATGCTGTATTTAAACGAACACGCAAAAATTCAGTACTTAACTCGCATGAATTGTACAACTCGCTTGATTTTAAAAATGAAACTCGCATGTTTGCTTCTCCAATTTTGGCTAATCTCTTAAAGCAGTAATCTAAAAAAAGAAGGAGCTAGCTAGCTAGGGAAACGATTTTAATGATTCGACCAGTGGTGCTCCTAGTGCTCGTTGCCTTGGTGGTTCAATCATTGGTCTTTAATCGAACATTGTTTCCTCCTGGTTTTTTATTCGGAGCTGCATCATCATCTTACCAAGTAAAATAATATTACTTTTGATCCAATATTGTTCTCTTTAAATTGATATTTTACTTAATTAGTTAGTAGTCGGGTTAATAGTTTTTCGATATTGTAGTATGAAGGTGCAGCATTTGAAGATGGAAAGGGACCAAGTATTTGGGATACATTTGCTCATCAGCTTATAGATTTTCTTCTAGCTATAAGTACTGATTCAGGTTTTGGCAAAGTGATTTCTAGATATCGATCGGCTCTGTTTTTATTATATACTCGTTAGTCTTTTAGACTTTGTATCATTGTATTCGCTGGAAAGATAACAAACGGAGATAATGGTGATGTTGGCGATGACTTCTATTGTATGGCATATACTACCAGTGACGAAGCGAGGATTTAACGTATGGGTGTGCCAAATATTAATTAGCGGTAATAAAATCATGACGTTACTATATGTCATAGTTCTAGTTTTCCACTTCAAACGCATGGCTCCTCACAAAATGTGAAATGCACGCTAACTCAATACTCAAAACCAGAAAATCAATACCATTTTTTCATTTTGAAACAAATTATTGGACTCTATTGTGCAAAATTTTCAATATGTTTTATTGTTTACAGAATTTAGGGTGGGCCATTTTATTTTTTAGTGGATATTTTTATTCAACATTATATAATTCATTGTATGCTGTGAAATTTTGGGGTGGGTTTTGGCCAACCCACATCAATACATACCAGCGTCCCTGTACACTACTACAATATATTTTTATAGTTTTGCTATATATTAGCATACAAGATATGGCCAATCATATTCTCTAAAAGTAACCTCACAAGTAAATTATTCTTAAACTTAGGACTTCTATTGAATCTTTTTGCCATGCTTTAGGTGCTCTATATATTCATCTAACTTCCTTTTGTTTAACTAATCAAAGCTACCCAAACGACAGGTACCTAACACATGTATAAATAATGAAGAACCAACCACAACCACGTGGATAATACACAGGTACCTGATTCAAAAGAGTATAGTGAAGAAATTGAAAGTTTATGGACGTAAATTAAATAGTCGTGTGTTATGATTGAACTCAAGATTACGGGATTGCACACAATATGTAAAGAGTTAATATTTATTAATAAATATATTTATATGCTTATTAATTAAAACGAGCTATAAACATTTAACCTTCGTTAAGTTTAAGAGTTAAGAATTAACGATCGTTATGGAATATTGTAAAAGAGGAAAAGAAGGTCCTTGAACACCCCTAAGACTAGGGGGAGTGGCACATAACTCACTCACCGCCACGTCAGCGCCATCTCAGCTTTTTAACAAACTCACTACAACTCACCCAAACCCACAAGAGGTAATGACACTCATCCAAACTCACTACAACTCACTACACATCACTCCCTCTTTTTTATTAAATATTTTTATTCATACAATAAAAACCTTTATTCATACATTTTATTCAAACACGATACGCGGGTAAATGAAAACGATACACGGGTAAATAAAAACATTACAATGATATTAAAAACAACACATGGATAAATAAAAACGATACACGGGTAATTTAAGAAGGAAAAAACCGCGGATAAATTTTCAAAACCTCCCAACAATGAAGATACTTAAACCGGCACATAGTATCAGCTTCAAAGTTACGAAAGGCGTTATTCATTACATCCTCGTCAGTTGCTCCAATTACCCGTGTTCGATTTGCGTTGCGGTAACAAGCATCAAACCTACAAACGGTAATCCTTATGGTCTTCCATTTTCCGTGTATACTAGCGTATGTTCGTTTCCTTGGATCATCTAAACGAACCTCTATGATTTGCAAAATATCAGCCCAAAAATCACGACCACCTATTTCGTTACCTGGCACTTGGCTTTCAGTAACCAAGCTCCAAGCGCGACACAACGCTATTTCTTCCTCGGGTGTCCATACTGGCGGCGCCATTAAGAAGATGGTATTTTTGTGTGTGAGGAGGAAGAAGATGATGTTTTTGTGTGTGAAGAGGAAGAAGATGTGTGTATGAAATGAGAAGTAATAATGGTATTTTATAGGAAGAAATTGGAATAAAGTTAAATAAAAATAAAGTAAAATGAAGAATATTTAAAAGTTAGATAAAAAGGAATAAAAGTTAAATAAAAACTTAAATTTGTTAAATAAAAACTTAAATTCTTAAATAAAAACGAAAACGTAAACGTAAACAATTTTTATTCGAAAATTAAAACATTTATTCCATACTTAAAACATGAAAATACTGGAATTCAAATACAATAGGAAAGGAAATACACTACTAGATAGATAAAATAAAAATATACAATCCGATTAGTCAGTTCTCGGATCCGAATCCGAAAACTGACCAGGTAACTCCTAACGCATTGTTTCTTCTTCATCTTCTTCGGCCATAATTTGGGCCTCTAGCTCCCTTCGTTCTCTTTCTTCTTCTTCCAGTGTTTGTCTTAATACTTTATGATCTTGGTATAGTTGATACACCTCATTATCAGTAAGTAAGCCATTTGAGTCGTTTGGAATTGGAAAGGGTAGATCAGGAGAATCATTTCGACGTCGGTGTTGCTGTGACGAAGAACCGATATGAGTTGTTTGAGTTCGGGATGAAGAACCGATATGAGTTTGGGATGAAGAACCCAAGTTATTCAGCCATTCAATATTTTTATTAATTCGAGCCTCCAATTTTGCTGACTTTCTAAACAAAGATCCGTAGATGTTGAAATCGGTATCAGATTGATTACTAAGATACGTGTCGATTAAATGAAGCTTCTTTGGGGAAAGATCACGACATTTCTCACATGTTGTGCGCAGTTTCGTATTTTCTTCGTACGCAACATCAAAATCACCAGCTAACTTCGTAAGCTCAGCGTAACGAAGTTGTTGTTGAATTATTTGTTTCTGAATCATAGCCTTAATCTCGTCATCGTTGTGTGGGAAAGAGCATGCCATTTTTTTATTTCTGAAAGTGTGTGTGAAAATACAGAAAGTTGTGTGTGAAAATACTAAAGATGGGTAGTGGTTTATATAAATAAATTTGGGTAAATTTTTTATTTGAATTATAAAACGGTAAAAAAAGAAGAAGTGGGTCCCAATGAAAATAAAATCACGCTGGGTGAGTGTGGTATTGTTTTTTGTTTCTAGCGACTAAGTCGACCGCGACTATGTGGGGTGAGAATGGCACCCGCGTGCGGGTTAGGGGCATTCACGAGTGGCTTGCATGCCACTCCCTTCAGCCTAAGGGGTGTTCGACCGTCGGCTACAAAGGGGATGGGGAGAAAAGAAATCTTTCCTTAAATATTTTACCTTGGGGTACAAGTTTTACTAAGCATATATAAACACCCCAAGGCCTTCATAATTTGACACACAATCTCTTTTCTCATCTTTTTTCCTACGATCAACACCAAAGAAAAACACCTTTTTAGGGTTCCTTTTATCCTTGTGTTGGTTTCTTGAATCAAGTCCTAGCCTCTCTCTAGGATTGTTGGGTTGATTTTCTACTAAACGTTTAAGCTCATCTTTTAACGTACTAGTATTACGGTTAACTCGTGATTATACGTGTGTACAAGAGCGTAATATAGTCTTATTCTAGACTATATATTGGTGATTCGATATAAACCCTAATTTGGTGAATTTGTTCTTGTTCGTAGGAATTGCATTACAAAAGGTATGTAAACATAATTCGATTAATTATGAATGTATTATTATGATCTTGTTAAATCGCTTTCGCTATATGTGCTTTGATCTTTGTTAAGGTTTTAATAATTGTTATCTTACTTTATATATGTAAGGATAAATTAATGCCACATCCTCCTCATAAATCCACCTAAGCACAATTAATATGACATGGCAAGGTTTAATGTGACATGGCACTCCACATAAGCATCATCTTGTCACATCAGCACAATTTGTGTGTCACATCATCAAAGAGCGTGTGCCACCTCAACATGTTCATGGAACACTTTTTAAAAATATGGTTGGGATTCGAACCTAGGTCTTTATGGCATAAACACAACATGTTTACCACTATGCCATTTCCCATTTTGTGTTAGAGTTTCCAAAACAAAATACATAAGGACCATCAACCTTTATTAAATATTTTTATTTGAAACTGAAAAAAAGATTCTAATTAATTTACATTCCTTAATTAAGCAGATGTACATAAACTGTGTAACAAACTAAAATTTGAATTGAAACCCAATGACAATTCAAATATGAAACGCATGGTAGTTTCCAAAACAACCAGATATTTGTTTTATTACAAGATATCACGAGAGTTTCACCCTCAACTCATTTTTTAAGAATCAAATCGTCTCAAAATCAGGTTTGCAATTTCAATAATTCATTTTTTATTTAATTTTATTGTTTTCATAATCAACGATCTTTTCTCCATGAGTAACACCAAACCGGTTCAAATGTATATGCATCTCATACCAGGTTCGTATGATTTTCAATTAGTGAATCATCAACAACAACCCTAAATCCAACTAATCCTATACTCTTCATCCAACCAGAAATCACTATATCCTACGAACTTAGTGAAGAGTTATTTTGAAATTATTATGATTCTTTACTAGATCCGTTTGAGCGAATCTGGTATCATGAATTTTGAGCTCATATGATTTTTTATCAGGTAACCTATATAAACTTTGATTATGATTGATTGAATTAATTTTTTCCTAATATTTTGATTTATGGAATGTTACAGGAACTTAAATCCGACTTTTAATCCATCATCTTTAATTCAATATCAAGGCAAGGATCGATTTTTCGGTCAATCCACCATCACTACAATTCATTCATAGGGGAGGTAATAATTGTTACTGTATTAATTTTCTTACAATGCTTTGGTGAATAAATAATTATCTTTGTTCATAAAACTAATTGTATCGATAGTGTGATAATAATTAACTATCTTTGGTCAAATAGAGTAATAATGTAAAAGAATTATTTACTTATATGTGAATGCTATTATCATATTCTTAGAATCTATGCGAAGTGTATCTGGCTAATGAATTCATAATTGGAGCCTTGTCAACTGACTTTTTGCGTGGAAATGCTTGAAAATCCACATGGTAAATCTTTCTAATTTCTATCTTTTTTCGTATTTGATTTTAGTGATGGGGGAAAATCGAACTTTTGACTCATTGTGGTTTTCAGTTGAGGATTGGATGAATGCAATTGAGTTTCCAGACTCTGATGTTTGCTAAATGTTTTAGCATTGTATGTGTAGGGGGGTTACCACCATTCTTCACCAAGATAATTTGAAATGGGTCTATTTGAGCATTTTTATTTTATATTTTGGGCCAACTGAAACACATAGGAAATAGGTTCAGTAAATCAGTTTTTGATACTTTTTAGCTTTTAACTTTTAGTTACTAATTTATATACACATTTGTCAATCTATTAGGTTCGCATCTTTGAGAAGTGTTTTAGCTTAAAGTGAAAGAATATCAGAGTGGGGTGTTATTAGTGACCTTAAAGTGAAGGTAAATGTAACAACTTCTTGCAGGCTAATTGCAAGTTACATTTGAATTGAAATACGCTATCAACATGTATGTTTTCTTGCTGGTGTATATAACTCTTGCATTACGAATATGGCTACAAAAGGGCACTACAACAATGGAGTTGGATGAAAACCTGATAATTAAGGGAAATAAGTAAGTGTATTCACAACATTAAACTTGGTTTAAAAATGGGAAGAACTTCTAAAGCTTACAATTCATCCTCGAATGTAAGTCCTTCAATTCATGTGTAGTTTGAATATATTCGAATTTTTGTTTAGAGGGTGTTTGGAATTCGGTTTTAATAATGATGTGAGGATATCCAGAATGGCAGTTGAATAGTTGTAGTTAATAGCTTTCACCTGCCTAACACGTAGTATAAAAAGATCTACAATAAGTTTAAATCTTGCATCAAGTTTTAGACAACATTAGTTTGAAATTGACGTTTTATATTTCTTGCAGGGATCTTATGCGCATTGTGCTTTGAGGTTATGCAATTGCTTCTGGTGAATGTTATGTTCTCCAGGTTGACTTCGGACGTGCGTTGATAGTTACTCGACCGTTGAGAAACATCATGCATATCTGACTATATCATCCGCCTGAAAATCCCCGCTGCTTCAGAATCATCAAAAGAGGTATATTTGTTAATAAATTCTCATAAGATGATTATTGTTTTCAATTTGTTCCGACTGAAACGAATTAGGTTACCCTTTAATACGTGTAAATATGGTGTGGTGATACAATATCAAAAACATTTTGTTAAATGTTCAAATCCATGTTTGATTAATTTGGGTTCTTCAAATCAACAAATTCTTTTTTATCAGATTCAATAGATTAATGAGCACAATACATTTATAAGCAAAGATACCACTAAGAATTCTTACATTATAAGTTTTCAAATCATAGGATTTGTTTGGCTTTGGATAAATAATGCTTTATGCCATAGTTTTTATTTGTCATGATGTGTAGGAAGAAGATATTGACCACAAAACAAAGATGCTAAAGTGTTAAACCATTGATTTTCTTCACACCCAAGGTAAAAACTCATTATATCTCATAAATCTAAAATTTATTCATTGATCTAAATGCCTTTTTAACCCATTTTAAAAGCTTTTCAATAATAAGATAAAGTGTTATTCCTGATTAGTTAGAATAAAATGTTTTACTTTCACTCGCATTTAACCAGCTTTGACTAAACGAATAATTGCAACATTTTATTGAAATGAGGAACTTTTCCTGAATGATTCTTATGCAGATATTGTGCCAACTTTTCGAACTAACAAACAAACTGAAGTTGATCCTGCCTGACCGGTAATCCCTTCCAACAAAATATGCTTTGTTTTCTTTGCAAATGTTTTTTTACTATTTGCGATATCTCTTATTGTAACATTGCTTCGTCAAGTGAGATCTTCTAAATCTAACGAAAACATGGTCGGGAAAAAAACTACATGTTTGTTGCTCACATCATTGTCAGCTTCAATCATTCCACAGGTATCATTCCACTCCACAGGTAATACTCAATATATGATATTTTTGAGTTTTAGACTTCATTAATTAGAAGTGTTTGTATTGTTTACAACTCTTAACATATTCCATTAGAGATGAAGAGGAGTATAAGAACGTTTGCGATCACCCAAGGCAGCTGCTGTATCAAACCTGATTAGGTGAGTCTTTTATAGGGAACCATAGAAGTGATGTACCTCCAGTTCTTGTATCAGGATAAGCTGAAAACACTCGAATATCCATAAGATTTGAAAATCAAAAGGCCCGGTCATCACATCTGTTAAGAAGAGACCAGAGATAATGAGAAACAGATGGGGTCGAGATCTTTGAGGAGGTCCGAAATAGGTAAGAACTCGGTTGATGTTCCTACTTCAAAGTTCAAGTCAACAGAGGTGAAAACCGCGTCCATCTCAATGAGCTCTACTTCTTGGTTATTGGTAGCACAATTTGGATTGATAGTAATCCCCTTTGCACACAAAGCCACTTGAAAATAATCATTTAAAAGAGTTTTAATAAGCTATCCCAAACACTCCCTATGGGAAAATTAATAATATCTCAGAATACCAATTCTTTATATGAACTTACAAATATTTGGGATACCATTCTAACTGATTTCTTTGTTTATTTAATTTTATTCTTTATGTACTTATGTATGATGATCACACGGACACCTATGAAAATCTCTACTTATCTTTACAGTTCTAGCAAAGGAAGGCAGCGATGTTGAAGCAACAACTGCAGAGCCGACAAGAGAATCATAGGTAAAATTTCTATTACTGTCACCTCCAAGGTTAAATTTTTATCTTAAAGACACATTGTTGTTTGTATCGATAATCAAATTGATAATTAGGGTCATCTCAGCGCACCACCATTATGTTCCATCAAAAACATCAGGGATGAATTTGTTGAAAAACAAAAATATAGACAACGTTTCAAGTTAAATATATTGGCGAAAAAGTATCTCTAATTTAAAATTAAATAACTTTTTAAATAAGCTTCTGCATACATGTTTCAAACTGTTGTTTATTTTACCAAAACTATTTGAAAAGCAAAAAAAGTAAGCAATCCCAGATTTTACCTAAAACATAGTATAATTGGACTTGATTGAGTTTGTTTTTAACAAAACGTTATGTATTTTTCAATTATTATTTCTTTTTATAAAAGTTAACAAATTCGAACACTATTATAAATGCTTCTCTTTTGGAAGCAAATGTTGTATTGTTTGTAACTTTGTGTATATGCTATTAATGATGTTGCCAGTGAATCATCTTTGCCATTTTTTTAGGTAAGAGGGTTCATAATGAATGTATAAACAACTAAAACTACGGATAGTTCACCCGTCGTTCCAGCTATAATCACAGAGACAACCAAACCTTTGGATGAATCGATCCCGCCGATGATAGCATAATCAGAGACAACTAAAACATTTAAGTAGTCACCTATTCCGGAATCTAATATGCAGGAAGCTGAGACGTCACTACCTCAGGTTATAGTCCCACCACAGACATATGATAATGTGGAGCATGCAGCATTACCCGAGGCTACAAACACACTTGAAACTAAACCCTCAGATGAGTCCATATCACCACCTTGTTACAGACACAGAAACAACAACCTCTGAGCAATCAATCGTTCCCGAATTGGAAAGCCCAAAGACAAGTGAGACTTTGGAACATTCGGTTGTTATTTATGTTATATTAATGAAATCAAAATAATATTAATGTATCATGTCACAAGAACTTTGATATCCTATATTTTATACATTAATTTTGCGAATCCATATCATAGGATAGCTTTTGTTTGTTCTAAATTCTGTGCGCACTTGTTGTTATACATGCCTGGAAAGAGACTTTGTCACTATTTTTGTTCATTGGTTATTTATGTCTACCTCTGGACCTAAATATGCTATTACTGATGTGAACATTGTTGTGCATGGATTAAATGAAAATAGTGAAACCATTTGGTTTTATTTTATGAAAAAAATGAAGTAACTTATATGAGTAAGTTTGGTCTTATAAACTATAACCGTACCTTATTTCATTTGGTTACATTTTTTTGCATGACCTCCCCTTTGATTATATAAGGACAAGTGTACTAAAGAAAGATATAGGTCATGCAAACAAAAGAACATACACGAGCTACCTTGTGTGTGGCAAGGCTGGCTACAATGTTGGCTGAGTTTGGAGGACGGCTGATTCACGAGCTACGTGGAAAGTTCATTCAGGGAAGACCATCAGGTTCATTTGTTCAAGAAGCAAACCAATTGGATTGGTATTCTGTAAAGAACCAAAGTCGATGGAGTGCTACAGCACATGTATATTTGATAATTGTAGTCATTTTAGCCCATATGTTTTGCTCTACCTATATGTGATAATAGGTAGAAGTGGTCACACTTAAGCCACAAGTTTCTTGGTCTTTTTGATACCATGAGCCTTCATGGCTCCCTAAATAGGCACCATTCACCCAAGACCCCTATGATAAGTTATGCTTATACAACCTCTAACCACAGTCAAATAGTTCTATCAAAATAGCCTATGTGCAAAACTGTGTGCAGAATTTGAGGAGGTTTGGTGGAGAAACTTTATGTTTCATGTAGAATTCTAACGATGTTTACTCTACATAACACACTTTCCAGAAAGCCCCTATAATAAGTTATTCCCATACAACCCCTAAAAACAGGATTGCTAGAAGTATATCGACGGTGGATTACCAAAAGCATGATTGGCGAAGGCATCCAGGACTTGAAAGAAACCACATTCTGCTGTATGCTTATTGATAGAAAGGCCCATATTCTGTTATTAGTTTAAGATTAAAAAAAATAAAATGTAACATTCAATTCACAACAGAAACACGCCTTCCAAGTGAACATAGACTTAAACATTATGCGCTATTTTGAATCAGTATTGAAGCCTGGAAAAGCTTACCGAATATCAAAGTTCATTTGTGAAGCAACAAGTCCATACCAACAAATGATCCAAACCAGCACGAGTCTCGAATTTAGAAAAATCACCAAATTCGAAATCCTTTCTGGAAAATAAACAGAATTCCCAGACCATTAGTTTGAATTCATACCATACGACAATCTAGCATCAAGGCTCCCTTATCCCGATGCAGACGAAAAACTGATCCATCCAGTTCTAACAAGTACTTTTAACAGAATGTCCAACGGGCTGTTAAGCAAGAAGACTTATTTTCCAAACATCCTGATGATCAAGAAAATAAATTCATTTAAAGAATCAGACTTAGGGGCAGCAGTTTACTATTTCAAAACATCCTGATGGTCTTTGTGTTCCTGCTGTTTTGCATGGCATTCCCTAGATATATATTGGTAAACTCAATGGAATGGAAAGTTGAGAGATATCATGGTACCTCCTGTTTGTAAACCCACTTTTTTATTCATGTTTGTTTTGGATATATATCTTATGATGCTCTCAAATCTGTTGAAGCTTTATTCACGCCTGTGAGTAGCAAACTTTTGAGCTTCAGACCAGATCTTGTAATGCGAATAGCTCAAAATGAAGGATTGCTAAGAGCCGTTTGAACACTAATGAAAATATTTTAAGGTCAGTATAACATATTAGACAACTAAGTTTGTACCAGTAGTACATGGAAGTAAAAACTTTGGAGAACGATTTTCTCTCATGGCCAAGAATATGTAAATGTATCAATTGGTGAATATGAAGAAGGGTCTTAAAGTAATATGTTGTGATAGAGATTGTAATTATACCAATTTTACGCCAAATGTTGGTTACAGAGAAGCTTTACATCTAATTTGATCTAAGACTATATACAAATAAGCTGAATTTGTTTTGACATATGATGTATATCATTTTATCGGATTAGTAATATTTGCTTATTTTCTCTTAAGGTTATTATTATTGATTTATTTTATAATCTTTAGTTAATCAGATATACTTAAAAAGTTGTTTGTTTTTATTAATAAATACAAAGTTAATTAGAATTAAAATTATAAAGCACGCCCGTCCATCGGGCGGGCTTTGCAACTAGTGAACTATATAAACCTTCAGTGGTATCAGAGACGTTTTAACATGTTATAATTATCGAAAGCTGATTTTTTAACTAATAATTGTTTTGAGTTAAAACTACATGTTTTTTTAGGTTTTCTTAAAATTTTAGGGTTTTGTTTTTTTTACAAATCGGTTTTGGCTGAATTTTATAAAAGATAAAATAAAAATTTTGAAACCCAAAATTGCATGTTGTATGATTTTAGATTAAAATTGCATGATTAATTGTTATGTCATGTAGATTAATCGTTACGATCCATAGAGAGATTTAATTGTTAAGTGATGTGGGTAGATTCATGATGAACATACATGTTTTTTCATGGATCATAATATTGAATGTGCTACGTGTTTTATTTTGTTTCAATAAATTTAGAATTAGGGAAGACTTTTTATGAACATAAAAACCCTAGATTTTAAACTTATTGAATAAAATCGTATGCATGTGGGTATTTGATTTATTTACTGCACATATAAATTGTTATTATGTGTTTATGATTTAGTTTTGTACCTTATTGTTGCATGCGTTTTTTTTTGTATGTTGTAAACAAGGGTAATTTTTAAGAAAAATAATATGGACTAAATCATATAAAAATTAAGATTTGTTTTGAGATCTAAATTACATAGAATTACAATGATTGGTGATTTGCAATAATAATTTAACGACCTACTCAATTTGACAAACTATAAAGTTGGTATAACGCGCTTCTGGTCATGTACCCGGCTAAGGAAGAAGGTTATGCCATTGTCGCTGACTAAATTTCCGGCTTGCCTGTGCGTCAAATTGGAATTACCTACAATTATTATTTTCACTTTATTTTAAGGTTGATTTACCGCAAATTCACATCCGAAACACAATGAATAAGGTTATTGCTTTGTGCTTAGCCGAGTTCTAGAAAAAGTACGTTGTGAATTTTTTTGTGGGTAAATTCTTAAATTGGTTTAACTTATGCCTCAACAATAATTTATGTATTTTAGTCTTACCGAAAAAGTATATTAAATGTTTTATTAAACTTGTGATATGGAGATGTATGCATGCTTCTCCATACATTAATTTTGACATCAAAATTTGTACCCTTAAAATTAAGTCGAATGGCATCTAATTGACGGACACTTGAAGTCATGATGTCGTCATATGATATTTTGGACGATGTTATGATGGAAAGAACACTTTTCATAGAATGAGAATTCGCATGATTAATTTTACATTCTTTAGATTAGACGACTTAATTAAGTTACTCAGTGAGATATGAAAACTTAAGGTATTCAGAGGGGATGAAACATTCTTTTGGAAATGTAAGTCCCTAAAACATCAAGAAATTGGAAATTGTTTGCCAATAAATTTTTAGACAAGTTGCTATGTTGAATACATTCACTACTAGCAGATCAACTGATATAATGGATTTATGTCAATATAGGTTATAGTTTCAAGGAAAATATTATGGTTAATTTATTTACCGGGGTAATTTTTTTTTCTTGAAAGTATTTATCAAAAATGCTAATATTTGAACTTAACACTGTAGAAATGGCTCAACCCGACAATAACACTTTAAGTGCGACGTTTAAAACATTTTTTGATCGTCCATAACTTACTGGACCAAACTTCATTGATTGGTATCGCTCCTTAAGAATTGTCTTGAGAGTAGCGGGTACTATTGATTACTTGTCCACGGCCGTACCGGCTGACCTTGCTGAAGGGGCTTCTGAAGCCGAAAGGCTCATTTACAACACTGAAATTAAGAAGCACACTGATGTGGCTTGCTTAATGCGTGGGAAAATGTCATATTCTCTAAAAAAGAAGTTTGAGCTTTATCCTACCATGCAAATACTAGAAGAGCTCAAGGCAATGTTTGAGAAGCCTCAAGTTGTGGAGATCTACGATTTAGTAGATGCTTTGCATAGCTATAAGAAATCCCCTGGGAAACCCATAAATGCATACTATATGATGAGAGGTTACATGGAACATCTCATTGCACTTGGGAAACCCTATGACAATGATATGTCGATTAACTTAATCAATAGGTCCCTTAACAAGGATTTTAACGATTTTGTTAGGAACTTCAATATGCATTGCACGGGGAAGACAATTAATGATTTGCATGCAATGCTCATTGACTATGAAAAAGGGTTTAAGGACAAGGCGTCTACCTCTACTAGAACTGCCCTCTATACCTCGACGAGTTCCGAGAAATTAAGAAAAAGAAGTATGAGCAAAGTGCTGTAGCTACAGGTAACTTATTTATGATTGAATTATTTAATCTAACATACAAGTTAAGTTCTTGGGTATATGATATGGGATGCAGTATTAACATTTGTAATACGCTTCAGGGATTTAAGCTAGAAAGGAAGCTATCCTATGGGGTAGAATTATTCATCTGCAAAACAAAAGTTCAACCATTAGTATTTTTGATAATTGCATTCTCAAAAGAATTAACTACCCAATTAACCAAAATGAAACTAAGATCCTTCCTTGCACTCCTACTTAATATTAGAGGTCTGACCATATAATAATAAGTAGGGCAAGAGGTAAGCGTCGATCATTAATTGCATTACAAGTGCAACTCTTAGATTTTATGAGACGATTCGTGAAGTTTATTGTTGTAGAGCTTTTGAATGGGATGTTCTCACAACTCTTTTGAGTACCAATGAACATCTCAAACAAACTTGTTCTACATGTAATAAAATCATGAGTATGTTTCATCTCATCTTATGCCTCGGGTTTCGAATCTGTCAGGAACTCGACTTAAGTCGTACTAATGTAAAGCATACAAAAATTGGTATAGATCTGACCTATGACAAAATTTTCCCCGGGTATAGAATTCACCCTAGGTCTGACCGGTTGATGAAAACCAACTACAAGTGCTTTTACATTGGATGACAAGACTTAAAAATTCAAATAGGTATCACATAAGTTTAGAAAACAAATGTCAAAATCGTGTAAAAAAATGCATGCAATCATCTTTTTAGCACAAGTTAAGAAAAAACTTTTATTAACTTTGTTTTAGGCGTGTTTACCGCGAGAAAGCATTAAAGAATGATCAAACCCTATATCCTACTCTTCATGTGCCCGAAGGCGCAAGTGCTTGAGATAATTATCACATAGATGCCGAAACATTATGTGACACGAGAATCATTAAAGATCATTCAAACCCTAGATAGCTCGACTAGAACACGTAATGCAATAGCAAGTCCATCATTAGTAAAACACAAAGCGGTGTTGTAATTGTAAGTATTATAAACCAATTATTTTTGCAAATCACGTCGTTGAGAAGATAGTTTATAAGCCATCATTACGGTATGTAAGCCCAACTCGAGTGACAATATGATTTCCAAAACAATTAGATTATAATAAAAACAAGTTTCATAGATCTTATGTCAATATTAAGATTTGTTCAAAAAACAAGTTTTAACAAATAACACATAGCCGATTCGCAAATAAGTGTATTAATATGAAATATTTTTAAAACTAGTTTCGATATAAGTAGAGATCCGTTTTTATGATTCCTAGAATCTTGTATTTTTATGTTTTGCAATTCATAATGGAAAACAAATAAGCACATAAAAACATACTAGAAAGGGATAGAAGAAAAAGACAGACTCTATATGAAAGCAGTAAATCATATAAGATCCAAGATCTCAAGTGAGTCTTCCCAAATTTGTGGATCAAAGACCCTCACCAACTTTTCGAGCTAGGTACTTGGTGATGAGCATGCATCATAAAACGTGATTGTTAAAATCCTTCACGGATAAAAATAAAATTTTGTTTATTAACTAATTTTATAAACCTACTCAATTTTATTAGATCTAGATCAAGATTAAAATTTTATGGCAAGAATGCATGTTATTGCCATAGAAAAAAATAAAGCGAGTATTTAAGCGGATCTAGCGTGTTTATCTATGTGTAACCCATAAATGCCATACGAATTTGGCTCTGATACCACTGTTGGGATTTTGAATATTAGCTAACCATTAACTACGAGTACGCAGCAGAATGGATCTAGTATAACATTTATGATTAACACATAATAAAACAATAAAATACTAACTTCTTAGTTTAATGATAAAAATCAATTAAACGGATCTTGATCTTAAAACTAAACGGTTAAATAACTGTCTCTGTAGGTTGCTCACACAAACGTCAAATGAGCACGTTACGATGCTAGTAGTTGCTTCACGATTTCTAACAACGAGTGTTCTTGATACTTGTTCAATACCAATCAAATATTAAAGAATATTACGAGTGATATATTACAAGCCAATATGGCTCCTTCCGTTAGCTACTACACATAACCAGAAATGAAGTATTCAAAACAAGTTTTCTTTTATTAAAATGTTCCTCCTTTTGTTTCACACCGAATGAGACCATCATCTTACATTTTATTGTTTTTCTTATTGATCACAAAAGAGAAAATATCTTGTATATAAAATCTTTTCGACAAAGAGAAAAACAACATATATTCTAAAATATATGATCGCCGTGTGAAACAACAAAACAAGAAAGGAGAATCAATTTTCTATTTAAAACATCTCATATTTCAAATCTCTATTTTTGTGTTAGATCATTGTTACGTGTATATTACTTAAGCAAAAGAATATATACGCATATAGATATTAAACCTGTTTTATTTATTTATTTAACATCAATTAGCTTACAACGTCTAAAGGTCAAACTAATAATCGTTAAATAAATATCGTGAAACATATTATATATTTAATAAATATAACATGTATATATATTAAATATCTAATAAACGTAATCTTCGTGTAGAAGTGTGTGCCCACGATAGGCTCACTCATTTCTGATGGCTAAACGATCGCATATTCCGACAAATCATTTGAAAACAATCTCATTTTTAGTATTATAAATAGTTTTTAAAAGTCAAAATCACAATATTAGACAACTAAGCGATTTACTAAAAACTCACCAGCGATTAGCAATTCATTCTTCGTTGGGACACGAAAATACCTTTCTTAAGGTATGTTTCCAATCAACTTGGAATACTACAAAATATTTTTAGTGTAATAAAACGACAACATCATTACTATACCTCACCATCACCACACATGATCTAGCTTTTACAACTCATGTAACACCCCGCTTTGATAAGTGGACCGTTACATGATAATTATGGTTTGTCATCAAAGCATGCAAGGTAATGTCCTAAAACATAAATGACTGTAAAAGGGAAAACCGGAATCAAACATCGGTTCCCATACATAAGCCCAACATAAATAAAGTAAAATAGGAAGGACAAAACAAGTGTCCAAGCAAGCATAAGTATATGAGGTAAAAGGAGAAGAAGTCTAAGGCAACTTCCATCCTATGCACGTCCTCCAAATGCTCAAGCCTACTCTTGGGCTGCCATTTGGGTCATGGAAAGGAAAATATACGGTTGAGCAATACGCTCAGTGAACAGATATATGACAATGATATGAATGACATAAACAAAATCAAAGTATGAAATGAAAGTATGAAATGAATAGTGCAACGAAATAATGTAAGTCCTGGGAAAACCTGGTGTTATTTATAAACTGATTTATATTGTGAAAAGACTTATGTTTATTTTATACTGAAAACTGTATTTTAAATATGCCTGGAGCCCATATAGGTCATGAAGTATCAACGTGCATGAATACTTAGAGGGGTGACCTCATCATGCAATTAGAGGGGTTGCCTCTAATTAAAATAGTCTGGGTTGGAGGGATCTACTCCTCGTAACGGATGCAAGGCACACACCACAATTACCATATAATATTGCTAAACTTGTCCTAGGATGCACCCACTCGCCCCACATGATAATAATAATAAAATAGGCCAAATAACTAGAAGGGACGCTGCGAGCAATCACTCTCACCGTAGAAGAGTCATAACACTGATACCTCCAATGTTATGGTTATGGTACCCATATAACTAGGTGGAACCGACATGCAATCATATATCTCGGGCAATCTAAAATATAAATCTTATAATTACTGTTTGTGTTTAAGACACGTAAACTACTGGGGAAAACAGATGGCTACAAACGGAGAATCCAAATATAAGAAGAAAGTGTCCTTACTGAAGGACGGAATATCCGTACCTTGTGTCCAATAATGCGGATGAAAACGAATGCGGATGAATTACTCCGACTCCACGATAGCTACATAATAAAAAGGGACATGGATGAGTTGTCAGATTACTTATATTTACTTATTATTAGTTTACTTGATGTGTTCTTAACTTGTTTTATTTGTTCTTGTCTTGTTTTAAGTGTTCTTAACTTATGTTACTGATTCATGTTAAATCATGTGTTTCTTAGTGTTTTAAGTCTTCTTGATTAATGTGTTTCATGTTATATGTGTTATAGTGCTTCTAGTAACAAAATGAGTAACTTTCTAAAATAGCAGGTTTCTATATATATTATCTTTCCAAAAATAGCAGGTTTCCATATATAGTAACTTTCTAAAAATAGCAAGTTTCGTTAAATAGTAAGTTTCCAAAAATAGAAAGTTTCCCTATTTAGTATGTTTCCATAAATAGCATGTTACCATATTTTATATATTTCAATAAATAGCATGTTTTTATATTTATTGTATTTGCATAATTAATAATAAGCTTGTTTAATAAGTATAAAATATAAGTTAGAGCTTAATAAGTATACTTTATAAGTCATGGTATCATAATAGTAAAGTTTATTAAATTACATACATTAGGTTAAATGTGATTATTAATTAATAATAATGCATGGTTTTATTAAGTATTATTAATTAATAAAATAACATGATTCATTTAATAAAACTTTACCTTAGGTAAATAATTAAATTAAAGTATCAAATTAATTTAATTATATCTTGATAAAATACTTAGGCTAAATGCATGATTAATTATATTAATTTATTTATAACCTAAGTCCTATGCTTAATTAATTATAACATGTATTTAATTAATTAATTAACCCAAAAGTAAATTTTGCAAAACTTGAATTTAACCCGAGCCCCTTAACCCGAGACACCAAAACCAAACACCAACAGGCGGCGGTTGTTGGTTTCTGTCAGCGGCTACGCAGCCCTTGTTGCTGCCGTGCCACTGCTTGGCCAGGGTTCCCACTGGCTAGCTAGCTGTCCCCCTGCCGTGTACAACCTACCCACCGAGAGCCTCCCAACTCTCGGTTCCCACTGTTTTAAGAAAACAACCCCTGCTGGGGTGTTTGGGTATTGCAACTGAAAGAAACAACCAGCCACCGACCCACTGTGGGTGCGGCTGGCCGTGTGAAACACCCACCGAGAGTCAAAGACTCTCGGTTCCCTTGATGAACCTGAAACAAAACTCGACTTGGTTGATTTTGTACATGCCTTAATCGTTCTTTAATCATATGATCATAATTAAACTTAATTGATTCATGGAATGATAAATAATAAAATAAGATTAAGGATAAAAGGTTACTAGTGGTTAAATGATTTGAAGATTGTGAACACGAACAATTACCCGAACCCAAATCAAAGATCAAACAGATCTTCTTCTCCCTTTTCTTCTTTGAAAACTGGCAGCCATATATTAGGGTTTCTTTCTGTTTTTTAGTGTTTTGATAAATGGAACAAGAACTTACGTTTGTTTTTGTTTTACCATTTTTGGTGGACTGAGCCTTGGGCCCTTTTCTTTGTTTCTTTTTAATAAGCCGACCAAACAGCCCCTACATATATATATTTTGTGTTTTTGACTTTTACTTATTCTCGTGTATTAATATTCCTGATACATGTTCGCGTTTTAAGTTCATGTTATTCCTTGTAGTGTTTTAACTATTATACGTAACTACATATTATTTAGAGATTAACTCACGCATTACTTGTCGTAATAAATTAAGATACATAATGCTTATATTAGTTATTCATGATACGCGTCATGTTTTAAATAAATTATAAAGTTTTAATTTATCCGTGTTTTTATGCATTTAATGTTACGATGAATTTTATGCGGGTTTTACAACTCTTCCCCTCTGAAAGAATAATTTGTCCTCGAATTAGAGATACGATAAGCCGAAAGAGGACATGGACGCGACGTGACTTAAGAGAACCTGGAACGTGATGTGACTGAAAGAATATATTCGGATTATGAAAGGAAATGAGGATAAGAAATCCAGATGGACTCCTCCGTTTCCAAGTGGATTCCCGCTCGGAATGGTTCCTCCAAAAGATCTTGACGAAAGGAATAATCTTGATCTTCATGACCTCGCCTTGACGATACAGAAAGGTTTCTGATCCATAACACAAGATAGACCCTCATGAATCTGATCGGGTGGATAAGACATAACATGTAAAGATACATGAAACGATACAAAACGAAATAACCTAAAAATAATGGTATTAGCAATCGATGAGCAATGGTTCGTGAGACATATTGAAAAGTAGTAAGTGAACAATTGTGAACGTGATACGTGAACAATTGTGAACGTGATACATGGAGATATGGTGAAAGTAATATGTAGAACGTATGGTGAACGTGATACGTGCAACATATCGTGAACGTGATATGAGAAATCGTAGGGTGAACACGATATGTGAAACATATCATAAAAATGAGATAACTGAGGAGGTAACGCCAAGCAATGCGAGATGACCCGCGAAATGTGACGTGAAACGTCTTTCCAAGGATGGAAAGTTGTGTTAAACTTGGTTCCGGTCTCCCAAGCTTCCTACAAAATCTTTCCAGAACGAAAAGTGAACGTAAATTGTAAGATGGAATACGATCATGAACGTGAGAAATGTCACGAACGTGAGTGCGACAAGAAGATCATGAAATTGGACAAGGACGTAAATGCGTACAAGGTCGTGAACGCGAATGTGAGATGTAGTTGTGAGCGTCAACGTAAACGTGAACGAAAATTTCCAGTTGGTATGATTGTTGACGGAATACCGTGAAATTGAACGATTTCTTGCTGAACTCCCTGCAGACTTGCTAAATTCGTAATTCTTTCAGACGGAAGAAAACGTGTAGGCTAGTTTAAATGGTCGGATGGCGACCCAGATAGTACTATGCTTCTTCTGAGCCTGACTTTCTGATGGTTGAAATAACTACTAGCATGTTGGCGTTCTATCATAACCTGCCGGTAAGTCAGGCATTTAGATATGAACGTAACTGCATCTTGTTTCATGTCGCTCCACCAAAATGTGGTTTGAGATCATGATACATTCGTAGGAACTGGATACCTAGAAATTTTTGGAAGACTCTGAGTCTTGGTAAATTATACCTCTCTTAGCGTAGGATCCTCTTGAACACATAATTTGTGCATGATTCTCTCATTTACGCATAAGCTTAGTCATAGTGACTAATCATAAGAACAATGTGATTTCGCGTGTCACTGTGATCGACCAAAATTCGTACTTGAAAGAATTCAGTATGAAATTTAGTTTGTCGTAGAATTGTAACATAATGCGAAGATGGTCTTCATGCTCTTCTCTAGACCTAGAGAAGGTCTGAATGTTAGAAATAATCAAAATGACGAACTTGCCCATAATTCATGGAAACTCGATTTCTCAAGTCCATAGGTACTGTTGGGCATTCGTGAGAGACGTAAAGACAAACTCATACTGACCATAACGTGTGTGAAAAGCAGTCACGGAAGTGTCCTGCTCTTTCACTCGTCACTGATGATAGCCTGAATTGTAAATCGATCTTGGAAAGTGTTTAGAGTCTTGTAGTTGATCGGATAGATCATTAATACTTGGAAGGGAATAACTATTATGAATGGTGATCCTGTTCAATTTACGGTAATTGATGCATAACTCCATGCTACCGTCCTTCTACCTTGATAAACAGAACTGGCGCAACTCAGGATGATACACTCGACGAATAAAACCTCTTTCCAGCAACTCTTGTGGTTGTTCCTCCAACTCTTTGAGCTCAATGACAATTCACTTCACGAATGGTTGGTATAATGGGTAGTTCTTCTGGTAATGCATCTGGGGGTTCTGAAACAATCGGATGATCATGGGCTTAGGAATCTTCAGAATCGCATCATAAATGATAGCTAGAAAGTCTTCGTAGCCATGGGATGATAAGCACGTGTTGATAAAACAGAATTCGTTTGTGCAGATTTTCTCGGTAGGAAAATCCTGATGAAAGTATTCAGGAGTCTTAACTTCGCTGAATATAATCAGATATGAATGGTGATCAATCGTAGCACGGCGTGCTGCTAATTAATCCATAATCAGAATCATATCATACTCGCATCTGTCCAAGGAAAGTGCGTTAGCAGCAAGAATCTTGTCGCCAAACTGGAATGAAAGCCCTTATATACATGGGTGATACAACAACGTCTTTTATGGACGTGGAATATGTGTAGTTGTGATTGAAAAATGAAGGTGCCATGTCAATACATGACGTAAACGTGGCAGATCTTACTGAGTGTGTTTCGCCCGTCTCACATAGAACGAACACCGCGGGTCTAAACATGAACAATACACCAGAGATGGTACTGAAATTTCTAATGATTTGATTCATATATGGCACAACAGAATGGGTATACCCCTTGGAGGGTACCCTGAATTACTGAGGCCTAGTTCAGAAGTTATGTGTGAGTCGTGTGTCTTGACTCATGTTTGAGAAATATACGTATGACATGTGCCTTGACTGGTGTCTTGACATGTGTTTTCAGAAATATACGTGAGACATGTGTCTTGACGGATGTCTTGACATGTGTCTAGAGATGCGGAAAAATGAATAACTTTAAAAATTTGGTCGAAATGCCAGAATTGGCGGATCGGTTGGACTGCTGACCCTTTATATTTCTGGTCACGTCCGTTACTGGAGTTTCTATCGTTATTGCAAGATAATTGTTGTCACGGTAGTTGTCACTACTTCCTTGTCTTTCAGTTCCATGACGGTCATTATCATGATGGTGATTCATGTAACTATTCAGCTGATGGCCGGCTGGTACCGATTCCCACTCATATGCTTGAAAAGATAATTGAATGACGTGTGACAGTTAACTAAAAAGGTAAGGACATGGATGGTGATGGAAATTTTGGTGGTGAAGTATCTTTTTCGTTCGATCGTTTTGATCTAACGCCTTTGTCTTCGTCTTGTAGGATCTCCCATTATGAGCAACATCAACATTTTATAAAATCTCCAACTTAGGAGCAGCATCAACATTTTGTAGAATATCGGTAAGTGGAATACGCCTGAGAGGATTGAAAATCGACTAGCAAATACTCATGGAGTATTATAAGTGAAATACACATGGATTACGGTACGTGTAATACACATGGGATACGGTACATGGAGTTAAAAACGTGGAATATGGTACATAGAGTACACATGGAATGCACATGAGATGATCGGTATGGGTGTCAATCATCTGACATGCTTTTAAAGGAACTAATTGATTAAACGGTTAGAAAACCGAACTGAAGCGAGCAACATGATAGCCTAGCCCTTCCGGCGTAGACATAAATTCTGGTTGCATAGAGGAACGCAAGAGTATTATTAAACGACATTCAACGATGATCAACATGAAAACATGATTAATGAAAACCAACCATGACTATCATGAAGCAGGATTAAATGAAATCCATTAATGTCTAGCATGAAAGCGTAATCAACATGATGAAAACGTAATCAACATAAGGAGACATAAAACATAATCAGTCATGAAGACGAACTCAACATGAGAGTATGAAAACATCGTCGTCATAAGGAACATAAACACGTAATCAACGGAGATTAAACCTAGACTAGTGTGGATGGCTATGGTTCAATCCACAAAATTCGAAGAAAAGACATGTGACAAAGCATGGATGATTAAGGTTCAATCATATTGGTCAAATTTCAAGGAAAACATAAGGGATGCATGGAATCGTTTATGAAGGCTTTGCCAACAATATATGACATGAGCAAGGTTGAACGCCTATGGGTCGGTTCACAAAACAAAATTGACATGAGCAAGGGTGAACGCCTATGGGTCGGTTCACAAAACAAAATTGACATGAGCAAGGGTGAATGCCTATGGGTTAGTTCACAAAACAAAATTCGAATAAAAAGCACATGCGACTAAATATGGTCAGTCCTGTCCCAACCATTACTTAGTCAAAAACTTAACAGAAAGCAATGATACATGAAATGAATAAATGAAAATCAACTATCAGTTTATGAAGACGCTGGTGACTACCCACTAGTCATAAGTCTATTTTTAAGAGCCTACAAGTCGAAACCAGGCTCAGATACCATAACTGTAACATCCTACTTTGATAAGTGGACCGTTACATGATAATTATGGCGTGTCATCAAAGCATGCAAGGTAATGTCCTAAAACATAAATGACCGTAAAAGGGAAAACCGGAATCAAACATCGGTTCCCATACATAAGCCCAAAACAAAAATAAAGTAAATGAAATAAGAAGGACAAAACAAGTGTCCATGAAAGCATAAATATATGAGGCAAAAGGAGAAGAAGTCTAAGGCAACTTCCATCCTATGCACGTCCTCCAAATGCTCAAGCCTACTCTTGGGTACCTGCCGTTTGGGTCATGGAAAGGAAAATATACGGCTGAGCAATACGCTCAGTGAACGAATATATGACAATATATGAATGGCATAAACATAAACAAAGTATGAAATGAAAGTATGAAATGATAATGCAGCGGAATAATGTAAGTCCTGAGAAACCCTGGTGTTGTTTATAAACTGATTTATATTCTGAAAAGACTTATGTTTATTTTATACTGAAAACTGTATTTTAAATATGCCCGGAGCCCATATAGGTCATGAAGTATTAACGTGCATGAATACTTAGAGGGGTGACCTCATCATGCAATTAGAGGGGTTGCCTCTAATTAAAATAGTTTGGGTTGGAGGGATCAGCTCCTCGTAACGGATGCAAGGCACACACCGCAGTTACCATATAATATTGCTAAACTTGTCCTAGGATGCACCCACTCGCCCCACATGATAACAATAATAAAATAGGCCAAATAACTTGAAGGGGCGCTGCGAGCAATCACTCTCACCGTAAAAGAGTCATAACACCGATGCCTCCAGTGTTATGGTTATGGTACCCCCATAACTAGGTGGAACTGGCATGCATATATATATCCCAGGCAATCTAAAATATAAATCCTATAATTACTGTTTGTGTTTAAGACACGTAAACTACTGGGGAAAACAGATGGCTGTAAACGGAGAATCCTAATATAGGAAGAAAGTGTCCTTACTGAAGGACGGAATATCCGTACCTTGTGTGCTGTGACAATCCGTCAATTTATGATTGATATTTTATTCTCAAGTATTATTTAAAAACATTATTTTAATTTTATATTATGAACTCACTCATTTCTGGGAAGAAATTTTGATTTACGTCTTGAAGTAGCATCGACTACGTCTAAACCGAAGGATTCTACGTTACGTGCTCACGTTTACATACACCGTTTTGGTGACAGTCCGACATTTCATAAAATAAATTTGTCCGTGAATATTATTTTGGGATTTTAATTTTGAGTTGGTTCATAAACTCACAAATTTACGAGAGGAGATTAGGACTTACGATTTTAATTTAACACCTTTACGACTAAACCGGAAACCTTTGGATTACGAATTTACGTTTTCAAACTCCGTTTTTGATGAGACAATTTTTATTAGATTCGTTTTGTGCCGTTGATTTATAATTTATAAAAACGTTTTTTCGTAAAACGACCCGAGGGCACGCAAATCGAGGAAACTAGAATCGAGGAGTACCCGTAAATAAATGGGGATGAGACAAGTGAGACACTTGTCCCACCACCACTATAACCGGCCATAATATAGCCACAACACCCTTAGGTGTCAAAATTACACTAAGCTAAGTTACACTTGTAACATTAGCTTCACTTTGAAGCTACACACCAACAAAACCATGTTAGCTAAACCACTTCCCACACACACAACATGCAAACAACTTCATCTGCACTCATCCTCCTCAAAAATGCCGTCCCACACTCCTCACAAAACACCCCAATTTGATCTTGATTCTACCATAAAATCTTATGTTATTTACACACATGTTGAAACCCTTTTGAAACCCTATTGATTGGTGGTGATTATAACATCCAAGGAGGAGTTTCCATGGAGTCTTGGGGCTGATTTTCCACAAGGTGTTCATGAAGAATGGTGGTCTTGAAGATGGTCTTGGTTTATCACAAGTTTCTCCATCAAAATCCATGTTTTGATCACAACCTACATCATCATGGTGGTATAAAGATTGTTCTCCTCATCCTCTTGTTATTTTTGATTATGTAATCTTGTATTTATTTAACTTATGTATATGTATATGATGATGAATGATGATTAAAAATATTGTGTGGGGATTTGGTGTTGATAAACATGCTTAAAAAGATGAAAAACTAGAAGAAACAAGGCTAAAATCTTGTTTAAATTGTTGGCTGTATAAAACAGTAAAGAATCATATGATGAACTGATAAAAATGGCATAGATTAATGGATATACAGTAAGTAATATGTCTTGTACACATGTGAGAGTTGGCCATGCAATGGAATCATTAGGATGAGTGAGATATGATCAAAACAAGTTTAGAGTGCAAATCTGAGTTCACTGTTTTGGACGATTTTTAGAAAATACTTAGAGGCTGATTCAACAGTAGCTATATAAGAGTTAAATGGAGCACATATCATTTAGTTTATGTCATAAAAATATGAGCTTCTATCTCCATATAGAACTCTAGATATGGCAATTTTGGTGAACATGAAAATAAAAATCATACTTTTGGAAATTAAAGTATAATAGTATTATATAAGCACTCAAATAAAAATAGTATAAAATGTGAATTAAAACCCACTAACTTATATAATACATTTATATAAATATGTATAAGGATAAATAAATGGACATTTTATAAAAATGGTAGTTTGATAAGTTTTATAAGTTACAAAACTATAAACATAATTTTTACGACTTTTTCGGCTATTACCGTAAAATTTACGTTTTTCGCCAATTAAAACTTAGACGATCAAACCCGTCTAATGTAAACTTTTATAAACTCATATACTGATATATAAACATATATAACAAGTAAAAACCGATAAAACCCGAACTATATAACATACGGACATTAACGGGCTAAGTTAACGTTATCGGACTAATAATACAACAAAATGGGCTTAAACACTTATAAACTTATTTATTGGGCTTAACCCATTTAGGCCCAACATGTAAAGTGTAAATACTGATAATACAAGTATGAAATGGATTAATACAAGTTAATGAATTTATAATAGGCTTATTAGACCTAAAACACGTAAATAGGTAAAACTAGTAAACTAGTATAAAAAGTTATCGACATATAACACTAAAACGAGTAAATGAGAATATGTAAACCCACTTGATCATCATATATATAAAATCATCATATGTATACATAATTGTTATTTTTATAAAGTCATTGGACAAGAGTCTAAGACGAGTATTATTTGTCTAGGTTTCCGTGATTGAAGCACGTACCGTACGTCCGAATTGCCGATAACCCGCCTTCCCACATCAACGTGAGTTCACAGCCTCGCACTCTTTTAAATGTTTTTATGAAATGTTTTATAAACCCGCGAGGGAGATAACATGTTAGTTTTTATAAAATAGGACACCATTTGTCCCGATTGTTTGTTTATTTGGACCCGAATGATTGTATGACCCGATTGTATGACCTGATAAATGATTAAATGACCCGATAGATGAAATTAAATGGATTATTAAAGTTAGGTTATGTCACTAAAAGTCCCATTAGCATGAATTGTGAACTACCGGGATTTGGTAGACGCTTATGCATATAATAGTACTATTTGGGGACGATCACCCCAGTTCGCGCCTTGACGGTTGATCCCCGTCGTGCCACATTGATTGGTAAGCAAATTTATGTATGAGAAGATTTACATAGCGTGACCTTTGTGACGACACGCTAATTTAGATGGGCAAATGAGTTTCGGGCTAGCTACCCGTTGTTTGATTTAGTAAGGTAACAATGTCATGCGGCTTATAATAATCCAATTAACGAAATACTGCTATACACACCGAATTACGATGTATTGCCTGACTAGCAATACAGGGTCATACTATTGATATTATGTTCGTGTTTTGTTTTTTCATAACCATATTCATATAACGGTTTTTATTTCTATACAACGTTATAAAACGTATTGTATGATATTTTTACGACATTGGTTCGTATAATGTTTTGAAGGCGAAAGCCTATATTATGATTTTTAATAAGGATTTGTATAAAATGACTTTGGCTATTTTATAGCCTATTACAAAGATTTGTACAAAATGATTTTCGGTAATAATTCTATACCGATGTTATATTTATGGATTTTATTAAACTCTATGAATTCACTCGGCGTTATCGCTGACCTTTTCTTTTAACATGTTTTATCTCAGGTACTTGAAGGTAATTCTCGGGAAGACAACAAGAATTCATGGCCCGCACCTAAATACTTATTTACATTCAAATGCTTTGTAAAACCTGTATTAAATACCATGACTTGGGACCTATGTAAATTTGATATTTATGAATGGAAATGCTTTATTATTAAACGACGCGATTTTTATGCGTTGTCTATGATGTGAGTAATGTGCTATCCCGTAACACCAACTAGTCTTCCGCTGTATTGAGTTGTATAAATTTGGGGGTGTTACAGTTTGGTACCAGAGCTCTCGTTATAGAGAACGAAAGATTTTTAAAACCAAGGTTTCGAATATAACATTTCAAAATCTTTTAACTATACACATTTTTCTCAAAATGTCTAAAAATCTTTTGACTATAACGGTGCCGAAGAATTCCCGAGTTACCGACAAGGCCAGACTGAGAAGTGTTATTTTAATATATATATAACTTGGATTATATATATATATATACATATGATGTAATTTTATTACATGATTGTTTGATGATTATTTTGATATTTATACGAGGTATTTATACGACGTAGATTGTCACAAGGAACCCTAAATCCCCTAGTAAATAAATCGAAGCTATTCTCGTAGGAATTCTAGCTATCCTAGATCTAAACCAAGTTGTGGATATTTATGATCCCAACCAATGGTTGATATTCGTAGAAATGTAGATATTAGTTGATTGTGATATTGAAGAGGAATTGGCGAGATTAAATCTGATATTGATATCATGACGATCTTTACTTATAGAGTGGAGTTGGACAAAACCATTACCACCTAGAAAGATGTCATCTGATTCGTTGTCATCCAATTCTTAAATTGAAATCGAAAGGGTGAATGTTGCACTTGAGGCTGTCATTGGAACCATTACCCAATAGCCTCATGCCACTAGTACCTTTTCGAGAAGTCTAGTTGAATGATCAAGTCATTTCATACTAGTGACTCATTTGATAACTATTTATGAAGGAGCTATAGGATTGGAAATTAAGTGTTGATCATATTGAGATTTTATTGCCCTATTAAGGTCTAAAAATAAGGTTGAAAGTATTGGAGAATGAGGTAGGATATCGCATTGAGTATAAGTTGATTGAAACTTGAATAAAGTAAAATTTAACTTTTATGGAATATGAAATTGTTAAGAGGAAGTCGTTAAGTCCTGTGATTGAATTATAAGATTTTAATTCATTGTTGATTCGTGTTAAGTTTTGTTCCTAGGCCATTGTCCACTAACGAGGATGCCCAGTGTCCAATAAATAAATTGAAGAAATCTTCTTCTGAATTGGGACCGATGGATCTTCCGGGACATGTGGAACACCTAATAACTCTTGTAGATTAGTATTCATTGTGGTATCTTTTAAAAATAATCCCTAACTTAACTGATACATCAGTTGGTAGGATGAGATCTTGGAATTGTATGACATAGTGACACATAATGTGTTACGGTACAATTTGACTTGTTTGTGATTAATGAAAAGACTACCTTTGATTGCTAAATCCTACATGTATCGATGTTATCTGTCTTTTATTGCTTCATCCTAATGCTCGCATTAGTGATGCAACCATTGAACAAGTACTCATCTCGAATTGAGTTACGTTGTGGATTATTCTTTTTGTATTCTTGAGTGCCATCAAAGTCATGAACCTCATGATTATTTGGCTAAGCTCATTTCCTATCATATCGTAGTTAATTCTTGGTGAACAAGCTTTCATCACTCTTCTGCAGACCACTCATTGTTTTTATAACGTTAAAACAGTATCCCTTGAGAAAAATTGAATTTTCATCACTATAAGGATTATTCAAAGTGAGATTTATAAGTGATCGTTATCGAAATGAAGTTGTTTATGAAACACCTTGGAAAACTTATTTGTTTTCATCACAAAGAAAATCTTTGTAAATTTATTTTTGATTCTTATTTAAGAATTAAGCATGAAAATGTTTTTATTATAAACATGATGATAAAATTTTGACGAACTGGGTATTGCATCGTTAATCTTGAAATTGTATATAGTTGCGCGCCTACATACAATTTAGAATGGACCATGCAAGGCTGATTAGTAGTCACCATAAAACTGATTAATAAACACTAAATTTTCTTTGAAGATTATGAAAGATTAAAATTTATGAGATCTGCAAGAAGTGAAAAATAAGGACATAGTGTTAGGGACACCTACATATGTGCCTGTAGCATCTATTCTTCTGAGTCGAATTTACTCATCTGTGGAAATTGTCTTATTTGACAATTGACAATTCCTTCTTGTCCAATTCTCCTGTAGTGAAATTCTTAGGAAAAGTATTTGATTACCGAATGTTGATACCCGACTGGATGTATCGACGTTCCTATCATTTCTTTTGATTTGATTTCATTTGAATGACCTGGGTAACGATCCGAGGAGCTTTCGAATGCGTACTCAAATTATGAAAACATGGGATATATTCATATTCGTTAAATGTTTTTGTCTGTATCTGATTTGAAATTTCTCTCGCGTAGATTATGCGTTGGCCCTACTCTTTTAATGGTGGTTATGTCTCCTGATATCCTTGAATTTGTGAAGGATTATGAGTTATTATTAGTCTTTTGAGAAGTTCACATCTTATCGACGGCAATGAAACTGGAAAGTTGATAGTGCCAGTAGAATGGATTGATTGATTATGACATGACGACATTGTCTTAATTGATGGGAACTCGAATTGAATTCCCCTAAATGATAAGATGCTGATTATCAAAAGTGATCTAAATAATTCTTGATGGATGACCATATCCTGTATTTAGACTTGAAATTATACCATGAATGATTGTGAACTAGTTATAGATATTGTAATCTAGAAGAACCTAATATGAATTTATTAAAAGAAATTTCTGTTATCTGAAACTTTAGGAGGTATTTATTGGTGAATTATCTAGACTTTTGCCATTAAGGAATATTGAAATTGGTATTGATTATATTCCCGGTGCTGCACCTGTGGCTTGTGCACTGTACGTCAACACCATCTAAATTAAAGGAATTACCGTACAACTAAGAGAGTTGTCGGTGTAAGATTTTATTCTACCAAGCTCGTCATCATGAAGAGCTATGGTGATATCATTCCTTATATTTATAGATTCCTGTGAACTGAGTAAATTGACAATCGAAAACGATATCCATAACTCGAAATGGAAGATTTGTTCGACCATTTACAAGGTTCTAGCGTATGTTTTAAAGATTTGATCCACGACATGGTTATTATCAACTTCGCGTCCGCGAAGAAGATTATGTATTCCAATCACTACATCCGGTACTTGTAATGAACATTATGAGTTTCACGTGATGTCGTTTGGATTGACTAATACACGTGTAGCATTCATAAATTTGGTGAATCACGTGTGAAGGCTGTAATTTGATAAATTCATGCTTGTGACCATTAAGGACTATTTGTTTGTTTATAAGAATAAGAATAAGTTAATAATTATTTATAGATTGCCCTGAATTGGCCGAACAATAAAAACCTGTACCTTGAGTGTTTAACATGTGATTTAAGACTTAATCCTTTACATTATTTGACTGTGTGATTAATAGAAAATGGATTATATTGACTCTTCAAAAATTAAGAGCCCTTTTAAGACTTTGAGTATTACTAAAAAGAAAAGTGAAAATATGTTTTGACAAATGTTTTAACAAAGGATTTTTAAGGGATTATTCCCTTATACACAAACCATTTAACTAAACTTCTGTTTAGGGGTAAATGTTCGTGTATACTTCTAGACAACTTAAGAAGAATTGAGGAAACTATATAACTTATGACTTGAAATTTGAAACGATAATTTTTGCTTTTTCAGCTAAGGAAACTTTGACCAAAGTATAAACAAAGATTTTTCGAACATTTACGAATCCTATTAATTATTTTCGATAAATAAACAAAAATCGTGTTAATTAAATTTAAAATTATCTTGAATATTTTTATATAACTGGACGGACTGAGAAATTTAAAATCTTTACGTTTACGTTTCATAAAAATTAAATATTTATTATTTAATTAGTTGTAATAATTATCGACGCTTTAAACGTCGGATTAAGTAAAACTGATAAAAATAATAGTAGAGACGAAACTAAAACATAGAAAATATAAAGAAAGAAACTTTGAATAAATACGGACATGATATTTATATCATCAGGAGAGGTGAATTTAGATACCGACGCATTATGTAAAAAGAATAAAGAATCAATTAGGACATGTTCCTTAATAATGAAGGTGCACAATAAATTGCCGAACAATATAAAATAAACGATGTTTGTAAAAAGGATAATATAGATAATAAAAGGGGGTTCATGGCTAATGTGAACCATTAGAATTGAGAAGCCAATGACATTAAATGTATAAAAGGCCATTTGTGGTTGCCTAAATATGGAGATTTAGAAATGTAGTCATATTGAGATCTTGTAAGTATAAGTATTCTATTCCTGTCATTTCTGATTAAATGTATCATTATCAGAAGAGGTTGTACTAATGGCAGATTATGAAGGCAGACATCGCCTCATACATTAGTAAACATCTAACTATTACAAAGGTCATCATCTGAATTTGATTCGATTTGGGTCATCGTCGACAGACTGACCAAATCTGCTAATATCATTCCTGTTAATGATAGATTCTTGATGTAGAAATTGACTCTTTTGTATTTAAAAGAGTTGTGTAAACATGGTGTGCCTGTATCGATTATCTCTATCAAGATCCTCACTTCGCAATGAATTTCTAGAGATTTGCTCAGAAGTCATTAAGAACGAATCTTGATGAGAGTACTGTGTACCACCCCAATCGAAGGGACGAGGTAAAGTAACGATACAAAATACTATAAGCGTTGTTCTATGTTTGAATGATTGACCTTTGGTAATAAACCGTATAATCGTTTTCCTTTAGAGAGATTATCATTGATAATTATCGCATTAGGATCGAGATCGAATCTTGTTAAGATTTATATATTAGGGCATCCGTAAGCAGGAGTTGAGATGAAGACACCCGACATACATCCATTGTGAGTTGGACATGTCTTTTAGGTTTAAGGTTTCCTATGATGGCGAACCTAACCTTACAAAATACTCGACCCGCGAGACCTGAAATGATTGTTGAAATTAGGATCTGATTATTGACTGCCGGTAGTGGGCAGGAGGTTATGTGAATATGAAATGTAGATCTTGAAGTGCCAGATGGGTAGCGAAGTTATGCCAAAAATTTTAACCATGGAGAAATGAATTAATGATCTGAAAGATCATGGGATATAAGTCCCCGTTGTATGAGACTATTGAGATGATGTAAAAGATTGGTTTCAAAGGCATATAAGCTGGATCTACCCTAGGACTTCAAGAGATGCGTGAATTATGTTTCGTATATCGAACTTGATAAAATATCTATCAAGTGAAAATCTGAATTCTTCTTAATAAAGCTTAGATCGGTGAAAAGTTGCATTCATCAGAAACCCGTGAACATCATGGATAGAGAAAGTAAGTCAACATTTAGCCTGATCTTATTCCCGTAGTTATGTTTGATGAAACTCGCGTACTGTAATGGATTACACTTGTGAGAAAAGACCGAGTGTGGAGGAAATACCCACATGGCTTTAACTCTATAAGAAGCGAGTAGTAAGATGATCTTTGAGGACAAAGATCCTGTTTAGGGGTAAATGTTGTGACAATCCGTCAATTTATGATTGATATTTTATTCTCAAGTATTATTTAAAAACATTATTTTAATGTTATATTATGAACTCACTCATTTCTGGGAAGAAATTTTGATTTACGTCTTGAAGTAGCATCGACTACGTCTAAACCGGAGGATTCTACGTTACGTGCTCACGTTTACATACACCGTTTTGGTGACAGTCCGACATTTCAGAAAATAAATTTGTCCGTGAATATTATTTTGGGATTTTAATTTTGAGTTGGTTCATAAACTCACAAATTTACGAGAGGAGATTAGGACTTACGATTTTAATTTAACGCCTTTACGACTAAACCGGAAACCTTTGGATTACGTATTTACGTTTTCAAACTCCGCTTTTGATGAGACAATTTTTATTAGATTCGTTTTGTGCCGTTAATTTATAATTTATAAAAACGTTTTTCGTAAAACGACCCGAGGGCACGCAAATCGAGGAAACTAGAATCGAAGAGTACCCGTAAATAAATGGGGATGAGACAAGTGGGACACTTGTCCCACCACCACTATAACCGGCCATAATATAGCCACAACACCCTTAGGTGTCAAAATTACACTAAGCTAAGTTACACTTGTAACATTAGCTTCACTTTGAAGCTACACACCAACAAAACCATGTTAGCTAAACCACTTCCCACACACACAACATGCAAACAACTTCATCTTCTCTCATCCTCCTCAAAAATGCCGTCCCACACTCCTCACAAAACACCCCAATTTGATCTTGATTCTACCATAAAATCTTATGTTATTTACACACATGTTGAAGCCCTTTTGAAACCCTATTGATTGGTGGTGATTATAACATCCAATGAGGAGTTTCCATGGAATATTGGGGCTGATTTTCCACAAAGTGTTCATGAAGAATGGTGGTCTTGAAGATGGTCTTGGTTTATCACAAGTTTCTCCATCAAAATCCATGTTTTGATCACAACCTACATCATCATGGTGGTATAAAGATTGTTCTCCTCATCCTCTTGTTATTTTTGATTATGTAATCTTGTATTTCTTTTACTTATGTATATGTATATGATGATGAATGATGATTAAAAATATTGTGTGGGGATTTGGTGTTGATAAACATGCTTAAAAAGATGAAAAACTATAAGAAACAAGGCTAAAATCTTGTTTAAATTGTTGGCTGTATAAAACAGTAAAGAATCATATGATGAACTGATAAAAATGGCATAGATTAATGGATATACAGTAAGTAATATGTCTTGTACACATGTGAGAGTTGGCCATGCAATGGAATCATTAGGATGAGTGAGATATGATCAAAACAAGTTTAGAGTGTAAATCTGAGTTCACTGTTTTGGACGATTTTTAGAAAATACTTAGAGGCTGATTCAACAGTAGCTATATAAGAGTTAAATGGAGCACATATCATGTAATTTATGTCGTAAAAATATGAGCTTCTATCTCCATATAGAACTCTAGATATGGCAGTTTTGGTGAACATTAAAATAAAAATCAGATTTTTGGAAATTAAAGTATAATAGTATTATATAAGCACTCAAATAAAAATAGTATAAAATGTGAATTAAAACCCACTAACTTATATAATACATTTATATAAATACGTATAAGGATAAATAAATGGACATTTTATAAAAATGGTAGTTTGATAAGTTTTATAAGTTATAAAACTATAAACATAATTTTTACGACTTTTTCGGCTATTACCGTAAAATTTACGTTTTTCGCCAATTAAAATTTAGACGATCAAACCCGTCTAATGTAAACTTTTATAAACTCATATACTGATATATAAACATATATAACAAGTAAAAACCGATAAAACCCGAACTATATAACATATGGACATTAACGGGCTAAGTTAACGTTATTGGACTAATAATACAACAAAATGGGCTAAAACACTTATAAACTTATTTATTGGGCTTAACCCATTTAGCCCAACATGTAAAGTGTAAATACTGATAATACAAGTATGAAATGGATTAATACAAGTAAATGAATTTATAATAGGCTTATTAGACCTAAAACACGTAAATAGGTAAAACTAGTAAACTAGTATAAAAAGTTATCGACACATAACACTAAAACGAGTAAATGAGAATATGTAAACCCACTTGATCATCATATATATAAAATCATCATATGTATACATAATTGTTATTTTTATAAAGTCATTGGACAAGAGTCTAAGACGAGTATTATTTGTCTAGGTTTCCGTGATAGAAGCACGTACCGTACGTCCGAATTACCGATAACCCGCCTTCCCACATCAACGTGAGTTCATAGCCTCGCACTCTTTTAAATGTTTTTATGAAATGTTTTATAAACCCGCGAGGGAGATAACATGTTAGTTTTTATAAAATAGGACACCATTTGTCCCGATTGTTTGTTTATTTGGACCCAAATGATTGTATGACCCGATAAATGATTAAATGACCCGATAGATGAAATTAAATGGATTATTAAAGTTAGGTTATGTCACTAAAAGTCCCATTAGCATGAATTGTGAACTACCGGGATTTGGTAGACGCTTATGCATATAATAGTACTATTTGGGGACGATCACCACAGTTCGCGCCTTGACGGTTGATCCCCGTCGTGCCACATTGATTGGTAAGCGAATTTATGTATGAGAAGATTTACATAGCGTGACCTTTGTGATGACGCGCTAATTTAGATGGGCAAATAAGTTTCGGGCTAGCTACCCGTTGTTTGATTTAGTAAGGTAACAATGTCATGCGGCTTATAATAATCCAATTAACGAAATACTGCTATACGCACCGAATTACGATGTATTGCCTGACTAGCAATACAGGGTCATACTATTGATATTATGTTCGTGTTTTGGTTTTTCATAACCATATTCATATAACGGTTTTTATTTCTATACAACGTTATAAAACGTATTGTATGATATTTTTACGACATTGGTTCGTATAATGTTTTGAAGGCGAAAGCCTATATTATGATTTTTAATAAGGATTTGTATAAAATGACTTTGGCTATTTTATAGCCTATTACAAAGATTTGTACAAAATGATTTTCGGTAATAATTCTATACCGATGTTATATTGATGGATTTTATTAAACTCTATGAATTCACTCGGCGTTATCGCTGACCTTTTCTTTTAACATGTTTTACCTCAGGTACTTGAAGGTAATTCTCGGGAAGACAACAAGAATTCATGGCCCGCACCTAAATACTTATTTCCATTCAAATGCTTTGTAAAACCTGTATTAAATACCATGACTTGGGACCTATGTAAATTTGATATTTATGAATGGAAATGCTTTATTATTAAACGACGCGATTTTTATGCGTTGTCTATGATGTGAGTAATGTGCTATCCCGTAACACCAACTAGTCTTCCGCTGTATTGAGTTGTATAAATTTGGGAGTGTTACATGTCTAGTAATGAGGATGAAAACGAATGCGGGTGAATTACTCCGACTCCACGATAGCTACATAATAAAATGGGACATGGATAAGTTGTTTGATTACTTATATTCACTGATTATTAGTTTACTTGATGTGTTCTTAACTTGTTTTACTTGTTCTTGTCTTGTTTTAAGTGTTCTTAACTTATGTTACTCATTCATGTTAAATCATGTGTTTCTTAGTGTTTTAAGTGTTCTTGATTAATGTGTTTCATGTTATATGTGTCATAGTACTTGTAGTAACAAAATGCGTAACTTTCTAAAAATAGCAGGTTTCTATATATATTAACTTTCCAAAAATAGCAGGTTTCCATATATAGTAACTTTATAAAAATAGCCAGTTTCCTTAAATAGTAAGTTTCCAAAAATAGAAAGTTTCCATATTTTCCATAGTTAGCATGTTTTCATATTTAGTATGTTTCCATAAATAGCATGTTAACATATTTAATATATTTCCATAAATAGCATGTTTCCATATTTAGTGTATTTCTATAATTAATAATAAGCTTGTTTAATAAGTCTAAAAAATATAAGCTAGAGCTTAATAAGTATACTTTAAAAGTCATGGTATCATAATAGTATAGTTTATTAAATTACATACTTTAGGTTAAAGGTTATTATTAATAAATAATGTATGGTTTTATTAAGTATTATTAATTAATAAAATAACATGATACGTTTAACAAAACTTTACCTTAGGTAAATAATTAAATTAAAGTATCAAATTAATTTAATTATGTCTTGATAAAATACTTAGGCTAAATTCATGATTAATTATATTAATTTATTTATAACCTAAGTCTCATGATTAATTAATTATAACATGTATTTAATTAATTAATTAACCCAAAAGTAAATTTTGCAAAACCTGAATATTGTGTACCCGAGCCCCTTAACCCGAGACACCAAAACCAAACACCAGTAACTGGCGGCTGTTGGTTTTTGTCAACGGCTACCCAGCCCTTGCTGCTGTCGTGCCACTGCTTGGCCAGGGTTCCCACTGGCTAGCCAGCTGTCCCCCTGCCGTGTACAACCTACCCACCGAGAGCCACCCAGCTCTCGGTTCCCATTGTTTTAACCAAACAACCCCTACTGGCGTGTTTGGGTGGTGTGTCTAAAAGAAACAACCAGCCACCGACCCACTGTGGGTGCGGCAGGCCGTGTGAAACACCCACCGAGAGTCAAAGACTCTAGGTTCCCTTAATGAACCCGAAACAAAACTCGACTTGGTTGATTTTGTACAAGCCTTAATCGCTCTTTAATCATATGATCATAATTAAACATAATTGATTCATGGATTGATAAATAATAAAATACTAGACGATTACCCGCGCATAGCGGCTGGAATTGCATAGAGACAGATAATTAACGATACATTATATTGTAGTAATATCAAAATGTAATTGAAACGAGTTGTAACATGCGATGATTCAACATTATATAAAATATTAAATAACCATGTATCGAACAACATATAACAATGTATTTTACTCGGCGTGTAAAACTCCTTGGTACACGATATTTGAGGTGTAGACTTCTTCTTGATCGAAATCTTTCACTCATTTAACTAAAGTTCCAACAAATGTACATCTTAATTATCATTTAAATAGTAACATTTGAAAAAAGAAATATGAGAAAGGGCATACCAAGTCAGCATCTTGGGCGAGGGCAGCTAGCTTAGAGCTCTAACCTGTCTCAAGTTAATGCACGTGCTGCCAAAATCGTTTTCAACCACCATTAAAGGAGTTGAAAATGACTTCTCTCTCGAATTGTCTTGAATATTGATCATTGCATCCATAAGTAGGATGCGAGCTTCAACAACTGCAACTGTGCGAATATTGTCACAGTGCTTCCATTATAACAATCATAAGACTGAAATAAAATTTAAAAATAAGTGCAAAAGTTCTAAATGGTTGGGAGTTTTTAGTTTATAGATACCTTGGCAGCCTAAACAATGATTTTTGGATGTTACATTACAGTAACTACATTTATGGCTGGAAGGGAGTTTGCAACAAGCACGGCCTAAAAAATTATAAGAAATTATTAATTGATATGGGTTACTTACGAGAATTTGACTCCCACTACAGTGCCACGCTGTAGAAGTTCTCGGGCCAGGGGAAGCATTTCCAAAACAACATTAGCACCCGAGTTGTGGACAAAAAGTAAAGCTCGTTTGTGACGGAAACCATCCATTCTTTCCTTAAATGTATCAAAATCATCCTCCTGAAAAACAGGCATAAATACTTTTTTATTTGACATATACTTCTCATAAGAGTTCTAACTTTTTTATTAATTTGATATATAAATCAACTTGCCCGCCAAGGTCGTTGCATCTTCTTGCGACTCATTCTATAAATTTTAATAATTGTTCTTTTGTGATAAAGATATACATAACACGTGATCCCCAATCAAAGATGTTGTATGGAGCCTTGTATCCTGAAAATTTATAGAATTTTCAAGTTATTTTTTTCTTTTGTTATCCTAAAACAAGCAAAGAAGCAGTACTCATAAATACATTACTTATATTTCTTTTACAATACTCGGATAAAATAACATACCTCGTCCATACTATCAAGCTCTATCAAAAGATCGGGCAAGCCCGCAAGTGACACCTCATTCTGTATCTCCAAAATAATGCTAACTAAATTTCTAAATGAATGTATGAAATCATTTACAGTTTTAAAAGAAACCAAACTATAATACAAAAATACCTCGCTTAAAGTACTATATGCATAAAAAAGTTGAACTCTCTTCAACATTCTTCTCTCAACTTGAAAAGATTGGCCAGTCATAATTCTCACAAGCAGTAGTCTCCTCCATCAACCTATAACATATCAAGGCGTTACACATACATTAAAGGTTGGAAACCCATTATAATGTATTACATATCTCTATGTATTAAAACCTTGCTATATGGGCAGTGAATACACAAGTAAATCTGTTAGCCCTTCTTTTAGCATCCTTTGTTCCACCTTCAACGGCCACAACTTGCATATTCCATAACAACATAAAAATAATTGAAACAAATTACAAGACGTTGAGGTATAAATATAAAATCACATGATTTTTTTACCTTATCCACAAGATCCGGTAAATTCTCTAACAACACTTTGTACCAATATCTAGATGAAAACGGACATTGGATGTAAGAAACAATAATAATCCTTGTATCTTCTCGACCTGATTAAAAACTTGAAACTTACTCAAGCTCATCGGGATCTGCAACATCAATAGTGTTGAATACCATTTTATGTTACGTATTGGCAATTTGTTAAAATATATGTTTACATGCAAGTACTTTTGCATATCGAAAGAAATAAACCAGACAAAAATTAGTGTGGCCAACAAATTTGGCATTCTATTCATTCGCCTAGTTCAGATAAAGTGCAACCTTATACATGGTTGGTAATAAAGAATTTTAAAGGCCAAAAAAACAAAGTAATCCAAATAATCAAACTTGCTAAAAACAAAATAACATTAAACAATCCGAATTTTCTTTTGCAAAAGAACTTTAGTAGCAAACCTTTAACAGGTATCCATAGCAAACCTTTAACAGGTATCCAAAGCAAACCACATATGAAGTCTCTATGTCGTTCTCGGTAGCTTCCATACACAGCTACCATACAACTAAGTTTCTGTGCGGACACAAAATCAAAATAAGTAGATAAGACACATGCATATTCAATTCCTATTGACAGATTGTGATCAATCCATAATCAACATCAACTAATCACCTTGGTGGAACTTATGAATATCTTGCACGCATAATAAAATTAACATCAAACTATTACTTTGAATTCAACCACATTTAAAGTGCGTTTCGGGTACTTGGCAACAACCTTGCGTCTACCATTAATATCTGGCAAAGCCACATGAAAATGTTGTATAAAACAATTATGGAGAGGTTTAGAGAACTTAGTACACATACCTTGCTTCTGGGTAATCTTCAAATTCCTAACCCCTCTTCCTTTTCCTACTCCCATCCCCATCCATATCCGAATCCTCTCACATCACATCCGCAACACAAACCACCAACACCTAATCATCCTTCGTATAAAACACAATCTCCCTCTCATTTTATTCAATACCCACATCATAAATTTATCTTAATTAAATGAAAAACCAAAAAGAAATACATTATTCTTTAAGTAGCGTTTCAATTAAAACTAACAACAAAGATTCATAAAGACGAATTTTTTTATTTTTATTTAACAAAGAATGATTTAGCTTATGATGGGGCGTTTCTTATTTTTCTGGGGGTGTAAACTAACTGTTGGATAATCAAGATTTTGCTTTGATCAAATGTGATGAAAACAGGTGGAAAACAAATGTAGTGATATCAAAGAAGAAGAAGACAAGTGATAACTGGCAACGCACATCTATGGAACATGGTGGGTTTTTGTGAGTACTACACGTGGAGTTCATGAAAATTGGAACTTATTATTGAATTAATAAAAATAGATTGAATTGTAACATGCTGGAGAAAGAATTCGTATAGAGGAAGAAGCATACATTCTATATATGGAATTGTTGAAAATTCAAAATTTTCAACTATTGATATACGCTCTTTGATAGGTGTGTAAACACCCATCCTTTTACCACTTAATTCTGGCTAAAACAAGACCAAAACACGTATTTAATATCATTTGTTTGGAATTATGCGTGGTTTTTGTGTTTATTGTGTTTTCAGAGCTAACCGGATGAATATTAAAGAAAACATGGGATTGAACGGGTTTTATCAAGGAAAAAGACTCAAGATAAAGTCTATTGTCCAAGAGATGCAAAAGATTTGAAGTCACTGGGCCTATTCGAAGATTTATCGAAGAAAAGGACCAAAGACGGAAGATTTACATAAGTCGAAGAAACTCAAGTCTATTTAACGAAGAAATTAAAAGACGAGTTGGATTTAATCGACGACAAATCCCGAATCGGAATCGAAAACGTCAACTTTTCTGAAAAGACGAGAAGACAAGAAGAAAGGGAGAAAGCCCACTCACCAACCAACCACTAGGACTATATATAGTTTCTCCCTTCACATTTTAGGGAGCTAGCTTTCATTTTTTATTTTCCCAGTTTCTTAGGATCGGTTCATCACCAACACCATTAGGGTGTTTGGTGATTTTTAATATTTCCTTTCAATCTTGTAACTCTTAATCATTACTCTTGTTACTTTTACATTAATCTTTCAATTCCATCTTTTCATTCATCTTGTTCTTCATCATCTTCTATTGCAAGTTCTTAAGTTTTTTATTTGATTCAAGTTTGATCTTAAAAAGTTGTTGATTTAGTGTTTTTATTGTTGGGATTTGTTACTTATGGTATTTAAATGATTTGTGTTTAATTTGGTAAAACCTTTTTGAGTATTTGGTTTGATTTTGATTAAAATTCGAGCTCCCTGTTTTTCGTATTTCTGCTACTGTTCTTGATTCCCAGAACTTTCCGAATAGCATTCTTAAGTTTACTTTATTCGGAATATTCTAATTATTCCGGATAGAGCCCTCTTCTATTCATTATTCGGAATATTCTATGTATTCCGAGTAGGGGCTATTTTCCGAATAGCACTTACTTTCCGCATAGACCATATTTTCCGAATAGAGCTTGATTTTCCGAATGGACCCCATTTTCCGAATAGACATTATTTTCCGAATAGAGATCTGTTTTTCCGCATAAGCCATCTTTCCGAATAGAGATCTGTTTTTCCGCATAAGCCATCTTTCCGAATAGGAATTGTTTTCCGATTAGGAACCTTTTTTCCGAATTGCATCTTTATTCCGAATAGAGTATGTTTTCCGCATAGACTTATTTTCCGAATTGAGCACATTATTCCGCATAATAGAGTTATTCCGTGTAGAGCAGATTTTCCGAATAGGGTAGTTTCTGCTCGGGTATTTTTCATTCACTGTTTGATTTAAATTTTTACGTCTAGCTTTATCTTTTTAATAGAATAGAAAACCAAAACCATTTTTGTCACCAAGAACAAATCATTCCACTTTAAGCCGAGATCAATTCGAGAGGATTACGAGAATTATCCTGAACCCACATAAAAAAGTAGTGTATCAAATGGCGCCGCTGCCGGCTCTTCTCGTTAAGATCAAAAGTTTTTTGTGAGAACTTGGATTTTGGGATCCGTTCCCCGTGAACGTTACTTTTTCATAAAATTTTTTCAAAAACAACTAAAAAAAATATAAAATTTTCAAAAATACAAAAAAAATAAAAAAACATAAAAACCAAAAATATTTTTGCCTTGTTTGTCTTTGTTCGTTCTTTTGCAGGTGTATGCGCACTCGATCCACGTCATATCAAGAGCCCGAGCCTCTCGATCACTTAGACATGGCCGGTGTACCACCTCCAAACAATAATAACAACAACAACCCACCTTTCAACAACATGAACAATAACAACAACAATGAGCCCCTTCCGGATAATCGCCCGATGATTGAACTGCTGCAAGCTCATGTAGATGGCAACACGGATCCAATTGTCATCCCTCCAATTGCCGCCAACAATTTCGAGCTCAAGTCAGGCTTTATCCAGATGGTCTCCGCTCAACCATTCTTGGGACGTACCATTGATGATCCACACGACCACATCAAGAGATTTCTACAACTCACCAACACGGTCAAGTTCAATGGTGTTCCACAAGAGGTTATAAGGTTACAACTTTTTCCCTTTTCTTTAGAGGGACAAGCCCGGCATTGGCTTGCTAAGAAACCGCCACAGAGTATTCTCTCGTGGACGGATTTGGAAACAAAGTTCATCAATTACTTTTTCCCACCCTCTCGTACTACCGCTTTGCGGAATGAGATCATAAATTTTGAACAAAAGTACGATGAGTCGTTCAGTGAATCTTGGGATCGTTTTAAAGATCTTTTAAGAAAATGCCCACAACATGGTTTTACCAAAGTACATCAAATTAATACTTTTTACAATGGTTTAAGCATGAGTGACCAAGATTCACTGAACAGTGCCTCAGGGGGTAATCTATTGGCTAAGACTTCCAATGCTGCTTGGGACATCATTGAGAATAAATCTCGTGTGTAAACCAAGAGTGTTCGGACCAATGTCGCTAGTGCTAGCACTAATGACAGCGACAAGCGACTTGACAAAATCACTACGCTTCTTGAATCGCTTGTCACCCACACCGTCAGCAACAACAACATCAACAACGCCAAAAACGCTCAAGTGAACGCTGTCAGCCAACCTTGTGAGATATGCGGTGGTCCTCACTCCTACACCACTTGTACTGCCACCCAAGACTACCCTGCTGAGAATGTGAATGCAGCATATGGCACCTATCCTCAACCTGCTTATCAAGCTAGACCTCAAGGTGACCGTAATTTGCTAAGCTACCGCTCCAACAACTATCTTTCACCACCCGGTTTTCCTCCAACCAACCCAAACCAACAACAAAACCTCAATCGCCCTACTCAACAACAACAACAACCTCGACAACCATACATACCTCCTCACAAGCAGCAACAACCACCTCAACGTAACAATCAAGTCTACCAACAACCTGCTTACCAACCACCTGCATACAATGCTCCTACCAACCAAACCACCACTGCATTACACCAAGAGGTTGCAACCTACATGAGAACCAATGATGTGATTGTGGAAAATCTCCAACAGGAAGTGCGAAACTTGAAGGCAGACTTTGTAAAGCAAGGAAACGATTTGAGAGCTGACATGAGAAATACGTTGGATAGCCAAACTAATGATCTGAGGAACATGATGGCTAGTTTCTTCCAAGGTAATCAACCCTCTTCTTCGGGTACTCTTCCGAGTAATACCGTTGCGAATCCAAGAGGGGAGATGAAAGCAATCACCACTCGAAGTGGCAAAGGTACCAAGGAACCCGAGCTTCCTATACCTCCACCGGTGGTTGTGACTACGGAGAACGAGTCACCTGCTCCTATTCCTCCTCCTTCTCCTTCCCCAATTTCTCCACCTCTTCCTTCTACCCCTCCTCCACCCGTGGTTGTGAGTGATCATATTCCCCTAAAGCCTTCCTCTTCTTCCAATATACCTTATCCTTCAAGGTTGAGGAAAGAGAAGCAAAAGAGCAAGGATGATATTCAGGTTTCGAACTTCCTTAAAATGTTCAAACAACTGAATTTCAATATCTCCTTCGCTGAGGCTCTCGCTCACATGCCCAAATACGCGAAAATATTTAAAGATCTTCTGAGCGACAAGGAAAAGCTCCTCGATATTGCCAACACCCAACTTAATGAGAATTGCTCTACAGTGCTCTTAAGGAAATTGCCAACTAAGCTTGGTGATCCGGGTCGTTTTCTTATCCCTTGCAATTTCCTGGGAGTAGAGAATTGCATGGCCCTAGCCGATCTAGGTGCCAGTATTAATCTCATGCCTCTAAGTGTTTGGAAGCAATTATCTCTCCCAGAGCTAGTCCCCACCAAAATGACTTTGGAATTAGCTAACCGTACTGTTGCTTATCCAGTGGGGATAGCCGAAGACGTCATTGTAGGAGTCGACAAATTCACCTTTCCTGCTGATTTTGTTGTCGTCGACTACGAGATGGACCCCCGTGTGCCACTGATTGTTGGTCGTCCATTCCTTAGGACCGGTCGCACTCTCATTGATGTTGAAGCCGGTGAGCTTATCATGAGAGTGGGTGACGATAAAGTAGTCTTCAACATGGGAAAGTTGTCTAAACAACCTTATTCATATGAGAGTGTTAATTGCATTGACGTTCTTGATGAGGCTTGTGAAGAACACTTTAATGATGCTTGCAAAAGTATTCCTACCTCTCTTCCCAATGTTGAGACCGTGTCCTCTATTGATTCATCGTTGTCTCTATTTGGAGATAGTGATTTATTTTGGAACAATCTTGAAGACATCATGGGAGATGTGAATTTAGCTACTAATGATTCTTCCATCGATGGGGATGAAGACATGAATTTCTTTGACAATCTTCTCAACGAAGACAATCCTTCGCCTCCATCTCCCACGGTCACTGCTATCGATACTCCGACTTTGAAAACGCCTCCCGTTGAAAATCCTACGGATTTGGAACTTAAGGAGTTGCCACCACATCTCGAGTACGTGTTCCTTGATGACAACAAGAAGTCGCCCGTAATTATTGCGACGGATTTGAAAGATGAAGAGAAGACTCGCCTCGTTGCCGTGCTGAAAGCTCATAAGAAGGCTATTGCTTGGAAGATTTCGGATATTCGTGGAATTGATCCTCACTTCTGCACGCACAAAATTCTCATGGAGGACGACTATAAGCCCACTATTCAAAGCCAACGAAGGGTGAATCCAAAAATCCATGAAGTCATCAAAACAGAGGTTATCAAACTTCTTGATGCGGGTATGATTTACCCTATTTCGGATTCACCTTGGGTTAGTCCATCTATTGTGTGCCCAAGAAAGGCGGAATAACCGTTGTTCCCAATGAACACAACGAGTTAATTTCCACTCGTCTCGTTACTGGTTGGAGAGTTTGTATAGACTACCGCAAACTCAATGATGCCACGAGAAAGGATCATTTCCCTCTACCTTTTATGGACCAAATGCTTGAACGTTTAGCCGGTAATGAATATTACTGCTTTCTTGATGGTTTCTCGGGTTATTTCCAAATACCCATCGATCCCCAAGATCAAGAAAAGACAACATTCACTTGTCCCTATGGCACATTTGCTTACAAAAGAATGCCTTTTGGCTTATGTAATGCGCCCGGGACTTTCCAAAGGTGCATGTTAGCTATCTTCCATGACATGGTTGAACAAACCATGGAAGTCTTCATGGATGATTTCTCGGTCTTCGGGGATTCCTTCTCTTCTTGCCTTGCCAATTTGGAACGTATGCTTAAGCGGTGCGAAGACACTCGCCTTGTTCTGAATTGGGAAAAATGCCATTTTATGGTAAAAGAAGGCATTGTGCTAGGACACAAAATATCTAAAGCCGGTCTTGAAGTCGACCGTGCTAAAGTAGATGTCATATCCAAATTACCTCCACCTTCAACCGTGAAGGGTGTGAGAAGCTTTCTGGGTCATGCGGGCTTCTATCGTCGATTCATTCAGGATTTCTCTAAAATCGCTCGCCCGATGACCCACCTCTTGGAAAAAGATACTCCTTTTATCTTTTCTAAAGAGTATCTTGAAGCCTTTGACTCGCTTAAGGATAAGCTTACTAAGGCACCTGTCTTGGTTACCCCTAATTGGGAGCTGCCTTTTGAGTTGATGTGCGATGCTAGTGATTTTGCTATTGGAGCGGTTCTGGGACAAAGAGTGAACAAACACTTCCAACCGATCCATTACGCTAGCAAGACAATGACAGGGGCACAATTGCATTATACGACAACCGAAAAAGAGCTTTTAGCTGTTGTCTATGCATTTGAAAAATTCCGCCCCTATCTTGTCCTTTCCACCACCATCGTGTATACCGATCATTCTGCGCTGAAGTACTTGTTGACAAAGCAAGATTCCAAACCAAGACTTCTTCGCTGGGTTTTGCTGCTCCAGGAATTTAAAATCGAAATTCGCGATAAAAAAGGAGCAGAAAACCTAGCCGCGGACCATCTTAGCAGACTTGAGGATCCTTACCAAGGGGATCATCCGAATAAAGAAATCCATGATTCTTTTCCCTTGGAGACCTTAATGTCTATAAACTCGAAGCCGAATGAAACCCCGTGGTTCGCGGACTTTGCAAACTACTTGGCGGGTGGAATTCTCAAGGAAGGGTTGACGTCTCAGCAAAAGAAGAAGTTCTTCACCGACATTAAGACTTACTTTTGGGACGACCCTTACCTATTCAAACAATGTGCCGACCTGATTATTCGCCGATGTGTTGACGGACCAGCAGCTTCGGAAATCCTTGATGCTTGCCACAAAGGACCCACCGGTGGTCACTTTGGACCCAACTACACCGCCAAAAAAGTGTTTGATTCGGGATTTTACTGGCCCACCATCTATCGCGACGCTCACGATATGGTTAAACGATGTGATGTGTGCCAAAAACAAGGTAACATCACACATAAAGACGAGATGCCTCAGAATTTCATTCAGGAATGTGAAATCTTTGATGTTTGGGGTATCGACTTTATGGGGCCATTCCCTTCTTCTAAAGGAAACAAATACATCCTTGTAGCCGTTGACTACGTCTCTAAATGGGTTGAAGCCAAAGCTTTACCCACTAATGACGCAAGGGTGGTTTGTAACTTTTTGAAAGCTCTTTTCGCTAGATTCGGTGTGCCTCGTGCCATTATTAGTGATCGTGAGACTCATTTTTGCAATGACCAATTCGCAAGAGTCATGGCTAAGTACGGTGTAAATCATCGTCTTTCTACAGCCTACCACCCACAAACTAATGGCCAGCCTGAAATATCCAACCGAGGACTTAAGCGAATTCTGGAAAGAACTGTGGGAGAGCATCGTGCCGCATGGGCTGATAAACTTGATGATGCTTTGTGGGCTTTCCGTACTGCTTACAAGACCCCAATCGGCTGTACGCCTTATCGTCTTGTGTATGGGAAAGCGTGCCACCTCCCCATTGAGTTGGAGCACAAGGCTTATTGGGCCTTGAAGTGGGCTAATTTTGATATTAACAAAGCCGGTGATCTACGCAAGATCCAACTCAATGAGCTGAATGAACTTCGGAATGAGGCTTATGAAAATTCTTTAATCTATAAGGAACGAACTAAGCTCATTCACGACTCCAAGATAAAAAACCGAGAGTTCCATGTTGGAGACAAAGTCTTACTTTTTAACTCTCGGTTGAAAATCTTTTCGGGCAAGCTCAAATCTCGTTGGTCCGGCCCATTCACCATTGCCCAAATTTTTCCATATGGTACTCTCGAGCTCGCTCAACCTAATGGACCTAATTTTAAGGTGAATGGCCAACGAGTGAAGTTGTACTTTGGTGAGGACACCTCTCAGGAGGTGATTCCATCCCTCACCACGTTCCCCATAAACTGAATTTAGGTCGAGTCAGGCTCGTGACTCGGTTATCAAAAACAAGCGCTCCTCGGGAGGCAGCCCGAGTATCTACCCCTTTAACCCCCTAAGTGTAGGGGAGGACCTATTTTGGTCGTTTGTGTTTGTGTGGTGATGTGATTACAGGGATAACTGCAATCTTGGAATTCTTTGAAGAACCGTGCTCCCGTGTTATCCGAAATTCGGTTCTATCTCTCAACTATCGTGATTCAATTTTCTTCATACTCACATTTGAAATTGATCACTTTAGTCGTCTCTTCCTTAACTTGAGTTAACCAACGTGCACAATGTCATAAGTGTAGGGGAGACTTTTCCCACATGCTTAAACATTGAGGACAATGTTTATCTTAAGTATAGGGGGGACTTCTATCGAAGTTTTAAGTGGACTTTTCCATGAAAATGCCTTCATTTAACCGGAAAATCATATTTTTCAACATTTTTCAAATTTTTTTATTAACTTTGGCCATTTAGTTGTAATTTTTAAATTTTTCCTTGTTGCTTTCATATGTATTTATCCCGCAATAAAGTCAAAAACTATTAATAAAGTGGTGTAGCTAGTTTTGAAATCTTTGATCTATTAGGCCCGTTGCGTTTATTTTGACTCAACCCGAATAGACTTATCCAAGTTTATTCTAGCTAGTATCCTTAACCATGTAGACCTTAATTGGTTTATTAGGCTAAGTGTCCACGAGTCTCATTACTTGAGATTTTAAATTGTGGAGGACGAGAAATGATAGAGTCAATTATAAGTCGGTATTCTTGCACAAACTCACTTGGTGTAATTATTTGCCTATTCTCCCATCACTTGCTAATAATTTATCTGCAATAAGTAAGGTCGTACGATTTGAAAAGTTACTTAGCTTCTAGCCCAAGATCGTTTAAAAGTTGCTCGGTAATGACGAGAGTTCATAGCCAAGGCATAACTTATGAAGCGGGGCGCGAAGATTGGCGAGTCCGAAAAGGCCCTAACAAGGCATGAGGATTCAATTTTATTGCTGAAGATCCAAAGTGATTTGAAAAGCATTATTCCTAAAATCAATATGAAGGATCAAGACTCACGACGAAAAGCAATCAACTCCCATAAAGATCATGGAGAAGTCTATCCGAAAAGACCCTAACAAGGTATGAGGATAAATAGATCCAAGTCCGAAAAGGAGGCGGATCGTTATATCTCAAAATCCCAATTAGAGATTGAAGAAATAATCATGAAGTCGTGGTCAACAAAGTTGGAGTACCCATCAAAAGTCTCCAAGTGAAGAAACTCTATTATGATGAGAAGACCATTATCTCAAGAACGTCTCTCGAAGATATGAAGTATGAAGTACATGCCAAATATCGGCCCGAGAAAGGTCTCAAATCGTGAACCAAGTTATGTCAAGATATGAACTTTTTGATATCCCGAGAAGCAGTTTTAAGAGATTTTGTCCTTTAGCTAACTATTGATCAAATCGTCCCACTTTGCTTTCAGCCTAAATAAACTATCGAAATAAGTCCAAAAATGCATCTTCATGATCATTCTAAGACAAAAATAAAATATAAGAGATACACCTAGGAATAAGGGAGTTTAAGCATTTAATTAAGCCATGTGTGTAAGTGTTTGAATTGCTAACTTATAATAACAATGATCTCGTTTTTAAGCTTAGTTTGGGGAACGTGAAACTTGAGGGTGATAAATCTTCGCAGCACAAAAGCCCTAATGTAAGTCATCAATTTCTTTGCAAGTTATTTCCATGTAGCTATTTTCAAGTGAAAATGGTTTTCTATCCCTTTGTTACCTTTAAAGTTTCATTTCTTTAATTTTTGTTTAGTAGAATTTAAATAAGGCCAAGGTTGATTAATTATGAGAAAAGTGTAAACTTGCTTTATCACTAAGCATTGCATGAGGGCATGGCAATGGTTAAGTGTAGGGGATTTGATAGGTGTGTAAATACCCATCCTTTTACCACTTAATTCTGGCTAAAACAAGACCAAAACACGTATTTAATATCATTTGTTTGGAATTATGCGTGGTTTTTGTGTTTATTGTGTTTTCAGAGCTAACCGGATGAATATTAAAGAAAACATGGGATTGCACGGGTTTTATCAAGGAAAAAGACTCAAGATAAAGTCTATTGTCCAAGAGATGCAAAAGATTTGAAGTCACTGGGCCTATTCGAAGATTTATCGAAGGAAAGGACCAAAGACGGAAGATTTACATAAGTCGAAGAAACTCAAGTCTATTTAACGAAGAAATTAAAAGACGAGTTGGATTTAATCGACGACAAATCCCGAATCGGAATCGAAAACGTCAACTTTTCTGAAAAGACGAGAAGACAAGAAGAAAGGGAGAAAGCCCACTCACCAACCAACCACTAGGACTATATATAGTTTCTCCCTTCACATTTTAGGGAGCTAGCTTTCATTTTTTCTTTTCCCAGTTTCTTAGGATCGGTTCATCACCAACACCATTAGGGTGTTTGGTGATTTTTAATATTTCCTTTCAATCTTGTAACTCTTAATCATTACTCTTGTTACTTTTACATTAATCTTTCAATTCCATCTTTTCATTCATCTTGTTCTTCATCATCTTCTATTGCAAGTTCTTAATTTTTTTATTTGATTCAAGTTTGATCTTAAAAAGTTGTTGATTTAGTGTTTTTATTGTTGGGATTTGTTACTTATGGTATTTAAATGATTTGTGTTTAATTTGGTAAAACCTTTTTGAGTATTTGGTTTGATTTTGATTAAAATTAGAGCTCCCTGTTTTTCGTATTTCTGCTACTGTTCTTGATTCCCAGAACTTTCCGAATAGCATTCTTAAGTTTACTTTATTCGGAATATTCTAATTATTCCGGATAGAGCCCTCTTCTATTCTTTATTCGGAATATTCTATATATTCCGAGTAGGGGCTATTTTCCGAATAGCACTTACTTTCCGCATAGACCATATTTTCCGAATAGAGCTTGATTTTCCGAATGGACCCCATTTTCCGAATAGACATTATTTTCCGAATAGAGATCTGTTTTTCCGCATAAGCCATCTTTCCGAATAGAGATCTGTTTTTCCGCATATGCCATCTTTCCGAATAGGACTTGTTTTCCGATTAGGAACCTTTTTTCTGAATTGCATCTTTATTCCGAATAGAGTATGTTTTCCGCATAGACTTATTTTCCGAATTGAGCACATTATTCCGCATAATAGAGTTATTCCGTGTAGAGCAGATTTTCCGAATAGGGTAGTTTCTGCTCGGGTATTTTTCATTCACTGTTTGATTTAAATTTTTACGTCTAGCTTTATCTTTTTAATAGAATAGAAAACCAAAACCATTTTTGTCACCAAGAACAAATCATTCCACTTTAAGCCGAGATCAATTCGAGAGGATTCCGAGAACACGAACTTTTCATCATACAAAATCGCTTGTATCACTCTTTATAAGATAGTATAGAAGATTAATGATAAAAGGTTACCAATGGTTAAATGATTTGAAGATTGTGAACACGAACAATTACCCGAACCCAAATCAAAGATCAAACAGATCTTCTTCTCCCTTTTATTCTTTGAAAACCGGCGGCCATAAGGCATATTTGGGTTTCTTTCTGTTTTTAGTGTTTTGACAAACAGAACAAGAATCTACGTTTCTTTTTGTTTTACCATTTTTGATGGACTGGGCCTTGGGACCTTTTCTTTGTTTCTTTTTAATAATCCGACCAAACAGCCCCTACATATATATATATTGTGTTTTTTACTTACTTATTCTCGTGTATTAATATTCATGATACATGTTCGCGTTTTAAGTTCATGTTAGTCCTTGTAGTGTTTTAACTATTATACGTAACTACATATTATTTAGAGATTAACTCACGTATTACTTGTCGTAATAATTTAAGATACGTAATGCTTATATTAGTTATTCATGATACGTGTCGTGTTTTAAATAATTATAAAGTTTTAATTTATCCGTTTTTTATGCATTTAATGTTACGATGTATTTTATTCGGGTTTTACAACTCAAGCTCTCAGTCAATTTCTGTAGATGACTATACATATGAAGGCTCTCATCAAAATTATGGGATATGTTAAACTATCTATTGTTCAAGGCTTAATCTTTACTATTACCTATAATCTAGACCTTACTCCTTGTGGAGTTTTTTAAAAACTAAGTCTCATTTTATGACAATCCAAAAAGCAATTTGTGTCTAGATTTTCCATACAAGCTGAATACAGAGTATTGTCACATATCACATGTGAGATAAATTAAATTTAATGCCTAAGAGTTCAATGCTACTATGCCTACTCATATCTAAATAATGTGTGATAGTGCCTCTACAATAGCCCGAACATTTAATCTTGTTCATCAATCAAGCATATTAAAATGTTAGACACAAGATCAAAGCTGGACAAATTCTACCTACCTATATCTCTAGTAATCAACAACCGACGAACATCTTCACTAAATGTCCTAGAAAGCCTCTATATTATAAATGTCTAGCCAAGTTGGACATGTGTAACCGTTACACACTGCAAGCTTGTGATGAAGCCCAATTCCTTATGATTAATAGCAAACTCACACATTTAATAATTCTCTCTAGCTTTACGATGAAGCCCAATTCCTTTATCATTTATGTTTTCAATAGAAATATATCCTAAATCCTAACTCTCAATAAAATATATGCAAGTCACTACATAGATCACGCTAGGCTGAGTAAAACCAACCAAACCGATTATTTTATTCGTTCTTTGGTTTTATTTATTTATGTCAGTATCTTAGTTTGGTTTGGTTTCGGGCTAAAAAAATGCCTAAACTATATATTTAGTTCGGTTCTTTCTTGACTCGGTTTCAATTTTGCTCGATTTTTAAGTCGGTTTGATTTTAAACCGATGCTCCGCCCTAGATCACACACACATGGACCGGCCTTTCAAAAGCGTTATAGGTTCTAATTTTGTCACCTTTATAGCATAGAAAACTATAAATTAAAAAAAGAACGTGTGGGGATATAAAGACCCTCCCATATTAGCCATATAATCTCTCTACTTTTATGGATTTTATTATTATTATTTTTATATAATTTTGTTTATGTTTTTATAAAACTGAAATCTTAAAAATATATTATGAAAATAATAAAGTTTAATAGGCTAAAAGTAATAAATAGATAAAAATATAAAACAGAAACTGATAAAAAAATACGCTTAACTGAAAATAAGAAGAAAAAAAAAATATATAAGCATCTTAGTAATTTTAAGTAAATTAGAAAGTATTAACAAAATGAAACATAAAAAAAATAAGAGAGCCGGTGAGGGATGGTCATGTACGTGCCATTATAGTAGTTTATTTTGTGGCTTCACATATAGTTTCACATTTTCTGTGCATATCTTTAACTTAACTTTCAACAAAGGGAAGTGATTCGCACATTTTGAAATATGATTTTTTTTGAACGGCCATTTCGAAATATGATTTACACACTCAAAATGTGTGTCATGACATGTATACCTTTAAGATATGTGATTTTATGTGTGCACTCCACTAAATAATGTATGGGTATAACTGCTTAAAGACAAACAATTTGAGTGTACAAATTAAATTGTGAAGTGTGCAAATCAACTCCTTTCAACAAATTATATATACTGTACAAGATAAGATCTCATTTTAATTAGAATATCACGATTCTCCATTAAATCATTGTGTCACTCAATAGTACGTATTGCCTAGCCAACTTGCTAAAAAAACAAAATGATTAGTGTCTAGTCAAGAACGAGGGTCCGATGGCTGAGTCGGAATATGCAATAATGGGAGACAATAGTTAGGGATACTAATAACAATGATCATGCACGATCATATGATCTGTTACTTTAGTTTCTCTTTCCGACGATATACATTCGATTTTTTTCGCAACAAAACGACCAAATTCATAAATTTTTTATAAGGAAACAACACAAATTTATTTATAAAATAAAAAGTATTAAGCCCATATCTAAAAAAACAGACAAATTCTAAAAACTCAAAAACTCATTTTCAAAAAAACACTCATTAAAGCTGATGTTTATAAAAAAACTCAAATACAAGCCGAAAACAGATACTATATCTTCATCTTCGTGGTAATTGTTGTCACAATAAACACACAACAATCATACCAAACACAAAAAAAATAATTAAAAAATGTTCCCACAACTAGATCGGGTATAAGTCCGAATTCGAGTCGACGATCGACTCAACTCGGTCGTCAGAACACCGATCCATCGAATTGATTCGATCTCTGTTGCAACCAGCCTAAACAAACGTGTTAAGAAATCTCATTTTTAGGGGTGGGATATTAGTATCCCCTAAATTAATTGCAATACCCTTTTGATTTTCTTGATTTTTTTAAAATTTGTTTATATTATAAAATTGTGAAACAAAAAACGGAGCGAAAAATATAAAGTTTGATAAGCTAAAAGTAGTAAAACATGAAAAATACGGAGCACGAAGTTGTCATCTCCTGTTAATAAAGTAAGTGTAACCGTCGAAAAAAATAACAGAACAAAAAATATAAAGTTTTATAGTTCAAAAACTATAAAACGTAAAAAGATTTAAAATAAAAAAACATCAAAAACTGTCTTGTCATGTCAATATACTGAGTATTGGGAGTATTGGAAGTATAAATGTGATAGAGGGTGTACTAATAGTATGACCCCATTTTTAGCCACTAAGAAAATCTGGTTGGATTTGATTGATGGACGTAAAAAATCTAGACCCATACAATTAAGACTATTAAACACGTGTGTGTAAAATAATTTTATATAAGACTTCTATATTAACAAGTTGAACACAAAACAAAATCAAACTTGACATGCATGATGCAGAGTCACGATCGTAAAGCTTCTCAATAATAGAAACTAGAAAGTATACAAAGCAGCCACCAATTAACACGGGTTTTCTCTTTTTTATTTTATTGAAACATTCTGTAAGGGTAAAATAGTCAATTTGCTTGTTTTTCTTTTTACCTTGAAACTTCAAACGCATATAACTTTTAAACGACAAACTTTTAGAAAAAAACGATTGCATCAAAATTTCTAAAATCAATTCTCTTTAATTTGGTTTAAAAATTATTAAATATCTCGAAACTTTTTTTACGTATTCAATTTTCTTGATGTTTTTGACATTTTCAACTTTATTTTTGTCTTTCAAAAATCTCAAATTATGAGAAACTTTAAACATGAAGAAAATCAAATACGTAAAAAAATTTAATCCAGAATTTTAAATCACACAAATCTGATAAGATATGAGTGAGATATGACATGTTAAAGATAACGTTTTAGTCATATTTGTTGCGTACAAAGTGTTTGATAAAATATCTAGCTTAAAATTTAGTGTTATAATTGAGTTAAATGCACAATTTTTTGTACCACAGCGCACCACTAGTCATTTTATTAATGTAAGACTCAAAAAGTAATAGTTAAAAAAACATTTTGTACAAAAATGTACGTATCATATTTTATTAAGTTTGTAACTAGTTTTTGACCAATATGAGTGAGATATCACATGTTAAAGACAACGTTTAAGTCCTATTTGATGGTGAAAAATATGACTTATAAATAACGTGGACTATGATGAACAACAGTAACTAATGAGAAACACTAATGATGAATAAGACTAACACGAACAAGACAACATTAACTTACATATTGGTCATAAGTGTTCATCAGTTGGTCTTGTTCATCGGTTCATTAGTCTTGTTGATGAACTAATAAACCACACTAACTGATGAACAAGTCTAACTATTGGTGAAAAATACAATATAAATCTCCATGTTTTTCATAAGTATTCGTTAGTTAGGCTTGTTAATTAGTTCATCAATCTTGTTGACGTATTAATGAACAAGACTAACTGATGAAAAAGTCAACGTCGATCTACATGTTGTTCACAAGTGTTCATCAGTAAGTTTTGTTCATAAGTTCTTTTCGTCAATCTTTTTAATGAACTGATGAACAAGACTAACTGATGAAAAAGACAACATCGATCTACTTGTTGTACACAAGTGTTCATCAGTAAGTTTTGTTCATAAGTTCATCCGTTCATCAATCTTTATGATGAACTGATGAACAATACTAACTGATGAACAAGACTAACTATCGATGAACAAGTATAACTAATTAACAAGACAACATCAATCTACATGTAGTTCATAAGTGTTCATCAGTTAGTCTTGTTTATAAGTTCATCGGTTTCGTCGATGAACCGATGAACATTAAGTAACGAGCGAGAGTAACTAATGAACAAGACAACATCAATGATACAAGTTGTTTGTCGATAAAAAATGTTGTTCATAAAAAATAATGTTCATCAATAAAAAGACTTGTTCATCTATTATTATTGTTCATAATATAATCTTGTTCATCAGTTAGTCTTTTTTATCAATTAGTTTTGTTTATCAGTCTTAATCCATATTCTACATTGTTCATCATATCTTTAACCTATAATATTTTACTCATATCATATCGGATTTGAGTAATTCAAAATATACTATAAAGATTGACATACAATCTATAACATTTATGTATTATAACTTTTGTAATTTGAATATAATATTGGTCAAACTTATGGTTCAAAACACGATAAAACAAATTTGCATTCATTTTTTTTACAAAATCAACAAATATAAAAAAAGTACTATTTAAATCTTATATTAATAAAATGACTACTGGTGTCTTGTTTTACATAAATTAATACACTTAACTCAATTTTAACACTAAAAATCTAATCTAGAAATTTCATCAAAGACAATTTGTGCAACAAATATGACTAAAAAGTTATATTTAACATGTTGTATCTCACGCATATTATATCGAATTCGAATGATTCAAAATTCTGAGTAAAGAGTGAATTAAACTCTATAAGGTTTTTGTTTAAATTTGTTCATGTTTCTGTATTCATGAAGGTCAAATATAAGGCGAAAATGCTAAAAACATCATAGAAGTCAAACATGTAAAAAATAAAGTTTTGAAATATTTAACAAGATTATACTAAATTAAAGAGAACTGAATTTTAAAAATTATGACGAAGTCGGTTTTTTCTAAATGTTTTTCGTTTGAAAGTTATACGCGTTTCAAGTTTGCGGGTGAATAGTGAAAACATCTAATTTACCAAAAATACCCTTGATTGAATGAAAAGAGAATGATATGTGATGATTTTTAATTGCAGCTGTTGGATAAGATTGTTGAATGATGGAACGACAAATATGACTTTGAAGACTTTCTAAAATTATAACACTTTTTAATATATCAACAATCGCATGATGCATTCTATTAATGCGGTTATAACTAATGTTATAAAAAAACATCCTGCTTATGGTACTAATACCAGACTATAAGCATTGAAGAAACAAATTACTAAAAAAATGAAAAGCCTATGACATTAATGAAGTACAAAGCCACGTTTAAGAGTTTATATACTACTCTCGTACACAATATATCATGTTTTGAGGCTGCATGGAACAACAACCTAGTGCGTCTTAAATTTTTTCTGTCACATCAGCTTTCTCTTTTCGGCGACCTAGTTACCACAACAAGGCGACCAAGTTCATTTTTTAAAAAGTAATTAAAAAAGTTCTATTTTCTTCCTTTATAAATACCAGATTTTCACACAATACTATCTAAAAATACTTCTTAACTTTCAGTATTTTCACACACAACTTCAAAAATCAAATGACGTGCTCCCTTCCATATACCAATGATGAGATCAAAGATATGGTTCAGAAATAAATCGATGAAGAAAAACGTCGACAGCTTACGCTTACGACGTTAGCCTTTGAATTCGATAATTCAAATTATGATAAAACGAACATACGCATAGCATATGAGAACTGTCGTGATCTTTCCTCATAGAAACGTGTTTTAATCGAAACGTTTCTAAAAAAGAAGCTGCCAATGATTATGACATGCAAAAAGCCTTGTTTAGAAAGACAGGCAAAAACGGAGACTCAAATTCAAAGTAAAACTAAATGGCTGAATAACATCACTCTCAGAGTCAAATCAGTTCTTCATCACAACACCGACGCCGATATGTTTCTCCCGATTCACCCTATCCAATTGTAAACAACTCATATGGCTTACTATTGACATTGAATTACATCAACTATACCTAGATGAACATGTATTGAGAGAAACATTGGAAGAAGAAGTTAAGGCACAAAGTGAGTCGGAGGACAAAGTTAGGGCCGAAGAAGCCGAACAAGCACAATTCCGGTCAAAGTTTTTTTATGGGCAACTATCAGATTCGGACCCGGGAACGGACTAATCGTATTACGTATTTGTATTTTATCTATATAGTAGTGTATTTTCTTTCGTATTGTATTTGAATTCCAGTATTTTAATGTTTTACGTATGAAATAAATGTTTTAATTTTTGAATAAAAATTATTTACGTTTATGTTTTTATTTACATTTTTAGTTTGCGAATTTAAATAATTAAGTAGAAAATAGGATATGACGTGGCAGTAACTTTCTCACAACCAGTAACTGTATATGATTTAATTTTAAATTTTTTAAAAACGTTTTTTTATATCAAACAGTGAAAAAATGAATAAAAAATTTCTTATTTTTGAAAAGGGTCGTGTCTGGGACCGATTTCATATCGACTTGACTCGGTCATCACAACGGGTCGACTGAGCTCAATTTCGGTCGACTAAATCAGGCGAACCCCGGGTGCAGGCAACCTGACATATTATATTAGATGGTGAGGTTCTTTTCCGAACCAAATAAATATACAGAACATCAAGAACTCGAGAACCGTTTTCTCTTAAAATACACATGTAATTTTATCGTGTTAGTTTACCATGTAAACGTATATGGATTTTCATCGTGTTAGGTCATTAGATACATGTATTCTAGGACCATGCACATGTATTTTGTTTCATATGTATCATAACTACCTTCTCGATGAATAATATGAAAACACATGTGCACTCTCCATATCGCTCATTAAACTCGGATCTATAACCAAGAAAACAATTATTAAACGTTTAATTTAAACATAACGAGGAAAATACATACGCATTGTTAAGAATAAAAGGTGATTCTCGCAGTTCTTTACATTTTATTGGATCTGAAAAGAACCTCACACTGTTATATTATGTGCATCAAATATTCATAAGTTCTTGATCACATAATATCAATATTATAAAAAGTTTGTCATGTCATCGCAAAGGCCTCGTAGACACGCAAAGTTTGACTTTTGTTCTACGTAATAGATCAAGGTGTATGTTTAAGGCTTGAGTGAGATAAGAAGTGAAAAATATGATAATCTGCGATAAGTTATGATGCATGATAAATCAGTATAGATTAAGCCTTCAAGTTCGTCTTATGCTTATCCAATTAACTTAACAAATGCTTATGTATGCTCTTACACTATAGTATTACAACTTTTAGTTATGTTATCAACAAAGAACAAACAATATCATATATGATAATCTATATATTTTCTATATAAGTTCGAGGGACATATGTACCATCTAACACATATTAAGTCATATTTTCAAAAAACAAAATTCGAAAATACACATTGGATTCATCATGACATTTAACTTATCATTCCAAACCACCGTTACCATGTCATCATTCCGTTGCACATTAACCACCATCCGCCGTCACCTCCGTTCAATCTCTACAACATCTTTTTCCTTCATCACCGCTCTATCACTCATTGGTTCGGATAACCAAAACAATAAGCTACAATGCTTGATCCTCCGTCGTGGTTGGTGGATGTGTTAGAATTGGATTTATGGAGTGATTCAGATTCGATTGTGTGTGTTTTTAGTGTGCTTTTTTAGAGAGATCTAACTGAAGAAGAAAAAAGACAATGTATGTGTGTGTTTAAATCTAGGGTAGCCGGGTAGGGGTTTTAAGAAGGATGATGAAAAGACTGAAATGCCTCTTTACTCTTTTTTTTTTAATAAAAAGAGAGTTTAATCTCAACCTTCGAATCTTTATGGATTGATGGTTAAGATATGTCTCCTTATATCCAACCATAGCAAGGTATCCACTATAACATTCTTCATTAAACTTTATATTTTTGTGTATTTTCAGTTTTACAAATTTTAAAAAATAAAATTAAGAAAAATAAATCAACAAATCAAAGAGGAACAAATGAGTTTTTATGTATGGTCTTTATTACCCACCCCGAAATAATAATAGTAATATCATTAATAGCTTACTCGATGTGTTTAGCATATGTATGTTAATCAAGTGATGAGTCCAAGTTCGAGAGACAAAGTTTAAAAAAACATGTGTGTTTAACGTGTTCATGTCTACCTATATATATGCGAGACTTTATAATGTTTTTAAAGCAGTAAATCAATGGTTCGATCAGTGGTGCTCCTAGCGCTCGTCGTGTTGGTTAATCTCGCGTTGTTGGTTCAATCATCGATCTTTAATCGAACATCGTTTCCTCCTGATTTTGTATTCGGAGCTGCATCATCATCTTACCAAGTAAAGTTTTATTAGTTTTGATCTAATCTGGTTCTCTTTAAATTGATATTTTATTTAATTAGTAGTCGGGTTAATAGTTTTTTTTATTTGTGTAGTATGAAGGTGCAGCATTTGAAGATGGAAAGGGACCAAGTATATGGGATACATTTGCTCATCAGTTTCCAGGTTTTCTTCCTACAAATTTGTTACTGTACTTAGCTAGCTTGCATCTTAATATATACGTAGTAGTATTTGATATCTCAAGGTTACAATTCCTACTTTAGTCATATTGTGCTTCAACATTCGTTAAGACATATAAACTTTGAATCCAAATATATGTCAGGCATATATATATAGAAGTATCATATTTTCGAAACTACATATATAGAAATATCGTATCTTTTTCCAGGTTAGTGTCTTAGACTTTTGTATCATTGTATTTGCAGGAAAGATAATAAACGGAGATAATGGTGATGTAGGCGATGACTTTTATCATCGTTACAAGGTATGGCAAGTTATTGTTTTTTATACCTTAAAATCTCCAGACAATTCATACATTATATATACTCATTTTGAACGTTCATCTAGTATCAAAAGGATACTATTTGGCATGATGTTTATGTATGCAAAACCTTTGTTGAATAAATTTAGATAATCATTGGTGTTTTCATTATAAAAGAATATTTAAGTTTATCTGCTAGTCGATACTAAACTATACATTATTATTGTTTACTTCAAATATATTATAACTATAATCTGTTTCCCGTATACACGCATTCTAGACAAATAACGAGACTTTCATTAACTGACAATGATAGTTTACTCTCTTTATTTAGTGTTAAACTTGTCCAAAAGAATATTTAATCAATGTATTATACGTTAGTCTTTTATTGGCTTCCGTAGGTGCATGTAGTATTCAAAGACCACGACAATTCTTTTGGTTTCATTATATATGAAGTGGGTAGGATTAGGTTTGTACATTTAAGAATTGTTTTTTGGATAAATAAGTAATGAGTTGAATCGCAGCTTTTGGTTAGAGGTCACTATAACATATCTGTCGATCATCTCTCAGTTTGTCATTTATTTTCTTTATATCTGTAGATTAATCCTATAATAGCTTGGTGCATGTGTTTTGTATGTGTCCTGTTAGTGTTTCATTATTATTGCCTTTTCAAAAAGGGTTTTGTTAAGGCTGCCCGAATCAGTAATTCAGTCACCCTTACAAAAACCTAGTCATCAGTTTTTTTTCTCTTTTCTATGCATGTAACGGTAAACACTTTCGTCTTTTTCTGCCTCCTAAACTCGGTCGTATAACTCCGACTGATTTACATCTCGACGGCCGGTTTACTCAGTCGCCATATCGGGACTAGACCGAGTCAAGAAACCGGTCAACCGAGTGCGGTTGGGCACCACTGCGAGTAGCCTAATGATAATTTTTGGACAGATAGATATTACTTTAGATCTTCTGTTCACAGAGGGTCGAGCCTGCAACAATGTTCGTGGATGACATTAAACTCTCTGTCTATAATGTTACGAGGGTCCCCTTATATACAATGGCGTAGCCATGTGGGTTGTAGGTTGGGTCACGGCTCACCGACAAACCTTTGAAATCATGCATATATAATGTAGTTTAAAGTGTGATTTATTAGCATATATTAAAATTTGGCCAACTTATATTTATTTTACATAGTTATACATGATATTTTTATTTTGGCCCACCCAAAATAAATTCCTGACTACCTCCTGCTTATATATAAGAAAGAATATATCCAGATTAGATAACAACCTGTCCTTGGCAGAAAAAATCAAAATATATATAGGCCAAAGGTTAGTTTGCGTATATTCATCCACTTTCCTTAGTTTATGATTGACCATTATGCATATGTGTGACATACTGACATTAATTAAATTAACACTCAAGGGACATAAAATTCTTGCTAAAAAAAGGGACATAAAATTAGGAATGCTACGTATTCTATGCTTGTTTTTTTTGTCTCGTATCATTTACGTTGTGAACGCCTTAAGGGCGAGCTAGAACTTTTATTTTGGAAGGGCAAAAAATATGAATAAGTACTCCCTTTGTTATATTAAGTGAAAAGAGGATTATTTTTTATTATTGGCAATGCAACAGGAGGATGTAAAACTGATGGATTATATAGGTCTCGACGCTTTCAGATTTTCCATCTCTTGGCCTCGAGTGTTGCCTCGTAAGTAACCGCTTTACGAGGTTCTATGATCACTGTTGATAACTAGCTTTGGTTGATTATTCTTGAAATAAATAGGACATTGTATCATTTTGATTTGGATTGGTTTCAGGTGGAAAACTAAGTGGGGGTATAAACAAAGAGGGGATAGCCTTCTACAATAATCTCATAAATGAACTCATCTCCAAAGGCATCAAACCATTTGTCACAATCTTCCATTGGGATCTTCCTCAAGATTTACAAGATGAGTATGGTGGATTTTTACACCCCCAAATTACGTAAGCTACCGTATTCTTTTCATCTTACATATAAGTGTATATACTATGAAGCCTCTTGTTGAACGTTTTAGTTACATTCGCTCATTGTTCTTGTAGGAAGGACTTTCAAGACTTTGCGGAATTGTGCTTCAAGGAGTTTGGGGATCGAGTGAAGCATTGGATTACGATGAACGAACCATATATTTTCATCGTTAATGGTTATGAAAGTGGAGGTTTTGCACCCGGACGTTGTTCTTCATGGATGAATAACAGTTGCCCTGCTGGTGATTCTGCCACCGAGCCTTATATAGTTGCACATAACATGCTTCTTTCTCATGCTCTTACTGTTAAACTGTACAAGCAAAAATACCAGGTAACAAATTCATATGTTTATGTTAAATACTAACTTTTGGTTAGAATGCAACATTATTTAATTGGTGCACTTGCATATATGTAGACTTCTCAAAAGGGTGTGATTGGTATAACTCTTGTATCCAGCTGGTTTGTCGCATTTTCACCTAGCGATGCCAATAAAAAAGCAGCACAACGAGCCTTTGATTTCATGTTAGGATGGTAAGTTATGTGTCTTACATTGCTTTTTGTACCGCATTCACTTTTCATAATCAACCAATTATAAGTGTTACGTCCTTGTTAATTTGTAAATATAGGTATATGGATCCTTTAGCATTTGGTGAGTACCCTCAAATCATCCGCACCATAGTGCAAAAGAGATTGCCAAAATTTACTGCTGAGGAAGCAAAACTGGTTAAAGGATCATATGATTTCATTGGTATTAATTACTACACTGCGAATTATGCTGCCAATCCTAACAATCCTCCTAACACCGTCAATCATAGTCCTTCCTCCGATTCTCAACTTAATCTTACATGTAAGTTCTAAAGTCACTAACGAGTAAAGAGAAAAGTTAGGATCCATTAAGTAGCTTATCACTTGTTAAAAGCATGAAAAAGGTACTGATTCACAACTTTGTTTTTGTAACAGCAATAAGAAATGGAAGACCTATTGGTGCGCCGGTAAGTCCATTTATCGTTCTTAAACATAATAATAGTGCACAAATAATTTACTTAGGGTTTTGATCAATGAAGTACCCATATTTTGCAGACAGGGGTGAGTATTTTCTATGTTTATCCAAAAGGTCTACGTGACCTTCTTGTCTATATGAAGGAGAAGTACAACAGTCCAACCATATATATAACAGAAAACGGTATACTGAAACAATTGAATATAATGACCGTCTCCCTAAATAAAGATATTAGCGAAAACCCAAGATAACTGTTTTTTTTGTTAATTCTGTTGCAGGAATTGGTGACATCGACAATGGAATAGTGAAGCAAGGCATAAACGATACAGAAAGAATCAGTTTCTATTATCGACATATATTGGCTATTAAGGATGCTATTGAGTGAGTTCTTATTTTTTATGTCTTTCTTTTAGTAGCTATATGTATGCTACTCATAGATTTTGAGTCTTGACACATAAACTATTGCAGGAAAGGTGTAAATGTGAAGGGTTTTTTCCCGTGGACATTTCTTGACACATTCGAATGGGGTTCTGGATACACTCAAAGGTTTGGGCTTAATTATGTCGATTACAAAGATGGCCTAAAACGATACCCTAAACAATCGGCTATGTGGTTTAAGAAATTTTTGGGTGTTCATTGAAGTGTGCTTCGAGGGAAGTTTTGAGTAAAATTCTATCATTGTGTGAAGTGTCTCTTTATTAGAATAAGCTAATGTGATACATTTGCATTATACATTGACGCTGGTTTCAAGTTTGTTCATCAATAAGATATGTTCAGTGTTCTAGTTTGATGTCCATCGATATCTCTTATATATGCAGGCAAGCATTTAAACTCGATTCATTTAAACTCGATTCATTATTTGCTTCGAGAAAGTTACACTCACAGAGAAACACAAAATTAAACTTGCTTGTATTGGTTGCTAAACTCGCTTGATTTGAAGTGTGACGCTTGATTACGAAAACTATTCTGGCTGGAAAAGACAAACTAAACTCGCTGAAGTTGTGAGTTATAAACTCGAACAAAGAACAATCTAAACTCGTTTAATATCAAAGAACTATTCTCGTTTGATATTGAACTCCCAAAGCAGATTTGATAAATAACAGCAAGCTAATGAAAGTTAACTAAGCCTAACAATAGTCAAGAGTATCATGCATGTTGTATTTTGAAAACAAACTAGGAGATAGAAATTTTATAAACCAGCACGCTTAAATTCAGTGCTCAACTCGCATGAATTGTACTGATCAACTCGGTTGATTCTATAACGCTCTGTTCTCGAGTTCTTTTTTAAAGGAACATAAGGGGATGGGTTAGGAAGGGGAGAGGAAGGGATCATATGAGGAAGAAAGCATGTATCTTAATTTGTGTTCTTGAGTTTATGTTTTTAGTTAAAGAAGAAAGGAAAAGAAACATAACATAATTACTAAATTACCCTCAAACTAACACTATGCAGTATCTTAGACCATATGCTTCTAACATGTTTTATGCGTTATAATGACTATCTATCTATAAAAAAGCCATCAAAATCGTTAGAATAATAGATGACAAACAAGAATACATCAAGCCTGTATATATGATAAGATAATAAATGAAGGTTGACTAAACCAGACATGAAACCGTAACAATGTATATAGCATCATCTGTTTTCAAAATAGGAAAACAAAAACAAAATCAAGTACATACTGTGGGTCTGTAACAAACTAGAACAAAATTAGAAATTATCCATGAAACTTCTAAGTGTAATGAACCATAACTAGAGAACTGAGGGACGAAAATAATGTAAACATGCATGAGGTCATTAGCATCAAGATAAGAATCCATATCAACAAGTTATACTGATGGAGTGGGTAAAAAAATAAGGGTATAAAAAAATAAGAACCATGCTGTGATTTTGACAACCAGATTAAACTGATGGAGTGGGTAAAAAAATGAGGGTATAAATGTAAATTAATAAAATCTTATGATGTTTATTACTTGTTCCCTTCCTAATCATCCCAAAAATCACATAAAAGGTTACACCTTCCATTCCTTTCCTCTTCCAGTCCTCTCCTTTTCCTTCTTAAAAAAACTTGAGAACACAAAAAAATTATAATTTCCTTTCCCATCCTTTTCTATTCCTTTAAAAAAAAATTTGAGAACAGAGTGTAAATGAAACTCGCATGTTCTATCTTCCTGTTTTAAAGCTAACTACAAACAGAGACGAAGCCAGGACAAAATGTAACCGGGTGCACAAAATATTTTGAACTGTAATATAACAGATGGAAAAAATGAATTAAAACGAAGAGTAGAAACACGTTCCAATCGACTGGGTGCATTTATGATGCATTTAGGAAAAATCGATGTTTTCTTCACAAATTAACACTACACGGAAAAAATCCATAGGGGTCACGGGCACACTAGTACACAAAATGCTTATTTGGAACGGTTTAAAAGGCTTTTAGGAACGTTTAAAATTCCGTTCCGTATGTGACAGTTCCAAAAAATAAAAACCATTTTGGAGCGGTTTAAAAACCGTTCCTAAAGAGATATTATTTGGAACGCTTTCTATACAAACGTTCCAGATTGCTAGTTAAAAGAAGTGGGAATATGAGATATTCTGGAACGTTTTTCACTTCTAGTGTTCCAAATGCCATTCATCTTTTGGAACAATTCCACACACAACCGTTCCAGTGTTAATCAAAACTATTCCCATTTCTGTTTTGACCCATTTCCACAGCAGAATTTTTCAGCCAAAATCGGCTATTCCATTTCTGCAACAACGCATAACTAATTGTGTTCCAAAACCATATCGACTAATGCAAATATCTTATAAACAATGATATTAAGTCAACAATCCTCAACATGAAATTCATCCTTTACAAGTAAAAACTGTCTAAATTCTGATTAGCCAATTCCATCTATTACAACTAAACTTTTTTCCAAAATCTAACTAAGACACACATCATTGCAGCAGAAGATAATAATGCTTCAAAAACCACCACTAACGAACTTGGTTGGATGACTTTGCTACACATCTACAATACAAACATAAAAATATAATTCAGAAATCAAAATGACAATTATATCTATTACATTCTGATACTGTTTTCATTCTCCTATCCTAGTTAAAGACATAGCAATAACATACCAAAATAGTTAAGAACCACAGTGATACACGAATCTTATTGCAATCTGCAACATCAAACGCATCCTGCAAATAACCAAAAATATATCAACCCCACAAACCAACGAGCTTTACAAGATAGTAATATGCTACATACTAGAACGTAAAAGCTCGTATGTCAATAATTGACATATAATCGCAGAAATTTATAAAAGCTAATTGCTTACTCACCTGCAAGCTCTGTTGAGTATTCTCGAATATATCCTTGACAAAACCCTCATTTTCCAAGTTCAATAATCCAATCTGAACACCAAAAACCGAAAAAGAGAATCAGTAACATCTTACGACAAGCCTTACCGTTGATACTCTGCATATAATGGTAAATTAACGATTGGCCGATTATGAATTACAGTAATGCACTACCCAATTCATCATACACAGCAATCATCTTTAAAAAATTTGTGCAATAACAATAACTTTTATGCAATAACAATAACTTTTATGCAATAATATAACTACATATTGACATGTAAAGTGTCAACATGTTACCACATAGTTAATAAAAAGTTACACTTATAACACAAAACTTTAAAAATGACTACTCCTTACGATGATTATGGTAGGGCATTACGATAATTAGTAATCCACCTATAGTTCATTACCATTTTACGCAAACACAAAAAAAGATAATACAACACACAAAACTAATGGAAAAATATAAACCGAATACTAATTATCGTAACGCGTTTCCAAAATTATCATAAACAACAATCACCTTTCATATTTTGTACACTAATGGTAACTTTTTGTGCATTTATCCAATTACATGTTAACATGTATTCGGAAAAAAGTTACTATGGTTACACAGAACTCACAAAGGCGATTCCAGCTTATGATAATTTTGACAACGCGTTACAATAATTAGTAATTAGCTTATATTTTTTCACTAATTTGAGTGTGTTGTATTATGTTTTTTTTTGTGTTTGAATAAAATGATAATGAACTATATACGCCGATTACTATATTGAAAGGCAATCACTGCGTATGATAATTACACGTTATGATAATTTACATAAAACCAATTCACACGAAAACAACTAACATAAAACATACCAATGTCCCATACAAAGGGATCTAATGAGGCAGTTGCTCATCACAGTGAAGCAAAAACTACATAAAAAACAAGAATAATCATTAGTAACTAATAATAACTAACATTAACTAGTAATTAACGAATAGTAATTAATTAATTACAGTTTGGATTTCATCTTGCGAATGCTCCAATTCACGTCTCACATCACCAAAACAAACATCCTGCAATCAATTAAATAAACAAACTTAGGGTTTCAAAATTGATAGTGAAAAAATTAAGGGTTTTTAAAATTGAAAAGTGAGTTTTCTTTATTTTGTGTTTAATTTCAATACCCAGAATTCAGTTTTTTAAAATTAGGTTTTATATTTTATAAAATTAAAAAAATTACAAGGTGGTCTTTGTAATCGACGGTTGAGCGGGTGCCGTACTCCGGTGACTTTTCGCCGATTCGGAGGATTAAAGATCTAATAATAAAAGTTATATTATTTAATGATGCAATATTAAACTTTTATTTTGTATGAAACTTTCATGGAAATTTATTTGTTTCTCGCAAAAGACTAATTTCAATTAATTAAATATAAATTTTAAAAAAATAAAGGAAAATGGTAGTACCAGGAGAGGAGGAAGACGTGAGATCGGAATCGAGATTGATTTGATTAAGGATTCAATGGTTTTGGTGTGGCTGCTATAGCAGATACAGATAAGGGTTTTTGGGGAGATGTGAAAGTAGGTGGAAAATGTGTAGAGGGAGGGAAATGAAAAAGGCTTTGGAGCGCTTTTTAGTCAAATCGCTCTGAATAAACGAAATATTTTCGCTTTCGGAAACGGTTTTTAACAGATGCGTTCCTAATAATCGAAATATTTTGGCGCCTAACCAAAAAAAGCCGCTTTGATTCGAACATTTCACGAAAATTTTCATATCAGGGGTGTTTGGAAAAGATTCCTATACCGGGTTGAGCATTGATTTATAACCAAACCGGATCGTACAAAACTGAAAACTACAATATAAAATCGAAAAAAATCGGTTCGGTTTCAATCAATTCGGCTCATTTCAGTTTATCGATTCGCTTCAGTTTTCATTTAGTTTTGCTCATGTTGGCTACATCTTACTTCACATTGGTAATTAAACAAGCGCGAGGTATATAAATAATATTACAAAACTTATAACGTATAATGCCCAGTCGAACCATTTGGCCCGACCCACGCTCACTAGCCGCATCCGACACATCACAAATGTGTTAGAACACCGACATTAGGCCAATGGGCTTAGTGGAAGGTGGGCCACACGCGGTTTCAAGTAGGCTGCGCCAAAGCCGTACATGGTTCTTGGCACGCATGTTTCGGGATGTTCATAGTCTAATAAGGAATATGATCCGCCCAAAGTAGGAAAGAATATATTATCCTTATTTGGATATATGGATCACTAGTATATCTCCTATTCTTGGCCCGCATGTTTCGGGAACCCTAATTGGGATTCACCGTACATAAAAGGATCCCACATTGTTCCATTCGATGTGCGATATTCTCACTAATAATCCCTAATCGATTACAAACCCTAAATCGATTACTTACTCTCACGCCAGAGTTAATTCATGGGAAACAATCCCACGATAAGCTTAACGGTGTTTTATCATTGTACAGGATCCTCAACAAATTCACTTGGTGTAGAATCCTGAGCCTAAGACACTAAAATTACTCTTGACTCGTGTGAGACAAGGCTAATCCAACTTTTGTATCAACAAGTTGGCGCCATCCATGAGACCCTACACTAATACTCCACAATGACTAAGGCGACACAATGGCCTTCTCACCATCATATCTCGACGGGAAAGAAAGGACATAATAATGAGACCCCTGATTTCTCTGACCTCAATTATGCGCGAAAAGCAAAACTTTCGACAAGGAAGTACCCATGGGAATTCAAGCGTCCGCAACACTGTAGGGAAACAGTCACCACTTGTGACAACTCTAAAACCAGTGATGCCACTGTAGCAGTCGGTACCATCACTACGGCACCGCCACCATAAACGGCTTCACCACAACTAGAGGGGCAATCATAGAAATTCCCCATCGCCCAAGCTAAGACGCATCGTAAATCCGGGTGGCTGGTGCATTTAAAATGTCTTTGTAAGACGACCATGAAGAAATGTGTTATTCACGTCTAACAAGTACGTAAGTCTGATTGTGATGAGAACTTTATATTCGTCACACATAGCTTTTACAATTCCGACTTTAGAACGTGTCACCATAGGATGTTGTTAGGCGGGTGATGGTGGTGGTGGTGGTGGCGATGGTGAGGGTGCTGATGGCGATGATGACAATGGTGGTGGTGGAGTGTTTGGTGGTGGTGTTGTAGGTGTTGTAGGTTTACATTATAAGACTGATATATGAAAACCTACGGTATAACATTCTTTATATAATAGAATTTCTAGACTTATAATGGAAACTAAACAACAACTAAATCTTCTATTCTTGTAATATATTTTCTACAAGTTTGTCCACCAGCTTGTAGAATTTTTCAATGTTAGATTTAGTCCTTGCCTTTTGGTTTTAACATATCAACTCATAATTTCGACCAAACAAGAGCTAGGTGTGGTAAGTAGGCGAAGTTCAATAGGGGAGGTGTCGAGATTATCATATAGGAATTGACACGAGGGGGTTGAGTTGGAGTCATGGAACCAAAGGGAAAGACAGATTCATAAAATGTGACATGACGAGAAATGATGATTTTGTTGGGGTGTAGATCAAGGAAGTGATACATGCGATAATTAAAAGGGTACCCAAGAAAGATAGATGGTGTGGTACGAGGGGCGAGCTTATGTGGTGGAAAGGCGTACGAGTTTGACGGGTGTGATAATCTTGTATAGTGAAATACCTTTTCAACACTAGCAGTACAAACCACCATTAGCGGTACAAACCACCATTAGCGGTACAAACCACCATTAGCGGAACCACCATCAAGTGGCCTAGTGGTAAGGTCCTTGACTCTCAAAGGAGAGGTCAGGGGTTCAAACCTCACTAGGTGTAACACCCCATTTTGATAAATGGAATGTCACGCGTAATTATGGCGTGTCATCAAAGCATGCAAGGATAAATGTCTAAAACATTACATGACCATAGGGTAAACCGGAATCAAACATCGGTCTCCAAACATAAGCTCAAATATATGAAGGAAAAAGGAGAAGTCTATGGCAGCTTCCATCCTATGCAGGTCCTCAAAAATGCTCGAGTCCGTCCTTGGGTACTTGCCGTTTTGGGACATGGAAAGGAAAGTAACGACTGAGCATAACGCTCAGTGCACGGATATACAAGCATGAAATGAATAATATAAGTATGAATAACATATAGTAGCGGAAATGTATATGTCCTGGAAAACCTGGTTATTTCTTAGTAAAACTGGTTTTATAGTTTGAAAAGCCTTATGTCTATCTTATGAAAACTGTTTAACATATTTTACCATTAGCCAATATAGGTCATGAAAATCCACCGTGCATGAATAATTGGAGGGGTGACCTCATCATGCAAATTAGAGGGGCTGCCTCTAATTTAATATATTGGTTTTGGGTTAGGAGGGATCATCTCCTTGTGAAGGATGCAAGGCACACACCACATAACATGTAACTAGGATGCACCCATACGCCCCACATGATAAATATAATAATATGGCCAAAAGCTGAAGGGACGCCACGAGCAATCACTCCGCCGTGGGGAAGTCATAACACCAGTGTCTCTAGTGTTATGGTTATGGTACCTCTATAACTAGGTGAAACTGGTCATGCATGTATATGGCTATAGGTATTCCAAATTAAACTGACAGCCAAACACCCCTTAACTGCTTGATGGTTGTTATTACTATCTGAACTAGTGTCTTGCTAGTCATCAGATACCAAAATAAAAGAACTTTTATCAATTAGTAATTCACTATGTTGTTACAAACACATATACTTATACATAAAAACCATGCTTAATCAAATGCCCATCGATTACACTAGTATTGTTAAACTTTACACACGTTTTTACAATCTTTACAAGGACACCAAATATATCGAGCTCCACTACTCGCTCGATTAATTTCAGCAAACGTAATAAACGTTTGCACACCCTTTATATATTATGGGGTAGGACATGAAATATTGTACATTTAGGCGATCCATATGAAAAAAATAAATAAAAATCATAAAATATATAAATAGAGCAAATTTTGTGTGTCTAAGCCACTTTTTGAATACTTCAAAACAAAATCATGAAATATAATAAATAGAGTAAATATGGTCACGGTTTGTTTCTAACCCACTTTTTGAATACTTCGTTTCATATGCATATATGATTTAACGAATTTACTATTTAAGAAAAAATCGGCAACATAACATTTCCCTTCAACTACCCAAGAACGCATAAACCCAAAGGAGTAAAAGAGAACTGTTATCAATATTTTCTTGTAATCGTGTTAAATCATATACTCATCTTAGATGAAACGAGATATTAAAAAAGCAGTCACAAAAATGGAGACTTTGCAAAAACTAATCTCTATTAGATTAATTTTGCACGGGTATAAATTGTATGACACATGACTTACAAAACTAATGAGTACTTCCAAAACTAATCTTTTTTAGATTAATTTTAAACGGGTATAAATCTTATGACATACGACTTACAAAACTAATGAGAACCAAAATGTATAAATGCGAACTAGGGGTGAGCATCGGGACGAAATCGACCCGTCTCGACCCGATCCTGATTCATCCGAAACCAAAATTGTGGAAAACTCAAACCGAATCCCGACCCGATTTAATCCCGAGTCCCAAACCGAACCGAGTTAGGCCCGAGTTACTCCCGGTTTGTATGGTTTCTTTGTGCGATCCCGATTTAATCCTGAGTTCCCACCCGAACCGAGTCCCGACATTATTGAAAACTCATCCCGAGTCCCAAACCGAATTTAGTCGGTTTGTGTCGGTCGTCCTTTTTGGGTCTGTTTCTGTCGGTTTTCGGTTGTCGGTCGGTTTTGCTCACCTTAATGCGAACATACACGAAAGCAATTTATGACATTTGTATAATAAATAAATAGAAGTTAAAGAAGATTTTGAAGCAGTAATGAATGTAAGTTAATGAATACGTTTTGAAATTTAATGTGATAGAGATTTGATAAAATGGATGAAAATGAGTTGTGTGAGTTTGGAAAAGTTTTGTATATATCGTTTCATCCAATTGTGGAAAATTGAGATTTCTTTCAGGAACAGTTGTTAAAAAAAACGTTCCAAACAATACTACTACTTTTCTGGAACATTTTCTTCCAAACCGTTCCAAACAAGTGAACAACAGTACCGTTGTGAGCTGAGAAAATTTAATATGATATTTCTTTCAGGAACGATTGCAAAGAAAAGCGTTCCTAATAACAATGATAGCATTTTCAGGAACGTTTTCTTCAAAACCGTTCCAAACAATATTACTTTTGGAACGTTTTATCTCTGCCTTGGTTTATAAATGTATTTTCAGGAGCATTTTATTAAATAACCGTTCCCAAATGTCATAAAAACAATTTTTTCTGTAGTAGTGGTACCCGCGGGAACCCCTGGCTCCGTCCCTGACTACAAACTTAAATTCAGTGCTCAACTCGCATGAATTATACTGTCAGTTTGTGTACGTTTCATCATTTCCATCATCTATTGTTTCAGTTTTGACTAATCTCTATCTCTTAAATCAGTAATTTAAAAGAAGAACGAGCTAGGGCAATGACTTTAATGGCCCGATCAGTCTCTAATCGAACATTGTTTTCTCCTGATTTTGTATTCGGAGCTGCATCATCATCTTACCAAGTAAACTGTATAAGTTATATTAGTTTCGATCCAATCTGGCTCTCTTTAAAATGATGGTAGTCGGGTTAAACATTTTTGTCCTTTTCTGCCTCCTAAACTTGGTCGTACCCCGACTGATTTACATCTCGACAGCCGGTTTACTCGTTCGCCACATCGGAACGAGACCGAGCCAAGAAATCAGTCGACCGAGTGCGATTGCGCACTACTGCGAGTAGCCTAATGATAATTTTCGGACAGATAGATTTAACTTTAGATCTACTGTTCACATAGGGTCGAGCCTGCACCAACGCTCGTGGATGACATTAAACTCTCCTGTCTACAAAAACCACGTCATCTCAGCTTTGTTTCTCTACTACCTACAAACAATTTTCTTTTTCACATCAAAACAACCTTTCTTATGCATGTAAGGTTAAACATTTTCGTCTTTTTCTGCCTCCTAAACTCAGCTCGCTACGACCCGCCGACTGATTTACACCTCGACGATCGGTTTACTCGATCGCCACATCGGGACGACCGAGTCAAGAAATCGGTCGACCGAGTGCGATTGGGCACCACTGCGAGTAGCCTAATGATAATTTTCGGACAGCTAGATACTTTCTAAGAAAAAATTTCGGACAGCTAGATATTACTTTAGATCTACTGTTCGCATAGGGTCGAGCCTGCACCAATGTTCATGGATGACATTAAACTCTTTGTCTATAATGTTACGAGGGTCCCCTTATCTTATCTTATCTTATCTTATCTTACTTCTTACTATATTATAAAGCATTTGGGACTTTTGTAACAAACTTTTTTTGGCTGAATTTTAAGACTTTTTCACTTAATATATGAATCAAGTTGTTAAATATATATCTTCCTCTTAACAACCTTTTGTAACAACTTTTTGTAACAAACTTTTGTAACAATATATTAAAATAACATCTTTAATTTTGAGATAAAATATTATTTTCATAATCTAAATTCATCATATTTTCTAAAATTTTGTGCTTTTTAATTCAATATCAATTTCGTTAAATTTTATTAACTTTTTTTATTTCCTTTTTTAGCGGGTTTATTTTGCTTTAACTTTTTTATCATTTTAAATTAATGTAAATACGAATTTGATAGGTAAAATAGTAACATTTGTTTGCTTCAAAAATCGTCATTAAGTACTCGCCGCCGCTTTGCGCGGGCATTGTACTAGTATATAAGAAAGAATATATCTAGATTGGATACCTGTCGTTGGCAGAAAAAATATAGACGCCAAGGTTTGTCTGCGTATGTTCATCCACTTTCCTTAGTTTATGATTGACCATTATGTGTGACATACTGACATTAAATTAACACTCAAGGGACATAAAATTAGGAACGCTACGTATTTTATGCTTGTTCTTTTGCCTCGAATCATTTACGTTGATGAACGCCGTAAGGATACATTACACGGAACTTTTATTTTTGAAGGGCAAACAATACGCATCTTAATACACTTCTTGGATTTTGGGAGGGCTAGAAGCTAGTATATGATTTCTATAAGAATTTATAAAATAAAGAAGAGATTGAATATTAATTCAAAAACCAAAAACCTCCCACTGCAAAGCAGATGAAGATCTATTATCTAATTGATAATAATCTTATAATACCATAATAGAAAATACAAGATTAAGATGATCTCCATCTCTAAGACCAGATCAAACACTAACTATGTGAATCGCAATCAGGATCTAAAGTTGCAAAACGAAAAGTAAAGTGAATAAAGAATGAGAGCAGGTGAAGCTTATATACTCCAAGCTTTTGACTTTCTAAAGTTGGCGTGTACCGCGTTAAACGAATGAGGAAAATCATCGAAGATCAAAGAGTCATGGTGTCTCCACGGCATAGCGAAAGGAATAGCCCTACGATCGATTAAGAAAAAAATCCTCTTTCCAACCCTTTAAACTCGAGGTGGTTTCGGTCAAACACTTGCCATACTCTCCTGCACCTCTACTTTCAAACAAAAACCAATGACCCTGCTTACAGACTTCGTAGAAAACACGAAACAAGTTCATTGTGCAAGGAATGCTTAAGCTACAATATCTGATCTCAGACATAACAACCCTATTTACACCAATGTGTATCAATTGAGACACAAGCACCTTAAATGACGAATCATATTCAAGAATAAAGTTGAGAATGGAATCCGAAGCCCCCCATGCTCAATGTTTTGTAAATATATACCGATAACAATAGCGGGAAGCATGTCCATAGTCATGTCCGGAACTGGAAGATGAGGACGTAAATCTTTTGGAGTATCATTACTCTTGTATAGTCAGCTTCAACTCATCCTCGGTCATAAGAGGGCGTCGTATGTGCATATCACACTTGGGGTCACGAGTCTTTGAAGCTCCACCCTCCTCTCCCCAGGCTCATCTCTCGCCATCCGGGACACCAAACCAAAGACGAAGACATAGGAAAAAAGAAAACACACCTCCAAAAAAGCAAAAGACACAGCGATATGAATAACAATGGCAGAAAGTGTGATAAAGAAATGAGAGAGGAAAAATATATATAGGGTGGGTGAAGAAACCAAACGACTCCTCTGATAGGAACAATCTACAAGGTAAGATTTAAACCGTAGAAAATCAAGAGTTGTTACACGTTTAATCATCTAGTATAATGGTGAATAGTATGCGACCTTCCAAAAACACGCATGGAGTGTGTGTTCGCCCATAGCAGTTTAAAATATTGTGGCGAGGTCAAAATTAACCCAATAAAAAACCGTCCAACAAAGTGACTATTGAGATTGAGTATTATGTCATCATAGTAAATATGATAACATAATACTGGGGGGACATGTTCCATTTGACCGAAGTCATGACACTTTGACCGAAGACCTGCCACGTAGGAGAGATAAAACCTGACGAGCTCCCGCATATCACGGGAAACACCGTTTTACCCAAAGAACTACGCATTGTCCAGAACTCCGACCCTCTGACCGCCCCCAACTTTATATTGTGCCAAGAATTACGGTCTTATGTACCGCGCCTACTCTAGTGACATGACTAGTCACTCAGGTTTTCTTTTTTTCCAAGTATAAATACCTCGCCAAATTTATTGCATACAACAGCAGACAGTACACTAGCATTTAACTCATACTTAATACTATTACTCTGACATTCCAAGTCGGATACCACTCCGGTATTAGTTACTTACTCTCACGATGGAGCTTGGTCTCGGGGTCAAACCTAGGAGGAGGCTAACGTGCGTTGTTTATCCTTTTCAGGGTAGCTTCCAACATACAAGCATCCTACACCTGTGGCCGAAGCACATTCTAAGGTATTTAACTGCCTGCCGGATTTTGTTTCAACTATAAAAAACGGAGATAATGGTCATGTAGGCGAAGAATTTTATCGTAGTTACAAGGTATGGCATATATAGTACATTATATTATTATTGTTTTTCTATATATTCTCATACAAGGTATGGCCAACCATATTCTATAAAGTAGCCTCACAAGGGTTTTGAGTACCCTTACTCCTACTGATAGTAATTTTTTCTTGATCTTAGACTTCTATTGAATCTTTTTGCCATGCTCTAGGTGCTCCATACCTGCTAGCTCTTGAATCATGTTTTCATCAGATTTGCAATACAAATATATCTTTAATCTAACTTCCTTTTGTTTAACTAGTTAAAACTACCCATATGACAAATGTAAATGATTAATTTTTAATGGTGGCAATGCAACAGGAGGATGTGAAACTGGTGTATTTTATAGGCCTTGACGCTTTTAGTGTTGCCATGTAAGTAACTGCATTACGACGAGGTTCTATATGTAATCACAGTCCTAACCAGCTTTATGTGTTTATTCTTGAAGTAAATAAAACCTTGTAACATTTTGATTTGTAGTGGAATGAGAATGAAAACTAAGTGGATGTATAAACAAAGAAGGGATAGCTTTCTAAATCATCTCATAAATGAACTCCTCTAAATAATGTGTCAAACCATTTGCCATAACTTTCCACTAGGATCTTCCTCAAGCTTTACAAGATGAGTACGGTGGCTTTTTACACCCCCAAATTAAGTAAGTTTGCCAAATTTTTTACTTCAAACTACATACGGGCCAGCAAGTGTTGTTTGAGTATGTTTTAACTAAATTTGCTCATTAATCTTGCAAGAAGGACTTTCAAGACTTTGCGGAATTGTGCTTCAAGGAATTTGGGAATCGAGTGAAGCATTGGGTTAGGATGAACGAGCCATATGTTTTCATTAGTAATGGTTATGAAAGTGCAACTTTTTGTTGGAAATAATCTTGAACTTGAATCGAAATAAACAAAAAAAAATTATTTGAATCACAATATACCAAAATACTATCTTTATATTAATAAACTTTTCAAATGTGTATGAATACAAATATATGTTCTATATATATAAAACGAAAGGGTGCGAATAAACATTGTGATGGTTTGGTTGAACCATTGTGTCCCTTCCTTATGTAATTGTCATTCTAACTGTTTTAACTAACTATAATACATATTAGGTACTCTAACTTTACGTTTATAACATTATTGATCCAACATTCTCCCCCTTAATGTCATAGACGTCAATCGAGTATACTTCCCTTGACTTCACAACGATGTTGGTTCATTGTCAGATTCATAAATAAGATTAGACTCTTCTTGCTTGTTTTTATTATATTTCCACTTCGTACATTCCCTCTCAAAATGGCCAAAGTCACCACATTCATAAATCTAATAATATAAATTTAAGACTTGTAGAAAACACATCAATACTCTTCTTCACTGCCTTAGTAATAAAAGTACCTCATGAGATCAGTTTGGAAGCAACATTGCCACTGGTCTTATATGTTTGTCTACATATAAGAAATTTAATTTAGTCATATGATCTTTGATGCTATGGTTAAGAATGTAGTAGGACATCATAAGTTTTTTTATGTATCTTAGATACATTCAAGCCATTGTTCAAAGTATGGAACGCCCACATGCAATCATAAGAGGGAATATGCTAGTATTGCTCTTCTCATAAGTGTTTTGGACAAATAACAAGTGTAACTAGAAGGTGGAAAGCTGTGAAAACCACGGTTTTGAGGTTCATCACTTAGTTTTATTGTGTGTGTGTTTTGTGGAATTATGTGCCTTTATATGTCTATGTGATTATTTGGTGTGATTAGAGTGTGATTTGGACATCGTTTACGGGTACGAGGTATGCTGTAAGTGAAACGATGTGTGGTTATTTCATGTTATTGAGCTCACATGGTAGTGACTATAGAATTAAATGGTGTTATTTCGAGATTTTATATATACGTGTATGTATTGTAGTTAATTGTATATTTACGATACGAGGGTTTAGCGTAGAGGTCTCGGGCTTGGGATTAAGTGTCGGGAATATATTATGGGTTAGTTTTAAGTTATTTTAGACTTAGTTATGAAGCCACTAACTTATTTTAAGACTTTTCATAAAATTATTAATGTTGCGTATTTTACGGTAATCGCGTAAAAATGACTAGTTTTGCGGTTTTAACGTTTTGGAGACTTTAGAGGCTGAAATAAATTAAGATAATTTAAGGTAATGTTAATTATACTATCTACGATAATAAAAAATAAAAAAAGTAAAAGGTCGGCATAAACCAACGGTAGAAAAGAAAAAGGTAAAAAAAAGAAAAACGGTAATTTGTTTTGGGCTAGGATTTGTTCTATTAAACTATAAAAAGGCTTTTGGTAAAAAAATAAAACACATAAAACTCCACATGAAGAAAAAAAGATGCGACTGAATGTTGGGATTTAGGGTTTTCAAGAAGTTTTTCATCTTCCATTAATTTTAAGGTAAAACCCTTGTTTAATTTTAAGTTTAATCTTAATGTATTCAATTTTAATCAATAGATGATGGATTTGGGATTAGGGTTAATCATGAATCTGCAATTAATCTAATTAAAATGTTTGGATTGATTTGGGCTAAATACTACACATGGAATAGGTGGTTAATTAGACTAATGATGGGAAAATCATTTTTGAAATTAGGGCAGAATTTTGTGTCACTTGTTTTGATCATAACTCGAGTTTGGAAAACATCTAGAAGTCGAATTTAGTTTCCAGTTAAATATAATTGAATAAGATTTTGAATGAAAGAAACGAGAACTTAATTGGAGGTCAGAAAGTGGGGCAAAAGGGGATTACAACAGTCGTGGTCAAAACTGATTTTGGATCAACCTATATACAAATATTATTTTGAGATGGTTAAGGTACTTAGGGATGGGTTGAGGCTTTCATATGGGTATGAGTTCTTGTTTAGATGTTAAATAGAATTCCTCTTTAAGGGATAAGTCATTAGAATAGTCTAAGACTAACTGGTGTTAGCAAACTTTTGACATGTAAAAATCAGAAAATTCTGGATAGGAAAAAGTATATATATATATATATATACATATATATATATATATATATATATATATATATATATATATATATATATATATATATATATATATATATATATATATATATATATATATATATATATATATATATATATATATATATATATATATATATATATATATATATATATATATATATATATATAGAAAACAAATATAAAAGGTCGCTTTCGTAACATATCGAAATTTAGGGTATGAAACAAAAATTAACACAAATGGAGGGGTAAAAACGTAAAAATAATAATAGACGGGGTATACTTTCCCACCACTCATTCTCACTCATTTCCATTTCAGATAAAAACACACACTCACCCTCGAAACCATCGCCTTCCCCATCTTCGATCGCAATCACCAAAAACCTAAATCCGTCACCACTCCATCATCGCAATCCTAACCCTGTCACTACCATTGTTTCTATTTTGTTCAACCTCCATCTTAGATCAGCGGGTCCGCCGGTACCGTCTTGGATCGCCGTTACCGTAATATTCTCCGGTTGCTTTCATCGTTTCCGATCGCCGCCACCATCGTAGATTATCAGATTATGAGAAACCCCTTATATGTATCAGATTTGATTCAAATAGTAAGTTCTCTAATTTTTTGTTATACTTATTTATTGTTTTTTTTTGTTATTTAAGGCTTATATGTGTAAAAATTAAGGATATGGCATAAGTTTGGTGTATATATGATATTAGATTTAAACTTATGTTCGTGATAAATATGGTGCCAGTTTATTAAAGTTGCGCACAAAGTGTTCGATGAAATGTCTGAATGAAATGAGAGCATCTGTTTTAAGACTATCTTAGAGCATATGTTTGTTAGTTTGTTTAGAGCATATCTTTAAATTTTTAATCATGTATTATGAAATCAATTCGTTTTTAGGAATTTGTTGTTAATAAGGCTTTAGGGCGTCGGTTCGTAACTGTATCAAGGCATCAGTTAACACCTGAATTTGGGCATCAAGGTGATTAAAAACTTTGGCGTTAGATATGTATTATATATTCTGATCACACTATAGGCAACAAGCTACAAAGAAAAGGTCTAAATTTAGGAATAGTAGTATCCATCGATATTTGATATTGAATTTATTGTTTTTGTTATACATTTAAGCATTTTAATGTTCAAAAGAAGCACTTATGAGATGCTTCGAAGTAATGTTTAGCATTCTTTTAAATACAACAGAATCTTAGAAACTTATTGAATACTCGTTTTTAAAAAAGAAAATTGCTTGAAAGTAAGGTGGCAATCATAAGCAGAGCCAACGACGCATAAGTTTTATAATTATTATGACTTCAGAAGCTTTATAGTTGGTTATCAGGATTGATAAATCGATATAAATGCCTATCCATACACCTCATATAATTTTATTATTTTGTGCAGGTGTTTGTCATAATAAATTATCTAAAGGTGGAGAGACCAAAGATTGTTGGCCAATACACAGGACCGTATGATTTTGGATTGTCATATTCTTCATTGTTTGTGTATGCAACTTTCTCCTACAGTAATTTTTCGATTTTAGCTCTTGGTTTTCTCTAGATCTCACCCTTATATTAGGGCATCATAGCAAACACGTTTTATGGAATCAGTTTGAAATTGTTTTAGGGCATCATATTTAAACTATCAGGCATAAGTTCACAACTATAAGACACTTCAGGTCTCAAAGACTGACTAATACCATCTTCAAGAATTTATTCGTTGTAAACCTTATTAAGATTTTTGAATAGACCTGATCATGATACAAGATGTAGCAACAACAACAACAAATACGTGGGAAATTTAGTTAAGGGTCATTAGCTTCTTTTTAATTTGGTGCACCCTTACTTTTCTGACAGTAATATGACCATAAAATCAGGCGGCAAGGAGGTTATTGTCACTTATAAAGCATAAGTCGGTCAATTTGCTGTCAAATTATTTTTATGTAACTTTTACTTCTATTTTTCAGTAGGTATATGTTCTTAAAAATAGGTCAGTGAAAGGTTATTTTGTATGGTTAAAAGTTTAGGTGTGGTGTATATTGCGTAATAAAGTTAATTGTATACAATTATTACATTAGATACATATTTGTGTTTAGCGTTATAACTAGCTTAGGCCATATGTTATAGGAAAAATGTCATCTTTTTTGTAATTTATGGCATATGTTTTGATATAATTTAGGGCGTATGTTTGCATATAATTTAGGGCGTATGTTTGGATATAATTTAGGGCGTATGTTTGGATAAAATTTAGGGCATCTGTTTCGCGTGTCAAGTCAATCGTCTCAAATGATATCTTCCAGATAAAAGGTAATATTGATTCACAAGGTTCTTCTTTAGCGTATGAGTTATTTCATTCCCGTGTTCCGTTCTTTTGCCTAAGGCGCCCTTTTTTCCTGCCTTGCCTACTCTCACCATCCCACCTTAGTCCACAGTTAATAGGTCAGAAAGTTACTGGCAGAAAATACCGAATGTTGACAGTTTTTTGGTGAACTCAAAATATTTTTATCTCGTCTTAATTTTTATTATTTTTCTTAAATGGCCTTTTTTCGTCCAAATGGTTAGATGTTATCGTTGTTTTTATGTAAATCTGTGTTTTTGATGGTCTAGGTAGAGAGATGCGAGAAAGAAAATAGAAGAAAATCAAACATATTAATGACCAAGTTGTATCTTCAGAATGTATGTTCTTGTTTAAATCGGGCCAAAAAGCTTATAATGGTACGAAGCAAGTAGTACATTCATCGCATCATGAGTATTACTTCCCAACTAAGAGAATTCCAGGCACTGTCGTCAATAAATAGCAATCCTCCGCTCCCTGTCATCTTAAATCCTAATAAACACCAACCTAACGCCCTCAAATCTAGGACGGATCTGAGTAAGCTGTCCTGCCCTTCACAGCAGATTCTTGAATCTTCATTTAACAACCGTCAAGTTCAAGCTATAAGTGGAGTTAGCTTAAGAAATGATCATGATCTATCCTTATACAGGGTCCTCTAGGTACTCATACATATACACCCTTTTCTAAGCTTTCACGAGACCTGTGATCTAATTTGGATAATGTATTAGTATTTTTATATCAGGTACTGGGAAGACGCGGACAATTGTAGCTATTGTCAGTGCTTTGCTTTCATTAGTCGGCATTAATGCCGCTACAAGGAGATCTAGCAATCCTTCTACTCATTTGAATAGAGTGCAACAGATGAGTCAGTCTGCTGCATTCGCAAGGGCTTGGCAGGATGCAGCTTTGTGTTATTGTGTTGTCGTGCATCGATGAAAACGAGTGTGTAGGGAATGTTGTTTGGTCAAAGTGCCGATTACAGGAAAATTTGGTTGCACTTGAAGCCGAATAGATGCGAGAAGTGGGTAAAGATGCTGGAAATATGTTTGGATTATTGGATTCACTCTAGGATATAAAGTGCAGTTCTTTTGTCATATGTTGATATGCTTTTGTTTTGGCTTGAAGTCGAACCAAGCAGTTATGTTTCTATAAATTAATAGTTTATGATCTTTTTTGTAGAAGAGAATAGGCTTGTTAATGTCCTGGTATTCTTATAGTTCCAAACTAGTTGGATCCATTTGTATGATCCAGTTGGTTAGAAAAATCCTACCAATACAAAAAATTCAAACAAATAAAAAAATGAAGAAAAAGTCAACTCCAATCATCAGACCAAAACCATGAAATACATAAGCGGTAACAAAAAAATGGTAATAAAAAGAAAACGGTAACAAAAACAACGGTAAAAAAACGGTAACAGGCAAAAATGAAATACGTCGAAGAACAAAAATACACAAACACTCTGTCAAAATAAAAAAAATAAAAGAATACAAGAATGAAAAATATAACTTTTACCCCAAAGTTTGTAACATTTTCAAAACAGCCCTTGTAGTTTGGGCAGAAAGAAAAAAAAGGGTGGGGAATCATGTTTTCTAGGTTTTTTTTGAGATGTTGTTTTCTAATGATCCCCCCTATATATATATATATATATATATTTATATATATATATATATATATATATATATATATATATATATATATATATATATATATATATATATATATATATATATATATATATATATATATATATACTAGTTGCAAAACCCGCCCGATGGGCGGGTATGTCGTCTAATTTTTGTTTATCTTTTTCTGTATATCCAAATAGTAGTTTTAGAAATTATAGTTTTTATAAATTGTATAATTGTTTGTCTAATTTTTTATATTTCGATTTGTTTACATAGTTGAGAAAAACTATAAAATTAGTTATATATCTTTACAGGTTTATGAATTTATGATTTTCACCACCACATATGTTTAACAACAAAATTAGTCTTTATACTATATTACTTTTAGTGAACTGAGTAATCGTAAAAAATATAAACATCGAATAAAATGGTTGAAAGGTTTTTTAGTGTACACGATAATGTTAAAAATATAAAAAGAAAAAAAAAACAAATAAATGATGAGCAGGTAAAGCGATTTAGCTAAAGGGTCATACATGTATTTTTGAATACTCCGTACATGTTAAAACATGTTGGGTTGACCTATCGTCCAATCATTGCATTTCCCTTTTGACTCGTTTGTTGGGTGTTGAAAAAGAACCCGACTTGAATACTCGAACCTAAATAAGTCAATTCGGGTCGGGTCATTCAGATGAAAAAACTTATTCAATTCGTGTTGATTCGAATTGATCTGAGTTTTTAATAGGTCAGGTTCGGGTTTATATTTTTTAGCGTTGACCCGAATTGAGCCGACCTGAGTTGATGCGAACCCGACCAACCCTACTCGACTAACACTTTTTACAATAAAATATACTTAAATAAACCACTTTTTAATTTTTTTTACTTATATTCGAATTGACCCGAACCCGAATTGACCCGGCCCGAATTAACACGTCCCTGAATTGACCCAAACCCGAGTGACCCGAGTTCTAACTAAGCTCGAGTTCGGGTATGATATTTTTAGTCTCAACCTGAATTAACACGAACCCGACCGGGTCAACCCGAATCACGCCCTGCTTGCAATAAAATCCAACATGAATCAATGCGTCTTACATAACAGGGAAAATCAATTATTCTAAAGACCAATTTTTTGGTTAAAACATGAATCAATGCGTCTTACATAACAGGGAAAATCAATTATTCTAAAGACCAATTTTTTGGTTAAAAAAATCATCGATTTAACCTAGAAGGATGTTGTCATGTGCTTCTCTAACATACTTTGCATTTGAATGGGTAAATAATGTAACAATTCCTTTGGCGCCAAGACATGTTTGGAAATAAGGGTGGGAATCGGGTCGGGTTGGTCGGGTTCGGGTCGGTTCAAAGTCGTGTCAAAGCTAAAAATAATTTACCCGAACCCGACCTGATTTGAACTTGGGTTAGTCGGGTTTAGGTCTATTCGGGTTGGGTTTAGTCGGGGCGGGTCTAGACGGGTTCGGGTCAACCCGAGTTCGACTAAATTATTAAAAAAAACTATTTTTTTTTACTTTTTTAAAACAATTTATAATAAATTTAAATTTTAAAAATAAAAAAAAAATCGAAAAGATTGTTATTCGAGTTGACCCGAACCCGAATTAAACATAAATATTATACCCGATGTCCGACCCGAATTGAAGTTTCAACCCGAGTAACCCGACCCGGGTCGGAAAAAATGACACCCCTATTTGGAAATAATAATTAATGACACATTTTAAGTCCTTCACATCTACGTTCAACATAAGAATTGGAATTTGAATATTAATACATAATTATATTGGAAGGATATGGCGGCCACCTTATACCTGCATTTCTAAGATCTGAAATGATCGTTATCTATAACTCTATAACAGAGGTAGAAGAAACACATGTTACAAATTTGAACACCTGAAACTTGCAAGGATAAGGAGCAGCAATACTTCCATCCGCCATTTCAATATCAAAAAATCCGACCAATAAAATAACCATTTCTTTTGTATGAGTCAACCGTGCTGTCACATAAACCAACCTCTTTACGCGTGGATGGTCAGCGATAGCATTAAAGGCGGTGGGTAGAACGATAAATTCACAGCAAATTCCATCCGATGGTTGAAAGTCATAGAACTACACGAACTTAAGCTAAAAAAGCCATCACACTTGCAGAAGTCCTAAACATATCAAAACGTCCAAATCCAACACATTTCTTAGACCTTTCGAAGAAAAATTATCATAGCTTGATATGCGACATTCGGCTCTTGACCTTTCAAAAAAAATATCATAGCTTTGATGTGTGACACTATGCTCTCCTATAACAATCAGTATACTACAAAACCTACGGTTTTCTAACTAAAATTCATTATGTTGGAATATGTTGTTCATATAAGAAAAGCTCATATTAGTGTGAGACAAAATGAATGAAGTTTACGATCAACTAAATCTATAACAGCGGGGTTTTAGATGTGCGCTTTAATAGTTACTATTGCAACTTGAAGAATCTGAATTAGATTATCAGAGCTCGAGTTAGTCAAGTAATTTCACACTTACCTCAATAATCAGTTATCCCGCAAATGATTATTACAGATTAAAATAAAAAAACATTTTCAAAATTCTCTATTTGGCATTGCAGAACTTGACCATGAGGCTCAAAACGTACTCGGTTAAGAGGTAAATCATTTAATTTCATATATTCATCCTTACTTGAAATAAATTTAGACTCGAAAATGGCATTCCAAATAGAGCTAAACTATCTTAAAGAAGCCCTCTAATATTATGAGCATCCATAATTATATGTTTTATCAATCACTAAACGCATACAAAGATAGAATGAAAAGACCTTGATGAGAGCATTCAGTAAACATCCTGCTTTGTCAAGGTTAGCATCACCTGCCTGGTATAAAAGTTAAGGTACAATGCAATATAAATTTAAATCACATTATGTTAACAAATATGTAGAAACATTGCTTTTTACTGAAATTATGATCTCTTATTGGATCAAATGACTAACGCATTGACAACTTACAACGACAACTTATATTTCGTTACTCCATATAGTGAAAGTTTAAATGTACAGTTCACTACTTAAATGAATTTATATAAAAAGGCTGAAGAAAACTTTCCTGTATTGTGAGTACAATGAAGAACAATTATATGACTGGCGATCATGCTAGAAGATGCCTGGAGTTGATCAGTCACATTTTGTGTCACCATCAGGTGTTCTCATGTCTAGGGGCCATATGAGAGACCAACAAATCTTCAAGGCCAGAGGGTTGTTTTGATGAAAGTGTTCTGATTGCAGAGTAAAGAATGACTCTTAACTATAGACAAAGCCTGATATACACCATGATTGTTTTGATGAAAGTGTTCTGATTGCAGAGTAAAGAATGACTCCTAACTATAGACAAAGCCTCTCTAAACTGAATATGTTATATCATTGAGCAGCGGATTCGTGTTTAATCCAATTCTGAATAGAGAGAATCATTGAGCAGCGGATTCATGTTTAAAATCCAATTATGAATGGAGAGAATAAGTTGGAGCATAGCTGAATTGCCAAGATCCCACGTCTCCTGGCCCACCCCACATGCTTTTGAAAGGCTCAACCGAACTTTTCCACAGTCATACATCTTTGGATTAATACGAAGACAAGCAAAGTGATAACGCACACGGTGGACAAAAATAAATAGATACAATCGATAAATTAATAACAAAAAAAGATCAAATTTAAAAAAAAATGAGGATGACATGTTGGTGGGCTTATGCTTACATTTAGGTTGATAAGCAGTTTGGGTCATCTAAATTCCAAGATGCTTAAACAAACACCCATCATAGTAATTATGGCAAGCGCTAGCAGTTATCACTTGTAATAAACATGTTTTTCACATAGATAACGGGATACTCACTTTGAAACATATACACTCTCCTTCAAGTGCTATGCAAGCAGAAGCATTTTTCTTGGCATAAATTAAACCTCATGTAAAAACATAATATCTTGACTAAAATTAAACCTTTTAATCGAGTTTGAGTTTGCAAAATAAGACAACTATTAACGACAAAAAACATGGACTAACTAAAAATATTATTCTAATCATTTAATAGACACACAAAGCACATGAGTGGCGTGATTATTACCCATCATATATTCCGCTCATTTCTCTTCTTTTCTACTCACTTTTGTTGTAATTTTGTTTTACTTTTGTTGACCTTTTTCTGAAACTGAAGGAAATGATTTGAACTGATATGTTGATTGTGCTTTCTTTCACCTTTTCAGCTCTATTTTAGGGAAATGATAACTCAAACGTGCATGTGTACTTGGTTTATTGATCCAGATATCTCTCAACTCTCAAATGAACAAACATTTCTCTTGACCCAAAACACTAAGTACGACTGTAGAAAAGCTGACCACTCGTTATGTAGTATTATGAAATAATAAATCATATCATCTACCCAAAATACCTGGTAGTTGTGGACAAAATAATGTTATAAAACTCTTCAATCCAGCTTATGCCTCCCATTTAACTCTCTGAAATTGTAAAATAGAGCTTTTGCTTCACTTAAAGACTTCTTTATTTATATAATGCGTCATGAGTCAGAAAACAATCGGTTAGTTTGACCAAAAGTGAACCTACATATGATACAATCTCAATAAACTCGTATTCTAAGGCTAAACTTGGAAAACCAATATGAAGCAAAATGAAGGGGTTCTTGATCATTAGTTACACAATTCAGAGGCCAATTTTAAAGTTCAAAAGAATTTATGGTGATTATAGAAGCTGATTGTGTTTCGAACATGGGAGAGCTGGTTTTTGAACTTTTATATGGTGGTTCTGGGGTAGATGATTCTAAGGCCATAACCTGGTTCAGAAGTAGATGAGCATTGGTTAGTATTCAAAAGTTTGGGTCGTCCCTAGACCTTTGAACTTGTTTAGTTAGGGAACAACCATGTGTGTTTCTATAGGTGCATCTGTAATACTTCTTCACAAATATAACATGGAGTGAATAAACTGTTGAAATATTACCTTTAAATCAAATGGCAGAAACAATAACTTAGTAGCTTTACTGGAAACAGGTTGAAAGTTGCAAGAAAATAGTAGCTTTACGGAAATAATGAGATTGCCTTCTTGCTGAAGATGATGTAGAATAGTATATGCATCAAAGAACTGATGAATCGTATCCTTCCTTTCTAGTTTTACGGCCAATAGAAATGGTGGATACAACTGATGAACGGAAAGTTTCTGAACCGACTTCCTTTACAACAACCCCATCTAATAAAAGTTGCATGACCAAGCATAGTATCATTTTTATGAGAAGTTGAGTACAATAACTGGACCTGCAGAGGAGAAAACCAAGATAAGGAACCCAGATACTTAACTGAATAACCTGCATATAAATAGATGCATATAAATAGATAGTAATCATCCCATAGAGTCCATAAACATAAAATGAGGATGTTTCATCCATTTACTTATCTTCGTATACAGCTTAAAAGTAGGAAATACATCATTTTTCTCCATCTTACTAATCTTTGTCATCTTGCTCAGTTTCTTCTGGCCATTTGAATTTAAGTGTACTTTGTTTTCATTGTCTCCAACTCCAATTTAAGTGTATTTTCATAGCCTGCACCTGAACCATCCAAAATATCAAGTACAATGAGTAGTACATGGACACCACCACCACCTATAAGCAACAACTAAAAATAGATAACCAACATGATATCAACTATAAATAATATAATCAAGACTACAGCTTAATCTAAACAATGGAAGAAACAACAAACCTCGAGCATAAGCCATCAAACGTTGCAGGAGCACAAGTCATGACAATATCAGAGTTGAAGTTTTGGAATATAAGTTGCCAATAATTGGAAACTCGGTGCAATATAAGTCATCGCCATTGAACACCTTTCCATGTTTAGAAAACATTATTTGTTTTCATAACTTCATCGTTCTCCATTGTAGGTGTTCTATAATAACCACAAGTTGTAGAAAAGCATTTGACACCTGTATACATATAGATTACAGATGTTAGAATTGCATTAAGGTTTTCATTTAATTATTTTCTACTAATAGCGAAGAACACGAATCAACCCAAGTCACCGACTGTGTTATTCTTATATGTAGAGGTGTACCATACTGTCATGTTTGGCATTCGAGTTTATTAAATCATAGCTTGCAGAAATGTAAAACAAAAAATCAAGTTAAGCTTAGACTATCGACTTAGTTCATGCAGTCAAATTATCTTAAAATTGATCAACCTGCTAATTTCTCATTTATTTTTTCCTCGAGGTTTCCCTTCTTGTCTTCCACTTATAGCTCATTGTTACTTTCCAATTCACTGTTGCGTCACATACTTCAATCTTGATAAGGTCTATTTTCTACATTAAACACAAAATAAGTCACATACTTCAATCTTGATAAGGTCTATTTTCTACATTAAACACAAAATAAGTTAAACCACAATAAGAAAAAATTATATCAAAATGTTTAAAACAGTTCCTTAGAAACCCATGTTCACCTAACAAAAGTTCATAAATGGAAGATTACATTCACAGATCATCATTTTGTCTATTTCATATATCTAATCCATATGAAATATAAGTGCATCAATCATCGTAATGATTCATACCTTTGTCCAGCACCATCTATGCTACTGGAATCGATATAGAAAAGGTGGAGTTGAAACCACACTGTTATTATACGTAGTAGACAGATAGACTCGGGAAAAATTAGGCTCTTGAAAGTTGAACAAAAATATCATATGCGTAATTCGATTCAGAGAAGAGAGTCTTTCGTTGTGGTCGGTTTTTCATGTTTGGACATCTTTTGCAAAGAAAAAAGCAACTTGTGACTCTCTATATCAACAATGCAAAATCAAGGGACCGAAAGGTCAGATGCGACTGGGATCGGAATGCTCAGGCACACATCTAACACATTAAAGCATCCTCAATAATAAGATTTACCAATTACCATGACAACACTAAGAAGTATATAAAATTCGTAAGCTTACCGTCTATTAGATTAAAATGACATAGTGCAAGGAGACATAACAAACAGGTCTTGTTTTCGACTAACACATGCATGTAGAAAACCTCGAAAATTATCTAGATTATCTGATAATACGCTTAAGAATCACAGTCCTGATGCTGTATGATCAATCACAAACGCCTAAAAGTGCAACAGAATCTTCTCAGTTGGAACATAACTAACATCACGCCTAAGTAACATAGCGAACATAGCTAAGCTTGTCAGAAAGTCTTAGTCTTTATGAATTATCTATATGCCCCGTGAAAATGACAGTTTTTATTTTTGAATAGAGGTTACTCACGTGATTAGAGAATCCTCGACAGTCCTGGCAATGATAATGCATGTCTCCTCTTTTCTCCAATGGTGGACATGTAATGAAGAAAAAAATATGTATATTCAGTAACTAAGTTTCCAATTATGTCAATAACTACAATCCAATATGTAATTAAATGGATTAATTCAGTATGGCATAATATTATAAGAGAGATACCCGTTCAATATCTAGGCATCCTATACTCAAGATTATTAATTTAGTTTTACCTAAAAAACAATATTCATACCAATTCTTGCCTTCATGTTTTACCTTATGTTGAGCTCCTCGTCAATGTTGGGCACCTGTTTCTTTGTTCACCGTAAGTCCAAGACCTGTATAAGAGGTGATAATCATAAACAGCCAACGATAAGATAAACATAAACAGACAATGATTTAACAGGCAACAATTTAAATCAGTGTTTTTTACAATAACATAACAGACAACGATTTAACATAAATCGAATTGATGAGGGTTTTTCATAAATTGAATCGATTAGGGTTTTTCATAAAACGAATCGATTAGTGTTTTTTCATAAATCAAATCGATTAGGGTTTTTCATAAATCGAATCGATTAGGGGTTTTCATAAAACAAATCGATTAGGATAGGAATCAGTGATTATTTTATGATAGGAATCGGTGATTATTTTATGGAGTTTTATTTTGAGCCCATGATTTTTTTAGCCCATGCTGACTGGGATTAACGCCTTGATAGATGACGTGGCAAATCCCTCCTCTTATATATATATTAAGATATATATATATATATATATATATATATATATATATATATATATATATATATATATATATATATATATATATATATATATATAGTAGAGATCCAGTAAGAAGAAAAAAGAAAATGAGAAGAATAAGAAGAAATCCTGACCACAAATTCCACAAGGAAGGAGAATTTTAAGGGAGATGCATCTGACTTTGTAGGTGCATCTGAAATGTGTGGTTGTGGTTTTTTCTCATTCTTCTCATTTTACTTAATCTTCTTATTTGATCCTAACTATATATATATATATATATATATATATATATATATAATATATATATATATAATATATATATATATATATATATATATATATATATATATATATATATATATATATATATATATATATATATATATATATATATATATATATATATATACATATATATATATATATATATATATATATATATATATATATATATAATATATATATATATATATATATATATATATATATATATATATATATATATATATATATATATATATATATATATATAATATATATATATATATATATATATATATATATATATATATATATATATATATATATATATATATATATATATATATATATATATATATATATATATATATATATATATATATATATATATATATATATATATATATATATATATATATATATATATATATATATATATATAGTGTAAGGTTATTTTCAGAACCAAATAAATGTACAGAACTGCGAGAACCACCTTTATACTCTTAACAATGCATATTTATTTTCATTATTATGTTTAAATTAACATTTGATAATTGTTTTATTGGTTATAGATTCGAGTAGTATGAGCGATATGAAGATTGCACATGTGTTTTCATATTATCTAGCGAAAAGATAGTTATAGTACATACAAAACAAATACATGTGCATGTTCCTAGGATGCATGTTCCTAGTGACCTATGACAATAAAAATTCATGTATTTCTACCTAATGAACTAACCCGGTGAATATACATGTGCATTTTAAGAGTAAAAAGGTGGTTCTCGCAGTTCTGTACATTTATTTGGTTCTGAAAATAACCTCACCCTATATATATATATATATATATATATATATATATATATATATATATATATATATATATATATATATATATATAAATATATATATATATATATATATATATATATATATATATATATATATATATATATATATATATATATATATATATATATATATATATATATATATATATATATATATATATATAAATATATATATATATATATATATATATATATATATATATATATATATATATATATATATATATATATATATATATATATATATATATATAGTGTACGGTTATTTTCAGAACCAAAAGAATGTATAGAACTGCGAGAACCACTATTGTACACCTGATAATACCTAATGTACAACATGACAAGGCAGAGTGGCATTTTTGATATTTAATACATCATAATTTGAGAAAATAATAAAGTTAGGGGCAAAATAGGAAACTAAATTTTCCAAAAAGTTAGCACATCATAACATAAAACTGTTTACCCCACTCCTTTAATTCGATCTCCTTTTTTCGCTGACAACAATCAGATTTAAGCGAACCGTCACTTCTTCTTTTAAATTTGATTTATCAACCAAAGGTATATTTTGTGCTTGTTTGTTGATTTCTATATTATTCATACAAATCTTACGAACATCCATTACTCGATCAGAAATATACATTAACATGTTTTATGTCCATGGAAATTTTAGAAGTTGAAGATGGAAGAATGGATGGGATCGTTTATGACTGCAAGATAAGATGGTCATTCCTTTCCTCTATATGCTAGACAAAGGTATATATTTAATTGATTTAATATTTTTTCTCTTCAAGATCGGTTTGGTAGTCGTTTTGTTTGATTGAAATAAAAATCTTCTAATGGATATATATCATCTTCAAAATAACAATTTTCTTGAATGGCAAGATCACTGTGAAAGTTAATAGGTACCATTCGTAGCTTTTAGGTGTACACTTTGGATAGATTTTATTTACTAGTGTGCTTAAATTTTGGTATTCCATTCTTTGTTTGTTAAGGTTGAATTAGCTTTCGGATGGGCTTCGAACACATGTATTGTGTTAGCGGAAAAAATAAATCTTGTTCACTATTTGGGCAAAGTTTAGACTATTAACATTACAATTAAACGCTCTCAAAACACATGTGCACACGAGAAAAATAAAGCCAACGATTGTGATCTTTTAGATGATGACAAGAAAAAATTTGGTATAAAGTAATAAACTTTGAACACATTTGATAAAGGAATAGTTCCATGCCTTAACATGTTTTAGAATTTTTCATGCTTCTTTGGTTGTAAATGTTTATACTTCAAGATCATTGTATACAAAAAAGAATTTGACGATTAGTGCACATATGTTTATCTACTTTCTTGTAAGAATTCGATGGCGAATGCACAAGCTTTTATATAAATTACATGTTCAATTTTAGTAATTTTAATCCAAGTGTAATTGAGGTTGTTTAGAACATAAAAGTGTTCCTAAAATGTTCGTGTCTGGTACCTAGTTTAATTGGAGTATGTGTATGTTATATCAAAGGCTGCCTAGACTATGCAAATACTATTTTTAAACTCATTAGAGAAGAGCTGTGATGATAATTATTATTTTATGATAACGAGAACACTTGTGCACATGTACATGAATCGCGAAAGTTATGTTTTCTCTTTTGTTCATTCCTAATATATCCTAACTTATATAAATATGAAAGTTTCTAATTGATTACATGTGAATTTGTTAATTTTGCAGATGGATAATAAATATTGGAATGAAAAATTGAGCAGTTCACGGTCTTAGATATGTTCGATAGAGACGTAGACGATGCACATGTGTCTTGAACAACTAAATTATTTCTAACATGTGAATACGCGACGAAGACGGCAGTGCACGTGTTCATACTTCAAGACGGTGCGTTTGATATAGATTATTAAAACGGCTAAATGTTTGCATGTGCGTAGAAGATTGAGATTAGTGCATCTGATGGAAAATAATGATGATGTTTGTACGCAAGGAATAAATTGATGAAGAACAAATGGTTTATGCACAACATGCGGCATATAATTTTAAATGTTTATAGTTTTTTTCTTTGCTCTTTAACTAAGAGTTGTGTTTGTGTTTGACTAGATGGATATGTTATTTGACTTGAAAAATACTAATCATGAAGAAAGTTTAACTTATTTTTGTTTTTTAATTGATAAATAATAAAATCATTAGCCCGTAGTGCATTTATGCAATGCAAATGTACTTACCACCTTACCTTTTATAATATAAAATTGATAAAAAGAGAACACACGTGCACTTACCATTTAAAATTAAGCATGTAGATAAAAAATTATTTCAAAAAAATTAATTCCTAAAATTTAGGAACTAAAAACAGTTTTTTTAAGAAAAGATTAAAAAAAATATCATTTTACTATTATGCCCTTATGAATTAAATAATAAAAACAAATATTTAAAATATTTTGATTGGTTGATGTTGGTTCTCGCAGTTCTGTATATTTTTTTGGTTCTGAAAATAACCTCACCCTATATATATATATATATATATATATATATATATATATATATATATATATATATATATATATATATATATATATATATATATATATATATATATATATATATATATATATATATATATATATATATATATATATATATATATATATATATATATATATATATATATATATATATATATATATATATATATATATATATATATATATATATATATATATATATATATATGGGTGAGGTTATTTTCAGAACCAAATAAATGTACAGAACTGCGAGAACCACTTTTTAACTCTTAAAATGCACATGTATATTCATCGGGTTAGTTCATTAGGTAGAAATACATAAATTTTCATTGTCGTAGGTCACTAGGAACATGTATCCTAGGATCATGCACATGTATTTGTCTTGTATGTATTATAACTATCTTTTCGTTGGATAATATGAAAACACATGTGCACTCTTAATATCGCTCATCATACTCGGGTCTATAACAAATAAAAATATTATTAAATGTTAATTTAAAAATAATAATGAAAATACATATGCATTGATAAGAGTATAAAGGTGGTTCTCGCAGTTCTGTACATTTATTTGGTTC